>OY728137.1:820687936-823583096 GCA_963277665.1 Viscum album | reverse complement strand
GCAAACTTTTGTCAAGGTCATGATTCTAGATCCCATTAGAACATGACTCCATCATCACATATTCCAGTCATTCTCCCATTGCGAGTAGAAAATTATCCTTCCACAGTGCTACCTTCATCTTCATTTACTACAATGGAACATTTTCCCATATAATTTTCTGATCTCGAGTATCACCACTATCTAGACATGTAATCAGTTTGGAACCTCCTATGTTTCACTATGGTGTAATTAATTATCTCAATAATTTTCTTCTAATGTGAAAGGTAAACTGAAGTCACAATCAGATAGCATACTCAAATTTATGTGAATTATTAATACCCCCAAAAAGTGAACAATATCAGGATGGAACCTTGGCTCTGATACCAACTGTTGGACCGTAAATTATTGGCCCACTAGTGTAAAAATAATTATAAGAAAAAATAAAGTTAAAAATATATAAATAAATGACACTAGAGGTAATGTAGACAACCCCTAATATAAAAGGGGTACAAACCATATAAAAATAGAAGGATAAATATGGATAAAATTAGGTACACACTCTCTCACTATTACAAGGATAAAATTAAAATAATATTTATCTTGAATAATGAGGAAACTACTTAACAAAATACCACATAGTCTAAGAGGAGAGGATAATGGTGAAGCAGATGATCAAACCAAGGGATCCCACTGCCTTTTATAAGAAAACTTTACCCTTGTTGCATTACTCCATTGGTGGTTTTGTGGGGTTTTCCACCAACCACCTACCAAAGCCCACCCCCTTTGAAAAATCATGTTTCAGCCACTATACATGGAATAGAATACTACTGACAGAGGGATCATCATATCAAAAACCATATTTTCCCAAGCTTCATTGCCTTTGGGATGAGACAATCATTTCATGTTTTTCTTTTAAAATAGAATAATTTATTTTCATTAAATTATTATTTTCCAAAGGATATTCAAATAATAAATGTAAATAATCAATCCATTTGGGTTTTCCTTATTGCAGAAATGATGGGATAAATGATGTCATAGACGATTCATAGAAGTGTAAAATGGAAAAAGAAAATAATGAAAAAATGTTCTTGGGACATATATATTTATGTGCTTTGGGAAATAATCCCCATGTCCCTGAAGAGGAAAATTTTCACTAGTTTTGGGAGCATAAAATACAGGTATATCTCAATGTTTTGACACACATAAACCCTAACCCAAAATGAGAAAACAAAGAAGATAAAATAATTTTCCAACAACCCCATAGTAAGTATCCATTTCTATAGTGTTGCTAACATACAAGTTCAAGTTGTTATAGTGGAGAATAACTGGAATTCTACGGAGCTATAGTACCATAGACTCCAATGTCATAGTTTCTATAATAGTCATTCCAAAATCTACACTGCTACACTACCTAGTCGATATCACCCGGTCAACTTTGCTATTGTTGTTTAGAGTTTCTGTAGTTCCCCAAAATTTGGGTCAACATCGTTCAACCCCCAGACCCCCGGAGTTGGGGCGTGTTTCCCCTATAACCCCCAATAAGCTGACCACAGAGTTACAACCTGATCTTCAGTATGGTTTGTAAGTAATCGGCCCAAAATCATTCAAAACAGATTATGCTACATTTATCCAACATGATTTTCAAATTATATTTCTACACTTATTTCTTAACTAATTATACTTCTTCTCCCAATTGGTTAATCTACATATCCCTTTATTCAAGTTGAGATACAAGTTTTCTATTGATATTTTCCTACTACTCATATCATCTTCTAATGAACATGAGATATTATCCACCATCTCAATTTTCTCCTTTCATTTAAAATTCATTTTAAGAATAATCTTTAATGTACTCATTCTCTTGTTGTAGAATTTTAATCTCACCTACCAGTTCAAACTGGTGTGCAGAAAGATCATCATTTCTGGCTTCCAAATTATGATTTTTTTCTAAATTCATATTCTTTCCATTATTATCAGCTCTGATTTTTTACAATTCTTTATCTTTTTAATCATTCTTTTTCTATATATCTATGGTCACTTCAACAAGACTTTTATTTAAACCTTTCAACTTGTTGACTTAAGTATCCTATAATTGGATTCAGATATCTTAAGACTCATTTTCTCTTTTCAATTTATGATTTAATTCCTTTGTTACATGTACAAATTCCACTTTTATCCTTATTAGAATTTCATCATCATCAGTAGTTCTAGTGTCACATGGAATACCAGGATCATCACTCATTATTGAGGAATTATTGAATGCATAAATATTTTTAGTGTCTAATTCATTCAAACCATTCTTCAATACATTGTTAATTTCCTTAAAATGAATGTTTCTATTTCCATAGAAACATATACATTAAGGAATACCACTAGATATCTACTTCTTATTTTATGTTATAGTCTTTTCCCTAACCCACCAACATAAGAGAAAACTAAAACATTAATTTCAACAGAAGAATAAGTTAGTCAGATCAAAAAAAATATAACAAAAATAATCCACACTATGATACCAATTGTTGGGCACAAAAGGGTATTAGATACCTTGATAGGAGAGGATAATTAGGGTATGGATGTTCAAATTTTAAAAAATAGTACCCTTTATTAGGGCTAAAAATCACTGATAAAGGGAATAATTTTATCTTCACTAAAAAACCACTGATAAACAATAGCGTTGAATAAACCTAAATCTATGGTAGTGATAAAAAATTAATAAATATATAATACCAAAATAAAGTAACACAATAATAATAATAATAAAACATTAAAGGCATATAAATAAATTATAGTACATAAATATAAATAAATATAACATACTTGCCTGCTCAATAGAAATGTTGAATGTAATGTCTAATTTTAATCATAATAATGTCAAAAATTAGACATTTTGAAACCATTTTTTTGTTGAAAACCAAATAATGAATTTTTTATTTCAACTTATTCAAATAAACTAAAATCAAATATATAAACCAATACATATATATATATATATATATATATATATATTAATTTAGTAATTTAAAATATAGTTTGAAACAAGTCTACATGATTTCAAAAATAAAATTAATATACAGAATCATCAAAACTTGACAAAAAATACAAAGAGATTAGTCATAATCCTCAATCCCTATTTACCAAAATCATCCAAAAAACTAGAGGAAGAGGGGATTTTTATGTGAAACAATGAAAATATATGAATATGGGAACACCCCTATAAATAACCAACTGAATAATTGAGGATGAGTAGCAGCAAAGGACATCTAAAACTTTTGCCAGAGGATTGAGTGGTAGATGAAAGGAACCAGACCTTCTTGAGGGAGGAAAATATGGGAACATGCACTTCTATAGTTTGAAAAGACAAGAAGAACCTTTAATGGGTTGGAGAAGAGAATTAGATCACCCAAATCTAAATGGATCCCAATAGATCTAAGATAGACACCTCTAAAGGAACCATCAGACGAGAACAAAGAAATATAAGAACCATCACGATGTCAAATAACCTGTGACAGGACCTAATTCAATTCACCATAAATCCCTACTTCTAGAACACTTCCTCTCACCTAAAAGTGACTTGGAACCAAGGTGAGAATACAAGAAACCCAATCAAGAGATACAAAATTGAAAAACAGTGAAAACGCATCGTCATAGAGATTTATACACACATGATTGGAGGTTGAGAGCCTAGAGGGTATTTTGGGCTAGAGGAAATTTGTGGAAATGTCCTATAATTACTTTGATGTCAATTTTTTATATTTCTAAATAATAAAAATGTGTTAAATTTTTATTTATAATTATAAAAAATAACAATTTTTCATATTTATAAATGAAAAATTAATCTAAGATACAAATTTTTAAAATTTTAATCATTTCATAAAAATTAAAAAAAATTAATTTGCCTAAAAAAGGTATATGATTTTTTGAAAATTTATAAAAAAATTATATTATTTTTTAATTAAATTTTCCTAAATGTTATTTAATAATTATTATTTTTTAAATACAAATGAAATTGTTTTTAAGGTTATAAAAAACAATTATTTTGAAAACATTGAGATTTATTATTTCGTCATAAACCATTAAAAATAACTATTAAAATTTATTACAATTTCACTAATCATCTTTAAAAATATGATTTGTACATATGCATGAAAGATTATATTTTTATGAAAGGATATTGAAGATTTATTTTTCTAAATACACAATATTATTATTTCATTAAAAATTGGTAAAAATTACTTTTTAAATTTATTAAAAAATTATTATTCATTGTAGAAAATACTATTTGTGAACTTTTATTAATAATAGATCAATTTATAGAAGTTTATAAAATTATATTTTATAAAAGGGTATGGAAAATATAATTACAATGTATTTTTACACTAGAATTTACAATGGAAGTTCTACTAAAATTTTCAGTGGATGTTTCATTATAATGTTCTAGTGGAAGTTTCACTATAATTTCTTGTGGAAGTTTCACTTGAATTTTCAAGCGGAATTTGAAGTTACCGATGTAATTTCCATGTGGAATTATCCACTAGAATGTTTCAATGGAATTTTTACTAGAAGTGTTCATACAAGTATCACTAAAATTTCCATATGAAAGTCAATGTTTCCACACAAATTTTTTAGTAGAAGATGCACTATAATTTCTTGTGGAAGGTTCATTAAAATTTCTAGTGAATGTTTTAACTAAAATTTTAAAATGGAAGTTTAATTTTCTACTCGAATCTCCTAGTGGAAGTTTCAAAAAAATCAATTGGAAGTTGAAGTTTCTACTAGAAATTTCCAATGTAAATTTCCATTGGAGTGTTCTAGTGAAATTTTCAAAAAACATTCTAGAGAAATTTTGGTTGTAACATCTAGTGAAAGTTCCACTAAAACTTCTAGTGAATGTTTCATTGAAAATTATAGTGTAGGTTCTCTTACATAAATTGTTTTTCATTAATTAACATAATTTTACCCTTACTTAACTTTGTTTCACCCAAATTCAACTTTAGTTTTACCTTTATTTAAATTTATTTTACTCGTAATTAACTTTAAATTACCCCTAATTAACTTATTTTTACCCTTACTTAACTCTAGTTTACACATACTTAACTTTAGTTTACCCTTACTAAACTTTCTTTTACCCTTTATTAATTGAATTTTACCCTTACATTACTTTTCTTACCCTTAAATTTATTTAACCCTTAAATAAATTAATTTTAACCTTACATAACTTTTTGTTACTCTTACTTAACATTAGTTTTACCCATAATTAATTTTTTTACCCTTAATTAACATTTTTTACCCCTACATAACTTCAATTTTCTATTACAAAACATGAGTTTACCCTTACTTAACATTATTTTAGTCTTAAATTTTACAATGAAAATTTATTTTGGAAATATTTATTGAAAATTTCCAATGAATGTCTCACTATAAATTATAGTGATTGTTCCTTTGTGACTTATAGGGAAATATCTATTAGAACTTCTAGTGAAAGTTATAATGGAACTTTCAGTGAATGTTACATTGAAATTTACAATGAAAGTTCCACAGAAACTTCTATAGAAATTTTCTACTGAAATATTTTAATGAATATTTCCACTTTAATATTAATGAAATTTTGTAATAATGATTTACTCTGGAACTTTTTTTAAAATCCCACATGTGATTCACTCCTATGTAATTGAACCCAGTTGGTCACAAGGCCTCAAACCTGCCTCTCTATATGCCATAGGAAACTGACTAGTAGTAAGGGTCCATATTGGTATAGTGGGAATACTATACCCTTGTAATCAAAGTAGCAAAAAAGTGATATAATATATAAATAGTGGATATCATAATAATGAAAAATAAAGAAATGAATCTAAATCATCCTGATAATAATAATACACAAAGCCAAAAGTGGAACCGTAAATAAAATGATGAGTAGGTCATGGAGCTATACAAAAGGCAGGCTTACATACATACATGTATATCAAAAATAACCAAATGAAAAAAATGATATCTCTAATAGCATCATGTGCCAAGGATTTGTCCCGCACTCCCAAGATACCATGATATAATCAACCATGCTTCCAAGACCAGGTGCTTTCCCTTATCCCCACCTACATCCATGAAGTCTATCTGGGTTCCAAGCGGTAGCCCGAATAGGGTTTGAGATATACTTAGTATGCCTCCCCCAATGACATCTATACAAATCTAGTCCATGAATATGTGTAGATATAAATATAGACTGTGGAATAACATACATGAAATAATAAACACGTTGGGCTTGGAATCCTTATGGGATGATCGACCGACCATACCTACTTCAGATTATGCTAGTAATGTCTGAAAAAGGGAACTAAAAGAGGTTAGAGTGTAGAATGTATAATAAAAGTGTACCCATTTACGTAATCATAAAATAGGACCAATGGTGAAACTAGAGTGTCCGAGTCATAATAATAGTAATACAGGATCCAAGAAGAAACAATGCATTGTTGACCTTAGAGGGTTGATCCAACTAATAGTATATAAACAATGAAGCCTAGATTTAAGGATATAAGTGTAATCCAAGTGGTAAACCGAAGTAATTACATTATAATAATGTATAACTCAGTCCATGGAGCATATCCATAGTAAATATTACTCTAAGTATTACTGGGTCCTAAGAGAAGCATTCAAGGAACCTATTGTTCAAAGACATCATGTGAATCCAAGGAGTGTATCTGATGAATTCTAATACCCAGAGGAGAGTATAGTGAATCATTGGTATCAGGTCGATTTATTCACATATAAATAATGCATTGAAAAAATTATAATGTGGGTTCATCCCTTGACAACTGTCTCAATGAATCGGGGTGGCATCCCTTGAATGATCATGGTATTCCCTTAGGAATCCAATGCTGGATCAAGTTTGACCAGTCATATAATAAGAAAAATGTTTATCAAATGAATAGGAATATTATGTTTCATTAAATAACCAAGTCTATGTAATAACCATGCCAATTCATTCAATTTTATAATATATGTATTTACCATTTAATTCAACATTGAAAATTGCTATATAAGGTATCGTACCATTAATCATTTCATTTCAATTAATAATATCTAAGCTAAACAAACATTCCCATTTATAATGAATCAATTCATCAACTTAAATTAATCAAATCACTTGAGGAAGTTGAATCAAACACACCAATGGTTGTTTCAGTTATTAATATATAATGGAGAATATAGGCATATACATTGAAAACCCAAAGTGGTGGCTCAAGTTGAGATTATTAACCTCCAATAATAATAAGAGGGTCTAATAGGGAATTTAAATTCCAAATTAAACTAATAATTTAAGTAAAATTTATTTTAAGGGAAAAGTGTGTGTGAAACTAACACGCATCACAATGATGACAATTATAAATTGATGAGACTTTAGGGAAAAGTAACAAACTACCTACCCTATGGAATTAGATAAACTCTCATCTAATATCAACCCTTGGTATGGTATAAATTAAAAGAAAAAATAATAATAATAAAATACCCTAAAAATAGGGCATATTACCTCACACCAAAATAACACTGAAGACGATGAGATAAACTAAGGAAAGAAGGAAGAGGATTGAAGAACATACCAATGGAAATCCAACATGATAGGAAAAACGTGATTCAAATTCAAGATGAGGAAGAAGCCTCAAAGCCTAGCTTGAGGTATGGAGAAGATTTAAAGGGATAAGGGGAAAATTCATGTTTTAAGGTGGAGGCAAAATGATAGGTTATGTTATAAGGCTTCATGGAAAAAATAAACTCTTCACCCAGCTTTAATAGGTCAAACTGTTTGGCCACACGGTTAGAAAAACCATTTACAAACCATGTGACAGTCACTATCCATGGGCACCCCTCTCATGGATATCACACATAGTTTGGAAAAATCATGTCACAACCATGCGGGGTCACTACCTAAGTGGTACTAAGGGTGAAATCTATTCATATGGTTTTCTAAACCATGTATAACCTATGTGGGTGACCTCTACAGTTGGTCTTCAATTTTTCACAAATCCATGTGGACTCCCTCAAATGGGTTTTCAACATGCGATCCTTTATATATGGGCTGCATGGTTATTACTAACTGTGCACCTCATATAACATTCCCAAAATTTTGAGCTCAAGGCTCAAAACAAGACCCAGATACTCCCAAACCCTCCCTTAAATTCTAAGTCACATTAATAAGAGTAAAACTAAAGATTAAAACAAAAAACTAATCAATTTTTACCTCAAAAGGAAAATCAGGGTGTTAAATCCTCCACCACTTAAGATAACTCATACCCGAGTTTTTCTTATAAGGGTAATGGAGCACTATCTAAGAGATGATTGGCGCACTAGGCACGCGCATCAATCACTCTCTCTCAGATCTTATCCTATCCATGGTCGTACTATCAAAACATTCATACTAAAGGAAATGAACTACCTCCAGGAGAATTCATGTTTCAATCTATTATATGAATAAGGTGTTCCTTAAACGAAACATCAACATTGAATTCCACCTCATTCGGATAGAAAACATTAGAAAGGTCTGAGTAGTATAGAAATAATTGAGAAACATGAAATACATCGTGCATGGATCTGTATCTCTCAAGGAGTGTTATATAATAATAAACTAGTATGACTCTTTATAAACCTCAAAGGTCCAAAAAATGAGGTGATAACTTACCTTACTTCCAGAATCATCAATTCCTCTGTCGATTCAATACTTTAAATAAGACTTGATCCCCAGCCTTGAAATCCATAGATTGTCGATGATGATCAACATAAAAATTCTATCTTGACTGATTTGTATCTGTTTGCCTCCTGATTAGTTGAACCTTTCCTAAAGTCTCTTAAATGAGATGAGGTCCAAGTAGCACTTCCTTCTAATCCATTAACCAACATAGAAGTGAATGAAACAACCAACCATAAAGGGACTCAAAGATTTTATCTGAATAATTTCATGAAATCTATTTTTATAATTGAATTTTTCTAAAGTATATGTTTTTAAGAATTACATATGAAATTGAGGACACATTCTCTAAGAATATCATCTAAAAATAAGGGTCCATGATAGTATGGTGGGGATACTATACCCTCATAATCAGAGTATCAAAATGGTGGGATAACAAATAAATAACATAATCATAATAATGACAAACAAATAAATGAAGGTAAATCATCCAAAAAGTAATAATAAATTAATCCAAAAGTGGCACCATATACAAAATGATTATTATATAAAGGCATTATACAAAAGGTAGGCATATGTATTTAAATGTACATCAAAAAGAACCAAAATACAAAAATGATATCTCCAATATCATCAAGATCCAAGGATTGATCCCTCTCTCCCATATTCGCATGATATAATTAATCAATCATCCAAGATTGGGTGCTTTACCTTATCCCTACCTGCATCCATGAAGTCTATCTGGGTACCAAATAGTGGCCTGAAATGGGTGTAAGATATACTTAGTAGGCCAACACCAATGGTGGCTATACAAATCTAGTCCATTAATATAAAAGCAGTAGTGCGAATATATAAAGATAGTTATTGGAATAAAATGTGTTAAATAATAAACACGATGGGATCAGACTCCTCATGGGATGCTTGGCTGACCATACCTACATCGACTCATGTCGGTGATGTATAAACAAGGGAATTGCAAGGGGTTAGATTTTATAATTTATAACAAAAGTTTACACATTTAAGTAATCATAAAATAATACCCATTGAGAAACCAGGGCATCAAAGTCATGATAATAGTAATGTAGGATCTATGAGGAAACACGATATCCTTGACCTTAGAAGGTTGATTCAACTCATATTACATAAACCATACAGCCTACCTATAAGGGTATAAGTATTATATAAGGGCTACACACGATCCATTCCACTGGAATAATGTCTAACCATGTTCATGTAGCATGTCCACAATAATTGTTAGGCTATGTTCTACTAGGTCCCATGGGAAGAATCAAAGGAACCTCATTTCTAATGACATCATCAAAATCCAAGTAGTGTATCCAAATAATTATAATATCCAGAGGAGAGTCTAGTGAATTGTCGGTACCAAACCAAGGAATTTACATATAAATATGAAATTGACCAATTTTCAAGGTGGGTACCTCCCTTGGAAACCAACCTAATGAATCTGGGTAGATTCCTCTGGGTGCTCAAGGAATTACCTTAGGAATCAAAGGGTAGCTCAAGTTTGACCACTCCTATAATACGAATTTTTTTTATTGTATCAATAGGAACCTTATGTTTAATGAAATAACCAAGGCCATGTGATAACCATTCCAATTAATTCACTTTATATAATCCATGTATTTACCTTCTAATTAAACAATTGCAAAGGGATATATAAGGTTTCATACCAATAATCATTTGATTTAAATTAATAATATCCAATATAAACATTCTTGAACATTTATAATGTTTTAATTCATCCACTTAAATTAATAAAATCATTTGGGTAAGTTGAACTGAAAACACTAATTGGTTTTTTGGTTTTTAATATGTAAATGGGCATATAGTCATATGCATTGGAAACCATAAGGGGTGGATAAAGTTGAGGTCATTAACCTCCAATGATAATAAGAGGGTCAAATTGGGAATTTAAATTCCAAATTAAACTACTAATTTAAGGTATATATATTTTAGGGTAAAAGAACGGGAGAAACCAACGAGCGACACAACAAAAACAATTATAAATCAATGATACTTGAGAGAAAAGTCATATACAAGCTACCTTATGGATTTAGATGAACACTCATCCAATATCGTCCCTTAGTTTGGTCAGAATTGGAAGAAAATTTAAGAATAAAAAATACCCTAAAATAGGGCATATTAGCTCGCACCAATATAACGCTAAAGATGGAGAGATACACCACGGAAATAAGGAAGAGGATTGAACCACTTACTGGTGGTGATCTAATGTGATAGAAAGAACTTTATTTAGACACTAGATGAGGAATAAACATCAAATAGTAGTTTGAGGCATATAGGAGCTTTAATGGGATAAGGGGCACTACACGTTGGAAGGAGGGGAAAATAGGTGTTATGTTATAAGGGTGAAAGGGGGAAATCATATTTTCAACCAACTTAAGAGGCCAAATGATTGGAAAATCTTTCTACTAATCATGTGAAACTCACTATCCATGTGAACCCCTTGCATGACTATCCAATATGGGTTGGAGAAATCATGCTCCAACCATGTGGAGTTACTGCATAAGTGGGACTGAGGGTACGGGTTGGTTGCACGGTTTGATAAACCATGTCCAACCTATGCAGGTGACCTATGAAACATGTATGCTATTTTTCAAATGGTCATGTGTCCTCCCTTTTACGATTTGTTAAATTATGCTCCCTTATAATTTAGTTGCATAGTTGAGCTTCACAGTTACTAATAATCATGCACCAACCATGTGCCTCATATAGATTATCCAAAATTCAGTGGTCTGCGCTCCAAATAAGCCACATACACTCTTGAACTCTTACTTAAACTCTTAGTCACATTTATAAGACTAAAATGAATGATTAAATATAAATATTAACCAATTAAAATATCAAAATAAAAAATGGGGTTTTACACTATGAATAAAATATTTCACTAGAACTTCGAGTGGAACTTCTCAATAAAAATTTCTAGTGAAAGATTCACTGGAATTTTTTAGTGAAATCTTCACTATAATTTTTTAGGGGACGTTGAAAGAAGATTTTTTTTCAAATATTTTACTTAATTTTCCATTTGGAAGTTTCAGGTGCTTTCTAATGGAATATTCAATTCTAATTTTCTAGTAAAAGGTTAAGTTGAATATTTTAAGTGAATGTCTAAATAATAATTTTTAGTGGAAGGTGACAGTTTAATTTCTTTATAATATAATTTTTCATCAAAATCTTAAATTCAAATTTCCCAATTGAATTTTACACTTAAATGTTTGGGTGGAAGTTCCATTAAATGTTTCCACTATAATTATCCATTGGAAATTTTCCCTAAAATTTTATAGTGAAAGTTTCAATTGATTTTTTTGTGATGGTTTCAACTGGATTCCTATAAGAACATTGTAATTTTCTTATGGATTTTTTCACTATAATTTTCCATTAGATGTTTTTAGTGTAATTTTTATTTCAATGTTGATACTGAAATTATCTAGTGAGTGCTCGAATCCAAATTTTCTAGTGTATTTTTCAACATGAATTTTCAAAAATAAGTTGAAATGTTTATTGAAATTTTTGATAGGAAATATTATTATTTTCATTATAATATTTCATTAAAAATTTTCACATGTAGTGTGTTTTTAAGTGTAAAATTTCAATTGATTTTTTTTCTTAAAAAATATAGTATAATTATTTAAGGCAAATTTCAAGAGATTTTTTTCAACAATAAAATTTCAATGAAACTTTTTTGTAGAATTATTTTATTGTTGATTTCTAGTAAAAATTTATACTATAAAATTATAGTAAAAATTTTTCATATAGTTTTTCTTGAATTTATTTATTGGAATTTTTATCTATGCCTTTTGAATTTAAATTTATAGTATAAATTTTCATTGAAGATTTTCCTTATAAAATTCTAATAATTTTTTTGATGTTAATGTTTCTTATTCAAAGTGGTTTTATGAATTTAATTTTATTTATAAAACATACAAATAGTATTTTCTTAATAGGAATAGGGAATCTATAATTGTTTCCAAATATCAAGAAGTGTTTTTTAATTGAATAATTTTTTTATGAAAATTTAAAAATTATTATTTTAAGAATATTTTTTCCTTCTTTTTTAATTGAATATAAAATTATTATTTTCAATATACAAATAAAAATTATTATTTTTATATTTTTTTAAAAAATTAATTATAATTCTAGTTAGGACAAATATTTTTTTATAGTAATATAAAAATAATTACTTTTTTGAACTATTTAAATTTTTTAATTTTTTTTTCAAAATATTAATTTACCGTTTTTATTAATTTTGTAATTAAATATTTCATAAACTACAATTACAAGTTAATTAATTTTTAATTTTTTCATAAATGAATAGTTAACTATAAATAAATAAAATATTTACTATATGAATAAACTTTTTTTAATTTTTTTCAAGTTTTTGATTTTTTAAAATACTTTAAATTAATTGTTACTATTTTTAGGTTTATCACATGTGTATGCCGCTAAGGGTATAAATTTTTTTTTCAAAAAATATCTTACAATCCAGTTCATTAACTCATTTTAATGAAATGACTATTTTTTGGTGAATATGGAACCATTTGCGCAATACTCAGTATTCAAGTTAAATGGGGTAACCAGAGAAGATAAATATCCACCTGAGTGTGCTTCTCGAGCACCAAAACCCAATAAATTTTCAATATTATTATGATCGTATCAAAGAAACTCCCCAAAACACAATACATATATATATGAATAATATATCATGCACTGCTAATTAGAATAATGGGAGGGAGAAAATAGTTAATCATCCAATAGTCTCCCGCAATTTGAATATTAGGTGAAGGTTAAGTAATAATCAGATGGAATTTTTCATCACTAAAATAAGATAAATGAAATATTCTCATAATTGAAAATACTATTTAAAAAAATATCATTCAATATTATAAAAAATTTCAACTTCCATCCCATAAATCTATGGTTAAAACATCCACACACCACCCATTCTCACATTACTTTCCCATTAGTGAGAATTAATGAATCTAGGAATAACCTAGAAGATATCCACACTAATCTGTACCCAAGATTTTCCTAACATAGTTCTTAAATAAAAATAAATAAAAATTCATGTATCTAGAGAATTTTTTTTAAATGAACAGTATTCATATTGAATGTTTTTTCAACATAAAATTTTTTCATATGAAATTATTTTAGTTTATTATTATTGTGAAACATATATTTTTGTGGGATTTTGTTTGTGGGTATCCATGTGAGATTATGGTTCTGAGGGGCCTTAGAGTATGACGTTTTCTAATGGCGTATAGAATTGTTTTCTATTGGCACATATTTTTATCCTAATTTCAGTGTTGACTTAAGTGTTCTATTGGTCATTAAATACCTCTTAATCGAACATTTTATTTTCAAGGGTTTTTTAATTCTTATTTTCTTGGTGATCCACGCCATCTGCCTCCTCCACATTTATCTTCTAACAAATGGCCCATGATTTGTTCAAATTGTTTTACCATTCTAATCTTTTAGATCCTTCCTTGTGCCCTTATATATCCATGCGTCCTCCCTCACCTTTTTTGTCTAAAAATAATATCTTCACCACCAGCTATAACATTAATAAATCTTCCTCATCGCTTCATTTTTATGGGTACATGTCTCTTTCTGTTAGAGAGCTTGACAGTTCTTTGGTGTTCCAATTCCATTATGAGGATGATTTTGAGAGATAAAATAGAGCTATGAGCTCCCCTTATCATCCTTGAATTCTCTTGTCCCACTACTCCATTTCGATGAGTTTTTGACATGCAAATTATATTTTTATCATGATGTTTTCAAGAAGATTCAGCCATGGTATACCAAATTCTTCCCCACAAGAGCAACACTGACATATTTTTTGAATACCTGACACTATCATAAGTGTTTAGTTTTTTTATCGATATTATATTGTATCTTCTTTATCTCAATTTGTACAGGGGTTGAAATGCACGAGTCTTTCCTCCCTTGGTTTGTATGTAACCATTATCGTTCTCAGTTTCACTACAAGTCTCTAGAGTGATAAGGACCTCATGTACACATTGTTTTTGTGGTCCACATGTGCTTCCATTTTCAACATATTATCTATTATATACCTATTCATTTTTTTCATAATAATAAATTATTTTTGTAGCGTTCTTACTGTGGATTAGGACCAAACTGACCTGAAATAAATAAATCTCTCATGTTTTTTACCTTGTTGCAATTTATTTATTATTATTGTTTGTTATTTCTCTGCCCTAATTTTGTTTCTTTTTTCAGTAGAACCCAATGCTTCACATAATTTAAACATATTCCCTTCTTATCCTATGTCAGAGTTGTAATAACTTCATTGAATCCGTTCCCATCCTCATAATTGTTATCTGATCCTGTAATTGTTCTAAATAATATCATCTACTAAGTTTGAAGTCAAGAAGTTCGATGGTGAGAACAATGTTAGTATATGGAGAGCCTAGATAAATTCAGTGATAGTCCAAAAATGGACGTTTAGCTTCATTACATGGTCCTAAAAAACATATAGTTACCATATCTATTGATTTTCAATCCACAAAATTATTTGAAAATATTGACCATAGGGTTTTAGAAAAGGCTCAGTACATTATACTCATAACATTAGGAGAAAAAATTCATCGTGTAGTTTCCCATAAAACTACTATTGTGTAAATATATTTGAAGCTAAAACATCCATATATAACCAAAACCGTTCTTGTTCATATTTTTTAGAAAATAAGGATTTATACATTTAATTTGAATCCCCATTCATTGGTTCATGATCATCTTGAGGAGTTTAAAATTTTTTAATGTATTTTGATAATATTGATTTAGAAGTTAAAGACGAAAATGAAGGTATTGTTATTTTAACCACTATTTTGGATTCTTTTAGGTCATTAAAATATTTGATGATATATGGATGTGATTCCATACTGTTAGAAAAGGTTAAGAATGTTATTTTGTGTTTCGATATTTAAACAAATTATTTAAAGGAAGAGAGTAATTAGGTTAATACTGAACAAAAAATGTTGAGTGTTAGGGGTTAGAATAAAAATAGTGAAAAATAATAGAAGGATAAAAACCGATTTTTATTTTTTTGATGTTTTATGTTTGGTAGAACTATCCATATTAAAAGGTACTTTCTAAGTTTGAAAAATGAGTATAGTGCGGCCTATAAAAATATGGTATACCCATTCCTCGACACTACGAATGTTCTGTAGTTTTGTTTAAATGAAATTTAGCTTTAAATAGATGCAGTTTCTAGGTTTCCTCCTACAATTATTCATAAGAAGGTCTCTGTTATGTTTACAGGGGATTTCAGTGGGAAGGGGGAGTTTTCTTTGGGCAGGTATGAACTATTCAGGCTTTGGTAGAGATCGTTCTCCTATTCTCTTACTAGTTTTTGTTAATGTGTTTTTATCATACCCTTTAGTAATTGAATTATTTTGAGATTTGTTATGTTTTCATGTTCACTTTATTTTTACCCTTAGAAAGGTTATATTTTTTTAGGTACCAGTATGGTTGGGAGTTTTATTGGCTCCAATGGAGACTTAGGTAATTTTGGTAATCTCTGTTTATATTGTAGTTTCTAGTCAATTTTTATTTCTAAGCATGATTTTGTAGTATGATAGCAGTAGTATCATAAGTATAGGAAGTCCATGTTCCACAATGGAAGATGATAATATTGTCCATTTTGGGAAGATACTATAATCTTAGGATTTTTTTCTTTTAATTAAAATATACTATAACTTATTGGTATGCTAGAAAAGCCTTATAAGAACACCATTTTTAAAGTTTTGTTAATTTAATTTTCAAAAATAGATATTTGTCCAGATTTATTTTCAAATTAAAATATTGTTTATGTTTTCATGATAAATTATTTTATTTTATTTTTTTTATGCATTTTTTATCTTGGTGTGCTTATTTTTTTTACTTTTCTGGGTGGGATTATGGTGCTTCTAAGCCTTGGAGTGTGTTGTTTTCTATTGGCCTATTGGATTTCTATTCTACTAGTGTGCTTTTGTTCCCCTAATTTTAGGTATACTTTAGGTGGGCTCTATGACATTAATTACTACTTGATTGAATGACTTGTTTTTTAGGGTTTTGTGCTTCTCTTTCTCTTGGAAATCCAAATTTTCTGTCTCCTACCCATTCATCTGATATCGCATGACCAGAGATTTGTGAAATCTGTTGTTCCTTTTTGATCTTCATGATCCTTCCTCATTCCCTAATCCACAAATGAATCTACCCTTTCTTTTCATTCCTGACATGATTTTTCTTGCTTACAGTCATGCCCTCATATATTTGTGGTCTCTCCTCTTTATATTAGTGAGGTCAATGATTCTCTGGTTTTCCAATTCAATTTTGAAGATGATTATGAGAGATAAAGTGAATCTCCATTTCTCCCCTTCATTTATTATTGTTACCTTTTCTTGATGTTCCCTTTTGATGAGTTTTTGATTTGGAAACACTATCTATACCATGATATTTTCAACAAGCTTCAACTATGGTATACAGGATGCTTCCCCAAATGAGAAATGCTCGAGTATTTATTTAACACCTAACACTGTAAGAAGTTATTTTTTTTGTTTCTCATTTTTGTGTTGTATCATCTTCTGCATGGTATATGGGGGGGTTTGGGTGTAGGATTCCTTCATACATGGGGGTTTATGTTACCATATTTGGTCTCAGTTTCATTACGAGTCCCTTGAGTGGTGAGAATCTTATGCGCAGATAGTTTCTATGGTCCATGTGTGTTTCTATTTGCTTCTTGTTATCTATTATATGATTATTTATTAGTATTAATAATAATACATTGTTTTTTCAATGTTCATGTTGTGGAGTATGATGGAACATGTACAAACTATGTAAATATCCCGTGTTATTTATTCCTCAATTTATTTATTGTTCTTATTCATTCATTCTCTGACTTTAATTATTTTCTTATTTGCTTTGAACCAGTCAATTCACATCATTTAAAATTATTCCCTTCTTGTCCAATATATGATTCAGACCTCCTTCATTGGATTTGTTCCTACCCTCATAATTCAGTACTAAATTCTCAAGTAGTACTGTATAATTTCAATAAATTAAACATCAAGATTATGAAATCATTAAAAAGAATTTATATGTATTGGTTTACAAATACCCATTTTACACTTATGTAAAATTTTGGATAAAACCCTTAAACCCCTAAAAATACCCTATTCAAAATGATAAAGAATGTAAATTAGGAAAGGGTTTTTATAACACTAATCACCATTCATTCACTTTTTTCATGAAACTTATGCCATTTTAGATTGGTACTCATGCCCTTTTTGTTGGTTTTGGTGTAAATATTTTTTTATGGGTAAAATGTTTGAATCTATAGAATTAGTTCCTTAGAAGTTAAACTTGGTTGAAGCTTGGATAGAGATAGATAACAAGCATCATAGAAGATTGATTTTAGGCTACTGAATTTAGTTCATCATAAGAATCAATGTTAGATGAATGAAAGTTAAACAAGGGTCTCGAGAATCAGGTTATCCAGAAGTAGTTGGATGAAATGAGTCTATGGGATAGATCACAATGGTGACAGATTAAGGGAATGGGTCAACTTATAGAAGTACTTGAGAGTCATTCATGGTTCTATAGGATGCATCGATTTAGACGAAATGTTAATATTATGAAGGAAACACATGTTTCAAAGGTTATGGTAATGCTTTTTTGGAAGTCATATGAGAAGGTTCTGATGAAATTTTACTATAATCATTCCTCATAGATCATCTATAATTGGGATGTGGTAAAATACCATCAATTTGAGTATGGAGTAAACTATTCCCTTGGATATAGCGGCCGATGAAATAAATCTACTCACCATTGAAAGATGCATAGTCTAAAAGAGGTTCACACCCAAATGTTAGATAACAATGTTTAATAGATGAAAAAATTGGGACCACTTCAAGGAGTGGTATTGTTCCACCTATAAAGATTATATTGGAAACACAATGACACATCTAATAGATAGTTTACAGGTCTAGACCTGAATACTGAGGTGGATCTGAAAGGTGAAAACCAAGGAATATCTAAGTGTCTACGGATGAATTATCAAAGGTGGAATACTAAAGGGAGGAGTACCAAGAGATATAAAGTTAGTATAAATTGGGGACAATTATTCTTGAAGATTAATTTGGGTTATAATACAATGATATCCCATGTAACTCAGCTTTATGTTTTGATTATTTGACTAAAAGATTTGTTTTCCTTCTCTCATGTATGTAGGAAAAAAAATTTAAACCATTTAATCATTGTGTGAATCATGTTTTTAAATTATGATTTCATATGTGTGTGTTCATTGTGGGCTTGGTTTCTCATCAGGAGGATCATTAGTAGACTTGGATAAAATTTCAGAGGATGACTCGATGTTGTGCCTGGGGTGATTGGACCTCCCAATTTCGATTTATGATGTCATTGTGGAAGGATGAGAAGAAGTCGGGATTCTTCTTATGGTTAGAGTTACACATCACTAGATTAATATATGGGTGATATTTTGGGAAGTAGAGAAAGTTACATCTCATCCCCAAAAATTGGTATCAAAACAATACAGTGATGTTTCAAATGGTCAGAAGTAGGACAATTATGCTCTATCATCTTTAGGTATGTGGAAGTTGAAGACATGATCATCACTAAAGCTAGAGAATGGATAACCCTATGTCTATAAACACATTTCTCTTCATGATTCTGAATCTGTGACAATGATCATTCGAATATTGGTATATAAATATAATAAAATCCATGATAAATAGTGCTACCCTTTATTATCATTAGATAAAAGCACTGATAAAGGGTTCCCTTATTAGTGATAAGCAATAAGGATGATAAAGATACTCTTTATTATATTAATAAAAAGCACTGATAAAGTCTCCCCTTTATCAGTGCTTTTATTTAGTACCGATAAAGGAAAAAAAAAATTGATTTTTATTTTGTGCAAATAAAAGTTACATTTCATAAAAAAATTATGACATTAAAAAACATATATTATTATATAAATATATTTATATCGATATGAATGTAATATATTTTGTTAAATATGATTTATATATGACTAAGTATATATTTTATTAAATATTATTTATATATGATTTATATTTTAAATATGACTAAATATAGATTTACAATTGATATATATGATATTTAGTTACAAATAACATATAAAATAAAAATTATATACTATTAAAAATATTATTTCTCATAAAAATATATTTATATTGATATATATCTATATATAATTTTTTAAATATTATTTTTATAATACTAAATATGTACTATAAACCATATTTATATGTCATATATATGATTTATAGTTTAATTAAAAATAAATATTAATTATAAATTAATTACTAATTAATATACATATATACATTTATCTCTGCTGAGCATGAATAATTCTTGGAAGCCATAGGATTTGTGGAATAATATTTTATTGATTTTTGGCTTTGATGACTGGTGGGTCATTTTTATTAGTATGGGATGTTTTCACTTCATTTTTACATCATCTGAAATCAAATTGACGGTTTATAGTTCATGATTTATTTCTCTTATGATTGGGACATGAAGACTATAGGACAGGGATCCCTGGTTTGGTCTGACCATGGTTTGAAATTCAAGCACTCAAACATAGATCCAGATCATGGGGTTGAATTGGTTTTTTGGAATCCTTAGATACTATGGTATGTCACTTCATCTGTTGGTATACTGATAAATTTCGACAAGGAAAATTATCATACATTGTATGAGAATTATTTTATAGTTCTTGTAGAGGTTGATATTGCTTCCAGGCTTTTTGAAAATGTTGTCATGGTTTCTGATGAGTTCATGATTGAGCTCTCCATTGATTTTGAATCTATGCCTATTTTTTTGTTTTAATTTTCAAAGTATTGGACATCTTATATGTCTCAAGGGATTGAAATGATCTAACTAAAATATGACTGGACACAAGGTTGGAAAGTGTAAGTTTAAATTTCCATTGAGTGTGAATTTTCCCTCTGGTAGAGTGAATAAGGTTGTGGAAACTAGAAGTATTGGTCATGGGGCTGATGTGGGTAAATCTTTTTCCAGCATGGTTAAATATGGTCATGTTTTTGAAATCCCTAATAGGGATATGAATCATTTTAAATGGGGATATCGGTCTATGGATCTTGAAAATAAGGAAGAGGGAGTGCCTCTGGTGATTCTTTAAGATCATGTTTCTTGTGATCAATATGATGATAGAAATAGTTTTCAATAGCCTATTTTGAAGATTTCATAGGTTTCTCATGTGTGTGAGGGTGAGGATGGAGCTATAATTAAAACAAAGGGGATGGATTATGGTCATACAGGTGATGTTGTATCTAGAATGTTGCCTTCTGAAAAATATCTCTAGCAGCTAGAAAGAGACAGAAATCATATGGATATGACCAAAAGAGGTAGGTATTTCAATGCTAGTTATGGTGGGGAGCATTTATCTTGTCATAAATCCAATGTTGAAAATATTTTTCGTGATCCTATTTCATAGTCTATTAATGTGTGTAAGGGTGGGGATGATGGGAATTCAGGTGATGCTGCATCTGAAATGGTTTTTTATATTTTTTTCCAGTATCCTGAAAGGGATAAAAATCATATGGATAGGTCTGAAAACAAGTTGAAAATGTGGAGGAAGAGGTTCCATATATTCTGGAAGGGGATTTCAATGCTACATGTCCTTGATAATCTTTTTCACCTTTGGTTGATATTTCAGTGTCTTCTCTACCAAAAGTGGAAGGGAAAGGTAACTTTTTTACATTTCTTGAATCCATTAGTAATGTAGAATTTGATCAAATTTATCTTCATGTCTTGGAGAAGTTTGGTGTGAGTAATAAAAGAGAACCTATTTCAACTAATTTTGGTAATGTAAGTGTACACACACCCCTTCACAAGTGTCATGAGACCATTTTTTAGAGGGTCTGGTTTCCATGCATGATACAATGTAGAAGAATTGTAGTGGGTTGGACCATCTGTCTTATTAAGAGGGAGGAGGCAAAGAGATGGATATGAGGTAATAGACAAAAACTAGTGGAAATCAGGTGACAAACATTGAACCAACATCTCATGATGTTGGGGATTTATAAACCATGGATGATCAGAGTGAAACTTGGGTCACACCAAAATGGAGGCGGGGACGTCATTCTTGGAGTTATAGAAGGCACTAGTTCTTCTTTTTATTGTGTTTTTTTGTATTTTCGTTGCGTTTTTCATAAATTATGTCATCTTTCTATGGCATGTGTGTGCTTACATTACCGTTTCATCCTTCTTCTGAAATTTAAAATTTTAATAAAGTTTTTAAACACCATGGGTTAGCCTAGGGTTCACACAGTTTTTAGTAATATATATTTCCATTTTAATTTTAAGTATTCAATTTTAATTTTTTATAATTATATAAAATTAATAAATTTTATTCATTATTTTTGTATTTTTTCAATCTAATTGTTTTTTATTAAATTTCACTCTTTTTTAACATCTATTAATTAAATACTATTTATTCATAAATAATGTTATGTGTATTTTACTTTTTTATAATTTATTCATTTTTAATATCTATTCATTTAATATTTGTGTGCTTTATTCATTAATATTCATCAATATATTTATTATATTTAATATATAAATATATTCATATTTATATATAAATATATCTCGATATATAATGTTTCCTTAAATATGATTTATATACAAAATATGTATTTACATTTAACAAGTCATATATCCAATGAAAAATGTTTATAATTAAATTATATCATTAATTAAAAATATTGATTAATTAGAATCCATTAATATACACTACATATATAATGTCATTATTTGTTTTTTCAGTTTATCATATGCCAAAATTGTGTTATACACACAAACACATTAATTTCATACAAACATATATGTAATTAATGCAATTTTATATAGAAACACACACACACAAACACACAATATTTATATAATTTATTCAATTTTTAATATTCATTTTATAATTTCATTTAATAAAATAATATATTTATTATATTATGTTTTTTATCTGTATATTTTATTCATTTTTTATATTTTTAATTAATACATAAAATTTATTACTTTTTAATATTTTAAAATTTATTCATTTTTAATATTATTTATTCATTAATAATATTAATTAACTTTTAATACTTTTCAAATTTACTCATTTTTTCACTACCATTTAATTTTTTTTAATATGGTATGTGTAGTTTATATAATTAATATTTATTCCTTTTCATTTTCAAATTTACTCATTTTTATTTTTTTAATAATCTATATAATAAATAACATTGAATCCCTTTTAAATATTTTTTTACAATATATTGAATTTTTAATTTTTTAATTTTTCATTTTATTAATATCCATTCCTTTAATATTATTTATTCACTGATATTGTTAATTACTTTATAATTTTTTTTAATTTTTTATTTTTAAATATTTATTTATACATATTTATCCATAAGCATTATATATTTTTAATATGTATTTAAATTTATTTTAAAATAAATACATTTTTAATCTTTCAATAATTTATATAATTAATAACACTTACCCGATTTTATAATATTTTTTTTCAAGTTTATTCATTTTTAGTTATTCAATTTCACTTAATTTTAGCATTTAGGAATTTAAGATTATATATTCATTAATAATGTTAATTATTTTTTACCATTTTTTAAATTTATTTATTTTTAATGTGTATTTTTTTAATATTATTTTATTTTATTTTAAACATATTTTTTCAGTGCTATCCAAAAATCACTGATAATGATGAGTTTTATTAGTGCTAAAATAAGAAGCGCTATTAAATCACATCTTTATCAGTGCTACAATTCTAGCACTGATAAATATATGTTTTATTAGCACTTCTTAGCACTAATAAAGAGATATATTTATCAGTGATACAATTTTAGTGCTGATTAAACTTGTATTTATCAGCGCTAGACTTAAAGCGTAGATAAAGATATGTTTTATCAATGATTCTTATTTTAGAACTAATAAAATATGTCTTTATCAAAACTTTTTTGAAAGCACTAATAAAACCCCTAATGATCCTATAAATTAAACCCTAATGGAACCCATTTCTTCACGCCATTAAAGATTTCACAGAATTTGAAATCTGTTTTCGCTCTCCCTTACAATTATCGGAAAAAATAGACCCTCTCAAAACCTATGGTATGTGATTATTTAACTCCTTTGTTGATCTTTATTTTTTTCATTTTTTTTCATTCTTCATGTGCTATACTACCCCCATTTCCCTACCATTGTGTAGCCTCATAAGAGTATCCTCATCCAACCAACACCACTTCCATCTTCCATCTGTAACGTTATCACCACCATCTTAACAGACATTAATCACCTGATTTCACTAGTGCTCTTGGATTGTGCATCGAAACTAGCCACTCACCCTCATCTGATCCTATAAAGCCAAAACCATTTGAGGCAGCAAATTCCATTCAAATTGGAATCGTAGAAGATTGAGGAAAAAATTTAATAACGATTTTTTTAATTTAATGGACTGAGGTTTTTTTAAAATTTATGATGGTTGAGAATCAATTGACACTCAGCTATCCTTTATGCGAGAATAAATTTAATTTATGCTCACCTACTTTTTTTAAATTGTTATATTCCCCTATCATAGTGTCCTTCCCTCATAGGTGTTTTCCCATTCCCTAGCATTAGATGAATCACCCCCAACCACATGAATAATTCGCATGACCCTACCAAAAAGATAATCATGTTTGGTGTCCTACTAATATGTGGGTTTCCTATGATTTTTGGAACCAACATCTAGAGAACTCATAGCATAGAAATTTTCATGATGACTAAATTCACTTTCTTTTTCATTTAGAGTTCCCTGATTCTATAAATTTTCACTCATAGTAGTTTCTTCCACCCGCTGAACCCATTGAATACTCCTTCCACTTTTCTTCCAACCTCAGTACCAATTAGTAAGTGTTGTTCTTTATTTTTAGCTCATTCTCTCTCTTGGCCCCCTCCTAACCCCATTTTCATTTCTGTTCCTTGAACCTTCATCCCATCCATGTAAATTGTTTAAATTTGAAACATTCAACAAACCCTAATTATATTGTTCTTAGGTTTTATTAGTATATTGAAAACTCCAACCAAATAATTCGATCTTATTTGATTTAAATTCAAGAGTTTCATCAAATTTTGGGTCTCAAGACTAAGTGAATGGGCCTTATCAACATTTTTATCATCTGAAAAAAGATCATTAACTTCTACTTATAAGCACCCTATCACTGAAACACCACCTATCCCACAATATACCACGTGAATAAATTAATACACATCAAATAATCATTCTTATTGGACTCTCCTAGAAAGTTTATAGAAATCATCCTTGAATTACCAAATTTTTTCCCACAAAACATCAATGTGTTAACCTATACTAACAACCACATATTTAGCTTAGTAACATGTTATTGAGTTTTCAATATCTCAAAATAATTATCACTTACCTAAATTATTTATAATGTTATAATCCTTCATAAAATGATGATGTTATCCACCAATGATGTTGTTCTCGCACATTCCTTTTATTAAATGACTTACACCACATAAAAACAATATTAATATGCATCATTCAACTCCTATTATCTTAGAAAAATATCTTTATGTAGCTTAAATGATTATTTAAGAATGTTTCAATACTTATTCCCAATGTTGGGGTGTCTATAACTCTTCAATAACTATAAGTTGTTTCTTTTAATGTCACTCTTATGTAATATGATAACTTATTAGTAATAATAACCTTTAAAATTCAAATTGTGGGTTTCCATTATTAGAATTTAGCTTTTACCTTGATCACTCTCCTTAAAATCTTTCATCCATCATCAATTTCCTAGTTTAATGCTACCACACACCACCCTATTTTGTTTCAAAAACATAAAATTACTGGTATATGATGATTTTATCAATGTTAAACGTTCTCATAAGAAAGAGTGTAACATTCTGATATCAATAACTTATATCCATTTTGTTATTAAAACATTTTTATTTATTTTTTGAGTGTCCAAAGTGAGTATGGATTTTTTCTTAGAAAAATGATCGAATTCAATAGAAGTATCTATAACATTCTACTTTGATTATGAATACCTTCTGTGTGTTTATTTACGTATTGTAAAAAATGAATATTTTCTGAAAGTAATAGGAAGAATATGAATAAAAAATTAATAGACTCTAATATTATAAAAAAATAGTATGAGGATGGAGTTAAATAGTTCATCAAGTTTTAAATAGAGAATTTATATGACCTTTATAAAATATTTTTCTATGTTTACATTGTTGTTATTCAAGAAGAATCCATCCATAGGATAGGGGAAAACATTTGAATTATCATTGAATAAATCAATACTGTTAATGTTGGACTAAACACATGGTGAAACTAAATGTACATACTAATTGGGATCATACTGTGATTTATCGATCATTTGATACGAACAATAGTGTAAATGAATATTGATATTATATGGAAGAAATGAAAATTTTAATTTAATATAACCTTCGTGATTGCCCAAATTTATTTTAGAAGTTAAATAGCTATAAAAAGTTACCATTGTGTACTTTTTTTTCTAAATATGTAACATTTTAAGCAATATTAAAGTTAAATAATTTGAAATCTAGGAATGTATGGAGCTATTCTAGTTTTACAAAAATAATTATACAAATAAATGATAAGATAATAGAAGAAAATATTATTTCATGTAGAATATACGATGCTAAAAGAATTATATATTCAATGGGAATGATCTCTAAAAAATACATGCCTCTATAAATGATTTAATATTGTTTCACAAGGAACATAAATCACTCATAAAATTACCTATGTGTGGATTATATTGATACAAGAAGGACGAATCATATCATTCACAAGTTGTATATTACTTTATTATTATTCCAAGGATTAAATGGTTCTATGAATATTAGTAAATAACTATACAATTGATTCCATATTTTGTTTTATTAGTAATATTTAGTAATGTGTCAATAACACCATCAGATACATTTTCTATACATGCATGGCATTAAGAAAATGTCAATATAAAAATAATTTTAGTATGGTAATTCAAAGAAAATTTTCCTATTTTTTAAACTTGATTTCATAATGTTATTCAAAAAAGGTTTACCAAAAAACAGTGTCAATATATTTTACATTATCAAACAGTTTATCTCATGTTAGTGGAAATAGTGTTGTACCTTTTTCAATATTCCCATCAAATAATGTTGTCCAAGCTTGGAATTTATGTCTTCAAGGTAAAAAATTATGATTTCTTAAAAACACAATCTTCAAGAAATGTTTCATTCCAACTATGTGTGTAAATTCATCACAAATTGTACACCCCAATAATCCTTTAATTATATAGCATGAAAAATTTACATAATTAGGAAAATCATTTATCATCCTATACAACATGTCTCTCGATGTGAATTTTTTACTTCTATGAGAATAATGTTACACATGTATCCCACATCAATATCAAATCTTAGATTATGGATCCAAATAGACATCAATATCATTATCAGGTTATTTTTGTCTATATATAAGCATAGGTCATATAATGTATTTGTGCTTCATGCATAAACAAAATGGAATGTTATAATTTAACAACACAACTGTCCATGTACTATGAGTACTAATGTGGACACCAATGGATTTATTCCATCTATATATAATGCAATATATAGATTTCTTGACTTTCCCCCAAATTCAAGGTACTCATAATAAATTTTATTCTACTAAGGAGAGTCTATTGGGTGATGTGCTTTCCTATATTTCAATAATTATATTTGTGTTCCATGTATATAGCTATTTACCAATATACATAGAATCATTTAAACCTTGTAATGATAGTAAAGAACCTTCAAAATTTCTAAGGAAATGATGCATCTTTCTTGTATCAATATAATCCCCACATAGGGAATTTTATGAGTTATTTATATTCCTTGTGAAAAAGTATTAAATAATTTAGATAGGCACATATTTTCTAGAGATCTTTCCCATTGAATGTATAATTAATTTAGCATCAAATGTTCGATAAGAAATTACATTTTCTTCAAGTATCATGTCATTTAGTAGACTAATTATTTTTTAAAAACTGGTATCACTCCATATGTTGATACCTTTCTAATTATTTAACTTTGTTTTAGATGAAAATGTTACATAATTAGTAAAAAGGAGTATACAATGGTCTCTTTATATAACTATTTAACTTCTCAAATAAATTTGTACAATCACAAAGGTCATATTAAATTAACATTTCTATTTATTCCATATGAGATCTATCTTCATTTACACTAGTATTCGTATCAAATGATCCATAAATCTTAGTACCATCCCAATGATTATGTACATTCAATTTCACTATGTGTTTAGTCCAATATTTATATCTTTAATTTATTCCATGATAATTCAAATGTTACTCTAGCTCCTATGGATGGATTGTTCTTGAATAAAAAAAACATAAACATGGAAAAAATATTTGAGAACGGGCATATAAATTCTCTATTGAAAACTTGATAAAATCTTTAACTCCATCCTCATAGTATTTTTTCATACTATTAGAGTCTGTCAATGTTTTATTCATATTCATCCAATTACATTTAGAAAATATTCATTTTGTAAAAAACATAAATAAACACACAGAAAGTATTCATTATCAAATTAAAATGTTATAGATACTTTTAATAAATTTTATAATTTTTCTAAGAAAAAATCCATAATCACTTAGGACACTCAAAAAAGAAATAAAAAGGTTGTAATAACCAAAAGGATATAAGTTATTAAAATCAAAATGTTACACTATTTCTTATGAGAAGGTTTCACATTGATAACATCCTCATATAATAAGAATTTTATGTTTTTGAAACAAAATAGGATGGTGTGTGGTAGCATTAAATTAGGAAATTTATGATGAATGAAAGATTTGAAGAAGAGTGATCAATGTAGAAGCTAAATTCTAATAAGGGAAACCCAACATTTGAATTTTATTGGTTATTATTCCTAATAAGTTATCATATTACCTAAGACTGATATGAAAAGAAACAACCTATGGTTATTGAACAGTTATACACTCCCCAACATTGGTAACAAGTATTGGAACATTATTAAAGAATAATTTAAGCTACATGAAGCTGTTTTTCTAAGATTATAAGAGTTTAATGATGCATATTAATATTGTTTTTAAGTGGTGTAAGTCATTTAATAAAATGAATATGTGAGGAGAAACTCATTGGTAGAGAATATCATCATTTTTAAGGGATTAATAAATTATAAATTATGCAGGGACGTGATAATTATCTTGAGATATTAAAAACTCAATAATATATTCCAAAGGTAAATATGTGGTTTTTAGTATAATTTCTCAATTTGATGTTGTGTGGGACAAAAAGGTGGTAATTTATAGATTATTTCAATAATGTTTCTTGGTGGGAGTCCAATAAGAGGGAGGAGTTAATGTTTATTCATTTCTTTACATTGTACATAATGGGCTTGGTGGTGTTTCAGTAATAGGGTTCTTAGGAGACGAAGTTAATGATATTTTCTCAGATGATAAAAAAGTTGATAGGGACCAATCACCTGATTTTTAGACCCAAAATTTGAATAAACTCTTCAATTTAAATCCAATAAACTAGAATTATTAGATTGGGGTTCTCTAGATACAAACAAAATCGAATAATGTTTCAAATTTAAAAAATTCACATGGATGGGATGAAGGTTTAATGAACATCAATAAAAAATGGGGTTCATAGGGGGCCAAGAGAAAGAATGAAATGAAAATAAAGAACAACACTTAGTAATTGGTACTGAGATTAGAACAAAATTGGAATGAGAATTCGATGGGTTTACCAAGGGAAGAAACTACCATGAGTTAAAATTTATAGAATCAAGGAACTCCAAAAGAAAAAGAAATCAAATTGAGTCAACTTGAAAATTTTCATTCTATGAGTTCTCTAGATGCTGGTGGAATAAATCGAAGGAAACCCACATCTCAGTGGGACTCCAAATATGATTACCTTTTGGGGAGGGTCATGTGAATGATTCATGTGGTTGGGGTGCTTCATCTAATACTAGTGATTGGAAAAACTCCAATGAGGGAAATAATCCATGATAGGGGAATATAAAATTTTAAAAAAATAGATGTGCTTTAATTGAATTGATGGTCACCCAAAGGATTGATATTTGACAATTGATGCTTGGCTATCATAAATCCCAAAAAATATATCCCATTAAATTAAAAAATCATTATTAAATTTTTTTCCTCGATCTTCTTTGATTCCAATTCAAATGGAATTTTCTACCTCATCTGGTTTTGGCTTAATAGGATCGGATGAGGGTGAGTGGCCAGTTTGGCCGTGCTAAGAAAGAGCACTGGTGAAGGGAGGTGGTATAAATGTGTTAAGATGGTGGTGATAACGTTACAGATGGAAGATGGAAATGGTGTTGGTTGGATGAGGCTGCTATTATGGGGCCGTACATTGGTAGGGGAATGAGGGTAGTATGGAACATAAATAAAGAAATAAAAATGAAAAAACAACTCAAGATAGACTAAATAGGAGTTAAATAATTACATACCATAGGTTTTGAAAGGGTTGATTCTTCTGATAAGTGTTCGGGAGAGTGATAACAGAGTTCGAATTATGCGAAATCTTGAACGACATGAAGAAATAGGTTCCATTAGTGTTGAATTTATATGATCAGTAAGGCTTTCATTAGTGATTTACTAATAGTGTTGTTAACGATCTATTTTATTAGAGCTAAAATAAGAAGCATTGTATAAATATATCTTATCAACGCTTGAAATCTAGTGTTGAAAAAGTCATGTTTTATCAGCACAAAAATTGTAGCACTGATAAATATATGACTTTATTAGTGTTAAAAAGTGCTGATAAAACATATATTTATCAGTTCTAGAATTTTAGCACTAATAAAGACATGATTTATCAGCCCTTCATATTTTAACGCTGATAAAAATCATATTTATCAGTGTTTTTTGAAATGTGCTGAAAAAATATGTCTAAAATAAAATATAAAAATAATAAAATAATATATATTAAATATAAATAAATTAAAATAATGGTAAAAAATAATTAACATTATTAATTAATATATAATATTAAATGCCTGAATCCTAAAATTAAGTGAAATTTAATAACTAATGATGAATAAACTTAAAAAAATATTATTAAAATGGATAAGTGTTATTAATTATATAAATTATTGAAAGAATAAAAATAAATATATATTAAAATAATTTTGAATACCTATTAAAAATATAAAATTTTTAATAATAAATATGTAGAAATAAATATTTAAAATAAATAAATTACAAAAAAAAAGTGTAATGTAATTAACACTATAAGTGAATAAATAATATTAAATGAATGGATGTTAAAAAGCGTAAAATTTAATAATTTTAAAAGTCAATATATTATAAAGAAATATTTAAAAGGGAATACTTTTTTATTGATTATATAGATTATTAAAAAAATTAAAAATTAGTAAATATTAAAATGGAAAGGAATATATATTAATTAAATAAATTACATGTACCATATTAAAGAAATTATATGGTAATGAAAAAATGTATAAATTACAAAAATTAGTAAATTTAAAAAGTATTAAAAGTTAATTAATATTATTAATAAACAAATAATATTAAATATATTTTAATTATAAAATAATAAAAATAATAAATAGTCTGTATTAATTAAAAAAATAAAAAATAAATAAAATATTCCTATTAAAAACATAATATATTAATTATATTATGTTATTAAATGAAATTATAAAATGAATATTAAAAAATGAATAAATTATATAAATATCATGTGCGTGTGTATGTTTATATATAAAATGGCATTAATTATATATATGTTTGTATGAAATTAATGTGTGTGTGTGTGTATAACACAATTTTGACATATGATAAATTGAAAAATCAAATGATGAATATATATATGTAGTGTCTTTTACTTGATATTAATTAATAAATATTTTTAATTAATATTATTATTTAATTATAAACATTTTTCACTCGATATATGACTTATTAAATGTAAATACATATTTTTTTATAGAAATCATCTTTATGGAAGCATTATATATTGAGATATATTTATATATCAATATTAATATACAAATATATTAAATATATCGATGAATATTAATGTATAAAAAAATATAAAAAATGAATAAAGAATAAAAATATTAAAATAATAGATGTTAAAATTGAAGAAATTATAAAAAAAATAAAAAAAAACTTAACACTATTAATGAATAAACAATATTGACTAAATGGATGTCAAAACTGAGTTAAATTTAATTTAAAATTATTAGATTGAAAAAAATACTAATAGAATGAATAAAATTTATTAATTATATAAAATTCAAAGAAATTAAAATTGAATACTTACAATGAAAATGAGAATATATATTACTAAAAACAGGGTGAACCATGGGCTAAGCCAAGGTCCTGAAAAACATTTTTAAAAAAGTATGTTAAAGGAGAAGGATGAAAAAGTAACACAAGCACACACATGCCATAGACAGATGACATAATCTGCCAAAACACAAGCACAATGCAAAAAAAGCACAATAAAAAAGAAAAACTAGTGCCTTTCATGACCCCAAGGATGATTTTCCCTCCTCCATTTAAGTATGACCAAAGGTCCACCCAAATCATCCATGCTTTTTAAATCCGTAACTTCATAAGATGTAGGTTCACTATCAATCACCTGATTTCCACTAGTTTCTGTCTATTTCCTCATCTCCATCTCATTGCCTCTTCCCTCTTAATATGATAGATGGTCCTACCCACTATAATGCCACTAACATTTCCAAAATTAGTAGAAATAGGTTCACTTTTATTTTGCACACAAGACTTCTCCAAGACATCAAGATAAATTTTATCAAATTCCACATTAATAATGGACTCATGTTTTGTAAAAAAGTTACCTTTTTCTTTCACTTTTGGTGGGGAATACACTTAAATATTAACCATAGGTGAAGAAGATTATCTAGGACATGTAGCATTGACATCCTCTTCTAGAATATATAGAACCTCTTCCTCACCATTTTCAACATGTTCATCCCTATCCATATGATTTTTATCCCTTTCAGGATAAAGAAAAAAATCAGGAAGAACTATTTTAGATGCAACATCACTCGAATTCCCATCATACCCCCTTACACACATTAACAACCTATGAAATATACCGATGAATAATATTTTCAACATTGGATTTATCACAGGAAAGATGCTCCTCACCATAACTAGAATTTAAATCCACAACCCATTCAGCCATGTCAATATGATTTTTTCCCTTTCTGGCAGGTGAAGAGATTTTTTAGAAGGCAACATTATATATTTAACATCACCTACATGCCCACCATCCCTCCCCTTTGGTTTAATTATAGCACCATCCTCACCCTCAAACACACAAGCAACCTATGCAGGATTAAAAATAGGATGCTAAGAACTATTTATAGAATCATATTGATCACAAACATTATGCTTCTCAATAAGCATCACATGCACTCCCTCTTAATTATTTTCAAGATCCAAACATCTACCTCTTCATTTCAAATGATTCTCATCCCCATCAGGGATGTCAAAAACATGACCATATTTAACCACGCTAGAAAAAGGTTTACCCACATCATCCCCATGACCTCTATTTCCAGTTTCCACAACCTTATTTACTCTAACATAAGGAATATGCACTCTCAATGGAAATTTAAACTTACACTTTTCAACCTTGTGTCTAGTCCTATTGTATTGATATCATTTCAATCCCTTGAGACATGATCCTCTAAGATATCCCATACATTGAAAATTAAAACAATAAATAGACACAGATTCAAACTCAATAGAGATCTCAAACATGAACTCATAAGAAACCATAAAAACATTTTCAATAAGCTTGGAAGTAAGATAAACCTCTATAAGAACATTGACATAATTCTCATACCTTTCCTGATCATTTTACATGTCAACTTTTCTCAGTATATCAACAGATGAAGTGAAATCCCATAGTATCTCAGGATTCCAAAAAAAACCAATTCAACCCCCTAATCTGGATCCATGATTGAGTGAATGAATTTCAAACCTTGGTCAGATCGAACTAGGGTTCCTAGTCCTACATTTTTAATGTCTCTAGCTAGCTTATGGAAAATAAACCATGAACTCCAAGCCTTCATTTTGAGTTCAAGCAATGTAAGAATAAAGTGAAAACATCCCATATTAACAGAAATGTCCCACCATTCATCAAATCCCAAAATAAATAAAATATGATTCCACAAATCCTACAACTTCCAAGAATTACTCATGCTCAGGAAAGATAAATGAATATATGTATATTAGTTAGAAATTTTTTTTAATTAATATTTGTTTTTAGTAAAATTATAAATCATATATATGAAATTTAAATATTGTTTATAGTACATATTTAGTATTATAAAAATTATATTTAAAAAATTATATATTGATATATATTAATAAAAATATTTTTTCATATGAAATAATATTTTTAATAATATATATTTTTTATTTTATATGTTATTTTTAACTAAATATCATATATATCTTGTGTAAATGTATATTTAGACATATTTAAAATATAAATCACATATAAATAATATTTATTAAAATATATACTCAGTTATATATAAATCATATTTAATAAAATATCTTATATTTATATCAATATAAATATATTTATATACTAATATATTATTTTTAATGTAATAATTTTTTTATGAAATGTATCTTTTATTAGCACTAAAGAAAAATCACTAACAAAATTTTACCTTTATTGGTACTAAATAGAAGCACTAATAAAGGGTGAATTTATTACTTCATTTTATTGCTCTAATAAAGAGTATCTTTATCATCACTATTTCTTAACACTAATAAGGGATGCCCTTTATCGGTGCTTCTATCTAGTGATAATAAATGGTAGAACTATTTAACATGGATTTTGTTGTAGTTCTATATTGATATTCTGATGATCATTGTCACAGATTCAGAATCTTGATGAGAAATGTGTTCATAGACATAGGGTTATCCTTTCTCTGGCTTTAGTGAAGATATTGTCTTCAACTTCCACAGACCTGAAGGTGAGAGAGCATCACTGTCCTACTTCTGAACATTTGAAACATCACTATACTACATTGATACCATTTTTTGGGTATGGGGGTAACTTTATATATTTACCAAAAGATCGCCCTTCTAGTAATCTAGTGAAGTGGAACTCTAACAATAAGAAGCATCTTGACATCTGATCAACCATACCCAATGAATTCATTGAAATAAATTGGGATGACTAAGCACCATAGGCACAACATCAAGTCATCCTCTAATATTTTATCCAAGTATACTCATGATGCTCCTTCTGATGAGCTACCAATCCAACAATGATCACATACATAAGCAAGAATAATTTAAAAACATGATGCAAACAATGATTAAATGGTTCTGAATTTTTTTCAACATATATGAGAGAATGAAAACATACACTTTATTCAAAGAATCAAAACATAAAACTAAGTTACATGGGATATCAACTTATGATAAACAAACTTAATCTACCAGAATAGGTGTCACCAATTTCAACTAAACATTATATCTTCTAGTTCTCCTCCCTTAAGTATTCCTCCTTTGACAATTAATACTTCCAAACCTAGCTATTCCCAAGTTCTCACCTTCTAGAGCCACCTCGGTTATCATTTTCAGACCTTTCAACCCTATATTAGATGTGTCAATGTGTTCCCATAATACTTTTTATAGGTGGACTAATACCAATCGTTGTAGTGGTCCCAATTTTTCATCTTTTCAGCATTTCCATCTAACATTTATGTGTATCCCTCTGTTGGATTATGCATCTTTCAATGTCCAGTAGGTTTCATTGCATCGACCGCCAGCTCCTGGGAAATAGTTTACCCCATACTTGAACAGATGGTATTTCACAACATCTCAATTATAGAAGATCTATGTGGAATTGTTCTAGTAAAATTTCACCACAAACTTCTCATATGAGATCTAGAAAAGTATTACCATAACCTTTGAAACATTTTTTCCATTCATAATATTCCCCCTTTCATCTACATAAATGCATACTTTAGAACCCTGATCGACTCTTGAGTACTTCCTGAAGATTCCCCTTCCCATAATCAGTTACCATTATGATCTACCCTCTAGGCTCATTTCATTCAACTACTTCTACTAAACTTGACGCTCGAGGCCCTTATTGAACTTTCATTCAACTCACACTGCTACATCTGATGAAGTAACTTCAGTAGCCTAAAATCTAACTTCCATGTTGCTTGTTCTCTATCTTTATCAAAGATTCCACCAAGCTTAACTTCTGAGGTACACATTCTATATCTTTAAAAATTTTACCCATAAAACATTTTTTACACCAAAACCAACAAAAAGGACATGAGTACCAATCTAAAATGGCATAAGTTTCATGCCAAAATTGAACGAGTGTTGATAAGTGTTATAACACTCATTGCCTATTTTTATTTTCTTTATAATTTTGAAAGGGGTATTTCTAGGTTTTAGGGGGTTTATTCAACATTATACTTAAGTGTTAAATGGGTATTTGTAAAAAAATACATATAAAGTATTTTTAATGATTTCCTAGTCTTGATATTTAGTTTCTTGTAATTTTACAATATGGATTGAGATTTTCATACTAAATTGTGAGGGTAGGAACAAATCCAATGAAGGAGGTCTGAATATTATATAGGACAAGAAGGGAAACATTTTAAATGATGTGATGTGAGTGGTTAAAAGAAAACGAGAAAAAAATAAAGGCAAATAATGAATAAACAACAACAATAAAGAAAGTGAAGAATAAATAACAAGGGATATTTACATAGTTAGGACATATATGGTAATAGACCTTGACAATAAAACTTCCAAAACAACATATTATTTTGAAGACAAATGAATAAGCATACAGTAGAGAATAAGAAGAAAAGAGAAACAAACACGGACCACAGAAACTATTCGTTCATTAGATCCTCACCACTCTAGGGAATCGTGATAAAATCGAGACCAAGTATAGTAACATAAACCCTAGGTAGGATAAAATCATGCACCCTAACCCCCACACATACCACAAAGAAGAAGATACTACACAAAACCGATAAACCAAAAAAAAATTGACACTTCTTACAGTGTTGGGTATTCAATAAATACCTGAGTTTTTCTCATCCGGGGAAGATTCCAGTCTGCCATAGTTGAAGATTAATAAAAAAATCACTTTCTAGATTGTGTTTTCACATCAAAAACTCATCAAAAGGGAACATCAAGATAAGGGAATTATAATACGTGAAGGGGAGAACTGGAGATTCGCTTTATCTCTCACAATCATCTTTACATTGGAATTGGAACATAAGAGAATCATTGAGCTTGCTAATATAAATAGTAGAGCCTATATATAAATGAAGGAATGACAGTAAGTGAGCAGAAAGTTTTTAGGAATAATAAGAAATTTTGGATTCATGGTCAGATGAGGGAATGAGGAAGGATCATGAAGATCAAAAAGGAATAATAGATTTCAAAAATCCCGGGCCATGCGACAAGAGATGATCGGGTAGGAGACAAACAGTATAGATTTCCAAGATAACGAGAACAAAAAACCCCTAAAACAAGTCATTAAATCAAGTGGTAATAAATGGAATTGAGACCACCTGAATTATAACTGAAATTATGGAAAAATTAATCACACTAGTAGAATAGAAATCCAATAGACTAGTAGAAATCAACACACTCCAAAGACCAACAATACCATAATCCCACAATGAAAATTGAAAAAAGAAGCACACTAAGATTAAAATTTCACAATAATAATAAAATAAAATAATTTTTCATGAAAATATAAACAATATTTTAATTTGAAAATAAATATCAAAAAATATCTACCTTATAAAATTAAAATAACAAAACATTACAGATGGTGTTATTATAAGGATTTTCAAGCTTACCAATAGGTTAGGGTAGATTTTTCTTAATATAAAACAATCCTAAGATTATAGTATCATCCCAACATGGACACTCGTTGCATGTTCCATGGTGGCACATGGACTTCCCATAACTACACTTCTACTGTAATCATACTACTAAATCACGCTTAGAAATAAAAACTGACGAAGAAATAATAATATAATTAGCGCTCACCAAAATTATCAAAGTCTTTATTAAAGCCAATAAAACTCCCAAACATACTGATAACTTAAAAATAAAACCTTCCACTGGGTTAAAATAATGTGAACATGAAAACTTAACAAATCTAAAAATAATTCACGTAGTAAAAGGTAGTATAAAAACACAACAACCAAAACTAGTAAGCGAACATGAGAAAAATCTCCACCTAAGCCTAAATAGCTCAGACCAACCCAAATAAAACTCCCCCTACCCATAAGGCTATTCATCAAATATCAATAATGTTTTTCAATAACTAATTTTAATTTAGAAGGTTTAAAATCACACAAATCTAATATTTTGATTCAAGATTTGATGACTTTTTATTTATATTTAAATATTCCTAAAAATGTATTATATACATTAAACAGGCATTACTTATTTTTCAAAGTAATATGTAGTAAATTTATAGACCCAATGATGTTTTTAATCATGAATATGGTGATTTTAGTCATATTATGAGAATTACATATGTTCTCCCTATCATGTTTTTTTATATAATGGTCCACATGATGGTTCACATAGTGAGAGAGACTTAACTAGGTGGTCCTATCCATTACATATAGATGTACCCCATTGACCAATTTATGAATATTTTGAAAGTTCATGTCAAGAATCGAATTTTAATAGAAGTTTTTATTATATAATGATACATTGTTGAAGAATATATTTAATTCTTTATCGATTACCTATCAGATTTTGATAGATTCAGTCTCCCATCATCTCATCCCAACAGATGATTTATGGGTAAAGGGGTTTCTAAAATATATATTATTACAATTTCCATCACAAAGTGGGAGAAATATAACCATTACATTTTACATATTAATATAGTGGTTACTGTCACACACCGACCCATGTATTTGGAATAATTTATTATTTTATTACCTTTAATTATTTTTTGGGGGGTTGGGTTCAGTCCTGGATTAATTTCTTGGAGTTATATTAAAATGTTTGCTTCTTGGTGTTGATGTCATCAAGCGCACGAGAAAAATACAATTTGGATGCTTCAGAGCTTCACCCCGACAACTGTGCGACCGTCCGTTCTTGAAATATGAAATTTAATAAATTTTGTAATTTAAAAAAACATTAATTTTTTTAATTTAACAAATTTGTTGTTGTTAAAGATTTTATTATCATTAAAATGAAATGAAATCTATCATTATTTTTACTTATATCATCATGTTATTATTATTATTATTATTCTTATTATTATTCTTATTATTATTCTTATTATTCTTATTATTATTAATATTAAAATTATTATTATTATTATTTAAATGGTATGGTTTTAATAAGAAAAAATATATTAAAAAACTATTTCTACCCCAACTTCTATGATACCTCCCCATTTCCCCCTCTATGTGTATGACACTATCACCCATGGTGCGCTTCCCATTGCAGCCACCTCCTAGCCAGTACACAACCTACCCAAGGACCAATCGTTACCCCCGAATGTGGCCTTCCTCCTGCTTAGTGCCCCATGGAGTAGTCCCGACCTCCTCTTGCCTGAACTCTAGTAGAGACCCCTCCCAAATCCGTCCTTTTCAGCTGCCCCAGCACCGCCTCTAGTGCCTCTCCCCTGATCAACCTCCTCTTCCCTACTCCAGACCTCAAAATCCCTCTCTCATGCCATCCCATCTAGCATTGACGTGGCCTCCTGCTCCTCCCATATCGATGGTGCCACCCCCCTTTTGCTGCTATGCTTTTTTTAATTCTCGGCAATCCCCATAGACAGTGGTAGCCCCCTCCTCTGGCTACCCCTTCCCTAGTCGGCTCACTACTCAGCGTCGTTCCCTCTCTCTGCCAACGATTTTTTTGGCCAGCATGCCTCCTTCTGTCTGACACATCTCCGGTGCGTCACCTCTGCTGGTGCGATCCCTTGCCGGTGCACCTCTATTTTCGACGTGAGTACCTCTCCCTCCAGTATACCATGGTAAGTTGGTTTCATTCTTTCCTTTAGTTTTCATTAAGGTTAATTTATTAAGGTTTTTTGGTAGAGTTATCATTTTAGAACCAACATGATCAATTTCCAAGTGGGAGTTGTTGTCACACTTCGGTTTCGATATAGGTTATCAATGAAGTTTATTTATAATTTAAGTTCCATATGTTTCATAGTGTTCTCATCCTATATATTTACCATTTATTTTTTTCAAACTTGTGGCTAATTTATTTGTTTATCGAATTGGTACTTTAATTCTTATTTTGTAAAAAATGTTGTCGTTTTGTTATGTTTGCGCACACCTTTTGTTAAATTAAATGTTTCTTTAGTTTATCACCTGATTTGGGATTCTTATAACCTCATTTATCAATTTAAATAAGTTTTTGGCATGATATTTTTGTTTAAACCTAGTTTATTCTTAATTATAAACTGTTTATTAAATATTTCATTAGTCGCTGATAAATGGCCTATTTGGAATTTTTTTAAAATGTTTTGTTTGACGGTGTAAGGAAAAATGTTTTGGAGAGTTCTTGAAAATGGATTGAAATGGTGTGTTTTATTGAGTTGTGAATACTAGATCCTTATGCTTTGTTTTGTAATAAAGAGAAATTGTTTTGATAATTAATCATGCCTTGTGTCTTATTATTTTATATATAAGATGCCCAATTGGATTTTATGGGTTAAGTGTGACTGAACAAATGGTTGATTTGGAGTGTGTCGGAATCATACGAAGTGTTGTTTTTGTATTCCTTATATGGTTTCTAAAATGTTTTTAGATTTATAAAGAAATATGTTTCAATTTTCAAGGTTTTTTGGTGTGTTTTCACTCCTTTATAAAAAATTTCATGTGTGTGTTGATAATCATGGGTTTTATAAAAAATGTTTTAAATTATTTTACATTTAAACGATTAGTTGTGGCTTTTAAATAGGCTTGATGTGAAATTTTAAATTATGGCCCGATTGGCATGTTTGTGTAAAGTGGTTTTGTTTGAATGTGTAAAATAAATGTTTTGAAGAATGTTTATAAATGTTTTTAGTGAAAATAGTGTGCATGACACCAATTTTGAAAAGTTTTTGCATTTTGAGATAAGGGTTTGTTTCTGAATTTTTAAGGGCCCGTTTGGCCATTTTGTGAAATTGGTGACAAGTGTTTATTATAAAAACCCCCCATTGGATGTTTCTCATCCCTCATTGTATGCAATGGGTGAGAGGTCGTTGTTAGGGGATTCTCGGGATCCATTTTTAGGGTTCTTCGGTTGGAACTTGTTATAATTGTTTTATTTTAAGGTATGAGAATAGTCCTAGGGGAGACTCAGTGTTAGACCTATTGTGTAGTATTATTATGTATATTTGATTTTATTCTTGATGAGAAACATTTGACTCACCCCTTTTTAATATCCGTGACATTGGAACCAAAAATATTGAGAGAATTTTCTGACAGAAGTACAAAACTAGTTGGTTATGGTACTAACTAGTGGCCCATAGTAGGTAGATATGTTTGGATTCATTTCTATGGGATTTTCCCTCAGATTTTTTTGAGAAAGGGTGGCTATGCATACGAAGCATTAGATTTCATCGTATGTGGCATGCTACTTTATATGGGGTCATATGTATTAGTTTCGTCTAGATTATTCTCTACCTCCTGGATTCTCCTATGTTTTTTTACATTATCCACTTGTAGTGATGTTATAAATACTTGTATGCTTATTTTTTTCCCTGTTGTGTGATTTTATATGGTACCTTCCTATGTAGTGTTTTTATAGGAAAGTGGTGTTTTGATTTAAACAATGTTTTTGGAAAGTTGTGTTAAAGAAAAATATTTTTTTACCTTTTGTGTAGATTGAAAAATAGACACCAATTCCCCCTTGAAATGATATTATCTCACTTATGGCAGGATCTTGGTTTAAGAAATAAGAAGGGGAAATGAGTTCTAATTTGTTTTTATGAATAAAATATATAGAAAAACTTACTTTTATAAATTTTAGTTCAAAGTTGAAATTGATTTTTTATTAATTTTAAAGATAGTGCATTCGGAAATAGTTAACCAGGATAGCCTATGATATTTTAATATGAAAAAATATATTTATCTTCTATTTTTAGTCCTTGTGTGGGTTTCATCTTGGGTGCATTCTCCTTGGGTGATGTTTGGTTGTGAGTTAAAGAGTGACCCATGAGGACACATGGAGATAATGGTTTTACCATTCAGTTAGTTTCATTTTCTTTAGTTCTTTAATAGTTGCTTTATTTGGTTTATCTAGTCTTATATGCTCTTTATTATTTCCTCTGATTTTATTTATTTTTATTGGGAAAAATCATTCCCATCATCTATGTCAATTACCTATAGCTTTTATCCATCCTGGGAGAATCAGGAATGCCACTCGGGCCTTGCTGCAGATCATCTCGGGTGATCGGTTTAGGGTCAACCTGAGTTGGTTTGTGATAAAATGGTATCATAGAAGGTCGGATATTAGTGTACATCACTTTTTAGAGATCCCTGTGTTATTTAAGAATGTCAATCTAGAAGGAGTAGTATTTTTCAGACTCGAGGGGTAGGTTCAGGAAGAGCATCGTGAACTCTTGCTCGTTATAATCCTCAAATTTCCATGGGAAGTGAAATTTAATTAGTTTATTTGGGGGTTTAGGGTATGGTTTGAGATTTGGATATGACAAAGGGAGTTGGGGTAATAGTTCTCATTAGATTCATGTCCTAGCATGCCATGTGGAGCTAGGGGCATAGTCCTAAAAGGCTCTTCGTGTCGGTGACATGTCTGGCATATGGCCGATAACCATATTGTCAAGTCACCCACCAACATCAGTTCCCTATTTGAGTTTTTTTGGGTATCCTCTTACTTTTGAAAGTTGTTTGAATCAGGAAAAATTGGTTTTAAAAAATGGTGGTCTAAAATGACATGTTTAATTTGGAGATTATTTTAAAAGAAATGGGATGAATGATTTGTTTTTGGAAAATAAAGTTGTTTTGTTTTGGCCCTAGTGTTCTTATGGGTGCTCAAATGTATAGTGGTATGTTTGAATATGAATTAATGTTTGGTATAGTTTATGGATTTCTGGGGTGGCATGAAAACATGAATGTGAGTGAGACTCTAAATAATACTGATGGCAGGTTTTTAACCCACCAAAATTGTTTTAATTAAAATATTTTTTCAAAAAGGGATGTTTTGATGTTATGATAGATTTTTTTCTTGTGTTTATAGCTTTTCACCTTTGCAGTGTTCAATATTCTGGATTTTTTTATTTATTGGGCCTTGATTGAGTTCTTTACTTTTCTTTTCTAGCGGTGGTCCCCATGAAGCTTTGATGGGTGATAATAGTGCGGTTGATCAACCGACGGATTTTATGCTTGAGTTTCGAAAGCTAGATCCATCTCTATTTTATGGTCAAGCAGACCCTTCCATAGTGGAGGAGTGGATTCAAGCGATTGAATGAGACTTTAACCTCATTGAGTATCCCAAATCATTGAAGGTAATGTTTTAAACCTTCATGCTTGAAGGTTCATCGTGGATGTGGTGGAAGTTAGTGTCTCGGAACAAGCCCTGTCAAGAGATGACTTCAGAGTTTTTCCAGGCTTTGTTCATTCATCATTATTTCTCTAAGAAAGAAAGTGTGAGAAATGGGATCGATATTTTTTATCTACATCAGGGTGATGGATCTGTGTTGGAGTATTTACAATACTTTATGGAGCTATTCACTTATGATTCAGGGTATTCCAAAGATGACTCCATGAAGGCTTAGCATTTCGAGGTGGGTCTCTGTCCTGATATGAAATCGAAGGTGTCAGCATCCAACATAACTTCTTTTTCCAAATTTTTTTGTCAAACCCTTTATATTGAAGCCATTTTGGTAGGATTTCACAAGGTATTCCTCCCTCCTTCAATTCCTAGTAACAGTGGGGAGACTTAAAATAAAGAGATGAGTAAGTGACCGAAATTCGATGGAGAAGGTTGTGTTATCAGAAGGCCATGGGATGTTTCATCAACCTCTTCACAAAAATAGATCCTTATGTGTTATCAGTGTAAAAATCTGGGTCACAAAAATTCATTGTGTTCAAATGCTCTGAAGCCCTCCCAGGCTTGTGGACGCTTGGGTCACTTGCGGTGATTCTGTTGGGGTGTTGCTAGAAAGTGTCACAGAAGAATTTCTTTGAAGTGTTGTTTAATAGGGTTTTTTTAAATTTTCATTTATAGGTTTCCTTACATTGAAAGGGATATCTTATCTTGGTAGTTGTAAAAATGTTTGGTTGGGTTTTGAAATGTATGGTAATTTTGTGGTTCTTTTTATGAACTTCGGTTCTCAATGTCAGTGTGGCTTTCATTTCAAAATTCCATCCTTTCATCTATCATATAAAAAGATGTATGTTCCTTATTAGGATTATCAAAATCTGAATGTGAGGTAGAAGATTCTTAATCCAACATAGCTCTATCCAAAAGGCATCGGAGTGAAGCCTACACATAGTGATGAATCCCAGAGGATTTTAAGGAGCTTGGTTATGGTTGTGCCTTTATCATGTAGTGAGAATGTTTTAGCATTTTTGTTTTTGTTTCCTTGTGATTGTAAATTTTCTATTTTCACAAAGAGCATGATGGATTTATCCATCAATAAATGTCAGTAATTGTTCCTTATTGGATGCAAGATTCCGGTTAGTGTCCTTGTATGGACCGCCCATGTGAATCAGGTGAGGTCTTGGTTTTTTATTTGTCCTCAGGTAAAAAGGGATTTTTTGGTTTAAATGTTCTTTCTAAGTATTTTTTAGCTTGAGTAAGGTCCGGTTCAAGTCTAGTTTGGATTTTTATTTGGCCTCTTTTAGGTTGGTTCTTTATGGTGGAGAGACTCACTGTGAGTCTCTTTGGGGTTTCTCTTAAGTTGTAATCGGATCCTACTTGAATTATTATGGTGGGGAGTCCTTTTAGGCCTCCCCTCTGCTAGTGATCTATTTTGAGAAATTAAGTTGAGTCCTATTGGTGGTTGATGGAATGACCATAGATATTGAGGTTGTATCATGTTTATGTGGAATCCTTAGGTGTTGATCGATCAGCTGGATGGTGTTGTAGATTTCCAGGGAAGGAAATTGTTATGGTGGGGAGAATTGACAAACCCCAACCCATGTATTTGGGTTATTTTATTATTTTCTAACCATTAAATATTTTTGTTGGGGTTCGATTTCAGTCCCAGATTAATTTCACTGAGTTATATTAAAAAGGGTAATTTTTGGTGTTGACGTCATCAGGCACACAGGCATAGCACGATTTGGAAGCCCTGCAACTTCACCGTGGAAACTATGTGACCATCCATTCTCAGGAAATTAAAAAAACAATCTTAATTAAAAAAACATTAATTGCTGTCATTTAATTTTTTTTATTGTTGTTAAATATTTTATTATCATTAAAATGAAATAAAAGATTACATTTTTTGTATATTTATCATCATGTTTTTATTATTATTATTGTAATCATTATTATTATTCTTATTTATATTATTATTGATATTACTCTTTTTATTATTCTTATTATTATTAATATTTAAATGGAAAGGTTTTAATAAGATAAAAAAATATTAAAACCCTAATTCTACCCCCACTTCTGTGTTACCTCCCCCTTGCCCCCTCTGTGCATGTGGTGACAACACCCACTAATGTGATTCCCATTCTATCCAGATCCCAGCCAGTGCACACCCTCCCCTATGCCCATTCGTGACCCCCAGACGTGGCTTTCCTCCTACTCAGTGCACCCAAGCACTGTCCTGGCCTCCTCTTGCCTGACCTCCGGTTGAGACCCCTCTCAGATCCCTCTTTTACAGCATCCCCAAAACCTCTCCCCCGACTGGCCACCTCTTCCCCACTCCAGAACTTGATCTCCCTCAATCTCCCTCGCTTCGACCATCCCATCCAGCACCGCCCTGGTCTCCTGCTCTTCCCAGCTCGACGGCACCACCCCCATTTTTCTACTGTGTTTTTTTCTTTTTCAGCGATCCTCGTACCAGTGGAAACCCCCTCCTCTGGAAACCCCTTCCCTGGATGGCTCACTTCCCAATGTTGTTTCGTCTTAATGCCGATGATTTTTCTAGCCAGCATGCCTCCTCCTACCCGACGCATCTCTGGTGCGTCGCCTCTGTCGGCGTGATCCCCTTACCGGTGTGCCACTCTTTCCAGCAATAATACCTCTCCCTCCAGTATACCTTTCTCCCTTGGTTATGTTATTTTCCATAGTTTTTGTTAATGTTTTTTGATGATTAAAGTTTATTTTTGGTAGAGTTAGCATTTTAAAACCCGCACGGTCCATTACTGAGTGGGTGTTGTCTTCGTGCTTCGGTTTCGAGGTAGGTCCTCAATGAGCTTTTCTTTATAATTTAAGTACCATTTTTTTTCTTTTTGTTCCCATCCTATATATTTACTAATTATTGTTGTGAAAATTGTGGCTAATTTATTTGGTTAGAGAATTGGTACTTTAATTCTTATTTTGTAAAAAATGTTGTTATTTTGTTATGTTTGCACACACCACTTGTATAATTAAATATTTCATTAGTTTCAAACTTGATTTATGATTCTTATATCCTGGTTTACCAATTTAAATAATTATATGTCATGGAATTTGTGTTTAAAACTTTTTGAGTCTTACTTAAACATTTTTTTAGTAAATATGGAATGTGCCATTGATAAATTTTCTATATGACATTTTTGTAAAATGTTTTGTTCCAAGGTGTAATGAAAAATGTTTTCAATAGTTTTTGTGAATGGTTTGAAATGGTTTATTTTATTGTGTTTTGAATACTAGGTGACTATTATTTTTTTTATTAAATAGATTTTTTTTTATAATTAATCATGCCTTGTGTATTCTTCTTTTATATATAAGGCACCCAATTGGATTTTATGGGTTTAGTGTGATTTAAAAAATGGTAGATTTGGATTTCTTATTGTGTCATCATCATACAAAATGTTTTTTTAAAGATTATTTATATAGTTTCTGATTTTTTTGATATTTATAAACAAATGTGTTTCAGTTTTCAAGGTGTTTTTGTGTGTTTTCACCTCTTTATAAAAAATTGAATGTGTGTATTAGTAAATGTGGGTTATGTGAAAAAAAATTTAAATTATTTTAAATTAAATGGAGTAGTTGTGGATTTTAAATCAGTTTGATGTGAAATGTTGAATTGTGGCCTGGTTAGCATGTTCGTGTAAACTAGATTTTTTTTAATGTGTAAAATAAATGTTTTAAAGAATGTTAATAAATGTTTTGAGTGGAAACATTGTGCTTGACACCACTTTTAAAAAGTGATTTCTTTTTTGAGATAAGGGTTTGTTTGTGAATATTTAAGGGATCGTTTGGCCATTTTATGAAATTGGTGAAATTTTTTATTATGAAAACCCTGATTGGATGTTTCTCATGCCTCATTGTATGCAATGGGTGGGAGGTTCTTTCTAGGTGATTCTCAAGATCCATCGTCAGGGTTCTTCAGTTGGAACTCGTTATAATTGTTTTATCTTAAGGCATGAGAATGGTCCTAGGGGAGACTCATGGTGAGACCTGTTGTGTAGTATTATAATGTATATGTGATTTTATGCTCAACTTGAATCATTTGGATCACCCATTTATAATACTTGTGACATTGTAACTTGGCATATAGAGAGAATTGTCTGAGATACGTATTGCATGGGTAGGTTATGGTACTGACCAGTGACCCATAGTAGGCAGATATGTTTGGGTTTACTGTTGTGGGATTTATACTTAGTCTATCCAAACAAAGTGTTGCTAAGCATATGAAGCATTAGATTTCATCACATGTAGCATGCTACTGTAGATGGGGTCACAGGTATTAGTGTCGTCCAGATTATTCTCAATCTCCTAGGTTTACCAATCTCTGTTCACTTTAGTCACTCATAGTGATGTTATAATTACTTGTATGATTATTATTTTTTCCCCTATTTCATGATTCACTGCGGTACCTTCTTATGTAGTGTTTTGATAGGAAGGTGGTGTGTTGACATTAATAAGGATTTTGTGAAGTTGTTTTCATGATAAATGGTTTTTTTACCTTTTGTGCAGATTGAAACATAGACACCACTTCCACACTTGAAATTCTAATATCTCACTTATGGAAGGATCTTGGTTTTGGAAATGAGAAAGAGAAATGATTTGTACTTTTTTTATGGGAAGAAAATATAATGAAAAAATTTCTTTTATAAATTAAAGTTCAAACTTGAAACTGGTGTTTCTTTAATTTTAAAGGCAATGCATTGGGAAATAGTTTACTGGGATAGCCTGCTGAGTTTTAATACTCATGCTTATTATTATTTTATATTTTTAGTCCTTGGGAAGGTTCCATCTGGGGTGCGTTCTCCTTGAGAAATATTCAGTCATGAGTCGGAGAGTGACCCGTGAGGTCACACAGAGATAGTGGTTGCCCTATTTAATTAGTTGTATTTTCTTTAGTTATTGTCTAGTAACTTTATTTAATTTATTTATTATAATATGGTCTTTATTATTTCCTTTTATTTTATTTATTTTTATTGGGAGAAATCATTGACATAGTCTTTTTCAATGCCCTGGAACTTTTATCCATCCTAGGAGGACTATGAATGCCTCTTGGGCCTTATTGCGGATCTGCTCAGGTGACCAGTTCAGGGTCGACCTAGGTTGGTTCATGACATTTACTCCATACGTTAAATCTGAAAATGTAATTCATAAACATTTGAATCCATCAAGGGATGAATAATGGATATCAAATACACAAAATTAATATTTTATAAGATGGTTCTGTGATCATATTTATAAGAAGTTAACTAATAATATGAATTTAATTGCCAATTTTTTTTATGGATATCCAAGGGGAAAATGTAAATATTATATCTTACACTAGCTTTGTAATTAATGGTTATAAATTATATAAAAAGGAAAAATATAAATACAGTATAATGAAAAATAGTGGAATTACTTTTTTAGAGGAAGTAATACACATATCCAATTACAAGGATATAAATCCAATTTATATGAATATTTCATATCTCAACATCATCTAATAGATTTACGAGTTAGATTATAAAACATTTGAGCTGTTCATTTTCCATTAAATATGGGTTGAAAATAGGAGTTGAGGGAAATTTCATGATTTTAAATTTATGAAGGTGAATTTGAGTGTAGAAGGGTATAAGGAAAATCCATTCATAATGTCATCGAAAGCAGTGTGATAATTTTATATCGCAGATCCAAAAAACAAGAATTAGTCAATTTTCTTATTATCGACCAAAAAACTATAGGGTCTAATGATAATTAAATTGAGGATGGCCCTTTCATTACATGATCAAAATTGGTCCATAAAAGTCCCAATGTTGATAATGTATTATATCATAGAGGGGACCACAAATAGAGGATTTGGATACTCGATAGAGGATCAAAATATCTTAATCCTTTAAAGAAAAAAATAGAATTCAATGAATAGTTTAATGTGTTTTAATATACAATGTTTTTTCTCATAATATTTTGTGTTCTCTACCACATTTATTTAATCTATATTAAATATTTGACTACTCATAGATATAATGACTTCTCCACATTTTGATGTTACGAATCCTAAGGAAGAACACATGATTGATGTGGAAACGTTTGAATTAATATTGGATCGATGTCCTGTTGATGAAAAAAATAAGAATGATGTAGATCCACTGTGTTATATAAAATTATCAATGACATAAATAAATGTATAAATTTTGAGGTTGGTTGGAATCAATGCGGCCAACCTATTGATCCAAAAAAATCAATGTTCATTAGTTATATTAGGGTCACAATGAGTCTTCATGATCCAATTAACATAGATACATGGAATCATGTTGTTTTTTCATTGAAGGAAATCATTTGGGAAGATATTAGGTTACTGTTAAGATATAATTTCTCTATTTTACTATAAAATTATATAATGAAATTCTGATATAATTTTCATTATCCTGTGTAGATTTTGTTTATTTTTGAATATTTATATAAAATAATTTCTTAATGTTCACTAGAAAAGCTCATGGAGGCATTGAGACACTAATTTCAAAGCATCATCCGAGGGATGTTGAGGCTAAAGTAAACTCCCACCAATGAGTTACAAATTTAAAAATTATAAACCAGGAAACATGGATATCATCTACTAGTTTTCATGATTAGGAATCAATTTAGGTTCATTTTTGTTGAAAATATTTTATTTTAAATTATTTAATTTATCCACTTTCATTTGAAATTAATAATTTATTAAAAAAGGTGCGTTATAAATAATCATAGTGCAAACAAACAATGTACCCCTATCATAAAGTAAGGATAGGGTACACTTCACTTGACAATAAAATGGAATTTATTTAAATCAGTAATAAAAAAAGTTTTATTCGATATGAAACAACATATGTCTCTTTTTTATATGTAGATTGATGAATTAGATTACAAAGGAACTTCCATCACATGTCATGTGCTATGGAAGGAGGTTTGTGTAAATAAATAGAGTAAACTAGTAGAAAAAAAACACACAAGTATTTTGAGAATAATGTGAAAGTATGACATAATATAAATTTCTTACAATTTATAACAATATTACATAAAAATATGTATTCATGGTTTATTTTTTTAATACAGTTTTGACATAAGAATCATCAAAAAATTTACCTATATAAAAAGTAATTTTAGTATCTTTGAAGGGGACAAAACAATATGGCTGCATTAGAGGTGTATGTTTTGTAGTATCACCAAAAAAATATTTAGAGAAGATATATTGATAAGTAGATACATATGATATGATGAAAGTTATGTAGGAATATATATATTCTTTGAAAGATATTATTTTTCGTCTTGGTTTGGAGGACCAATATATGCGAAAGGATCAAATTGAATCAGTAGTGGAAAAATAATGATTACCAGAAGATCCACATTAAACCACTAGATTTGAGGCTAGACATTACCCTCAAACACTTGTATTAATTGAGGTAATCAAATTTTTCATGACACTTTCTCCTAAATGTGAATCAAATAACTTCTGACAACTTTATATTACTAAAATTCTATAGGGTGAAATTGTATGTGATTTATATTTATCAAAACCCATGAATCGCCTTGTTACAAAGGGTATAATGTTCAATATCTCAGGAGACACTCAATATAATAAAAATATCCCAAAATATCACATGAGAATGGGGATTTATATATATAATGATTCAAGTGATGAGTTTTCTGTTCTTCTTGATGATCTCGATGTTACCATGATTTATAATGCTAATATAACTTTTAAAACATGTTTATATAATCTTATAAAGATATATGAGGTGTGGCGTTAACATTTTTTTTTCAAATGAAAAATCTATTATAGTAAATAAAAAAGGTTTGGAATGAGTTATGGTATTATAGACAGACAAAATGATGGGAAAATGGAAGGTTAGATTGAGACAATCCAATGGATCAACCAAAATATCAAAAGGACCTTCTAAGTATAGCTTCACACTACCAGATCCACTACCGCATATATTAACATTACAAGTTCAAGTGGATAGAACATTAAAATATGTAAATATGTCCTCTATTGAATATAGAGAATAAATATTTGGATATTCCATTATAGACACGGTTGGCCTAGAGAGTATAAATGAGACTATCAAGATTGAATTATTGGGAGTCTTAGTTTTGAATATATTCATGAGTTATATTTTAATAATCTATCTCTCAAAAAAGATATATTATATAGATTATAATTAATAACTATTCATATTTTCTGTAGGTGTATATATTACTATTAGATAAATGGAAACCCCTACGAAGTATCACTTGGAATCATTAATCCCTTTATTATTTCTAAGGAAAATATTTATCTATAATTATAATAAATTGAAAAGAAAAAAAGATGGAATAAAAGATGCGTTTGAAAAGAAAATAACAGTTGATAGAATCTCCTTGATAAATAAAATGAAGGGATAAAACTCTATAGTCTAATCATATAAAATATATATTTATTTTTTTCATTACTTATCTATTTCTGTATTTTAGGAAGAAGTGGGTGCTTATCGCAATTAATTTGGTTTCCCAAAATATTTATTTTTAGATCCAAATAATGAATTTCTATCAACCTGACCACACATGATGTCTATTATGAATTTTCAATGTACTAAAATCAACAATTTATAGATAAAATTTGAATTATACATTTTAGTTTGTGTATTAACAAGAATTTTTTTATGATAAGGAGATCTATAAATGTCATCTAAATCATGATATGAGGTCAGAAACTAAACATAATAAGCCTAAGGATTATTAAAATATAAATAGATTAAATTATATATAGTGATATTTAACTATCAAACCACATTATAAAACAATTTACTAATTTTGGCCAATAAATATTAAGTGTTTAACACAAAATAATGTAAACAAGTTTAGATAAATTGTTTTCAAATTTATGAAAGATATCTTATTCAATCAAAATAATAGAATCTGTGAATTGGTAATTTATTTAGGTAATTGTAATTTCATTTAAAATATTTTTTCATCATTTGTTCATATATATTTTCTTAGTTATTCCAAGATTTCAAAAAATATACATACTTAAAAGAGGAAGTAAATTTGTTCAGAGATGAGTGGGAAGAGTACATGGTATCAGAATGTTTTCTAACATCAAGTTGAGGTAATTACCTATTAGCTTTGTTATCTAGCACAGTCTATTAACTTAATGATACATTTGGGTTATGAAACAATAGTATCAAAATTCTTAGATATTAGTTTTGTCATGTTCATCAAGCATAATTATAATTATGGTTTATGCTCTATATATTTTGGTAGGGCTAGTAACATTTCAGAAGCTACTATTGATTATGAGAAATTAGACTTTGAGGTTGGAATAAATATATTGAAAATAGGTACATGGGTTTAAGAACCTTTTACCCACAAATATGAATACATATTAACAAATACTAGGGAAGTTAAATCTATTCCCATAACATCATCATTTTTATTTTCTTTATTCAATATAAAAATTCTATTTTTGGTTAAAACAAGCATCTCATATCCAAGAATGAAAAAATGAGCTCCAATTGTTTTAAATCTTCAGATAAAAGATCCATAATTCATTTGTGATGTATATAAATCAACCACATATAAATCCTATAAACAATTTGGTATGTATGACTTTAAGTTCATGTTTTCAATATATAAGTGATAATTTATTTTAAAATGAACATCACATAGCCAAAACTAAGAAAATAATATCATATTGTTTTTAAACTTTTGGAAAATATTCCATAATTAATTTTGGAGTTATAGTAATTGATAGTATATCAATTATACAAACAATGTTTTTAGTATGACTTGAGTTGTGTGTTTTCAATATAGAATTTATATTTATGGTTAAAAAACTTATCACACATGCAAAACCAAGAAAAAAAGATCATATTATTTTTAAAATTTAAAAAATGATTCATAATTATTTTTTTATGTGTAGGAATTGACCACATGTCAATACAACATATTATGTGTTCGGTATTACTCTAAGTATGTTTTTTCAATATAAAAGTTCTATTTTAGTTTAAAACACATGTCACATAGCCAAAACCAAGAAAACATGATTGGGTTGTTTTTAAAATTTAGAAAAATGATCCATAATTCATTTGTGATGTGTAGGAATTTATTTTTCATCAATATGACATATGAGGTGGTCGATATGGGTCGAAGTGTGTGTTTTCAATATAGAAGTTCATTTTAGTTTAAAACGTGCTTCACATATCCAAAACTGAGAAAACAACCTATTGTTATTTTCAAAATTTACGAAAATGGTTCGTAACTCATTTATGATGTGTAGAAATCAACCTTATGTCAATATGCCACATGATGTAGTTGTTGTGGCTCAATTTTCATGTTTTAAATATAAAATTTCCATTTTAGTTTAAATCACACATCACAAAGCCAAAACTGAGAAAATGACCTCAAATTTTTTTCAAACATTAGAAAAAATTTAATAATTCACTTTTGACATGTAGGAATCGACTTCACATCAATCCAACACCTGATGGGTTTGTATGAATTAATGTGTTGGTATTAAATATAAAAGTTCTATTTTTATGTTAAAATGTGCATTATATAGCCAAAACTGGGAAAATGATATTAAAATATTTTCAAAATTCATGACAATGATCCATAAATCATTTTTGATGAATTGGAATTGAACAAATCTAAATTAAACACACAATGTATTTGGTATGACACAAAGTGTATGTTTTTAATATAAATGGGTCAATTTAGTTCAAAACACATGTCACATATCCAAAACCAATAAAAAAGCTCATATTATTTTCAAACTTTAGTAAAATGATCCATAATTCATTTGGCCTGTAGAAATCGACCACACATTAATCCGACCCCATTTGTAGCTGGTATAACTCAAAGTTTGTGTTTTGAATATAAAAGTGAAATTTTAGATTAAAATCCATTTCACTTGACAAAACAAAGAAATTTTCTCAGATTATTTTCAAAATTTATAAAAACATTCAATTATTCATTTGCGACATGTTGGAATCGACCTAACATCAATCTGACACAAGATGTGGTTAGTATGAATTGATGAAGATCACATTTTCATAAATTTTATTTTAGGAATAAATATTTATAATCCCACCATTGTGTTATTTTGTGGGTAATTGTCATGTTTTTAGGTTTTATTGGTATTTTGAGTGTAAATGAAAAAAATGGTCAATTTTGAAATTTTACATGTTTTAATTAACTTATGTATTTAGATCATATGTTTTTTAATATTAATCCAAATTTAATGATTATTTTTTTTAGAGTCATTTATTTATAGGATACATATTTTCAAATTATAACAAGATCTAATTTGGCCATATAAAAGACAAAAAAATTCCATAAAGTTGAAGGAAAATTTTAGACAGCATGGTGGACCCCACCACATTCATTGGAGCATAACTTAGGATCTACAACTCCAATTAAATATATTCCAAATGTATGTGAAATATAATTCAATGGTAAATTATTCCAACAAATTTCGTGGACATATTCTACCATTAATGTGGCAATTGGATGCTCTAAATTGAAGGTAAAATTATAAAACATTCATCCGGAATTAATGTTGGTGAGTTAATGCACCACATATTTTTCTCCAGAAGGAGAATGAAGCTGAAATTTTTTAAGGAAGGTGAAAAATAAATTATGTAAAAACTTCTTAGAATACCATAATTTTATATTTGACAATTAAATGGGTCTACCACGTGCACACTTCTATAAAATTAATTATGGAGACATGATTTCACATTTTATTGCCTATAAATTGTATCACATCTCCTTCTCAAAGAATTAAAACTTTGGGTGGCCATATTATATAATTTTATAGTTTTTTTCATGATGTAATATTATAATTCAATTTTAGTATATGTTAGTCTTCTTATTCACCTCATTCTATTTTTTATATTTTGTTTTTCCACCCCGTTCTCCTCCATATGCGATCTCTTATACTCGTGATCATGAGTAACTAACCCGAGGAATAATCCAAAGGATAAATCATGTTATTGAACCACCGACCATGTTTTTTAATATTATTTTAGTTAATTATAAGGCTAATTTATAGTGGGTGTAATCCTCACTATGGTTTTCAAAATATTATCTTCTTAATCTGCAACTATTTTCCCTCGATTGAGGAGGTGAATGGAGGGTGTACTTGACAATCGTTAAGTAGAATTTTCATTCATAAACAGGATAGATTGAGGTGTTTACACATACGAGGAAGAGTGTTTACTAAGAAGAATTGAAGATGGAAAATTAAGGTACTCCCTAAAAATTCTCTCTGGATAACTTTATTTCTTCTCTAATTCCAATCTATTTAGCATTGCATGTTATTTAGAATTTAATTTTTCATTTCATATATTTTATTAATTTATATTAATTTCAGAAAACCTAAAATAACAAAAATAATTAGTTCTTAGTTCAATTATAAGTAGTGATTTATTAACCACAATAGCTCTTCAAGATATCGACCTGGGTCTTCCCCTATACTGCACTTAGTTATAAATATTTTTTAGAGTGCGTACAAAAACACTTCATCAAATTGACACAGTTCACTAGGAGCTAAGTGGTCTTCATTCACCATTTTATTCACATTTTTTAAATAAGTTTCATTTAATTTATTAAACCACAGACACAAAAAAATAATAAATTTCCAAAAAAAATCTTCTTTGTCCATTATGTATTCAAATTGTGATTATTATGCACGGACTGACCAATCTCATGTGCAAGAAAATGTTTTCAATGATCTTGATTCTATGTTTAACAATTTTAGTGATAAAATGAAAATCCTTGAGAGCCAAATAAAGTAGATTTCTGAATACGTACTAAAATGATTCATCAGGACTCATAATGTATATTTTCAGTACAAAAATTCGTTTTTATTTTTAAACAAATGATACATAGCCCAATTTGAGAAAATGAGGTCATTTTTTTCTCAAACAATATTAAAATGATTTATAAATATTTTTTGAATTATAGGAATCAAACACACATCAATCCAATACACAATGTTGCTGGTAAGACTCGAAGTGCGTGTTTTCAATATAAAAGTTCTATTTATGTTTGAAATGTGCTTCACATATCCAAAACAAAGAAAAACAGCTTATATTGTTTTAAAATATTAGAAAAATTATCTATAATTCCTTTGAAATGTGTATTTTTCGACCTCAAGCTAATCTGAAACATGATGTGGTTAGTATGACTTGAGGAATATTTTTTCAATATAAGTGTCATTTTAGTTTGAAACATCTATCACATAGAAAAAAAATTTATTGAATGATCTTAGATTGTTTTCAAAAATTAGTAAAATAATCCATAATTAATTTTGTTGTGTATAAATTGACTGCACATTAATTTGACACAAGTTGTGGTCATTATGTCTTGATGTGTGTTTTTTCAATATTGAAGTGTCATTTATGTTTAAAACACATGTCACGTTGTCAAAACTATCAATATTATATTGAATTTTTCCAAAATATTGGAAAATAATCCATAATTCATTTTTCTATGTATGAACTGAACACTTTTCAATCCAACACATTATATGATCTGTATGAATAAAAGTGTATGTTTTCAATATAAAAGTTTCATTTTAGTTTAAAACACACATCACAAAGCCAAACATATCAAATGAGCTTAGATTCTTTTCAAATTTTCAAAAACAATCCATAATTCATTTGTTACTTGTTGGAAAAAAGTACATGTCAATGAGACACATGATGTGACTGATATGACTCAATGTGTATGTTTTCAATATAGAAGTTTCATTTCAGTTTACAACACATGTCACATTGTCAAAACCAATAAAACTAGCTCAAATTATTTTAAAACATTATGAAAACGATCTATAATTTGTTTATATCATGTAGGAATATATTGCATATTAATTTGAAACATGATGTGGTTAGTATGTATCAAAGTTTGAATTTCCAATATATAAGTTCCATTTTAGTTTAAATGAACATCACATTGCCAAAGCTGATCAAAGGATCTAGGATTGTTTACAATTTTAAGATAGAAATCCATAAATCATTCAAGACGTGTAGGAATAGACTATGTGACAATACAACACATGATGTTTTTGGTATGATTTGAAGTGCATTTATTCAATATAATAATGTCATTTTAGTTTAATGATATAAATATCAACAACTATTTAAGTAATTAAGATAATTGACAACTAATAATATCATCGATATATCCTATAATTATAAATTTAATTTATATATATGAATAATAAAAAATGTAAATAATAATTCATGCTAAAATTATTAATTAATAGTATAATTAGTAATTACTAATTAATAATTAAAATAAAATTAATAGTACAATCATTAATAATATAATTAATAGCGTATTTGATAAAATCATTATTATATATCCAATTATTAATGATATAATTTATCATATATAGATTATAAGAAATTACAATAAAAATTTTCCTATTATTGTATGTACTTTTAACATCCCTAAATTTTAATAGTAAATATTGTGTTTGATAACATACAAGATACGTAACACTGAGCTTAAAACAAACAATAAAATCTTATTATTTAAATGTGACTATTATAACATTGCCATAAAATTGGGGGGAATGAGTGTTACTATAAAATTTATGAAATATAAAATTTTCATAATAATTTATATTTTATTAATTATTTCTTTTAAAAAAATTACTATAATTAATATAGTAAAGTCATTTTGTTCATCAAAAACATATTTTCATCAAAAAATGCTTTCTATAACTTTTTATGTATAAAAACTATAATTAATTTCTGAAAATTCTGAAAATTTATTTAATAAAATGAATTTAATTTATTAATTTATCATGTAAAAATTATCTCAGGTCGAATTTTTTAGAATTTTAGGAATTGATTAATTTTTCAAAGAATAGTGAAAAATACCGATTTTGGTAAAAATGTCATTTCCTTTCAATAAATTAAGAAACTTATAAGTCCCATTATTCATTTAATATGGTTTCAAGAAAAATAATTATTATTTAGTTATATTATACCTACTTTAATTATTTTTAACAAACTTTATATTTTATTTTAGAATAAGATTTTTTTGGGTTAAAAAACAGAATTTTTCTTAAAACTATTTTAAATTACATAATGTTTCTCCTATTTAATTAATTAAAATAAATCCATAATTTGTAATGTTTTAAATTATATTTAAATATTATATATTATTATATATTAATTTATTTTCATACAATTATTTTCATTATCCATAGAGTTAATATAAAATCTTCTGTTTCTTGAACAATACACTTCTGGAAAACCACATTTTTCGTCATGTCTACAAGTATTATTTTAAATTTATTTTTTCGAAATATAAAAATTGAATTTGTAAAAATGGATTCAATATTTTTAATTATAAGGTAAAAATTATTTATTAAGTTTATTTTCATTTGAATGAATAAATAATTTTCCGTGGTAAAAAAAGATTTACCGCTGTATAGGTAAAATAATAAAATAGGTTAAAGTTAAAAGGTACGTGCCTATAATACCAAAGAACTAAAACTTTAAATGGCTAGTTTATGTGTTTATTGACCTTAAAGAGCCCTTACACCATTAATTATTAATCTAATTCATTGGAAATAATTCCACAAAAATGTGGTTGGCTTTAAATATAAAATAATCATTATTTAATCACTTAAAACCACCCCTCCTCAAGTATAGATACTACTCTTCACCACACCTTTATCCTAAAAAGTCTTAAATTTTTTAAAATATATACCAAACCTTCTTATCCTTACTCACCCATGTCCATGTACTATTGGTCACACCGAAACACCAATTCCAATTTCTTTAAGGGATCCTTCAAGGAGGTGTTATCCAAGAGGTAACATTCTCAAACCACATCTCTGGATTTCTTTTCTTCTACCTTATAATCACAACATTCATTCATAAAGGAATAAAAAATATATAATCATCTATATACTCAAATTTTATATTGATAATTTAATATGTTATATGAATCCTTTTTTTATTTCCTCTTATTCAAAGAAACAAAACCATTATCCAAATTATGGTGGTGTACCATTTCCATGGATAATGAGTTTTCATTCTCCATTAGAGCCTTAAAAGATTGTCATAAAACTATTATTATTGTTAAATATTATTTTATTTTGTATATATTAACTTATTTAATTTTTTAACTAACATATAAACATAATATTAAATAAAATGAAATGAATTTAGGATGGTTGGGAAAATTGCGAAAAATAAACAATACATTTATAATTAACATTTTATCAAATGAATCATCATCATGTTAGAAAAATAATAGTATATGGGACAATTTAAACTTATGTAAGTGAATTAATACCATTTAACTACACTTCTTGAGTAGTATTACAATTTTACAAAAATATCCATAATTATACTCAAGTGAACTGCCCATGAAAACATGAAATGAATGCTCTTAGAACAATGAAATTTAACATTATAACACCTCAAAATGGCCATAAATGAATAGAATAAAATTAAAATAAAAAAATATTTTTAAATGGTTAATAATTAATTAATTAACTAATATAATATTATTATCTATGATATTAAGAGAAAGTGAAAAACTGTCAGACACAAGGTAAGGGACACCTCTCTCTCTCTCTTATTTTCCATTCAAGCACCTTATTAATTTTATGCATTTGATTTATAATTAATAATGAGGGGATATTATATTACACACACCTATTACTATCATTTTTATGTTAAAATGATGAGTTAAAAAATTATCTATCTCATTAATACATGTGATGAATCTTTATGTACTACTGATATATTGATGAAAATTTGGAAGGGACTTCATCTCAATTTTCTTTTTTTGAGGCGTATTTTGATGTTATGAACCTATATTATATTATAAGGTATATATATATATATATTGTACCTTTTACATTTTATATCATGAATTTATTTATTGAAATGATATTAAATGTTTTGTTAAATGTTGTTCTATCATGGGAATACTATTTAACTAATTATAAAGTGGTAAGGGAATTCCTCGCTTAATTCCCATTATTTGGGTTAAACTTCTACTTCATTGATTATATCATGAAAATATCATGTCTAAAATGAATTTTTATCATCTTATGTTGTATTTACACTTGTTTTATGTGGATTTGTAAATGATATACATAATAGATTCATTTGATTAACACAAACATCAATGATATGATATTTATAAGAGAATCTTTAACTAAAAAATCATTTTAAATGTTTTAAATATTTATTTTAAAAACATTTATATTTATGTAAATGTTTCTAAAATGATTTTTATGAATTTATTTCTATATAAATTATTGTTTTAAAAATATAATTTTCAAATTTATCTAAAGTGTTTTGAAAAATAAAACTTTTTAATCGACTTTCATTTAAAAGTACTCTTTTAATGATTCCCTTAAAAAAAATTCTTCCATTTCCATTGTTTTAAAGTTATTTTATATAATTATTTATAGAGACATAAAAGAATTATTCTTTCTAAAAATAAAAAACATTTTTCATTTTGCGTATTATTTTATTGAAAATTATTTTTAAAAAAAATGTTTCTTTTTAAATATAATGAGTTTTTCCTATGAATTTATATGAGTTTTTCAGGGGTTTTAAGATTATGATATGGTTATTGGGAATTATTTAAAATGAGAGACAGTTACATTATAAACTAATGATAGGTGGTTCCATGATAAACCAAGGATGGGTTGTTAAATTATTAACCAATGATGGGTGGTTCCATGATAAACCAAGGATGGGTGGTTATATTATTAACCAATTATGGGTGGATCAATGATAAACCAAGGACATGTGGTTGCATTATAACCTCCAATGCATTAGGTACACCAGAGTTGGAGGTTAGACATATTGGTTACTCCATTTGTAAGAGTGATATGGAAAATTATAGCGACCGGACTTTTCTTACATTACTATTACATCTTTTTAAAGTTAAACAACATAATAGTATTAAACATAGAGTATTCAAAGGTTTAGTGTCTTTGGAAAACAAGGACCATCCATAACAATTCCAACATCAAGCATAAACATTTATTTAATTTCTTCTTCTCTAGATTCTTATAGGAACTTGTCCTCTCCTTAATACATGTAGCCACCTGAGGATATACATAAAAAGGGGTGAGCTAAAATACCAGTAAGAGGATAGATAAGAACAATATAGCATGGGGTGAGCATAATCATAACATGGGAAAAATATTAGGAACATGAGAGGAAACATAAATATAAGACTTGAAATGTGGAAATTCATAAACATGAAACATCATGTCTTAGTGGTTAACTACCACACATACTTGTGAACCAAGATAATATCTTGTTCACACATCATTTCACATTTACTCATGAGATTAATCACTTTACCCAATGCATTAGAGCACTGTATAATTCCGGGCGCACCCATCACTTTGAAACATTCATATCGCGCTATATAATTTCGGGCGCACTCGTCACATCATAACTTACAGCATCAAGAATAAAAATTTATTTAATTTCTTCATCTATATATTCTTATTGGCACTTCTCCTCTCCTTAATACATGTATGAACCTGAGGATATTCATCAAAAGGGGTGAGCTAGAAGCCCAACAAGAGGAAAGAAAAGAACAATATAGCATGGGGTGAGCATAATCATAACATGGGAAAAATATCAGGAACATGAGAGGAATTGTAAATATTAGACTTGAAATGTGGCAATGCATAAAAATAAAACATCATGTCTTAGTGGTTAACTAACACACATACTTGTGAACCAAGCTAGAATCTTGTTCACACATCATTTCAAATTTACTCATGAGATTCATCACTTTACCCAATGCATTGGAGCGCTGTATAATTCTGAGCACACCCGTCACTTTGAAACAAGCTAGAATATTATTCACACATACTTGTGAACCACATATAATCTTGGTCAAACTAGGACCATCCATAAAAATTACAACATGAAGCATAAAAATTTATTTAATTTCTTCTTCTCTAGTTTCTTATTGGCACTTGTCCTCTCCTTAATACATATAGCCACCTGAGGATATACATCAAAATAGGTGAGCTACAAGCCTAGTAAGAGGATAGATAAGAACAATATAGCATGGGGTGATCATTTTCATTACAAGGGAAAAATATCAGGAACATGGGAGGAATCATAAAAATAAGACTTGAAATGTGGGAATGCATAAAAATGAAACATCAGGTCTTAGTGGTAAACTTCCACACACACTTGTGAACCAAGATAGCATATTGTTCACACATCATTTCACATTTACTCATGAGATTAATCACATTACCCAATGCATTGGAGTGATGTATAATTCCAGGTGCACCCGTCACTTTGAAACATTCATATGGCGCTATATAATTCCAGGCTCACTCGTCACATTATAACATTATCATTATCATGCTTTCCACATGAAACAGATATAAGAAATTTACATAACTAAACCAAGTAATAAAATTGGTTTCATATCATAATAACACAATGATAATCTTTGGGTTCCCAAAAGAAAGAGAGAATAACATATATGTTACAAGAACATTCCACTTTGAGTAAGAAGTAAAAGGGGTGTTCTTAAAAGATGAGTTCTTTTGGAAAAAATTTTGTTGGAAATAAAAACCAGTGAAAAACATTTATATCCCAGAAAATTAAAGACAATGATGAAAAAATTATCTTTAAAGATTAACCATATCAAAAATGGAGTGAAAGAGGGCGAACCCAAAGGATGAAAGTTCGGTTTGAGAAATTCCCCTTTCCTTGTACCCGAATGATTCCTTCTATTTAATTTCCTATATAATGACATTATATTAATTAACTAGAAATTAAGAACCTTTTTTACATTAATATGGTTCATTATGGTTTCATTAAGTGATTTTATGTTCCTATGGATGAGTTATAGAGTTTAAAAACATTATTTGGGAATGTTTGTTTTTATGGTTTTCTTTAGTGGTTCACTTGTATTCTTAAATTGAAGTTTGGGTAGAACATGAGTAAACATCGAGAACTGATATTACATGTTATTAATGATATTACAGTATTTTGGATGACATTTTAATGAATTATATTATATCCCTATGGATGAATCATTAGATAAGAAATAAATGATGATTATTTGGATTAATTAAAGCGATTTTTCGATCATAACGACCTTGTTTTATTTTATCACTAGAACTATGGCCATAATTTAATTCCAGAACTTTAAATAGGATATAATACATATAAAATGTTCTAGTTCAACCATAAAAATGTATTCATGAATATATATGAAGGTAGAAATGGTAGAATAAATCATGTCGTTCTTGAAGGTGAAAAATTAACACCTCACGAATGACGTTCTCTTTAATAAAATAAAAGGAAGAGGGAAAGGGGGATGGATGATATAATAAACCATTAGAATCATAAAATTCTATTAGATGTATAATAATGGTGTTTAAATACCATTTTGATGATGATACATGGAGAGAGATCAAGAAATGAACTTGAACATGAAAGGAAATTAAAGGAGAAGAGGGAGGGAAATTACATCTTAAATCATCCTCTTGAGATTCTCCTAAAGGAATCTAGGCTTCGTCTTTTGATGTGACCATCAGCTCTTAACCGTGGTAGAGGGTTTATAGAAGTGGCTTGGAAAGATTTTAGAGAAGGCTTGGAGCTTGATAGGTGTGAGGAAATGAGAGAGTGAAGGGTGGTATTTATATTGGTGGGGAAAGGGGTTTCCTTAATATAAAATTCATTAGTTTATTAATTTCCCCTAAGACAAGAAATAGTAAGTTTTTTATGACCAAGAATTGTAATTTTATCATGTGATCCCGAACCAAGTGGGCTTACATCATCAGAAAATCACACTTGACTCTATAATTAGTTAATTTAGCTGATTTTTGTAAATTACTGCATTTCACTATTCATTAAAAATTCAAGTATTTCAGAAAAATCCAAAAATTTTACTTCAACCATTTTTCAACATTTAGAATCCAAAAATGAAGTAAATTGTTAAAAAATAATTTTATAAATATTAATACTTGTATATTTAATTAAAATCATAATTTACTTAGAAATTAGTTTTTTTTTAAATTAAAACAGATTTTATAGTGCTTTCAAAAATTACGTAGGGTCTTATAAAATTATCTAAAAACTATAAGATATTGATTTGATAATTAATGAACACATTTTACCAAAACAAATTTTCTTTTAAATTAATTAATTAAAATTAATTATTTATGACTTACAAAATACCAAAACATTTACTAAGGTCAAATTTTCACTTTCTAAGATGTCTAAATTTTAGTTAATTATTCATGGGTAAGGTTACTATTATGTTGGATGATTTACTAATAATATGGGTCATATTACAATTCATAAGGGTATGTTACTATTCATAAAGGTAGATTAATATTCACCAAAAATTATTTTTGTTTTATTAAACTCCAAAAATCATCTTGAAGACAACCGCGTATGTCTGATTTTTGAAATTCAAAACACAGAAGTGATAAAATTATGTTTAAAGGTCACTTAGCACTTAATAGTTCATTATGTTGTGTTTTCATATGATTTTAGGACATAATTATAAGAAGGTAATTTCCATTTAAAAACTTTGGGTCGTTACAAAAATGATGTACCAAGTTACCTAATTATATTTTATATGATTATGGATGCGTTTTTAGGAAAATAAATTAATTTTCAAAAGATAAGATAATGATAATTTTGAAAATATTATTCCATTTTCAAGGTAGAAAGTTATGTTTTCATGAAGATGTTTTGTGGTTTTTCACCAGACTAAAGGTTTCATTTATTTATGTCCATTACTGGTATTTTTATGCTCATCCAAAGTTTTTAAATGTTTTTTAGAGGGTTTAAAGAAGTGTAGGGAGAAGTATGTGGTCAAGGGAAAACTATGAAGATTTTTTTTCAAAAACAGAACCCATGTTTTATTTTTAAAGACATTTTTTTGGTGTTGTAATGTAGGGTTTTACTATATAATAGTTAGTCCTATTTTTCTAAAACTCTAAACCAAAAAGATCCTCAAGATTGTAATAATGTGAATTCTTGTTTAAAATCTCTAGAATATGTAATGGTTGAGGATGGTTCCTTATAGTTGGTATAAAAATAGGGTTTAGAAAACTTTATAAATTAGGTTGTTTCCTCATCATGTTTTATTAAGAGTTATTGATATCATAATGTGTTTAAAAGTTTAAGTATAATTATATGTTCAAAGTCGTAGAAACACATTTTGTGGTTTAGAGTGATTGATTTATAGGAGATTAATGATATTTTTGTAGACTGGATTTATAAAATAATTTATTTAGGTATAAAGGATTTTAAGTTATAGGTATTATAGAGTTTCTATGTGTTTTTTCTTTAAAAGGGAAATTTCCATTTTAGCATGTTATAATTCATTTAATTTTTAATGATGTTATTTTCTACAGATTAAGGATCGTGTACCAAGATGGAAAAAATGTGATATTTCAAAAACTTATTATCCATTTTGGATGATTTGATTCTCATTATAATTGAAAAATCTTGTCCAAATGTTTTTTACATATTTTTGAGTATTCAACTCTCCTGTATGAAACTGTTTGAATTATTCAACATCTTTTCTTTTCTCTAAAAATTTTATGGGTCATGGTATATATTTCATTTTATTTCAAAATATCAACATTAAAAACTCTCTAAAAAAGGTAACTTCCACGAAAGACATGAAAATTTAATTTATTGTAGTTTAAGATAATGGGGATATAAAATAAATCTCGATGTCTATATTTAAGTTATGAATTATTTTATTATGTTCTAAGTATGTATCATTTTTTGTTGATATTTATGAACCATAAGGATATAATTAATATATTTGATTGTAGGAATAATGTATGATGGAATAAGATAATGAATCATGGTTAATGGTTTAAGAATGAATCTAATGAAGGATGTGTTTATGTATTTATTTTTCAAATTTATGATATAGTGGTATTTTATAAATATTACAGTAATCATGGAACACCTAAGGATTATTCAATAGAAGGTTTTGTTTACATAAATTTGGAAACGTATGTTAGATGGAATCAATAGCTTTGAATAATAGTAAAAATGTGATAAATTTTAAGGTACATATAACCATTAATTTTATGATATGAAAAAGGTTTTTTGAGGAACAATTCCAATACTTTGGGAGGACATAAGTTTAAAGGTATTGGAAACCGTTTTTGTTTATATGGTATCTAAAATTGAGGTAATTATGATTTCTTACCTTTTGGGGATGAAAAATGAAAGTTATGAGACATAATTTGAGGTTAAATATATTAGGGAAATTTTTTAGTATTTTTTTAACATTTCTATAATTTTATAATGATTATAGTAATATATTTTTAGAAAAAGACATCCCATAGACCATGTGACAACCCCTCTCATTCAATAAGGCTATGAGGATCGAACTCACAATAAAAGGGAGATAAGGGTGAATCACCTACCACTGGCCTATGAGAATTTTCAGTTAGTATGATAATTTATTTTTAGTTAAAAAATTTTATTAATGAAAAATAATATTATTTTTTGAACAGATTTTTTATCGTATAAATAACCATGGGATTAGAAAATGATTTTTTGGTTAGTGATTACTGTTATTTCAGAAGACATTCACTATATTGGGAAAACCTATATGATTAAGGTAAACAAAATACTATGGGATTTTATTTGAGTAATAAAGGTTGAATTATATTTTGGAATCATATATGATTAGAATGTGTCTTTTTGGTGATTTAATAAATTATTAGCATATCTTGAAGATTATGTGATTGGGGAAATTACATTTTTGTATGAGACTTTAGGAGTGATTTATTTTTTGAAGATAAATATTAAAGTGATCATGGAAGATTATGTGACAAAATACATATGATTTTTGGGTTTAAATTTTATTCATAATATTTTGAGGAATTTTAAGGATAGTTATTTGTGGAATAATATATGTTTAACATTGGGTAAGATAGTTAAATTAAATATATTAATGTAGTTTTTCATCATATAAAGGTTTATTCTTTTTGGAGAATTAAATCATCTTATACTAACCATTCTGGTCTTAGTTAATACCTATATATAGAAAGAATGAATTTTTACTCTTTTATAGATTTTTTGATCTATATAAGTTGATTCTAATTCTCCAGGCATGAAAAATTCATCTTGAATACTCATCGTTTGGAGAAAAAGATGAGATTGTAATAGAAATTTTTCAAATGATGAAACTCTACCTGTCAAGTAAGTTTATTTACTTATGTTCTCAATATAGATCACAAAATAATTCATTAACTCTAGAATAAAATAATTTTGAAACAAAATCGTTATCCATTTCCATTTCATACCAATAAAATATATATCCTTTTAAACCATCAAAGATTTGTGATTTTTGTGATGGTAAACTTTTTCATGATCACATTCTCTATCACTCTCTATCAGTCATTGGGTGTAAGGTTTCTCTAAAATGATCATATTTTTCACTTCCCCATTATGTTATCTTACTTGAAAACCTATCATGTGTTGTTCTAGTTTAACTTCATACTTCTCTTTTCTCTCATTTCAAGTGGAAGCTTTATTAACCCATTTTATAATGTGGGATTTCAAAAAAGGTATTTTGAAAAGTAACACCCATGGTTTTAGAGCTCAAGTTTAAATTTTTAGGACCCAATTTAAAAAATGTGGGGAGAATGTAACATCCTGATATTTTAATAGGAAATAATATGTTTGATACCATACAAGATATGTAACACCGAACTTACAATTAACTAAAAAATATTATTATTTAAATGTGACCATTATAACACATAAATTAAATTAGGATGAATGAATATTATTAATTGATTCATGAAATATATAATTATAGTACTAATTTATGATTTATTAATTATTCATTTTAAAAAAAATTACTACATTTGTTTTAGTAATGACATCTTATTCAAAAAAAATATTTTTTTTTCAAAAAATGATTTTTATAGCATTTTGTGTACAAATAATATAATTAATTACTGAAGCATTTAAAAAGTTTATCAGATAATATGAATTTATTTTTTTGATTCATCATGTCTAAAATATATTAGGATTTATTTTTTAGAATTTTCTGAAAAGATTAATTTTTTATTGAATAGTGAAAAATCCTAATTTTTCTAAAAATGTCATTTATTTTCAATAAATTAAGAAATATAAATATAGAATTTTGTTTTTCATACGATTTAATGAAAAATAATTGATATTTATTTATATTCCATCCACTTGAATTCTTTTTAATAAACTTTATATTTTTTTAGGATAAGATTATTTTTTGGTTTAAAAAAGATATTTTTCTGAAAACTATTTTAAATTACATATTTTTTATCCTTTTTAATAAATTAAAAATAATTGATAATGGATATTATTTTAAATGATATTTTTATATTATATTTTAGTAAATATTAATTTAGTTTCATAAAGTGATTATTATTAGTCATTAGTTAATATAAAATCATCTTTTATTTGAAGAATACACTTCTTCAAAACCTGCTTTTTCGTCGCGTCTGTGAGTTTTGTGCCAAATTTATTTTTCCAACTATATGAATTAATTTTGGTAAAATGAATCAACTATTTTTAATGATATGTTCTAAATTATTTATTAAATTTATTTTGATTTTAATGCATACAACAGTTTTTACCATGGTAAAAAATTTATTTACCGTAGTATAGATAAAATAATGAAATATGTTTAAGTGAAAAGGTAAAAGATTAAAATACCTAAAAACAATGACAATAAATGTGTGTTTTATGTGTTTATATATCTTAAAATACCTTTGAAACATTAATTATCATCTTAATTATCTGTAATTAGTTCCATCCAATGTGGTTGGCTTTAAATATAAAATAATCATTATTTAATCACTTAAAACCACCCCTCCTCAAGTATAAATACCACTCCTCACCACCCCATTTCTCCTAAAAGGGCTTGAATATTTTTAAAACTTTGAAAAAACCTCTCCTCCACATTATCCCTACATCCATGTGCTTCTGGTCTCACCCAAAGTCCAATTCCATTTTCTTTAAGGGATCTTTCAAGGAGGTGTTATTTAAGAGGCAACTTTCTCAAACCACATCTCTTAATTTCTCTTATTCTTCTACCTTATCCTCATAAAATTGATATATATAGAAATATTAAATCTATATTCATGTATATACTATAATTTTATATTTCTAATGTAATATCTTACATGCATCCCTTTTCTCACCCACTCTTATTCAAAGAAACGAAACCATAATCCAAATTAAGGCGGTCAATCGTCTCTGTGGATAATGAGTTTTTATTTTACATTATCACCATCAAGGATGGTCATAAAACTATTATTATGGTTAAATAAGACTTTAATAAGTATATTTTAACTTATTTCATGTTTTTTAACTAATATATAAACATAATATTAAATAAAATGAAATGAATTTGAGATGGTCGGAAAAACCATGAAAATAAACTAAACATTTGTCATTAATATTTTATCAATTAAATCACGCTTATGTAAGAAAAAAAATGATATATCGGACCAATTAAACTTATATAAGTTCATTAATAAAATTTAATTCCACTTCTAGAGTTTCATTCCATTTTATAAGAACATCTATAATTATACTCAAGTGAACCGACTGTGAAACCATGAAAAGAAGGCTCCTAGAACAATGAAATTGAATGTAACACCCTGAGATTTTATGAGATGTATTCTTTTTAATTTATTTAATATCTTATGTTGTACTATAAACCTAGATTATCTTGCACTATACCCAACACCGTATTAGCTTACAGTATACGCAACACTATTCTTAGATCGTGTTACACACAATTTCAAGTTCGTTTGATAGTAGTTATTCTACGCAACGTTGAGTGTATATATATATATATATATTCAATGAATAAATAAAACATGGTTGGATTATGTTATATAAACAAACAAAGGAGTCTTTCAATACACGCAACCCTGACTTGGCTTGCTTTACACGCAATCACAACCTTCCATGATAGCGTGTATTGTACTCAATACTGAGTTTCACTATAGAGCGATATGTTATTAAAATATTATATAAACTAGCCTTTATGAGTAGTAATACCCACTTTTTGAAATTTTATAAATTTTGACTATCAAAATGGACTTCATTTTTGGATTCTGAATATCGAAATTAGTCTAGGGTGAATTTTTGGTATTTTTCTGAAAACTTTCAATCTTTGATGAATAGTGAAAACACTGGGTTACTATTTAAAAACCGAATTTTTTATTTAAATAATTATTTAGTTTATTTAAGTTTATTTTAGGTCAAAATTGATACATAATATCTATATAAGTTCAATTTAATTCATTGGTGTCATTTTATAATAATTTTAGATATATAAAAATTTTATTGAACTTCTCACTGTCTTTTACCCACCTCTTAGGAGAATTTGAAAATTTACATAAAACATAATTTTACCACTTCTATGAGTTGAATTTTGAAAATCCGAGAGACACGGTTAATATCATAGAGTAAAATGTGGTTCAATAAGATAAAAATATTTTTTGGTGAATAGTAACTTTTTTCTTTTATTTACCACGGTTAAAAGTAAATAGGGTGATTAAGGGTAAAAATGATATTATTATTACACTAATACATGTCCTAATTCTATTGGATAAGTGTAATTTGACCAAAAACAACCTTAGGAAAAAAATATTACCCTTTAGGTCCACTTGGATTAGATTAGGACACTTATTATTATTTTATTTAAAGAAGAGTTAAAATAGTTAAAATCAACGTTTAATAACTAAACCATTTTTAATATAGAGTTATACATAAGATAAATTAGACTATAAATATTCATTAGAAATATAAAAATATTTCCTACATAATTTTATTTTATTTATAATTTTTAGACATTAAATAATTTAATTTATTTATGAAACAATGGTGATGCAGTAATTAACTTATTAATGAAATATTAACATAATTGATGTTATAAATACCCAAATAAATGTAATTTGAGACTTTTTATAAATTAAACTAATTTTTTAGGTTTATATGACATGTTATTATTGATTCAATCAAATGTTTTCGCACTAATCATTCTTTTATGATTTTCACAAAAATCAATTACCAAACAGTGGAAAAAGTGACATAAAATAGTTTTTAAAACAAATATTATATTATTAATTGTTATTTTATTCCTAAAAATATAAGGTTTAGACAAATGAGTTATATAAGTTTATATATATTAATAATAAACCACTTGGGGTTCGTTTGTCTTGTTATAGTAAGTTTATTAACCATATAGTGTAGGAAAATAAGAAGACGCGATAAAAGTTAAAATATTTAACTTAGAGTTAAATCTAAATTATAATGTTAAAATAGTAACCTAAACTAGTATAAATCCTATTGGTTGAGATTATTTCGACCCATACCCACTTTATCATATAAATAAATCAATTTGGAGCTAATATAAACCGAATGTGACTTTATTATAAAATAATATTTTAAGTTTTTCCGAAGGTGCCCCTCTCATCACTTATAAAAAGGGAACCCCTTCCCTCTCCTCTTTAAACCATTTTGAGCCTTGAAGCTCATCTAAACCCTGTAAATTCTTCTTCTCAACCTCTCTAGTTATATCATATAGGTTCTGGTCTTCTCAAAAGACCAACTCTAGTGCCCTAAGAAGAAGTTCAAAGGAGGTGCGTCGAGGAAGAGGTAATCTCTTCTACTGACTCTTTCAAGATTCTTTCTTGTTATACTTCCTCTTCTTTAGTTTCTTCATTATAAAGTAATAACATAAGTATTACTTATATATTAATATGATATAATAAATATTAAACAACCCCATTTCACCTTCTATCTATCCTACGGAAAACAAAGTCACCGTGCGTGCGTACGTACGGAATACCGTCTCCACGCCGTGGTGTAATCAGTTTTTCCACCACCACATTAATTGGATGGGTATAATGGTGTAAAGAATAACTATATATGATTTTATAACATCATAATGATTCTAATATATTATATCATCCACTACAATTCCATTCAATAAATATGGGAATGATATCATCGCTCGTGCGTACGTACGGATTATCGTCTCCACGACGTGATGACATTCATTTTCCATGTTAACAATTCAAGAATGATTATAAAGTATATATAATAAGTAATCATGAAATATATGATATAATAATGCTATTGGATTTATGTATATATATATGTATGTCATCTACTTAATTCCATTCAATTCAATGAGGAAACAAAAAATAGTGTTCATGCGTACGTATGGCCTACCGTCTCCATGAATGGTGTTTCTTTCCATTTATCGATCTATTATATATATGTATATTCAGAATATATATTATATATAAATCATGTTTTATACTCTGTAATTATGTAATCATGATCCATGTAATCATATTAATAATTACAAGTCGAAACACGGACAATAAATGAAACAATTTTACCCAAAACGCTGCTTTAACATGGAATTGACAAATGAACGGATAATATAAAGTCATAAGTGAATTATATATGAGATCATAAATATTATTATAGTTTTTTTACAAGTTAATAAAATGTTTGAACCCACTATACAGGAGTCTCGGACACATACGGATGAAATTGTACATAAGGTAAGGGATAATTATTCCAATCTCATTCTTATCCGAGATTGTTTATTTGTAAGTATTTACTAGGGTTATGTTTATTATCCATGCCCATATGATCTCAAAATTTTTTCATAAAATGATTAATTTTCTTCCATGTATGTTTAAAGTCATTTTTACCCATTTTTTCTTTTACCACATCATATGGAAGGAACCTTTCTTTTGTTTACCATTAGAGGTACTTTTTTTACTTTTCTGGCAAAAGTATGAGAAGAATGTTTTTTTAACTTATACAGCATGAATGGATTTTTACGGTTTTATAACACCTTGTTTTAATGAATCTTACTCTACAATATTTCATGACTATTTTCAAAAAAATCCTTTTCTTTTAAAATTTTCATGGAATTGTACGAAAAGAAAATGATTTTGAAGAAGAAAGGATATTTTTCTCGAGAATTCATTTCAAGTGTTTTATCAAAACAATTTTCCATCTAAAATGACATTATTTCATATGTGTATGGTTCAAGTATAATGTCTCTATGATTTAAATTATTTCAATTTTCTTATGAGGAAATGATATCCATTTTTTTATATTGATTATGTTATGATGGGATGATGTTTATGAAACCCATTTTATACTTTGGGTAATGATGAATGATTTATGTTCATGTTGTGGCATAAGTTAGAATGATTTCATTATGAGATGGGTGGGACCTATATCTCCCACCAATTCATTGGGTAAAGATTTATATCTCATGAGATAGTCATGGCTAGAATGGAAAGTTAATCCGGTTCAGTATTACAGGACTGAAATGAGGAGTGAACTCGATTCAGAAAGGGACTTTGTCCACTAAGATGGTCTTGGCACCAATGCCTTGGCTACTATGGAAATCATATCAAGTTCTTAATGGTCTTCCACAATTAAATGTTTTATTCCCATTTTATTTTATCATGATTAATTTTCCTTTATGACTTATTCCTTACGTAATGCCAGGATTTATTTCACAACTCAATATTTTGATGTATAAACTTTATGTAAATGTTTTGAAGTTAAAATTTATATGGTTTGTTTTATTTTCTCCATGATTAACCTTACTAAGCATTTGAGCTCACCCTTTATATGTTTTTCCCTAGGATATAAAGAATGTTTTTCGGTAAGAAAACAAAAAGGGAAGATCTTTATGGGAGATGTTGAAGATCTTTCACCACAATTAGAAGATTATGTTCTGAGTTTCTGAAGACACTAAACAATTGCGGTCCTTGTGTGATTGTTTTTGTTATGTATTAAGTATTCCTCAAAAGTAATGTAATGTCCATGTACGTCAAGATATGGGTCTCTACATTGAACATCAAAACTCACCTAAATGGCCATAAATTAATGTAATAAAATTATAATAAATACAGAACAAAATTTTATGAACTAATTAATTAATTAATCTAATTTGATTATCCAGGACATTAAGATCAAGTGTATAACTTTTAGACACATGGTAAGGGACACCTCTATCTATCTTATTTTCTATTCAGAAACATTATTTATTTTATGCATTTTAGTTCTAATTACTAATGATGGGATATAATTTTACATATACCTATTGCTATAATTTTGATGTTAAATTGATTATCGACCCCTTTATCTCTTATTAAACCATGTTATGATTTTTATGCAATGTCGTTATGCTACTAAAATTTAGAAAGGTACTTCAACTCAATTTTCATTCATCGAGTCATATTTTCAGGTTATGTACCTATATTATTTTCTAATGTGTATATATATTATCCATTTGAAATTTTATATCATGAATTTATTTATTATCATGATATTTAATGTTTTATTAAATGTTATTCTTTCATGGGGAATATGATTCGACTTAATATAAAGTTTTAAGGTAATTTTTTACTCAATTTCCATTATTTGGGTTAAAATTATACTTTATTGATTATATCATGATAAGATTATGTGTGAAATGAATTTTGATTATATTATTTTGTATTTACACTTATTTCAATTGTATTGACCACTAATACACATAATAGATTCATTTTATTAACGCTCACATTAATGATATGATATTTTAAGGGACTATACCTAAAAATAACATTTTAAATGTTTTAAATTTTGTTCTTCAAAATCATTATATTTAATGAAAATGTTTCTGAAATTATTTTTATTAATTTATATATATATAAATGAATGTTTTAAAAAGTTAATTTTTGAATTTTTCCCATGTTTTTTTTAAATTAAATCTTTTTAAGGTACTTTATTTTAAAAATAATCTTTTAATGATCCCCTTTAAACTCAAATTTTCTTCCATGTCCATAATTTTAAAAAAAAATTATAATATTATTTATATTGACCTAAAAAATTTATTGTTTCTTAAATAAAAACTTTTTCTTTTTGGGTATTATAAAAATGAAAATAGTTTTTAAAATAAATGGGTATTTTGAAATCCAAAGATATTTTTATATGAATTTGTATGAGCTTTTCAAGGGTTTTATGATCAAGATATGGTTTATTGGAATTATTTATAATTATGGGTGGTTATGTTATAAACTAATTATGGGTTGTTTCATGATAAACCATGGATGGGGGGTTACGTTATTAACCAATTATAGGTGATTCCATGATAAACCAAGGATGTGTGGTTACGATATTAACTAATTATGGGTGGTTCTGTGATAGAAAAAGGATGGGTGGTAATGTTATTATCGTGAATGCATTGGGTGCTCTAGAGTTAAAGGTTGACCATATTGGTCACTCTATTTTTAAGATTAATATGGAAAATTATATCCCAAATTTCTTTGTTATATTTTATATTATTACTAATGAGCTTTCATGGAAATAAATTTATTTTCAAAAGGTAAGATAATTATAATTTTTGAAAATATTATCCCTTTTTCAGGGTGAAATGGTATGATTTCATGATAATCTTTTTATGGGTTCTTATTGTACTAACAGTTTCCTTTATTTATGCCCCTTACTGAGATTTTTATTCTCTTCCCATGTTTTTAAATGTTTTTCATAGGGTTTAAGAAATATTATGGACAAGTAGGTGATCAAGGGTAAAATTGTGAATATCTTTCAAGAAGAGAAACCATGTTTCATTTTTGAAGAATTTTTGTTTAGTGGTAAAAATGGGTACTAAACATAAGTGTACACTTTTAATGTATGGATTTGCTATGTAATAGTTAGTCCTAATTCCTTATAACTCTAAACCAAAAAGATAATCAGGATTGTAATAATGTGAATTCTAATTTTAAATCAGTAAAATATCTAATGGTTAAGGGAGAGCCCTTGTAGTAATATTTCTAAAAGAAAAATAATTTATTATAGGGAGAAAATTTTGTATAGTGATTGATCATTAGAAAAAATAAGCTATAATATTTTGATTTTGTATATGGGTTGTATTTTTTTGATTAATTATAAGTATGAAATTAATTTAAATATTTTTCATGTAAAATTTGAATTTGAATAATGGTTCAATGTAATATTTTTATTCTAATATGTTTTTCAATATATTTTTATTCTGATTTTTTTTTCTAATTCGGTTTGTTTTTATTGGGATGCTAAAATTCTTTATCTCATATGGAATTTTTTAGTGCCAAAAAAAAGAACTTATAAAGGGTGACATTTATTAATGAAAAAAAATTGAAATGATAAAGGTGGAATTTATCAGTTTTTTATAGTGGTGATAAAGGCTATGTAATATTAAAGTTTCATAGATTGTTAGATTTTTTTTCATAGAAAAATATTAAAGTCATTTTCTGTAGTAAGGACTTATAGAAGGATATGGACTCTTAAGGGTCAAAACTACTATATAAAAACATTATGATTGCAATGTTTATTTAAAAATAATCGTGATGTTTTTTTGAATAAATTCGAAGAACGTAATTTCCTCATAAAATCTTCATATAACTTTAGAAGAAAAAATTTGTATGTCATTATTTTTTATAATTGAGATATTTTTTGATGCATTTAAGGAATATTTTGGGTTCTTTTTTTCACATTTTCAACATTCAAGCAATTGAATATTCTTTCCTTATTGAGATTTATCATTTGAGATTATATAAAACTCTATTTTCCTCTTATTATCACCATATTAAAGAGTATAATGACTGTCGCTAATTTATATTTCCATATTATGATCCCATTAAGTAATATATTAATAACTACAGAATTCTATTATCACTAATTATTTTTAGAAATTTGGTTTTAATCCATTAATGAATTGACCAGTTTCACTTTTGTGATAAATGATAAAATCAATGTATGGCTTGAAATTATCATGATGTTCTCTTCACATGGCCTAATACATTTTTTATAATTTTACTTAATATCCATAAATTATCTCTTTAATTAAATATAAAGAGTTTTATAAATATATTTATTGAGAAATATTTTCTATATCTCCTCATATTCCATGGATTCAATTTCTTCTATTTTTCCTTGTGTTATTGACTAGTGTTTTCTATTTATTTATTTCACCTTTCAAATGATAAAAGAAAAACTATATTTTAATGCTCTAAATAATGAATAATATAAAATAGATTTTTTGTTATGTTGATCCATATATTATTTATTATTAGATTAAAATATCCACTAATGGATGGTGGTCATTTTTGTATGAAGGACTAAATAGTGATTTAATCTATTTTGGTGAATTTAGAAGTTCTATATGCTTTAGGTTATTATTCATAGCCTAAGATAGCTATGTAAAAATATCCAGGTGATTTTTTATACCAACTGTCATCCCATTTGGTTGTTTGTTGGGACAATAATTAAATTATCCATATGCTTTATTATTTACTTCATTCGTCCTAGTTACAACCATTTTAGAAAACCAGAATCATTAGTGCAGATAATAATGTCTCGTAAAATTAGAGTAAGCAATCACATGAATATGAAATATTAATCATACTATTTCATAAACTAGGATACCTTCTATTCAAACTAGATTGATTTATGTTTTATTATATTTTTATTCTCAACCTAATACCTAAAATTAACTAAATCTCACTATAACACCAACTATGATGACCCATACGTAATATATATATATATATTGAATAATTTTACATGATTATACATTTAAAATTACACTTAAAATAAAATACAAAAACCCTAAGGTTTTTTATATGTGTATATTAACTATATATTATATATTTTCACACAAATAATTATATATTTTTTTATAAAATTATTTTTCCTTTATTACCTTCTAGACATATCATAAATAATATTCTTCTTCATTACATAAAAAAATAAGAAAAAATTTAAAGGGTTAGATTAGATTCTCAAAAGAGGAAAACATATGAGATATCAATGATAGAAACATCTATTATCATAACAAATATCATAAAGTATTTGGCATAAAATAAATATATAGGTATGAAAATATAATCATGGTCCTTGTAAATAGTATAAGAAAATCATGCCTAATTGAATAAGGACCATGGGATATAAACATGAATCATAACATAAGGATGTGGAATAAAATATAAATTTATCACATAAATAATCAAAGAATGTCCTAATCATATGTAAATGATAACCATTAGGGCCATCATAAAATATTGGACTAAACTAACCACCCATACATGATAATAAAATGTAATAGGTTGAACTCCCATGTATTATACATAATAATCTCATTATATGTAAAGATTTTCCCAATGAAATATAATGATATATAATCCTAAACCCATCCATAAAATAAAATTATATCCTTATATATGGGTACCAAATGAATATAAAATAATAATAATCCATAAAAGTAATATCATAACTAATCTTTGGAAATAAAAAAAGTTTCATAAATTTTTTTTCAAGGTATAAAAATAAATAATTTATTAAAAAAAGAGTGGATAATATCATGAAAGTATATCCCTCATGAAAAATTGGAAACATAATAAATATTATAATCTGACATAAAAGTGTATTAACATAGATGAAATATCCTTCATAGGAATATAAGAATTTATATAGAGATTAAAAAACATTATCTTTTTCATTTTGATGTTTTTATAGAAAAATAAAGTATGAATAAATAAATTTAAAAGGAAGTAGGAGGAAAATAAAAATATTATAAATAATATATAATAATAAAAAATATAAAAGAAGTTTCATAAATAATTTAGAGAAAAAAGTGAGATAAATAGAAAAAGTGAGAAATATAAAATGAGAAATAAAGATTCAATTTACACCTTCAAAAGTAAGTCACAATCAATTGAATGAAATGTTAAAAATAATAAAAATAGAAGAAAAGATATATAATATATCCTTGAAATAATATAAATAACATGGATATATAAGAGAAACCATAAAGATAAATATAAAAATTTCCCCCTTACCTATACTTTTAGCTTTCTTGAATGTCCTCCACCCCCTATATATTCAAATTTGACTACATAATCAACTATTTTATAATATTATATAAATTTATTAACATATATATTAATCAATTACCATTTATTACATATTTATTAGTTAGTAATGTTATATTTTGATCATTTTATGTTTGTAGTTCCAATTCTTCTTTTCTTCTTTTCATATAACAACATTGATCATAATTACTTTTTTATAATACCATCATATCTAGAATAGTCATGGTACGTGAATCATAATGTTTCAATTATTCATAAAATTACAATTTCATTATTTTGAAGTTGTGGGAGAAGTTCATAAGTAAAAATTAAATGATTTTTACATTTATAAATATTTATTAAAAAACAAAGTATTATTTTAAAAATTATTTTAAATTTAATATTACCATTATTGAATCATAAACATAATATAATTTCTTAATTAAAACCATATATTACTATTATCAGGATTTTTATAATCATATGTGGTAAAAATTATAGAAAATAGTATATAATTGTTCATGTGGGTGATTTAACCAACAAAAATCATGAACAAGAAATAATGAAATGAGCAAGAATATGTAATTATATTATTATGAAATAGTATTTATAGAACTATAATTATTTTTATATATTTAAATTATATTTAATAATAATTGGAGTGAGATCATAAATTTAAAAAAGAGAGAATAACTTATTAGTTAGATGAAATTACTTCTTCCCTTAATGACATCCTTTGTAATGCTATATTTGAGATTCTTCTTGTGACCAAAGGCTTCAAAACATGATATGAGACTTTAGGGAAGGTGATTTTGGAATCTATTAGAGATAAAACTAATCAATGGGTGTTGGTTGGAATGGGTAGAGGAGGTTTCCTTTTATAGATGAGTTTCAGTTACATATTTGAAAATACTCATTATTTAATGGTTAAAGAATTTTATTTTGAGTTAGAAAGTAGACAATAATAAAATATTAATGTCGTTATTACCTCAATTATTAATATGTATATTTTTTTTATACATAATTTTTAAAATATAGATCATGATATAGTGTTTACAACTTATTTCATTATTCAATTCGGTAAGTTAATTTTTCACTAAAATAATGAAATTGACCATATTACCAAATTTCTACTTTCTAATTCCAAAAATTAAATCCATTTTATTAAATTAAATCTCTAAATTTAATAAATTTAACATTTAGATGAAAATATATAGTACTTAAAAAAATTTAGAACAAAATAATGTCTTATATAATGAATGATTATATTTTTATTTGTTATAATTAATAATTATTTAATTGATGTTAATTATTTTTTATACATGTTAAATATATCATTACCAATAAATCATTCACTTCTACAAAAAAGTTATATTCCAATTATAATAATTTCAATATACCAATTAGTGACATGTATACCCAAAAACTATATAAATATATATACAATAGTCATATAATATTCACATTACCCTTTTTCGTTCCTATAAATATCCTTATATGATAATATAAAAAATTATCCAAATTATATAATTATTTCTAAATGAATATATAATATTTCTAATGTTTTTTATTCCTCCTATAATTATACGTGATGATGTGATTTTTATGGGAGGTTGTGAGAAAGAACACTTTATTCTTGTAGTATTTTTATTTAATTTAGTTTATTATCCTCTTAATGTTTTTATAATTATATTTCTTAATTTTTTATATTAATAATAAAATATTCTTCGATTTATATTTAAATATTCTACCTTAATGAAATAAATCATTGTTTTTTAGCTCTGTATTACATGTGGAAGAAGTTATTCAACAAATAGAAATTATTGAAAGAAAATCCATACTAAAATATATAGTGTTATAGTGATGAGTACATAATTCACAATAAATCATGATAATGATTTTATATAATAATGGATATATGAATATGAAGGTATGTTAATATGAATATTGGAAATAAAAAAAGATTATTAAATATGATAATGATAGAATAAATATTAAAAATAATATCTGAAATGAAAAAAAAATTTGTTTTGGAAAATTATTTTTGAGAAATAGTAAAAAGAGGAAATGAAACATTAAAATTTATAGTTGAATATATTATATGAGAATTGGGTGAAATGGTTATTAATTATAGTAGATTAATGGAGAAATTAATATCATGTTTTATATGTGTGAAAATATATGAAGAAGGGGGATATTATGGATAAGTTGTTACCATGGAAAATATGTATTGATAGTTATTTATGAATATATGTGAATTATCTACTAAGTCCCTTTATTAAAATTTAGACCAAAATGATAATGTTTTGTGGAAAATATTATAAAATTCAAGAATAGGTTCATTATGACATTTGGATGAGTTATACGAAATTAGAATTGGGGGTAATTTCATTCTTTAGAAATTTTTACCAAAGCTTTAATGATAACATAGAATAAAGTAATGATGAGTTACACATGGACCATTCCACTTAAGTAAGAGGTAATTATATTTTTTTTACATATGGGAGTGAGTTATATGGGTGTGGTGTAAATTATACATGGTTCATACTACCTTTTCATGGGTCATTCCATGTTTAGCACATGTCATATAGTATGATGCTTCCTTCCACATTTATTAAAGTTTATAGTGGATCATGCAGGGTGACTTGATACTGGTGATAGAATTTAAATATCTTATGAAACCTTAGATAAACCTCTCATGTGTGTGTAGATGGATGAGAAAATGTGAAATTATGTGGGGAATGATGGGATTATGTTAAAATGGGGTAATCCAATATGAGATGTCTGGTGAATATGTGGTGGAACTTCTCCCTGAGAAATGATAGTAATGCATTGAATTACTCCCTATGATCAAGATTATACTAAACCAAGGTGCAAGTGTGGTGTGAATGTGAGATATTATTATTTTCTCCATGTATTTGTATGGTGGTAGTCCTAGGTGGCACAATGATACATATTTATGGTGTGGTTATGTTACCTAGTATCTTATTATGTTTGGTTTTTTTGTTTGAGAGATTGAATGGATGGTGGAGGTTTGAAACCATTTGAAACAGCTCATTATGATGATGTGGAGGATATGGTTTTTCATGGAAGATACTTGACGTATGATAGAGATGATGTGGTTTGAAGTAGGGAAAGTCACTAAGGGTGGAAAATTGGTAATACAATGAGAGTACATGAGGGTGTAAAGCTATAACGTCCCTGTTCCGGGTGCCTCCCAAAGGTGACCTGTACCCAGTTGGTCAGATGGCCTCAAGCGCATCTCCCCAAATTCCAAAGGCATCTGACTAACAGTGAGGGCCTTGGGTGTGATAATGGGGAAACTATACCCTCATTAGAAGAGTAACATAGTGGAATAACATTAATATACAACAGAGGAGGTAGTAATACCATATAATAAGTAAACATTAGAAAACTAAAAGTAAATTAACAACTAAATAACATATATAAATTTTTCATGTCACAAATGTCTAGGAAAATAGCCAAATAAGTCACAATGATGGAATAAAAAATATAAACCAAAGTACTGAATGTAAATAAACTCCAACAACCTTTCATGCCACATCATGGTCCCATGCTCTACAACTCCACAACAATCAAGTACCTAAAGTAGAAGGGTGTTTTCCCTTATCTATACCTACAACAATATAATCTGTTTGGGCCCAAAAGCATGACCCAAACAGGGTGTGGGATGAATCCCAGTAGGAAACCACCCAAAGATTTGTTCCTAACTGTTAGTGAATATAAATAGCAAGAAATATAAACAATGAATTAATAAACCAAGATGTACTCAAGAGTAAACAATCCAATAGTTTCAAACTATATTCATTTACATTTATCAATCATTAAACCAATCATTCACAAAAAACCCTCTTGGAATGTTCTCATAGCCTAACCCCTCTAGTTCAACTTATCATTTATCAATAAATATATAATTCCCCTAGGATAGATCACACAGTCTAACCCCTTTTGTCTCATAAAAACAAAGACTCTATAAGGAAGTACTCACAGTCAATTCCTCTTCTGGAATTTTAACGATAAACTATAGACTCTCTGAGGAAGAAATCAACATCAATTCCCCCTACGGTCTTATAACGGTTAACTATATACACTCTGATGGAGTACTTAATGTCAATCTCCCCTATGGTCTCACAATGTGAAAAGTATAAAAGGAACTCTGGGAGAGCTCTCAATGTCAATTCCCCCTATGGTCTAACTACACTAGGTTCCCATAGCCCTATGTAATACAATTGTGAAAAGAAATATCCAGAAGACAAAGTAAATATCGAAAACTAGATGGATAAAAATATAAAGAAGCATATCACAAGCATGTCATATAATATCAACTCCATCCTAACAGTACTAGGCTTGGAAAGAAAATAGCATAACATGCAGTTCTAGACCCAACGACCAATATCAAACAAACATGGTCAAACACATACATAGTAAGGTAATAAACCCTTTCATAATAAAAAACCGTTACTAAAGCAAAAAAAATCATAACATTCATTAATAGGGTTAAATTTCCTAAACACGCAATACCGTAAACATGGGTATTGGGAACTTTTTGCACATATAATTCAAAGAAAACTAATGAAAGGCAAAAACTACCTACCTCGATGTTGTACGATTTATATAGTTTATTATCATCCTTTGATTCAACCTAGAACGTCATTGATATAGCAAAACATAAAAAATGCTCAACCAAAAATATCTCAAAAAAGAAGAGAAAATAATAGCAGAGGCTCTGGAATAAGGAAGAACTCACCGAGGCAATTCTAATGCTACCGATGGTGTTCGATTCAGAGAATGGATGACAGATTGGGGGCTCAAAGAAGAATCATCACTCTTAGTTGCTCTTGGATGAGACGGGGTTAGAATAAGAAAATTATTGTAATTACATGTTACCCCTATTTTATTTAACAATTAAAAAGAAAATTACCCGATGTGTTCATTTAACGTACACATGATGTACATGCCTTAACCGACATCTACATTATGCAGTCTATAGGTCACCCCACACGGTCGTGTACTCAGACATTACCGGGCTAGTACACGACCACCACCAGCCACATGGTACATAGAATGTACTCTTATGTACACAACTTGTACTTCTAAAATCTCAAAAAACACTAATTTTCCTAAAAAACACTAGAAAACAAGTTCCATACCTGAAAAGAAGATCTAGGTTCTTACATACATCACCCTTAGAGATATTTGTCCCCGAATTTCCTTAATAAGGTGGCACATAAGATGAATCATTAAATAGATCAGGCCACTGTGACCGCACATTAGTCTCCCTCTCCCAAGTCTCACCCCGTACTCACCCATACTTCCACAACACCCGTACTACAGGAACCGAACAGCCACAAAGAACCTTCACGCTGCGATCAACAATCTAGATAGGATGCTCCTCAAATGATTTTTCCACCTCCAAATCAACTTCCTTGGGTTAAAAAACATGAGACGAGTATGAGAAGTAAAAAAGTACCTGAGAAACATTGAAGACGTCATGCATAACTCGGTACCTCTGAGGTAACTACAATCGATAGGCAGCCAGTCCGACTCTCTCTAAAACCTCAAGCGACTTGATGTATCTTAGTTAAAGCTTTCCCTATCTCCTAATCGTCTTGATTCCCAACATTAGTGTGAAACGTAGGAAAACCTGATCTTCGGTCTTAAAATCTAGAGGTCATCTCAGTTGATTAGTATAAGACTTCTGCCGTGAATGTGTAGTATCTATCCTTTTCTGAATCTTCTCCACCTTTTCAGTGTTCTCCGAGACAAGATGAGGTCCTATCATAGCTTCCTCTCCTACCTCTAGCCAATATAGGTTTCATCGGCATGGCCTACCGTACAAAGCCTCATAAGGTTCCATTTGAACCATTTCCTGAAAACATCAATTGTAGGAAAACCCCACTAGAGGTATGTGCTTCTCCCAAGAACCACCAAAATATAGGACGTAGGCTCAAAGAATGTCCTCCGGCACCTGAATCGTGTGCTCGGACTAGCCATCTATCTGGGTATGGTATGTTATACTTAGAAGTACCTGTATACCAAAAACCCTCTTTAGTCCCTACTAGACACGAGAAGTAAAATGAGCATCTTTATCTGAAACGATAGAGCACAAAACCCCATGAAAACATACGATCTCATGGATGTACAACCTTCCAAGATCATCAACACTCATTATATCCTTGATTGGTAAAAAGTTTTAAACTTTCGTGAGTTTCTCAATGACAACCCATACTGCATCATTCCCTTGAGGCGACTTTGGTAACCCTATCAAAAAATCCATTGCAACATCATTCCACTTACACTCGGGAATGGGTAACTGCTGTAAAAGTCCTGATGGTTGCTAATTCTCCGCCTTCACCTACTGATAAGTGGAACATATCCTAAAAAAACCAGATATATCTCTCTTCATATCGGGCCACCAATACAAATAGTGTAAATATTGATACATCTTGGTGAAACCAGGATGAACTTCTCAAACTGAGGAATGAAAATACTACAAAAATATCCTTGCGTATATCTACTGACACCTATACGTGTCCATGAAAGTGAAAGATCTCATCCTATCCTACGGTCCACCCCAGAGTAGGGTCCTCACTTGACACACTCTCTCATAAGACCGGGCCTCCAGAATCTGATAGCTGTCTCTTTCACACATGATCAAGTAGCGTAGATGTAACAACTACAGAAGAAAGAATGTTCTTCCCCTATATATTGTGCACCTCCAAATGCATCTCAAAGAAAAGATCCATAAGCTTCCACTCATTTCTGGCCTCCTAAATTGCCTGTATATGAGTCCTCCTGCTCAACGCATCAGCCACTGCATTTCCCATCCCAACCGTATAGGAAACCTCAATGTCAAAGGACTGAATGTACTCAGACCACCTTTACTATCTTAAATTCAGATCACACTGAGTGAAGATATACTTGAGACTTTTTGGGTCAATTAATACCACAAAATTCTCTCCTAGAAGATAATGTCTCCAACAGTGCTAGGAATGAACAACTACAGCCAACTTGAGATCATGTGTTGAGTAATTATTCTCATGTATCATCAACTGATGAGACCTGTATCCAACGACTCTTTCCCCCTGCATAATCACTACTCCCAGTACGATACCTGATGAATCACTATAAAAAGTATTACTCCATCCCAGCTCTGGAGAAACTAGTATTGGTGCTAAAGTCAATTTCCCTTTCAGCTCTTGAAGGTTGAATCGTAAGAATCTGTCCACAAGTACTTCACACCCTTCTTAGTCAGGCCCTTTATTGGTGCTTTTAAGATTGAAAATTCCTATATAAAACATATGTAGTGACCAGCCATCCCTAGGAAACTCCTTACCTCAAATAAATTCTTCAGATGCTCCCAGGATACTACTTCTCTAACTTTCTCTGGGTCTACTGATACTCCTATCTTTGAGATAACATGACCCAAGAAGTGAATTAGGTCCATCCAAAAGTGACATTTTGAGAGCTTAACAAATAACTGATGCTCTCTCAGTGTACTCAAAAAGTTCTCAAGATGGGTAGCATGGTCACACCGAGTGTGAGATTACACCAACATATCTTCCATAAAAACCACCATAGAGGAGTCCAAGTACGGATGGAACACTCAGTTCATCAGTTCTATAAACACTACAGTAACGTTCATGATGCCAAACGACATAACAAAAAACTCGTATAGATCATAACTAATCCGAAAGGCTATAAGAGGTATATATGATGGTCTAACATGCAATTTATGGTAACCAGATATAAATTCAATCTTATAGAACACCCGAGATCCTAGAAGCTCATAAAATAGATCATCAATCCTCAGTAAAGGATATCGGTTCTTAACCATCAACTGGTTCAACTTCTGATAATCCATGGAAAGTCTGAGTGTGATGTGTTCCTTCTTTGTAAATAGGACAACTGAACCCTAAGGAGAAGTACATGGTGAGATGAAACCCTTTTCCTGTAACTCCTATAAAAAATTCTTGAGCTCCTGTAACTCTATTGTAGACATCTTATAATGAGGAATGGACACCAGTGCCACTCATAGAACTAGAACAATTGAAAAGTATACCTCTCTCTGCAGAGGCAAACCTAAAAATTCCTCTGGAAATATATCCCTGAAATGATCCATAAATGGAGGAATGACTGTCTGTGAAGTCCCATGGTCATCCAGATACAAACTAGAAATATGGGCTATAACTCCTCCCATCCCACAATGCTCGGGTCCCGCTCTTCTTTCCTAGACATCCCACTTTCCCTTGTATTGAAACAAACCACCATCTAGTGATGTGAAACTCACCCTATGATGATAGAAATCGAAAACTGCATGGAAGGGATCTAACCAGTCCATTCCAAGAATAACGTCATAACCCATCATATATAAGACATAAAGGTCCCATAAAAAGTGACACCCACCAAAATCTTGAGGGAACTCCTCGAACTGATGTACACTAGCCGTTCTAGTCCCCAACAGTGTGTCCAACATCAAGATATCAGTATAAGTAAGGATACATAGCCCAAGGTTCTCCACAGTAGGCCTAGATATGAAACTATGGGAAACCCCAATGTCAAAAATTGTATAATATAAAACAGAGGCAACCAAAATCGTACCTCTAACCGTAGAGGGTCCGTGATCCTGCTCTTATTGGGTCTGCTCTGGTGCAAAATCTTGACCTGCACTGCGGCCCTATGAAGTTGTCTGAGATCCCTGAGCTGATCCACCCTGAGGTTGCTGAAAACCCTATGTATGTCCACTAAATCCATGACCTCCACCTTGTATTGAATGGACAGACGAACTCTAGTCCCCTGAATGTTGAGAAATAGGTGGTCCTAATTCTAAATGTGGAGTTATTACAGAACCCCTATCACCAGCTGCTGGTGATAAAAACTGACATAAATGCTAAATATGACCGATCTTGCCACAATAACGACAATCAAATGGTTCTATTGGGAAATGTGGCCTCATATGACCACTTTTCCCACACTGGTAACATACCACCCATCTACCTAAAAGAGTATCCCGCCTACTTATATATCTATGTGTAGAATCCATGTGATGCTTCAATCTATCATACAGAGGAATCCCAACTCTAGATATTAATCTGCCTAGGCTCACAACTCTTGAATCACTTAGGTTTCACTCTATGATCAATTTCAGGTTGACTATAGAAGTTATGGAAGTCAGCCTAATGATGTTCACGTAATATTGGATGTCATGCTTGAGACCATCCTAAAACATCCTCACCATAAATAACTCATCACCCCTACAATGGGTTTGAAGCGCTACACCTCTATGAAGTGAGAAGAATAATACATGACTAAGAGTGTACCCTACTCCAAACTCATGAACTCTCAGTCTCGGTTGGACCTAAAATTCTCTAAGTAAAGGTAGTCATAGAAGGTATACTAGAACTCATCCCAAGCCATAACCCGCTAGTGTCCTGCCTATGATATCACATCCCACCACCTCTTGGAAGAATCCCAAATCATGTATTTAGAGATCTTCACCCTCATCTATGGAGGCATCTCAAGATTCTCGAAGATAGGAAACCTATCTTCTAACGATGACTCTATAGCCTGGGGTCCTTCATCCCTTGAGAATGTGGGAGGATGATGCTATGGGAAAACCCATGTTAATTCTGCCGTAGACGGGGCAAGATATGACGCTCCCTAAAAGGTCTGCATAAAACTCATGAAGCCTTCCCAGAACTATGAATCGACACCTATATCTGGAATGATAGCTGGTGCTAAGACATACATGATAGGAGGATCTACTAGTAGTATATGATTGACCATGTGTGGTGTTCAATCGTTACCCTGTATCTGAAAAAAACTACAGGACGTCTCAGTGGAATGACATTGCAAATTCAAGTGCACACCTCTACTCAAGATTATCATGTATTGAAACTTAGAAGTGAACTAAAGGAACAAGAGAATAAAAAATAAAGTTTTACAATATAGGGATACACAGCGTGTATAGCCCCTATGCAGTGTGTCTCTTTAGGCTTTCACATGGGTGTGTACTTCGGCCAACCCTAGTCATGTAACACTCCATACACACAGTGTGTTCTCCTTTGACATATTTTGTACTTGAATCTTTCCCCCTTCTCGAGTTCCTATACACGGCTAAACCACACGGCGTGTTTATGCGAGACACAATGTGTACTAGAAGGATTTCAACGACCCATGTCGGTAGTCACATATCCAGATACATGGTATCTACAACACTGAGTGTTCACCCTAGAAAAAACATATAATACTTAATTTTTAACCACTCATGTCATTAGTTACATGGCTGGCTACACGATCCTTAAAATACGACGTATACTCTAAGTACATGGTGTGTATGACCCAACATTTTCAAACCCCATGTTCCTGCTCGCACAGTTAGTCACACAGATAAGGATTACATGACGTGTACATACAGTACACAATGTGTACTGAAGAAAAGTTTTTCCTTCCCAAACAGGCAAATACATGCCATGTATTCATCATTACAAACCGTGTATTTTTGGGTTTTTCTAGACAGTAAGCCTCAAAAACTACTCTGGAACCCCATAAAACACTGAAACAAACATTAAAGTGTCAAATTCTGATCTTTGGGGGCCCATACTCCCCGCGAATCAAATCTTGGAATCATATTCATGTCATGTCATAGTATAACAGTGCAATCAATCACATGATCCACCAAATTATGATCCATGAGGGCCCATAACACCTGAGGCACCATATTTTTTCCCTCATACAAAAGAAACTTCACATAAGAGAAATACCCTAAAAAATAGAAGGTATTATATCATGGAATCTATCACAACATCATGCATATATAGCACAAAATATATCACAAAAACACACAATCGGTAATTCATTCTAAATGGAATGACAAGAATGTATGACATGTGATCCCTAGCAAGTTCCTATATGATGCATGAGATGTCATAACCTCATATAATTAGGTTTCAACAGAAATAGAACCTCAACAATATCAATTATAACAAAACAAAACATGTGAATCACCCAATGGTGAAATAAAATCAACTATAACCATTGAAAAAATAGAAAACTACAATAACCAAGGAATATTGGATTTTCCTTGAACATGGGTTAGCTACTCTCGAGCACATCTCATTAACAACTACTTATTCCTTCATATCCCTATCTTCAAAACCTAAACAACAAGTCAAAGAAGAAAAGAATCCTCTGATACCACTTTTTAACATCCCTACTCCGGTGGTTTCCTAACTGTGCCCCATACCTGATTGGTCACATGGCCTCAAGCACATCTCCCAAAATTCCAAAGGATTTTGATTATAGTGAGGGAATTGGGTGTGATATTGGGGAATCTATTCCCTCATTGGAAGAGTAATGTATTAGAATAACATTAATATACAATAGAGGAAGTAGTAATTCCATACAATAAGTAAACAACAAATGATTGAAAGTAAATAAACAGCTGAAGCACATATATAAATTATGTAGATCACATATGTCTAGGAAAATACACATATAAGTCACAATTCTGGAATAAAAACAGAAACCAAAGTACTGAAACTATATAAATTCCAACAGCATCGCAAGCCTCAACCTAGTCCCATTCTCTCTAGCTCCACAACAATCAAGTACCTTATATAGAAGGGAACTTGCCCTTATCTATACCTGCAATAATATAATCTGTTTGGGCCCAAAATAATGACCCAAATAGGGTATTAGACGAATCCCAGTAAGCAGCCACCCTAAAATTTGTTCCTAATAGTCAGTGAATATATATAGCAGGAAATATGAAAAATGAAGTAAAAAATAAGTAAGTACACAAGAGTAAACAATCCTATAGTATCAAAATACATTTACTTACATTTATCAATCATTCGACCAATCATTCTCAAACATCCCTATGGGAATTTTCTAACAGACTAACCCATTTGATTCAACTTATCATTTAACAATAAAGATAAAATTAAACCCTATGATATCTCACACAGTCAAAATCCTTTTGTCTCGTGCAAACAAATACTCTCTGAGGAAGCACTCACCGTCAATTCATCATGTGTTCTTTTAACAATAAACTATAGACTCTATTAGTAAGAACTAAATTTCAATTCCCCCATTGGTCTCACAATAGTAAAATATATACACTGTGAGGGAGAACTCTACGTCAATCCCTCCTATGGTCTCACAATGTGAAAATTATAACAGACGCTCTAGGGAAGCCCTCAACATCAATTCACCATATGGTCTAACTACACCAGGTTCCCATAGCCCGACGTAATACAATCGTGAAAAATGATGTATAGCAGCCAAATTAAATCTCAAAAAATACTGGGATAAGAAGATAAAGAATCATATCACAAGCATGTCATATAATATCAACTCCATCCTAATAGTACTAGGCATGGAAACAAAACAACATAATAGATAGTTCTATATACAATGACCAATATCAAACAAATATGGGAAAAACATCCATAACAAGGTAATAAAACCAATTCATAATACAAAACCCTTACTCGAGCAAAAAAACCATAACAAGTATAAAAAAGGTTAAATTTATTAAACACGCAATACCATAAACTAGGGTATTGGGCACTTTATGCACATATAATTCAAAGACAACTATAGAAAGGCACAAACCACTTACTACGATGCTATACAATTGATATAGTTGAATCTCAACCTTTGATTTGACAGAAAACGATGTAGATATAAAAAAAAGTCAAAAATTGTCAACCAAAAATATCTCACGGATGAAGGGAAAACATGAGGAGAGGATCTAGAAGAAGGAAGAAATCAAAAAGGGAATTCCAATGCAACTGACGATGTTCAATTTGGAGAACATATGATGAATTGGGGGATCATAGAAGAATCGATGCTTCTGGTCGCTCCTGAATGAGACAGGGTTAGAAGAAGAAAATTCTTGGAATTAGACGCGACCCCGGTCCGATTTAACAATTAAAAAGAAAAGTACATGGTTTGTACATTTAATGTACATGCCATGTACGTTCCTTAATCGGTCTCCACTTTAGGTGGTCCTTGGGTCACCCCACACGGTTGTGTACTCGGCCGTTACATGAATACCCACAACAACATGGTACACGACGTTTACTCCTAAGTACATGGCGTGTACTTCAAAAATCTCAAAAAACATTACTTTTCCTCAAAAACTATAGAAAACAAGATCAGTACCAGAAAAGAAGATTTAGGTTCTTACAAAAGCTTCTAAGATGATGTGGGTTTTGGTGGGGTATATTCTTTGAGGGTGGAAACACATAGAATAGTGAGAGTCTCTATGGGTAGATAGTGGACCAAGTAATTAATATACATATTAGCAAGGTCCCAGTGGGTGGAAAATTACACAGTGATATTATATTAAGATACCTATAAGTGGATAGTTATATATGGACATTAAGGTGAGGTCTTGGATGGTGGAAAATTACGTGGAGATATTATAGTGAGGTCCTTGTTGGTGTACAACTTCTTGTCTTTTATATGAATTAGTGGTAGTGGTTTTCCTTCATATATTTTAGGTGTTGTTTTTGAAAGTGAGTATATCATGAGGTATGGAAAGGAAGTGGTTTGGATGATTGCAATTGGGAGATGGATGTTTAAATGGTTATTTTTTTTATTTATTACATGAATGGATACATTAGAATTCTTTATTCACATTGAAACATGAGATTATTATAAAATAATATTAGTATTTTATAATTAATGAATTAATTACTAATATATAATAATTTCTAAATGACTTATTAATTATTTATTATTAACAACCATTTAGTTATTAATTTTAATAAAATTATTTGTAATTAAGTTTTAAATCATAGTTAACAATAGTTAATGTAATTATATATATACATATATTATTATTAATGTCATGTAATATTGTTTTATGTGTACTATCTATATGTATGTGTGTGTGTGTGGGTCTGTGTGTATTTGTGTGTGTGTAATATATGATAATAATATTATATATATATATATGTGTGTATGTATGTATGTATTTATAAATTAATATAATTATATATATATATATTGATATATATATATATATATATTAATTAGTTTATATATTATTCGTCATTTATTTAGGTATCATTGATTAATATATATTTGTATATATATATATATAAATTAATCTATATATATAATTGAATATATATATATACACACATATTAACATAAATATGTTTATCAGTTTATATATATATCATTTATTTTTATTGTTATGTAATAAAATTATATATGTAATATCATCAATATATATATTATATAAATTAAAAAATATATATAATTTAATATAAATATAAATACAATTATATATATATATGCATATATATGTATGAACATATATTAATTTATATGTTATTTTTCATTTATTCAGTTAATATAAATGAATTAATTACTAATATATTTAAATTTTTATAATTATTAATAATTTTTTATTTTTAAAAATCAATTAGTTTTTTTATTATCAAATTCATTACAATTTTTTTTAAATCATATACAATAACAGTTAATTTAATTATATGTACATTTATTATTATTAATGTCATGTAATACCATTATATGTGCACTATCTAAATATATATATCTCTCTCTCTCTCACACACACACTCTCTCTCTCTTTATATATTTTTTGTGTTTGTAACATAATATAATAGAATTATATATATACCTATGTATATATTTATAAATTAATTTGAATATATATATATATATATATATATGTATATAAATTTATATAAGTGTGTGTATTAATTATATATTCATGATCGTCTATTTGGTTATTATTGATATATATATATATATCAATCTATATATCAATCTATATATATATATATATATATATATATAATTAATTAATAGTAATTATGTTTTATCTCAGTGTGTGTGTTTATATACATGTATCTATGTGTGTGTGTGTTAATTTTATATAAACAAAATTTATTTTTAATGTTATGTAATACTATTATAAATATATAAACATATAATAACTTTCAATTTCTAATTTTTGTTATCACATGAAAAAGACATTTGAAATAAAATTTAGTCACATTTTAAAAAATAAATGGCTAATTAAAAATTAGACACATTTTAAACGTGACTAAAAAATGTAGCTAAATTAAATTTTGTAGCATCTCGCCCCAGAAGCCACTTAGTGGTGCCCTGGGCCGATTGGCCACATGACCTCAAGCGTGCCTCCCCATATGCCAGAGATTTCCAACTAGCTATGGGGGCTTAGGGTGTGTCCATGGGGAGACAATTCCCTTTTGATTAGATTGTAACATAATGGTAATAGAAACATGATAAGTAAGAAAAATAGAAATTAATAGGTAGCAACAGAATAATAAATAACAATCTAGATAAATAAACATATAGAAACTGAATCAATATCATATATAATAAGATAATAATTCCATGATGATATAACATAAGTACGAGGGCACAATGGTATAAGCATATAAAATATGCTAAACAAATGACTAAAATAGCCAAACATACCTCTAATGGAATCATGAGCATAAGATCAGTCCACTACTCCCATACTCCATCCTAGAACTAAAGAAAAATAAAACATTAGAATTTGTCCAATTCCCTTTGTCTATACTTGTAGTCATGAAGTCTATTTGGGTACCTTAGGCAGCCTAAATACGGCGTGAGATAAACTTTGCATACCACCATCAGTAGTGTCAATAACAGTTTAATCTGTGAATATAAAATGAGTATTGTGTAAGTGCATAATAAATGCGAGGAAATAAATAAATAACAATGGTTCAAGTTCCTTGTGGACCCCCGAATGACACTACCTTCTTCGACCTAATTCAGACATCTCTCGACCAAGGTCAACATATGTAGAATAAAACAATTATCAAGAATGGACTAAACCTAACCATGTTATTTGGATCAGAAAATGCATCATTGGGACAACTGTTATGCATTCTTATTTTTTGATATAGAAGAGATCCTTAGAATTTAATACATTAAATCTTGAGCCCCTCCAAGATGATTCTTAAGTGAATCCCAAGTATCAATCCAAGAGGACCATAAATACCCATCACCATAAGAGTCTTTCTAAGGATATCCATGAAAGGAATCCCAAGTATCACTCTCGACATGTTGTGAAGAGTAATCCTCTGAGCCTGTTCCCGGTATATCATGCAGGGGACCAAGTATCTATTCGGAAAATTTATAACCATTTTTCTCCTCATCCCATACAAGGTGACTCCCCTAGGTAAATATTATTTCTTATGGATAGGTATGTAATCCATTCGATGAGCCCGTCCAAGACATTCTATAAATAATCCATGTATCACTCTCGTCGTACTGACAATCCATAACAAGTCCTAATTATAAATCATGATGAGCTTGTCTAAGGAGTCCCTAAATCATGAACCTTGTATCAACATTATCTTGGTTTGAAGGTTTGATTTAGCTATCAAGGACTCATACCATTTACATAAGGAATTAAAAGCATAATACTTTAATAAAATTGGAAAATTCATTTTTATCCCTATCACTGAAGCTATGGAATAAGCAAAAAGGTCTAACACATAGAAAATCGTTTTCCTTAGATCATTTCACATTTCAGAAGTATTTAATACAAGGGAAGACACACACCTGAAAATATAAGTTTAAATAAATTCTAAAATGAGGCTTTTAATCCTTTTAGGTAGGTCACACCCATGGGGGTGGCTCATGTTGTGGAGATCAACCAAAGACGTTGATTCAACATTAGATATGGTCGTGCTATCCATGGAAGAAATATAATTTAATTAAAAAGTATTATCAAGGAAAAACTAGAGGATTATTTTTTCCAACATAATGATGCATGATAAAAATTAGTGATACTGAAAGGTCAAGGTTCTGGAAGCCACCCAGAGGCGCCACGTACTCGGTTGGTCACATGGACTCAAGCACATTTCTACTAACGCCAGAGGTTGCTGACTAGTAGTGAGGGCATTGGGTGTGAAAGTGGGGAAACTATGCCCTCATTGGAAGAGTACACAGTAGAAGTAAATAAACAGGAAAGAGTGGAAGCAGTAAATAACCAACAACAATAGACAACGGAAATCTAAATCAATAAACTAATGGCGCACATATGTATATATATGAAATGATGCATGATACATATCTAGGAAAGCAGAAAAACAAGTCACAATGATGAACCAAACAATTGTACCAAAACAAATACAAAATAACATAAATAGCTCCTCAGAATCGTAAGCCAAAGCTTGGTCCCATGCTCTCCTGCTCCAAGCAATCAAGTACCAGAAGTAAAAGGGCGCTTTCCCTTGTCTATACCTGCAACAACATAGTCTGTTTGGACCCAAAAGCATGACCCAAACAGGGTGTGAGACTATATCCCAGTAGGCAACCACCTGAAGATCTGTTCCTAATAGTCAGTGAGTATATGGCAGCTAATAGTACAATAAGCAGTAAACAGTAGCAACAACAATAGGAAGAAATCAGTAAGCAGTAAACAGGATGATACACAACAGTGATCAGTTCACAGAACAACAAGCATCGGTGAAGAAACATCTAACCCAAACAGGAAACCCTCTAGGATGTACTCGCATCCAACCCCTCTGGTCCAATCCAAGAAGTACCACAACCCTCTGGGTAGTGCACTCAGCCTAACCCATCAGGTTTGGTCATACGAATTTATAAGACTCTCTGGGGAAGTTCACTCGGTCGTTTCCCTTATAGTTTAGGGTAGTCAGGGACTCTCTGAGGGAGATCACGCGGTCTAACCCTCTTGACCTTAAGGTCTAGAGACTCTCTGAGGAAGATCGCTCAGTCAATCCTCCTATAGCCTCAGGTATACCACAAACTCGCTGAGGAAGCTCACTCGGTCAATTCCTCCTCTAGCCTGAGAAGGTTTTAAAGACATTCAAACAAAGTAAAGACTATTTGAGGAACTCTCTCGGTCTATCCCCGTATATTCTATAATATATAAGACTTCCTGTGATGCTCACTCGGTCTATCCCTTATAGTATATAGCATCGGGTTCTCATGGTCCCATTCCAGTCAGTGCATATTAAAGCTATAAGGCCAGACTACACCTATAGAGCTACTTTTGTAACAACCCAAGCTTCCACTGTACGTTTCCCTTCGAATAATGCAATAGCGTGTATTGTACGCAACCTCAAGCTCTAACACACACCACAACTAATTAAACTAGCCGTTTTGAATAGTAATACCTAATTTTTGAAATTTTATAAATTTTATTTATCAAAATGGACTTCATTTTTGGATTCGGAATATTGAAATTAGCCTATGTTGAATTTTTTGTATTTTTCTGAGAACTTCTAAATTTTTATGAATAGTGAAAAATACTTAAAAACAACTTTTTTAATCAAAATAATTTATAGTGATAAATTATAATATTTAGTGGTTTAAATTATAATTAGAATATATTTTTACCATTTTATCCAATGGTGGTCATTAGAATTAATTTAACATTGAAATTGGACATAAACAATTGCCAATCTTTTGATATAAATTGTTTCTTAAAAACACGCTATTTGTTGTAACAACGGGAATTAATTATAAAATTAATTAATACAACTTATATGTTTGGAATTTTGTAAAATAGACATCATTTTTGAATTTGGAATATCAATTATAGCTTAGGGTGAAATTTTGGCCTTATTCTGAAAAACTTCAATTTTTGATGAATAGTGAAACCACTAAGTGGTTGTTAAAAACTGATTTTTCGTTAAAATGAAATATTACCACTTCTGTGATTTGATTTTCAAAAATCCGACATATATGGTTGTCATTAAGAAGTAAAATGTGGTTCAATGAGATTAAAATAATTTTTTGGTGAATAGTAACTTTTAAGTTCTTAATCGCGATTAGAGGTAATTAGTGTAGTTTAAGGTAAAAATAATGTATTAATAATATGAGATGATCTTGACACTTGTCCTACTACTATTGGATGAGTCATGGACGACCAAGACAACCCATGGGTCAACTTGGGGACCCCATGGAGCCACTTTAGTTGGAAAATGACATTAATATATATTTATTTAATGTTAAAATTAAATTGACACAAATATGAGTTGTTTTACTAAAACAGTTTTTAAGTGGGGTTACACAGATCCAAATTTTGACTATAAATATTCATTAGAAAGATAAAAAGATTTCCTACATAATAGTATTTATTTTATAATTTTTAGACATTAAATAAATTAAATTATTTATGACATCATTATGATGCAGCGATGACCTCATTATTTAACGATTTAAATAAAATGAGAAGATAATGCAAAATACAAGGCTTACACTTGTCCAAAGCCTATTGGATGAGGAGATTTCGAACCCTTATCACATTATCCACGAATTATATAAGTGTGTGACCTTTATAATCCGAAAATCATTGTATAATAATGTAACATTTCAATCGTTCCAAAAGAGCCCCTCCTCTCCTCTTATAAAAGGCCCCCACCTCTACCACCTTATTCACACTTTCAAGCCTTTTGGTTCGGCCAACCTCTGCCCAAATACTCTCCCAACTTCTCTCCCTTCATCCTAGAAGCTTTACTTTAGTCATAAATCCATCCTAAGGAGTCCTTTTGATCAAATCAAAAAGAAGAACTCGAAGAAGAGGTAACATTTTCATCACACTCTCTCATGTTTCTTTCTTCTTCAACTCCCTCTTTGTTTATTATTTCAATTCTAAAATTATAACTTCAGTATCTTCTATATACTGTGATGTTATTATAAATATCGAACAACCATATTCAGTATTCTATCCATCATTTGAATGACATGTCACCATACGTGTGTACGTACAGCTTACCGTCTCCACGTCGTGGTGTAATTGTTATTCAATATATTATTATTTAGGTGGGTATAATAATGATATGTAATTCATGTAAATAATAAATATAACATGATAATGATTCTGTATATATGATATACTATCCAATTATATATTATTTTAATATCAAAATATTGATATTGTCGCTCGTGCGTACGTACGGACTACCGTCTCCACGAACGCGATGAGATTCATTCTCCGTCGTATCCATTCAAGTATAATTATCATTTGATGATTTAAAAATAATGTTTAAGGACATGATATAATTCTAGATATTAATAAGATACAACCTATCCATGAAAAACACGACTTACGTAACAAAACATATAAATGAAAACGAGTAAGTTAACACCCGAAACAACGATAAATCTAAGATATTGTTAACAAAGCAATGTTAAAAGATCGTATATGATATCATATGAATGTATATGATTCTTTTATAATTTAATAACAATTATTTCACCATTATACAGGAGGTTAACCTACCCCAACCAAGGAAAAGTACAAGGTAAGGGTTTACTTCACAACCTCTTCATTATCCAAAGTTGTTTATACATAATTATCTACTGGGACCTCGTTATCATCCACATCCATGTTTCTTAAAAATGCCTTTCAAAACATTTTTACTATTAAATGGAAAATGGGTTAAAGTCATTTATACCCTTATACGTTTTTGAAAGGAATCTTACCGTCGTTTTCCAAACAATGTACTTTTGACCTTTTTGACAAATTTAAGGTAAGAATGTTTTTTTTTACTTATACGGCGAGTGCGGATATTTTTCGCCATTATAACTTCGTCGAAGCTTCCCTAACAAGCTTATAAGAATATTTTCAATGTAAATGTATCATTTTATAATTATGGGACTTTTAAATGATTTCAAAAAAGGAGAGATATTTCTCTCAAATAGCTTTGATTTCATCCATGTCAACATCCTTTGATGGGTTTTAAGTTTAATTGAAATTTATTTATGATACAAAACTTCCATTGAACATTTTGTGAAATATTTGACTGTGGATGTGTTATTTTTATACCATCCATATTTTATGGGGAAATTTTTGACATTTCGTTTGCTAGTTTTAATACGAATATTTATGTTTGAACCTATTCATATGAGGAATGTATTGGACTTAATATGTGACCGGTGGAGCCCGCTATAGCTCCTCGATGCATCGGTAGGTCTCACGAGACAACTAGACGTGGAATTGGCCGAGGCCCTTTCCCAATTTGATTTATGGTTTTGGCCGAGGCCTTAATCATTTTAGACGTCTTGGCCGAGGCCTTGACAAAATGTTTCAGAATGTCTGGCATTATACATTCCCTCATTATGAAAGTGGTTATTGATATTTCATGTGATTATTCGTCTAGTAGAATATCCATGTGAGTAAGTAATGGAATTATTTTATTTTACTTTTGCCATATTATGCTAAAGTTCAAGTTCAATAAGGATTTTGTTTTAGTTATACATTGCCTTAAATGCTTATGTTTTCTTATAAAAGCTTCTGCAATATTGTTATCCTTACTGAGCATCTGAGCTCACCCCTTTAAATGTTTTAATATTTTCCAGGATGTGAAGAAGTATTTTATGAATGACCTGCAGGGGTAGTCAGAAAGGGATATGAGTGTGGACTATGAAGACCATGTTATTGTAGTTTGTTTACTTTTTGATGTAATGAAAGACTTATAAATGTATCTAGTGTTTCCAAGGCTACTAAACTAATCGGTCTTCCGAGACTTGATCTTTTGTGATCATGCCAATGTTACGAAGTAATGCACCGACTCTGGGTAGCTGGGGTCGGGGCGTTAGAGTTAGTATCAGAGGAAGTTTAGTACAAACCTTGGAATCTAGATTTAGACAAACTCTGATTAGAGCACGTAGACCTAATATGAACTTTGAGGATTAGTATAGAATAACTTCCTAAAAATTTTGGTATTGTAGAGATTTTGCGAGTTTTCCGAGAAATACATCCCTGTCTGGATACGAGCAGGTAGAGGCGGCTCTGGCACAGATGTACCTAGGGGTAAAACCCGAAAACACCGCTTTGAGCTAGACTCGAACGGGAACTGGTGCATGACAACAGGCCTTGCTGCACTCTTGGTTACGACACTCCCGGGGGATATGCTTAGGATAATTCCCATTTTCTTTACAAACCACTATGAAGGGTTACGAGTATATACTTCCTCAAAGAATTTTTTTTTTATAATTATGGATTATATCCATAATTAGTTCAATTTATGTTAAGTGTTTTACAAGTATGGAATTATGTATTTTGATTCATAAACTAATCCAGTTTATTCCATTATTTAGAAATGGCGCCTAGTGGAAGGAATGGAAGCCGTATCAATGCACGCACTCCGTGTAGGGATTGCCCTCCTGCTCAAGATAATTATGGTGGAGCTAGTGATACAACTGGTGCTGATCAGCTTCTCACCGTACTGGGAAAACTCACGCAGGTTATGAATAATAACCTTACTCGTATGGAGCACCCTGATCCGCAACGTGGAGGATCAATGTTAGAACGTTTCATGAGGCAACAACCACCAACCTTCAATGGGAGTACAAATCCTATAGTAGCTGAGCAATGGATAAATTCCTTAGAGAAAATATTCCATGCCTTGGGGAGTAGTGAAAGGGAGAAAGTTGTCATGGCAGTTTACCGCCTCACTGGAGATGCCGATCAATGGTGGTCACTAATTCAAAACACAAAGGAAGATGATGAATTAATAAACATGGAATGGCAGGAGTTCAAAGAGCTGTTCTTAGAAAAATACTTTCCTCGAGACCATCGAGCGGATATGGAAAGGCAATTTCTGAGTCTGAGGCAGAAGGAGGATGAGAATGTCGCAAAGTATGAGGCTAACTTTACAAGGTTAGCGAGGTATGCTGCAGATTACATACGTAACCCAAGGAGTAAGACTGATCGTTTCTTTGATGGGTTAAAACCATTTCTCCGTCGAGCTTTAGTATCACAAACCTTCTCTTCATACGAAGGTATTGTCTCGTGCGCTATCAAGACGGAAAAGGAATTCTCTAAGTCTTATGACTTTAAATCGAAGAAAGATAAGAAGATATCCACTGAAAACTCTGGGAAAGGAAATAAGGAAACAGGGAAGAAGGGTAGAAATGAATTTCAACCCTATGATAATTGTGGTAGGAAGCATCCTGGTGCCTGTCTAAAAGAAAAAGGTGTATGTTACAAGTGTGGTGAAAAAGGCCACCAAGCTCATGAATGCAAGGGAAAGAAAGCGGCTGTCAACGTGGAATGTTATAATTGTAGAGAGAAGGGACATTATGCAAATGAATGTCCTAAGCGTCAGGGGAACTTACCTCAGAAGAGGCCAAGGGATCAAGGCCAGGCTTATGCTATCACTGCTGCTGAGGTGGAAGCTCCAAAAGACATGGTGGCAGGTAATTTAATGGTTTCCTCAAGTTTAGCAAATGCATTATTTGATTCTGGATCATCGCATTGTTTCATATCTTCCCAGTTTGCTAAGAAAATTAGATATTTTCAATTTGATTTAACAAGGGAGTTTTCGGTCAAAACCCCTAAGGGAAGTGTTATTGCAACAAAGTTTTGTCGATTAGTTCCCATTAGAGCACCTAAATGTTCTTTACCTGCTGATCTCATCGTCATACCCATGATTGAATTTGATATAATCCTCAGTATGGATTGGCTTTCGGACCATGATGCAAAAATTTATTGTAAGCGGAAAGAGGTTACGATTCTTGATGACGATGATAAGGAACACCTTATCTTTAGAGCAGAATCGTCGCCACATAATTCTTATCTAGATCCACCCCCAGTAGCTCAACTAAATTCAATTATTGGGGAGGAAGAGAAGTAAATTACTGAGGATGAGGAAAGGAATATTCAAAAAGAGGATGTACCTATTGTGAGAGAATATGTTGATGTGTTTCCGGAAGATTTACCTGGACATCCTCCAGAACGAGAAGTTGAGTTTTCCATTGATTTAATTCTTGGATCAAGGCCCATATCGAAGACCCCTTATAGAATGGCCACTGTGGAATTAGTTGAACTAAAGAAACAACTAGAGGAATTGAGTAATAAGGGATTTATTCGCCCTAGTGTTTCTCCTTAGGGAGCCCCTGTTCTTTTTGTTAAGAAGAAAGATGGATCTATGAGGTTGTGCATTGATTATAGGGAGATCAATGCTATAACAATAAAGAATAAGTATCCCCTACCTCGCATTGATGATTTGTTTGACCAACTGCATGGAGCTCAATACTTTTCAAAGATTGACCTTTGGTCTGGATACCATCAGTTGTGTGTGAAGAAGGAAGACGTTCCAAAGACAGCATTTCGAACAAGGTACGGGCATTACGAGTTTACAGTAATGCCTTTTGGATTGACTAATGCACCCTCCGTTTTCATGGACCTAATGAATAGAGTTTTCAAGGAATATCTTGATGACTTTGTAGTGGTATTTATTGATGATATCTTGGTATACTCCAAAATCCACGAAGATCATGAAAGTCACTTACGCATTATCCTGAAGACTCTTAGAAGACATGAATTATATGGGAAATTCAGCAAGTGTGAATTCTGGCTTCATGAGATTTCTTTTCTTGGCTATATTGTCTCTAAGGATGGAATTTCCGTTGATCCTTCTAAAACCAAGGCAATCCAAGAATTGCCAGCACCGAAAAGTATAACTGAGGTACGCAGTTTTATTGGTTTAGCAGGTTATTATCGACGTTTCGTCCAGAATTTTGCCAGATTGGCTAACCCATTGACAAAGCTCACACGTAAAGGGATTAAATTTGTCTGGACAAAAGAGTGTGAAGAATGTTTTGAAGAACTAAAGAGAAGATTAGTCAATGCCCCTGTATTGACTCTACCATCGGGGAATGATGGGTTTGTTATTTATAGTGATGCATCGAAAAAAGGACTCGGTTGTGTCCTTATGTAGAATGATAAGGTCATTGCCTATGCATCACGACAGCTAAAAATTCATGAACAAAACTATCCTACTCATGATCTTGAGTTAGAAGATGTGATCTTTGCTTTAAAGATATGGAGACATTACCTCTATGGTGAAAAATGTGAGATTTATACTGATAACAAGAGTTTGAAGTATATTTTCACACAAAAAGAACTCAACATGAGGCAAAGGCGATGGCTTGAACTACTCAAGGATTATGATTGCACGATACATTACCACCCGGGGAAGGCAAACAAGGTGGCATATGCTTTGAGTAGAAAAGACCATGGAGTTTTGAATGTGATGAGAATTGAAAAGGATCCAATTTTCTTGGATCTAGTGAAGATGGACATGGGAATAACTAGCGAAGGTGAAACATCGATGCTTTTTCAAATGGTTGCCAAACCATCATTACTAGAAAGGATTAAGAGTTCTCAGACCAGTGATGAAGAATTTCAGAAGAAGATTAAAGATGTGAATGATGGAACATTGAGGGACTTTTTGTGTAAGGATGGAATTTTGAAATTCGGGAAGAGACTTTGTGTTCCTGATATACCTGATCTAAAAAGGGAATTGCTAGATGATGCTCATAGTTCCAACTTCTCTATACACCCTGGAAGCACCAAAATGTATAGATATTTGAAGTAACATTTTTTGTGGGACAATATGAAGAGGGAGATTGCTGATTTTGTGTCGAGGTGTATGGTTTGTCAACAAGTGAAAGCTGGAATGCAACATCCTGGTGGAGTATTGCAACCTCTTCCCATACCTGAGTGGAAATGGGATAATATTACGATGGAATTTGTCATGGGACTACCAAATACTCCTAGAAGGAATGATGCAATATGGGTCATTGTTGATCGACTTACTAATTCATCACATTTTCTGGCTATACGGGAGGATCTACCACTTGAACGTCTAGAAAGACTATATATTAATGAAGTTGTAAGACTTCATGGAGTACCCCAATCGATTGTTTCTGATCGTGATCCTCGTTTTACTTCAAGATTCTGGAAAAGTCTTCAAAAGGCCTTGGATACTGAACTTCGTTTGAGCACTGCCTATCACCCTCAAACAGATGGACAATCAGAACGGACTATTCAAACCTTAGAAGACATGTTGAGATCATGCTCTCTTGACTTTCAGGGTATGTGGGATCAATATTTACCACTGGTAGAATTTTTATATAACAATAGCTTCCATTCGAGTATTCAAATGGCACCATATGAAGCGTTATATGGAAAGAGATGTCGTACACCAACCTGTTGAGATGACGTTGGTGAAAGAAAACTTGTAGGCCCAGAACTGGTGGAGGAAACTGTGGAAAAGGTGAAAGTTATCCAAAATCACATTAAAGCAGCTCAAAGTAGGCAGAAGAGCTATGCCGATAATCGAAGGAAGGATTTGGAATTTCAAGTCGGTGATCATGTTTTCCTGAAGGTATCTCCATGGAAGGGAGTCATGCGTTTTGGTAAGAAAGGTAAATTGAGTCCCAGGTACATCGGACCTTTCAAAATTCTAGAACGAATTGGGGCTGTAGCTTACCGATAGGCAATGCCGCCAAGTCTCTCCAAAGTTCACGATGTGTTCCACGTATCTCTGTTGGGGAAATACATGCCTGACCCAACGCATGTACTCACCTATGTGGAATTAGAACTGGAACCCGATATTTCCTATTGTGAAGAGCCCATCAGGATTCTTGATGTGAGGGAGCAGGTGCTGAGAAACCGGACGACTCGTCTGGTGAAGGTTTTGTGGAGAAATCATAAAATGGAAGAGGCAACGTGGGAACCTGAAGAACTTATGATGAAGAACCACCCGAGTCTTTTTATGCAGTAATACCCTAGAAATTGTGAGGACGAAATTATTTGAAGGAGGGGAGAATGTAACACCCCAAGCTTCCACTGTACGTTTCCCTTCGAATAATGCAATAGCGTGTGTTGTACGCAACCTCGAGCTCTAACACACACCACAACTAATTAAACTAGCCGTTGTGAATAGTAATACCTACTTTTTGAAATTTTATAAATTTTATTTATCAAAATGGACTTCATTTTTGGATTCGGAATATTGAAATTAGCCTATGTTGAATTTTTGGTATTTTTCTGAGAACTTCTAAATTTTTATGAATAGTGAAAAATACTTAAAAACAAATTTTTTAATCAAAATAATTTATAGTGATAAATTATAATATTTAGTGGTTTTAAAGTATAATTAGAATATATTTTTACCATTTTATCCAATGGTGGTCATTAGAATTAATTTAACATTGAAATTGGACATAAACAATTGCCAATCTTTTGATATAAATTGTTTCTTAAAAACACGCTATTTGTTGTAACAATGGGAATTAATTATAAAATTAATTAATACAACTTATATGTTTGGAATTTTGTAAAATAGACATCATTTTTGAATTCGGAATATCAATTATAGCTTAGGGTGAAATTTTGGCCTTATTCTGAAAAACTTCAATTTTTGATGAATAGTGAAACCACTAAGTGGTTGTTAAAAACTGATTTTTCGTTAAAATGAAATATTACCACTTCTGTGATTTGATTTTCAAAAATCCAACATACATGGTTGTCATTAAGAAGTAAAATGTGGTTCAATGAGATTAAAATAATTTTTTGGTGAATAGTAACTTTTAAGTTCTTAATCGCGATTAGAGGTAATTAGTGTAGTTTAAGATAAAAATAATGTTTTAATAATATGAGATGATCTTGACACTTGTCCTACTCCTATTGGATGAGTCATGGCCGACCAATACAACCCATGGGACAACTTGGGGACCCCATGGAGCCACTTTAGTTGGAAAATGACATTAATATATATTTATTTAATGTTAAAATTAAATTGACACAAACATGAGTTGTTTTACTAAAACAGTTTTTAAGTGGGGTTACACAGATCCAAATTTTGACTATAAATATTCATTATAAATTTAAAAAGATTTCCTACATCATAGTATTGTATTTATAATTTTTAGACATTAAATAAATTAAATTATTTATGACATCATTATGATGCAACGATGACCTCATTATTTAACAATTTAAATAAAATGAGAAGATAATGCAAAATCCAAGGCTTAAACTTGTCCAAATCCTATTGGATGAGGCGATTTCGAACCCTTATCACCTGAGACACGAATTATATAAGTGTGGGACCTTTAGAATCCGAAAAGCATTGTATAATAATGTAAAATTTCAATCTTTCCAAAAGAGCCCCTCCTCTCCTCTTATAAAAGGCCCCCACCTCTACCACCTTATTCACACTTTCAAGCCTTTTGGTTTGGCCAAACTCTGCCAAAATACTCTCCCAACTTCTCTCCCTTCATCCTAGAATCTTTACTTTAGTCATAAATCCATCCTAAGGAGTCCTTTTGATCAAATCAAAAGGAAGATCCCGAAGAAGAGGTAACATTTTCATCACCCTCTCTCATGTTTCTTTCTTCTTCCACTCCCTCTTTGTTTATTATTTCAATTTTAAAATTATAACTCCAGTATCTTCTATATACTGTGATGTTATTATAAATATGGAACAACCATATTCAGTATTCTACCCATCATTTGAATGACATGTCACCATACGTGTGTACGTACGGCTTACCGTCTCCACGTCGTGGTGTAACTGTTATTCAATATATTATTATTTAGGTGGGTATAATAATGATATTTAATTCATGTAAATAATAAATATAACATGATAATGATTCTGTACATATGATATACTATCCAATTATATATTATTTTAATATCAAAATAATGATATTTTCGCTCGTGCGTACGTACGGACTACCGTCTCCACGAACACGATGAGATTCATTCTCTGTCGTATCCATTCAAGTATAATTATCATTTGATGATTTAAAAATAATGTTTAAGGACATGATATAATTCTGGATATGAATAAGATACAACCTATCCATGAAAAACACGACTTAAGTAACAAAACATATAAAAGAAAACGAGTAAGTTAACACCCGAAACAACGATAAATCTAAGATATTGTTAACAAAGCAATGTTAAAAGATCATATATGATATCATATGAATGTATATGATTCTTGTATAATTTAATAACAATTATTTCACCATTATACAGGAGGTTAACCTAACCCAACCAAGGAAAAGTACAAGGTAAGGGTTTACTTCACAACCTCTTCATTATCCAAGGTTGTTTATACATAATTATCTACTGGGACCTCATTATCATCCACATCCATGTTTCATAAAAATGTCTTTCAAAACATTTTTACTATTAAATGGAAAATGGGTTAAAGTCATTTATACCCTTATACGTTTTTGAAAGGAATCTTACTGTCGTTTTCCAAACAATGTACTTTTGACCTTTTTGACAAATTTAAGGTAAGAATGTTTTTTTTACTTATACGGCGGGTGCGGCTATTTTTCGCCATTATAACTTCGTCGAAGCTTACATAACAAGCTTATAAGAATATTTTCAAAGTAAATGTATCATTTTATAATTATTGGACTTTTAAATGATTTCAAAAAAGGAGAGATATTTCTCTCAAATAGCTTTGATTTCATCCATGTCAACATCCTTTGATGGATTTTAAGTTTAATTGAAATTGATTTATGATACAAAACTTCCATTGAACATTTTGTGAAATATTTGACTGTGGATGTGTTATTTTTATACCATCCATAGTTTATGGAGAAATTGTTGACATTTCGTATGCTAGTTTTAATACGAATATTTATGTTTGAAACTATTCATATGAAGAATGTATTGGACTTAATATGTGACGGGTGGAGCCCGCTATAGCTCCTCGATGCATCGGTAGGTCTCATGAGACAACTAGACGTGGAATTGGCTGAGGCCCTTTCCCAATTTGATTTATGGTTTTGCCCGAGGCCTTAATCATTTTAGACGTCTTGGCCGAGGCCTTGACAACATTTTTCAGAATGTCTGGCATTATACATTCCCTCATTATGAAAGTGGTTATTGATATTTCATGTGATTATTCGTCTAGTAGAATATCCATGTGAGTAAGTAATGGCATTATTTTATTTTACTTTTGCCATATTATGCTGAAGTTTAAGTTCAATAAGGCTTTTGTTTTATTTATACATTGCCTTAAATGCTTATGTTTTCTTATAAAAGCTTCCGCAATATTGTTATCCTTACTGAGCATCTGAGCTCACCCCTTTCAATGTTTTAATATTTTCCAGGATGTGAAGAAGTATTTTATGAATGACCTGCAGGGGTAGTCAGAAAGGGATATGAGTGTGGACTATGAAGACCATGTTATTGTAGTTTGTTTACTGTTTGATGTAATGAAAGACTTATGAATGTATCTAGTGTTTCCAAGGCTACTAAACTAATCGGTCTTTCGAGACTTGATCTTTTGTGATCATGCCAATGTTACGAAGTAATGCACCGACTCTGGGTAGCTGGGGTCGGGGCGTTACAACTTTTCTAACCAAAGTACACCTATAGTGATACTTGGATAAACAGTCTACAAAGCAACAAACATATTGACAACATCATTTCGTCCTATGATCACAAGGCATGGAAACAGGTACAACAACCAAAGGATAACAAGACCCAAAGGTCATAACAAGAACAAATCATGGGAAAAACATCCAAGCATGACAATTATCCAGAACCATGACCAATTTACCTCTAAAAAAGCATGCAAGAAAGGAAGGAATAACCACAAGGGGAAAAGGAAAACCCGCAATACCCCGTAAATGGGTATTGGTGGAATTTGAACATAAAACTCAAAGACATTGAACGGTAAGGCACTAACCACCTAACTCGATCCTAGGAGATCGATATACTTGAACCATGAGGCTTGATTCTCCTCAGAACATCATAGATCTACAAAAACGCACAAAACGTTCAACCCACGATAACCTAAGAAAGAGGAGGAACCAAAAAACGAGGCTCTATGAGAAGGAAGAACTAACTGTTGTGGTTCCAACGCAATCGACGGTGGTCAATTTAGAGAATGGATGAAGTCCCGGGGATTCTGAGAAGTTCTGCGGATGTACGATGTCTCTCGGTCGAACGGGACCTAGAAGAAGACGGTTCTGTTGATTAGGCGCGACCCATGTCCATTTAATAAAAAAATACACAACGTATACTCTACTTTTCTGTACTCCGCTTTAAGTGGCCTCCACTTCACCCCTACACACCGTGTGTGTGGACCGGACATAGCCAAAACATGGCCTAGTGTGGCAAGGGACTACACAGCGTGTACTTATAAAGTACATGACGTGTACATCAAAAATTTAAAGAAACTCATCTTTTCTCAAAAATGACTAGAAAAGGAAAAACATACCTAAAATGAAGATTCGGGTTCTTACAAACTCCCCCCCTTAAAGAAATTCATCCTCGAAATTCCCTAGCGAGGCGTAGAAGAAGAAACCTCGAACAACTCCAGACACTGTGATCGTACATCGGCCTCCCTCTCTCAAGTCTCGTCCTGCACTCGCCCGTGCTGCCAAAGCACCCGTACTAGTGGAAAAGACCAGCTGTGGAGAACCTTTGTACTGCGACCGAAAATCCATATGGGATGCTCCTAAAATGATACATCTTCTTTAAGATCAACCTCCTTGGGTTGAAATACATGAAACATGTCCGAAAATTAATGTCGGAGCTGAGAAACGTGGAAGACGTCATGCATAGACCAGTACCTCTAAGGTAACTATAGCCAATAGGCAATCGGCCCAACTCTCTCCAACACCTCAAACAGTCTGATGTACCATGGTGAAAGCTTACCCTATCTCTGAATCCTCTTGTGTCCCAACCACAGTGCGACATTCAAGAAAACCTGATCCCTGACCTTGAACTCCAAAGGTCATCTCCGCTGATCAGCATAAGACTTCTTCCGAGACTACGCTATAGCGATCCTCTTCCGAATCAACTCTATCTGCTCTGAGGTCTCCTGAACAAGATGAGGTCCCAGCGAAGCTACCTCTCCTGCCTCCAGCCGACACAAGGATGATCGACATAGCATACCATATAAATCCTTGTATGGTTCCATCTGAATAGTCTCCTAGAAACTATTGTTATAGGAAAACTCCACCAGAGGAGTATTCTTCTCCCAAGAACCACCAAAGTCTAGAATACAATCTTGAAGCATATCCTCAAGAACCTGGATCATACGCTCTTGACTAGCCATCGGTCTTGGGGTGATATGTTGTACTCAAAAGTACTTGTGTACCCAAAGCCTTTTGAAGTCCCTTCCAGAACCGAGATGTAAACCGCATATCCCTATCTGAAACAATGGGGTGTGGAACTCCATGTAGATGTACAATCTCTCGGATGTACAACCATCCCAGCCCATCAACACTGAAGGTATCTTTGATCGAAAAGAAGTGAGAAACCTTCGTAAGACTGTCGACGATGACCCAAACAACATCACTTCCTCAAGGTGACCTTGGTAACCCGGTCACGAAGTCTATCACGACATCATTCCACTTCCACTCGGGAATGGGTAACTGCTGTAAAAGCCCTGCTGGTCAATGATGCTCTGCTTTCACCTACTGAAAAGTAGATCATCTCATGACAAAACCAGCAACATATCTCTTCATACTTGGCCACCAGTACTGGAAGTGTAGATAATGATACATCTTGGTGACGCCAGGATGAACTGCTCAAACTGAGGAATGAAAATCCCGCATTAGCTCCTTATATATGTCTGCTGGCACCCATACGCATGCCTAGAAATGCAAGATCTCATCCTCACCCACTATTTATCCAGGAAGGGGGTTCTCTCCTAACACACTCTCCCGTAGGGCTAAGCCTTCTGATTCTGATATCCGCCTCATCCGTAGCCGATCAAGAAGTGTAGAGGTAACAACTACAGAAGATAAGAAAATATGTCCCTATCTATCGTGCGCCTCCAAGTGCATCTCAGAGAATAGAGCCATAAGCTTCCACTCACTACTGGCCTCCTGAACTGCCTGAATCTAAGTTCTCCTGCTCAACGCATCAGCCACTGCGTTTCCCTTTCCCGGTGGATAGGTGAGGTCGAAGTCAAAAGAGTGAAGATACTCGGCCAACTTGCGTTGTCTCAGATTCAGATCCCACTGAGTGAAGATATACTTGAGACTCTTATGGTCAGTGAAAACCACAATGTGCCCTTCCGTAAGGTAGTGCCTCCAACAGCGTAAGGCATGAACAATAGTTTCCAACTCTAGATCATGCGTCGGGTAGTTCCTCTCATGTGGCCTCAATTGCCGAGACCTGTAAGCAACGAATCCATCTCCCTACATAAGCACAGCTCCCAGACCGATACCTGAAGCATCATAGTAAACAGTATAGCCATTTCCCGGTTCTAGGAAGACCAGTATCGGTGCTGATGTCAACCTCCCCTTCAGCTCCTGAAAGGCTGACTCACAGGAATCTGACCATAAAAACCTCACCCCCTTCTTGGTCAGACATGTTAGCGGTACTGCTAGGCCTGAATAGTCCTGTATGAAATGCCTATAGTATCCATCCAGACCTTGAAAACTCCACACCTCAAAGACATTCCTCAGCTTCTCCCAAGAAACTACAGTTCTCACTTTCTCTGGGTCCACTAATACTCCACTCTCTGAGATAACATGACCCAAAAAGTGAATCTGATCCATCCAAAAGTGGTATTTTGAGAGATTAGAATATAACTGATGCTCTCTAAGTTTAATTAGAATGATCTCAAGATGTGTGTCATGGTCGTGTCGAGTCTGAGAGTACACCAAGATGTCATCCACAAAAACCACCACAAAGGAATCTAAGTACGGATGGAACACCCGATTCATTAATGCCATAAAAACTTTCGGTGCGTTTGTGAGACTGAACGACATGACTATATACTCGTATAGACTATACCTACTCCTAAAAACTGTAAGAGGTATATCCAATGGTATAACGTGCTACTGATGATAACCGGACCTCAAATTGATCATTAAGAACAACTGGGATCCTCAAATATGGTCAAAGAGGTCATCGATCCTCGGTAAGGTATATCAATTCTTGAATGTCAACTGGTTTAGCTTCCGATAATCCACACAAAGCCGAAGGGTGCCATCTTCCTTTTTTGCAAACAGGACAGGAGAACCCCAAGATTAAGTATTGGGTCTGATGAAACCCTTTGCTTGAAACTCTTCCAACTGCTTCTTGAGCTCCTGCAACTCAGGTGTATCCATCCTCTAAGGAGGAATGGACACCGGTGTTGAACCTGGAATGAGCTCAATCAAGAAGTATACCTCACACTCCGGAGGCAAACCTAAAAATTCCTCTGGAAAGAAATCCCTGAAATGATCCACCACTGGATGAAAGTCTAACTGTGAAGTCCCCTGGTCATCCAGATAAAGACTGGAAATCAGGGTTGTAACTCCTCCTATCCCATGATGATCTGGTACATTTATACCCACCTGGACATCCCACTCACCTATATGATGGAAATTTCCACCCTCTGGTGATACGAAACTCACCCTGTGGCAATAGAAATCGATGAATTCTTGGAAGGGAACCAACTAGTCCATCCTTAGAATGATGTCATAGCCCGTCATATATAAGACATAGAGGTCCCATAAGAAATGACACCCTGAAACCTCAAGAGGACACTCTCTTCACTGACGTATGCTAGATGTCCACGTTCCCATCGCTGTGTCGAAGGTCAACATGTCGGAAGACGAAAAGATACAAATCCCAAGGCTCTCCAAAACAGCAACAGAGATAAAACTATGTGAAGCACCCATATCAAAAAGGGCTGAAGATAAAACTGAGGCTACTAGGATCGTACATTGAACTCTAGAAGGGCCGGGATCTTGCTCCTGGTAGGTCTGCCCCACGTCGAAAGTCTGGCATGTACTGCGGCCCTGTGCCCCTGGCTGACCACTATGAGCTGATCCACTCTGCTGTCGGAGGTAACCTGGTGACTGACCACCAAGACCGCGACCTCCACGTCGGCCCGAACAGCTTGAAGAACTCTTGTTCCCATACTGGTGAGAAACTGGAAAAGCATATCCTGAATGTGGGGTCATAGAAGAACCCATACCACTAGCTCAAGGTGTGAAGATCAGATAGAAGAGCTGAAGATGGCCCATCTTTCCGCAAGATCTGCACACCATCGGGTCCCTATGGCACTGAGGCCTAGTATTCCCACTCTTACCGCATTGGTAGCATATGACATGGCTTCCTGAAAATATATTCTTCCTGCTCTGATCTCCTCAAGAAGACTCTCTGCGGCACTTCTTACTATCCATAAGAAGAAAACCAGCTCTGGATGTCGAACTGCCCTAGCTCACTGCTTCAAAATCCCTCAGGTTGCGCTCAGTGATCAGTGCCTGGTTGACGATAGAGTATATCAAAGTTAACCTGAAGATATTATCCTGGGAATGGATCTCCTTCCTGAGACCGTCCTTGAACTTCCTAGTAAGGAAAAACTCATCACCTGATGGGATTGACATGAAGCGTTGTAGCTCGGTAAAGCGAGACGAGTACTCTATAACAGAAAGAGTACCCTGCTGTAGACTCATAAACTCCCGGGTTCGGTCGGCCCTCAAGGTCTCTGGGTAAATGTAATCATAGAAGGTGTGTCGTAACTCATCCCAAGACATACTCTGTTGGTGCCCTGACTGCGAGATCACCTTCCACCACCTCGTGGCAGTGTCTCAAAGAATATAAGTTTCCAGCATTACCCTTTTCTCTGGGGGTATCTACATATGTTCAAAGATCATCAGCGTGGCTTCTAACCATGACTCTACAGCCTTGTGTCCCCCATCCCCTAATATAGTAGGAGGGTGGTGCTTCTAAAAGACCTGCGTCAATTCGGCCATCGATGGGGAAGGCGGCGGCGCTCTCGGAATGGTCTACATCATCCTCAGGAATTCCTCCCTGAACTATGCATCGGCGCCTGCGACGGGTATAACTGCTGGTGCCAAGGCTGGAACAATAGGAGGTCCCTGGTCGGCCATATCCAGTGTTTGATCACCATCTAGCAACTGATGTACAACCGGAGGACGTCTCAGAGGCATAGCTCTGAAAAGGTCAAAAGCACAACTTATATCATGATTATCAAATACTGAGAACACAAGAGTAAAAAACGGGAACATAAGGAGGAAACATTCAAGTTTACAAAACACGACTACGCGACGTGTATAAAAACTACATGGCGTGTTCTAATAAACCAAATACATGGGTGTGTACTCCTTCCACCTCTGGTCATGTAACACCCCAAACTACACGGTGTGTTGTTCCTACACACGGCGTGTACTTGAACTCTATCCCCTGCCTGAGTCTCTTTACATGGCTAACCCACATGGTCTTCTTAAAATGAGACTACACGATGTGTTCCCTATGGACACAGCGTGTAGTGGACAAGGTTTTGGAGACCCATGTTGTTAGTCACACAGCCAGCGACATGGCTGACCCTTACACGTAATTTTCTGAACAAACACGGCATGTATAGGAGAAGATAACACCGACCCGTGTTGTTCGTGACACGGCTGGGTACATGGCTCTATACTACACAATGTGTTCTTTACCAACATGGCGTGTCTTGCACGAGTTTCCCCAGCCCGTGTTGTTAGTGACATGGCCAGGTACATAGATCTACACTACACGAAATGTATAAAAACTACACGGCGTGTTCCTAAAGACATTTCCTCAACCCTGTGTTCATGCTCACACAGTCAGTGACACGGTCTGAAACTACACGGCATGTAGTCCTAATGTACACACCATGTATTCTGGGTTTTTCCAGGATGTAGCTCAAAAACTACACTGAAGCCCAAACCCATAGAAAATCAAGGCATGAAGGTGCCAAATTACGATCTGTGAGGGCCCATACTCCCCACAAATAAAATATTGGCATCCAATACAGACAAATATAAGGAAAAATAGGTCAATGATTCACCAATATCCAATTCAAGAGGGCCCATAACACCTCAAGAACCAAAATTTGGCATTCATTTAAGCATGGTACAATACAACAAATCCTCTATCAAATATCAGAGATTCTATCAAAGAATCTATCACAACACCATGCATAATCTATACAAGGTCTATCACAACAGCATGAAACTGCTAATGTATCCTAGATGGCATGGAAAGAATGCATGGAATGTGATTTCTAACAAGTGCCTATATGATTTATGAGATGTAATACCCTCATCTCATCGAGTCGTGACAGAAATAGAACCATAATAGTAGCAAAAATAACAACACAAGTGATGTGAATCACTCTAGTTGAAATCATATCAACTGTAAAATCTCACAACCGGAAAACTGCAATAAACAAGGTAGTATGGCTTTTCCCTATACACGGGTTAGCTACTCCCAAGAATAGCTTATTACCAAGTACCGAATCCATCCTATCCCAGGCTAAAGGATCCAAACAGTAAATCAAGAGAAAATAATTCCTCTGATACAACTTTTTAACATCCCGGTTCCGGAAGCCACGCAGAGGCGCCCCGTACCCGGTTGGTCACATGGCCTCAAGCGCATTTCCCCAAACACCAAAGGCTACTGACTAGTAGTGAGGGCCTTGGTTGTGACAGTGGGGAAACTATTCCCTCATTGGAAGAGTACACAGCGGAAGTAAATAAACATGAAAGAGTGGAAGCAGTAAATAACCAACAATAATACACAGTGGAAAACTAAATCAGCAAACAACTGGAGCACATATGTATATATATGAAACGATGCATGATACATATCAAGGAAAGTATCCAAACAAGTCACAATGTTGAACAAAAAAATAGTACCAAAACACATACAAAAGAAAGTAAACAACTCCTCAGCATTACAAGCCAAAGCTTGGTCCCATGCTCTCCTACTCCAAGCAATCAAGTACCATAAGTTGAAGGGAGCTTTCCCTTGTCTATACCTGCAACAACATAGTCTATTTGGGCCCAAAAGCATGACCCAAATAGGGTGTGAGACTAAATCCCAGTAGGAAACCACCCTAATATCTGTGCCTAATAGTCAGTGAGTATATGGTAGGTAATAGTACAATAAGCAGTAAACAGTAGTAGCAAAAACATGAAAAAATCAGTAAGCAGTTAATAGGATGATACACAACAGTGATCAGTTCACAGAACAACAAGCATCGGTGAAGCAACAGCTAACACAAGCAGGAAACCCTCTTGGATGTACTCACAGCCAACCCCTCTGGTTCTATCCAAGAAGTACCACAACCCTCTAGGCAGTTCACTCAGCCTAACCCCTCTGGTTTGGTCATAAGAATTTATAAGACTCTCTAGGGAAGCTCAGTCGGTCAATTCCCCTTATAGTCTAGGGTAGTTAGGGACTCTCTGAGGGAGATCACGGGGTATAACCCTCTTGGACTCAAGGTCTAGAGACTCTCTGTGAATGCTCACTCGGTCAATACTCCTATAGCCTCTGGTATACCATAGACTCTCTAAGGAATCTCACTCGGTCAATTCCTCCTCTAGACTAAGAAGGTTTTAAATAAATTCAAATAAGGTAACGTCTCTCTGAGAAAGATCTCCCAGTCTATCCCCGTATAGTCTATAATATCTAAGACTTCCTGGGAAGCTTACTTGGTCTATCCCTTATATTCTATAGCATTGGGTTCTCACGGTCCTGTGCCAGTCAGTGCATATTAATGCTATAAGGGTAGAGTACACCTATAGAGATACTTGTCTCAACAGTCTATAGAGAAACAAGCATGTTAACAACATCATTTCTTCCTATGATCACAAGGAATGTAAATAGGTACAACGGCCAAAGGCTAACAAGACCCAAAGGTCGTAATAAGAACAAAGAATGGGAAAAACATCCAAGCATGACAATTATCCACAAGCATGATCAATTTATCTCTACACAAGCATGCAAGCAAGGAAAGAATAACCATAAGGGAAAAAGGCAAACATGCAATACCCCGTTCACGGGTATTGGTGGAATTTGCACATAAAACTCAAAAAAATTGAAAGGTGAGGCAGAAAACACCTACCTCATTCCTAGGAGATCGATATACATGAACCACAAGGCTTGATTCTCCTCAGAAAAATGTAGATCTATGAAAACGCATAAAATGTTCAACACAAAATAACATAAGAAAGAGGAGGAATTGGAAAACGATGCTCTAGGAGAATGAATAACTAACCGCTGCGGTTCCAACACAATCGATAATGGTCGATTCAAAGAACAGATGAAGGCCTGAGGATTCGGAGAAGTTCCACGGTCGTACAACGTCTCTTGGTGGAACGAGACCTAGAAGAAGATGGTTTTATCGATTAGGCATGACCCCGGTCTCTTTAATAAAAAAATAAAATACATGACGTGTACTTCTTGAGTACACAGCGTGTACTCTACTTTTCCATACTCCACTTTAAGCGGTCTCCAATTCACCCCTACACACCGTGTGTATGGCCCGGACATGGCCAGCATATAGCCTGGTGCAACAAGGGAGTACAGGGCGTATACTTATAAAGTACTTAACGTGTACATCAAAAATTTCCAAAAACTCATCTTTTCTCAAATATGACCATAAAAGGAAAAACATACCTGAAACCAAGATCCGGGTTCTTACAGATACTTTTGGGAATAAAAAATTGACCATCTACCTTTGGTTGGTAGATGAACTCTCACCTGCTTTCAGCAATTGATTCGATCTAGAATGGAAGAAATCACCAAAATGGATAAATGCATTAAAAATAGGGAATATGATCTCAAACTAATATTTCACAATATATGGTGAGATAAATGATGATAGAAACGAAGTTGAGAGTATAGCTTATTGTTAGTTATCCTACACAACTGATAGAGAAGAAAATGAAGTCTGTATGACGGAGTTTCTTCAAAGACTGTGGAGAGTTGTGGAAGATGAACCTTGTATGGGAGTGCCTTTTTTGCCTAATAAATGAGTGGGGGAGTGGATAAAATAAATTAAGGTCACATGGTAAAGGGATAATTTTCACAAATTTTAAATAGGCACACAGTTGGAGAAACCATTAGTCAACTACTATCCATGGACAATGACCCACATGATTTGTCTAACTGTCCTCTACCTATACGTCCCCCTATTCCAAGGGATCACACCCATATGAGCTATTGTTCATGATTAGACAAACTGTACACAACCAATGCACACCCATTTATGGATCCCTACACCACCCCATATAGATTGCCTAACTATGAGTATTGGGATCCACAATTTGTACTAACCATGAGGGCTAGTTGTTTCCTCCATAATTTGGGGCTCTGGGCTTCAAACAAGCCCAAAACAACCTTGATTTATCATTAACCTCATTAGGCCATAATAAAATGATAAAAGAAAATAATTAAACTAAAAACTAAAGGTTCCATACCTCACAATAAATTTAGGATGTTACAACCTCCCATTATTAAAAAAACTCATCCCCAAGTTTCCTTTCCAAGGGTGGTAAGGAATCATCTGAGAAAAGTTATGGACATTGAGTATGTATGATGGCATCTCGCTCCAAGGTCTCATCCTACACATGTCCATGTATCTCTAAAATCAAGACTAAAGGAAAGAACTTTCCTTAGAGAGCCTTTGTGTTCCGATCAATGATACGTATCAGATGCTCTTCAAAGGATGCATCTACCTCCATTCCAATATCTTCGGGATCAAATAAATTAGATGTGTTTGAAAGATAATGGTGAATTTGTGATATGTGGAAGAATTCATGCATGTATGGGTACCTCTGAGGTAAATCCATCCAATAGGATACCTACCCAGCACTTTACACTATCTAAAAAATCACGACATAATGAGGTGATAGATTTCCCTATATTCAAATCCATCTATGACCCAGTCTAAGAGAAACTCATAGAAAGACCCAATATCCCACCTTGAACTCTAGAGGTCAAAAGTAATGATCGATATTGGAATTTTTCCCAAACTGATCTGTATTCATACATTTCTATATCATGTGTAATTTCTATGAAGTATCCTTAATGATATGAGGGCCTAGTAGTATTACCTCTATTAACTCTACTCAATACATAAGTGGAAAAATTATCCTACCATAGAGGGCCTTCTATTGAGCCATATGAATTATTCCTTGAAAGATATAATTGTAGGAAAACTCAACAAGAGGTAGGTTTTTTTCACAAGAACCTCCAAAATCATGGACACATTCGTAGAGAATGTACCTTAACACTTGTATCATATGGTTTGAAAGACCATTGGTCTGAGGGTGATTTGTTGTACTCATTAGCACCTATGAATCTAATGATTTCTATAACCCTTGCCAGATCCGTCACATGTATTGAGTGTCTTGATCTGATAATATAGAATTAGTAACACTATGAAGGTGTACAATATCCCAAATATAAAGACTCTCAATCTCATCAACTGAGAAGTTCTATTAGATATGTTAGAAGTGTGTGACATTGGTTAACCAATAAATGATCACCCATACTACATCACTACCTCAAGTGGATCTCAGAATACCCATCATGAAATCTATAGGGACATCGTCTCAATTCAAATAATGAATAGATAGAGGATTGAAAATTCCCATAGGACACTAGTTTCTAGAATTTACCTAATGACATGTGGAATACCATTTAATAAAACCCATAATATTCTTGTTTATACCCAAACACCAATACTGATGAATTATGTCTCATTACCTCTTGGTAAGCCCATGGTGAACTACCCAAATAGAGGCATGAGATCCCCACATCAACTCTTCCCATATGTATGAAGGAACCTAGATATATCCATGAAAGTAAAGGATCTCATCCTTGTTGATGACCTAACCAGGTGGTGGGTCCTCACCTAAGACAATCTTCCACAGGACTAGGCCCTTGGGATCTAAAAAATTTCTCAAATTCACCTATTCCAGAAGGGATTATTTCACAACCAAAGTTGCTAAAATAGGATTCCCATGATATTTATGAACCTCAAGGTGCATTTTAGAAAGCAGATCCATTAACTTCCACTAACAACTATCCTCCTTGATTGCATTTGTTCGAGTATTCTGAATTAGGGTGTCAGCTACTGCATTTCAATTTTTGGGTGTGTAAGCAAGCTCAAAATCAAACAACCAAAGAAAATTTACCCACAATCACTTCCTTAGATTTATATCATGCTATGTGGAAATTTATTTTATAATTTTATGGTCCATATAAATGAGGAACCACTACCCAATAGGTAGTGTCTCTAACAATATACATCATGAACCAAAACTTATAGACCAAGGTTGTTTATAGGGTAATTCCACTCATAAGATCTTAGCTGGTGGGACATATACACTACAAACCGATCTCTCTACATCATAACTACTCCTACCCCGATTCTTGAACCATAATAATAAATTATATAGATTTTTCCAAGCTCTAGAATAATCCAGATCAACACTGAATTCAACCTCCCTTTCAACTCCTAAAAGGATACTTCATAGTCTTTTGACCATAAGAACATCATAGCCTTTTTAGTCAAGATCGTGAGAGGATATTCTTATAATGATAAGACCAAAATGAAATGATTATAATTTCTAGCTAGACCCAAGAAATTTTCTATCTCAGATACACTCTTGGGATAATCACAAGAAACTATGGCGCTCTCCCTCTATGGGTCAATATATACTCCTACTTCTGAAATGATATGAACCAATATGTCAAAAATATCGATTCAAAAGTGTAATTTGGTGAGATTAACATACAACTGATTCTCTCTTTGTTAATTCAACACAATATCAAGATGATTTGGATGTTCATGTCATGTATGAGAATAAACCAAGATGTCGTTTATGACAACTTCCACAAATGAATACAGATATGGGTGGAAAACCAGATTCATTATAGCAATGAAAACTACTAGCATGTTTTTAAGTATGAATGACATAACCATGTACTCATACAAGATAAATATACTAAAAAACATTGTATATAGTATGCATGATGGTATCACACACACATGATGGTATATTGAACTAAAATCAATCTTAGAGAGAATTATTTCTCCTCAGATCTTGTTGAAGAAGTCATCTATATGGGGAAGTGGAAAACAGTTCATTACCATAAACTAGTATGACCTTCAGTAATCCACACATGAACATTAAGGTGCCATCCTCCTTCTTGGAGAGAAGGACAGGTTAACCCCACGGAGAAGTACTTGGTTATATAAAACCCTTTTCTTTAATGTATTCCAATTACTTCTTATCTTCCTAGAACTCAATAGGTGAAATCCTATAAGGTGGAATGGACACTAGTGTCACACCTAGAACTATCTCAATGGTGAACTCCACCTATCTCATAGGAGGTAATATTGAGAATTAATCAGGGAAAAAATCCTTGAAATGTTCAACTACAAGAGGAAATTCCGTATAATTCATTCCCAAATCACTCATAAAGAGACAAACCATCTGGGTTATCACTCTACCCATCCCATAATACATGGTTCCAGGTCAAATCAGTTGGGAATCCATTCTACATTATGAATGTAAGCACTTCCCTCGGGTAATTTAAAAGCCACCCTCTGACGATAGAAATAAACATGTTCATGGTAAGGTACTATCCACACCATACCCTGATGATGATGAGATTAAGATCTAACATCCCACCAACTCTTGGTAGAATCACAGAGAATATAGGAAAAAATATTGGCCCTCCACTATAGAGGTATATCTATATGCTTTGTAACATCCCCTTACTATTCTTATTGGTATGTTTTTAAACATTTCATGGTTTTCATTTTTAGTTTACTGGGTAGGGCCGAGAAGGAAATAGGGGGATACATGTAATTGTAAATTCAGAGTTGTTTTTTGGAATTTATAGAATGAAACCTACTATTAATGCAGCCTATTGAATAATTACATGATGTGTAATAGGATTACATGTGGTGTAACTCAAAAATTAAATTAAATATATTTTTAATCAAAAGGTGAGGGGTGTTTGGGATTTAAGTGACTTATCAATTACAAGACGTGTAATTGGGTTACATGTCATGTAAAGTCCTAATGACTATTTTTAAGAAGGAATACTGACCATTTTTTCTTTTTTCATCCTATGGGATCCCTTTATCTTAACCTAAATCCATCCCCATGCGATTTTGGGATCCCTCCAACCCATTTGGGTCTTCTCTTTCAGAGATTGATCCTCTTCTAGGCCGTTGTATGACATACCGGGTAATAATTCTATGAATTTATTACTCTATTCTCCCTTTGTGTTTGATATATCATCTAGGTATTGATTGATCTAAAATCAATATTGTTGAATTTTGAATCTAGGTGTGATTCTTGGATCTCCATTATGGTCATTCTTCATTTTTTTGGTGTGGTGAGTGTATGCTGTTGAGGTATGTGGATTTCCTCCATTCCAACATCCCCTTTTTCTAAATTGAATCTATCTTAATATTTATATTGTATTATAGTGTTTCCATTGATGTTGTTGGGTTTCCTTGTCGGTGGATCATGTTTCGGGTGTGTGCGACCTGAGTTTTGAGGTAGGTGGTTCCGTCTCAATCCTATATTGAAAAATATCATATTGTTTCATTTTTATAAATTGATTTATAAATAAATTGGATTAAAAATGGAATGAGATTTTTTTTATGAAAATGGATTTTTAAGAAAAGTGTTTTTCCTTGGTTTTTGATAATTGTAAAGAAAATGGGTGTTTATTAGGAATTGAGTGATTTGTGAAAAATAATCTGGTATGATTACCCTATCAAATGTTGAATTGCATAAATGGTTTTTAAAAAATTAGGATTATTGTGAAAATGAGAACATGGGTTACCTTGGGTATTAGGTGTAAGGTTTGGCTTAAGGCCATCGTGCATTGTGGGGGTTCAATTTCGTGGTGTTCCTCTTGTTCTAGAGTGTAGATTAATGTCTCTAGGTACATATATGATGTTGGGGATTCACATTTGGGGGTGACTCTCTAGTATAAGAGTGTATATAACTAGATTTAGGTATCACATTTCACTAATCATAGATTTTTGGGAATGAGTAGTCTACTTCCTGACCTGTTGTATTCCTTGGTGGTGTGATGCTTGTGCTTCTACTTTTGTTTTGTACTACAGGATTTTTTTAATGTTTTAGGCTTTATATTCATATTGATTCTTGTGAAATATGATGTGGAAAATGTTCTTTGCAATTGATACACCACCTTTGTTTTAGAACTTTGGAGAAGCGAAATGTTTGCCATGTTTTCTATAAAACTGCTTTACTTCTTATCTTTCCATGTATTATTTGAAATGAGAATATGGGAACTGTTCTATATAGAATTTTTATGGGGATCCTGGGTGGGATCCTTTTGATCCTTTAATCTCACAACATGTGCAACACTTTGGAGGTGTGTAGAACTTTCAATGTCTTTCAATGTAGTGAAAGGAAAGTCACTATAGTGAGGAAACTAGTTTTCATGTAAGTTGAGTTAGGTAGCTGGTGGTGAGATGGTGGGAGGTTTCCAATAATATCACATTGAGTAGTTTATTTTTTTCATTATCCATTGTAGTCGGACCTATTTCTTGGTGTTTTTAGCTACTTTAACAATTGGTTTGTTTCTGAAATCTTCTTATAGTTATGACATATAGTTATATTTTTTGTATTATGCTATTTCTTTCTACTTTGAGTATGTAGATATTTCCACATTATTTATTCAGGTTGGGTGAAATAATTCCCTATGTGTGTTGTTCGATGCCCAGTTGCTTGTTTCCAGACCATGGGGATTGGGAATTCCCATCAGGTCTGTAACAGATCAGGTCGAGTGCAAGGTTTGAGGGTAACCAGGGTTGGTTAATTACAAAGTGGTATCAGAGGAGGTCTATCCTCAAGAGTCCTTGTCTTAGGACATCTATTAGACTAGAGATTTAAATTTTAGGGACATGAGATGTATGTTTTGATAAGTTCCTACCATCACTTGTCATGAATAGAGTCAATTTTTCATGGGATGTTGTGATATGTGTCTCTAGTGTTGGGTTTTGTTTTAAATATCAATTTCTTATTAATGATTTTTTGGTTTAAATAGAGAATTACTCTATTTTATGATCATTCCTTCAATTTCAGTGTGTGGTAGTATTCCTATGAAACATTTTACATGAGTTCCTTAGGAGGGTGCAGTTGATGATCCTCAAGGGAATCCACTAATAGATCAGAATCTCATTGAGGCTAAAGTTTGGAGAATTCTTTATGTTGATCAGAACATACCATGAGTTCAGAATCCTGTTTTTGAGGTATATCCAGGAGCTGGAGGATATAGAGATTGATCATGGGAATCCTTTTATGAGAATCCACCATCCATTAAATGAATGAATGAACCTCAAGAGGATGGGGAACAGTTAGATAGGACCGATCAAATCGTCAACTTTCTAGTGACACCTAAAAATATCAAGGTTTAGTGTATAGTGTTCATACTCCAGGGTTCCGATAAGAGATGGTGGGATTCCATAGTTCAGGAATATAGACATTTGGACTTGGATTATAAGGGTTTTAAGACACTCTTCTTACAATAGTTTTGTCCAGAGACACTAATGCTGGAAAAATATCTTGAGTTCCACTCTTTTCACCAAGGTGAGTGTTTGGTGTTGGTGTACACCAACCGATTTTCTAATATTGAATTTTTTTCTCTATACATGGTAAGGAATGACTAGTTGAAGGATCAGAATTACCTATAGACTTTGTTACTAGATATCATATTGTAGGTATTTTTGTTAAAGATTATACCAATGCCGATATGGTAGAATAATATTTGATAGTAGAGATGAATATCAGAGGAAAGTTTGGATTTTACACCTATTCTCTTTCATACAGTGACAACTTCAATAGAATTCATGGGAGGAAGAGGAAGTGGTAGGTTCAATGTAAGAGTGGTAGAGGTGGGTCTTAATAGCGATCCTACTCTCGCCACAGACCTCAAGAGTTAATTACTTTCACGAAAAAGATGAGTGTCCAGTAGAAGTCGATATAGGTCCAGTGAAAGTGAGAGGTATTGTATTATTGAATCCTATATAGTGATTTCTGTATGTGATATGGGTGCCTCCCACTCATTTATATATACACATTATTTTCGATATTATTATACTTCCAACAAAACTTATATCCTTTGTTATGGAGTTAGAAACACACCTTAGTAAAAGGAAGGAGAGGCGGTTTTATTTTAATTCGTGTTCATTAACAATATATGATATTTAGTTGGTCTAGGAATTTCTCATTTTTGATTTGGATATGTTTGAAGTCATCATCAGTATGGATTGGCTAGTCAATCATTGAGCTGAGGGTGATTGTTTTCATCGACATTTTTCATTTCATACTACAGATGCAAGATATCATGTGTTTTAGTAGGGATGGGACCCAAGGTATGGTCATGCAGGGCCCTCCCACCCATAGCTCAAAAGTTTTTTTTTGATATTGAAATTGATCCCAATTGAATTTCTTCTATTTTTTACCTTCCTGTTATTGTTTGGGACTTTTTTAACTTTTTTCAAGATGACTTATCTAGTCTTCATCCAGAGAGAGAGGTATATTTTATAGATGACTTCACTCTAGGGATATAAGAGATATCGATATATTCATATCATTTAGAACCAACAGAGCTGAAAGAGCTTATGATTCAGTTGGATGACCTATTATAAATTTTTTTTTCACCCTATTATTTATCCTTGGGCACCACCTATGATCTTTAATAATAAAGAAGATGATTCACATTGATTGTGTGTGGACTATCAGAATTTGAACTAGGTAATAGTTAAGAACAATATTATTTTCCTTATTTGGATTACTTTTTTGATAAATTTAATAGGAAAAGTGGTTTTCAATGATTGATCTTTGGTCATGTTATCATAAGTTTTGAGTTTGGGAGTCTGATATAACAAAAGAAACTTTTAAGAGAAGGTATAACCATTATGACTATATTATAATCCCTTTTAGTCTAACTAACGCTACTACAATTTTTATAAATTTGATGAATCATATATTACATCAATAGATTGACACTTTTGTGGTAGTGTTCGTGGATGGTGTTATATTTTATTCAAAATATGAGCATGAGCATGAGCACCATGAGTTTGGTTTTGGGAATTATATGAAGTCACCATTTGTATAGAAGGATTTCAAATTTTGTGTTGGGATTCAAGAAGTAATTTTCTTAGGGAAAGTGATTTACGAACATGGATTATCAATTGATCATGAAAAGGTGAAGGCTGTTAGATCATGGAATGAACCATAGAATGTATTTGAGATTCAGAGCTTCCTTTGTCTTATTGGATATTACTGACGATTTTTTAATGATTTCTCTAAACTGGAACAACCTTTAACCACAATTAACAAGAAAGTGGAAAAATTCATCTTGTATGTGAAGTGTTGGTCTTATTTCAATGAACTGAAACAACTTCTAACATCAGATCTTATCCCGATCTTACCTAATCCCAATAAGGGATACATAGTCTTTTCTGATTCTTTTGGTGCTAGTTTGGATTTCATGATTATAGAGGATGATCATGTGGTGGCTTATGTCTCTCTTAAACTCTAAATGCATGGGAAACATTATTCCACTCCTGACATAGAGCTTTTTGTGGTTATACATGCGCTTATGTGTTGGTGGAACTATCTTTTTGGGGTGAAGTTCATAGTCTTCTCTGATCATAAGAGTCTGAGATATATCTTTTCTCATAAATAATTGAATCTAAAATAGGGATGATTGGTATAAAAACTTCATATGTTTGACTTCTAAATCACCTACATCCCGAGGAAGGGGAATGTCATTGCAGATTCTTTGAGTAGGAAACTTCTGAACCAGAAAGTGAATGAATCATTGGAAGAGTTGAACTTGAAGGTTATTTTTTGGTAGTTTCACATTGGACTACATGAATAATTGAACGATATATCTTTAAAAATTGTTTAGTAGAACTCCCCTCTTCCCATTTTGATTCTTTAGGAACAACTGTTTGACGATGAGTTCCATGGAATTATAGAATCTCTTAAAGGTGGGGAGACTATTGCTGAGTGGTTGTTCTCCAAATAGGATGTTATTTTCTTTCAGAATCATTTTTTGGTACCACAGTTAGTAAAGAGAGATATTATGGGGGATTTACATAGTTCCTAGAGTGAAGTGTACCCAAGAAACATGAATATGTTCTATGACATGTAGTTGAAATTTTGGTGTCCTAGTATCAGATGAGACATTTCTAAGTTTGTCTCTCAATGGTATATATGACAGAAGGTAAAAAATGAGCATTAGAAACCTTTGGGTTTGATTTATCTAGTTCCACTATTTACTTGGAAGGGATATGAGATCTCTATTGATTTTTTGGTTGGGTTTCCTCATACCTAGAAAAAAAGAATGTGATATGGGTTGTGATCGATAAATAGATGAAATCAGATCACTTTATACCCATTTTTAATACATCCAAAGTTAATGAGTTGGGAAATATATATGTGAAAGATATTTTTATGTCACAAAAAGTTACATCTTCTATAATTTCTCATAGAGATCCCTGGTTCACTTATCACTTTTTTAAATTCCTTCAGGAGGTGTTGGGATTTTAGGTTCCATTGAGTACAACATACCATCCACAATTGGATGGATAAAAAGAAAGAGACATACATATTCTTGAGGATATGATTCACATTTTTTTCTTAACTTTCTTGGGGCTTAGGAAGATCACTTGAGGTTGGTTGAGTTTTCTTATTATAAAAATTACCATTCTATAATCATAATGGACCTTTTTAAGGCCCTACATGGACAACCTTGTAAATATTTTTTTTGTTGGATAGAGATTTGTGATAGTTCCGTGAATGTAATAACCTTGGATCAAGATATGACAAAAAATATTTATTTTATTCATGAGGGGATATTGACAACACAGAGAATGTATGAATATAATGATGATCATCATTGTAGGCCATTAGAGTTTTTAGCTAGTGACCAAGTATTATTTAATTTTTTAACTTGTTTGGGTCATTGATAGATTGGAAAGTAAGGGGAACTTTTACCCCATTTTTTGGGGCCCATATAGGTTGTGGATAGAGTGTGGAAGGTTTCATACCATTTGGAACTTCCACTGCAACTGACATCAATACATAACATGTTTCATGTATCTCAGCTCCAAAAGTATATATCATATCCATCTCATATTCTGAGCTGGCATGATCTTGAAGTTGATCTTGAATTATTCATCACTAAGAGGCTTTTCATGATAGTCAATTATGAAACCATGTTACTTCATGGGAGGATGATACCTTTGGTTTGAGTGAAATGGAAGCACGATTCTGATTCAAATGAGATGTTGGAGTCTAAGGCATTGATGAGGGAGCAGTGGCCTTATCTTTTTCATATAGAGGATTATTTATAGGCATCATAGGGACAAAAAGTATCTATGGTGGTGAGTTTGTAACATCAATTTACTCTTTTAAAAGGCACATTTTTAAAATTTTCATGGTTTTCTTTTTCCATTGTCTGGGTAGGGTCGAGAAGAAAATGAGTGGATATCTGTAATGGTGAAGTCAAATATTTTTTGGAATTTTTGGCATGAAACCTACTTTTTATGCATTCTTTTGGAGAAATACATGATGTGTAATAGGGTTACATGATCTGTAACTCAAAAATTAAATTAAAAACATTTTTTATCAAATGACGATGGTTTTTGGGCATTTAAGTGACTTATGAATTACATGATGTGTAATTGGATTAATTATCATGTAAAGTACCAAGGACTATTTTTTAGAAACAAAACCTACTATTTTTTATTTTTTTGGTTACTCTCAGATCAATTTCTCTCAACCTAGAGCCTTCCCCAGGAGATTTTGGGGGCCCTCCAACCCCTCTGGGTCTTTTTGTTAGGCAATTGATCATTGTTCTAATCATTGTGTGACATACTAGGTAAGAATTCTCTCCATTTATTACTGTCTTCTCCCTTGGAGTTTGATAGATCATCTAGTTATTAATGTATCTAAGCTCCATATTGTCAAATCTTGAATCTAGGTGTGATTATTGGATCCCCATTATGGTTGTTCTTCATTGGTTTTCATGCGGTGGGTGTGCATTCTTGACGTATGTATATTTCCTCCTTTGCACCTACCCATTTTTCTAAATTGAATATATATATATTAAGATCTGGATTAGATTATAGGGTTTCCATTAACCATTTTGGGTTTCATTTTTGGTGGATCCTGTTGTGGGAATGTGAAACCCAATTTTTGAGGTAGGTGGTTCTATCTCTATCCTATGTTCGATAAAACCATATTTTTATGTTTTTATAAATTGATTTATAAATAAATTGGTATGAAATATGAATTATTTTTTGGGTATGTTGGAAATGGATTTTAAATAAAAGTGGGTTTTCCTTATTTTTTGATAAATGGATAGAAAAGGAGTATTTTCAAAGCATTAAATCATTTGTGAAAAAGAAGCAGGTATGGTTACCATATTAAATGTTGAAATGCATGATTTTTTTTGAAATCATTTTCAAAACATTGAGATGATTGTGAAAATGATCCCATGGTTTACGTTTGGTGCTAGGCGGAAGGTTTAGCTTGAGGACATCATCCATTATGGGGGTTCACTTTCAGGGTGTTCCTCTTATCCTAGAGTGTATATTATTGGATCTAGGTATGTATATGATATTGGGGTTTTACATTTTGGGGTGACTCTCCAGTATTAGAGTGTAGATAATTGGCTTCATCTACTGCAATGCACTGATCATACATTTTTTGGTATGAGTAGTCTTCAACCTAACATCTTATATTCCATTGTGTTGTGATACCCATGATACTACTATTGTATTGTGATGATTGGATTTGTACTGTTTTATCCTTGATATACATATTGATTATTGTGAAGGATGTTATGGAAAATGTGCTTTAAAATTGATATACCTACTTTGTTATATAACTATGGAAGAGGGAAATATTTACCATGTTTTATATAAAATTTATTTACTACTTATCATGCCATGTTTTAATTAAAATGATCATACAAGAACTTGTATATAGAGATTTGTTATAGAGAACCTGGGTGGGATCCCATTGAGCAAATTAGCTCACACCCTGTTCAACCCTTTGGTGGTGCATAGACCACTGTACATATTTTGATGTAGGGTAAGGCAAGGCACCATAGTAAGGAGGTGGGTTTTCATGGTAGATGAATTTTTTACCTGGTGGTGATATGGTGGGAGGTTTTCCACAATATCACATGGATTATTTTCATGTTTTTACTCTTACTTTGTAGTTGGATCTGTCTCTTGGAGTTTTTAGCTACTTTAGCTGTTGTTTTGTTTCTTCTATCTTCTTATAATTGTGGCATATATATATATATAGTTTATTCTTATACTATTTACTTATAATTTGAGTATGTGTATATTTCCATGTTCTTTGTCCAATTTGGGAGAAATCATTCCCTTAGTGTGTTGTTCAACGCTCGAGTGATTTTCTCCAACCCATGGGGATCAGAAATGCCATTATATTATGTAATAGATCGGTTCAGGTTCTAGGTTTGAGGGTAACCCAAGTTGGTTTTTTACATGATCAAAGATTGATAACGTGGACTCTATCCATGATTTAGTAGCCTGAGGACTACCATCCTCTAAAATGGTGGGATTATGCTACTATCGGAATTCCCACATAAACTCTTCCCTAGTAGGGGTAGGTCATGAATATCCTTTTACGGAATTCATAAAGTATAAAACTTTATCTCAAAAACAAGCATCAACTCCTAGTGGAAGATCAGGAGGAGGTGTCTTAGGTGGCACTATAGGAGGTAATACTAGTGGATGAGGGCCCACCAACTCTAGAGTATAGTCATCGCCATGCTCATGGTGCATTACTCGAGGACATCAAGGTAGAATAACTCTATTATTTACAAGAACATGCCCCATATAAGATTTAATAGAAGATAGGAACAAGATAAAATGAAAGGATAGGTACAAAACCTACCTATAAATGAGTCACACCTCTATTACTACTCCTAAATCCAGGTCTAGGTGATTATAAAGATCAAAACCGACTATAGGAGACACTACCTACTTACCACTATTAATTTTGTGTCAGGGGTCAAGGTCTTATATAACACAACATAGGCTCTTGTACATGGACTGTCAATTGCAAGGTATAAAAGAAAACACCCTTTACCTTGAAATTGGCATCCCCATTTAATAGTAAAAATATCATTTAAGCTTAACAATTATTTAAGTTCATATTTATTTATATGATTATAGATATCACATTCTAGATAGAAACATCACCATTCCCAATTTAAAAAGGTACATACTCTTTATAAATTGCAATTTGTATGTCAAGTAATTGCAACCTAACCATTACATCTGGTATCAGGATGTAAAAAATTATGAAAAATGATAAGATTAAATGAACTATCATTCCTAATTAATATAATTACATGTTTCATAAATTACAATCAGCATTCATGTAATCACAATCATCTAATGTTTCATCCCATAGAAACAATGATTCATGAATCAAACATGGAATACTTGGTTAATTAAGGTTTCAGCATCAATCTATACGAGAGAACAAAATTTACATTTATTCAAGTTCTTTAATTAATACAATAATATTATTAATACAAAAAATATTATCATTTTTCCTTATACAATAATCAATGAACTCACACTAATCACATGAAATATAGGAAATTCTTATAGTAATTTAAATATATAATGAAAAAATTAATGACATATGAATCCTTAAGTTCATAATATGATGAATAAGATGATACCTCCTTGTCATTCCAGTAAAAGGGAAAAAGGAAAACCATAATAATAATAATATCAACAATAATAATACCAAAAAACATGTGCATAAACCAATGGTGAAATTAATACAACTGTAATAGGCACAAGACAATAACAAAAATATCCCATCATAGGAAATTTGGGTTTCCCTATATGTGGGTTAAATACTCCCAATAATAGGCTCATTACCATGTTTTAATACATCTTAGTGTCCTATCTAATACAAAAATATTAATAGAACATGAAAAAGACCACTTTGATACTACTTGGTAGAATCCTTCCCTAGAGGACACCAAGTAGTACCCTAGGCTAGTTTTCCACAAGACCTCAATCATTCTTCCTTATATGCCAGAGGCTACCAACTATCAATGAGGACCTAGGATGTTTCTATGGGGATACTATGCCTTATTGATCAAATAATAACACAACGGCAATATAAACATGATATGAAATTGAAACAAATATAAATAAGAATAAATGAAATACTAAATAACCATCCAAATAAATAAATATGATGAAACTAAATTAATATCTTATACAAAAATATAATCATTCCATGATTCTATACAAAAAGGGAATTACATAGGATAGATGAGTACATTCATATATAACATGTTAAACAATGGAAAGAATACAAAATGTTTCCTCTAATAGAATCATGAGCATAGTCATAGTCTTCTTCTATTGTACACCATCCTAGTATTGATGAAAAATAAAACATTCGATGATGGAAAATTCCAATTTTCTATACCTGTATACATGAATCCTATTCATGTACCATAGTTAGACAAAACAGGGTGCGAGCTAAGCTCAGTAGGCCACCACCAATGATGTCTAGAACAATCCAGTTTGTACATATAAAATGTGTAGTGTGCTGGTAAAAAGTACACACAAGTCAATAAATAAATAAATAACATTGGTTAGAGTTCCTTATAGACCCCCAATCAACACAACCCACTTTTCCCAGATCTCGATGTCTTTAAACAAAGGTCAACCTATGTATATAGGATAAAGGTATAATAATGGGTCATCATAAAACAATTATAAAAATGTATCAAACCCAAGAATATTATTTATATTATCATACTCATCCTTGGGACAATAGTTATGCATTCTTAGTTTATGATATAAAAGAGATCCTTATAATTTAATACATGGAATCCTGAGCCCATCAATGGAGACCAATAAAAGGAATCCCAAGTATCTCTCAAAGAGCACTATATATACCCATCACCATAACATTTCATCCAATGTGATCCATTAAATGAAACCCAAACATCAATATTTTCATTGTGTGAATTGAATCCCTATGAGTCCATCCCTGATATCTCACATAGGGGACCGAGTATCACTCATTCAATGGTATAACCATCATGACATGAATCCCATCAAAGTTGAATCCCATAGGGAACTGATATCGCTAATGGGTAGTTATGTAATCCACTCATTGAGCTCGTACAAGGGATTCTATAAAGAATCCAAGTATCTCTCTCATATTATTTATAATCCATAATGAGTCCTAATTATAAAGCACTATGATCCCATCCAAGGAATCCATAAATTTGGACCCACATATCACCCTCATAATGGTATGAAGGTATGGTTTAGATATCAAGAACTCATTTAATTTAAATAGGTAATTAAAACTGTAATACTTTAACCAAGATGGCCAATTCATTTATATCCATGTAATTCAAGATATAGAATAAGAAAAAAGGCCTAACACATGTACAATCCTTTTCCATATATCATTCCACATTTAAAAAGTATTTTTTATGAGGTAAAACACATACCTCAAATTTGTTGTTTAATTTAATTATAAACATGATGTTTTAAGCCTTTATGGTAGGTCATTCCATGGGGGTGGCTCAAGTTGATGTGATCAACCAACAATGTTGATTTTCAATTATTTAGGACCTTATTAAGCATGGAAGACAAATAATTTAATTATAAAGACCTATAAAGGTGACACTGAAGGATTCTAGTGTGAAATATAATGTAACATGATAAAAATAAAAGATACTTTATGGAATAAGAGCTATACCACCAACCTTAGGTTGGTAGATGACACCTCATTGGTTGATGACCTTTGATTCAATCTAGAATAGATGAAATTGGTAAAATAGAAAAACAACCAGAAAATAGGGCATATGAGATCACACAAATATAGTACAGGAGATGGAAATATAAATGATGATAGTAATGAAAAGGTGTGGAGAGATTACCGTTATATATCCAATTCAACTGATGATCAAGAAAATGGAGTTCAGATGATGGAGTTTCTTCAAAGCCTTAGAAGATCTATGGAGGATGAGCCCTGTGGGGGAGAGATTGATCTGAGTGAGAAATGTGAGGGGGAGAGTAGAAAATAACACAATTGAACTTGGGAAAAGGGGGATTCCCCCAACTTTTAAAGAGGTTCATGGTTTGGATGCATGGTTGGAAAAAATGTACACTAACCATGCACCAAATACTATCCATAGACAATGGCCCTCACGGTTTAGGAGCACAGTTTTTCTAACCATGCTCTACACATGCATCCCCCTCAGACCAAGGATGACACCCTACACAATATGTAGCGTTTGGTTAGACAAGTCATGTGTAGGCCATGTTCTCCCCTTTGTGGAGCCCTGCAACACCCTGCACATTTTTGCTAACCATGTGGACTGAGCTATATAGTTAGTACTAACCATGTGGCCCAGTTGTTTCCTCCCTAAATTCGGGATCTAAGCTTGGAAAAATCTCTGAACACCCTTATTTCCTCTATAACCTCATTATGAATTCATAAAAGGTTAAAACCATATAATTAAACTAAAAACTAAAGGTTCCATACCTCAAGGAAAAGACAATATGTTATAAATTTATCCATGTTTTTAAAAAACATGAATAAATAAACATTTAGCAACATTTATAAAAACACGGCTAATATCTGATTTTTTAGTGTTATTTGTGTTGTCCTTTGGGCGATGGACTATGTGAGGATGAATGATGTGGAAATATTGTTAGATATTGTTTGTATATATTTTTTTTCTGATTTTGGATTATTAATTTATAGATATGCTGGTTATATTATTCTTTAAAGATGTTCAATGTGGGTAGGTGAATCAAGAACCTAAGACTATGCATTATATGGTAAACCCAAAGTCTAGGAAATCATAGAAGATATCCTTGAGTGCATTCTATAAGTATATGTTTTTGATGCATGGTGGGTATATTCATATTCATGATAGTAACTGTTTATTGGAAGAGATTGAAATGAATTTTAAGTTTATTCGACCAGGAGATGATCATAGTGTTCCTTTAGAGAAGAGTTTGTTTCAAGGTTTCTCTTTTCAATGGAGAAATCTATTCTTGGGAGATTTTGATGTATCTAAGATAAGATATACATAGTTTCTTGATTTTTCAAGAAAAAGTTCTTATAAAATAATCCAATACTCAATTAGTAGTAAGAGCTATTTCTAATACAATAGGGAATATATTCTGTCTGGAGGTTTGGTGTGAGGTTTATGTATTTGATATTTTTTTCTTTTAATTTTATGATATATAAAAATATGAGAGATCATCATTTTTAAAGAGCTTATAGGCCTAAGATACAAAAATTGTTGGTCATAATTTCTTTGATTTCTTTTATAGAGGAATTTGAAAAGGTTGAGATGAAAGAAAATTTATTGATTAAAATGAAATATTTCACATATATTTCTCAATAACACATATATCAAAGTAGATATAGAGGAATTATTTCTCAGTTTTAATATCAACTATGGTTCAGGTGAATCCATGAGGGTTGGAAACTAATGTGATCTCATTTCTCGTTTGTATGGTTATTACATATCCATCTAGTGGAATCTGTGGGTTTTAATGTTTTTATTATAGAGTTATCACATATTTATAGGTTTTATTTCCATATCATTAGTATATTTAGAGGATATTTGAGCTAAGTGTGATTATTGATGGACCGCCCCTTTTGCCACCTCAATAGCAGTTTCTATATAAGAAACAAGATAAATGAATATTTGGAACATTGACACATAGAGTTAGTAAGAGAAGAAATTATAGAGGAGATTATAATCCTTAAGGATAGAGACACTACCATAGAGAAGTTATGGGTAGGAAACATGGATGTATTGGAGGATGAGGAGTTTGTGAAGGATAAATCTATGCCATAGATGTTTAAGAGGTGATGTGACCATAGGTGGTTAAAGGTAAGGATTTACTCCTATATTTTATTTACTGATATTGTTACATTACATTAATTTATGACCCCTTGCCTAGTTTATTGGTTTTAAATTTCAATATATAATCATTATAGTACACTAGAGTTGGATACTTCAGTGAGAGGTCGGAAAAGGTTGCCAAAGGTTTATAGTTGTGAAATGGTTTTTGGGTGAGATTAATACAATTTGAACCTGTCTTTATTATGAATGAAACCATATGATTTTATCCTTAGTATGAATCAGTTTTTAATATATATGATATTATATTATTTTTTATAGATTTAGGGTGATTTTCTGTTAATTGAATGGTGATTATGTGTAGGGATTATTAATGGGATGGATTGGGGTAGAGAAAGACAATAATGCATATAATAGGCCTAAAACTATTCGATTCATTTAGAGCCACATTTAATTTGGATAAAAAAATTATGCATGGTTAAGACCATGTTTTATGCAGACTGATCCTTTGGTTGAAACAAATTTGGAATCAATATTAAAATTAGTTTTTTGAAAAATAAAAAATCACTTGTTATTAATTAATATTAAATATTAAACACATTATAATTATGACATAAATGATAATTTATATATATTATTACGGTACCTAATATATATATTTATATTATCAAAAGAATGATACATTAAATTAAAATAACATTAAAATTAAAAATTCAGAAATTATTCATAGGCAATGGTTTGGGTCACATAGGTTGAGACTAGCTCACTTAATCATGAAATATTTTTTCCTTGTTTTTTTTAAGAATGTTTAAAATGAGATTAATTTTTTAATGTCTATCCCACCCAAAAAAATGTGGTATAGAGAACCTAGCCTATTTTCCCCTGATCACATGGTGTTTATTAGAGAAAGTGATTTCCGTTTTTGGTAGATATGCTTTGAGATTCAAATTATTACATCACAATTTGGGAGGTTGGTATTTTCTTTATCTAATGTATAGATGGAGAAGTTTCAATGAGTTATGATAGATTATGAGGATGTGTTCTCAGATTAGGTTATCCATATACCTCCAAGGTATAGTATTGATTTTGTGATTTATTTAATTGCTGGAGTTTCAACAATTTATATTAAAACATATTATATGGTTCTAAAAGAGATTTTTGATTTTAGAATTCATATTTATAAGTTATTTTAGTGAATATTTATTTATAACAATATGTACTTATGTGATTCTCCAATCTTTTTTTCAAATAATATTAATGGGAGATAATTTTTTTGTACGAATTATTAATTACTAAATTAAGTTACCATGAAGAATCATTATCCTCTTCCTAGGATATGTGTTTTGTTTGACTAGTTAAAAGATAAGTACTAGTTTCTTAAGAAATATTTATGATATGGATATCACTAGATGACTGTTGGGGATGAAGACATCCTTACGAAAAACCTTATATGTCAAAATGGGCATTTATATTTTATAATAATGTTTTTTGATGTTATAAATTTACATGTTTTGTTTATGGGTATTATGAAATTGTTATTCAAACACAATCTTGATGATATTTTTATACATTTTAATAATGATAGCCCCGTCTATTCTATTATGGATAAAGGTAACACAAATAATCTTGGAAGGGTTTTGGACTTTCTAAGGGAATACCAATTGTATGAGAAGATGTATAAGCACCAATTATGGATATATGAGGTATATTTTCTAAGTCATTTTATTTCAGAGAATAATGTTTCAGTAAACCCAATGATGATTGAGGTAGTTTTATCACGGAGTTTATCAAAACAATTTTTTGAAGTGTAAATTTTCTTAACATTAACTAGTTATTATAGTATTTTCATACCAATGTTTTCTCAGATTTCAATTAATTATCAACATTGAATAATAAAAATAATGTTTTTTCTTGAATGGGGGATATAAAATTATTATTTAATATTTAAAAAATAAATTGATGAGTGGCTTTGTTCCATTATTGGATGAATAAATAATTATTTATGATGTATATTTTATGGTATCTCATTAGAGATTTTGATTTTTTTATGCAAGAGTGGGTAATAATTTCTCATGGGTCTAGAAATATATATCAATATGAACATAAATATGATACTAATTATTTTGATCTTGTGTTGGTGGAGTTTTTACTTAATATTTGGTAGAATTATTTTATTGGAGAACTAGTTATGGTTTATATAGATCAAAATATCATGAGATATATTTTTTTGAATGAATTTTGAGTTTGTGGTAGAGAATATTAGGGGAATTCCACCAAGATTTTGATTTTATGATGTGACCCAATCATAACATTCATATACATTACACCACTATCAAGGAATATTCATTATATATCACATTAAATCACACCCAATAATTTATAGGTTTGGTGTATTTGGATATTATTTTCATGATCTTATTGTTTTACAAAAAATCTTCAAAATTTCCAACAAAATTCTCCACCCATGATATGTTTCTAGACATGTCATATATATTAATCTACTCTGTTACATGGGGAATGAAAACATATGAAAAGGGTGAGCCTAAATACTCAGTATGGGTAAACATGAGAGTTAAAAGTCACAAATTATATGTTTTCATAATATGAACATGTGAGTATGAGAACAAAATCAAGGTACATTAATATAAAGTAAGATATTAATACACAATAAAACATATATCATATATCATAAATCATTTCATATATTTTTTCATAATACAAGAGTCTTGGTTGTGTGTAAACATGATCGATAATATATGAACATGACATAAGAATGATGTGTAACATAAGAATATAAAAAAAACATGATCATAGAACATGATTTATGGTTAAACACCAAGGAAATAATCACATAATGGGCTTGGATAATCACAAGCCTATAATATAGTAGGCTTTGGAAAATGAACCATGTACCATAAAATTTTGGGCTTGAGATAACCATTCATGTACCATAAACTTGTCTCATGAGATATAAAACTTTAACCAATGCATTGAATGATTATAATATAAAAACCCATCACATACATATAAACCATATATACCTATGTCATATGAACATGAAAAAAAATCACAATTTCATCATAGCTTAATTAACCTATTGGAATGAAATAGGTTTAATGAAAAATTCCATAAAATGTTATTATAAGCCATCTAAAGAAATAAAGTGGGTGGTATCATTAGATAATATCCATAGTGAAGCATAAGAAACATTAAAGGATGTTGACATAGATGAAAAAAACCTTTATAAGATCGTTAAAAAATTGTTTTTATGAGGAGTAAGAAATTCCCTTTATATTATTGATAACTTTTATTTAAAAAGAAAATAATTTAATATAAAAATGGAATATAAATTACATTATAGAACCATGAAAACCTGGAAATTAAGCATAATAAACAAAAATAAATTGTATGGTGGGAAAATTCTTTCATATAAAAGACATAAAAAAATGATTCCTTTCACACCTTTGTGAAGAAATTCATAGATAAAATAAAATGACCTATGTGAAAAAATTAAAATGATATTACTATATTTATTTTTTAAATACATTCAAGGTTAATATAAAATGATATTAATTATTAATTAAGTTATACATAATTATATCCATAAACAATATAACGAATATGGTTATTGAGGAGAAAGATTCATGACCAAAAAGAAGTGACAAAGTTAGCTCCACTTACAAAAATACTTTCAATATAATTGTGAACCAAAAGAAGATGAAAAGTTTCAAAGATGTGTAAATTCTAGAAATAGAAATATGAGAAGCAAATATATTTGGTTTTAGAGATAAAGAACACACATTTTTTCCCAATGTAAGTTTAAAAATTAAAAATCTTGATTTTAAGGTGAGATTGGAAAATAAACCCTAAAATTTAGTAATGACTTCCATGGAAGTGACTTAACCTCATGTATAAAAAACATGAACATATTAATAACTTATTTCCAAAACTTATTAATATATACTATATTTTATACTCTTGAATTATAATAATTAATTACACATATATTAGATATTTATTGGTTATTTTCTTCATCAAATGTTAGTACTTTTTATTTTTTCAGACAAGTTCCATAATGGTGATGTCGATCCTCATTATTTGAAACAAAGTTCATCATTAATGAATTATTCAATGCAGTATAATAATAATTTTTCAATAATTTATGTATTTCCATGTTCATTTAATGGGATTTATTGGTATGGTTCATGATAATGGATTCTATGATGAACATGTTTTAGGTAATTTACCTTAATAATGAGTTAATTTGTAATGATAATTCATTTTTAGGTCTCCATTTTATAAACATATTCAAAAAATAAATTAATATTTAATATCAGATACTACCAATATTAATGTCTTGATAATTAATCATATTGGGAACTACGAACTTATTATAGAATCATTCTTGTAGGTGGTTAAACCCACCCAAACAAGAACATGATATACTAGTGAATTAGTGTGAGTATAGAGTTATAAAATAGTAATATAATATTATTAAAATCAAAATGATTTTAATATGATATCATTATAATGGATATTGGGATTTATAAAGAGTGGATAAAAGAAGTTAATAGAAAAATATGTTGAAGGACTAGGTAATTGGATGAATTCTCTCCTTCTCTAAAGGAGCTCCTTTTAAATAAAGGGTTAAAGTCTTCTTAATGGAACCATAATCTACCCAATGTCTAAGAAATATTTATGAGTGTAAATTGACTATGGATTAAAGTGGGAACAAAAGAAATTTTTTTTGGAAGGGGTATAAAATGGGTATATTTATAATTGATTTATGAGTCTAGTTTCCATAAATATCCATTATTTAATATATAAGGTTTTCATTTTAAAATTAATCTGGATACAAAGTCGAAAAGTAATGGATATGGTTCATGAGTCTCATCATAAAAACAATTTAAATCTATGGATTCATGATATTTTAAGTCTTTACCACTATGTTTATCCCATTTAGCTTATTTTACCTTTAACATGATAATGGAAATTTCATCTCAATATGAATTAATCATACGAAAATGAATGGAAGTGTGGGGAGAATTGTTTAATCAACCTTATTGATTGTTTTAATTGGATACCTAGGGTTTAGTACCATGTTCTGTATGGGAGTTACACACTAGGAAGATCATGACTTGTATGGGTGGGTCGGGGTTAATCTTTATGTTCAATATATATATATATATATGTATTTATTTATTTTATAGAAAAGAAAATTATTAAAAATTAAATGTTTTTAATATTATTTCATATATATTACTAATTAAATAATAGTTAATATATTATATTATATTAATCATTAAAATGTGTCCAATTTAATTTATTAGGATCCAAATATACAACACATTAAAAGAAGTTCTTTAAAAAATATCAACTTTTTAAACATTAAATGATTTTGATCACATCCCCTTTAAATTTATTATTTATCTTTTAAACATATAATTTTATAAATAAATGAGTATTATATATATTTTTTATTTTATAAACAAAAAAAAAGAATTCCTTAATAAAAATAATATGTAATGTATTTAGAATATTTTAAAGACAAAATATTTTAATTAAATATTTCTTTTAATTTTAATATAGAATTATTTATTATTTTTGAATTATATCATTTTCAATTTGTTACTAAAAATTTCACAACATTAATATACCCATTGGATACATGCATAACTAATGACCATATATCCAACAACCCTATTTCTAATGACCATATATCTAATAACCATATATCCAATGACCAAATTTCCAACGACCATACAAATAATGGTCATATTTTATTCCTATATAAATACTGAAAGTCATCACTAAAATAATTCCTCCAATTCATTGAATTTTATCTCAAAATGTCTATTATTTTTCTAATTCTTTTCTTTCTTTCCATATTTATAATTGAGGATACGATATTCATAGAGAAACATGAAGATTAATGTTCAAAGTGTGTGGTATTTTTTTTACTTGTGGATTTATTAATATTTTATTTTAATTAATTATGTTTTTTATTGTTTTGTTATAATTTATTAATGTTTATATTTCATTGAAATATTTTATCTCAATATAATATTCCACAATATGTTTTAGTCCAGTGTTGCATGTGAAACAAACCATTCAACACTGTATTTATTTAAAGGGAAATGTATGATAAAATCATATGGTATTACATTCTACCCCACCCCCAAAAGAATTTTTCCATTTAAATTTTGTTACTATAATGGAAATATACGAGGTTAATCTTACCTCATTACATCCTCAATCTCCCATGTTTCTTTTTTGAATTTATGATTTCTCTAGAGAACTTTATCCATTTGAGTAGTCATATTTCACTGTAATTTTTCTCAATCTTCCACGATTTCTATTGGTTGTTCCTCATAAGATAGATCATACTACCATTTTATAACTGTTGAGTTCAATATAGGTGAAGGATCAAGTATGTACTTCCTAAAAATTTATACATGGAACACATCATGCACTTAGGATATGTTAAATATAAGTATAAGAAGATAAGAAATCATCCCTACATGATTAGGGATTTAAAAAGGTACAATGTATCTTGGGCCCAAACATCATTGTTATTAAATATCATCACCCTTTTCCATGGTGATATTTGAAGTAATACCTAGTCTTAAACCTCAAAATCAACATATCATCGATGAATATCACCATTGCTCTTATGTCACTTTGAGAAGGTTTAATGTGCAACTGAATGGTTTGAATCAACTTTAACATATCTTGAGAAATATATGGTCCTAGTAGCTTATGATATATAACTTCATACCAACATATTTGATTCATTTACCTCACCTAATATGGATCCCTATATGGTACCATTTGAATGCTAGAATGGAAACTATTGTTATATGAGAACTCCACCAAGGAGAGGTGTTTATCCCAACATCCTTTGAAATCCATTGAATATGATATCATAATATCTTTTAGAGTTTTAATGGTACTTTCATATTGAATATAAATTTGTGTATGATAAGTAGTTCTAAAGTTCATCTCTATATCTAATATTTATTGAAGACATCACTAGAAGTTCAAGGTACTTTAGATCTAAATCAGATACAATGGAAAGTAGTATAACATATAGCCGTTCCACATCCTTTATATATATATTCATAACTGTATTAAAAAAAAGATATTCTTAAATAGAAATGAAACACACTAAATTCATAATGCGATTAAATATAACTCAACTGAATTATATTATTTAGATTTCAGGATAAGTCCTTTGATGAAATACATTGTGATTTTTTCCCATTTCTATAGAAATATTGGTAATGGTTACATCACCCCCTTAGATTAATGTCAATCTGCCTTAACCTAATAACATACCAAGAATTGAGATATATATCCTAAAATCTATTTACGTATGTTTTTTTCACCAAAAAGAATACATGAGATCTCTATACATCACTATGCTTCCAGGATGGATGGAGAATAATGAGATATGCACATATTCTAATTCATCATTATTTAATTGTAGTTTTGAAAGGAGAAAATTAATTTCTCAAATATTATAATTAGATAATTTTCAAATATGAACTTTAGAATATTCCTTACCTTATTCTATATCTCCATATCCTTATTTTGTTCCTTATTTATCTTTTCATGGATGGATATTTGATGAATCATTTTTAAAAGATAACATTTATCCTCTTATCTTATGATTTAAGTGTACATACTTTGAAAATAAATATGTATTAATTCTCTTTCAATCCCCATAATGGATAATTTATCATGATCCTTCCTTCTAAAAACATAAACCACCTTGTTTTCCTTCCTATGGTGGTGATTCATTGATAAATCATAATCATTCATTAACTACAACCATCTCCTTTGGTGAATATTCAACTCCTTTTGAGTGAATATATAATTTAAACTCTTATGATCAATACATATTTCAAGATTTTCACCATATAGATAATTAATTCGAATAAAAAATGATAATATTACCATTTCTATCTCCAAATCATTTGTAGTTTAATTTTACCCATGAAACATTAATTGACATAAGGCTTAACTTAAAACCAATTCATTTTTCAGGAGAACACACCCCAATCCCTTATTTTTTGAATTATTATATAAAAATTTGATTTTATAACATATGGTAGTTTGAGTAAAGGTATAATAACCAACCATATTTTTAGAACCTTAAAATTTTATTCATATTCATATTTCCCAAGGAACCTTTCTCCCTTCCCGGTTTACCTGGTTAGTGGATTTGATAGTCATGAAACATTTCTCAGAATGTTTCAATAGTATCCAGTCAATTCAAGGAAATTTTGAATTTATATGATAGTAGTTTTTTGGGACATTTTTCAATCACATCTTTATTTAAAAAAATCCGTAGATATACCACAACTTGTTATTATATTACCCAACAATGATACCTTCTATATTCAAAACTCACAAATTCAAAATTTTTCATACAAGTTCTCATTTCTCAAGGTCTAAAACAAAATCCTCAAATAATTTTCATGTTATTACTTTATCATATAACATATAAGATTATAATTTATAAATACTACAATAAATTGATTGAGGTAATCTCTAAAGAATCTATTTATCAGATCCATAAATATAGAAGAGGAATTTTTATGTCTAAATAGAATCACTATGAATTAATTATGTAAATATCTTGTATATAAGGATGTATTGGGTATATCATCTGTTTTAAACCATAGTTGATGATATATATATTTAATTAAAATCTCTAAAAAATATTTATCCCCTCATAGTTCATTAAATAAGTCACAAATATGGGGTATCCTCTAATCTTAAATTTTTTGGAATTTTCATAAAAATCACTTACAGGGGTTCAGTGAGTAACCATATAAATAAACCAACCAAAGAGATAAAATAAAACTAGAAAATGAAAAAAAAATTAAAAATAATACAACCAACCTAACTAAAACATTCAATCCTATGCACCATAGATTTCACCCCTATCAGTAATAAATATTTGAGACTACACCACTTAGGACTACACCCTAGTCAACTAATCGAGATGTACCACTTGGAGACTACACCCTATCATGTATACACCCATTAATATTGAACCACCACTACCACCAATGAAACTTATCACTATATACTGGAACATCCAACACCTTCTCCATAAAATCATATTAAACCTTAAAAAATATCCAACTCCTTCTAAAAACAATTACTAAAATCACAATGAATAGTGAAAATAGAAATAGAAATGATGTTGTTCCCATCACAATGTAACCATCAACAAAAAATAGTATTGCCCATCATAAGAACATCTACATTGAAAATGAACAAAAAATAGACTCCCCAAAAACCAATAGATTCAAGAACCTAATCTCCTTCACCACTCAAATGTCAATCCTTTAATAGGTCGAGCCACCAAAAATTGAATGCAGAAGCATTGTAAAAATCCCATCAAGAATATACAATAATGTATGCCATAAAAAACCTAGAATAGATAATCCTATTCGAAATGAATCTCTAATGACATTGTTGGTTTCTCAAATAGTAACTTTCAAAACATCCTTGAAGACCATCACACCAGACCGAATAAGAAGGGATAATTAGATCATGATGTAATATAAAGGTTTATAGGATTGATATCCATGGTCAATGACATGACCCAATTTAATATCTATAAAACCAAAAAAACTATTATATTTGATGAGTAGGGTATTTTATCCACAAGGAAGGTTAAATGGAAATGTTTGAAAAAACTAATCAATAAAATAAAATAAATAAATAGAAAACTATGAATGTGATGTAGTGTTGGTGATTGTGTTAAATTTAATGGAAAATTGTGGTGAAAATAGTGGCACATATGTTCATGTGAGGAATCAGTCTCAAATGTGAGGAAGAATAATTAGTAATGATGTTAGAGGGATAAAAAACCAGAATTGATTTAAAAATTTTCTTTTCAAGCATAAATTTATCAGAACTATGTCATTACTAATTAATAAAATGTGTTCAATCACTTAATTTTGATCAAGTGATCTCCACAATTAGTGAAATAACTTATAATAATGATACCTTGATCAAAATTTTGGAAATGAATGTTTAAAATGGATAAGTGAATCATTATCCTTTTCTATTTTTCAGTACTTGGGATGATGTTCAAAGGTTTAAAAATTCACTATCTTCACCCATGGATACTTATAGTAGTGTAAATTGATACTCATCAATAACTAAATCAAGAAAACTAAAAAAATCACACTCAAATAATTATGAAATGAGAGTAGAAAAAAATAAGTATATCAACTCATTTCAATATGATTACCATAAATGTGATTAAGTGCACATGATAATAAAAAAATCAAAGAGTGATAAAGAAGAGATGATGAAAATTATCTAGAAATATTGTCTCCTTTATCAAGCACTATCTCTATGTCCTGCTCTCTATCAGTCATCTTCTCCTCATGTTCATAACTATGAAAAAAAATCTCCTGTGTTAGAAAAAGATATCAATAAATTTAAATATAGGATATCACTAATTTCCTAAAATACCAATTTCCTATGTGGAAGACCCTAAGGTTACTTTTTAACCTTTATTTTCACTATCTCATTGAAGTAATTCCCCCCTTCAATAACTTATTAATGTTTCATGTGCATCCAAATATGATCCGGGTCAACACGTGAATTTTTTTTGGCTGACTTGACTTTGTATATTGTGTGTAGACTAGCCTCAATATATCTTAACCTCACCTTTAATGCATAATAACTCAATTTTATTCCTATACATATACTAAAAACTCAATCCCCATGAATCAAACCTTGTTTGGTGATACTTAAATGAAAATATTCTATATGCACACAAAACATAGACAAACTCAAACTCTATTAATTTCCCATAATTAGCACTTATCCCTATCTATAATCAGATTAACTACCTCAAATGACTTGGATTAATCATCCACAGTATTGTAATAAAATTTCCCTAACCACATTTCAATTCAATCTAAACAGATGCATCTGGGTCATTGGAAATCTCAAGTTTATATCCTTGAAAATTGGGGGTTTCATTCTTCTTTTATTCAAGAAAAGTAATGGCTCAATTTATTCATATTCATTAAAGAATTTCGACTATCACCATGTGTAAATAATTCTATTATCACAAAATCCATGAATTGGGGATGATCTAAACCCTATATTCTTTTTTATTAGGCTTAAAAATAGCAAAGACCCGTGAACACACCAAATTCTCACTTGGAATCATCTATGGATAAACATCATTGATTTCATTGGATTAAATTGAGAGTAATTGTGATTCATCTAGAATCACTCCATCAAATAAACCATTGGGTTTAATGAGTTCAAATAGATCTATACTCCTCACTGTAAATCCAAACACCGTGTTAGAAAAGGTTACCTTTGTCAACATTAGTTTCACTAGATAAAAAATATGCCCCTATTAAATCGTTGGTATAAGATTAGTATCATAAATCCTACATGATTAAGACTTAAATTTTCTCAATTGACCATTATTCTCTTCTGACATGTTTTAACTCAGTGGTCTAATCATTTTTCTCATATTTAAGCTTGTCTGATTCTATTTTGATCCATTTTCACAAATTTTAGGTCCTCTGATCTTTAGAATCAGCTTCAGAATCATAAGTTGAGCAGTGAATCTTGTGTTTGGATTCAATCTATCTATATCCTCTCTCATTAGTGACCAAAATAAATAAAGGTATATTCACTTGGGGACTTTCAATTATCACACAAGAAAATTTATCTTACGTTGAGATTCACTTATAGGTTCTCTTACAGAAAATGGATTTCTCATTTGGGAATGATAATTATCTACATGTTTTTACTACCAAATTATTTTATGTATGTGTGACACTTCAAATTATTCTATGTGATTCTTACTTTTGTAAATTATATTTTGATCATTTATCTTTCATGTCCAGTTAAGGTGGGTTTAAGCTTCAAGAGGAATAGAAACTCATGTGAAAAATTATTGATACAAAATAAGATAATAAATTAGAACAAAACATAGAATCAAGTCAAAATTTTTGATTAAAAAATTCAATAATCATGATTAGAATCATCCCATCAAATAATATTTAATAACAGAACATGGAACATAAGACATTAAAATCCATCATAGAAACATCATCTAAAATTACTTCTTAATATTTCAATTTAAAATCAAGAACACCAAGACATTTTGTATGATAAATAAAATTATACCAAAAGAAAATTTTAATATATTAATCCTTAATAAAATCATAATTTCTATAATAATGTAAAAGAAATTATATTTTCAGAAAAATACATGAATGATCAAATATTTATCATTAAATGATCATTTAACTATAAAAAATCACTAAAAAAATCATCAAGGGAATATGGAAAATATGTTCCAAATTAAGGTCATATAAAATTCCCCCACACATAAGTATTTATTTTCCTATAGTAATCAATTAGTCAAAATTCTTAGGAATAGAAAAAAATATCAAAATCAAAAAAAATAAATGAAAAAAATAATTGATTTTCAAAAATATTTCCCCCCATGGTCCCCCTAAAATTGTTAGGTTATTTTCCTCAACAAATCAAATAGTTTCAGTTCAAAATTTGTTTCATGTTTTAAAAAATTATTAAAATTGAAAATTTTGAATAGAATTTAACTCATTTAAATTCTTATCCAACTAAAAGACCAAACATAACTTTACCTATAGTAAAATAGACCCACATAATTTAATATCTCATAATAAATAGACACACCACTGTACGGGTGGTGTGAAAATTTATTAGTGAAATAAATAAGTCATACAATATTTAATGAATAAATAATAATGAATTCAACTTGGGTAAGTATTTTCATTTCATAATCCATTTGGATGAATATCTTATGACTTAAATTCAAATTAAAATGTTTAGGGTCAATAATGATTATATAAAAATCTCTAAAAGTTTTACCAAAAGTAATTATTTTTCATGAGGGAAATAAAATTATATTCTAAATTATATTAAAGGGGTAATAATGATTATCCTACTAAAATTAGGATCACAACCTTCTAATTTGAGAAAAATTGTCTCCTGTTGATTTTTTGTACGTAATGCTTAAAAATTATAAAATTTTAAATATTTTAAGGATTATTCACGGGTTCAATATTAACATATTTAAGAACATTTAATACCCCTATGAACACACATAAAACCCAAAATTGTCTCCAATGATGAATTATAAGGTATAAGAAACATTTAAGATACTTTAAATTCAAAAATATTTATAATTCTGGAGTGAATGATTCATGAATAGGGTCACAAGAAAGTTAAAAAATCATTTTTCCAGACAAAATCAATAGCCTCAATATGAAAAAAAATTATTGTCCATAAAAAAATAGTTCAAAAAAATAGAAAATTTATAAATTATATATGCTTATACATTTTAATTCAATGATGATTTCCAAAGTATCACAAAAAATAGCATGAACAAACACTATTGTATCACATTGAAAAATTAATAGACTAAATACCCAATATAATTTACAAATATTATATAATGAAACATAGAAAACCATAAATAAATGTTCATCGGTGAAAAAAAACATAAATAAGCAGCATATTTTTAATAGATTAGGAATTATTAAAAATTAATCAATTAAATAAATTACTCCCCATGTATGTAGAATCTATTATCATTGTATTTTATAATAAATTATTCCTTTATTATTTATGAAAATACATCTATCCTTTAAGATTCAGTACCTACAAGATGGAAATATAAAACATAAGAATCCAATAATTTTTTTTCAAGAAAGTCTGTAAAGATATAAAAAAATCAAGGGAGTTTGATACAGGTTGTTCAATATTTATAGATCATTATGGTTGTAAATAACAATAATAAATATGTTTGTAAAAATATCATCATTGGACCTCTAAAAAGATAGGTAGGGTAGCTCCATAGTTGGAATGGAATAGAGTTAGAGAAATTAATTTAGAAAACCAAAATTAAATTAAAAAATTAAAAACTGTGGGGTTCCTCCCATGAAACACAAAATTTTAAGCCTTCATCTAGTCTCCTTCCATAAAATTTCTAATCATGATCTTTTGGAGAAAGTTTTTCATTTAAGAATGAAACTTCATTGTTTTGTGAGTATAAATCATTGAATTATTTCAACACCTTAAACATGCCAACATCCTGAAGATGATTTTTAAACTCTATTAAAATTAAATAACTAAGGTTGCTGAATAAAATTGTTCCTATGACCATATATTCAAAAATAGGCCCATAATTTTAATAAAAACCCTATAATATTCTACAAAATGACTAGAATTAATTTCAATGTTTTTCCCACACTTAGGTCTTCCAAACACTCAATATCAAATGAAAAACCTATTGTAACCTGCTTAAAACCACTAATAACTATGTATAAAACATATTTTAAAGAATAAATATCATAATAATCTCACCTAATGGTTTTAAATTTTTCAATAAAATAATAACTTTTATGTTCTATAGATGACATAAAATAAAAAATGTTTTCAAAATTAGGTAGAAAATCATCATGCAGTAGTTCATTTATAGTAGGTAAAAAACTCTCAAGAAAGAGAACCTATTCAAGATGAAAATTGAACAATTTTATGGATGGTTTTAACAATGATTTATATATATATATAGAGACCTCAAATCACTCATATTTATATGGTAAATTATCACAAAAAATATCAAAATACTTAAGAAAAAGGATTTCAGACTATAAATCAATATTTGGTTCACGAGAATGGGTTTTTACACAAATATTTGGATGTGAATACTATTCAAAAAAATTATTGATTCTCTCAATGTAAAAATCTAGTTAATTTTAGATTACTTAATGATTCATAAAATTTATTTTCCTAATATTTTTATTAAGCCTCCCTATCCTTTTAATCTTTTTAGTAGATTCAATTTAAAAAATAATCTTTTCAAAATTGTCATTAACTGATTATCTGATTATGTTATAAGTAGGGTGATGATTCACTTTCCTAACCTCTACTCTAAAGAATAACATAGAAACATTTATCAATTTGAAAATCAGAAAAAGTGGAGATTATTTAAAATCATTTAACTATTCTCGATCCTTACTATATTATAGAGTTAGATTACCCTTTGAAGCATCAATGACATTCCCAATAGTGGCTAAGAAAGATCTCTCTATAATGATGGGAAATTTGTTATCACACACCATTTAAAGAATAAGAAAATCCATGGGTAGTGTGATATTTCCTATAATGACTAAAAGGTTATATTCCCTTTCATATAAATTAGAAATTGTTATATTATCCAACTATAGATAAAAAGTAGTTTGTTTTAATCCCCTAAGAACCAAATTTAAAAAAAATAGTAAGGAATAAAATTGGCGTTAGATCCTAAGTCACGAAGAAAGATTATTCTATTACATTATCCTATTCTAAAAAAATAAAAAATCATTGAGGGTATTTCAATATTGGAGGTAACTATTTTTGAAAGACAACACTATAATCCTTAGTGATATTAATAGTGGCATATTCTCCATAATCCCTTTCTTTATCCAAGAAACTTTTAAGAAATTTAATATATGATGGTATTTTGTTCAAATCTTTCATACAAGGAATATTGGGTAAAGGGTATGGGAGGGTAATAATTTTGAAAAATGTTTTGATTATTCTCCTCATCCTCAAACCGTACCTTCTTCTTTCCATATTTCATGATTTCCCTCTTTTTTCAATTCTTCTTTGGCTCTTTCAATTGATTAATCATCAATTAGTTTATGTGGGATATCACTGTCTATATTTTATTTTTTAAAAGTTTTCTATATTTTCAATTTTATATTTATCATTTTCTTCAGCTTTAACTTCCCTTGGTTGTTCCATAACTTTTTATTGAGTATTAAGGCTTGATCTAGTGGTTATAGCCATGAAATTGTCTCTCAGGTTAGGTTCTCTTGTATTGGGAAGTTTCCCTTGTCTCTCACACCTATATCTCTAGAATTTTTTTAAAATGTCTCTATATAGGCTAATTATTCTAGATTTATGTGTATTTAATTTTATAATCTACTACCTAACTGACCCTTATAAATATAAACTCATATTTTAAGGACCAACACTGTTTTAAAATTTATTTCTATAATGATATGAGTAACTAGAAGAGTCGGTAGGTTTCAACACTCTTAATTAATTCCAAGACCATTACCTAAGTACTATATCATCAAATATAGAATACTAATTTTTTGGACCATATCTATAAAGGAATCTCTTAATTGTGAACTTGTTTTGTTACTTTTGAGCTAATTTATCAAGTGGTTATGGTCACAATTAGTCAAATCATAGAAATCACCACCATAAGATTTAGCGAACATATTTTTATTATATGAGGAAGGACTATTATATAAATTATCCATAATAATATGGAGAGCTATTTAATTTTTGGGAAATTATTTAATTAATTATATAAACATATCCCATTATTCATGAAAAAAATCCCCCTCAACCTAAACAAATAAAATAGTTTTGTGCTTTAGTTAAATTTTAGTATTCATGGGGTAAAACTTATAAATGTAGTAATTGAATAACTCATCCCAGGTATAGATAATATACTCATAAAAGTTCTAAAACCAAGTCCTATATTAGACCTTGACATGGAATTGAAACACCCTAAATTTCTTCTCCTCCTCATTAGAACCATGGAAAATAATCTATTTCATCCAATTATAAAAATCTCTAATAAAATATAAGGAATAATTTATGTGGAATAAATTAAATTATATAATCATAGAGAGGTGTGAATTCTTTATTTCATAGTTCTATGACATGGGGGTAATCCTTATAGATAATGAATTTCTAGATGTTTATGGTAACTAGAATTACCTAAGTCTAATGTTATCAGCATCCTAGTTTCCAGGTTTAGGTGGATTTAGATTTACATTAAAATTTTCAGCCCCTTAATCCTATTAATTTTCCATTTTAGATTTGTTTTTTTATTTTGTTTTCTAGTAATAATTTTTTTTCGAGAGTTGTAGATTCAAGATCTATCATATAATCTCGAGAATACATAAAACTTATGTGATAATAATTAAATTACATCACATAGAGTGAAGAGAAACATGTAGTTTTTTTGGAATTTTTTTTATATTTAGTTTTTGTAATGGGTCATACATTCCCTCCCAAAAAAGGGTGATAAAAATTTTTATATCCATGATCACTTATGTGGTTAAATTTAATATTTTTAAAACCTTCTTATACTGGTATAGTAGATGATTTGGGAATCATGATTTTGAATAGATATAGACTAATATTAAGAATTCCAAACCCCATGGAAACATAGGTAATATTTTTGAACATTAGTTTCACTAAAAGAAAATATGATCCTACCAAATCCTTGATGCAAGATCATCTTCATGATTAGTTCAGTACAACCCATATAATTTAGAATTAACTAATATCAATCAACCTTTATTATATTTTACAATGTTTGAGCTTAGGTTTCAACAACAGTCATTTCATATCCAGTTTTGGATGATTATCCTTTGATCTACTATCATGGGTTTTTGGTCCTTTGATATTTAGACTCATATTTAGAATGATAAGTTTAGTGGAAACACTCAATGGAATGTTAAATATCTCTACATCCTCTCTCATCAGTTCCCAATAAATATGAGAATGAGATTCACCTATGGCCTTGAAATTATATTACATGGAAAATTATCTTATCTAGGAATTCACTTGAAGGTTCTCTTAGGGTAAATGGATTTCTATTACGTTCTTGAAACTTATCTTACATAGGTCCACTTATATATTATTTTATGCATGTGTGAGATTTTAAATTATCATACATGATGATTTCTTTTGAAAATTATCTTTTTATCATTCATCTTATGTGGTCAGATAAGGTTGGTTCATTCATCCAGTGGAATAAAAACTCAAGTGAAACATTATTGAAAAAAAAATAATTTTAAAAATTAGAATTATTATCAACATCAAATCAAAATGTGAGATTCAAAACTCCAATAATCAAGATTAAAATTTTTCCAGTAAATAATATTTATGAATAAAACAAGGAACATAATAAATTAAAATCCATCACCATAATGTCATCTAAAATTAATTCTTAATATTTTAATTTAAAATCATGAACACCAAGAAATATGTTCCAAAGATATATAAAAAATCAATAGAAGTATTTTTTAATCTATTAATACCAGAAAAACATTATTCCCATAAAATAATAAAATGGATTATATTTTCAATAAAAAATAGTCAATTCTAAAATATTTATCATTAAATGATTATTTAAAGAAAATAAAATTAGTGAAGTATCATCAAGTGGATGTGGTAAACATGTGTTAAATTAAGGCCACATCATATACTAAGGCCTTCATAGGTTCCATGATATTTTCAAGACCTTAATCCCTTACACATGACTTCTAGCATGAAAAGATATAGTTTTAACTAAGAAATCCAACATCAAAACAACATTTACCATCATAAAAACTATCTAGGATCCATGGTCAGATAGTACCACCAACAACACCCCCAAGGAATACCAAAGACAATATTGGTTTCACCTATTATGACACAAATTGTGGATTATAATAAACCTCCTAAATAACCCTAAATAAATCGAGATCCTCACTAGTATGGGGACAAGTTAATGAGAAGTGAAAGTAAGGGTTGTGGAATAACTTAACATGGACTTCAATATAGATTCATAACCCTAGAATAAAACCAATAAAGTACTTCCACTAAAAAATAGGTGAGACCTCCAAACAGCACACCTAGAACACCCAAACCATAGTGAAAGTTCATTAAGAATGACTAAAAATAGGGACCTATAATATGATTCAAGTAATAATAAAAACTGAGAATCATAAAAGAATCCTAGAAAATGAGGGACACTAAAATGATGAATAAATCCATCACCGTCAGATAAATCATATGGGAACAACTACTAAAATCATAGGAATGGAAATTACGGAGATGAATGGGTGGGAAGAGGAAGAAACAATCGATTCTTAGGCACATCTCCACTACCATCATGTGGGATTTCAATAGGAAACCCTATAGAATTTTAATCTGAGAGAGAGAAACTTTAGAATAATGTAAAGATTCATTAATCTATCTTTATTCATAATAAATATGATTAGTTGAACCCTTGATGAATAACTTGGGAATATAAAAATTTTATCTAGAATCTCTTGAAGTTTCTTATTTAATTCATCAAAATCAACCAGGCCATTATATAAGTATTATTTGACATAGGAATTGAACTAGGTACAAGTTCTAATGAGAACTCGACCTAAATTTCTAGGGTTAGGCTAGGAAAATAATTAGGAAATACATTGACATATTAACAAAAAATAGATATATATTAAATTATGATATTTTACCTCAACCATTTTAGCTAAATAGAAATCATAATTAGGTATTAAGACCTGTATAATGGAAGTCATTTCTATATGCAGATCATAGTCATCCTTATGTAGATAAAAAAATCATGGGTTGATTTGGCATAAGAAATTTGTCTTGACTATCCCAGAAATTAATATATTCTCTATCTAAAGAGAGCTATTATATGCCCAAAATCACATCAAATTCATCTAAAGAATGTAAAATAATATTAATAGGAAGTTCATTACTATAAAATTAATCATATAAGAGTTTAAAACTTGGTATTAAATCATTACACCATTATAAGATTTCAATAACAGTAAATATCTAGTTATTGACGATGTGAATAAATAGTCAAAGATAATTTTTATGATATGAAGTAATTTATAAAACTAGGGTCAAATAAACTATTTTAAATAACGAGGGAAACATCACCACACTAATTTCATGATTCTATATTTAGTGCCTTACTAAAACCAAAACGGTTAGTGTGGGTATCATGTAATAATAATCCAAGTAAAAAATCATATTTTTGGGAAAATAAATCCTAATATGTGCTAAATTATGAAAACTTCAATTCAACCAATGTAACATTTGGTTCATCCAACATTTCCTTTGGTTCATCATTGGTTATTTTGGGTTGTGGCCTCTTATTATTCATAACCAAACCTCAAAAAATAACTACAATTCTATATGATACCGACCAAGGTGACTTGATCATAACATACATTCACATTACATCATTATACCAAAATATTCCTTATATCACCTATTAAGTTACACCCCAGAACCTATAGGTTTAGTGTCTTTGGATATTAGATACATCATATTATTAATTTAAAAATAGCCCTCATAATTTACCACAAAATTCTTAACACTTTATATCCTTATAGAAATATTATACATAGTGATATTCTCTATTACTTGGGGAATGGAAACATCCTAAAATAATGAGCTCAACTAATCAGTGAGGGTAAGCATAAGAAATAACAATTATATATCATAAGAGAGAATAAGATAAACTTAGGGGGTATGAGAACCTGATCAAGGTAAATGAAAATCACATAAGATAGTGACAACTAATAAAAAAAGATCGTAAATCATAAATAAGGATATTATATTTTAAATAAAACAAGAGTCTTGGGAGTGTGAAAAAATGAGTCAATAATATTAGAACATGGTAGAGGCACAATACATACCATATGAATATAAAATAAATATGACCATAGATTATTCACCAAGGATAACCACTGAGAAATTCATCAGAAAAGGGCTAATATAACTAAATTCCCATAATATAGTTGGTTGGGGATAACCACTAGAGTTACTTTTTGGGCCTAGGCTAACCACCTGTGTACCAAAAAGTTTTGGTCTTAGGCTAACCAGTCGTGTAACATAAACTTTTGGTATTGGGCTCACCACCCATATTCCAAAAATTTATCTCATGAGATATAAAAATTTATTCAATGAATTAGAGGACTATAACAGATCCACACCTCACAAAAATATAAACCATACATATATGTGTCATATGAGAATTAAAATATTCATAATTCCATCATTGCTTAATTAACCCATTGGAAAGAAACACATGTCACAAAAAATTCCATTAAACATTATCCTAAGTTATCCAGAGAAAGAAGGTGGATGGTATCATAAGTTTATATCCCCAGTGAAGCATAATAACCATTAAGGGATATTGATATATATGAAAAACACTAAAAGATAATTCAAAAAATATATTTCAGGACAGTGAAAAAAAACCCTTAATATTTTTTATAACTTTTATTTTAACATAAAATAATTTATAAAAAAAGAAAGGGAATTTCTTTGTGAAACCATGAAAATATAGAAAGGATGAAATATAAAGAAAAATAAAGTGGATTATAGGAAACTCATTCATCTGGATCGCATTAAAAAATAATCCTTCCCCACATTTGTAAATAAATTCAAAAACAAAAGAAAACAAATTATATATAAAGCGTTAAAATGTGATTCATTTTACTCTTCTATAAAAAAATTAAATCCAATATAAAATGATATTATTAAATAATTTAATTATAGATAAGGACATTTATAACATAATATAATGAATATGGGAAAGGAAGAAAAATATTCTTGATAAAAAAAAGAAGACATAATTTCGGGTCCACATATAAACATAATTTCAGTCAAATTGTCAATGAAAAGGATATTAAAAGGAAAAAATTCATGTAAACCCAGAAATAACCATAGGAGAATAAAATATATGTGGTTTTATAGATAAAGAACATACAATTTTTTTCTAATGTAATTTTAATCATAAACAATCTCGATTTCAAAAGACAGATTAGATAATAAACCCTTACGTCTAGTCCCAACATCCACAAATGTGATTTATGTAATGTATAATAAACATAACCATAATAATAACTTATTTAAGAAACTATTCAAATATATTAGATTTTACACACTTGAATAATAATAATTTATTACTCATATACTAGTTATTTATTGTTTATTTTAATCATCAGATGTTAGTAATTTTCATTATTTCATACAAGATTTATAATGGCGATGTATATCCTTGTTATTTGATACAAAAATTATGATTAATATATTATTCAAGGTTTTATAATCTTTAAGTTTAAATTATTTATGTATTTCTATGTTCATTTTATGAAAGTTATGGATATGGTTTTCATGAATAGAATCCATGATGAACATGTTTCAGGTAATTTATCGATAACAATGAGTTATATTATAACGATCAATCAGTTTTTATCACCATTTTATAACCATATTCATAACATAAATTAATTTTTAATATAATATATTACCTTTATTTATGTCTTGATACTCTTTCATGTTGGAAACTGTGATGATAGTATAACATTGTACATTTGGGTTGTTGAACCATCCCAAACAAGAACATGTTATACTATTGAATGAGTTAGAGTGTATATTTATACAGTGGTAATATAATTTCTTTAGAATCATAATGTTATTTATGTAAAATTATTAAAATATATAATGATATTTAGAAAGATTTTATATGATAATGTGATTGAAAAGGATGGTAAAGAACTAGGTTCTAACTTTGATTAATTCTCCCCTTAAAATGAATTTCTTTAGAATTAAGTATTTAAACATCCTTCTTGGAACCATAAGCTACCAGACATTTAAGAAGGTTTTATTTGAGAAAAAATTTAGGAATTAAATAAGGAACTGACATTAAAGAGTGTTTTGTAAGTGGTAGAGTATGGGTCCTTTATAAATGAGTTTTAAGTGGAATTTCTTCTAATATTCATTCATTAATGTATAAGGTTGTCATTTTAAAAGGAATGTTTGAAAAAAGTGGGAAAATAATAGATATGGGTCTTGAATCTAATTATAAAAACAATTTCTAGGTAATTTTTCATGATATTTTAAATCTTTACCACTTAATTTAACCCTTTTTCCTCATTTTTCCTTTACCGTGGTAACTTAATTTTTAACTCGGTGACATATTATTTTGTCTAAATTTAAAGTTGAACTTTTTAGATAATTTTGAAATTATTATTAAAAAAATTAACTATTTTTAATCTAAATAAATTTTTAAATATAAGGAATTTAACTTTTAATTGAAAATAAAATATATATAGAAAAAATAGTTTTTATTCAAAAAATTAAATTTAAAAAACTAAGTGTTCTTAATATTATTTCATATCAATTAATATTAAAATAATTTTTAATATATTACATTATATTAATCATTGAAAAGTGAAAAATTTAATTTATTAGGATAAAAATACAAAATACTTTTAAAATAGTTCATTGAAAATATCATTTTTTTCAATGAAAATGATTTTAATCACATCCACTTAAAATTATTTATTTATATTATAAACATAATTTTTTTCAATTAATTGGTGTTTTAATATTTCATTGAATTTTTTAAATACATCAATTCTTTAATAATATTTTTAATAATTATTATTATTCAATATAACACATACAAATATATTTTCTAGAATAAATATTTTTTATTAAATTATCAATTTTTATTGAATTATTGGATTATTTATTATTTATGAATTTTATTGTATTCAATTTGTTAAAAAAAATTACATAACTCTATATACCAATTGGATATATTCCTACCTGATGAACATATACCCAACAATTATATTTCCAATGATCATATAACCAATGGTCATATTTATGATGATAATATATTTAATTTTCATATTCCTTTCCAACATATAGCATTACATTTATCACTAAAATCATTCATTCTATTCATTTAGCTTTATCTAAACATTTCTATTATATTTCTAATGCATTGATTTCATTCCATAATTATAATTGGGGTTATGATGTTCATGGTAAACTGTGAGGATAAGTTTTTCATGTCTATTCTCTTTTTATTTTCTTGTGGATTTATTCATCTTGTAGTTTTATTAAGGGTTTTTCCTACTTTATTCTCATAATTTATTAATTTTTAGGATATATTGTAATATTTTATATCAATAAAATATATTGTGATTCATTCTAGTTCAATTTTACGTGTGAAATAAATTTTCAATGCAATATTTATTTGATGGGAAATATATGAAAAAGTAAAGAGTTATTATACTTCTAGGACACATATACACATAGAAAGAGTTATTTGGTTATTTAATATTTGATAAAAAATTATTATAATTCGATTTCTTAGCAAGCGACTGGTGAATGGAAATTCTCTGAGTACTTGAAATATGTATATATTGGATTTGAGAAGATTATTGATGGGGAAAGTCCTTATAATATTGTGGAGACAACATTATTGGTTTGAAAAGTATAGGAGATTCATCCAAGTGTTGTTTGGATGGATGTTTAGAGAGATTAGATAGTGAATAGTAATTATTTTGATGGATAGACTGATCAAAAGGAACATTGGGTGTTATTTTAAGAGAATCTTCTTGTTCCTCAAAGTATACATCAATTATTTTTCATGAGGTTCATAGTTCTTATTTGGAAATGAATCCTAGAATTATAAAGATTTATTATATGTGGAATAAAGAGTTTAAGTGACATGGGATTAGGAAATTGGTGGATGGTTTTTTTTCTCGATGTCTTATGTGACATCAAGAGAAAATCAAGCACTGAGTTTTGACTGGATTATTGGATCCCTCGAAAATTTCCCAGTGAAGGAAGTTAGAAGTTTTTAGGGAAGTTTTTATAGTATTTCCTTGTCTATTGAGATGAATTTATGTAATTTAGGTGATCATGGATAAGTTAATGGATTCAAATCATTTCTAACTGATTACAGATTTAATGAAAATAAATATTTTGTAAAAGACTTATATTATGGAGGTTTCGAATCTCTGTATATTTCTTGGAGTGATCATATATTATCATTTTTCATCATTAGCATCATGAATATAGTATGGATTATAGTGTGATTTTGCTACTTATTTTTTACTTATCACCACATTCCACCAATATAATGACACTTAAATTATGTTTATAATCTAGAAAATTGATGATATATTGAGAGTGTATCCAATATTTTAGAGGATCACTAGTAGATCATTTTTCATTAGTAAAATTTTCTTATGATTATAGTTATCCTTATTATATTGGGGTGGAATTTTATAAGTATTTTTATGGGTGACCATTTCATTCACCACTATGATGGGTCGATAATGGAAAAGTAGATGTTTTGGGTTGAATATGGTGTACGATTTGAAATAACATCTATAAGTTATTAAATATCACATGATAACTACTAAGACTAAACATAAATCCCCTACAGATCAATGGATGGGACTGTTGGGTTTTTTTAGGGATCATGTTCTCTTAAAAGTTTCTCCTCAACATGGAAAATAAATGTTCAAAAAAGGAATAAAAATTAACTATAATTACTAAATATTTTGAAGTGTTCGAGTGATTTGGATAGGAATCTTATCGGTTTTCACCACCATCATGGTTAGAAAGTATCAACGATGTATTTCATGTGTCCCATTTTCAAAAGTATTATCATGATCCTTTTCATGCGATAGATTTGTGAGATATTGATATTGGGGATAATATAACTTTTATTGAGTATCCAATGGAAATTCAAAATAATAGAGAAATTATATAATGGATAAGTTATTACCTTAGTATTAATTTTTAGAGACATAGTGGGGTAAAGTAAAGAACCTTAGAAAGGTAATCATATGTGTGTGTGCAATATATTTATTTTTTTAAGTTTTTATTATTATAATTACTATGCAATTTTATTGTAATTTTAAATAATGAATTAATAGAAGTGATTATGATATTTTCCACTCTGGTGTTATGTTTGAAGAATTTGTAGTATTAAGAGTTTTTAAAGTGGTGTGTAATATAGAAAATTTGAAATTCAATGTTTGTGTGTTTGTGATTTTTTTTGATTTTTGGCAATAAAGAGTAAAATAAATATTTTACTTGTATTGGAATGAAATTTGGAAACCCATTCCTGATTTTAAACCATGGGTGTAATTTTAGTAATTTTTTAATGATTTAAATTTTTGTATAAATTTTGGGTGTTGGGAGATTTTAACTTACTTATTTACTAATTTAAGCAATTAATTTTAATTTATTATTTGTATAAAATAAATAATGTGATTATGTGAGATATGTATGGTGGTGATGTCATGAAATATTAATGGAATGGAAGTATGGATATTTTAGTATGTCTATTACATGTTCATTCAACATTTTAAATGTGGGGTATTGAATAGAAGTCAATGGTGGAATTTATGGGAATTATGTAATGGAATTGAAGGGGAAAATAAAGGATTTACCCTTATATGATCTATTTTCACACAAAAAGCGTATTTTTTAATTTTCTCATTTCTAAATGTTGTGTGAAATTTGTGAGGTGTGTCAAATCTAATAAAAATTTGAACGCATAATTAAAAATAAATGAAATATCAGTGGGGATTGAGGTTTAATGTTCATCATGGAATCAGGGTCAGTGACTTGAAATTCTCATTTATTTTTTTATCATAATGAATCTTCCATGATTTTTATTTTCATTATGGGCAGATAATTCACACTAATTTCCATATTTATTTGATATAAAATTTGGAATATGATTGTGAAAGGATTGCCTTCATATAAATATTGGAAATAAAATAGATTAATAAATATGAAATTAATGGAATAAATATTCAAGATGAAAATTTCAAATGAAAATAAATTTTTATTTCGAGGATTATTAGTGAGAGGTATTAAATGGTGAAAATGAAATATGAAATTTATTTGAATATATATTCTATGATAATAGAGTAAAATTGTTAATAATTTTTGTCGAATAATAGTGTAATTAATATCATGTTTGATATGTGTACAAATATTTCAATTAGGGGATTATTATTGATAATTAATTTTGTTTTATTTTTTTTATAATTTCTTATTTATATATGTGAAATATTAGATATCCCCCTATATTTAATTTATAGCATGAAATGATATCATATTATAGAAAACATCAAAAATATCATGACTAAGATTTGAATGATTTTTTGTACACTTCGCTCCAAATCAATATGGAGGCCATGTCATTCTCTGAAAAACATTAATTATGTATTAGTGATGTAATATGATGGAGTGGTTATTAGCTGCATAATGGTCAATTTACTTGGGAATGGGAGTGTAGTGAGACTTTTGGTAGTGATTTTTATGGGGATGGTGTAGATTTTACATGGGTTAGGCCACCTTGGTATAGATTTGTGTTATATTTATCTTGATACATGTTGTACAATGATTTAGTCCCTTTTTCTTGAGGTGTGTATTGGAACTAAATAGATGAATTGGTAATGCTGATGGTATTAAAACATCTTATAAACCCCTAGATAAACCCCTCCTATGTGTGTGGATAAAGGTACAAATATGGAATAGATTGGTTGAAGATGTTATTTTGTTAAAATTGGCATTTGATATGAAAAGTATAATGAAGTTGTAGTGTAAGATATATATTCCAAGTATAATAGTAATATTGGTGATGTGGTGAATTATTTAAAAATATACGGACTATGGTAAACCTAGGATAGAGTGAAAGGTGAATATGAGATACAATTATTTACTCTTTGGGATCTGGATTATGGTAAACCTAATTGGGAGCATGATATATCTATGTGGTATGGTTATTTTCAATATGACCTTTATATGTGTGGTGTCCTTGATGAGAGATAGGATGGATAACAGGGGTTTGAATCCATTTGTGTTACCTAATTACAACGATGTGGAGATATGGCTAGTTATGGTGGACATGTGATGTATGCTGGTGATGATGTCAATTGAGGAGGGGATAATCCCCAATGATGGAATCCTGGTAGTATATTGAGAGTCTCTGAGGGTAGATAATATCCCAAATTAATCATGTTATAGAAAGGGAGATTCTATAAGAGTAATCACCCATAGAATAGTGATTCCATATCGGTGGAGAGAATTCCAACCAATGAATATACATATTAGCATGGTTTTAATTGGTAAAAATCTACATGAAGATATTATATCTAGAAACTTGTGGGTTAATAATTGAAAGATAATATTATGGTGAAGTCCCTATGCGTGGATAACTACATGGATTCATTATAATGGGGATCCTATGAGAGGATTATTGGTTGTATTTCAGGATATATATTGGTGATAGAGGCTTTGATTTATGGGTTTTCTTGTGTTTATTTGGGATGTTTATAGATTATAAGGTATTTAAATGAAGTTTTTTAGGGTATGGATGTTTGATTGATGTTTTTTCTTTATAATATACATGGATGAATTATTTTTCTATATTCAAATGGGAACATGAGAGTTCCACGGAGAAACCTACTGAGTATATTTATATGTCCACCCCAACATTACATATATTTTATTTTATATTATTTGGATAGAGTCTGTGGTTGTTTTGGGTGACATTAGTCATGGACATAGGAGACTTTTTGTTGGACGTGTATTTTATTATAAATTTTTTGAGGGTATATAGGATATGAGAGTCATTGTACTCATTTTCCCCTTATGACTTGGTTTTTAATTATTTGACATGTATTTTTATTCATTATTCATTTATTTTGGTTGGTAAATACGTTTATATTACTCATGGTGACATATATATTTCATTTAAAAATATAAATGCCTTACATATATGTTTAGTGATAACCCCTTAGTGTCTGCCTCCAACCCATGTCCTATTGATAGAGAGCTTTGGGGGTTACACTCAGACTTCTTTTTGGATTAGGTGGAGTCTCAAGAAGGGTGGTTTGGAATATTACGCACATATAATATGGTAGAAGTAAAAAAAATATAGGACTCTGTTTAGATATTCCTTCTTCACTTTGGAAAAATACTAAACTCCTACCTCTATAGACATGACACCATGATAACAAACTAGTTTTAGATAATCCAACCCATTATTAAACTGATCATTTCATGAGTGATCTTAAAATAATTCACCTTTATAAAAACAATATAATGCTTACTATATGTGATGTACATGACCCTTTGATGATGAAAATCAATATATGTTTAGGTTATTATGATCCAAATCATCACTAAGATGATATCATAGGATCTCATGTAGATGAAAATGAGATAGTAAATTACATGGTCATCCTTAATTACAAGTTTAAACTCCAATTAGTATTATATATTCGTTAAAGAAATATCATGTGAATATCTAAGGAGAATCTATGACAATGATACTCTAAGAATAATTTTTACTAAGACTCTAAAAAAAATGATCTCACACATCATTAATCTTGAGATGAATGAGTGGGTATATCTAGTATTAATTAATGAGATCACCAAGCTATAATTGATTCAAAATGTTGCCTTGAAAAAATCTAGTGTTATTGGATCTACTTCCACTAATTACTAGATCTAAACATGAGTAGATCATGTTGCTTGAATACATTATTGAATAATGATTCCATGGTTATGACCACCTTATTTTTTATATAATCTTTATATATTAGAGTATGAATCTCCTTCAAATCCTTTTAAAGAAACTGTGTTATCTCTATAGTTCATGAAATAATAATCCTAATGAGGACTCCACAATTTATAACTTTTGTCAAGGGGTTTCTCTTACTTTTATTTCCTAAAAAAGGGAACCCCTTATTATGGTTCCTCTAGACTCCACAAGAGAAAAATGATATATTGATAGTTTTCTTAATGAGACTAGAAAATCTAACAACCCAAAGTATTTATTCTTTTATAATTAAATATGTTTATTATTTACTATAAACATGTCGTGAAATTATATATCACCCTAAAAAATATATTAAAACATTAGGGTATTTTTTCTTATAAGATTAATAAAAATAAAAGGTGTATATTCGTATTAATAATTATAAATTATAATTGGAAATAAATCTAAATACATTGTATAAATAGGATCTATAAATCTCTAGGTTTCAGTTATACCACAAGAATCATGCCTAAGAGAATCATTATAAAAAGGAAGATCAACATTAACAATGATATTGGTATATTATAGAAGGAAAATAAATCCTTGAGGGAAAATTAGTTATTGAAACTTGTATGGTTTAAGTATATTTGTATGTGTGTGAATGCATGCATAGGAAGGTAAACAGAAATGTTATTGTTTTATGATGATTATAGAGGGGTATGGTAGTCATTGGGGTATGATTATTATTTGAGGTAAATTGATTCTTATTGGTAACCATTAGGGTAGAAATATAAGAAAATATATATAATGAATATAATAGTAAATACAAGTATAAATTTAACATAAATAAATTTCTGAAATAATAAATACAAGTTTTATTTAATTTTACTTTAGGAAAGTGTGATGGTGTAATTTTTCTTGTGATGTGTTTTAACTTATTTCATATAAACTTGTTTTTTTATAATCACTATAAATATTGAACTTAGGTTTTTAATATTATTATTTTGAGAACATTTTTTATATTTTTAAATTAAAGATATTAAAATTGTATAAGTTTGATCCATATAAATTTTAGAGAAAATTAAAATATAGTAACAAATAGTGAAATGTTATATAAATATGATATTATGTAATAGTAAAGTATAAAATAATATTAGGGATTATAGAAATTATATGAAAATAAAAATACCACTATTAATATTGAATAATTATCCACTTATTATTAAATAAAAAATTAATATCTATTTATATTCTTTATGTCATGACCTAACTTTGTTGAGACTCAACTTCAGTTGGAAACAACACTGAGTATGACACCCCAATCCCATATGGTAGTGGACTAATATCAAGGGTATACTCTCAAAAAATGGGTAGTATTACCCTTATATAAAAGATAAATAATATCAAATATCATTCCATGATATTAACAATGGAAATTACCTCAATCAATAAGAATCATTACAAATTACAAATGTAATACCACACAGCACCTCAAAATATAAAATAATCTATTAATAATAAAATAATTGAAAATTCTAAAATATATATAAATAAAATTAAGAAAAAATGAAATGAACTCTATCTATTATTAGAACCTTATGCCTAATTTAACACATCTGATCATCTACACCTGCAAAATCCTATAAATTTGAAATAATGTATATAGTCAGAGTGAGTATAAAAACCTTATTAGGTTACTCCCTAAGGAAAATCAATTATTTCAATGTGGATAGAGTATAATGATACATATATGTAATAAAACAGATAAATTATTATAATAAGATGATTCAATTAATAATATTGAAGGGATCACACCAAACACACTCCCCCATGATAATTTATAAAACCCACTTTTAGGCTACAAAATGCCATGCCCCATACTGGATCTCTGAAATAGAACATGAGAAGGGATAATACATGTCCTCAAGAATGATTAATTATATTCTAGAGGCTAACAAATAGGGGTGAGGGCTAAAAATAGTAGTGGGGATAATATTCACATAAAAATAAATACTAGGGGTGATGCCAAAATTTACTAAAAAATTGACCTGACCAATCCATATAATAAACATTTAAAAATACTCATTTTCACAAAAGAGATAAAATAGGACCACTACATATCATAATAGAAAGCATTAAAACTACATAAATTATGAATCAAAACATAAAAGAGAAGTAACAACACATAACATATAACAATAACCACTTATAAATAACAAATTAAACAATGTCCAATACAAGTGTGGAATAATAATTAAAATTTACTAAAGTGGAATTTAACCCAACCCATATAATAAAACCTATAAAATCCTCATCCTCCATAACTTTTTATACATGTACCATGTGTCCACCTATAAGGTGTACTTGTTCCTAAGGGAAAACTTGAAGGAATGACCACATACATCGAAACCCATGTCATGTATGTGGGTAAGGGTGGGCCTAATGACCTAGTATGAATCCTTAATCCCTAAATAATAGTAAGTATTTTTTTATGATTAGTTAGATGTCATTGAAATGAAAATAAGGATTATAGTCATGCTCATTCAACACACTCACCTAAAATAATAACATATAATTCACGTATAATAATACACATTAGGTCTTCATATGCTAACTAGACCACTACAACACTAGGCCATACCAGTTTTGGCCAATGTCAAAAGGAAGATATTCATTGATAAATTAGTTACCTAGTCTCCCTTCTCATAGGATATATCACACAATTAGTACAGTATCTCGTTTCTCATAGGGGAGGTCATAATTAATATCACCTAAGTCAAATCTAATGTTAGGGAATGCCACAATGATAGTACCCAAGCCACTCCCCATAGGGAAGGCCACACTAAATTGACCCCAACCCATTCCCTTATTGGGATGGGTAAACTGAATAGTACTAGATCCAATCTCTGTAGGTAAGGTCACCCTGAATGGATGTTAACCCATTCCCTCATAGGGAAGGGCACACTAAATTGTGCCTAATCCACAACCCATATGTAAGGAAACACTGAATAGATCCCAACTTGTTCCCTTATAGACAAGGGTACATTTAATAGTACCTAATCTAATTCCCATGATGAATTATGCGTTAAATAGTATCATGTTCTATTATCTATAAGGAAGTAAATGCTGAATTGATCCTAAAAAATTCACTTATAGAGAAGGTTGTTCATCATAATTTGGTCACATTTCAAAGAACATCCCAACCACTACCTTATCACAAAAGGAGAGGTCCATTAATAAGTCTTGTCATTCAACTTACACAAAACTAGGCACGTACAAGTAAGAAAAAATAAAACATACAAATCATTATAGAAACTCACTAGCTCATCAACATGGTTTTATTCATTAGAGACCCAACCCCACACATTTTTTCATTCATATATCCCTTTAAGATAAACTATTTATATTATCTAGGTTTCACAAGCATAACATTTTTTTCCTATAAGAATTCTTATTAAACCAAAAATGGCATCTTGTATAGCCCTTCAAACCCATATCTACCCTATAAGGGGTCAATCACATTTATCTATACCAACCTAGTACTTTGATACCAAAATAAACCATCTTCATCCAAGAAACACCATCATGCTTCATCACGAAATAAAAAAATACCAAAAAATAACAAATAAGAACATAAAAAGAAATAATGCTTTATGAATATAGAGAATCAACCACATATGGTTAAACAGACCAAAAAACTCAACTAATACTTTTTGGATTTCCTTTAAAAATAAATCCAAACTACCTTTTAAAATTATTTATAAAATTCATCACATTTCATATCACCCACACTAAACCCTTGGCCTAAAATCCCATTAAAATATTATTTATAAAATCCCACTTTTATTTTAAACACCATTTCGAAACCCATTCTTAAAATTATTATTTTTCTATATAAATTTCATTCAAATTATACTCCTTTTATAAAGAAAATTTTAAAAAGAAAACTGCTTTTTATTATGGAAATCCAACTCACACCACTAGAAAGAACATAAATATGGTCATAAATAATCATTTTAATAGGGTTCCATCATTGAACCATTTAGAAAGCTATGCGGTCCATGTTGACTATTAAGATAATATGAACCTATCATAACTTATGGAGAAAAACCACAAAAGGTCCAGAATATGCTAGAAATAAAGATAATGAAAGAATGTAAATATTAAATCACAAAAATAAAAAATGACGTGTTAATTTCAAGAATACCTACCTCAAATGGATAACTATAAATAGGTACCAAGTTTGTATCAAACTTCAACAAGTGTATGAGCACCAAGACGTATAATATAACTGAAGCCATGAGTAATGGGGTGAGGTCCATTCCAAAATTTCACTGAAACCTTAATCCAATTGAAAAAATTTGGTATTAATAACTATTATATAAGCCTCACATGAAATCCTCAAGAATTTTAATGATTCCATCATGCTATGGTGGAACAATATTCCCAAAACCCTAACCAGAAAACCATAATTTACAATAGAGAAGGGGGGAACATGGGGGTAGATCTTACCCAGAATATGTGTGAGAAAATATATATGAACCACTTAGAACTAAGGGAGAAAAAAGAAGGGAGTTAGAGAGAAAAGAGAAAACATTACTCCTTTTTTGATCGAACAATGTGAAAGGAGTCTAAGGTGGTTCTAAATAGGTCCCCCAATTCAATTATTGAAATACCCCTTAAAAAATTACTCAGGGGTTAAGTCATAGTGTGACTATAATTGTCTTAGGGTGATGTCGGTTCATTGGGACTATGTTGTGGTGTGACCCTAATAGGCCACGACATGACCCCTCTAGGTCATGGCATGAGTTACCCTAGGAAAAAAGGATCAACCCCCAACAAAAATAGTTTTTTACATAGAACATTAATGTCACATCATAACTACTTTACCTCATTTTTTTCATTGCAAAAATAGCCACTAAACATGTCATGATACCCAGTCACCCCATCACGGCACCCAACCTATAAAATAATTCATCCACAAACATTCAAGAGCTCACTATGTGTGTTCGTACATTAAACTAACATTCTAAAAACATGTCATAAATTGATTTAAAAATGGTAAAAATTATTTCTCATCGATCCAAACAAAAAATTAAAATTTACCCTTATTTTCCCCAACCAATAATGAAGTGGTCATTACAGAATCCCCACTATAATGTTTCTCATCCTCAAGAATCTATGATGGTCCTATAATCATAAAACTCAACCTTAGTCAAAAATTTACAACTAACATTTTGTGTTTCAACATAAAACAATCAACACACTTCCATTTTGGAACTCCAACACTAATGCACACTATTAAACAAAAGCTGATCTACCTGCTCACTAATATTTCCACCACTCTATCCATGACTACCATCACATATGTATAATTTTTTTTCTTTTAGTTTTCCATTAATTAACCTAATGTGGTTTCCACCCTAGTGAATCTAATTATATGTAATGATATCATCTGGTCTTTATCTGGTCAAATTTCTTGAAAATGCTTCTCCTCACCCACCAACACATCTCTACATATCCTGATCACAGTGACATAATTTCTATAGGCATCAACAAATCTTATAATACCCAAAAAAAAGATTCATACATAACACTATATGTATTTCTATTATTGGATACATTCCCAAAAAAAATATATTTTTATTCTCTATCCATAAGTACTAACATATCTCGATCCAAATCACTCTTGGATTCCATCACATTACAGACCCTATGTAATATGAGGTTTATAAATTCATAAATGATTTGATACTCTACAATATAGTAGTATCATTATCATATTTTCACTTTCAAAAAATTGAATACCCACCACCCATGTATGGTTTATTACTGAACATAATGACTAGATGTAGACACCCTGCATATACCTGGGTTTCAACCTGAAGCACTGATTTCTAAAATCCAAGATGGTGTTAAAATGAACCTATCAATCCCAAGACAACAAAGTTATAAAAATAAATTCACCCTCAATACATTTAAATTAAAATAAACGTAAAAAAACCATTTCACACACACCTCATGCCAACAAATGAGTCTAATTTTTCAAAACATGGTTTTCTATAAAAATTTTAAAATCCACAAACAATTGAACAATAGAGTAAAAAAATCACAATTAATCAATAAGACCATCAAACCCATACCAATATTATCCCCCACATAATGTTTTTGAGAAAAAAATGAAAATACTATAAGGTAATTCAATTAATAATGGATATTAATAGAGAAATATGTCAAAAAAAGTCCTATAGGCACGTGTTCCGTACCTTAAGCATGTCACTATCATGATGAATGGAAAATTGGTTGGCCCCCGACCGAGAACTATAATCCGTCTCAAGTCTCATCCATACCACACTAGGACTCTTTGTCTAATAACTCACTCATCAAAGATTTCATAGTCCCAACACCAAACATCCCATCATAACATAGCATTAGATTAATGTCATGTTGGATAATCACATGATTAGTCTACCTATAAAGTCTTGGAAACCTAACTTTACCTGTTACTAACAATATCCCTTCAAAAAAACATAATATCATACTATTTATTCACAACCCTTCTGGGATCACCTAAATGACAAATGATTGGGGATAAGGCCACGCCTCAGGCATGACTACCCATAGAACAGAGACAGTCGACTAGTAGAGAGAGAGCCTACAACAATCACAAAGAGATAATTCCCTAAAAAAGTTCAAGGAACATGCTCAAATCCACTGAATGTTTTTCCTAACCCATCCATATGATGAACATTCTGAAATACCTATAGACACAAAATTGATCCAAAAGGAAACCCACCACCCATGATGGAATGTAGTAAAACTGTCTACATGATGTATCAAAGCATAACAGAGTGTCAATAATAGATAACATATAACATGAATCATATATAAATAACCAGTGGTGAACTGAATAGAAAAAGTGTGGAACAATAATTAAAAAGTAACTAAAATGGCCATTTTCCCAACTCAGATAATCCCACAAATCTAATTCTCATCCTCCACAACTGGTTAAGCTTATACCATGTGTATAGATCTAAGCAGTGAACATTCCAAAGATAATAATGAAGGTTTCCCCCCATATATCTAAACTTATCTTATGTATGCTAGTAAGGGGTGAATCTAATGAACTATTTGGAATATACAATTCCTAAATAGTACTTAATCTTATTGTGATCAAGTGAATGTTCTTGAAATATATATAAAGAATGTAACCATAATTGTGAACCACACACACACACCAGAAAACCTAACACATAATGCACATACAATAATTCTCTTTAGTTTATGGTGTTCTAATAAGGCTACCATGACACCGAACCATACATACATTTTCCAATTATTAATGGAATTGAGTCACAAAAAAATTATATCCTTAGTTATCAAAACTTATATGAGATGTCACATAATATGTTCCATGGACCACTGTACTCATAGAATGTTATTGTAATGCCCTGTCAACCCTAGAACACTCTAAATTATCTTGGTTAGTGGTTTCAAATGACCCCAGGTGTGCCTCCCCATATTCTAGAAGCTACTTCCTGGAAGTTTGGGTCTAAGATTTTATAGTAAGAGGACTATACCATAACATTAGAGTAAAAAACAAAATAAAACAATCAACCAAACTCCATAAAAACAATCAATGTGTGAAGAATAAATAAAAAAAATCATTCTATATCAACATAATAGGGAATCATACAAGAATAATTCACAACCAATCACTCACTAAGATGAACACATATGAAAAATGAATAAAAAAAATAAAAAACGAAGAGGATATAATTTAATCCTTGAGTCATACCTAAATATCAATCTCAAAATCCCTTTTGAGATACTCCTTCTCAATCACACAACATTGGGCCTCCTTCCTTTATGTAACACAAAATATACTCTAACCAAAGTTATATATAAGGTGAACATTCACACTATAGTTCTAGTTTAGTGGTGATAAATAAATTCTTAGTAGTCTACCCCCAATGGTGTCCATAAAAAGTGTTTTCATATACAAGTTCATGAACATGTGATATTACCATTTTTACTCAAATAATAAAAAATAATCAAATAAATAAATAAATCAATGTCGATCCCCAGGTTCTATGGTGACACCCATGACTGACCATACATTCTTTTATAGTGTTGGATGTCCCTGAACATGAAACACAACATCACAGGGTTATATTTCATACCATGGAAACTCATGACATATATATAAGTATTTATGATCACTTAGGTAGAATGGTGTTCTACACATATCCTCTCATATATAAAACACTTGAGGGGAAGAGTGGACCACCCTATAATCTTATATTAAATGTGCATGGGTGAAGAGTGAAAAATATGGAGAACTTAGAAAAAACTCATAAAGGATAAGAGTTTCCCTCCTAGTTATATCATGAATAACACACCTGCAGGAAGTGAGACCCACTTAGTAATCATAGATAAAATGATCATAGGGGAATAATTTCTCACTCGATGGTCTTAGATAAAATTCATATAGGGGAAAAGCATCCTACTCTATGATTTAAGTTAAAATGTGCATGGGGGAAGAGTGGAGCACCCGATGATATCATAAATATAGTTGGGGGGAAGAACATCCCCACATGTAATCTCATAAATAAAATTAGAGGGAAAGAATCTCACCCCGGAATATCTCATTGAGGGATGTATTTCCCACCTAATAATTTCTCATAATATCATATTGGTGGAAATAACATCCACCAAATGATATCTCGTATAAACAAGAATCTCAAGGGAATCCCACTAACTTCGAAAAAACATATTCCCATTATCAAGAAACTTGGGGTTATACCCACTCCTCATTAGAAATAGAACATTATATCATCATATCAAAACCAAACCATCCCAATCTAGGTTGTACCAATATCTATTTCATTATTTGATATAAAAAACCAAGAAAATGTGCATAATGAAAATAATGAGACCATAGTCTATCCCAAAAACTCAAAAACTATTCACTAGGGTAATATCCTCTTAAGGAAGATCCCCACATCTCAAGAATGACTCAAGATCATTATATCCACCCAGGATAAACTCTCATATACTATTATCATTTGGTAATAACAACATCTGAACCCATCGAAATTCTTATCTTTCTTGGAGGGTTTCCCACTAAGGACCTCTAAACCTATTTCAATATCTTCTCATTAGAACCAATATGTATTCAAAAAACTAATAATCTTACCAAGCTATCTCACAAAATGTATCTAGGAAATACCATGCCAAGTCACCAAATAATTACCATGACCATCACTTGGATCTCGGTTCATGTCACCCTTGGATGGTATCTCAATTGTCACCTAAAGGAGACTCCCCCATTAAATCTCATCCAACCTTGAATTTTCCTTTTGGTGGACTCTAATAGAAATAAGGACTTAACAATCAAATTCTAGATGAAAAATGATCAAAATGGACTATCCACTTATCCAATTTTAGCTTCAAGATAAGAAAACATGCATGTTATTTCTAAGGTAATAGTATATGGTTTTTACCTCAGTTCACATGGTATGTACACCCAATTACCTACTTTGGGAATGTACCTCATATTTTCATAGAATTACATGGTGTGTACCATAGATATACACCATTACTTCCAATTACTAACTCTAGGTGTGTACCTCATCCAATCTCTATGTGTATTTAACTAATACATGATGTATCTCAAGGAACACACAGCTTGTAAGACACACTATGTATGAAACAACATACCATGGGTTAACCCATGTCATATAAATCCTAAGATTTAATGTACCATTTAACACCATGTATCTACCATGAAGTTATTAGTATTTTACTTCTATGAACCATACATCTCACACAAGGTGTTTGGTCATGTACTTGTAAATACCCCAAGTCACGTACTACAGGTCTTACACGGTGTGTCCTTATGGAGAACATGCTGTGTGGACTTCATCTTCAACCTTCATCACACTAATTAAATACAAAGCATGTATTCATAAACTACACATCATGTGATCGGTACTTTCCTTAAACAAAATACCTTACGAGGGACAGATAGAATTGGGGGAGGGGGAAGTAAATACCATAAGTAAAACAAAAGACTTCTTAAAGGCCCGACTCAAGACCCAGAACCCAAAAAATGATTATAAATATCCTATGTAAAACCAATAATGACAGAATAAACTATGAATTTATAATTATCATTCATATCTCCATTTAGGAGATATCAACATTCTTATACATAATAATAATTAATATTTATGTAATAAATATTTTAATATTCTAAAAAATTGTCTAGAATGGAATATCAAAAAATTCCAACCCAAAGGTAAGTGTCCCATCCTAAGACCAACAAAACCATCAATAAATCTATTCAAAAATTATTTGTTATGGAAAATTACCATTTTAACCTTCATAAAACACAAGGGCCCAACATTTACCCAAGTATGAAAAACACTTCCCTGACCTCGATTGACATCTAAAAAAATTTCACAAGATGTTCCAACCCTCAAAAAATCGTTTTGAATCATGATTCTCAAAACATCCCTTGCTCTAGAACTAAAAATTCAAAATTTCCATGATTTTAACAACTCATAATGTCATGGGATATTGAAAACATACCATCATAGCACTTATCATCACCAAGAAGTCCTTTTGGTCCCTAGTCATCAATCCAAACCCATCCCAAATGTCAATTCATGATCAACTCATCACATTATATCTTCAAACATAGAACAATCTTCTATTTTGAAAATCCAAACATCAAGGTTCATTATGCACCAAAATCCAATCCATATTATCATCACCATTTCTAGTACTAATATAACATTCAAATTCACCCATTTATCCCATAACAACAAATCATCTTCAACTAGTCATTCATAAGCCTACAATGTTGCCCATTATAAGGCTCCTCTCACAAAGTACAACTCTAACCCATAATGACGTGGGTCATTAAAAGCTCACCATCATAGAACTTCCCATCACTAAAAAGTCTTGGTGGTCCCTACTCACCAATCTTGGTCCATCCCAGTCATCAATACATGATCAACCCATAATTTTCTATCTTTGCAAATCGAATGATCTTCTACTATGCAACTCTAAACATCATGGTGCATTATGCACAAAAATCAGAGCTACCCTCTCATCACCATTTCCAAAACTAAGACAAAATTAAATTTTACACGTCTATCCTAATACATTTAGGAATAATCAATTAATCACTCACTAGCCAAATATTATCTCTACTATATGGTTTTTCACGGCCCCCTTCTAACGATAATACCATAATGAGGAGAGAGAGAGAGAGATGATAACCCCAGAGTCCCACCTCTAGTATGCCCCAAGTTGGTGAATATCTCCAAGGGTATAAGAATAATATAGTATGGTAGACATTACCCTCTATAAATGAAACTGGTTGGAGATATAAATAAAAAACCACTAAAAACCCATCAAATAATATAAGATAAACTGAAAACAATCCCACAATGAATGAAAAAAGAAAAATAATACATATAAAATTATCCAAAGTAAAGTACCAAAAGAAAATTCTACAGAAACAAATCAACAATAGATCCAACCCAGCTAGTAAGTTCCAGCTCGGTCTCTAAGTCCTCTTGGAAACCTGAAGAATAGTTTATATACGTAGGGTGAGCATAACATGTATTCTCAATAGGGGCAGATCCAAGGAATCAAGTGACCACGTTAGAAGAGAATTCTAATGATATAGTGAAAAAAATAGAACAAAAAAACTTATAGAGGATATCTAACCCGAACCAGCCTTAGCATGAATCAGTCACTAAATCACGCATCCAATATATTTTTTTTCTATAAAAGTTTGTGCCTCGGTCAAATATCGAGACATAATTTATTAGATAAAAAATAGAACTACATGAGTCTGAAATAAGGGATATTATTAAAATCGTTATCATATAAAGGGATAAGCTGAACCAAAAAGTCGTCCTTCCAAGTTATTCCCCGACTGATTACCTTATTAACAAGACCATCGGCAACCATGTTCGCTTTACAAAAGGCATGAATGGCAATGATATTAGTCCCTATAAGAAAGTCAATGCATTTCATCTAGAGGGTGGTCAATAGACATGAAAGATGCACCACTCCCTCCCAAAGATCATGGACAATAGTGGTTGAGTCACTTTCAATCCAAATATTATTCCAGAACTTTTTCTTGGAAAAGCTGACGACATGTATCACACTCATAATTTCTTCTTCCAAAGATAAAGTAGTACCACAACTACCAAAGAAGCATCCAATACACTGATCAAGGTAGTCTCTGAAGATAGCACCACATCCTGCAGGTCCTAGATTTCCTTTAGAAGCACCATCAATATTCACTTTGATTCATCATGGAAGCGGTGCTTGCCAGAACAACTCAAAAGTGTGCATTAGATGTTTGTAGAGCCATAAATCTGAATATATGGAGGATATCAAAATCAACAATATTGTTGTCACAATAATCTTTTTGGATCGAAGCAGCATCCCTAATGGAAATGAGAATTCATATCTTACCTGCATTGAGATTGAATGAGTAATTGTTGTGAATAATATATTTTCTATCATACTAGATCACATGAAGGAGTTCAAAAACTATAGTGAGGAAGAGGTTCGTGATTTGTTAAGAGAAATCTATATCCACACGTCGTTTTAATTGAAGTCTTAGAGAATCAATAAAAATCCACCTCCAGTCAAAAATGTCAGAAATATAACTCCAAAGGGCAGAGGTAGTAGAACAAGATAGGAATAGATTGTTAGTATATTCTCTATGTTGGTGGAAAAAAGGACACATGGTGCCAAGATAGAATCCAAAGGACTGAAGAAAAACCTTAGTGGGGATACGGTTATAGTCAAGTCTCCAAATTTGTGTAAGTCTTGAGGGTTTAATCTAGGGTTTGTCGAATGATTTCAACCAAAAAAATCAAGATCAGAATTTAAAACATTATGTTTATAGAAATTTTTTGAATCAAGAATATCATTGTGAGGAGGCTCCCAAATGAGGAAATATTAGGAATTTGAAAATGTTTAGTTATCAATAACTTGACTAATGTTCTAATGATATTTTGAGATATGAGATTGTATAACGTCTTTTATAGTAGTGTTACTATTTTCTGGAAGAGAATTAGGATAGACCATAGAGATGAGGGGGGTGCCAGACCAATTACATAGCCAAATGTTCAGGGTACATTCCATACTAATCATCCATCTATAATTAGTAATAATATTAGACAAGTATTTCCTAATATAGGGCTAGATAAAATAATTAATGTAGTTCAAATTTTCTTTTATTATCTTTGAAATAAATCTTTTTTTAGAAAAAAATGGATTCAGAATTGTTTTGAATTATCCTCCATGGGAGTCTTTCTTGTAGGGAATCATTAAAAAGACGTAGGTTTTTGATGAAAAGATCACCTTTTTCAAGAGGTTTGCAGCATGTAGTCCAAGGGACAATTAATAGTTTCCTTTCAAGAATACTTCCTGTCCAAAAAAAAGTTCTTGATGTAAATGTTTATTTTTTTAAAATAAAATCAGGCAATTTGTAGACCATCAGCAAATAGACTACCATGGAAAAATGGTGGATTTCACCTGACAAATCCTACCAGCCATCAAAATGGGTTTACCCTTCGAGGAGGACAGTTTCTTTATGATATGATCCATCATATTGGTAAATTACATAGATTTGGGCCTTCCCCAAAAAATCCGAAATCCAAGGTAGTTAAAAGGGATTGAACCTTATTTGATGCCTACACTATATATAATACTATTTTTTCTAGATGAAGAGAAATTTTTTCTAAAGAAAATATAGGTTTTTTTCTAGCTTATAGACTGACCAGAAATTTCTTCATAATGAGACATGGTATTTTTTACAAATTTAATATTATTTTTGTCCCCTTTGACGAATAAAATGATTTCATAAGAATATAGAAGATGAGTTCGCACATTTATGTTTCTGGCAGCCTAAATAGTGTTGATATTGTTTTTATAAACATGGGGGGTGAGAGATCTACTTAGATAATCTTATTCAATAGAAAAAATAATTGCTGATAGGGGATCACCTTGTGTGACTCCTTGTGTGCATTTAATGTAACCCTTAGGGTAACCATTGACAAGGACCGAAATGGAAGCCGAATTTTATAAAGAATTTATCCCGTTGATGAACGTTTCAATAATACCAAAGGACTTAAGGACATTGAATTTGAATCCCCAATAAATTGTATCAAAATCTTTCCTAATATCGTGTTCAATGGAAATTTTTCCTCCTCTGATAGCTTTATTGAGGGTGTTTTTATATTTAGAGGCTAGGAAGATGTAGTCTTGTATAGTACATCCCTTGATGAAACCAAATTAATTCCATGAAACAATTTTATTTCATAAAGTGGAAATTATATTAGAAAGATGTTTAGTAATGATTTTGTATATAGAATTGAGAAGAGAAGTAGGTTGGAAAAGGTGAATTTCAGAGGCGTTGTCCACTTTTATAATTACAGTAAGAAATTGAGAATTTAGGTAATGAGGAATATTACCAATAGAAAAAAAGGCTCTGACAAGCTTACAAACATCTTTGTGAATAATCTCTCAGTATTGTTGGAAGAAGCCATTGTTAAAGCCATCTAAGCCTAGGGAACTATCAGGGTTAAGACCGAATATAGTGTCTTTGATTTCATGGTCAAGAGGGATTATAAGAAGATGGAAATTTTCTTACTCAGTTACCATAATCGAAATGAGATCAGTATGTAGGTCTTTGTTTATATTTGGGCTATTGAAAATGTTATCAAAGTAAGAGACCACATAATTTTCTATTCCCTCCTCAGATTCTATGAGAACATCATCATTCCTAAGAAGAAAAAGGGTCCTACATAATTTTTTTATTATTTGAATAGAGTTTTAGAACTTGGTATTTCTATCACCATTAGAAATATATTTAGCCTTAAATTTTTGTTTTAGTAAGTTATCTTTAAGTGTAGGGAGACTGTTTAATTTCACGGAAATGTTACTTTCAATCTGGGGGTCCAAAGAGAAATCAGAGCTAGTGGAGGAGAATTGAATTTGGATAAACTCCCACTCAAGGTTAGATATATCCTTGTAAATTTGTTTATATTTATAATTACACCAATTTTTGAGACATACCTTGAGGTGGTTTAATATGGTAACAAAAGAAAAGGAATCATTGAAATGATTTATAGAATCCCAACACTTTTTTATGCTGTTAGAACACTTCAGATCTACAGACCAAGAATTGTTGAATTTGAAAGAGAGACCTAGTTTAGCTCTTTTAGTAAAAATATTAACAAGATTGAGATGATGGTTCATATTATGTATGGGAAATGTGATGCTAGAAATGGTGTCCCAAGTGTCTAGAGCAGGTATATATGTGAAGGCCCTATCCAATTTTCTGGAAACAACCATATTGTAGTGTCTTCTATACCAAGTGAAATTGGCATGAGTGAGGTTAACTTCTACAAGGTCACAATATTCAATTGAAGTTCTAAATTCTCTAGAGAAAATGGATGAATGTGACAGACTAATTTTTTCACTATGGGAAAGAATAGTGTTAATGTCACCAATCACAAACTGGGGATCATGATTGGTGCTAGATAGCCCATAAATATCATACCAAAGGGGACTTCATTCTTGATATCTATTCTTAGTATAAATCATGGTACAAAAAATATGTGTTCCATTTAGGAAAAAATCACAAGTGAACATCTACTTAGAGCTTTTGAAAGTATTAACATTCTATAAGGAGACATGATAAAAAAATTAAGGTCTCCATTTCCGCTTCTGAAATGATTTTATGCTCCCATACCTGCCACACATACTACATCACATCACATTCTGTCCATAGACACCTGGTTCACACACCACATCACATCAGAAACTACCCACAGACACTTGGACCACACATCAAATCACATCCTACACATAGAAACCTGGTGCAGAGAACACATCACATCACATCCCACCCACATACACCTAGTCCATACATCACTGTCGGTTAATCTCCAACACCAACCTGTATCACTGCTACTAAAGGATGAGTTAGGGAGAGGGGGTATCCAACCATCCATATCACCAACATCCTAGGAGTTTGTGAATACACCTGGAACTCAACAACATTGAGAATTGGTAAGGTCATCTAACTTATATGGGGGTACATATAAAATAACATAAAGAGACCTGATATATAGATAACACAAAATACCCAACCTATGGGTTCACATATACTACACTAGAACACTATACATCAATTGTCACAACTTTTTCCACCACTATATGAAACAACATGAAACTACCTAAAAACCCACAAAACATTTCCCACTTCTAGATATAGTTTTCAATACATTTTTTTCATTATCTATTTCATTTAACATTATACTATTTATTAATTTATTCAATTTAGTTATCCTATTACCACAAATCCATTTATATTCTATATCATTTATCTACTAGGATATTTTGTTTTTTTAATCATTATAGTTCATCCCATGGATAATTGGATAACTATCTCCACCATTCCACACTACAACTGGCCCAACTCATACAATATGAAAACCCTCGTCTTTATTACCATTAATTAATGATTTATTACATAAGATTATACATAATACAGCCAAGAAGATGTAGAAGTGTAGTGTATTTGGGAATTATGTAAATAGCATAATATCATGAACATGTGATACAACAAAATTTTTGAAATGTTCCTTTACATGACCTTAAAAATCATCGGTCCTCTAAAAATATATGAGATAACCTGGGGACATACATAAGAGAAGGGTTAGATATAAATCCTATTATGGGAATATAAAATAAAGAAATTATTATATAATAGTAAATAGTAATTTAAATGGAACATAAATGTGGTGAGGATCACAAAGATGAACAATAATTCCTGATATAGAATGGTAACATAAAGGAAACATGATAATGTCAAAAAAAAATTTAAACATGAAATCATAAACTTAGGTAATGTATAACCACCAATAAATCATAACATGGTGAAAAAAGTCCCATGATGGATTAGGGTCACTCTTTAATACCTTTAATGACATCTCATGAGCCTAAACAATTACCTCATTCATTAGAGTTGTATATAATTATGGGAACACCCATAACATCATATCATGTTCATGCATAACTGTTCAACATAATTTATTCAACATAGGATCATATTTCGTCACATTTAATTCAATTATTAATGACTGTATAATATAATACATGGATGTTCGCAATAAAAGAATATTAAAATGTTTAGGTTAATAAACTTTAGGGTAAATAGTTATGGTATTCACAACACAATGTTATATCATGGAAAAATCATAGTGAAATTTCGGAAAAAAAATGACAGTATTTAAAGATTACAAAAATGGCTTAATGAGAGAGAAAGTGGTATCTCATAATTTGGACATAAAATTTAAAGTAAAATTATGCCTAAAAATATATCCCAAAATTAGTAATCGTAAATAAAATTATTAAATTAATGAATATTATTAAATAAAGAGGAGAAGGAAAGGACCCCTTACTAAATTTTGGCATAATAATGACTTCGGTAAAAGCTATAACGGGAGGTTAGAAATGATATATAATTATTAGGATATAAATTATAAATCAAATAGATATTTATGAATTTATAACCAATATATATTCAAAATTTATAAATATAAAGAATGTTCTTGAATTTAAAATAGGAGAGTTAAGTCCCTTAATCTTGGTACGAAAAATCACAAACCAATTTCAGCAGTATAAATGGTGTACATAAAGGTTCATGGGAGAGAATAATGAGAGTTTAAAGGGTATATAATTAAATGGAAACAAATTTAATTAATTTTGATTTATAAAAACATAATCAATAAAGAAATAATGGATAGTAAGAGAAACAACATAAAAAGGAGCTTGAATAAAAATAAGAGACGAAGATCCCTTACCTAGAGAGGGTGATTCCAAAATCTTTGGGGAAAGATAATTAAGATATTTAGGGAACCTTGAGAGGACTATATAAAGTTTAGGGTAGAGTATGGATGTGCCCCAAGGTTTTTGAGTGAAGTATAATGGGAGATTGGGTTGGTTTATTTAGGAAAATAAAGGGAAGTTCTTTATTATTTCACAAACTTAAGTTATAGACTCTCTATAATAAAATAATCAAAAAACACAAATATTACCATATATTTTTCCCATTTTTTCTTCCAAATTAGAGTTTTTTCATTGGTTTTTATGGAAAAGGGTAGAAATCATTGAAATATTACCTTGGTGATATGGAGGTGAGTCATGTTCATAAAGAAATGATTTTAAAACTTTAAAACATAATACAGGTTTTGGAGGATTTGTAAAGGATTTATAAAATTAATAAAATAGACTAAAAATAACATTATTTCAAATGGGAAACATATATTTTGTTTCTTATACCATTTATATCATTTATTACATCACATTTGTGTCATTATGACGTCATAATACACATCGTATATTTATACCATATTTAATTTTTATCTGAGAATTTGACTGTATCAGAAAACAATGAAAAGACCATCATTGGAAAATTTAGATATTTTGATTACAAAAATGTTATTTATTTTATCAAAATAGTTCTATAAATACAAGAAATTAAAATTTTAAATGAAAATCTATGTTTATAGAAAAACAATAGTTTTTTGAGAATAACTGTTTTATAACACTTATAAAAATTACATTTACACATCGTAGAATAATATTATAATTTATATTTAATATATAATATTTAATAGTACTATTTTATTAAATAATAAGTAATTTTTTTAATTAAATAAATATTGTTTCTTCATTAAAACTATATTTTACCCCAAATTCATTTTATGTTTTAATGTATCAAATATCTAATTTTATCACAATAATTATCAAATCATTTATAAAGTAAAAAAAATTATTCTTAATTATATTGAAATTAAATTATATATATTCATTATATTAGGGTTAATTTTTTCCTAGACCTTGTTAAAATATTTTTACCCTTAATTAACTTATGTTTTCCCTTTTCTATTGTAATAAATATTTACTATGGTTATTATTCATATTCTCAAAAAAATATGTTAAAATTATTACCTAATATTAATTATGATTATTTAAAATATGGAATAAATTTTATGAGAATAATATAGAGATTTTGAAGAATTTAATTTAAAATAAAACCCACAATTATGATGGAAAACGATTATCTGAAAGTTTCATTGTTCAAGGAAAAGATGATTCTAGTTTATCTCTATAACTAATAATATTCATTATGTGAATTTAATTTAATAAATATAGATATATAATCAAAACATTTAATTTAAATCATTTCTCATTAGTGTTCATTTAAATTAGTTATAATGGAGAAACATTATGCATTTCAAAACAGTTTTTAGAAAAATGCATTTTAATTCTAAAAATATACTTATACTAAAATAAGGTATAAAGATGATTTAAATTTAATTAATTGAATTAAATATTATTAAATAATATATAATTTACTTTTAAATCAGATTAAAATTATATTGATTCATTTTTATTAATTAATATATCTAAATAAATGAAAATTTTATACAAAAATAGTATTCTCACTATTCGGTAAAAAATATATTTTTTTTAAAAATCCAAAACATTCACCATATTTTAATTTTAATTTGAAGATATAAAAAATGTAGCTCATTTTATCAAATATATTTTCAAAATTTTATATAAAATATTTATAATATTTTTTCATAAAAAGAAATTATTATTTTTGAATAAAATATATTTTCTAGAAAAAAGGGAAATTACCAAAACAAATTGAGTGGATATTTACTATGAATTTATAAATAAATTTATGAGGAGTAGGATATATATATATATTTCAAAAAAACATTATCTAACTATTATATGAAAATTTAATGTAAATTTAAAGATAGTTGTATTTAAATAATCTTTGTTTGGTTGGGTTTAATGTTTCGTATCACATTTTCTATCAAACATAGTTTTCACTTTAAAAAACATGGGGCATTACATTCATCCCACTTTAATAAATTTCAACATCAAAATTTAATCTTGATCTTTGTAATAAATTTTTTGACACCTGAAAATATCTTTATTGAAAACCTACATCATAAAAAGGGTTAATAAAATATCCACTCGAAAAGAGAGAAAGGGGAGTATGAAGGTTATCACATTATTATATTCCCACATAAGATAACATTAGTGGTAAGTGAAAAAATAGACATGGAATATAAAAATAACACCAAAGAACTAATAGTGTGAAATAGAGAACATGGTTAGTATAAAATCAATAACCAAACAAATTGTAAATCTATGATGGGTGAAATGACCATCCATTCATCAGAAATGAATGTAATACGCCGAAATTTTGGTTTTTAGATTATTTTCCAGGATTTTGGAAAACAATTTACCATCTAGACTAGGGAAAAAAATAAATATACATCCTTTAAAAGTATAATATAATCCTTTAATGAATTTCTACTACAATCTCATCTTTTATCAAAATGATGAATACTAAAGATGAATTTTCTTTTATGATTGAAGAACTAAAATAAGAATCTAACAGATCACATGATCCATCAAAGAATCATAATATATTCTTGTTATCTTTAATAAATCCAAAATTGTTAATATAAAGTAATATAATTTTAAAAATTAATAAACCTTAATACATTATTCTCCCAAATTCCAAAAATAATCCCAAAGGTTTAACATATATCACTTATTAAATAAATATCCATATATCTCAAATAAAACTAATAACATCTACATTAAAGAATGATTTAACCTAAAAGGTTGTTTCATACCCTTCATATTACACCTATAAAAACATAATATCATTCTTCCCAAATAATCCATTATATTAAAACTAATGGGTATATATACCTTAACCCAATAGAACATCTCCCAAAATATCATTAATCACATCAAAATAAAAAAACATTGATCCTGTAATATGTTTACCAATATATCTTTAATCATACTGAAATTCCATCACATAAATCTTCAAAAGTTGTATTAATGATTTTAAACATAATATTATCCTTTGAAATATCATCCCAAGAATATTTAGGTTAATACACACATCAAACACATATTAAGGGTTATTAACAGACATATCACTAATTCACTTTTATAGGTTATCTATACCATTAATCAAATATTTAAAATCCATAAAAACCCTCTATGGAAGAATCATTAGATATTTCATGATTCTTATACCCATAGTGTCATTGATATACTACTTCTACAACATAAACCTCAAATAAAAATACAGAAACACTTCAATCCTTACACTTCAATGATTTATGTAGAATATGTCATTTCTTAGTCTAGGATTTACCTTTGGATTAGTACTTTTACTCAGATAATGTCCATATTCTCCCCACATAAGACTTTGAAAAAAAAATGTGTTACATAGGATATAATTTATTCCAGTATATCACACTCTTCATTTTTTATGGAAACTATAGACTTTATGGCCTATTTTTTCACACTTATAACACCATTTAGTTCCTTAGTGGCATTTCTCTTGGTGCCTCTTTACACATTTTTGGACATGTATGGAAATGAATTTTCATTCCATTATCTACATTATTAATTGAACTTTCTTGAGACATTGTCCTCCTCTTATTTTATGTCTTTGGACATTCAACTATGTTCCAATTGTTAATTGTGTTTTTTGATAACTGGTTTAGCATAATCACAATATGTCTTACTTGATATCCCATCATGTTTGGTATCTCATTTAGAAATTCATCACATTACCCATAACATTAGCTGTTAACTCAGTTCCTCCTATTTCTAGCCATTGACGAGAAAAAAGGGGGATTTAGGGATGATCACTTTAAATTATGAAACAGAAAAATGAGAATCCAATAACATTAAAGGGATAACTTATAAATGACATGTATTTCTATAACTTGTGAATTTATAAGCTTCATTCTATGTTATCCATTATCTATGTTCGAATATAGAATCTTATAATAATTGTTATTACTTTAATAGTGGTTCATAATGAGTTTTTTAATTTAACAAAGAATATCCCATGGGAGTTTCAAACAAGGAGTGACATGAGGCCCATTGTCAGGAACTATTTCCAGATTGAGTCCATCTTAATATGTAATTTTCATGTGTTAACAATAGATACACATGTTCCAGAGTTATATCCACTTTTCATCTTTATACAGGGGTGTATTTTCTTGAAAACAACTAAATCTACACATTACTAGAATTTAGTGTTGTTTTATTTTGTTTCGCATTATCCCAATGTATTTTTATAGAGTTTCTTAATCATAATCCAATAAATTAATAAATTTTACTTTGATACCAACTATGACAACCCTTGTTTTTATTACACATCAATTCATAATTTGTTACATAAGAATACACATAATATAACCAATAAAATTTGGATGTCTTGTGTATATGGGAATTAGGTACATAGTATATCATCTTGAACATGGGATATTACATCATTATTGAAAACATACTTAACATTCTCTTAGAAATAATTGGTTATCTAAAACTTCATTAGATAACCTGGGGACGTATATAAGAAATTGGTGAGCTATAAAACCTAGTAAGGGAATATAAAAGAAGCATAACAAGAATAAATTATTACATTTTATTAAATAGGAATAAAATGTAATATAAATGGGGTGAGGAATATAAACATGAAAAATAATACATGATATTTTATGGTAACATAATCACAACATGGGAATGTGGAATCAACTTTAAACCTAAAATCATAAACATAGGTCAAGGATAAGAGCCATGATATCATAAAATAATGGAAAAAGTCTCGTGATAGATTAGGTCCACTCCAAAATCTATTTTTTGATATCTCATTGGACTAAAATATTACCCAATGCATTGCAGTGTAATATAATTCTGAATTCACCTGCCACATTCGAATCATATACAAGAATAAGTGTGCCACCTAGATCATTCAAAATATGATCATATTTCATCACATTTAATTCAAAGATTAAGGAGTATGAAATAGATACATGTAGATACCCAATAAAAATAGTATAGTTATGTCTATGTGAATACCATTGAGTGTAAATAGGGATGGTATTCACAATACAATGGTTTGGTATGGAAAAATCTTAGTGAAATTTCGATAGCATAATGATAGTACTTAAAGATTCATAAAATGTTTTAATGAGTGTGAAAAGGGTATCTCATAATTTTTGAAATAAAATAGACAGAATGTGGGATGTGAAAAAACATATCCTAACATTATTAATTTTAAATAAATGTCATAAAATGAAGAATATTCTTGAATAAAGTGGATAAAGAAACATTCCCTAACTAAATTTCAGCATAGTAACAACTTTGAAATATTATATAATTTTAGGGGATAAATTATATCTCATTATTAGGAAATAAATTGAAAATTATAGATATATTTATAAATTAATAACCCCATGATGCTCAAAATGGATAAATATTAAGAATGTTCTTTGAATGAAAAGAGGTGAGATAGGTCCCTTACTTTTGGTACATAAAATTGCAGGTCAAATTCAACAACAAAACAAGTTTACATAAAGGTTCATGGGAGGGACTAATGAGAGTAAAAATGTTCCCTAATCATATGGACAAAAAAATATAAGTAATTGGTAAGTATAAAAACATACCCAAATAACAAAAAATGTAAATTAAGAGGAACAAAAAAAATAGGTGCTTGAATAAAAAGAAGAGAGAGAGATCCCTTATCTTGAGATGGTGATTCCAAAATCTTGGAAGGAGCTTATTTAGAGTTGGAGGAAAACTTTTGAGGAATATAGAGAGGGTATGGAAATTTAATGATGTTCCCCACATGTTTCTAGTTAATAGGAATGGCATATTTTTTGGGTTCATATAGGAAAATAGAGGGGAGTTCTTCCTTATTTCCCAAATATAGGTTTTAGACTCTATATAATAAAATAATCAAATAATAAAAACCATACCATTGTTTTTTCCATGATTTCTAAAAAATATTATTAGTTTTAATTATTTTATATGTCAAATGGTTTAAATCATTAAAATATTACCTTGGTGGTGTGGAAGTGAGTCATGTTCATAAAGAAATGATTTTAAACCCTAAAAATATAATATATGTTTTGGATTTTTAATAATGGATTTATAAAATAAATCAAATAATATAAAAATAACGTTATATTATATAGTAAGTATATATTTTTTCATGGGTACCATTAATATCATTTATTACATCACTTTTTGATCATTATAATGTCATACTACACATCTTATATTTATACAGCATTTATTTTTTACTCAAAAATTTGACTAACTCAAAAAATTATGAAAAAGTCACCATTGGATAATTTGGACATGATAAATCCAAAAATGAAATTTATTTTATAAAAATAATTCTATAAATATTATAAATTAAACTTTAAATTAAAATCATTGTTTATTGTAAAATACAATTTTTTGATAATAATAATTTTCTACCTCTTAGAAAAATTATATTTATACTACATAAAATTATATTACCATTTATATTTAATATGTAATGAACTAGAATTATATTAATGAAATTTTACCTCTTATATTTATTTCATATAGAATAAATCACATAAAATCATTTATAGAACACAATACAAAATTTATAAATGAATAATGAATGAAATACGAGGTATTACTAGAAGTTTAGGAACTTATACCAATGGAATCGTAACTTCAACTTTAGAATAGTAATGTAACCCATAGGAATAATAAACTAGAATATGTTATAGTAACCCAAACTATTAAAGTATTAATAAAATTCGGTTATCTTATAAATAAAAATATGATATACCTATATCTTGGAATAAGTAAAAAAATATTTTAAATATAATAAATTAAGTGTTAGTATTTTTATATGTTATAAATATTTAATTAAAATTTTATTTAATTATTTAAAAGAAAATATATTTTAATAAAATATATTCATATATTAATATTTTTTTTCTTATTATTATAGGGTAATTTTATGATACCTTAGTTAATTTTTGAAAGTGTCATAAAATCTATTATAATATTAAAATTGGAATTTTTCGAATAAACAATGATTATAATTAAATATTAAATTAATAATATTCAGAAAATTATTATCATAAAATGGAGTTAAATTTTTAATTAAACATTATAATAAATGGTAAAGTTTAATTTTTGGTATTTATAAAAAATACATGAATTTTTGTGAATAGTAAAATATGATAATTCACGATAAATGCTAAATACTTGAATTACTAAGTCATGGATCGTGTATTTCTGAGGTAAGCCCATATTATAAAATTATACATTATTATTTTGATATATATTTTGATAATTCTCAAACTTTTCATAGTATTGAGACAAAAATAATAAACAAATGAATAAAAAATTTGAAAAACACCCCTCTCCTCCACTATAAAAACCACCCCTTATCCTCGCAGCTCCAAAGCCTTGAATCTTGTCCAATTTCATACTATTTCATCTCTAAGGCCTATTACCCACGTTAATTACGTTTTGGTCTCAAAAAAATTCCAAAACTAAATTCCCTTAACGATATTCTCAAGGAGAAGATTTCAAGAGGTAAAAATCTCTTCCCTTTTCTCTTAATTTCTTTTCATGTTATTTTATTTTACAATTATATCCTCAACTAATATATCCCAAAATCAATGATAAATACATTATATTATATATAAATTAATTTTATCATGTAAATGTAAAATAAACTATCAAATATCTTATCCTCTTCATTTTCTTCTAAAGATGAAAACATCAACCATGAGGTGCCAATTTATAGCTTTTGTCGATGATGTATTTTTGTTTTTCAATTACACCTTTATTTATGATAATAAAACAATTTTTATTGCTAAATACGATTATGATATATTAAATACAACCAATTAAAAATTATGGAACCATTATATAATCATGATATTAATTAAAGAAACAAAAATTGTTTGTTATGATCAAAAAACCGCCAAACAATCTAAATGATTATCACTAACGTCTTGTCTAATGATTCATAATCATACCAAATAAAAAATAAATTATATAACTATTTAATATATTTTATGTTCATTAATAATATATAAATTAAATTACGGACATCTACTTCCATTTCACATGATCTTTTGTACATGTATACAAGTGAACTAATCATGAAAACCAAGGAAACAAACACTTCCAAATGAAGAAATTGAATCTTATAACTCATCAAAGAGGTCATAAATAAACTTAAAAACCCTTAGAAAAATAAAATACATGTATAAAATATTATTAATTAATTAATTAATGGATTTAATTTGATTATCCATGACATTAAGTGTAAGTATAGAAAACATTTAGACATAAGGTAAGGGTTTCTTCCCGAATCACCATTTTCATTCGGGTTGTGCTTTATCTCTCTTTACACCAATGTATTTCATCATTATCATTATATAATTTTTAAAATTTCTATTTATATTTTTCAAACTCATTTATTCATATCATTTCATCTTTTTTTTGGGAAATACATGATTTACAAGGTTTCGTTCTCAATTCGTTACAATACGCAAGCCTGATTAAATAGAACTTCTCATTTTCTTACCCATTTTCAGGCACAATCCATAATCTATTTTAAGACACCATTATTTTTCTAAAATAACTAATTTTTTTTCATAAAAAACTATATTTGTTCATATCTGGTTTTATACAAACAATTATGACAAATACAAATGATTTTTCCAAAAGAACTCCTCCTTCTAAAGTAAAAAGGGGATTTCTCTCAAAAATTAATCAATGATTTTATTAGTGTATTTTTATCTATTTCAAAACTACTGTTTAATCTTATGATTTATTTAGATTGAACTCTTATGTTTATCATCTATCATATTTTATTTAATATTTTACGATTAGTTTGACTGTGGTTGTGCTATATTGATACTATTCACCATATTACTCAAAATGGTTAGTGATTAAGTTTACTGATTGGGGAAAGTTATTTACATTTCGAACATATATGTTGTTTATGTATCATCCCATTAATATGAAGAAATAATTGGACTTAGTAAGTGATGGGTTGGGATGACTATAGCCCCTCAATGCATCATTAGGTCTCCTGAGACAAAAAAGATATAGATTTCACTGACGCCTTAACCATTTATTTTTCAGATGTCGTGGCCCAGGACTCAAAGATATGTTTGAGATTTCCATAATTATGCATTACCTCATAATTATATTAGTAAATAATAGACATGTGATTATTCAACATGTAGAATATCCATGGTTATGATTCATGTGATTATTTATATGGTGTTATTTATTTATCTTTTAATTCTTCCATTTTATGATCAAGGTTATGTTTTGTTGAAATTTGTTTCATTTATTAACATTTACTTATTGTTTATGTTTGTTTATGATTCCTTCAACTATATTTATTTCCCTTACTGAGCATCTGAGCTCACTCCTTTATTATGTTTTATTTTTTCATAGGAAGTGAAGATATATATTATGAATAACTTTTAGGGATAACATAAGAGTTTATGGGTGTTTCTAATGAAGTTTCTATGTTTTTTTCTTTCAAGTATTAATGTAAAACTTATGTTTCTATATAGCTTTCAAAAACTACTAAAAAAATTGGTCCTTTGGGATGCAAACACCTATTCATTTTACTAATGAAATTAATTAAGGCACCCGATCTGGGATACTGGGGTCAGCGTATTTACATAATATATACTATTTAATAATACTATTTTATTAAAATAAAATTTATTTAAAAAATTATTAATTTAAAAAGGTGTTTAATCATGAAAATTATATTTTACCATAACTATAATTTATGTTTTAACATATCAAAAATCTAATTTTTATCAAGATCGTTATTTGATCATTTATAAATTTAAAAAAAATTAGAGTCATTATTATATTTAAATAAAAACTATATATTCATAATATTAGGGTTAATTTGTTCCATAACATTATTAAATTATTTTTTCCCATAATTAACATATTTTCTTCCTTTTACCATTATAATTAATATTTACTACAAAAACTATTCAAATTTTAAAAAAATATTTTGAACTTATTAAAAAATATTAATTATGATGATTAAAAATATAGAATCCTTTTTTTCATAATTAATTCATATATTTGGTAGAATTTCATTTAAAATAAAACCTACAAGCACGGTGGTAAAAGATTTTTTGAAAGATGCATTTTTCGAAGAAAATATGATTTTAGATTAACTCTACAACTAGTAGTCTTCATTATATGAATTAAAATTCATAAATATAGACATATAATACAAAAAACACTTTTAAATAATTTATCATTAGGTGTTAAAATATATTAATTATAATGGAGAAACATTATGCATTTTGTAATAGTTTTCAGAAAAATGTGTTTTTAATCCTAAAAATAAACTTATACTAAAATCTGGTATAAAGATTATTTAAATGTAATTAATTGAATTAAATATAAATAAATAATACTTTTGTTACCTTGAAATAAAATTAACATAATATTGTAACTTTTATATCACTTAATTTATCAAATGAAATTATAAGGTTTCATAAATATTATATTTTTGACTATTTATTGAAAAATCAATATTTTTCAAAAAATACCAAAATTCAACCCTAGGTTAATTTTGATATGATGATATAAAAATTTTATTTAATTTTATCATATACTTTTTCTAAATGTCCTAGAAAATAATTATAATATTTCTTTCATATAAAGGATTAACAATATTTTTTGAAGAAAACATATTTTGAAGAATAAAGGGACATTATCAAAACATGATTGATTTTTTACTAAGAATTTATCATTAATTTTATACCGAGTAAGATATATATATATATATATATATATATTATAAGGAAGTTAATCTTACACAAGTTGTAAAATATAATTTAATGTTTAAAATGGTCAAATCTAAATAATCATTATTTGTTTGGGATCAGTATTGTGTATCACATACACTATCGAACATAGTTTTGTCTTTTAAAAACTCAATGCGTTACACAGAACCAATACCAAAAAACCAAACATCCACCATTTTCACTACACCACATCACCCAATCCATCTCACCCTATCAACCACTTATCATTTTTTTCTTGAAACACCATCACCACATACCACTAGCCTCTATGCCACAACCATCATGTCGCAACCTTATGACACTACAACAGATAATTGCCCACATCACATTCATGTGAACTAACCACCACATCACTACCCTATGTACTAAAAAGACCATATAATCATTAACATGACTACACAAAAACCCAAAAAACTTAGTTAAAACACAATAAGCACAAGAATATACAACAACACATAAACTGTTTTCCAAGATTATTCATAAGCATTGTCACATATCTTCTTTATTTACCATGGGTATTTTCACACAAACCAAAATCCACGGGATACAATTTTTTTAACCAAATAAAATTTCCTTATAATTAAATTTTGGGAGAGATCACACAACAACATATTAAGGGTCATTACAGTATAACAACTACACTAGAAACAAGGCTACCAAAAGCCATTACTTTTAGAATTGGAAACAGATATGCATAATAACATCAAAAAAATATATCAAAGTGGTAAAGAATTCATAAAATCCCCATTCCCATCAATTTTAGACCGTTAAAATAAATATATCACTACATTGACCCTTACTATCCCCCAAAAGGTAGGAAAAAACATGAAGATCACACACGTAGCACATAAATTGGTTAGAATGAGGATCCCCTACCAGAAGGAAGCATTCTGATCCCACTACACACTAAAAGGTGAAGAAGAAACTATCCATAACCACAAACACATCATGAGATCATGGATTAACCTATGCCACACTAAAGGGGTTAAAAAAATGCAACCCATATAGACCCCAAACTAAACCAACACCACCGTAGTGGTTATACAAAGAAGACCAAAAGGAAAAACCATAGGTAAGAGAGAAGAACTCACCAAATATTTCCAATTGGAGTCCATTGTAACCCAAGGATCAAAGTAAGGGAGAAGGGGGGTGATTACCCTATATGATCAACCTAAGGTATTCCCAAAAAGAGAGAGTAAGGGAGGTATATGACTGAATGAGAATAAAATTGGCCAAGCATTCATTATAAATAGCATAGATCTTATAAGTTTAACATCATGTATTCTACTCATGAGTTGAATTCAATGGGATTCCATAGATTACAAGATGTGAAAGAATTAAAAGTCATAAAACCATCATATCTTGGTTTTTTTATAAAATTAACTTCATATCACCCTTTAATTAATTTCACTTCATGTACTACTTGCACAAAATGAATCCATTTCACAGTTTCCCCTTATACCACATACAAGTTGTGAAACCAGTTGGCTACACAAATTGGAAATCACCAATTCACATCATGTAAACAATTCATGATGTGAATATCTTGAAGTAGCTATGTTGCACCATGAAGCATCGTGAAAACTCCTAAACACTCCTCTAAAAAACCTTCAACACCCAAAATAGACAATGAAATATACTGAGAAGGAACAAACCATTATAGAAGATAACTCTCAAATGATTCTCATCTTCTAGAATCAAAACCAAACATGGTAAAATAAAGGGGTTCAAAACTATCCCATCAGATACCTTTTAAGGATCTCATCAAATCTCAAATTCCACCACATCACCACACAACCACATCAAAATCAAAACATCCCAAACCAACCATTACTATAACCAATACAAAATTCCACACTCAGAATATAAATCAGGGAATTCCATCCACCATGTAAAGATACTATCAATTCTTGGTTGCACCCACTCACTCACATGGTTTTAATTACTACATAGTATAATGAATATTTATTAGTAATCAAGTTCTACCATTTTTGTGGGTTAGAAAAATTATCACAAATAACTCATTAAAGAAAAAACACATTACATAACATATAAAAACCTGAAAATCACATCATCCAGAAAACAAGAACAAATCAAGGCTCAAGATACCATAGGTTTCTGGTCATGAATATCCATCCTTCACTCCCAAGTACTCTACTCTAGTCCACCATTCCTCCATAACACGTGAACCATGGGAACTGGTTTTTCCATGCAACACCATCTATAAATAATCCTAGGTCTCTAATGGATTATCCATTAATGTTTTATCTTCCTCAATACCCAACTCTCCCCAATAAATAATTTGGGATTCATCATGAAGATACTAATGAAGTTGAAACACATCAAAAATATCATGAATACTATCTAGTTGTGCTGGAAATGTCAATAGATACACCACCTCACCAAAATTACCCAACACCTCAAAGGGCCTAAATAACCTAGAAGAAAGCTTACACCCCTACTAAAAATCTACTACCTACACTGAGGGGAGACTCTCAATAACACATAGTCTCCAACCTAAAACTGAAGAAGCCTCCACCTATGATCAAAATAGTCCTTCTGAATGTCATATTTCACCCTCATCCACTCATTAACCAATTGGATATTCTTGGTCATTATCTACACCACATCAGGCCTAATAAATTCCAGCATCCCAACCCCCATCCAACAAAATATATAATGACATGGTGAACTATAGAACACCTCAAATTGATCCATACTGATGGATGAGTTATAAATATTTTTGTATGAAAAACTGACTTAAGGTAGTTTTATTACCCAGGATACAACAAAGATGTAATAAATTGTATTTTTCGTGTATTATTTGTTATATATTATATGGATTATTGATTATACTAGGCACTGAGATGACTAGTGATTCTGAGGCTCGGTGTGACCAAAAAAATCCTTGAAATATATTATATATATTAAATAACATGTGCATGAAATTTTTCTTAAAAACTGGAATAACTCCCAAAAATGGGCATAGATCATAAATCCAAGGGAACAATTGAGTGTAGAATGTGAGATTGACCCTAGGAATGATATAATCTATTTTGGTGTGGTCATTTGTGAAAAGTTCATTACATGCCAAAAATTAATAAAATTAATTAACTAAATTGATTTATTTTATTTTATGCATTGCAGTGACTGAATATCCTTTAAATATATAGTTTTGAGGATTTATTCAGGGATGGATACTCAAACCTTGGAGATCTAGAGAGCCATTGGAGAGAATTTGTGGTGAATGATGATAGATCAGGACCAGGTCATGGATCGTTATGTCAACAGAGTTTGTGGATTTCATCAAATATGGAAGAAAAACTATTCTTTATCAATGAACAATACATACTCTAGGTAGGATGTTTGATTATTTATTTTCTATCCCATATCTTTAATCCTAGATGAGTGTGGATCAATTCCATTAACAAAATTGATATTCACGTCATCGGTAGATTTAATTTGATGGAATTATTATTTGGTCATTGTGATTTATTCCTCCTTATTATTCTTCCTCTACAAAAACATGTCAAGGAAAAATGAACAAATTATTAGGTACATTCAATAATTTCATGGATTATGTATTTCTCCCACATTTATTTGTTTGATCATCCTTGGTATTTTCCTTAGCAACCGGTTCAACCAGTAGCCGGTATTCGGTCATTGTGTGACTGTTATTCAGTACAACAGATCAATGTTGTAGGTAAGAATCACGAAGGTGGTTTTTGGGGAATCGAAGTAGAGGGTGAATGGATCAAGGTAGAGTAAGGCCAGATCATGAGTTCTTTGTTTTTATTTAGGGACACATGGTGTAGATATAGACGGATCGAGGAGATGGTTTTTGAGTAGATTGAGGACCCTAATCCCAGCTAGTGATGACAATAGAGGATGATCAATCCTATATCTATAAGCATCACTGAGATTTGTGGCTCTAGTGATGTGATTGAAAATGAAGAGGAAAAACTAGAAGTTCCGGAAAATTCCATTTTATAGGGCATATAACCCTATAAGGAAAGATGCATGGGACCCACTTGTGCGGTACTAGGGTTTCATGGTGATAAAAATATCACACCCCGTATGACATGTTCACATACCATGTGACACCTTTATGAAGAATTCATGTGTATCTCAGATGGAACATGGGCATGGGTAGGATTAAATGTAATGCCCTGACCCGAGTTGCCCAGAGTCGGTGCATTATTACATAACATTGGCATGATAACAAGAAAGATCAAGTCTTGAAAGACCGATTAGTTTAGTAGCCTTGGAATAACTAGATACATTCATAAAGTTTACATTACATCATAAAGTGAAAACTACTAAAACAACATCTTGTCTTAAAATCCCCTCATATTATCCCTTCAGGTCATTCATAAATTACTTCTTCACATCCTGGGTAAAATAAAACATTGAAAGGGGTGAGCTCAGATGCTCAGTAAGGATAACAATATAGTGGAAACATTCATAAAAAAGCATAAACATTTAAGGCAATGTTGTAACAACCCTAGATTTTGTGAAAAATATTCTTTTAATTTCATTAATGTCTTGTGTTGTATGCCACACCAAGATTACCTTGCGCTATACGCAACACCGTATTAGCTTGCAGTATACGCAACACTATTCTTGGATCGTGTTACACACAATTTTGATAATAGTTATTCTACGCAAAATTGAGTATATATATATATATTCAATGTATAAATGAAATATGGTTGGTTTATGTTATATGAAACAACGAAGGATTCTTGCACTGCACGCAACCCTGACTTGGCTTTCATTACACGCAATCGTGACCTTCCTCGATAGCGTGTGTTGTACGCAATACCAGGTTTTACTAAACAACGATATATTATTATAATATTATTATGAACTAGATTTTAGGAATAGTATTAACTAAAATTTGAATTTTATAACATTATTATTCATCTTAAACATTTTCTAAAACATGGTATAAGAACAAAATAAAATTTTTCGGGTAAAATAAGTATTTTTCAAAAAATGCAGTTTTGCCACCTTTTGATGGCGCACCCTCTTTAAATCTAATTTTGACAAGTTTATAAGTTCAATTTTAAAAAATAAAATTCATCTTTGGAATCATGAAATAAAAATTTACTTTGGATAAAATTTTCATATTATTCTGGTAAATTTATATTTTGATGAATAGTAAAAACACGCTATATTTTAATTAAAAAGAACTTTTTTCATCGCAATAATTTATATGGTTAAATTATAATATTAAATGGTTTTAAAGTAAAAATAGAATATATTTTTTCCATTTAATATAATGTATGTCATTAGCATTGATTCTACCTTGAATTCGTAGGATAAATCAATTCAATCTTTTGCAATGTTTTAAAGAAAAACCCGTTTTCTTTCGACAACGAGATTAATTTTAATTTAATTTATGCAAATTATGTGTATGGAATTTGAAAAAATGGATTCCATATTTGGAATTAGTGGGTCAAAATTATTTTAATAGGCTACTTTTTATTTTTGGGAATTATGAATAGTAACTACGGTAAATTTTATTTACCGTAGTTAAAGGTAAATCGGGTAATTATGGGTAAATATAATATTATAAAATTACCATAAAACTTAGAAAAATCATATTGGATGACTAAAAGTCGACCCATATCACTTAAGGGTCGGATTAGATTCATTTAATGGACTTTTGTCCATGCAAATAATTTAATTATTATTAAAACCAAAGAATGTGACAACATGTCACTTTCTTAAATCTTATAAGTATAATAATTTTAATTTAGTGATACACTTCATGAAACTTAGAACAGGAATATTCTACAGAAGTCTAATACAATTATCTACATCATAGGAATTTATTTATAATTTTTAGGGATTAAATAATTATCATTTATTATGACACAAAGATGATGCAGTAATTGTCTTATTAATGAAATATTGACATAATTGATGTTATAAATACCCAAAAAAATGTAATTTAAGACTTTTTATGAATTAAAATAATTATATAGGTTAATATGACATGTTAGTATTGATTTAATTAACTTTTTTGGAACTAATCACTCTGTTATGATTTTCACAAAAATCAGTTACTAAATAGTGTCAAAATTGACATAAAATAGTTTTTAAAAAAAATATTATATTATTAATTGTTATTTTATTACTAAAAATCTAAGGTTCGGCAAAATGACTTAGATAAGGTTATATATATTAATAATAAACAACTTGGGGTTATTTTGGCTTGATATAGTAAGTTTATTAACCTTATAGTGTAAGAAAACATGAAGACACGGTAAAAGTAAAATTATCTAACTTAAAGTTAAATATAAACGATAAGGTTAAAATAGGAACATAAACTTGTATAAATTATATTTTATGAGAGTATTTAGACCCATCCCAAACTTATATTCAAAATAAATCAATGTGGAGCTATTAAAAAACGAATTTGACTTTATAATAAAATAATATTTTTAGTTTTTCCAAAGGTACCCCTCTCCTCCCTTATAAAAGGGCACCTCCTCCCTCTCTTCCTCACACCACTTTGAGCCTTCACGCTCCGCCAACCCCTTCCAAATTCCCTTCTACACTTCCCCAGAAACATCCTAGAGGTTCTGTTCTTCCTCAAAGACCAATTTTAGTGCCCTAAAAGGAGATCTCAAAGAGGCGCTCCAAAGAAGAGGTAATGTCCGTTACCGATTCTTTCAACTTTATTTCTTCTTCCACTTCTTCTTCTTAGGTTGTTTCATTATGAAGTAATAACATCAGTATAAATCATATAATTATATGTTATTATAAGTATTAAATAACCCTATTTCACCATCTATCCATCCTACAGAAAATGAAATCACCGCGCGTGCGTACGTACGGAATACCGTCTCCACGCCGTGGTGTAATCTATTTTCCACCACCACCTTACTTGGATGGTTATAATGGTTTAAATAATAACTATATATGATTATTGTAAAGTGATATTTATTCTTAAATAGTTTAAATACACTACAATACAATTCAACGATCATGAGAACGATATCATCGCTCGTGCGTACGTACGGACTACCGTCTCCACGACGCGATGAGATTCATTCTCCACGTTAACCATTCATGAATGATTATAAAGTATATATAATAAATATTCATGAAATATATGAAATAATAATAAAACTGGATTTATGTATATATATATTTATTTCATCTACTTAATTCCACTCAATTCAATAAGGAAACGAAAACAGCGTTCATGCGTAGGTACGGCCTGTCGTCTCCATGAACGGTGTATTTATTTCCATTTATCGATCCATTATATATATGTATATTCTTAATATATATTATATATAAATCATGTTTTATATTCTGGAATTAAGTAATCATGACCTAGTAATCATATGAATAATTACAAGTTAAAACACGAACGACAAATGAGACGATTTTACCCAAAACACTACTTTAACATGAATTTACCAAAGAAAGGGTAATATAAAGTCATAAGTGAACCATATATGATATAATAACAGTGAACATGATTCTGTAATAAGTCAATAAAATTATTTAAATCATTATACAGGAGGTTCAGACACGTACAAAGCATATCGGACCTAAGGTAAGGGAAATATCACAATCTCATTTTTTTATCCGAGATTGTTTATACATTAGTATTTACTAGGGTGTATTTTTTCATCCACATCCATGTTTCCTAAATATGTAATATTATTTTCATCCACTTAAAATTGTTTAAATCCAATTTTACCCTTCGGTGAGTTTTTAGTAAAAGATATGAAAGGAATCTTTTGTTGTTTTTCGTACGAGGTACTTTTTGGCTTTTCCGACAAAAGTACGAGAAGAATGTTTTTTTTAACTTATATGGCATGAATGGATTTTTAAAACATTATTTCCAAGAAGCTTCCTTTAAAATTTTTCAAGTTTATTTTTAATCAACTTCTTTTAGTTTAAAATTGTATGACATGTTAAGAAAGGAAAAATGTTTTTGAAGTAGAAAGGATATTTTCCTCAATGATGGAGTTCAAGTGTTTTATCAAAATTATTTTCCATATAAGATAATATAGGGTTCTATTTCTATCCCTATTATTACATTTAATTGATTATGTTGTTATGGAATTATTTTTATGAATTCCTTTATCTTATATGAATTGTTTTATGATGTCATGTTGTTTAAGAATCCCATTTTTATTACATGGGTTATGTAATGATGTATGATTTATGATTTTGTGGAACACATAAGAATGGTATAATTATGAAATGGGTGGGGCCTATATATCCCTCCAATGCATTGGGTAAAGATTTTATATCTCATGAGATAGACATGGCTGGAACGGTAGGTTATACCGGTTCAATGAAACGGGACTGAAACGAGGGTGACTCGGTTCAGAAATGGACTTTGTCCACTAAGATAGTCTTGGCAATGAGTCTTGACTAATAAGATATGATTCTCTATGATTATGTGTGTATTCCACAAAGTTTCATGTTTCAAGTTATGATTATTGGGAATTCATTTCTCTACTATGATTTATCCCATGTTATGAAATTATGATCTCTTTTGCAGGTTAAGATTTTCAAAATGTTATGTTATTATGAATATGATGTGATTGATATTTCTTTTGTTTACACTTACTGAGCATTTGAGCTCACCCTTTTATGTTTTCTTTTCCCCAGGATATAAATAAAGGTTTTAGGTAAAAAAAGGAAGATCTTTATGGGAGATGTTGAAGATCTTTCACCACAATTAGAAGATTATATTCCGAGTTTCCAAAGACACTAAACTATTACGATCCTTTTGTGTGTGTTTTTGTTATGTACTAAGTATTCCTGAAAAGTAATGTAATGTCAATGTACTTCAGGATTTGGGTCTCTATAGTTGGTATCAGAGGAAAAGTTTAGTCAACCTTTGGAAACTATGTTGCGAAAACGTTACTGAGATCCCTAGAGATATTTCTAAGGTATGTCTAGGGATGTCCATAAGGATTAGTATACGTATAGGATACAGTCCTAGAACTACGGTAACGATCATAGAATTTAACCTAAGATGTTAGATATTGAGGATACTCCCCCTTTATTATATTGTTTTCCCTATCATGATTTTTTCCTCCCACACTATTATTTTTAGGTTTTAGACGATGGCTGGAACCCGAAGGAACTGTGTTGATCAATGTAATGGACAATGCAATGATTGTCCTCCTGAACAAAAAAATGTTATGGGAGATGGAGTGCAAAATCTTATTACTATACTTACACAAGCTATGAATCATTCAGGACTTCTAAATGAGCAAAGAAGGGAACGATATGCTATTGAGTCCTTAATGAGGCAACGTCCACCTTCTTTTAGTGGGTCTTCTGATCCACTTGTTGCTGAACAATGGATCAGTACCACTGAAAATATATTTTCAGTTCTTCAATGTTCTGAACATGATAAAGTCATCTTAGCAGTATATCGTTTGGAAGGTGAAGCTGATCAATGGTTTAATCTTATCAAGAATATGAGGCAAAGAGATGAAATTGAGTCCATGGAATGGGACGAGTTCAAGAACTTATTTTTCAATAAGTACTTCCCTCGTATTCTTCGAACAAAGATGGAGAAGGAGTTTCTTGAACTAAATCAAAAGGATGATGAATCTTTTGGTATATATGAAGCGAATTTTACAAGTCTTGCAAGGTATGCATCTGGATTTATCATCTAACCTGAAAGTAAAGTTGATCGATTCTTCAGTGGCATAAAACCAAATATTCAAAGGGCATTAGCTATAAGAGACTTCAGTAGCTATGAATAAATTGTGCATTGTGCTATCAAGGTAGAAATGTAAGTTGGTGTTACTTATCCATCTCATAGTTTTGACAAGAAACAAAAGATGGAGTTCAAGGATAAATCTCAGAATAATGGTGAAAAGAAGATGAATGTTTCCTTATTCTCAAAGTGTGGAAAGAAGTATGGTGGAGATTGTCTTAAAGGAACAAGTAAATGTTTCAAATGTTGAAAGGAAGGTCGTCGGGCATTTGAATGCCACAATGATGGGAAGAAGATGCCTAATGATGCAAACAAAGGAAGGGATACACAGAATGAACCTACTACACCTCAATGCTTCAAGTGCAAGGAAATGGGGCATTATTCTAATAAATGCCCTAATCCAAGGGTTAGGGATGATCGACATGAGAAACCACTTAAGGAAAAGGAAAAAGGGAAGTCACATGCGATCACCATTGGCGATGTTGAATATGACAACGATGTGGTGGAATGATTAAGTGTTTATGTAATGGGATTTCAAAATAATTTTGTATATAGTATCGTGGAATATTGTAATATTTATGTTTTGGTCTATTGTGGTTTTTAATAATTTTATGGCATCGTTAACCATGAAAAGTGATTGAAATATTTTTGGAAAGCAGATGATATGCACATAATGAAGGGATAAAGAGAATCTAATATGTTTGATAGTATTCATGAGCTCATGATTGATATAAGGAATAAGTGATATCATGGTTTGAGTATATAGAATTTATAGGATTTTGGTATGTGTAAAGTGTTAACTTTTAACTACATTCATGTTTTCACTAAGGCTCAATTGGTATTCAATAGAATACATGATTAAGGCCTTTGAATGTTGGGAATTTGACCAACAAGACATATTTTATGATATATGGGGATCAACGTTGGTATTAAATCTCTAGTAATCATTTTCACTATATTATGAGAATGGACTACAGTATTATGGATACGTCTAAAGATTGGAATGGATTATGTTGGAAATAAGTTAGTATTGTTTAAGGATAGAAGTTTTTTTTATATTATTTATGGATGTTATAGTAATATAGTTTTAGAAAAAGGACAACCTGCAGGACAGGTGACAACCCATCGCATCGAACAAGGTCGTACGAATCGAACCCACAACCGAAGTGCGACTGGCCTTTATCACCTACCACTGGCCTACAGGAAGCCCCTGGTTAGTAGAAACTAGTTTTATTTTATTAAGTGGTATGATATATGAAGTATAAGTTCATTTTAGGAACCATATATGATTAATCTCAGTATAGATGGACTTATGTATTTTTTGATAACTTTTCTAACCTTTTGATTGAGACAGATGGAATGACCCATCATTATATCACATGATCTGCTAACACATCACGAATGACAAAATAAACTTCATTTCTTTAAGAGATGAAGTGGAAATTGTCCAAAGAACAAAAAACGGTGAGACTATTCCAAAATCACGAAAGTATTTCTTCTAATTCCAATTTCATCAACTTTAGGGAAATGATCTTGAAAACCAAAAATGTTGTCCTAGTGCTCTTATATCTGATGAATCATATGGTACCTTAGATCATCACAAATTTATGGCTTTGTGATTGCTGGCTTTTCCATAGCCATGTTCTCTACCACTCTCCATCAGAACATGATGGTTAGATTTCTCTTCCATATCCATATTTTCACCTATGTGGAAACCCAGTGATTAGTTTATTTGGGTAACCATTACGTTTCATACTTTTTTTTAAAATATTGGTTTTAGTATTCCTTTTTACGATGTGAGTTTCTATTAAAGAAACGTTCGAATAGTAAACCATTTATAACCCCGACGAATTTCGAGGGAGAAATTCATTTTAAGGGGGGTAGAATGTAACACCCCGAGATTTTATGAAAAATATTCTTTTAATTTCATTAATGTATTGTGTTGTATGCTACACCAAGATTACCTTACGCTATACGCAACACTGTATTATCTTGTAGTATACGCAACACTATTCTTGGATCGTGTTACACACAATTTTGATAATAGTTATTCTACGCAACATTGAGTATATATATATATATATTCAATGTATAAATGAAATATGGTTGGTTTATGTTATAAGAAACAACTAAGGATTCTTGCACAGCATGCAACCCTGACTTGGCTTGCATTACACGAAATCACGACCTTCCTCGATAGCGTGTGTTGTACGCAATACCGGGTTTTACTAAACAACGATATATTATTATAATATTATTATGAACTAGCCGTTATGAATAGTATCAACAAAATTTTGAATCTTATAAAATTATTATTTTTCTTACACATTTTCTAAAACATGGTATAAGAACAAAATAAATTTTTTTGGGTAAAATAAGTATTTTTCAAAAAATGCAGTTTTTCCACCTTTTGATGGCGCACCCACTTTAAATCTAGTTTTTGACAAGTTTATAAGTTCAATTTGACAAAATAAAATTAATCTTTGGAATCATGAAATAAAAATTTACTTTGGATAAATTTTTCATATTATTCTGGTAACTTTTATATTTTGATGAATAGTAAAAACACGCTATATTTTAATTAAAAAAAACTTTTTCCATTGCAATAATTTATATGGTTAAATTATAATATTAAATGGTTTTAAAGTATAAATAGAATATATTTTTACCATTTAATATAATGTATGTCATTAGCATTGATTCTACCTTGAATTCGTAGGATAAATCAATTCAATCTTTTGCAATGTTTTAAAGAAAAACCTGTTTTCGTTCGACAACGGGATTAATTTTAATTTAATTTCTGAAAAATATGTGTATGGAATTTGAAAAAATTGATTCCATATTTGGAATCAGTGGGTCCAAATTATGTTAATAGGCTACTTTTTATTTTTGGGAATTATGAATAGTAACTACAGTAAATTTTATTTACCATAGTTAAAGGTAAATCGGGTAATTAAGGGTAAATATAATATTATAAAATTACCCTAACACTTGGAAACAAACTATTGGATGACTTAAAGTCGACCCATATCACTTTAGAGTCGGATTAGATTCATTTAATGGACTTTTGTCCATGAAAAAAATTTAATTATTATTAAAACCAAAGAATGTGACAACATGTCACTTTCTTAAATATTATAAGTATAATAATTTAAATTTAGTGATACACTTCATGAAACTTCGAAAATGAATAGTATACAGAAGGATAATACAATTATCTACATCATAGGAATTTATTTAGAATTTTTAGGGATTAAATAATTATCATTTATTATGACACAAAGATGATGCAGTAATTGTCTTATTAATGAAATATTGACATAATTGGTGTTATAAATACCCAAATAAATATAATTTAAGACTTTTTATAAATTCCAGTAATTTTATAGGTTAATATGACATGTTAATATTGATTTAATTAACTTTTTTCGAACTAATCATTCTGTTATGATTTTCAAAAAAATCAATTACTAAATAGTGTCAAAATTGACATAAAATAGTTTTTAAAACAAATATTATATTATTAATTGTTATTTTATTTAAAAAAATCTAAGGTTCAGAAAAATGACTTAGATAAGGTTATATATATTAATAATAAACAACTTGGGGTTCGTTTGGCTTGATATAGTAATTTTATTAACCTTATAGTGTAAGAAAACAAGAAGACACGGTAAAAGTAAAATTATCTAACTTGAAGTTAAATATAAATGATATGGTTAAAATAGGAACCTAAACTTCTCTAAATTCTATTTTATGAGATTATTTCGACCCATCCCCACCTTATCTTCAAAAAAAATCAATTTGGAGCTATTAAAAAACGAATTTGACTTTATAATAAAATAATATTTTTCGTTTTTCCAAAGGTACCCCTCTCCTCCCTTATAAAAGGGCACCTTCTCCCTCTCTTCCTCACACCACTTTGAGCCTTCCAGCTCAGCCAAACCCTGAAATATTCCCTTATACAATTCCCTAGAAACATCCTAAAGGTTCTGGTCTTCCTCAAAGACCAATTTTAGTGCCCTAAAAGAAGATCTCAAAGAGGCGCTTCAAAGAAGAGGTAATGTCCTTACCGATTCTTTCAACTTTATTTCTTATTCCACTTCTTCTTCTTAGTTTGTTTCATTATGAAGTAATAACATCATTATAAATCATATAATTATATGTTATTATAAGTATGAAACAACCCTATTTCACCATCTATCCATCCCACGGAAAATGAAATCACCGCGCATGCGTACGTACGGAATACCGTCTCCACGCCTTGGTGTAATCTATTTTCCACCACCACATTACTTGGATGGGAATAATGGTGTAATTAATAACTATATATGATTATTGTAAAGTTATATTTATTCTTAAATAGTATACATACACTAAAATACAATTCAACGATCATGAGAACGATATCATCGCTCGTGCGTACGTACGGACTACCGTCTCCATGACGCGATGAGATTCATTCTCCATGTTAACCATTCATGAATGATTATAAAGTATATATAATAAGTAGTCATGAAATATATGACATAATAATACTACTGGATTTATGTATATATATATTTATTTCATCTACTTAATTCCACTCAATTCAATAAGGAAACGAAAACAACGTTCATGCGTACGTACGACCTGTCGTCTCCATGAATGGTGTATTTCTTTCCATTTATCGATCCATTATATATATGTATATTATTAATATATATTATATATAAATCATGTTTTATATTCTGTAATTAATTAATCATGATCTAAGTAATCATATGAATAATTACAAGTTAAAACACGAACGACAAATGAGACGATTTTACCCAAAACGCTACTTTAACATGAATTTACAAAAGAACGGGTAATATAAAGTCATAAGTGAACCATATATGATATAATAATAGTGAATAGGATTCTATAATAAGTCAATAAAATTATTTAAATCATTATACAGGAGGTTCGGACAAGTACAAAGCATATCGGACCTAAGGTAAGGGAAATATCACAATCTCAATTTTTATCCGAGATTGTTTATAATTTAGTATTTACTGGGGTGTATTTTATCATCCACATCCATGTTTTATCAATATTTAATATTATTTCCATCCACTTAAAATTATTTAAATCCAATTTTACCCTTTGGTGAGTTTTTAGTAAAAGATATGAAAGGAATCTTTTTTCGTTTTTCGTACGAGGTACTTTTTGACTTTTCCGACAAAAGTTCAAGAAGAATGTTTTTTTAACTTATATGGAATTAATGGATTTTTAAAACATTATTTCCAAGAAGCTTTCTTTACAAGTTTTCAAGTTTATTTTTAATCAAATTCTTTTAGTTTAAAATTGTATGACATGTTAAGAAAGGAAAAATGTTTTTGAAGTAGAAAGGATATTTTCCTCAAGAATGGAGTTCAAGTGTTTTATCAAAATTATTTTCCATCTAAGATAATATAGGGTTCTGTTTCTATACCAATTATTACATTGATTTGATTATGTTATGGTGGAATTATTTTTATGAATTCTTTTATCTTATATGAATTGTTTTATGTTGTCATGTTGTTTAAGAATCCCATTTTTATTGCATGGGTTATGTAATGATGTATGATTTATAATTTTGTGACACACATAAGAATGGTATCATTATGAGATGGGTGGGACCTATATCTCCCTCCAATTCATTGGGTAAAGATTTTATATCTCATGAGATAGACATGGCTGGAATGGTAGATTATACCGGTTCAGTGAAACAGGACTGAAACGAGGGTGACTCGGTTCAGAAATGGACTTTGTCCACTAAGATAGTCTTGTCAATGAGTCTTGACTAATAAGATATGATTCTCTATGATTATGTGTGTATTCCACACAGTTTAATGTTTTAAGTTATGATTATTGGGAATTCATTTCTCTACTATGATTTATCCCATGTTATGAAATTATGCTCTTTTTTGCAGGTTAAGATTTCCAAAATGTTATGTTATTATGAATATGATGTGATTGATATTTCTTTTGTTTACCCTTACTGAGCATTTGAGCTCACCCTTTTATGTTTTCTTTTCCCCATGATATAAATAAAGGTTTTAGGTAAAAAATGAAGATCTTTATGGGAGATGTTGAAGATCGTTCACCACCATTAGAAGATTATATTCCGAGTTTCCAAAGACACTAAACTATTACGATCCTTTTGTGTGTGTTTTGGTTATGTACTATGTATTCCGAAAAATTAATGTAATGTCAATGTACTTTTGGCTTCAGGTCTCAACAAATGTATATCTAAAACAAAATTCATTTAAACTTGAACTTAAGTATAATATGGCAATGATAACATGAAATAATTCCATTTAATTATTCACATGGATATTCTACTAGTAGAACAATCTCATGCAATATCAATAACCAATTTCATAATGATGGAATGCATAATTCCAGACTATCATAACCATGTAGCCAAGGCCTCGTGCCAAGACTAAAAATAATATTTTGCCAAGGCCTCATGCCAAGACACTAGTTTGTCTCATGAGACCTACCGATTCATCAAGGAGCTATAGTGGGCTCCACCTGTCACTTATTAAGTCCAATGCATTCCTCATATGAACAAGTTTCAACATAACATAAACATTCGTATTAAAACTACCATACAAAATGTCAATAATTTCACCATAAACCATGATTGGTATAAAAATAACACATCCATAGTCAAACATATCACAAAACCTTAAATACAATATGGAAGTTTTGTATCATAATAAATCAAATTCAAATAAGGTTAAAATCCATCAAAGGATGTTGACATAGATGAAATCAAAACTATTTGAGAGAAATATCTATTTTTTGAATTCATTTAAAAGTTACATATTTATAAAATAAAACATTTAATTTGAAAATATCCTTATAAGCTTGTAAGGGATGCTTATAAGATTTTATAATGGTGGAAAATATCCACACTCGCCGTATAAGTTAAAAAAAATTCCTATCTTAATTCTGTCGAAAAGGTTAAAAATGACATTGTTTGGAAAATGACAGAAAGATTACTTTACAAACCTCTTATAAAAATTAAAAAAATGGTATAAATGACATTAACCCATATTATGTAAAATAGAAATAATGTTTTGAAATACATTTTTATGAAACATTGATGTGGATGATAAAGAGGTCCCATTAGATAATTACGTATAAACAATCTCAGATAATGAAGAGATTGTGAAATAACCCTTACCTTGTACTTTTACTTAGTATATGGTATGTTAACCTCCTGTATAATAGTTAAACCATTGTTATTAATTTATACAAAAAACATATACATAATTTTTATCTCATATATGATCTTCTAATAATGCTTTGTTAATAATACTTTAGTATTATCGTCCTTTCGGGTGTTAACATACTCATTTTCTTTTATATGTTTTGTTACATAAGTCGTGTTTTTTATGGATAGGTTTTATATTATTCATATCAATAATGATATAAAGTTCTTAAAAATTACTTTTAATTATCAAATGAGAATTAGTCTTGAATGGATATGATGGTTAATGAATCTCATCGCGTTCGTGGAGACGGTAGTCCGTACGTACGCACGAGCGACAATATCATTCTTTTGATATTAAAATAATATATAATTGGATGGTATATCACATATACAGAATCATTATCATGTTATATTTATTATTTACATGTATTACACATCATTATTATACCCATACAAATAATAATATATTGAAAAACAATTACACCACGACATGGAGACGGTAAGTCTTGCATACGCACGTATGGTGACATGCCATTCAAATGATGGATAGAATAATGAATATGGTTGTACCATATTTATAATAATATAAAAATATATAGTAGATACTGGATTTATTATTTTATAATGGGAATAACAAAGAAAGAAGAAGTTGAAGAAGAAATGAACTTGAAAAAGGGTGCTGAAAACATTACCTCTTCTTCGGGTTCTTCCTTTTGATTTGATCAAAAGGGATCAATAGGATGACTTTCTGATCAAACTAAGGCCTATAGGTTGAATTTAGGGATGTTGAGAGAGTATTTGGGAAGGTTTTGGCCGAAACAAAAGGCTTTTCAAGTGAGAATAATTGGTTAGAAGTTGTGTAATTTTATAAGGGGAGGAGGGGCACCTTAGGAAAATCTTGAAATATTATTTTATAGTAAATTAATATTCGGTTTATAATGGCTCCAAAGTAGATTATTTAAAGTTTAAGGTGGGGATGGGTCTAAAACCACTCAACCAATATAATTTAGATAGGTTTCGGTCATTATATTAACCTTGTCTTATAGTTTTAACTCTTAGTTAATTAGTTTGACAGTTACCATGTCACTTTGTATTTTTATATTATATAGTTAATAAACATACTATATACCTCCAAAAGACCCCCAAGTGGTCCATTAATGATAAACCTATCATGATATAAGTCTCTTGGCCTAACCGTAGATTTTTAGGAATTGAATATAAATTAATAATAAAATAATTGTTTTAAAAACTCTTTTATGTCAATTTTGACACTATTGGGTATTTTGTTTTTGATAAATTTATAACAGAATTATTACTTCGAAAAAAATTTATATAAACAATAATAATATGTCATAGTAACCTAAAAAATATTTAAATTTATAAAAATTCTCAAATTAAATTTATTTGGGTATTTATAATATCAATTATCTTAATCTTTCATTAATACGGTAATTACTGCATCATCATTGTGTCATATATAAATTAAATTATTTAATGTATAAAAATTATAAATAAAATACTATTATGTAGGAAATAATTTTATATTTCTAATTAATATTTATAGTAAAAAATATAACATATATATCTCTATATAAAAATTGTTTTTCTAAAATATATATGTTTATGTCATTTTGGTATTTACTTTAACATAATTAATATAAAGTGTCCCTATCACCTACAAGTAGCTCTATGGGGTCCCAAAATCGACCCAAAGATGCCAATGGTCGGAAATTTATCCACTAATAAGGTTAAGAAACATTTTAGGGTGATTTATTATTATTATAATATTATTTTTTTCCCTTATTTACCGGATTTACCCTTTAATCTTGGTAAATAAAATATTTACCAAAGTAATTATTCAAAATGTCTAAAAATGAAAGTTACCTATTTAAACAATTTGGAAATCCTGATTCCAAATATGGAATCCATTTTTCTAAATTCAAAATATAGATGTGGTAGAAATTAATTTAAAATTAATTCCCGCTGTCAAAACAAAAAACGTGTTTTTAAGAAATAATAACTATCAAAAGATTGATACTTGTTTATGACCGGTTTATTTGTGAAATTATGTCCAATGAACAAAATTTTATTAAATGGTAAAAATATATTCTAAATATACTTTAAAAAAACTCAAATTCATAATTTATCACTATTAATTATTTATATTAAAAAATTTGTTTTTAATAAAAATTTAGTAATTTTCACTGTTCATAAAAATATAAAAGTTATCCGAAATGTACCAAAATTTCATCCTAGGATAATTTAGATATTCCAAATCCAAAAATGAAGTCCATTTTGAAAGATAAAATTTCAAAAAGTGGTTATTCATATTCATAACGACTACTTTGATTAGTTGCGGTGTGTTAGAATCTCGAAGTTGCGTACAACACACGCTACTGTATTATTCAAAGAGAAGCATACCATGTAAGCTTAGGGTGTTATATTCTCCCCTACTTAAAATAATTTTATCCTCAAAATTTCTATAATATTACTACATAAAAAGACTCAGGTGTTTCTTCGTCATTAGTTTCTTGGGTTCCCACATTGCCTCTTCCATTTCATGGTTTCCCCATAGAACTTTTACCAGACGAGTCGCCCCAATTCTTAGCACTTGTTCTCTCGTATTAAGAATCCTGACGGCATTTTTCGCTATAAGAGAGATCGGGTTCCTGTTCTAATTCCTCATAGGTGAGTACATGTGTTGGGTCAGGCATGTATTTTCTCAACAGTGATACGTGGAACACATCGTGAACTTTGGAGAGATTTGGAGGCATTACCAAATGGTAAGCTACAACCCCAATTCGTTCTAGAATTTCGAAAGGTACGATGAACCTAAGACTCAATTTAACCTTCTTAACGAAACGTATAACTCCCTTCCCTAAAGATACCTTCAAGAAAACATGATCTCTTACCTGAAATTCCAAATCCTTCCTTCGGTTGTCAGCATAGCTCTTCTGCATACTTTGAGATGCTTTGATGTGGTTTTGGAATACCTTCACATTTTCCATCATTTCCTCCACTAGTTCTGGACCTACATGTTTTCTTTCGCCAACATCATCCCAAAAAGTTGGTGTTCGACATCTCTTTCCATATAACACTTCATATGGTGCCATCTGAATACTTGAATGGAAGCTATTATTATAGGAAAATTCTACCAGAGGTAAATATTGATCCCACATACCCTGAAAGTCAAGTGAGCAAGATCTCAACATGTGTTCTAAGGTTTGAATAGTGTATTCCAATTGTCCATCCATTTGAGGGTGGTAAGCAGTGCTCAAATGAAGTTCAATATCTAAGGCCTTCTGAAGACTCTTCCAGAATCTCGATATAAAATCAGGTTCTTGATCTGAAACAATCAATAGGGGTACTCCATGAAGTCTCACAACTTCATTAATATATAGTCTTTCTAGACGTTCAAGTGGTAAATCATCCCATATAGCAAGAAAATGTGCTGACTTGGTGAGACGATCAACAACAACCCATATTGTATCATTCCTTCTAGGAGTCTTTTGTAGTCCCATAAAAAAGTCCATAGTGATGTTATCACATTTCCACTCAGGTATGGGAAGAGGTTACATGACTCCTCCAAGCTGTTTCCTTCCATCTTTCACTTGTTGACAAAACATACATCTTGACACAAAATCAGCAATCTCTCTCTTCATGTTGTCCCACCAAAAATATTCCTTTAATTTTCTATACATTTTCGTGCTCCCAGGGTGTATAGGGAAATTGGAACTATGAGCATCGTCTAACAATTCCCTTTTTAAATCCGGTATATCGGGAACACAAAGTTTCTTCCCGAATTTCAAAATTCATTCTTCATACACAAAGTCTCTCAATATCCCATCATTCACAGCTTTAATCTCCTTTTGAAATTCTTCATCATCAGTCTGAGAACTCTTAATCCTTTCTAGTAAAGATGTTTTTGCAACCATTTGAAAAAGCACTGATGTTTCACCTTCCATGGTTATTCCCATGTCCATCTTCACTAGATCCATTAAAATTGGATCCCTTTCCATTCTTATATTATTCAGAACTCCATGATCTTTTCTGCTCAAAAATCTTCCACATTATTTTCCTTCCTCAAGTGGTAGTGTATCATAAAATAATAATCCTTGAGTAATTCAAGCCATCTCATTTGCCTCATGTTGAGTTATTTTTTTGAGAAAATATACTTCAAACTCTTGTGATCAGTATAAATCTCACATTTTTTACCATAGAGGTAGTGTCTCCATATTTTTAAAGCAAAGATCAGAGCTGCTAACTCGATATCATGAGTAAGATAGTTTTTCTCATGAATTTCCAACTGTTATGATGCATAGGAAATAACCCTATAATTCTGCATAAGGACACAACCAAGTCCTTTCTTCGATGCATCACTATAAATAAAAAACCCATCATTCCCCAATGGTAGAGTCAATATAGGAGAATTGAATAATATTCTCTTCAGTTCACCAAAACATTATTTACACTCTTTTTTACAAACAAATTTAACCCCTTAACTTGTGAGTTTTGTTAATGGGTTAGCCAATCAAGAAAAATTCTGGACGAAACGTCGATAATAACCTCCTAAACCAATAAAACGGTGTACCTCATTTATACAAAAAAGGTTCTAGACATTCTTGGATTGCCTTGGTCTTAGAAGGATCAACATAGATTCCATCATTAGATTCAATATGGCTAAGAAAGGAAATATCCTAAAGCCAGAATTCATATTTTCTAAACTTCACATATAATTAAAGTCTTATCTGAGTCTTCAGGATAATGCGCAAGTGATTTTAATTATCTTTCTAGATTTTGGATTATACCAAGATATCATCAATAAATACCACCACAAAATCATTGAGATATTCCTTGAAAACTCTATTCATTAGATCCATGAATATAGAGGGTGCATTAGTCAGCCCGAAAGGCATTACTGTAAACTCGTAATGCCCATACCTAATTCAAAATGCTGTCTTCGGAATGTCTTCCTTCTTCACACACAACATATGGTATCCAGATCGAAGGTCAATCTTTGAAAACTATTGAGCTGCAGGCAGTTAGTCAAATAAATCATCAATGCGAGGTAGGGGATACTTGTTCTTTATTGTTATAGCATTGATCTCCCTGTAGTTGATACATAACCTCATAGATCCATATTTCTTTTTAACAAAAAGAACAAGGGATCCCCATGTAGAAACACTAGGGCGAATAAATCCCTTAGTACTCAATTCCTCTAGTTGTTTCTTTAGTTCCACTAATTTTACATTGGCCATTCTATATGGGGTATTCAATATAGGCCTTGATCCAGGAATTAAATGAATGGAAAACTCAACTTCTCGTTCTAGAGGATGTCCATGAAAATCTTCCATAAACACATCTACATATTCTTTCACAATAGGTACATCTTCTATTTGAACATTAATTTCCTCACCCACAATCATTTCATTCTCTTCCTCCCCAATTATTTAATTTAGTTGAGCTACAGGGGGGGGATCTAGAAAAGAATTAGATGGTGAAGATTCTTCTCTAAAGATAAGGTGTTCCTTATCATCATCATCAAAAATTGTAACCTCCTTATTCTTAAAATAAATCTTCACATCATGGTCTGAAAGCCAATCTATACCAAGGATTATATCAAACTCAATCATATGTATGACGATGAGATCAGCAGATAAAGAACATTTATGTGCTCTAATGGGGACTGATTCACAAAACTTTGATGCAATGATACTTCCCTTAGGAGTTTTAACTGACAACTCCCTTGTTAAATCAAATTAGAAATATCTAATTTTCTTAGCAGACTAGGAAGATATGAAACAATGTGATGATCCATAATCTAATAATGCAATTTCTAAACTTGAGGAAACCATTAAATTACCGGCCACCACACCTTTCGGAGCTTCTACCTCAGTAGTAGTGATAACATAAGCTTGGCCTTGATCCCCTGGCCTTTTCTGAGGCAAGTTCCCCTGACGCTTAGGACATTAATAGAGATAATTTCCCATCTCTATACAATTGTAGCATTCCATGTTGATATCAAATCTCTTTCCCTTGCAATCTTGAGCTTGGTGGCCTTTTTCACCACACTTGTAACAGGCTCTCATTATTTTTAAGCAAGTACCGGGGTGTTTCTTCCCACATTTACTACAGGATGGATTTTCAACTTTTCCCTTCTTCCCCTTATTTCCTTTTCCAAATTGATCAGCCAATTTCTTCTTCTCTTTCTTTGCTTTAAAGTCATAAGACTTAGAGAATTCCTTTTCTGTTTTGATAGCACATGAGACAATGTCTTCATATGATGAGAAGGATTGTGAGACTGATGCTCGATGGAGAAAGGGTCTTAACCCATCAAATAACTGATCAATATTACTTCTTGGGTTACGAATATAATCACCAACATACCTTACTAACCTTGTAAAGTTAGCCTTATACTTTGCGACATTCTCATCCTCCTTTTTCCTTAGACTCAGAAATTGCCTTTCCATATCTGCTGGATGGTCATGAGGAAAGTATTTTTCTAAAAACAGATCTTTGAACTCCCTCCATTCCATATTTGATACTTCATCATCTTCCTTCATGTTTTGAATCAATGACCACCATTGATCAGCATCTCTAGTGAGGTGGTAAACTTCCATGATAACTTTTTCCCTTTCACTACTACCCAAAGCCTGAAATATTATCTATAGGGAACTTATCCTCTGCTCAACTACCAATGGATTTGTACTCCCATTGGATGTTGGTGTTTTTTGCCTCATGAAGAGATCTAACATTGATCCTCCACACTGTGGATCAGGGTGCTCCATACGGGTAAGGTTATTATTCATAACCCGAGTGAGTTGTCCCAGTATGGTGATAAGTTGATCAGAACCAGTTACATCACCAGCTCCACTATAATTATCTTGAGAAGGATGAAAATTCCTACATGGAGTGTGTGCATTGAAATGGTTTCCATTTCATCCACTAGGAACCATTTATTACCAATAGTATAAACTAGACCAGTTTATGAATCAAAATACATAGTTCCATACTTGTAAAAAACTTAACATAAGTTGAACAGTTTATGGATATAATCCATAATCATAAAAATGTTTTCTTTGAGGAAGTATATACTCATAAACCCTTCATAATGGTTCATAAAGAAAATTATAATTATCCTAAGCATATCCCTCGTGAGTGTCGTAACCAAGAGTGCAGCAAGGCCCATTGTCGTGCACCAGTTCCCGTTCGAGTCTATCTCAAAGTGGTGTTTTTGGGTTCTAACCCTAGGTACATCTGTGCTAGAGCCGCCTCTACCTGCTTGTGTCCAGACAGGGATGTATTTCTCAGAAAACTCACAAAATATCGACAATACCAAAATTATAGGATGTTCTTCTATACTAATCCTCAAAGTCCATCTTACGTCTATGTGCTCTAATCTGGGTTTATCTAAATCTATCTTCTAAGGTTTGTACTAAACTTCTTCATATACCAACTATAACGCCCCGACCCTAGTTTTGCAGAGTCAGTGCATTATTACATAACATTGGCATGATCAAAAAAAAGATCAAGTCTTGAAAGACCGATTCGTTTAGTATCCTTGGAAAAACTAGATACATTCATAAAGTTTACATTACATCATAAATTGAAAATTACTACAACAACATCTTGTCTTCATATCCCCACATATTATCCCTGCAGGTCATTCATAAATAACTTCTTCACATCATGGGAAAAATAAAACATTGAAAGGGGTGAGCTCAGATTCCTAGTAAGGATAACAATATAGAGGAAACATTTATAAATAAGCATAAACATTTAAGGCAATGTATAGCTAAAAAAAGCCTTTTAAACTTGATCTTCAGCATAATATGGAAAAGATAACATGAAATAATGTCATTTACTTATTCACATGGATATTCTACTAGTCAAATAATCACATTAAATATCAATAACCACTTTCATAATGATGGAATGCATAATGCCAGACTATCATAACCACGTATCCAAGGCCTCGTGCCAAGACTAAAAATATGATTTTGTCAAGGCCTCGTGCCAAGACACTAGTTTGTCTCATGAGACCTACTGATGCATCAAAAAGCTATAGTGGGCTCCACCCATCACTTATTAAGTCCAATGAATTCCTCATATGAACAAGTTTCAAAATAACATAACCATTCGTATTAAAACTAGCATATGAAATGTAAATACTTTCACCATAAACCATGAATGGTATAAAAATAACACATCCATAGTCAAACATATCACAAAACCTTCAACACAATATGGAAGTTTTGTATCATAATAAATCAACTTCAAATAATCTTAAAATCCATCAAAGGATGTTGACATAGATGAAATAAAAACTATTTGAGAGAAATATATATATTTTTTAAATCATTTAAAAGTAACATAATTATATAATAAAAAATTTACTTTGAAAATATATTTTTAATCTTGTAAGGTATGCTTCTAAGATTTTATAATGGTCGAAAATAGCTGCATCTGTCGTATAAGTTAAAAAAACATTCTTACCTTAATTCTGTCGAAAAGGTTAAAAAGGACCTGGTTCGGAAAACGACAAGAAGATTTCTTTATAAACGTCTTATAAAAAGTCAAAAAAGGGTATAAATAAATTTAACCCATATTCTATAAAATATAAAGAATGTTTTGAAATACATTTTTAAGAAACATAGATGCCCCTGATAAAGAGGTCCCAGTAGATAATTACGTATAAACAACCTCGAATAATGAAGAGATTGTGAAATAAGCTTTACCTTGTAATTTTCCTTAGTAGATGGTAGGTTAACATCCTTTATAATAGTTAAAAAATTGTTATTAAATTATACAAGAACCATATACATAATTATGATATCATATATGATCTTCTAATAATTCTTTGTTAATAATACTTTAGTATTATCGTCATTTTGGGTGTTAACTTACTCATTTTCTTTTAAATGTTTTGTTACATAAGTCATGTTTGTTATGGATAGGTTGTATATTATTCATATCCAGAATGATATAAAGCTCTTAAAAATTACTTTTAATTAAAAAATGAGAATTATTCTTGAATGGATTCGATGGGGAATGAATCTCATCACGTTTGTGGAGATGGTAGTCCGTACGTACGCATGAGTAACAATATCATTATTTTGATATTAAAATAATATATAATTGGATGGTATATCATATATAAAGAATCATTGTCATGTTATATTTATTATCTACATGAATTACACATCATTATTATACCCATCCAAATAATAATATATTGAATAACAATTACACCACGACGTGGAGACGGTAAGTTGTACGTACGCACGTATAGTGACTTGTCATTCAAAGGATGGATAGAATACTGAATATGGTTGTACCATATTTATAATAATATCACAGTATATAGGATATACTTGAGTTATTATTTTATAATGGTAATAAAAAATAAAGAAGAAGTTGAAGAAGAAATGAACATGAAAAAGGGTGGTGAAAACAATACCTCTTCTTCGGGTTCTTCCTTTTGATTTGATCAAAAGGGATACTTAGGTTAGCTTTCTGATAAAACTAAGGACTCTAGGTTGAAGTGAGGGAATTTGAGAAAGTATTTGGGCAGGAATTGGCTGAACCAAAAGGCTTTGAAAGTGTGAATAATTGGTTATAAGTGGTGTCCTTTTATAAGGGGGAGGAGGGGCACCTTAGGAAAATCTAGAAATATTATTTTATAATAAATTCATATTCGGTTTCTAATAGCTCCAATGTGGATTATTTAAATTTTAAGGTGAGTATGGGTCGAAAAAAACTCAATAAATAGAATCTGGATAGGTTTGGGTCATTATATTAACCTTATCTTTTAGTTTTAACTCTTAGTTAACTAGTTTGACACTTACCATGTCACATTGTATTTTTATATTATATAGACAATAATATTAATATATACCTCCAAGAGACTCCCAAGTGGTCCATTAATGATACAAATATCATGATATATGTCTCTTGGCCGATCCTTAGATTTTTAGTAATTGAATATAAATTAATAATATAATATATTTTTTAAAACTCTTTTATGTCAATTTTGACACTATTGGGTATTTTGTTTTTGATAAATTCATAACAGCATTATTACTTCGAAAATAATTTATATAGGCAATCCTAATATGTCATAGTAACCTAGAAAATTATTTGAATTTATAAAAAGTCTAAAATTACATTTATTTGGGTATTTATAATATCAATTATCTTAATCATTCATTAATACGATAATTACTGCATCATCATTGTGTCATAATTAAATTAAATTATTTAATCTTTAAAAATTATAAATAAAATACCATTATGTTGGAAAACTTTTTATATTTCTAATGAATATTAATAGGTTAAAATATAACATATATTACCCTATGTAAATTATTTTTTTCTAAAAGATATATGTTTATGTCATTTTTGTATTTACTTTAACTTAATTAATATTAAGTGTCCCTATCACTTACAAGTGCCTCCATGGGGTCCCAAAAACAACCCAATGATGGCCATGGTCAGAAATGTATCCACCAATTGGGTTAGGAGACGTTTTGGGTGATTTATTATTATTATAATATTATTATTATTTACCCTTATTTACCGGATTTACCCTTTAACCATGGTAAATAAAATATTTACCGAATTATTCAAAATGTCTAAAAATGAAAGTTATTTATTTACAAAATTTGGACATCCTGATTTCAAATATAGAATCAATTTTTACAAATTCAAAACACATAAGGGTTAGAAATTAATTTAAAATTAATTCCCGTTGTCAAAACAAAAAACGTGTTTTAAAGAAATAATAACTATCAAAAGATTGATACTTGTTTATATCCGGTTTAATTGTGAAATTATGTCCAATGACCAAAATTGTATTAATTGAAACAAATATATTCTAAATATACTTTAAAACCACTCAAATTAATAATTTATCACTATTAATTATTTCTATTAATAAAGTTGTTTGTAATAAAAATTTAGTAATTTTCACTATTCATCAAAATATAAAAGTTATCCGAAGAGTACAAAAATTTCATCCTAGGATAATTTCAATATTCCGAATCAAAAAATGATGTCCATTTTGAAAGATAAAATGTATAAAATTTCAAAAAGTCAGTATTACTATTCATAACGGCTACGTTGATTGGTCGCAACGTGTTAGAATCTCGAAGTTGCGTACAACACACGCTACTGTATTATTCAAAGAGAAGAATACCATAGAAGCTTGGGGTATTACATTAAATTGTAATGGACATGTCGTGTACTCAGAAACAGACATGGTTTGATACAAAGACATGGCTAAACAAAAAAGATAGGTGTTGGGTGACCCATATACACTGGCTTATTCAATAACTCATTGTGTATGTTGATGTTTACATGCCTTGTGACTCTTTACAACATGATCAGAAATGGGGATAACTGGACACACTGTGTACCCCTAGTACATATCGTGTACCCCCTTAAAGAGTGTTTATATCCATTCATTTGTTTTTATGGAATTGTCATGGTTGACTGGCTTCCCTTGGTCCATTAACTTAAGGATATAGTGTGGAATAACATCCACATCACATGATTGTGATCCCCTCCAGGTGATGAGTCTTAGATAGAGTTTATGGTGCCCATCCATGAGACTAGAGTGAGCTCCTCTATCATCATTATACCCTAGGTGGGGAATGTGGAATCGGCATGACCTATCTGAGTGGGGAATTGATCCTCCATCTAGAAGTAAAAAATTTGAATGTTTTATGGTATCATTTTCATATGATTCCCTATGTAGAGGGTTGATCCAGATTGGGTTAATGGTGTCCCCTATAGTATATGGAAGTGACCCCCTATCTGAGTATCATGGTATTACGAGGGAAGTGAGATTTAATTTGTGGGACCAATAATTTAGTCCCATTTCTTTAGAGTATCTTATTATAGCATGTCTCATTGATTTGCATCTCCTGGAATGAGTGTTTTTTCGAGAAGAATCCTCTGGCTGGCAGTTGGTTGTGACATAATGGTTACACGTTGTCATTCTTTAGTATATCTATATTTTTTCTATTATAAATTTTTTATTATATATTATATTGATCTATTTAGACTTGGTTCTTCACGTTTACTATTTTTAGGGTGTCCTACTAGGTATTGTTATGCTCACCCATATATGGGATCTATCCTCACTTGTCGTGTATTATATAGACAACAATCCTTTTGATAGTTTCTTTAGAGGACATAAATTTAGTGGATCATAACTTGTTCTTGACTAATCAAGGTGTCTATCAGGAGTGTTAATTTGATCATAGTCCTCATCCTAATATCAGGTTGGACTCTATATTTTTTTCTGGGCTTGTATTTTGACACATTTCTTCTTTCGGTGCTTTACAATCATACTATGTTGTGGGATTGTAGATGCATGCATGCATTGGAATCAATCGGTTTACATTTTCTCATTGTGTGGGTCTAGAGATGTGTGTTTGTATAGGTTCATTGTGTTAATGCCTCCAATTTGTGGGATATTCCTACTCAACTGTAGTTTCCAACCCCTATATTATTAATGGTAGGCTTGGGTTAGTCGTAGGAAGGTCCCTAGTAGACTAGGTCATGAAAAAAGTCTAAGATTCATGCTCGCAACATATCCCCAATCAGCTGGATGGTCTGATCCATTTTACAATCTGTTAAAGGGTGGAAAGTTGTGAAAAGGTGAAACTAGAAGCCAAAATAATATTGCAATCCCCTCCAAACTCACGAGTTAAAACAAGGGTCCCAATCAGATATGATGGTCCTTAATACCCTGTGAAGCCTAACCACATCATCCATACACCACCTTTACAAAACATCCATGACACTAAAATCATATATCGCTAGGAAGTGAGAAAATTTCATCAGTCAACCCACTAACATCCGAACCACATCACATCATCCCTGAGATTAGGGTGACCCTGTGATGAAATCCATCGATATATACTCCCATTTCCACTTAGGAACACCTAAGGACTAAATAACCTACCAAAAAATGGTGCTATTATTTCACCTCTTGATAAACCATAAATTTTTCCACAAACTTTTCCACTAATCGTTTCATACCCATCCACTAAAGCTATCTCCTAAATCCATGATACATCTTTGTCACACTAGTATGTAATGATAAATGTGATCTATGAAACTCATTGAGAATTTCATCATGAATCTCCTATGGGACAAACAACCTCCCCTTGATCAACACCCAGTTCAGATTGTCCTCTAACCATCCATCTTGAGTGTTACTATAGCTAACATAATCATGCATCACTTATGCATTAAAGTCTCTCCACTGAAACTCCTCCACCTTCTACATCAAATAAAAATCCATAAATGTAACCTCAACCACTAATCTACCCAAAGACAAGATGTATCACTACAAGATCTACCATTCCATTCCAAACACCCACATACCTACGATCCACATCTTCTTGGGACATTTTACCCCATGCATTATCAACTACATTACCCCTCCTTAGGGTGTAAGAGATCAAAAAATCATAATCCAGAAGAAAATCCACTCATATATGCTGGCATAGATTTTGATCTGGTTGAGAGAAAACATATCTCAGTCACATGTGGTCCACGAAAACCAAAAAATACTCATCAATGAGGTAATGCCTCAAAAAAAAATTAGCACAAACACAACTAATTTCCACTATAGATCGTGGGTGGAATATTTGTGGTCATGGGGATATAACTACTTAGATCCATAATAGATCAACTCTCTCTTATACATCAACATGAATCCCAAGCCTAGATGGGACGTGTCATAAAAAACCTCAAAAACCCACCATATTCTAAAAACTGAATCATTGGAGAACTGAACAACTTATCCTTAGGTAACTAAACACGGCCTATAACTAATTTTTTTCACAAAAAATACTATCCCTTCTTGGTCAACACTCTCAATAGGGATCCAAATTGTGATAAGTTGGGTAAAAAACTTCGACAATAGCCTATTAGATCAAGGAAACTATAAACCTCTTCCACATTCATGGGTGTTACCCAAGAAACAACTAGCAAGACCATCAATAGGTCCACTTCTGTACCCTACCAAGATATCATATGTACATGGAAATGATCCTATTTCATCCAAAACTCACACTTTGATAACTTTCCATAAATATGGTGGCATCGAAGGACCGGTAACAACTATGAGATTATTGGCATGATCCTTATCTAACTTCACAGAGACAATGATATCATCAATGAATATGATGATGAATTAGTCCAAGAACTCACAAAATGTATAGTTCATAATCCCCATATACAAGTCTGGTGTGTTCATAACACCAAACAACATGACTAAAAACTTGAAGTGCCCATACCTGAATCTAAAAAAAGTGTTTTTAACATCCTTATCTTTCACCCACAACTAGTGATATATAGAATACAGATCAATATTTGAGAATTAAATTTCCCCACTCAATTTTAAAAAATTATCATCTATACTCACAAGAGTGTAATTATTTTTAACCGTTACCATATTCAACATCTAGTAGTCTATAAACATCCTCATACTTCCATCCACCATATTAGAAAAAACATTGGATCACCCTGTTAGTTTTAGGTGTAACAAAATTGTCATATGGGTCGTGACAAACATTGTTTTTTGTCATGAAAAATAATTAATATGATATTTAACTAAGGATAAACACAACAATCAATGGGATTGAATCAAAAAATATAGAGATCTCTAGGTCTTGAGAGAATTTTCTCCAGATATCATTGTGTAGAAAAAAAATTCATTAGCTCTATTAAGAAAATAATATAATTGGGTTTATATACAACTAGGGTTAGAAAATAATAATTTAACATGTATTGTAATAACAATAGTATTATTATTATTATTTCTTGACATGTGCTAAACTGGTGAATTAAATTACATATTATTTATTCAAATATTATTCAATATATATATATATACTATTTCTCACTAGACCATTAAACTCAGTTCTATATTACTCCACAATATTTACTGTTCCTTTAATAATAATGACTTATTTAAAAAATAATTATAAAAACATCATTTGACAATAAATAAATAAATATTATATTCACTAAATAGAAAATTAATATTTATTAAATATTTTAGTCACATATTATTCTCCCAAATAATTGTTAATAAAACATATTACATAAATATAACATAAATAATTATTAAACCATGTCCAAGATTCATATTTATTAATATTTTTAAATAATGAATAATATTATATCATTTAACTGAGATTCTAGATATACTAAGGGTGTGACCTCAAGGCCTATTTACTAGTGGTATTAACTGAAGTATCCTAGAGTCCAAAGTTATCATCTAGAAACATGAAAATCAACCCATAGAGAAAGAAGTTAATGACATAATGATAAATACCTCATACCAATTATTATTGTGTAATGTAATCCCTTTATCATGATATCTTTAATCAAGCAGTTTTTATGTTGGTGTTATCAACCTATGTGCCCGATGTCTCTTTCTTTGATTTTCCAAAAAACAAACTTTCATATAGAACACCATGGATATGAATTTATTTAGGATATATATTTTCCATCAATGGGCCTAAAATATCAACTTTCATTAAATAACAGAAGGGAAAGATCCTTCATCGCATTATTCATTAAAGAAATATTACTCATGATGCACCCAACATATCTAACCATGCCACAAACATATATCATCACGATTTTCATCAATACATCAAATTATGTGAATTTTAACACTAATTAATAATAATCTTTAAGTATAATGATCAATACACACTTAATAAGATAAGAACATCCAATGAAACATATAAATTTGGATTTACTACTAGTGGGTCTCGTTCTCATAATATCATACACTGGATATTACCATGGTATTTCACCATGAGAAGGTGCCTCAATGTCCAATGAATCTCCACACCTAGTAGCCTATATAATTTGTGTCCCTAAAATGATTTCATCTATCTATAGAAAATATATTTAATAATACTATTGTTACACTTCTAGGTTCTTATCATAGTAGGGAACTTCTACGACCTATCAGTGTGATCAACACTCTTAGGAAATTATCACATGATATGTTTAAATGAAGAATAATCATGATGTGATAAGAAGTTTATTAATATTAAAAAAAATTACTACAAATTATAATAATGTATACAAAAGTTTGTTCTAGGGAACCAAATCTTATAGACTCCCACTTGAACTGGAGCTAACTTCTAACAACCTCCAGTCCTCTAGCTCTCACATGATACTCATGATTCTATTGAATATGGCCTTTATTCAAGGAGTCTTCCAAATTTTATTCTATTAGAACTCTAATTACTAAAAAGTCACCCCTCTGAGAAAAATACCTCAAGAGGTGATATGTCTGCAGTTTGTGATTTGTCCATTGTTGTGACCCTAGATCATTTGAAATATCCACCATTGTCATATTATTACAATACACTGTGATAGGGTCTTTACTGATAGGTACCACATAATTATCTTGGATGATGTTTCATATCCAAAATAATTCCTTTCCTATATTATAATCTACTATATACTCAGAATCTCTTGTAAGAATTAGCAAAAACTGACTTCTTTGAGTTCTTCCATATCACAAACCCTCCATTGAGATTAAAAATATCCTGAGTATGACTTCAAATCATTATGATATTTTTGAATACTGGCATCTTTATAACCCCTGATGAATAGATCCTCATATCATCCATACACCATGAACATATCCTTAGTTATTATCCTATACATTATGAAAACCTTAACAATAGACCAATGTTGTTATCCTAGATTAGCTTCATATATTCCTACCATGCTCAATTCATAAGAAACATCAATTCTAGTACATAACATGGAATACAGAATTTCTCCTATCATTGAAGCATATGGGGTCTTAGTCATTATCTCTTTCTCATATTATGTATGAGGACACATTTTCTTAAAAATATGTGTATCATGGGGCACAAGAACTTATCCTCTATTAGATTGTTCCATACTAAATATGTTTAGTATCTAGTCAATGTATGTATTTTGACTTAGTCAAAGAATCCTCTAGGATCTAACACAAATGATCTTTATCCCAAGAATATAGGATGCTTCACCTAATTCCTTAATGGTGAAACAAATTTTTAACTAATAATTAACTAACTGCAAGACTAGTATGTTATTTCTAATAATGAATATGTCATCAATATATACTACAGGGATAATTACTTCATTCCAACTAAACCTCTTGTAAACACGTGGATCACATTCATTATTAATAAAAATAAATTATTTTATAGCTTTATCGAATCAAATTTTTGATGAACTAGATTATTTATTTAATATATATTAATGGATATCTATAACTTGAAAATATTTTTAGCATCTCCTGGAGTAACAAAACCTATTGGTTTTGTTATATATACATCTTCTTGAGGTTACCATTAAGGAAAGATATTTTAAAATCCATCTATCAAATTTCATAATCACGGTAACCCGCTATAAAAAGTATACTTTAGATGGATTTAATCATAGATAATGGTTAAAAAATTTTCATCATAGTCAATTAATTAATGCTATTTAAACCATTTATCCATTAAACTTAGGTATTTACTTTACCTTCCTTGTCCAGTTTTCTCTTGAAAACCCATTTTCACCCAATGAGTTTTACACAAACTGATTCATCGACCAGAACCCAAAATTGGTTTTGATACATTCAATCCAATTAGGCATTCATGTCTTCGTACAATCTTGTATCTTCTTATCACTTTATTGCCTATTTTTTGGAGAGAATTTAATCTTTTTCAACCAATAATGGGTCTAAATCTTCAGTGACTATAAAACCATATTTCTCTAGTTCTCTTACCTCTCCAATGATCCTATATAGTACTTTTGTTTCAAGAACTACTTATTCCATGAGGACCTATAGAATTTTATCATACACCAACTCATATGTATCTTGAGCATAACCTTTATTGAAGTTAATCATGATCCCACTATACTTTTTAAGGACGTGATCCCTCTAAATAAATGTAACTTATCTATCGAAAATAACATTCTTACCTATGGGGTAATATAGGTAGTGTCCCATTGTTTCCTAAGGAAACCCTATAATGATACACTTTGTTCCATGGGGTGTTAGTTTATTGTCTGAAAAGGTATTAACAAACATCCAACATCCCTATAGATGTGTATGCTGCAAAACAGGTTCCTTTTTACTTCATAACTCAAAGTTAATCCAATATTCCACTTTATTTGGTACTCAATTTAGTGTTTATGCTGCAGTTTGAAATGAATATACAGAAGAGGATAATAAAATTTACGCATGAATCATAATTTAATTTAGCATATTCAAAAAGGTCAAATTTCTTTCACTAACACCATTACACTATTGTATGTAAGGTGGATTGAGTTGATATAGAATCCTAAACACTAGTATAAATTCCATAAAATATTGGTTAAGAAGTTCACTAACTCGATCTGATTGAAGATTCTTTGTCTACTTTCTAAGATGACTCTATAGTTCATTATTGAATTCTTTGAATTTATCAAAGGACTCAAATGTATCACTCATCAAGTAGTCATGTCCAATTATACTCTCAATTCATCTGTAAAAGTTATGAGTCAATAATACCCACCTCTATATTATACTGAAATTGATCCACAAACATCAGTGAGTACCAATCCTAAAAGATCTATGGACCTTTCACCCATCAACCTCATGGTGGTTTTATTATTTTTCCTTGTAAACAAGTGTGACAGATTTCAAGTGATTTTAACTCAAAAGAGTCTAAATAACCATCTTGATGGAGATTTTTCAAATTATTATCATTTACATGATCAATATAGGGATCACATAACTGGGTGTTTTATGATTCCGTGTGAACATGATTCATTATCTTTTGAAAAGACTTAGATTTCATAATTTAATACATAAATATCATTATTTAAATATCTCATTCAATAAAAATGTATTATTTATAAAATAATCAAATTTTATTTCCAAATTTTCAAATAAACCCATCTGAATCTAAGAATGAAATATAAATTATGTTCTTGGAAATAGTTAGTACATAATACCAAAATGTTAAAAAAATATCATTGATGTTGGAAATGAAAACTGGTAGTCTCCAATTGTTAGAGTATCTATCCTCAAACCATCGGTATCCCGCAATTCCACCACTCCTATATCAATATTTTAACATTTACTTGGGTCCTAAATTTGGATATAGATTTGAGAACCACAAAGTACATCTAATTCCCAATGTGTTGATATTGAAATAGTACACTCAATAATGAACACACCATTAGCTTCCCCTTACATTTGGGTATAGTTGCTCTTCTAGGGATCTTTCTTTCCACATGAAAAACATATTGGATACTTTTCCTTGATCTACCTCTAGAACTTCCTATTCATAGAAGGATTGTTCTTGGAAGATTTAGAATTGTTGTGCATCTTGGGACCCTTTTACTTGTTCTTCCTTTTCTTATCCACCATAAGGACTAAAAGGTTGTCACACCCCATGTACATATCAACTTGGTGAATCCACTATTACAAAAATAGGTTTTAATTGTTATACTAAAGGTAATTTAATGGTTATTAGAAATCATTTTCTACAAAAGTGCTATTAAAGGTCATGCTTTAACATCACTCAAGAAAAGTGTTGTTAAAGAACTGTTAAAGGGGGTATTTATTAGATCTAAAAAATTACAATTAAAGGGGGAAAAGTATATTTTTCAGAACACTATGAGACCAAACCCTTTATCAGTTCTTCCGTAACCCCTTTAACAGCACTCCACCGCCTCTTTATCAGTACTTTTCACCCCACCACTCCTTTAACAACACTTTGAGAATTTCCAGGTTACTGGTCCCACCTGGATTTGAACCCTGCACATCACTATGATGATGGAATTCCTTTACCACTACACCATTTTTTTTATTTAATTATATTTATATTTATTTATATATATACATATATTTTTTATCGATATATTTATATAATTATTTTTAAATACATTTATAAATTAATTTTATATTATATTCATTTATATATACTATAATATAATATAAATATATATCTATTTATTAATACACACACACCTAATATATTAACATTATATATATATATTTATATAATGTAAAAAATGGTTATATCTTTTTGAATAAATTTTAATAATATGTATATATTTACATATATTTGAATATACATATACATATATATTTCTTAATTGTGGACATAGACGTGTTTATATATAAATATTATTTTTATAGGTATATATATATACATATTAATGAATTTATATAAGGAAAATAAAATAGAAAATTTTTTTACATTGAGTTAAATAAATAATAAATATTAATTTTATATATTTAAAAAAACATTTTCACACAGATATGTTTAAATATATATTTATACAACTGATTTATAATAAGTAAATATAAGAAAATGTGCATATATTAAATTTAAAATAAAACTAAATTATGAAAAATAATAAATTATCAAAACTATAATATCAATATGGATGTAATACTTGGGAATGAATTCAATCCCCACTAAAAACTGGCAAAAAGATCCACTTAAATGAAGCTAAAATTCCATCAAATTTTATAAAATTGGGGTACCCTGACTAAAAACTCAGTTTTAGAGGCCTTTTGGGCTTAAAAATGTGATTGTATTCCCCTAATAATTAGGTTTTAGAGCTCATCATATGATTTTATTTTATATGTGGTATATACCAAATAGACACTCACATCAAAAGTTATGTCTGTTTGAAGTTCGAGTCACTTTTTCAACATATTTTAGATCTTTTTGAATTTTTTTTTATCCTCAAATTTTTATTAAATTAATATATCTATATAATAATAATTAAATTATTAATTAATTAGTTTTTTTAAATTAGTTTAAAATCCATTTTCCACAAAATATTTTATATATTAAGTATAAATGTCTATTTATCTTTATCTAAAACTTATTTAAAAAATAAATTTTATATTTATATAAATATATTTATATTTATATATTATTTTTAATTAAATATAGCTTTTTTAGATATTCCATTTATCAGTGCTAGTAAAAAATTGCTGATAAAGGGGGGTCTTTATCAACGCTTCTTAAAACGCACTGATAAAGGTCCCCACATTATCAGTTCTTTTTGACAAGTGCTGATAAAGGGGTATTTTATGAGTGCTTCTAAAAAAGTGTTGATAAATCCCCCCCATTATCAACACTTTTTTTAAGGGCTAATAAATTTCCCCCTTTACAAATGCTTTTTTACTAGCACTGATAAAGGCCCCCCTTTATCATTGATTTTTTAATAGCATTGATTATTGGGGGGATTTATCAATTTTTTCTATAATAACTGATAACGGTCCCCCTTTAAAGTCACTTTTTTAGATCTATTAAAGACCCTCTTTAACAGTACTAAATAAAGAACTATCAATGACCGCATTTAATACCACATTTTCTAACACATATAACAAGTGTCTTCAATAGTTATTTTAGCTAGCATTGTTAAATCACTTGAAATGGATGAACCAAGTTTATTAGTAGTGATCAGAGTTATAAGTTTCAAATGACTCTACACATTATTTCCCATGATATAAATAAAAATAAAGTTGGATAAGGTCTTGGTTATTGAAGAAAATATGAGATATGTGATCTACTCATCTGGGAATTTAATCCCTAACATGTCTAAGAATTCAATGTTTACAAAAGTCTTGACTACATGAGGACCATTTGGTGCTGAATCTCTAAGCATAGGTGTAAACATATCAATTTAGATCTCATATCTATCTTCTCTCACCTTTTCTTGAGAGAGATCCAAAAGGCAAGAAATCATTCCATATGCATCCATGTCCTTATGCTGATTCAAAGGCTCATTGGTCATGGATGGTATAATAAAACACTAAGAATATGTAGAATCATTAAAATGTTTCTCATGGAGAGTTAACTCTTCCTCACTATACTCATTATTAGGTGTATCAGGAATATGTTGTTCCAGCATATACAATTTCTTTTCATGGCATAGGATAATGAGTTATCACCTCTTCCACTCTTGAAATTTTTTCCAATGAAAATTTTGTCCTTCTCAAGTATGGATCATGGTGATATGTTTTAATTAATTTAATTTTTGTTTCTAAAAATAATTTTACTAGAGTTTTAGTACGTTATTTGATAAAATTTAGACAAATAAATGAATATTATATTTATTTATTTCACATTATTTTATCAAAACACAATAGACATAACCATTGTATTCAAAATATCCCGTTTGTTGGAAATTATAGTGTCAAGGATCCATATCCCCCTTCTTAGCACCGCTAAATTTTTAATTCAACAAATTTTAAGGGTTTAAGGTAGGAATTACAAATGCCAACTGTGTTAAATCCCAGTTCCTTAATCTATTGAGTGGACTCCCCAATCCCTAAATCCTTAAATTTTATTTCCTCAGCCTTTTCCTGTTAGTTACATAAATCCCTAATTTAAAACGTAACCCTTGTATTGAACTACTTTATGTCAACCTAGAACATCAAGTTAGAATTCCCTGATAATTTAAATCACCCCAACATTGGATGGTCAAGCACATTGAACTAGAGTTCGATGTCAACTGAGTAGTGGATGACTATATCGACTTAATATATATAATTTATGTATTTTATCTTTTGTGAAAAAATTTACAATTATTATATTTATTAAATTATTGTTAATATTATGTGGATTTACATAAGTTATTAACCATATATTTGATAATATTAACACACAATTTAATTTATTTTAGTTCTATCTTAAATGCATGTTAATATAGTAATTCATGTGATCATGAAAAAAATCCTGAAGAAAATAACCATGAAAATTTATAGAAATAAAATAATAAGTTTGTATGATCACGATATTTTACTAGTGGTTATTTTATTTGGTGAATGATAAATTAACCATTGACCTATGGGAATCACCTTGCACCATTTATGGCTCATGTTGTGGCTTTCAACCGATTCATCTATGAATCTCTCTTGTATTGGTTTCACCTCAGATATAAACATGAACTACCTATACATTCTTGGGAGATATATCCATTACCTTTGATATTACTCACACACTGATGTGGGGAACCAAAGGATTGGTTAATAAGTTTATATAAAAGAAACCAGGCGAACAGATGCCCTTGCATAGTGAGAAGAGAGATGAAATGCAAACCAAAAATCTAATTTAGTAATAAATTAAATAAAACCATTAACAAAAAAAGTTTTAGTCGAGGCTCATGTTCATCCACATACATGAAATTAATTACATATTTAAAGTAATTATAATTCAACTCTAATTGTTCTTATATAAGATAAATCATGCTCAAATCAATTAATAATATTCTGTAATTAATAAATTATTTTATCTTAATTATCATCCAAATATTCTTGAGATTCTCTTCAATCATAATTTTCAAAAAAAATTAAAAATTAATTTAAAATAAACCATGTAAAAAATGTAACTTGGAGGAAACACGATGTGTACCCTTCCGAACTATCCAACATGTATTATACACGTATACTGCTTATTGTTGCGACATGTGGAATACATGACATATCATGAAATTTCATGGAGTATAATATCGAATTAATAACCTGACAAAATACATGGTATTTACATATCATTTTTTTATTAAATGAACATATAATAATAGCAGTAATACACCTTATACATGATGTGTAGATATGAACATTATGAAGTAATTAATTAGACAAATATATATATATATATATATATATATATAACCCATCACATAGAGTGTACTATCAACTTAATAACCAAATGAAACACATGTTGATAAAGATTTCCTAATATATTATATTAATTTTAAATACAATGTAATTTGGTAAAAGTACATGGTTTTTACATTGCAGTTACACAATGTGTAGTTTTCTCACCATCCACCCACGACAGGCTCTTAGGGACTCAATGTGTAATTTTTCCATGGAAAATATTATAGTAAATGGTGTTTAAATGGGATACATGGCTTGTGGTCTTTGATTTACCTGAAAACTATTCTTGTATGACATGTAAGTGAATACATGTACCATCTATGACTAAGAGAATAAATGACATGTACTAAAGTTACATGGTGTGTACTTTGGCTTACCGTGCACCAAACTGGCCCGGTCAACATGTGATATATAATTAAATTCATTGCATTTAATAAGTAATAATTCCTTGAATTAATTATAAATTAATTCTTGTTGTATTAAACACTAGTGCATGGTTTATACCTCTTAGTTATACAACATGTAATATTTTGTTATCCAGGAAAACTCCTCAGCACCTCCGATTGATATCTTCAAATTTATTTCACTCATAAAATTAATCAATTTGATTATATTTACGAGAAATGAAGAGGAAGAAATAATCTCATGAAATAAAAATTAAATAAAAATTAAATGAGAATATAATACTAATGAAAAATTCTTAAATTAGTTAATGATATTTAAATAATTATAAATAATTAATCAACCACTCTAATACCACTTGTTTGTTCCAAGAATAGTGTAGTATTATATGAGTCGTTCCCAACATTTCTTTTTATCATGATCGATGATTAATTCAAGATTTATATAATGATAAAAATCATAATCAATATAATTGAATCAAATAACATAGAGAATTGATAAATTATAGAACCAAAGAATAGACTGAAAATTACTTTTTATTATTAAAACACTTTTTAATGGGAAATTTAGAAACCATATAAAACCAAAACAAACAATTGGACCGCTCCAACCCAACAAGTGTGCCAATAAAAATCTTCACCAACACAGGACCCCTCGGCAAGCAGTCCCATGTAGAAGCAAGGGAACGGAACTGATGGCTAAGTTATACCCTCTCAAGCATCCAATTCCAAGAGACCTGCATCAATGAAGACTTAGTGAACCAATCCTCATCTGGAGCAGTCCAAAAGCGTACTGGAAACAAGAAAACTGAACTGCAAGGAACCCAAAGCAACCACGGCTAACACAGACCAAACACTCACACGAGACAACCAAAACCACAATATTAAACAATGTCGCTAACGAAAAATTTAATATTACCCATCTCATATATTTATAATTAATAGGATCATCACATATTATTTATAATTAATTTATGAAATTAATGAATTGCCTTGCAAGAAATTATTTCTTTGTTGATGGATATGAAAACACTTCTACGTTGTATTTCCATTATTTTTTTGGAAGCTAGAGTATATTCCATTAAGTGATGATCCAAACATGTTCTACAAACCTCGGAACTTCAACATATAAATATTTGGGTCCAGGCACAGAAGATCCCAATGCTTGAAGGATTCTCCTTTGATCGCCCTGATAATCACTTCCAAAGGATTCTCCTTGGTCTCTATATAGGCTTGAGGGTAGAAGGTGGAGGGAGATCACTTTATTTTCTTAGGAGGATTTAGAGAGAGAGATCTCTAGGTCTTGAGAGGATTCTCTTCAAATGTCATTGTCCACAACCCAAAATAAATTATCTCTATTAAAAAAATATAATTGGGTTTCTTATATAACAATGGTTAGAAAATAATAATTGCACATGCCTCATTTATTATTTCCTTAATCCCTATAAAATCCCATGTATATTATAATAATCATAATTATTATTATTATTATTTCTTAACATGAAATAAAATAATGAATTAAATTAAATATTATTTATTCAAATAATATTCAATATATGTATATTATTTCTCACCAGAGCATTAAAATCAATCTTTTATTCCTCCATAATATTTATCAGGCCTAAAATAATGACTATTTATTTAATTAATAAATATCACTGCATTATTTTCTAATAAATAAATTAATATTATACTCAGTAAATATAAAATAAATATTTATTAAATATTCAAGTCACATTATATTATCTCGAATAACTGGTGTCATAATATATTTGATCAATAAAACATGAATAATTATTAAACCACATGCAGGATTAATTTATATTCAGATTATCAAATAATAAATAACAATATATTATTTAATTTATATTCTAAATACTCTTAGTGTGTGACCCTCTAGGCCTCTTTATTAGTGGAATTAGGTGAAGTGGCCTAACGTCCATGGGTAGCATCTAGAAACATACCAAGGCACCCATAGAGAAATAAGTTCATGTCGCAACGACATAATACCTCATACAGATGCTTATTGTGTAATGTAATCCATTTATCAAAAAATATCAAATCAAGTAGGTTGTATTCTTTTTCCATCAACCATTGTGTTCAATGTCTCTTTCTTTGAATTTATGGAAATCTAACTTACCTATAGAAAACAATGGCCATGGATTTATTGAGGATATATCATTTCGATCAAATTGCCTCATATATAAACTTCCATTAATGAATAGAAAGTAAAAATACTTTCTCACATTATTTATTAATGAAACATTTCTCATGACACACCCAACATATCCTACCTCACCACGAACATATGTTGTCATGGTTTTCATCAATACATCAAAGATTGTGACTATAACTATAATAGAATGACATTTTCATAAATAAATATTACATGTATTTAAGTGAATATTCAGTACATAATAATACTATCCATGTCAGAACTAAATTTTTTAGATTATTTGTAAATTACATATACAATATTATTATTTTATAAAATATCTTTAACATATCCAACAATGAACTTCTCACATATAACTCCTCTTAAGAACACCCTATTTAAACCTTTGTTCATCACCTAGGGAGGGAAACATAATTAAGAGGATAACTCAGATGCACAGTAAGGATAAATATTAGATATATCAATCCATGATCACATGAAAGGACAAGATAAGAATATGGTTATGTGATCATAAACATAACTTATGAAGTTTATACTTAACCTATCATAGACCATAAATATGATTCACGTAATAAACATTATCATTTCAGAAACATGATCTATAAGAGTGATAAATCATCATAAATCAATCATGATACATAAGATAATGTCATAAACATGTATCACTATCATAAATATAGAAAATAATATCATATTTTAATGTTAAATACCATGACCATCAATATAGTGGATCATGACACTCCTGTTTCCCAAAGTGGTTTGGGGCACACCTATTTGTTATAGTGGATCAAGACCATCGACTTGTTTCTCAATGTTATCTCATGAGATATAATGATTTCACCAATGCATTGGAGAGATATATAGATTCCAACCATCACATGTTAAAAACCATATATATGAGTGTCAAAAGAATAGAAATCATTAATCATATCATAACCCATGATTAGAAATCGGGTTTTTATACATTTCATCATAGCTTAACCCATGAAAAAGAAATGGATTCCATAAATATCATGCTATTAAGAAAAATAAACCAACTATAAAGAGAATAAGGATAATATACTTGAATAATATCCCTATAAAATTATAACATCAAATAATCTTATCTTATAAGTAAAATAAATCTGAAATATCACTTGAAATAATTTTTGAAATAAATAACATTTCCATTTTCAATTCATTTCATTTTATCGTGCCAAGAAATTATAAAGGAAAAAATTCCTTCGAAAATAACCTTGAAATATTTTATATGAAACATAAAATCATTAAATAATCATGATTTTAGGAAAATAATCTCATTTAATATAATTTTAAAAAACATTCCTTCCATATTTTTATCAGAAAATTCACAAAGAACCCCGTTTAAAAATTGACAAAAAAAGAATATTTTCAAAAAAATTCATAAAAAGTAAAAAATGAGTAAAACTAAATTTAAAAAATCATAAAAGAATAGTAAAATAAATTTTATTTTTTTAGAAAACATGGAAATGGAAGAAAAGTGTTTTAAGGTAAATGTTAAAAATACAAATTTTAAAATAATGTCCCTTATAAATATCTAAACACTGAAATGGGAATTAATAAAATAAATAGATTATGTGTATCAAATATAAATCCACTTAAAAAAATTTAAATACAACATATGGTAATAAAAATTCATTTCACATATAATCTTAACATTCCATAATCAATGAAGTAGAATTTTAACCTAATGAATAAAAATTAAGTTAAGAAATCGCTTACCACTTTGTAATCAATGAATCATGTGCCCTATAAAAGTAATAATTAAAAAATTATACATTTATTAACATGAATATAATGTGTTTTATGATATGATATATCAAATTTCAGTATATACACTACACAAATAAATAAGTGGATAACAATGTATATATCTCACAGATGAAAAAGTGAGACAAGAAACCCTTACCTGCACTTCTATTTAGTTTTTTATACCTTAGACTCATGTATAAAGATTTAAAAAATGTTATTAATTAATTAAATAACTATAATAATATTTATAATACCTTATATCACACATTTATAACATCTTACCACACATTCTTTAATAAAATTTCATTATATTCATTGTTTCGTGTATGTTTGTTTGATAGTTCAATGGACAATTCACTTGTGTATAATTATCAATGTTCTTTTAATATGGAAATTAAACTCCAAATGTAAAATGAATTGGTATTCAAGAAATTACATAAGTTTAAATTTTCCCATATAGAAGTTTTCTTTATTGTATGAGGATGATTCATCTAATAAAACATTAATGATAAATGTTTAGTTTATCTTAGCGGTTTTTATGACCATCGTGAAATATCTCCATTTTATTTAATAGAATATATATATATATATATATTAGTTATTTAACATGAAATAGGTTATAATATATCCATTACTATTTGATTTAATCAGAATAGTACTTTCATGAGAAGACATGAAGGTGGTAATGGAAAAAGAAAAATAATTATCCAGAAAGATTTTTATCCACCATAATTTCGACAATGGTTCTGTTTCTTTGAATAAGATGAGATAAGAAAAGGTTTGAATATAAGATATTAAATTATCAATATAAAATTCCAGTATATAAATGATGCTAGATTTATTATTTGGTGGATGAGGGAGGTGAATAGAATGTAGAATAATTAAAGAAATTATGAAACATTGTTTGAAAAAGTTACCTATTGAGTATCACCACATTGAAGGACCCCATAATGAAATTGGAATTGGTATTTGGGTGAGTACATAAATACGTAGACATGGGGAGAGTATAGATGATAGGTTTTAGTATATATTTGAAAATCTTTAAGCCTTGTGAGGAGAAAGGGGGTGTCGGTGAGTGGTATTTATACTTGAGGAGGGTGGTTTTAAGTGATTAAATAATGATTATTTTATATTTAAAGCCAAAAAATTTGGGTGGAATTAATTATAACTAATTTAGATTATAATTAATGTTTTAAAGGATGTTTATGGTCTATAAATGTAACACCCCATGAATTTACAACCGTTTTCTCTTTAAATAAATTTAATGAAGTCTATAGCTTGTAATGTAGGAAACTCTAACTTCGAGCACATCACGATCTATTAAACTTTCTGTTTAAATAGTGGTTATGAATAGTATTAACCACATTATTAAATTTATGTATATCCCATATAATTTAAACATTCATCTTATGTGTTTTCTAGAAAACTATACATGAACGAATCTAATTTTATATATAAAAATCATGTTCTTCAGTTGGGTAATTTTACTGCCTTTTTAGGGGCGCCTATTTTAAAAATAAATATTAGAAATTTTATAATTTTTATTTTACAAAATATAAATCATCTTTGAATTTGGAATATAAAAATTATCATAAGGTGAATTTTATGTATTTTTTTGAGAGGTTTTATTTTTTGAGGAATAGAAACAAATATTGTATTATAGTTCACAAATTGAATTTTCATTTAAAATTAATTTAGATTGATTTTTAATATCATAATATATTTAAAATAAATATATTTACACAATTTTTTTAATTGTAATTAATTTTTTTTTATTAAAATTAGGTATAAAAATTTATTAAAATTTTGAATGTCTCATTTACCCACCTTCTCGCCACATCTGCGGGATTAGTGTTAATCTAAATTTATCTATTTTTCTGGATTAAATTTTAAAAAATGGAAAAAATTGGTTGTAATAAGTATTAAATTTTGGGTCTAATAGGATGAAATTAATTCTTTCATAGTAACTTTAGTATTTTATTTACCATGGTTAAGGATAAATCGGGTAATTAAAGGTAAAAATATTATTATAATCTTATAAAATTACCAGAACAATTTTCCTCATTTAATTGTATAAGTATATTTATACCAAAATAAATATTAATATAAAATTATAATCCTTTTTAATTCACTTGTGATAGATTATGATATTCATTATATTTTATTTAAAGAAGCGTAAAAAATGTCATACTCCAATTTTAATATATAAATCATTTTTAATATAGAGATATATAAAAAATAAATTCTACTATAAATAATAATTTTAAATATAAAAATATTATATTATTCATATTAATTTATTTTTAATTTTTAGAAAATAAATAATTACTATAAAGGATTACACAATGATGATGGAGTAAATGATTAATTAAAGGAAATATCAAATAAATGATTTTAAAAATGTTAAAATAAATAAATTTGTAATTAATTGTGGTGAAAAAATATTAATATTTGACTATGACATGTTAGGATTATATTAAAAAAGTTTTTTCAAAGTTATATTTACGTATGGATTTTATTTAAGACAAAGTTGTTAATAGTATCAAAATTGAAACTGATGATATTATATAAAAATAATATTTCATTAAATTAATGAAAAATTGTAATTTTTTTAAAAACAATACATATATATATGATGATAAGGTTAAAATTTTCATATATATTCAATTTATGGACAATTTACCCCACATAAGTAATAATTTATAACCTCTAAATATTTAAAATTATGTTTCCACAATAAGAATTACAACATATTAATTAAAGGTAAATTAAAATTATAAGGTTTAAAATAAAAAAAACTTCTTAAAAATTTATAGGATCAATAATATTCGACCCTAATCACGTTATTAATTATTTTTAGGTGTTTATTGGATGCTTTTCCAAGAAAATAAATTATATATTATTTAAATTAAAGATAGTTACAAAATATCACTCTCTAGTATTTAATATATTTAATGTGTCCATATGCGCAAAAAATCAAGATTTGAACGAATATAAATGTATATTTTTATATAAATAAAATTATTTTGATTATATAAATTTATCTTTAATTTTTAATATTTATATAAATACCTTAAAATACTCTTTAATTCTAAACAATATTTATTTAATTAACATAAAAATAGAATAGTTGATTTTAATAATATAAATTATTATATATTTTGGATTAGTTAATGTGTATATAAATTTTCCTAGATCAATAATATATATTATAGATGTGTTAAATCATTATATTATATTTCCAACTTTGTCTTAATGTATTTTAAGTCAAATTAAATGAATACTATTAAATTTTTCATTAATGTTATCTTATTGAATTTGTTTTTTATTAAATTATTTAAAAAAATGTGAAATAATGACAATCAGATATTATATGGTCGAAAATGTATTCTAGTTTTCATTTATGGTCCATTTTTAGGTATTTGGATATAGAATAGTATTATTATATTTTAATATTATGAGGATTTCCAAAAGTGCCTCGCACCTCAATTATAAAAGGGGACATCCTCCCTCACTTCCTCACACCACATTGTGCCTTATATCTTGACCAAAATATGACCATTTACCATTTACATTTTTTGATTTTAGTTTTGGAGGTCCTAATATTCTAAAAAGACCATCCCTAGTGTCCCTAAGAGGATATCCAATGAAAGTCCACTAAAGAAGAGGTAATTGTTTTAACAATTCAATTAAATTTGTTTCTTATGCTGATTCATCATTCTGTTTTGTTTCTATACTAAATTAATAAATCAAATATAATATATATATTTATATTTTATTATTATTATGGTACAAACATATTCTTTTTTTATCCATTTTACGAATAAAAATATCACCATGTGTGGGTACGAACAACTTACCCTCTCCACATCATTGTGTAATTTGTTTTTCATCACTACTTTATTTTGATGGGTATAATGATGAATTTAATGGATATAAATAATTAATATTATATTTCAATAAATCTTTATAATTATTATATCATATAATTCCATACTATTTAACCATTCAGGTAATGATACCATCGCCAGTGCGCACGTATGACCTACCGTCTCCATGATGCAATGAGATTCATTATCCACGTTAACCATTAAAAAATGATTATAAAATATATATTATGAGTAAATATAATATTTATAAACTTAATATCATTTTTTGTATAAATAAAATATATTCTATTCATAATAAACATGACTTACGCAACAAAACATACATAGGAAAACAAAGCAATTAACACCTGAAACAATGTTAATAATGAAATATTATTAACAAAATGATATAAGAGGGTTGAATATGATATCATAAATATGGATGTAGTTTTGGAATAATTTAATAACATGCATTAACCATTAAAAAGGTGGTTAAATCACCCTAAACTAAATAAAAGTACATGGTAAGGTTTAATCTCACAATTTCATTTTTATTTGAGATTGTTTATACATAAGTATTTACTGGGAAATATTTATCATCCATGTACAAGTTTCCTAAATTTTTTTAAAAAGGAATATTTTTAATGTTTTATGTAAGGGAATATTTAACTGAAACATGATTTTAAATATTTATAATAATTATTTTACTAAATCATTCTTATTCATGTCTATGTTTTCAAAAAGGGTTTTATGGATTAATTTATAAAGACATTGATATTTTAAAATGTTAATTTTATAATTTCTCTAAACAAATTCAAAGTGGAATGTGAAACTTTTATTCAAAAACATGTTTTTAAATGCCTTATTTTTTAAATCCATAGCTTTTAAATAAATTATTTCAAATAAAAATGGTATTTTTCTCAATATATTTTTATTAACGTATTTTCATCTATGTTAACATCATTTTTTAAATTTTATATTTGATTGAGGTTGATCTTTTATGATAAAATATACCATATTGTATTAAATGGTTTATGATATGTATGAAAATGGATATACGATTTTGATACCATTCATAGTTTAGAGTAAATGTATTAATATTTCGTTTGATAGTTTTAATACGAATATTTATATTGGTTATATTTTACCCTTTTCATATGAGAAATTCATTGGACTTATTATGTGATGGAAGAGGCCCTTTATATCCCCTTGATACATCAGTAGGTCTCATGAGACAAAATAGTTGGGTTTTTACCCATTTATGTCTGGTCATGGAATGCGGCCTTGATGGTATGGTTACGATGTCCGATATTATGCATTTACACATTATGAGATTAATTAATGATATTAAATTTGATTATTTGACAAGTATAATATCCTTATGAGTGCTTAAATAGATTTATTTTATTTTTTATTTCCATATTTTTCTCAATATTACATTTAAAAGGCTTGATTTTCAGTTTTATAACTTGCCTTAAAAGTTTAGGCTTATTTATGATAGATTATGTTGTATTATTTACCCTTAATAAGAATCTAAGCTCACCCCTTTCTTATGTTTTATTTTTCTATGATTCCAAGATGTTTATTGTGATTGATATATAGGGTTAATCTAGGATAATAATGGTGTTATCAAAGAATTATCTATGTTTTATTTTATGTTATTAATTATAATGTAAATTTCATGTATGTAATCTATTTTCAAAGAATGAAAAATTGATTGGTCCTTTGGGATTTGGAACCTGTATCTATTCCAATGTATTAAAATAACGCACTAGCTCTATGCTTCTAGGGTTGGGACATTATAGTTGGTATTAGATAAAGTTTAGTAACAACCTTGGAAATTATATTTAGAAATAAAATATTAGGGAACATAACCCTAAGATAGAATTTTAGGATAAATATTGAAGAATGTCTCAGATTTTTGGTAAGGTAGAGATTTTGTGTATATTACTATAAATAAATCCTTGTCTAGATAATACAAGTGGAAACAGTTTTGGAACAGATATAACTATGATTAAAAACTCTAACAACGTGTCCCGATCCTGACTCAAGGTAACCTGGTACATGATAATGAGCCTTACTACGCACCTGGTTTGACACTCATGGGGTATATGCTTAGGATAATTCACATCACTAAAACAATTATGAAGGATTTAAAAGTGAATATATCCCCAAATAAACCATGTATATTATTATGATATTATATATACATAATTTTTTAAACTTATTTTAAGTGTTTTACTTGTTTTAAATTATACACTATGATTCATAACCTAATTCAGTGTAAGTAATCATTTAGAAATGATTCCTAGAAGAAGGAATGTGAACCTCACCAATGTCCCAGATCCAAAGATTATGAAGCATCATATATTTCATGGTATTAAGATAATATTTAAAAAGTAAATAGTCTTCCATGAATTGTCATTATGTGAGGACATCGTATCATCTCATAATGGCACATGTTAAGATTATTATATGTATTATGGATTTAGAGGGAAGCATGAGAATTAGAGGACCAGTAGAAAAAATATGGATACAAGAAAGAGGGTAGAAAAGTATTTTTCCACATGTAATAAGTATAGAAATAATACCCTAGTACTTACATAAAATGAATGGTATTTTTCTATAATTTTGGATAGAAAGGCCACGGTGCTTGGTATTGTAGGGATAATAAAAATATTTCTAATGTACAATGCTTCAACTACAAGGAGATAGTCCCTATGAAAATAAATGGCTCATGTGTCAAATAATTATACCCCAAAAGAGGCTAATGGATCATAGTCAAGATTATTCTACCACCATAGAAGAAGAGGAATGATTAATTTTATTATATTGGGACTCAAGAATTGTGTAATTTGGGTATTTTATCAATGAGGTATTGATTATAAAAATTATGGGGTATATAAGGATTGTATTTTAGTACTATATAATTATGGATTTGATATTTCAGGTTGAATGATACTGATGACCAAGATATGTTACCTAGACGAAAGTTAAATTTTTTGGAAAACATATGGTTGAGGGAAATATAACCCTTAATATATTCTTGATACTGAGATAATGATGTCAAAATAAATAGATGATTTATTTGGATAAAAGTAAATTGAATAGTACAGAATACCTTGGAATTGATAAATGGTTTTTGAAAAAGTTTCTTATGACATCATTAATAATGTTTAAAAAATTATTGTATTTAAGAATTATATCCAATAAACTATGTTCTATTTAAGGAATAAGTAATCATACATGTTTTCAATAAATTTTTATTTTTATTATGGTTTGTCTCGCAGTGCACGACGAGATCGTGGGGGAGAAACGTGTGCTACATGGTGGTTGATTATGGAAGATTGGGTTCTTCTTAATCACTCATATCGGGTGCACCATTTTCACCTCGAAACGCCCAACGGTTCCATGTCCAGCAATACGTGGACCTTCTTTCCAAAGGCTGGTGTTTGCTGGGTGGTTTGACTAGTGATGATTAAGAACTCACATTGGTCGAGAGGATGGGAATTTTGGCTCATCTCACCCTTTTGGGGGTATTTATTTCCTGTTCCGAGACTCTCTTGTAGATTTAATACGTATTCATATGTTTGTAACTCTTTGGTTTATACCCAAGAATAATATCCATGGATTACTCCTGGTTGGAAATGGTAAGCTGGATGTAGGGGTTTGGAATAATTTATGCATGAGGTGTATCATTCCTCATGGGATTAATTACCCCGAGGATTCTGGAATCATTGATATGGTACTGGTTTAAAGCCTCATAACCAGGAACTCTAGATTTTATTGTCATCCATGGGAGACAGATAACAAATTGAGCGTTTGGATCGAACCCGTGATACGGGCTTCCTACCTATCCTCATGAGAGGAATTAGAACCCACGTAGTTTGGTCTGGTATGGTCTTACACTCTAGGCTTCCCAGGATTGATGCGGTGAACCGACAATAAGATGGTTCTAATGACCAGTTATTGGGCTTGAACCCTGAGGATGCTTCCTACGTACCCTGCCTAGGAGATAGGGATCAAAGTCCACGTAGTTAGGGTAGGGGTTTTGGAGAACCAATGTGAATGTGGACCCATGGGTCAATGGTGATCGGTCTTGAACCTCTTGGAGGCTTCCTACATATCTCTGTGATGGGGAATCAAAGTCCACATAGTTCGAATTGGAATGGGGCTTACCCTCTGAGGAATACCAGGGTAATGGATTGGGGATTACACTCTGAGGAGGCCCGGAATAGGTTGTCATGGTCTATTCTTACTCTAAGCCCACGTGAGTCATGCTCGGGGTGAGAAACAAGAGGGAGCAGGTACCAAAAGATCACGTCGCGAAAGGTGCGTCCATGGGAAGTGCGATGGGGCTTATGCATGGGGGCGGTCCAAAACGTCAGGGCTTACTCTGAGGTGGATTCCCATGGTGTCTTCTTCATGAATGGCCATAAGGTCATACCAACCCATTGGTGGGTTGAGGAATATAATGGGGTCCAACGCCTATGTACAAGTGCACAAGTGGGATAACACCAAGGGTGTTGGAATCAGTCTGAAAAAAGGGAGATGAAAAGTGTGAATTACATGCCCAACATTTGGAACACAATGAGGATGGCATGGTGATGTAGGATAACTTCTTACCATGTTCGAAACACAGCATCCATATCGTGTTATCCTAGAATGGGGGAAGACAAGTGAGGGACGACTATTGACCGTGTTCGAAACACAGGACCTGACTTGAAGTGTTCCCCAAAATCTATTGGGGGTGTTGGCCCAGGATGGTAGGTGAGCCAAGGCGGCATGGGACCAGGCCATTAGGGGGTCCCATCAAATATGCATGGGAATGAAGATCCCAATGAAGGACATGCAAAGCATGAGTTGGAGTGATGGAATGTTTGAATGGATTTCAGCGCTCTTGAAATTATGCCACTGTAAACATGGCATGAGGCATCTTATGACTGGAGCATAAGGCATCTCTTTCATGGAGCAAGAGTCATCAAATTATTGAATGATTGGGAATGCTACAATTTATAGTCATGTAGGGAGGATTGTTTCCATATATTTTAACGTCATATGTATAGGATGATGGCCATACAGTTTAACGTCATGTGGTCAGGATGAGGTCCATATAGTTTAACGTCATGTGTTCAAGACGACTAGGAAAGAGAGACCTAACAATGGATGGTGTGGGACTTACGCAAGGGAAGCCCTTTCTGGATGAACCTAGTAAAAGGTGCTAGGAAATTGGGTTATAGAAGAGTCATAAGAAGTAGCTCGACTCGTGGAATGTATAGGAAGGATGTTGGGGTGGTGCAAGGGTGCAATGTAAAATACTGTTGATCCGAACTGAAAAATTCACAGTACGACTCTCTATTTTTTCATGGGGGTCAGTGACGGTAGCGAAGGGGCCGGGACAGAGGGATGGGACAGCAGCCCGGAACTGACCCCGAGTGGGGGTGCAGGGGCGCAACCCCCGTTGTATGGACCAGCGAGTGCATGGGGTTCTTCACATGGGGGCTGGCCGTAGAGGAGGTGGGCCGCATAGAAGCCGACCGCCTAGGATGTCCACAAAGGAAATGGCCATTAAGGGCTGGACACATGTGGTTCGCGGTTTGGTTTTCTGTGAAGGGTGTCCGCATAGGAGCTTACCGCGATGGAGGAGGCCGCGGAGGAGTAGGCCGCGACTGAGGCTATCCACGAAGGAGGGTGTCTACGAAGGAGGTTGTCTGTGAAGGAGGCTATCCGCGAAGGATGGCCTCAGAGGAGATGGTCGGATGCTAAGGGTGTCCAAGGATGAGATGGCCATGAAGTAAATGGTTACGAAGGGTGTCTGTAAATGGGATGGCGCCCATCCTACTTCGCACCCGCATAGGGGTTCCTGCCTCCATTTCACGAACAAAACTGGTCCCCAAAGGGGGTGTCTGTATGTGGTTTGCGGATTGATTTCTCCTATATGTAGAAGAGTGCATTCGAGGACGATATGGGGTCCACGGATGGTCACAGAACTTTACCACTAGGAGCAATTTCTCCACTATCTACCCACGGGTTTTCACCCATACTTCCTCTCCTGTTATTTTTGGTTCCCCTCAGTGACTATTTATATAGTCACAAAGAGGATATATCGACAGGACCATGGCACTTTCTGCAGAAGCCCATGAATGAATCCCCTCCCACAAATGACTCAGTCAACCAGGGATTTTTGGAACTGAGATTCGCGGAATTGTTCCACAACCGCATACCTCTCTGCTTCTGTCCTGCGAATGACAACGGTCCACGGAGGGGGAGGCTCATGGCAATGGATCGGCCTGACGTCTGGCAGTCTTCCTAGTTCACGCCCGCATAGGCGCTCCGCCCTAATTTCATGAATGACAGCGTCTGTGGGAGGGCAGTTCGCCAAACCGGCCACGTACTGTTGCGGGGGGCCGGTATGCGGACTGGTTCGGTCCTTTTCCAAGTTTTGGGGTAATTGGACTTCCCCCTCACAGAATTTTCAGGACCCTACACGGTTATTACCATGTTTCAATGGAATATAAGATGAAGGTATTCACATGTATGGAATGTGACAAATATGAGTTGCTTCATGTTGAGAAAATATTATACGTTCATTTTGGAAAATTTAACCATTTATGAAATAGTTTAATTTTAAATTTAGATATGTTTTTAGATGTTAATGTATTACTTCACCATATGATGCAATCTTTGCTAAGAGAAGATGTAAAAATAGTTCAAGGTGAATTGAAATTGTAATATCTTGTTTATAGAAACATATATTTACTTATATCTTTATATAGTGAAATAATTCCTCATCTATAGGAAATGGATCTAAAGAAATAAGTTTAATTTTGGTTGAACCGATGGTATTTTAAATCATTATTGATTTATGGATTTGAGGCCCTCAATTTTCCTTTGGTCATTTACTTATTTTGAATTGATGAACATAATCACTCCCTATATATATTTACATTTTTCTCTATGTTCATATCTCTACATTATACTAATTCTCTCCTGTTTGAAGGCCTAGTCTTGTGGTGACCTTCCAATTTCCCTTTCCTACTTATAAAGAATATGTGTTATTAACCCTATGTACGATTTGGGTTCATCAAAAATTGTATTTTAAAATATAAAAATCCTTATTTCGGAGATCAAGTTTAAATTTTTAGGATGGAATTAAATTAAGGTGAAGAGAATATAATACCCAAAGAATTTACAAATTTTTTTAAAATATATTTAAAATATATTATAGATTTTAATGTATGCAACACTGAGTTTGAACACACCATGATCTATTAACCAACCTATTTAAATAGTGGTTATGAATATTATTAAACACATAATGAAATTTATTTATATCCTATTAAATTTTAACATTCATCTTATGTGTTTTCTATAAAATTATATAAGACCAAATCCAGTTTTACGTATAAAATCTATATTATTCAAATGGGTAATTTTACCACCCTTTTATGGAGAACCTATATTAAACTAAATTTTAAAATTTTTATAAATTTTATTATTCAAAATATACTTCATTTTTTAATTAAGAATATCAAAATTATCTGAGGGATATTTTTTGGTATTTTTATGAGAGGTTTCATTTTTTGATGAATAGTGAAAAATACAGCATTATAGTTAAAAAAATAACTTTTTGTTTAAAATTATTTTAAAATTATTTTTAAGTATAAAATAGAGTTAAAATAAATATATTAATACAATTTAGTTCATTGGAATCATTTTTATATTCAAATTAGGTATAAAAAATATATTGAACTTTTGAAAGTCTCTTTTACTCGCCTTCTCTCCAAATTTTCGGGATTAATGTTAAACATAATTAATCCATTTATTTGAATTTAATTTTGAAAAAAGGAAATAATATTTTGTAATAAGAATGAAATTTTTTTCCTAATATGTTCAACATAATATTTGGTGAATAGTCACTTTATATTTTTATTTACCACGGTTAAGGGTAAATCAGGAAATTAAAGGTAAAAATAATATTATAATCTTATAAATTTACACTAAAACTTGCCATAATTTTATTGGATAAGTTATTTTATAACAAAATAAACCTTTTTCAGAAATTATTAACTTTTTTATCCACTTGTGTTAGATGACGACATTTATTATATTTTATTTAAAGAAGAGTTTAAAATGACATACTCAAATTCTTATTACTAAATCATTTTTTATATAGGGTTATATAAAGGATAAATTCATCTATAAGTATTCATTAGAAATTTATAAATATTATATACATCATTGTAATTTATTTTTAACTTATAGAAAATAAATAATTACATTAAAGGCTTACAGAATGATTATGCAATAATTGTTTAATTAATGGAAATATCAAATAAATTAAATTGAAAATATTAAAATAAATAAAATTTGAATTAATTAATGTGTCCCACTAATTTTATAGCTTACGATGACATGTTAGGATAATATTAAATGTTTTGGTTTGAAGTTATATTTTTGTTTGGATTTTATTTAAGACAATGTTTTTAATAGTGTCAAAATTGACAAAAATGATATTATATAAAAAAATATTTTTAAAATTAATTAAAAATCATAAAAATATTTATAAAATACAAATAGATGATGATAAGGTAAAAAATTTCATATAGTTTCATTTTATGGAAAATTTACCACAGATAAGTATTAATTTATGACCTCTTAATATTTAAAATATTGTTTCCACAATTAAAATTACAATAGATTAATTAGGGATAAAAAAATTAGAAGGTTTAAAATAAAACCAAAACGTGTAAAAAATTATAAGATGAAGAATATTATAACCTTATCACATTATGATCAATATTTAGTTGTTTAATGGATGATTTTTTATGAAAATAATGTATATATTATTTAAATCAAAGGTATTTAGAAAATTTCACTCTCTTGTATTTAATATATTTTATTTTCCTATATAGGAAAAAAATCAAGCTATGAAAAAATATAAACGTCTATTTTGATATTAATCAAATTATTATCATAATATAACTTTATTGTGAACATTTATAACATATATAGTTAACTTAAAAGTATCTTGAATTTTAAATGAATATTTATTAAATTAACATAAAAATATAATGTTTAATTTTAATAATATTAATTTTGATATATTTTGGATTATTTAATATGTATAATGAATTTAATAGATATATAGAATATATTAAATATGTTTTAATTCATTATATTCTAATTACCTCCTTTTATTAATGTATTTGAAGTCAAATTAAATGAATAGTATTAAATTTGACAATAATGATATTTTATTGAATTAATTTTTTATTAAATTATTTAAAAATAGAAAAATGTTTAATAATAAAAAGGGGATAAGGTATAGTATAAAATTTATTATAATTTTTATTTATGGGAAATTTTTATGTATTTTGATCTAGAATATTATTATTATATTTTAATATTCTGAGGATTTCCAAAAGTTCCCCTCACCTTAATTATAAAAGGGAACCTCCTCCCTCACTTACTCACACCAATTTAAAATTTCTATCATAAGAAAAATCTACAAATTTCCCCTATAAACATTATTATTTAACTTATGGAGGTCCTAGTCTTCCAAAAAGTTCATCCCTAGTGTCCCAAAGAGGAGATCCAATGGAAGTCCACCGAAAAAGATTTAATTGTTTTACCGATTCAATTCAATTTTTTTTCTTCATATAATTCATATTTATTTGTTGTTTCCATACTAAAGTAAAAAATAAAATATCATATATATTCTGAGATGTTATTATTAGTATGGAAAACCATATTATTCATTTTATCCACCTTACTGAAAACAATATCATCATGTGTGCATACGTACGACTTACCTTCTCCATGTCATGGTGTAATTTGTTTTTCATCACTACTTTATTTGGATAGATATAATGATGAATTTAATGGATATTAAAAATAAATATTACATGATAATGATTATTTATAATTAACACACCATCCAAATCCATTCCATTCAACCATTAAGGGAATGATAATGTCGCTCGTGCGTACATACGACCTACCATCTCCACGACATGATGAGATTCATTCTCCATGTTAACCATTCAATAATGATTATTAAATTTATATGATGAGTAAATATAATATTTAGGAACTTTATATAATTCTAGATATGAATAAAATATATCCTATTCATAAGAAACATGACTTACATGACAAAACATTCCTAGGAAAATGAAGCAGTTAACATCCAAAATAATGTTAATAAGGAAATATTATTAAAAAAAATATAAGAAGATCATATATGATATAATAATTATGGATATAGTTCTAGTATAATTTAATAACATACTTTAACCATTAAAAATAAGGTTAACGCACCCTTAACTAAAAGAAATTACAAAGTAAGGGTTAATTTTTCAATCTCAATTTTACTCAGGATCATTTATACAAAAGAATTTATTGGGAAATATTTATCATCCACATGCATGTTTTTTAAAAATGTTTTCAAAATGAATATTTTAAAGGTTTTATGTAAGGTAAAATTAAATTAAAAAATCATTTTAATTGTTTCTATGATTTATTCTTCTAAATCATTCTCATTTATGTCCATAATTTCAAAATGGTTTTTATGAATTTATTTTTAAAGACATGAATTTTTAAAGTGTTAATTTTTTAATTTCTCTTAAATGTTTAAAATTGGTATGGGAAACATTTTTTAAAAATATATATTTTTTAAATATTTTTCTTATAAATGTGCAGCTTTTTAATAAATGATTTCAAAGAAAAATGGTATTTTTTCTCAAGATATTTTTAACGCTTTTATTAAAGTATTATTATATATGTCAACATCCTTTGTTGAATTTTATGTTTGATTGAGTCTAATATCATACAATATACCATGTTGTATTGAAGGGTTTAAGATTTGTTTTACTATTTATATGCTATTTTGATATTGTTCATGGTTTATAGTTAATGTTTTAACATTTTGTATGATAGTTTTAATACAAATGTTTATGTTGGTTATTTTTCATCCTTTTCATATGAAGAATGAATTTGACTTAGTAAGTAATGGGTGGAGACCAATATAACCCCTAAATGCATCTATAGGTCTAATATGAAAAACTTGTTGTATTTTTACTCATTTATGTATGGTCTTGGAATGAGGACTTGATGAAATGGTTATGATTCCCGACATTATGAATTCCCTTATTATGAGATTAGTTATTGATATTAAATATGATTATTCAACTAGTAGAATATATATAATTAATATTTAAATGTAATTATTTGATTTATTATTTTCATATTATTCTTAATATTATATTTAAATTTATTTTTTCAATTTTATTGATTTTATTAAAAGTTTATTCTTCTTTATGATAACATCTGCTATATTATTTACCCTTACTGAGTATCTGAGGTCACCCCTTTGTTATGTTTTATTTTCCTTGGATGAGAAGATTTGTATTATGATTGACAGAACTGTTTAATGTATGATTATAATGGAGTTCTCACATAATTAGCCATGTTTTATTTTATGTTATGAATTGTAAAGGAAAGTTCATGTATGTAATCTATTTTTAATGGCTACTAAACTAATATGTCCTTTGGGATTAAGCACTTGTATCGATGCTGATGTATTAAAATAATGAACCATATTCATACTTATTAGGTTAGTTAATTACCAGAAACAGATAAATCACCCATTTAATATTGTTGTTTTTAGATATTTTATTATTTTATCTTTTAACTTTAACCCACTATATTATTTTACCTATATTATGGTAAATCTTTTTTTACCATTGAAACTTTTTATGCTAAAAAAATAAAATGACCTTATAAAGTAATTTTGAACTCTTTATTAAAACTATATAATCCATTTTTAAAATATATAAACACATAATTTGGAAAAATAAATTAAAAATTAAATCATCAATATGCAAAGAGAAACCGTTTTTTGTAAAAATGTGTTTTTAAGCCCAGAAATATACTTATACCAAAATAAGTTATAATTTTTCTAATTAAAATTAATTTGATTATATATAACTAAAAATTACTTAAGTTACTTTGAGATCAATTTAAAATCCAAAATTAACTTATAAATATAAAGAAAATGACATTTAAAAAAATAGTATTTTTTACAATTCACTGAAATGTTTAACTTTTCAAAAAATTATCAAAAATTTATCCTAAGATAATTTTTACATGAAGAATAAAATAATTATGTTCATTTTTTAAATAAATTTTCTAAAAGTTTCAAAAATTAATTGTATTTATTTTCTCATACAAAGAAATAATAATATTTTTTTAAGAAGACATATATTTGAAAAATAAAATCACTTTACTAAAAATTACGGGCATATTAAAAAATAATTAATTAATAAATTAACAATGAGCTGGATAATTATATATTTCATAATGTGGTTAATACTAATAATTCCTGGAAATTTGATGGTTATGTTATTATGGTCGTGTTAAAATAATAATATTTTTGGAGTTTGTTTATGTTTGGTGTTCTATGAAAAGTATGATATCGAAGAGATTATATATAAAAAGATACATACCATAAAATCCTGGGGTGTTACAATAACACTAATTAATAAAAATCTTAAGGTATAAGGATCAATACACATGTCAACAGATAGGAACATCCAGTGACACATACAGATTTCGATTTACTACTAGCGGGTCTCATTCTTATAATACCCTACATTGGATATTACCAATGGAGTACACAATGAAAAGTTCCCTCAATGTTTGTGAGTCTAAACCACTGATATCCTATATCATTTATGTCCCCTAAATGTTTATTTATAGTTATAGAATATATATTTAAAATTATTATCATGTAACTTCTGGTTTATCATTATAGTGTGTAACTACTATGACTTTTCAATGCGACATCTACTCATAGGAAATTGTCACATGCTATGTTACATAGAAGAACTATAATGATGTGATAAAGATTTTATTAATATTCAAAATAATGAATACGGGATATTATAAATAGAAATGAAATTAGTTCTTGGGAACTAACTCCAAGACACCCCACAGTGACACACTAGTTCAGATGAAAGCCCTCTACATCAGATCATCCACTTATAGCCGTAACTCGTGAAATTTTGTGGGTGCCATCTGATAGGGATCCATTGAAATCAGAGATGTGCTCGTCTACTACTCTATCCCAAATTCAATATCATTGCAAGGAGTTGTATCGTAACCACATTTTGGAAAACATCCTGGAACATCTCTATAGACCTTGGAAAAACCCATCTTTATCTTTTACTAACAACTCCACCAACCATGAAAAAAGAGGCTCCACATTCCTACCACCCAACCGATAACATCACTCTCTAAAAAATTCCACTCACTAACCCTCCACAATATAAAATGAAACTCCTATTTGATATAATTTGATGAATGTATTCATGGAATACAACCAATAAATAACAAGGATAATATCATACGGTTTTATCTATAACAAGAATAATTCTACCGCTAGGTGGTGATAACCCATCACTAATCAACATGATTGAATCACATCAAACAAAGAAGATTAACCTCTAACCATTGATGATAACACTAGGGTCACTAGATGCCTCTCCCTGTTTAGTCACAACATATATACCTATGTAGGGGGAAAAAGAGTTTGAGGCTCTTAAATCAAATAAAGCACACACAAGGGTAAATGGTAAAGTAATCATACCTCTAATAACTCCCAACTCTGTTGACATAGATGCCTCTGACATGTGAATCTGATGACACCCAAATCCACTACCTCTTTGCTACTAAAATACATTATCATGTTCTAGAATGGGCCCCTATGTACAGGGACCATCATGAGGCTTCACTCTTCTAACTCCATATTCTCTCAACTTTTAAAAAATAGCCTATGGTCCCTACCACTAAAATTGCCTTAGAGGAAACTACTACCACTAAAATGGGACCAGAATGAACATATAAAACTTACCTCCCTGAGTGGTCAGAAACTAAGCTTGGCGGTACCCATATATCCCATATACATGTAATAAAAATAGAAAACCCATAAAAGGAACATAGAAACCACCTATCTCTGATGGTCGGGAAATAAATTGTCGTAGTCGGTTCCCTGTTGAATGGATCCTTGACTACCTAAACACATGAAACCCACTGACAGAAGATCTACTCCTCAAAAACCCATACTATCCACCCTTCTTAGGCTGAAATCCCATGCAAAGAATCATATTGATAACCTCATCCTTTTTCTACACCTCTTGATACATCTAGAGAGTAAACAGAGTGATCACATACCAGATCACTGGGTGTAAACCCTCCTCTAGATGCCATGATATGTACTCCTCATCTGAAAAAACATTGGGATAAAAGGGAAGGAGGTCCTTGAACATGATACCAAGCTTCTACACATGCAAACCACCCTTCTAAAGGGATAGTTGATCCAACCTCTTAGCTTTTCCCATCATCGATGAAAGAAAATCTACCAAGAAATCCCTCTAGAAGTACAACCACAAAACATATTCCTCCTTTCGGTCACTAAGAAATAGTTTCCACCACTAACATATAGCTACCCATATCTAACTAACTTTTAATGGTTCCCAAAACATAGGTCATGCTTGGATCATACCAAAAGCAATCTTGAGATCCTCCATCCAACACTCCATCTTTAGATCTAAGACACTACCCTCATACTTTCCCAAACATTACCACTAAAAGGCATGAAAATTTCACTACCATGAATCATCCTCCTATTTTGGGTCAACCCTGTGATGATCAACTAGATCAGACTATTGAATCTAAACTTCATGAGTGACTCACAGATAAGGAACATGATTTATTCTTGAAATCTAGGAGAACATCCTGAGCCCAATATCATGGAATTGTATGAAATATTATATTATATTATTTTATTTTCCAAAATCGCATAATTAAAATATGAAAAAAATTCATCAGGATTCATATACCTCTCCTAGGTCATTACCATGTAAATAGGTCCACCTAACTTGGTCATCCAATAAGCTCATATTTCATGCATTGGAACATTGGGGTCCTAAAATCTCTTGTCCTAGTCAGTATCCCTAGCCTATGTCACACACCAATGTAAAATAGCATTGTTTCCATACAAATCCATGAAAACATCATAGTTCATAAATTTACCTCCATCCTATACCTCAAACAAACCTCTGATACCACACTAAAATGACCCCTCCCTTTAAATATACCTCAATGAGGAGAGAGATGATGACGGCCCCCAAGTGCTACCTCTAGTAGACCTTAGTTTGGTGACTATTACCGGGGGTATAAAAATCTCATTGCATGGGAGGCATTAACCTATATAAATGAAAAGGGATTGGGATATAGAATAAACAACCACTAAACAACCCTAACAGATTTTATAAGATAAACCCAAAACCACCAAAAAATGGATGAACAATGTAAACTTATATATATAAAAGTCTCCAATGTAAAGTACCAAAATACAAGTCTATGAAAAAGACTCAATAACAACTATAATCCAGCTATAAATTACTTGATCGATCCCCAAATTCCTCATAGAAACCTAAAAATAATTTATATATGCAGGGTGAGCATAACATGTATACTCAGTTGGGATATATCCAATGCCTCAATTGTATATGCGAAGAGAGAATGATAATGTTCCATTGAACAAATACCATATCCAAAAAGAACTTATACCAACTATCTAACCAAACCATGTATCACCCTGAATCACTCATCAAATCATGCATCCAATATAACAACATAGCATCGAGTTCATAACAAATAACTGCACCCCAGTTCTGCTTGCCCGTTGATTTTCCACTCTCATGACCCAACATAGAACTTCCTATTATTAAATAACTTCCACACATACGACATCACATCACATCACATCCTATCTAAAGACACTTGGGCCACACATCACACCACATCATATCCCACCAATAAAAACATGGGCCACACATTATATCACATCACATCTCGCCCATTGAAAATTTGGTCACACATCACATCACATCACACCCTGCCCACAAACACCCGGGCCGCATATGAGCACTGGCTAATCTCCAACACCCGCCCATATCATTACTGCTGAAATAATAATGGGGAAGAGGGGGTAGCCATACATCCATAACACCAATATCCTAGATGATGGGGAATATATTCATAACTCATCACCTATAAGAATTATTAATGTTATACATTTCAGGTGAGGCATATATAAATTAACATAAACATACATGATATATTGGTAGCACACAATACCCAACTTACAAGTTCACATCAACTCCACTAGTGCACACCACATATACTGTCACAACTATTTCCACCACTATATTCAGTACCATGAAACTGCCTCACAAACCACATGACATTTACCACTTCCATTTATAGGTTTCTCCATATTTTTTTGTTAGCTATTTTAATTCACATAACACTATTCATTCATTTATTCAATTCAGTTATCCAATTACCACACATTCATTTTTATCTCATTTAATTTTTCTAACATCCTTTTTTTTTATCATCACTTCATCCCATAGATAGCTGAGAAAATATCTCAACCACTCCACACTACAACTGACCCAACTCACACCACCATCACCACAACAACACACATTCAACATTTTCACTACACCACGTCACCCAATCTGTCACACTATATCAACCACCCATCACAACTATCATGAAAATCTATCACCACATACCACAAAAAATACACTATTCCATAACCCCTACACCATAAGCATTGCACCACAACCCCATCGTACCACATCACACAACTTCCCACATCACATCCATGCTAAACTATCACTACATGAATGCTCTACATACTACATAACCAAACTAGTAACTGAAATAACTGCACAATAGCCCAAACCATATACCAAAAACAAAACATGCACAAGCATACAAAACAAAATGAAAATTGGATTCCATGATTGTTATGGGTAATTATCATATATCTTCATTATTTAGCATGTGTATTATCACACAAACCAAAATCTAGGGGAAACTAGTTTATTAACCAAATATACATTCCTTGTCATTTTATTTAGGGTGCGATCACACAAAAACACAACAAGGGTCGTTACAACATAAAAAAAAATACAGTGCAAACAAGGCTCCCAATAGCCGTTATTTTAAGAATTGAAAAAATTCATGCATAATAACATCCAAAACATTTATCAAAGGAGTAAATAATGTGGAAAAACTAGATTCCCATTAATTTGGTACATTCCAATTAATTATCTTATTATGCTGACACTTACTATTCCCCTAAAGGTAAGTGAAATCATTAAGATCTCGCACATAGCACATAAATAGGTGAGAATTAGGATCCCCTACCTCAAGGAAGATTTTTGATCTCACTAAACATTGTAGGGTGAAGGAGAAACCGACTATAACCACAACCACACCATGAGATCTCAGATCAATCTAAATTCCAGGGAAGGTTTGTTGAAGACACAACCTAGACACACCCCAAACCAAAATCACTTCACCATTGAGGATCTCTAAAGGATAATAGATGGAAAACCATGGGCAAGAGATAAATCACCATGTATTTAAAACAAGAATCCAGTAGAACCAAATGATCAAAGAAAGAGATAATAAGGATGAAGACCCTTTGAGATCCACCATGGTTTCTCCCAAAAAGAGAGATAAAGGGATGGATACAACCAAATGAGAATAACATTGGGTGAATGTGCATTATAAAAAACTAGAATCCCATCAATTTCACATCGTGTATTACATTTATGATGTGAATTACATTGGTTCATATGTATTAAAATCCATAAAATAGTTATAGGTTGTGAAACCCCCATAGCTTAGGTTTCTTTTAAAATTTAGGACACCTCAGCCTTTAATCAATTACAAATAAAGTACTAATTATTCAATGTGAATCCATTTAATGGTTTCCCCTTAGCCCATATACAATAATTGAAATCATATAGCTACACAATCCATGATTCACCAATTCACATCATGTAAACCTTTCACAATGTGAATATCTTGCTGCAACTTTGTCGCACCTGCAACCACTACAAAGCCTCTTCAATCCTCATCTGAAACACCTCCAACACCCAAAACTGGAAAAGTAATAGATTGGGAAGCCATGAAGTATTACACAGATCCTCTCAAAATGGATTAATCTATGCAATGGTACTACCCACTATAAGAATAACCTACTAAGAGTGAAATTTCAATGGTCAATCGACATGCCTGATGCATTTTCTACATGAACACCCCTCATTTTAATATAAAACATCAGTTCAGTCTCACTTAGACAAATTTTTCCAAAAATGCCCCATCGTAGCCCCAAACATGTTATCACATCACATGATCATAATTCCATTATTTATAAAGGAATCATGAAAATATCCAAACAAACACACAAAATTTTGTATCCAAAATTGGATGCAATTCTATGACTGGATCACCAAACCAATCAAACTAGTTTTTATGCTCACAATAGGAGCACTAACACTCCACTAATCCAACTCACCCTTGGATCACATCAACTCAGTATCAATCTTAATAGCTACACATAGAATCCATAAAACACCAAATCCAAATCCAAAATCTTGAATTTTCTAAGTAACTTTATAGAATCAGATATACCAGCTCATTGGAATTTTGATGCCATCGCAACCATCCACAGATGGATCTTAATATATTCATGACCCTTCTAACACAAGGGTTATACCTTTATTATTAATTTTATTCTCCCATATAAATAATTACCATCACCACCTCTCAACTGAATCTAAAATCTGATCATCACAACCCATGCTCCATCCATTACCATATATAATGACCGGACCTGGAAATATTTCTCATACCCAAACTCTAAAATAAAACATCAATTATTACCGAATTCCAACTCTGGAGAAATGTCTTCCTCTTCATCCACCAAATATTTATCTATAATGAGGTTCACTCATTATGATGATAAATAGTGAAATTCCCATTATATGGAACCCCATATAGTGTCCCTCAAGTGAGACACTACACAAATTTCATCATCATACAAGTTTTACTCCACCCAGTTAATGTTCATGCATCATTTCAACCCATGAAACTATCCACCCATGTTATCACCATCTTACCATATATGAAACATTACTCATTATTATAAAAATCTCTAAAGAAATTCCCACAAGTATCTCATCAAGATCATCTTTCCACGGACTACACACCACCACTAACTGATTCACAACTAAACAAGAACCACACATGCCTAGTTCACACTCACCTTCACGAATTCAAGTTTTCCCTAAAATTCCAGGAAAACCCTAACTATTTTCTATTGAGTTAGTGTGATCCTATAAAGAACCTTATAACACATTATAACCCACTATTAATCTCAGTATCATCTGAGTTCAATAGGTGTACACTTCCATACCACCCAATTGCGCAACATGTCCCATTCTCCCATGAGTCACAAATAACAGAATCTTGGATCACATGCATGATCCACTGAACATACACTAAAATATGTCATTATCATATAATTAAAACCGCCCATGTGATCCTTTCCAACAATCCCAAATCATCTCACTTATGCCAATGCTTATCACTCAATCAGACATCGCCCAAGCACCACTCCAAACCTTAAGCATCCAACCATTTTATACCCATCTTAGATCTAACCATTTGGGATCTTGATCTGAAACCTCATTAGAATCCAAGCACAAAATAAAAAAGGTCAATCATCATATTGATCCTTCCCTATAATTTTCTCAAGTCATCCTGATACCAAAGGCACTCTACATTTTATATATCATGGAAGTAGAATCCATATCAATGCCTACATGACGTATATGATGGAACCTCCCATTTATAAAACTCGATCATAAATCATATACCAATTATGCCCAAATATAAGGGCACTAGAAATTATAGGATAAAACCACAATCATGTTCCCTCATACATTACAAATCACATTAATAACAGTGGTAAAAACATCATACGAGTCAATCATAGCACCAAGATCACCAATATCCTATGTTGCATCTCAAGGTTACTAGGTTTTACCTACTATCACATAAAACATATCTTATATAATCCATAACTCATTGGAAACACCTATGTTCCTATCTAAAACATCACAAAAAAACTCTGGTTACAAAACACCATATTTGGGGTTCTCACATATACATATTAGCCCTCACTTATCGAATCCACCTCTAACTCTAGGGTTCCAATCATCCCCTAGAATCTACATAACTAACCACCCCTCAAGTATCAGGATATCATCAATCAACAAATAAAAAAATCACCATATGAAGATATGTACCACGTAATCCATAGTCACATGGTTTAGTTATGTAAAATGGAAACACCAAGTTATATGAGAAAATTCCATAAACCTTGTTTATTACAATTTAAGTAACCAAACATATTTCTTTAATCAGAACCAGAATCAATGCATAAAATTTCATTATCAACCCACTGTGTTTAATTATACATACCATACACATAAGGACTATATAGTATTCATTAATGAACTTCCCTTTGTGAGATCCACCCAACCTATCATCAATGAAAATACAATGGTTAAACTGAGTAGAATTCCACCAAAAAGTTCTACGGGAAAACACTACATAAGATTTTTTTATGCTTTAAACAACTTAACCCTATATAACTAGTGATATCATTCATACACTAACATATAAATGTCATTTGGATCCTACATTCCAAAAATAAACCATGTATGCAGACCTCTAGTCAATGGGATAAGAGACAAAAACATAAATATCAATCTAAAATACACACATCATACTTTAATAAATATGTCAATAATAATAGTGAAAAACAAGAACAATAATTCCATTATATGACATATATAGAAATTATCCTAAAATACATGGATATTACATCATTTTAGATTTATATTCATCATATTGAAAATGTATATTCCTGTGAACTATAACAATTTAGTGTCTTTGGAAACATGGAAAAAAATATTCTAGTCAGGTGAAATATCTTCAATGTTTCCCATAAAGATCTTACCATTTAGTATTCCTAATTAAAACCTTTCATCATAACCTAGGGAAACATAAGAAAGCGTGAGCTCGGATGGTCTATAAGGGTAAATAAATTAAATACACAATCATAACATATGCATAGGGGTATAAGAATAAGAGCATAACATTGGAAAATAATATCATGCATATAAAATAACTTAAACATGAATCAGGGAGGAAATATTGAAATTAAATTAGACACGAATCCAAAGGGAATCAAGAGAATAATCCATGGAATCATAACATATGAATTATACCTAGAATTTTGGTAGACACATTAGTATATAAAATGTTATTCATTGTAGTTAAGGATTAATTCAAATGCCATTTTAGTGGAGTGGGTTCACTCCACAGACCATCTTGGAGGTCATGGTTCACTCCAATGACCATATAAGTAATCAAGGTTCACTAACAAGACTATCTTAGTGGAAATAGTACTTTACTAAACCAAGTTCACTCCCCATTATATACATGTCTATCTCATGAGATATAAATATTTACCCAATGAATTAGAGGGAGATATATGTACCACATATCTCTCAATGAAATCATTCAGACATGTTCCACAACATCATAAACAATCATATCATAACCCTAAAATGAAATAGGTATCATAAACATGTGATCGTATCATAATCTATGGAAATGATACAGGTTTTATAATCATTTCATCAAATTATAATCCACAAAATAAGTGAGTTTTATAAACATATAACATGAGAAAGAGAGATGGGTTTCATAAACATATAACCCGTGAAAAAGAAATAGATTTCATAAACATCATTCCATAAAAAATAAACCATTCAAAGAAAGAATATGAATGGAACACTTGAATTTTTCCCTAGTAAGGCAAGAAAAACACTAATGGATGTCATCTTTGATGAAAAATAATTTTGAAATATCTTTTAAAAACATTTCTTGAGGAAAATATCCTTTAAAAAATTATTTTTAAAAAAAAAATTTCTTCAAAACCATTATATATGAAAATAACCTTGAAAATATGTAAAAATTGACTGAAAATATTTTTAAAAGATTTTTATTTGAAAAATTATAATATAATGTTAAAAAAATTGAAAACCTTTTCCCTTGAATACTTAAAAAGGAATCTTGAATATATTTTGAAAGTATTTTTCTTTAAAAACATATAATTAAATATTGAAAAAAAATTAAAAACGTTTTATTTGAAAAATTATAATGTAATCTTGATAAGATTTTGAAAACCTTTTTCTTTGAAAACATGAAATGTATTCTTGAAAACATTTCTAAAACATTCTTCTTTGAAAACTTATAATGTAATCGTGAAAAGATTTTGAAAAGATTTTCCCTTAAAATATTATAAGAGAGGATTTAAAATAGTTTTTAAAAAATAATTTTTTTAAAATAATTTTTCGTGAGAATGATCATGAAAGATAATTTTATTTTAAAAAAACAATTTTAGAAAACATGATTTTTTAATACAGAATATTTATAACAAAAGAGAAAAATGGAATTGGTTTTTCTTAAAAACATTTCTTAATTATCTTGTATACCAAAGAGTGAAAAAATGGAACTAATATATAAACATTTCATGAATAACTAGTGGAGAAGAAAATTAATTATAGTTCATGATATATGTATCATAATATTTCATCAATATAATCATATTCATAAAAAATCTTGACAATGATGAGATTTTAGCAATAAACTCCCACCACTTCGGTAACCTTGAATCATAATCCCCATCAGTGAATCATGTTAAAATAAGAATAAAATATCATTAAAATAATTATATTCATGATAAAAAAATGTCAATGGGAATTATATACCCTTTCTATAAGAATATAATTTATAACATAACATGTGTCTGAAATAATGAAAATTGAGACAAAATTACATTACCAATTTGGTAAATTTTTAACTGTAAAACCCCATTAAATAGATATCATAAAATATATATTTAAATGACAATAAATTTTAGGATAAATATAATACAATACATTCATGGATGGTATATACACCACAAAAAAGAAATGAGTTGTGAATAAAGCTAATTCTCGTAGAAATAAAAGTAAGACAATAAATCTTCTTACTAATTGAGTAACTTCTGAATCATGGAATCCATGAAAGAATAAAATAAATTAAAACTTTTGATATCCTAAAATAAAGTAAGTTCATTATATAACTTTTCATAGGGAATTATATACACCACAAAAAATAATATATGGTGAATATAATCTACATCTCACAAAAATAAAAGTGAGATGAGAAAAGTCCTACCTCAAGTATATAATTTCTTCATACACATTCAAAACTCATGTATAATAAATATAAGTTTATTATATACATAAAGTAGAACTATATTCTTAACCATCATACCATATATTAATTTATATTACCCTTATATAAATAATCCTTGGTTAATGTTATCTTTCAGGTAATAACCGCTTTGTTTTTCATATATATTTTGACTTGTTATTCTTGATCCTATTAATTAGATCATGATTTACTTATTCAAATAATGAAAAACATGATATAAATATTATATATATTCATTATTTATGTATTTATAATAATATAAAAAAGATAAAAATATGAAATGGAATAACCGTTCATGGAGACGGTAGGCCACATGTACGCATGAACACTGTTTCTATTTTTTTCATATTGAAATAAAATAAGTAAATGAAATATATTTAAACAGATATATATATATTATAATTCCAATATAATTATTATTTCAGAAATATAATATAAATTTACTTAACCCATAATTAATAAATTCCATGTAATGTGTGAAAAAATCACATCTCTTTGAGGAGGAGGTAGTCCACACGTCCATAAATGAAGTTATCATATTTACAAAAAATGGAACAAATAAATGTATTTTTATATAATGATTAAAGAAGAATAAAGACATAATAAATATAATTTATATTATATAAAAACAAGAATTCCATCATTATTTCAAATCCTAAAAGGTGACAATGGACGAATGAGTGACATTGGTTCACGAGGCGGTAGTCCGCCACATACACGAATGATGATTCCATATCTCATTTGATGGAAGTGTTTGTGAGTATAGGTATAACCCTTAACATAAAAAATATAAGTATATTTAGGATACTAATGTTATTATATAATAATTTAATAAGAATATTTGAGGGTTGTGGAATGAAAATAACACAAAAGAGACAACAGAAGGATGTTACCTCTTCTTTGGGTAACTCCTTTTGGTTTGCATCAACGTGATTCCATGGTTGGATTTGTACCAAAAAAAGAGGCTTCTAGGATTAATTTAGGGATATTGGTACTATATTTTTTTTATTTTTTTGATTAGACAAAGTGCTTAATAGGTGTGAATAATTGAGGTGGGGGGGAGTTACCTTTTTTAGTGGAAGAGGAGTGGCATTCTAGTGAATATAAAATGGTAAACACTATTGAGAGGTCTTCCTTACATCACGTGCCTCCAATAATGGTTAATTTATTATACAAGGGAAAAATGGTTTAAATATGTATATAAAATGAATTTTGTTTATGTTTTTAGGTTATTTGGCCACATAATTTATATTTTAGGCACTAATTAAACTCATTTTTTTTACCTTAATCACTTTAATTAATTTTTATTACTTCACTAATATTTTTGGGAAAAAAACAAGGTTGACCTTAACAGAAATTATAAATTATAATTAATAAAAATATTGAATCCATTTTTCCAAATTCTAAACATATAAGTTATATAAATTAATATAAAATTAATCTTATAGATGGGATGAGACAACCGGTTCTTATAGTGAAAAGGTTCAAAAGATTGAAATGTTTTTATATCCAATTTCCATGTGAAATTTGTTCCGATGACCTTAGTTGGATTAATTTATTCATAATTTATCCAATTATTCTTTAAAACATAATTAAATAAATAATTTATCTATTTAAATAAATTAGATGAAAAAACAATTTTTAATTAAAATTCACCATTTTCTCACTATTCATCAAAAAATGAAACTTCTCAGAAAAATACCAAATATTTAACAAAAGTAAATTTTTATATTATGATTTCAAAAATAAAGTTTATTTTTTCAAGTGAAATTTATGAATGTTTCAAATTTTACATATAAAATAGGTGTTCTATAAAAAGGTGGTAAAATTACCTTTTAGAAAGAATATATATCTTTATGCGTAAGATTTGATTTATTTTTATCTCTTGTCTATAAAACACATAAAATAAAATTTAAATATTTTAATGAATATAATATATATATATATATATCATTAAAATAATCTATCAAAAGTGGTTTAATTAATTTATTTAGGTTCAAGTTGATTGATTTCATAAATATAGATTTTGAGTAAAAGATTGCCTATATTATCAACTGGGTTTTATTTTAATTTATTGTTAATTGGAAACCAAATAATTATTCTTATATACATATTTAAACCATATTTTCATAACTTAACAAATATTATTCATAACCACCATTCCAATGGCTAGGTGACAAATATAATAATATTTTAATGATATTATTAATAGTACATTGTAGTTTGATAAGACCAGGTCCTTTGTGTTGCAAAAGTTATCAAAGGAACTTATAATTGTGTGAAACCCAAGCCAAAAATAGTTTTGTGTGGACCAAAATCTAATATAAGTTTTTATTGTAGTGAAATCTTGATATGGTGCTGTTTACAAAGCTAGAATAACTTGTTGTTATTTTATAGCACAAGAAATATTTAGTGTTGCGTGAAATGTAGAATATTGAAAGGATTAAATTAATTTCAAGAAAATATTTCACAAAATCTTGGGGTGTTACATTATATCCCCTTGAAATGAATTTCCCCCTCAATTATTTTCCGGGTTATCAATGGTTTAATACTTGAAATTTTCTTTCACATAAACCCACACCATAAAAAAATGAACACTAAAATTCCTTAAAAAAGGTAATGTTGGAAACATAATAGTTAAAGAAAGTTACTCATAAAACTTTTTCCACATAGAAGATGTGGTAAGTGAAAACATTTACATGAAAGAGAAATACAACTATCAAGTTTTGATGAAGAGTGATAGAGAACATAGATAAGAGAGAGTTAGTGTTCACAAATCTATAACCCTAAGAGGCTTGACAAAGGTCATTAAAATCATAAAAGATGATGGTAATGGTAAAAAGTTTTATTTTAAGTCCCCTTTCCTAAAGTTGAATAATTTTCTTGAGAAACTTTAAATGTTTTATTTCATTACATTTCATAATCAAAATCTCACCCTTGGGTTATACTTTGATCGGTTTTCAGGTTTTCACTTATTCCTAGAAACAAAGGTAAATTTATTATTCCTGAAGAATTATTAGATCATGATATCCATAAATAGAACGATAGGTCAATATATATTTATTTAGTTAACATCACAAAAAATGGTTACCATAGGTTATCCAAAATGAATAAATCCCCATATGGAGATCTAATACTTTGATCTCTAAAAATTATCAGAAGTTTAACATAAACCATTCCATGAATTCTTAACCTTGTAACCATTATAAAATATTAGTGTCGAAAACTTTAGAAAGAATGTTACTGAATTTGTCAAAATTATCTTAACATTAACCATCCATATATCATAAATTAGCTCTTATTTTTCACATACCAAACATTTGAATACCTTCATCATGTATTCTCTCGAAACATGGTAATAACATAAATCACCATAAATACTTGTTGAAAAAATTAACAATTCATTATTCTAAAGTTTATTGGTCATATTACTTAAGACTAAAAAAGTAATAAACTCCATCCATGAAAGCATAAAACACTTTGTCAAAAGATCATTAATCATTTACAAGGTAATTAGTACCATCCAATTTAATTATATATATGCAACATATCTTTATCCAAACATAATTATTTCAGCATTAGGAACATATTAAGGGTTATATTTACCTTAATCTCGTGTTTCCCATGAATATAAATTTTCCATTAAATAACTTTTCTAGTCTATCAGAACCATTCAACATATTCTGGTAAATCATTATAGAAAAAAATAAACTAAAAAATCCATATATATTTGACAATTCAAAATTATTCAATACAAATTTATATACACTTTGATTATTCCACCTCATCCTTAATCAATTAATAATGATACCTCATCCTATTACTTAAGAACTATTTATTTTCACATTTCACTTGTAGTCTCATCATCATTTTCAATATAACCATTAATCATACCACCTTACTAATTATCTTTGGATGCTTTCCACTTAAGACATCACTTTTCATAATTACCATTCATTCCATATTTGAAGCATTCAATAATAAATTATAATTTAGGGAGGCCATTATTCTCATTAATTGAAATAACAAAACATTCATTTTTTACCTCTGTATTAAATTTGGTTGTGTCTTTCTTTTCCATAATCAAAACATATTCCCATTCCTCTAAGATGTTTACTTGGGTGATTTTTTAACATTATTAGAACAATAGAAATTAAAACATCTTTCCTCCATGGTTTCCATTACATGAAACCCTAGAAAATCTTTCTTTATCTTCTTTGATGAGTCTAAGATTTTGTTAAGTCAAACGTTTTTAATCTTGTTCCATGAAAAATAATTAAGAAAGATCACAATCTACTTTACTCTAGTCATCATCCCATTTGACTTCCCGTCAACTAAATTTCCCTCACATTCAATGTTAACCAATTTTCTTTTGGTTCCCTCCATTTACTAAAACCATAAATAATATCATAAAGAACACTTATCATATCATAAAACCTCATAATCATGAAAAATCACTTATATGTTGTCTAAATTATGATAACTTATTTAAAATATATGACACGTTAGGCTTATCCTTAGTGACATCCCTAGACATATCCTTATAAATATCCATAGGGGTTTCACTAATGTTTTTTCATCCTTGTTTATAAAGGATAACTAAACCTTTCCTTTGATACCAATTATATAGACCCTCACTTCTCATATATAAACATTAAATAAGTTTTTTAGAACATTTAATACATTACAAAAATAGATGATCAAGTAATGTAATAGTTTAGTGTTCTTGAAACTTGGAAAACAATATTCTAGTCCATTTAAGGATCTTCAATTTTTCCCACAAAGATCTTCCCATTTAGTATTCCAACTTAAAACTTTTCTTTACATTTTGGGGAAAAGAAACATAAGAAATGGTGAGCTCAGATTTTTAATAAGGGTAGATAAAGGAGATACTTAAGCATAACATAAGCATAAGGGTATTATAATATGATCATAATATTGAAAAATCATACATTGGTTATCATAGAACATAAACATGAATCATGGAATAAATATTACAAGTTCATAAGACATGAATAATAAGTGAATTAATAGATTAATCCATAAAATCATAAAAAAGGATTAAGACATGGAATTATTGAAGAAACATTAGCATATAAAATGATTTATATAGTAGTAAATTCTTAAAGACAAAACCATATTAGTGGGATTGATTCACTCCCCATACCATATTGGTGATCATGGTCCACTCCCATGACCATATTAGTAGTCAAGGTTCACTACCAAGACTATATTAGTAGACAAAGTCCTTTATTGAACCAAGTTCACTCCCTGTTCTAGCCATGTCGATCTCATGAGATATAAATCTTTACCTCATGTATTAGAGTTAGATATAGGTGCCACCCACCTCATTAATAAATAATTCATACATGTGCCAAATTATCATAAATAATAATATCAGAACCTAAGAAATGAAATGGGTATCACAAGCATGTCACCATACCGTAACATGTGGAAACTACACAGGTTTCATAATCATTTCCTCAAAACAAAACCCATGATACTAAGTGGGTTTCATTATAATATAACGCTTGAAAGAGGGAGGGTTTCATAAATATATAACTAGTGAAATAGAAACCGGTTTCATAAACACCTATATAACAAAACATAAACCATTCATAGAAGTAATATGAATGGAACCCTTGGATCTTATCCTCAGTATGGCAGGAGAAACACCAATTAACGTTATCTTAAATAGAAAATAGTTTGTAAACATCATTAAAAATATATCTTGTGGAAAATATCCTATGAAAAATTCATTTTAAAACAAAAAACCATTTAAAAACCATTTTCATTGAAAATAACCATGAAATTTAATAAAGGAATCCTGAAAACATTTTTAAAGCGTTTTCTTAAAAACTTGTAAATTAATATTGAATCCTTTTTAAAAACATTTTTATTTGAAAACATATAAATTAACATTAAAAACATTTTGAAACTCGTTTTCATTGTAAACTTATAAATTAATCTCAAAAACATTTTTAAAATCTTTTTCTTTGAAAACTTATAATGTAATAATCAAAACCTTTTGAAGAACTTTTTACTTCAAAACATATAAAGGTACGTTGAAAAAATTTTGTAAAACAATTTCTTTGAAAACATATAAAGGAAACTTGAAAACATTTTGAAAAACATTATCCTTGAAAACTTATAATGGATGATCGAAAATAATTAATTTTTTTTAAAAAAAATCAATCACATTTTAAAATCCTTTTCCTTGAAAATGATCTTGAAATATCATTTAGAAGCATTATTGAAAACTATTTTTAAAAAACATGGTTTTTAAAAAAAATAGATTTCTGACCTAAAGGAGAAATAAAGTCATGTTTTCTTAAAATAATTTTATTAATTATCATGTGTTATAAAGAGTGGAAAATTATACCAATACATTAATATGTCATGAAAAAATAGAGAATAAGAAAATAGATGATATTTTTTTGGATATGGATCCTAATAATTCATCAATGGAAGCATATTTGTAAACAATCTTGATAATAATGAGATTGTAGAAATAAACACTTACCATTTTGTTAACTTTGAATCATAATATCCATAAGATAATGGAATTAAAATAATATTAAAATATCATTAAAAAGATTCTATTTATGATAAAAAATTTGAAATGGAAATATATACATCTTGTAAAATAATATAGGTTCATAACATAACATGTGTCTCAAAGAATACAAATTGAGACAAAATTACCTTACTGATTGTGTAACTTTTGAACCATAATACCCCATTAAATAGAGCTCATAAAATTAAAATTTTAATACCCATAAATTCAAGGAAAATAATAATATAATAAATTCATTGTCTGTATATACACCATAAAAAAGAAACGAGTGGTGCATAAGGCATAAGCCATGTATAAATAAAAGTGCGAATAGAAATCCCCTTCTAGTTGAGTATCTTCTATATCATGAAGTCCATGAAATAATAAAATCAATTGAATCGTTTAATATCATGAAATAATTTAAATTCATGATATAACATGTAGTAAATAATTATATATACCATACAACAAGAATAACTGTTAAATATAGCATACATCTCATAGAAATAAAAGTGAGACAATAAAACCCTTCACTTAAGTCTTGAAATTGTTTATACACATAAAAAATAATATATAATAAATATTAGTTTATTATAAATATAAAAAAATCTTATTATTATATATCATAACATATATGGTTTCATTATGACTTTATATTACCCATTTATTAATAAATGCATGTTAATTTTATGTTTCGATTAATAAACGGTTTTTTAGTATATGTTTTGACTTTTTATTCTGGAACCTTTTACTTATATCATGATTTAAAAATTTCAAGAATGAAAAAAATTGATATAAATATCATATATATATATTTGTATAAGTACTTATAAAAATATATAAAATATATAAATATTAAATGGAATACATCATTCATGGATATGGTAGGTCATATGTACGCATGAATGTTGTTTCCGTTTTCTTGTCGTATTGAAAGAAAGTAAGTAAATGACATATATGTGTGTATATATATATATTATAATTTTATTATTTTTATTATTTTTTACATTTTATATAAATTTACTAAAATCATTTTTAATACATTCCATGTTAATTGTGAATGAATCACATTGCTTTGAAGAGACTATAGTCCACATGTCCACAAACGAAGTTATCATATTCCCAGAAAATGGAAAGAATGAAGGTCTGTGTTATATAATAACAAAAAATGAATAAATAAATCATTAATAACATATATATCATATAAAAGTAGTAATTTTCTCAGTATTCACATCCTTGAGAGGTGGTAATGCAAGAATGAGTGACATCAGTTTGTGTGGCGGTAGTCCGTCACACACTCGAATGATGAATGCGTATCGAATTTGATGGAAGTGTGTGTGAGTGTAAGTAGAAAAATTAACATAAAAATATATCAGTATATTGAGGATACTTAGGTTATTATAGAATCATTACAAAATAAAAATTTGAGGTGTGGATAATGAATTTAATCAATAGTGCTTGTGGACGGATGTTACCTCTTCTTTGGGTAACTCCTTTTGGTTTGCACAAAAGGGATTCTTTGGTTGGATTTGTTCCCAAAATGATGCCTTTAGGATAAAGTTAAGAAATTTGGGAGAAAATTTGGGTAGGTTTTTTTCTAATCCAAAGTGATGGAGATGTGTTTTTAAGTGATTGGGGGTGTGTTGCCTTATATAGTGGAGTATGAGTGCCATTCTTGTAAATATAATAAGGTAAACACTATTGAGAGGTATTAATTACCTAATTTGCTTCAAATAATTATTAATTTTAATTAAATGTTAGGAAATGGTCTAAATATGACCATAAAATGGATTTTTACTTGTTTTTAGGTTTTTTTATCCCTAATTTAAAGTTTAACCACTATGTAAACTCGTTTTTACCTTAATCGATGTAATTAATTTTAATTACATTCACTGATATCATTAAAAAACTAATTTGAATTTTTTATGAATTATAAATTATGATGATTAAAAATATGGAATCCATTTTTATAAATTTGAACCAAATAAGTGGAAAAAATTAATTTATAATTAATATTGCAGACGGGACAAGAAAACAAGTTTTTAAAGTAAAAAAAGTTAAAAAGATTGAACTGTTTTTATATCCAATTTCAATGTGAAAGTGGTTCCAAATGACCTAAATTTGAATAATTTATATATAATGGATATTCTTATGATTCAAATAAAATATAATTTAACTATATAAACCAATGAGGAGAAATATTCGTTGATAATTAAAATTCAATGTTTTTTATCTATTCATCAAAAAATGAAACTCCTCAAAAAAACCATAAAATTACCCAATTAAATTTTTATATTATAATTTCAAAAATTAAGTTTATTTTTCAAAGAAATTATATAAAAATTTCCAAGAAATATATTTACAATTGGTTCACCATTAAAAGGAGGTAAATTTACCTTTTATAAAGAATATATATCTATATGCGTAAAATTAAATTTATTCTTATATCTAGTATAGAAAACACATAAGATGAACATTAAGTAGTTTAATGAATATAATATATGTATAGTTCATTAAAATAATATAAGAAAATGGTTTAATTAATTTATTCAGGTAAAATTTGTTTGATATCATAAATATATTTTTTTAGTGTAATATTTTCTATATTACCAAAGGGTTTTATTTTTATTTCTATTTAATTGGTAACCAAATAATTTTTATTATATACACATGTATACAATATTTTTATAATATAACAAATATTATTCATAACCACCATTCCAATGGTAAGGTGAAAACTATAATAATATTTTAATAATATTATTAATATTACATTTTAGTTTTGTAAAACTAAGTCTTGTGTGTCACACAAGTTATTGAAGAAACCCTACATTGTGTGAATCAAAAGAAAAAATAGTGTTCTTTGTACCATAAGATAATATAATTATTATGTGTAGAAAAATATAATCTTCTTATTTCATACAAAGAAATAATAAAGTGGTGATTTCACATAACGTAATCTATATTCAGTGTTGCATGAAATGAAGAATATTGAAAAGATTAAATTAATTCAATGTAAAAAATTTCACATAATCTTATGGTGTTACATGGAATCATAATTTCTATTATACCAATCAATGTAGATATCCTTTTATGGATCTGTTGATTTTTATAGATCTAAAATGACTCAAGGATTTGTTTCTAGATTTTCACATCATCCTCAACTCAATTTCATGCTTTTGACCACCTGATGGGAGATATATAATATTGATAAATATATAAATTGTTAAATAATGTTTTATATCATACCATAAATTATGATCAACATATTGAATTTTTTTTAAATCTTATGGATCATAAATGTTTTTTTGATCATTCTCATATGTTTTTACACAAATATAGATGTGTTTTCATAGTTTTTACCTCTAGATGAGTGATATTCCATTTTAATAAAATAATAAAGGTGAAATGATACTCTAGATAATTCCAATAAATCTGAGAATATAATTTAAATTCAGTTAATTCGTACAAATAATAAATGACTCAATGATCATTATACTATGTTTTCACATAAATACAAGAATTTATTCTTAGTATTGATCACCTTTACATGATTTTTCACTTTAATACAAATGTAAATTCCAAATAACACATTCATTAATATAGATAAAATATGGTATTAGATTGAACCATAATTTATTTCTACATATCATAAATTACTCAATGATTATTCTACTCTGTTTTCACGCTAATCTGAGATCATTTCATTGGTTTAGACTCCTACCCATGTGAATTTTATTCTATTAACAACTGTTAATAATATAAAACGTTACTTTCCATTATACCAATCATTGTATTCATCAGTTTGAGTTTAAATTGATTCTTATAGATCAAAAATGATTTTATGATATTTTTCCTAGATTTTCACATCATTCACAACTCGTTTTCTTGATTTTGACCCCCGAATTAGTGATATATCATTTTGATAAATGTATAAAAGGGTAACCAATGTTTTTGAACATACTGAGCATTATATTGACATATGGTTTAATCCTACAAATCATAAATGACTTGATTATCATTCTCATAAGTTTTTTCAAAAATATAAATTCATTTTATTGGTTGAGACACCCTAATAAGTGATATGTAATTTTAATGAAAGTGTAAAAGGTGAAATGCTACATTATAACATACCATGAAATAAAAGAATCTGATTGGTGCATGGTTGATTCATATAGATCATAAATGAATTTGATCAATATCCTGTGTTTTAACACTAATCGTGTACATTTTATATGTTTCAACCTCTTTTATTTGATTTTTCACTTTAATACCAATTGGAATGCCACACAAGGATTTTTATCATACCGAGAAAACATGGAATAAAATTAAAACATGGTATATTAATGTAGATAATAAATGAATCTGATAATTTTACATTGTTTTCACACTAATATTATATCATTTTATTGGTTTTGACCCATAACAAGGCGATTTACCTTTTATTAACAAGTGCTAATAATATAAAATCATAATTTAAATTATATTGATCAATATAGGCATTGGTTTGAGGTTTGGTTGATTCTTAAAGATCATAAATGATTTATGGATCATTTTTATATATTCTCACATTATTCTAAACTTGTTTACTTAATTTTGACTCATATTGGGAGATATGTCATATTAATAAATGTATAAAAAGTTAAACATTATTTTTGGTCATACGAAGTAATCTAATCATAATATCGATGCATTTTTGAATCTTATAGACCATAAATGAGTGGATTAATGTTATCCAAAAGTTTTTCTAAATAACCTAAAATTTATTTATTTATTTTTGACTCCATGATGATTGATATGTCATTTTAACAAATTTATAAAGGTGAAATGATATTTTGGACCATATTTAGGAATTCAAGCATCTGATTCATGCAAAATTGATTCCTGTAGTTCATAAATGAATCAATGATCATTATCATAATTTTACACACCAATAAAAGTTAATTTTATTATTTTTATCTCCTTTTATATGGTTTTTCACATTAATACAGATGTGAAGGCTTCACTATGACATCCAATATGTAGTTTATATTTCAATATAACTTATTGTAAACTAAAGGTAGAACCAATAACTTTTTATATTCAGTTTTAAAAAGTAATTGGTGTTTTAGTTCTTTGTGGAAAAAAATATGATTAAATTTTAGATGAAAATAAATACATTAAATTTGAGAAAAAAACCCATTTTCACCGAATGTTATAATTACCTGTATGCGTTTTCTAGTAAGTTTTGTAAGTATTTTAGAGTAATTTGTGTTAAATAGAGATATAAATCACCAAAAAGATAAAATAATACCGGTAATTACATGCCCAATACTGAAAAACTTATAAAAATCAAACCTGGGTTCCCAAGTCACATATCAAAAAGTTAATAAATAATTTTATCCCAATCCTGGACACATTTTTCTGACTTGACATAAATAATAATACATTATGCATAATAATGGATGATGCTTCACCAGTTTTAAATGTATTTATCCAACAATAAAATAATGATATATCAAGAAGCATGTCTTTTAGAATATCATAAATTAAAAAACAAAAAAAGCTACCACCGGATATTTTTATTATCCTCTTTTGATTTTATTTGTAACATTATATTTGGTAGTAATATCTTCATAACGATAAAATTATTTAACATCTCTTCAAAACCACTTATGAAAATGTATTTTTAAAATAATTTTCATTTATAAGAAATTACTCATATTACATAAGAGGGCATAAAGAAAATAAAATTTCTGAGTAAATAAATTTAATGAAATTATTTGAAATCAAAGGAAAATTGAATTTTTTATCTTAAAATAGATCATGTCATCAATCATATTAGGATATCATATTTAACAATCCAATTTCCAAAACCTATTTTATTTAAATATTGAATATACATATAAGAAATAGTGATGGAACACATATTTCAATAAATTTATAATTAAAAATATCAGTGTTAATGTAAATGGCTTATAGATAGTTTCACAATAAAAAATATGAGAACAAAATTATATATGTATGAATGAACACTAGAGTATAATTAACAATATGCACGGAAACATATGTTTCATATAAAAATTGTAAGAAACAAAATTTAGTATTTATACAACTATGAAAAAAAATGAAAATTCTACAGAAATAGATAAAAATTTTGAAAAAATACATTTGATAGTCATCTAATGGTGAAATCTATGAAAAAAAGATTCAAAAAAATATATTCAATGATATTAAATAAATGAATTTTATTGATAACCAAAATAAAATAAAGAATTATCCATGATAACATAAATATCTACAGTAAATGAAACATGGTGAAATAACATAAATGATGGAAAACAAAGTGGAATCAGTTTATTTGTTTAATTATAATCATAGATGGGTGAGTTTTATTAAAAGAGTGATCTTACTTAATTTTCACATGTTGGGAGAAATATATTAGATATGATGATGAAGGATGATATACCATAATAGCATGAAATTGTTGATCTACTTTTTTTGAGAGATCTGTGTTTTTATTGTTTATACCAATTAGTGAAAATGACCAAACATTAAGTAATTACATAAATACTATTATGGTAGTAATTACACATATAGAATATATAAAGAATAATCATGTACATATTAAACATATATTAAAATACCTCGTGGTGATGGAATGGCAGTGTTCTAAAATTTCATTCGTAAACAGGATGTATAAACTATTTTAGGAACTTTAATATGTTAATGAAAAAGGATTTTCAAGAAAGTGGTTTGAAAAACGATACCAATTATATGGAAATATAAAATTTAAGTGATATTATAAGAAGTTTTTTCATGTGAAAATGACCACTATAATAGATAATCAAATCAATTTAGTATTTGTTTGTCTATCAATAAAAAATAAGGGAAAAATATAGACATATTAAAGTTTTACCATATAAAATGTCATGAATCTGTATAAAACCCATAAATTTTAAACCAAACCTAGATTTGTATATAGTTTCTCACTCTTGGTTATCCACTAGTTCACATATATTATACCCCCTTAAAATTTCATTTTTATCAATACAAAAATAAAACCATTTAGTTTAAATTCATGCAAGTATACAATATAGTAATAGGTAAAAGGAAAGCTACCCACTTTATAAAAGTAATCAATCCAAAAAGATACTTAGTATGGTATTAGGTCCATTTATATTTCGAATCATTATTAATTTAAATGAATATATTGTTTGAATCATTAATCCCTATAAAAATCATATAACAAGAACATTCATATGGATTTTGATAATATAAATAAAAATATAATAATAAAATTAATAATGGACGGTATTTGGAGAAACATTGGGTCTCTAATCCATTTAGAATCACATTAAAAACTTCTTTTGAAACATATTATTTGGTAGAATGAGGTTATGAAAAAATTATTACAATTATGTTTTAGAAGAAAAAATCATTAATAAATGGAAATAATTTTTTTTCAAATTGAAATATAGAAACAATTTTTTATGAGAAATTATTATATGTGATGCATTATAATATGTACTATTAAACAAATTATTAAAACATCAGCATAGGGGAATAAAGTATAAAGTGAAAAAAAGAATGTAAGAAAAAACAAAATCAGTTTTCTATTATAATTTGTTTAAATTTATCCACATTTCATAAAAATTTATAATTTTTAGTTCATCTAAAAAAGGTATATGATTGTTTTTAAAGTTATTAAAAAGGTTAACATTTTATAATTAAATTAGTCAAAACATTATTTAATAATCTTAATTTTTTGTAAATAAAAATAAAATCAATATTTAAGATCATATTTTTTTGAAAACATTTAAATTTATTATTTCTTTTAAAACAATTAAAATGAACTTTGAAATTTTATTATAATTACACTAATCAACATAAAAAATACTATTTGTATATAAACATGAGAAATTATTTTTTTATTAAAGGACGTTTAAGAAATATTTTTCTAAATATACAACATTATTATTTCTTTAAAAATCAATGTTTTAGATTTACTGAAAAATTACTATTCATCTTAGAAAGTACTCTTTGAACAATTTTTTTAATAATAGATAAAACATGAGAAGCATAAATAATTATGTTTTATAAAATGATATAGAATATTTTTTTAAACATAGAAAATATTTATTTCATTATAATTTCCATAGGATAATTACAACACATTTTTTCACTACAATTTACAATGGATGTTCTACAAAGATTTTGAGTTGATGTTTCATTGGAATTTTCAAGTGGAATATTCACTAGAATTTCTATTTGAATTTTGATTGGATTTTTTAAGTGGATGTTGAAGTTAATAATATTGGTTTGAGTGTAATTCCTAGTGGAATGTTCCAATGAATCTTTCACTAGAATTTTTAGTGCACGTTTTAGTGGAGTTTCCAAGTTGAAGTTAGATTCTCCAATGGAATGTTTTTGTGGATGTTTTACAAGAATATCTTGTTTATGTTTCACTATATATGGCAGTGAAAGTTTTAACTAAAATTTTGAAATGAAATTTGATGTTTCTACTGAAAATTTTTAGTGGATTTTTTTTCGAGAAGTTTTCATTGGAATGTTCTAGTAGAAGTTTCACTGGAATTTTCGGTGAAACTTTCATCTAAAATTTTCAAGTGAAATTTGATGTTTCGACTAAATTTTTTTTGTGGAAGTTTATATGAGAATGTTCTAGTGAAATCTCTATAGGAATTTCCAATGAAAGTTTCATTGAAATTTCTTAATAAAGCCTCATTGTAAGTTCCAGTGAAATGTGGAACTGTAATTTTCAAGTGGATATTGAAATTTCAATTTGAATTTTCCAGTTAGAGTTTCTATTCAAAGTTTAATGTGATAATTTCCACTAAATGGTTGCAGTTGTAGTTTCCACTGGAATTTTCAAGTGAAAGTTTCTATTGAAATTTTCCATTATAAGTTTCATATGAATTTATAATGGAAGTTTCATTAGAATATCCACCAAAAGTTTCAACTGAAAATATCAAGTGGAATTTGAAGTTATAACATGATGTTTTTAAAATAAGTTTCGCTATAATTTCAAATGGAAGTTTCAATTGAATTTATAATATAAATTTCATTGAAATTTCTAGTAAATTTTTTTTCTAAAAAATATTACTGGAGATTTACATAATGATTGTTAATGAAAGTGTCTAGATTAATCAGAAACATTTCCACTAATTATTTTTAATAAAAACTTATTTTGGAAATTTCCATTGAATTTATTTAAAAAATTACCATAGAAACTTCCTGTGATAGTTATACTAGAACTTCCAGTGTTAGATACTCTAGAACATCTAGTAAAAGTTCTACTGGATATTTTGGTGCAAGTTCCACTGGAACATACAATGTATTTTCTCTTACTTAAATTTGTTCTATCCATAGAAAACCTTATTTTACCCTTACATTAACTTTGTTTTACCCTTACTAAACTTTAGTTTTACCCTTATTTAACATTGTTTTACCCATAATTAACTTTACTTTACTCTAACTTGACTTTGTTTTACACTTATTTAACTTTATTTTTCCCCTTTTTAAATTTATTTTACCATTATATAACTTTTTTTTACAGTCAATTAATTGATTTTTCCCTTATTTTACTTTTTTTACCCATATATAACATTATTTTACCCTTAAATAGCTTTTTTTACTTTTACTTGTGTAATAGAAAACGTTCGGATGAATCAAAAATTTCCATAGGAGTTTAAATTTTCATTACCAGATGGGTCACATGTTAAATTTTGACTCGGAATGAAACCATTGAGATCTAGAATGCCTTAGAGTTTTGTTTTTAGATGAGGAATGGTTCTTAGGATGTATCCCAAGTGTTCAGATGATATTTTGTGGCTTCATGTTAGTTTTCATGGGGTTTTGGGGGGTTTTGGAAAGGGTACATGGTTTAGTGTGCACAATTTAGGAGAAACCATGCGACGTCTAGATGATCAGGTGTTTTTTAGTTCAATTTAAACTATACATGGCTGATTTTCATTAATACATAATGATTTTTGGTAAACCATGAAAGTAAAAGGGAGTAACTATGTAAGGATGAGGAGGTTATGAGACATGGAGCATGGGCTGTGCACGGTTTTAGGCAAACCATGTGCCTTAATGTAGAGGGGAGGTAGTGTTGGGAACACAGTTGGGGAACGGTATATTAAAACATGGGGCACAACCATGAAAATCTTGGGGTTTTTTATAGTATAGGTGTACATAGTTGGTGAATGTTTTTTCCAATAGTGAAACCAAATCTAGTGAGTGGTCTCCTTGGACAGAACCAACCACATGGTTGTCACATGGTTTGGAAAACCATGAAGCTTCCCATAATTTCATTAAAATGGTATTTTTACCATTTTCCCTTCTAATATTTTATTTTACCCCTCTCATTTTCTTCCCCATTTCATAAATGATCCATATGAGAGTTCTCCTCCCTTATTGAAGCCTCACCCATGAGGTGATTTTGTGGTGTTTCTTATGTGATTTGGGGTAAGATCCAACCTCTAGTAGATTCTTTTCTTCCTCTTCACCCTTCTAATTTGGGGGTTCCATAGTTTAGGTATTATTGATTATTCCACCAGATCATGGTGGAATCATTCATTTTCTAGGGGAATTTTGGCTGGCTTGGTTATAAGAGATCCCAATATGGATTCTGCACTTCATTGCACAACATTTTTAAGGTATGTGACCATGGATTATTTTAATAGGTTTTTCAAATGAATTAACTTAATTTAATACTATATTGGTATTTTTTTTCTTAGGGACATTCATGAGAATGGTGTCAAGAGTCCATTATAGACCCTCCATGGTAGTTTTTTGGAGTTTGAATAAGAGTTGATAGACCCGATGAGTTTTATAACATTATCCCATGTTGGTTTTTGGATAATTAATTAATTATAATTATTATAATTAATTAATTTTGGTTGATTGGTGTGAGACTAGATCCTTGGTGGTGGTGACGAGCTCAGTTGGGTGCTGAGAGATTTTGATGATGCTTGGATGGGCCTTGGTGAGGCCACTATGTGATATAAATTAGAGACCATGTGTTATATGCTTTCTACTATGAATTATGAATTTTTTTTGGATTTATAATGATTACATGGACCACAATTGATTCTTTTGAATTCGAGGTGATTTGATATCGAACCTGTGACCATACATGGGGTGTGCCAACTATGGGAGTGGAATATTTTAAGAGTTAGGTTTTTATGAAACTGACTATGAGGATTCTTAAATAGATTAAATGTGTCCATTGGGTTTTGAACTAGTTTTAGATGTCAAAGGGCGAAGGCTATGTTTCAAAATTATTCTTGTTTGAAATGTGGTGTTGACCACAAGGTGGTTTTAATCGTTTTTATAAGTATTTAAAATTTTTATTGGAAATGGGTTTGTGGTAACCTATTTAATGAAAATTATTTGATGATACCTTTTATGTTTTTATCAAAAATGTGTTCATATAATTTTTTTGGGTTTTTTGAAGTGTAAAAACCATGTTTTGAGAGGAGTATCCCTAGTGTTTGATGAGGGGTTTGTTTTGTTTTATGGAATTTAAAAAGGGGTTGGATTTTATTTGGTCCATGTGTGATTTATAGGTCTATTGGGAATGTTGTAAATTTTTTGATTAATATAGGATACAGTGGTTTAATTTTGAATTTGGTTTTATGTTAGGAAGTAAATGGATTATGGAAGTATTGAAGAAGGTGGTATTAATTTACAGTGGAATGGTTGGGGACGGTTAGACATGATGTGACAAATACTAGTTTGATTCATGGACTAATGCTCTATGTTTTCCAACTGATGACTAATGGAATTAATATGTTGGGATGATGATATGCTATCCAATTTTGGGAGGGATAGACTGATTCTCTAGGTTACCAGGTTCACTGTAGTTTTTAAATGGGAAGGGATGGAGCTCCTAAACCTAAGGGTATGGATGGGGTGTTACATATCATGGTTGGGATGGTCATACATAGCATTCTGAGTCATGGTTGGATTCATAGACTGATGATCTATGTTTTCTGACTCATGACCTAAATGTTTGGATGATCATACATGGTATTCCGAGACCCGGTTGGATTCATGGAGTGATGATCTATGTTTTCCAACTTGTGAACTAGTGATTAGGATTGCTTGATATGGTGATCAAGTCCTCATAGGATTCTTGTACTGAGGCTCACTGATTTCCTACCAACGACCTCTGTGATATATGGCTCATACATTTGGTATTGGCTATGGGAGGTTTGATGGAAATGAGTAACTTTTGGAAAAGAATAAAAGTTATTAATTAAAGATAGCTAAATTTTGAAACCTATTTTATTTAGCTTCCTTCCTATTGTTATTCTTTTTTCTTAAATTCACTATTTTACTAATTGTTACTTTTTTAGAAACTATTTTTAGTGGCCTACTAATTTTAATCACACCTTCCTCAGACCACCATTTCACTTGGGTACTTGAGAAGCTCTCACATTTTTATTATAGGTACATTTTTGTGTTGAGGCATGTGTTGACTGTGGCTTGGTCAAAAAGGATTTCATGAGTGGTATTAGGTGACTAGATGGTTTTTCCTTGGTGATTTTGTGGATCCCTTTTTTAGTTTATTTAATTTTTTTATGTGTGTAACTTTCCCAGTGGGCGGTTGGTCGTATGTATGGAATGACTGTTCAGTCATTATTTCATTTCATTTTGTTAAAATAGTTTTCAGTTTCAGTTTATTTATTATTTATGCATACTATTATGTGTATGAGTTTTGGATATTTACTTCTAGTTGGGTAGTCTGATATGAGGGTATAGTCTCCTCACAGTTCCAATGTCGACCCTTGTTGCTTGTCGTAGCCTCTGGCATACAGTGAGGTTCACCATAGGATATGTGGAAAATCAACTTGGGGAAAAAGTTCAGTGGATTCTATGAAAGGGTGTTACATAGTAGTATCAATGTAGTTTCTTTTCTATTAATTTAATATTTGGGGTTTGGTATATATAAGATAAATGAATGTGTTGGGGATTGATATAGATATGAGGTTGGTGATCATGAACACCTATTCTTGTAGGAATTCAAGGATACTAAGTACTAGGATTGATGTTCAGGATTTGTGATGTTGTGGTTTTATGTGATTTTATCTTTGAGAAATGAACATGTTGTTTGGATTATTTATGATGGATTTTAGGCTCTTGGACCATTGGAAAGTCACCTATAACTTGGTTTTGGCTCTTGGACTATAGAGGCAAGATGCGTCTCATGAATCGTGCTCGGCATGTAGAATCCACATGTTATAGGCACGCTAGTGTGTTATTTTATGGATTTTCTTCTGATGGGAAGTCATGTGTATTTATGACAAGGAATTCAATGATGAGGAATCTGGTGTGGTACTCATGTACAGTTGGGGAAGAAAACCTTGTGTGTCAGTGTGGTATGAGTGTTGGAATATTGGTCCTGCATGGACAGTTTTTTTCGAGATCAGTTTTATTTTCAATCCATCCATGGATTGGTCTAATATAGAGATTCTCAGAGAGGACATACACCCTTATTATGGGAATTTTGTTGGTATATATAACCTTAATGGTATAATATCCAAGATGATGGTGTTTTGTTTTTCTAATGTTGTGTGATGGTAAGGTAGATTCTTGTTGATTCTTGTGAGTTGTGGCCTTCTGTGATTTGGCATAGGCCTTGTGTGATTGGGCATAGTCAGATTTTCTACTTGTCTATAGTCTTGGGATTTGGTGTCATGTGGATTTTTTGGATGACCCATGAGAGTGGTTGGAGGAGTTTTCAGTTTCCTTAGGTGCATGATCCATGAGTGATTAATTGTAATTTTGGTATTTGTGAACATAGGGTAAAAAATAGTAGGAGGATTTTGGTATGTAGGATGTTTGTGTTTTTGGAGAGAAGAACTTGGGTTCTAGTGTTTTAGCCTTATATTAGTTCTAAAGGGGATTCTTGTTTGGGTGCCTTTTTCAAGTGATAGTTGTGAAGGAAATATCTTCTTTATAGATTTTAGATGGATCATGACCACAAGGTGTGCTTGAGGAAGTGTGGTTTTATGTGAACATGTCAGCTTTGGGTGTCGACTGTGCATGTGAGTTTGTTTTTTGGTATATGGAACATGGAGGTGTGTAGTTTTCTTGAGATGTAAAGCACTTGGAGTGTTGATGTTTTGGTGGGGTATGTGGTTTATTGGAATATGAACAATTAGTTACTAGGATTGGTATGATCTAGATTCAACTCCAGGAGTACAGTGAGAGCACATGTGATCCTAGTGGGACTCTTGAATGACGATCAATTCTTGAGTGTTAATGTATGATGTTTTTGTTTAGTGAGATACCTTTGGTTTGCAAAGAACTATGGGTGATCTATGTCAGGTGAGAAAGTAATTTAGGGTCGAAATGGACAATGGATGGGGTATATGAGATGAGTTTTGTATATATTGACTCATTGGAGTCAGAATCAGGTTATGTGGTGGTCACACAAAAGAGAGTGTGTGTGTGTGACTGTTAAGTGTTACTGGGATCTCGAGGCATGAGTGGATGGTGACACACTGTGTTATTTAGTATATGGATCAAATGTTAAGTATCATATGTTTGAGGTGTTAGAGTTAAGTGGGAAGCTATGAGTTTTATGAAGATCAATAAGGATGTATTGAAACACTTGTGAGAGGGGAATCCAATGACCTTTTGATGCTTTGACATATCCCTGCAGATAGAGGTGACTTTAGAAATGGATGTTTGGTAGAGGTGTTTCTCAATGATACCTTAGCGTACTGTTAGTCCAGAGATGATGATGCACAATTCCCTGACATCATTCTGAGTATTCATAGAGGGAAATAGATATATTCTTAGAAGCCCTAATTTCATTTGGTTGGATATGGGTCCTCTCAGAAGTCACGCTCATGGAGTGGTGAATGTGGAGTCGTGTGGTTGGAAGTAAACCATCAAACATTCATAGGAGAGGTCCTCAACATAGAATAGATGTTGGTTAATTCCCTTGGTGTGGTTCTTCTATGTTGCGGATCAGTGATAGTTAGTATTTTGTTTGGTTGATCAAGTTAGGGTGAGGTGGCCACATCAAACTCTTGGGTTGGTAGTGGTTGGATCAGGGGCCGATACAGTTGAGGTTTTTTGGGTAAGTCGGTGATAACAACCCTCTTATAGTGGGGAGAAAGGTATTAGTTTCAAATTTGTGACCCTCATGATGGAATGGTTATAGGTGTGTGTAATGGTCTTGGATCGGTCATGGTGGCATTGTGATGCCAATGAATAACCATTGAGGTGCATTCTTAAATATCACATGTAATTCTAATGGAGGACTAGTTTTGAGGTATGATCAAACTAATCATTGAATTTTCAGTCAAGGTGGTTATGAAAAGTATTTTTTATATGGACTTGATTAGGTATAGTTTGGTTGTTTTTGGAATGCCTCTGAGTGAGATGGCATGGTGATTAGGTAGAATGGCGACAAACCAAAAGTTGGAGTCAAGTGTTTTGGGATGAGTCAGTCTTGGATATACTGATGATGGTTATCATGAAATTTAGGTTTTGATGGTTGAAATAAGTTTTTGGTGTGTCATTTGGGAACAAAAGATGAATTTCGAGACCAAGTTGGGTTTTTTGAGAAACATTCAGTATGTTCTTAGTTTTTCTTTGATGGTGCGTATGCATCCACATCAGTTGATTTATAATGACAAGGATGGGTTATAATGATGATTAGAATTATCATAAGAGTTGCGCTTTGGTAGGTTGAAAACTTTTCTAAGTGTGATTTGGGAGTTTGAGTTCTAGTTTGGTTGGGATTTTCCATATGGAAAGGGTGTAAGTATAAGAAGATGGTGGTTATAAGATAAATATCATTGCAGTGAGATCCTTAGACCAATTACTTTTCATGTGATGTTATAATCATGGTTTTCAGTTTTATGGACTTGGGGAGGTGCCATCATAGTGTTTCATTTTAGTATCAATTTTCAGTGTGGAGTTTTGGATGGTTAAGGGCCTTGAGGTATAATTTGTGCCTAACTAGTGTTTGAAAATACTATAAGTTGGTTGAGTATATTGGTTAAAATATGGTGAGTTGCATAGGTTGATTGGTGTAGATGGATGAACAGTAAGACTTCTGGAGGATGAGAATTATTAGGGTGAGCAAAATGTATGTCACCCCACAAACCTGTTGGTTAGTTATTTTAAATTACATTAATTATTTTTTTGAGTTTTTGGAGGCTTTTTCATTGTTGCACAGTCATCCCACAGAGTTAGGAGTAATTGTGTGGTGCCCACAAGGATACCAGAGTGGATAGAAGTTATGGTGCACGGCTTACATTCAGTTTATAAAACTATTTGACAAGCGTGCAGATTGAAAGTATAAGCGGTTTGTGCTGGGAGGCACAATTCAGGTGCGGTATTCTCAACCACATGTTTGACTATAGGTGAACTGCATATCTATCCGATATTTAGAATAACCAAATAAATTAAATTAATATTAAATTGAATAAAATAATGTAAGATAAATTAAAAAATAGAATTTTGGAAAATGGTTACCAATAATAATAATAATATTATTGTTATTTTTAATAATAATAATATTATTATTATTAATGAGAATATTATTATAATAATTATTATTAAGATTACTTTCATCATTAATTTATTTTTTTATGATGATGATGATTATTACTATTATTATTGTATTAAATTAAAAAACAAAAAAGGAGTGAAACCCTAGGGGGCATCGCCCCCTACTCTCCTTCTCTCGTTCGAGGTATAGTGCCCCCTCCCCTTGGTGTGGCATGCTGCGCAACCACTATCATGACCTCCCACCATCATGGCGCTCCCTCTCCCTCCGGCGCAACATGCCCTAACCCCTCCTCGCACCATGTTCTGGTGGCCCAACCTCCCCCTGTACAGCGCCTACTACAGAACCCTCCCACACTGGCGCTCTAGTCATCTCCTCTCTGGTCTTATCCCTCTCACTGGTGCCACCCCCCTCCCTACTACTATCTTGTCCGTACAACACTGGCCAACTCAAACCCTTGGCCTGCACCCTATTCCAGCATGGCCTGAACCCCTCCGTGCACCAGTGCTCCGACCATCCTCCCCTTCCTGACCACATTTCACCTTGCCAGAATCCCTATATTCTTTCAGTATGATTTCATCTCATTTATTTTGTTTTTTTATTCAAATTAATTAAACCCTAATGCTTTGGGTTTTGGTTTGTCAATTTTTCTCATTTATTAGGGTCTGTGGTTGGTCTTTATGGTGTTTTTATTCCTTCTTCTGAAGCATCGTTCCATCATCAATGGATTTGAGGTCGACATTTCAAATTTCTCATTTCTGAAATGATCCACTAGAACTTTCATGTTTTCAATTTCTTCTTAAAGGTTATTCTCACCTATAATATACCCATGTCTAGATGTAAATGATGATTTTATATTGATTTAATTTATTAAAAATAGTTTCCTAATGTGACTTGTGAGATATGTTTAGGTTCAATACACCTATGATGCTTGTTTTGAAATTCCCTTTTACTTTTAAGTTGAATTACTTCTTTTATGGAAGGTTTGGCCGGTATGGAATTATGATTATACTTGTGGTTTGAGAACATAGTTTGGTGTGGGTTTTTTGGTGATATTTTAGCTTTCTAAATATGGTAATGTGTTTTGGAAATGTTTTTATGGCTTTAAGTGGGTGGGTTTTGTTATTTTATTGATTTGAATGGTTGGTTTTAGTTTTAAATCAATTTTTTTTATGGAGATTGTTTTGAGATTTCTCCTTGGTTGTTTTCATTTTGAGCCATTGGATGTTGTCACATGCATGGGTGCACTAGGTGCACACATGGGTGTGCCTTCAAATGAAGACGAAACCTTTTAATGGTGTTTTCTAAAAAACCATAGTTTTATAAAATAGTTTTTGGTTTCTAAAGAATGTGGGTCCTCTTACGTTGTTTTCAAAGAATGTTTAAAGAAAAGGAAAAAATAGAGTGTGTTCCCATTTTGTTCTTGGTGTGTGTATTTTGGTGAGAGTTTGTAAAGGGTAAATGTCCCTTTTGAAAATGTGAGGTACTTGGGTGTTTACTTGGTTATATCTAGTTAAGGGGCCATTTGGTATGTTTTATTAAATGCTTTTTCCTCAAAAAAGTGGAATTTTGAAATGTTTTTGGAAAATTTATTTGGGAGGTGTAAAGGATAAAGGCATGTTTGGATCTTCCATCTCAAGGGTGAGGTCTGGGTTAACATTTAGAAAGATTTATATTTAGGAAAGTTCTTGTATTGGTTGGAAACCTAAAATTACTTATTAAATTATATGAACTCTTATATGATAAAGCATCCCATTTGGCACCTTTGGTAATTTCATGTGAAATTCATCTTGGCTTTGGGATAGCTTTGAAAGTGAAATTATATTTACAACTCAAGGTCTCGGTTGGCATTGTGATTGTAAAAGTTTGTATTTAATGTTTTTCTAGAAATTATTTATAGCATATTTATTATATATTGGAATTTATAGAGCAGAAGGATCACTTGGAACTTTATGATGTTTGGAAATGAATTAGGGATTTGAAAGTATAAATTCCCATTTGGTTTCATTGAAATGTTTTAAGAAGTAATTTATGGTATTATCTATGTGATAGCATAGTTGCCACCATGATGATGTGATATAAGAACACACACACACACACACATATATATATATATATTTAGGGCACCCCAATCTAGGATCTCACATTATGGGTTATAACATAGGGTATATCCTTGTTTTGGGCAGACAAGTGTGGTGGCGGCAAGTAAGGTGAGTCACTCATGCGAGGGCCTCCTACTTACACAGTATTACTACTAAAATGCGTTCCTGGGTGCCTTTTAGATGATTGAGTGAAACTTTTTTCTATCCCTGATTAGACCGGTTAGTAACCCATGGAGTTATAGAAAGGCTAGGAGTAGTGTGCTTGTAGTGAGGCCAAGTTAGGAAAGATAGTTAGTTATGGACTTAGGGGCTTAACAATACGCCAACAGGAGGTTCCAAACTGTGTACATACATGGGTCTTTTAGGTATGTTTAGGATCACCCGTGGTTTGTATTTGTTTTTCTTGTTTAATTTCAGCGATACTCATTTTTGGATTACATTGTTTATTTTTTTCTTTATAGTATAGATTTGGAATTCCATGTTCTAGTTTTTCATTCTAAAATTGCATTTAGTTTGGAAAAGAAATTTATTATGTATTGTTTTGTAAAATTTGGAAGAACAATCCATATTTATGTAACTATATTTCAAACTAGTTTCGTTGGACTATTTTGGAAAAGGAAATATAGGGATTCGGTGGTTCATTATTGGTATCCCTATTGAGCATTTGGGTGATCATGACTACTTTATTAGTTTTCCTAGTTACATGTTCCTTTTTCTTATTCAGGTTTCTTGGTTGGTTCTTGATGTGGATCAAGGTCGTTTTAGTGGTTAGAAGTCACCAAGAGGTCACATGGAGGTCATGGTAGCATGGTTTAATTTTTAGTTTTTTATCTCGTTTCCTCTTATTCAGTGAATTATGTATATGGGCCATCTATTTATTTATTTATGTTTAGTTGTTGGATCTTGTAACTTTTTAGTTTCAGTTTAATTATCTTGTCCTAGTTATTTAATTTGGGCTTAAATCATTTTCATGTGTATTTCTTATTGCCCAACACTAGTTTCCTGCCTGTGGGGATCGAGAACACCCTTCGGGCCATGCCATGGACTGGCTCGAGTGAACGGTTCAAGGTCAACCCATTTTGGTTCATGAAAAAATGGAATCATAGGAGGACATTCTTATATGGTGTGTTTAATAGATGACGATTATGATTGTTTGGGCTCATGGGGTAGGTCATGGGATGGTGCTTGATCACCACCACTCATAAGGACACATGAGTTAGAAAGTGTTGTTTGTGAATTGAGTCCTTATCTTTATTTAGTTTGTTCTGGGATTGAGGGATGACAATGGAGGAAATCCAATGTCATGTCGCAATCTCACATGGAGTAGTGACCCATATGGAGTCTGAGTGCATGGTTCATGTACCTCCTAGTTGTTTATGCTTTATTGGGGAATGACTCACTACTAAGTCATTGAGTTAAGAATCACTACTGGTTCCTCATTTCATTGGTTTTTTGTAAGTTGTACTTCATTGTGGTTTTGGTTAGTGTGAGTATGATTTTAAAATGAAGGTTATTTTGTAATGAAAAAGGATTTCTTCCAAATGGTTTTGAAATTTCTATAGTGGGTTTTCAAATTTAAATGAAAAGTGTGGATTTTGAAAGGGATGTTTTTGGCTATGTTTATATTTTTTTTATTTTTGAGCTGGTTGATTTTGGATGAAAGGGGTTTTATTGATGTTCCTTTAGTTTGATATCGGTTTTGGATTGGTCTTTTATTTTTTTTTCAGAAAATTCCACCCAGAAATGTATCTAATGTTTCCAACGAATCATACCCTTTTTTTGTTTCTTCTTGAACATTGACTATTACTCACTGTGATCGAGTTCCTTTAGAGATAGTGGAGTGTCTTGAAGAGGTCAAGCATGTCTTTAGGGTATTAAGAACACTAGAAGCTGTTGGAGTGCATGCCATTTTGAGTCTATTCAATGGTCCATCTATAGAAAAATTATAGTTGTTCGCCCCACCATCAATGCAAGTTGGGTTGACATGGGATGTGTTTATGTCCATTTTTATCTGGTGGTTCATACCTAAGGAGGTGAAGATGAAGAATAGGGAATAGATCATATGTTCTCAACAAGGCCAATGGAAAGTGAAGGAATACACTTACCACTTTAAGGGGTTGGTACCTTTTTCTTTTGAGGCAGTGTTAGGGGATCAAATGAATACTCATATTTTCATATGAGTTCTTTATCATGATATTTTGGAGAAGGTGTTCTCATCAGGTGAATCATGTTTCGAGACGTTGGTGGATGATGAATTTTTGGCAGAGTTAGTTCTTGGGGTGCAGACAGTGGTGGTTGCATCTTCTGGAGTTTTTACTTCTAGTTATCAGTGAATAACCAAGGGACCTATTTCTAAAGAGCCCCTATAGTGGTCTTGGATTCTAGTCCATTATCCAATTTAGTTGTGTACCATCAATATGGTCATTCCAGGCACACAAATCCATCTAGTCACAACCCTATAAAGACTTGTCAGTGTTGCACCTATATGGGTCACCTGGATGATGAGTATATCTGAATGTTCATGGTATATTTATGTACATATACCAGATATAAACTAAATAGTGGTGTTTAACCGAGGATGGTCTCAAGATGGAGTTTCTCTCTCATTTGGGTTCCCTCTGTCTAGGATGAGTTGACTATTTCTTTTCATTTTCTATATTTTATTTTCCGGTTTTTGGATCACCTATGGAGTATTTTTATACTCACCCATGCACGGGCTTTGTCCGTATATGTTTTCTGTATTTTAAAGACCACAGTCCTTTCAACAGTGTCCTAGGAGGACCTAGTGTAGGTGGAGCTTTATTGAGGAGTTTTATAGGGGGGTAATTTTGATAGAAATTCCCTCCTTCTGAGTAGCTTGGAAGATATTTCATGTTTATGATTTATTCAAGATGACACCCACAAATAAATTAATTCATTTATTTATAAAAACACCCTCAGTAACTTTATCTACCGCTGTCCCTTTCCCATTCGTTGGGGGATAACACAACCCGATATGACATTCCACATATCGTATCACTCAGATAAAAGATCTTCACCCATGTAAATGCAGTCACGATAATACTGGAAACTCCATCGAGTAAAACATGAAATTTAGAGGATCGAACCGACAATACCACAAACCCTACTGAAACCATGCACTGATTAGGGGATCACATTACTAAAAATACAATAAACTTGTAGGAATAATTTCCTAAAGAATAAATTATGATCGGAGGATTCTAGTGCCTAATTTTGAGGTAGAAGATGCTTCGGCCATCAGAGCACCAACCATATGTATAAGGGTAAAGCTTGTGAATAGGTAAGAGTTACTAGCGGTGTGAAGCCTCGGTCTGGGTTTTGTGTTTTGTCCTGGTATAATAACATTTAATGTTTTTTTCATTCTTGTTTTCTATTGGTGATGTTTTACTACTGTTATAATCCAAACACTCCTATTTGTCTGAATATGGTTTTCTAAATCTTGAATTTTTTCTTAAAAGTGTGTTTGACCATTGTATGGGTTGATCTCAGTTTAACTGTTTTCGTTTGGAGATGTAAGTACCTGTTGAATAATCTATTCTTTTAGGGTTGATAGCAATTCCTTCCTTCTAAGTATGTTGGAAGATTTTTCTTATTTAGGAGTTATTCAAGCTGACATCCATAAATAAATTATTTCATTTATTCAAAAAACACCCTCAGTAACTTTTTATACAGAAGGACCGTGCCCATCCATTGGGGGATACCACAACCCGATCTAACATTCCACATATCATATAACTCAGATATAGGATCTTCACCCATGTAAATACATTCATGATATCGCTGGAAACTCAATCTGGTATAACTTTCAAAGTAGGGGATCGAATCGATGATACCATAAACCCTAATAAAACCACACACTATGTAGGGGATCACATTAATGAAAATAGAGAAAACATGTATGAAGTATTGACTAAAGAAGAAATTATGATCGGATGATGCTAGTTCCTGATTGTGAGAAAGAATATTCTTCGGCCATCAGAGCCTCAGCCATAGGTATAAGGGTGAAGCTTGTACACAGTTAGGAGTTGCTGGGGGTGTGAAGCCTCAGTCTAGGTTTTTTGTTCTGTTTTGGTATTGTAACATTTAATGTTTTTTCATTCTTGTTTTATATTGGTGAGGTTTTGCTACTGTTGTAATCCAAATAGTTCTATTTGTCTAAATTTGGTTTTCTGAATCGTGTATTTTTCATAAAAGTGTGTTTGACCCTTGAATGGGTTGATCTATGTTTAGTTGTGTTCATTTGGATATGTAAGTACCTATTAAATAATCTATTCTTGTAGTTGTGTTTTGGTTTCCTATTTATGTGTTGGTGGTGTGGTCTAGTTGTGTGGAGAAATTGAAGGAGTTCGGGTTGGGAGTTACCTAGTTCCCAGTTGTGGTGGTAGTGTTGTTGGGTTTTGAAACTCCATTCCTAGTTGAGTCCTTATGGTGTGAAGAACCCCCCCCCCCCCATTTTCTCCCCTTATTTTTGGTTTTGGTTTTGTCTAGATCAGTCATCTATGACTTGGGGAATAAATAGTCACCCTTGAAATTCCTTGGTTCTTCGGGTTCTATTCGGGCACGAAATCAATTCTTGACCAAATTTCGTCTTGATTACTTTCTAGGGGCAGAAATTTCTATGGTGGGGATAATTGTAACACCCCGAACCTATTTTTAAGTTATTTTGAAATAAATTAATTATTATTTTGAGTTTTGGATGCTTTTTTATTGTTGTGTGGTCAGAAACACAGTTAAGAGTAACTGTGTGGTGCCCGCATAGATACCCAAGTGGGTCAGAGTTATAGAATGTGACTTGCACACGGTTTATCAAACCATACGACAAGTGTGAATTTGGAGCCTATAAGCGGGCAGTGCTGGGTCACATGGTTCGGGTGAGGTTTTCCCACCCGTGTGTCTGACTGCAGGTGAGTAGCACAGTTGCCCAGTATTTTAAATAAAGAAATAAATTAATTAAACGATAAAGTAAATAAAATAAATTCAGATAAATTAAAAAAATAGAATTTTGGAAAATTGTTAATAATAATAATAGTAATATTATTATGATTTATTGAAATAAAGATATTATTATTATTGTGATTATTATTTTATATATCATTATTAAGAATAACTTTATTATTTTTATTATTATTATTGTATTAAACAAAAAAACAAAAAAAGGTGTGAAACCCTAGGGAACATCACCCAACCCTCTCATTATCTTATTTAAGGCATAGTGCCCCCTTGGTGCGACCTATTGCATGACCTCCAATGCACCCTCCTCCTATCTCAGTGATCCCTCTCACACTAATGCATCACACCCTACACCCTCCCTATGTCATGTTCTGGTGTCCCGACCTCCCCCTGTATAGTGCCTCTTGCGGACCCCTTCCTCGCTGGTGCTCCACGTAGCATCGCTCTAGCCTTATCCCTCTCATTAGAACTGAACCACCCCTGGATGATCCCTTGTGCATGCATGAATGGCCAACCTGAACCCCCAGCCCTCACTCAGTTCCAACATAGCCAGAACCCCTCCTTGTGTCGGCGCTCCAGATAGCCTCTCATTCCCGACATCGTTTACCCTCCCCAGTATCCCTCTCTTCTTTCGATATGATCATATCTCATTTATTTTGGTATTTTTTTCAAATTAATTAAACCCTAATGCCTTGGGGTCTATTTTGTGCATTTTTCTGGTTGATTAGGGTGTGTGGTTGATCCATTGGGTGTTGTTATTCCTTCCACTGAACTGTTATTCCATCCGCATGTGATTTGAGGTAGGCATTTATAATTTCTCCTTTTCAAAAAGATCCATTGGAACTTGTATGTTTTAAATTTCATATTAAAGATTATCCTCACCTCTAATATACCCATGGATATATGTAAATGATGAATTTATATTTATTTAATTTATAAAAAATAGTTTCATAATGTGACTTGGGGGAAATGATTAGGTTTAAGACACCTATGATACTTGTTTTGAAATTCCCTTGTACTTTTAGGTGGAATTAGCAATTTTATGAAATTTTTGCACCGTATGGAATTATGACGGTACTTTTTGGTTTGAGAACATGGTTTGGTGTTTGTGGTTTAGTGATATTTTAGCTTTCTAAATGTGTTAAGGTGTTTTGGAAATTTTTTATGGCTTTAAGGGGAAGGGTTGTGTTCTTTTAAGGATGTGAATGGTTTGTTTTGGATTTATATAAATTGGTGTTTTGTAGAGATGGTTTTGAGATTTTTACTTGGTTGGTTTCATTTTCTTTCATTGTATATTGTCACATTCATGGGTGCATTAGGTGGACACATTAGTGTGCCTTCAATTGAAGATGAAACCTTTGAATGGTATTTTCATAAAAACCTAAGTTTCTTAAAATGGTTATTGGTTTCTAAAGTATGGGGGTTATCTTACGTGATTATCAAAGAATGTTTAAAGAAAAAAATCATATAGGGTGTGCCTATTTGGTTCTTAGTTTGTGCGATTTAGTTTGATTTTGGAAAAGATAAAGGCCCATTTGGAAAACGTAAGTTATTTGGGTGTGTACTTGGTTATATCTAGCTATGAGGTAGTTTGGTGTGTTTTACTAAATTCTTACTTCTCGAAAAATGGGAATTTGGAATTTTTTTTGGAAAATGTATTTGGGAGGTGTAAAGTTTAAAGGCTCATTTGGATCTTGAAACTCAAGGGTGAGGTCTGTGTTAACTTTTAGAAGGATTTGTGTTTTGAAAAATTTGTGTACTGGTTGCTAACCAAAAATGTCTTATGAATTGATTTGAGCTCTTATATGGTAAAGTGGCCAATTTGGAACCTTTGGTTATTTTATGTGCAATTCATCTTGGCATTGGGATGGGCTTGGAAGTGAAATAATATTTAGAACTCAAGGGCAGAATTGGCATTGTGATTGTAAAATTTGGTATTTAATTTTAATCTAGAAATCATTTATAGAATATTTATTATATGTTATAATTTAAAGAGTGGAAGGCCCGGTTGGAACTTTATGATGTTTGGAAATGAATTAGGGATTTGAAATTATAAATTCCAGTTTGGCATCATTGAAATGTTTTAATAAATACTTTAGGGTATTACCTATGTGATGGACTGATTGGCACCTTGTTAATGTGATATAAGTACACACACATAGACACACACACACACACACTCACATTCAAGGGGTTGTCTGTTTTTTTGGGTAGGAAAGTGCGGTGGTAGTAGGTAAGGTGAGTCACGCATTTGAGGGCCTCCTACTTGCAAAGTATTACTGATACCATGGGGTTCTAGGCCTATTTTAGATAATCAAGTGGTGGTTTCTTGATAGATTTGATTAAACTGGTTAGTACCCCAGGAGTTTTAGACATTCCAAGAGGGATATTCCACTAGTGAGGCAAGGTTAGGGTAGCTATTTGGTTATGGAAATTGGGGCTTCAATATATGTTAACATGTGGTTCCAAACTGAGTGTGTATAGGAGTATTCTAGGGATGTTTAGGATCACCCATGGTTTTTATTTGTTTTTTCCTGTTTACTTTCATTGATACTCATTTCTGTCTTAAATTGTTTATTTTTTTTCTTTAAAGTACAACCTTGGCATTTTATGTTCTATTTTTTTATTCTAAAATGGCATTTAGTTTTGAAATGAAATATATTGTGTATTGTTTTGTAAAATTTGGAAACCTTTATTTTTGTAACTGCATTTCAAACTCATTTCATTGGTTTGTTTTGGAAAATGAAATAATTAGATTCAATGGTTTATTGTTGGCATCCCTACCGAGCATTTCAGGGCCCATGCCAACTTTATTTTTTTCTCCAATTGTAGGTACCTTTTTCTTATTCAGGTTTCCTAGTTGGTGCTCAATGTGGAGTAGGATTGGTTTAGTGGTTGGAGGTGACCAAGATGTCACGTTAAGATAGTGGTAGCATGGTATCATTTCAGTTTTGTATTTTGTTTCATCTTGTTTAGTGTGTTATGTATCTAGACCAACTATTTATTTATTTATGTTCAGTTGTTGGATCTTTTGGATTGTTTAGTTTAGTTTATTTATCTTGTCCTGGTTATTTATTTTGGGATTAAATCATTCCCACATGTATGTTTTGATTCCTGACACTAGTTTATTGCCTATGGTTATTGGGAATGCCCTTCGGGCCATGCTGTGGATTGGATCAGGTGATTGGTTCAGGGTTGACCTAGGTTGGTTCATAACAATGTAAGACCCCATTTCCAAATGGATTTAAATTTTTTTAAGGAGTCTAGATTTTCATTAACAGATTGGTTAGATGATAATTTTATTAATGGGGTGTAATTTATGAGAAATATAATGACTCAAATTATTATTTTTATTTTGGGAATGATGATCAGAAGGTATCCTAGGTTTTTTAATGAGATTTATAGGCTTCAGGTTATGTTTTGGATGTTTTTAGGATTTTCTAGAAACTCTACACTGTTTATTGTGCATGGTTTAGGAGAAACCATGTGACCCCTTAATGTTCAAGAGGTTTTTAGTTAAATTTAAACTTGTAATGGTTGGGTTTACTAGTTTGATCATGATTTTTCATAAATCATGTGATGAAAAATGAGTAAATGCGCAAGGTTGAAGAGGTTTTCAGAAATGGCATATGGGTTGCACACAGTTTCAGAAAAACCATGTGTCTTTCTGTAAAGGGGATGTAGTTCTGAAAGAATGCTTTAATCATAGTTTTTCAATCCATGTGACACAACCACAAAAATAAATGTGTGTTTTATAGTAGTATTGTTTATGTTTGGAACATGATTTGTCCAACTGTGCAGCCAAACCGTGCGAGTGTTTTCCTTGGATAGAGCCAACCACATGGTTGGTGCACAGTTTAGAAACCTGTGCAGCCAAACAATCTGATTGATAATAATTTAATTAAAATAGTGTTTTTAAAATTTTTAAACTATGGTATTTTATGTTACCCCTCCCCTATTCATCCCACTTGTTCACACTAACCATATGAGGGTTCTTCTCCCTTTCTCCCTTATTCAAGCCCCACCAAGGAGGTTATTTGGTGGTATTTCTTCTATGATTTGGGGTATGATCCAACCTATAATGGCTTCCTAACTTCGTCTTCCCCAATCCTTAAAATACTAGAGTTTTAAAATTTATGTATTGTGGATTATTCCACCAGATCATGGTGGAATTATTGATTTCCATGGGAATTTTGGTTGTCTTGGGTAGAAGAAGTCTTGATATGGATTCCACACTTCGTTGCATGGAGTTTTCTTAAGGTATATGAACATGGTGAATTTTAAATGGTTTTTTTCCAAATTATTTTTTTAAAATTGGTATATCCTCTTAGGTATTTTCCCAATAATGATGTAGAGAGTCTATTTTGGACCCTCTATGGAGGTTTCATGGGGTTTTGATAAGTGTTGATTTTCCCTGTGAGTTTTTTGGTATTATGAAAAGTGGGGTTTTTTTAATTAAATAATTAATTATATTTTTTATAATGATTTATTTGTGATTTCATAGTTTGATAATAGATCTTAGGTGGTAGTGAAGAGATCAGTTAAGTGCATAGGGGTTTTGACATTACTTTTATAGGCATTGGAATGGAAACCATGTTTTGGAAACATAATGGAAGGATTCTCTAATGAGGTAGGTGGTCTAAAATCTTCACCCATAGTATTAATCATTTTTTTACATGTGAATTGTACTATATTCCTTAGATCCCATTTTTTATATTCTTTCTCCCATGATTTAAGAATTTTTTTTTTGATTAAGAGTGATACCTTAGATCACTATGGATCCTGTTGGATCCTAGGTAATATGAGATCAGACCTGTGAACACCCATGGGGTGTTCCAACCAAGGGGGTGGAATGTTTTATGAGTTAATTTTTTATGAAAATTCTTATGAGGATTCTTAAATAGTTTAAATGAATGTATTGGGTTTTGAATCAGTTTTGGTTGTTAAAGTGAGAATGATATGTTTTGAAATTGTTCTTTTTTGTAATGAGGTGTTGACCTGAAAATGAATTAATGGGATTTAAATGGACATAAACTGTTGATTTTAAATGGGTGTGTGGTGATTCATTTCATGAAAATTATTTAATTATCCTTCTTATGATTGTTATGGAAAATAAGGTCACTTACCTTTTTTATTTTTTTTAATATGAAGACCCATGTTTTGAGGGGTCTCTTTATAGTGTTTATTGAGGATGTTGTTTTGGTTTATGAAATGTGAAATGGGGTTGAATTTTATTTTTCCCATGTGTGATTTATAGGACCCTTAGGATCATGTTAAATGTTTTGATTGAGAAAGGATGGGATGGTTTAATTATTAATTAGGTTTTATGTGATTAATGAAATGTAGTATGGAAATTTGGAATGAAATGGTATTAATTGAGAATGGAATGGTTGGGGATGGTCAAACATGACATGAAAAATCCTAGTTGGATTCATTAAAAAATGATCTATGTTTTAAAACATGTAACTAATTGTTTTGGAATGTTAGAATTATCCTCCAAATCCCTAGTTTCAGTAAATAGAGAATGATGATTCAAGTTCCTTAGTGTACATTAGTTTTTCACTATAAGGACTAACGCTCCTGAACCCAAGGGTATGGACAAGGAACTCTATATCAAGGATGGGATGGTTAGAAATGGTGTTGTGAGTCCCAGTTGAATTCATGGAATGATGATCTATGTTTTCTAACTTGTGACCTAAAGGATGGGATGTTAGAACATGGCGTTATGAGTCTTTGATGGATTCATGGACTGATGCTCCATGTTTTATAACTTGTGACCTAGTTTATTGGATGGTCAGACATGGAATACTGGATCCGCGTTGGATTATTTTTTTGAGGCTCCTTGATTTCTAACATGTTATGATTTTGAGATATGTACCATACATCCAACATTATCCTAGGTAGGTTTTATGGAAACAGGTAACTTTTGGAACAAAAATAAAATTGATTAATTGAAAATTGTTAAATATTAAAACCCATTCTATTTACCTACTTTTCTATTATTATTATTTTTTCCTGTATTCACTATTTCACTGACTAATGCTTGATTTAGACTATGTTGGTGGTGTACTACAAAGTTTTCACACCATAATTGGGCCTCCATTGCACTAGGGTACCTGAGTATCTCTCACATGTTTATTACAAGAATGGTTTTGGGTTGAGGCCTGTGCTAATTATGGCATAGTCGATCAGGATTTATCAAGTGGTATTTGGTGTCTAGAGGGGTTTGGATAGGTGATGATGTGGATTCATTTTGTAGTTTCTATTATTTTAGTATGTGTGTAACTGGTCCAATGGGAAGTATTTTTTATGTATCGTATGGTCATTAGGTCATTATTTCATTTCATTTTATTAAAATAAAAATTAGTTTTAGTTAATTTATTATTTACATATACTAAAATTTTTAGGATGTTTGGTTGTTTACATCTAGTTGTCCACTCTGATATGGGGGTATAGTTTCCTCATTGTTCTTCTTTAGACCCTTGTTGTTTTTCAATAGTCTCTAGCATACGAGAAGGTGTACTTGAGGTTATGGAGAATTGGTCGGGGGAATAAGTTCAATGGATTCGTAGTAAGGGTGTTATAAATTAACATTATTTCTACCCTTAGTTAACTTTATTTTACCCTTAATTATGTTTATTTTACCCTTAAATAAATTTTTTAACCCCTACTATACTTCAGTTTACCATTACATAACTTTTTGTTACCATTACTTAGATTTAGTTTATTCTTATATTTTCCAATGAATCTATATTTTGGAAATTTTCATTGAAAATTTCCAATTAAGGTTCCACTGGAACTCCCAGTGAAAGTTCTATGATAACTTCTTGTGGAATTTCAATAGGAACTTCTAGTGAAAGTTACACAAAAAATTATAATAAAATTTACATTGGAACTTCTAGTGAAAGTTCCATAGAAACTTCCAATGAATGTTTTCACTGAAATTTTTCAATGAATATTTACGCTATAATTTTATTGAAACTTTTTATAGAAGATTTCCCCTTGAACTTTATGTAACATCATGGACCTAATTCACTATTAAGTAACTGAACCTGGTTGGTCACAAGTCCTCAATCATGATTCCCTATATGCCATAGGGTACCAACTAGCTGTGAGGGTCCATGGTGGTATGGTAACAAGACTATAACCTCATAATCATATTAGCACCATGATGATATACCAGATAAATAGAGGAAACATAATAATAAAAAATAATGCAATGTTGGTAAATCATCCGAATTGTAATTATACATAATCCCAAAAGTTCCAACATTTAAAAAATGATGAGTATGTCATGGAGCTATACAAAAGTTAGGTATATTTACATAAATGTGTATCAAAGAGAACTAAAATAAAAAAAGGTTACATCCAATGGCATCATGATCCAAGGATTGGTCCCATTCTCCCAAGATCTCATGCAATAATCAATCAAGCATCCAAGACCATACACTTTCCCTTATCCATACTTACATCCATGAAGTCTTCCTGGGTACCAAACAACATCCCAATTAGGGTGTGAGATATACTACATATTCCCCCACCACCAGCCTTTATAAAAACCTAGTCCATGAATATAAAATAAGTATTGTGCATATATAATGATAGGTAGTGTAATAACATGTGTAAAATAATAAAAACTTCAGTCTTGGCCTCCTCATGGGATGTTCGACTAAACATACCTACTTCAAATGATTTCAGTAGTGTTTGAACAAGGGACCTGCAAGAGGATAGAGTCTAGCAGGTATTACCAAAGTGTACTAGCTTAAATAATCATAAAAATGGAACCAATGTGAATCCAATGAATCTAATTCATAATTTTACTAATGTAAGATCCAAGAGGAAATAAGGCATCCTTGACCTTTGAAGGTCAAAACAACTCACAATACATAAACAATACATCCTAGATATAAGGCTCATAGTGTAATACAAGGGGTAAACTCAAGAAATTTCACTGGAATAATGTGTAACCGAGTCCATGGAGAAATTCTGCAGTAAATATTGGGCTAAGCATGGCTGGGGTGCAAGGTAAGTGTCTAAGGTACCTTCTATTTTATTACAAAAAATGAATCCAAGGAGTGAATCTAATGCATTAAAATATCCTAAGGCAATTATAATGAATCATTAGTACCACACTGAGGAATTCACCTATAAAAAATACACTGCCTATATTCTGATGTGCATATCTCCCTTAGAAACCAACCCAATTAATAGGGGTGGCACCCTTTGAATGCTCATGGTATTACATCGATAATCCAAGGATAAGTCAATTATGATCACTCCAATGAAAATAAAAACTTTCATCATATCAATAGGCACCTTATGTTTAGTGAAATAGCCATGTCAATGTGATAACCATGGTAATTCATTCACTTTATAAAATCTGAGTATTTATATTTTCATTCAACATGGAATAACGTTCCATACCTTTAATAATTTGATTTAAATTAATAATAGAAAAGATAAAAAAAATTTCCCATTTATAAAGTATCCATTCATCCCCTTAAATTAATTAACTCATTTATGTCAAATCAAACACACTAATGGGTGTTTCAGTTATTAATATGTAATGGGGCATATAGGCATATGCATTGAACACCCTAAGGGGTGGTTTAAGTTGAGGTCATTAACCAATAATGACAATAAGAGGGTATAATAGGGAATTTAAATTACAAAGTAATCAAATAATTAAAGTAAGTAAAATGGTGGGTGAAACTGGCACATGGCATAACAACGATGATTATAAATTGACAATACTTGATGGAAAATTAATAGACCACATACTTTATGGAGTTATATGAACACTCATTGAGTATCGAACCTTTTTTTGGTATGAATAGGAAGAAAATGGAAGAGGAGAAAAATAACCTTAAAATATGACATATTAGCTCACACCAAAATAACATCGAATACTATGAGATAAACTGGGGAAAGAAGAAAGGGGATTGAAGCACTTACCAATGGAAATCAAATGTGATAGATGAAACTTGAATCATGTTTTTTATAAGGAAGAATCACCAAATCCTATATTGATGCATGGAGTAGATTCAACAGGTGAAGGGGGTTATTCACATTTGAAGGTGGAAGGGAAAATGAGGGACATGTTATAATGGTTCAAGGGAAAATAATTTCTCACCGCACATGAAGAGTTCACACATTTGAAAAAATTGTACACCAATCGTGTGATAGTCATAATTCATGGGAACCCCTCTTGTGACTATCCCACATAGTTTAGAAAAACTATGATACAATCATGTGGGGTCACTATCTTGGTGGCCCTAATAGTGCAGCTTAGGAACATGGTTTTCCCACCTGTATGCATCTCATGTGGGTGACCTCTAAAACAGGTATATAGTTTTTCACACAGCCATGAATCCTCCCCCAAATGGTTCTTGAAACCTTGCTCCCTTATATATTGGATGCAAAGTTGGGATGCATAGTTATAACTAACAATGCATGAACTATTTTCCTCACACAACTAATACAATACTCATAGATCTGGCATCGAACATGCCCCACATGCACCCAGATCCCTCCTTAAACTCTTAGAAACATTTATAAGAGAATAAGTAAAGATTAAAACTAAAAATTAAATAGTTAATATCTTGAAAGAAAAATAAAGGTGTTACAACATGTCCCTCTTAAGACAAGTCATCCCCGAGTTTCCCTTCTATGGGTAATAAAGAAATATCTGAGAAAAGATCAGGCCCCTTGGTAAATGCATTGTCCTCTCTCTCCCATGTCTTTTCATGTACATTATTTTGATTCTCTAGAACCAGTACTAAATATACTAATTTTCCTCAAAGAGACTTTGTGATCCATTCTATGATACAAATAAGGTTATCCTCAAAAGAATAATCAACATCTAGTTCTACGTCATCAGGCTGTAAAACACGAAATTGGTCTGTGCAGTGGGGACATAACTAAGAAAAATTAAGTACATCATGCATGGGTATGTATCTCTCATGGATTACTACATAATAACAAATTGATTTGACTCTCTACAAAACCTTAAAAGGTCTAATTAAATGAGGAAACAATGTACTTTTATTCTTTAACCGTTGATTCCCCATTGAATTCAATACTCATAAGAAGACTTTATCCCCATACTCAAACTCTAGAGGTCATTGATGGTGACCGACATATGAATTTTTTCTTGAATGAGCTACATACATTCTCTTCCTGATCACCTGAACCTACCCAGAAGACTCCTAAATTATATCTGTTCCATGTATCACTTATTACACTACCTATAACAATAATAGTGGTGAATAAACGATTTTACCATGAAGGGACTCTTAAGGATCCATATGAATCACCACTTGAAAGATATTATTGTAATAGAATTTAGATAGAGGTATATTTTTTTCTCAAGAACCTCTAAAACTAAAGAAAACGTGATCTTATTATCTCCTCTAATACCTGTATTGCCTACTATAACTTCCCATAGTTCTGAGGGTGGTAAAATGTAAAAAATGTACTTGTGTACCTGACGCCCTCTACAAACTTTTTCAATACTTAGAAGTGAAATGAAAATCCATGTTTGACACAATAATTAAAGGGACTCCATGTAGTCCTATAATTTATTGAACATAGAGCATAAAAATCTCATCTATAGAAAATTTCTCCTGGATAGGTAATAATTGAGAGACCTTCGTGATCCTATCAAAGATCACCCATACTACAACATTATCTCAAGTGGATCTCGATAAGCTAGTCAAAATTTCCATGGTTATTTCATCCCATTCCCACTTGGGAATAGAAAATGCCTAAATAATCCCATTAATAACTGGTGTTTAGTATTTACCTGCTAACCGGTGGAACACCTAGTAACAAAGCCAACTATCTCTATTTTCATTACATGACACCAGTATTTTTAATGTAGGTAAAGATACATATTTATCATCCCAGGTTGTACATCCTAAGTTGAATCATGAGAATATCACATCAATTCCTCCCAGATATATATATATATATAGGAACCCATATGTGTCCATGGATGTGCACGAACTCATCCTCATCGATGATCCAACTAGGTAGTGGGACCTCAAATAGAATAATTCCCCATAAGACTAGTACATTAGGATCTGATAACTATCTTATATTCACTCTCTCAAAAAGTGAAATGGTCACTTCAATATCAGTAAGGATAGGAAACCCATGATACTCTTGGACCTCTATGTGCATCTCAAAAAACAGGGACATCAACTACCACACACTACTGGCCTCATAAACTACATATGTTCAAGTCCTATGAATTAGAAAATCATTATAGAATTAACTTTCCCAAACATATAGAAAATCCCAAAATAGAAGGAATTCAGGTATTCAAACTAACTTATATGCTTGAGTATTAAGTCACACTATGTAAAGATATATCTGAGGTTCTTGTGGTCTATTAACACCAAAAACTAATCACCAATAAAATAATTCATTTTAAAAAATAATGTGTGAACTACAAATACCAACTTGATATTTCATTTTAGGTAATTTATCTTGTCTGGATTCAACTAAAATGACTCGTACGCCACGACTCAATCATCCTACATAATAACTACTATTATCCGGATGCCTAATGAATCATAATAAACTGTAAAATTTCATCTTGGTTATAGAGGAATTAATATTGGCGTTGAAGTTAGTCTCTATTTTTTCTCTTAAAAGGATATCTCACATGCATCTTAAAATTAAAATTTACAAACTTTTTTTTTGAATCCCATGAGAGGTTCATATATTTAGGAAATGTCCTGAATAAATTTACTATAATATCCAACCATCCACAATAAATTTAAATGAAAAAATGTTCATGGGATCCTCCCAAGAGACCATGACTCTCACCATCTATGGTTCAATGGGTACTCCATCCTTTGAAATGATGTGCCTTAGGAAGTTCACCTTATCGATCCAAAAGTGGAATTTGGTGAGATTAGAAAATTACTCATGCTCACTTAGTGTGTTCAATAAGATCTCAAGATGTTTTACATGGATGTTTTGAGTGAAATAATACACTAATATATCATTCATGAATACTACCACACATTAATCTAGATATGAGAGGAAAACTCAATTCAAGAAATCCATGAAATATATGGTGTTTTTTGTCAAACTGATAGCATAGCTAGATACTCATAAAGACCATACCTTTTAAAAAATGTTTTATGAGGTATGTATTAAGTTATAACTCATACCTGGTGGTATCCTGACCTCAAATAAATTTTCTAGAAAACCCCCACTCTTTAGAGATTGACAAATTAGTCTTCTATACATGTCAACGGATACCAGTTATTGACTGTAAGCTGGTTCAATTGAAAAAAACCCTGAAAATCTTGTGGGTATCATCTTCTTTCTTAGAAAAATGGAAAGGTGAACCCCAAGGAGAAGTATTGATATTTATAAAATTCTTAGCTTCTATGTTCTTTAACTATCTCTTATGCCCCTATGACTTAGAAGTATCCATCCTATAAGGAGGAATGGATATCAAAGCCTACCCTGGAACTATATTGATGGTAAACTCTACCTATCTCTCAAGAGTTATTTTAGAAAAATTAACAGGTAAAAAATCAATAGAATTATCTAATGTAGGATAAAAATCATCCTAACATGTCCCATGATCATCCATATATAGGCCAACAGTATGGGTTGTGACACCATCCATCCCACGATGATCTGGTCTAGATCTATTTTCCTGGACTCCCATTTACTCTTTTGAAGATAAATATCACCCTATGGTATTGTAAATGATACTCTAAGATGATATCATCCCACATAAATCTGATAGGTAACCAACTATTCCATCATGAGAATGACATTGAAGCCTCAAATCTCAAGGATGAAGAGGTCCCCTAAGAAATGATAGCCACCCACATCAAGGGGTAATTCCTTGCACTAGTGTACACACTTCAATAAAATTCTCAATGGAGTATCAAGTGTCATAATGACATAAATTATTGAATATCAAGACCAATAATTTACAATATTTCCACATAGATAAAATAAATTGACATTATTGCATTAAAAAGTGTATATACTAATGTAGAGGCTACTAAAATTATACCCCACAAAGTATAGGGATGGACACCCTGCTCCTCAGGTATAGTTCATACTGCATATATATGGCCTGATCCATATCCTTGAGGTACTACCTAACAACCCGAAGTAGGACCAGTCATTTGGAATATTGTATCTTGTGTCTAGACTCCTTAACCACATCCACCTCCTCAACCTGTATGATTAGTGGTGTTCGAGCTTCTAACCTGATGTAGAGCTATTGATGCTTTCCCAAAAGGTGGAGGTGGTGTGGATAATATCCCACAAAGAATAGATAGTAAGGTTTTAAAAAACCTGTAAAGATGTCCAATTATTTCTTATGCTCAAAATTCAATTGGGTCTCAGTTCCATTGAGGATTTAAGGGATCATACCTCCCACACAGATGACATATAACATAACTACCAGTGTGAATACTCTAGCTTCCACTCATCTATTTAGAACTGTCCAAATAATGTTTTTAGCCACTTCTTGAACTACTATACTAGCTCAGTATAGATCAACCATGACCTATACTATCAGATTCCATAAAATTGTGCTTAATGATAAGGGATTGATTCACAATTCTTAAGATAATATTCAGATAAAAAACATTTACCTAAGATCAGATGACATACCTAAGACCATCCTCAAAGTGGATCAATCTATAAGTCTCATCAAATGTAAAAGAAGATTAAAACACTAAATCGAATTAATTTTAGAGGAATAATCCATAACTAGAATGTATCCTAGCTGTAGATGTAGTAACTCCCTAGCTCTTTCAATTCTCTACATCACCAGAAAGAAATATTTGTAGGAGGAATCATGAAAATATCTCCAAAACATATATAAATGTTGGTATGCCTATGTAATAACACACCACTAATTCTTGGATGATCCATGAAGCATATAATTGGTGATCTTGACCCTTATCTATGGTGGTAAATCAAAGTTCTCAATGAAAGATAACATATACTCTATCCATGTCTCAGTAGCCTGTATACTACTCTCTCCTGACAATGTGGATGAAAGATGTTGCCAAAAATCTTGCATCAAATATTCCATATTTGGGGTAGGCTTCAGAGCTCCCTGAATAGTGTGCATAAATCTTAGGAAACCCTCACAAAACTAGATATCAGTACCCAAGTTAGGTATCACTGGAGGTGTTGTAGGTGGCACTATTGGCGGGTTAGGTTCTGCCACTTCTGGAACATGGTTGTATCTACCTTCCTGGCGATTAACATGAGGAATTCATGGTGGAATAAATCTATAAATTCTAAGAACATTAATATGATAAGATTTAACAATTATAAGATTTTAAAATATAAGAATATGACAGGAATAATATTTCCAATATTAGAGTCACACCACTTTTCCTACTTATAAATCAATTATTGGGGGATTTATAACACCACAATAAATTACTAGACATATTTAATACTACCCACTACATTATAAGGTATATGAAAAGTTATCTATTTTATATTGGGTGTTCTAGTTTACAGCGTTTTAATTGAAATTTATAGAGGAAACAACTGTTTAAGTTCTAATTGATATCCCTATTTAACGACAACCATTTCCATTAAAATTATAAACTAAATATTTCTTATATATTTTATTATTTATATCTATATAATGGACCATTTAGATACATCTATCATTACAAAGTCAGAAAGTATTATGATTTGGTACTACATGTAACAACAACTAGGTTTTTATAATGGTTCAATGAGATGGATCACCATTACTAATCTATAAAGGAACACACAATATTTAAATTTCAATTAATATATATGTAATTTCAACCAACTAATTCTTTAGCTCATGTGACCAATGGTCCATGATTAAAACATGATATTATTGGTGAATTAAGGTTCCATCATCACGATATATGGGAGAACACCTCTTAGGTTAATGTAGATACATTAATTATTCAAATTATTTTATAACTATAAGAAACATTAGAATAATATCAAATATGACTATTAGGGAACAATGAATATATAATAGACAATTAACACAGTAAGAAATCATGGAATGGAATAATGCATGATATATAAATCCCCACATTCCTAAAATGATTCATGAGACAGTACATCTTTGACATACTAAACCAAGGGTAAAAATAAATTCCACTATAATAATGAAATCCACAATCCATGTGTATTACCCAATGGTGAAATCTATACAATCATAATAGGATTAATCCATATCAATAATTCCTAACCCATGAAATTTGGAATTTTCCCAATAAATGGGTCAGCTACTCTTAGTCACAAGCTCATTACCAAATAATGAAACGTCCATTTATATTGTCTAGTAACCCAAATAGTAAGAGAAATGTAAAATAGAACCTCTGATACCTATTTGTAACATCAAAGATCTAGATCACTTCAAATTAACCAATCTATGTTGGTGATATGGCCTCAAGAATAGATTTTCAAACTATAGAGGTTTTTGATTAGTGGTGAGGTTCTTAGTGGTACGGTGGGGAGACTATACCCTCATAATAATAGTAGCATAATGATGAGATAATAAATAAATAGTGGAAGAATAATAATAATAAAATATTGAAATAAAGGTAAATCATCCATATAGTAGTAATACATCAAGGAAAAAGTGGCATAATATAACAAATGATGATTATGTCAAAGATATATATAAAAGGAAGGCATATGTATATATATTTATATAAAAAACAAAAAACAAAATTCTATCTCCAATAGAATCATGTGCCAAGGCTTGGTCCCGCACTCCCACACTCCCATGATATATTCAATCAAGAATCCAATATCGGGTGCTTTCCCTTGTCCCTACCTGTATCCATGAAGTTTTCCCAAGTACCAAATGGTGCCTCAAACATGGTGTGAGATATACTCTATAGGTAACCACCAACAACATTTATAAAAATCTAGTTAATGGATATAAAAGCATCATTTTGTAGATATAAAGTTAGGTAGTGGAATAACATGAATGAAATAATAAACATGCTGGTCTCAGTCTCCTCATGGGATACCAAAATAACCATACCTTCTTCATCTCTTGTTGGTAATTTATGAACAAGGGACAAGAGAGAGGATAAAGTTTAGCATGTATAACAGAATTGCACCAGTTCAAGTAATCATAAAATATAAACAAAGGTGAATCCAGGGAATCCAATCAAGAATAATAATAATACGATATCTAATAGGAAACAATACATCCTTGAACTTAGATGGTTAAGACAAATCATTGTACATACATCATAAGCCCAGCTATAAGGGTATATGTGTAATAAAAGGCGAAAATTTGAGGAATTATACTAGAATAATGTCTAAATTCGTCCATGGATCATGTACACAGTAAATATCAGGCTAAGGATGATTGGGGACCATGTGAAGAATCTAAAGTGCCTCTTGTACAAAGACATCAACTGAATCTAATGAGTTTATTCAAGTCATTCTAATATTTTATGGGGATTATAGTGAATTTCGGGTACCACGCCAAGAAATTCACATATAAATATGAACTTGAGAAAATTATAAGGTTGGTATCTAACTTGGTAACCGACCCAATCAATCAGAGTGGTGTCCTCTGAGTCCTCAAGTCATTACCTCGATAATTCAAGACTATATCAATTCTAACCACTCTTATAACATGAAAAGATCCACCATATTAATAAAACCCTTAAATTTAATGAAATAACCAAGGCAATGTGATAACCATTCCAATTCATTAACTTTAAGTAATTCAATTCTTTACCTTTCATTCAATATTGAAAAGGGGCTATATAAGGTGTCATACCATTAATCATTTGATTTCAATTAATAAGATCCAATATAAACACGATTTTTAATTTATAAAATATAAATTCATTCAATTAAATAAATAAAATAATTTGAGGAAGTTGAACCAAAAACACCATTTGGTGTTTCACTTATTAATATGTAAAGGGTTACATAGGCATATGCATGGCACACCTGAAGGGATGGATCAAGTTGATTCCATTAACCTCCAATGATAATAATAGCGTCTAATAGGGCATTTAAATTCCAAATTAAACAACTAATTAAAGGAAAATTTATTTTAGGGGTAAATCATGAGTGAAATAGGATCGCAATAGAATGAATATAATTATAAATCATCAAAATTTGAGGGAAAAGTCATAGACCACCTAATTTTGGCATTAGATGAACAATCATCAATTTTAAGCCCTGGGTTTGGTTTGAATGGGAATACAATGGAAGAATAAAGAATAACCTAAAAATACGGCATGCTATCTTACACCAAAATAACATCAAATATAACAAACTAATTTGAGGAAATGAGGAATAGGATTGAATCACTTACCAGTATCGATCCATCATGATATATAGAACTTGTTTTAGATGCTAGATGAGTAAGAACCTTAAACACTATATTGAGTCATGGAGGATCTTCAATGGGAGGAGGAATTTCATTGATGGAAGGATGGGGAATATAGTGTTTATGTTATAATTGTGGAAGGGAAAAAATTTCTTTCCAACCAACTTTAATAGGTCACATGGTTTTCCCCATAGTTATCCAAACTATGGGCTAGTCGGCTGACAATCATTGTCCATGGGAACCCCTCATATGGCTATCCCACATGATTTGGTCTAAATGTTCTATAATCTTGTGGGGTCACTACCTAGTTTTCCAAACCATGCACAACCATGTGGGTGATCTCTAAAATAGGTCTGAAGATTTTTTTCACGACCATAGGACCTCCCTTGCATTGTTTTTCAAACTATTATACCTTATATATGGGATGATCAGTTGACCAAAATGTTTACTACTAACCATGCACTATCTATGCACCTCATATAGATTCTCCAAAATTCAGAGCTCCAAGCACTGAACAAGACCCAAATTCACCTTAATTCTTCCTTAAACTCTTAAGAAAATTTCTAATATTAAAACAAATATTTAAATAAAAAATTAACATGGGTTTACCTCTAAATAAAAACTAAGGTGTTACAATTTGAATAAAATATTTCACTAGAGCTTCAAGTGGAACTTCTGAGAGGAATTTTCTTGTGGAACTTTCACTGAATTTTTCAAGGGACATTGATAGTCAAATTTTTTGATGAAATTTTATGCTAATATTTTCCATTGGATGTTTCAAATGGGTTTATAATGAAATACTGAATTCTAATTTTTTAGGAAAAGTTTTAGTTGAAATTTTGGAGTGGATGTTTTAACAATATTTTTTAGTGGAATGTGACACTAACATATCATTCTTTTAGAATTTTCTGTAACACCCCAAGATTTCATAGTGTGTTATTTCTTCAAAATAATTCAATAACATGCACTCCACGCAACACCGAGTTCAATCACACCATGACTTACAAAAAAAGGCATTAAAAGAGGTCATGAATAGCATTAACTAAAATTTTCACTTTATATAATCCTTATAATTTTAGAATCCATATTATGAGTTTCTTAGTCATAATGCAAGAACAGATTCATTTTCAGTATTGCACTTTTATCAACTTTTAATAGTGAAACCTTTTTAAATACAATATTTTAAACTTTTTGACTAAATGGGGACATCAAAAAATTTAAAATGAAACATCCCAAGCTTCCACGGTACGCTTTCCTTTGAATAATACAGTAGCGTGTGTTGTACGCAACTTCGAGTTTTAACACACACCACAACCGATCAAACTAGCCGTTATGAATAGTAATACCTACTTTTTAAAATTATATATATTTTATATTTCAAAATGGACTTCATTTTTGGATTCGGAATATCTAATTTAGCCTAAGGTGAAATTTTGGTACATTTCGGATAACTTTCATATTTTGATGAATAGTGAAAATTACTAAATTTTAATTAAAAACAACTTTTTTAATCAAAATAATTAATAGTGATAAATTATGAATTTGAGTGGTTTTAAAGTATATTTAGAATATATTTTTACCATTTAATATAATGTTGGTCATTGGACATAATTTTACAATTAAACCGAACATAAACAAGTGTCAATCTTTTGATAGTTATTATCTCTTAAAAACACGCTTTTTGTTTTGACAGCGGGAATTGATTTTAAATTAATTTCTGCCACTTCTGTGTTTTGAATTTAGGAAAATGGATTCCATATTTGGAATCTGGATGTTCAAATTGTGTAAATGGGTAACTTTTATTTTTAGACATTTTGAATAATTACTGCGGTAAATATTTTATTTACCATGGTTAAGGGTAAATCCGGTAAATAAGGGTTAAAAAAATAATATTATAATAATACTAAATTACCCTAAAACGTGTCTTAACCCTATTTGTTGATACATGGTCGACAATGGGAATCTTTGGGTCTATTTTGGGACCCCATGGATCCACTTGTAAGTGATAATGACACATTATATTAATAAAGCTAAAATAAAAATAAAAATGGTATAAGCTTACATCTTTTAGAAGAACAATTTTTACATAGGGTTATACATGTTGGAATTTAGATTATAAATATTAATTAGAAAGCTAAAAAGATTTCATACATAATGATATTTTATTTATAATTTTTAGACATTAAATAATTTATTTTATTTATGACACAATGATGATGCAGTAATTACTATAATAGTGAAAAATTAAAATAATTGATATTATAAATACCCAAATAAATATAATATGAAACTTTTAATGAAATAAACTAATTTTCAAGGATAATATGATATATTATTATTGATTTAATTGACTTTGTTCGAAGTAATCAATCTGTTATGAGTTTCACAAAAATCAACTATTGAATAGTGTCAAAATTGACATAAAAGAGTTCTTAAAACAAATATTATATTATTAATTGATATTAAATTCCTAAAAATATAAGGTTTGTCCAAGAGACTTATTCTATGATAGTTTAATCATTAATGGACCACTTGGGGGTCTCTTGGATGTATATAGTATGTTTATTAACCATATTATATAAAAATACAAAGAGACATTGTAAAAGTGAAACTAATTAACTTAGAGTTAATACTTAAAGATAAGGTTAATATAAGTACCCAAACCTGTCTAAATTCTATTGGATGAGTTGTTTTCGACCTATTTCCCACCTAATCCTTTGAATAGTCAACTTTGGAGCCTTTGGAAACCGAATATGAATTTATTATAAATTAATATTTCTAGCTTTTCCAAAGGTGCCCCTCACCCCTCTTATAAAAGGGCACTCCTCCTTCTCTTTTCCTCACACCTCTCAAGCCACTTGGCTCGTCCAAACTCTGCCCAAATAATCTCCCCACATCCCTCTCCTCCTCCTTGAAGCTTCCCTTTAGGCAGAAAGAATTTCAAGAAGTCCTTTGGTTCCAACCAAAGTGAGTTACCTAGATTAAAGGTAACGATTTCTCTTAAATTATTTTCATTTATTTTGCTTCTCCAACCCCCAAAATCTTTTTATTTCCTTTCTTTTGTAACAACAACAGTATCCACAATATACTAGGATGTTGTTATAAGAAGGATTCAAACTACACATACACACAACTCCATCTAATGGATGATGAACATAATGTTTCTGTGGATGGCAAACTAACGCCTCACGAAACGATGATTGTTCAAATACATCTTACCACCTCTCATGGTGGCCATTATGATGGCACTTTAATTAAATATGATATTAATGATATATATTTTATATATAAGCTTCTGTAATTCCATTTTATTTCATACCATTATTCGTTTCATGTTGTATATACATACGATAATTTCATTTGAGGAAGTGCGGACTACCGCCCCCTTAAAATGATATGACTCGTTCATACCACACATAGAACGTATAAAGGATGGTGTTAATGAACTTAAGTAACATATATAAATTATTATATTATACTGTAATAGTAATATACCTATGTATCATTTGGATTTTATTCTTTTAAAATGAAAATTAAATGGAAGTAGCGTTCGTGCGTACGTACGGACTACCGTCTCCACGAACGCGATAAGATTCATTCTCCATCATATCCATTCAAGTATTATTCTCATTTTAGGGTTAAAAATAATGTTAATATCATTCTGATTATGAATAAGATATAATCTATCCATTACAAACATGTCTTACGTAACCAAACATTTAAGAAGAACGAATCGATTATCACCCGAAACGACGATAATACTAAGATATTATTAATAAAGCAATGTTAAAAGATCGTATATGATATCATATTAATGTATATGATTCTTGTATAATTTAATAACAATTATTTCACCATTATACAGGAGGTTAACCTACCCCAACAAAGGAAAAGTACAAGGTAAGGGTTATTTCACAATCTCTTCATTATCCGAGGTTGTATTATACGTAATAATCTACTGGGATCTCTTTATCATCCACATCCATGTTTCTTCGAAATGTATTTCAAAACATTTTTACTATTTACAAGAATATGGGTTAAAGTAATTTATACCCTTGTTTGACTTTTTATAAGAGGTTTATAAAGGAATCTTTCCGTCGTTTTCAAAACAAGGTCCTTTTTAACCTTTTCGACAGAATTGAGGTAAGAATGTTTTTTTTAACTTATACGGCGGGTGCGATTACTTTCCGCCGTTATAAAATCGTCGAAGCTTTCCTTACAAGCTTATAAGAATATTTTCAAAGAAAATGTTTTATTTTATATGGATCTTAAATGTTTTCAAAATAAAAGGAGATACTTCTTTTAAAAGAATTTTGATTTCATCTATGTCAACATCCTTTGATGGATTTTAAGATTATTTGAAGTTGATTTATTATAATACAAAACTTCTATATTGTATTGAAGGTTTTGTGATATGTTTGAATGTGGATGTGCTATTTTATACCATTCATAGTTTATGGTGAAACTATTGACATTTCGTATGCTAGTTTTAACCCGAATGTTTATGTTATATTTCAAACTTTTCTTCAGATGAATGTGCTAAACAAGTATGTTCCGGGTTGGGGACCGGTAAAAGTAAGCCCTCCAGGTTGGGGACTGGTTGAAGTAAGCCCTCCAGGTTAGGGACTGGTAAAAGTAAGCCCTCCGGTTTGGTCTCCGGTTATTAGAGGTACTCCGGGTTGGTGTCCAGTTATTAGAGGCACTCCGGGTTGGTGTCCGGTTATTAGAGGCACTCCGGGTTGGGTTCCGGTTAGAAGTAACCCCTAGGTCTTGGGATGAGGCCTAGACAATGAAATTAACGTTTGACATTATGCATTCCAACATTATGAAAGAGGTTATTGATTTTTGCATGTGATTATTCGATTAGTAGAATATCCATGTGAATAAGTAAATGGCATTATTTCATTTTACTTTTGTCATACCATGTTGAAGTTCATGTTTAAAAGGCTTTTGTTTTAGTAATTCATTGCCTTAAATGTTTACGCTTATTTTGAATGTTCCGCTATATTGTTATCCTTACTGGGCATTTGAGCTCACCCCTTTTCTATGTTTTATTTTTCCCAGGTAGTGAAGAAGTAAATTATGATTGACTTGCAGGGATATTATGAGGGGTTAATAGTGTGGATATGAAGACTTTGTTGTTGTAGTAGTTTTTCACTTTGAAATGTAATGTAAAACTTTATGTTTATATCTAGTGTTTCCAAGGCTACTAAACTAATCGGTCTTTCGAGATTTGATCTTTCTTGTGATCATGCCAATGTTACGAAGTAATGCACCGACTCTGGGTAACTGGGGTCGGGGCGTTACATTTTCTATCAAAATATTCAATTGAAATTTTCATATTGATGTTTACACTTAAATATTTTGGTGGAAGTTCCACTAAAAGTATCCACTATATTTATATGTTGTAAGTTTTCATTGAAACTTTCTAGTGAAAGTTTCAACTAAAAGTTTCCATTTAAATTTTCAACTGAACTTTTCCCTTGAAGGTTTCAACTAGTTTCCAATAGGAACATTTTAATTTTACAGCATATGTTTGTAATTGAAGTTTCCCTTGGATTCTTTTAGTTGAATTTTCCTTTCAATGTTTACGATGAAATTTTCTAGTGAAATTTTATATTATAATTTTCTTGTAGATGCTTCAATATGAATTTTCCAAAATAAGTTGTCATTTATATTGAATTTTTTATAGTAAATATTACTCTCTTCACTATAATATTTACTTAAAAATTTTAACATGTATTGTGTTTTTTATTGTAAATTTTCAAGTGATTTTTTAGTTAAAAATATAGTATAATTATTTATAGATAATTTCAAGTGAATTTTTCAACTATAAATTTTAAATGAAATTTTACAGTGTAACTATTCAGATGTATTTTCTAGAGGAACATTTTAATATTAAAATATTGTGAAACTATATCATATATTTTTTTTATTTTTTTTATTTTAATTTTTATGTACACCTTTTGAATTTTGTTTTCTAGTATTAATTTTCAAATAAAAATTTCCTTATAAAATTTGAATAATTTTTTTTACATTAGTGTTTGTTTTTTAAATCATTTTTATGAATCTAATTTTATTTTCAAAATATACATATAATATTTTTTTAATTGCTGTAGGAAATTTTTAACTTTTTCTATATACCAAAAAAAATTAAAATGGATATTTTTTTTACTTTTTATTTTTTATAAATATTTAAAAATTATTTTTTTAAGAATAATTTGTACTTTTCCTTGAATTTAATTTCAAATTATTATTTTCAAAATGAAAATATAAATTATTATTTTTATAGGATTTTAAAAAATTATGATGCAATAGTGTCATGAAAAATATATTTTTACAGTAATAAAAAATAATCACTTTTTAAACTATTTATAAAATTTATTTTTTGAAAAATAAATTTTCTCCATTTTTAAAATTCCATTATAAACTATATTTTTTAATTTATAATTAAAATTTATTTATTTTCTGATTTTTTCAAAAATTAATAGTTAACTATAAATATATAAAATATTTACTATATGAATAAAAAATTATTATTTTTTCAAGTTTTTCAGTATTCTAAAATCCATTAAATTAATATTTTACTATTTTTTTATTTTTAACTCATCAGTACGCCACTGTGGGTATAAATTGGTTTTTGAAAAATATCTCACAATCCTGTTTTTTAAAATAATTTCAATCCAATGGGAGATTTTTTTTCATGAATGTGATAGAATCCTTGTTATACTGTATATTCCAGTTAAATGGGGTAATTGGAGACAATAACAATCCACGTAAGAGTGCCTCTCGAAAGCATAAACCCAAGACATTGGCCATTTTTATGCACATATCATAGAAACTCCACAAAACAAAATATAGATATGAATAATATAACATGCACCACTGAGAAGAAATATGGGAGAGAGAAAATACTGAATCATCCAATAATATCCTATAATCTGAATGTTGGGTGTGGGTCATATAGAAAATGATGATATTTTTCACTACTAAGATAATATAAATGAAATATTATCATAACACAAAATAATATTTAAAACAATCCTCATACAATATCATATCCATTAACAACTTCTATATTATAAATCTATGGTTAAAACAACCATAAACCACATGTTCTAACATTATTTTCCCATTAGTGAGACTTAATAAAACAAGGAATACCCTAGAAGATATCCACACTACTTTGTACCCAAAATTTTTATAACTTAGTTCCTAAGGAGAAATAAATAAATAATCATGTATCCATTGAACCGATTATTAATTAAATAAGATTCATGTTGAATTTTTTTTTCAAATCAAAATTCTATAAAAGTGTTATACAAAAGTATTTTAGTATATTATTATTGTGCATTTTTTATTTTGTTGGTTAATGTTTTTGAGTATCCATTGGAGTGTGTTGTTTTCTTCTATGATGTTGGATTTTTGTTCTAATGAAACGTTTTTCCATGATTTTGGTGACACTTTAGGTGGTATCTTGGTTATTGATTACTACTGGATCAAAAGAAATGTTTTTAGTGTTTTTACTTCCAATTTTCATAGTGATCTATATTATCTATCTCCATCACATTCATCTGCTGCCATGTGGCTTGATAGTTTCACAATATGTTGCACCATTGTGATCTTTTTTTATCCTTCCTCAATCCCTAATCCATCCATGAATCTGGAATTACCTACTATGCCTAAAAATCATCTCCTCATCACTTGTTGTGTCTATAATTCATAATCTATATTTCTTCATTTGTTTTTGTAGTCACCTATTTATATTGGAGAGAATTGTAGTTCTCTAGTGATTTGGTTTCGGTGTTAAGACAATTATGATATAGAAATAGGATCCTTGACTCTCACCTTCACATCCTTTCTTGATTTTCTCCCACTACTCCCAACCAATGAGTTTGTGGCATGAAAACTCCTTCTAGACCATGGTTTTTTCAAAAAGCTTCATCCATGGTAGACAGATGCTTCCAAAAATTAGAAACACTCAAGTGTTTATTAAATACATGAAGTTGTAATAAGTGTTTAGTTTAGTTGTTTTTTTCTTGGTCTTACATTATTTCTTCTTATTCTCAAATGTGTGGAGGTTGGTGTGTGTCAGTCCACCCTTACTAGGTGTATGTTACCATCCTTATTCTTGGTTTCATCGCAAGCCCCTGGAGTGACATGGACCCCATATATGTATATTTTTTTTCTCCCTCATGTGTTTCTCTTTTTAAATTCTTCTATATTGTATACCTATTAATTTGTTTTTATAATAATAATTTTTTTGGGGGGTCATTTTTTCCATGGAGTAAGTCAAAACTAGTCTGAACCATATGAATCTTTTGTTTTATTTACTTTCGTTAACTTTCTTTATTGTTATTGTTTTTTCTTTCTCTTTATTTCTTCTATTTATTATATTCCTTGAGAATCTCACTTTATGTAATTTAAATTTATTCCCTTTTTGAGCTCTGTGAGAGTTATAGTACCGTCATTTGATCTATTACTACCCTCAAAATTGGTATTAGATATTCTAATCGGTTTAAGTGATATCGTTTACTAAGTTTGATGTTGAGAAGTTTGATGGTGAGGAGAATTTTCTTATGTGGAGAGTTAAGATTCATACACTACAAGTCCACAATATACTTTCAAATACATTACATAGTCCCCAAAACCCAATAGTTACCATATCTACCAACGGACATTCAACGTCATTGTTTGTATATATTGACCCCATTGTTTTAGAAAATGATCAGTATACAATAATATTAACCTCATGAGACAATGATATTTTTGAAGATTCCTATAAAGTCTCTACTAAGAAAATATACTTGAACCTAAAACATCTGTATATGACCAAAATATTTTTTGGTTTTATTTACAAGAAAATGAGGTTTTATACTTTTGGATGAATCCCGGCTCGCCTATTCATGTCCATCTTGATAAGTTTAATAAAGTGATTATAGATTTAGAAAATATAAATGTGAAAGTTAAATATTATAGATCAAGATATTATTATTTTAACCTCTCTTGATGATTTCATTAGTTCCTTAAAATATTTGATTATGTATGGTCGTGATTCCATAGCATTTGAAGTGGTTAAGTTTTTCTTTCCTTCTTGTGATCTTTAAACACATTGTTTGAAGGAAGAGGGTAATGGTGATAAAAATAAACCACAAATGTTTAGTACTAGGCGTCAGAAAAGAAACTGTGAGAAAGATTATAAGGATAATAACTAATTTAAAAATTTATTATGTTTTATGTGTTGTAAAACTGACTATATTTAAATGTACTTTATTGGTTTGAAAAATGAGGATTGTATTACCCAAAAAAATATGGTATACCCCTATTTCATCACTGCATGTGTTCGTTATTTAATTTAGCATACCTTTAGCTATAAAAAATTTATAGTTTATAATTTATCTCCTTTCTATATTTTGAGGTCTAGATATTATATGTTTGTATGGTCCCTTGGTGGGCAGGGGGTTTTATCCGGGATGGTTTAATCTATTCAGTTTTAGGTGGAGATTGTTCTCTTGTTTTCCTCTGGATTTTGGTTTCTTTTTTTATTTCCTTTTATAAAATGTTTTTTTCTATGTTTTTTTGTTTAATTTATCTTACCCCAGAGGAAGGTTTTGTGTTTTAAGTTATCTTCATGCTTTGGAGTTTTATTGGACTCAATGGAGACTTAGGTAATATCAGTAAGCTCTATTTATATTATTTTTTCTTAGTCAGTTTTTATTTCATTGCATGTTTCATTGGTATTATATAAATATATATGTAGGTATGGGAAGGCCATGTGCTAGTATGGAACATGATAAGAGTGTACCTACTAGGAAGATACTATAGTCTTAGGGTTACTTTATATTAATAAATATATTAATAAACCTACTGGCAGGATATATTGGCCGTGAAATAACACCATCTATAAAAAAAATTTGGTTTAATTTTAAAAGGTGGATATGTGTTGACTTTTTTTCAAATTAAAATTATGTTCATGTTTTCAGGAAAATTTATTTTAATTATTAATATTTTTTAATTTCTATTTTGGTTAGATTCTATTTGTGGGTATTCATGTGGACTTATGTTGATGATAATCCTTAACCTGTGCCATTTCCTATTGTCTTATTGGATTTTTGTTCCATTGGCATGTAACAACCAATAATTTTATCATTGGAATTTCCATTATCATAATTACATCATGCACTATAAAACACATACATCACATAGAGAAATAAAAAAAATTATTCTCATAAATGAAGAATGATAAATTAGTCATTAAATAAGTCAAAAATAATGCCAAATATTATATTAGGACAATAAATAAAAAATAAGATAATAATAATAGGAAAATTTGGATCAACTCGATCCACTATAATGACCACACTCATGAAAAAAACATTATAAATAAAAAACAACGTTAATAATAAAATATTCATTTTGAATATGAATGAATATATAATCTTGTTATAAAATATAAGTTAATTAATAATAAATGAAGTAAAATGTATTTAATGAAATTAAGTAACCTATATGACCATTATAAATTTTACCACTAGAATAGCAATCTAACTGTTGGAATAGTAATCTGACCACAAGGAATCATAATCTAGACATTAGAATAGTAAACTCCCCTATAAAAGTGTAAAATAATATTTAGGTAACTTATAAATGAAAATATAATATATTTATATTATATTACAAGTAAATATATGTTTTAAAAATTACAATTTAAGTGTTGGTATTTTTGAAAATTGTGAATATTTTATTTTATTTTTTATAATGAATAAAATTTTTAAAACAAAATTTATTTTGATAAAATGGATTCATAAATTAATATTAAGTTTTATTACATTGATAAAAAAATTTATGATACAATAAGTAGTTTTTCAAAGGGTCATATAATAAATTATAATATTAAAAGATGTATTTTTCCAATAGATGATGATTTTATTTAAATATAAAATTATTCATATTTATAAAATTATTTTCATAAAATGGATTCCTTTTTTTAAATCTACTCATATAAAAATGGTTAGAGTTTATTTTTAGGGTTTTTCTAAATCGTTGATTTTTTGTGAATAGTAAGATACAATAATTTATGGTATTTAAGATTATAAGCCAAATATATGAATTTTTTTCCATGCATGATGTAATAACAATTTATTTTGAACTCACATTGAATAGTTATAGTATATAGTTCTAATAATCAATACTATTGATATTCTTGATTCAAAATAATAAATTATTAAATATAATAAAAAAATACCCCTTTCCCCTTATAAATACCACCCCTCATCACCCCTTATCCTCACACCTTATAAGATTTAGAGATTGAAATTATTTTTCCCAATTAAGTTACCAATCCTACTCCACACATCCCACAATTTCTAGTCTCACCAAAAGACAAAATACAATTTCCTTAACAAGGTTCTCATAAAGATGGCATTCAAGAGGTAAGACCCTCCATCTTTCTCTTTTAAATTATTTCATTATTCTACCTTATTATCACCCTTATCCAAAGATTCATGATAAATATAGAATCATATTTATACTATAATTTAATTTTTTTTTAAATTTAATATACATCAACAAATCCTTTATCTCCTCTATTTATTGTAAAAACAAAATACATATAGGTTGGATCACCACCTTCATGGACGACACCTTTTCGTTTTCCATTACCCCCTTCAAGGCTAGTCATAAAACCATTTTTATGGTTAAATAATATTATAATATGTATATTATAACTTATTTTATTCTATGGAACTATTATATTGTTATAATATTAAATAAAATGATACTAGTTCATGTCGGCCATAAAAACAACCAAAATACACTAAATATTTTTCATTAACATTTTATCAACTAAATCTTCTTAATTTTAGAAAAAAAGATATACGGGTCTATTTAAAATTATGGAAGTTCATGAATACCATATAATTTCACTTTTATATAATTATTTTCATTTTATAAGAACTTCCATAATTATACACAAGTGAATCGATCATGAAACCATGAAAAAAATTCTCTCAGAATGATGAAATTAAACATTATAATTCATAAATTTGCCAATAAATAAATGTAATAAAATTATAAAAAGTAAAATATACGTGCATCATGTTCTTAATTATGTAATTAATTAATATAATTTTATTATTCGGACAATTAAGTGCAAGATCATATCACATTTAGACATAAGGTAAAGGATCTCTCCGAACCTCTATATTTCCTTTATGTGACACATTATCTCTATTTTCCTTAGTTTATCTCTTCATTATTATATTATAATTCACCAATATTATTTATATATGTTCCAAAAATATTTATCGACCTCAATTAATCTTCCTTTAATGTGTAAATACATGATTAAAAAGGTTTGCTTCCTAATTCCTCTTGATAAGACAACCCAATTAAAGGGAAATTTTATGTTTCTCACCCATTTTCATGTACACTCCATAAAAAGTTTTAAGCCACCCATATTTCCCAGAATTTCTAATTTTATCATGAATAACATTTTAGTTCCTTTCTTGTTTTATGGAAATAGTTATTCCTTAAAGGACCTTTATTATTTTCCCCAAAATCATGCTTATATGAAACATTTGTAAAGATATATAACCACTCCTTTTCATTTTTTCACTTTAGTTAGACATAATTATTCATGAAATATTATTATTTCTTCCTTATGAATGTCCAATAATGAATAAAATTATTTCTTTCATGCATAGAATTATGATTCTCCATTTTGATATTCCTTTTGATATGATTATGAAACACATTTCCATCCATGTGAAACCCTTATGTTTGTTCCTTATGTTTGATTCTTCATGTGGAACACATATACATGAACATGTTACGATGGGTGCACCTAGATAGTGATCCATTATGGGACTCTATCAACAATGTGATACAGTCATGACAGTTGGCCTTAACTGATGTTTATGTCATGTTCTATGATGATTCCACATTCTTATATTTCCATGATCATTTGATTCAGCTTCAATTTTTTATGACTACATATTTTTTATTCAATATCCATGATTTTTTTTACCATGTTATGTCATCTAACCCATGTTCCATGTTTATTCCCTTACTGGGGTTTTTTAACTCATTCTTTTTTATCTATGTATTTCCCTAGGTTATCATATGTAGTTATCAGTGCTAATTGGTGCTTTGGAGCTCATTATGGATATTATTAAAAATATATTTATTGTAATTCCATTTTTTCAATTCTAAGTACCCAGTATTTCAAATACAGTAGAATTTTTTATCCTTGGTTTTTATTTAATGGATAATTATGCTTAAAATCATGAAATAATATTTATAAAAGGCTAGTTTATCTATAGTCGGTATTATAAAACAATCTATTTATTTTTTGGGATTAGAAATAAAAAATTTAGTAAGAAATATTTGGATAATTATATAAAAAAGGGTGAACTATATTGAATCTTAGGGAATCACAACTTAAAATGCAATTTTTATTTATAAGAAATTATTTCTAAGTTCGTGGATTTCTTTTTATATTGACATTAACTAAGTATTCAATAACACTAATTGTATTTTTATTTTATTATTTAATGGTGGGAAATATGATAACTCATTATAAAAACCATTTTAATAGGTAATGTGAGGATTTACCTAATGAGTTTCCAAACACGGTGGTAATGGGATCGCAGGACATCATAATAGTACTAGCTCAATTGAATCTTGTTTTGAATAATATCTTGAATCATATGGAATTACCTCATTATCTAAATAAAGAGAAAGTTACAGTTAAATCCTTTATGTGAAAAGTAATCCTATCCCTAGTGGATATTCTGATCCCATTATCATGAAACTATGGATTAACTCTATTGAGAATATATTATATGTCCTCCAGTGCTCAAAAGAATATAATGTTGCAGTAGAATCCTTTATGTGAAAAAGTCCTCCTATCCCTAGAGTATCTTCTACTCCCATCATCCAGGAACAATAGATTAACTCCATTTAGAAGATATCATTTGACAACTAGTGCTTAAAAGAAGAGAATGTTGTGCTGGTAGTCTATCATTTAGATGGGTAAGCTGATTAGTGGTGGAAACTGATCAAAAAAATAAATTTTAAAGAAGAAATTGAGACCATGGATTGGGAAGGATTCATGAAAATATAATTCAATAAATATTTTACCAAAATACTCTATCTTAATATGGATGGGTAGTTTCATGAGTTGAAGAAAAAGAAATGTGAGTCTGTTGGGGTGCATGAAAAAAACATTAAAAGGATTTTACAATACACCCCTCACTTTTTCGTGAACAATGAATGAAAGGTAGATAACTTATTTAGTTGATTAAATCCTAGTCTACAAAAATCCTTGGTGATTCATGAATTTTAAAGCTAGGATGAGATTGTTTTTTTTTCATAAGGTTGAGATGGATATTAGAGACTCTCAGTGGTGTTGTGGGATCAGAGATAAAAAAAGGAAAATACAGTTTAAGATGGGATCATCAATAAATAAATCCCATGTAGGCAATAAAACCCAACATACCACATGTAAAATTTTTTGCAAGAAGAATCTCGAGAACTATCTAAAGGGAATCAAGATATTTTTCAAATGTGGAAAATGTGGGTTTAAATCTAATCATTTCTAAAGAGATGTGAAGAAGACAAAAAAAGTGTAAGAAGAAAGGAAAGTTTATATCAATACTCATCCTACAGTACAATGTTTAAATTTATAGGAACACAATAATTATGTGATCTAATTTACTAATATAAGGGTTTCTTCAGACAATCAATGATAAAAAACTCTAAGGCAACAAGGAAGAGATTATTCTGTCACTACTATTGAGGTGGATCCCAAAAATGATATGGTGATTGGTAAGCTAGTTAGTCATTCAATAATAGTGAACATACTTTTTGATTCAAATTCTATGCATTCTTTTATATCAATAAAGTTTATTTGTACTATTTGAACACCACCTCAAAATATAGGGGTCACACTATCCGCGATGATTGAAAATGGAGAAAATATTGAATCCAAATTATATAACACCTTTCGATCAATGTTTGTGGAATAAAAGAACATTAATAGATTATATTACTTCATTAGGAAGAGTATCATACTATATTTTCCATGGATTTTCTATCATTATATAATTCCAACATCAAATGTCAGGAAAGGGAGATCACTCTTCACATCCTGAGGCGTCCTCCAATTCTATACAAGTGTAATTAAAAGGATGAATGTCATTCAAAATCATCATCTTAGTTGTGGATATTATTTCCTTATGTGAAAAAAATATCTGAAACAAATGATTGATACAAAGGATATGATCATGCTTGAAAAAATTCTGATTATGAGGGACTACACTATTGTGTTGCCTAAAGAATTTACCAACCTTACTCTTGACTGAGAGGTTGAGTTATCAATTGAAATTATAGATGAATATTTTACATTATAAAATAATCATTATATAATGGCCACCATTGAGTTGGAATAACTGTATTAATAGTTACCAGTCAATCTAGAAAAGGGTTTCATTTTCCCGAGTGCTTCATTGTGGGGTGTTCTAGTCCTCTTTATCAAGATGAAGGATGGATCAATGTGCCTCTGTATTTATTATGTTAAGATCAAAAAAATCATGATAAATAAAAATTATCCCCTACCACAGATAGATGTCTTGTTCAATCAACTATGTTGGGCCATGTATTTCTCAAAGTCGAAAATTCAGTTGTGATATCACCAATTAAATGTAAGGAAGAAATATATTCCCAATAATACCATTCAAATAAGGAATGGAAATTTTTGAGCCCATATTTATGCCTTCTGGACTCATTAATTCTCCATAAATATTCCTGGAATTAATGAATAGAGTCTTTACAGATTACCATGAAAAATTTGTGGTTGTCTTTATAGATGATATTCTGATATACACTAAGTGAAAGGAGGAGAAAAAGGAGAATTTTAATACTGTGATAAAGACTTTGTGAAAGGGGAAAATATATGCAATGTACAGTAAATATAGGTTTTAGCTGAAGGAATTATCATTCTTGGGGCATGTTATCACCAACAAACGGATATCAGTGGATCCTTTTAAAACAAAGGAAATCGGAGAGTGTCCCAGCACAATATATTTAACAAAGATATTTATTTTACTTATTATAGCTAGGGAATATCAATTATTTATGAGTAACTTATCACAATTTTCAAAACTACCAATTCGAACATGGATGGAAGTAAATTTTGTATCGACTAGTGAATGTGAAGACCACTTTAAAGAGTTGAAAAATAGGCTTATTGTTGCATGAATACTTACACTATTAACAAGTGGGGAAATATTTGTGGTATATAGTGATTCATAAAATAAGGGATTATGATATTTAATAATTAAAAATTATAAAGTGATAATCTATGCCTCAAGGTGGCTGAAATTTTAGGAACAAAACTACCTTATGCATGATCTGGTGTTGGCAACTGTGATATTATCATTGAAAATCTAGCGGCATTATCTCTATGGGGAGAAGTGTTCAATATATAATTATCATAAGAGTCTAGAATATAAATTCACACATAAGGGTATTAATATGTGAAACAAATATGGTTAGATCTCATCAAGGATTATAACTGATCAATCAACTAACATACTAATAAATTAAATAAAGTGTTAGATTCTCAATGTAGAAAGGATCCAGAATCTTTATCAATGATGATAATTTATAAGGATCCTATATTTTTATAAATTCAAAGGATAGATATGGTAATCATAAATAAAGGATCATAACCATTCATTTCTCAAATTATTTCTCAACCATCCCTTTTAGAAAAGATAAATGATACTCAAAGAGATGTTTTGGAAATTCCAAAGAAGGTGGAAGCTCTCAAAAATAGTTTATCCTTAGATGACAAAATTGATGAGGAAGGATACATAATTTTTGGTTTATGATTATGTGTACTATCAAATACTGAGATAAATAATGATATTTTTAATGATTCGCATATTTTGACATTCTCTATCCACCTAGGGAGCACAAAGATGTACTGAGATATCTAAGATCACTATTGGTGGGACAATATGAATATGGAGATTGCTAAATATACATCGAAGTTCTTGGTATGTCAAAAAGTGGAGGATAAAATGAAAATTTATAATGGAATAATGCAACCATTACCCATACCTATATGGAAATGGGAAGACATCACCACATAATTTTTCACTAGACTTCCAAATATATACAAAGGAAATAAAACTATATGAGTTATTGTGGATATTTTTACCAATATTTCTCAATTAATTCAAATTCGATAGGTTTTCTCACTTGATCAATGTGCATGAAAAAACATCAGAGAAGTGGTTTGGCTATACGTATCACCATTATCAATTGTATCCTATTGAGATCCAATATTTACCTCCAAGTAATGAAAGAGTAACCAACATGTTAAAAACACTGAGTTAAACGTCACTATGTCATATCACCCTCAAACTGATGGTGATTCTGAGTGGATCATTGAAAAACTGGAAGACACATTAAGAGATTTCTCAATGGAATTTAATGGAGGATGGTACCAATATCTTTCACTGGTGAAGTTATATTATAACAATATCTTCCACTAAAGCATCCAAATGTCCCCAAAATAGGCCCTTTATGGGAGGAGATGTATAAAACCTACATGATGAGATGAATTCAGTGAATGTAAGATACTCAGATTTAAAATAGTTGAAGAAATGGTAATAAAGCTGAACAAAATTCAATAGAACATCTAGGCTTCCCAAATATGACAGAAGTGTTATGTGGAAAATCACTAACGAGTCCTGCAGTTTGAGGTTGGAAATGAGTCATTCCTCAAAATATCTTTATGGAAGAGAGTAATGAGATTTAAGAAGAAGTGAAATCTAATTCATAGGTATATTGACCCCTATGATATTATTGATCACATCAGAGCAAGAACATATAGACTAGCAGTTCCACCAAACATGTCTCTAATACTTGATGTATTCCACATCTCCCTCTTATGGAAGTACATAACAGATCCCTCACATGTACAGAATTCAGTGGTGGTACAGATGAAAAATGATATATCTTATGAGGAGAAACCTGCAAGGATATTGGACCTTATAGATAAAGTTCTACGCAATAAGACAACTTAGATAGTAAAAGTTGTATGGAGAAACCATAATTATAAAGAGGCAACATGGGAGCTAGAGTAAGCAACAAAAGAGAAGTACCCTTGCCTATTTTCATGTTTGTATGTTAAATGAAATTTTTATTGGAAAATTATATTAGGGGGGATGAATGTAATGACTTATAATTTTATCAATAGAATTTCACTTCATATAATTATGTAATGTTTTATAAGACACATACATCACATAGAAGAATCTATGAAAACATTATTCGCAAAAACGAATAATGATACATTAGTTAGAAAATAATATAATAAGAATGCCAAATATTATAGTGGGAAAATAAAAATAAAATAATATAATAATAAGAAGAAATTTTTGATATTCTTGATCCACTATAATGATCACAATCATTAACAAAGCTATAGAAAAAAATTGTAAATAATAAAATATTCATTTTGAAGATGAAAGTATAAATAACCGTGGGAGAAAATGGAAGTGAATGAAAAATGAATGAAATAATAGGTATTTATAGAACATAAGGAACTCATATGACCATTATAAATATTATTTCTATAATAATAATCTGACCATTGGAATAGTAATCTTACCATTAGAATAGTAATATCACCATTAGAATTGTAACCTGACCATTGGAATAGTAATATGACAGTTAGGAATAGTAATCTAGATGTTTTAATAGTAACCTCACCTGTGAAAGTGTAAAATAATATTTAGGTTTCTTATAAATGAAAATACGATATATTTATATCATGTTACAAGTAAATAAATGATTTAAAAATGATAATTTATATGCCAGTATTTTTGTAAAAAGTGAATGTTTTATTTTCAATTTTATAATGAATAAAATTATTTAAAATAATTATATTTATAAAATTTTTTAATTAATTAATATTATGTTATATTATAGTGATAAGATAATTTTATGAGACTATAAGTAATTTTCCAAAGGGTCATAAAATTGATTATAATATTAAAATAGATATATTTAAAATAAATGATGATTATATTAAAATAATAATTTACTCATATTTAGAAAATTATTTTCATAAAATGGATTCCATTTATGAATATGAACTTCAAAAAAAATTTACTATGAATTTCTTGGATTTATCTAAAATAATTGAATTTTTTATTAATTGTGAAATATAGTAATTTACTGTATTTAACGTTATAATCCAAATATATGAATTAATGAGTCATTTATGTTGTAAGAACACATTATTTAGAACTCACATTCACTAGTTACTCTATATATTCACAATAATCGATACAATTGATAGTCTTAATCCAAAATAATAAATTATTATATATAAAAAAACACTAACCTCCTTCCCTTATAAATACCACTCCTTCTCCTCACACCTTATGAAATTTGGAGATTTCAAATATTATTCCTAATTATCTTTCCAAGCCTCTTCCCCATGTCCTAGTGTTACTAGTCTCAAAAAATACCAATTCCATGTTCCTTATGGAGGTTCTCAAGGAGACGACATTCAAGAGGTAAAATCCTCCATCTTTATTTTTTAAATTTTATCTTTATTCTACCTTATACTCACCCCTATAAAAAGTTACATGATAAATACAATACCATACATATGATTCAATATTATTGTTTTAATGGAATCAAATACTATCTCTCCTCCTTTTATTGTAAAAATGAAAACATCATCCTTGTTATATTGGTTCACACCATTCATGGAAAAAAGGTTTTTTCCATTACCACATTTAAGGATGGTCATAAAACCATTATTATGTTTAAATAATATTTTAATATGTATATTATAACTTATTTCATGTTTTGGAACAAATATATAGATATAATATTAAACAAAATGGTTATAGATTGTGATGGTCGTAAAAGTTGCCAAAATAAACTAAACATTTATTATTAATGTTTTACCAAATGAATCATCCTTATTTAAGAAAAAATGATATTTGGGTCCATTTAAACTTTTGGAATTGCATGATACCATAAAATTTCACTTCCATAGAATTATTCTAATTTTAAAAGAACTTCCATAATTATATAGAAGTGAACTGATCATGAAACCATGAAACGAAAACTCCTAAAACGGCGTAATTGAACACTATAACTCATTGAAATAGACATAAATGAACATAATAAAATTATAATAAATAAAATATATGTGGAATAATTTCTTAATTAATTTATTAATAAAAATTTATAATGCAGTACATTAAGTGAATGTTCATAACAAATTCAAACATAAAGTAAGCAATCATTGTAAACCTCTACAATTCCATTGGGTAACACTTTATCTCTATTTTCCATAGTTTATTTCTACATTATTCTTATATAATTCACCTATATTATATATATAAGTTTAAAAAATATTTCTCTATATCAATTAATATTTATTGAATGTGGAAATACATGTTTAGAAAGGTCCCCTTCAAAATTTTTCTTGATAAGCCAACCCGATTAAAGGGAACTTTTATGTTTCTTACCCATTTTTATGTACTCCCCATAATTATTTTAAGCCAAAAATATTTTCCAAAATAATTAATTTTATCATGAAAATATTTTAATTCACTTTCAATTTTATGGAAATAATTATGCCTTAAACACTCTTAATTCCTTTACCAAAAACCGTTCATAAGTAGAATATTTCTAAAGTAACATAACAACTCTTTAATGTATACCATTATGATACACCATTTGGTTATGCCTTATAACATTATTATGAAAGAAATTTATTTTCTTGGGTAACCCTTAGGTTTATTCTTTATGATTGATTATTCATGTGGCACACATATAAATGAACTTGTTGTGATGGGTGAACCCAAATATCACTCCAATACATTGGGTAGTGTTTTTGTTTCATGAGATGTTATTTATGGGATGAGGGACTAAACCTAATCCATTATAGGACTTTGTCCACCATGTGATACTATCTTGGAAGTTATCCTTTACTCATGTTTATTTAATGTTTTATAATGCTTCCACATTCCTACATTTCCATGATCATATGATTCTGGGTTCTATATGTTATGCCTCCAAATTTTTAATCACTATCTATTTCTTTTGTGTAATCATGTTATGATTTCTGAATCATGTGCCGTGTTTATTCCCTTAATTGAATTTTTTTCTTATACGTTTTTGTCTATGCATTTCCCTAGGTTATAGTTTGAATTTATTCGAGATCAAAAGAATTTATTAGCTGATTTTTTAGATTAATAAAAAAAATTAATTCTAGTTACATGTTTTCAATTTTATATACCCAGTCTTCTAAATACAATAGACTTTTTAATCCTTGGTTTGCATTTAATGGATAATTATGCGCAAAATGATGAAATAATATGTGTAAAAGGATTTAGCCTCTATATGGGGTACTTGTTTTTTCCTAATTTTTGTTTATATTCAGGTGGTTTCTAGTCCATTGATTAACACTATATTAGATGAATTGTTTTATAAGGTTTTGTGCTTCATATTTTCTTGGTAATTCACATCATCTACCTCCTACCCATTCATATAATTCCTTGTGGCCCGAGAATTGTGAAATCTCTGTATTATAGAAATCTACATGATCTATCCATGTTCCCTCATTCTTACATGCATACACTATAGTCTTTCTTTCCTAAATCCATCTCTTCACCACCTTTTGTTCCTTTAATGCTTATGCCTCATTGTACATTTGTATGTATGATTTCCACATTATGTTATTAATCTCAGAGGTTCTCTGGTGTTTTTGTTTTGGTGTGAAGATGATTATGAAAGAGGAAGAAAATATTTTATGCTCCACTTAACATCCTTGAATTACCTTGTCCCACTATTCCCTTTTAGTGAGTTTGTGATATGCAAACACTGTTTGGGCTATGATGTTTTCAAGAAGCTTCATCCATTGTAGACTGTATGCTTCCAAAAATGGGAAACACTTAGGTATTTGTTGAATGCTCAACACTGTAAGACCTATTTCTTATTATTTTTGTCTTGTCTGTTAGTCTTCTGTGGTATCTTATTCTTATCGGTCTATATAGGGGTTGGGGTGCATGAGTCTATTCTATATGGGGGTGTATGTGACCATCCTTGGTCACATTTTCAACGTGAGTCCCCAGATTGAATGCGTATAAAGTTTCTAGCGAATTTTATGTTTCTATTTTACTATTATTAGTTATTATATTCTTGTTCATTTTTTTCATACTAATACATTGTTGTGGTGATTTTATTTTCATGGAATGTGATCAGGCTGGTATAAACCACATAAATATCCCATGTTATTTATTCTTCACTTTATTTATTGTTCTTGTTTGTTCATTATCTATGTTGATTCTATTTATTTTTTCTTCAAACCACTCAAATAACATCATTTAAACTGATACCCTTATTATCCTATGTGAGATTCATAATTCTTTCATTAGATCTATCCTACACTGACAATATAGTATGAAGATATCAAGTCGTATGGTATAAATTCATGAAACTAAACATCATGATTATGAAATCATTGAAAAGTATTTTATATGTATGAGTTTACAAATATGCATTACAAACAAAAGTATATTGTTTAATAAATCCCTTAAAACCCCATAAATACCATATTAAAAATTGTAAATAAAACAAAAATAGACAAAGAGTGATATAACACTCATCACCACATAGCTACTTTTGGCATGACACTTGTGCTATTTTAGATAGACAATCATTCCCTTTTTTGGGTTTGGTGTAATTTTTTTTCTTAGACAAGTGTTTGAAACTATGTAATTAGTTTATCAAAATTTACATTTGTTGAAGCCCAGATAAAATCTTTGCACCAACATCATGGAAGTCCAATTTCAGGCTGTTGAAGTCAGTTCATTGAAAGTAGCAATGTGAGTCGAATGAAAGTTAAACAAGGTCCATGAGTATTAGATTTAGGAGAAGTAGTTGGATGAAATGAGTCTAGAAGAGATAACACAGTGTTGAACTAGTGTGGGAAGGGTGAAATTCCAAGTACTTGATATTCGATCATGGTTATGAAGGATATATTGATGTCGATATAAGGAAAATATTCTTAATGAAACCCATGTTTCATAGGTTGTGGTGATGATTGTGTGAAAGATGTATGAGAAGGTTTTGATGGAATAATTCATCATTTAAATTTCACAAATGATATTTTATGTAATATCATCATTTAGAGTATGGTGTCACTGTTCATCATGAGTTGGTGGTTGATGTAATGAAAGCTACTGGCGATCGAAAGTTACACAGTCCAACGAATGGTCACACTGAAATATCGGATGGCAGTGCTATCTGGATGACTAATTGGGAGAACTATACAGAGTGATATTTTTTCACCAAATTAATGTATATTGGAATCATATTTACACATCTACTATTGAGTTTAAAGGTGTAAAATTGATGTCTGAGGTGGCTCTAGATGGAGAAAAATTGGGCATAGCTAGGTGTCGGCGGCTAAATTCTCAAAAACAAAATTCTGAAGGGAGGAGAATCAGTAGATGCAAAGGTTTGTTGAAATTGGTGACACTTAATTTGGTAGATTAAGTTGGGTTATAATAAGGTGATATCCCATGTAACTCAGTTGTATGTTTTTATGGATTGAATAAAAGATATTTTTTTGTTCTCCCATGTATGTTGGACAAAATGTCTAAACCATTTAATAATTTCGCGTATTGTGTTTGTGATTTATTTTTACGTATGTGTGTTCTCAGTGTGATATTTTTTTATCATAATGTGCATCATGATTGGACTAGGATCAAATGTTGGAGGAGAAATCGATGTGGGGGTTGGGGTGCTTGGTCTTCCCAGTTTCGGTCTTTGAAGTCATGGGGGATGGATGATCTGAAGTTGTGATACTTATGATGGTTGGAGTTCCATTACACTAGGTTACTAGAAGGGTGAACTTTTTATTAAATAGAGAATGTTCCCTACCATCCCCAAAAAATGGTAAAAAAGAAGGACAATGATGTTTTAGATGTTTAGAAGAATGATAGTGATACTCTCTCATCTTTAAGTCTATGGAAGATGAAGTTGTGGTCTTCATCGAAGACAATTAAAGGACAACCCCAAGTCTCGGAACACATTTATTTTTAGGATTGTTAATTTATGGAAACAATAATTGTAAGATCGGTAGAGAAATACTACAAAATCCATGTTAAATAGTACTACCCTTTATCAGCACTAGATAAAAGCATTGATAAAGGTGAACCTTTGTTATCACTTTTTCTTTAGCAATGATAAAAGTTATATTTCATAAAAAATTATATCATAAAAAATCATATATTAATATATAAATATATTCATATTGATAAAAATATAATATGTTCTATTAAATAAAATTTATATATGACAAAATATATATGAATAAATATACATTTTATTAAATATAATTTATATTTTATATATGACTAAATAAACATTTACACATGATATATAATATATTTTGTTAAAAATGGAATGTAAAATAAAAATTATATATTATAAAAAATTGAATTTTATTTAGATGTATATTTATATTGATATATATATATATATATAATTTTTTGGAATATTATGTATTTAATACTAAATATTTACTAGAAATCATATTTATATGTCATATATATGATTTATAATATGTTTAAAAATAAATATTCATTAAAAAATATGTAGTAATTAATAAACATATATTCATTTATATTATTTAAAATTTTATATAATTAATAACTCTTATTCATTTTTTAATATATTTTTTCAATATATTTATCTTTTAATTAAATTTCCTTACTTTTAACATAGGTTAAGTTAATATTATTTATTAATTAATAATGATAAGGTTTTTTTTAAATTTTTGGGATTGATTAATTTAAATATTTATTCATTTAATTTTTTTGTAACTTATTTATTTTTAATGATTTTTATACATAATTATTTATTAATATATTTAATATTATATATATATAAATATATTAATATATAAATATATTCATATATATATATATCAATATATATAATATTTTCTTAAATATGATTTGTTTTATATACAAAATATCTATTCACATTAAATAAGTCAAATATTTAGTAAAAATGGTTTATAATTAAAAATTAATATTAGTTAAAATATTGAATAATTTGCATCGAGTAATGGATGTTTAACAAAATGTCATTTTTCAAGTTAATATATATCAAATTTTTGTTACACTAATTTCACAAGCACATGTATGTATTTAATTTAAAAACACACACCCAAAATATTTTTTTAATTTATTCAATTTTTAATATTCATTTCAGAAATTTATGTATTAACATAATATATATATTTAATATTTTTTTTAATTAGTAAATTTTAATAATTTTTATATTTTTATTCAATATAAAATATTCAAAAAAATTTAATATTTTTCAAATTTACTTATTTTAATATTATTTATTGATAATAATCCTATTTTTTTAGCATTTTTTTAATTTTATACTTTTTAATTTTTTAATAACCTATATAATTAATGGAACTTATTCATTTTGTTAAATTTATTCATTATCATTACATATTTCATTAATAAGTTTTTTAATATTTTCATAATTTATTCAGTTTTAATTTTTATTTGTTTTATTTTTCGTATTTTTATTCATTTTTTGTATTTATTTATACATATTTATGACCTAAAATCTAATTTTTTTTAATAAAATTAAAAATTTTATAATTAATATATGTTTTCATTTTCATTTTACGAATTTATATTCAATTTTCTAATATTTTATATAATCAATAAATTTTACTGATTCTTTTTATATTTTTTTCAATCTATTCATTTTCTAACTAAATTTCATTAATTTTTAACATTATATAATCTTATATTATTTTTTCCTTAATAATGTTATGTGTTTTTCACATTTTTTATAATTTATTAATATTTTAATATCTATTCATTTAATATTTTTACAATCTATTCATTTTTTATACATAATTATTCATTAATATATGTAATATATTTAATATAGAAATATATTAATATTAATATATATAAATATATATAGAATATATTATGTTTCCTTAAATATTATTTATATACAAAATATGTATTTAAATTAAATAAATAATAAATATTGTGAAAAATGTTTATAATTAAACATTAGTATTATTTAAAAATATTGACTAATTTGTATTGAGTAATAGACATTACATATATAAATTCATTTTTTTAATTTAACATATACCAAACATGGGTTATATATATACACATACATTAATATTTCACACATATATACGTAATTAAGGGAATTGTATATCAAAACACACACACACAAACACATATTTTTTATGTAATTTATTTTATTTTAAATATTCATTTTATAATTCCAATTAGTTACATAATATATTTAACATATTATGTTTTTAATCAATAAATATTATTCATTTTTTTATTTTTATTTAATATATACAATTTATTTATTTTAAATATTCTTTAATGTATTCATTTTTAATATTATTTATTTATTAACAACAATAATTATTATAATACTTTTGAAATGTATTCATTTTTTTAAATTATACATTTTTATTCATTACCATTTAATGTTTTTAATATGGTATGTGTAATTTATATAATTAATATCTATTAATTTTCAATTTTACATTTACTCATTTATAATTTTTTAATAACCTATATAACCAATAACACTTATTCCATTTTTTTATATTTTAAAATCTATTAATTTTTTAATTATTAAATTTTAGGCTTTTTACATTCATTCATTTAATATTATTTATTCACATATAGTGTTGTTTAATTTTTTACTTTTTTTTGTAATTTTTTCATTTCAAATATTTATTTATAGATATTTATTCATTAACATTTAATATTTTTAATATGTATTCATCTTTATTTTAGTATATATTAATTTTTATTGTCTTAATAATTTACATAATCAATAAAACTTATCCATTTTTTAATATTTATAATGTTTATTCATTTTTAATTATTCAATTTCAGTCATCTTTAACATTCAAACATTTAACATTATATATGCATTAATAATGATAATTACTTTTTTACAGTTTTATTAATTTTTATATTTTTAATATACATTCATTTAATATTTTTTGTAATATATTCTAAACATATTCTACCAACACTTTAAAAAAATCAGTGATAAATGTGAGTTTTATTAGCGCTAAAATAAGAAGCGCTGATAAAACGTGTCATTATCTGCGTTGAAATTCTACTGATAATAAAGATATGTATTATCATCACTTCTTAGAACTAATAAATACATATCTTTATGAGTGCTATAATTTTAGTGCTGATAAAACATATCCTTATCAGTGTTGATAAATATATGATTTATCAATGATTTTTATTTAAGCACTAATAAAACCGATCATTATAAGAAATTTCGGGAAAGCATTGATTAAACTATTATTGATCTTATAAATTCAACCTTATCAGAAAACATTTCTTCACACCGTTAAAGCTTTCACAAAAGTCTAACTCTACTGTCATTCCCCCTCACACATCTTAGATGAATTGACCTGCTCAAAATCTATGGTATGCAGTTATTTAACTCTTCTTTAGTCGATCTTGTATTATTATTTCATTTTTAATTCATTAATCATATACTACACTGCCCTATTCTCCCACCATTGTGCGACCCCATAATAACATCCTCATCCAACCAACACCAATTTCATCTTCCATCTGTAACATCGTCACCACCATCATAATACTTTTACATCATATCCCTTCACTAGCACTCTAGGTTAGCACAACCGAACTAGACACTTACCGAAATATGATAATTTTAACCCAAATCTAGACGAGGCAGCACATTCCAGCCAAATCAGCATCATAGAAGATTGAGGAAAATTTTAAATAATTTTTTTAAAATTTAATGAGTTAATTTTTTTTGGAATTTTTGATATTCGAGTTTCAACTGACACGTGCCTTTCCAACAAGAAAGCATCAATTCAATTGACGCTCACCTGTAATTTTTTAATTGTTAAATTCCCATATCATATTTCATTAACCTTATAATAGTTTTTTCCAGTCACCAGTATTATACAAAGCATGCCAACCACATGAATCCTTCACATGATCCTTTCTGAAATGTAATCCAGTTTGTAGTATCCACTAAGACGTGGGTTATCTTTTATTTCATCCACCAGCATCTAGATAACTCATAGCCTGAAAATTTTCGAGCTTACTCAAATCTCTTTCTTTTACATTTTGTGTTCTCTAATTCTATAAATTTTTGCTCAAAGTAGTTGCTTCCCCCTACTAACCCCATTGAATATTCCTTCCACGTTCATTACAACCTTTGTCCCAATTATTATTTGTTGTTATTTACTTCCAGTTCATTCATGTCCTTTTCCCATTGTTGACACTATTTAAATTGTTTTCCTGTGATCCATCATCCCATCCATGTGAATTATTTAAATTTTAATCATCCATCAAACACTAATTATATTTTTCTTGGTTTTTTTTACAATCATTGGAACAAAAACATGATAATTCTTGTTATTTATATTTAAATTTAATAATTTCATCAAATATTGGGATCTCAGGACCTGGTGATCAGAACCTAACATTATTTTTACCGTTTGACAAAACATCACAAACATTGGCTCCTAAGCACCCTATCATTAAAACACCCCTTAGACTGCTATATACAAAGTGATGAATTAAATGAACATAAAATCCTCCCTCTTATTGGACTCCCAAATAGAAAAGTTACAGAATCAATCCTTGAATTTTGGCCTTTTGGTCCCACAAAACCTCAAATTTTGAACCTTTACCAAAAACCACATGTTTACTTTAGGAACTGTTATTCAGTTTTCAATATCTCTAAATAATTATCACATCCCTGCATTAATTATAATTTAAATATCCTTTGAAAAATAAATATGTTCTTAAGCAATGATATTTTTCTCACACATTCCTTTCATTTAATTATTTACACTACTTTAAAAAATCTAAATACACATCATTCGACTCTTGTTATCATAGAAAAATAGCATCATGTAACTTAAATGGTTCTTTGAGATTGTTCAAATACTTATTCTTTATTTTAGGGAGTGTATAACCCTTCAACCACCATATTTTCTTTCATTTCTTGTCATCCTTGTGTAAAATTATGAATTCTTAGGAATCATCACCAATAACATTCGAATGATGGTTTCCCCTTATTTGAATTTAGATTCAACCTTTAGATATTTTCTTCAAATATTCATCCATTATCAATTTCCTATATTAATGATATCCCACACCATCCTAATTCGTTTTAGGTACTCAAAATTCATTTTATATGAGGAGGTTATCAATGTGTCACCTTCTCATAAGAATAATTCTAACATTACGATTTCAATAACATCTATCCTTTTTGTCTTTATAACTTTTTTCCCTTTATTGTGTTCCCAATGTGAGTATGAATTTTTTCATAGAAAAATAATAAAATTTCTTAGAAGTATATATAACATTATCCTTTGACTATGAATTCCTTATGTGAATTTTTTGTAAAAACATTATATTTTATGAACATAATAAGAAGAATATGAAAAAAACATGGATGGATTCTAATCGTATGACAAAATATTATGAGGAGGGAGTTAATTAGTTCATCATGTTTTCAATAAAACATGTATACAACCATTCAAAAATATTTTGTTCATGTTTACATTGTTTTTAATCAAGAAAAACTCATCCATAATTGTTGGAAGTGCATTTGATTTGTTACAGGATAGATCGAAGCATTGAATGTTGGAGTAAACATTGGGAGAAACTAAATGTACATACTTTTTGGAATGATATTGTGATTTATGGATAATTTGATATGAAAACTAGTCTAAATGATTATGGAGATCATATTAAAGAAATGAAAAATGTCATTTAATTTGACCTTATTGATTTTCAAAAAAAATTAGAGGTTAAATAACTATACCAAGTTATCACTATATACTTATTGTACAAAATGTGAAACATTTTTAGCTATAATAAAGTTATATAATTTGAAAGCTTGCAGTGGATGGTGTGACAATAGTTTAATAGAAATATGTTGTCTAATAAATGATATTATACTAGAATAAAATGAGATTTATTGTTGAATATATTATTCTAAATGAATTGTTTTTTCATTGGGAATGATATATGATAAAATACATACCTATCCAAATGGTTTCATATTATTTCATAAGGAAAATGAATCATTCATAAAATTTAAAAAGTGGGATGACCATAAATACATGAAATATGAATCAATTCCATCAATTTTTTTTTGGGAATTTCCAATCATTCCATATCTTAAATGATTATATGGATATTAGTAAACTTCTAGACAATTGACATAGAATACAGATACATGAATTGAATATAAGAAAATAAAACACCCAACATACTCTCCACAGTATAAGAAAATTGATTATGATTACCTTGGATTTCCAATTAGTTATGAAACTTATGTCTTGAATTATCTACAGATAGAATAAATCCTTTTCGTGTATATATTAGTACTCATAGTACATTTCCAGATGTGTAGGTAAATTTAAATTTACACCGTGGTTATTGATGAGGTGAAAATACATTATATTGTCTCTCTATATATCTAGACCTAAACAATTTAGTAATGATATTAATGTCTATTTGGATCCATTAATAAAATATTTGATATTTATGTGGGATATTTGTGTTACATGATGGTTATAGAAGTGAAGAATTCAGATTGAGATCCATGTTTCGTGGGAAGATATAGGACTTTACTAATTATGTAAAATTGTCAAGCTATAATGTTAATGGAATATTAGGGTGTCCTATTTATGAAGAATTCACACACTTAGTTAGGTTGAAACATTTCATAAAGGTCGTGTTTTTTGGAAATCATTATTTTCTACCCCGATGACCTAAATACCAATTTTTGATGACATCATTCAATAGGAATACAAAACAAGGTAAAAACTCATATCCACAAACGGGGGATCAACTATTACAGAAATTAAAAGTTATTGAAACTTTTTTGGTAAAGAATTTTTGAATGATATTAGGAAATTAGTTTGGAAAAAGAGATCAATTTTATTTTAATTACCATACTAATTTTTTTACATTGACATTTTCTTGATGTCATGTATATATAAAAATATATATGATAATGTTATTGGCACATTACTAATTATTCCGAACAAAAAAATATGGTATCAAGGATAGTTTGGACATGATTGAGATGGGGATAAGTGGAGATTTGGCACCGATGAAGGGTTAATAATGACCTTTTCTTCCTATATCATCTTACACTCTATACAAACTAGAAAATTTTCAATTTTCAAAATTTCATTAGTGGTGTAAAAGTTCCATATGGGTATTCCTAAAATATCAATAATATCGTGTTAATGACTAATTTGAAGTTACATGTTCAAAAATCACAAGACTATCATGTCTTGATTCAGGATTGTTTGCTTGTTTCTTTAAGTTTAATTATTCCTAAAAATGGATGATATAAATTAACCAAAATTTTATTCTTTTTTAATGAAATATAAAGTAAATTTATAGTCCCCATGAAGTTTCCTGTCATGAATAAGAATATTGAAGTCATATTATGTGAATTATAGATGTTATTCCTATCATCATTACTAGATACAATGGTCCACATGATTGTTCTCTTGGTTAGAGAGATTCAACTATGTGTTCATATACATTACAGATGAATGTACTTCATTTAATGGTATATGAATATTTTGAAAGGGTATATCAATATAAAATTTCGGATAGAAGTTTGAACTATAGAATTATATATTTTTGAATAAGATTTTGAATTATTTACCAATTACATGTTAGATATTGATAAAATTAATATCCCAACATCTCATCATAGTGGATTCCTTATGGACGAAGGGATTTCTTGAAGAGATATTGTTACAATTTTCATCTCATATCAGGAAAAATCTTAGCTTTAAATTTTAAATAATAATGTAGAGGATAATCCATATGTTGAATCTTGAATGTTAATTAATAGACATTTGAATCCATCAATAGATGGAGAATGGATATCAATTACCCATAATAAAATGTTTATATAATGGTTTGATCATCATATTTATAAGGAGTTATCTGAATATATGAATTCAATTGTCGAAGGTCTTTGATGGATAGACAGGGGACCAAATGTAAATATTTTATCTTATACTATTTTTTTAATTAATAACTATCAAATCTATACAAAGGAATATTATTAATGAAGTAAAATACAGAATAGTGGAATTACAATTATGGAAGAAGTGACCACATATCTAGTTCCAAGGATAGAAATCCAATTTATATGAAAATTGCATATATCAGAATCATCAAACCTTTATATGAGTTGGATTATAAATCATTTCTAATATCGATTTTCTAATGAAATTTGGTTGATAATTGGAGTGTTGTGAATTTTGATGAATTTGGATTCGTGGAGGTAAATTTTAGTAAAGAAGGGTATAAGTAAAATTCATTCATACTGGAATCAAAAGTAGGGTTGTAAATTTATGTCTTAGATCTGACAAATAATAGTTATTCAATTGTCCTATTGGTGACAAAAACAATTTTAGGGTTAGATGAAAATTCAATTGAGGATAACCCTTTAATTGGGATATTAGAATCATTCCATGATGGTCCCGATATGGAAACTGTCATTTATTTTATAAGGGACCACAATGATGGGATTTTGATACTTGATAAAGGATCTAAATACCTTCAAACATTAAAGAAAAGGAAGGGAATTAAATTTTATGGTTAAAGGGTTTTTAATATACTATAATTTCATCAAAATATTATGTTTTCTCTACTATATTTATATAATCTATATAAAACATTTTTCTAGTCATGTTTTTAATGAATTCCCCACATGTTGATATTATCAATCCTGAGAAAGAAGACAAGATTTATATAGAAATTTTAGAATTACTAGGGGATTGACAAGATTTTGTTGAAAAAATTATGTATAATGTATAATCATTGGGATATCTAAAATTATCAATGAAATAAGTAAAGGTATAAAATTTGAGGTTGGATAGAATAAACATGGCCAACCTATCAACTATAACAAGTGAATTTTCATTATTTACATTGGGGTTATAATGAGAATTCATGTTCTCATTGATATTGATTCATGGAACTATGTCCATTCTTCATTTAAAGAAACCATTTAAGAAGATATTAGGTTAATTATATGATATACCTTTTCTATTTTACTGAAAATTTTTACAATGAGATATTGATTTAACATTCATTATCCCTATTTAGTTCATTTATTTGAGATGAATACCATAAGAAATTTTTCTTAATAATCACTGGAAAAGATAATGGAGGCTTATAGACACATGTTAAAAAGCATTATCTCAGGGATACTAAGGGGAAAGTAAACCCCTGCCCATGAGTTACATATGAACACAAAATAAAACAAGAAGTATGGATATCATTCACTAGTCATCGTGTCCAGGAATTATTTCAGGTGGATTATAGTGAACAATATTTTATTTTACATTATTATTTTATCCACTATGATTAAAAATTGTCAATTAAATAAACAAAAAATTATTATTGAAAATAATAAATGTGTAGCAAAACAAATGTACACCTACCATAAAAAAATCTAGGGTATGCTTCACTTGAGCTGAAAATGGTATGTATCTTAAATATATAGTAAACTTTTTATGTGATATGAAATAACATATGTTCCTTTGTTTATATTAATATTGATGGATCATAATCCAAAGAAACTTCCATCCCACATCATGTGCTATAGAAAAAGGCTCATGTAAATAAATAAGGTAAACTTGTAGATGAAAACCCAAAAGTATTATAGGAATCATGTGTAAGTGTGACATAATAGTAATTTATTAAAATTTGTAATTTTATTAATTAAGAATATATATTTATGATTGTATTCTTTTATAAAATGTTGATATAATAATTGACATCGATTTTACATGAAGAAAAACTACACTTAGAAACTTTGAAGCAGTGAGAACAATATGGTCGTGTTAGATGTGTGGGTTTTGGAGTTTTTTCTTGATAATATTCTATATAGACAGATCCCTAATGATATATATATGAGATGAATAAATTCATGTATGAAAAAAGAGATAATTTGAAAGATATTATTTTTTTGGTTTGGTTTAGTGGAAAATTAATGTGAAAGGATCAAAGAGAACCAATAGTGGAACCAAAATGAGTACATAAAGAGCCACATGACCCCACTAGATTTGAGGATTTCCATTCACCTCAACCACTTTTCTAACCCAATGTAATAAATATTATCATATCTTATTCAACTAACTGTGAATAAAACAACTTTCAATAACTTTATATTACTAATATTCTATTGAGTGATTTTTTTTGTGATTTATTTCTATCAACTTGCACACATAACCATATTGAAAGGGGAATGTTGTGCCATATCCCATAAGACATTATATATAATAAAAAACTCTCAAAACATCACATGGTAGTAGGTATTGATGTACCTCATGATTCGATCTCTGAGTTTCCTATTTTACTCGATGATCTGCATGTTACCATAGTCAATAATTCTATTATAACTTTTGAAGTGTGCTCATCTAATGTTATAATGATATATCAGGTATTCCCTTAACATTTTTTATCAATGAAAAAAAATTTAATAACTTATAACAAATGAGTTATGTTATTTCAGATGGAAAAAATGATGGGGAAATGGAAGGTTGGATTAAGACAATCTAGTTGATCAAACAAGAAATCAAATAGACATTTTGAGAGTACCTACACACCAGTATTTCCACTACCACATATATTAACCTTACATGTTCATGTGGGTAAAACATTTAAATATGTAAATATGTATTAAATTTAATATAGAGATGAAATATTTATATATTCCTTATATATTATTAGTTTGGAGAGTATAAATTACATTATCAAGTTTGAATGGATAGGCATCTCAACTCTGAGTACTTACATGAGGTGTATTTTCATAATCCTTCCATTAAAAATAAAATAAAATATGTTCATTATAGTTAGTAACTATTCAAATTTTCTATAGGAATATATATATTAATTATATAAATGGAAAACCCTTTGAAACATGATTTGGAGTCATTAATCCTTGTATCATTTCCCAGAGAAACTATTTGGAATTGGAAGAAATGGAAAACAAAATATATGGTTCAAGTGAGGAGTTTTAAAAGAAAATAATACAGGGAATACTCTCATTGATACCTATAATGTAAGGATAAAACTCAAAGGTATAATCATATAATATATATTTTAAATTTTTTCATTAATTATTTCTTTTTTAGGAAGCACTGGATGCTCATCCAAATCAATTTTCATTCCCTAAATGTTTATTTTTCAGATCCAAAGCATGAATTTCCATCATGGTGACCACACTTGATGTCTAGTTCAAATTTATAATGAAATATAATAAAAAAAATTAGATAAAATATTAATTATATGTTTTAGTTTTTTTTAATGGGAATTTTTGTATAATAGGGAGATCTATAAATATCGGCTAAATCATGGTATGAGGTCGGTGATTGAACATAAGAAACCTAATGATTCTTCTAATGGAAACATATTAAGATATATATAGTAATATTTAACTATAAAAACATATTTAAAAAAAATTACTTATTCTGTTCAATGTTTTTGTAGTGTCTAATAATAACAATGATTGTGGATAATATGTTTGAAATTTTATGAATGATATCATATATAATCAAAAGACTAGAATCCCAAAACATTTAATTTTTGAAGATAATTATAATTTCATTTAAAATATTTGTTAATATTTTTTTGATAAATATTTTTCAGTACTTCCATGATTTTAAAAAATCTAAATACTCAAAAGAAGAAGTAAATTTGATTAGAGATTAGTGGGAATAGTACATTGTGTAAGAATTTTTTCCAACATCAAGTTGAGGTAATTACCTATTATGTTTTTGTTCTAGTATATACTATGACCTTAGAGATACATTTGGGATGTGAAAAAATAGTATTGTAATGATTAAATATTATTTTTGGATTTTTTTATAATGTAGAATTATAATTATGGTTTACTCTCTATGGATTTTGGAAGAGCTAGTAACATTTCTGGACCTGGACATACTTGTGAGAGATTATACTTTGAGGCTGAAACTGGGATAATGAAAATAAGGAAATGGGTCAAGGATCCTTCTACCCAAAAATTTGAAGACATATTACCATATTTTGGGTGTGGTGCATCCATGATCATAGCCTCATCATTTTCATTTTTTTTATTCAATATAAAAGAGCTATTATTATTTAAATTATCGATACATATACAAAATTGAGAAAATGAGATCATATTTTTGAAAAAAATTAGGAAAATGATCCATAATTCATTTGTGACATTTATAAATCCACTTAACGTCAATCAAACACATGATGTGATCGGTATGACTTGAAGTTTGTGTTTTCAATATCCAAGTGTTATTTTAGTTTAAAAAGAGCATCACATAGCCAAAACCAAGTTAATAAGCTCGGATTGTTTTCAAAATTTAAAAAAATGATCCAGAATTCATTTTCGACTTATAGGAATTGACAGCATGTCAATCTTATACATAATGTGTCCGGTATTTCTCGAGGTGGGTTTTTTCAATATAGAAGTTCTATTTTTTGTTTAAAACACACATCACATAGCCAAAACCAAACAAATTATCTCATATTAGTTTCAATTTTTTTATTGTCCATATTTCATTTTTTTATGTGTAAGAATAGACCACACATCAATCTAACACATGTTGTGGTTGGTATAAATTGAAGTATCTTTTTTAATATAAAAGTTTCGTTTTAGATTAAAATGTGTGTCACATAGCCAAAACCAATAAAATGAGCTTAGTTTGTTTAAAAAATTTCTAAAAATGATCCGTAATTTATTTTTGAGGTTTAGGAATTTAATTCAAATCAATCATACACATGATATAGTTGGTATGAATCGAAGTGTGTGTCTTTAATATATAAGTTCCATTTTAGTTTAAAACATGTGTCACATAGCCAAAATGGAGAAAACATGCTTAGAATATTTTCAAACTTTACAAAAATTATCCATAAATCATTTATATTGTGTATGAATAAAACTCATGTCACTCTAACACATGATGTATACAGTATTTTACGATGTGTTTTTTTAATATAAAAGTTCTAATTTAGTTTAAAACATGTTTCATATATCCAAAACAGAGTGAATGAGCTCATATTGTTTTAAAATATTTGGAAAAAAATCTAAAATTAATTTCTTTACATATAATAATAAAATTCACGTCAATCTAACACATGATGTGGTTGAAATGAATTAATGTGCATGATTTCAACATAGAAGTGCCATTTCAGTTTACAATTCACATCAAATGACCAAAACTGAGAAAACAAGATTGTATTATTTTCAAAATTTAGAAAAATGATCCATTATTAATTTTTTATGTGTAGAAATCTACCAAATTTATATTCAACAGATGATGGAGTTGGTATTACTCTCAGTGCTTGTTTTCAAAATAAAAGTTTCATTTTAGTTCAAATTGCGTGTAACAAATCCAAAAACCAGAAAAAAATATTTTATTATTTTCAACCATTAGGATAATGATCCATAATTTATTTATCACTATAGAAATGGACCACATTTAAATATGATACCATATGTGGCCTATATGACTCAAAGTGTATTTTTTCCATTATAAATGTGTCATTTAAGTTTAAAATGCATGTCACTAAAAAACCAATAAAATGATCTTGGATTGTTTTCAAATATTATAAAAACAATCTATAATTAACCTGTGACATGTAGGAATCGACCTAAAATCAATCTGAGACACAATTTATTTATTAGGAATCGAAGTTCATGTTTTCAATATAAAATTTCCATTTTAGTTTCAAACACACATCACATAGGAAAAAAACAAGATCCGTTCTTTTTCAAATAATAAGAAAATTATCCATTAATCATTTTTAACTTGTAGGAATTAACCACACATCAATCTAATGCACAATTCGGCTAGTATGAATGTAATTTCATGTATTCAATAATGAAGTTCCATTTAAGTTTAAAATGAAATTCACATATACAAAACAAAAAAATGATATCATCTTGTTTTTCAACTTTAGGGAAATTATCCATTATTGATTTGAGATGTGTAGGTTTCGACCTCGCATTATTCAGAAACATGATGTGCTCAGTATGAATCAAAGTACGCGTTTCTATTATAAAAGTTTTATTTTAGTTTAAAACATGTGTTACATAGCCAAAATTGATAGAACTCACTCATATTGTTTTAAAACTTTAAGAAAACAATCCATAATTAATTTTTGATGTATTGAAATTTATTTTACATTAATATAACACATGATGTGTTCAGTGTGATTTGAAGTGTATGTTCTCAATATATAATTGCCATTGTAGTTTTAAACATGCAATACATTGTCAAAACAATGAAAATGTTATCATATTCTTTTAAAACATTATAAAAATGATTCATATTTTATTTATGTTGTGTAGGAATTGAACACATATCAATCTGATACACTATGTGGTCAGTATGACTCAATGTGTATTTTTTCAATATAAAAGTTCCATTTTAACTTAAGACGTGGGTCACATAACCAAAATAGATCAATCATTATCAAATTATTTTCAAAATGTAGTAAAACAATCCATATTTAATTTTGGACTTGTAGGAATCAACCGCACATCAATGATACACATGATGTGACATATATGACTCAAAGTGTGTGTTTTCAATATATAAGCCCCATTTTAGTTTAAAATGCATGTTACATTGTCAAAACTAATAAAACGATATAATAATGTATTTAAACTTTTGTGAAATGATGTATAATTCATTTATACTATGTTTGAATCAACCGAATGTAAATCTGGCACATTATGTTATTGGTATGATGCAAAGTGTGTGTTTTCAATATAAAAATGACATTTTAATTTAAATGAGAATCACATAGTAAAAAATTATCAAACAAGACTGGATTAATTTAAAATTTAAATACAATAATCCACAATTCATTTCAGTTATGTATGAATCAACCAAGTGATAATCTAATACATGATGTGCATGGTATGACTCGAAGAGTGTTTTTTAAATATAAAAATGTCATTTTAGTTTAATGATATTATTATTATCAACTATTAAAGAAATTATGATAACTAATGAGTGATGATATAATTAATATGTTCCATAATTAAAAATATAATTTATATAGATTATTAATTAAAAATGTAATTGATAATACATAATATAATTACTAATTACAAATTAATAATTAAAATAAAATTAATTGTATCATGAATAATATAATTAACAGTGAAATTGAAAAAATAATTATAATATATTGAGTAATTAACAATATAATTTATCATATATGGGTTATATAACCTAAAACATATAATTTTCTTATTATTATATGTACTGTTTCTAAAATAATCTTGGGTTTTACTGTAGGGAAAAACTTTTTTACAAATTTTGATTATTGGAAAACGTTTTCTATAAGTGTTTGATTTTGTATATGGGTTGTAATTTGTTTTTGATTAATTGTAAAAATGAAATTAATGTAAATAATATTTAGTTAAATTTGGAATTGAAATGATGGTGTAATTCAATATTTGTATTCCAATCTGGTTTTCTATATATCTGTATTTCTATTGGTTTATGTTGTAACACCCCGACCCCTCTAGGGAGTAGACAATGCATTACTTGTGATATTGGAATGGTTAGAAGGAATGAAAATCCCAAAAGAACGGTCAGTTTAGTAGTCTTGAAGAAACTAGATACATAGATGTAACAAAAATTACATTGAAAAAGGTTACAAGATACAATACATAATGAAAACTAAAAACAGCATCCTCAAAAGCTCAATATATGATCTCCTCTTTGTCACATGACAAAAGTAAACAATGAAAGGGGTTAGCTCAAATGCTCAGTAAGGGTTAAAAATAGAGAAAGAATGTGTACAATAATATGTGAATCACAATCAATCTGACATAATCAAAATGGCATAGTGAATAAAAGAATAACTAATGCCACTAATAAACTGAAAATAAAACTGCATCCATAGATTTTTTAATAGTGAAAACCTCATGGATAATAAAAATAACACATAATGAATAAAGATAATGCTTATTAATTTGATGTCATTTATCTGGAACATGAACCATAATACTATAAAAATGGTTTAGTTCTAGGGGTCGAAACCCGTCTGATTTTTGGAAACAAACTCGAAGGGTTTTTCGCCAAACTGTTTTGTCTCATGAGTCCTACCAATGCATCGAGGGGATATAGTGGTCCCAACCCAACTATAAATCCAAGAATTCTTTATAAATAGATTCAGTACAATAGAAATATGTATTTACATTATCTGTATAGAATAGAGGATACAGATTCAACAACATTTCCACAGTCAAAACAACATTCAAAATAAATACCGTATGCAAAATGGTATACGACTTAGAAAATAATAATAACCATGATATGAGGATATGGATATTTAAATGAAATATATTTTCAATTGAAAATTGATATCAAATGGTCAGTACGTACACAACATAAGAAATAGTAGGGGCACAATTACTAACCAAGTTACAATGAAGTGAAAATTAAGACAAAGCTCATTACCTTGTTGTATTCAATTGAGTCATATGAAAAAAGTTAATAACCACAAAAAGAGTCACAGATTGAAATGAATACATTGAGAACCATGATAAAATATTTAAAATGGAAGTACACCTATACCACATATAAGAAATAATATGCAAACAATGAAAATCCCACAGAATTGAAGGTGAGATGAGAAAACCTCTTACAAACATTTGGCATGGTAACGAATGTTATTACAAGGTATTAATGAGAGGTAAAGGGGTATCATTATTTATATGTGAAAATCAATGTATGGGGGAGTTGAGAAAACATACCACATCATTTGAAATTAAAAACAAAATCACCAAATATATGGTGGATTCATGAATAAAAGTGAGAGAGAGGATCCCTTACCTTATGCTTGAAGGTGTTCTTGACTTGTTATTAAAGACCTGAATAAAAAAATTAGGATTATTAATTCATAAGTCAATAACCTCTTTTATGTGTAAATGATTTATTATAAATCTTTTTCAGTTCATTCTAGGCCTTTTTTATTGGCTATAAGGTTCAATTTCATTGTTCGGGCTCGTTTGTTTACTTGGTTTTAAATGATTGGTTCACTTATATTCAAGTCTGGATAAATAAATAAGATGGATGTGGTTGTCCAGAAATGGAGTTATACACTATTAGTGAAAATTCAGGAGATTACATGGTTTTAAATTTAATTAGAGTTTCTTATATTGAGGTCAAATATTTATATATATATATAACCTTAGTGATAACAATTTTGGTTAATCAATGGGTTTGATTATGATGAACATGTTTTCCTTTATAGCTTAATACCATTTGTACAAAAGTATTACAGAAATAAAAATATTAAATATTACATAATAATCTGGTTCAACCATAACAAAAATGGTTTCCAGACTAGAATTAAATATTATAATATAAATCTATAAACTGTTGTCCTTGAATGTGCAAAATTAGCACATCTCAAACGGTGCTTTCATTTCTTTCTATCAAAAGTGAGGAAAGGGGAGAAGATAATGGAATATATACCATTAGAATGAAAACATTCCAGTACATGTATGTTACTGGATATATCATACTATTTTGGTTAAGGGAGGTGAGAAAAGAAACAAAAATAAAATAACTTAAAAGAAAAGAAGGGATTTGAAAGAGGAATTTACCTCTTGAGACTTCATCCTTTGAGGACCTCTTAACAGGAGAGGTTTTGGTATTTTTATTTGAACAAATCTTGCTAGACATGGGGGAGGATGTTGGGAAGCTATTTGGACAGAATTTAGAGAAGACACAATCCTTGAGAGGAGTGAATGGAAGGGGGGAGGGTGAGAGGGGGGTTTTATAGTGGAGGAGAGAGGGGATTTCTTAATACAAAACTCATTAATTTATTATTTCCTCTCAAGAAAACTAATATTGAGTATTCCATGACTAAGAACAGTAATATACTCATGTTAATTCGAACTAATTGGGCTTACATCAGTAGATCATCATCAATGACTCAATTAATCCATTATTTAGCTTTTATTGTGAATTATTAGATTTTACTATTCATCAAAAATTCAAGTATTTCAGAAAAATCCCAAAAATTCACCCTAACCATTTTTTGACATGTAGAATCCAAAAAGGAAGTATATTTTTCAAAAATAATTTTCTAAATATTATTAATTAAATATATAATTAAATCATTATTTAATTGAAATATATATAAACACTTAGAATATTCATCTTCATCTTTTGAGTGTCAAAATTCTTTTATACACTCAAAGGTATAGATACCATTCATAAGATTAATATTATTATTCATAAGGGAAAGTTTCTATTCCTAAGGGTAGGTTACTATTCATAAGGGTAGGTTACTATTCACTGAAAATTATGTTTATTCTATCAGACTCTAAATATCATCTTTAACACAACCGTGTATATCATATTTTTAAAATTCAAACCACAGAGCTGGTAAATTTATGTTTAGTGGCTAAGTTATGGCTACATCCTATAAGTAACCATGTTTTGTTACATAGGGTCTCATTGATTCATGAAATATTGGCTACCTAATGAATACAATGTATTTAAGAGAAACATACCATAAAATGTTTGGGGTGCTACATTATTCCCTCCTTAAAAAAATTTTGTCCTCGAAATTCACAAAATATTACCTAAAAAGATTTGGGTTTGTCTTTAATATAAGCTCTTAAGGATCCCATGTTGTTTCCTCAATCTTATGGTTCCTCCATAGAACCTTCACCAGGCGATTCATTCGATTTCACAATACGTGTTCTCTTGTATCAATAATATTGATAGGATCTTCACAATAAGATAAATCTGGCTCAATTTCTACTTCTTCATAAGTGAGTACATGTGTTGGGTATGGCATGTACTTTCATAACATTGAAACGTGGAACACATTGTGAACCTTGGAGAGACCTGGCGGCGTTGCCAAACGGTAAGCCACAACTCCAATTCGGTCTAGAATTTCAAAAGGTCTATTGTACCTAGGACTTAACTTTCCCTTCTTACTGAATCGTATAATAACCTTCCACAGAGATACCTTTAAGAAAATGTGATATCCTTCTTGAAACTCCAAATCCTCCCTTCGGTTATCTGCATAGCTCTTTTTCCTACTTTGATCTATTTTGATATGGTTCTGGATAATCTTCACCTTTTCTGTTGTTTCTTCAACAATTTTTGGTCCCATGAGATTTCTTTCACCAACTTCATCCCAGCAAGTTGGTGTACCACATATCCTCCCATATAATGCTTCATAGGGTGCCATCTAAATACTTGTATGGAAGCTATTGTTGTATGAAAATTCCACGAGAGGTAAATACTAATCCCACATGCCTTGAAAATCAAGTGAACAATACCTCAACATGTCTTCCAATGTTTGAATAGTTCGTTCTGATTGTCCATCAGTTTGTGGGTGGTATGCAGTGCTCAAATGATGATCAGTATCTAGGGCCTTCTGAAGACTTTTCTAGAATCTTGATGTAAAACGTGGATCACGATTAGAAACAATCGATATGGGGGTACTCCATGAAGTCTCACAACTTCATTAATATATATTTTTACTAGACGTTCAAGTGGTAGATCTTCTCTTATAGAAATAAAATGTGCTGACTTGGTAAGATGATCAACAATGACCCATATTGCATAATTCCTTCTAGTTGTCTTTGGTAGTCCCATGACAAAGTCCATCGTTATATTATCCCATTTCCACTCAGGTATGGGAAGAGGTTTCAATACTCCTCCAGGCTGTTGCCTTCCAGCTTTCACTTGTTGAAAAACCATACATCTTGACACAAAATCAGCAATCTCCCTCTTCATGTTGTCCCACCAAAAATGTTCCTCCAAATATCTATACATCTTAGTGCTACCTGGGTGTATAGAGAAATTGGAACTATGAGCATCATCCAACAATTCCCTTTTTAGATTAGGTATATCGGGAACACAAAGTCTATTCCCAAATTTCAAAATTCCATCTTCATATACGAAGTCACTCAATCTCCCATCATTCATAGCTTTAATCTTCTTTTGAAACTCTTCATCATCAGCTTGAGAACTTTTTACCCTTTCTAGTAAAGATGGTTTAGAAACCATTTAAAAAAGCATTGATGTTTCACCATCCATTGTTATTCCCATATCCATCTTTACTAGATCCCTGAAAATAGGATCCCTTTCAACTCTCATATTGTTCAAAACTCTATGATCCTTTCTCCTCAAAGCATCTTCCACCTTATTTTCATTCCCTAGGTGGTAGTGTATCGTGAAATCATAATCCTTGAGTAGTTCAAGCCATCTCCTTTTCCTAATGTTGAGTTCTTTCTGCGAGAAAATATACTTTAAACTCTTGTGATCAGTATGAATCTCACATTTTTCACCACAGAGATAATGTCTCCATATATTCAAACCAAATATTACAGCAGATAACTCAAGATCATGAGTATGATAGTTTTTCCTGTGAACTTTTAGCTGTCGTGATGCATAAGAAATAACCCTATCATTTTTCATGAGGACACAACCAGGTCCTTTCACTACTGGAAATAATGCCATTTGTGATGGGGCATTTGCGTTGGGATCCCGTCGCTAATAGGCTTTTGCGACGGGCCCCCGTCACAAATAGCCCGTTGCGGAAAACGGCGTCGCAACAGCAATTATTTGCGACGGGCCCATCGCTAAAGGTACTATTTGTGACGGAGATCATTCCCATAGCAAATATTAGTCTGTATATTTGTAATAACTTTTTAAAAAAAGTATTTGTGACGGGCCCGTTGCAAATAGTTTTTTTTTTAAAAAATTTAAAAATATTAATAAATTATTTTAATGAATATAATAATAATACTATTTGCGACGGGCATAGTATCCCGTCGCAAATACTATAAAAAAATAAAAAAATAAATTATTAATAAATTATTTTAATTAATATAATAATAATCCAATTATAATTCAAAAATAAAAAAATATTAATAAATGATTTTAATTAATATAATAATAGAATGATAATTCACAAATAAAAATAATAAATTATTAATAAATTATTTTAATTAATATAATAATAATAATATTATAATATTATAAAATTTTAATATATATATAAAATTTAATATTATAAAATATAAATAATATTATTATTCATATTAATATTGTTATTTCAAAATATAATATTATTAATATTTTATAATGAGACAAAAACTACGAATAGAAAAAAAATTCATATTTTGATTTAACAAACTTTATAACATAAAAACAAACTCTAATCTGAAGGAGGGGGGAGGGGGGAGGGGGGATCTGCAGATGCTAGTGGAGGAAACTCCATCCCTAAAGCATGAGTGAGTCGGCGCATGTAACCCATCTGCTCCTGCTACTACTACTACCACCGACTCATCTGCTCCTCGTACAGCTGCTGGTGGCGTCGACGCTCCTCCTCATATTGCTGTTGCTGCTGACGCATCTCCTCCTGCTCCTGTCGGAGACTCTATCTCAGTGCAGTATGAGATCACAACTGATCCTCATACTGTGTAGCAGAAGAAGATGCATGAGCTCCTCTCGAGCTGGATGCCGACATCGCAGCACTGCCATAATAATCTCCAGGAGTCTGTCGAGAGCTGATACCAACTACCCGGCCCTTCTCGAAGTCATACTGGGTGGCCTGAATCCATGCTGCCTCATCAAACTGACGGCCAGTGGTCTGATCTGATGACTCGGCCTGACTCTCAGGCCGGGTCTCTGATGCTGAAGCCTCATATGACTCCTGTAGTTGCAATTTAAAATTAAAATTGTGAACATATTATATGCAGTTAATTTTTAAACTCGAAAACAAATAATACTGACCACGATGTGACGCTGATGATCACCTCTGAGCTCCCCGGTAGCAGGATCACTATACATCTTCTGATATACGTCGTACTCCGTAATATCGGGGTGCTCTACAGCCTATAAGAATAAAAAATAAACTGTTAATATTTATAGTTATATAAACTATTTATAAATAATTTACGTACCAGATGTTGTCTATGAGTACTGAAAGTACGACTCCCAGCTCAATGAGTCACCTCCTGTCTCCCCCGATTCTGCCTCCCCACCGATGATCTCCTCTGAAATGCCTCACTCAACCAGTGCGCACATAATCCATCCCATACATGGGATGAAATGTACTATGGTTGGTGTGCTCTATATGACTCGTCAAAATTTGACACTCCTTCTTTCTTCGTGGAAGCTTTTCTTAAATTGTGAAAAAACTTACGAAAGCGATCACGCATGGCCACCTCCCATGCCTCGTGGATGGCGTCACGCATGGTATCCTCGATCAGATACCATAAACCCTACAAATAAATCAAAATATCAAGTTAGAAATGAAATAATTATCAAAATAAAAATTATTTATTTACGTATGTACCAACCAATGGCCGAACATGGCCTGCTGCACATCAATGGGAATCTACTCCCATGTGGTCCAAGGCTGAGAGAAATAGTTGCGCAAAATAGCGCTGCCCTGTCCGACTGCTATATGCAGAAAACTGTAAAAATAATAAACATTTATTATTTGAATAGATTAATGAAATATTATTCAAATCCACAGGTTATCACACAGGTTATCACACCTCCGTGTGCATGGATCAAACCCAAGACGTGGACGTCGCTCAGGGATGGGGTCAAGAATCATCAATCGTGCAAGACCGCGCCCCTTCCGCGTACTCCCTGGAGCGCCTGCAGGCTGAGGGTCATCTGCCAGCAACTCATCTGCATCGAAAGGCAGGTCAGCATCTGCCAACTCACGAAATGTGTCGTCTTCCATCTGAAACAGAAAATATTAATTTTGTTAGCAAATAATTGATAATTATTATTATATATACATATATATTAGTTATGATTGTATATAACTACCATGGAATTCTATCAGTGTTCATCTTCATCATCATATTCATATATGTCAATGTCATCTTCATATTCCTCCTCAACATCATTGATATCCATTCGAGTTCCAGTTGCTTCATCTCTTACCATTTCAAATTCATATGTGACATCATTAACATCATCGTCATCACCGACTATTAAATGTGGGGTGTCGTCATCTATACTCATGTCTCTTTGTAAAAAAGATTGATTTTGAGTACTCTCTTGAAAAACTTCAATTATTTTCACATCAGTGAAAGCACATTCACTTTGACTAACCTGATTGTCTCGAATTTTGATTTTTATTATACTCCACCAATCAGTAAAGTCTCTTGATGTAGCACAGTACTTGGTGTAATAAACATGATGTTCGTGTTGAGCCAATAAGAATGGTTCATTTACTGCGAGAACACTTTTACATTTAATATCGATGATTCCGTGTGTCGGATGAACATACACGCCTCTCTCTGTATCCAACCACCGACATTTGAACATGGTTATGTAATGTTGTCCAAGATAACATAGTACAATGATTTCATCAATTATGCCATAAAATTCAACTTCATTTTCTCGATGATGAGATCCTCTCAAGCTAACTCCACTATTCATTGTTTTTTTTATTCCCCATATTCATGTGTGTGAAATGGAAATCCATTCACCACATATGAATTATAAGTTTTAACAAGTTTGAAAGGTGGGTTACTCAATATACACAACCGTTTGTCAATTTTATCAGCATGTTGAGACACCTAAAAATTTGTGAAATAATTATCAATATAGTAAACTATACATTTAATGTGTTTCTAAAAGATAAAGAATTTATGTTACCAGTTTTTGAAACCACTGAGAGAAATTTTTCTGTCGGCGTTCTTCAAGAGCAGCTGCTGTAATTTGTGGAATTTGTTTCTTGATATGATTATCATACAACCTATAAAAAAATTTATTTAATGTAACATAAATGATAGAATAAGTGATATAAACACTTACAGTAAAACTGATGTCATCTTTTCACAGTTGATAGGAACATACGTATGAGCTCTGTGATGTTCATCATCCTAAAGACAACGTTCATAAACTCCACCAAAACCAAGCTCTGGATGGTTGAAAACAGATAATTGATTGTCGATTTCATCAATATTCCTCTCATTCTATCCCATTCGGTTGTGTTTTGAAGGATACTCAGATTCAAAATAATGGGAGCAGAAATAAGATATTTCCTCTTGCAAATAAGCTTATGCAATAGATCCTTCAACAGATGCTTTGTTACGTACTTTTCTTTTCAATTTTTCCATGCATATTTCAAATGGGTACATCCATCAAAACTGTACTAGACCTCCACATTTGGCTTCATATGGCAAATGTAACATCAAATGTTCCATTGAGTCGAAGAAAGACGGTAGAAATTTTTTTTCCAGTTTACATATAATTACAACAACATCTTCTTCAAGTTTTCATAGAGCATCATAATCTGCTGTAGCCGCACAAATTTCTCAAAAAAATGAGACATTTCTGTTATGGAATCCCAAATCACAGAATTCAACAGACCTCTTAATCCAATGGGTAGAAGTATTTCCATTATAACATGACAATCATGACTTTTTAATCCAGTAATATGACCATTATTTACACATCTACCCAAATTGGAAGCACAGCCATCTGGAAGTCTCAAATATGCAATCCACTAACAAAATAATAAATGGTTTTCTTTAGACAGTGTATAAGATTCTTTTGGTTTCAGTAACCTTTCTGTTCTGAAATTCTCAAACAGTTCCAATTCTGGACGCCTGCAAATTTGGCCAAGATCTAAATTTGCATTTACATTGTCTTTTCTCTTTCCAGTTGTATCCAAAATTGTATGAAACAAATTATCAAAACAGTTCTTCTCAATATGAATGAAATCCAACATGTGGCAGACCAATAAATCAGACCAATATGGAAAATCCCAAAATATGCTACGTTTAATCCAATTGTGTTCTTTCCCAAAACTAGAAATTTTCTATTGGTTTATTGTGGGACAAAAAGTGATGGCAGGTAATGAAAATACAACTGATTTTAACTTTGAACCTGATATCATTTTTGGATGTCCATCCCTTTCAACTGTTCCTTTTCTGAAATGAGATCTGTTTATGCGAAAAGGATGATCAGCTGGAAGAAATCTGTGATGACAGTCAAAATAACAAGGTTTCTTTCCATGAATGAGCATAAATGCTTTATTCTCTCCCATATAGTAAGGACATGATTTCTGACCATGTGTACTCCAGCCAGATAACATCCCATAAGCTGGGAAGTCAATAATTGTCCACATCAATGCTGCTCTCAGTATGAAATTCTGTTTCGTAGCAAAATCATATGTACTGACACCAGTACTCCACAATAAACTTAATTCATCAATCAATGGTTTCAAATAAACATCAATATTCTTCTTCAGATGTCCTAGAATTAGTAAATTCAAAAAGATATATGGCTCCTTCATCAAAATCCATGGAGGTAAATTGTATGGAGTTAAAAAAACAGGCCAACATGAATATTGACTACCATAAGATCTGAACGGACAGAAACCATCAGTGGAAAGGCTCAGTCGAACATTTCTAGCTTCTAAAGCAAAGGATGGATGCACTCTATCAAAATGGTTCCATGAATCACCATCGGCTGGATGATTCAAGCTTTTATCGGTTGAAATATTCGCTTTATGCAATGACATCATTGTCGTTGTATTCTTAGACATGAATAAACGCTAAAGTATAGATGTAAGCGGAAAATATATCAACTGTTTTACAGGAATCAAACCAGACTTCCCATGTTTCCATTCTTTATATCTCAGTTGCCCACATGTGGGACAACTATTCAATGACTCATTTTCCCCATAATATAAAATTCATTCATTTGAACATGCATGAATCTTCTGACAAGTAAGTCCCAAATTTCAAACCAGCCTCTTACTCTCATAGTAATTTGCAGGCAAAACATTTCCTTCGGGTAACAGTGTTTTAAGCAAAGAAAATATCTGGTCAAAAGAGGTGTTTGAAATTCCGTTATCTGATTTGATAGCCATAAATTGTTCAACTGCTTCTAATTTTCTCATCTTGCAGCCATGATATAATTCATCCTCAGCAGACCTCAAAAACTCATAAAATTCAGACGGTGCCAACTCAGGATTTGAAGTTATATAATCCGGATTTTCTGTATATTGAACAAATGAACCTGCAACATCATGTACTAAATCTTGAAACCGGGATGGATCTAGAATCAAGTTGGTATCACCTACTTTGGAACTACGTTCACCGTGTTGATACCAAAAAACATAATCTGGATGAAAACCAAAACGCAAGAGATGTCCCCCCACTTTGTCAAACGTGTCAAACGTTCTCAATGCACATTTTCTACAAGGGCATTTTATTTTGTCTTCTGAAACAAATTCTGGATTTGATGCTGCAAATGATAAAAAAGTCTTCACACCCTCTATATATACTAGATTTAAACCAGAACCATTTGGATTTCTACGTTGATTTATCCATATGCGGTCATCTAAAAATGACTGTTGACGACCTCGTTGTTCCATATTCTCCTATAAAATATAAAAGCATTACTGGTTTTGAATAATTTGTTAGAAAAAACAATCAAGAAAGGATAATTATAGAGTTTACATCAAACACGACTGAAGCAAACTTTTTATTGAAATGGACTTAAAAATTGACCCTTTAAGAATCGAATATGTTGAGAATAAAGAAAAACATGTTACAAATATTGATAATTTTAATATTATATAAATTTTTTATTATTTTAATAATACTAATATTATTTTTTCATAATTATTAATTATATAATAATAACATTATTACATTATTAGTATATTTTATTATTAATATTAAAATAATATAATTTTCTATATTATATACAATTCTCTTTTCATCTGTGTGTTTAACATTCTGTCTCCACATGTAATATTTGCATTCACTTTCACCTATCCATTGGTGAGTAGGTTGATAATTTTGAAAAAGAATCCAAATATTACATGTGGAGATAGAAAACACAGAGATGAAAGGAGAATTGTATATAATATAGAAAATTATATTATTTTAATATTAATAATAAAATATACAAATAATGTAATAATGTTATTATTCCTAATTATTGGAAATTATTCCTAATTATTGGTAATTATTTTTAATTATTGGTAATTATTGGTAATTATTGGTAATTATTACTAATTATTGGTAATTATTGAAAATTATTACTAATTATTGGTAATTATTACTAATTATTACTAATTATTACTAATTATTAATAATTATTGGTAATTAATAATAATTATAGGTAATTATTGGTAATTATTGGTAATTATTACTAATTATTGGTAATTATTACTAATTATTAGTAATTATTGGTAATTATTGGTAATTATTACTAATTATTGGAAATTATTGATAATTATTACTAATTATTAGTAATTATTACCAATTATTGGTAATTATTACCAATTATTACTAATTATTGGTAATTATTGGTAATTATTTGTAATTATTACTAATTATTACTAATTATTGGTAATTATTACTAATTATTAGTAATTATTGGTAGTTATTACTAATTATTGGTAGTTATTACTAATTATTGGTAATTATTACTAATTATTGGTAATTATTACTAATTATTGATAATTATTACTAATTATTGGTAATTATTAGTAATTATTGGTAATTATTTGTAATTGTTACTAATTATTGGTAATTATTGATAATTATTACTAATTATTGGTAATTATTAATAATTATTACTAATTATTGGTAATTATTATTAATTATTACTAATTATTAGTAATTATTTGTAATTATTTCTAATTATTAGTAATTATTGTTAATTATTACTAATATTATTTTTTCATAAATATTAATTATATAATAATAACATTATTACATTATTAGTATATTTTATTATTAATATTAAAATAATATAATTTTCTATATTATATACAATTCTCCTTTCATCTGTGTGTTTAACATTCTGTCTCCACATGTAATATTTGCATTCACTTTTACCTCTCCATTGGTGAGTAGGTTGATAATTTTGAAAAAGAATGCAAATATTACATGTGGAGACAGAAAACACACAGATGAAAGGAGAATTGTATATAATATAGAAAATTATATAATTTTAATATTAATAATAAAATATACAAATAATGTAATAATGTCATTATTCCTAATTATTGGAAATTATTCCTAATTATTGGTAAATATTCCTAATTATTGGTAATTATTGGCAATTCTTACTAATTATTGGTAATTATTGGTAATTATTACTAATTATTGGTAATTATTACTAATTATTACGAATTATTACTAATTATTACTAATTATTAATAATTATTAATAATTATTGGTAATTATTGGAAATTATTGGAAATTATTGGTAATTATTGGTAATTATTACTAGTTATTTGTAATTTTTGGTAATTGTTACTAATTTTTGGTAATTGTTACTAATTTTTGGTAATTGTCACTAATTATTGGTAATTGTTACTAATTATTGGTAATTATTACTAATTATTGATAATTATTACTAATTATTGGTAATTATTACTAATTATTGGTAATTATTACGAATTATTGGTATTTATTACGAATTATTGGTAATTATTACTAATTATTGGTAATTAATACTAATTATTGGTAGTTGTTACCAAATGTTGATAATTATTACTAATTGTTACTAATTTTTGGTAATTGTTACTAATTTTTGGTAATTGTTACTAATTTTTGGTAATTGTTACTAATTATTGGTAATTATTAGGAATTATTGGTAATTATTACTAATTATTGGTAATTATTACTAATTATTATTAATTATTAGTAACTATTTGTAATTATTACTAATTATTGGTAATTATTGGTAATTATTGGTAATTATTACTAATTATTGGAAATTATTGGTAATTATTACTAATTATTGGTAATTATTACTAATTATTGGTAATTATTACTAATTATTACTAATTATTACTAATTATTGGTAATTATTATTAATTATTACTAATTATTGGTAATTATAGGTAATTATTACTAATTATTACTAATTATTGGTAATTAGTGATAATAATTACCAATTATTACTAATTATTGGTAATTAGTGACAATTATTACCAATTATTACTAATTATTGGTAATTACTGGTAATTATTACTAATTATGGATAATTATTGGTAATTATTACTAATTATTGGTAATTATTGGTAATTATTACTAATTATAGGTAATTATTACTAATTATTGCTAATTATTACTAATTATTGCTAATTATTGGTAATTATTACTAATTATTACTAATTATTCCTAATTATTGGTAATTATTACGAATTATTACGAATTATTACTAATTATTGGTAATTATTACGAATTATTGGAAATTATTACAAATTATTGGAAATTATTGCGAATTATTGGTAATTATTACCTACTATTGATAATTATTACTAATTGTTACTAATCTTTGGTAATTATTACTAATTTTTGGTAATTATTACTAATTATTGGTAATTGTTACTAATTATTGGTAATTATTACGAATTATTGGTAATTATTACTAATTATTGGTAATTATTACTAATTATTGGTAATTATTACTATTTATTGGTAATTATTACGAATTATTGGTAATTATTGGTAATTATTGGTAATTATTACTAATTATTGGTAATTATTACTAATTATTACTAATTATTACTAATTATTGGTAATTATTATTAATTATTACTAATTATTGGTAATTATTACTAATTATTTCTAATTATTGGTAATTAGTGATAATTATTACCAATTATTACCAATTATTGGTAATTATTGGTACTTATTACTAATTATGGATAATTATTGGTAATTATTACTAATTATTGGTAATTATTGGTAATTATTACTAATTATTTGTAATTATTACTAATTATTGCTAATTATTACTAATTATTGCTAATTATTTGTAATTATTGCTAATTATTACTAATTATTGCTTATTATTGGTAATTATTCCTAATTATTACTAATTATTGGTAATTATTGGTAATTATTACCAATTATTCCTAATTATTGGTAATTATTACGAATTATTACTAATTATTGGCAATTATTACGAATTATTAGAAATTATTACGAATTATTGGAAATTATTACGAATTATTGGAAATTATTATGAATTATTGGTAATTATTGGTAATTATTACTAATTATTGGTAATTATTCCTAATTATTGGTAATTATTCCTAATTTTTGGTAATTATTCATAATTATTGGTAATTATTTCTAATTATTGGTAATTATTCTCAATTATTGGTAATTATTCCTAATTATTGGTAAATATTGACAATTATTTGCAATTATTGGTAAATATTGGTAATTATTGGAAAATATATTGACAAATATTGGCAATTATTGAATATTAAGAATTATTATTAGTTATTACTAATTATTAGTAATTATTACTAATTAGTGGTAATTATTATAAATTATTACTAATTAATGTTAATTATTTCTAATTATTATTAATTAATTCAAATTAATTTTAATTTTTCATAATTACTGCTAATTAATTGTAGTTACCGCTAACTATTTTAAATTAATTAGTGTTTAATTGTCTCTAATTACTATTAATTATTAATACTTATTCATAATTAATTCTAATTAGAAATCAGAAAAAAAATCTAAATTTTTAAACTAAATAAATATAATAAATAAAATAAATATTAAATTAAAATTCAGATAAAAACCTTAAACTTGATGTCAATGTCGAGCCGTTGTTGTTGTAGAACACCACCAATTGAATCCTCGAAGTTGGGAAAAAAATTTTACAACTGAAAATCGTAAAAGATTCAGAGTGGAAAAATTAGAACGGTTGAGAGTTGAGAATGAGAAAATTGTAATGGATGGTGGTATTTATAGGTTAACTTAATTGCAACCAGGTTATTTGCGACGGGAATACCATCGCAAATATCGTTATTTGCGACGGGCCCATCGCAAATAACCCTGACCGCATTTAATTATGGGCAGCATTAAAACGGTTATTTGCGACGGGGCCCGTCGCAAATAACCCCTACCGTCGGGGTATTTGCGACGGGCCTGCAGGCCCATCGTAAATAGTCTTCAACCGCCGCCGGTTATTTGCGACGGTGATAGAACCCCGTCGCAAATAACCCTGATCGCATTTAATTATGTGCGGCATTAAAACGATTATTTGCAACGGGCCCCGTCGCAAATAACCCCTGTCGCCGGGGTATTTGCGACGGGGTTCTATCCCCGTCGCAAATAAACTTCGCGCGGTTTGGCACGCATTTCGTGCCAAACTATTTGCGACGGGAAGAGTAGCCCGTCGCAAATACTCCTTTGTGAAAGGTATTTGCGACGGGAATAATTCCCGTTGCAAATACCCCGTCGCTATTAAACATTTTTCCCGTAGTGTTTCTTTGAAGCATCACTATAAATAAAAAACTTGTCACTCCCTGATGGTAGAGTCAATATATGAGCATTGACTAATATTCTCTTTAGTTTTTTGAAACATTCTTCACAATATTTTGTCCATATAAATTTAACCCCTTTACGTGTGAGCTTAGTTAGGGGTTATCCAGTCAGGAAAAATTCTGAATGAAACGCCGATAGTAACCTGCTAAACCAAAAAAACTGCATACCTCAGTTATGTTTGTTGGTTTGGGCCAATCTTGGATTTTCTTTGTCTTCGCAGGATCAACTAGGATTCCATCCTTAGAGACAATATGGCCTAGAAAAGAAACTCATTGAAGCCAGAATTCGCACTTGCTAAACATCCCATATAATTGATTTCTTCTAAGAGTTTCGAGAATAATCTGCAAGTGATTCTCATGATCTTCGTAGCTCTTTGAGTATACCAAGATATCATCGATGAAAACCACAACAAAGTTATCAAGATATTCCTTGAAATCTCTATTCATTAAGTCCATGAATACAGAGGGTGAATTAGTCAGTCCAAATGGAATCACTGTAAACTTGTAATGCCCATACCTGGTTCAAAATACTGTCTTAGGAATATCTTCCTTTCTCACATGCAGCTGATGATATCTAGACCGAATATCAATCTTCGAGAAGTATTGGGCTCCATGGAGTTAATAAAATAAATCATCAATCTGAGGCAGAGGATACTTATTCTTTATTATAATATCATTGATTTCCCTATAATCAATGCATACCCTCATGGATCCATCTTTCTTCTTGACAAACAGGACTGGGGATCCCCATGGAGAAACACTAGGTCGAATAAATCCTTTTTCACTCAAATCCTCCAGTTGTTTCTTTAGCTCTACCAATTCCACAGTGGCTATTCTATAGGGAGTCTTTGATATAGGTCTTGCATCATGAGTTAAATCAATAGAGAACTCAACTTCCCGCTCTGGAGGATGTCCAGGTTAATCCTTGGGAAATAACTCAATGTACTCTTTCACTATGTGCACATCTTCAATTTGAAGATTTATTTCCTCTCCCATAGATATTGGTTTATCTTCCTCTCTATGTATTGAATTTAGTAGAGCTATTGGGGGTGGTTCTAGATAAGAATCAGGTGGCGATGTTTCTGTTGAAATAGTGGGTGCCCTAGACCCAACTATTATGTACTTTTGATTACCATATCGTGTATAGAGTTAACTATGCATGATGTCATCTTACCATTATAGTGTAGACTTTTCTGCGTCCGCTATTGAAATGGTAATGTCCAAAGATTAATTTTTGTATCGAAAGGTTATAGCAGTTCCCAGTCTATAATGAGAACCTCTAGATACTATGACATTAATCTTAAATATATGTTCTATGGTCTAGATACATCTTACTAATTGGACATAGTAGATGTCTGACCATCAGGTGCTGGGGGCTCATAAGCATTGAGACTTCTTCTCATGAAGTTCGCACTTGGTAATCTCTAGTAGTGAGATCATGAGGACTGGCCCGCCAATAGGAACACCACATGTTTCAGGTGTCATTGGATGTTCCTATCTACGATCATGTGTAATGGTCTCCTGACTTGAGATCATTACCAATGAATGTCATTTGATCGCGTACTTTGATGCAAGACGAAAACCATGGCAATAAAGTCGTGGCGAGTTAGTTTGTGTCGGGTGCGTCATTAGTGGCATGTCATTGGTTGAATGGTCAAGAAAGGATTTGTCGCTTCCAGGTTATGGAAGAAATATATCTCTGGCCATGTTGATATGGATGGTAGTACCTTTATAAGACCATGGCCATGGAAGTTGAGGGTAAATCCATCCAGTTACATCAACAAACAATAAATCAAGAAAAGGGCGATGACACGAGAGGGCGTCCTGCTTTATGAGATATTATAGACAAAGAGATTATATTACACAGTGCATGTTCGTAGGTTGGTTGTCGCTGTTGTGAAAAACCTTATTTCTTCAGGGGCCATGATGGGTTGCTAGATCCCGCTCTTGGTTTGTGAATACTATTCACAGCTGTCGAAATAAGGACCTAGAAGGTCACACACAATAGCGTTTTCAAGAATCTTCCCTATTCAGTTGAATAAGAGTTTTGGACATAGTGGGCCCCACCATAGGGGTCCGGGATTTGTCCAGAGTTAAACGATCACCAATGAAATAAATAAATTCATATTATTCGAGTTTAGAATAATGAGTATTGAATTTATTTATTAAATGTATTTACGAGTTTTAAGTAAATACATGAAAAAATATTAATTGATGAATATTAAATTATTCAAGGTTCAATTAATATTTGTTGGAGCGACGAGTCCAGTTAATGACTCAATTATTATCATGTGATATATTTTAGTATATTACAAGTAAATGATAATAATATTTATAGCTCAATTTAGTAGTCATAAAATGTCGTTAATAGTGCGTTAAGTATTCGGGGCTGGCAAGGCGATACCGGGTATTTTAATTATGCACTATAAATAGAAGAGGAGGGGCATTTGCCAAATACTATTCATGGAGTTTATCTCTCCTCTCCTCTCTCCCACATTCTAGAGAGAGATGCTCTGGATCCAAGGAGCTCGGATGGAGCTCTCTCTCGGGCATCGCTAGCGAAGGGATGCGGTGGTCGTTGGAGCGTCGAAGGCATCGTCGCAAATCCGCGCTAGCACTCGGATTATGACGAACGGCGCTCCCGCGGATTCCTTGAAGCATGTGTAGACGATCTAGAGGAATTCGGCTTCAGATTCTTCAAGCAGCGATCGCCAACGACGAGCAGACGTCGTCCGCGGCTTTGGATTTAAACCAGGTATTTTATGGTTTAATTTTGTGCTTAAAATCCTCCACGTGTGGTCCTCGGCTTTGACCGGGCTGTTCTTCACCGACGTTGGCAAGTTTACGGCGAACGGCGGTGGAAATTTTTTAAAAAACCCACCTATTTGGGGCTTCCGCTGCACGCCCGGTTCCAACAGTTTCTTCCCTAAAGACAAGGAATTCTACACCATTTTAAAAAATTGTAACTTCCTTTTCCTTTCAATAAATCCTCGGATCATAATTTTATAGACAATACATACCAAGAATTATATAAAATTCATTCATGGGTATGATGAAAAGGCTAGCAACTAAAGCATGTTTTGGTTCTTAGAGGGGAACTAGTCGACAAGCCTTTGTTGCTATGATACGTCCCATGGGAGTTTTGACTTCCAAATCCTTTCTTAAATTAAATTGGATATATCTAATTTTCTTGGAAAACTGTGAGGATATAAATGAATTCGATGATCTAGAATCAAAGAAAGTGTTGGCTAAGTTTGAGGAAACAATTAAAGTACCTGCCACCACATCACTAGGAACTTCAACCTCAGCGGTTGTAATCGCATAAGCACCCCCTTGCTCTCTTGGCCTTTTCTGAGTCATTTTTCCTTGGCGTTTATGACACTCATTTACATAGTGTCCCATCTCTCTGAAATTATATCATTGAATATCATTAAATTGTTTCTTGCCCTTGCATTCATTGGGTCGATGACCCTTTTATCCGCAGTTATAGAAGACTCCCATGCCTTTCAAGCATTTCCCGAGATGATTCTTTCCATAGTTCTTGCATGATGGGAAACTATTCATTCCCTTTCTCTTTTTTGGTGCTTTTACTTTTCCTTATTTATCAGAGTAGAACTTCTTATCTTGGTTTCCATTGAAATGATTTTAACTAGAAAATTCCTTCTCTGTTTTTATGGAACTTGATACAATTCCATCATATGATGAAAATGTTTGAGAAGCTAGTGCCCTCTGATGACTTGACTTAAGACCGTCAAAGAAATGATCAATCTTGTCTCCCGAGTTATGTACATAATCTACGGCATACCAAGCCAGCCTTGTAAAAGTAGCCTCATACTCTGCAACACTCTCTTATTCCCTTTCATTCAAGATAAGGAATTTCTTCTTCATTTCAGTTCGTTGCTCATGAGGGAAATATTTCTCGAAGAATAATTCCTTAAAAGTCCTCCACTCCATATATTCTATTTCTTCTTCCTCCGTGGTGTTCTGAATCAAATACCCCCATTGGTCAGCGTCACCCTTGAGAAAATATACTGCCAACACCACCTTCTCCTTTTCATTACATCTTAATTCCATGAATATCTTTTCAAGTGACTTGATCCACTGCTCAGCTAACACTGGATTAGTAGTCCCATGGAAATATGGGGTCTTCTGCAACATGAAACGATCCAACACAGGTGTGGAATGGTTATTAGTTAAATCTTGAGTAATATGTCCCAATATAGTCATGATCTGATCTGCTCCAACATTGACTGTGTTGACTTGCTCAGTAGAGATATCCCTACCTTTCCCACGAGTATTGATTCCCCTTCTTCCATTAGACACCATTTCTAAATAGTGGAATAAAGTAGATTAGTTTATGAATATTAAATATAAAATCACTCAACATAGATTTAAATTCTATGCATAGCTAATCTTATAAACACGGTTTCTCTGAGGTAAAATTTACATTAAACTCCTTCATAATGGCTTGTAAAGAAAATATGAATTATCCTAAGCATATCCCCTAAGTGTTTCATAACCAAGAGTGCAGCAAGTCCTGTTTTCATTTACCAGTTTCCCTTCGAGTCTAGATCAAAGTGGTGTTTTCGGGTTTTACCCCTAGATACATCTGTGCCAGAGCCTCCTCTACCTACTCGTATCCAGACAGGGATGTATTGCTTGAAAGATCCACATAATATATTCTTTAACAAAATACCAGGATGTTCTTGTATGTTTGTCCACAAATTATACCTTAGGGTTTTTTCCCTACTATATATTTCCTACTCTAGTTTCCAAGTTTCCAACTAAACTTCCTCTGATACCAACTGTAACACCCCAACCCCTCTAGGAAGGAGCCGGTGCATTACTTGTGATATTGGCATGGTTAGAAGGAATGAAAATTCTGAAGGAACGATTAGTCTAGTAGTCTTGAAGAAACTAGATACATAGATGTAACGCAAATTACATTGAAAAGGGGTAAAAGATACAATACATAATGAAAACTAAAAATTGCATCCAAAAAAGCTCAATAAATGATCTCCTCTTTGTCACCTATCAAAAGTAACCAATGAAAGGGGTGAGCTCAAATTCTCAATAAGGGTTACAAATAGAGGAAGCATGAATACAATAATAAGTGAATCACCATCAATCTGACATAATCATAAATGGAATAGTGAATAAATTAATAACTAATGTCATTAATAAACTGAAAGTAAAACTGCATCCATAGATTTTGTCATAGTGAAAACCTCATGGATAATAATAATAAATGATAATGAATAAAGACAATTATTAGTAATTGGAAATCATGTATATGGAACATGAAACATAATACTGTAAAAACGGTTTAGTTCAATGGGTAGAAACCCGTCTTATTTTTGAAAACAAACTCGATGGGTTTGTCGGAAACTTTTTTGTCTCATGAGAACTTCTGATGCATCGAGGGGATGTAGTGAGCCCCACCCACCTCTACATCCATGAATTATTTATAAATAGATTCAATAAAAGATAAATATGTATTTACATTATCCGTATAGAATAGAAGATACTGATTCAACAACATTTCCATAGTCAAAACAACATTCAAAATAAATAACTTATGTAAAATGGTATACGGCTTAGAAAAAAAATAATATACATGATATGAGGATATGGATATTTAAATGGAATATAATTTCAATTGAAAATTGATCTCAAATGGTAAGTAGGTACACCACATAAGAAATAGTAGGTGAACAATTACTAAGCAAGTTACAACGAAGTGAAAATTGAGACAAAGCTCGTTACATTGTTTTATTCAATTGAGTCATATGACAAAAGTTAATAACCGAAAAAAGAGTCAAAGAATGCAATGAATATAATGATAACCATGATAACATATGTAAAATGGAATTACACCTATACCACATATAAGAAATAATATGCGAACAATGAAAACCCCACAGAATTGAAGGTGAGATGAGAAAACCTATTCCAAACATTTGGCACGGTAACGAGTGATATTGAAAGGTATTAATGAGAGGTAAAGGGGTATCATTTTTTATATGTAAAAAGGGAAGTATGGTGGATTTGAGAAAACATACCCCATAATTTGAAATTAAAAACAAAATCACACAAGATTGGGTGGATTCTTGAATAAAAGTGAGAGAGAGGATCCTTTACCTTATGCTTGAAGGTGTTCTTGACTTGTTATTAAAGACCTTAATAAAAAAATTAGGATTATTAATTCATAAGTACAGAACCTATTTTATGTGTAAATGATTTATTATAATCATTTTTAGTTCATTATAGGTCTTTTTATTGGCTATAGGGTTCAATTTCATTGTTCGGGCTCATTTGTTTACTTGGTTTTAAATGATTGGTTCACTTATATTCAAGTTCAGATAAATATATAAGATGGATGTGGTTGTCTAGAAATGTAGTTATACACTATTAGTGAACATCCAGGACATTACATGGTATTATATTTAATTTGGGTTACTTATATTGAAGTCGAATCTTTATATATATATATAACTTTAGTGATAACTGTTTTGGTTAATCGGTGGGTTCGATTACGATGAACATGTTTTCTTTATAACTTAATACCATTTGTACAAAAGTATTACTGAACTAAAAATAGGATATATTACATAATAATCTGGTTCAACCATAACACAAATGGTTTCCTGACCAGAATTAATGATTATAATAGAAATTGATAAATCGTTGTCCTTGAATGTGCTAAATTAGCACATCTCAAACGATGCTTTCATTTATTTCAAACAAAAGTGGGGAAAGGGTAGAAGATAATTGAATATATACCATTAGCATGAAAACATTCCATTACATGTATATTACTGGATTTATCATTCTATTTTGGCTAAGGGAGGTGAGAAAAGAAACAAAAATATTATAACTTAAAAGAAAAGAAAGGATTTGAAAGAGGAATTTACCTCTTGAGATTTCCTCCTTTGAGAATATCTTAAGGGGAGATGTTTTGGTCTTTTTATGAGACCAAAGTTTTCTAGACGTGGGGGATGATGTTGGGAAGGTATTTAGATAGAATTTGGAGAAGGCACAAGGCTTGAGAGGATTTAATGGAAGGGGGGTGAGAGGGGGTTTTATAGTGGGGGAGAGAGGGGATTTCTTAATATAAAACTCATTAATTTATTATTTCCTCTCAAGAAAACCAATTGTGAGTATTCCATGTCCAAGAAAAGTAATATATGCATGCGAATTTGAACTAATTGGGATTACATCAGCATATCATCGTCAATGACTCAATTAATCTATTATTTAGCATTTATTGTGAATTATCGGATTTTACTATTCATCAAAAATTCAAGTATTTCAGAAAAATCCAAAAAAATCACCTTAACCATTTTTTAACGTGAAGAATCCCAAAAAGAAGTCCATTTTTCAAAAATAATTTTTTAAATATGATTAATTAAATATTTAATTAAATCATTAATTAATTAAATTATATATAAACACTTAGAATATTCATCTGCATATTTAGGGTGTCTAAATTATTTTATACACTTAAGGGTATAGATACCATTCATAAGAGTCATATTAATATTCATAAGGGAAAGTTTCTATTCCTATGGGTAGGTTACTATTCATAAGGGTAGGTTACTCTTCACTGAAAATTATGTTTATTCTATCAGACTCTAAATATCATCTTGAACACAACTGTTTATATCAAATTTTTAAAATTTAAATCACAGAGCTGGAAACATTAAGTTTATTGGCTATGTTATGGCTATCCCCTATAAGTAACCATGTTTTGTTCCATAGGGCCTCATTGATTCATGAAATATTGGCTACCTAATGAATACAATGTATTTAGTAGAAACATACCAAAAAATGTTTAGGGTGTTACATATGTTTTCTAATTGGGTTTTTGGTTATAGGGATATTATAGGGTTGTATATTTATAGCCTCTAATATAACCTTTATCAGTGATAAAAATAAATCATTGATAAAGGGTGACCTTTATCACTTCTAAAAAACATGATGATGAAGGGGCCTTATTTAAGTGCTAAACATGAAGCACTGATAAAGGGGGACTTTATCATTGTATTTTCTACTACCGATAAAGTACATGTGATTTTAAAGGTTCTTAAATTTTCAGCATTTTTTTTGTACTAACAAGTCCATTTTATAGTGTTGTTAAAGGCCTTATATTATGTAAGGATATCTAAAAGGAAATAGACCCTCAAGGGTTGGAACCACTATAAATAACCAGATTCTAGGAGTGATTTTTTAAAATCCATCGTAATGTTTTTTGAATAAATTGAAAGAATAACAATCCCCCCCAATATCTTCTATCGTGAGTCTACCCTATTCCCTAAATCCATCCCCCCAGATGACGACTTGAAAGATCTTCAGTGAGGTGTAGGTTTTCTGACAATGTGCGAGCCCTCAATCGACATGAAACTATCCTAGTGGTGTAATTATAGTCAATGAAATACACTTCGATAGGCTATAGTAATAATATTTTATAAATATATTTACCTAATTTTGTTATTATTTCTTTGATAATTCCCAACATAGAAGCAAATTACCAATATCTTAATTGGTAAATATTATTCCAACTTGAAATGATGGAACACCTTATTATTTGGGTTAGAGAAGACCAAAGTGGATGATTTATAATTTTTTTTTCATTGCTATTCTTGTATTCAATTTGAAATTATTTTAATGTTAATTTATTAATTCAGGGAATTTATTTATATCATCTTAGGTATGATTTATTTGTGATTTTCAACCATTAATAGCTAGTATAATTATGGGGGATTTTTTCTTATGTTTTGACTAGTTTCCATATAGGTTTTCGACATGGTGATTTTATTTTCATGGGTAATTTATTAGGTATAACTGTGGATGTGGTTTTAGGGATTTCTATGTCATGAACCCCTCCCTCCAAAGACACATCAATTGGGGGAGAGAGGTAATGACCCCCAAGTCCCACCTTCTGTAGACCAATTTTTGTTGACTAGCATTGAGGGTATGCAAATCTCATGAAATTGGAGGAATTACTATATATAATAATGTAGGATCATGATATATGATGAATCATCAAGAAGAAACTCCAATACATAATATAAAAAGAAACCCAAACCATCCCACAATTCATGTATAAATAAAACTGATATAGATAAAAGTATTTGAAGTAAATACCCAAAATCAAAGATAAAGTAGCGACACAACAACCATCCAAGGTCTAATCTAGTAATGTTCAGTACGGTCCACATAATCCTTTTGAAAACCTGAAAAAGGTTTTATATATGTAGGGTGAGAATACAAATATATTCAATAGGAAGACCAAAGTCTCTCTTGAAAATGTGAAGGAAACATTCTAATACACCCATGAGAAAATGGAAGATCCAACATCACCTAAACAAGTCAACTATCCATCCCAACCTCACCAAGGAATGCTCATAAAACAAAAAAAATCAGGTTATATAATATAACAAGAATCACAATGATATGGGTACCCCACATCACTTTACCTCTAGTATTCTACTCTCACACCCCAAAATCATACGACTGGGTGCTCCCATCTCTTTCGTATACCACACTACCCCACAAGTACTATCATAACACACCTAACCCAAAGACACCTGGGATCACTGCCCTATAAGAATTACCACATCACATCTCACCTAAAGACACCTATGATATCACATAAATATTACTTCAATAACCATTGTATAAGATTATCATGAACATGAATGACATCAACCTTGTTCACTCCTCCTAATATGCATGACTGCTATCAAAAGTTATCCCATAGCACAGTCATATCAAATATATCGTGAAAATACCTAGGCCACTCCCCCAAAAAAATGGTTATAGTTTTTAGTAGTACATTATGCCTTTATAATCAAAATATCACACAAATAAAAAATATATAAGAACATGCGAGTAAAACCTATTTACCCTTAAATTTAAATTTATCCAAATATTTATCTTTAATTAAGTAAGCTCAACCATATACCATAAATAAGAGAAAGTAAATCCCTCCCACATGATAAAAACATAGATAAATAAGGTATTATATACCTTAAATAATATTTTCCTTACTTTTTGAACTACATGGTGAAGAATAAATGACCAAAAATCAAAAACACAACACAAGACACTATAGATAAACCTACACCACACCCGAAGACCGTAAAAAAGAAACCTAAATGAAAAATCCAAGAAAAATTGCACCACCATGGTGCAACAATGAAGTAGAAAAAATTTAAATGAATGAGAAAACAAGAATAACTCACCATATATCAAATGTGAGAAGCCAAGAACCAATACCCATCGAAATGAATATCAAAACACAGAGGGAGGGAGTCACTGGTTGCTTGGAACGAGAGAGGGAGAAATGAAAATAGTGTTTGAGAAATAACCATGAGTGTTATATCCTTTAAATATGTGTTGCACATGACATTTAAATACATGTAATCCCTAAAAATCGTGTAAATTTCGGTATATATGTTGTGCCAAATAATACGTCACCTCAAAGAATTTTTCACACCAAATTTATTACACATCGTGAATCCCACTTACACAATGTGTACCCTTTTCATAGGCTACCCCTCAGCCACGTACAAGCCAGGGACCACCATACATCACAATCCATGAACCTCTATTATATTTTTTTAACACATTTACATGGTGTGTATTTTTTTATAGAAACTCAGTTACAGCTCCAGCCTCTACTAAAAACTCCCAGTACCTCCTGAAACCACCTATAACCACCAAAACTTGTAAAGTAAAAAACTACGAAGGAAATAACTATTACCTTCTATTATAAAAACTGTTCATCCTATCTCAAATTTTGGTGATTTCAACCTATATGGAAATACTTAGGACTTCCTTAGATTTTCCTTCTATAGTATTCATTGAAAGAATAAATTAAATACGCTTACCTTTCAAAAAAATATGAAATATTGGGTTTTTAGGGAATATAATAGATAGTTTTCAGGAAAATATTTTATGAAAAATATTCTTCTATAATTAGGTGAAATTATTAATTAGCTAAAAAACACCAAATATTATTCTATATATGGGACAAGTTATGAAATATATACTTTTGACATTAAATTATGGTTTACGCGGGCTTTGGATAATTAATTAATATTAAAATGTGAAATAACACTATTTTTACATATATTGATGTTGATATTATCACTAATATATTTTACCTTTTTATTCATTCTTGATGTTAGTGACAAACAATATAACTTCTTCCCGAATTGAGAGAAATTATTACATAGATACTTTAGGATTTATGTTTTGGATTAAGTGGTTTGTGGATAATTGACAAATATTAAATGATGAAGTAAGTCTTGTTTGAAAAATTTTGAATTTAATCTCTTATCTAATGTATTTTACCTTCTAATATATGTTTAATGTTAGAGAAAAACATTAAGGTGTCCCTAAGTCTTAGATAAAAGTCATGAATTGTCACGTTGGGGAGTAACTATGACTCTCTTAAACTAACAAAAATCCTTATCATCTAATTATAGACAATAATTAATGAATTAATGAGATAATATATGCCCATATTTTTCTTATTTTAAATCATAAAATGTAAGATAGAAAACTTGTTTCACAATATAATTAATTAATTATTCCTAAATGGGACTAGTAATGTGATAATGCAGTACCATGATTTTAAATGTATACTAGGTTATTATATATTTTTTCAATTTCATGTGATCCAAAAGGAACCTATAATTATTTCTTGGTGTTGATGGTTAACTTAGTGTGAGGTAGGTTACCTATTTCATACTTTGATACTTATTGTTGGATTTTATTTGAATTTTACACTATTGTTTTGGTTTATGAATTGAAGGAGTTAATTGTTTCATTTTAGTCTTAAATTATTATTTAACTATTTTTTAGAAAGCGTGGGAAGTTGGTGATATATAGATAGAAGTTGGATCACCTTAACTAAGAATAAACTTCAGTATGCTAAGGATTTGAAGAAGTTTTTAGATTTTTTTTAATTCGTAATCAGTCCGTTCAGTGGGGATAAAATGTCTATGTCCTAAATTTAAATTCAAAATATGGTTGAAAAGACATAAAGGTTATGAAAAATTGACATTGAACCAATTCCCTATTAAATATGTGTGTTGGTTTGTAATGGATAATCAAACATTAAAGAAAGTTTTAACACTAATATCAATCAACAAAATGAGCATGCTACTTCCACGAAAGTGGATAATGAAATTCATAACCAAATAAATGGTGCTTTAAATATTGTAGGTAATCATAAACAACATTAAAACATATTAATTCCACCATTCAAGGATAATTTAAATAACGTTGGATGTAAATATAAGATAAATTGATATTAGTATTGAATGAATATATTCTATATGGCTCTATTATAAGAGGGGTGTGAATTGTAGTTTTAAAAAAATTCATTTAAAAGTATTTAAAATAAAAATATTCACAAAATTCTTTAAAAAAATTATTTTATTTGACATTGGTTAGTCTGATTTATCAAAGTGTTGTAACCAGAATGATTTTGATATATTAAGGTAAAAAAATTACAATAATAAATAATAATATTATAATGTATTTAGAGTGGATATGATTATATTAAATTACAAATCATAATAAAAAATGATTTAATCAGGTCATATTCAAGATAGATATGATTAATATAGTATGTCTTGGATTCACATAATATCCAATTAATAGTACAGAATGTATTTATTTTATTTGGTATCGTTATGGTAATACAATTACATACATTTATTGCGGAATTAAAAGACTTTTGCAAAACAAGTAAAAGAATAACAATGATGTGATAATGAATTCTTATTATTTAAAAAGAAATAAATATATTTTAACCTTTAGAGTAATGTAGTTACAAACCTTGGATAAAATTTTCCATTCTTTTATAATTATAAGAAATTTTGTGTTTCTTAGGAAAGAAAACCCTCGATACAAAGATCGACTTCTCTATCTGCCTATCCCTAGAATCCCTTAATCTGATGGATTAGCTCTAACTTACTATCAACACAAGACTTCAATAAATATTATGATCAAATTTTATGTATTCCGAGCCTTATAATCGCTTGATCATATTTCGAAAATCGGACATACAAAGAAATTAAAAATAATTCTTAAGAAGATAACCTGACAAGGTTTTCTTATGAAAGACTCTCTCAAATAAAATATAAGAGACTAAGAATAAGTTGTTCAAACTTTGTATAATTTAGAAAAATTGAGAGATAAATTGAATCATGTATAGCTCCAAACTGTTTAAATGACCAGGTATTTATTAGTAACCCTTTCAACGGTCATATTTTTTTTCAATGGTCATATTTTCTCTGAGTTTGTTACAATGACATAGACAGGTGGCACTTCATCGGGGATATCATGACAGAACATCAGACATCAAATTAATTTACAAAATTATAGTGTAAAAGATGTTCTAATATAAAATAAAATAGTTTTCTATATTCATAATTTATACAATAGTCAATATGATGTATTTCATTACGTATATCATTATGATAATCTTTATGAGTATAAATTTAATGTTTATCGGTTCTGATATCTGTCTGATTATGAAGGATTTTTCTGTACTATATACAAGATATAAATTTTTTTATTTGGTCTGATAAGGATGAATTAGATGGTTATTTGGCTTCATACTCATTATGATATTTTTAATGAAGAAATTTTTTATAAATTCAGGAATAATTTATAACTATTTCAAAGAATGGTAAAATGTATATGTTTTCTACAATAACATTCTAAAAAAATATTGGACATAAAAATTTAGTAATTAAGTATGTAAGAAATAGTTTTTTATTTAAAAAAATAATGAAAAATTCATAGAAAACATTTTTAATTAACAATCTCCCCCTTTTTGGAAAGCACAAACTGTAGAACTTAAATAAAAAACAATTGAGAAAAATCTTAATTCCATTATCTTTTAAGAAATTCATATTAAAATTTTCAAAAATTATCTTCCTATGATTTTACAACTCTTCTGAATAATGATTATTATGACTAACTCTTCCTTATTAAATAATTCCCTGTAAGGATCGTATTATTATTCTTGAATGAAATTATCTCTCTTTTGTAAGCATTTTATTGAAGTAAAAAAATTTCTCTCAAAAATGATTATATCTCTCCCTATGAATAATTTCTACACCTTTATGATTATTAAAAAGAATGGGGAAAATTATTTGGTTTCCTATAAAGGGTTAGCGAAACAAAAAAATACAATAAAAAATAATGAAGTACTTGATCATCCAAAATAAATGAATGAAGAATCATCCAATCAAAATTAGAAGATATTCAAACAATTAATAAAGAGATGAAAAAGTTATTCATTGATAAGGATGTTTACAAAAGTAATTGAAATTACAAAAAGAGTTCAAATATAATATATTTAATATTTCTTATTCATCAGGTATCTCATGATGGTCTTCATCATCTATAAATATTTTATTATTTGCAGAAGACTTCCTATTATTTCATCTTGAGACTGGTTTTTCTCCTATAGGACCCAAAGCCTTTATTCTAAAGCTTCCTTATGATTCATCAAACTGATGATTTCATATTTTTATTTCTTGAGACTTGAAATCTCTATCTATAAGTATTTCATTTTCCCATTAATGTTTTTCACATAATGAATCTGGATATCAGCTGAGGTTTTTAATTGTTTAAAAACATCACCCTATCATCCATTATATTGGATAAATCACTACAATCATCAATAGTTTCACTCATCATCTATATAAAATATTCAATTGATTCATAATGAATTTTTATATTGGATTCAACATTGTGAGACTAGTTCAAAACGTTATTACATGCCTTTTTATGAGATTGTGAACTTTCTTTAAGGGTTTTAAGCTCAACATAATTTTGAATAACTCTTTCTGATAAACCATTAACTGAATTTTATTTCTAAATATTATTTTCATAAACTAAGTCAACCTTGTCTTCTAGTATTATAAAATATGGAATTGTTTAATCAAGTATTTTAAGAGCCTGAAAAATATAATAAAATCCTTGTACAACTATTATATCCACTGAATCTGATATTTCAATATCTGGTTATTGAGGATGAGGGGTTCTGACTTCCATTTGTTTTCTTTTTTCCTTTATTATCTTTATTTGATTCTATGTTTTCAATTATTTCTCTAATCTAATTTACATCAGAGATTTGAATGATATGCACATCATCATTTCTCTTATCAGTATTATCTCTACTAGATTTTGTTTTATATTCATGATCTTTATCATCATTCATCGATGAGGATTCATCTTCTTTGAAAGATGGGGAATTTTTCGTTTATGGACTATCATATTTTTCTTTTTGGTCAACTCAAGATGGTACACTGATGAGAAATCATGTAAAGTTATCATAGAAAAGTTCTCAGATTGAACATCTTCATTTTTTTCAATATTTTCGTCATAATTTGTATCCTCTTCATTATCATCTACTTCATCTTCACCTTATTTATCATCTTCTCTTTCATTATCATCATTACCGACTGGAACTTCTTCATATTCACTTTCTTCATCATAACATTATCGCTATTTTACAAAGGTATAAATTCCAACAATATCTTCTTCCAATGATTTTATAAATTATTAATGAAGTTGTTCCTTTGATCTTAAATCATATTTTCTATAAGGTATTTGTTCCAATGATTTTTCTCAAACATGAATAAGTGCCGATTAATCAGAAACTATTATTTTTCCCTTGACTACAATAATTGGGATTTTTGAATCATCATATGTTGTTTCTTGAAAAACTAAACCAGAATATACTATTATTTTACCTAAAGGAAGTAAAATATTTTTTGAATATTCATCTTCATATTTCAATAAATATTTTTCTATGGTTTTTCCATGGTGTTTATTTTTTTGATTCTACTTTGCCTCTTTTTCTGACACTTCATCACCACAAATTCTTATAGCCAAAGATTCTTCTAGATCTAAAAAAATTTTGGGATCTCTTTATTTCATCATTTCATTTTTCTTTCTCCACTCATTAACTAATTCATCTTGTATAGTATTTTGTTTCATTTATTTTATAAGCTCTCATGATTCTAATTTTCTTTTCTTATTCCACTCTTCCTGATCATTTTTGTTCTTCTTAATTTGAATAGATTTTTTATTATTCTTATAACTTTTTATTTCTGGATTAGATCCACCATATTTATTTAATAAATATATTTTCTTCTTCATCAAATAGAACTTCATCCTTTTGAGAGTATCATCACTAATAAACTATATTTTCATCTTCCTTAGCTTTGACTTATTTGTAATATTGAAAAACATCATACATTTAATCCAAAACCTTCTTAATAGTTCCATAAATAGAATGGTTCAAGACTTAATGGAGCCAATATTGATTTTACTAATTGTGATAATGATATATTCCATGAGATTTATCGTTCTTATATTAACAAGGAAGTCCAAAATAAAAACTTCAGAAACATGAAGGGCATCACGATCTCCTTTTCTCGGTATCAAGAACCCTTGCTTCAATAATGAAACAATTATTTTATTTACTGTAAGATGAATTACTTTCCAAGATTTATCATGTTGAACAAACAAATAATTTTTCATCTTTTTTCATATAAATGGATTTTAGACAATCAGATAACTTATGGGATGAATAGAAATATTCTCAATCTGATATAATATTAATAAAAATTGAATCTTTTCTATAATTCATTTGATATTATTTTCCATATATAGTAAACTAAATATTTTTTTCCATTCTATTAAAAATAGTTTAATGAGCTATATAATTCTTAGAGAACATCAAGATAGATTAAATCTTTAACCTCATCGTCTTTAGAAACTCATAAATATTCACATCCTTGAAAATCTATAAATATTTTTAAAATAGAATCATACTTATCGTAAAAATATTTCATCACTATAATATCTCTAAAAAAAACCATTCATCATAATACTTTTCAAGCATAATATTCTGAGAAAAGGATTAATATTCTGACATTCATGATCGAGAAAAAATTATTTAGAACCATACTGGATGGTTTTGAATTCAGAAGTACTTCTAGGAAAGGAGGCTTTGATTTTTTATGTGGGACATGGGGTCCCCATTTATATAGGAAATTGGGGTGATGATTCAAATTACAGAAATAATCCAATGATTGATACTAGATCCTATCTTATCTAACGGTTTAAATTACTCTAAATAAAGTTTTAATATATTTTTTAAAATATTTTAGTTTTAAAAAAATTATCTTATTTGAAGTGAATATGATTAAAAAATGAAAATAGGAAAACAATATTTTTATAGAACTAAAATTAATAAAATAAAGAGTAAAACTAGTAGTAATGATATAGTGTAAATGATTAAAGATTTGAAGAATACCTTAGAGATTTGGAAAGTGTTATCGGTATGGATAACAATGTTCTTTTATAATTTTTTCTAAACTAATTATATTTAAATAGTTCTAAAATATTGAACATGATAGTATTATTATAAAAACTCATTATGAAAACATTTCTCAATCTGAAATATTTTTAATAAAATAAGATTCATGAAAATTTTAAAGAATTTCAAAATATGAGTTTTTTTGGAAACACCATATGTCTGAAAAAAACCCATTAAAATAATTTTATGAAAAAACGACAAATTTGAAAAATTAAAAGTTTTTAAAAAAAACACACACATGTACTCCCCATAGGAAAGGAGTCACTTAATTTAATTATATGAGTAAAAAATAAGTCGATATGAATTATAAATTTTAATTTATCATTCCTAGGTTCTTTTTAATATATTAAAATATATAGGAAGGTAATTATTTTGTAAAAATATTAGCAAGTTGTTCTAAAATTTTGATAAATTGTAAAATGATATCTCTTTGAAGTGTGTAATCCCAAAAAAGTGAGGCATAATATCTATGATTTCTATACAATAGTGGTGTGTGTGGTTTTTATATAAATAAAAGGAACAAGTGTTGTCAAATAGTATTTTATTTTTAGTAAAACTCATGCCATAGTCAGTGAGTGCATGTTGCATCCACAACCCTTGAGCGCAAAAACTTCCAATTGCCACATATTTAGATTTACTAGTAGTTAGTTCTACTGAGTGTTGTTTCATACAAGACATAGAAACTAATGAGCCTTCTAAGAAATGAAAATTTTCAATTGTGATTTTTTTATCTATTCTATAACCAAAAAAATTATCATCTAAAAAAAAATTTAAAAATATTTACAGAAGAATAAAATTGTAATAAATATATAGTTCACTTAAGATAATAAAAAATCTATTTTATAGATTTATATTGATATTACTTTGGATTTTATTGATATCATTCACATAAGAAAACTGAAAACATTAAGTCTGGTCATCTAGGTATTAAGTAAACTAAACATTCTATCATACCTCTACAAATGGTTTGATAAAATAGTTTCCCAGCCTCATCAAGATCAAGTATATTCAAGGTACTTATTGGAGTAATAATACTTTTATTATTGTTGTATCCAATATTTTAAAGATGATATTTCATATATTTATTTTGAGATATATAATTTCCTTCTCATTTTTGAGAAATTTGTAAACCAAGAAAAAATGTCAAGTCACCAATCATACTCATCTCAAACTCAGATTTCATAAGACCCGACAAGGAATCTATTAAATATTTTTTAGTTGATCAGAATATAATTTCATCAAAATAAATTTTAAGGGTCATAATGCTTTTATGAACCTCTTCTATAAAAAGAGTTGGATCTGCAGCTCCCTTAACAGAACTGTTTTGTAACAAAAATCATGTTAATATATAATACCGGGATCTTGGGAATTTTTTAAGTACAAATAAATATTTGGAAAGTTTATAAACATGTTTAGGATGTTTTTTATTTCCAAAACTAGGGGTTGTTCAACAAAAAATTCCTCTTATACATATCCATTAAATAAACCACATTTCATATACATTTGATAATTTTTGAAATTAAAGAATACTAAAAAGGATAATAGAATCATAATAACTTATAATATAGATGTTGGGTAAAATTTGTATTCATATTATATGAATTATTGTTGTTTATAAACATTTTCAACATTATTTATTTCATTATAATGATTATTCCATTTTCATCACATTTGTTTTTGAAGCCTCACTTTACTCCAAAAATAGAAGTTTATTTTGGTTGTTCAACCAAGGGCCAGACATTATTTCTCTCAAATTCATTGATATCATCTTGGAAAGCCTTTATCCAATAATCATCACTTAAATAATCATCATGATTCTAAGGCTCAAATTAAGAATGAAAATATAGACGCTCAATTTCATTTCTTAAGAAACTTATAGTCATAACAGGTTGATTAACATCATTAATGGAACTATCAATAAGATGATTATTAAGATTCATCAGACTTCATGGTTTTTGAAAAGTATGTTCATCAATATACGGTATAAAATATTCCTAAGTAAATTCATAAAAAATATTTCTTCGGTATTTCGTTATAAGAATAATTTTCTATCATAGATTGAAAATCCATTTTTTGAAATAACATCTGATGATTCTGGTATTATTTTCTAAAAACAAATGGATCGGTTTCCTAAAATTTAACATTTAATATTTCCTCAGTTCTATGAGAAATTTTAGTAAAAACTCTATAAGCTTTATAAGTAGTGGAATAACCTACAAATATAACTTCATCATATTTGGGTGCAAATTTATATAGGTTATGTTTATTATTCAGGATGAATAATTTGTATCCAAAAACTCCGAAGTGAGAAACTTTTGGTTTCTGATTAGTCCATAACTCATAAAGTGTTTTTTATAAAAAGGTCGAATTAAAAATCGAATTATAGTATGAAAAATATTACTAACTACTTCATCACGAAAATGATTAGAGATTGAGCATTCACTCAACATGGTTCTTATTAATTCACAAAGAATACACTTTCTTCTTTAAACAACACCATTTCTTTGAGTAGTTATCAGAGTTGAAAAGTTATAGTATATACCATTATTAATATAAAAAAATTGAAAATCATAATTTTCAAATTCTCCACCATAATCCCAATGAATATTTAACTAGGGAAGTTTTTTCTCATTTTTAACTTTGTCTACAAATGTTTTAAAATAAAAAAATGCTTCAAATTTATTTTCTATAAAATAGACCAATGTGTATCTAGTTTAATCATTAAGAAAGACATATATATAGTACTTTCCTCCCATACTCCCAGTTTGAGTACGAATAAATAAATCCATGTTCACTAAATATAAATCATAAGTTGTTGAGACTCCAATAATAGATTTCAAACTATACTTATGTTGATTACCATACTGAAAAGGATCAAAAAAATTTGAATAATAAAATGTAAGATCTGATAGATTCTTAAAAATTATTTTCATAGTCAACTTACATAAGTTTATAAGGTTACTATTTCATAACTTTCTATTCCATAACCAAGATTGATATTCCATTTTACAATGACAAGGTAAGTCTTGGATATAAACATCTTTTATGTCAAGTTTGTAAACATTCTCATATTGATTGGGAGATAGAATTTATTCATCCTTGGAATTATGTACTACACATTTTCCATTTCTAAAATTTACAATTTAACCTTCACCACATAATTAACTTTTTATTATAAGGTTGTTCCTAAGGAATTTAAAAAATAAAATATTTGAAATTAATTTTTTACCAAGAATAACTATGTTACATATACTAATAATATCCCTTAGAGAATTATCTCCTAAAGTAACCTTTTCACTTCTCATCTTGAAAATATTTTCAAATAAATATTTTTTTACCTGTAATAGGCTAGTAACACCCATGATACATGTACCAATTATTTTTATTGTTGGTACTTTCTTTCATTTCATGATTTTAAAAACATTAGACTTTGGGAAACCAAACATTCATGGGTCTGATTAAGTCAGAAAATAGAATTTATAAATCCTACATTTCTTCCAAAAAATAAGATTTAAGGAAATCGTATGATTTAATTTTATTAAGAGAAAAATTTTTCTTCCAATATCCACCAATTTCATAGTTAGTAGAAAAAGTTTCACTCTTTATAATAAATTATTTGTTACTAAAAACTGGTTGTATATGAGTATAATCCATTCTAGAATATTTACCATGAGTCTAAATTTGGTTTTACATTTTTTCACATTTTTTCTTACCTTTGGTAATGTTTTATAAAAGTTTCTTTAAATAATAAATTTCAGATTTAGTTTTACAACTAAATGTTTATTTTTTTGATAGATGTTTCAGAATCATGTTTATCAAATCTAGTTTGTAATCTAACCTTCTCAGAAATCAGTTATCTAAATCTTATGAAATAATTTTTTTAGAATTAGATTTATCAAGATATTTGGAAATATATGATACTTCCTTTGTTAAAACAATTATCCTTAAATTATATTTATTAATTTTTTGACGAACTTTACCATTTTTGTTTTCTAAGAATTTAGAAAGTTGAGAGACTTTATTATAAGAAGGCAAATAATTATTTTTTGTTGAGAAGGATTATTCATCTAAATATATTTAATTCTTCTCATCAAGATAATTATCATTCAAAGAACTATTTTTAATATTTTATGTAGTATAAACCTTGTCCATGAAATAAATATTTTCATTAGGCATTTTAGAAATAAGACCAATATTCTTCTATCTGGATATATTTTTGTAATAAAAATAATCTAGGGAATATCCTCCACTTTCATTCAAATAATAAGTTACTTTAAGAACATTCTTTCCTTTAGAATTATAATACATTTTTTGATTCTTACAATAACTCATTTCCTTCATATCTTTCATTTTTAGCTTTGGATAGTGAGGTCCAATATGTCCATAACATTTTCATTTATAAAAAGTGATTTCATTCTTCTTGTCACTTTTATCCTTATTTCCTTTTTATTATCCATATTAGAAATCCTTCTTATAAACTATCTTGTTCATTATCTGAGCATGATTAGCTAATTCATTTTCTAATTTTTCATTAGTAATAGAATAAAATTAAATAAAAGTTTTATTCATTCTTGATGATCTAAATTTTTTTCTGGTGTTTAAAATTTATTATGATTTGATGTATTAGTATTGAAAGAAACACCTTCATTATTTTTATTATATTTTTAATCATCCATATTGAGTCTACTATCATACTGCATCAAGGTTCTAATAATGTCATCTAATATAAGAATACCAACCATTATGGTTTCATCAAAATCCCTTATTTTTTACTCCTATTCATTTGGAATGATTTCTATATTATTTTCTAAAATAATTTCATCATCTAAACCTTTTTCACTAATATATTGTAAAATATTTATAATCCTCTAAATATTTGATGCATCTTTGCAACAGGTTCACCAAGTAAAAAAATTAAATCCTTATAATTGGCTATTATCATTTCTCTTCTAGTTTTAAGAAATTTTGATGTTATGAAGTGAGTAACTTATAAAATTTTCCAAATAATATTTTTAGCTTCACATGATGAAATTGCATTGTATATTCTTCTGGTCATATAAAATATCAATGTATTCCTTACACATTAATTAAGTTGATACTCTTTATTTTATTGATGAGTGAAGGTTATAACATCTTTATCTGGAATCCTATAATCAGCAATCAACATGAAAAAATTATCAACTCCTATGTTGATTAAAAATTATTCATTTTAACCCTATAATATTAATAATTGGAATCATAAAACATGGTGGTCTATTGGGATTGATATTATCAATGGAACTGGTATTAACTCCTGCCATATTTTAATACATATATAAAATTTCTTTTCCAAAATATATGTTACTGTAACAAATATTTATAAAGAAAGTTATAAATATTTTAAATAATCATGAAATAGTAAATAATAAAAAAGCATATCAAGTATTTTTGTTGTGGAACCCTACTCTGATACAAATTTTTGGATATCTAAATAAGATATATTAATATTAGAATCAAAAAAATGTATTCTAGAATGATTTATTACAACTGGGGGGTGAATTTTAGTTTTAAAAACATTAGTTTAAATTTTTTAAAATAAAATAATTTAAAAACCTCTTTTTGAAAATATCGGATTGGACTATGGTCAATCTGATTTATCAAATTATTATAATCATAATGATTTTGATATATCAAGTTAAGACAATTAAAATCATAAAGAATATGATTATAATGTATTCAGAGTGGATATTATTATATTAAAGAATATATCATAATTAAAAAGTTTTAACCAGATCATATTGAAGATAGATTCAATTAATATAGTATGTATCATATTCACATCATATCTGATTAATAGTATTCATTCTATTTATCATATTCAATATCATTACGATAATACAATTACATAAATGAATAGAAGAATTAAAAGACTTATATAAAAAAGTAAACTAATAACAACGATATAATAATGACTTACTATTATTTAAAAAGAAATAGATCTATTTTAAACTTAAGAGTAAGGTAGCCAAAAAACGTGTCTAAAGGTATCCATTGTTTTATACTTACAATAAATCCTTTATTAGTAAGGAAAACACTCGATATGAATATCGAATTCTCTATATGCATATCCTTAGCAGCCCTTGATCTGATGAATTGTCTCTATCTTTCTATCCATGTAATCACTCGATCAATAGAATTAATGGAATCTTTGTCTTCCTATATTCGGAAGACCTCGATCATATTCACACAACCAGACGCCCAAATAAATTAAAAAATAATTCTTAAGAATAAAATATGATAATGTTTTCTTAATAAAGACTCTAAATAAAGTAATAAAAGAGACTAAGAATAAGTTGCTCATTATTTGTAGACTTTAGAATAATTGAGAGAGAAATGGAATCATCATTATCTCCAAACTCTTAAAATGAATTGGGATTTATAGGTAACCCTTCCAACGGTCATATTTTCTACAACGATCATATTTTCTCCAAGATTGTTTCAATGAATTGGACAACTGGAACTTCAATGACTATATCATAATAAGATATCTAACATCATATTTATTTACACCATTATAGTGTAAAAAAAGTTCCAATATGATAGAAAATATCTTTTTATATTCATAATTTAGACATTATTCAATCTGATGGACTTACTTACATATGCAATTATGATAATATTTGTGAGTACAAATTTTATTTTTATTGATTATGATAATAGTTTGATTATAAATACTTTTTCAATACTATAGACAAGAAAGAAATTCTTAATTTGGTCTGATAAAGATGAACATTATGGTTTATCAGCTTCATAATCATTGTGATGTTAGTAATGAAGAATGTTAGTTTAAATTCATGAATAATTTAGAACTATTTAAAAGTATGGTAACATGTATATGTTTTCTACAAAAACATTCTAAAATCACTTTCGACATTAATAGTTATTAATTATGTATTAAATAAAGATTTTATGATCTACAAAACAAAATGAATGAAAAATTCATAAATAAAAATTTGAATCAATAAATACTAAAATGAAAAATAATATTTTTGGAAACTTATTACAAATAGATCAAGAGTGTAACAAACAAATGGATCCTATTTCTGATGTTTTAGAGACTAATGAAAAAAATTACTGAGTAGAAAAATGTGTTTCATGATTTAACTAAATATAGAATTCAAGATATATTTGGATGATGTCTGAAGTATTCAAAACTTTCCTTTCTATATAATTTTTACTATATCAAGTGTATATTTATAATTAAAAATAAAGTAATTAACATGGTATTGAAATATTTATGAAACCCATTTCTTAAAGCTAAGATCCCTAAGACTTTTTATTACATGGAGATATTATTTGAAAATATTGATCTCATTTATACAAAAATACATTCTTGTAAAAACTATTGAATGATGTATTGAGGGGAAGATTAAAGTATATAGGAGTCTAAAAAAATTATCTTCTAGACGGAATTCAATAAATAATATTAGAAGTTTGAATAAAAATAGTAATTTAAAGAAGTAGAAAAAGAATAACCTAGTAATGGTTTTATGTTATATCCCTTTAAAAAATCAATTAAAAATATTTTTCATGTCATCTAAAATTGGAAATTACAATAAGTGACATGATATTAAAAATAATTAAGATAATTTGATGAGACACCCAAGAGATTCGAAATCATGGAAAATATTTGATTTATTATATCTATATTATTATATAATCTATGAATGTACAGTCAAGATTTTATATCAATTTATTCAACCCATTCACGACATTGAGTACCAGTTATACCATTTGGATGGTTGTTCTAATCACCTAAAATCTTACTCTATGGATGTGTATGAAAAATAATCATTCATCATTTCAATCATTATTCAGGGAAAAATTCATAAAAATTTAATTGATGTATAATTTTAGGCTTTAATTGATGAACTATAGGTGTTATAGAAAAATGGGTTTGAGACATATGATGCATATAATGATAATTTTTTAAAAATACATACTTCTATAATGTGGACCATTAGAGGCTTCCATGTGCATGGGAACTCGCCCAGTTTAAGAAATCACACTAGTTTGGATTTTTTAGTTTAAAAAATTTATTTTGTGCCAATGGACTTCCTTATAGTAAAAAATGGTTCTTATTGTGTCATTATATAATTCTAAATGTATATCAATGTTTTTGGTTGAGAATTAAAAATTTAATGGAATCATTGATCCTATACCACATTTAAATTTATTTATGGGTTCAAAAATATTCGTACAACTAGTAAATATTGATGGAGAATCTAGGAAGGTTTATCATTTGATTGATAGTGGGAAATAAGTGTATGTAATAATCATTTTAAATCAAAACACAAAAATGGAAGAAGAAAATTATATTTCTCAAACTTATATATTAAAATTTTAATTTTTTTCATCATAATGTTGACTTTATAAATATTTAAAAGAATTTTTGCGATAATTTTAGCTTTACATTACTTAATGAGAATGAAAAATATAGGGACCATTTTAATTATAATAAAGAATTAAAATAAATGAATGTAAAGTATGATATATGGTCAGAAGATAATTAAAAGTATAATACAACAATTTTTTAATTGAAAAATATGGAGAAATATATATTCTATAAAATATTAAAACATATGAAAGTAAATGATGGGTTTGAAAGTAGCATTTAAAGATTCATTCAAATTAAATAATAGTATGTCACATGGATTTAAGTTTTAACATTAACATATTTTTCAAGAGAAATTACTATCTTTGTACTTACACAAATTATTACCTGAAAAAGTAAATAAATTTGTACCAGATTTCAACACAATCTTAATAAAACTATCTGATAAAACACTATAACCAATTGATATTGAAAAAATTTATGAATGAATTGTAATAACACATTTTACCATGGAAAAGATCTTTCCCTCATCATTTTTTTAATTTCATGATGCATTTAATTGATTATTTTTTCTAGGAAACTAAATTATGAGGTCTCATACATTATCAATGGATATTTACAATTTATAGGTGATTTACTTATAGGTTTTTCTTATTATTTAAACCCTTCTTTCCAATTCAATACATACATAGTATATTTTTTTGTTTATTTTGTTTTATGGATAACTCAATCATCTAAAATAATATGTGAAAAATAAATACCAAACAAAATTATTCATATCTAAAGGTTACTTAGAAGAAGAGGATCTTACCTTTTGTTTTAGTTACCTGGATAACATTTATGCTAAAACCAATTGATATGGATGTGTTTATGGAATCTTGACTCAATCTCAACTAGACATGAGATAAAAAATATTTCTTAATATAAGCCACCCAATTAGAAGGAAAAAAATATTACACTAAGAGAATTCGAATTATTACAAGAACATAGATATGTTCTACTGAATAATAAAATTTTAAATCCATTCATTGATTATCTAAGTATAAAAAAATATATATTCATGAGAATTTGAACGCATAATGGGATAGAATTGAGAAAATCAGTTAATAATAATACGGGAAAATGGTTATCACATCATATTCATAAAAACTGAATTCATATATATAATACGTTGATATATATATTATATAAATGTAATAATTTATATTAATTTGTATAGATCATGAATATCAATATTTGAGCGGGATTTTCAGAATATTTGATGTTTTTATCTTAGGATCCTCTAATGCATGATAGGAAATCCAACTCTTAAAATGTGAATGGCTTAAAATTCCATACAATCAATTAAGAAGATTGTTTAAAAACATAGAATAGTGGTTTATCTATAGTTTCTAAACTGGGTTAAAATATAAATGTGACTAATATTATCAAATTAAACCACCACAATAACTTCTCAATTGTTTTATTTAAATTCAAGTGGGCCCTAATTACTAGGGTATTAAAACATATTCCTTAAAATTTAACTTAATGAACATATCTCACTTTATGGATGTCGGTGAATATGAAGAACATAATATATATATCTTCACATTTTTAGAATAAATGGTATAGTATGTGAAAAATTAAATAAATGAATGTTGGAGTGTAGGTACGCACATGAAACAAGGAGACTTTAATGGTATGAGTGATGAAGTGGAAGAATTAACTCATGAAATTGAATCCCATTAAGGGTAATAAGTTTACTTATTTTCTGTGAAATTATTCATTAAATTATAAATAATCTATATATTATATAATTTTTTCAATACTATGCATATGTTATCATATTTAAATTTCATTTAATGCATGGATTTATTAATTTTGATAAACTAAATATAATAGATGTTTTAAATTATATTTTATGAATCTATATTTTAATTTTTAAAATGATTGGAATATAAAGGAAAAGATGATTCACTGTCAAGAGTTGATTGACACTAGGTGGTCCACCCACCATCCATACATAATCGGTATTTCCTAGAGATGAATCTGAAGTTAGAGACATAGATAATTTTCACTCATCATGTGGTAGTCATAATGATTGATTTCAAACTCAATCATGGTGATGGTTTTTTATAACTAAGCTCAATACTTATAACATATTATGTTTGATTAAACATATATTCAAAAAGGTAAAAACAACATTTTACTATCAAAATTTCACTTATTTTGTGAAGTAGTGATTAAATCCAAATATTTTTTTTATTATGGTCAATTTCATCAAGTGGTGTCATATTATATTTATTTGGGTTGTGAAAGAATGTTCAACATATGTTTAGGTAGGTGAAACCTCTTCTCTTTAACATGTGAATAGATTACTTATCAGGCATGACATAGAATCAGGGAGAAACTTCTTATTTTATGAATTTTACATTTTCTAATGGGATGTGTTATAAGACTACCATGATTACTAATTTTGTGATATCTCACACTTGGGGTTCCTCTTTTATTAATTTAAGGTCTCTTTAGTTCATTTATATCTTTTTATGTTGTTTTCATTGTATCACTAAGTTGTATTTTATATAGATGTTTTTTACCTTGGATATATTTAATTTTCATATTTGTTTTAAAGTTTATTAAATGTTTCTAATACAAAAAGAATCTCTGACTTATAGGTACTATATCAGAATAAATAATTATGTTGTTTAGTTTATTTACATCAACTTGGGCTGAGGGATGTATTTATAATTTCATTTTTCTAGTGTATTAATTAGAAGTTGTTAAAACTACCAAAAATATTTGGTGTTTGTTTGAACCACTACTAAATTTTGGTTAAATAGAGTAAATTTTTAAACAAATATTAAATGTTAATTGAAATTTCAAAAGAAAACTCACCATTAAAAATGATAAACCCACTGTGAAGAGGATGTTTTGTGGTATTTGAATAAAACCACCATAGAATTTGGAAAAAATGGATTAGAATTTTTCATGACACCTCATCTAGCAATATTTTCTAAAAAAATACCGTGAAATAATTTGGAAGTGTTTTAAATAATCACCAAACACAAAAAAACTGAAAATATATTATTTTCCTATAGTGAACCAGGTAGAAGCTGTGAGAGAAAATGCCCATGTTGCCTTGGTTTCACTGAGTATGGTGGTCAGAATGTTCAATGGTGATTTTAGTGGGAGTTTTTTATACTGATTAAATTATACATTCCAGGAGGAGGATATCCCATTTGGGGTTTAGTTTTGAAGATGATTCTAAATTTCAATGCAACAACAAGATCTCGTGTTCTTGGAGATTGAAAGTTGAGTCTTTGTAGGAATAAATTTAATAGATTGAGGCCATGCACCTGGTGAATGAATAATATTATTGATGTAAATTAGAAAAAATCATATGATTTCAAGTTTTTTCCTATTTTATTTGGATAAATTATATGGAGGAATTCAAATAAGTTGCTTATATGCGGCAGAATGATAGATCATGTTTCCAAAATTAGAAGGAATAATTCTTTCAGTGGGAGCCTGGATAGTAGAAAGGAAGTATAGAATGTATAACCATGTGGATTATATGGAAGTAAGGTGAACGGAATACGGATAGAGATAATTTTATGGGATCAAGATAATATTATTTGAGAGGGTGATTGTTGGACTCAATGTATGAAAACAATTCTCAAGTAGGATATTGTTGGGTTTGGTGTGAAAATTGTTTCCTTGGACTAATATTGGAATATTTCAAATCAGTTCCCGGAAATTTACACTTCATGGTAGCCTGGAAGGAGACAAATTAACAATATTATTGAAGTTTGTTTTAATCTAGTTTAATTTTTTCACTTGAATTAGAAGTGTCAGTTGAATGAAATTTCAACTAGGGCCTTGAGCATCAGCTTCAGCAGAAGATGAGAAATACAATGAGTTGAGAACATGGAGTGTAGTGGTGGCCATTGTTTTTGATGGGTATCTTTTGAAAGTTTCTAGGACTCAATCATGGTTATAGAATAAGTATTGATTCATATTAAAGGTTTATATTCTATATTTATCACATATTCTAGAGGTTATGGTGATGGTTATGTGATAAGTTTCTAATATAATTTCTCTAAAAGAATTCAACAAAGATCTATAGTAAATGATATGTTTTAGAAGCATCGATTTGTGTATTTGAATAATTTGAGAAATATTCATTGGGAGTTGGTTGTGATGGAATTAATGCTAATAGTTATTGAAAGCAGCACAATCTAATGGGGTTTTTTTTACACAAGTTGGATACTAGTGCTGACTGGATGATCGACTGGGATAACTATAATGAGTGATATTTTCCCATTTTTGCAATGTATACAAACCACACATTGAAAATTATGATAGATATATTGCAAGGCTAGAACCGAAGGCTGAGGTGACTCTAGAAGGATCACACATAGGCATATCTAGGTGTTGGAGGCTGAATTTTTAAGGGTGAAAGACTGATTGTAGGTGCACTAGAATATGAAATAGTCAACATAAATTAATGATATTATTTTGGTAGACTAAGTAGAGTTTTTTGAATTTGATATCCCTTATAAAATAGCTGTATATTCCTTTATTTTAAATGACTGTTTCTCTTTCATTCTACCATGGATATAAGACATAGTGTTGGAACCATGTAATCCTTATTTTTATTATGATTGTATATTGTGATTGAATGTGTGTGTGCTCGTCATGTGTTGGATCATTTGTTCTCTCATTTGAAGAAGGCTCATCAGCTTATTAACCATTCACCCTTAATCATTGATTTCATTCGTTTATATAAAACATAACAAAATTAATTCTCGTAAATATCTTCTCTATAGTATGCTGGTTATGGTTTCACCATGTTTATATCCTTTGAATAATTTATCATATAAAAAGAAGTTTTATCAAAGAATATTTAATGGTATCTCACTCTAGATAATTTATTTTCCCTTTATTTATTATAATTTCCAAATCTAATTAATCATTATAAGATCATTAAATAAATTCTATGTGTCTTTTGGAATGCTATGTTGGTTTTCAAGAACTATAATAATATAAATAATTGAAAGTATTTCAAACTCCTAAACTTATAGAATTTTATGAATTTATTATCTTATTAATTTTGGATATAAATGATATATAAAAAATAATAAATAATATGATCATGATATTGAAATAACATGTAACTCTCTAGATGAACATATATCAACAAATCATAGTAAAAAATATCAAATAAATGAATCAATAATATAAATGATTAATAATAACATAGAAGAATATAAATAATGTTCTTAATTAATTAATTAATTAAATTTGGTTATATAAAGAGTTATAACACATTCAAAATACTTAAATATTAAGTAATAGGATTCGTTCTGATCTTATTGATTACTTCTTTTTTTCTTTACATTTTCGTTAAGTTATATATTATTTCTTATATGTTATATATATAACATCTTTGTAATATTTTCTATAATACTTATCTATATTTTATAGTGGTTTACATGTTTTGTACCAACCTTTACCTTGAATTAATAATTATATTGTTCTTTATGAGGTTGTTATATAATGCATTTTATTTTCATATTTAAATCATGTTATGTCCATATTATATTAATACATTTATTTTTATATGGAAACAATATTTACGAAAATATTATGATATGTTTTTTTTCATATTGTTAACCCCCAATGCATTGACTAATTTTTTTATGTCATGGAATGTTATATATGGTCTATGGATATCGAGTGTATAAAAACTACGTTATGATGTTTTGGAAATGAGTCTTACATTATACTAATGATGTATCATTTTTATATTTGTACCATGTTCCTATGTTATTTTCCATGTAACTCATATGTTCATATTTTCATGTTATATCCCATGATCTTACATACATTATATTTTGATACATCATTTCAGGTCACTTATTTCTTTTCTTACTATAATATTTTCTCATCCTTTATTTTCTTATTTTACATCCATAGGGGTTCATATGTTGTAAAATGATTACAAATAGTTTTTATGAAATTTATAGTATATAATTAAATTAAATTTTATGTTTTATATTAAAACTTATTAAAAATATATCTGACCACTAAAGATACTAAAATTGTTGGTTTTGAGTGTGATTTTAGGTATAAATTATTAAGATTGTTTATGAGACCATGATATAGAATCTAGGTGTATAAAATATGGGTCATTGTAGTTAGTATCAAAGTGATATTAAATTATTTTTAGGATTATTCTAAGGGTATAATATGGAGTAAATTTAAAAAATATGAATTTGAAAAAAATATTCAAGAATTAAGGATTATTTATATTGAATATATAAGTTTACTAATAGGTGTATATTGGATTATATTATATAATTTTAGCACTAAACATTTTTTTAGATAGTTGAAAATGGGATTAATTTTGTTAAAAATTGATATGATGGAAATGGAATTATGATACCAATAACGCATAACATGATTGTAATGAGAGATAAAAACCTTATAGTTTCTTTCACGTAGTTGTCCTAGGTTATGAAAAAGATCCTAAATCATATGTAGTGTCTTATTTCATGAAAATAAATTACCCATTATGTGGGTTTTGATGAATTTTCAATTAATTACCATTATAGGAAGTGTTTTAATTTATATAAGTGTTCAAGGATGATAATATAGTGATTTAAGTATATATGGTTTGATAAAATAGTGTAATTTTTGAAAAGTATTAAATTTTCCATGAGTGTCATTTGTAGTTACATAAATGTATTATGGAATTTGATAGGATAGGCCATGATTTTTCATCACATTAATTTAAACCAGTTTTAAACCAATTATTGTTAACGGAGTTATGTAAACATGATGGTTGTCACACCCGTTTTTTCATGTCTTTATCTTGATCTAGTTCATTGGAAATCCTAATCCTTTTTATGGGTTTTGGGTGATATTAATGTTGAGTTTTTAACTTTAATATATGTATAATCGTCATACCATGGGTGCACTGTAGATTTTTTGGGTGTTTTTTGAGAAAAGGGTGGTTACACCAATATTTGGGCCAACAGTGAGCCCATTTCTAGATTTAAAAAAAATGTTTCATTTATAATTCCTTTGTTTTTAAAATTTTTTCACTCATTCAACATCCCAATTGGCCTACCATGACCTATTAAATCAACCATATCCATTTGGACCCCTTAAGAATTCATAATCATGATGGATTTAGGTTATTTATTCAGGTATTGGGCCACCCAGTGAGCCCATTTCATGTTCAAGAAATAATTTTTTCTTTTATATCTTATTAATTATTTAATATTTTTTAGTGATTCCACCTATTACTTGACACCAAAGACCCTGTACGTGACCTAATGTTTCATTTTCCCTCTTTGGAGATCATCTTTTTCACAAATTGGAGTGAAATTTCTCAAGGCTTCTCAAAACATCTAGATTTTGTAAGGAAACTTGTTTCTTTCACGAATCATTTATTTTATTCTATGTTCACCAAATTTTTTATTTCCTTAGTTTTTACATACCTAAGGAGAATCTCCAAGGAGTTACAATGCATTAACTTTCCACTATGGGTGTCGATCGAAGGGAAGATAAAGAGTTCTATAGTTTCCAATGTGAGATTCATTCTCCGTTCTCCTCCCTCTTCCATGTCCTTCAACATTTATTTGGTTTCATCTTAACCCATGTTCATTAAATAACTATGGTAATGTTATATCATGATGTTTATGGGGTTTTGGATAATTTAGGTCTGGTCTTCATATATCTAGAGTGTTGGGAACCACATCAGCTAATATTGGGTGTGCTTTCCTTTCCATCATGGTTTTGAGGTAGGTTTCCCATTACACATGTCATTTTTATTCAATATTCATATTTTTCATGGTATTTGAATCCTATAAAATTTCTGATTATTTTTTATAAGACTTCAATAACTTTATTTGGTGTGGAAAGTTGTGTTTATGCCTTGTTTTGTAAAAATTAGTGTTGTTTTGTTTTAAATGTAGACACCAAGTGTTTTTTTAAATGTTTTGTTATCTATTACACCTGGTTTGTGATGTTTAGAACCTTGTTTAGGGTATTTTAAACATGTTTAATTATCTTGAATATCTTTAGGGAACGAAATTGGTATTTTTATTCATTTTTATGTTCTTAAAATGAATTTTGTTGTTACAGAGTGCATGCCATGTGTTCGGTAAATTGCTTGGTTGGGTTTTTTGTGTTATGTGTGATTTAAAATGATTAGTTTGGATTTATAAATTCATTTTAGGAATGAAAAATGGTATTTTTGGGTCCTTATATGTCGTTACAATGTGTCCTTGTTTGTACGAACAAATGGGTTTTAGGTTTATAACATGTTTTGGCCCAAGTTGCAGGAAAATGGCCCGTTTGGTATCCTTATAACAATGGTTGTGATTTGGATTTGTATCCTGAATATTTTAAGGGATTTATGAAAGTTTTTTTCTTCTTTAAATGGTGTGTATACACCTACTTATTAAAACTGTAAATTTTTAACTTTGGAAAATGTTAGTTTTAAGAAATGCTTAAAGGCCCGTTTGGAAACTTTGAGAAAAATGGTGAAATTGATTAATATGAAAACCACTTTTGGATGTTTCTCATGCCATGATTTTATGTATATAATATATGGTATTTAATTATTGATCAATCCTTGTGATTAATTATGATATTGACTCAGTTTGGTCTCTTTATGATCTTTTTTATTAATGGCATGAGATCGGTCATTGGAGTGACTTGAGGTGATGTCTATTATTTATAATTATTATATATATGTTGTGATTGGATGCTTGGATGGAATCGGTTGGATCACCCCCATTATATACCTAAGACATGGGAATGTGGAATATTGAGATTATATTCAATGAATGATTGTTGCATTGGTATTTTATGGTACTAACCAGTGGCCCACAGTATGTGGATATATTGGGTTTGTTGCTATGGGATTTTCCCTCAACCTACTTGAGAAAGGATGAACAATTGTACTGAGAGTTTTTATATGATCATTTGTGACATGTCAATGGGTATTAGGTCTCATGTATTGGTGTCTTCTATATTATTCTTGATCTCATAGGTTCACCCATTTCTATTTGGACTTCAGTTTCTTATAGTGATAAATATGATTCTTATATGTATATTTACATTTCCCTTGTTGTGTGATTACTATCATGCCTTATTGTTTATTTTTTTCCTGGATGGTGGTGGGATGGTATTGACAAGGTTTATTAAAATGGTTTTCAAATAAAAGTGGTTTATCCTCTTTGTAAAAATATGAAAATATAAAAATCACTTCCCCCTTGAAAATGGGAACACTAGTTGAACAAATCTAGTTTTTGAAATGAAATTGGTAAATGGGTTGTACATTGTTTTGAGTAATCATGTTGAAAACCTTAGTTTTATATATTTTATTTAAAACCTGAAAATTTTGTTTCTTTTATTTTAAAGTATGTTCACTATGAAGAGATTATTAGGTAACCCTATTGAGTTTAAATACATACACCTATAGTTCTTTTCTATTTTTATCCCTTGTGTAGGTTTCATCTTGAGTTTTATCACCTTGAGTGATGTGTGATCATTATTTTGGAGAGTGACCAATAGGGTCACATGGATTTAGTTGGTCATTAGGTATGGTTGATTTATTAATATCATTCAGTTTTACTTCAAGTCTTGTTGTATACATTATGATCACTTTAGTTTTTATAAATGTGTATTGGGTTGTCCATTTCTTTCAGCAGTTTGTTTTATTATTTATATTTGGGATAAATAGTTCCCTTTTCTACTATAATGATTCCCGAAACTAATTCCCAGCATGTGGGGATCAGAAACTCCCTTTGGTCCATTCCACATTTCGGTTCGGTTTCCCAGTTCGGGGTCAACCCGGGATGGTTCGTGACTAAATGGTATCAGAGTATGTCTACTCTTAGTGGAACATTCTTTTTATATAACCATTTTTATTTGGAAAATTTCATGGTAGATGATGTTGGATTGTTGTAACTTGAGGGTTAGGTTCGGGAAGAGCATCGTGAACTCTTTCTCATTCCGATCATCATGTGTACATGGGATGTTTGGTTTTATTAGTTTCTTTGGTTCTTAAGGATTGTTTGGTGATTGGGATACAACATGGGGAGTTGGACTAATTGCCTATGTGAGCTAGAAGGTCCTAGCAAGACATGTTCATCCTAGTCATGGTTCTATGGAGGCTCTCTATGTTTGTGGTGTGTTTGAAATATGGCCACCAAAAATATGGTCAAGTCACCCACCGACACTAGTTCCCTTTTATGGATCTCTTAAACCATTCTCGAATTCTAAATTTTGTTTTGAAAATCCTTGTCTGAGAATTGTGGAAGTGGGTTTTCAATGCTTAATATAAGAATATATTTTTTATCATGTTGGGTTTCTTTTAAACAATATTTTTGTGATAAAGTGGAATGCTTTAATGGGATCATATTTCATTAATATAAACTTATAGTTTATTAAAATAAAATGGTGTGAGAAAATGAATTATTTTAAGATGATTCTATTTTTTAATGGATTGTTTGGGCTATTGAAGGGTTTCTGAATCTGATGAATTGTATTTGGGAATTGATTTTGAGAAGTTAGTGTTTTCCTAAAAAGGGTTTTGGCCTTTGTTGCAGTAGGATTAAGAAAAGAGACCTTTCCAAATTTTTTAAAATGGGAAAGGGATGTTTGAATGGAATGCTTTTTTGGTAGTTGTTTTAAAAGTAATTAAATGGGTTTTAAATAAAACATTTATTGATAAAATGTGGTTTTTTGAGATGCTAAAAAATATTTTGTATATAGTAAAGGGATTTTGATTGAGATTTACGGTGTTTATTTTTCAATCTTGGTAAAATAGTTTGTTGTGTGGAAATATGAAAATGGTTTTTGGATTCGTGGTTAGTATGCCTATGGAAGGTACATGATTTCTGAAATGGGTTGAAATTTTTGTCTTGTAAAATGAGGACATTTTTTATCCTTTGGTGTTTTCATGGGTGCTCACATGCATTGTTTTGTATATATATGTTGATGGATACTCGGTATGTCATAGTGGTTGGGTTCCCGGCGTGAGATGGAAATGTTATTGTGAGTGAGAGTTGATGAAAAACTATTGATGAATGTGAAAATAAACCAAGTTATTTTTTTTCAAAATTGTTTTAAGCTGAAAATTTTTTGTGTTTTTGGAAACCAGTGGTTATATAGGTTTTTTTCATGTTTTAGAAGTTTGTTTTGTTTGTTATGTTTCCTCATGACCTAAAAGTGATACTATTGGGGTGTTTTAATAAGGGATCTTGTTGGTGGCTCAGGATTGGAGGAATGTTTAGTGGGTTTATAAGGATATGATGGATGTTGTGATGTAGCCATAGATAGTTCTCTGTTGGATATACTTCCAATTGATCAGACTAAGGATTTTTTCAAACATTAAATCCACCACTTTGGATTATTCCTCAACTCGTTTTCCGGAATAGAGAGTTATTTTGTATTGATTTAAAGTATTTCCCATTTTTTATAATTATTTTGGATATAAAAGTTGTGTTTGGTGATGTTGATTTGTTTTTTTGTATTCCTCGTCCATTATACTCCTTGTTTAGAGTGAGAGAGAATGGTGTTATATATCTTTAATTTCCTACTTAAATTAAGGTATCTTATTGAGAAAGTGTGTTTTGTGGGGTGTTGTGATCCGTAACTCTTGGCTATATCATAGTAAATGCTTCAAACATCAGGGCTCCAGCTATATGCATTGAAGTGATGCTTTCCACGCTGTTAGGAAATTGCCAAAGGTGTGGGGAGCTCGACTAAGGTCTTTACATCACTATTGTGGTAAGTTAGTTTCTATGTTTTTATTGTGGTTTTTCATCACGATGATTTTTTATTTTATTTTTTACAAAGAGCATGTTGGACTTAATCCCTCACATAGTGTCAATGGTTAAGCCTTCTCGAATGTGGGTTTCCAACCAATTTCCCTGTGTGAACTACCAATGTGAATGAGGTAGGGTCTTGGTTTTACCTATTCCTGGGTGGAGAGTGTTGGGTGGTTTCTCTATTTATTGTTTTGGTTCAGTGGGCCAAAGATTGGGTCTCATTCCCTCCTCACCCCGAGTGGTGGGGGTTTTTATCCGTGCTAAAAGTGTTGGCCCAATTCATGTCCCCTCCATTCAAGAGTAGGTGGTTTAAATGTTCATTTTGTAACCCTCTTAACTTGGGTTTGTAGGTTTCTATGGGAGTGTTTTAGTGGGCTTGTGTAGGTGAGGCCCGATTCTAGTTCATGTTGAATTCTTTTTTGTTCATTTCTAGTTGGTCTCTAATGGTGGGGAGACCCATTGCAGGTATCAAAGATCTTGTTTTCCAGATTTTTCGGATGGTATTTTTGATTTAATGGTGGGGATCCCATTCCTGCCTCCCCCTAAATCCATTTTATTTCATGAGGTCACTTTTGTTTGGGTGATTTTTGGGTTTATTGGGAAAAGGCCCAACAATCTGGTTATTGGCTTGGTTGTGGAGGTGGTGGCTTTATCTTTCTATTGATTCTCCAGAATTGGTTGTGAGTTGATGTTTTATTTGAGAAATAGGCTTAACTACAATTGATGGTGGATGATATGTCTTTGGACTGAGAGGATGGACCATGTTGATAAGGAATCCTTAGGTTTTTATCTTTTATCTGGAAAGTGTTATAACTTTCTGAGGGCGTAAAGCATTAATGGTGGGGAGAATTGTCACACCTTGTTTTTCATGTCTTAGTTTTGATCTGGTTGTTTGGAAATAAGGATTATTTTCATGGGTTTTGGGTGAGAAAAATATTGAGTTTTGAACTTCCATCAATGTCTAATCATCCTTCCAGGGGTTCCCCATAGCATTTTTTGGTGTTTTTGGATAATAGTGTGGTTACTTCAAGATTTGGGCCAACTATGATCACATTCACAGATTTAAAAAAAATTACTTTAAAACTCCTTTGTTTTTAAAATTTTTTTACTCATTACACTTCCCACATATCCTTCCATGACCTATTAAATCCACAGTATCCATTTGGATCCCTTCTGAATTCATAATCATGGTGGATTTTGGTTATTTATTCAGGTATTGGGCAAGCCCGTGAGCCCATTTCTAGTTAATAAATGCTCTATTTCTTCAATATCATTATCATTATTTAATATTTTTCAGTGATTTCACCATTCAATCGATCCCAAAAACCCTAGACACACCCCTATGTTTAATTTTACATATTTTGAGGTAATTTTGTCTTGTATTAGAGAAATATTTCTTAGGGGTTCTCAAATCGTCTGGATTTGAAAAGGTAATTTTTTCCATTCATGAATCATTAATTTTTTTCTCTCATCCTCAAAAATATTCTTTCCATGGTTCTTCCAGACCTAAAGAGAATCTCCATGGAGTTCCAGGCCGTTCCATTTCCTCTAAGGGTTTTTATCTAAGGGAAGATGAAGAGTTCTTTAGTTTCCGAGGTGAGATTCCATCTCTGTTCTCCAACCTCTTCCTTAACCTTCCACATTATTTTGATTTCCTCTTCTCCCCTAGTCAATAATGAGAAAGTTTTATGTTATACAGTGATGTTTTATGGGTTTTTGGTTTGTTTAGGTCTAGTCTTGATAGATCTAGATTGTTTGGAACCGTGGCAGGTGATATCAGGTGTGTGTTTTCTTTCCTCCATGTTTTTGAGGTATGTTTCCCATTGCACATGTCCTTTTTATTTAAGATTCATCTTTCTAATGGTATTTTATCCCTCGACACATTATTATTATTGTTTTATAATCCTTAAATAACTTTATTTGGTGTGAAAAATGGTGTTTATTCCTTGTTTTGTGAAAAGTATTGTTGTTTTGTTATAAAAGTGCACACCAAGTGTTTGTTTAAATGATTTTTATCTATCTCACCTAGTTTGTGATGTTTAGAGCCTGTTTTAGGGTATTTTGAACATGTTTAAGTATATTTAATTACTTTATGACATGAAATTTGTATTTTTTTCCTATTTATAGTGCTTAAAATTAAATGTGTTATTACAGAGTGCATGCCATGTGTTCGGCAAGTTTCCTGGTTGGATTTTATGTGCTAAGTGTGATTTAAAATGTTTTTTTGGATTTATAAATTCATGGTAATCATGAAAAATGGTATTTTTGGTTCCCTCTATGGATTTATAATGAAGCTTTGATTGTAAAAACAAATGGGTTATTGGTTCATAACATGTTTTGGCATGATTTTCCAGAAAATGAACCATTTCACATCCTTATTAAAATAGTTGTGCCTTGGATGTGTTACCAGAATTTTTTAAGGGATTTATGAAAGTGGGTTTCTTATATAAATGGTTTCTATTCACCTCTTTATTAAAACTAAAATTTTAACCTTTGGAAAATATTAGTTTTGAGAAATGCCTAAAGGCCCGTTTGGAAACTTTTTGAAAAATGGTGAAATTATTTATTATTAAAACCTCTTGTGGATGGTTCTCAAGACATTATTGTATGTATATAATGGATGGGATTTATTTAATGAATAATTATTTTCATGCATTATGAGTGTCCCTCTAGTTTGACTCTTTATGTTCTTTTTTATTAATGGCATGAGATCGGTCCTTGGCGTGACTCGGGGTGACGTCTATTGTGAATTATTATTATAAATATGTTGTGATAAGATGCACAAATGGAATCATTTGGATCACCCCCATTAGATACCAGGTAAATGGGAACCTGAAATATTGATAGAATATTCAAAGAATGATTTCTGCACTGGTAGGTTATGGTACTGACCAGTGGCCCATAGTTGGTGGATATATTGGGTTCATTTCTATGGGATTTTCCCTCTGCTTGACTAAGAAAGGATGATCAAGAATATTGAGAATTTTGACTTCATCATGTGTGACATGTAAATGGGGATTAGGTCTCATTTAGTTGTTCCTTCTTATGTATTTTTTTCATGGAAATTAGTGGGATGATGTTGATAAGGTTTATGAAAATGGTTTTCAAATGAATGTGTTTCATACTTTTTCTACAAATCTGAAAATGAAAACATCACATTCCACTTGAAAATGCTATGGGGAAACAAGTTAAACAAATATAGTTTTGGAAATGATTATGGGAAATGGGTAGTAATTTGTTTTTGAGTAATCATGTGGAAAACATTCATTTTATAAAATGTAGTTCAAACTTGAAAATAATGTTTCTTTTTTTAAAGGATGTATATTGGGAAGAGATTATTGGGGTAACCTACTGTGTTTTAATACTCATGCCTATAGTTGTTTTTCTATTTTTAGACCTTGTGCAGGTTTCATATTGAGTTTGACCGCCTTGAGGGATGTGTGATCGTTGTGTTAGAGTGTGACTAGTGGGGTCACATGGAGTTAGTTCTTTCTGAGGTATAGTAGATTTAGTTGTATTTTTTAGTTGTACTTCATGCTTTGTTGTATACATGTAAATGTGTATTGGGATGTCTATTTCTTTTAGTTGTTTGTTTTATTATTTATATTTGGGATAAATCATTATCTTTTATATTCTAATTATGCCTGACACTAGTTTATAGCCCGTGGGGATTGGGAACGCCCTTCAGGACATGCCCTAGATTGGTTCAGTTTCCCAGTTTGGGGTCGACCCATGCTAGTCTATGACAATTGCCTTTTAAGGACACTCAAACTAATTGCGACAAAGGAGACAACCTATTATACTAGTTATTTTAACTAACATGAATGAAAATTGAATTTACCATGAAATTTGATAGAGTTAACGATGAAGTAAAATTGAAGGCCAACGTATTATTAATTTATATTGGAGTGTCTATTTTCATCTAACTATTTTTATACGTTTTAATAACTATGGGAATGTTTTTAATGGAAAAGGAATTTTGTTGAATGATGTAATTTGTAGTGCATGAATGTTATATGTGATGAGATAATGAATATGTTTTAAGAGTTTTCCTAAGAAAAAATATTGATGGTAGATAAAATAATAATATAATGAAATAAATTTTTAATAATAAAAGTGAAATGAATCTTAAGTGAATTTTTTATTGAAGATAAATTAATTTTGAGAACATGAAAGGAATATTTGCTGATTAGAGAAGTGATCGTCTAATTTTATAAATATTTTTTAACATTTTACATTGATTAATTTCATTTATACTTAATCACTTTCACCCATATTCATACTATTAATATTACTTTTTGGGTATTATTTATATGAAATGGAATTTTTATGAAAATCATTAAAAAGTGATAAAATTCATATTTTATCATCTATATTTGTTTCTAATTATTTTTATGTCTGTAGGTAAAAAATATGGATTAAACTAGATATCCCTCAGCCCAAGTGGAGTAAGCCACATGTATAACTCATGAGGGTTTTATAGTCAATCCAACCCATGGGGAGAACTTACTAGGGTAGAAGAAGATGAGCATAGGTTGCACATGGTGTACACATGAGGAGGAAGAGATACACCGACACATGGGAGAAGAGTCAGAGTGACATCGGATTGAGCATTTCACTGGTGCGGGGTGACACATAATAATGGTAGGGGTCCTCCATCCCCCATCATTATTCAATGTCTGTATTTGAAATGGGATCATTTATTTATCATTTCATTACCTCCTGTATTTTTGATGTGTGATGCATAATTTCTCAGGGTACAATTCACTTTCACAAATGATGTCATCCCATATTTTCCTACACATCATCTCCCTCAAACATCTCTACTATTCCATAGACATTGACTACTAAACTGTATAACCACATTGCCTAGTGATAGGGTGTTTTTTCATCAAATAGAGAATTAAAAATATCCATGCGATGAACGTGTCCTTACATTGTAGTCGACTCTAGAGCTTGAAATGATGAGAAAGAGGTTGCACCAAGGTCTATATATCGCACTATAGACATTATATTACAAATTATAAATAAAAAAGACAATAAAATGAATCTATTGAATCATGTTTCTATTGTTTCATGGTCTGAAATAAAGAGTAATATAACTTTAAAGATACAATATAGAGACATTGCTTGCACCGTAGGAAGGAGGATTAAGAAAAATAGATATTGAATACCACGACATAGTCTATATCTACATCATGGATATCCTGGATACAAAATTTATGATTGTTTTTATCTTAGTATGTGGTTGAGGTTGTGGTTCACATGTTATTATGTAACCATGTATTCCATATATGGGGAGATTTTGAATGAAATAAACCCTAAAGAGTAATAAAATTCCTATATCCTAGGGTTTGTGTCTGTAAAAAATTTAAATATATGAGGCTTTATCTCATTCAAATTCATGTTTAATGCTTTTGAAGGTGAATTTGAAGGAGTTTATGCATGTGATATCCACTGCATATATTTGGGGGTTTGAGTTCATCAAAGTTAGATATGATACAATATAGATAAAGTGTGAGGTTCAAAATTTAAGATCCATACTAAATATATATAACTAAGATACATATTTGGTTTAACCACTTCTATTACTCATAGATAATGATGGATATTATATATTTGTTCCACAAATGATCCCATGTATGTTGAAAAACATTTAGGTTAAGATATGTGAAAATATATAAATATATTAGAGAAGATTCAAAGATAAGATATGATATATAGACATGGAAATATATGTTGATATTGTTAGCTATAAATATGAAGTTATTGAATCTATAAAAAAGGAGAACCAACATTTGAAGGGAAGACAAATGGAGGGATACTCTGATGGTGGAGCTGGACCTAGTTCCTAGGTTAGTTTTTTTTCACTACCCTCTCATGGATATCATGAGAGGGAAAAATTCACATGCCATGTTTTATAATGTAAGAGGATAGTTTTAATAAAAAGATAATTATTTTATAGTCTGGGTGAAGATAATCTTGTGTTTATTAAAATTTAGTATCATTCCCTCTCTAACTTTTGAGCATGACCAATGCCTTAATTAGGGAGGGTCCATTCTAGTGTAGGTTCTAAAGTAATAACTTCACAATGAACTATAGATTCATCCTTAATTTATGATAAAACATGGGTTTTGGTTACCTATATAATTGATTAAACCAACTAATTGAGAGGGGAAATGATATTCATTAGTTTATATTGTGATTTCTGTAATATTAGGCTCACTTAAATCCATTTTAAAAAATCCACACCTATCATCAAATATTTTCTAATAAATTAATCCATGAACCTAAATTTATACATTCCTGGTACATCATATCTCATATTATCCTATGTTATCTTAGGTTAGTCTAATTAATTATTATTCATTCCTTTTATCTTAGGTATGAGTTATTTAATTATAATGTTATTCATAGTCCTTGTGGGTTCGACCATAGGCTCTCATGATCTATAATACACTCATGGTTATTTGATTAGTAGTTTAAGTACACAAATTTATAAAATAATTACCCAATGGAATTACTGACAACCAAAATCTGATCAATATTTTAACATTACTGTCAAATACTTGGTTAATTACATTAATTTAATAATTAGGACAAGTCTATACCCTTTTTCTATTACATTTTTGATTTTAGATAGTATATTTGTTTTTCATTTTTTCTCTTTTTCAATCTTAGAAATTCAACTAGTTATGATGGTAGGGATACAAGTCATGATGGAAGAACACACATGAATATTCACCCATGTTTAGTATCTAGAAAAAAAATCAAACTACAAAAAGTTGAAATTAAAATATAAGGGTGTGGGTCAAAACATCAAACATTGATCCCACATCCATACCCAAGTGGTGAAAAAGAACTCCTCCCCATGCTATGATTATTTTTCAATGATTATTGTCGAGAAATATATTTTTAGCATAATAATTCAAGGAAACCATGTTTGGATATCACATTCTAGATGAAATAAAATAACCAATCGATAGAATTAAATATCCTAAAAATGAATCTGAGGTTATTTTTATTTTCAATTTCTGGACTGATAATGAAGCTGATTTTTTCGAGGTGGTAGCCTACACCAAAAAAGTATAAGAGATAAAAAAGAAGAAAACCCCTAAAAATGGAATATGAAAATGTGGGAGAGAAAGGAATGATTAATCCTAAACATTGGGATAACATGGTGAATATTTTGTGAGAGTAGACTAAAAACCAAGAAGGTATAATAAATATAGATGCTACTGAACTACAGATTGAATATTATGAAATAATTCATCCCAAAGAAGAATAATATGATTATCATGTTTAAAAAACATTGGTTTTTTCACATATGATCATATGTTTTTTGATTTTGGTTACATCTTCTAAGTAATTAATATATGTAAGCGGAAGTTATGGATGATATTAAAAAGTTAGTTGAATAATTTCATATTTAGCCATAAGAATTTTGTGATAAAGAGTACTGTTACAAAGTGAGGAAAACTCATGATAATATAAACCACTACTTAGGGTAGTATACTACATGTTTCTCTAATTTATTTTAAAATAAGTTTTCAAATAGTTAGAAGAGAATAATTCCCTACACTAACAACAATGACAGAACTAGGAAAATCAAATACAGTTGGCACTATATCCTACTCCCATCATGTGACCTAGTGAAGTAAGGTTGAGCTAAAACACCATAACCAATAAGGGATTTCAGGAGGAAACCCACATTTTTTATTCTCTAGGACTTTAGTATTTAATGTCTTTTCAATTATATTTATAAACTAATAGTTGATTGTAATCCATTTTTTTCACCTTCATGAGAATGGGCCAACACTTTCACTATTTAAATTTTATTTTTATGCCCATGACGATTCAAGGAATAAGGACCTATGGAAACAAGAAAGGTGAAAAAATATGATCTTAACATCCAAATTGAGTAAAAATTAAATTTTATATTTCATTTATACCCCCAATTACAAAATATATTTTTATGATTAGATGAAAAACTTTATACCCACACTTAGATTATTGCTTTTATTTTGATCCATGATACATATAATTTTTATGAACCCTAGGATTCCATGATTTAATTTTCATGTTGATGGAGTTGAATAATTAATATGGGGGGATTGAATTATTAAATTCAATAATATTAATTTTGATTCAATGAACTGTGATTTTTATTTTTAGTCACATGTAGATAAAAATTTTCCCTTACCATTTTTCATGCGTTGGATTTCAGAAGTTTATGTTTATTTATTTACTACTATTTAAAATGAGATGAATGATTGAATTTTAATTAAATGTTTCTCATTCATAGTAATATTCCTGATCTAATATTTTCTAATCTACCTTGAGTAATATTTCTTGAGAGATGTTGGGAGATGTTACCCACTAGGACTTTCATTTGATCTTGTCAAAATAATGATTATAAAAATTAACTTTTAAAATTATTATTTAATTTTATTAATTTATCCATTATCCTTGAGAACCACCTTTTAAATTAATTATAATCAATACCTTAGAGTCCATAAATGGTCATTGATGGAAAAGAGCTACATTACAATCCTATTTTATCCATTCCAACACTTAATATAGTTTTACTCGTGATTATCGAAGTCCACATGAGGTGGAGAGGGTTATTCATGGTTAAGAGGATGTGTTTTATTTAGGAAAAATGTTTTGGGAGTTTTAATTGAATATTTGGTAAGGGTTCAAAATAAATTATTCATTTTCTTATTTCCACCCCTATATGAAAAAAATTATAAAAAATTGGTTGAGTTTTGGAGGGTCAAAAATCACAATTACTCTAAAAATTATTTTTATCATTTGGGTTGGTTGGTGGATATAATAATTGTACTAGATTAAAATTTACAAAAAAAGTTGAAAAGATAGTTTGAAAAAAAAAGATAAAAAAAGGAAAAATATAAGAAAAAAATAAATAGTGTATATTCATTCATGGTTCATGGACTAACATTGAGCTTGGGATGTGGGGATTATTATAACACACCGAGGTTTCGTAGTACGTTATCTCTTTAAAATAATTCAATAGCTTGCACCTCACACAACATCGAGTTTGAGGTCACAACGACTTACCAAATTAGTAGTTCAAAAGTAGTTATTAATATTATTAACCAAATTTTAAATTTTATATATTACTTATAATTTTAACATCCATATTATGTGTTTCTAATACATAATATAAGAAAAAATTCATATTTTCAGATAAACGATGTATTTTTCCAAAAAATCAATTTTACCACCTTTTAATGGAAAACCCTTTTTAAATCTAATATTTGATACTTTTATAAATTCAATTTGACAAAATTAAATTTTTATTTATAATCGGGACTTAAAATTTTATTTTAGAGAAATTTTCGGTGTTTTTTTCATAACTTTAATATTTGGGTGAATAGTGAAAATACTAAATTTTAATTGAAAACAATTTTTTCAATAAAAATAATTAATAGTGTTAAATTATACATTTAAATGGTTTGGAAGTATAATTAGATTATATTTTTACTATTTAATCCAATGTTGGTCATTGGAATTAATTTCACTTTGAAATTATACATAAACAAGTGTCAATCTTTTGAAAGTTATTGTTTCTTAAAAACACGCTATCTGTTTTGACAGTGGGAATTAATTTTAAATTAATTAATGCTACTTATATGTTTGGAATTTGGTAAAATAGACATCATTTTTGAATTCGGAATATTAAATATAGCTTAGGCTGATTTTTTGGTATTTTTCGAAAAACATCAATTTTTGATGAATAGTAAAACCACTAAGTAGTAGTTAAAAAACTAAATTCTTCATTTGAATGAAAATTTACTGCTTCTGTGAATTGAATTTCAATAATATGACATACATGGTTGTTATTAGTAAGTAAAATGTGGTTTAATAAGCTAAAAATAATCTTTTGTGTATAGTAACTTTTGAATTTTATTTACCGTGGTTAACGGTAAATAGGGTAATTCAAGCTAAAAAGGAATTTTATAACAATACAAAATAACCTTAACACTTTTTCAAAACTTATTTAATGAGTTATTTCAGACCATTGGCATCTTTGAGTCTATTTTTAGACCACATGGAGCAACTTAAGAATGATAATGAAACTTTATTTTAATTAACTTAAAGTAAAGACAAAAATTACATTAACATATATTGTTTAGTATATCAATTATAAATGGGTTTATATATGTCATATTTTCTACTATAAATATTCATTTTAAATATAAAAATATTTCCTAAATTATGTTATTTTTTTATAATTTATAGACATAAAATAAATTAAATTCATTATGACACGATAATGATGTAGTATTTACCTAATTAATAAATGATTTAAATAAATAAGATTATTAATATTAAAACAATATCCAAAACCTGTACAATTATTATTTGATGATTTTATTTCTAACATGATTCATCTTATCTTGTACTTTAATGAGTTTTGGACCCTTTGAAACCAAAGATAAGTTTATAATAAAATAACATTTTCAAATATTCCTAAAGAGCCCCTCCTCCCCCTTATAAAAGGACACCACTTCTAACCCATTCCTCACACCTCTCAAGCCCATTTTCTCTTCCAAACCCTACCCAAATAATCTCTCAAGATCCATCTCTTACACCTTGAAGCCTTACCTTAGGCATAAGTCACTTCAAGAAGCCCATTTGTTTCAAACCAAAGGGAGTTACCCAAATTAAAGGTAAAGGTTTCTCTTAACTTCTTTTCTTTTATTTTACTTCTCCAACCCCTAAACTCTTTTTATTCCTTTATTTTATAAAACAAATTTTCCTAAATATACTAGGATATTTTTTGAGATGGATTATAACTACACTTACACACACCTCCATCTAATGGGTAAAAAACATACTGTTTTTGTGGATGGAAAACTATTACCTCGTGAAATGTTGATTGTTCAATTATCTCCTACAACATATAATTGTGGAAATTAACATGGAACTGTATTTATATATGATATATATTTTGTTTATGTTTTATTTATCCTTTTGTATTTTCCATTTATAGCATACCTTTATGTTTTCCATTATGGGTAAAACGTGATAATTTCATTTGAGAAAATGCAGACTACCGCCCCCTCAGAGTGATATGACTCTTTAATGCCTTATGTGGGATGTAAAAAGGATGGATTTAATTATATTATATATGATATAACACTAGAATTATAATATAACTCTATATAATTATTTTTTAATTCCATTAAAATGAAAAATATAAATGAGTGTAGCGTTGTACGTACAACTTACCGTCTCTATGAACGGTGCATTTCATTTCTTATCTCCAAATATTCTGTACTATTATAAATACATATATATACTGGATATATAATATATATATATGATATCTAAATCATTTATATAGTTCTGGAGATTAATAAAAATATTCCCACATGGAAAAATTATAATTATAACAAGTTCATTTTTGACTCAAGTTCCGAACATTGATAAAAAATAAAATATGAAATCAAATAATTAACTAATTGTTATAGCAAGGAATTAAGTGATATAAAAGGAATAATAAACTTGAAAATTTTCATAATCAAGTATAAATTAACTTATGTTTATTATTTAGGAAGAACAAGGAACATACAAGACAAGTCAGACTTGAGGTAAGGGGTTTCTTATCTCACTCTTAATTTCGTGAGATTTCCATTTTTCAACACTTATTTATTAAATGTAAGGTATTTTTTAATACCATTTGACATATATTTTCATTATTATCTTTATATTCTTGGTATTAAGTGATTCATTTGGTGGTTATTATGTTTTTGTCACATGACACCATTGATTACAATGTGGTAAGAGGATTTCATCTCACTTTTTATTTCCATGAGATTCATGTTGTATTGCCACTATTTCCTTTTGTGGGGTGTATGTACTAGCCATGATTGTATTCCTTGTGTAAAATAATTTAATATATTGGTATTTAAAACTTCATTGTATGATACTTCTTTCATGTGGTGTATGTTTCTTGAGTTACCAAATCGGAAAGGGAATTTCAAATTTCAATTCCCACTCATTATGATTTACGCATACTTCATTGATTGTTTTATTCCCAGATTATGTGTGAAATCACTATTTATTATTTATATAGTGATTTACACTCCCCTTGGTGTGGATATACTTTTGATACACATAATCACTCCATTTATTATTTCTCAAGTCACTGATATGAACTTGATAAGAGTAATCTTAACTCAATTTCCACTCATTGAGTTAAACATTCAAGTCATTGGTGTTGTTTTTACAAGAATACATGTGAATGTCATCTGATTTATTTACACTGAGTATCCTATCATATTGGGTGTATTTATATTTTTCACACATTATTATGTCATTGATTTATCATAAACCAAAGTATACGGTCTTTATATGCGATTTTATCTCAATTTACATTCCATTGAGACATTTTTTGTTGTTATACACCAATTCACTTTTATTGGGTTTATATAATGTACTTTGACATAGTATATCATGGATCCATTTTTTATAATGATATTATAATTTTTTTATTACCTCAATTATTTGAATTCAAGTGTCTCTCTTTTAGTATGGAACTCTAACTAAAATATCATTTTAAATTTTCTAAAAATTTATTCTTCCAAATCTTTCTCATTAATTCCCATGTTTTAAAAATGATTTTAAGGATTTATTTATATGGACATTAATTTTTTAAAAGTAAAATTCATTTTAAACGTTTCAAAGTGTTATGGGACACTTTGATTCAAAAATCTATTTTAAACGGATTCTAGATAAATAGTGAGACTTTCATATTTTTTTACGAAAAAGGGGGATATTTCTATCAAATAGTTTTGATGATTATTTTCATCTAAGTCAAAATCCATCATTATTCTTGATTGAGGTTTATATGTTATAATAAAATCATCCATATTGTATTGAATGAGTTATTTTTGACAGTGGATGTGCTATTTTTATAACATTCATGGTTTGTGGTTAAGGTATTCACATTTCATATGCTAGTTTTAATATGAATTTTTATATTGTATTTCACCCTTTTCATATGAGAAATGCATTGGACTTAGTAAGTGATGGGTGGAGCCCGCTATAGCTCTTTGATGCATCGGTAGGTCTCATGAAACAAACTAGTGTCTTGGCAAAAGGCCTTGAAAAAATCTTATTTTTAGTCTTGGCACGAGGCCTTGACAATGTGGTTATGATGTCTTGCATTATGCATTCCATCATTATGAAATTAGCTGTTGATATTACATTTGATTATTAGACTAGTAGAATATCCATGTGAATAAGTAAATGGAATTATTTGATTTATATTTTCCATAGTATGCTGATGTTTAATTTTAAAAGGATTTTTTTTTAGTCTTATACATTGTCTTAAATGTTTATTCTTATTTATGAAAGTTTTCACTATATTGTTATTCTTACTGAGCATCTGAGCTCACCCCGTTCTATGTTTTATTTTTCCCAGGATGTGAAGAAGTAAAGTCTGATTAACCTACAGGTATAGGCCAAGGATATGAGTGTGTTCAAGGGGGACACAATGTTATTTTTATTTATTTCATGATGTAATGTAAAACTTATGTATTTATCTAGTATTTCCAAGGAAAGTAAACTGTTCAGTCTTTCGAGACATGATTCCATGTATCATCCTAATGTTTTAAAATAATGCAATGACTTTGGGCTTCCAGGGTCGATCCATTATAGTTGGTATCATAGTAAGTTTAGTACAAACCTTGGAAACTACATTTAGATAAACTTTTATTATATCATATTACCCTAAGATAGACTTCGAGGATTAGTATATAAGAATTTCCTAGAATTTTGGTAATGTAGAGATTTTGTGTTTTTTCCAAGCAATAAAACCCTGTCTGAATACGATCGGGTATAGGCGGCTCTGGAACAGTTGTAACTAAGAGTAAAAACTCTGACAAGGAGTTTTGGGCTTGACCCGGGGTATCCTGGTACATAAAAACGGGCCATGTTGCACTCTTGTTTATGACACTCCTGGGGGATATGCTTAGGATAATTTACACTTTCATTACAAACTAATTTGATGGATTTTAATATAAGATGAGAATAAATGAACTTTTTTAATTCTAATGTGTTTTAAATTGAGAATAAGGTGTCATGATATTCTTTAAGTTATTTTATGACTATTGTTTCTCACATAATGCTTTTTGGTTTTAGTCAATGTCTGGATTCGAAGGAAGTCATAGTAACTTTGATCATGATGTACAAGGTGGGAACAGTGGTGAAAATGAGCAACAAAATGAAATGTTGATAGGTGTAAAAGATATCTTGTTCATGCCGAATCAGTTTTCCCAAAATATGATCAACAACATATATAGTAACCAACTCCCAGACTCAACAAAGAAGAGAAAGGAGATGAATGATAAGATCTCCTGTAGTGGAGACCGTGGAGAAAAAAACCTCAATTTCCATAATGCAAGAAATGTGGAAGGAGACACCCAGGAAAGTGTCTCAATGGAAAAAATAAATGCTTTATGTGTGGGAATGAAAGAAAAAAATTAATGAATTGTCAAGGAAAAATTAAGTGTACTATAGAAGAAAATAAAACTGATCCCAAGAATCCATTTACAGTCACTTTCCGAAAATGTAGGGGACCTTGGAATTTCCCGAGTTAATTCCCTATTCTATAATATAACATCTTGGTCAAGGAGGAACCTATGTGGAAATAAATGGATGGAGATATTTTTAAAATTATTAGTGCTATTTGTTGATGTGATTACTTTGGAAGACTTTTCTATTGTATGTGTAACCCTGTAGTTTGTTATGTGAAAATACTCTTCGAGGAAGAATTATATTTTCTTTTGTGGATATAGTTATAAATTACTATTTGGGTTTATATGATCCTTGAATTTGAGGCAATTACAGGTTATTAATTTTTAGGATGAAAATGTAAGGTATGAGATAATATTTATGGTTAAATTATGATATGGTTATTTTGAGTAATTTATATCATTTTGGGAATGTTATAAAATAAGGTTTTTTTAAAAAAAATACAACACGCAGAACATGTGACAACCCGTCATGTTGGAAAAATCTGTGGGAATTGAACCCACAACCAAAGTGAGACCAGGACTTATCGCCTAACACTGGACTACGTGAAGTCCCAGGTTAGTGTGACTAATTATTTTTAGTTAAATGATTTTATTGATAAATAATAAGTTGATTTTTAATCTTATGTTTTATCAAATATATATCCTTAGTGTAGGAAACTGATTTGGGGATTAAGAGATAAATGTTATTTTGAAAGACGTTCTCTTAGTTGGGAACACTATATGCCTAAGGAAAATTGAATACTATGGGATTTCATTGGAGGAATAATGGTGGATTTTTATCTATTTTTTTATTATGGATTTACATATATTTGGGTTATTTATGGAAATAATTAACCTATAATAGAGAATATGTTATTAGGTTAATTACTTTTAAGTATGTTAATTTAAGAGTAGTCAATGTTATTTGGAGATACAATTTAATGTGGAAGACTACATAAGAAATCTCTTCTAGGTTTTGAGTTTAAATATTAGTTTGGATTATATCGAAATATTTTATGGAAAATTGTTTATTGAATGGTATTTATTGAACATTGGGTATTGTTAGTTTAATTTTAGAAATTAAGATTAGTATTTCTTTCTCTAAAGGATTGTCCTTTTTGGGGATCATCTGATCTTTTACTAACCATTTTGGTTTCAGTTAATATCTAAATAAAAGTAAAATATATAGTTCAACTTTTGTGGATTATGTGATTCTCTATATTTTGATTCTAGTTCTTAAGGTAGACCAATTCATCTTGAATACTCATCATTTTGAGTGAAAGATGAGATTCTGGTAGGAATTAGTTGAATGATGACACTCTACTTTTCAATTATATATTTTCCCATATTCTATGAATAAATTAATTCTTAAACATCAGGTAAGGGATATTCAAACAAAAAAATGTGTTATCCTAATACCTAATGTTTTGTTGAACCAACAATATTTTAAATCATCATAGATTGATGAATTTACGACCCTTAATTTAACACTTGTTTGTGATTGATGATATCAATAAATCCCTATAAATATTTAAGTTTTTCTTCTAATTATGTGTCTATAATTTCCACAAATGTTCTCCTAATAGAGATCATAATTTGGTGGTGACTTTTTCATTTCACTTTCCCACTTTTTAATACTAAATTTTATTAACCCAATTTTTGATGTGGGTTTTCCACAGAGGTATTTTTCTATTTTTAACCTTTTATTTTTGAAGAAAAATTTCAAATTGTGAGGATGAAATTTATTGAAGGTGGGGAGAATGTAACACCCCAAGGTTTCATAGTACGTTATCTCTTTAAAATAATTCAATAGCATGTACCTCACATGACACCGAGTTTGAGAGCACAACGACTTACCAAACTAGCCGTTCAAAAGTATTTATGAATATTATTAACCAAATTTTTAATTTTATATATTCTATATAATTTTAAAATCCATATTTTCTGTTTTTAAGACATAATATAAGAAAAAATTCATTTTTTCAGACAAAGTATTTTTCAAAAAAAATCAATTTTACCGCCTTTTAATGGAAAACCCTATTTAAATCCAATATTTGATACTCTAATATATTAAATTTGACAAAATTAACTTCTTATTTATAATCGGGACATAGAAATTTAGTTTTGATAAATTTTTGGTGTTTTTATGATTAATTTATATTTAGGTGAATAGTGAAAATACTAAATTTTAATTGAAAAAAACTTTTTTAATCAAAATAATTTATATTTTTCAATTATAAATTTAAATGTTTTGTAAGTATAATTAGATTATATTATTACCATTTAATCCAATTTTTTTAATTGGAATTACTTTCACTTCGAAATTATACATAAACAAGTGCCAATCTTTTGATAGTTATTATTTCTTAAAAACATGCTATTTGTTTTGACAACGGAAATTAATTTTAAAATAATTAACGAAACTTCTATGTTTTAAATTTGATAAAATAGATATAATTTTTGAATTTGTAATATAAAATATATCTTAGGCTGAATATTTAGTATTTCTCTGAAAAACATCAATTTTTGATAAATAGTAAAACCACTTAATAGTAGTTAAAAACAGAATTTTTCATTTAAATAAAAATTTACCACTTCTATGAATTGAATTTCAAAAATCCTATATACATGGTTGTTATTAGTATGTAAAATTTGTTTCAATAAGATGAAAATAATTTTTTATGAATAGTAACTTTTTACTTTTATTTACCACGGTTAAAGGTAAATAAGGTAATTGGAGGTAAAAAAGAATATTATAATAATAGAAAATAACCTTAACACTTTTTCTAACCTTATTGGATGAGTCATGGAAGACCATGGGAATACATGGGTCGATTTTGGGACCCCATGGATCTACTTAAGAATGATAATGACACTTTATTTTAATTAACTAAAAGAAAAGACAAAAATGACATTAATAAATATCTTTTAGTATATGAATTTCTACATGGGGTTATATAAGTTATATTTTCCACTATAAATATTCGTTGAAAATATAAAAATATTTCTTACATTATGATATTTTTTATAATTTTTAGACATCAAATAAATTAATTTATTTATGAGACAATAATGATGCGGTATTTACATCATTAATAAATGATTTAAATAAATAAGACTATTAATATTAAAACAATATCTATAACCTGTCCAATTATTATTGGATGATTTTATTTCAAAAATTAGTCCTCTTATATTCAACTTTAATGGGTTTTGGATCTTTTTAAACCAAAGATATGTTTATAATAAAATAACATTGTCAAACATTCTTAAAGATCCCGTCCTCTCCCTTATAAAAGGACACCACTTCTAACCCATTCCTCACACCTCTCAAGCCCCTTGTCTCATCCAGACCCTACCCAAATAAGCTCTCAATATCCCTATATTCCACCTATAATCCTTAACTTAGGCATAAGTCACTTAAAGAAGTCATTTTGGTTCAAACCAAAGGGAGTTACCCAAATTAAAGGTAAAGGTATCTCTTAACTTTTTTTCTTTTATTATAATTCTCTAACCCCTAAACTCATTTTATTCATTTATTTTATAACAAAAACAGTATCATCGCTATACTTGGATGTATTTATGAGATGGATTCTAACTACACTTACACACACCTCCATCTAATCGGTAAAAGAACATACTTTTTCTGTAGATGGAAAACTATCGCCTCATGAAACGATGATTGTTCAATTATCTCCTACCACATCTCATGGTGGTCATTAAAATGACACGTTATTTGTATATGATATATATTATGTTTATGTTTTCTGTATGATTCTGTATTTTTCATTTATATCATACCTTTATGGTTTCCATTATGGGTAAAATGTGATAATATCATTTGAGAAAGTGGGGACTACCACTCCCTCAAAGTGATATGACCCGTTAATGCCGTATGTGGGATGTATAAAGTATGTAGATAATGATATTATATAAGATATTATACTATAATTATAATATAATTATGTATCATTATGTTTTAATTCCATTAAAATACAAAATAGAAATGAAAGTATCGTTCATGCGTACGTACGACTTACCGTCTCCATGAACGGTGGATTTCATTTATTATATCCAAATGTTATGTACTATTATAAATACATATATATACTAGGTATATAATATATATATGATATATAAATCATGTATATCACTTTGGAGATAATGTACTTTTGACCACATGGACAAATTGTAATTATAACAAATTCATTTTTTGACTGAAGTTTCGAACATCGATAAAATATCCAATATGAACTCAAATAATTAAATAACTGTTATAACAAGGTAATAATAGATATAAAAGGAATAATAAACATGAAATATGTTCTTAATAAATTAAAAATTAACATATGTTTATTATTCATGATGAACAAGGAACGTACAATACAAGTCAGACTTGGGGTAAGGGGTTTCTTATCTCACTCTTAATTTCATGATATTTCCATTGTTCGCCACTTATTTATTGGATGTGGTGTATTTTGTAATGCCATTTGATATATATTATCATTACTATCTTTATATTCATGGTATTATGTGATTCATTTGGTGGTTATTAACTTTTGGTCACAAGAATCGATTGATTACAATGTGGTAAGGTGATTTCATCTCACTTCTTATTACCGCGAGATTCATGTTGTGTTGCCACTATTTACTTTTGTGTGGTTTATGTACTAGACATAATTGTATTACTTGTGTAATATAATTTAATCTATGGGTATTTAAAACTTAATTTTATGATCCTTCTTTCAGGAGGTGTATGTTTCTTGAGTTACCAAATCAGTAAGGGAATTTCAAATTTCAATTTCCACTCATTATGCTTTACACATACTTCATTCATTATTTTACTCCAAGATTATGTGTCGAATCTCTATTTATTATTTATTTAGTAATTTCCACTCCCCTTTTTGTGGATATACTTTTGACACATATAATAAATCCATTGATTATTTATCAAGAAATTGATATGAACTTGATAAGAGTAATCTTAACTCAATTTCCATTCATTGAGTTAAACATCTAAGTCATTGTTGTTGTTTTTACAAGAATATGTGTGAATTTTGTCTGATTGATTTACACTGAATATTTAATCATATTGAGTGTATTTATATTTTTCATACATAATTATGTCATTGATTTATCCTTAACCAAAGGATAAGGTCTTTGTATGGTATTTCATCTCAATTTACATTCCATTGAGACTTCTTTGTTGTAATACACCAATTCACTTTTATATGGTGTAAATAATGTACTTTGACATAGTATATCACGAATCCCTTTGTTCTCATGATATTATAATGTTTTTATTATATCAATAATTTTTATTCATCTGTCTCTCTTTTTTTAGGAACTCTAACTAAAATATCATTTTAAACATTTCAAAGATTTATTCTTCTAAATCTTTCTCATTAATGTCCATGTTTTAAAAATGATTTTAAGGATTTATTTATATGGACATTAATGTTTTAAAATTAAAATTCATTTTAAAATCTTCAATGTGGTATGGGACACTTTGATTCAAAAATCAATTTTAAACCGCTTCTTGATAAAAAGTGAGACTTTTAAATGATTTCAAGAAAAAGGAGGATATTTCTCTCAAATAGTTTTGATGATTATTTTCATCTAAGTCAAAATCCTTCAATATTATTTATTTAGGTGAATCTATTATAATACAATATTCCATATTGTTTTGAATGAGTATTATTTACTGTGGATGTGATATTTTTATACAATTCATGGTATGTGGTTAAGGAATTGACATTTCGTATGCTAGTTTTAATATAAATGTTTAGATTGTATTTAACCCTATTCATATGAGGAATGCATTGGACTTAGTAAGTGATGGGTGGAGCCCACTATAGCTCCTCGATGCATCAGTATGTCTCATAAGATAAACTAGTGTCTTGGTAAAAGGCATTGACCAAATCTTATTTGTAGTCTTGGAACGAGGCCTTGGCTATGTGGTTATGATGTCTGGAATTATGCATTCCATCATTATGAAATTAGTTATTGATATTACATGTGATTATTAGACTAGTAGAATATCCATGTGAACAATTAAATTGAATTATTTGATTTATCTTTTCCATATTATTCTGATGTTTAATTTTAAAAGGATTTTGTTTTAGTCTTATACATTTCCTTTAATGTTTATTATTATTTATGAAATTTTCCACTATATTGTTCTCCTTACTGAGGATCTGGGCTCACCCCTTTATATATTTTATTTTTCACAAGATGTGAATAAGTAAATTAGGATTAACCCATAGGGATAGTCCAAGGATATGAGTGTGTTCAATGGGGACACAATGACATTTTTATTTATTTCATGATGTAATGTAATACTTATGTATGTATCTAGTATTTCCAAGGATACTAAACTAATCGGACATTTGAGAGATGATTCCTTGTATCATGCCAATGTATTAAAATAATTCACTATCTTTGGAAATCTGGGGTTAGGGCATTACAATGATATAATTTTTTATAAGTGAATTTCATTATAATTTACTTATGAATATAATGAACTATTATTTAGAGTTAATCTTCCTTTTGGACCTAATTTTTTATAGAAATACCTACCTAACCTTAATCCTAAAATTCATATAATCATAATTTTTTAGACCGCGTGACTACATGTTATATTTTTTTCAATAAATTTTAGAATTTAGGTCTTATTCAAGTTCAAAAATATGTTACTTATACCTAATGTATGGGAACAAATATATATAATTTTTACCCAGAGTGATGAGAGAAGATAAAATATGGTGAGGTAAATCATAAATTTTCCTGTTTTAGAATGATAAATTAAGATTATTGAATGGAATAAATTAGAAGATCCAATATTTTTAAGGGGGAGATTAAATACATTCCTGACTAGTGACGAGATTGACTCATTTTCCAAATGAGACACTTGAAAGATCATTCACCTTAGTGATATATTTTTGGGTTTTTTTTAATTTTAAATATTTTTATCATGGTGGTGCTCTTTGTAATTCAATTTTGATATATATTCCAGAGGGAAACAATTGTTTCAGTATAAGGGATTTCACAGTCCAATTCTTTTTATATTTTTGAAAATTTTCATTGATAAATTTCATTTTTTTACTAAAGTTTTTTCAATAATATTCTAAATTTTAATATTAATTTTTTGGTATTATTTATTTTAAATGAAATTTTTACAAAAATAAATAAAATATAGGTAAAATTCATTTTTTATCATGTATGTATTTTTTAATTAATTTTTATGTGTTTCTATATAAAATAGAGAGAATCCTAGATAGCCCAAAACCTTAGGGTAGCAGGCCACATGGATAAATAATGAGGGTCACATAATTAACATTTCCCTTAGGGGGATACTACTATGGCAAAAGAACAAGAGTATATGTCCTTAATGGTGTGCACATGATGTGGCAGAGCTACACCAACACAAAGAAATGGAGTCCATGATATTGTGGGAGGAGTGTTTCATTATCACGGGGTGGAACACAGTGGATGAAGGGGCCCTTTGACACCTTTCCATAATTGATTCCCTATTTTGATATATTATCATTTATTAAGTAGAGCTCATATGGTAACTTTTTTTATATGGGATGCATAATTTCCTAGGCTACTGTGGACTTTCCAAAATAGTGTTATCCATCTTTACCCATATGTTATCTCCCTCATAATTTTTTTACATTGTAGATGTTGACCAATAATCCTAGAACAGACATGGCTAGTGATGAGGAGGTTAAGATGCCACTAAATATTGTAATAAAGCTATGTTGTAACCATTGATTTGCATCATAGTAAACTATAGAGCTTGAAATAATGAGAAAGAGAATATACTATGGTACTTACATCACATTGTATCCTCTTTATATTGGAGAGTGAAAAGAAATAAAATAAAATTAATATTTGGTGCTATGTTTTTTGTTTTGATGTGGTTATAAATGATGAATAAGATAGCTTTAAGTCTTTATCGTGGAGACATTTCTTCAATTTAAGGGATGAATATGAAGATAAATAGATAATGAAAACTATGGTGTGGTCTATTTATGAGTCATGGAGACCCTTTATTCAAAAGAGAAAATGGTTTAACCTAAGGATATGGTTGAATTTAGGGTTTATAAGCTTTTTTATAGCCACGAATTCTATACATGGGATATTTTTTAAAAAATAACCCTAATGTCATATTAGACTTCCTATGTCACATGATTTTTATCGACCATATATTTAAATACCTGAGGTTTTCTCTCAAGAACGTTTTTGATGAGTTATTTTAAAGGTGGGGTTTAATGTGGTCATACACATGATATCAACTGCATATCAGGGGGTATTGAGTTCATCAAAGTTAGAGAAGTTACAAGAGAGATAATGTGGGAGGTTCAAAATTGAAGATCCATACTTTAGATAAAAAACTATGGTACAAATTTTGTTTAGACACTCTACTCCCACCAATATAGTTAGAGATCGAATATCTGTTCCTTTAAATATCCTATATATATTGAAATAATTTTAGGATGAGAGATGAGAAAATATATCAAGAGATAAGAGAATATTCATAGGGAAAATATGACTGATACACATGGAAATATCTATCACGACCGTTTTCTATAAATATGAATTCATATATACTATGAACAAGGGGAATCAATGTCAGAAGTGATTATTATTGAAAGATGGTTACAACAACTCGAGGATCCAGATCATCTTACTAGGTTATTTTTTATTTTTATCTATCATATCATAGCTATCATGATAATGTTGAATTTTTCTTCCTGGTTTTCTAATGTAAGGGTATTTATTAAAAAAAGTCAAATTTTATTATGGTTCTCATGAAGATAATCTTGAACTTATTCGAATTTATTATCTCTATCTTTTACATTGATCATGAGAGATTCATTATTTAGGGAGGGTGCATTGTAGTGGATGTTGTAAAGTAATAATTTCTCCATGAACAATAGATTCATCCTTGATTTATGTTTAAATATTTTTTTGGGTACTCATCTAATTTATTAAACTAAGTAACTAAGAGGGTAAATGGGTTTCATTAGATTAGAGTATATGTGATCTAAGTGAAGGTTCAGTTAGATCAAATTCCAATAACTATATATACATCATCATGTATTTTATACTAATTTAATCCATGAAACTAAATATATAAATTCATGTTACATCACATCTCATCTCATATAAGGTCTTCTTACGTTATCCTAGATAGTTATTTTACATTCCTTATATCCTAGATATTAGTTACCAAAATATAAAGTTATTCCTAGCCCTTGTGGGTTTAACATTAGGGTCCCAAAAGATATACAATACTTTTAGTTAGTTTATTTTTAGTTTAAGAAAATAAATTTCTAAACTAATTACAAGTTGAAATTAACAACACCTAGTAGAAAATAAAAAATTATATGAAAGGATGGGTATAATGAACCAATAAACAGAATGAAAAAATTATAGCGTGTGAAAAAAATATTTCACATGAAATTAATAAAGAAAATATAAAATAGTTTTGATTTTATATAGTATATTTAAAGTGAATCCTTGGTAAAATAATATCATGAAGGAAAGAGATATATAGAGTAAAAAAATCAAAATCATGTTGAGTACGAAAAACTTGGAAGAATGTTGTGTAGAGTATAAACATGTGATCAATTATATTTAGTAGATATCTAGGAGAAGAAATGTTTCAATTAGAACATAAAAGAGATATATCAATAGGATAGGTAAGAAATATTGTGATGAGTAAAAAGTATCTCTTAGTGATTCCTTTTTAGAAAAGGAAGGACAACATTGAATGAGGGAGATCAAATATTAGCAAAGTAACCATATGTTTTCCATGTTTCTCTAAAGTTTTCTTAGTCCATTTTTCAAAGATCCTTGGAATATGGCGAAGGTAATTTTTTCAAGTCCACCTATGCACCCAACTTACCACACCCAAGTCCACCTGCACACCCTACTTAACATGCCCAAGTCTACCTATGTGACCAACCATCCTACAACCAAGTCCCAAAATTTGGTAATAAATACAACACTAGGGGGTCTTCATTTGGAATATTTTGGAAGATTAAGAGACCCCCATGATATATTCTCACAGGAGTAATAATCATGTTCAAAACCTAGGGAGATTAATAAAAATGATGGTGATTATGATATCTAAAGTTTTAAACCATTAAAAACCATCAAAGGAGACCAATTACTACCTATTTATTCAACACTAGGGTGAAGTATCCATACTGGGAGAAACCCTAGTGTTCCATTTTCTTATGTTAACACACGAAGACCCTTGTATATTAGGTAAAATCCTCACCCATGTTGCATCACTAGGTCGACCCCTTCACCCATACATCACTAGGGAGACCATTTCTTCCTAGCATTGATAGGGAAAAAACTTCACCCTATAATCACTAGGGAGATTAATTTTCCCTAGAATTAATGTAGAAACCATGACCTAACATCACCAACAATATCCTATATTCCCCATACCCTACTCAGAAAAACCTTTCACCCAAATATATACTAGGGAGAAGCTACGCCTGGTGTCATCACTTAGGTGAACCCATTTTATTCTCTCTTGGAATAGGATACCCTGAATACCATAATCTTAATGGTAGAATATCCCTTCTCCCAGGTCACTAACATGAATATCCAATTATCATGACCCCCTTCAAAACATCTAAATATACATGATTTTGATATAGACACTAGTGTGAAACCCTTTGATTGTGTATTACCTTGATTAAAGGATTATCCTAATAAGTATAACCTAGTTGATTAGGCCCTCAAGGAAATATCAATCATGTACTCCCTTAATAATGACGCTTCATATGATAAGGACACTAGTGTAGACTCTCTTATATTACTCATATTGGATATAAAATTTTTGAGTTGGATACCTTGGTCCATTCAATGGGAAATGTGATCATGGGATTCCTTATAAGTTGAGAAACCCTACCATGTTCTTATAGATGATTTCAATATTAGTATTCATCAATGATCCAAGAACATCCAAAATAAGGAAGCCCACACATAGACTAAAATCCTTTTCCGATGGGTCCAGTTATCCTTCCTTATCCAACCATATACCTGAGGGGAGTAGATGCATGCACTATATAACTATCATGTAATCCCCCAAAATATCATTTCATTATCAATGTAAGAAAAGGACATACTACTTGGTGTAATCCCTACTAAACCATTTATTGTCACTCCTTTAATGACACATAAACCCTAGTCAAATGATGTAAAACTTCATAGAAAAGTCCTAGTCACATGATGAAAAACTACATGAAATTTCCATAGTCCCACAATATAAAATTGAACAAAAATGACCTAGTCACATGATACATTATTATGTGGAAAAATCTATACCACCTAACATTAAATTTTATATTTTGGTCCCATCAAATGACCCTCAACCATAAACCTATATCTAGATTGGTTTTAATACATGTAAATCGAGATACATTTGACCCTTCTTTGAGATTAAAACCTAATAATATCTCAATCAAAATCTTCACTAGGACATATTCATCATTAGTTAAACCACCCATCCTCATCAGTCTATATTATTCATGGTACCCATATCTAACCATTCAATATTCCTTATAAATCATAGCACTTATCATTAATCTATGTTCCCCATGATTCATATAATCCGTTATCAAAGGTACATAATCCCCATGATTTAATATTCCTCAAATAACTATATCCCCTATGAGAAGAACCAAAATTTTCCGCTCATGAGTAAGTCCCACACCTTCCATTGTTGGGGATCATCCACCCAATAAGACATCATTTCTGGATGCATGACCTAAAAAATACATTTCAATAGGTCATGGTAGAATGGACTGAAAAATAACCAAACTCTATGGATCATGATTCTTTCTAGATAGATATTTATGAATCCCCTATAACAGGGAAGATTAAAACTCCATAACATTTAATAACTCCCTGGATAGAAATAAATTCTAGAGTACCCAACTATGTGTCTTTAATCTATATAATAATCAAATAACAAGAAAAATATGAAGTAACTCTGATATATGTATAGATGGTACTATTTTTGATATATTATGATATATATATATGATGTCATTGATAGAGAGCTTATGATATATTTTTATGTTCGTATAAATTTACTTCAACTAAAAATTGATAACATGAAGGTAACCGATCCCATATTAGAATTTTGGTTGGACTCATGAAACTTGTATTAAATCTATAAGATAGTCCTAAAGTACAAAATAATCCCCCTTAAAGGGTGATATTATTCCAAACTCACATCCCCTTAACCTATTCACATTCCATGGTTCCACTAGTAAATTCCGAGTGACCACTTTCCTTTAAAAAATAGTCTCTAAATAACTGAAAACATCATGGTTTGTAAGTGTATTAGAGTTTCCATTGGATATAGAATTGTGAAACTAACATGAATCCATTACCTTTGAAATCACATATTTGAATACTTATGATACTAAATTAATGGTTTTTTGATTCATTTATCTATTATCTTAGTATTTCCAAAACAAGATACCACTTTAATCTAACAGGATATGGAATCATATAAAAACTCATCATATGTATCATCCATTGAAATGGATAAGGCCCCACTGAATAAAATTTCACAATCACCAATGTAGTGTCTCCAAAAATAAGTTAATAATACACTAGTGAGTGATTACTACCTCAATAGTAATATCCCCACACTAGAGATGTTATGAGAGAGCCTCTAGACAAAAAAACATCATAGATAACCTCACTAGAAGAGTAAGGCCAGGACGAAGCCACTGGTCCCTATTTCCACCTTAAACTAATTTAGGAGTCTATCCAAAAAGTGAAACAAAAAATACCTAACTTATATTAGGGAGAAACAATAGGAGGTCCATCATGACCTCATTACATCCTAGGAGCTTCCTAGAAAGGCTCCGACCAAATGAAACTTCCATCACTAAAAAACTTTAATTCCTCAGAAACGATCTAAGGATCCTACACAGGAAATCTCATCCTTGGTAACCTACACCTAGGAGCCTAATATATCATTAAAAGGGAGATCAAATACTAAATTAATGGATCAATAAAATATATTTATTCTCGTGAATGAAATTTTTCAACATTTCTTGGTGAAAAATGATGAGTAGGTTTATATTTTTTCTTGCACTTCACAGGTTTTCCACGATGAAATTTAAGTATTAAAAGAATCATGTTGGAATATCCAAATAGAAACTTGGGGAAATCAAAAATTCTTTCTCCCTCATATGAATCATATTGGTATATAATGATAATAAATGGATTAATGTAGTAGGATCATATCCCCACTCCCAATAAATAACAAGCTTATATTTCCATCCCTATCATAGAATCCCATCAACACATCCTCAGGAAAATTGAAGGGTAGTTTTATATCCTTTACCATGTATTTACGAGCTATTAGAGTATTATAGTTTTGAAAAGAGATCATCATTTTCAAACAATAATTTCTAATTAGGGTATGCACATATTCATTCTCCCAACTTTAGATCATCTAATCAATACATCATGGGAGATACTGATGAGTAAACTCATATTCCCACTCCAATTCAGCAGGATTGTTGACATGATTCAATAAATATTAAAGAATAGAATTAGGATCATATTACCATTAAAACAAGAGTTCAATTACTTATCTCGAGAGATACTGTAATTCGGGCTATATACCTTCCCACATTAAAGGGAATGTGATGAACCATCCCATAGTACCATGGAAACCAAAATCTGAGCCGATCTTTCATAACCGTGAAGAGAATTGTCTATCTCAAAAGGATAGTTAGAAGAACTTATGAATCAAGAAATTACCATTGGAAATTATTTATCCTACAAAATATTTCAATAAACATATTACACTATGGAAACATCATAATATACATTTAATAATACATACATCTCATAGAACAAAGAGACTCTATAAAAACTGAAATCAGAAGATAACAACCAATTCTTATTTCTTGGTAGTCCAAAACCACCCACCATGTCCCTACTCACCCTCCCTTGATCAACAAAAAAAAAACCCAAAAAGTAATATTAGATCAATATAATCTTCTAAAAGATCATAAGTGCTGCAAAAACCATACGCTACAATCAGGGTGTGAGCAATATAGCCCATTAGGATTCCCCCAGTGATTCTATGTAGTTACATCATTAGGGAATTAAAATAATCTAAAATAATATTACAATAATAAGAGAATTAAGTTCAGTTTTAGAATATAGTTTTAATCATTTAAAAATAATTTATCAAACCAAATATGTAAAACATCTCCTTTCACCATTAAAAAACTAAAATTTTCTTGTTTTTTTTTGAAAACCATTTAACAAAATAAAGTCAGATAAATCAATAAAAGAAATAAAATTACCTTGATATAAAAATATTAATAAGATTCAATATAATTTATTCAATGTCAAATATCTTGATAAATGATCAACTAAGAGAAGTAATCAATCATGTGATGCATCTCTAGTGTCAATTGGTGATAATAAATCATGTCATGTATCGAGCACGAAGTATATAGATGTCATGGGTAAAACCTAGGTATAATAGTGATTGAACCATAGAATAACTAATTAAAAATAATCATGACTAATCGTCAATATTAAATATAGTCTCATGGGTCTCAATTAAAATAGTTCCACACACACTAGCTTTCCTATCTGCAAATCCGTAGACAGAACCATTCATGGTCTCTATGGATCCACTAGTCATGGTGTGAGTCCACTAATGAAGTGAATATCTAGGTCATCCCATATAACTTTCCAGGTTCACATGACTTTTCAAAATATGTGGGTGAGATAACTAATTCTGAGGATCACAATGGGTATCCATATCAATATCAATCACGGGCTCATGCACTCAAATCACATCTCCCTCTCACCCCTGAACTCCCTCAAAGTAAATATTACCATTTTCAACACCCATAAATGGTAATTAAAATAATCAATAAAGTTACATTAAGGGATTATCACATGATAGGATCATCATAAGTTTCAACATGGCCTTCAAGTATCATAAATTCAATTCAAAACTTTTCGAATAATTCAACATTCAAAATGGAAATCATACCCTCTTCCTTTCAAAAAAATCATCATTATAATTCCAAATTGGCCTTTAGAATAATGATTTATTTTAAATAAAACTTATATAATTAAAATTAATTTTGACACATTAAATAGTTTTTATTACATTTTAAAAAATGGGTTTACACTCTCTTTCCATGGGAATAAATCACTTATTTCAAATAACCCAACAAACCCCATTTCAAAATAGGGGTAAAATAAATCAAAGAGAGTTCTTGGTCATTTCAAAAATTCAAGAAACTGCAAATATTTATGGAATATAAAATACTTCATCTAATTTCATTCCAATAAGGTAATTTAATTTTAGGAATAAAAACCCGATCCAAATCCCTCATTTTCACCAAAAAATCTTTTAAATGTTCATTGAAAAAAATACAAACAAAAATCACATTAAAAAATTTACAAAAAATTTAGAGAGGTCAAGATCATAGCCATTAATTTAATTTGATATTCAATTTAATGATAAGAGGTTAAATAAATATTTCAAAATGAATTGCAAGGAAATCATTCAAAGAAAATCTATTAGAAATTATGAATAACATATCTAAAAAATATCTTGTAATAATGAATTACATGATTATGGAAAAGAATACAGACACCTATATAGAAAATTTGAAATCCAAACCTAAAAGATCCAAGATTTATTTTCCTCTGATGGCAATTTTCAGATCTAGGAAAAAGGATCTCAAGAGAATATAGTAAATACCCTAGATCAAATATTCTACATAAATCATCTTGGATCCACTAAATTTCAAGTATTTCATAGATTATAGGAAGAAATAATCAAGATAAAATGATTGATTAAACACAAAGAGTAGAAGAGCACACCAGAAGAAGATCCTTATTTTTATCGGCACTTATATCCACCATGAGATGAAATTAAGAGATCCAAAATGGTTCTAGAACGATCCAAAAATCCAAAGGATCAGATTTGGTTTTAGTGGGAGGTTTTTTTGGGTAATTGGGGGGAGATTTTAATTAAAAATTTTGGGGCATTTATTACTATTGACATGGTTTCTTGGGTTTGGTTTCATGGTTAGTTATAAATGTGTGCCTAATCATATTCCCTAAATAGATCCACTAGAAGAGCTTCATGGTTTGGTGTCATGGTTAGTTTAACCATATAAAAACTATGTGACCCCTTTTTTTTAGATTTCATAGTTTTGATTTATAGATTGTCTAACTATGTGAAAATTGTGTACCATTCCCTGGGATACTGGAAAGGTTTCATAGTTTAGATTCGTGGTTTGTGAAACAATGTACCAACTAGGCACTAGCCCAAAACCCTTTAAAAACTCTAAAACTCCCCCCATAACAACCCTCAATTAGATCCAATCAAAGGATATTGAAATTAAGGTGTCAATACACCTGAAAGAAAGTAACGAGATGTTACATCCTCCTAACCATAGGAATTTTAATCCCTATAAATATTTCAATATTTAATGTAGAATAAGATGACATGATAAGAACTCCATCATTCATCTTATGAGGTGGAATTTTCATGGTCTAGAAGAGAGACTCACCCAAAGGATGAAAACTCACACATAAGTCCAAGATCAATACACCAAGATCATCACACGTCACTAAACCAATGGAAGACTATAGAACCAACATAGGTATCCCCACCATTTAAAGATTCATCAAAATGGTGTAACCTGAGAAAAGCACATATGTTCAATCCAAAGAATATACTTTAACCATTCTCCAAGGAGAACATCAATATGGTGAAAAATCTCACTTTAAAGGATTAGAACATACAAAAAAACTCTTGATTTATATAATATGAAATGATTTTATGGTCTTTCTATGATCAAACATCCACAAGAAAATCATATAACTCACAAATATTTCTGACCCAGGTAAGTGCTTGAAGGTAACCTAGGGTTTTAAACCCCGAGCCTCACCACTCTATGAGCTCATAAAATGAAATGAAAGTACCTATAGGTGCTTGGTACAAAGAAAATATTCATCATACTAGTTACCTGATTACATTCCAAAGGACAGTCCATGTGCTACCTAAAAGATCCCAACATTTAGGTTAGTGCACAATAGTTCACTACACTCTCACAAGGGATATCATCCAACATCTCAAAATTGATCTATAACCATTACGAAAAAAACAAGATAATATAAAAGAAAAAAATCAACAAAATTTTCAAGTATTCCTAGAATAATATTCCGCTCCATCACTAGTAGCACAATGAACATCAAGAAACTTATATCGTTTGAAAATAATTATAATAATTCAAGAGTCCACATCCACGAGGCACAACCATAGTGGTCATAAGAAAAAGAAACCATCCATATGATAACCATAAATTTAAAAAGAAATAATCTATAAATATCCCAAAAATACACCAAGATCTATAAAATAAATGGTTTCTAATAATAGACAAGCCACAAAAAGGAAGAACTCAATCAATTTCCACTCAAACATGTAAAATGACAACCTAGATCAATATCAACCATATATAGCAACCAATATATCCTCTACTATGTGAAATTATTAACTACAAGGCCTAATTATATATCCCTATCATCATGTATAATTTACTTCCTTGTAGTTAGGAGATGATGATCCTAGACCGAAACATCCCTTTCTAGTCACCCAACTTATAGAACCTCTTACGGTGATCCAAATGGACACACACTCCACAAACCTTCAGAGATTTAGAACACAACCAATTCAAATGACTAGGTTCTCTAAACTAAAAACATGTTGGAGGCCTCTTATTTCCCCATGATGACTTTCCTTCCTCGATCACAAATGAGGCATTCTTCCCTTTATGTCGTTTCACTAGGAATACTTCAACTGAAAATTTCTGATTATGCATCTCTTGATAAGAGATCAAATGTATGTAGTCATGGAAATTAAGAGGTATGGGTGAATACCATTTACAAAATATATCTCCATACAAAATTACTTACCAACAATCTTAGGTATGAAACATATCAAATTTGAGAATTTATTAGCATACTTCGCAATTGATTTCTCGTCTTAATTAAAACCCAAGAACTTAGTAACTTTATCCTTCTACACATACATAGGATACTACAAAGGAATGAAGACTAAGTTGAAGAATATACAAGACATTATTTTATATAGATTATAGGGAATCAAAAATTCCCACCGCTCATAGCCAGGACCCTAAAAAAATTTGATAGACTTGACCTTCAGAGAAGTATGAGTCTTGAAAGAATAAAATATCCCATCAAATTCTTCAAGACACATTATAGACTCAAGAGAACCTTGTCAGCCTCTATAAGATGGAGAATGAAAATCCAAAAATTCAAGTATGGGTTTCAAAGGATTCAAGGTCTCTAGTTCCACCACTCAACATTGAGTATGGGAAGAATCATCAACAAGAAAAACCACTTTGTGAAAACCAAAAGGACAACTCTGAAAAATAGATCAATGAATAAATATCATATATTTCATGTAAAAATTCATGAGGTTCATTTATTGTCATAATAAAATATAAACTCATCAGATAAGGAATAACACAAATCCCAAAATATAATACAATAAAACCAAATACTTTTAAATAATCTATAAACCACATTACCAAAGAATCGTTGATTTGAAAACACACAAGATTTCACCATTTATAAAACATTACTATTTTCTTTAACAATGATAAATGTTGTTATAAATCCATAAAAATTATCATAAATATATTACCATGTCATGGATGTTCCCCCATTTTTTCAAAAACATTAATTCCATTATCCAATTTTAGAAACCATTATATTTTAAACCCATTACCAACAAAATTTATTCTTAAAAAATTATTTAAAACATAATCAATGAGTCTTTAAAAATAAATTTTTCAAATGAAACATTTCATAAAAATAATCTTTCTTATTGAAATTATTTCTCAAAGAACTCAATAAAAACTCTTTTTAATAAAAAATTTGGTTTCAGAAATGTATTAAAAATAATCTACGAGGTATTAAATCATAAATTACCAATCAATACCATGAAACAAACCACATATATTAATCTTCTAAATAAGAATAAGAAAGTGATGTAACCGCAAAAAAACAGATAATGATTCAATTTTAGAACTAGGTTATAATTATGCATGGATTTGCAATATGGGATGGTAAACCACACACCAACCACACAACTCTTTATGGTGGGATTTACAGATCAATCACATTGATTCCTAAAAGTTTACAAGAGTGTGGAAATATGGTGTGACTGTGGTCATCCTTCTATTATGGTGCCCAAAATCATAAGAGATTCTATAAATCAACGATACTCTCCTTGGGAATCAAAATCTCATTTTTAATTAGAAACGAATAACTCAAAATAAAGACACAAGACCCCATATCCCTAGTAACTAAATTCTCATGGTGAGGAGGTGGTGATCAAGAACCCGCTCATGAACTACATTTTGAGTCTTGAAAAATTATTAATATTTTTTCTACCATGAATCACCCAAAAAATAATAATTCCTTTCAAGGATAATTTCTTAATTTCAAAGAGAAGTTCTTATTTTCTAGGAATAACCTCCTTTGATTCCTTTTGTGATTAATCAATCATAAGTACCATCCAAATAGATAATTGATTCAATCTATCACTAAATTTAAGAGCATTAACAGTCTCTATGGGTTATATAAAATCAATTGAACATCAAGAAACAATCGTTGGGAATTATTTCTCCAAAAAAATATTACAATAAACAGAGTACAATAGGGAAACATCATCAAATACATACATTAGTATGTACACATTAGAGTACAAAGAGACACTATAAAAACAAAAATTAGAACTAAACAATTAAAACCCATCTCCGAGTGGTCCATGACCACCCACCATGTCTTAAGTCACCCACCCTTGGTCAACCAAGAATGGACCCCCAAAGGAAGATGAGAGAACATGCACTGGCTATAAGATAATAATACCTTCATGCACCAAACAATACAAGAAGGGTGTGAGCTATAGATCCCAATAGGATTATAATAAAAGAATATATGTAGTTAAATCATAAGGTAAATAAAATATGCTAAAATTTTAGTCAAATAAATAGAGTATTGATCTTAGTTTGAAAATATAGTTTTAAACATTTAAAAATCATTTATCAAACCAAAATTTAAAAAAACATTCCATTTCACCATTTAAATACAAAATATTTTCTTAAAGTTCATTGAAATAAAATTCACAAGATAAATTCTGGTCAATCAAAAAAATAAATATCATGAACTTCATATCAGAATAATTACAATAATTAATATAAATAATTCAATGTAAAAAATATCAATAAACATATCAATGAAGAGTATTAATCAATAAAGAATGGTAACTCTAGTGCCAAGTAGTGAAAACAAACAGTTTCATGTAACATGAATTCAGTATATTGATGTCATGGGTACAACCTAGTTATGATAGTGATTCAACCATATACTAGCTAATCAAAAAAATCATGACTAATCTAAGAGTTACATCTAGTCTCATGGGTCTCAGGAAAACAGTTCAATTCATAACTGCTTTCCTGGACACATGTTCATTACCTAAACCTTTCATGTTCTCTATAGATCCACTAGATGGGGTGTGAGTCTAAAAATAATGTATATATAGGCCATACCTTCTAATTATCTAGGTTCCCATGACTAGTCAAAAATGTGATATAGATAATTATTTTATGAGGATCACAACGAGAATCCTTTTCAATATCAATAATGGGCTGATGCCATAAAATCACATCTCTCTATCACCAAAAACTCCCTAAAATTAAATAATACATATTTTAACACCCATCAATGTGATGTATAAGAATCAAGAAAGGTACATTAATGGATTTTACTAATATATTATCATCATAAAGTTCCAACTAGGTTTTTAATCATCATCATTTAAATTTAAAACATTTTATACAATTGGACATTCAAAAGTGTAATCATACCTGATTCCATTCAAAAATAACCATCATAATTCCAAATAGTAATTTAAAACAATAATTTATTTAAAATCAAATCTAAAGTATCCAATGTAAGTTGTACAATTTTAAAAGGTTTTCATACATTTCAAAAAATGGGTTTAGACACTCTTTTCATTAGAATAAATTAATTAGTTCAAATAACAAAATAATATTGATTTCAAAACAATGGTAAAATCATTCAAAGAGGGTTCTTTATCATTTCACAAATTCTATAATTTCAAACAATTTAGAAAAAATCATATAGAGACCCATATCATGACGTACATAGACATTACGTTATATTTTTGGAATACTTAATACACGAGAAAAACAGATGCCCAAAGACCGTATTAGTTTAGTGTCTTTGGAAACTCGGAACATAATCTTATAATCTTGGTGAAAGATCTTCAACATCTCCCATAAATGTATTCCACTTTGGTTTTCTTACCTAAAACCATTATTTATATCCTGGGGAAAAGAAAACATAAAAATAGTGAGCTCAAATGCTCAGTAAGGGTAAAAATCGATAACATATAACAATACCTAAACATTTGAACATAAGAACATGAACATAAAACATCAAAATCATGAGTAATGACATAAATTTTGTCAGTGCATAAGGCATAGATCATAAATGAACATTAACCATGATAAAATAGCGTGGGAATAAAACATGTAATTGTGGAAACCATTAAGCACATGATATGACTTCCATAGTAGCCAAGGCATTGCTGCCAAGACCATAATAGTGGACAAAGTCCATTACTGAACTGGGTTTACTTGTCGTTCCAGCCCTGTATTATTGAACCAGATTCACTTTCCATTCCATACAAGTCTATCTCATGAGATATAAATCTTTACCCAATGAATTAGAGGTAGATATAGGTCCCACCCAACTCATATTTAAATCATTCTTATGTGTGCCACAAAACAATCATAAATCATTCATCCTAACCCAAAGAATAAATTGGGGTTTAACATCATGATCCCATCATAACATAATCCATATAAAACAAATGGATATCATTTCATAATAAGAATAATAAAACCATGTAAATAATAGAGACATTATACTTGAAACATAATCATACTAAATAATGTCATATTAGATGGAAAATAGTTTTGACAAAATACTTGAAATGAATTCTTGGGTAAAACATCCTTTCTTCTTCAACATCATTTTCTTTTCACAAAATTCCTGATAATTTTAAAATAAAAGGATTTTGTTGAAAATAATCATGAAATATTGTACAGGAAGCTTCATGAAAATAATTTTTTATGAAACAGTAAAAATTCCTTCAAACATTATAAGTTAAACAAAAACATTCTCCTCGTACTTTTGCCGAAAAAGTCAAAAAGTACCTCGTATGGTAAACAAAAGAAATATTTCTTCCATAACACAAAGTAAAAGTAAAAAAGGGGTAAAAATGACTTTATATATACATGTAAGACTATTAAAAACTTTATGAAAACATTTTTATGGATGTGGATGAAAAATATAACCCCTATAAACACTTATGTATAAGAAATATCAGATAAAAACGAGATTTGAAAAATTATCCCTTACATTATGTCTAATTTCTTCTGTATGTGTCTGAGACCCCTGTATAGTGGGTTTAAAAATATTATTAACTTGTAACAGAACCATAATAAAATTATACAATCATATATGATTCACTTATGACTTTATATTACCTGTTACTTTGTCAATTCCCTATTAAAGTAGCATTTTGGGTCAAATCGTTTCATTTATCATCTGTGTTTCGACTTGTAATTATTCATACGATTACTTAGTTCAAGATTAATTAATTACAGAATGTAAAACATGATTAATATATAATATATATTCAGAATATACATATATATAATAGATCGATAAATGGAAAGAAATACACCATTCATGGAGACGGTAGACTATATGTACGCATGATCGCTGTTTTAATTTCCTTATTAAATTGAATGGAAGTAATTAAATAACATATACATAAACCCAGTATCATTAATATTTAATATATTTCATGATAATTTATTATATATACTTTATAATAGTTTTTGAATGGTTAACATGGAGAATGAATCTCATCGCGTCGTGGAGACGGTAATCCATACTTACGCATGAGTGATGATATCGTTCCCATAATTATTGAATGGAATTCGAGTTAATGATATAATATCTCAGAATTAGTATCATATTATAATAACCATATATAGTTATTCTTTACACCATTATACCCATCCAAGTAAGGTGGTGGTGGAAAAATAAATTACACCACGGCGTGGAGACGATATTCTGTACGTATGCACGCGCAGTGATTTTGTTTTTTATAAGATGGGTAGAAGGTGAAATAGGGTTGTTTAATATTTATAATAATATATAAGTATATTATTTATACTGATTTTATTACTTTATAATGAAACAACTAAATAATAGGATGTAAAATAATAAAGAAACATGAAAGAATCGGTAGAAGAGACTACCTCTTCTTCAAAGTGCCTCCTCTTCACCTCCTCTTCGGGAACTAAATTTATTCACGGAAGAAGACCAGGACCTCTATTAGGATTCTATGGAAGTGGATAAGTGACATGGGCTGGTTTTTTTCGAGCAAGAAGGCTCAAATGGTGTAAATAGGAGAGGGATGAGGTGCCCTTTTATAAGGGAGGAGAGGGGAACCTTTGGAAACATAAGAAATATTAATTTATAATAAATTCAAAACCCACATAAAAACATCAAAAATGACTCACATTATAAGATGAGATGATATATGGTTCTACTCTCATCAACCAATAAAATTTAGACATGTTTAGAATTTATTTTAAACCTTGTAAACTTGATTTATCTTTATTTAATCTATTTAAATTTATTTGTGGTAATAAAATTTTAATTATTATATTTTTATAAATACTTACTTATGTGTTGTGAATTTTCTGTAATTAGATAAATTATTACATTTTAGAACATATAATTTTTAATTTGTAATTTTTAAATATTTTTGTGATTTTTAGTCAATTTAATAATATGTTATTTTTATAAAATATCAATATTGTCAATTTCAATTCTATTCAATTATTTGAATATAAATAAAATCCACAGAAAATATATATTAGATAAAAAAGCTTTAATAGATTCCTAAAATTTCATATTCATCTATAAAATTAGTAGATCACATTAAATAGTTCATATAATATTTATTTTAATATTTTTAAAACCATTTATTTGATATTTCTCTTAATAAAATAATTACTATAACGTTATTGTATAATTATTTAATATACTTATTTGTTGCATAAAATTAAAAATAAAATCCTATGATGAATATAAATGTATTAAATTTCATAATAATACTTTAAATCGAATTTATCATCTTAAAATTACAACATTTAAATTTTTATATTTATTAAGTTATGAAGGTGACAACTTTGACATTATTAAAAATAAAATAATATAAATGTCATAATCTCTTTTATACGGCTCCAAATGGTCAACCAATAGACAATTGGATGTTTATGGTTTAGATATATATGACCAATAATTTTTTTTCATGTTTTGGGCTTTTTAATGGGTATTATTATTTTAATAAAAACTATATTACTGATTTTTCACTAAATAAATATTTTTTACATCATTATTGTATAAGATATTAAGGTAATTAAATGTATCTTCAAATTTACAAATAAATTACCATAACAAATAAAAAAATTTAGATTTCAAATGAGTGCTTATAATCGAATATATATTCTGTATAAACTTATATTAAAAATAGTTTAATTATTAAAGTTTGAGTGAGACATATTTCACTTTCTTTAAAATAAAATAAATTAAAGGTATTCATCACATCCAAGTGGGTTCCAATGGATTAAATTTAGACCCAAATATGAAATGGGACGAAATATAATCATAAAATTATATTCATACAAGTTTTAGGGTAATTTTATAATATTATAGTTTTCCTTAATTACTCGATTTACCATTAACTATGGTAAATAAAATTTACCGTAGTTATTATTCATAGAGCCTAGATATAAAAAGTATCCTATTAACATAATTTAGACCTAATGATTCCAAATATGGAATCAATTTTTCCAAATTCAAATCACAGAAGTTTCAAAAATTAATTTAAAATTAATCCAGTTGTTAAGAAAAGAAGTTTTAAAAGTTAAAAGATTCCAAAAGATTGAAATGATTTTACCTATGAATTCAATGTAAAATCAATGATAATGAGATAAATTATAATAAATGGTAAAAATATATTCTATTTATACTTTAAAACCATTCAATATTATAATTTAACCATATAAATTATTATGATGAAAAAAATTGTTTTTAATTAAAATATAGCATGTTTTTACTATTCATTAAAATATGAAAGTTATCATAATAATATGAAAAATTTATCCAAAGTAAATTTTTATATCCTGATTCAAAAGAAGAATTTTATTTTGTCAAATTAGACATATAAACTTGTAAAAAACTATATTTAAAGTGTGTGCGTCATCAAAAGGCCGCAAAACTGCATTTTTTTGAAAAATACTTATTTTAACCGAAAAATTAATTTTTTCTCATACCACGTTCTATAAAATGTGTAAGATGAATAATAATGTTATAAAATTCAAAATATAGTTAATACTATTCATAATGGCTAGTTCATAATAATATTATAACAATACATCTTTGTTTAGTGAAACCTGGTATTGCGTATTACACACGCTATCAAAGAAGGTCGTGATTACGTGTAATGCAAGCCAAGTCAGGGCTACGTGTAGTGGAATCTCCCTTTGGTATTGCATATAACATAATAAAAATATAGTTCATTTATACATTGATCAAAATATATTCTTGGTGTTCTGTATAGGGCAAGCTAATTTTGGTGTAGCGTACAACACAAGACATCAAAGAAATTAAAAAGATTATTTCTCATAAAATCTTGGGGTGTTACCTTCTACCCCACTTAAAATGAATTTCACCCTCAAAATTCATCGGGGTTATAAATCATTTACTACTTGAATGTTTCTTTCATATAAACCCACATCGTTAAAAGGAATACTAAAACTTAATTTTAATAACTAAAGTATAAAACGTAATAGTTACCCAAATTAACACATCATTGGGTTTCCACATAGGAGAACATATGTGAAAATATGGAATGGAAGAGAAATCTGACCATCATGTTCTGATGATGAGTGGTAGAGAACATGGTTATGAAAAATACAACAATCACAAAGCCATAAATTTGTGATGATCTAAGGTACCATATGAGTCATCACATATGAGGGAACTATGACAAATTTTTTGGTTTTTAAGATCATTTCCCCAATGTTGAATAATTTTTGAAATAAAATAAATACTTAATTGATTTTGGTAAAATATCACTATTTTTTTGTTCCTTGAACAATTTCAACTTCATCTCTTAAAGAAATGAAGTTGAATTTGTCTTCCGTGAAGTGTTAGCAGATCATAAGGTTAGAAAAAGATATATAAATAAGTCAATATTATGGTATGATTAACTGTATATGATTTCAAAAATTTACTAAAACTTCAACTATCATACTGATTAATAAAATAAAAATAATTTCTACTAACCAGTGACTTCCTGTAGGCCAGTGGTAGGTGATAAAGGTCTGTCACACTTTGCTTGTGGGTTTGATTCCCACAACCTTGTCTGATGCGATGGGTTGTCGCCCGTCCTACAGGTTGTCCTTTTTCTAAAACTACACTATTATAACATTCCAAAAATAATATCGAAAAATGGTTCTATCCATAAATAATAATATCTTAGGTCTAAAATAATCAATTTCAATTCTTTAGGCTTATCCAAAATAGTTCTATCCAAGCTCATAGTATAAAGAAAACGATTACTAGAAATTTCATCAAACAAGCATGTGGATACCATCATTTATCCCCAATATATCATAAGATATATCTTGTTTATCGCATTCCAAACATCTAAATACCTTAATATTGTATTCTCTTGAAACAATAATTTCCATAGAACTTTATTGAAAACATAAATTTGGTCAAAGGTTAACTCTTTCCACATACCAAAATCCCAAAATTTTGATATACTCAAACCATGATATCACTTTTTCCTTATATCTGTCATGAGCTCATTAATACTATCATACATATTATTTTCTCTTTATCCCTTCATTATGTGCATTTCATCTGATTTCCAAAAATATTTCAATCACTTTTCATGGTTACCAGTACCATAAAATTATTGAAAACCAGAATAGACCAGTACATAAATATTCCAAAATTCCACGATACTATAAATGAGATTCTAGGATACTATTTTGAAATCCCATTACATAAACACTTAATCATTCCACCACATCATTGTCATACTCAACATCACAAATAGTGATCGCATGTGACTTCCCTTTGTCCATTTCCTTAAGAGGTTTCTCATGTCGATCATCATTAACCCTTGGATTAGGGAATTGATTAGCATAATTCCCCATTTCCTTGCACTTGAAGCATTGAAGTGTTGGTGGTGCGTTCTCTGTAGTCTTTTCTCTATTCACATCATTAGCTACCCTATTTCCATTACATCCACACTCAGCTGCTCAATGACCTTATTTTCCACACTAAAAACATTTTCTAGTCTCTTTAAGAAAATCTCCACCATGCTTCTTTCCACACTTTGAGCTTAAAGAAACATGCATCTTCTTTTCACCATTGTTTTGATATTTTTCCTTGAACTCTATCATTCATTTCTTGTCAAAACCATGAGATGGATATGTAACCCCAACTTCCTATTCTACCTTGATAGCAAAAATCAAAATTTCATCATAGCTACTGAAGTCTCTTATAGCTAATGCCCTTATAAGACTTGGTTTTAAGCCACTGAAGAATCGATCAACATTACTTTCAGGTTGGATGATAAATCCAGTTGCATACCTTTCAAGCCTTCTAAACTTTTCCTCTTATATACAAACATATTCATCATCCTTTTTCTTAAGCTCAAGTAACTCCTTTTCCATATTTTTTCTAAGAATACGAGGGAATTACTTATTGAAAAACAAGTTCTTGAACTCGTCCCATTCCATATATTCAATTTCACCTTGAGGCCTTGTATTTTTAATTAGAGTCCACCACTGGTCTGCTTAACCTTATAAATGGTAAATAGTTAGAATTAATGTTTCATGTTTTGAACATCGAAGTATGTAAAATATCTTTTCAATGGTACTGGTCAATTGTTCAGCAACAAGTGGATCAAAAGACCCACTAAAAGAAGGTGGATGTTGTCTAATGAATGACTCAATAGAATACTGTTCCCTTATCTTCTCATTTGGAAGTCCAGAATGATTAATATCTTATGTAAGTATAGAAATAAGATTTTTCACTCCATCTCCCATAACATTGGTTTGTTTATGAGTACAATCATTGCATTGTCCATTACATTAATCAACACGGTTCTTTCGGGTTCTAGTCATCGTCTAAAACCCAAAAATAATATTTTGAGAGGAAAAAATCATGCTAGGAAAACAACATAATAAAGGGGACTAATTTCAATCTCTAACACCTTAGGTTTAATTCTATGATTGTTACCATAATTCTAGGTTTATAACCTATACTTATACTTAACCTTAGGGACATCACTAGACATACCTTATAAATATATCTAGGGATCTAATGTTTTCGCATCCAAGTTTCAAAAGGGTAACTAAACCTTTTCTCTGATACCAACTATAGAGACCCATAGCTTGACATACATAGACATTACATAACATTTGTATAATACATAATACACGAAAAAAATAGACACCCAAAGACCGTATTAGTTTAGTGTCTTTGGAAACTCAGAACATAATCTTCTAATCATGGTGAAAGATCTTCAACATCTCCCATAAAGATCTTCCACTTTGGTTTTCATGCCTAAAACCTTTCTTTATATCCTGTGGAAAAGAAAACATAAAAAGGGTGAGCTCAAATTCTCATTAAGGGTAAAAATGGATAACATAAAACAATAACTAAACATTTGTACGTAAGAACATGAACATAAAACATCAAAATAATGTGTAATGACATAAATCATGGAAGTGCATAAGGCATAGATCATAAAGGAACATTAACCATGATAAAATAGTATGGGAATAAAACATGTAATTTTGGAAACCATTAAGCACATGATATGATTTCCATAGTAGCGAAGGAATTGCTGCCAAGAACATCATAGTGGACAAAGTCTATTACTGAATCGGGTTATCTTGCCATTCCATCCCTATATTACTGAACCAGATTCACTTTCCATTCCAGCCATGTCTATATCACGATATATAAATATTTTCCCAATGCATTGGAGGGATATATAGGTCACACCCATATCATATTGAAATCATTCTTACATGTGCCACAAAACAATCATAAATCATTCATCATAACCCAAAGAATAAAATGGGTTTCAATATCATCATCCCATCATAACATAATCCATATAAAACAAATGGATATAATTTCATCATAAGAAGAATCAAACCATGTAAATAATAGAGACATTATACTTGAAACATAGTTATACTAAATAATTTCATCTTATATGGAAAATAGTTTTGACAAAATACTTGAAATGAATTTTTAAAGAAAATATCCTTTCTTCTTCAAAGTCATTTTCTTTTCAAAAAATTCCATGCAATTTTAAATGAAAATGATTTTGTTGAAAATAATCATGAAATATTGTACAGGAAGCTTCCTGAAAATAATGTGTTATGAGACTGTAAAAATTCCATCATTCTGTATAAGTTAAACAAAAACATTTTCCTCGTACTTTTTCCGGAAAAGTCAAAAAGTACCTCCTACGGTAAACAAAAGAAAGATTTCTTCCATAATACAAAGTAAAAGAAAAAAGGGGTAAAAATTTATTTGTACATACATGTAATACTATTCAACCCTTTATGAAAACACTTTTATGGATGTGGATGAAAAATATAACCCCAATAAACAGTTACGTATAAGCAATCTCTGATTAAAATGAAATTTGAAAAATTATCCCTTACCTTATGTCCAATTTATTCTTTATGTGTCCAAGACCCCTATATAGTGGGCTTAAACATATTATTAACTTGTAAAATAACCATAATAATATTTATGTTATCATATATGATTCACTTACGACTTTATATTACCCCTTCATTTTTCAATTCCATTTTAAAGTAGTGTTTTGGGTCAAATCGTTTCATTTATCATTCGTGTTTTGACTTGTAATTATTCATATGATTACATATATCATGATTAATTACTTCCATAATGTTAAACATGTTTTATATATAATATATATTCATAATATACATATATATAACAGATTGATAAATGGAAAGAAATACACCGTTCATGAAGTCGGTAGGCTGTACGTACGCATGAACGTTGTTTTTGTTTCCTTATTAAATTTAATTAAATTAAGTAAATAACATATAAATATATCCAGTATCATTAATATATCATATATTTCATGATTAGTTATTATATATACCTTATAATCATTTTGGAATGGTTAACTTGGAGAATGAATCTCATCGCGTCGTGGAGACGGTAATCCGTATGTACGCACGAGCGATGATATCGTTCCCATAGTTAATGAATGGAATTAGAGTGGATGATATAATATATCAGAATTATTATCTTGTTATAATAACCATATATAGTTATTATTTACACAATTATACCCATCCAATTAAGGTGGTGGTGGAAAAACATATTACACTACGGTGTGGCGACGGTATTCCATACGTACGCACGCGTGGTGATTTCGTTTTTCGTAGGATGGGTAGAAGGTGAAATTAGTTTGTTTCATATTTATAATAAAATATCATTATATTAGTTACACTTATTTTATTACTTTATAATGAAACAAATAAATAAGAAGAAGTAGAAGAGTAATGAAACTTGAAAGAATCGGTAGAAGAGATTACCTCTTCTTCGATGTGCCTCCTCTTAACCTCCTCTTAGGGCACTAAAGATTATCTAGGAAGAATACAAGGACCTCTAGTAGGTTTCTAGGGAAGTGGAGAAGTAAAATTTTCATTGGTTGGACGAGAATGAAGGCTCAAAATGGTGTGAAGAGGAGAGGGATGAGGTGCCCTTTTATAAGGGAGGAGAGGGGCACCTTTGGAAACATAAGAAATATTAATTTATAATAAATTCAAAACCCACTTGAAAACATCCAAATGACTCACATTATAAGGTGAGATGAGATAGGGTTTTAATATCATAAAACAATAAAATTTATACATTTTTGGATTTATTTTAAACCTTATCAATTTTATTTATCCTTATTTAATCTATTTAAATATATTTGTGGTAATAAAATTCTAATTTTTAAATTGTTATAAATACTTACTTATGTGTTGTGAATATTAAATAATTAGATAAATTATTACATGTTAGATCATATAATTTTCAATTTGTAATTTTTAAATATTTTTGTGATTTTTAATCAATTCAATAATATGTTATTTTTATAAAATATCAATAGTGTCAATTTTGACACTATTCAATTATTTGAATTTAAATAAAATCAATAGAGAATATATATTTGATAAAAAATATTTAATATATACCTAACATGTCATATTAATCAATAAAATTAGTGTATACCATTAAATAGTTCATATAATATTTATTTTAATATTTTTAAAACCATTTATTTGATATTTCTCTTAATAAAATAATTAATATAACATTATTGTATATTTATTTAATATACTTATTTGTTGCATAAAATTAAAAATAAAATCCTATGATGAAGATAAATCTTTTAACTTTCATAATAATACTTTTACTCTAATTTATCATCTTAAAATCACATCATTTAAATTTTTATATTTATTATGTTATGAAGGTGACAACTTTGACATTATTAAAAATAAAATAATATAAATGTTATAATATCTTTTATACGGCTCCAAATGGTCAAATATTATACCATTAGATGGTTATAGTTTATATATATACTAGCAATGAGTTTTTTTCAGGATTTTGGGCCTTTTTGATGTGTATTATTATTTTAATAGAAACTATATTACTGATTTTTCACAAAATATATAATTTCTGCATCATTAAAGTATAAGCTATTAAAGGAATTTAATATCTCATAAAAATTACAAATAAATTACCATAAGAAATAAAAACATTTTAGATTCCAAAGTAGTATTTATAATTTAATATATATTATGTATAAACTTATATTGAAAATAGTTTAATTATTAAAGTTTGAGTGAGACATATTTCACTTTCTTTAAAATAAAATAAATTAAAGGTCTTAATCACATCCAAGTGGGTTTCAATGGATTCCATTTCTACCCAAATATTCGTTAGGATGCAATATAATCATACAATTATATTAATACAAGTATTAGAGTAATTTTATAATATTATATTTACCCTTAATTACCTGATTTACCTTTAACTATGGTAAATAAAATTTATCGTAGTTACTATTCATAGTGCCCAAAAACAAAACTTAGCCTATTAATATAATTTGGACATACTGATTCCAAATATGGAATCAATTTTTCTAAATTCAAATCACAAAAGTTTCAGAAATTAATTTAAAATTAATCCTGTTGTTAAAAAACGTGTTTTAAAAGTTAAAACATTGCAAAAGACTGAAATGATTTTACCTATGAATTCAATGTAAAATCAATGCTAATGACATACATTATATTAAATGGTAAAAATAGATTCTATTTATACTTTAAACCCATTAAATATTATAATTTAACCAGATAAATTATAACGATGAAAAAAATAATTTTTAATTAAAATATAGCGTGTTTTTACTATTCATTAAAATATGAAAGTTATCAGAATAATATGAAAAATTTATCCAAAGAAAAAATTTATATCCTTATTCCAAAGAAGAATTTTTATTTTGTCAAATTGAACTTATAAACATGTCAAAACTAGATTTTAAGTGTGTGCACCATTGAAAGGCGAAAAAACTGCATTTTTTGAAAAATACTTATTTTACCTAAAAAAAATATTTTGTTCTCATACCATGTTCTGGAAAATGTGTCAGATGAATTATAATGTTATAAAATTAAAAATTTAGTTAATACTATTCATAACTACTAGTTCATAATAATATTATAACAATATATCATTGTTTAGCAAAACCTGGTATTGTGTACTACACACGCTATCGAGGAAGGTCGTGATTGCATGTAATGAAAGCAAATTCAGGGCTGCGTGTAGTGGAAGCTCCCTTTAGTGTTGCATATAACATAATAAAAATATAGTTCATTTATAGATTGATCAAAATATATTCTTGGTGTGGTTTATAGCACATGCTAATTTTGGTGTAGCGTAGAACACAAGACATCAAAGAAATTAAAAAGATTATTTCTCATAAAATCTTGGGGTGTTACACATCAAATATTTCAATTCATTTCATTCAAATAAATGCATTTCATTTTAGGAATAAAAACCTATGAAAAGAAACTCATTGTTAACAAATATTACATAAAGAGTTATTTGAAAACAAATCCAAAAAAATTTCATTAAATAATTCAAAAAAAATTGAGAGATATCATTATCATAGCCATTCAATTCATTCCATGATCAATTTAAAGATAAGAGGGACAAAGAAGCTTTCACAAGGAATTTCAAGGACAACATCCATAGAACATGAGCTAAAAATTAAGAAACATATATCTATAAATTCTCAAGAAAAGATTAATTACAAGATGAACGAAAATATTAGAAACACTTACTCAGAAAATATGTAATCCAATCCCAATGGATGTGAGACGTGTCACCTCTAATGTAGATCATTGGATCTTGGAAGAAGGATCTCGAGATAATACAGAAAGGACCCTAGATCGACAATTACACAGCAATCATACAATATCCAATGAATCTTAATGCTTCCATATCCTATAGGAATAAATAATCAATAGAATATGAGAGATTAAAGAAAAAGAAAAAGAATAACATATCGGAAGAAGATCCCCTCTTTGATTAACACTTTAATCTTCTAATAGATGAGTCTTAAAGATCTAAAATGGCTCTATAGGGCAACCAAAATCCATATGATTGGATTTTATTGAGTGGGAGGTGTGTGGAGTTAATTAAAATGTTTTTTGGTTTTTTATTAAAATTTCCAAGGAATTAATTACCATTCAAAAAATTTACTAGGTTAGGTTTCACAGAAGTTATAACTATACACCTAAACATACATCCAAAACAGAGCCATCATAATAGGTTCATGGTTAGGATACATGGTTAGTTTAACTGTGTGTAAACCATATGACCCATTCTATTAAAGTTTCATAGTTTGTCGGTGTGGTTTGTCTAACCATGAAACAACTAGGTGCCCATATCTAGGTTATTAGAACCGTTTCACAATTTGGTTATATGGTTTGTCAAACAATGTGCCAACTATTAACCTACCTAGAAAACATTAAAAAACTATGAAAAAACACTATAAAAAACCTATTAATATATCCAATAAAAGGATACTCAAACCAATGGGTAAATCACCTAAAAGTAAATAACGAGTTGTTATATGGAATTGTTGGAATTTTTTAATAGTTGCTCTGAAGAAGGCCCATATTCCTACCCCCATAGTATGAGAAAGGTCATCAACAGTTTCAAATAGAAACTAATTTGTAGATTCATATTAATTTCCATTATGAGGAAACCTATTGGCATATTCTTGTGTAAAGTATAGGGTATTCCATATTACTAGAAAATTTTAATAATCTTTTTGGAATATCCCAATTATAATAGGGGAATTTCTTAATAAAGCTCCCACTTGTCGAGGTTTTTATTTAAAATGCACAACCCCAACCACTAGATAGATAAATTCCAAAATGGAAATATCATTGATGGAAATATACCACCCAATAGTAGGCTCATTTACTTTCCCTAATCAATACTATTTTTCTTAAGGTTGTTCAAAATATCTTTTTAGTGGACCTAAAATATATTAGAACATAACCAAAAAGAGGATGTGTATACATTTGTGTAGGTCTTCCTCATGATTACGTGTTCAATAGCTCAATAGGTCCTCTTAAAAGTGTGTTCCATGAAGGTTATCCAAGTGGAAATATAAATATCAATCATGGGTTCTCATCTCATAGTGTGATGTGTGAAAATCCTTCTCATAGCCAAAATATCATTCAGTAGGAAAATACTAACCTTTCCAATCTATAAAACACTGGTAAAAATGATGGTAATACCTATAAAAACCGGGCCATCCACACTGGAGTTCCTCCCTAAAGAATGTGTTATAGGTGTCCTCCCTATACTCAAGCATCATTCTCAATTGTAATTCCTCCCCATGATGGAATATATGAATAAAACATTATAGGTCCTCCCTGTGGTGCCCATTGTGGACGTACTCCCCATGATAGAATTTTATCTCAACACAAGGAATATCCCAATGTTTACAAATATTACCTCATATAAAGTGAAACTTAAGGGTTTGAGTTTATCCACACTAAGTGCCTCATTATTGAACAGTGATATTTCACCCCAACCAAGTGATATTCTGGGATGACAGTAATCATTTCCACCTCCCCTAGATTGTTTATTATCTGATGTAATAATTAATATTATAAATAACCATGACCCCTTGATAAATAATCAAGGAAGAAACCAATATTGTTGGATAAATTAAAGGAATGTATATTAGATAATAGATAAAATACTATGGTTATAATGAAGGAACTGACCAGTGAGAAAATACTGATCAATTTTCCTATATCCAGTTTTTAGTATGATGTTTCAGGGACATTGAGTAAGGAATGGATACATTATTTAAGCATAATTTTGTGGAAAAATATCCTCCATCTCAAGATAAAACACTTGTCCAATGGATACTATGATAACTAGATCAAGGTGATAAGTGGAATTTACCATCAAATAAACTTGGCTGCAATTTTAGTTGCATGACATATAAAGTCGAGAAGGTTGTGTGAAGATCTAAAAAATGAGTTCCTATACACTTTGAAGGATCTAAATGTTTTGATCATCAATTATTTACCTAATTTGTACATTATAGGGTGGGGACAACATGGAGCATTGAATTTCACTCTACCCTATATTCATCAGAGTCCACCAAGAAAGATAACATGAAGTGTTATCATTGTAAGAGATGTCTCAGGCCTTGACTCCACCTATACTAATTGGTGATTATATAATAATAATAATTATATCTCTAAGGCCTAGAAATTTTGTACTCAATGATACTGATCTATCAATATACTCTTATACTAATCTTTCAATAAAGTCAAGAGAGCTTACAATCTGTGGAAAGAACCACACCAATCATATAGAAACCATATGTGTAAAGTAGTTCACACTTAGAAAATTTGATAAATCTATTCTATTATTGTATTAAAACACATAAAATTAATAAGGAATCCATAATATCTGTCATAGTAGAATAATAAGTTCATCCCCAACCCACAGGGATGGGGGAATTTATACCACCACACCACCATTGGGATTATCAAATACCTAATGGGTTTAAGATATGATGGTGGAAGGAACAAGTCAACCCCATATCATAGGTATAATGAAATTTATAACACCTCCTCCTCATCCATCATGGAAATTAGTCTTCTATAAATAGGGGAAAACTTCACATGAAAATCATTTTCAATTCCTATTACTACATGACCCATCTTTCTCTTTTAGTTCATGCTCTATGAAGACTACTCAGGATTACATTAGGATCACTATGTATAATTAATTTTTAGGGGAACACCAGTGTGATATACTAGACCCATATCACTCATAAGTAACCTAACCCAGTTGGACACATGGACTCAGGCATGCCTCATCATGTACCAGATGTTGTTGACTAGAAGTAGGGGTCTATAATGGCATAGTGGGGAGACTATACCCCCTTTTATCAGAGTAATAACACAATAATATAAGTAATAGATAAAAAGTGTAAATTAAATGAATCAATTAAAATGGAAGATTAAATCATCAATATCATAATAATCAGTATGAAAATTTCATAATCAATAAATAAAACCATATCCAAAATAATTATTATGTTATAAAGCTATACAGAATGGGGGATACAAGGGATAGAAAGAATCATTCACATACAACATGTTAGAAATAATGATCAAAAGCCCAAAATCAATCTGTACTAAAATAATGATCATATTCTTGGTCCTATGTTCCGATGTTCTCATGCTTCCATAAAATCATACATCCATAGTTGGACACTTAACATTATGCCTACTTTCATCCAAAAGGTCTGTTCGAGTAATAATCATCAACCCAAATAGGGTATGAGTAAAACTAAATAGTCCACCACCATTGGTTTCTATCCCTATCCATCCATTCCATATAATATGTGATGTGTGTAGTTTTAAAAAATAATGAGGAATGATGTAACTGAAACCAAGTCAGCTCGGGTTTCTAAAAGATGCATGTCTACCTCTACCTGCATCATCCCAAGATGGAATGCCTATGAATATGTGTAACCATATATATATAATTTATATGTAATAGTATATTTATATTAATATATATATATATATATGTGTGTGTGTGTGTGTGTAATTATATATATATACATAGCATTAGACAAGACCTGAGGTGTAACCCCAGTGTCCATGCATAATCATAAGAGTAACTCAATTTAAATAAGGGAATTTTCCTTTCATTCACCTAGTAAAATGAAATTTCATATCCATTATTCAAAATTAATTATGTGTGTCATCATCCCCAACATCCCATATAAGGATCATGAAGCATCATGTCCAATCACCCGATAATGATATGAAATGCTATATCCTGCATCTAACATCAAGGGAGAGTGGAACATCATGTACAACAATTCCCTTCACCATTGCACAATGACCAATATCCAAGGTCTAATAATAATAATAATAATAATAATAATAATAATAAGGCATTACCTTTAATACATTAATGTAATCCAAGAAATGGTTTACATTCCATTTAACATTCAATTTATCCTCATTTATCTAAGGGAATAATATACAATTCAATATGTGCCAAGTTTATTGGTATTACTATAAACATTCAATAAAATATAATTTATCCATCTAATTTTTAAGTCAATCCAAGACAACATAAAATGCGGCTTAGTCCCATAATAATTTATAATACTAAGGTAATTTACTATACGTATCCTAAGGGGTTACACTCATTGAGGTAAATGACCTCCAATGGTATCTAGGGTCTATGAGAGTATTTCTAATAATGGTACATCCATTTAAAAGGGTTTACTCATTTTTAATGAAATTCATGGAACTTTTATCATGCAGTATAATGATGCATAATATAAAAAATATGGATTTAAGGGAATGGCCCTAGACCACCTTCTTTAAATGGGTTGAAGATTTCTTATCATGTATCGACCCCTAATTCGCGCTATAACACAAGAAATCAGAATCATTGATGAATAAACTAAAAATGGGGAATAACATATAACATAGATTTATCATTCCATATGGTGAGATAAACAACGAAAGAAATCAAGAAGATTGAAGCACTTTTTGTTGGTTATCAGACATGATGAACGATGAGTGATTTCAATGTTGTGTGAGGGAGGAGGCATAAAGCCTAGCTGATAGAGGAAGGATCTATCAAGATAGGGGTAGGTGATGTATGATTTGGGAAATATAAACAAAGTATAAACCTTAATAAAATGAGGGTAAAAAATATTCATTTTTTCATTTTTTTTAAGTGGAACATGGTTTGGCCATAAGGATGGCCAAACCATGCACCAACAGTGCACCATCATTATTCAAGGAGGCCACCCCCTCACATAGCTTGCCCCATGATTTTAAAAACATGTGAAGACTGTGTGGAATCCAGTTTTTTTCTTCAACACCCCACATGGTTGCATGGCCTCCTCTAACAATTTTTATAAACCATGTGTCACCCCTCTAGGGTCTCACAATTTGAGGTTTGTGGTTCGTAATAACCTTTTACTAATCACTTGCCTCCTCTTTTCCTCTCGATTTGGAACTTTGGGCCTAAAAACAAGATTGATCCCTCCCGATACCTCTATAATCACATTATAAATTTAAATTAGGATAAAACAAGATATTTGAACTATAAATTTAGTGTTTTTACCTTTATGAAAAATTGGGATCTTACAACCTATTTAAAACAACTCATCCCTAGGTTTACCTTTTGAGAGTTATAAAGCATCATCCGTGAACAAATCCAACCACTGATAATTTACATCAGCATATTCAACCCAAGTCTCATATTATACATATATTTTATTACATAAAACTTATAATAGTGTAAGTTACTATCCTTGAAGATCCTTTAGGCGTTGATCAACAATACGTATAAGATTCTACAAAAAATAAGAATCAACATCCATATCAACCGTATCAAGATAATGAAATTGAGAAGGGTGTGAATGATATTTATTTAACAAAGAAACATGAAATACATCATTCATATCTCTATATATATAAGGGAGTTATATCTGATAAGACAAATTTCTTTACCTCTACAAAATCTCGAAAGGATCAATGAATCAAGGAGAAAATTTTCCTTTCATCCTAATTGTTTGATGTCTATGTCTACAAAAAATATTTAAGAAAACTTGATCCCCAACTGTGATCTCTATATATCATTGATGGAGGTCATAATAAGGATTATTACTAGACTAAGATATAACCATAAACTTTCTAATAATCTACATCTACTTCGATGTCTCTTTTACAAGATGAGGTCCTAGTATCAATGCATATCTTTCCTATAACTAGCATACAGGTGAACAACACGACCTATTTTACAAATACTCATAAAAATCCATCTATATAGTCTCCTTAAATATATTATTATAATAAAAATAATAAATTATTAGTTTATTATCCTAAAAACCTCTAAAATAAAGGACACATTACTGAAGAACGTACTCTAAAACCCATTTCATACACTTGTACTGAGCGTCAGTATGAGGGAGATAGACTATACTCAACAGAACCTATAAACCTAGATCCTTATATAACCATTTCCATAATTGTGAGGTCAATTGAGAATCCCTATCTAGTACAATAGTACATGAAACTCTATAAAGGTGTATGTAACATCTCAGGTAAATAATGAATAAAACATGTTCATATTTGTTAATATTTATGAATTAAATATTAATTTTACTTTAAAGGGGTTTCTATGTTCGATAGTGTACCCGATACGCAACAAAGAGTTTCTTTGAAATCTTACATTGCACACTAGTAATAAAATAATATTATTTTAAATGGTAGTTAACACGTAGCCGTTATATTGGAGGGAATGAATAGAAATAACCAAAATATTATTATATATGTTTTTTTAAATTTTTCTACATTTATCCAATAAAAGATAAAGGCTTAAAATACGAAAATAATTCAATTTTTGGCATATATACTCTAACATTCACAAAAGGTGGACTTATCATCTTTTGATGGAGAACCATCTATAAATATAGTTTTGGTCACTCTTATACAATATATTAGACCAAATAAAATTCTTCTTTAGAATCGGGACATCAAAATTTACTTTGTGTAAATTTTTGGTATTTTCCGATAAAGTTCATTTTTTAATGAATAGTGTAAAATGATGTATTTTAATTCAAAACCTCTTTTTAATATAATTTATTTACATGATTAGATTATCTTTTGAATTGGTTTTAAAGTGAAATTAGAATATATTTTTAACATTTAATTCAATAGTGGTTGTTGGAATTAATTTCACTTTAAAATTGGACTTAAACTAGTTTCAATCTTTTGATACTTATTGTTCATAAAAACACGCTATTTGCTCTGACAGCGAGAATTAATTATTGAATTAATTAATGCAAATTATATGTTTTGAATTTTGTAAAATATAAATCAATTTTTAATTTGGAACATCAAATATATCTTAGGGTGAATTTTTGGTATTTTTTTTGAAAAACTTCAATTTTTGATGAATAGTGAAACCACTAAGTGGTACTTAAAAAACTGATTTTTTGTTTAAATGAAATTTTACCACCTTTGTGTTTTGAATTTCAAAAATATGATATAAATTGTTTTCATTAAGAAGTAAAATGTAGTTAAATGGGATTAAAATAATTTATTAGTGAATAGTAACTTTTATGTTTTTAATCACGATTAGAGGTAATTAGTGTAGTTTAAGGTAAAAATAATATTTTAATATTATGAAATGAACTTGACACATGTCCTACCCTTATTGTATGTGTCATGGCCGACCAAAAAAATCCATGGGTCAACTTGGGGACCCCATGGAGCCACTTTGGATGGAAAATGACATTAATAACTTTTTATTTAAAGTTAAAATAAAAATGTCACAAACATGAGTTGTTTTACTAAAGCAATTTTTAAATGGGGATATACAAGTCAGATTTTTTACTATAAATATTCATTATAAAGATAAAAATATTTCCTACATCATGATATTTTTCTTATAATTTTTAGACATTAAATAAATTAAATTATGTATGACAACATGATGATGCAGCGATTACCTCATTATTTAACGATTTAATTAAAATGAAAAGATAGTGTAAAATCTAAGACCTACACATGTCAAAACATATTTTATTGCTGGATTTCTAACTCTTATCTCCTTATCCTCTAAATATATAATTTTGGGACCCTTTTTATTCGAAAATCATTTTATAATAAAGTATCTTTTCTTAACTTTCCAAGAGTACCCATCCTCTCCTCTTATAAAAGGCCCCCACCTATACCTCCTTACCCACACCTCTCAAGATTTTGGTTCAGCCAGGATCTTCCCATTATATCTCTAAACATCCCTATATTACTCCTAGAAGCCTCAATTTGGGCAGAAGTCTTCCCAAGGAATCCTTTGAGCTCAAATCAAAAAGAGTTCCCCTTTTTAAAGGTAGTGTTTTCTCTTGTGTTCTTTTGTTTTATTTTGCTTCTCCAACCCCATAAACTCTTTTTATTCATTTCTTTTGTAAAAACTCTAGTATAGTAAATATAATAGGATGTTGTTATAAGAAGAATACGAGCTAAACTTACACACACCTAAATCTAATGTTTAAAGAACATACTGTTTCTGTGGATGGCGAATTTCTGCCTCATGAAAAGATGATTGTTCAATATTCTTCCAACACCTTCAAAGGTGGCCATTAAAATGTCACTATATTTATATATTATATATAATATGTTTATGTCTTCCTTAAACTTCTTTATTTTTCATTTTTGGCACACCTTTAGGTCTTCCATTATGGGTATACATGATATCTTCATTTTAGGAAGTGCGGACTATCGCCCCCTCAAAGTGATTTGATTCGTTAATGTCATATGTGGGATGTATAAAGGATGGATTTAAAGTTATTATATATGATTTATATTACATATAAATGATGAATATAATTCTGGAATTAAAATATACATACCTCTCATTTAGTTTTAATTCCATTAATATGACATAGAAATGAAAGTAGCATCCATGCGTACGTACGGCTTACCGTCTCCATGAATGGTGCATTTCATTTCTTACTTCTAAATGATTATGTAATATTATAAATACATGTATATGATGGATATATATTATATATATGATATCCAAATCATGAATATCATTCTGTATATAATGAACCTTTGACCACACGAACAACATGTAATTTTAAGAAGTCCACTTTCAGATTAAGAACCAAATATCGACAAAACAAACATTATTAACTTAAATGATTAAATAATGTTTATAACATGGTAATAAGTGATATAAAAGTAATAATGAACTTGAAGAAGGTTCTTAAGAAAGTAGAAATTAACTCAAGTTTATTATTCAGGACGTTAAAGAACGATCGAGTAAAGTTGGACCCGATGTAAGGGACTTCGTCTCAATATCCTTTCATTGAGGCATATTTCGTTTTATACACAACTTTCTTTTATACGGTGTATAGACTCCTTTGAATTTTACTTTTATACATAAATAATCTTTTTCTATGAAGCGTTTTACTAAACAACAAACCTGAATGTTTCTTTTAATGTATGCGGTGACAACGACCTTTTCCACCGCCGCGAGTATTATTTGGTCTTTGGCTTCCTCAACAAGCCGTAATGTTTTTTTAAATTAAATAAATACCATATACTGTTTTATGTATTTTGGTATTGAAAAGTGTTTTTTATAATGGATTTGTTATGTCAATATAAGTGATATATTGTGATCAAGGTTTGGAAATGTTTTCTTTCCATTATATTTTTTTATGACTTATGATTTTATAATGGTTCTTGGACATTTGACAGGTGGTTACGTGATAAACGATATGACGAGTGGTGCCGTGAATACTAGGACAGGTGGTTACGTTATAACCTCCAATGCATTGGGTATGGAAGTCGGCTGTATGGCTATTCCATTAAGTGATATGTGTGGAAGTCGACTGTATGGTTATTCCATATAAGTATGTTTATGTCCCAAGTTACCTTTATATGTTATGTGATCGTTATATGGGTTTTATGGTAATCTTTTGGTTACAAAAGGGTAAGTAATGATCTTTTATTCAGTGAAGAGTTTTTACTTCTTCATAAATGTGAATAGTATTACTTTGATAAAGTATACATGGTTTACTTGTTGTTTTGATAAATTAACAGTTTTCATTCTTTGTGTATCCCTTACTAAGCTTTTTATGCTCACCCCATGTTTTTTTTAAATGTTTTTCATAGGACTTAATGTAGAATAGGGTCAAGGATGGGATCAAGGGAAAGTCATTCTATATAAAATTGTGAACTAGACATGTTTTTTAAATAGTTTCTATTCTATGGAAACTTAGTAGAAGTGTCTACTTTGTAATTTTTTGAGATGTAATAGTTATGTCCTAATTCTCTAAAACTCTAAACCTGAAAAGATCCTCAATGTGAATTATTCATTTAATTCAATATTAAGTAAGGTTTAAGGTTGGGTCCTTATAGTTGGTTTCATAGGTCAGTTTAGACAACTTTAGGAGATAGAAAATTATTAAATTATAAGTTAATTTATGGTATGATTGAAATGATATAGCATTTAAAGATTACCATGTTTCTTCACCTAAGATATTTCTGTGTTCAGAATGGTTTTCCGCATAGTAAACAAAGAATCTATGTTGGGACGACATCAGGAGGAAGACAACCTTCCAAATCAGTAACCTGAGATGGTCGGAATCGGAACTGAATAGTTTGTTGTAGTGATGGAACAGTTGACTCAGGCTATAAATGGTGGTGTTATCCTTGCACGAGATCAGCCAGATCAACCGCAAAGGAACATGTCAGTGGTGGAACATTTCATGAGGCAACATCCCCCATCATTCAGGGGATCATCTGACCCCGTGCAAGATGAAGGGTAGATTAAAGCACTGGAGAAGATTTTTGATGTCATGGGGTGTTCAGAACATCAAAAGGTCAGTCTTGTTGTTTACCGTTTTGAAGGTGAAGCTGATCAGTGGTGGTCGATGGTGAAAAATATCAGGGATAGTGATGAGATTGATGATCTTCACTGGGACGAATTCAAAGCTATGTTTCTTGAGAAATATTTTCCTAAGGTGGTTCATCTTAGGATGGAAAAAATAGTTCCTATAATTGAGGCAGGAGGATCACTCAGTGGCTGCTTATGAAGCAAAGTTCACTCGATTGGAAAGGTATGCTCCAAACTTCATACGAGATCTTGATAGTAAAATAAACCGTTTTTACTCAAGGTTAAAGACAATGTATCAAAGGGATTTAGCTTCCCGTGAGTTCAAAAGTTATGAAAAACTTGTTCGATGTGTGGAGAAGGTGGAAATGGAGTTTTTTGATGATCAGGTGTTCTTTGACAAACAACAGAATTAGAGGACCAGTTGGCAGGAAAAGGCGAAGAATTCATTAAAGAAGCAAGGAGGTAAGAAAACCAAATATCCATCCTATGAGAAGTGTGGTAAAATGCATCCTGGAGAATGTTTATCCAAGTCTAGTAAGTGCTTTAGGTGTGGTAAGTCTGGTCATATTTCTCGTAACTGTAAGGAAGATGATCAAGAAGGCAATGAAAAGCCAGTGGTAAGATGTTTTAGGGGTAATGAAATGGGTCATTATGCAAATGAGTGTCTAACGGAGAACTCAACTGGGGAAAAGGAGCCAGAATACAAGCAGAAAGGGGTGGTGAAATCCTTTGCAACTACTTCAGCAGATGTTGGGACATCGAATGAAGTAGTATCAGGTACACTGTTTGTTTGTTCAGATTATTCCAATGTGTTGTTTGATTCAGGGTCTACACATTCTTTCATTTCTGAGAAGTATTCTAGTAAATTGGAAATTCCATCTCAAGATATGAATCCTGATCTTATGGTAAAAACACCCGGAGGGAACGTTGAGACAAAAACGAATTATAAGAACCTTTATATCCTTGTGTGTAGAAATAATCTACATGAAAACCTTATTGTTTTGCCTCTAGTAGAGTTTGATGTTATTTTGGGCATGGATTGGAGTTCTTTTTATCATGCTAAGATTGACTGCAGAGCTAAAATTTTTTCTTTTCAGAAATATTTTCAGTTTGTGTACAAGAATGAACCCTTGATTTTGATAACATATCAAGAAGTTGAGAAACTAGTAAAAGATGGAAATGAATGTTACCTTGCACATATTGTTGAAAATAAAGGAACTATTCAGATTAATGATGTTCCAATGGTAAATGAGTATCTTGATGTTTTTTTCTGATGAGTTTCATGGTATTATTCATGATCGAGAAGTTGAATTTATTGTTGACTTAGTTCCTAATTCTAATCCAATTTCAAAACCCCCTTATCAAATGGCTCAAGTTTAACTTTTAGAGTTAAAGAAGAAATTGTAGGAGTTATTAGATAAAGGTTTCATTCGACCTACCACATCACCATGGGGTTCTCCTGTCTTATTTGTTAAAATGAAAGATGGATCAATGAGACTTTGCATTGATTATAGAGCCTTAAATAATATTACTGTTAAGAAAAAGTATCCTTTTACTCATATCGATGATTTGTTTGATCAGCTCCAGGGAGCTCAGTATTTTTCAAAGATTGACTTGAGGTCAGGGTACCATCAGTTAAAAGTAAAAGAAGCAGAAATTCCAAAGACTGTGTTCCGTACTAGATATAGACATTATGAATTTGTAGTTATGCCTTTTGGGTTAACCAATGAACCTGCTGTATCCATGGACCTTATAAATATAATTTTCCATGAGTTCTTGGATAATATTTTGGTTGTTTTAATTGATGATATTTTGGTGTTTTCTAAAAGTAAATATGAGCATGAAATTCCTTTAAGGGTTATCTTGAAAACCTTAAAAGAAAAGAAACTGTATGGAAAGTTCAGCAAGTGTGAGTTTTGGTTACAACAAATTTCTTTCCTGGGTCACATTGTTTCAACAGATGGAATAACTGTTGATCCTGCTAAAACAAAAGTTGTTGAAGAATGGCCAAGACCCACAAATGTAACCGAGATTCATAGTTTTCTTGGTTTGGCAGGTTACTACTGAAGGTTTATTGAAATTGTTTCATGATTATCTAGTCCAATGACTAAGCTAACTCGGAAGGGTGTTAAGTTTATCTGGAAAAAAGAATGTGATGATTGTTTTCAGGTGTTGAAAAGAATATTGGTGAATGCTCCAGTTTTTGCACTTCCTTCCAGGAATGGTGATTTTTTTATCTACAGTGATGCTTCATTGAAGGGACTTGGTTATGTCCTTATGCAGAATGATCAGGTAATTGCTTATGCTTCACGTTAGTTGAAAACTCATGAGGTAAATTACCCTATACATGATTTGGAATTAGCTGCTGTTGTTTTTGCTTTAAAAATTTGGAGGCATCATTTTTATGGAGTAAAGTGTGAAATATATACTGATCACGAAAGTTTAAAGTATATATCCACTCAGAAAGAATTGAACACGAGACAGAGGAGATGGCTAGAATTAATCAAGGATTATGATTGTACAATTCATTACCATCTAGGAAAAGAAAATAAAGTGGATGATTCTTTAAGTCGAAAAAGTAATGCTTCATTAACAATGTTGCATTTGGAACATGATCCTTTGGTTAAGGATTTGATGAGCTTTGGTATGGAAGTTGTTTGTGCAAGATGTCCTTCTGTTTTGTTTCAGGTATCAGTGAAATCTCCTCTATCAGACAGAATTAAGCAAGCACAGAAGCAAGACAACGAGTTGCAGGAAAAGGTAGAGCTGCTTCAGAAGGGTAAGTTTCCTGAATTTAACATTGATAAGGATTGTGTTTTGAGGTTTGGTAAGAGATTATGTGTGCCTGGTGATTCACAGTTTAAGAATGAGTTGTTCTGTGAGGCTCATAGTTCCTCATTTTCTGTTCATCCTGGCAGTACTAAGATGTACATAGATCTACGGGAGTATTACTGGGGGGATGGAATGAAAAGAGATATTGCTGATTTTAGTTTGACTTGTCAACAGGTTAAAGCAGAGAAGCAGTTACCAAAAGGGATGCTTCAGCCTTTACCAATGCCAGAGTGGAAATGGGAAAATATATCCATGGACTTTGTTGTGGGATTACCGAGGACATCTCGAGGTAATAATGCAATCTGGGTTATTGTTGATCGATTGACTAAATCTGCTCATTTCCTTCCTATTCGAGATACATTCTCTCTAGATCAGCTTTCTCGATTGTATCTTAAAGAGATAGCCAGGTTGCATGGAGTTATCCTCTCCATTGTATCTGATCGAGATCCCAGTTTTACTTATAACTTTTGGAAAGGCCTTCAGAAGTCATTGGTTACTGAATTAAATTTTAGTACATCTTTTAATCTTCAATCAGATGGGAAGTCAGAATGAACAATTCATACCTTGGAGGATATGCTACGAGCTTGCTCTATAGATTATCAGGGAAGTTAGGACCAATATCTTTCTTTGGTTGAGTTTTTATATAATAACAGTTTTCATTCCAGTATACAGATGGCACCATTTGAGGTATTATATGGGAAGCGGTGCTGAACTCCATCTTTTTGGGATGAAGTGGGTGAAAGGAAGGTGATGGGACCAAAATTGGTAGAAGAGATGGAATAAAAATTTCAGTTGATTCATAAACACATGAGAACAGCTCAGAGCAGGCAGAAGAGTTATGCGGATAACCGGAGGAAGGATCTATCTTTTGAGGTAGGTGATCATGTTTTTCTCGAAGTTTCACTGTGGAAAAGTGTGATGCAATTTGGTAAGAAAGGAAAGCTGAGTCCAAGGTTCATTGGACCATATGAAAGTTTGGAGAGAGTTTGATCAGTTGCATACAGAGTGGCTTTACCTCCTATTTTATCTCAGGTACACAATGTTTTTCATGTTTCGATGTTGAGAAAGTATGTGCCAGATCCATCACATGTTTTGAGCCCAGAGGTAGTTCAGTTGGAAGAGAATCTCTCTTATGAAGAACAACCAGTCCAGATTCTTGACCGAAGAGAGCAAGTGTTGCGAAATAAGGTAATTCACCAGGTAAAGGTTTTTTGGAAAAACCATATGGTTGAAGAGGCAACATGGGAATCTGAAAATGCTATGAGAGATAAATACCCCCACTTATTTTGATATGTGAATAAAATTGTGAGGACGCAATTCCCAAAAGGGGGGAAGGATGTAACATCCCAGGTAAATAATGAATAAAAAATTTTCATATTTATTAATATTTAAGAATTAAATATTAATTTTACTTTAAAGGGGTTGCTATGTTCGATAGCGTACCCGATACGCAACAAAGAGTTTCTTTGAAATCTTACGTTGCACACTAGTAATAAAATAATATTATTTTAAATGGTAGTTAATACGTAACCATTATATTGGTGGGAATGAATAGAAATAACTAAAATATGATTATATATGTTTTTTTAAATGTTTCTACATTTATCCAATAAAAGATAAAAGCTTAAAATACGAAAAGAATTCAATTTTAGGCATATATACTCTAACATTCACAAAAGGTCGACTTATCATCTTTTGATGGAGAACCATCTATAAATATAGTTTTGGTCACTATTATACATTCTATTAGACCAAATAAAATTCTTCTTTAGAATCGGGACATCAAAATTTACTTTATGTAAATTTTTTGGTATTTTTCGGATAAAGTTCATTTTTTAATGAATAGTGAAAATGTTGTATTTTAATTCAAAACCTATTTTTAATCTAATTTATTTACATGATTATATTATATTTTAAATTGGTTTTAAATTGCAATTAGAATATATTTTTACCATTTAATCCAATAGTGGTTGTTGAAATTAATTTCACTTTGAAATTGGACTTAAACTAGTGTCAATATTTTGATACTTATTGTTCATAAAAACACGCTATTTGCTCTGACAGCGGAAATTAATTATTGAATTAATTAATGCAACTTATATGTTTTGAATTTTGTAAAATAGAAATCATTTTTGAATTTGGAATATCAAATATATCTTAGGGTGAATTTTTGGTATTTTTTCTGAAAAACTTCAATTTTTGATGAATAGTGAAACCACTAAGTGGTACTTACAAAATTGATTTTTTGTTTAAATGAAAATTTACCACCTCTGTGTTTTGAATTTAAAAAAACTAACATACATGGTTTTCATTAAGAAGTAAAATGTGGTTCAATGGGATTAAAATAATTTTTTTGTTGAATAGTAACTTTTAAGTTTTTAATCGCGATTAGAGGTAATTAGTGTAGTTTAAGGTAAAACTAATGTTCTAATATTATGAAATGAACTTGAAACATGTACTACCCTTATTTTATGTGTCATGGACGACCAATAAAATCCATGAGTCAACTTGGGGACCCCATGGAGCCACTTTTGTAGGAAAATGACATTAATAACTTTTTATTTAAAGTTAAAATAAAAATGTCAGAAACATGAGTTGTTTTACTAAAAAAAATTTAAATGGGGTTATACAAGTCAGATTTTTTACTATAAATATTCATTATAAATCTAAAAATATTTCCTATGTCATGATATTTTTTTTATAATTTTTAGACATTAAATAAATTAAATTTTTAATGACACCATGATGATGCAGCGATTACCTCATTATTTAACGCTTTAAATAAAATGAAAAGATAGTATAAAATCTAAAACCTACACATGTCAAAACCCTATTTTATGGGTGGATTTATAACTCCTATCACATTATCCTCTAAATATATAATTGTGGGACCCTTTTTATCTGAAAATAATTTTATAATAAAGTACCTTTTCTTAACTTTCCAAGAGTGCCCCTCCTCTCTTCTTATAAAAGACCCCCACCTCTACTTCCTTACCCACAGCTCTCAACCCTTTTGTTAGGACAATATCTACCCATTTTGTCTCTCCACATCCCTATCTTACTCCTAGAATCTGCAATTTGGGAAGAAGTATTCCCAAGGAAGCCTTTGAGCTCAAATCAAAAAGAGTTACCCATTTTAAAGGTAGTGTTTTCTCTTGTGTTATTTTGTTTTATTTTGCTTCTACAACCCCCTAAAATCATTTTATTCATTTATTTTGTAACAAATACAGTATATTCAATATACTAGGATGTTTTTATAAGAATAATTCCAGCTACACTTACACACACCTACATCTAATTGTTAAAGAACATACTATTTCTGTGGATGATGAATTTCTGCCTCACGAAACGATGATTGTTCAATATTATTCCAAAACCTTAAAAGGTGGCAATTAAGATGTCACTATATTTATATATGATATATAATATGTTTATGTATTCCTTAAGATTCGGTATTTTTCATTTATGGCACACCTTTATGGATTCCATTGTGGGTATACGCGATATCTTTATTTTAGGAAGTGCAGACTACCACCCCCTCAAAGTGATTTGATTCGTTAATTCCATATGTGGGACGTATAAAGGATGGATTTAAAGTTATTATATATGTTGTATGTTACATCTAAATGATGAATATAATTCTGGAATTAAAATATATATACCTCTCATTTAGTTTTAATTCCATTAATATGACATAGAAATGAAAGTAGCGTTCATGCGTACATACGGCTTACCGTCTCCATGAACGATGCATTTCATTTATTACCTCTAAATGATTATGTAATATTATAAATACATGTATATTCTGGATATATATGATATATATGATATCCAAATCATGAATATCATTCTGTATATAATGAACCTTTGACCACACGAACAACATGTAATTGTAAGAAGTCCACTTTCGACTTAAGAACCAAATATCGACAAAACAAAAATTATTAACTTAAATGATTACATAATGTTTATAACATGGTAATAAGTGATATAAAAGTAATAATGAACTTGAAGAAGGTTCTTAAGCAAGTATAAATTAACTCAAGTTTATTATTCAAGACGTTAAAGAACGATCGAGTCAAGTCGGACCCGAGGTAAGGGACTTCGTCTCAATCTCCTTTCATTTTGGAATATTTTGTTTTATACACAACATTCTTTTATACGGTGTATAATCCCCTTTGACTTTTTCTTTTATAAAAAAGGAATCTTTTTCTACGAAGAGTTTTACTAAAGGACAAAAAGGAATGTTTCTTTTAACGTACGCGGTGACAACGACCTTTTCCGCCGCCACGAGTATTATTTGGTCTTTGTCTTCCTCAACAAGACGTAATGTTTTTTTTAAATTAAATAAATACCATATACTTTTTTATGTATTTTGGTATTGAAAAGGGTTTTTTATAATGGATTTTTTATGTCAATATAAGTGATATATTGTGATCAAGGTGTGGAAATGTTTTCTTTCCATTATATTTTTTTATGTCTTATAATTTTATAATGGTACTTGGACATTTGACGGGTGGTTATGTGGTAAACCATATGAAGGGTGGTGCATGGAATACCAGGACGAGTGGTTACGTTATAAACTCCAATTCATTGGGTATGGAAGTCATCCGTATGGCTATTCCATTATGTGATATGTGTGTAATTAGACCGAATGGTTATTCCATTTAAGTATGTTTATGTCCCATGTTACCTTTATATGTTATGTGATCATTATATGGGTTTTATGGTAATATTTTGGTTACAAAAGGGTAAGTAATGATCTTTTATTCAGTGAAGAGTTTTTACTTCTTCATAAAGGTGAAAAGTATTACTTTGATAAAGTATACATGGTTTACTTGTTGTTTTGATAATCTAACAGTTTTCATTCTTTTTGTATCCCTAACTAAGCTTTTTATGCTCACCCCAAGTTTTTTTGAAATGTTTTTCACATGACTTAATGTGGAATAGGGTCAAGGATGGGATCAAGGGAAAGTCATGCTATATAAAACATGGAACTAGAAATGTTTTTTAAGAGTTTTTATTCTATGGAAACTTAGTAGAAGTGTCTAATTTGTAATCTTTTGAGATTTAATAGTAATTCCCTAATTCTCTAAAACTCTAAACCTGAAAATATCCTCAATGTAAATTATTCATTTAATTCAATATTAAGTAAGGTTTAAGGATAGGGCCTTATAGTGTCTGATTCCTAGACATATAGTATTCCCATCACAGCCACTAAAAAGGTCTCCCTATTAGGAAAGAAGTGGGTGACCATCATTAGCCTATCAACAATGACCCATACTACATTACAACATTGATGGTATTTTGGTAAACCAACTATAAAATATATAAGTATTTTATCCCATTTCCACTAAAGAATGGGAAATTTATATAAAACTCTTAGTGGTTGACAATCCTCCACCTTCACCTACCAACTAGTGGAACATAGTGTAACAAAACCAACTATCACTCTTTTTATCTCCGACCACTAATATTATTGATGTAAGTCATAATAAATTTTGGTAAGGCCAGGATGTACATCCTAGGAAGAGGCATGAGACTCTCACATAAATGCCTCTCATATTTCAGTAGGACCACATATGTGCCCATGAATTCGGAAGATCTCATCCCTATTAACACCCTAACTCAGTGGTGGGTCCTCATCCTAAGACTCACTAATAGGAAAATTCCCTTAGGAACAGAGAGTTTCCTCATATTCAAGTTAACCATATGTGAATAATTCAATGATAATTATTGTGTACAGGCTACCTTTGATGGTCCTTCACCTATAACTGCATCTTAGAGAAGATGTTAATTAACTGACACTCACTAATGGATTATTAAACTACCTTTGTATGAGTCCTCCTACTTAAATCATTATCCAATAAATTTCCATTATAAGGTATATAAGAAAACTCAAAATTCAATGACTATAGGTATTAAACCCATATTCACATTCTGAGATAAAAGCCATGCTATGCGAATGTTTATTTGTATTTTTTTTATTTTTGTCTACAAAAAATCATTCTCTTAAAAAATATTTCCTCCACTAATGAAAGGAACAAACCACAACTTATAACTTGAGATCATGTGTCAGTTAATTTTTCTCATGTTATCTTAACTAATGAGACTCGTGCACCATGACTTGATCTCAATGCATCATAACATCTCATATCCCAATTTCATATTCATCACAATAAACCATATAACCATTACCAGGTTTAGGTAAAATTAGTCTCCTTACTAAATTCAATATTTATTTCTTCTCCTAAATTGATTTCATACAAGATTTAAGCCATAAAAAATTCACTCCCTTCTTTGTCAAAATTTTAAGTGTTGCTGATAGACATGATAAATCTTGAAAAATGTTCCAACAATAGTTGGTTAGCCCCAAAAAACTCTATATTCAAAATATTTTCTTGGGATTCCTTGATGAAATTATAATTATCAACTTATCTAGATCTATAAAAACACATGTATTTGAGATAATATACCTTAGGAAGTGAAATTTCTCAATCTAAAATTAGAATTTGGTGATCTTAACATACAGCTAGTTCTCCCTTAGTGTAGTCAAAAATATATCATGATGTTTAACAAGATCATGTCGGGCATGAGAGAATACCAAGATTTAATCCATGAAAAGTACAACAAATGAATCTAAATATGGGTGGAAAGCATGACTTATCATAGCCATGGAAAATGATAGTGAGGTAATGAGACCGAAAAACATCGCCAAATACTTGTATAATCCTTACCTAATATGTAATTTTGTATACAGTATTTATGATGGTCAAAAATGCACTTGATAATAAACCAAATTCAGATAAATCTTGGAAAAAAACCTCACTCCTCAGAGCTAGTCGAAGAGTTTGTCTCAATGTGTTATAGGATACTAGTTCTTCCTAGTAAGTTGATTCAATTTTCAGTAGTCAACACATATACTAAGGGTCTTATCCACATTATTAGTGAAAATCATGGGAAAACCTTAAGGTGAAGTACTGGATTGTATAAAATCTTGATCTTATAAGTCTTATAACTATTTATTTATCTCTTGAAGCTTAGTAAGAGCCATCATATATGGAGGAATGGATATTTGTTCCACTATTAAAACTATCTCAATAGAAAACTCTATATCTATCTTAAGAGTTAATCCATAAAATTCGTCTAGAAAAACATCCCTCAAATAATCCATTATTGTTGGGAAAACTACGTTTCATATTTCCGAATTATTTAGAAAAATACTGGTGACCTGGTCCATCACTCTACCCATCCCATGATGTATCCTTATATCTTAAATATATTGGACAACCCATTCAACCATCTAAATATAATTACTACCCTTGGGTGGTGTAAAAGATAAAATTTATTGATATAAATCAATATGATCAAGGTAAGATACTAACCAATCTATCCCGATTATGATGAAAAAGATCATCTACTTAAGGACAGAGATGTTCCATTCAAAAATATAACCCTCAAGGGGGATTTCCTTACATTGGTGTATACTCTCAGATCGAAACACTAGTAGAGTATCTAGACTCATTATTTAACAAAATTATTTTATCTCGATTCCTAGAATTCCCATAATTTCCATGGATATAAACGAATGTGAAGCACCTATTTCAAATAAGGTAGAAACTAAAGTAGAGACTACTAAAATCAAACTCATACAGTAGAAGGACCAATACTCTTATCCTCAGGTTTCTACTACACAAAATGTAACTAGCATGATCGACGACCGTAAGATATAGCATGACTACCATAATCAATTCCACCTTATTGGTGTTATATATCCAATGTTTGGCTTCCTTGACCATGACCAGCTCATCAATGGGAAGACTAGATGCGTGGGTCTATAATGGTTTAGTGGGAAGACTATACCATATTTAATCATAGAAGTAACATAGTGGTATAAAAATGGGAAAAAACAAAATAAATGAAGAATAACTGAATATTTAAATCATTTATATCATAATAATTACCAATATATTATCATAATCAACAAAAAAACCATATCCAAAATGATTATCATGTCATGAAGCTATAAAAATGGGGGATATAAGAGATACATTGTATACAATATATAAAATTTGATATAAAAATGAGAAAGGACAAAATAAATCTCTAATGGAATTAGGAGAATAAGCTCAATACTATGCTCCTAAACTCCCATGCTATAAGTAAATTAGGCATCCATATATAGATGCATACCTTTATCCCTACCTGCATCCCTAAGGTTTGTATGAGTACCAATTAGTAGCTCAATTTAGGCCACTGAAAACAGTGTTTATCCCTATCCTTCTAGTGCATCTAAAATGAGTAGTGTGTAGTTATAAAAAATAATAACATGTGATATAACTGAAACCAAGTTAGTTCAGGTTCCTAAAGGACACTCATTTGAATCTACATACTTCAGCGCAAGATAGAATGTATTTGAGTTCGTGCAATCTTATATATATATACCTAATATGTTATAGTATATGTATATAAATGAGTGTGTGTGTGTGTGTGTATATATTTGTGTGTATAAACATATATAGATATATATATGTGTTTGTTGTACTATCTAGGAACTAAAAAATACCCCAGTAATCCATGCATAATCATAAGACTCACTTGCTTTAAATTATGGAATTTTCCTTGCATTCATCTGGGAATATGAAAAATAATTTCTATCATTAGAAGTCAATGATGTGGGTTTTTATTCCAAAAATCTCATCCAAGGAGTATGAAGAATCATGTCCAATGTCTTGGTAATGATGTGAATCTCCATGATCAACATCCAATATCAAGTGAACATGAAATGTAATGCCTAATAATTCATTTAATCATTTCACAATGGCCAATATCCACAGAATAATAATAATATTAATAATAATAATAATAATTCATTACCTTTAATATTTAAATTCAAGAAAATAAATGGTTGAAATTTTATTTAACAATACATTTAACCCCATTTATCCATGGTTTTAATAAAAAATTCAATAAGGGTCAAGTTTCTTGGTCTTACCATACACATTATATCAAATACTATTTACCCATTTAAATTAGGAGTCAAGATATGAACACTTAAAAGGTGTCTTGAACACATAAGAATTTATAATATCAAAGGAATTTATTAAACACACCCTAAGGGGTGGAACTCATCAAGGTTGATGATTTCAGATAATAACTAGGGTCTATGGGAGTATTTTTAAGAAATTATAATCAATTTAATATGATTTACACATTTTTAAGAAAATGTCTAGAAATTCAGGAATGAAGAACAATAACACATAATATAAACAACAAGTATTTGAGGTAAAGTTACTAAACCACTTTCTTTAAACGGGTAGTAGATTTCTTATACAACATTGTCCAATAATTCAGGATAACGTAAGAAATAAAATAATAGTCAAATTCCTTGAAGATAGAGAATATTAGCTGAAATGGATTTCTCTTTCCATATGGTGATATAAATGAATAAATGAAGTAATATTATTGAATCACTTACCACTGGGTTTCCAAAAATATGAATGATGAGTGACTCAGATGATGTATAAGGGGGGAGTCTCCAAATATAGCCAATGGAGGATTGATATATTAAAGGACGGGGTGTTGTGTGATTTTGGAAAGAAAAATAATGAATAAATATAAACAAAATTAAGGAAAAATAGTTATTTACCCAGTTTTTAAGGGGCATATGGTTGACCATAATGTGGGATAACTATGTGTCAACATTATCCAAGGAGGCCACCCCCACACAGGGAGAAGTACACAATTTTTCAAACCATGCACAGACTATGTGACCACCTCGATATTTTTCTATAGAACTCCACATGTTCATTCTCCCTCATTTGTGTAGTTTTAAAAATCACATGTCACCCCTCCAACGATGCACCATTTGTGGTGAATGGATAGAACTAACTTCATGCCTCTTTTTCCTCCTTGAAACAAAATATTTGGCCTCGAATCGAGTCCAAAACCTCTCAAGACCTCCATAATCTCCTTATTAATTTATATTAGGTTAAAACCTGTTATTTAAACAAAAAATTAAGGGTACATAACTTTGTTAAAAGTTTTAATCTTATAACCACGATGAAAAGGAAATACCTCAATATGATTGCAAAATAAAACAGTCCCGAAAAATGTGAACATTGAGGAGGATTGTGATTTTTCCCTTGAAATATGACCAAAATGTGACCAATACCCTTACCATTCTAATGAATACATGATTATTTAATAATATTATACATTAGTAAATATTGTCAGATTCGGACTTGTAGATGACTCATATCATGAATTTGGGGTAGAAAATTATGATCATAATTTCTTTTCCCAACATATAGTCCATGCCAAAACACTTGAATAATGTTTGTGAAACCATAACTAGTAATAGGTTCAGACATTGGAATTACATTGAGTACTCAGTTCCCACCTCATTGGTGAGATTTAGACAATGAAAAGTGGAATAAAATGGATTCATCCTACCCAAAACTTGAATAAATTGAGTCTCCTACCATTTTAGAAAGGTTTCCCCATTATGAATTTTTGTTAGAGGACTTAAGGAAACTAAATTCTAAACTAATAAAGGAAAATATACCCACTGATTATAACATACAGGTGGATACCAACACTTATCGTTTGATAGATCTTCCTCATCATGAGAAAATTCCCAACCCATAAGGATAGAATCTAATCACACATCTGGCTCTGGTCTTAGGAAATCAGTGTATCTAAACATTACGGATAACAGATATGTGAAGTTACCTCCACTGGGGTGGAATCCAAAGCCATTTTATGTAATCAACTCTAGGAAAAAACATACTGGATACCATGAATAAGCATTGGAAATCCAACCACATTAGGATCTATACTCCACCACTACCCAAGTGTTGTCCTACCTGATATTTATACTAAAACATATTTACTCTATTTTTTCTAAAATAGCTAAAATATAATCCTTGAAATAATGAAGTGAACCATTTCAATTGTAGAAAAATTAATATTGTAAGTGGATGAATGTGACTTTTCCTCCACCCAAATTTGGGAACTCAACATTCTTGATCGAAAATGGCATTGACGACCTAAAATAATATCTGATACACTTTGTGCCTTGGTATGGACCTATGATGGGAACACTTGATCAGTAATAAATAATTAAGATTTGATTATTTAATAAAAATATAGAGGAAAACATTCATCGCATATAAAAACCTATCATCTATATTTTGAATGGAGAAGAAAGACCTCTCTTCGTAATTTATCATCCAATTCAGCTACATATTGATGAAGAAAATGATCATCAATGTCCCGAATTATAATAAAAATGAGAATGTGATTGTCTGAAACATTATTTCTATATAGAGGTGTTTAAAATACTATTTGAAAATACAAATACCATAGGACCTGCTATTAGAGATCTGCATATAAAATATATGTGATGAGTAGAAGAGGACATTGATCCCATTAAAATACCCTGGTAGATTATAATAATTTTCCGTAGTTTCATAAATATTGTAGGATTCTATCAATTTATTAATGGCCAAATCAAAGTAAATATCATAAAATAAAAGAAATAAAATAAATATAAGAAAATATAAGAAATTGGCCTCAAATATCTCCCTAACTATTGAACTTACCACAAAATAATGGGGAACAATATCCAGGAGAAATTTGTATCCAATTATATCCTACTAAATATAGTAGAATATAGGAAAGTAAAGTTGGGAAAACCCCAAACAAAAGTGACTAGTGTCTCTACCATACCAGTAGAAGAGTAAGGAGAAAAACATGAACTTGTGATAAAAGTCAAAAAAATTCAACGAATAGATGAACATGAATTGATCAATCAGACACATTTTATTCTTAGGGGCAACTAAATCAACCAATTATGACCATATTTCACCCAAAAACAACATATCTCGATTATTCGGAATCATAGTCACCCAAAATATAATCTTAAAATATCTAATGTAATTAGTGAAATAACAATAAGTTATAGGATTAGAAACTCATTTTGAAACCCCAAATAGTCTCGACTCTTCATGAACTTCTACTTCTATAATTAGAAGGAAAAACAGTGCCCCATTAAATGAGTCAATGGGAACCACCCCACAAAATAGGAACATCATCAGATGAAGAGTCGTTATATGGTTTATAAATGTGATCCACTTGAAGAAAACATCCTCTGATAAAGAATAAGTATATGATCATGAATTTTACACCCATAATTAGGGATCAAGGGGGAGTGTTTTTAGACGTCTATGAGGTTATGTAAGACAAGGATGATATTGATCGACTAGAGAATGCACACATGTATGGTTAGAATTAGAATATAAGAAGGAAAATTTAGTCCAACCCACTTTCCACTAAAGTTCCCCTGAGTTTTGATTATATGAAATAAACATCATCACATTTAGCCTCATCTTTTAAACCTCATAGTTGGGAGAATCCTCACTGTGGTAAACTCAGGTCCCTAGCCAAAAATATGATATCATGAAACAAATTGATTTCATTCCAGCTAATATCTAAATTTTGAATGCCCTTTATCTTTTAAAGGAACTTCAAAAAATGATCATTGAGTCCCTTTTAATATCTCAATTTTTCTAGGATTTTGTTTCCACCACTGAAGCATATCGTACAAAGACCGACCCCATTGAGTGTCACACAATCATATCCTTTATAGAGAATTTTGAAATGTCATTGTACATGGACAAATTAGACCCTTGTATATTTCTATAAAACTCAATTACATCAACATACATCAAGAAATGATTGATAATGGATATGGAATCAACACCATACTAGTCTAGAATCTTCTATTGTTTGGATATAGTGAGTATTTATTGTCTCCATCCACTCTGAAAATACATAGGAAAGAAAAGAGTGATAAAAAGACACTTGGATGGATCGATCTGTAATACTAATTTATATAACTATTATTAAACTTTGATTTCATGGTTATCCATTATTAAATATCTTTTAATTCACTTTAAAGAAGGTTTTGGTTCCATATTTATGAGACAATACCTTCACTATGTCATTAATGTCTCAAGTAATCAATAAATATACAATTCAATGTATTGTATGCAGATATTACCCCTTTCGAGTCTTGAGAATCCCAATAAAAAGATACTAGTTTCTTCCAAATTGGGTAGAAAAGATATAAAAAGTTGATTCCATCTAAATCACTTCCCTACAATATTCTATAAACTACTCTTTGTCAACCAGTTTAATGAAATTATTGAAAACTATGTGTTTCCCTACAATTAGATTGAAGAAATTACTCTAGATTTAAGAAGATATCAGATCATTCACATCTCATCAGAAAGGTCAATTAAAATTATTATCCTTCTATCATATTATGGTTAAGATCATGTCCCTATGGTGAATTAATCACTGAAAAAGAAAATGAAACAACTCTTATTATGTATTCCACTCTTGATCTCAAGAGCCTCTACATGTGGTTTGGTATAACCAATATCTATTACAAAAAATTGATAATATTAGATACAATAGACATCATTACTTGGATAAGGATATGAGTATAAGGTTTGGGGACACTCTACCGACTCCTCGTGATATTGGTTGTGTCGGATGATCCTCGCCAGTTAAAAGAGGATTTCAATTATAGTGAATATATTGATTCCCCCAAGGAAAACACTTCCTAATTTTATTTTGTATACAAAAATTCCTTTTCATTTAATTTTAAGTATCCAATGATACCCCATCATCATTAATGGTAGTGTATAAATCCCCCACATCATATATTGAATCTAAAGATATCAACACATCATCTTCTTCTAATAATGGTGGGGATTAAAGAGAAAATATTCATGATTCCCTTGGTAATAATTCCCTTATATTTTTATCTTAAGGGTTTATAGGTCCCTCCTCATAACTAACTCGAGATGAAAAATACCCTTTATCATTATATGGATCCAAATATACCCCTTCCTCTCTCACCTCTAATGAAATTGAGGTAGGGTAGGAATATGTATACGATATTATAGATAGTACTCTAATATTTAGGGAATGTGTACCAATCACTATTGATGTTCTTTGAATAAGTTAATCTGATTATGGAAAATGACTCATGGCCTATATTGATCAGGTATTACATGTACCTTGAAGAGTAAGAGACATACATATTGTTAAAGAAGCATCACATTGATGTATTTTCCTATAATTTCATTGAGATTATTAGATTATATCCCAATGTGGATACCCGTCATTAAGGTTTTTCAGACCATCACCATATATTTAAATGGGAATACATGATAATGAACCCAACCCATGCTTCTAAGGTGGGATTTTATGTTTACAAGATCATCAACAAATACTTTATTTAAGTGGTCTAATAATCTAGATTGCTCACTAACATTATCCCCAATAAGATAAAGAATAAATGTATTACGGTTTATACTGACTTCATGGATCTCAACTGGAACATCCTAAAAGATTGTTTACTATTAAATGCTATAGAGTTTATGTTTGAAACCACCACTAGTTTTGAAGGAATATTTTTTAGGGATGGATATTCAATCTACAACTTGATTTGGTTGGACCTAGAGGATGATAAAGACATAAATTCTAGGAATCACAAGTGGTATAATACTATCAAGTAATTTCCTTCATCTTGAAGAATTTAGATGACACATATCAACATTCCATGAATCATATATTCAATCCCATCTTGTGAAAAATAATAGAATGATATGATTATGATTATGTTGTCAATTATCAATAATTCTTTAATTATTTGTTAACCAATGAAATGGTTTTCAATAAACTATAAAAAAAGAACCTGAATATGAATCTCGTGAAATGTTCTTTTCTGGTGACATTGAGTAAAATACTTAACTTCATAGTGCTCAATCGTGGTATTGAAGTCAACATTGAAGAGACCAAGTAAATCCATGACATTCCATCTCCTCAAAACCTCAAAATGATGATATGTATTCATGGATACCTTTCATGCACTGAATGTTTCATATCTGAACTTGTGTAAAAGTGTTTACCTTTCATAGAACTAATAACTAAGGGAATTAACTACCAATGTGGTGAAGATTTATAGGAATAATTTAATGATCTCAAACAATATTTATTGGTCCCACTGGTACTAATGTTTCCTATAGAATTAAATACACACATTTTATATTTGGAAACCTCATAACAATCACTTGGTTCCATTATCATGTAAAAAATGATGGGGGGGAAGTAGAAAAATCTCTATTATCCTAATATATTAATGTTGGACAAAAAATACAGATAATTTGACATTGATAAGAATTTTATTGTATTAATATTTGTTTTTCATAAGAAGAGTCACTACCTACATCAACACAAGGTATGCCAGGTCCATCATATTGACCTGAAAAATTACATCGCTATTCATCCAATGCTAAATATAAATGTAGAATGGTGGGAAGTAATATTTTAGTATTTTGATATTAGGTTTTTTGTATCATAAGGAAACCAAATAGCATGCCTTGGAAAACTTAATGAAAACACATTCCACCCCATAAATCTCATCTTTGAATATAGTAATTCTTTGTGAAGTGTATTTATCTATTCATGACACATTATAAATATGGGAGATATATCTTTATGGTTCTTTTAGAATCCTAATAGAATAAATAATGGGAAATCAATAAATCAAAAGAATTTGCTTTAGGAATTATATTTATCTCTCCAATGAAAGAAGTTATACCCTATTACTTGTTATTATTAGATGTCTAGACCAATAATGAAGCTGAATACCCAGATCACATTGCAGGCATCGAGCTGGGCCTACTGATACTAGTGGTCTGATTGAATATCAAGGGTTACTTAGAGTTAGTGGTAAAATAGATTAATGGTGATTATACCATTAAAAATGAATAATTCATCCCAAACATTGGTTATATATGAGGATTAATGGAATAATTCCCTTTGATTCAACACTATCTAACATCCCATATTCACATAATTCCAACACTGATACATTAGATAATTCATCCATATACCTGGAATATCTAGACTAGGATGAAATAATCATCTACATTGTACACTATAGGGTGGTATCTCTATTATTTAATAGTGTCATGGGAAAATTCAAGATCAATAATAAAACTGATCAAGGTAATATGATATCCCCAAAAACTAATATATTCATTGGATGGATTTTCCTTATAATGGACTACATCAAGAATATAATTATTTCATTTGACCAAAAAAATGGAATAGATCCGATGACGGGTAGTGAACATCATCTTCTATGATGGCCTAAGTACTCAAAAAGTACTCTACAAATGTGGCATTTATGGATTCCTCCTTGGGTTTATTGAAGGAGGATAAACCCTTTTGGACATGCATAAAGCCCATACAGGAACCTAAAATAATCATTAGTTAAGTATTAATATATTCCATCACAATAAAAGGACGGAATAATTATGACTGTTAATGATGAAATACTACATTTAGTTCACTAATAAAATTCCAAAACATCCAGATAGATGCCAATTTCTTCTATTTTTCCCTGAAGTACTTACATTTTTTCAAACACTCTTGGTCATTTTTTTGGGGAATATTTTTCATGGGGAAATATCCCCCATCAATAACCAGGAAGTTTTAGTACATCTTTAGTTCAACCTAATTCTTATTTAAGTAGTCTTAGGCTATATTTGATAAGGATGTTGAAGAAGGATTTCATTAATTTCATAAAGTCAAAAATAATTAATATATTCTTTGTCCCTAAAATAATATTTGGGAAAAATGATACCAGTTTCTACTCTTTTAAATTGAAAAGGTTGTATAAGCAACACAATATCCAATTTAATCATCCATCCCACTACCATGAAATATAAAATGGATAGATTGAGGATTTGTATATGAGTTATTCTAATATACTCCCAAATATGGTGGATAGATACAAGATTTATTGGCCTAAAAAATTTATTCTTTCTTCATGTTATTATCACACCACAACCCATACCACACCGTACACAACCCTATATTCACTTTTATATGGAAAAGGGGTAATCATACCTATTTAGGTTCAACATTCCTCACTCCATAGTGTTATATAAAAATAGTTTTATGAAGAAGAATAGTCTTATATGTGATTATATGGGTTGTAATGGCTTGATGAGAAAAGGTTTCAAACATTGCCCAACCTGTAAATCCATTAGAACCGAATTGCAAGAGCATTTAATAATAAATTTTTCATGTACTTCATAAACTAAGGAGAATTGATGCGAGATCTCAAAACACAAATGATATAGGGAATAATATTCTAAATATTAAAATAAATTTTTTGGGAATATATGTGATATAAAAGTTCTAATCCAATGGATTATACTCCATGATCTTGATCTATATAGAGCATATCATTCCTACAAATAATTCATGGTTTCTCAAAAAAACATTGCATAAGGTCCCAATGATTTCACATCATCATGTTATAATGAATTTAAAAGAAATAGAACTTACATCCAGGATACATGACATTAAATTGTATTAAGAAATCCTTACTTCAAGACATTAAACTATATAAAAAAATTCTAAGTATATGACATAAATTTTTATAGCCTAACATTTTTAATGTAAGATATAAAATTACATGGCTTATGTACTAGTTTTATGAATATAAAATGCATAACATTTTTTTCATATCATATGAAATAAAACTATACAATGTTTTTCAAAAAGTCCCCTAAAATTTTATATCATTCAATATTAGTAATATTCTAGTTTTCTCTTGTTTATGACACTATGCTTGGATCACATGTGATCAAATTTCCTAGTCAATTTTTGTATTTAGCATTATTATGATACACCACATCCAAAGTCAAAAAACATAGACATATTCATATGATGTAAAATTTTAAGACATAATATCCTCCATACATAACCTTTAAAACTATATGGGAGGGTATATGAGTCCTATGTTACTTAAATGTGAGCTACTTCCATTTAAGTGTTCTCAGTGCATGTTCCCTTGATCTATATTTTAGTTGAAACTAAGATAAATTATCTATATATAATAACTATGTAGATCCTGATTCATATATTTTTTGGATATATAGTGACATAGAAACTATCAAACCCATCTATAATTTCATCTAAAATTATGACCTTCACTTGTTTTGGTACCAGATCTCTCTATTTATGTTGGGCTCCCTCTACTTTCTCAGCACTATGGAAAGGGGACCCTAATTAGCTCATGTATGAGAACTATGTGTGGATTTATTCCCATTATTCTAATATTATTATTGATACAAAGATCATGTATCTTAGTACTAGTCTCATATTCTACTCATAGTAATTTTTCCTTGGTGACAAGACCCTTTCTCAATCATGTCGAGCTGTATCCATCTTTCTCTCACCAGGGAATCCACACATTACACTCCTCTTGTCTAGTACATGATTAAAATATGTACATAGAGAAATATATCATATGAACTATATGTTGATTTATTCTTATTAATATAGGGTACGTAGTGATTCCTAGATTCTCTATATTATTCCCAACTACAAATCCATGTCACTCTCACTCCCATTATCTTAACATTAATAACTAGATCTATGTTGTAATTCTTAGTGCATTGATTGATTAAGACTAAGATAAAATACCCTTACTTTTATTAGAACTACATGTATCTTTATTATTATTTTCGTAAGATGAATATTGATTCCCATATCTATTATTTTTATTCCCACATGCAATTCCCCAGTGTTCATTAACAATTTAGTGTATGGTATATTCATTCACATCAAGTCTTTATATGAGACTCTATGATGAGAGGACATATCATTTTTTCAGAACTATTTGTGGCTTGATTTATATTATATTATGATACATAGTTATTCCCAAAATACTTTTCCTAGACCCAACCATAAACATTATCTAGGAATCTACTCCATCACAATGTTTAATCCCCTCCATTAATGTTATTTTCCCCTTAGTGGGACTAACATTGAGATAAAGCTCTTTTATTCAATGTATGAGTCAGACTGGTTCAAGGCTCGTAGTATAGTATTTCATATATAAATCTATTATTAGGGAATAATGTTCCTAATTATTCAAGTCTGATTCATTCAACCTTAAATTGAATGAAATCTAAGTCCGACCCATATGACTATATACTATGTTACACAAAGTCCTTGTCATGTGGAAATAAACTACATGACATGTGGTTCACCATACATTAAATTATTTAAAGTGTCTTACCCTATATGGTATAATATCCTTACAGGAGATCTAGATCCTTGTAATATCTTCTCCAACACATCTATCCCTATCTTTAATCCTATAGTGACTCAAAATAGTTTCACTTCTCCTATGTAAGAACTAGATCAATACATGATCCTTCATCATAGAGTTTTTGATCTACAAAACTATTCTATAAAAAAATTCCTCCACCTAAAAGGACTCCCTTTCATTGGAATAATATAGATATGATCACATATTTCTTTAGGATCTCATTGTTCACCTTACCGAAAACATGAAAAATACCCTCATATTATGAAAACTAAATATTATTTGATTCTTAGACTATAAGACATCTAGTGATTCTTAGAATCTATATTTCAGGACTAACCACAAAAAAATTCATTATTAATCCTTGCACATAGGTTCCCACCAATTAAAAAGGATTTAAAGAAATCCTTGATGCATGATGTTAATCTATGTGGTATAGATACTCATCATATGACCCCTAACTTGTAGAACACCAACATCATTAATACATGAAATTAAACATCCTAGTGTAGGTCCTTTTTGTATGAACCCTAAATATAAGAACACCTATATAATTATTGTATTATGATAAACTACATGAAAAATGGTACATCCTTCGTGACCCTAAACTTCTTAGAGTGCTCTCTTCCAGATGACCAGATTTCCCTATATGAGAGGTGAGTCCATATAAGGCTTTACGGTATATAGGGACATACACTAGGATAAAATAACCCTTTTATCCATGAAATTAATGGTTCTTAGGATCCATATATTCATATTTGGTTATATATTAAGGAGTTTACCTTTACATGTGCATTGTAATATCTTATGATTCTAATAAAATCTAGAAAAAATGACCCTCTCCTACACATGGGATAGATTTGTGTAGAGAAATTATAATAACTACATGTGGATTGATTCATTTTGTCTCTGGATGTGTTGTGACATCTAACCCATATATTTTAGACTCATCCACAAGTCATCACCCATTTCCAATTTTTCACCATTCCTAAATATCCTAATTTTGGTTTGTTTTGGGTGGAAATTTTTTGAACAACTCTTTGGTATTTCCTTTCATATATCACACTTATTTCCTTACATTTTTCAATCTTCATAATACTTTGATTAACTATCAGTAATTATTGTATTTTAATCCAAGGTACACATCTATTTATTAATGATCATTGGTTCCAACATATATGTTTATAACAACTAGAGGCATCTCCATTCTAAGGAAAAGGGTCCTCTAACCCCTTTACAACTTTGAAAACATTTTTGTGGAACATCTTATTCAAATATCGGTCAGTGTTCATCCCTGACATAGTTTTCCCATATCATATTATTGAATTAAATACTTCTAATCATGATTGAAATTGTTACTATTACATATTCACAAGTGTTTGGATCCCTTAACTCTTAAGTCCCATGTGGGCTGTCATATAACACCCCTATTTCCGATCCAAGAACCATGACCTTAAACTATGTGTGATCATATGTGGTGTTCAATAATAACATTGGTCTCTCCATTCGTGATATGTTTTCCATTTCCCTTGTTATATAGGTTGTATCACTTTTTGGGTAAATTTTTATGACCGAAAACCCCATCAATATTTTTTCAAAGTTGTAAAAACATACAATTTATCCCCTAATGGTCCAAATCACATGACCCCTAAACTACAAAATGAAAAGAAAAAAATATTATTAGGTAAAATACTTGTAATGTTAAGGTCACGAAAAATTTAATTCTCCACTCAATAGGTCACCCTTTTTATGGCCATAGAAAAAGATAGAGTGAAAACAAAAAATATCATAAATATTGGTGGGACAACTATATAGACCCTCAAAAATACAAGTTAAGATCACTAAACCCAGTAACCTAGGAAAATGGTATAGAGGTTTTATGGTGTAATTATTTTCATTGAATATGGGATTAATACACTATGGAATAATTTTTAGGGTTCTTAAACCCTTCTTAATTACACTTCCTCCCATTAGACTACTTTATTTCTTGGATGTTTAAATCATTTCAAACATTGCATAAAAATCAGTAACAATGGAATCTGTATATAAGGGACTCTTACTTTTGGTAATAACCATTTATTCTTCCATATTTATCCATTATAACTATAGGAATATACATATTAAATAGAAGATCCACTAATAATTTCACACCCTGAAATCATTAAAACAGAACATGTCATTCAAATTTGGTCTGTGGAAATTACCTATATACTAATTCCATAACATTATTTCTAGATTTTAATAATTTGATTCATAGTTTGAACACTCTATGATCCTACTATTCAAGTGTATTTGATACAATTGATGTTATAAACTTGTGCATCGGACCAATTTTTAAGGAAATAGTATGACAACCTATTCTATTGGAACACAAACACTCCTCATTATGTGAACATAAATTGTATGAAATAGTTGTCCAATAACTATGAACTAAAACTAAATTAACAATTCCTTAAATTTTTATGCACTTAAAGTGTTCGGAGATTCATTCACATCAGGTTTTCTTAACCCCTATTGTTATATAGACTACCTTACTTTTGGTAAAATCCATTTGACCTAAAACACAAGCTATATTAGTTTATCTTGAAATACCTAAAACAACCCAAGGAAATTTATATAAAACTCACTAGGTTGAAACCCCATAAAATTAATCATGGGAATAATTCAATCCTCCTCCCATTGGGAATGCATCCTATATGACTTGGATGAAATTTATCACCTAAAAAAGGAAAAAAGGCATAAAATTTGTTAGTTTGAAAACAAAAAAAGGGTGGGATAAGTAATATATAAGTTTTTACCCACTAAGACTCCCCTATATGAGGAGTGGTAAAAATTAAAGGCTAATGAAGAAAATATGGATGTCTTTTGTGGTTCACTATATGACCATAGAAAAATTAAAGTTGTTCAAACTACTCACCTCAACCTAAAAAAATTAGAGCACATTTTTACCCCTACATATTGGATTGTATATTTATATAAATCATATATATGGGTGATTCTATGGCTTAAGATCCATTTTAAACATTAGAATCCACATTATAAGATCCCTCTTCATTATTGAAATTTTTTGAAGTCATGTATTTTGAATATTAGAATTGATCAACACTAGTGTATGGGGATGGTATATATTTATATACCCATCCATGAGAACATGACCAGGAAGAAACCATTTTAAATATATGAATACATAAACTATAGTATACAGTGATGGTACATATCCCTATACACATATGTGAGAAGACACCCAAGAGTAAACTGGTTTTCATAAGTAATTGGGCCCACTCTAGTGTATAGTGATGGTAAATATAGCTATACCCATCCATGAGAACAATCCCATAAGGAAATTTTAATTGTGACTCAAGTTGTTGTAGATGTGATTAAACATGTTTTATTCACATTAAATGTTCAGATGGATTAAATTATCTTGTTATTACTCTTTTATTGATTCATAGATTACAGTTAATTAATGATCAAGATGGAAAAAGATTTAGAATATTGACAATGTTAGGGAATGATGTATTTTCATTCATTGATTTAAGAAAAGAGATAGAATATGACAATCCAAAAGGTTAAAGTATATCTCCCCATAAGTGTATAGGTTTTAAAAAATACCCTCTATTGAGTTATGGAGTCTATTGATTTATTATTGATCTTCTAAAACATCATGTTAAATCGTGTGTAACTCTATAACCTCAACTTCCTTAGTAGGGTGGAGCCTCTCGACCTCAAAAAAACATCTCTCTCCTTTCATATAATCTTCATATATCCTTTGGTGATCTTCTAGAATCTCTCTTGAAGCATATATCTTTCATTGTATGTCATCCACATGAATGGATTCTTCTTCAGTTAGGTTCTTATGTTCAATTTTCTCACCACACATTACAATTCTTCTTGGAGAACTATATCTTTTAGGTTGGTGAATGATGTTTCTAATATTTCCTCGAAGAAGATTTACTATGATTCCTCCACCCATACCCATCTCTGAAGTTTCTACTTTATAGAATAATGGATTGTATGACATTTTAACCAACTATATCCTTGTATTGCGAACATTCCATAGATCTTGTGAAGCTTTAAAGGTAGATCCTTTAACAGAGTTCATTATACTATCCACCATATTTTTTCCCATGAATATCTATGGGAGGGGAATTGTACACTATGGGCCTCTAGGTCAGACTATAATATGATCTCAAAAGGTGAGATGCATTCAAGTACCATCACACTCTGAAAGGTTACCACTGCATCATGTACTGAGATTGTTGGACTTGAAATAGTCCTGATGTCAAAATGATATTAAAATCAAGGTATGTGGACAAAGGCTTCCCCCATGATCTTCTCTTCCTAGGATATTCCTACAATAAATAAATATAAAATTCACATACATTGAAAAATAGAAGCTAAATATCAAATAAAATGTTTTTAGGATGCAACATCCTCATGGGTATTAAACCTCCACATATTTTCTCATCTCTAAAAGATGAGAACTCTAGAATTATCTTTTAGTGGGTTCTCCATCATTCATTTTGGATGTAACTTCGAACACCACCACTAATTTTTCCTGAAGTATCATGGATGTATCATCATATTCTACTATGGTTTGGATAGTATGTGGATCCAAAATTTCCACTATAATAGAAATTATGATAATATATGAGGTAAACGAATCATAAAAAGGAGTAACCTCTTGAGGTCCTTGAGGGTATACCTTCACCAATTCTTGGGGATCCTCCACTTTAATAGAAGGGACAAACCAATATCCATACCAATGGATTTTTTTGGTGGTTTTCACTTCAAAAAAATATTCTTTAGGAATGTTTCATAGTTATTATAGGATACCAAGAAATTCAATAATTTTAAAGAGGTCATTTACTATATAAGTATCCATGGAGAATGTGGAAAATCTTGTTATAAGTGTTGAAGTTAGCATAAATAATTAAAAAACATTAAGATTTAATTCAGGTATCATACCTAAATTGTCTAATAATTTTCTAGTTGATAAAGTTAGGGAAAAAGTAATCGATGCTTCCTTTTATAGGGATACAGTTTTAGGGTTTGGGATTTTTCCTTGGGATTATCTCTAAAAACCTCCAGAGATTTACTTAGTAGATACCGTTTTAGGGGAGTGAGATTCCATGGTCAATGAGCCCAAATAATATTATTTTAATGAGAACATATATATGAAAAATAAATCATGGATATACTTATAGACTATCCACCTTCATGAGGATAGATACTCTAGTCCATCATATTTTCCCTACACCTACAAATGATTTTGGAGGATGATGGCTAAGGATGTAACATTTTTTAGAGTAGAACAAAAAGGTTTGGAAAGAAAGAAAAATTTTCCCCTCCACTTCTCACATTAGTTATATTACTTGGGATATTTTCCCTTATTATAAAGGGTTTAGTTTTTCAGCTCCTATTGGAGTGCTGATAGCCATGAATTTTGGACACTTTTTTCATTTGTGAAATTATCTCCACCCTTTTTGAATTGAAGTGAGAATTCATGTAAGAGTTAGTTTACCATCAAAATATTATGTGGTCAAGAGACTTGCATCCACCATATTTAAAAATTCATCTCACTTTTTGTAAATCAATTGACTTCTCATTTGGTAGTTCCTTGATCTATCATATTTTCCACCCATCTTGTGATAGTGATTTGGAATTCAGTGGCATAAATAAGAATCATTAGTTCTCATATTCATATCCTCACCTTTCTAGTATTGGTCTAGAATTTGAAATACTAGGATAACTTTAAGTCCTTACATTAAGGGATATATAGGTCATCTTGGAAGACCACCCATAATTCCATAATATCAACATATTAGTGCCTAAATTTCTATAATTGAATGGCCTCATGATTGATATGGTCTAAAGACTCATTGTTCATCCTTGTGGAATACCTGAGGTCCTTATACTTCAACTTATTCTTAGGTATCTCATACACACTTTGGGCGGGGGGGGGGGGGGGGGTCCATCGCTTTTGATTGGATCATCTCAGACTAGCCACAAATCTCCCTGGAACCTCAAATATGAGTAGCTAAGTAGCCTATGGTTGAGGATATCTCAATGAATTCGGGAGATCTCCATTGTGATTCCTTTTATGAATCTTTCTAGTATTCAACCATTTTTAATTTAGGGTTGAATCAGTAGTGTCCTTTGGAACGATGCATGATAGAATTCCAAAACTGTAATGATTGATACAAGAATGGTCATACATCAGTGTTTATTGAGTAGATTCATTTGAGGGAGGTGTCTTGATCAAGACTTTAGTGTATTCATGAGGCATTGTTACCTACATCCTTCACTCCATTATGAGGGCACTTCCCTGCTTTGATGTCCATTTTTTGTGACATAATTGTTTATTATGGGAATGAAAATTGATGATAAAATATGTAAGGAGCAAAAGCATCATAGATCAGGTCACTATCCCCCATTGTCACTAGGGTGAAATATCTTGAGGCCATCATGTATAAAATAGATTCATACTCGACATGGATGTTATCTACAATCATCCCAATGGGAGGATCACAATATGGAAATATGTTAAATTTTGAGTGTAGGTTCAAAATCCATGGGGTTTCACCATACTTCAGTGATAGATTCTATATTATATAAACAACCTAAATAAATTAATAAAATATACACTCTAGGGTGTAGAATTTTCTAGGAAATGTATATGAATTAAAATGAATATACCTATATCTCCTTGGAACTTTAAATATCCTCTAGTTTCAAAATGGTGACTTTCCATTATAGACATGAAAGAGGCACTAAGGGATCCAAGACAACACTAGTACCACCAAGACCATGAGCTCTCCTTTTTCAAGCTTAACCTATATAGAAAATAAAATTGGACTAATGAAATTATGGGAGTCATGAACTAAATGTAATTAGACACTTGAACACATTTCTAAAAATACTACCAGTTAGGTCTAAGGAAGGATGTTAGGGTTAAAATAATAACCCCATTATTTATAATGACCATTCACTATAATTAGACAAAAATATACCTAGGTCCCCAATTTCTTCATTAAAGGACACACTATTAGATGCTTACAGTTGGGAACATTCCCTAATAGAATCAATAAGGCCTTAATCCATGATTCAAAATTTACACTATCATGTGGAAGGTGTTTCTTCCCTGGGGTATCCAAGACCACTTTAAAATATTCTTGCTCTAGTGGAAAAATACTCTTATAATCTTCAAATATGTCCCTTAGGGGAATAAACTCATCATATATAGCCCCACTATAGAAACATGAAATATATGCCAAAGGATGATACAAACTTCCCCATGAATCTCATTGAATGTAATGGATTATGGGCTCCAATTTCATGAGTAACTTTTAGTTTAAGTCAAATTTCTTATACACATATGTTTTAGATATCTAAAAATATTCATAAATGGAAACCAATTTCATCTCATCCCAAAATTGAATGCATGTATTTAATACCCAATAAACATATATCCATTGGGGAATAATTCTAGCTCCAAGGTGTATATTCAATTCCTTGTTCCAACCCTTCAATTTAATGATGGATGAATTCTGAAATATTTATGTACAAAAAATAATTTTAGGTTTTGATATGCATCACTGTTTTTAGGGATTATTTTATTGTGTTGAGATAGGCTTGCTAAGTTAGTTTCCCCTTTTTGATAAAGCAACCATTAGAAAAAACATTAGCCCTATTTAAGTAAGTGTTCTACGTAAACCAGGATTGTGGAATCTATTCATCTATTCTTAATATGATGTTCTATATCAAAATCCTATGATGGTATAATGGAAGGAGCTCAAATTGTGAGTATTCTTCATTATTTATTCATAAAATGATTATGATGTTTGTCCAGAATGCTTCATACTATTGATGATAACCTTTCAAAATATTCTCAATTATTTATTTGATTTGGTAATAGCCTCAATATCCTAAGTAGTGATTATAGTACAATACAATGTGGTTCTTTAATAAATTTTAATGGTTTATTAGTAGGACAAATCAGTAATCTGATAAGAAAATCCAAAGGCAAGGATATGATAATATTAATACCAATAGGATAAAATTTTTACAAAGTAAAAATTATTTTGATCAGGTGTTTTAACACTAATAATTTCCCCAAGTCCATCACCAAACTACATTTGACTTGAACATTTACCAAGTTTATTTCTCCTATGTGGAATTACTACATAAAGTTCATGTGTACAAATCTATTTATCTCTAGGAAGAGAGAAATTGGAGATGACAACACTCGCCTTAGGTAGCCGGACTAACTTTAGGGAACTAAGTTACGAAGCTATGTCATGAAAAGTGTGCAGAAATGGGAAATAAACTATTTGTATGTAGAGAAAAGTTGTTAGCCCACGTAATAACATGAAACAACTAGCGTTCACAGTTCCATGTGACCAATTTGCATTGGTATAGTGTACACCTACTATATCATAGTTCAACTCGGAAACCAATTTTCCCTTTTCGAAGAAAATTTTTCTCCATTGTCACTTTGAGATCTGAATTAGATTGCCCTTGTTTTAATTAGATCCAATTATGCGAGGATGAGAGGATGTTTTGGTGATTTTTTTTAAAAGGAATTAAATTTTGAAATGATTAATATAAAATCCTGGGGAAGGAACCATAAGTTCATTGAGTTCCACTGAAATTCACTTAATCTATTTCCCCCAGGCCCCTAGAATACACCCCAGGTTGTTTTCCCAAGTCCACCTATGCACCCAGTATGCTACACCCATGTCCACATTTATACTCAATGTGTCATTACCAAGTCTACCTATAAATAAAACCTACTTTTCCCACCAATCTAATTCAAATATTACAAAATGTGTTTATAAATAGGGCTCTAGGGGGTCTTCATTTGGAGAACTTTCGAAGATTAAGAGACACCCTAGAACTATGCTCACCCTAGCATCTAGATCACTAAAGGTAGCTCAATTAATCTTAAAATCTAGGTTAATTAATAAAAATGATGTTAATTGTGTTACATAATGGTTTAAAATATTAAAACACTTAGGGGTGTCCACTTCATCCAAAATTCTTCAATAAAAGGGTGAAGGTCCCATACCATGAAATAGTATAGAGAAAAATTCAATTAATGTCACACATGAATACCCCTAAATATTAGGTTTAATCCTCACTCAGGTTTCAACAATAGGGCATCCCCTTCATCCTAGAATCACTAGAGAAACCAATTCAACCTAACATAACTAGGGTGACCACATCTCCCTAGCCTCACATGGGTGACCACTTCACCTTAACATTTCTAAGGAGACTAATTCATCGTAGAATAACTAAGGTGAGCCTCCGTATAACATACTCTTATAGGGAGAAACCATTCTCCCAACTCTATATTAGGGAATGGTTTCACCTAGGTATTTCACCTGGTTGAACCCCTTTTCTTCCATCCTAGACTAGGGTGTCATATACACCCAAACAATAATGTTAGAACATCTCTTAATTAGGTATCCTACCTGAGCATCCACTTGTCAATGCCTCCCCCAAAAACACTAGATCAACATGATTGGGTCATTAAATCCAATGTAAATCCATACAATCATGAAATCACTTGATAATAGGGTGGTCCTAATAAATCCATCATAGTCTTTAGGGACCTTGGGGTAATAATGATCTTGAATTTCCTTGATAACGAGGGTTACAATCATAAGGTCACTAAATCAATCTATCATAGATAATATTTCTTATCTTAGCTACCAATGTTTTAAATTGGACAACCTAGTCAATTCAATGATCCATCAGATCGTGGGATTCTAGGTATGTTTTATGCCCCAACCATGTTCCCATTAATGATTTTATTATGAGGAGTCATCAGTGGTATAGGAGAATCTAGACTAGGGAAACCCATTCATAATTCCCAATGTCATTCCCATGGGACCATATTACTCATGGATCTTGTTTTCCTTATTTATCAAATCATGATATGGAGGGATGTAGTTACACGCATTGGGAATCTGTCACATAAGACCCCCATGCCCCACATGCTTAATTATATTATGTCAGAAAAGGGAAACCTACGTGAAATAAAACCTAATAAACCCTCTATATCCTATCCATTAACAATATAAATTCCATAGTAAAGTGATGTAAAAAAGTACAAAAACAACCTAGTCATATTATGTAAACCTACACAACAGGTTCCTAGTCAGAAAACATTAAACTACACTATAAAGTCATAGTTTAATGATATAAAATTGTAGGAATACATACTTAACACATGACAATAATTTAAATGTCACATTATCTTTATATGGGCTTAAATTATATACCATAGACTATGTAGGATTTGGTTCTCATTAATCAGGATATGTAGAATGCCTCTTCAAGGTTCAAACCTAAAAATATCTCAAAACAAAACCTCACTAATCTTTATTCCTCATGAGCAACACCAACCATCCTAATAGGTATATATTCCTCATGAAACCCATATCCTACTAAGACATTATACGTTTGAGTCATATAACTCCTCATTAGGACATGTTCCCAAGGATCCATATAATCCTCTCTCAATGGTTTATACTCCCCTTAAGAAAATATTCCTCAAAGGGCCATATCTTTACAAAAAGAACCAGATAGAGATGCTCATGCATAATTCACACATCATACATTATTGGTAATCTTCCACTCAGTAACCCATAGGTCCTAGATGCATGACCTAGAAAAAATTCACTAGGTCATTGTTGCATGACCTTAATAGTTCCATATTGGTTCTTGTAACATTACCTTAAAAGTTACAAATTTCCCCATTAAGTGGCACCAAACTACATGTCTTATAATTCCATTTATAAGGATATAAAGGAACCCCTTCATATCCAAACTTCACAAAACCCATTTCCTCCCTAGATAGAGATAAATGAAAGAGTTACCCTTTAGGTGGATTTAAACCCAAAAAAATTAACTAGAGAAAGAAAGAGGACCTATGATAAACGTACATATAGTACCACTGATAAATAATTTATGATACATATAGAAGATACCATTTATATAGAACCTCACATATATAAAGATGTTTTCATTGCTGCATGTCAAAAATTGGCCATTAGTAAGAAGGTAACTGGTCTGGTGCTTGTATTTGGGAAGGATTCACAAAACATGTCTTAAATCTATAAGAGATACCCAAAGATGGAAATAATCCCCCCATAAAGGGTGAAATTAGCACAATCATTCATCCTCCAACTCAACATGTATTCTATAGTATCACTCGTAATGTCCCAGTTACTTCTTGACTTTTATAAATCAAGCATGCACTCACTCAAAAACATCATGTAAAGGAAGAATGTTAAAGTTTCAGTTGAAAACATTGTTGAAGGAAATGGTTGTGTTGAGTGCATTCCTAGGAAAACCCAATCCATCAAGTAGAACTATAAATATTACTAAAAATATTTACATGAATTAAATCTATGTTGACACACTATATATAATCTTAATGACTTAGTTAAAATAAAATATTTGAAATATATTATTTCTGAATTTTATATGTGTAAAAACTAGATGATTCTATTAAATATTTTAAATAGATGGTCTTTGATATAGATTCAATGTTATCATGGAGGAAAAAATATGTGATGGAAAATATTGGTAATCATGGGATCATTATATATTTTAGAAATATACATATTTATGATATAAGTAATTAATGAATATTGTAGCGTATAGATTCTAGAATTTAATGGAAGATGGTCAGTTAGAAAATTTGGAGTGCTCTTTTAAAATATTAAATTATATTGTGATCCATGTGGACTGTTCCTGTAATGAATAACATTTCTACAGATTTTTATAGTGATGAAAATATGACACTACATTAGAATCAAGCTTATTCAGTGATACCTTTTACCAATTCTATCAAAAATCATGAATAAATGGGTATTTATATGAGCACTAATAAAGGCCCTTTTTATCGACACTAAAAAAGTTCTGATAAAATCACACCATTTATTAGTACATTTTCTTGTCACTGAAAAAGGATATCTTTATCATTACTTTTTCTTTACACTAAAAAAAGAGGGCTTTATCAGTGAATTTCTTACCATTGATAAAAACATTCCTTTAAATATATACATATATATATATATATTATACTAAAAATGATATTATAATATATAAATATATTTACATTGATATATATATATATATATATAATATTCTCATAAGTATGACTTATATAATACTTTATATGTTTTTACAATTAACAATCATATATATAGTGAAAAATTGTTTAAAAATAATTTAAAAAATAATATTAATTAATAATATTATAATTAGTATTGAGTAATATAAATTTATGAAAAATTTGGTGATAATAAAAATTAAAAAATTAATTAATATATTGAGATAATTTTAAAATATGACTTAAACATCAAATGGCCATAACTTTTGATCTGAGCATCTATTTGGGATCTACCACATATCAAATCAAATTTTATAAAAAAATATTCACCATGCAAACTATAGGGTCTTTTTCACTATTATTCTTAGGTCAAAAAATGTTTAGAAGGCCTCCAAACTTGAGTTTTTAATTAGGATACCCTAATTTATTAATATTTTATCAGATTTTAGCTTCATTTAAGAGGGTCTACATGTCCTTTTTAGCGAAAAAAAGATTAGCCAGAGGGTTTACACTCATATAGAAATCATGGTGTTTAAATTTTAAATGTTTTCATATCTTATTGTTATTTATAAATAAATATATATATATATATTCATATATTTACATATAAAACCTTTAATTGTACAAATTAATATTTAAATATATTTACTTAATTTTTTTCATAACTATATACACCATATATCAATAAAAAATAATTATTCATTTTATTTATAATAAAGAATTATTCATTTTTTTATAATATAAAAATGTAGGAATATGTATATACCTATAAAAATTTATATGTTTTAACAAACATGAAATATTTTAATGTATATATTTTACATGTAAATAAATATTAACATATACAATATCAAAGAAGATATTTATATTTATATTCAAATATATAAAGACACACATACATATATATAAATATAAACACATACACACAAACATATTTTAAAATTTTATTTTAAAATATGTATATGAATATATATAATTATATATAAATAATTAAATATAAATATCGACACACAAATATATAAAAATAAATATAAACACACACAAATAAACACACACAGAGACATATATTATAAATATATTTAAAATTATTATAAAAATTCTATTATTAAATGTACGGATAAAAAATATATTTCGAAAAATATATAGATAAATATATTTATGATAAAATATAGATAAATAATAATATAGAATAGTGGTATGGGAAGAGGGGTGTGGTGGTGGAGGTATCAAGTGAAAATACATCCAAACATGTATAGGTGGAAGGGTTGGAGAGCATTGTTCAAGGTAGAGAGGGCTACCTGGTGGGAGATTTCTCATAAAGTGGTCTAGAGATCACTGATAAAGGTATTCCAGTGGGTGCTAAGTGTAGAAAAAATATTAGCACTTATAAACCATACTTTTATCAGTGTTTTTTAGTGCAAATAAAGGGGGTGTTTATGAGAACTAATAAAAATAGTACTGATAAAGGAACCCTTAATTTGTGCTTATAAAGGCCCCCATTATTAATTTTTTTAGCATTGATTTTTTTTCTTAATAGTGATTTTTCTACTACTGATAAAATAGACCCACTTTTAAAGGTTCTTACAAAATCATCACATTTTTATCCCTAACAAAACCTTTTTATGCACTGTTAAAGGGAGGATCTATAGTAGTATAATTTGATGGTTATAATTATTTAAAAATATATTATATTTTATGAATAAGAATAAGTAGCAAAGAGAAGATAAAAATAATTCATATTTGTTGATAGGGGATGAAGTGAATATATGAAAGAATATAATTGAGATACATTGTTGAATTTGAATACATCTTGAGAACAAGGTAGTAATGTGGATCGGTCATTAAATGTTTGATTCATGCATAGAATTTTATACCATCATGAATAAGTGAAAATAACCAATGTGAATTTGAAAGAGAAAAGGTGGTCCCATGAGATAAAATTTTATACATCTACTTTATGATTCCCTCTAGTGATATTAATCAAATATTTTTTTGAGGGTATGAATTTGGATTCCATTTTTTTGTGGATAATTAAATTAAGTTTTTCTAATATGATGGTATGTTACTTCATTGTTCTTTTCATTAATCTTGTATTGGATTTTTTGTCAATATTTGAGGAAGATACTTTTGGGTGAGCCTCCATCAAATGTATGTCCCATATGATGTGTTGCCCCTGCCACTCCATCATTATTTATGGTTGGGGATTCCTTGATCATTGGTGTTCCCTCAATTGTGATATCCCATGGTTGATTTGTTTTACTGGATACAGATATGATATGATAGGAATCTAGTTTGACTTCCTTCTATGTGTGATTTGGATATCGAAGGGACAATTCTTTTAGTGGAATGATGTGGCCAATCTATAAACACAATTTACATAAAAATTTAGATAGATATGGAATTTAACAACATCTATAATCTTGGTTAGTTTTCTTGTGGAAATAGAAGGAGTCATGTGGGGGTTCTGATTCTTGAACCCATAGGTTGTTGAATCTAGGTCACCCTAGATATAAATAACGATGATGATTAATGAACTAAAATGGATGATCTAGATAGTTGCATCAAACCTAGATAACAATGATGAATATGTATTGGAGAACTCCTATGAAATATAGGTTGATATGGATAGAATCAACACTTTTGGAAGGTTGTTTATTGATGCATCTTGCCCTTGGAACCTTAGAAAACAACATTCTATCTCTTGGACTCACGTGATAATAGACCCGTATTTCAATTTTGGATGATGATTATATATTACAATATCTCATTGTATAATTTTGAACTTGTAGAGATGGTGATAATGAACCATTTTAAGGGGGCTTGGTCTGATTTGTTTCCTCTAGTTTTCTTGGTTTTATTTATTTTGTTTTCTAGTGTTGTTTTGGTGTTTTTTGTTGTGATTATATTTTATTTATCCTCTCTTGACCATTTTTTTCACAGTGAAAACCACCATGATGATCCTTCCTTATGTACATAATCCAATTCGACAAAGAAGATAAATTACTATTTCCCTTTTACTAAATTTCTCCTATGTTTTCATTGTCCTTGTAATTTGTTGGACCCTTTGTTTTCTTCTTGAATTTAATTCAAACTCTTTTTTATTTCATCATTACTACTTGGTACCATTTTAATTATATCATGTTGATTTAGTTCTTATGTGTAAAAATATGGATGTTTTTATGGAAGTAAACATGTCTAAATATAATATCATTAATTCGAATTTTCTATAATTTCATTCACAAGTTGTTAACCTAGGTTATTTTAATAAGATTATACAAAATTAATTTTATGTGTTTATGAGTATTGTGGAAGATTGAGTTTATTTAAATTCCATCATTTCATTCTTTTGGTTTATTAATTTTTCATCATTATAATTCCTAGAATAGGAATTATTTTGAATGAATTATGTTCTATTTATTTTTTTCATTTTTAAGGAAATGGAAAATAAACATAGGATTTCTAGATTTTATATTTTGAGTTTGAAAAACAAAATATATACCCAATTAGATCCTTAGAGTTTGATTGTAGACTAATAATTTATTGAAACGTCCACCATTGGTATCAGAGCTAGGTTGTCCATAATTTTGCGTTTTTACAATTTGGAATCGAATATTAATTTCATTAAATGATTTGTTAGTGACTTTTATATTTGCAACATGATTTGATGTTTGTTCATCTAGGTCTTTTGTTCTCTTTTTGATATTGTTTTTCATTATTCTATTCATTGTTTTTTATCTTTTAGTATCACTTTTTAAGCCCTAGTAGATACCTTATTCAACTTGGAGCTGTCTAGTCTTCATCTTGGGTTCTAGGGTAGAAGGGGTTTATGTGAGGATGACCTTGGTGATAGTGTCTTGGTCATAAGTGAGGTGTGTAACAGGGTATATCTAGTTATTTTGTATCCTATTCTCTATATCTGAAACATGGACGAGTGAGAATTATGCTATTTGGTTTTTCCCTCTATTTCATGTCCTATATATGGCTGATGTATCCATGTTATTACTTATTGCGAGGTGGTGATTGGGCCTAGGAAGTGTTGCGTGTTGCATTAGTGTTTGGTGCTTGTTTGGAAACCAATGTCTTTTAGCCTTCCTGATTCAACCCTTATAGTGGCTCGATATAGGCATCCTAGGAATTTGGATCCTTGTGTCTTTGGGAATCTTAAATTTGATGGATTACTTATTGCTTGGTAGCATTCTACCCCTAGATCACTTGTGTATCCCACATATTATAGTTTTTCCATGGGCCCCATGGGGATATATAGATTTTTCAATTATTCCAGGTTATGTAGGAACCTATAATTATATCTTGGTTTAGGGATTTTAATCTCACTAGGTATAAATTATGTACTGTCTTGAAAAATTTATATTTTCCCTCATCAAAAGTATTCATGATGTTTTTTTATCATTTTGGTGTTTCTTTGACTCTGAAGTTTCTTGATATGAGCCAACATTGTAAGTTTTCATCCTTTGTTTTCCAGTTTTAGGTGGTGACTTTATTATTTGTTTTTTATGTGTTTATTTTCTTATTTTTTACATTTATTCATTTCTTTGCATGACTACATTGGTTTTCTAAGTTATTCATTATAAAATTTCTGATTTTTTCCATGGTTTTAGAGGATGGGTACTTATGTGTTAAATGATTATGATGTAGGTACTATTTAGTAGTGTGGGAAATCCTTGATGTAATCATATTATAGGTACACTTATTTAAATACATGTATGTGTTTTGTTTATGATTATTTATTTTTACATTTTGAACATGAATTTTGGTAGTTTTAGAATGTCATTTAATTTGGGCAGCATGTGTCATGTTGTTGCATATTAGGGGACAACCTGATATCATACCCGTTTATGATTTTGCATTTAGGATTTTATTCCCAAATTAATGATGGTAGGTGGTGAAAAATCATTTTCAGTTTTGGTTTTAATTTTCAAGGAGGAGATTATGTATCATTGTTTCATATTAAATATTTTTCATGCCATTTAATTAACAAGGTGTATAATTATAAATTTGGATTTCATTTGTTTATACTGATGACTAAATTTATATTTTTAATATAAATGTATTTTATTTCACGAAACTTCTTATTGATCCCATGTAGGTTTCTTTCATGATGTTAGGAAGTTATTTTTAAGAGGCCCTCTATCGGACGTATGTCCCATGTGATGTGTGCCCCTGCCTACTTTTCCATTTTTTGTAGGTTCTTCCTAAATATGTGGTTCCACCTCAGTTGTGATGTCCCTTCAGATCTTGGTTTCCTCAAAAAGAGATAAAAAATAGATAATTTTTGTGTAGACCCCTTCCAAGTGATATTTAGACATTAAAGGGAGAATTAGAGAAGAAATTTTATAGGGATGAATCTTATACTCGATATATGAAAAAAATAGATATAACATGATGTGAATAGTGGATCTAATCTTGGTTAGTGGTGACATGGTAGGAGGGTAAGTAGTTACATGTGGGTTCTGATTCGTTAACTTATAGGTCAGACAATCTATTTCATGCCATATCTAGAGGAAAATGTAAATTCATAGACTATGGAATCTCATCTGGTTGGTTGTGTAAAGCCCCTATCGTAATTAAAGATCTTATTCAAAGAACTCCTATATTATGGTGGTGTATCTGGATGGATATGAATCTTCTAGGAAGCCATAGATTATTAAACCTTGTTCTTGTCACCTTAGATAGTAGATTTATCACTCCTAGGCTCAGATGATGAAATTCCAAGATTATTATTCCCGATGATGATTTTTGGCTTGTAGTGTCTCACCTTATATGGTCAACCTTGCAGAGGAGGTAATACTAAACCCTATAAATGGGGTTCAGTTTGATTCATTTCCCTATATTTTAGGTTTTTTTTCTTCTATTTTGTAGTTTCTATTAGGTGTGTCGTGCTTCTATTTTCTTTTATCAATCACGTACATATTTGTTTCATGATAAAAGCCCTTATAATGATCCTTCCCTGTTCACATAAGACAATTTTCTAAAGCACATATATCACTATGTCCATTTTACTACATTTTGAATCTATTTTATTTAACCTTTTCATCTGTTGTATGCATGGTTTTTGTATTTTATTTAATTCAATTTTTTATTTGAATTCATCATTGCTTATTGCTATTATTTTAATTATATCTTTCTTATTTAGTTTTAATGTGTATGAATCTGGATGTTGTTCTAGAATTGTACATATATAAATCTTTTTATATTAATTATGATGTCCTGGAATTGAATATTCAGGTTATTAACCTCAGATATTTTAATAATGTTGCATAGAATTATGTTTATGATTTTTATGTATTATGAAAACTTGAGTTTATATAAATATCATTATTGAAATATTGGGGTACTTATTTTTTCATTTAAATTCCTAGTTTGGTAATTCCTTTTGTTGAATTATGTACTATTTATTTGTTTCATTTTTTATGGAATTGGAGAATAAACATAGTTTTTAAAGATTTCATTTTTTGAGTTTTTGAACCAGAATATATACCCAATTGGATCCTTGGTTGTTTTATAGGGAATTCCAATTTAGCATATCCTCTAAAATTGGTAACAGATCCAGGTTTGGCATAATTTTACATCATTAGAATTTAATGTCATATATTCACTTTTATAAATGAAATGTTAGTGGATTTTAAATTTGTAGCATGCTTTTATGTTTGTTCATATTGTTCATTTACTCTCTTTTAGAAGTAATTTTGTAGTATTTCATCTATTGTTTTCCTTAAGGCACCCTATTTTTCTATTCCCTAGTAAATAACTTAGTTGTCTTGGAGTTTTCTAGTTTGAGTCTTGGGTCCTGGGGTAAAAAGGGGTTTATTTGAGGTTGGACTATTTGAGAGTGTCTTGGTTAGTAATGGGGTTTGTCTATGGTAATTTATAATTTTTTTGTCTCCAATATTCTACCTATTATCCTTAGAAGAGTGAGAATTAGGATATGTAGTTTATTCCTCTATTTGATATCAAGGATAGGTATTTTGTCTCTAGTTTACTACCTATTATGAGGTTGTGATTGGGCTTGGGAAGTGTTGGGTCTTGCAGTGGTGTTTGATTCTTCGTTAGAAACCATGGTCTTTTACCTTTTTAATTCATGCCTTTTAGTGTCTTGATTTATGTTTCTTGGAAATTTGGAGCCTTGTGTCACTAGGAAGCTAAACTAGGATGGGTTATTTCTTGGTCGATAGCTTGTGGATTATATATCGCTGGTGTGTCTCACATAATAGAGTTTATCCTTGGGACACTTTGGGATATATGTGGTTTAAGTGGTTTAATGTTTTTAGGGAACCTCTATTGTTAGATTGGTTTATGCAGAGTGATCTCCCTAGGTATAGATTATGGACCCTATTTAAGGATTCCTATTTTCCTTCATCAAAATTATTCTTGATGGTGTTTATCAGTGAAACATGTCTCAACTTGAGTAGTGTCTTGGTATGAGTTGATGGTGTAGTTGTTTCATCCTTTATTTTATAGGTTTAAGTTGAGACTTGAACTTTTTTTACTATGATTAATTTATGTTTTTTATTCTTTTTCTTCTTTTCTATGCATGGTTTCCCTGGTTTTTTATGTTATTCATTACGAATTCCTTGTGATTAGTGTTTCTATATTTTTGGAGAATTAGTACAGTTGTGTTCAATTGTTTTGTTGCAAGTATTGGTTAAAAATGTTGTAAATACTTAATGGAATTGTCTTAGAGGTCATACAAGATAAATACATGTATGTTTTCTATTTATTATTAGAGTTTTTTAAATTATGAGAAAGTATTATAGTGGTTTTATAATGTTATTTAATTTATTTAGCATGTGTCACATTGATTCATGATGGGGGATAACATGCCATCATACCTTATAGTGGTTTTCTGTTTAGGATGTGATTTCCAAATTAATGATGGAATGTTATGAATAATCATCATGAGTTTAGGTTTTAATTTGTATGGTGGAGATTATACTTCATTTTTTCATATTAAACATTGTACATGTATTTTAATTATCAAGGTGGATAATAATTAATTTGGATTTCAAATTTTTTTTATTGAAGATTAAATTTCAATTTTTAATATTTTTTTATTTTATTGAGATAAGTTTCTTATTAATCATGTGTAGGAAATTTTTTTAAGATGTTATCCAGTTTATATTGGGAGACCCTCCATCAGATGTATGTACCATGTGACACATGACCCCTTCCTGCTCGACCATTATTTGAAGCAGAAGATTCCCCGATGTGTGGTGTCACTTAAGTTGTGATATCCCATGGGGGATCAGTTTTCACAGATAGAGATAAGAGAGGAGAGGATTCTGGTGTGGATCAATTATGTGTAAAATTTGGAAATCAAAGGGATGCGTTTAGCACTAAATTTATGTGATTAGATCTTAAACTTAGTGGATGTCGATATATGGATTGATTCAGACTTGAATAGGGGATCTGGTTTTAGTTATGAGCATAATAGAAGGAGGAGAAATAGTCTTTCATAGAATTTGATTCTTGAATCCAAAGGTAGGAGATTCTCCTTCCCACCATATCTGGAATACTAACAAGTTTGCATCTAATAACTCTTTTATAACGGTGGTGGACCTAGATGGAAGTGACACTTTTGGATGACCAATAATTGATGTACACAATTCATCTAACCTTGGATAGTGACATTCATACTCTTTGGCTTGTAGGATGATATATTTTGATTGCAATTCTAGATAATGATTATGAATTCCACAGTCTCACCCTAGAAGATTGAAATTGTAGAGGAAACACCAAACCTTGGTAAGGGTTTTTTTCTGATTTGTTTCCCTACATTTTATAGGTATTTTTTATTCTATTTTCTAGTGCTTCTTGGGTTTTTTGTTCTATTATAGTTTTCTTTTTCTTCTCTTATATATATTTGTTTTCTTCATACTAAAAACATCTATGAGGATCCTACGCTATGCACATAGTCCAATCTATTAAATCACATAAATCATTGTGTCCCTTTTACTATTTTCCACATTTTTTTATTCAACCTCATAATAATTGGAAATCATGATTTTCTTCATCAATTTAATTATTTTTTTGAATTCCTCATTTTTTTCTATTACTATTTTAATTATAACATTTTAATTTAGTTTTAATGTGTAAGAATTTGGATTTGGTTGTAGAATTGTATATGTCTAAATCTATTAAGATTTATTCCAATGGTATATAATTCAATACTTGTGTTTCAAACCCTATTAGTTTTATTAAGCTTATAAAAAATTATATTTATGTGATTATGATAATTTTTTAAGATTTATTTTATATAAATTCCACTATTATAGTGTTTTGGTTTACTGCTTTTGTTTAATTTTAATTCAGACTTTTGTAATTCTTTTGGATGAATTATTTTTGATCTCTTCGTTTCATTTTCATGAACTAGAAAATAAACACAGGCTTTCTAGATTTTGTTTTTTTAGTTTTCAAAAAAAATATATATTCCCATTTAGATCCTTGGCGGTTGAAGGTTATTTTCTAATTTATTGAAACCCCAACATAGTATTTTGAGCATTTATATATGGTTGGTGAGGCCTTTCATTAAATGTGAGAGTTACTACACTAAAAAATGATATTGGTAGTTTTATTTAAATTTATTATAAAATTAACCCATATTTAAATAATTATCACTAGTTTCTAAAAACAACCAAGTAAATGGGTGTTGGTAATGATTTCATAGTGGTTTATTTTATTCATCATTGGTATTTACAAGTTATTGGTAAATAATTTTTTTATTTTTTAATGTATTAGAACAAATTTTCATTTTAATATCTTAATTACTCTCCACACAGGGTTTAAATTATTTAATTGAGGGTTATATTTTATTATTTGGATTATTACATTCTTTATTTTATTTTTCAGAATTATTTGTATATAGGTTGACACACCCAAAACATGCTAACCAAGATCAACCCCTTGGTATACCCTCTAACCCCAACCCCCTCTACCCATACACACCCCACACTTTGAGACTGAACGAAGTCAACCCTATATCCTAATCACCAACCATGCATCCCTCCTCCTGAATATACCATTCACTCAACATCTTGCTCTAGAAACAACCCCCCTCAGTCCACCTATGCATTCTATAAGTCTCACCTCCAATCAAAAATCCTTAAAAATCTTATATTGGTAGGATTAAAACCCCCAACATTAGAAACAAATTAATGATTTTATATATATACCTAGACACACACACACATATATATATATATTAAAAGTTAAACTTATTTATTATATAATTTTGAATCATAATTACAAAATTCAAAGTGAATTGGGGACCTAAATCTATAAATAATATTACATTATCATGGGCCCTATTTTCTGAGATGAGGTCTTTAATACAGTACTGTTCATTTAAGGGCTTGAACATGGAGACCTATAATGTGATAGAGGATATTGAGCATCTATGGAGACCAATTACCTCATTAAAGAGTATTGTTGGTGTTGATGGTTACTATCCATGTCAGATAGGATCACCATCACTTCCACAAAATATGATAAAAAAGAGAGAATTTATCAGCACTTTTTGAAGGAATATATAAAATATTTCCTTTATGAACACTTTTTAAAAATCACTATAAGAAATATAATAGATTGTAGTAGTTTTTTATTGGAAGTTTATAAAACAGCCTCTTAATATACAAATAAAATTTCCAACCCTTTTTCCAAAAAATAATGTGATAAGCGTCAACAATATCAATATTTAATTATCATTTTTATTAAACCGCTACTATATGTTAAAAAAATAAAAAACACCCTCAAATTCCACCCTATTTGAGAAACCCTTTCACCTGAAACCATCTCTACAATGAACACCATTGATACCCCCTTGACTCCACTGACACCCTATCTCCCTCAATGACACTGACACCCCCTCCTCCCGATGCTGGACCCCCCTCATCAATAACATCTCCCCTTGTCAAAAACCCTATCCCCCTTTCCTAAAATCCTCTCCCCTTCAATGCTGACACTCTCTACTCCTTGACGCTGCCTGATGATTAACCCCACTTGCTGATTCCATCTCCCCTCAGTGATACTATCAATTTTTTCTGACACATACCCCTATATTCTCTACCCCCACAAATATCTAGGTTTTCCCCATTTTATTATGAAATTCATATATGTTAAATTATTTAAAGCATGGTTTAGGGATAAATTTAGTGTGGTTATTTACCCTCCCTGATATACAGTTTAGTATGTCACTCTATATAGTGATTGCTAGGTATGATAGAAATATAATTTGATTTCTTGATTATATACTAAAGATTTAATCTTTTTTGTGATGGTATCCTTGAGCTTTGATCCATCATATGTCAAGTACACTCCTATAATTCCATAAAATTAATTAAATTATCAATATATTTTTAAATATAATTTTACGTATAGATGTGTATATTAGTTTAAATTTAGATTACATGTTGAAAATAAATTAAATGGTCTAAATTTGCTGTTAAATTTTACATGATTTTTTTAAATGTGGAATGTTACTTTCTACATGCCATTTAGATCTGTATATCATGGTTAATTTATAATTTTCTTAAATATGGGATGTGTTTTAATGTTACATTGTATCTCCACTTAAATTATTTATACATAATTTATGTTTATGTAGACATGGTTTCTTGAATTCATGTATGATTAAGGAACCATATTTGGATGGAAAATAAATGATAGTGTTTTCTGATTTTTGGGATTTGTCAAGTGGGTGGTGAGACTATTCACATTAAGATAGATAACACTTGGTTATTTTATTCCCAATTTTGGTTATTCCTTTTTTGTATCATTTTGGTCACAATTTTTGTTATGGATTTGTATACATTGTAGGAATCCAAGTACATATAGATAAAAGTTGGATTTTCTTACCTCAGATTACATCTTAGTATGTTATGAGATTGAACAATGTTTTTGGATTTATCATTTTAAAATTGATTCATGGATGGATGAATTAAAATTACAAGGACTAAATGTAAATTCATAAGATGGTTCAATTGAGAACTTAATATTGAAAAAAAATTATATTCATCTTGTGAATTGGATTTCACCTAGAGAAATAAAAATTATACCAAATTCAATTTGTTATGTATATAGTAAAAAATGATCAAGTTAATTCCCTGATGGTGAATAATAAAATTCTAATCAAGATAAATAATGCTTTTGGAATATTAGGTAAATTCCATAAAAATGTTACACATCAGTTGATCTAGCTGTTGATATTGTATATATTAACGATGTATTCAGAACTACATGAAAACTTAATTAGGATGATAAAATATTAATGGACGATGATGAGGATAGTAATACAAGATATAATAAAACCACAAAGAAAACTGATTTTTCTAAATTTGTTACATATGTAAATCAGAAATTGTGTGAAGAATGTGTCAAATATATAATTTTATTATCTGCTAAAGTTTTAACACATCATGTGTTTGTGAGTGGAATTAAAAATAAAGAAATGTGCATGATATTATAATTATTCTGTGATGTATTTGTTAAAGCTAAGTTCCCTATATCATATTATTCAATGTAAAATATTATTATCAATATTAGACTCAATTATATTATGATACATGAATGTCTAAATGATTGAATACTTTATAGTAATGAGGATTCAAATACCAAATAGTGTAAAAGATGTTATTCTTCTTGATGGAAATAAAAAAATAATGATGTCAGTTTGAATCTTCGTGCTACAAAAGATAAATAGAAAAATAAAATTTACATAAATATTTTATGTCGCTTTATATTTAAACCATTGCTATAAATATCATTTCTTCATTTAAAATCTCTGAATATATGAATTGGAATACGTTATATAATTATAACAATGAGTTCATGTGGCATCCAAGAGATTAAAAATCATGGAAGACCTTTGATTCATTATATCTATATTTCTATTCTAATCCTTGAAATGTATAATTGCAATTATTATCTAATGGATTCAATCCCTTTGGGGATTTAAGTATAAGTTACACAATTTTTTCAGTTGTTTTGATCCCTTATAATCTACCTCCCTAGATGTGTATAAAACATAATTCATTCATCATATCAATGATTATTCCAAGAAATAAAATGCTATGGAATGAAATTGATATCACCCTTCAATCTGTTATTCAATAATTATAGGAGTTTTGGAATGATAGTGCAGAAAAATTCAATGCATCTACTCCACAAATGTTTAAAATGCATGTTACCCTTATGTAAATCAATAGTGACTTTCCTAGATAAGGAAATATATCTATTTGGAACCTAAAAACTTGTTTTGATATTCAAATTTGTAACTATGATTTTGAGCCTTAAGGGATACCTTATCGAAAAAGTGTTATTTCATGCTTTATCATCACTTCCTTAATAAATATCATAGATTTTAGTTTAACAAGTCACATTTTAATGGAAAAAATGATTTGAGACTTCCATCAATATTATAATCAAGATCACAGATATTGGAACAATTATAAGATTTTGGCACTGATTTTGGTAAACAAATTCAACTAAATGAAAGTGGAAAAGGAGTTAGAACACCATCATTAACAATTTCAGCACAAAAATAGAAGAAAATTATAATATTTTTTGAACTTCTATATAAGGAATTTAATTTGTAACATAATAATATTGAAGTTATGAACATTGAGAAGAATATGTGTGATAATTTTTTGTTTACATTTATTAATGATTAGGGAAAATCAAAGGATCATTTTAATACTGATAAGGACTTAGATGTAATAAATATCCAATGCGATATACGTAAAAATGAGAATTTGAAGTATCCAACGACTATTTTGACAATGAATAAATCATCTGAAATTTGTTTTCCTATGAATATTAAAATATTTTGAAGTTTATGATTAATATGCTAGTAATATTTATAGTTCTATTGATCTGTGTCACTGCAATATACATGGATTTATAATTCACAACTCACATGTTTGGATATAGCAGTTTATACCTTTTACAATGCCAAATTTTTTACCTGAAAAATAGTTGTTTTTTAAATTGACTTTATCACATTATGTTGAAAAATTTATGAGAATACATTAAACCCCAAATAATTGGATAAAATTCAGTATTGAATTATATAGATACTATTTAATTTTTATATGTTCATTCCCCTATAATTTTTCATTATGATGATTCATTTAATGGTGCTTTTTTTGAATAAGCTAAAATTGTAGGGATAATATATTTTTGATGGATGTATCCCATAGAAATGTGTTTTATTGTAATATTGTTTTCATTAAATAATTATAATTTTTTTAGTCAATATTTAAAAAAATTATTTATAAATATCCTACATTTTACTATTAGGTGTCTTGTTAATTTATGTATTATATGAAAAATAAAACTCTTCTAGAAGATTATATTGTGTATGTTTACCTTGTATAAGACTGTATAACATTCTATTCCAGGTATTTGTATTCAATAGAGATATGATATGATCTAGTGGCATGTGTTGATGATAATAAAAGTCAATTGTGGGATAATAATGAGTCCTCAATTTTTCCAAATTTTGGTTGATAGGTTGTAAAGGTCTCTTCATTTTTATTGATATATATATATATAGTTAAGACAAGAACACAAATATATGCTACTCAATAATGATATTTTTGATCTCTATGTTGAAGAATAAAGGATAGAAATGAAAAGAAACCTTATGAGCCTAATTTATAATGGGACATAGATAACAAAAGTTGTTACCAAGTAAATTTTTTAATGGATTTCATGTAATTTATGATCTTAATATAATACATAGTTTGAATACATTGATAATTATATAAATTATGTAATAATTTTTATATCAACCTATATAGGTAATGAATGATGATAATCGAGCTGAACTATCTGAAGATTTGAAGCTTTTAGATTGAGGTCATTTGGAGCATGGTAAGAGATTCAATTCCTACAATATTGGTGGTTTCATGTTTTGTGTCATTAATCGTGAGGATAGTATGAAAATAAATAATAGTGTTATATGCATTATTCAGAATCCATGTTACCATGGAATGATGGATGACACAATCAAGTTAAATTATCATGGGATGCTTTTAGTAGTGTTATTTAAATGTAACTAGGTCAATATTAATAAGGATATAATGAAAAATTCATTACAATTTACTTATGTCTATTTCAATCGGTTGATCGATATTGGTGAGAAAGAAGAACATGATCTATATATTATGGATTTCCAAGAAAAAATGATACATTAAGTTGATAATATAGTGTATTATGGTTGTCTTGTTTTTTCCAAATAAAACTGAGAGACATGTATGTTATGGGTGATGAAGTTGAATTAATTTGGGAAATTGAACCCCATAAACAATAATAAACTGAATCATTTTTACTGGAATATATTGAAAATTTCAGTCTTGTGAGGGAGAGTGACATGGAAGAATAACACATAGAAGAAAAAATAATAATGTTAACAGTGGAACCTGATAAAAACATAAACAACCCAAAATAGAATTTTTATGTTGTTTTTTAATATTAATAAATTAATGTAATGTTTTTTTAAATTAATAAATTAAAGGATACTTTTTTATATTAATTGATGAAAGGAGTTCTTTTTTAGGTATGTCTTACCTACATTAGAAGAGGTTTAGTGATAGCACCCTCTCTATGTCACAAGATTATCATTCTCCCTTTATGACCCAAGGTAAAATTCATCACATAACTTTCACACTTTTTTATGTTATTTCATATTTTCTTGATATAGTTTCATCTATGGGTACGACCTCTATTGATGATATTAAGAAATCAGACACGACACCTAGGATTTAACTATTTGGTAACTAATGGTCAGTTTCCATCGAGTGGTTTTTGGAAGGTCATAGTGATCGGTATTTAATTAAATGTGACAAAATTATGTTATTGAATATTGATACTAATTATTAAATTTATATTTTAAATAGATTAAAATAATAATATATTGGAAAAAACACAAATATTAATGTTGTTTAAATTTCACTAAATTAATGTTAGATTCTCCTTTTGATTAATATGGTGTACCCACTCAAGATGCAACATGAATTTTTGAGAAGAAACTAAAGAATTTATCATGTGAAGAGACATCCCTACATATTCATTATTTATATTGGAGACACTTTCCATTATCCTAAAAAAATTAGTTTTTTGTTTCTGAAATAAAGTTAATATCGATATTATGTATTAATATATGATTAAATAAAACATTTTTTTTCTTAATGAGTTAATAATTTAACTCATTTTATGTATTTATTTGTAGATGATACTCTATGTTGATGTGCCTGATGCTATTCCATGTCCATGGACATTAAAAATTTTAGGGAAAAGTTGAATTATTTTTTGAGGTGATTATGGAGTGAAATCAATGACACATATCTATCATTTTCATCGATATATGAGACAGCCTCCAAAAGCACACCTATAAACTAATGTGTAACATCCCAACCCAGCTAACTCTATAACCAGTTTCCAGACCGGTTCACTACATGACCTGAAGAACAAATCCATGAATGCTAGAGGCTACTGACTAGAATTAAGGGTCTAAGGTGGTACTATTGGGAGACTATACCCCCTATATTAGACTGTGAAAAAATATATAATAACTAAACACCATACACAACATTAAAGAATTATAATATGCCCAAATAAATAGAAATAAAACAAGAAGAAATGAAATATATTAATGGCGTGAATTTCCATGTTATAGAAATAGAAATATCCCACTGGGCCAGTTACAGATAAATACCATAATAAAACAAAAAATAAAAAAGGGCTCTACTGCATCTATGAGTCGAACCTCATCCAGTCTTCTGATACTACATGAGTGATCCTACTTGACCACACTATCGCTGGACTCTACCCAACCTATCCTAAAACCAAGTAAATATATACTTAGGCACCCATGTGATGTGGTGGCCCATGTAGGGTGTGAGTAAAAAATTCATTAGGGAACCACAACCACAGTCATGTACCAACCAGCATGTGTAGTGATATGTGTATGTGACATACTTATCTAAAATAAAGGAAAATTAAAAATAAATAAATTACTATCAATCCTCATGCTTGTGACCTATATCAAATATACTTTCTTTGATTGGAGCCACATTGGCTCTAAGAACATTGTGGAGACCATAACTCCCAAGTAACATGCAACTTCCAAATCCATGGAAACCTTAAACAAACCTCATAACTCTTATAGCCCACCAACTGATAACCCTGTCTCTAGGATTCAAATATATAGTATCCCAAATCATCCTCCTGACTCAGGGGACAAGGCCCATGACAACCCTATCTATGATATCCCTACTAAAGAAGCTGCAATAATCTCCTCATGACTTTGGGGATAAGGCCCATGAATACACCCTCTGCTCGAATTCGGGGATGAGACATACAACATCCCATATTTGGGATCTAAATACATGAAATACCAATCTTCCAAGATTCTTATCAAAGGTATCCACCACCTTGTTCTATCCCCAAATCCCTGATGGCTCCAGCACGAAGCTGTAGCTCTATGGTAGCTCCAACCGTATCTTGCTCTAAAGCATAAAAACCCATCCTTATACTCTAACTCCAATCATGGAAGACAAACCTTATTACGTTATCCCTAAAGGATTATGCCATAATTGAAGGAAAATAAAGGGTTGGAGGAAGACCCATGCCCATCATCCCTATCTATAGCCCATGGGACCCACTCATCTAGTACATGTTCTATTGTATCACCTAAAACCATATCTCATACACCACTCAAGGTCATTTATATTACAAGGCACCCAGTAGGTCCTATCGATCTTAGTGTATCAAAGGCACCCTCACATGGTTCCTTGTTCTTAGTCTTAGTCTTGGTTCAACACCCTATACACTAGGATATCATATATCATGACATTATCAGAAGGGTAACACAACCTTGCCGACTACATAGGGTCTCACCATATGGGAACTATTCAAGAGATGGATAATATCATGTATCATTGCTCAAGGTCGATCTAGGTCAGTTTTCTCACCCAACCCATTTCAAGTCAGCCAATGGTCTTTACACCTAGTCCTAGTCACATTATACCGGATATGTCTACTTGTCCCATTCATGTCACAATAATCCAAAACATCTCAAATAACATAAAGGTTCATCTGAAGACTACATGGTCTAGGATCTCTGGGTCTACCCTCACATCTATATTGGAGATATATCAAGCCCCTATAAATGGGATCATTGTTCTCAATGGTCTATCCTTACATCACAAGAGGTATGGAGGCCATCCAATGTTATAAAGATCCTAACCTCATCAATCGATAGCCAAAGCATCAAGCTAGAACACATGGGTTGTTTGTGACCCGTGACATTTGACTATCCCAAAATTATATTTTATATTAATTTTAATATTCATTTAATTGAATTAACCTCAATCATCACACTTATTAGAGATCCTGACCATTTCGATACAATATAATCTGACATAAATTCCACAGGTAAAGTACATGAGACCACCTACCTCATTCGATGATTTTTCTACCCTAAAGCCAATGCCCGATAGTAGCTTTTAAGGCTTGTTAAGATCTTCTAGCCTCATATTTCATCAACCAGACCCATATTAAAGACCTGGGTTCCAAAATCATGATAAGAAACAATAATTAATTAAATATAGAAATTATAATTAATTAAATAATTAAATTCAATTTGTACATTTTGTCAGTTAACTCACTATGTAATTTTTTCATTATGAAACCATCATCAACAAAGTTCATTACACTCCTAAAATATCCCCAGATCTAGGCCACACAATATTCCCAATTAATATTTTTAATTAAACAATCTAATAATTTGATTTAGGGTAGAAATCCTTTGAAAAAATTGAAACATAGAAATATCTCAATGGATCATCATGTGAAATTATGTGGACATCATCTCAGATCCCCTTTCATTAGGACGAGTGAAATCCTCATGAAAAATGATTGATTATACCATTATTCAGTGAAATCAATGAATAACCCTAAAATATAAACACCCAAAATTAGAAACGGTGGGTGAGAAACAACATGGAATGAGGGAAGGAGAGATCTGAATAATCGACAATGTCTGATCACACCTAAGAAAAAAATAATAGAGAAGAATGGAGGAAGGGGAAGATCTGGCCAAGACCCTCTTGTGCATCTCGCGCATCCAACAATGGAAGAGTAGGTAGATCCCCCCTTTAAAAATTCCTTCCAAACTAGACTGATGGAGTGACCTAAAGGTTCACACCAATAATTTTTGGTTTAATCTTACAGGATCACCTTTTCATGTCATAAAACCCCCATACTACACCCCACGAACCCCATTCACACTCTGAATCACTATTCATGGTGTGAATGGATGTTGTAGATGTTTTTATCTTACCAACACACTTTTTACTCATATAGTGATCACTCAAACCCATGTACCTTCCATATAATACTAAAAAATGTCCAAAACACCATTTTGGGACAATAAAACCATAATAAACTCATTTTAATTCCTGGTTCTCAAAACAAATCATTCATAAATTGTCAAAATTCAAATCACTACTGAAATATAAACCCATATGGACATGGGGTTTTATAATCTCTCAACTATAAAACAAATCTTCCATGAAAAGTATTTTCAGGAATTCATCATATGATTCTGAACTACCTGGGTCACTTAAACACACTCAAAATAGCTTCTTTATAATCTAAAACATTGGTTGAGAACTTATATTGTGAAACTCCAAAAATGAGGAACATTATTCATTAAAACCCAATCCACCACACATAACCATCACCACAACCATAGATGAAAATTTTTACACCCATCTATATCATAACAACATTGTTTCATGAACTAAATCATCACCACATTTGAGGTACTCCCCACCATCAGAATCACCTACCGAAATATGTTCTTATCGGACCAATGACCTACTCGACATGGATTCCATATCACCATACATAGGAATGGAAGAAACACCCTCCATAGTTGGTACCACGTCTTTTATTTGATTCCATGCAAAAACAGATGAGTATACACTACCCATGCATAGGGCATGAATACACCAACCGTTCCTCAGATGGTGTTAACAATACATCAGAATAATCCAATGATATCTAAAATGATATACAAGCCTCACTATACCAAAATACCTAATTTTCCAAAGTGCTTCTCCCAAAATGGAACCATAAGCACTTTTCATCGATTTTCCACCCCTTAATCATGTCAGTAAATATTTAATCACATGATTACTCCCATAAAACATGCGAAAAACAATAATTATCCTCTTCAAAAAATGGATGAAACTATGATTCACCCTTTAATGCAGGGGATTAAACATAGATTCACCCCTTTATGCAAGTGATGAAATAGGGATTCAACCATTGAAACATGTTATGAAATGGGGATCGCTACATGAATAATGTCATGAAATGGGGTGTTACCCCAAAAATCACCTTTCAACCACACTAAACATTTTTAACTAGATGTTAATGTACTGACTCCATCCAATGTCACATCCAAATTTCAAATCTACTGTTTAAGTGGAACCAGATAATTGAACTTATAGCTCAGTAATGTCCAAATGAAACCTTGAACATCCATTTACTAATTAAAAGAATACAATACCCCTTCTTGAATGACATTCATCCTTTATCATCCAATATTGTTCTTCCCACCACAATACTTTCCTTACATTGCTTCACAAGCATAACCCCAAAGATTCCCTTCATGTATCAAGAATTTTATCTAGGTAGATTTCAGTATAGTCAATTCTCTCTTAACATACATTGGAAAATGTAAGGATATTGGTAGTGATCATCTCTAGACTAGGAGTACACTAAGATTTCATTGATAATTACCACCACCACTCATCTATCTATGATGTCACCTCTTACTACAAGGACATGACTAACTAATTATAGGGACCCATGCCTCCCATTCCATAAGCACCTCATCAACTCCCAACCACTATGATTAAAGAGAAACTCATGATCCAACACTTACTATTGCCTCATGATTATATTCCAAGAAACCATAAACTAAAGCTTGTTATAGAACTACTACTACCTCACTACTCAATTACTTCCACCACAATCCAAATGATTTTAAATGGAAATGCAACGAATCTATCATACCGATCCAAAAGAAAACAGTCCCACAATTTTTGGTGTGTATCACCTTGATTTCCTAAAAAATAGTAGGATTTTACTATCAAGAAAAATTTTCACATATCCCAAATGACATCATGTATCTTCATTACATGAAAACCATATTTTTCTCACCAGATTCCCCAATACACACATTTACCCACAACCATTCTCCAAAACCAAATCTAAATCCCATGATTCATATGTTTCTAGAACTAGGATAAAATTATAATTCAAGAATTCTATTATACCTCATGGTCCATCATACCCAACAAGAAAAAATTTCCCTTGGTAATTCTCTTCAAAATCAAGCATGTTACCTATACAATGAATTCTCACATGACCACTTTCATCATGAAATCATTATGGCACCACAGGTTGTCATCCTTAGTAAAAAAAATGTCAACCTCATCAACACGTTTGGAGGCCACCCAATTCCACTCCCATAATGAGAATTCATACACACTCTGAATGCAATAAAAAAGTGTGTCTGAACACACATAACCAGACATCACCTTGGTTCTATCCTCAAGAACACACTTTGATACCAAAATCACCAACACATAAGGTGTTTTTCACAAAAACCCTAATAACCTCACATGAATCAGTCCGAAACCCTGATCAAACCAAACACCAACTAACTAAGGTATGATATATAACTTATGGAATCTATGTCAACTAAAATTACAAACTAGTTAGGTTTTATAAAATCTAATAGGCCAAACCAACTAGTCTATAGGTCAACCTCGTGGAAAGTCATAACTCTTAGGGAATTAAGAACGATCTTGTCCCAATGTCATGTGGAATCAATATTTCAAAACCATCATCTATCAAGTATCACATATGTAAGGAAACATATTCAAAACCAACTACCCACAAGGGTTCCAACACTTGAACACCATGTGCAATACTGTCCTTTCTAGGGTTACTTCATGTCCAATGAAAAAGGATTGATTATTTTTCCTTATCATTAACCATGTCATTATAGATCTACATAACATTACATTAGAAAGAAACTCATATAAAATCACAAAGTATAAGACTTATATGTCATGTTAATGTAATGTGCTTGATATTATTCATGAGATTCCTCTTGCCTCTACAGAATAAGACTCAAAATAAAATCGTAGACCTCCTTTGAGTGGTCCAAAATCAAAATATCTATCATATATCAAAATAACCAAAACAAATCTACATAAACCAAGGTAAAAATAAAATATAAATGAAACCACACAAATAAGAATATAATACCACTACCCATGTTACATGTACTTATTACCAGAATAAGTGTTATCAAAACACTAGTATGACATCCATCACGGGTTCTAATATATTCCTAAGTCTCTAGTCTACCATACCCCAAAATTGTAGTACAAAAAAAAAGAAATTATATAATACCACTTTGTAACATCCCACCCAAGCTCACTCTATAATTAGTATTCAGACAAGTTTAACAGATGACCTCAAGCATGACTTTACATATGAAATAGGACATAGACTAATAATTGGGATCTATGGTGGAATTGTGGGGAGAATATACCCCCTATATCTGAGTGTAAAAATATATAAAATAACCAATCACCATCCACATTAGTTAATAATAAAGTACACATAAATAAATAAACATCTAAAAATAATACATGAAATGTAGAAAAGGACTGAATATAAATGTTAAACATACAGATACCATCCACCATGATATTTACAGATACATACGAGGATAAATAATAAATAAAAGAAAAGGGGTATACTATATCTCCAAGATGAACCTAATCTAGTCTCTGGATACCATCTGAGTAATCCTAATCAACCAAGATATCCCAAGAATATGAACAATATGGACCTGTAATCAAGTGAATTTCTATCCATGTGTAGTTGTGGCATGATCAGGGTCTGAGTACATAACTAAGTAGGACACCAACAACACAGTCCTATACTAACAAGCATACATAGTGATATATGCCTGTGACATGCTTAGTTGGAATAAAGGATATCTCTAATTAAATAATTTACCATTGATCCTTAGGTATGAGACCTTAATTGACCAAACAAGTTCTAATAGGTTCCAAAATGTAGATGAGAAAATCAAAAATAACATGCCTCGTAAGTAACATATGGGTGCCAAATCCATGGAAACCACAACCAATCCTAACAACATTGGGAGACCACCCGATGACTAACATATCTTTAGGATTAAATTCCATGAAATCCCAAATAATCCTTATGACTCTAGGTATAAGGCCCACAGTAGCCCTATATGTTAGCTTCCCCTACTCAGGGAAGCCCCAATCGTCTCCTCACAACTCTGAAGATGAGACCCATGGTATCCCTATCACAATATCTAAATCCATGGACTCCTTATCTTATATTTAACTCTAAGGCTGAGGCACATGACAGTCCATCTCTAGGATTTTAATCCATGGTAGCCCAATAATCCAATATCATAATCCAAGGTTTCCCCCATCCAGTCCAAGCCCTATGTCTGTGGAAGATAAAACACAGAGATATAGCTCCATGAAATCTCTAATCGTATCTGGATCCAAAACATTATATCTTATCCTCATACCCTAGATCCAACAATAAAATCCAAAACCTATTAAATTAGTCTTGAGGGGTTACACCATAAGTGAAGTAAATACAAGGGCTATCCAAAATCCTGAATCCATCATCCCTAACCATATCCCATATGACTCACTCATTTGATACGGGTTCCAAGTTATCACCCACAACCATCTCTTGTACACTAATCAAGGTCAGTTAGTCAATAGGGAATGCATAGGGTCTCTCCAGTCTTAGTTTAGTGGATATACCCTTTCATGGGTCTTCAGTGCCAGTCAGAGTCTCGAATCAACACCTAATACACTGAGATGTTTCATCTCATGGTATCATCATAAAGGTTGCATGACCCTGCCGACAACACAAGGTCCTTCCAAATAGAAATAAATCAAGACAAGGTCAATACCCGATCTTGGTCCTTATGGTCATTATGGGTTAGTATTCTCACCCAACCCAATTATTATAATCCTATGGTTTATCCACATTGGCCTGGTCACATCTGATAATAGAGGGTGTATTTCCTCATCCTTATCTCGATGATCCCAAATAGAGAAAATATCATAAAGGGTACTCTAAAACCTAAATGTCCTATTATCTCTAAGTCTACCCATGCCTCCAGCTTAGAGGTGTTTCAATCCCATGTATAAGGGATAATAAGTCTCTCTATTTTAGCCATACCTCAGAATAGGTCTAGATCCAATCAGGTGTCATAAAGGTCCAAAACTTATCCATCTGTAGTCGAAGCATCAAGTTAGTACATATGGGTTTTTTTTGTTACCCCTGATTCTTAGCTATTCCAAAATTGAATTTTAAATTAATTAAAACATTTATTTAGTAAAATTAAGCCACGGTATTATCCCTAGTGATAAGAATGAGCATTACTATGGAACATAAACTAACTTAAAGTCTATAGGTAAAGTATGTGAGACAACCTACCACATAATTTTTTTACCTTGATTCCAAGGATCAACAGTAGCTAAAAAGGATCACTATGCTCATCACCTTTAATCAACCTAATATGTATCAGATCCTCAAACTTCTAACCCATTCCATGAAAGAATAATTAATTATAGAAATTATTATTTATTAATTAATTAAATTTAATCTTGGAATATTTTGAATTAAATAATAGGATCATTTTTCCATGATGAAACCATCAATAATAGGGGTTTTCCTCTCCCGACATAACCCTACATCTGGGATACACAATATACACAATTAATAGTGAAAATTAAATAAATTTATAAATTTATTTAGGGAAAAACCCTTCATAAAATTCAAAATTAAGAAAAACCAAAATAGATCAACATGGAAAATCAGGAGGGATTCATCTCAGGATCCCCTCTCCCTAGGATGAGTGAGATCCCCATAAAAATGGTCAATTACACCATACTCCATGGAATAGATGAAGAACCCTAATATTAAAAATACCAAAATTAGAAATGATGGGGTAAAAATAATGAAGAATGATGAATGAGGAATATATTACCCATTAACATCATCTAATTACACACATGAATGATAATAATATAGAATAATGGATAGAGGGAAAGATTAGGCTAAGACCCTCTCACGCACCCCATGCATGTGATGAAGGAAGAGGAGATTGGGCCCCATTAAAATAAAAAACATCAGAACTAGATTCATGAAATTACCTAAGGACTAACATCATTAATTTTTTGTGTAATCCTTTGATATACCATTTTAACATCATGAAACCCTAGTCTGCACCATGTGAACCCCATTCACACTATAAATCACCATTCAATGTATGAATGGACTATTTTAGTTGTTTCAACAACCCAGTATGACCCTTAACTCTTTTGAGCTCACCCAAACCCTCATACCATCTTCCAAAAAATAAACGGCATCTAAAAACATTGTTTTTTTATTTTAAAATGATCTAAATCTCATAACAATACCTATTTATCAAAATAAACCATTCAATAATAGAGAAAATAGAAATTCCCACAGAAATATAAGCCCTTAAAGATGTGGGTTATTACATAATGGAAAAATTTAATTGAACATAATCATGTTTAATACTATAAGGTATTTTATTAGATTCTAGAATATTAATAACAATTTTTTAATAACATTGAAATTTGTAGTCATATATTATTTTTAGCTGATCTGTATGAGAGATTTTATCCATCGATAGAGCAACAAATTCTGTGCACTACTGGCTCGATGAGTTTTATGATGAAATTAAATGGAAAGGTGAAATTAGATTTATTAAAATATATATCTATAATAGTTAAAATAATTTATTTTTCCAAAATATTTGTTATGTAATTTTCAAAATAGGTGAAAGAGGTAGGCCATTATATTATATGGTTTAAATTGTGGTTTGATGTTCGTAAAAAATAACAACAGTCATGTTAATAACCCTGCACAAAAATAATAAAACAATTTTAATTATTATTTGGTGTTATTAAATTTTTATATTATATAATATTATTCAATTTATAACACAAATTCAACAAAAAATTGGATTCCCTCCCCATCTTGTTAGTTTTAGTATCCTTTGAGGATTCAATGGCTCCAGTTCATGGAAAAGGGAAATCTAGTCATCCTATGCAGATGGGTTGTGGGACATCTCCATAGTGGGTGTTTGGTAGGGTAAATTTATCTTCATTGATAATTTTAGTAGGATGTGGGTGTACATTTTTTGGTGATCTTGGTGCATAAAAGAAAATTAATGCATTGATGACTACCATTAATGATCAGGAATCCATTATGAATATGGGGAAGGTCTGGGTCTCTATATCATAGAGTGTGATGGCTATTGTGTTATAGATGATAACCATAAGTATTCCAGAATAAATACAAACACTCATCATGGGTGAAGGATTGGTAAATTTCATAAATTAATAATTATATTCTAAATTTTTGTAGTTATTTTTTTCAGTAAATATTGAACAAGATTTTTGAGTATAAGATAAACTAATTCAGGAGATAAAGCTTATTGTTTCTTGTGAGATAAAATAATTCAATATCCAAACCTTATCCATAAAAAATTCAAAAATATATATATCTTCTATGTCTTATTTCAGGTTTAGTGATTTTATTCAAATTCTTTTACTAGGGATATCCCAACTGAGTGAAAGTAGTTTACACACTGTACAACAAGGCTTTTATCAAGCCTTTAGGTACTTTTACCAAGGACCTCACACTAATTAAGATTTGTTGAAAATTAACAATAAATTTATAGAAGTAGTTGACACTTAATCTATATATATATATGTACAAGAAAACTATAGTAATATATAAATATATAAGATAGTGTTAAGAAAATATCAGGGCATTATTACAAAGTTGAAACTTCCATCCCCTGAAAGTTGTATTATTCTTCCATAGATTGGATAAACATCAATGTAAAACTCTAAAAAATCATCGTCCAATAAATTCAATGAATACAATAACACCATCAATTGATCTTCAAGTTATTATAGCCTTCATTATTCTCCATCGTTCTTACTAGTTATCAAATATGATTTAACATTAGAGGATAATAATAGAAAGTATAGTTTTTGTGTTATATCTCATAGTTTCGGTCCATATATATTTAGAAACAAATATGTAATATATAAATAATATTATATTATATTTCTCAATTACTTATTATAATTAAAAATTAAACAGTCTAAGAGATTTGTAAATCACTGAAGGAAAATATTATAGTCACTACATAATATTTCCTAAAATAAATTTTTTAATAATAACCATTATAATTTCAAAATAAAATGAATACATTTAGTATTGATAAACTCCATTTAAATGTTCTATGTCAAATTACTTTAAATATTTCTTTAGTATCTCCCATAACAATGGATATTTATTTCTATGAGTAATCCACATTGTAGTCTCATAATAATTATGATAACACATAGAATTGTGTCCACTTGTAAAATTTCATTTACCATTATCATTAACTATATAAGTAATTCATAAGATAAGGTACATAATTCTTTATATCATATATTCTTATTTTATATTTTTTCTTTGTAATGTAATATCTTATGATATAAATATATCATGGTGTGTAATATGTTTTCCTTCCTAATATATTTTCCATAAGTTCATATAATAAATAGGATATTCTAAAACCCTATTTAGTGATAAATACCTCAAACTAGAAATTCATTAGATTCTACACCAAAATATTCATAACCACTATAACTAAAATCTTTTGAAATAATAGATAATTATAGAATATTTAAACTAGATAGAATAGTCTTGATAACATCGCAATAATTATAAAAATAAAAATTATATTGAAATGGGATATCATATCATAATATTTTTATTGATGCTATCGTATGTTATGGTAATACAGTAAAAAATTTCATATCATAGTATGACATGTATCTTCCAATCTCAAGTTTTTGTATTATGTTAATCATATCATATTTCTGTTCATCAATCTGTTGTCTCCACCCTCCTTTAATAATTCTGAATATTATTTATTCTATATGTGACATCTTCTAGTGAACTAATATCATAAAATAAAGTTTCTATATAATAAATCCTACATTTGAACTCCAAGGAATTCAATATAATTTGGAAAACACTCATTTTAGTGTAATTCAAGTCTTTGTATCTTCCATTATACATATATAACCTCATTTCTAATGTAGTTTTCCCCTGTGTTCTACTCATATCATTAAACTTTATGTGATGATCATATCGCAAGTACTGAACTAATCTCTACTTGATTTTTTTGGAAATCTTATTTTGAAAAATCTAGTTATTATTCACTTAAATAATTTTGATATGATATTTTTCATATATTTCCCCTATATATATAGACATCTGTATAACTATTATATCTTTATTATGGGTTAAATTGAGTACTGAGTATCATGTATCATATAATTGATCATCATATTTTATAGTCATGTGAATGGATACCAATTATTCATTACAGACCCATTACTTAAATTGAATTTAGATAAAATCATATATCATTTGAATTGTGATTAATTTGTTGTTAATTGTATATTATCATTACTGATGTGTGGTTAACTACTTTAAATATAGAAAAATTAGTTGGGGATTAGAGAAAGAGGTGACTTTCAGTATTATGATTGAGTAATAGAGAGTGTGGGGCACGCATCTTAGTAGAGTATGTAGGACTCATATTTATATTGAATTTTTTTTGAAACATGAAATTTTTTAAAATATGATGTAATTTAATCATGTATCATATGTAATGTAATGTTTGTTGATATATAGATGTTATTTATTTTGTTATACTATATTGGTTTCCTATTATTTTATATATTTCTTCTCTACTAGTTTTTAGTGGATCATGCATTCATGAAATCTACTATTTCTAAAATTGCATAACTAGAGGCGATTTTAACTATATCTACTAAAATATGTGGTAGTTTTAACCACCATGAATAAAAAATTTGGTAATAATTGCTTCATAATTTTGTATATTTCCATATTTATTAATATTTTAACCCCTTGAAAAATATTTTCCCCAAAAAAACTGCTGATAATAAAAAAACCACCTCCAAATTTTTCACCAAGAAAAACCACTGCTCATTAAAACCAAACTACCAATAAATATTATTTTTATCAGATAATAATTAAACCTTTTAAAAACAATTTTTAAATATTTAATAACATATTATTTCCTATAAATTTTAATAAACAACCTCAAAAACCATTAAAGTTTGTGAAAACCAGTACTAAATAAACAAAAATCTATCATTGTCTAGTGTTTTTCCTATGGTGAATAACTAATGAAGGTGTTATTTTTATTAATATTTTATGAATGATTTTTTAAAAAATCCCTAATAATTATATATAAAAATAATTAAATATTTTACATCCCAATCCCCACAAAAACCATATACTATGATTTTTATTATGGTGTCACTTCAAAAAACAATGATTTATATCAGTGACCTATGTAAAAAACATCTATGTGAAATGAAGGAAAAGAAAAATATATATATATAAAGAACAACATTAATATATATAGGATGAAATATAAATTGGATTTTCAATATCAGGTATTCATAACATTTTATTAATATATTTTATTTAAAAATTTATTGAGATCTGATTCCTTTTCATCATGGTTTCTAAAGTATATCTAATTTCTTCCTATACTTGGGGAATTATTCATCTTATCTATGTTCTTTATCGACATCATGTACTTCATATACTTAAATCTTTTCATCTGTTTCATGTTTTTTCATCCAATTTTTTTTCTTCTAATCTATCATTGAGTTTTTTTCATAAATAACACTTTTATCACCACTATAAAATTCTACTTTTATTGATAATAGTTTTTAGGGACAATAAACGATATAGTATTAATAATCATGTTTTTTAGCACAAAACCTTGTGATATCCAAGAGACTAGTGAGGACTACATGTTTAAGGGATGAGTGCTTATGGTATTATAATGATATGATATATCAAAAAGATTAAGTGGTGGTTGGGAGCCTAACTCCCAAACTGAATTCCAACTATGAAATAATGTCTACTATATGATACAATGTTCTACTGGATATTACATTATTATATAATATTCTACTATATATTACATGGAGTTTAGCTATACCAACAACCTTCCCATATTCATTTTCAATAAACATTACCAATGACCACAATCACTAGAAAAATTCTTGCATTTCATAACATAAGAAAGCCTAGGTCTAGATATGTAACTACTAAAATATTATATTAGTGATGGATTCAAGTGTAATGGATAATTATTAATTATTAATTAATTATTAATTATTTTTAAATATTATTTTTTTATTAACATTAGTTATTTAATAGAAATCTCTAATTTTGTAATTATAACTTATTAAATTAATTAATTAATTATAACTTATTATTAATAATTAAATACTAATTGCCTATGTAAGTGTGCATAATTGTTATTATACATGTATTTTGTATCACTTATTTATTAATAATCAATATTTTTTATTTTTTATTTTTAACTAATAATTTAAAATTAGTAAATATCAATTATTAAATAATTATTATTATTTGTAAACTGAATATTATTCATTATAAATTTCTAATTTCTAATTAATAATTATTCATTAGTTAATATTATGTATTTATTGTTTATTAATTAATAGTTAATAATTAATTGTTACTTATTATTATTTTTTATTTTTTATTTTTTAACAATTACATTTCATTTATTACTTATTATTTATTAATTATTAATCACTAAGTACTTATTACGAATTATTAATCATTAATTATTTATTTATTTATGGTCTTGCAGTTTTTAAGTAAAGGAAACACACACACACACACACTTGTTGGGTTAGTAAGGCTCAAACCTCATCTCTCCCCCAAAGATAGGCCCATAACCAAGGGAGCCCATTATAATTTTTAATGGAAAAAGACCCAATGTGCGTAAAGCCCATTACATGGATCAAATTATTATTTTCTAGCATAAAGGACCATTTTAGTGTCATGTCGGTATCATTCTACAAATGTCACCTTACTAACATCATTCATGCATCACCACTTTTTTACGTCATGCTTTGCTAGCATCACTATTTTCCTATGTCACCACTTAGATAGTACTGGAACACTACCTGTGCCCATCAATTCTTGATCCTAGGACCTTCTAGATGTCAAATCTTACAACTGAGTACCACTCAACCAAAATACTAGTTGATTTATTTTTATTACTAATTAATTATTAAATTCATATTATTAGAATTAATTATTAAATAGTAATCACTAATTAGTAATCATGAATTAATAACTATAAATTATGTATTATTAATTATTATTATTAATTTTAAAACTATCACTAAAATTTATAAAATTAATATTTATCAACTATTTAAATAACTATTAATTTATTTCTTTGATATGATGAGTGATCCACTAGGATTGACCCTTGGGAGTGGTAGTGGTCAGCCCCAAAATTGATGAATGGTAGTATGCCTAAGTGAGGAATAACCTCTCTAAAAATCATCATTGGTAGTGTTTTGTTAAATTATGTATGGTATCAATGAGTTATGAATAGGACTTTGAATAAATCCATATTGGAATGAAATTCATAAATGATATGTGTCCATTAGTGCATGATTTACAATTCATTTTATATGTGTTGAGTGATGAAACTAATCAAATCAAAATAAGGAAACTAATAAATTAGTTTCCCTGTTAATATTTTGGTCAATATCCTAATTAAATATTAGAATATTATAGGAATTTAGTATTTGGAAAAGATTTTAAATGGGTTACATTGTGATTCAACATTACCCCTCCCAACAAACCTCTCAACAGCCAGTAAGCCTAATAAGTTGTGTCAAGGAAATGGTTTTCTATATAAATTCAGCTTGGATTCTATACTCTACAATTAGTATCAAGTGTATCCATTTAAATATTTTATTATTATTATAAATTCATCAATAATATTTATTTCTTTAGTTTATTTCGATTTGATCATAGTGTCAAGTTTTTTGTATTGTTTCTACTGATAATTTATTTCAATTTTTTACACATAAATTATTATTAACTATAGGATTCCCATATAATGAATTATAATTAGTAGAAGAGTAATTCAATAAGGAAATAAGTAAATAATTATTCTGATAATTCACTTTTCGATAAATTATTCCCTCTGAAGAAAAAGTTTGAACCACTCCATCTATATACTGAGAAGGGTTCTCCAAAAGCAATAATAAAATGAGGTAAAAATATTATTCTTATATAATTGGTGTTTAAGGGATATATGGTGATCTATAGTGTGTTGTATATGAGGAAACTAAATCTATTGTTGGTGAAAATTAGATAGGTAACCTTAAGATGAATTTTCATACTACCCATTAATATATAAAGAATAAAGATGAAATAGTGAAGAATTTGGAACACATATACGTGGGTAAAATATTAATGCATAGAAATTGAAATAAATAAATGAAATATTAATTAATATTATTTTTGAAATGAATAAAAATATATGTTATAAATAGGAGTAGTGAGTTTTATTCTCTATAAATTATTGGTGAAGATGTTTTAATTGATGGATAAGTTGAAAGGATTTCATAAATCAAGAGGTTGATATTCACAGTTAACCAAAAAATAATTATGGATAAAGATCGAGGGAAATAAATTTTATGTATGTTGGTTGAGATAAAAATTTCTTATTCTAGTCTACTGAGGTTTTAGAAAAACTATTATCTTGTATGAATTCATTTTGAGAATAATTCAAGTGTTTCAATGAAGAAATAACATCAACCCACAATGTTGTCTATCATTCCATAAAGGATAGAGCATAAGAATAAATTTTTTTTCCTAATAATAAATCAAGATATAGTTATATGGATGCATCATAGAATGTTGTACACTGATTGAAGTGGTCTCGTGTAAGAATAGTCAGCAAAGTTCGAACGCTATGTGAGATTAATCAGCTAAGTACAAAGGAGTTATATCATATTTACTTAGTCAATATGTTAGTCTATCTTGGAGTGTTGGAAGAGTGATACATCTTGAAGGAATGTAACATAATGAAATTAGACTTAAGTGGGATTGAAACTCAACCTAAGTGAGGGAAACTAAAGAAGTTTCATGCTTAAATAAAAAACATTACACCGTAATAGAAAATATAGAAGATGAAATTTTAATGGTGAATTAAAGATTATAGAATGAATCTAGGACATAGTGAGAGGCTTGGAAACATACATAAGACCCTAGAATGTGGTGTATCAGAGGAATCACACCATATTGTATGAACCATGATACAAATGGTTAAGAACCGACTAGAACCATGCCAAAACATAGTGACCACGCCATGACGACCATATTTCTAGTAGAAATGTAAAAATATTTTTTTGATTTATGAATTGTATGGAATGTTGTCACATCATTACAAGTTTTATATTTGAATATATATATATAGAATATCATGTTGTGATTCCTTGGGAATTATAAATGATATATTATTCAGATTTTTTAGATGGGGAGTTTTGACTCAAGACCATGTTGTAGTGGAGCAGATCGTTAGGATCAAGCCCATGAAAATCATTAACTTCTAAAGAGGTTAATACCACCAAAAAAGGATCTATTATATCCTACTTTTTAATAAATATAAGGGATAGTGGAATTATCTATGAAAGTTAGTATCTTTAGAAGTTACAAATAATAATCGAAAAGGTGCATCAAAAATAAATCCATAGAAAAATAGTTCACCAAAAGATATTCTTGGTGGTTTATCTTGATCTATCTTTAGGATACTAGATCGATAAAACTATAGATTAGTTTAAGGTAGCTTGATTCATTAATATAATAGAGGATCATTCAAAAAGACCTAATTCAGTGGATGGAAACCTGTAAATATAGGATGGTGCTGGTGATCAAAAGCACTATCTAGGAACTACTATATTTTTAGGGAATGATCAATTTATGATTTACTTATATATTATTATAATCCTCTATTTTACTCGAATAAAGTGAATTATTATTCCCCAATGGATTAAAATGAAATTACAAACTACATAATCTCTTCTATTATTCATATTTCATGTTTTTTCAATTAGTAGTCTAGTCGATTCAAATCACCTGATGGGTTTACATTGTAGTATGGTGGATTGGGAGTGTATATATTCCAAGATTTAAGATCCATAGATTATTTTCACTGCATATATTTTCTTAATTTTATTTATGTTCCAATGGAGTTTCATCCAACCATTTATCGGATAATGATCACAGACCCAACAAGTGGCATAATAACTCCAGGTTGAAGTGTTCTCCATATAAAAAGGACAATAATAAGGTTGTTTAGATCTTGTTTTATTGTTAATATTCTTCATTAGGTCTTATAGGATATTATAAATATATAGTACCTGGCCAGTCTATGTTTTTTCTATGAGTAGCGGGAGTTTACATGTTCAGAAAGAATTATGTCTAAAGAAATTAAGGTATGAGTGGAGATGTTAGAAAAAAATATATATTGGATTCTAGAAGATGCATATTGTCAATTTCCTTATATAGAAGGAACTTGAACTTCTGTTGGTTAGATTTAATAAATAAGTAATGAAAATTGAATAATGACATAGGTTTTATAAAAAATAACTCTATTTTATATGAATACCACTTTCCCAGAATGTGATGTACAACATCATGGAAGTGAAAACAATATCAATACTCATGATGAACCTCATAAAAATATATGAGACTCCCATAGAGATGAATAATGTTTTCTTGAAAATAAGAACCTTAACATCATAATTTCAAAAGTTAATTTCATGATCAATCATATAAACAACTTAAATGTCATTAAAAGTTAGTTTATCCAAGTGAAGGTAACCTTTAGAGACCCAATTTTGGTGTTTTTGTTACTATCTTCACTCCTGAAATATTTGTATACAATGGTGGATACAGTGATTAATTCCAATGGAATGGTAGACATGATGTTCACAAATGTTATAGGCCTAATCTTGAATAATGAGATTCATTAGAAATAGATCTAAGTATATTTTGGGAATGCATAAAATGTGGAAGGAAGAGGTTATATTATTGAACGGAAGTCACCATAAAGGGAAATAATAGAGGAGTCATAGTATGGGTATCACAGAATATGGGGCACCATTGTGTTGGAATTATATGAGAAAGGGAAACCTTAGTAAATATTTTAGTGAAAATATGGAAAAATAAATAAGATATTCTTATGGTAGTGGATCTATGAATCCCATATCAGAATAGATGATCAAATTTTTTATATGTTCTAATACTTCATTAGGGTATTGTGTTATATACTTTAAATATTCATTCCATTATATATTAGAGAGTGTAACTATGAAAAATTATACTTATAAATGATATGTAAAAGTGAATATTTCGGATGATAAGGCTCTCAAAATAGAGGGGAAATGATATATTTCAATCTATAAAAGGAATGATAGGACACTAGAGATAATGGATGAGTGACACATCATGTAGGTTTTTCTACTAATTTCATAGATAGTGCATAGAATAATTCATATGTATCTATGGTCATAAGTAGAAGCATGATTTATGATACACTCTTCCTCTTGATCTTTTTGAAAGGATAAATTTACGTGCGTGACATATATAAGTTATGGAATGATTTTCTAGGTCACCTCAGTGAGAAGGGGATGCATATATTAGATGTAAAATGATATATGAAGGATACTTTCCTCAAATATAGAATGTACAAGTAATATGTATTTAGAAAGTAGTAGAAGGAATCCTTTTAGATAGAAGATAAAAATCCAATACACCAGAAGATTGATTTGGTTCACATCGATGTTGGGGGCCAGATCTAGTGTGTTCTCATACAGGATCACACTCTTAAGTGACTTCCATCAACAATTATATCTGAAGAGTCTGGGTATACTTTATATGGAACATGTAAGATGTTTTTGTAACTTTACTCAAGTATATATCCACGGTGGATAAGGGGTGTTATTGTAAATTTAAATTCTTATGGTTTGACAATGTGTTGAAATTTGAATGTAGGGAGTTCTTGAGGGTTTTCTAGTGGAATAAGATTCAATTTTAAAAGACCCCTCATAGGACTCCAGAATATAAAAGGGATTCCGAGAGGATAAATAAGAATTTATTAGAAAAGTAATGGATTATTTTAATTCATTTAGGGTCCCCTATAGTGTTTTAGGTGGTAGTTATGAATTATGTGGTGTACTTAATAAATCAAATTATATCATCACTAATTGGATAAAAACTACAAGAGAGGTATTTTTATGGAATAATGGTTGATTTAAACACACAAAATCCATCAACATAATCATTTATTCCCACATTGATATAAAGGAATGAGATAAGCTAGAGGGTAAGTATTGAGAGAAATACTTTGTTGGCTATGGTGATGAAGAGTTTGGATTTTAGAAAAGGGATGATGACCATTGAAAACATATCAAAACACAAAATGTGATCTTCAATTATATGATCATATGAAAGGATTAAAACTTAATGAAATGTTACAAGTATAAAAAATTATTTTTATATATTAAGGATCAGCTGGATGGAAATCCAAAAATTATGGATGCCTTGGAAAACTAGTAATAATGTCAATAACAGAAACACTAGACCATATGTTTGAGTTATAAAAATAAGAAGGTCAAGTTCTAATGGAATTTCCCATTCCAGATGTATCAAATAGTTCAAATAATTCAATGAATCAAACATTCAAATTTATAAGATTGGAAATTATGGTACTAATAGGAATTCATCCATTGGGACAATTATAGAGATCTATCCAGGAAATATGCCTAGTGAAAGGTATGGTGACAGTTTTCACTAACTACTCTTTATGGGTGATGGAAATCTTGTAAGCCCAAAGGAGGTGATGATTTTGAATGAATTTGATAATTGGTAGTTATTCTTGAGAGAAAACTTGATTCCCTCCATATTTCCATAACATGAGAGATGACATGGATTCCTAATGAGAACAAATTATTAAAAAAATGGGTTTATCAGATTAATGAAGAGATGGATGGTAGAAGGAGGTGAAAATCTATTCTAATCATGGATGTTTTTTAATAGATAGAAGGTGTATATTTTTCAAATATCTTTTCACCTATAGTTAAGAACACAACTATATAGATAGTGTTGAGTTTAGATGCATCATGAGTACTTAATATATAATATTTGGATGTAAAGACATCAATCATTCATAGATACATAGATAGAGAGATCTATTTGAAGCATCTAGTTGATTTCATAGTTACTTTAAATGAGAAAATTTTTTGTCGACTCAAATGTAGTCTTAATGGTTTTAATCAAGCACCATGGAATTGGAATTGTACATTCAATGATTCATGCATGATAGTAAGTAAATTTGATGAAATGTTGACCCTTTATATTACTAAAATGAGTTTGTTGATTCAAGTTAGATAATATCACTTATAAATATCAATAATATTATGATTATATGTCCGATAAAGGAAAGTATTGATGATATATAGGTTTATTTATTCATAAATTTTTAGATGAAGGACCTCGGTCTAGAAAAGAATATTTTAGGGATAAGTATTGTGATAAACCTATGTTATGGTACTTATTATGTCACTTGGGAAGACTATATCTGAAATATTATGGAGTGATTTAGTATGGTTTATACAAAAATAGTCTCCACAGACCTAGATAAACACATCAGGATTATAAAGGATCAATCAATATGAAAAAAAATTTATATTGAATACATGGTGAAGGTTCCATATGCATTAGCTATTAAAATCTTAATGTCAACAACTGTATGTACCCATCCCAACATTAAAGAAGAAGTATGATTTGATAGAAGGTTTAAGTAGAACCCCAAAAGAGAGAACTTGGAGGCTATAAAATGGGTTATCTTGTAATTTAAAGGTTATAATATCATTTAAATTTTCTTTAGAATAGATAGGTCATTTCATGGATTTTTAGACATAGTCATCTATGGATATTCGTGTTCACAAAAAATAACTTTCATTTATGGTTTTACTTTTAGAAAAACAATGGTCGGTTAGATATTGAATCATCAATCAGGAGTCACACATTCAAAAATAGAATAGGAGTATGTTTCATTAGAGTAATTAGAAAGTAATTGGCTTGGATGAAGGGGTTTCTACTGAATCCTGGAAGAATATTGGGATTTAGAATTTTTTTTAACTCGCATAGTGTGATTCACTTGTCTGAAAATAAAATGTTTCATTCATGGATAAAGATAATTCAGTTGAACTACCACGTCATCAGGAATTTGTTATAGGTAGAGTGTTATACCAATAAAATATTAAATTGGAAAAAAATCTAGTGTAAATATTTATAAAGGTGGTTTCCAAGTAAGTAATGGGGTGGTGTTGTGCCTTAGTTAGACTTGGATGGTAAGAAATTATGGTTAGGGAACCATGCTACATATAAACTAAAATAAAATATGGAGAAAGTATGTATATGTAAATTTACATAGGACCTAGTCACAAGCATAAGAAAATAATCTCAAGTGAGAGATTTTTGGAACCAACCCATGTGAGAATCATTTTTGACTGAGGAATCTAACACCACCAGATGAAGGAACTTTGGTAGCCTAATTTTTGTTAACCAGAATGGATAACGAAATAAGAGGTGGAAGTTAGGATATTTCAATGTTATATACAATATCTTGTAAGGTGAAATATTAACCAATACATCATATGATAATTCAATGGAAGATACACTAGTTTTTTTATCTTACACTATCTTTGAGTGGTGAAAGTTGTTCTTCTACATATGAGGTTGGGGAAATGAGAGACTTTGACTAAACATATGAATTTTCATGAAGATCAGATAAGGTGGATAACAATTCATAATGATAGGATATGTGTGGAAACCAAACTCACTAGTTTGGTACTAATATATTAGTAGGATTCACTCAGATCTCTATGTATTGATATAAATTGTAATCCCTTATTTTTCTTAAATAATGTAAAGAAACATTCTTTCATGGATGCAAGTCTGAACCACATAATCTCTTATATTATTCATCTTCCTTATTTTTATTTTTAATGTTGTAATTGATAGTCTTGTTTTTTCAAATTATTTTTTTTATGGTTTATAGGGTTAACATATCTTCCAAGATGTAGAACTTATATCATAGTTTTGATCTAGAAATTTTCTTCCACGCATTTATGTTTTGGAAGTGCATTATTTGATGGTTTATTGGAAAGTAACCGTGGAAAATATAGCGATAATGTATCATTGTAGATGAAGACAAATGGGATCACACTATATTGAGGAGTATCACATCGTGGTAATATATTTTTTAGAAACAAATTAAGATTCACTTTAAATTTAAAAAGGATAAGATATGGCTCAAGATACAGGGAATCGATTTAATTTAATTGGGGGTATTTGACCACATGTAATCTTGTGGGACAAATAGATTAATCTTTTAATATTAGAGGAAGAAGCATTGAATCCTAAACATTGAATCAAGGTTCAAATTATTGGAATAACTTATAAAAAATTATAATAGGTTTAGAAATAGAATATAATATTTTTTACTAGTATATTCTATTTTTAATAGAGGAAGAAGAAGAAGTAGAATATATTTCCATAACCATATGTTGATAGAATTAAAGGAATATAGTGAAGTTACATTGCTACATATATATTATTTAATAGGTGAAGATTAATTTAAATAATTATAATTCTAGTATAGAGTTATCCTCATCTAGATATTTCTAATGATATTATGTTTTACAAAAATACAAAGTGTTGAACCACAAGTTAAGAGGTTACCCTTATATAGATTTGAAATATAGAGACTCAAATATTTATAATGAGTTGATTTAATCTAGTCTCAGATTATTAGATGCACTGTGATGTAGGGATTAAGAGATTATTTATTTATAGATCGTGATATAAGTCACATCTATTCCATAAATTGTTCTAGAGTAAACCCACATTTCTATAAATAGTTTAAGGGAGCCTCAAGACTATTCACGTATGAATCCTTCATGAAGTAGTGCACAAAGGGTAAAAATGTGAAGTTATCCATGAATTTAAAATGTTAATTTCCTAAACCATGTAAAGTAAATTCAAAATTTTTTGGAGTCACCATAACCAATAATTTTTATCTTCCATATTAGTATTATATTAGATTTTGGAATATCAACACATAAGGGGTGTGTACTCTTTATACGTATGCCATTTTTGTTAACTAAATTAAATCCTTGGGTGCTCTATGCTTTAAGGTTATACATTTTTGTACGATTTATTGGGAGTTACATAAAGAGTGAGAGATTAAAAATATATCATCTAATGAATAAATATGGTCTATTAAGGGGGTTAACCTAATATTTAAATCATTTTTCAATTAGAAAAACTCTGATTTACCCCCAAGTCTCATGTTCTTCATATTCATCATAGTAATAACAAGTTGTATCATGTCCTATAGGTTTTTATTTGAGGTTCATTCTTTAAATATTTTTTTATATTTGATAAACACTAAGAATCAATGTTCAGGCCTCATATTTTTAATATCCCCAAGTATTATTGAGTGAAAAAGGAGATTATTGTTTTCTAATAGGCCTGTGTCATGGAGGGAAGGGACTATATATGATGAGATAATAATTTTGAAAATCATTTTGAAATAAATAGATTTTAAATGACATAAGAAAATCATGATTAAATATTCTTACAATTAGGTATACAATAAAACATACGATCATGATACTAATTTTAAAATTTTGAAAACGTTGGATGTTATATATAAAAAATCAGTGGAAGAGAAATTGGTTGAGGTATTATCCTCAAAATATGAAGAAGACTAACTTTTTTTAAGAGAAATCATAATGGGAATAATAATAACAACATTGAGAAAAATAAAACACATTTTGAGGAAAGTGGGACTATTTTTTAAGACTAAAATACTATAATATTTTTTTGAAGATGATTTCAAATAAAAAAATTTAGATTACATGATAAAGAATGGAGTGGATGGTGATTCTAAGAAATAAATGGAAATGAAAGAAACCATCGATCTAGATAGTGTTCCCATTGGAATCCAGGAGAGATAATATGCTTACAAGGGAAGGCAGATCAATAGGGAAATTTTTTGAATAAGGATATGAGTTCATAGAAGAATTGGTTTTGGAAAATAGACAGTTGAAAAGGTAAGATCTATCCTTTAATGAGTCCATTACAAAAATAGGTTTAAATATTAAAGGACAAATTGAATTACTCTAAGAACATTAAAATGGGTCGAGGGAAATGGATATGAATAAGGACATGAAAGAAAATATTTTTCATTTAAAAACATTGCCTGAATAAGGGATAAAATATAAAAAGGAAGCTAAATAAAGGTTAAATTAAATGGATACTCAATTGATGGAGAACGATGAGAAGATCAAGCATCTCAATGAGAGGCTAACAAGATCCAATGAAATTAAGAATATACCTCCCATGGAAGCATCCATAAGTGGAATATAAAATGTTACAAATATATAATTAGTGATTAAATATAATATTATTTCTAAATTTTATGGAATATGCACACAAAGAAATGAGACATTATAATTCTACCTCCATGAAAGAACTAGGCACACTATGACTATGTGTCTAGAATCCCAAGGGCTCAAATGTGGAAGGAAATCTATTGTTACAACATCATAACTAAGTAATGACTTAATGAGGTGTGTTTTTGGTATGATATATTTTCTATAAAAAACCATTTAAATATATATCAAGAAATTTAGAAAAGAGATTAACTGAGTTCGTTATAAGGAAATACTTATTTATTATGACAAATGAGATGATAGTATTCACAAAAAAAATCTATTATGATGGAAACAATAATTATTTTATTATAGTAAAGTAATGATAGAGGTCAATGAAAGGTGAAGCCAACATTGATATTGGTTTACTCATAGTAACCTTCTTGGAGAGTACGAAAGAAAATATTTAAGAAAAATAAGGAAATTGCCCAAACACTGAGAAATATGGATTAACATGTGAATAAAATCCAATAAAAGATAAAAAAATATAAGGTGGTAATAATAGATATCAAAACCAAAAATATTCCTAAGAGGCTTCACTAAATATACCATATGTCAATAGGTTATGGTTCGTTGAAGACCCCTCCTATTGTAAAAGAAGCATGATAAAGTCTTCAATGGAAATGAATCAAAGTAAGATACATGTACAAGTGGTATTTTTCTTATAAAATATTTGAAGACCCAAACAATGGAGATATATATTTCTCATAAAAACTTCATATGTGAAGTTTAGACATGTAGTTTTTTAAGGATACCCACTAGAAAGTCTCAGAAAAAAGTTGAAAACAAAGGGTTAGTTCATCATAACCAACAACATTCATCTACTTGAGGATGAACAGGTAGTAAAATTCTCCCCATACACTTTATTATTATAATTGAATCTTGAAGTGATGTATATTTAAGGGGGAGATAGAATCCATGGAATTCATTATACTAAAAGGTGATGAAAGTGATCAAATTAAATACTGGGAACAAGTGGTGTTTGAGAAAGAACCAACATAATCAAGGCCTAATTTGAACCAATAATTGGTAAACACTATGGATATTAAAAGATAAATATGGAATTTATATCATGATGATGTAATATAAATTTTATAGAGTCCAATCTGGATATAAATTTTTTCTAAAGAATAATATGTGTTTCTTAGTGTTATTAAGACATATTTGGTAATCAAAAAGTTTCATCATCATTTATTAAAAGAGGTACCAATCCATCAAAGAGTTAAATATAACTCAAAATATAAGTGAAAATATTCTTAGAATCATGATTTATTTATTTATTTCTATAATTTAGTATCAACTAATAGTTTTTTAGGTTGTTAAAAGCTACCAAATAGAAACTTATACTGTGTTTATCAATAATATATTATACATATTATAATTGATATCAAGAGTTTTGATATTCAAATGGAAGTTGATACTCCGAAATTAAATTATGATTAGTCTTATCTAGGAATAAAGTAGAACCATATTCTAAAGAAAGATAATAAATATTTAGTGGTATCATAAGTTTATCATAAGAAGTGGTATGAATTGGTTAAACATATGGTATGCCTCACACAGTATGTGAATTATTTTTTATTTTTTGAGTTTTTTATATAAGTGAGGTTGATATCATAGTATGTGTTGTTAAAGGGATTAAAATATCATGTTTATTATGTTTATGGAAGTTTGTGAGTAACATAGATAACAAAAATGTTAATTACTAGAACTCTTTCTTCCAACATCGAGTTGTAAATTTGTAGTCTTACAGAATTTGTTGATGACTATTTTTTGAGTGGTAAATTAAATAATTGAAACCTTTTAAAGAATAAATATATAGGATAATAATTTTTAAGTTTAAAAGAATATTTAGAATTTTTTTCATCAAGTGGTATCTAAAAATATGAAAATGTTGTTCAATAAATGAATAGAGCCTATAGGTTCTTGTAGTATATGAGATTAAGTACCGAAAATGGTATTAAAAGGTTCAATTAACTAGTTGTATAGATGAACATGTGGATATTGGAATTGTATATGATTTAAAAGTGGTGTAAATATATCAAATAACTAATGATATCTTTCTTGTTATTGGAAAATACAAGAGTTTTGGATGTTAAATAGTGGTTTCAATGGGGTTTGAAGAGGTTTAAATTAAAAGGGAGAGTTATAACTCTCTAAATCAAGATTTTAGAAGTTGTGATTATTCATTATGTCTCAAGAAGACTCTATTAGAGACATATAGAAAATCCAAAGAAAGTATTTCATTGAAAATTCAGAGTAGTGATAACAAGATACCCTAATATATTTTTATGATAAAGATGGAGAAAATTAAAATAAAAGTTTTAAAAATAGAAAATTCAAATTTTATTGTCAAATTGGGGGAGGATTAACTATAAATACATATATATATTTAGGATAAATATATTTAGACTTATGGTATAATTAACAACAAAATTGAATGGATGGGAATGTTGAAACATTGATTTTTTTATCAATTATATTTGAAAAGTTTTCTAGTTAATAGAGATATTGAATGTATTTCAAAGATAAATAGGTTGGAATTCCTAGTTAACATAACAATGATGATGGATGAATATTTTTGGATAAGTATTGGAAGGATTTTTCATGAGTTAAACGTTACTTAATCTAGTATACTAAGGTATTAAAAGAAGTAGGATCTTGCATGAAGTCATTTGGAAAAGAATGGATGTATTTTTTTTAATGAATCACATCTTGACACAATGATGTCTTTCACACTAAGAAGGATGGTATATAAGATTTAACAAATATATTCATTATAATAATTCAGTTTTATATAAGAATATATTAGGAAATGGTTGGATGGATGTGTCATGGAATGCTATACCACACCATAATAGGTATCACATAAGAATAATTAGTAAAGTTTTAATGTTTTGTTTAACTTAGTTAGTATGTAATGGTATCATAGAGTGTTATAAGAGTGAATCAACATAAAGGAAGAGACGCCACCAAAAAAATTCTTATGTAAGAGTAGAATTTAATCTATGTGGGAGTAACTTTTGGAGCATTATTTTGTGAATTGTACCACTACACATCAATTTAATATAAAAAATACTAAAATGAATGATTAATAAAATAAAAATTGATAAATCCATGTCATAATGAGAGATTAGGAAATATAGGTGTGGATCTAGACTATTGTGGATTAGAGGAATCACACCATAGTCCATGAATCTTGTTGTGAATGTTCAAGAGTTCTAAAGGACCATTGAATAACATAGTAAATGTGTCGTGATAAGTAAATATTTAGTATAAATGAAATCATGGATGTCTAAGGAATTAAGTCTTTCTTATCATGATGAAGTTTGTAAAGGTGCAATAGGTTTGAGACTCGAAGAGATACAGAAGATCATGCTACAATTCCTTGGGGTTTTAAAATGATATATTATGTGAAAATTATGGATATGGAGTTTAAATAAAGACTAAATAAAATTAGAGGATATCAAACCATAATCTGGATAAAGTAGAAGTGGTTCATGCTATTTTTGGGATCATTATGTCATGATCAAGAAGTTTCTAGAGACAGATGAATATTTGATTAATATTTAAATATGAGAAGATATATATTGAGATTCAGTGAATTAACTAGACTTAAATGGGTGTATTTAATCACATTTAATCATGTGAGACACATGGATTAATCATAAAATATTAAATAAATAAGTAATGAATCTCAACCATAATATCAAGGGTTGTATTCTTGGATAAACATATAAAAATTGATTATAATATTTTTGTAAATATTATAACATGTCCTTTACTACTATATCTAGTTTTTAATGGAGGAAGAATAAGAACTGAAATATATTTCCATATCTGGTTCTACAGATAATTTAAATAAAAGAGTTTATTTTTATTATTATATCTAAATAATTGAATAGTTGAAAATTTCGTGAAATAATTATTATTATAGTGTGGAATTATCTTCATTTGGAGGTTTTTGTTATCATTGTGTTTTTTTGGAAGATATAGAGTTGACCCTCACACTAAGAGTCCACTATTATATGGATTTCAAACAAAATGAATATACTATTTATATTGATTTGGTTTCATATGGATTTGAAATATTATATGCATAATAAAAAGGATCTTAGCATAAAATTTATTTTGATATGGGGATGTAAGGAACAATTGTTTCTTATATTGATTTAGAGAATGAATACACATTTATAAATTGTTTAAGTGAACCTAAAGTAAATAAACTAAAAAATACTTCCCATGTCAACATGAAAAGGATAAAAATTGTCATTTACCCTTGGATAAAGAGTGAAGCTTTTTAAAACCTTTTAAAGATAGATTTTTATGGTGGGGAGTGACCAAAACCTAAATTTTTTATTGCGTGAAATAGTGTTATAGTTGATTTTGGAATATTAACACATCTTCAATGTGTTCTCCTTATATGTAGAACACTTAAGTAAACCAAGTGAAATCCTGATGTTCATTTCACTTCTTATTTATACATTTTTATTTGATTAAATGACTGAATCATCAGGAGTGAAATATTAAACATGTTGTTTCCAATAAAATAACATGATCCATTCAAGGGGAAAACATGATCAAGAGAAATTTTATTAAATTGAGAAACACTTTGATCCACCCCCACTCTTGGGGTGAATATATTTATCCTGAAACTAACATTGAATAACATAAAATTAAAGAAGTGGAACATATTATTGTGTCTCTGGAAGAAATAACTTTGATGGAATCCAAGATGAAATATATAGTAGATTTAGTGAATAAAATTTCTAAAAACCATAAAGAGAAAATAAATATTTATAAGAGGCTTGGAGTTGATATTAATTCACTCAAGGAAAATCCTATAATGTTGTCAGAGAAAATAAAAATTAAAATGATAAAATGACTAATAAAATGTACTATATAGATAATGTTGTTGAAAAAAACTCATAATAATGAGTGTTAGAAAAATAAACTTTGGGTAATATAAGTATATATAAAATATATTATTTCCATAAGGAACTATCAATTATAGGTGAGGGTCAAAATGATTATGGAACTCAAATTAAAATTTATCTAGATAAGTACAAGAAAAAAATATAGTGAATAATTTATCATAGGATATATATTGAACACTTTATGAACCAAACTTGTTATAGTGAAACAATTATTGATTGAAAATATGTAGATCCCTAAAGGTAGATCAAGGAGTGTTAAATGATTCATAGACCCCATTATATTATAAATGGAAACCCATTTATGTTGATACATCATCACAGGTGGAAAGGAACCATATTATTAACTCCCAATGGTACCCAAGTAGAAGGATAATTATAGCATGAAAATAAAAAACTTATACATTGGGTTAAAATAAAAATAATAAATGACATATTGAATATACAAAATTAATTAATAGGTGGGTATATAGAAACATGTAATAGTTTTTTTGAATAAATGGACATATGTTGATAATTTGTTATGATTTAAAGGAGTTTATTATAATTTATTAATATGTGAAACATTTTATACAAGACTCTTTTTTATTAATTGAACATGTAAAGTGTGAATATTATATTATAATATTTTTTTGTATTGAATTTTGTACCAGTGACTATTTTTGTATTGAACCATCCCAAGCTACCCTATCTCAATAACTGATTTATCCCACCATATATCCCAAAATACATTACCAATCACCACGGCATAAGAAAAAGTTCCATAGTCATTAGATTTACACTTTGGTAATGATTTTACTTGTTTATAAGTAAAAAAAGAGAGGAACACCCTACAAAACTTGCAATAATCATTCCATGTGTAGGATATGTCACACATATGAAATTAACACTTTTAAAATAGTTTACACTCCAAAAAAATGTATAACATAAAAACACAAATAGATACATGGACATAAAAAATTGCATACCTAAGAACTCAAATATAAAAAAATTTCAGTGTTCAAAAGAAAATAAAAAAGATATCAAAGGAGAAATGGGTAGCTGATAAGGTTGATTGCACATGAAGGAACCAAATTAAAAAACCAAACACAAAATAAAACTACCCCTCTCTATATGACATTTGAGAATAATGCACATTCCACCTCCACCAAATCCAAACTTAATAATATCATCCATTATCTCAAATTAGAAATTAATTTTTACCAACACCAAATAAACCAAGGCTACATGCACATTAAGTGTGTATTTAGGGTGTGAGTAGAAATTATTAGTAGGATACTACCAATTCTCTATAAAACTCATTTTGGGAAACAAACCATGATATAGTTTTTTAAAGTAAATATAAAAAAGGTAATCATTTCATTTTATGAAATCAAATAACAATATATAATAACATTTAGACATCTCTTTTAAAATTAAGGTAATTCCAAATTAGTTCACCTTGGGGAAAAATTATAAAGGATTAAAATTATAATTTTTAAAGGTAAAATATTCAATATTTAAATAAGTAAGGAATAGAATTGAAACATCCTTTGTAATAATTATACATTTACATTCATAGATAATTGATGTTCTGTGATATTTTAAAACAATACCATATAAAAATTCTTAAAACACAATTAAAATAAAACACATCTGAATTATTTAAAATAATTTTGTTACAATTAATGTTTATATTATCATAATATAAATACTAAAAACAAGGATATTAAATAATCATAAACATCAACCAATTTGAAAACATCATGGTATAATAGCCTAGTTTTGACTTAGCTTATGTGGAATATTCTTCTAGCATGTGATGTGATCCTATCAGCACTTACACCTTAATTGACCTAACTAGATTTATTAAGAATAAATACCCCTAATCAGAGTGTAATCATAAAATAGGGAACACTATATAGAGTATAATCATAAACTATTGCAATAATAATCTCTAAAATTTCCACTTATTTAACCAAGGATTCCTATAATTTTTTATAAATTCAGGTTAGAAAATAAAATAATATATCATTTCTATATCAACCCAATAAAATAAATTAAATAAATTAAACACTCACCTTTGAACACCCTTTAAATAAAAAATCTGTTTTTATATCGATGTAAATTTTTTAATAATCCATATAACAAAATATAATTCTAAATTTCAGATAAATAAAATCAAAGGTAACATATATTTTTTGAAATAGAAATCAATTAAAAAATCACACTATTAAATATGAAATTTTATTCTTTAGAAAAATAATAATAAAATCATGTTATATAACACCATTATTTTAAGGTGTTTTACAATTTTACTATGCTTTTTTAATTTATAAGGTGGATTGGTTCAGTTCTTGGAATTTTTGGAGAGGGGATCAGTTGGAAGATTTTTTTAGATTCTTAGGAACCACCATGTCATGGTGGACACTATGGTGTAGGTTTTGGTGCTATGAATTTTGGTGTTGTGGTTATGTTGTGATAACCATTGGATAAGTAAATCGCCATACCATGGGGATAGGTTCTTGTAGGAATGGCTCTAGGAATTTTTCATTGTGGGAAACGATAAGGTCAACAAACACAAGTTCCTGGTCATGGTGGCTACGTTGAGGCATGGTCGACCTTGTGAAGGAATTTTGAAAATAGTTATGGGGAATCCACTATTCCATGGCTCTGAGCATTCTATACTATAAATAACGGATAAATTTCACTATTATTTGGTGAACCTATATATAGAAGTCATGGTAAGGTTTATCATGACCATTTTGGGGGAAAACACACTACAACAATAATAAGTTTTTAAAATAATTGAAATGACCTCCAAATTTATTAGGGAGATATGAAAAATAGAGGGAAACCTTGTGTAATATTTTAGGGGTTTATAGATTTTATGTTGACCGAATTATTTCTCTAGAAAAGCTATCATTATTCATGAACTCACAAGGTCACTAAAATTAGAGTTTCAATTGGTGATTTTGAGAAAATATCTTCCTTTAGATACTCTTAATTTTTGGATTCTACTAGATTATCATGTTGGAGGTAGGTGGCTTCTCTCCCACAAAACTATTTTTATGAATTGAAGGATTTAAGGTAAAAAAAATTAATAAATGTGTCTATTTATATAATAATAATGATAAATTCTTTCAAATTTATAAATATACTATAGTTTATCATTTAAATTTTTCTTTTGAAAAATTATTAAGATATGCATTAGTTTAAAAGATTAGTTTTTGGTCTGTTTGTAAAATATTCCTTGGTATGGGTTGGCCTACATTATTGACATGCATTTATATGGAATTTTTGGTTTAGACTTCTATTTAAATTCCAGATTTAGGTGAGCATTGGATTTTCACTACCAAATTATGACTTGGTCTTGGGAGAACAAGATTCTGATCATGATTTTAGTCTATTAAGGGTGACTTTTTTGATGAGGGATGCATTGGATTCATGACATGACTTTTATAGGGGATTCTTGGTTCATTGGAATAGATATTTTACATACATTTATTATTTATATATATCTGATGAACTAGTGTTTGGGATTTATCCATATTGTTTGTATATTAATTATGAAATTACATGTTCTTGTCTTAGTTTTATGTAGGGATTCTTAGGGGAATTACCCCAATGGTTGTATACCCACCCCCTTCATATGGACCTTGATGAATTTGTAGATATTTTTCATCATGATACATGTAAGGGTAGGAACTATTATTATTATTATATATAACCATACTTTTGTCATTATCAATGTTATTCAATGAAACTTGGAGGTGGTCAGTGGATGGAGTTATAGGTAGTTCCATGTTGGACACTAGATTTTTCATTAAGTGTTTTTTGTACTTGTGGACATTTTCGGTTTTATTATGGAATAATTCAACTCTAATTAGTTTTATCTTACATGTATGGAGTTTAGTTCTATAGTATTCAGTCATCACATGTATATAATTTCACTAGAATGTATTGTTACAAGTTGAGTTTTCTATGATGAAAAATCATCCCCAATATTTTTAGATACACTATTAATTTATTTCCTATCTTTGGTGTTTGGGGAATTCACCTAAGGTTATCATAATTTTTTTCTTTCTCAATCCAATGGGTTATGTTATGGATGTTACAAATGGAATCAATTTGGTATGGGTTATTAATTGGGATGGTGTACATGGGGATAATATTTGTTGAGAATGAAATGTAGAATATAAAAAACCATATCTAATATATTTATATATGAATTCATGTTATTAGGGTTTCTTGGGTACAAAAAGTGTGTATTACACTTCTTGAAATGTCTTAGTCTCATCATCATATGTTTCTCCAATGATAGTTGTATATTATGAATTAGTAATGATACTTTCCACTAGGATATCATCATTAATATGATATTTTGTAGCTCATGATTTGAATGTTTAATTCTATTATTTACTTGTTATAGAATTTTATATTATGAAACTTGTGACTAGAGTTTTGGTATTGATAGGGTGATGATTTTAACTATTGTTATAGTAAAATACCACTAGTCATGAGAATTATAAATAAACAAGATGGGTATGTTAAGAATTTTGTTACACCTTAACAATAATAATAATAATAATAGAAGTTTTTCAGGTTTTAGAAAAGATAAATTGTATTGGTGAATCATACTATGTAGACCACTCATTAGAATTTCAAAGACAAAACCCACTAAACTATCAAGTTGTCTCGGGACCCAAATAGACCAAGCCAGGTATCCTATGGATGAATTGAATACTTAGTGTCATTATAACTCTAATTAAAATTAAAATTTAATTTAGTGGCGTACATGCTTGAGGATCTGGCATGAAAATGGCAGGACCTCGAGATCCTAGATAATATTGACCAAGGAGTAACATGGGAAGGATTTGAGGAATTGTTTAATGAACAATTCTATCTACATACCTTATAAAAATTAAGGAAAAACTTTTTATATAGAGACATTGACTTATCATACATGGATATTACATCTCTTTATATGAATATTCAATTCATTACAAATGTACATGCCCAAGGAACATAATAGTTTAGTGTCTTTTTAAACTTGGAATATAATTTAATAATCTGGTAAAAGATCTTCAACATTACCCACAAAGATATTCCCATTTAGTAATATTTAAATAAATACCCTATATAAAACATTTCTTCATAACATGGGGAATGAAAACATAAGAAAGGATGAGCTCAGATGCCCACTAAGGGTAAATAAGGGAGATATTTAAGTATAACATAGTTATAAGGGTATGATAACAAGATCATGACATTGGAAAAGAACATCCTTCATATCATAGATCCCAATACTGAATAATGGTATTAATATCGATAGTTCACAAGGCATGAGTCATAAGGAAATCAAATAATATGATCCATTAGAGCATAACATTGGAAGAAGGCATGGAATTTGTGGCATACACGTAAGCATATATAATATTATGTCAAGGCTACCCTCTAAGAAATTCATAACATGTTATTCTTAGGATAACTACCCATGTTCCTACATTGGTCTTAGAATGACCATCCATGTACCTGTAGTTTTAGGGTCGGACTAACCACCCATATACCCTCATCATTGGGCTTGGTCTGACCACCAACGTACCATAAACTTTGGGCATGGGCTGACCACTAGTGTACCCTTATCTTTGAGCTTGCGATAATGACCAAAGTACCCTCTAATATCATAGAACACTTATCATTACCCAATGCATTGGAGGGATATATAGGTCTCTCCTATCACCATATTTTTGTGTTATTAATATTATAAACATTCACCTTATCATAACCTATGAAATGAAATGTGTATCATAAACATGTCATCATATCATAACCTATGAAGATGATACAAGTTTCATTTTCATTTCATCATAAAATTACATGTGAAAAGAAGTAGGTTTGACAATAATTTTATCATGGTTTAGCTCATGGAAGATAAATAGGTTTCATAAACATCATGTCATAAAAACATAAACCTTTCAGAGAAATAATATGAATGGAATCCTTGGATCATATCCCTAATAAAACATAAATTATATAAAAGTATGTCATATTAGATAGAAAATGAATTTAAAAGATCACTTGGAATATTTCTTATGTAAAATATCCTTTCTATAAAAATAACTTTTATAAAAAACATCCAAATTGTTTTCATTCAAAATATCATTGGAAACTTATAAATAAATCATTCAAAATTCATTTAAAAAATTTCTTTAGGAAAATATAATTTCTTCTTTAAAAAATTATTTTTAAAAATTAAAAACTTATGAAAACATTTTTATTTTAAAAAAATCCGTAAAAATTATAAATTAATATTTTAATAAAATATTTTTCAGGATTTTTTAAAATCCCATTCATGCCATAAACAAAAAAACAAAGATTCCATTCAACTTTTTAGTAAAATCCAAACAGAAATTGCTTTGGAAAAGGATGTGAAGATTCCTTTCAAAAAAAAAATTAAATTATTGAATTGGTAAAAAAATATTTTTAAAAATAATAATATATTAATAAACCATATTTAAAAACATTATTAGAAGACAGTTTTTTGAAAGAAAATAGGTGTCCAACCGAAGATATAAATAAAATCATTTTTTATTAAAAATATTTTATCAAAAAATTTATACACCAAAGAGTATAAAAATTTAACCATTACATTGAGATATCATGAATAAATATAAAATAATAATATTCATGAGAATTCATGAGAGATGGGTCATAATATTTTATCATTGTAAGAATACTCATAAACAATCATGATAAATGGTTAGACTGTAACACAAAATATTTAACACAATGGTAACTTTGAATCATAATCCCCATGATGCAAAAACAAAAAATAGATCTTAAAAAATCATGGGTGTAGATAAATTAATTATATTACATGTCTAAGGGTCTGTATATACACCCTAGGAAATAATATAGGTGCACATCATAACATACATCTCAAAGAAGGAGAAATATATCAAAATCCTTTACCAATTTGGTAACATTTGAAACATAAACCCCATGAAAGAGAGACTATAAAATGGATATTTAAATACCAATAACATTTATTAGAATAATAACAAAATACATTCATTTGAAATATATTTACCATATAGAAGAAAGATATGGTGAATATAACACGTGTCTCATAGAATTTAAAAGTGACATGAAAATCCATTATCGATTTAGTAAATTTTGAATCATAATATCACATGAGTGAATAACATAAATGGAAAAAATAATTTTCATTAAATTAGTAACATTAATGAGATACCATTTCATAGAATAGTATATAAACAACATAAATGAAATGAGTGGTGAACATGGTAGAAGTCTATCAGAAATAAAAGTGGGACTAGAAATCCACTTACTTTAAGTCTTGACTTTCTTTATATTCATTAATAAACCATTTATAATAAATATATGTTTATTATAAATCTATTAAATAATACTAATTATATATATAATGTCATATTTTTTTTCTGCCCTTTTATTACACGTTTCTTAACAATTCCATATTAGAGATGTGTTTCGAGTAATAACCATTTTTTTGTATACGTTTTAATTGTTTATTTTGGTACCATTACATTAATAATTATTTAATCATCTTTAGATTTTATATATTCAATAAATTATTTTTTAGATTAATCAATAAAATTTTGTGATAGTAAATGAAATACACGATTAATGGAGACGGTAGGTCATATGTACACATGAATGTTGTTTCCATTTTATTTTAAAATTGTAAGAAAGAAAAGTAAATAATATGTATATATATATTATCATTAAAATAGATTTTTATTTCATATATTTCATATATTTCTATTTTATCCATCCTTAATACATTCCATCTAAAGCGTGAATGAAATACATCGCTTCGTGAGGTGGTAGTCCGTTGTAAACAGGAACAATGTTATCGAATTCCCACAAAATAAAAAACATGAAATTATGTGTTATATTATAATTAAAAAACATAATAAAATCATTAATTACATAAATATATATATAATATAAAAAGTATTATCATTATTATTCCCAACCGTTAATTTTGGTAATGGAAAAGGTATGACATTAGATAGTGGTCCACCGTACACAGAGAGGATGATTTCATAACCCATTTGGTGGAATTGTATGTATTTTTAGGTCATAATATTAAAATTAAAACATATTAGTATATTGGATATACTAATCTTATTATAAAATCATGATATAAAAATAATTTAAGTGTGACTGAAAAAGAAATAAAACAAAAACATGTGTTGATGAATGTTACCACTTCTTCAAGTATTCTCATTAGGATTGACCTAAAGCCTTTATTATATGGCTTTAAATAATAAATAAGTCTTATAGGATGATTAGAGGGAATTTGGTAAGTTATTCTTTTAGGTTTTGGATGATCCAAATGGCTTGAAAGGTGTGAATAAGTGATGAAAGTGAGTGCTTTTTTATAGATGAGGAGGAGTGACATTCTTGTAAATACTAAGATGTATTCACTATTTAGAGGTAAATATTACCTATATTGGATCAAATATTGATAATTAAAGTTTTTAGGCATGATTATATTGATCCAAACCAAAAAAAAATAAAAAACATTTTTTAATCATTTGTTTTGTTAACTCCTAAGTTTCCTTATTCTTATCAGTTTGGTTTTTCATTGTGCTAACTAGTTTACTAACCTAAGTAATATATCCTTCAAGAATAAAATAAAATTATCCTCACTAGATAATTTGTATCCACTAATTGTAAATATTATAATCCAATTTATAATTTATAAATCCTATGTTTTTTGGTAATTAATTTTAATAGAAGTGCAAGTAACACTAAAACAAACACTGCTTTACCCTAACCATGTTAATAATGTTTTTACTATTTTGGGTCAATATGTTCATTATAAAGTATCAATTAGTCCATTAATGGGCCATATATTATATTTAATAAAATTTTAAAATATATTTTAATAATATAGGATTGTTAGTAATTTTAAATCATTTAGTAAAATATCATTTATTATAAAATAACATCAATGTCAATTTTGACATTATGCATTTAATTTGAATTAAAAAATATCAATAAAATTATGGGATTACAATATATTAATTTAAAAACTTTTTAACATGATATATTTATCTAAAAATTAATTTAAGACAATAATTAATCCAATTTACTTCACTTTTAATCTTTTTAGTATCATTTATTTTAGTTAATTATTAACTAAATAATTATTATGTTGGATTTTCCTAAATATTTTAAGTAACTAATTCATCTCTAAAAATTAACAATAAATAATTATGATAAAAAAATTAATTATATTTATAAATATTATGTGTAACCTAAAAAATATATTTTTTTCTTTCCCAAATCATTATAGATGTTAAAATCAAGGAAGGTTTCTTTTTTAGATTTTCTTTTGTTAACTTATTATACTTGTCACTTTTAGTGTAACGAATACCTATGTCTCATAAAAATAGATTAAATAGTAATGAGGTTCAAAATATGGCCATAAAAAGAGTTTTGAACATGTTTTGGGTCCTTCTTACACCTTGTATTCTATGTTAAACCACTAAGAAAACTAGTTTTTACCTTAATCACTATAATCAATTTTAACTTTTTTCACTAATAACTATGATAGAAAATTGAGTTGAAAGTATTATATTATGTAAATTATTATGATTAAAAATATGGAATCCATTTTTGAAAATTAAACCCACATATGTGACCAGATTTAATTTAAAATTAATCTTGTATATGTGACAATAAAGCGGGGTTTTAAAGTGAAAATGTTCAAAAGTGTACCATGTTTTTATATAAAAATTCAATATGAAAATTATTCCAATGAAATAAATTGTATTAATGGATATTAAATTGAACTAATTTTAATTTAAAATAAATTCTAAATATTAATTAAAAATATTAATTATCTAAATGAGAAGGCAATTTTCAATTTAGTATATTTTTCAATATTCATCAAAGAAATAAAACTTCTTAGAAAAGTCCCAAAAGTTAAACCTAAGATAAATTTTATATTCCACTTTAAAATCTGTTTTTTATTTTTTAAAATTCATTTTATAAATGTTTCAAAATTAGGTTTTAAAATTATTGTTTCATAAAAAGGTGACATTACTATTTTTTAGAAAAAGTCAAATTTAAAGTGTAAAATTGGATTTATTATTATCTCTTATCTATAAAAATAATAATATTAATAGTTTATTGAATATATACTATATAAATTTAAGTTAAATAATTCGCCAAAAGGGATTCATTGATTTATTGAGGTAAAAAAAATTATGTGCATAAACATAGTTTTTCATAAAATGATTTCTTTCATTTTATGATATTTTTTTACATTTATAATTAATTGGTCACAAAATAATTCATTTTATATACATGTTTAAACCATAGTTTCATAATTTAGTTAATACTACCCATACCCTACATTTCATCGGCTATTTGATAATTATTGTATTAAATAATAATATTTTAATCATATGTCACATTTAATTTAAACTCCATGTTATGTGTAAAATAAACTAAGCTTGGTGTTGTGTGTAATAAAAGAAAAACTCAATGTTATGTGTAACTCAATACTGACATAGTGTTGCATGTAAGGAAATATTAACTTAGTGTATATTACAGTGAAATCCAATACAAATTTTTAATTTATTTAAAAAATATATTTCATAAAATTTCTTGGTGTTACATTTGACCCCCCATAAAATTAATCTCACCCCCAAAATTCATCTGGGTTATCAAAGGTTTAACACTTGATAGTTTCTTTCATAGAAATAATCATCATAAAAATGGTTAATAAATCATAAACTTTAAATATATAAAAGGTATGCGTGATGGTCATCTAGAATAAAACATAACAGCTTTCCAAATAGAAGAACATAGATAGGAAGTGAAAACATGAACATATAAGAGAAAACTGACACCCAAATATTGATAGATAGTGATAGAGAACATATTCAGGAGAAATTTAATGATCACAATTTGATAAACTAAAGATTCTTATAAAAGGTCCTTAATATCAAAAAAAATTATGAGAATTTGATAACCTTTTATTTAAAGACCATTTTTCTAAAGATAAATAACTTCCACAAGAAGATATACTTATATGATTTCATTCTATTTCATATTCACAATGTCACCCTATGGTAGCTTCGTGATCTATTTACAATTCATCTCTTTATCCTAGAAATAAAGGTGATATTTTTATGCCTAAATAACTAAGGGATCATAATATCCAAAGATATAATGGAAATTCATTCTATCTATCTTTAGTTCTCATCAATAAAAAATAGTTTGAATAGGTTATCTGGTATGCATAAATCAAAATATGGTTAAATAATACATGAATTTCTAAAACTCCATTCAATGATCAATATAAACTATTTCATAAACGGTTAACCTTTTGAACCTTCTAAAATATGAGAATCCAAAACATTATAAATAAGTTCACTATAATTTCAAAATGAACTTATCATTATTCCCTAGAATAGTATGAAATAACTCTTAATTTTCATATACCAAACATGTGAATACCATCATCATGTATTATCATGAAATTGGAATTACCATAAAACCTAAATGAAAATAATAATTTTTCATCATTCGTAAAATAAAGCCACTAATTTTTTAATATATTCCATAGATCAAACAATGTTTCAATATCTATAAATGATTTTATAAACCACTTTTTCAAAAAAAATCCTTTATCATTTCTAAGGTCATGAATACTATCCAATATAGTTTATCCATATCCATTATCAATTTTCCCAAAATGAACACCATTTTCCCATTATTTGGAATGTATTAATATGTACCTTCCTATAATCAAAATGTCACTATGCCATTAAATCACATTTCCAATCCATCAGCATCATTCAACATAGTATTTCAAATCCTTAACAAAAAACTTATATTGAACAATCCTTATATATTTCATAATTTATGAATCCTGATACCAAAATACTTCAATCATCCCAATTCCTTCTCAAACCATTAACTAGGCTTCATTTTCTTATTATTTAACACTAATTTCCTTTCATATATCATTTGTAGTCTATTCATAATCAATAATATAATTAGTACTCATTCCACCTTTTTTATTCTTTTCACAAGATTTCCTTTTAGGATTTCTATTTTCATAATTCCCATACATTCCATATCCATATAATTAAAAATCAATGTTATCTTAGTAATACCACTATTCTAATAAATTTACTTAACTGAAATTTTCATTTTTTTTCTTTTGTATTTTCTTGCTTTGTGTCCTTTTCCATACTCAAAAAATATTTTTTCCCTCTAAGAGATTCTCTTGGGTGTTCTTCCCACATTCTTGACAGATATGAAACACAATCTTATTTCCTCCCTGGTCTCCGCTATCCAAACTCTCATAAAACTTAGTAGTTCCCTTCTATGGAAATTTAGAGAGTTAGTTAAGGTTCCAATTGTTAATCTTGTTCTATGGAAACTGATTAGGAATAATCACTCTATCCTTTACTCTAGTCATAATCACATTTATATTCTCATTGAGGGAAACCACATAATTATGAAAAATCACATATAGGATGTTTAAATCATGACAACTTCATTTTAATCAAGGATTCATTTGGTTTTTTCTAGGTCATTCATTATCATCATCTATTTAAATCCTTCATGATGGTACATAAAGAGTTTTTGAATTCCCAAATCATATACCTTTGAAGTGTCAAACTAAGTTTGTAGCAAGGCCCATTTTCATGAAACAGTTTCCACTTTAGTCTATCTCGATACAGTGTTTTCGAGGATGTTACCCCTTGGTATATTTATTCCAAGGACACATTGTAGACAAGGATGAGTTTCTAGGAAACCACTCATTATACAATTTACCAAAATTCTAGGATATTTTCCAACACTTTAACTTATCCTTATACATACCCCTAGAGAAATCCCTATAAATTTACTTACAAATATCTAGAGTGATCTCACTAAAATTTTCTCATCCTAGTTTTCAAATATTGAATAAGTCTTTCTTTTAATACCAATTATAGTGACCTAAGCCTCTCATACATTGATATACCATCTTTTTAGATGAATATTATATAAATTAAAAAAGTACATTCTTGAGGACCATAATATTTTATTGTACTTGGAAACATGGAACATAGTCTTCTAATATGGTAAAATATCTTCAATTTTTCCCATAGATACCTTCCCATTTAGTACTCTTTATAGACATACCCTGTATAAAATGTTTCTTCATAACCTGAGGAAATGAAACATAATAAAGGGTGATCTCTGATGCCTAATAATTGTAAATAAGGGAGATATATAAAAATAACACGATAATAAGGGTATGAGAATATGTGCATGACATTTGAAAATTATACCATGTATATTAAAAATAACAATCTTGAATCATGGTATAAATATTTGTAGTCATAAGATATGGATCATAAGGAAATAAAATAACATGACCCATGAGAGAATAACATTTGAATAATGAAAGGAATTTGTGAAATACACAAAATCATATATAATATCATGTTAAGGATACCCTCTAAGACATTCATACAATGTTAGGCTTAGGATAACTCCCTCATGTTCCTAATTTGGGCTTGGGCTGACCACCTGTGTACCCACCATTTTGGGCTTGGGTTGATCACATGTATACCCTCATCTTTTTCCTTAGTCTGACCACCCATGTACCCTCATCTTTAGTCTTGTACTAACCACCCATGTACCCTCATATATGGTCTTGGTCTAATCACCTATGTACCCTCTAAATTATAGAACATTTAACATTAACCAATGCATTGGAGGGAGATATAGGTCCCACCTATCACATAATGAAAACCATGTTTATGTGTGCCATAATATCATGAACATTCAACATATCATAACCCATTAAATTAAATCGGTATCATAAACATTTCATCATATCATAACTTGTGGAGAACAGATAGGTTTCATAATCATTTAATCATAACATAACACTTGAGATGAAGTGGATTTCATAATAATTTTATCATGGTATATCCCATGGTAGAGAAGTTGGATTCATAAAAATCATTCCATAAAAACATAAATCATTTAGATAAATAATATGAATGGTATCCTTGAATCATATTCCTAGTAAAGAATAAATTATATCAATGGATTTCATCTTATATGGGTAAATATTTTGAAAGATAACATGGAAAATTTATTAAGAAAAATATCCATTGTTTAAAAATCAATTTCAAAAAATATATTCAAAATCTTTTTCTTTTCAAATAACATTGGAAACTTATAAATAAATATGTAAAAATTAATTTTAAAAATTTCTTGATGAAAATATACTTTATTAATTTGAAAAAGGATTTATCAAATGTAAACCGTTATAAAATCCATTTTCTTTGAAAATAAAATTTAAAACATAAACAATAATATTTGAAGAAATGATTTTCCATGACTTTGAAAAATTCCATTCATTCCACACATGTAAAAAAATATTTGTTACACATTTTTGGTAAAAACGATACGGACATTATTTTGGAAAATTACAGGGTGATTCATTTCAAAACTTTTTTGTTAAAGTTAAAAAATTGGTAAACATTTATTTTAAAAATAATAATATATTAAAAAAATTATATCATTTTTATAAAAAAATATTTTGGAAGAAAACAGTTTTCCAACTAAAGAGAGAAGTAGAGTTAGTTTTTCTTAAAAATAAATTCTAAAATAATTTAAGTAATAAAGGGTATTAAAATTTTACCATTACATGAATATATCAATAATAACTAGAGGATAATAAAATTAATTATAATTCTTGATATGTGGGTCATAATATTTTATCATTGGAAGCATCATTATAAACAATCCCAATAAACTATGAGATTGTACCACAAAATCATTACAACTTTGGTAACTTTGAATTAGAATAATTATGATGGAATGAAATAAAATGGAATATAAAATATCATTATTATAGATAATTTCATTATATTACATTTTTAATGGTATGTATATACACATAATGAAAAAATATCGGTGCATATCACAACATACGTCTCAAAGAAGAAAAATTGTGACAGAAGTCCTTTACTGATTTGTAAATTTTGAACCATAACCCCCATGAAAGAGATATCATAAAATGGATATGTAAATACAAATAAATTTTAGTAAAATAGTCACATAATACATTCATGAGTAGTATATGTAGAATATATATGAAAGATGTGGTCAATATAGCATCAGTCTCACAAAAGTAAAAAGTGAGACAGAAATCCCTTACCGATTTGGTAACTTTTAAATCGCAATATCTCATGAAATAATAACATATATTGAAACATTAATTATCATTAAATGAGTTATATTAATGATATATAATTTAATAGTCTATTATATACACCACATAAATGAAATTAGTGGTGAACATGGCATAAGTCTCTTAAAAATAAATGTGAGACTTGAAATCCCCTTACATTAGGTCTTAACTTCCTTAGTCATCATTCAGACCTCTTGAATGATAAATATAAATTAATTATACATATATTATAGAAAAATAATTACATATATCATGTCATATATTATTTTCTTTTGACCTTCTGTTACCCATTTATTAATAATTCCATGTTAAAGTTATGTTTCGGGTAATAACTGATTTTTTTTGCATAAGTTTTGATTTTTTATTTTTGGTCCTCTTACTTTAACCGTGATTTAAAAATATAAAGAATTTAAATAGTTATATAAATAAAATATATATTCAATTTTTATTTATTTATATTAATCCATAGAATTTTGTGATAGAAAAATAAAAACATTGTTCGTGGAGATGATAGGTCGTACATTAGCATGAATGTTGTTTCCATTTTCTTGCCATATTGAAACCAAGAAAAGTAAATGATATATATTATCATTAATGTATAATTTTTTTATTTCATATATATCCCATATTTTTATTTAACCCATCCTTAATACATTCCATGTAAAGTGCGAACGAGTCACATTGCATCTTGATGTGTTTGTCCGCCGTACAAACAAAAGATGTTATTGTATTCCCAATTAATGGAAAGAATGAAGTTGTATATTATATAATAATTAAAAAAGCATAATAAAATAATAAATATCATAAATATCATGTATAAAAATTGTTTATATCATTATTTCCAACCTTGAATGGTTGTAATAAAAAAATGAACATCAATTCACGAGGTGGTAGTCCGCCATACATACGAACAATGATATCATAACCCATTTGATTGAAGTGTGTGTGGTTGTAGGTAATAAAATTAATATAAAAACACATATGTGTATTTAGGATAATTATGTTTTTATATAATGATGATATTAAAATAATTAAATGGGTTTTGAGGAATAAATAAAACAAAAACATTTTTTGGTTAACAATACATCTTCTTAGGGTATTATCATTTGGTTTGCATTGAAGCCTTTGATTATTTGGATTTATATCAAAACTAAGACTTATAGGATTAGGTTATTTAAGTTTTTAAGTTATTTTTTTAGGGTTTTTACTAAAAAAATGATTCTATATGTGTGAAGTTGTGAGGAGAGTGAGTCCCATTTTATAGTTGAGGATAAGTGAAATTCTTGTAAATACTCAAAAATATTTACTATTGGGAGGTAAATATTACCTCATGTGGCTCTAATATTTATAATTAATGGTTTTTAAGGATTATTTGGCTTATAAAAACCTACACCATGTAATGAAACATATGTTTTATGCATTTGGTTCCTTAACTCCTAAGTTTCTATATTTCTTTCATTTTGGTTTTTCATTATGCTAACTCGTTTTCTAACCTAATTAGTTTTTCCTTTAAGAATAAATTAAAATTATCCTCACTATATAATTTAGACCCAATGAATATAAATACGAAATTAAAATTTATAATTTATATTTACATTTTTTTGGAAATTTATTTTAATAGAAGTGTAAGTAATGAGAAAAAAACACTACTTGAACCATAACCGCACAAACAAATTTTTTACTAGTCAAGGGTCAATATGTTAAATAAAAAAGATAAAGTGGTCCATGAATGGACCATATGTCATATTTATAAACATTTAAAAATAACTTGTAATAATATAGTATTTTTATTAATTTTAAATCGTTAAATAAAATATAATTTATTTAAAAATAACATTAATGTAAATTTTGAAGTTATTTATTTAATTTGGATTTAAAAAATATCATGAAAATGATGTAATTTGAATATATTGTGTTAAAAACTGTATAAAACGATATATTAATATATAAATTTAATGTATGATAATAATTCATTCAATTTACTTCAATTTCGATATTTTTAGTATAATTTATTTTAGTTAATTACCTACTAAATAATTATTATGTTGGCATTTCTTAAGTATTTTATGTAACTAATTCAGATCTAAAAATTAGGAATAAATTATTATGATAAGAAACTAATTTATATTTAAAACTAATATATATAACCAAAAAAAAAATTTATTTCCCTATCTCAAAGCATTATAGATATTAAAAGCATTGATGGTTCCTTTTTTTTCTTTTTCTTTAATTAACTTATTACCAAGGTCACTTTTAGGTTAAAGTGTCTCTAAAACACATAAATATAGATAAATTAGTAATAATGCTATAAATATGGATTTAATACTAGTTTTATATAAGTTTCGGTTCATTCTTACATCTTATATTCTTAGTCTAACCAGTAAGTAAACTTGTTTTTACCTTAATCACAATAATTAATTTTAACTATTTTCACTAATAATTATGGTAAAAAAATAATTTGAAATTATTATATGATATAAATTAAAATAACTAAAAATATGGAATCCATTTTTATAAATAAAAATAAAAAAAATTGGTAGAAATTAATTTAAAATTAATCTCACAAACGTGATGAGAAAACATGTTTCAAAAGTGAAAATGTTCAAAAGTTTACAATGTTTTATATCAAAATTACATATAAAAATTATTCCAATGACATAAATTGTATCAATGGATATAAAAATGAACTAATTTTACCTTAAAACCAATTCAGAGAATAAATTAACAATATAAGTTATTTAAACAAAAAGTCAATTTTAAATTCAGTATTATTTACTATTCATAAAAAATGAAACTTCTCAAAAAAATACAAAAAAATCAGCCTATTATAATTTTGATTTTAAAATTTAAAATATATTCTTATTTTATCGAATTCATATTATAAAATTGGAAAAATTTATTTTTAAAATAATTACACCATAAATGGTGACAAAACTATTTTTTTGAAAAATACTATTTTTAAGCATAAAAATTGATTTATTATTATCTCTTTTATAGAAAAATAATAAAATGAATATTTTATAGATTTTATACTACATAACTTTCTTAAAAATTGTTCACATAAAATTATAAGTATAATTTATTCCAGAAAAACATGTTTATGTTCATAAAAATTGTTTTTTCCGAAAATGATTTCCTTAATTTCAAATAGTTTTTATTTTCGTTTCTTATTAATTGGTGACCAAATAATTGATTATATATACATTTTTAAACCATATTTCCATAATTTGTTTATTGATATTCATACCCACCATTCCAATGGCTATTTTATAACTATCATATTAAATAAAAATATTTTAATCATATATCACATTTCATTTAAACTGTGTGTTATGTGTAAAGAAGGCTAAGCTTGGTGTTGCATGTAACATAAGATAAAATCAATTTTTTTTGTGAAACTAAAGATAATATTTGTGTTTCATGTAGAATAATATTGACTTGGTTTATCATTCCACACAATCCATTAAATAATTTTAATTTATTAAAAAAATCATTACAACTCGGGGTATTTCATTTTCCACATGAAAATTAGTGGAAACAACAATAGTTGAAATAATCATAGTAAGGATAGATACTAATAATATATTAGAGAACCGAAGAACCAATATTAATGGTTTTATCATTAGACCAATATATGAGTTTATTTAAAGGTGGATCTTTAGACCACTTTAAATGAGAATGTATTAAAATACCTCTATAGTGTCACATTTAAGGATATATGGTATATTTGAAGTTTTTCTATGATAATAAAAAATTTAATTATCAAAAAAATAGTTAAAGTATAACTCATGTCTCTATATCTCAACCAATAAGATCTCTTCAAATAATTTCCTATATATATACTCAATTTAGTTGGGGTGATTCCACAAACACACCTATATCACAATAGGTACCATCACAACATATTGGTGGGAATAATCTAAGAGGAAATAGATGAAAACTATTCATTATTGAGCATACTATCATGAATGAAGTACCAATTATATTAATGGTGATAGGTATAATTATTTTCAATTAAACATTAAATGTTGTTTTTTTACACTGTTGTATCCCACACCTTTATAGTTTCTTCTTTGGTAAATCAAATGGGGTTTCATATGGAAATTATGTATAATATCCTAAGAATAAAGACACATATTGGGAAATGAGTGTGTAGGGGATATATTTTTAAATGAAATCTTATCCAGCTTATTTACCTCAAATTTTAAATTTTATAAGAGGAAATATATCCTCACCTTTGTTAATCCATATTTCCCTATCCTTTTAATGACTATTTAGTTTCTATTAACCCTTAGAGATTTTGGATTGTATCTAACCCTCTTCCTTCCTTTATTTAGATCCATAATTGTCTAGGAATATGGTTCCTTAGTAGCGACCTTAAAATTTATGACCTTTAATTCTATTTTTTTGGTATTTCACCATTCCTACTTTTCATGTATCTATATAGAAACCAACTCCATTTTACCCATTTACCAAGGTATTGGTTAATTTAGTATCTTCTTAAGACCTTCCAAGTATTATTAAGGACTCTCTAAAAGTTATTCATCTAATAAATTCCTAATGTGCAACTTATTCTTTGGATCTATTGAATTCATTTATGATTCTAATTAATTTATCATTGTAAAAACCTATAGTTCAAGGGACTATACCTACTTTGTTTTCTCCTTTCAAAAAAAATTAAGGTCATAAATAACCTTAGTTTTTTCTTTAATATTAATCTTGAGATTTACTAAAATTATGTGTTCAATAAATTTATATTTTAGTTTATTTCTAATTTTACAATATCATCTTTGATCTAGTTCACATACTCACAATACTCTTTCAGAAAACCATAAATATTTTTATTTTATTTTCTTTATGAATAGTGCTATTATATTTCTCCCTCAAGTTCAAACTTAAGATCAAAAACACATTCTAGTTTATTTTCTTCCTACCTTTAAATTCTTCATTTTAAACATTATCCACCACATTATATTTTATATCTGAATTAAGCTTTGTTTCAACATCCTATGAATAATCATTATCATTTTATTCCTCTCTGATCACAAATATCTTCCATTAAATCTTATTTTTAGATTATTTTCCCAGATTAATGTCTCTTTTAGTAGGGAACCTCCTTGGATTTTGTATAATTTCTTTTTCTCCTACATCATCATTAAATATCCTTTGGAACCTTGATGCAATCTATCTATCTTTATCACACAAGATATGGGACAAGGGTATATTACCTTTGAATATACACTTTCCATTAATAAATTTCAATGGCATAAGATATAGTAAATCATTACTAGTATATTATTCCTCATATACACCATTAGAGAAAAAAAAATTATATAACATTAAAATTAATCTCCTTATTTGGGTAACTTGATGTTCCTTACGGATTAACATTCAATTCATATGAAACCAATCTAATTTATAGATCATAAAATGAAATTTTTTCCAATTTTCTCTCTTTAATATTTGATACCATTTAGTTATAAATAAGTGGAAGTATACACATGATCTTCTTCATAATATCAGTATCTCTAATATGTATGCAAATTACCCAAATTTCTTCAACAAACTCAAGGATTTGGTTCAAGAATCCATCCAAATTTTTATTAAGTAAAGTATTCATGTCATCAATATTATGTTGAAGCAATTTTTTATTTTCCTAATTAAACTTTTTTTCTCCATAATATATATTATCCAATTTATTCTAAATGGACTTGGAACAAGTGAATCTCATGACCTTCATTTAAATATGGTTTGATAAAGCTCTAGATAAATCATTCTGGGCATTGGAAATAACATCAAGTATCTTCCTATGAGCTTCAGTCATGGGAAGTTTGGAAACATTTCAAATGTGTATCCCATGAATGGTATAAAAGAAAATTTATTTCCTAAAAGATCAGAAATTCGATCTCATTTGATTATTCTAGATCTATTAATTATTTCCATTAAAAAGGGTTCCCCTTTAGAATTCTCCATGTTTTCCATAATGGTAAAACTTTTAATGATAAATTCAATTCCAATAATCTATGTCTTTGATAACACTTATTGGAACCCAAGACACCATGAGACGAGGGTGGTTCAGGGTTTTAACCATTTCTCACGTTAATTTGGATCACGATCCCACGTCGGTAGGAACTCATCAAACCCTTTGTAGTTAATAAAATATCCACCTAAAATAAAATAAAATAAAATAAATAGTTAATTATTTACTTAGTTCCCCACTAAAGGATATGTATTTGGATCAAACACGGACAATGTGTCTATGTTAAAAAATATATTATGTTTCACTTGTTTAGTGGATAAATGTTTTCATCCATGGTCACTCTGTGATAGGTTCATTGTTATTAAAAATGTGTTCAATTAATTACACATTTCATACCTTAGAAAACTAATATTGACTCCCCATTTGTGAAATAGCTTAGAAAAATGTATTCTTTGTTTATCAATGTGATGTTCACTTTTATATCATCAATAACATGTACTGTGATTTGTATCGTGAATGTAAGAATATAATACATTGATATACTCCTTGATCTTAATAATAACCACCAACAATACGATTTTATGCCCTATGAAATATATTATTTATAAAATAAATTTATTCACATAAAAAAACTTTCATAGAACTCCTACCCTTCAAAAATGATTTTTCCTATCAGGAACGTCATTTCATTAGGAATAGTTTGAATTCAGTCTATTCATCTCCATAAAATACAAACATGGAATTCCCCTTATATAATTGATTTATGGTATTCTATTTACAATGTTAATCATATTCCTACCCTTTATAAAGACAACATTATGGATTTTCCCTTTCATGAAATAAATTTATAATCTACCCATTTTCAAAAATAATTACATGGTTGGAAGGTAAAACATTGATTTTTTATAATTTAAATGATTAATTATCCTTGAACTTTTTTAATTTATTTTCCCCCTCAAAATGACTACATCAGTGATCTATTTATAGGAAAAGTTGTATGAAAAACTATTTAAGAATAGGATTAGATATTCCCATTATATAGATCTATTATCCATAGGTTTTCCTTTCTGTAAAATGAATGTCACTGGAGACTAATTAAAAATGATGATGGCTTTAAGACCTTCATATATGTTCCACCTTTCTTTAAAAAATCACTGACTCATTCCCTTTTAAAATGAATCAAAATTCATGAAAAGGATATTTTTTTAGAGTTCACAAAAATCCTTAAAAAATCTACTTTATTGATCCCCTAGGTGAAAACCATACCTTTAGTCCATATTTTTTACAGTACTTCTTCATCAACTCTATATTTTTTCAAAATAGTATCCTTGTCTCGGAAATGGAATGTAGATCATTAATATTGATGTGCACTTAATATTCTCATTTATACCAAATCTATGTATAAGATTTAAACTTTACAAGTCACCTATACATCCTAATCAAAATAGAGACTATGAATAATGATATCCCTTTTAATTTAACCTCATTATTCAATTTTAATATATATTTAAAATAAGCACAAAATATCTAACATCTTTGTTGGAAAATAAATTTCATTCTCCCAAGGATGAATAAGACTCTTTAAATATTCACTATTGATAATGTTGTTTCTAAAAATTGGATTCTCTATTCCTATTAGGTTTACCCCAAAATTTTTATATCTGGACTACATCATATTTTCACCAATGTTTTTGAACCATAAATATCAGTATTATTATTATAACATATAAGACCTTAAAATACCAAAAGAAATATATATTTTACTCGCCTAGTTTAAAACCCACAATGGGAATAATATAAAAACCAATAATAGGAAAACTAAGAAAAATATGAGTTCCTTCCCACAAATAATTTCATCATATATGGGTAAGGAAAATTTTATTGAATAAATAAATTTCATAATGCTTTTATATTCAAATATTTGTCCCTATAAAAATTCAATCCATGCTCATTTGATCCCTCAATATGGGGAAAAATCAAAGAACCCATATATTACATACATATTGGTTTAGATAATCCCTGAGAAACAAATGAAGTAATTTTAGGAAACTTGAACACTTTTTATAATTAGAATCCTCATCCAAAATCCTCATTCAGTTGTTTTAGTATTCTAAGTTATCCACATATCTCAAATCTGAATGGACCAATCTTGGATAAATGTAACAGTGTATTTGTCATATTATTTTAGTCACATATATATATATGAGAGAACACATTTAGGATAAAACCCATATTCATATTTTAATGGACTAACCACATCTTATTATAATGTTATCTGTGTGTCTATAATTATAATTCCTTTATCCGATAGGAAATAAATGTTCAAGAATAAGATAACTGAGTAAACTAACATTGGCTTACAGAAATGGTATATGTGTTATCATATTCAGACCACCTGCATGATATGCTCTACTAAGGTACCAATTCCATATATTTATAATCTAGTTTCATTGATGTAGACTTGAATTTTATCTATCATTATAGCATCAACTTCCTTAGCATAGTGTAACATTTCTGCCCTGGTGGAAGCATCTGCTTCCCCACTCTGGGTATCTTTAGGTAACCTCCAATGATCTACCAACATTCCTTCTATGAAACTAATTTATTGATATAAGTTATTTAATACTATTTTCAATTTGTTTTTTAATCAATTTATCTACGATTCCTCCTTTCCATAACAATACTTATCTTGAAGTGTTATACGCTAGAAATCCATAGAATGTTTCACTAACTCCACTTGGGAGAGGCATAGTCGAGACATATACTCCTTATACCTTGATGAATGTAGAATTTTTGAATATTTTATACTATAATTCAATGTTAATAAACCCATAATAGTTTTATTTTATGGGAAAATTCACATTTTGAGGTTTTAGTGGTATTTTGAGCATAAATTCAAAAATAAACTATTTTTGGATTTTAAATATTTTATTTTTATTCTATACATTCACCATAAAGTTTTTTAAACTTAATGAAATTTTGAAATTAATTTTATATATGATAACAAACATATTGGTATAAATTTCATCCTTATCAAGCCAAATCTCAATCCATCTATTGGAAGCCCAAAACCATGTCACAATTAGGGTCTCAAAAACTATGAATAGATCTAGTCATATTTGAATATGGGCCTACATCAAGAAGAGGTAAGGTCCAATAAAGATAAATTTGACTTGTATTTGTATAATTAATTAACTAAAAACTTTAATTAAGGTTTAATTGTGTGAATTTTCTGATTTCAATGTCATAATTGTGTGGGAATTTTATTTTTTTGAATATAAAGAGTCACACCAATAGAATTAATTTCTTGGAATAAATCTACAATTAATACAATGTCTAGTATCTAATCAAGCTAAAATTTTGAGGGTGGGATATTATGAAAAAATGGTACAAATTTCAAGAATTCACACCATCCAAATTATTCCATTTAATGGTTTATACACGTGAATAATTTTTAGAGATCAAATTTTGATTGAAAACTCTTCACACTTTTTCACTATATATATATATCTGACCTCCCCTTAAAAATGATATCCATTTATAGTGGTAATGTTGAATTATTTAATCTATATTAGTACTTTTTATTTTGAATATATATTATTGTATCTTTCTCCTTCTTTTGTGTGTTTCTCTTCTTTTCAATTTTTTGTTTCTCCCACCATTATTCTTTTATCTCCATGTTTGTAAAGAGCTTAACCTCACTATTTTTTAAGGGGGTAAGTGGTGGTTTTTGCATTTATTGTGATTTAATATTTTATCTTGTTTTATTCAAATAATTTGGTATCGATTAAAATTATTGTGGTGAGTGGTATACCCACTTTCTCTACTAATGTCTTCTTCATCCTTGTTCAATAATTTTCCTTCTCATTAATATTTAATTAATTCAAATAGGGGAGTTTGGATTGAGTATTGATGTGGAATAGATTAATCCTACATGAATATATCTTTGTGTAGGTTAATACCATTAAAATAAGAGGATTTTCCATGATATTTCTTGATCTCTACATTGAATAAAACATTGATATATATTTTGAATAAAAAGGATAACACCACTATGAACCTTGATAATAATGGTTTTCTTTTATTGGCATCATTGTTTCTTTTATTTCTTTTCATTGTTTTTAATATTTTCATTATTATATATATATATATTATGCATTCCATAATCAAACCCCCATAAATATTAGTATATAAGATTGTTTTATATTAGTTATACTTATGATAGTGATAATAGGAAAATCATTGTGTGTAAGTATCCTCCTTGTAAGATCCACCCTAGGGTGCACACTATACTGCATTATTATGTATATAATAATTTCGTTGAATAGTGGTTCACAATACACCACTATCATCATCCCTATCTTGAATGATTTCATTAATGGAAGCATGTAAGGTATTGTGGTCAAACCCACCATATCTTATGGTCATGAACATGTGGTGAAGCATATGAAATGTTTTATATACTATTCATGGTATTTTTAGGGATCATATTATAGATATAATTCTATATATACTACCATGAAGCTCACCAAAAAACCCAAAACTCCCGGTCTGACTCAAAATCACTTCTAAATACTGAAATATACTCTGAATCCAAGTCACTTAAGAGGACCATCTTTTCATCACCCTTTGATCTCATTAGTACTAATGTAGTACCAATTTTCATGTGTTCTAGTAATTGATGTATTGGGATGAAAAACTCTATATTTGGTTCTTCTTTATTCTATGGCAGTGCTACAGGTAATGTATAAGATGCATACATCAAATAATATGTGTCAAAATCAATCAAAATCATCATAGATACCCACCCACTCATTCTAAAACACTATCTTCTTCAACAATTGTCACCTTTTTTGGTGGTGTATCATGTATTTCCTCTTAATGATCTACCTCTTCATCTACCATGATAGGTATTTCAATCATTTATGATATCCCATCATCTAGATCCATAGGAGATACATCAAGTTCTAATAGTCTAGTGGGTCCTAACACCGATGAAAAAATGTTCACATCCTCGATATATGGGGTAGGAATATTCTAAGAAGTATTGTACAAATGATGGTGGGTATATATCATTTAGAAGATATCCTCCATCTTGGTTTCAAACTCATTAATTTTTATAATCTCTATAATGTGATATAAAATAAGAAGTTTGATACAAAATGTGGTAATAACATTCAGTTGTATTATTGGGAAATCCAGTCCTCTGCCAATAGAGAACACTGCGATAAGTGTTATCAATGTACCCTCCATCATTGGTGAAACTCATTTGATGGTGGGTGGGATTGTATCATGAAATCCCCTTTCCATATCTTCCATCCTTCGCTCATAAGGTTCCCTATTTGACAATCAAGATTCTCTAAATAAAATAAGTGTGGTACCACTACATGAGTGATAAAAGCGAGTGGGATTTAAATAGAACATAATTTCACCATTGGGAATTTGTTTCTCCAATATCTTAGTATTATGTAAATCTATAATCAATAGTAAGGGACTTTTCATCCTCATTTTTGATATTTCAAGTCCCAAGGGTGGGAAGTTGTTGTGTGGTTCATTTCCTTGCACCTCCAACATTATTTAATGGATCGGTCCACCAAAGTAGCTAACCACATAGAAGTAACCACTATGGTATCATCCAAAGTATGATCTATAGACTTAAAGGGTGTATGAAACATATCTATTCTATACAAGAAGGGAGGGGTTGAAAATTTTATAATATGTTTCAAATCATATATGAAAATTTTAAAGAAATTTACATACATATTTTGAATTAAGACAATAATCCTACTTTTTATCAACAGACTGGTTTATGTCCCACTCAGTGTCACATTAATTTTCCAAATCCTAGACTCATTTTATAATGGGGATCTTTTTTCTTATTATGTGGACCAGCATCTCAATATCTATGATATATTTTTTATCTCATCAGGATTTCTGTAGATGTAAAATAATTTGGGTAACATTAACTTTTCAATTTAAGGAATATGTATTACACCCTGAAGAGTAATCTATAAACCCAAAACATCTATAGATAAGAAAAAAATCAACCAAAATTAGTTGGCCTACGGGTATAAATAATCTGAGGAGGATCTGGGCTCCTTTAACTTCATCCACTTCTTACGCCCCCACCCTCACCTAGAAAAATATTTCACTATCTATATATGGATCTTCTTGGATCCATCATAGGATGTGATGGATATTAAGGTTGATCCGAGGGCTTAGGTACCCTTCTGGTTGTGATCATTTTATAAGTCTTCTCAGTTACCTGCTTCACTCTCTTTAGGGCTGGAGATATGGTAACTTGGTAGATACTTGTTGAGATAATATTGTGAGGATAAAATTGCATCCATGCCTGATAATAACTAGGAGTTATCCATATGAACTCATTTATATAGGGGAACTAAATACCAGATCTGGTGGTCTCCTAAGAAATAATTAACCATTCTTGATATTCCACCAAAGGGTGTTTCTCCCTCATGAAATTTATTATGAGTTCCACCATTTATCATTATCGTCACTATAACTGACATGTGGACCAATAGGGTGAATAAGAATTTCATATGTTGTTATATTTAACCTATCTTATGAGTATATAGTCTATCCTAGCTATCTTGTTTGACCACACTTCATATTCAAAACTACAATTATATATAACTGTCCTAGTATGAGGTTCTCTGTAAGGAAGGTAGTTGAATATTGAATTTATATTTCAGAGCCATGGATACATATTATCCTTAAATGGTAGTTTCCTAATGTAAAAAAGACCTATATAGATGACTTAAACCCAAACCATATAATTTGAACCTCTATATGGGGATCATATGCATTGAATTGTGATTTTATCCCACTCCCAAAAACACTTTAAATTGACCTAATATATAGAATGCGGACTTTGTATTATGAACATGTAGTCAGTATTAGTGGAACTTGGGTAGCATTGAGCCTACTAATCCTATGTACCTTCTCTATTCTAGAATGACCACTATTAAAAATGTTCTTTTTCAGAAACCTATGTAGTATTTCTATATTGAGAGTTGACATCTTCTCAACCACATGGAAATGAAAATAGTAAGAATAATTTGTGGATGAATAATTGGTTTGACATCATATCCCAATTCTTCATAGAAAAATCACCCTAATTCAGTCTAGTATATACATGGGATTCCTCTCTTCTAGTTGGAAGGGAATCCCATTGGGAATATTTAAGATATCCCATATTATTGTGAGACTAATAAGATATTCAAATACTTATCAAAGATGATGTTGGTCCATTGATGGTGCTTTTCCTCCATAGAACAGATGGATTCCCTTAATAATTCTTTTGGTGGTGGTGGTGTTTTTATAGTATCTCCCCATGATACCTCTGGGGGAAGAGATTCATCATACATTTATCCAAGTATAAGTGCCTCAAATAACTTTTAAATTACCTATAGAATAATTCTTACTTATCTGTGTGTTAGGTGGAACATATGTTTTATGGGCTTCAATGCCTTAGTAAATCTAGCATTAGGTCAAAACTTTTATACACATATATCTGGTCTATGCAGGAAACCTGGAGATCACTAATTACTTCAATTTAATCTCAAACATAGAATACATGTTCCAAAACCTATATTATTACATCCATTCTATCTTGAAATCACTCATGATATTTAGGTCCTATTCTTCATTCCAACTGTGGAGTTGAATGGTGGCTAAATAAATGAAGATGGAGAAGAAACAATGTGTCTCAAGCTTTGGTATGTTTGCACGGTTATCTAGAGTATCCTTATTATGGTAAATCATTTGTATTGGGTTATTGTATCATTTATTAATGTATAATCCCCTTGATAATAGGTTTTTAATAGCTTTGGTTTTGATGTTTGGATCCTTTGGTTATTTATTTATATATTTATTTATTTTTCTTTGTATTTGGCACGGTATTATGGGTGTCCCGGACCCTATAATTGATATATTAACTTTAATTTTAAAATAATGGTTTTCTCATTGATTGGAGTCTTATACGGGAAATATAAGACCATTTTTGGATCTGGAATATGGGGTTTACTCTAGTTATTATGTAAGTTTTGTATGTATCAGGTTTCATATTAATGTTTCATTTCTAATGGATATGTTAAGTTAATTAAATAATAAATTTATTTATTTTATTTAATATTAAACCTAGGATAAACGTATATTTAAACAACATTGTGTCAAATATCTATGGTTTTAAGAATAACCCTAGGATATTTAGATCTAGAGGAGACATCACTATGGTGACCTTCGACACTTGAACAAGTGAGGATCAAGGATCGATGATCACATTTATGTTGGATTCATTAATGATGATAGAGTTCTTAGATCTAACCAATGACATTGATGCATCATTTTTCATCATTATAAATCAATCCAGCCTATAGGTATGAATTTTCTATTTTTGAATTATTTTCTCATTATTTGATAATTCAAACATGAATTATTCTTTTTCTTTAGAACTCTAGTTTTACCCCTTATTCACATGATCATGCCGATTTATCAATTTTATTATTGGGTTGTGATTAATAAATTGACATTAAATCTTCCCTTTGTTAATCTATTTCTAATATGATATTGATTGGATAGATATTTTTCATCCAAATGTGTTTCTCACTTTTATGTTTATTTGGTTTTCCCCTGTCATTCTTTGTGTTATTCACCATCATCCCCATTCCGGGAAGCGGTATGACTATTTCTGGTTCAGTTCAAATCATGATCAACCCCTCAGATTTGTTTTGAGATGAATGTAGATTAACACGATGATCATAGTTCTTGGATATTTGAGAATTAATGATTAAATAAATATCTATAGAATAAAGATAAGATATTTATTTGATTTTGGATGAGTGAAAACAATGGGAACTAATCAGGGTGATAGAATCACATATTTTGGGTGATAATGGTTTGAATATGACCACTAGTGAGGATTCAACCATCATCAATGAAAAATATTAAAATTTGGGTGAGTTTCATTATTGGTCAATGGAAGAATGAATCATTAATAGGAAGACTTAACATTCTAGAAAAATTATACTATAAGTCATGTATTTTGGAGAAACACATGTCATATAGTCTAAAATCTCTGGTGGTTGGGGTTTCAATATTGAATTAAACATCACATTACTATTTGTCAGGACCACATGCCTTGTGACCCTACCTGGACAACTGAGTCATGTATTAGTGGTTAAACCATGGGACCTCAGGTGCCCCCCCCCCCCACTGTGTGCCTCAAGTCACACATGGTGTATATGAACCTACACTTTCCGAGTGGAGAACTAAGACATAGGTAGGCCTGTTAATGGGAGTATACCCTATTTACACCAAGGGAAACATCAATTACTTACCTTTGAAGGATCTACCTCTCATATCTCCATCATTAGAACTTAGATTTAGGCCAATGAGTATTCCATAATGATAATAATTCCAAATAGGATTCAATGGTGAACTTGTTTTCTATATATGATATATGACATGAGGTTATGTGAGTGGAACACTTATTTAAACAATTATTGACCAATGAAAAGGCTTGGGCGTGATCATTGGAATGATGTTGGGGTCAATAGTCCCCTACCAGCTAGGTTTTCTATGAAATAAGTCCCTCATATCATATATACCAGTAGATTAGGTACTCCCCCACATTAAAGGGGATTGAATTCTCAATATATGGATTTGGTACTCCCTCTTCATTGATAACTTTAATGAAGCAGGGCCTATACTAGATTTGGTACTCCCTCAACTACGATACCCATTAGTGAGGTGCGAGTCCTCCACTCTAATTTATGTGTGGTTTCATGTGGTGTTTGGATTTGGATATGGGATCTATGGATCTGCTGATATATTTCTCATTAAAAGATGGTTGTGATGATTTGGATTCCTATATCTTTGATTGGGGTTTATTTATGAGAATATCTAATTTTGGGCTTCATTCCCCCGCCTTTTCTTATGGGTTAAACTAACTATTTATTTATATTTATTTCCCTTTGGTTTTGGAGGAATCCTATTGGGTATGTATATACGCAGACCTACATGGGATATTTTTGTATGTGTTGTGTCTTAGCCAAATGAAAAATAGATTGGAGGTAACATTGAAAGACATATTATTAGATGATCATAGCAGTACTTAGAGGAAGTGACCAATTTTGGTGGTAATACTCAAATATCATGAGTCGATTTCTCTCATTTATCTGTTCACATTATTTCATTAGTTTCTAGGTTTAGACTTCTTTAATCTTGATATGGAATGAATTTTTTCCCTTTTTTTCTTCTAGTATAATCTTCTATCGCACTGTAATGTTTCTTCCAGAGGTTGTTTCATGAATTATTTACACTCTATAAATTATATATTTTTATTATTTTGTATTGTTTCCTCTATTTGGGTGGTGTACGTGCATATAGGTAAATTAGGCTAAAGCCTCTTATTTCTTCGATATTTTTACTTGGTGATAGTATTCAGCCCCGTGCCTATTTCAAGTGGGATTGGGGTATCACACTTTACATATTGCCGATATAGGCGGGGGACCGGTGTGCTGAGTTGTGATACTGTTAGATCAACCAAGGTTCTTATATTATACTAACGAAGATATTTGGAGGTTATTTTAATAAGTTTTATCATAATAATCAATATAAATCCTATTTATATACAAAAATAGAGAATTCAATGTTTGGAACTTCTAGTAGTGAACTCACCTAATTTTTCAAGATTGGATGGGTGTGGTCCACATTGGATGGTGTATCCTTGATTGACATATTGGATTAGTAAGTCAATGTAGACAGTGAATAAGATCTGTGGGATAGTATTCAAAGAATATGGAAACCTTACCTATAAAAAGGAAGTTAGAGTTGGGTGAAATATAGAGTAGAATCACCCAATGGAAATATGGTGATCCAGGCATGAATATAACTGGGTGAAAATTAAATAAGGAACAAATTTTTTTCAATGGATTTTTTGTCAACTCTATTTTATATAGTTTCTCTAATAATACCACATTTTCCTTAGTTTTTTTTCCTAGGTGAATGTATTATGATAATATTATCATTCTCAACTTCACATTCTCAATCCTAAGAGAAGGATTATAGTACAATCACCTTTGAGTGGGGTGCGTGACATGAGTGAAGAGATATGGAATATATTTAGGATTTTCTAATTTTATTTGATGAATGAGGGATAAATCCACCCCAAATTTATAGAGTGGTTTCATGTTTCACACCCATCTACAAGAGAAAAAAGCACTGACTATACACATACCACAAACTAGTCCCCAACCTAGGCATGCATGCCCCTCTTTGATGATACATTTATTCCAAAATTATAGTTACCTCAAAATTTTATCTTTATCATGTTAATCAGATCTAGTTATTTGGGTGGAATATGTTAGTTCTCACTTTTGAGAAGGATTCCAAGTGAAGATAATTTATTTATGGGAAGGATCATAGAGCACACCCATGATTACTTGTTGTAGTCCACTCTCCTAGGCCATATCACATGACCAAGTCATTTTTCACAAGAATCCCTTGCGCACCCATCTTGTGCATGTAGCTATCATTGTATGAAGACTATTCACACCTCACTTGTGTGACCAACATCCATTCCCAAGCTACATTAGGTGAAATAGATATCCCAACTAGTGTGTGGGGGTGGTTACCTTCCTAGATTAATTCCATACTCTCCCCTAGACTGTGAATAGATCACATGGCTCCCTTTTTGTTATAAACATATCAAGAGACAAGTTGATAACACAAGGGAGTGATATAAGAGAGAGAGAGATAAAACGGATCAACGATACCTACTTTTGTATCCAAATCACTCTTTCCTTTTAGATAATTTCCTAAGTCAACCATTAATGAAAATAATTTGAATTATCAGTAATTGATTCATCTAAAGGATTGAACATTAAGACTTCATGAAATACCATTCCCCCTATGTTTCTTGATAACAAGGGTAAAGAACCCCATTTTGGGGTGGAACCATACTAGGTTGTTGGGTGTCCAACCTACCCTAAAAGTACATTACTAGGGCACCACATCACCAACTCATCTTGGTAGATTTATACCAATGTTAAACTTTAACATACTTGTAATATAGGGTGACACTTTTCCCTATCCTTCATAATCAGGTGCATATTCTCACAAGACATAAAATAGGAAGTCACAATACCCATGCCCTCTACACTAGGGAGATACTTCTCCCTGCCCTTTATAATATGGTGATATTTCACCTAGTATTCCAAACTAAGCCTTAAAACCACCCTAGTTTCCTATTAATTATTTAGTTTACTCTAACCCCATGGCTAATCACACCCTCACCCAGGCCACCTACATGAAGAAACCTTTTCTCCGGTACCCTACCTAGGAACCACCTTCACCCAATTCACCGACCTAGGCTCTTAACCACTTAATACACATCCATGGGCCTATGAAATACATGAATATTAAATTCACACCAGGGTTATCTAATTTAAACATGTATTCCTTTAACAATAGTGATTGATCCTCCTATAAAAGATATTTATTGGGTTTCTATATCTAATAGATATTACCCTCATGTTGATAAAAATCATGTATCCACTTGATAAAGAAGGGTACTATCCTTAGGTGATTAATGAAACCTTCCCAAGACCATGATAATCATCTGGACATCCCCATGTCAAAAATCTAGTTTTCCTACCTCTAAACCCATGAAATTAATATAATAACCTCCTACTATGTGTAATACCCAATCATATCCTAGTTAATTATCCTATATATGGTCTAATTAATGAGTCACAAACCCATTTCATGATCCTCCAATTCGGTGTAATTCTCAACCCATCCTTGTCTGTCTATATTACCTATGATTCCAATCTTATCTTCTTAACTAGTTACAAATAGACATAAAGTGGATACACTGGTCATGTACCTCCTACTTTTTATATGATCCAACTATAATCTCTTCTATATATCCATAATTAATCAAAATAGAAATGAAAATTTCCTTCTATATGTAATCCCCACATGGACTATTACCAGAAACCTTTCACTTAGTATTCCTAGATGGAATAAACTAAACTTCATATCATAATTCCTTACTAAATGATGTTAAATTGAATGGATTAGTCTTATCATATGACCCTTAATATATGGGTTTTTGTTTTTATTAATACGGATATGTTTGATTCATCAATGAGGTTTAATCATAATTCTCTTAATATAGTTCATTTCACATGAAATTAAACTGCATGGAATAGGTCCTAAGCGTATGACCTTAAAATGAACACCACAGGTCCTGAACTCATGACCTTAAATACAAATTCCTTTTTTCATAGTTTCAGGACCGTAAAATTCCCCATAATTATCCTTTTCAAATAACCTTAAAAGGTACGATGTGCATTTTTATATAGAACCAAACTATATAGATTATAATTTCCTATATAGGGATATGTAAGAATCCACTATCATGGTCCTAATCACAACATCACAACACATACAACCTCCCAAGATGGTTATAAATTCTATAGTGTTTAGTTTGGGGGATTTAAACCACATTAGAAAGAGTTGAATGGATAACCTCAGACACATAAAGATATTCACATCAATGAATGATGATGTTAAATTTCATTCATAGAGTTAACTATCCTCACACTGATATTTTGAAAGGACTCACAAAATGAATTAAATATAAATAGAGTTATTAACTAGGCATCCTGACCCTTAACGGTGAAGTTCACATTGAGTTATTCATGGTTTGAATTTGGTTTTAATCTTTCTCTAGAAATATTTAAGGAAGTTTGAAATGCTTTTGAGTTGTGTTGAACAACCTCAAAGTGGTTTTAAATCATTCTATGAGTAATAAGAATAAATATAGAATTCGATTGTTGACACTAAAAATTTGAAAATTCATAGTTCATAAGACATTATAGATGTGTTATATTACTTTGGAAAATGACTATAATAATTTATTGAATTCTATATGACATTTTATTTTCTGTATGAATTTGAGTTACTTTTGAGAATGAATTTCTATATTGCACATATGAATCTTCATTAGTGTGTATGAAATTATTGTACCATGTAATACTTTGAGTCACTATATATAAGGAATTTTTGGGTTTATATGACATTACATGTCATATAAAATAGAAATTCTACTAGGTGTATGACATCGTTATATATCAAATATAACTTTGGAGTTTTGTATGAATTCATGCCTTATAATATTTTTGATAATTATACTGACTGAAAAAGAAAAGATTCTAAACATTAATATTTTAAATGGAATTAAACATTATGATTATATATCTGATCTTCAATACCTTAAACAACACATATATGATTTGATTCAATCTGGGAAATCCGAAATAGAAAAGAGTTGATTACTACAAAATATTATTAATGTTTTATTCTCGTTTATTTAAAAAAATCGTGTTGATTAAAACTGATTTTTCTAAAGAATAACATCCTAAAAATATTTATGGAATATTTGTGTGGTGATGGTTTTCTATTATCTAGATAAAATAATCACTTTATTATATCAATACAGTAATTTTTGTAGAGTTTTTGAGTGTGGATATTTAATTTGTTTATCTTTTATGATTTTTTTAGTGAAGTGTTGTTTGTGATAATTACTGACAGAAGAAGATGTCTTTTAAGCTATTTAAATGTAGTAAATAAGGTGGGTTTTCCTGAAATTTATAAAAAAGTTTTTTTAATTATTTTTTGAGGTTTTGAGTTGTAGGAGTTTTCTAAATGTGTTTTTATTTATAATTTTTTTGAATAATGAAATAAAGGGTATTTTTTAAAATGTATTAGAGAAATGAAGTTGCTGAAACAAAATAATATTCATGATTATGGTTCATGTGTTTTGAGTCTAACAAAATGAGGAAATGAAAAGGACCACATATCATTATTCTATTGAGAGAAGTCTCGGTATGATGAGCCAGAATTAATATTTCATGAATTATTTTAATTCTATAAATTCTGGGGTATTTGAATATGAGGATATTCTAGAGAGTAATATGGTGTGCTTACAGAGTTGAGTGAAGAACTATGTATTGAAATATCAAGATAAATAGATCCTAAATGATGATATTAAATAAGACAAATAAAATTTATAGTGCTGTGATAATTTAATGAATTATGGTTGAGAATAAGTTTTAAAAAAAATATCTAAAATTCATTCTAAATGAATTTGAGAAAGCCTGATCAATAAAATTAAAAAATTAATTTATTGTGATTGAGGTTCTTGAAAATATGATAAAATTTCAATCTAATCATCTTGTCAGATCAAATAGGATGATCATAATTATTTTTTCATAAACGTTGATTCATAAGTGGTTATTCTCATTCTAGATTATTCACTCTATAAACAATAACATGTTGTGTAATTACTATGAAAATGATGGAAAACCTAGGCTATATGATGATACTATTCCAACATAATTTTATTTTATAAAAAAAAATACAGTTTCAAATTTTTCATTCGAGATAATAGCAGGATTCAATAAAGAGTGGAAACTCACACTAGGTTTGAAAATTGTAATGAATTATTGTGTGTATTGTTATTTTTATTTATATACTCTTAAAGGTAAGGGAAAATTAAATATTTGATATGATTCTAATATAAAAATTTCTTAAGGTTTGTTTCATGGGATGATATTTTAAGAGAATTAACACTAATTCACCCCCTACTTGGTTGTTCACCCATTCAGGAGGAATCTCAAAGGGAAGATCCAACCTCCCATCATATTAACCAATGGGAAACCTAAATTTTTGTTGGTATGTCCCAGTGATTGTCTTTCTTTAGAAATCAGGTCCACACCGACTAGAAAAATGCATCAATGTAGGGTATATTGGAAATAAAAATTCACAAATGAAAATATAATTCTAACTTTTTCATTATAAATTCACTATGTGAATACAAATAAATATTTGAGAAACCAAAATAATACTTCATTAAATCATTATATATGTTTCATATAACATTCATTTCAAAGAAAACATTGTAATAAATTATTAATCAGTCATAGTTGTGGAATAAAATGGTGTTTCATGAAGTCACCTATCAAAAATCGATGAATCTGATGTGAAATGGTGTTATTCTAACAATGGAGATGAGTATAGATCCTTGGAAGAATATTTAAACCCCTAAAACGTTGATAACATAAGTAAAAAATTATATAAGTGGAAACACCATGACGACATCTCTATTAAAATGAAAGAATATGGAAGAATAATTATAAGAAAGAATTATATGATTTGTAAGGATATACATTGATGAATCACTCTACTTTAATGAAAATTCATTAAAATGATGCATGAATATAATGGAGATTAAGGGGAAGGGTATCATTATAATTGTTCTAAATGTGGCAGTAGAATGAGGGTAGGCCTCATATAAAAATCATTTAAAAAAACAAAAAAAATAGGTTTTAAAGGGGTGCATGATGTAGATGAAATGTTATAAAAACAATACACAAACCATACATTTTCTATTAAAAATATGTTTTTAGGATGAAATGTCAAAGAAATAGTGCATCAAATATGCATAATATAGTGGAATCTCTTTTGACATGTAATGTTTATATGTAGGTCTAGAAAAATCATGAATCAACCATGAATCATGGAAATTATATCAAAATTTTAAAATTTCACACCAAACACAAATAAAATACATAAAAAATAAGTACATGAAAAAAATAAAAAATATTAATTTTTTGGGTGTCATAAATCTACTAACAATTACACTTTTCACCCATATAAAGGCTCTCAAAAATTTTTTAATGTAATTTCACTTTATTCAATAATAAATAGTCTCACTTATTTGAAAATATAAAACAAATTAGTAATATTTCATAACTTTTAACTATATCCACCTATAGGGATTTCTGTAACATATTATTATTTATATTACCCTTTAAAAATAAGAAATCTCAAGACCAATTTATCATTGAAAAAAATCAAATTATCACTCAACAATTAAGTAGGCAAAAAAACTCAATAAGAAAATATAGCAATAAATATTCAAAAATGCAATGATTTTTTTTCAAAATTCTCATTTATAATCAACCAAACCAATGATCAATACACCCAATTGGTAATATTACCTATAATTTAATTTCAAATTACCATATTTAAATATCTTAATCTTGGAAACCACTCACACACATAGACAATACACCCATAACTCAAAATATTCAATTTCACACAATCCAGACACATCATATTCCAAATTTTAATTCACAACATCAATCACTGCTAGAATGAAAATAATTGTAAATAATCATCTATTATAAAGTTTTAACATATAGAGAAATATAATAAAAATTTAAATTTTTACCCATATTTCTCTAAAAACCCAATGGTCCATTTAAAATATAAAAATCATTCATTTTAGTCAAAATACAATAAAAACTAAATAAATGTGAATAAAATTAAATCCTTTTTTAGTCAATTTGTATCCCAAGATCATATAAATATAATTCAAATTCAAATTATTTTATAATTAAAATAAACTAGAGTCATCATGAAAATATATTTAGACATAGCTAGACATCACATAGTTCAAAAAATGCAATCAGTTTACGTTTTTGGATCTCTACAAAATAATTAAAATTGTCATATTTATTACATTATATATACAATTTCAAAACAACCCCTTGTAATAACTCATGTTTAGATATATCCTAAATAAAAACTTTAAACATAATATTAAATTAAATCATCATAATATAAGGAACCTTCCATTTCAAACAACACCCCTTACCAAACATATTTAAATCCAAACAACAGAAATGATAATAAAAAATTAAACAAATTTATAATAATGTATACCACCACACAATAGTACAGATACCGATATAAAGTAATAAGAGTTTAATTCACACCATTAAAAAAATTTCCATAAAAATACCCACTCAATCAAACAAATAGGCTAAGATTTATTAAATAAAAATCATAAAAAATATCCTAAAAATAATGAAAAGAACTCAAAAAAATTTAGACTCTAAATATCTTATATTTTTTTCAAAATCAAACACATCATAAGACTACTTATATATATGTAAAAATATTTAATCATCGAATTTACACCTCCTTTAGACCCAAAAATGTTATTTTATCATCTATTATCTCAAATTTGAACTTTGAGTTTACCTACAAAAAAACCATTGATACTTACACACAATGTAAATATGTAGGGTGTGAGAAAAAATTTACATTAAGAAACCAAAAAATCTATATAAAAATTGTTTTTTTTGAAAAAAAAAAACCATCCTATACTAGAGTGAAGTACAAATATACAATGTACTCATTTAATTTTATAAAATCAAATAAAAAAGATACAATAAGATTTAGACATCCCTTTTAAAACCAATGTCATTCCAATATGTTTCATCAATGAAAAATATCATATAAATGAACATGGATAGAGAATTTAAATTAAAAGGATTTTAGAATTAAATAATTAATATAAATGAAACATAATTTATAAAAATTATATTTTTACATCCATGTATAAATGAAATTTCTTGATAGTTTAAAAGAATACCTTTTAAGAATTCTTAAAACACATTTAAAATCCAACACTTTTGAACATGTTAAAATGATTTTATTTACATGAATGTTTATAATATAACCATATAAATACCAAATAATAAAGTGATCCCATTAAATTAAACATCAAAAATGTCTCTAGAATCATTGGATAATATACTAGGTCTAAAGGAACTATCTAAGACTTAAATTGGTAGGAACAATTAGCTAGAATGTGATGTGATCCTATGTATACATACACCAAAATATATCTAATGAGAGTTATAAAGTGTAGAATTCCATAATTAGATAATAATAGTCCACTAGATGAAACAAGCCAAAGTTAATCATAAACTAGTATAGAAATCATCTATAAATAGTGGTGATAAAACATAACACTGTATCATTTCAATATAAATATAACACATTAAATTAAAAAATCAATTTACTATGAATAAAATTTAAAGATTCAACCCATTTTCACGTATATATCATAATTACATTAATCCACATAGCATAATATAATTACATGTTTAAAATAAATAACCTCAAGGTAATAACTTGAATATTGATAGAGAAATCACATAAAAACTCATATTATTCTAGGAATAATGTGACTTTCTCTTAGAAAGTATCAATAAATTAATATTATGCATTATCTATATATTATAAAAAATAATTCAATAAAAACAATTTTTATTATTTTTTTCATAATAACATGTGTGTCATTATATCAAACATGCAATGTGAAACTCTTTTATGAAAACATAACTTAGAATTTTCCACAATAAATCTAATTTTTAATTCCAATGAAAAAACATGGGAATCCAAAATAATAATTTACGAAACCATTTTATATATCTAATATAACATTTATATCAAATAATTCATCATTATAAATCTTAAATAACTCATTGGTACATAAAAAATTCAATTTCATTGAACTACCTATTAGAAATCTATTAATATAATGATAAATAACATTATTCCACCAATAGAGATGAGGATAAATACTTAGATAAGGATTATAATAATTAAAATTAATAAAACCCAAAAAAAAAATTATACCAATATGGAACTTACATTTTTCATAACCACAAAAGGTAAATAATAAGAAATAATAATCAAGGATAATAAGTGGGGAGGTGATTTTGAATAGAATACCATAAGGATCCCTATACATTGATAAATAATCATCTAAAATAGTAAAAATTTTAAAGGAGTGGAAGGGAGAGGGAATCCTTAGAAGTATCCTGAATGTGGGAGTGAAATAAGGTGACACCTACTTTAAAAAGGACTTAAATTAAAAACACTAAAAGGTATACATATATTGGATGCATGGTTAGAAAAAAAATCACAAATAATTTATTTTCCATGGGAAAGACATTTTAGGAATAAATGTTTGTTATAAAGTTTTGATAGACCATGAAAAAACTATGAAAACAAATCGTGTTGAGATATATGGTTAGATAAACTATACATCAACTATTACTGAGCTAACTGAATTGTTTTTTCTGATATGATGGTATTAGATTTAGGCTTTGAAAAACTGTATATCAAACACAAAACCTTGTGAAACTCATGAAATAACTATTTGATATGTTTTTAATATATAAATATTTTTATTACTTTCCTTAGTGTTTGGAGGGAAATTTTAAAAAAATTAATTAATTTACATGCTTCACAGTTAATGAACGGTTTCTCTAACTATGTATTTAAAATCGACATACTGAAAAAATATTTTTAAAAGATCTTTCAAGGTTTAGGCATGGTTTATATAACATTGAATATGAACCCTACATGTATTCATGTTTTTTGGAAAGCTTATAATACCATATATCTAAACCATATACCCAAAAAAATTAATTCGAATAGAAAATACATGGTTTGTACACATTTTGTCTTACCATTCATTAAATATGTGGATCCATTTAAAACATTAATATATTTAGTTTAATATCTTCTTTTTATATGGGGCCTCCCCTAATTTCACTCCCAAATTTAGGATAATTCTATAAATACCCTCCTCCTTTGACTCCTTCATATTATGTCCTCCTTTTGATGATTTTTTTTATCTAAGTAGACTGATTCCTCATGGTGTGACATTCCAAATCATGTCCACCCTTCTTCCCCTTCCTTATTCTTCCATATTATTTCCCTTTCATGGAGTTTGTATCTTATAGTTTCCTCTTATCCAAATTTTAATTTTTAGTTTCATCATTTTAGGGATTATAATATTCATATAATTATCTCACCTAATCTCTCTGGAACAAATTACACTATTTAAAATTATATTCATCAATTTTTAGTAATTTTTTAGCTAAATCCATTTTCTTATGAAACCATGAGTTCTTGTTGACTTATAATGATGTTTTATTTGAAATAAATGTTATATTGGATATCAATTATGATTTAATGAAGTTTTTGTTTAGTTTATAATGTTTTTAATTATATTTACAAAGATTATTTACCAAGGAAAAAAAATATAAATTCTATTTTCATAAAAGAGTTTAATGTGTGGTGTTTCCTAAAATCTTACATAAATATTTTGTGGAAAAATTATCATTTTTTTGGATTAATTTCTTATGATTTATAAAGAAAGGTTAACATGATTTTATTATGGTTTTCTAAAGATAAAATCCTATTTTGAATGAAGTTATGTGAGTTTTTAGGTGATTTATCTTCTATCCTTAAAGATATATCCATTGATGTTAGTTATTTGAAGCTTTTCATTATATTTTTCATATATATTTCTGAAAATTTGATATTGATGTTAAAATGGTTGTTTCATTATAGGGTTCTTGGATGTGAAAGGTGAGTTTATCTGATGTATTATATTATATTGATATTGGAATGATGATTTTTTTCTCACCTATATTCAGGAAAATTCATCAAAAACCTTAGGTAGATAAATGGTAATTTTAGAGATGAGTGATACACTTATTGATGATTATTCTCTGGGTAATGTTCCTAGTGTATGATTACACTCTAAATAAAGGTTTTTCAACCTAATAAGGCTAGTTAATAAAATTCAATTGTAATTTTATATATCATTAAATCAAATGTGAATAGATAATTCTACCCAAGAAAATCCCTAGTTTATCACCCTACAATTGTGGAAATTACCACATGATGTTTGACACTTGGTTGATGTTTAATTTTTTTTATTTTTTCTTTTTTTTTATTTTTTTATTTTTTTTTATATTTTGATACTCAAAAGTTTCATAGTAATAAAAATTATTTTATAGTGTTCATATGTTTTTTATTTTAAAGGTGTTTTAATAATTCTTATAATTTATTCTTTTAAACCATCAAGGATTATTTTAGCTATAGAAGAAAATTTATAATTTTTAAAATGGATAACTAATTTCTTTTACTTACATATTTCAATCTAAAAATATTTATCTTATAAAATTCTACTTTTATACCTTTATAAGTTGTTTTACCTTGATAAAATATGTTGTAATGAACTTTTTTAAGATAAAATCAGAAATGTGATTTGATCTTGTTATTTTATTTGATAAAATGAAATTAGTAATTGTTTTATATTTATTTCAAACATAAATGGCGTGGTTTATTTCCTAAAGTGATTTTTATCAATAGTTTTATATTTTAATCAATTTTTTAGCCTTGGTTTATTATGTGAAGGTAAACATTAAGTTTCTACTTTACATAATACATGATTGTATAACATATTTGGGTTTAGAAAAGGTTTATAGTAGAGGATTCCTAATTTTCACATAGATATGGGTAATACTATTGAGATTTTTTTGGTTATTTCTTGTATATCAATACCTATAAACTTTTTATCTTTATTTTATTATTGTTTTCATTTAATTTTAGATATTTTAAATAGTATATATCTTGGTTCATGTTGATATGATGGTTTATTTTCATGTATCTCTTGGTTTTACTTATCTTATTTTTTTGGATGTTAAAATAATTAAAACCTATTTATTTCATAAGTTTGAAATATACAACATATAAAATGATCATTCAATATTTTAAAGAGGAAATAATCTCTTGTTTTATTTATAAATGGGTGAAATTATTTATAAATAGAAAATTTGAAACCCATGGAACTTGTTTCCTTACCATAGTGATCGAGAAATATATTTGGGTCTTATTATGGGCTGACTTAGGTATCATGATATGATATGATAGGTTTTTATATTTCTATGGTGGAAGAAGATATAATAGAGATTTACTTTGTGTATATAAAGGATACCCAAAATTGGTAAATAAATATTTCTTCTCAAATGAAATTGATTTTTGGGATTTGTTAAACAATTTTATGAATATTGGGTATCTATAAGGAGTAATTCATCGACATCTCAACTTGATTTTTTCAAGGATAAATATTTTAAAATACAAGAGATATAGAGAGGTCCCAATATCTTGTATGAAACCAGGGAGATCCAAGATAGAAGAAAATAATTAAGGGATATGAGAAGAAACTAAAAATGGTTATCACTAATAAAAGATATAGTTAATTTTGAAAAATGAAAATGATTAAGTGGGAGTTGGGGGAATAAAAGATAGAATAGAAATATTAAGGGATTATACACTTTAGTTTGTATGCAATAGGGGATAAAGTATGATTTAGTATACTTAACTAGAAGATATCACTATAATACACTCAAGAGAAAAGAGAGGAGATATGAATAATTTTAAGTGTGAATAATACACCCAAGGAGAAAATATATTACAAAATAAATGGGATCTATAAGTGAAAATAGATAAAAAGTGTGGTGAATTTTGCTTAATCATGGGCCAATGGAGAAAGAGAATATTACATTGAGATTCAATGATCAACCACCTAACATATAATAATGAGGGAAAAATTAAGATCCCACATTCCCTATGGAAATTATATTCCTATAAAAATAATCTAAAAATTGATATAACCTATATTAAATATATTTTTTACATAGGTTAATTTTTTTTGGATGTAAAATATGAAACATGGAAATTCAATATATAATACAAATTATATGTCATAAGTTAATCCTAATATGTGGATTTATTTTACTCATATGTTTTATATGATATTATTTACTATTCTATATGTGTAATTTATGGGTAAATCTACTCAAATTGTGATAAATAAAATTATAAATGAGTATAATGATAATATGAAATATTTTTTGGTGATTCAAAGTGAGGGTAAGAATTGTCTATGACATGAAATTAGTTAGAATATGATTACAATAACTTGTGGTTAAGGTATAGTTTTCATTATATCTTAAGGTTCAATATCATCACTTATGTTTTTTACACATGGAGTAACTCACAAGTTTTCTGAGATGAAAATAAAGAATCTCATAATTAATATGCTGATTAAATTAAAGATTAATTTTAATTGAAACTTAAGATCATTTGACTTTATCATAAATTTAGGATTATATATCATTTTATAATGTCTCATATGATGGTATGTTAATGTAAATTATTTCTACTTCTACTCATTAAAATGGTGGTTGTGTATTTATGTTAGAATCTAAATGGTAATATTGATATTAGAATTTTTTATTTAGAATATTGAAAATATATTTTTACGCTAAAATTAATAAAAAAATAGGTGTTCATTGAACATATATCTTAGATTTATTTATAATTTTTTTAAAGTTTCATTAGATGGATTGTTTAAAACACTAGAATTTTTTTATGACGATAATGTAATGGGGTATATATGGTTTTATAAAGAAGTAAAATTTTGGAAAAGTCTTAAACTAGTCAAGAGTGACTTTTATGTTTACTTGAATTGAATACTATAGATGTTTATATTTTCCATGATTAACCTTCATTATCAAGTTACCTAACCATGAATTGAGAATTTTTATAGTCTTTAAGTGTCCATAAATTTCATTAAAAAACACCAAAAATATTGATGATAATGGAGGAAACCTATAATGCTAGTGATCTAAACTATCTATGATAACAAAAATAACTAAAATTGATAAATAATAAAAGTTACCATGAAGTAAAATTAAAGTCACACTAATTATGACTCTGTATTGAAGTGGTTATAATAATATATTCATCCATGCATGATAAATTTATTTTCAAAAAACCATAAGGGAGTAATTATGTTAAAGGACTCCACTGATTGTGCTTTAATATGGATATTATTTTTTATACTGATTAGTGTATTTTTTTAAAATTTTATTAGGTCTAGGTATGGAAAGTTAATAGGATAAAATTATAATGAAATATGGGATTAAATAAGTAATATTATGTTAAAATAATTTAACAATAAAATATAAATTTTATAATTAAAGCGTGAAGTGATTATTGAATATTATTGATGATTCATAATGTTTTATAAGGGATAGGTATAATCACAACATATTATATGGATGAGAAAATATAAATTGATCATGAAAAAAATATTGTGTGAAATAAATGGAAATTTTTTTACATAACATTAATTTGATTTCTTAGATATGAGGAAAATATTTAGTAAAGGAATCTCCAGAATAAAAGAGTTACATGGAATAAAGAGTTGGTGTTAAGTTGAGTGATAACCACATGGAAAAATGTTCTGTTGAGAAGAAAAATATGAGACTATTTTTATTTAGTAGACATCATGTAACTACAATTAGTAGAGTATATAAATAATTTTAAAACACAAAAACATGGGTAAATAATGTTTCATTGAGTAAGAATTGTTTAAGGAACTAGGTATTATTTAATAAGTTCCTATGAAAATCAGGTGGGTGAGAAAAACTAAAAATACCACTGAACATATTTACGTAAAGCGGAACTAAGGTGATATGTTAAGTAAAGTTTTTCTGATTTATTTAAAATTAAATATATCCTTAAAATAATATTTATTGGTTTTATATGTGAAAATTTCCAATGAGGTAATTATATTTTTAAATAGTTAGTTTTTGATTACGAATATTTATAATCTTAGAGAATGTAACAAAAAATGGAAAATTTTGTTGATCATAGAACCATATGTATTCTTGGGAATGTAAATATTTATAAGATATGTAGTTAATTGAGATTGTGGTGTATGGAGTTGATAATGACATGGAATGTGGTGAGTTTGGAATTCTAGAATGCACTTTTAACAAATGGAATGATCCTATGATCTATTTGGAATGGTCCTATGATGAAATTTTTTCATAAAATTTTTATTGATATCTTGAGATAGTGAAATGATTATAATTATGAAAAATTAGAGTATATATAAAAAATAATAAGAGTAACCTACATAATATATTTATTGATAGGGGATGAAGTGAATATTTGAGAGAATATAAGAGAGTTACATTATTGAATCTAAATATATCTTGTAAATAATGTAATAATTTAGATCTTTCATAAAAAAAATTATTTAATAAATGAAGTGTATACTATGATGAATATGTTATACAGACTCATACACATTCATGATGGATAAGATAGTCACTGGTGCTCCAACTTACATACTTACTCTTTATGGAATATTCTATTTATATTCATTAAATATTTTTTTGATGAATTTTAGCTATGTATGTACATCATCTCATATGTTTATTTAAAATTGGGAGTGAACATTGGGTGCGAAAATGAGTTTAACATAAAATCATTATAAGGAAGTTCATCTAGGATAGGATTTACCTCTCTAAAACATATCATTAGAAGTTCTCGATTATCATTTTCAAATTATTAATGAGTTTTATATGTTTCATTAATTATTCCCCATTTATTTCAACCATGAAAATTATATGTGTCCCTCTATTCATTATTTTCTAGTCAGTTTATGTGGGTTGAGTAATAGGATGAATTAGATTAAAATAATGAAAGAGATAAATCAATGACCCTATTATCATTGAGTTTAAGATATAAATGGATTATGATAAGATTAGTGGAATATAAAATTATGAGTTAATTTTTAATTGGCTACACACTAATCCACCCCTCCCAACCAGGTTGAATCTCAATAGTTAGTTGCACCGACATAATTGAGAATAAATTGTAGTTGATTCCTTTATCTAGCAATGACCATTATCCTATAATGAATTTTCCCATTCACTAATTGTATAAAAATTGATAAAATAAGAAAATATATTATATTAAGATTAATTTTATAATAAATAGAAACTCATATGGGTTATGCACCACTTATAAGAATATATATATCAGTTGTTGACTCTGATCAAGAATAAGAATCCAAATTATGAAGTTGACTTAATGATATGGGATGAATTCAAAATAATTTTATTCAACAAATATTTTTCTTGTTACCTCTATATAAAAATATAGATATAATTTATTGTGTTCGTGGAAATATTTGATTAATATATTTGGACTTGTGAAGATTCAAAGAATTTTCAAGGTACACTTATAACATTATCAGTGACCTTCAGAGAAAAATTTATTAGTTATTTAGTGGTTTAAAAATGAGTTTCTAAAAAACTAGATATTTGTAACTTTAGGAGACACTAAGAGGTTTTTTGATGTGAAATCAAGGTAAAAAATAGATACTAGTGAATCTCAGTAGTATTAAATACTTAGAGATAAAAATAGAGGAATATAGCTTTATGATGGTAATTGGAATGATCGTGATGGGAAGGAGATAATGTTGCCCAAATTTTTTAAATATAGTAAGAAGGACCAAGGTAATTGTCTCAAGATATTCATTAAATTATTTATGTGTGTAACAAATTGGACACCATGCTTGTGTTTTTAAAATATATATAATAATTCGAAAAAATATGATGGATAATAATAATCTTACTCTAAATAAACCACATATGGTTTAGTGATTCAATTACATGGATATTACAATTACTCTATCAAATGAATTGAATTATGGTCTCTTGAAGAAATTTTATTCCACCATTCAATGATACTAAGATAAAAATTATAGATGTATTCCATCACCATTACTATGTTGGGTCAATAAAATTATGTGGTGAAAAGTGATTTCCTTATCCACTAAAAAATGGAAAATTTATCATTTGATTATAGTCTAGTGAATTATTTCATTTCTTTAAATTTTTATAAAAATATATAATTTTCCACAAACATCTTAGAAGATATGTTATTAGTTAAAAAATATAACGGTATAATTATTTCCTTCCAAATATATAACTATTTCCCTAATTAATATTTGTGGGAAGATTATTCTAAAAAATCTAAATATTATTTAAATAGTTTATTTAAATGAATTTTTTTTACGTGGACTAATTGTCCTTATATTGAATAATTAGTAACTATTCAAATAAGGAAAATCCATTTCCCATCCCAAAAAACACCACATGCTTCTAAATTAATTCAATGAGACTTATGAAACTTATTTAACAAATCATTCACAAATATAGGCCATGCTACCTCATATTTAAGTATATTTTTCACAAATTATTGGGACAAAGGAAAATATAAATATTAATAATATAATTATTTTGAGGAAATGTGTTAATATATTCCCAAAGATATTTTGTTTTTCTTATACTAGATAAAAATATAGAGTTATCATTTGAACTCATACCTAGTGTAATGACCATAATCAAATTATTTTTATTATGAAAGGAAAATGAACTATAGAGGAGAGTTACAAAAAAAGTCCATGGGATACATAGGACTAAAATAGTTCAAACAAAGAGCATCACAAATAATTATTCTAAATCCCTTATATGGAAAATTCCCTATACAATTAAAGAAAGTAAACACATCATTCAAAGGATCTTTGAAGGCAAGGTAGTTCGATGATCTATTCCCTTTGTTCCAAGTGTGAGTGATCTCTAAGATGTCATGCATACTCTTATAGGTAATGATGTCATCATAATTTGGATATTGCTGTGTTTCCCTTTGAGAACTATTTTTTAAGTGTTTTGATTTCTAAAATTTAATTCTATGGAAGATACACTTGGTAGAACTAAATGGAAAAAACTCCCCCTTTCACTATGGATGTCTATATTAATTCCAATGAATGTTATTTTATCAAATACATTTGGATAGAAGTTATTAAATGTAATTCATAACTTTTTCGTTTGAAGAAGTTATCTCATTGAATGTAGGTGAACAATGGTTGTTTATTGGAAAAATCCAAGAAAATATTATGTGTTAGAATGAAGGAGGAACATTCATCACAATCCCTGTCACACCCCGACCTATGTGTTTGATTTATTTAATTATTTTTATCCTTTTGAATATTTTTCTTGGGGTCCCGGGTGAGTCCCGGAAGAAATCATCGAGTTTTAAAAAACAAATGTGTGTTTTGGGTTTGACGTCGTTCGATGCACGGGTAGAGCGCGACGTCGTGCGGCTTCGCCCATGCAATTTCTTGGCATTTCGTTAATTTTTATTATTATTAAAGATGATATGAATTCATTTATTATTTTTATCTTATTATTAAGGTTATTATTATTATTATTATTATTATTTTATTTTTATGTGTATTATTATAATTATTATTATATCTTCTAATATAATTATTATTGGGAAAATAATTTGACAAAACTTATTTTTCTTTTTCTTTTTTTTATTTTTTATTTTTTTATTTTATTTATGGATGGGAGATTAGGGTTCGGTGCATCAATCCCCCTCCCCCGTTTTTTTTTCTTAATTCATTCCGTAGCCTGTGTGTCGCCCCCTGTTGCCCACTCCCCTCATCGCCGGAGCACCCCCCTGGAGCCTCCTTCTCCCTTCAGCGTTCCAGCGCCCTGTCGCCCTCTGCCTTGCGTCGACTTCCCAACAGATTTCCCCTGTCCCAGATGCGCCTCCTCCTCCTTCAGCACCTCCCTTCGCGCAGCTCCCTATTCCAGCCCCATCCAGCACCCCGGCTGCCTGCAGGCCTCCTCGCGCACGCTTCCTTCCCCCTTCAACCCAGGCCGCCGCCCCTGCACCCCAGGCCGCCGCCGCCGCCCCTGCACCCTAGGCTGTCGTTGCCTCCTCTGCACCCGAGGCCACCACACCACCCTCCGACCAGCCTTCTTCGGTTGCGCCTCCTCCAGCATCGCCCTCCCCTCCCGACCTCTCCGGCCTCCCCTCCAATAGGCGCCTTCCTCTATCCACCGCCGTCCATCCGGCCCCGGCCTCCTCCAACCCTAGCCGTAGACCCTCCTTTCACCGGCCGCACCGACCACCCCATGTCCCGACCATCCCATTCCCGTCATACCGTCTCCTTCCGGACTTCCCTCTTCCCCCTCCGGTAATCTTTCCCCCCAAATTTTTGGGTGTTGTTGTGCTTTAGGGTTGCATTCTTGAGTTTTGATGATTTCACTTTCTTATTAAATTAATTTGGAGCAATTGTGAATTGTTTTGCATGATGAAAATTTCTTTTGATTTGGTTCAATGGGCATTTGATTTGTTAATGTTGTGTTTAGGTGGTGTTAGTTTACGTATTCTTTTTGAAAACTCACTTTGGGCTATTTATCAGCGCCGATAAATTGTGCAGTTGTGTATTTGAAATTGTTGTGGTGAAGTTGAATTTTTGGTGGTGTCAAAAACGTGTTTAGTCTTAAAAGTGGTTTTGAAAAGGTTTTGGGTATTTGAATCTGTGTTTTCTCTTTGAATTGGTTCGATATTTTTTTTTTAAATGGTTTTTTAAATAATGTTGATGGTGTGAGTGGTGTTTTGAAAATGTGTTGAGGTGGTTCTTTCAATTTGTTTACTCGTTTGGGTTGTTTCAAGGCTTTGTTTGTGTAATTTTAGTTATTTTGTGTTTGTTGCAGCGCGTTTGCAAGATAACCTTGCGAGACTGTGGTCGTCGACGTGCGCGCGTTTGTGCAGTTGTGCGAGGCACGACACACCTCTGTGTTTGGACAGCGAGCCGAGGTAGGTCCCCCACTACACTTACCTTTAGATTTAGAATTTATTAATTTCTTGATGTTTTATTTATTTTAATAAATTGTAAATAATATAATATAATAAATTTTTATATGATTATTTGGTGCGAAAAGAGCTGTTTATTTTATACCGAACACTTGGAACATTTTCTTGACGAGCGGACACCCAGTATTGAAAGAATGCATGTTTTTACATTAAACATAATTTACAGAATTTCAAATGTACTTATAGTTTTAAAGATATATGATTTCTTCTGAACAAGGGTTTTGGGTTTTCTCAAGAAATGAGATTTTGCTTTAAAATTGGTGAAGGCCATTTTGGAACTTTAATAAAATAAATTATTTTGGAAAACCCACTCAGGGGTGATCTTTAGTGTGCGTTGATTACATGACTTGTGTGTGATATTTGGGCATCATGAAGGATTGATTTAAATTGTGGACGCACCCCTTTTTAGTGTATGTGTTGACATGGGAACCTGGCATATTGAGTGAATCTTTTGAGAACGATTGTTGCACTAGTTTAGAATACGCACTGGCTAGTGGCCCCATAGTAGGGGAATACTAAGTTATTTCTGCTATGGGGATTGGGTCCCTCGGTAAGGCCATGCAGGGCTCTACCGGGTAGTAATATGGGCGTTATGACGTCGTCGAGTTTGGGCATGCCATCAGGATGAGTCAGATGTATAAAATGTTCTGGATTGTTCATGATCTCTTAGGTTCGACCCATGTTTTCTTTTAGTGTTTATTTGTATGTGGCGGCCGATTAAAAGGTCTAGTTTGGTTGCTGGCCTCATGTGCCACTTTTTCCATTGCCCTTAGTGTGCATTGTGTGTTGTGTGTGGTTTTCCATTTGACCAACAACTAAAATTTGGATTTCTAAATTGTTCTCAAAAGTTTTTTAAAATGTGATGCATCTGTTTCTTGGAAACACTAAGCTTGTTCTTAAATTAAAAAGGGCAATGGAATGTTACTTGTTTTAGAAATTAAAGCGTGTGTGGAAACCAATATTTTATATAATTTAGTTCAAACCTGGAATTGATAATTTCTTTATTTAATGGTATGTGCATTGGGAATAGAATTTGTCAGTACTACCTACTGAGTTTTAATACTCACTCCTATAGTGTTTTCCTGTTTTTAGTTTCTGTTGCAGGTTGACTTGAGCTCTCTCATTATGGGCGAGATTTGTTTGTGGACTAGTGGGCGACTCTCGAAGTCATCAGGATTTTTTGTCCGTGGTCAGGTTAGTTTGTTTTTATTGGTCGTTCTTTCTTTTTGTTTTGTTTATTCACTTTCTGTTTTATTTTCCTTATGCTGCTTTATTTATTTTATCAGGAGAAATCATTACCTCTTGCTCTCTTTTGATGCCCTGGTGCTTGTCGCCAGCCCGGGAGGATCGGGAATTCCTTTCGAGCCATGTCATGGGCCGGCTCGGGTGACTGTTTCAGGGTTGACCCGGGTTAGTTCGTGACAAAATGGTATCAAAGGAGGTCGGCTCTTGATCAGACCTTGTTTTTCAGAGCTCCCATTGTTATTTGGGGTTGTCATGGTAGAAGGAGTAAAATTGTCGGGACTCGGGGCATACGGGTGAGAAGGACGTCATGAACCCTTTCTCGTTCCGAACCTCGGGTCACCATGAGATGTTCGGGTTGTTGGTGTCTTTTTGGTCCCTTTGACTTGTTTTATATTTGAAAATGAAATCGGAGTTCGGAAAGTGACCTCCGTGAGCTCGCAAGGTCTGCAAAGCCATGTGGAGTTGGGGGATTTTCCCTAGAATTCTCTCAGTGAAGATGGTGTGACTAGCGTATGGCCGCCAACCATATATTCGAGTCGCCCATCATCGCTAGTTTCCCCCAAGTGAATCGTTTGAGTTTTCCTTCATTCTGAAAATTATTTTGTAAAGTTTTATTTTGGAAATTGTGAAAAGTTGAAATTGAAATGGAAATGGCCATGTTTTTATTATGTTCTTTGTTTCTTTGTTCCTTAGTGTTCACCCCCACGACAGTTTGATGGATGCCCAAGGTGCAGCTTCGGGTGGTGCACCCCTGGGAAATCCTCCAGTTGATCAGCCCATAGACTATGTTCTGGAGTTTCGGAAGTTGAACCCTCCTCTCTTTTATGGAAAAATAGAACCTCTTGTGGTAGAGGAGTGGTTGCAGAAGATTGAGAGGAAGTTCAGTTTTGTTGGGTTTCTTGAGTCTTTAAAGGTGAAGTTGGCTACCTTTATGCTTGAAGGCCCAACTTGGAAAGTGTAGAAGTATGTGTCTCGAAGAAAACCTCGAGAATATCTCACATGGGATTTTTTCAAGTCATCTTTCATCCAACAATGCTTCTCTGAGTTGACGAGGCTGTGGAAGAGGATGGATTTGTGTTGTCTTCATCAGGGCGTTGAATCGGTACTGGAATTCCATCGAAGTTTCATAGACCTAGTTTTGTATAATCAGTGTTTTGTTGCAAATGATCCCTGGAAGGCTTGACAATTTGAGTCTGGACTCCGACCTGATATGTGATCGAAAGTGGAAGAGCTCAACCTAACCACCCTCTCGGATGTTGTGGGGCAAGCCTTTTTGACTGAAGCTGGGTTAACAGGAGGACTTGAGGTGGCGAATCCTCCAGCTTTGGGAAGCAGTGAAGAGGATGGTGATAAGAATAATGAGAAGCGACCTAATGCTAGTGGTGCTGGTAGAGGAATCAAGAGACCTTCAGACCTTCAGTCATCTTCCTCACAGCGCAATGCATTGATCTGTCACTAGTGCGGTAAGCGGGGGCACAAGAGGCCATTGTGCCCGAATGTTCTGAAACCCTGCTGCACTTGTGGACGTCTCAGTCACTTACAGTGATTCTTCCAGTGTATTAACAAGAAGCGTGTTGAAGCCAGACCTAGTTCATCGAAGGTCACCCCATCCCGTCAGCAGGAGTAGGGCAATGTTTAGGGATCAGTTCGAGGTTTCCTATTTGTAGTGCTTCTTGGATGTGGTAATCGTCTTTTGTAGCGTTTTGCAGTGTTTCCTTTTTTTCAGTTGTAAGAATGGTTGTGGTTGAACCTTTTTAAAACTTTTATTTTATTAGAATCTGTTTGGTGAAGTTTTGGTTTTTGTGTTATGTTTGGGGATTTTTGAAGCCTGACTGCGAGGTAGGAGATGCTTCAATTATCGGTGCTCCAGCCATAGGCCTCGGAGTGAAGCTATCGCGTAGTCAAGAGAACCCCATCATTGAAGAAGGTCCTTGGTTTTATCATAGTCCATAGTGTGTCATGTTTTGTGTGTTTTTGAGGGTGCGACGTTGTTGATGGGGAGACGACAATATTTTTGATGCTCTATCAGTTGGGCCCTTCCCTTATTCCCCCCCCCCCCTCATGGTGGGGGTTTATAGTCTGTGTGGAAAGTTATTAAGTTCATTTAATATCATCAGTTCTTATTGTGGGGAGACCCACAGTGGGTCTCGCAGAGTTACACAGAAATTAATTTAGGGTTTTCCTGATCCTTATGGTGGGGAGTCCGTTCGGGCCTCCGCATGTCAGTATCAGAGTTTCTTTTCAAGTATCGTTGGGGGCGAAGGTGGTCTCATGCGGAACCACCTAATTTTGAGTTTTTCCTCTTGACTAAATGTCGATATTGGAGTACACCCAATAGTTTTATTCGATGAAGATTATAGGGATGAGTCTCAGAGGTGATGTAAGTTCGTTCGTTCCTTGGTTGAAACAGATGGTTTCAGTTCATCTTGGTGACGATTATAGTGATCTTGTTTTATGGATGAGTTCTGTGTCATGGGTTTTCAGTGTCTTTTTGGATCGATCAACTGGATGCGCTTAAACTTTTGGGGGTGAGTGAAACTTAAGGAGTTTCATCTTGGGTCTAGATCTTGTTGTGGCTTCCCGGGGGCAGGAAGCATTATGGTGGGGAGAATTGTCACACCCCGACCTATGCGTTTGATTTATATAATTATTTTTATCCTTTTGAATATTTTTCTTGGGGTCCTGGGTGAGTTCCGGATGAAATCATTGAGTTTTCAAAAAAATGTGCGTTTTGGGTTTGTCGTCGTTCGACACACGAATAGAGCGCGACGTCGTGCGGCTTCGCCCATACAATTTATTGGATTTTCGTTAATTTTTATTATTATTAAAGATGATATGAATTCATTTATTATTTGTATCTTATTATTAAGGTTATTAATATTATTAATATTATTTTTATTTTACTTTTTTCTGTATTATTATAATTATTATTATAACTTCTAATATAATTATTATTGGGAAAATAATTTGACTTAACTTATTTTTCTTTTTCTTTTTTTTTTCTTTTTTATTTTTTTATTTTCTATATAGAGGGGAGATTAGGGTTTGGCGCATCAATCCCCCTCCCCCATTTTTTTTCTTTCTTCATTCCGTAGCCTGTGCACCGCCCCTTGTTGCCCACTCCCCTCATCGCTGGAGCACCCCCCTAGAGCCTCCTTCTCCCTTCAGTGCGCCAGCGCCCCATCGCCTTTTTCCTTGCATCAACTTCCCAGTGGATTTCCCCTATCCTGGACACGCCTCCTCCTCCTTCAGCACCTCCCTTCGCGCGGCTCCCTGTTCTAGCCCCATCCAGCACCCCAGCCGCCTGCAGGTCTCCTCGTGCGCGCTTCCTTTCCCCTTCACCCCAGGTCGCCGTCCCTACACCCCAGGCCACCGCACCACCCTCTGACCAGCCTTCTCTGGCCGCGCCTCCTCCAGGATCGCCCTCTCCTCCCGACCTCACCGGCCTCCCCTCCAACCGGCGCCTCCGCTGGCCTTCCGCCGTCCCCGGCCATCCAGCCGGCCCCGGCCTCCTCCGACCCTGGCTGCGGATCCTCCCAGCACCGGCCGCACCGGCCACCCCCTGTGCAGACCAGCCCGTTTCCGTCATGCCGTCTCCGGCCGGACTTCCCTCTTCCCCCTCCGGTAATCTTTCCCCCCAAATGTTTGGGTGTTGTTGCGCTTTAGGGTTGCATTCTTGAGTTTTTATGATTTCACTTTATTATTAAATTAATTTGGAGAAATTGTGAATTGTTTTTCATGATGTGAATTTGTTTTGATTTGGTTTAATGGGTGTTTAATTTGTTAATGTTATGTTTAGGTGGTGTTAGTGTACGTATTCTTTTTGAAAACTCACTTTGGGTTGTTTATTAGTGCCGATAAATTGTGCAGTTGTGTATTTGAAAGTGTTGTGGTGCAGTTGACATTTTGGTGGTGTCAAAAACGTGTTTAGTCTTAAAAGTGGTTTTGAAAAGTTTTTGTGTATGTGAAGCTGTGTTTTCTCTTTGAATTGGTTCGATATTTTTTTTAAAAGTGGTTTTGTAAAAAATGTCGATGGTGTGAGTGGTGTTTTGAAAATGTGTCGAGGTGGTTTTTACATGTTGTTTGCTCGTTTGGGTTGTTTTATGGCTTTGTTTGTATAATTTTAGTTATTGTGCGTTTGTTGCAGCGCGTTTGTGAGATAACCTCACGATACGATGGTCGTCGGCGTCCGCGTGTTTGTGTGGTTGTGCGAGATGTGACACACATTTGTGTTTGGACAGCAAGCCGAGGTAGATCCCCACTGCACTTACATTTAGATTTAGAATTTATTAATTTCTTGATGTTTTATTAATTTTAATAAATTGTAAATAATATAATTTAATAAATTTTTATATGATTATTTGGTGCGAAAAGAACCGTTTATTTTATACCGAACACTTGGAACATTTTCTTGACGAGTGGACACCCTGTATTGAAAGAATGTTTGTTTGGCCTTTAAACATAATTCACATAATTTCAAATGTACATCTAGTTTTAAAGATATATGATTTCTTCTAAACAAGGGTTTTGGGTTTTCTCAAGAAATGAGGTTTTGCATTAAAATTGGTGAAGGCCCGTTTGGCACTTTAATAAAATAAATTATTTTGGAAAACCCACTCAGGGGTGATCTTTGTTGTGCGTTGATTTCATGAGTTGTGTGTGATATTTGGGCATCATGACTGATTTATTTACATTGTGGATGCACCTCTTTTTATTGTATGTGTTGACATGGGAACCTGGCATATTGAGTGAATCTTCTGAGAACGATTGCTACACTAGTTTAGAATATGCACTGGCTAGTGGCCCTATAGCTGGGGAATACTGAGTTATTATTGATATGGGGATTGGGCCTTTAGGTTAGGCCATACAGGGCTATACCGGGTAGTAGTATGGGCATTATGACATCATCAAGTAAGGTTATGCCTTCAGGATGAGTCAGATGTATAGTATGTTCTGGATTGTTCACGATCTCCTAAGTTCGACCCATGTTTTCTTTTAGTGTTTATTTGTATGTGGCGGACGATTGAGAGGTCTAGTTTGGTTACTTAACCCGTATTCCACTTTTTCCATTGCCCTTAGTGTGTGTTGTGTGTTGTGTGTGGTTTTCCATTTGACCAATAACTAAAATTTGGATTTCTAAATTTTTCTCAAAAGTGTTTTAAAATGCAATGCATCCGTTTCTTCCAAACACTAAAATTGTTCTTAAATTAAGAAAGGCAATGGATTGTTACTTGTTTTAGAAATGAAAGTGTGTCTGGAAACCAATATTTTATATAATTTAGTTCAAACCTGGAATTGATAATTTATTTATTTAATGGTATGTGCATTGGGAATCGAATTTCTCAAGCCTACCTACTGAGTTTTAATACTCACGCCTATTGTATTTTCCTATTTTTAGTTTCTGTTGCAGGTTGACTTGAGATCTCTCATTGTGGGCGAGATTTGATTGTTGACTGGTGAGCGACTCTCGATGTCATGAGGATTTTTTTGTCATGGTAAGGTTAGTTTTTTGTGGTTGGTCATTCTTTCATTTCGTTTTGTTTATTCACTTTGTGTTTTATTTTCCTTCTGATGCTTTATTTATTTTATCAGGAGAAATCATTCCCTCTTTCTCTCTTTTGATGCCCTGGTGCTTGTCGCCAGCACGGGAGGATCGAGAATGCCTCTCGGGCCATGTCGCAAGCCGACTCGGGTGACCGGTTCAGGGTCGACCTGGGTTGGTTCGTGACATGCCCCTTGTGGTTGTGATTATGTTCCAAAGGATGGAGTGGTATAGTAAGAAGTGTAGTTACAAATACAATACTTAAAATCCAAAGGAAGGTGTGGGATGTTTCAAAGTTACGATATAATTTAAGGTTTATTGTGTTTTCCTAGAAGCATAGGCTATTAAACCTATAAGAATTGGGGAAAATTCAGTTTATAAACAAACTTATAATTTCCATCCATACCTTGTGTTTTCAACAACCAAAAACACGAATTTCTCATATACACACAATTTATAAACCTGCAATATTAAAGTAATTTCAATGTAAGATTAAGTAAGAATATCATAAATTATTGTTTTCATAATTTTAATAACTATTTAAATATTTTAAATTGTATAAAAAATAAAAAAATTAAATTATAGATTCAAAAAATAAGTACCCCTTAAAGGATATTATAAATCACCCTTATAACCAAAATAATAATAGGAATCAAAAACTAGATTCAAATTATATACTAATTTGATTATTTAAAATGTTTTTTATTAGTAAACATATTCTCCTCATTTTATAACTTCTTCTATAGAGTGGATTTGTCTGAATTTATTCCTTAACATGCTTTTCTTTTCATGTGTTACTTTTTAGAAGATTAATATAAATCCATTGATGAAAAATTAAATGATTTTTATATAAAATTTATATCATTACAATCATAAATCATTCTCATCTTACAATTTTTTTTGTATTAATAGTATTTTCCAGGACATTTTTAGTGTGAGATTGATTCAAAACACATTCAACTTCTAATAGCTTCATGGGGACTTTATTCAAATTTGGATATATAAAAAAATTTAAAATTTAAAATTTCCAGTGAATATAGATTCAATATAAATCTGTATAAATTTGAATAGACTCAGATTACAAACATTTACAAGAAAGTTTAATAGATAAACATCCTGTATTTTAATGGTACTTTTATTTCCCATTATTGGTAATAAAAATGATTTCTCCCCCTAAAAAATATTACTTTTAGTGGTATATGACTCATATTATGAAGATTAACCTTTGTAATGAACAAAATAACTTCAATATATACTTTTTAAAATAAACCATATACTTCTAGTAACTTCTGGGATACAAATAATGATTATACCTCAAGTGGAAGTCTAATTAATTCAATGAACCTATCAATATTGAAAGTAAACATATTATAAAAACTAAAAATATTTATCCTCTTCTCATCATCTGATTCTATAAACAATTAGTATCTATAATATTATAATAAAAATGGGATATAAAATCTAATTATATTCCCTTTGAAGAAAAACTCATTCCCAACCATGAAACTTTATCATATTCTTCAACATGAATTATTAATTAGAAAAATATTAGGATCAATTAATCATTATTAAATAATTTTCCTTGTAGAAATTTATCCAATCCATGCCATTTGAAAATGGGAAACTAAAATATTACCCCAAAATCCAAAAAATTCTTCATAAAAAACTCAATAATGAACCAGTCTAACAGAAATTATCTCAACTACCTTTATATAGATTTCAGAGGCATGTGTAGCATACATTGATCATCTTTGATCTGATGATCAAAAAACATTCCCTCCAAAGTACATGACGTAAAAACTTTTCAAATAAGTAATTTTAAATTTCTTAAATATTATTATTTAAACTTATTATGGTATATAAAAAAATTAAATTCAGTTTAACAATCTATAAATATTTATGTAAAAAACAAAGAATTAAAATTTTTTGGAAAGTTATCTTCTAGTGTACCGACTTTATCTTCTCCCATAAAATATGGTTTCAGGAAAAAAAATTAGGAAAATATTATTCAAACAATTAAAAGTTTCCTATTTAAAAATTTAGAAAAAGAAAAATACAACCCCCCCAATATATGTAATTAATGAAACGAATAACAAAAACCTTAAAAATATAGAAGCATACATTAAAATAAGAAAACCAAAAAATGAATTTTTAAGATTTAGTGAATTTAATAAGTTTCTAAGAACTAAAAATATGAGTTCATATAATAGTGGAAAACAACATTATTTCTTCACAACTGAGGTCTTAGGATGATAGACCTTCTTAGGTTAAAAATTATTTTCAATCAACACCTATGGGACCCAGACTTTATTCAGTATCTAGTGCACATAAGAAGTCATATCAAATGAAATAAAATCTTAAATTATTCAAAAATATTGAACTCTATTTAGTGAATAATCCTTTTCCAATTACCTTTTCTCTAACACATTGAGAAAATGATGCTTGAATAAGTATAACATTAATCTTAACAAAAAAAATTTGGGTCTTATATTCTCATACATCTCTTCAAAGATCCTACCAGAAAAAATTCTTTTAAAAAAATTGGCTTTCAATTTTTGAAATTAATTCAATAAAAACTTTTTTATCTTTGGTAAATTTTAATTTATTTTTAGATTTTTATTCTTTTAATAATAATTATTACAATTATCCATTGATTTCACAGCTCATTTCCTTTCAACTCATAACAAAATATAAAAATATTCTCTCTAGATTTATATAACTCCAAATAAAGTTTTGTATTCTCATTTTTTTATTTTTGTAATACTTATTTATTTTGTAAAAATAAAAGTTCGATTTATTTTAATTAATATTAAATTTTACTAAATTCACTGTCAACTTTTGAGTATTTAGTATTCCTAATACTTAGAAAAAAGGGAACTTCAAAATTTCATTATTAGATTCACTGAATTCAATTTTATTCTCTATATACTCAATCTTATTTCCAACATTCATTTTTAAATATTCTTATTATATGCCTCAACTTTAGAGAAATAATCTTCTAGTTCCTCTCTCAATTTTTAAATTTCATATCATAATCATAATATTCTAATCTTTTATCATCAGTATCCTCAATAGTAAAATATTTAATATTGTTTTTTTATAAAACTATGATATGATTTTAGGACTAATTATCTTTCCCATAAAATATTTCACATTTTTTTAGAATTTTATACTAATATAGAATTAAGTAATCTTCCATCTATCACTAGTTTGACTATATAAACTATCAAATATAGTATATTCTTTACTTATACTACATATGTCCATTACTTTAGAAATTTTCTTACATTTCCTTTTAAAACCATTATTCTGTTTATTTCTATCTATTCTATTTAGTTATATAAAACTATGTATAATCTAACAACGTTATCAACATCCCTAGAAAGTTTTTTCTAATGAATCTTTCTTTTTATAGTTTCTCTCTTATCTCCTTTTTGCAATTCATATTAAAATTTTGACTTATGAAGCTTTTTATTTCCATATAATAAAATTCATCCTTAATAATCTTTGGACAATTATTATCTTCAGATTTTTTAGTATTATTCTTAATGATGATCTCTATATAATTTAAAGTTATGTAATTTTATTCAAAATTAACTCTATATTTCATATTTTATTTATCTTCATCTATCTTCAATTAGATCACATACTTCCTTAATGTTCTAGTGAAATCAATAAAACTTATCTTGGTGATATGCTTCATACCATCAATCATAGTTCTCATGGATTCCCAATACGTTTATAAAATATCAATTAAATTTTCTACCAAATTATTTTCTAATAATTCTGTCTCACCAAGTGATTTTAAGATATTAAATATAATCATTAATATTTGATGAATATGAAAAACACTTTTTCTAGGAATAAAATAAAAATATAGTTAATCATCCTTAAGCATGGATCTCTTAGTCTCAATAACTTTTTTATTTCTAAAATGTAAAAATTTTAAATTTTTATAAATACCAAAGAAGTTATAAAATAAAACAATAACTATATATATTCTTTAGAATGGAATGAAGCATTGTATTTTGAAATGAAATATTCAAAAAAAATCCATCTATCCCTTCTCTTAAAAAACAAGTGATTTATTTCTCTAGAACCTTATAAGTACTATTGAGAATAATGAAATTTTCAACACCATTGTTAATAAAAAAAGACATCATGTGATCTCTCCAATATGGAAAATCATTCCAATTAAATATAGGAGGCCTATTTGGGATTGAAATTATCAAAATAACAAACATATATTCCTTTTATATAGGAAACATTGAAAATATTTTCTCAACAACACTGTTTTGTGTAATGATATTGAGTTGTGAAATTCTAATATACTAATAAAAAATTAAAATAAGTAAAATATGGTTTAGCCATAGTTATATAAAACTAATCTGATAGAAAAAAACTTATCAGATGTATAGGCAGTTAAATATACAAGAATGGGCTGAATTTTAGTTTATAAACAAACATAAAATTTTATTCCACACATAACGTTTCAAAACTACTAGTAACACAATCTTCTTATATGAAGAAAATTTATAAACCTAGAATGATTAAGTAATTATAGTGGAAATTATGGTTGTTATAATTTCATGAAACTTGTGAACAATTTAAAATACACAGTAAGAATAAAAATAAAATTTGGAGTATTTATTTACAAATACAGAACCCCTTAAATGATATTATAATGTGCTTTTACCCCAAATAATATAAGGAATAATAAGCCTGATACAAGGTATACTTTAATTTAATAGTCCAAAAAGTGTTTACTCAAATACCTTGGAATCCATTGAGTTAACCTATTATAAGGTATTAAATTGATTCAACAAACTTGAAGATAAACTATGTGTTCCATAATGGAATAAATAGATCAATATTATTAGAAGTAGTCCGAAATTATAAAAAATAAAATCTTGACTATGTATTCCAACCACAAAATCCCTTAATCTCAAAGAAACTCCAAAATAGTTAATATAATAGATATTACTAGAAATTTTTAATTAAATAATAAAAAAGTATTTATTAATAAAAAACTTAGAAAGAAAAAATTAAAATGATCAGAATCTATCAAGGAATTAAGAGGTTTCGTGGATTCAAGATATCAATATATGAACTTTCTCAATCATGTGATTAATTCATCTTTTTATTCAAGTCCTCAAAGCTAAATTTATATTTATAAGTAATTAACTATTATTGAAATCATAAAGAATAGTATTTGAGTGGTAGATTGTTGGTATTAAGATAAAAAAATTCTCAAGTTGGAGGTGTTGAGTGGATCTATAAGGCCCCAGCTTTACACGTAACATAATTTTGAGTAAAATTAATAATTCACATTGAGGATATTTTCAAGATTAGAGTTATAGAGAATTAGTCTGTAACTATTACACAACAACTCAAATATTACAAAGTAGACAACTATCCATTTTTTCAAAAAATAAAACTCTTTAGACATGATTTATTTATCTTGTTAAAAATATTCATTCATAGTGAATTCTATCTCTCTCTTACCCACCCTTATACCCTATGGAAATTATTTCTAAAACATGGTATGAGCACATAAATATCAGTAAGGGATGTAAAATAAGGAAAATGTTAGTCCATGAATATTTAAAACTCATTAAAATATTTTCAAAAAATTATAATTTTCATCTATAAATCATAAGTACTTTAACATACCTCATGAAATAATAATATTGATGAAAAAACTTATCATCAATCATAAATAATAGAGTTAAATAGTGGAATCCATATTATACATACATTGTATCTTTCATAGTTATATAGGGATTAACCTTCATTGTTACTTTTGGAATACCCATCACATTATATTCCCTAAATATCATATAATAAACATTTTCCTTAAACTTTGTCACATATCCCAATGAATTAGAGATCTATCACGGGATCACCCGCCTAAGGATTATCATGGAACCACTTTTACAAATAATTAATTCCCAAGAACCATAATATAATCATAACATATTAAAAATCATGAAGGAAAAAAAACATTTATACATTGCAATAAAAAGATAAAATTTCATGATATCGGCATAATCAATCCCTCCTTAAAACCATTTTCAATACCAAAATACCTAAAAATATAATATCATATTTATTTTCCTTTAAAAATCATTATAGCTTATAGAGGAATCTAAATATCAAATAATGTTCATTGTAGTGGAAAAGTCATTGTCATCGTGTATGTTAAAAAAACATTTATTATCTTAATTAAAATTTTTTGCAGAAAAATATTCCTTAAGAACATATTTGAATGAAATTAAAATTGAAAGGGGTTAATTATACATCGTATAAAATATGGTGGTTTATATTATTAAAATATGCCTCAATGAATGGACATTGAGATAAAGTCCCTTACCGTGAGTCCAAATTATCATATACAATATTTATATTCCTGAATAATAAAATTAGGTTGATTTTTACATGCTTGATAAAAAAAATTATGTTTATTAGTCCTCTGATATCACTTATCATCATGTTATTAAATTTTCATAATTATTTAAGTTCATATTTGGTGTTTTGTCAATATTTGGTACTTGAGTAGAAAATAAAATTTTCTTGATTTTAATCGTCCATGAGATCATAAGTTTGTTATCTCCAGAATTAAATTAATGGAATAATAATCACTTCTATACATCTGTTATAAATTTAATTCAAACCATTTACTTATGTTGTGAAAAATGAAAAATATTATAATCATTGAGACGGTAGGACATACGTACACAAGAGTAATTTTTCCATTTTTCATTGATCATTATGAAAATAATTTAATTATTATTTTATATTTAAATAATTATAATAATATTATTAACATCATAATTAATAATTTAAACATACTTATATATATATATCATACTAGTGATGTGGTGAATAAAAACAATTCGCATCGCTTCATAGTGGTGATAGTTCACACGTACGCATGAACAACGTTATCATTTTTATGTGGTTGGAAAGTAAGAAAATAATTGACAAATTATTCTATTATAATGATTTATATTTCATTAAAATAATATAAAAATATTAATTCCATCATTATGACCATTATTGAGAGACGGTAATGAAAAACGAACTATATTAGTTCGCAAGGGGCTAGTGTGTCGTACACATGAATGAAATATTCATTTCCCATTTGATGAAATTGGAGAATGATTTTGGGGATGATATTAACATAATAATGTCTAATTATATTAATTATATTAGACTTATTAGTTCATCATGGATTAAGGATATTAAAAGGAAGTTGAAGAAGAAATAAAATAGAAACACTTAAATAAAAACATTACATTTCCTTCATATGATCACCTTTATTAACTCATTTACACCTCTAGGAAGGGAGTTGTTAATAAAATAAAAACTATAGAATGTTCTTAGGTATTCTAGTAAGGTTTTGGGAAGATAATTTCTAAATCCATTTTTTTAAGTGTGAGTAATAGAGAGGAATGGGTTCCTTTTATAGGAGAGAGGAGGGGAACCCATGGAATTATTAAAAGTATTAAATTAATATAAATTAAATTTCAATTCAAAATGGGTCCAAGATTATTTATTTAAAATAAAGGATGAGTATGTATAGAAATATAATAATACCATGAGAATTATACAAGTTTTGAATAATTTTTAATCCTTATCTTTTTTTTTAATCTTTTTAACTCTTACTCTTTTATGAAGTGATTTATACATTGAGAGTTAGAATAACTACCACATATTGAGAAAATAAAAATGAATGAGTCATTAATGGAATATTTAGATTTATCTAAACCCTTTTTCCGAATCATGGTTTTCTATAAATTTTATATCATTTAATTAGAAATTTTATAATTTATGTTATGAATTATGTCAATTTTAACACTATTCATTACGTGACTTTTTTATAAAATCATAACATGATTAGTTCAAAAAAACTACATTTACAAAATATTAACATATTCATATATAAAATTTGTTAATGGAATCAGATATTTATAATTATATATATTTTAATGTTATTAAAATTGTTTATTTGATTCTTTCGATAATAGATCAATTACTGCATAATCGTTGAGTCACAATTTAATTTAAATATTTATTTCCTAGAAATTATAAATAATTTACCATAATGTAGGTAATATTTTAATATTTTAAAGAACTATTAATATTATAATATATCACTTGTATAAAACCATATTAAAATTGTTTTACTAAGGAGAGACATATTTGCCTTTAAATTAAATGTTATAAATGTTATAATTACACCCAAGTGGATTCTAAAATTTACAAGTTTGGCCCCAGGATAGAAATGGTTGATAATAACTCATAAAAATATTATTAAAAGTGATAGGGTAATTTTATAATATTAAAATATTAATTTTACGTTTAATTACCCTATTTACCTTAAACTGTGGTAATTAAAATATTAAAGTAATTTTTCACTAAAAATTATTTTGATCCTATTAGACAAGATTTTTCACACTTAATACATCAATTTATGTAAATTTTTAAAAATTAAATTCAAAAAAGTGGTAAAATTAATTTAAATTTAATCTCATTCACAGATTGAGAAGACGAGTTTTTGAAGTAAAAACATTCAAAATTTCACACAGTTTTTATATCCAATTTAAATGTGAAATTGATTTTAATGGCCTAAAATGTATTAAATGATAGAAAAAATATTTTATTAGACTTTAAAACCAATTAAAAGGTTAACATAACAATATAAACAATTTAGACGAAAAAAGAAGTTTTGAATTAAAATGAATTATTTTCTCTATTCATTAAAAATGAATATTATGAGAAAAATACCAAAATATAAACTTGAGTAAATATTAATATCCCTATTAAAATTAATAATTTCAATTTTTCATATAAATTTTTTGAAACTTTCAACATTTAGAGTTAAAAAGAGTCCTCCATGAATAGGTGATAAAACTACATTTTAAAAAATTAGAGCTTTTTATGTTTCAAATTGGATTTATTCTTATTTTAAGCCCATAAATTTATTAAAAAATGTAAAAAAATTTAATAAACATGTGTACAAATAATATAGTTAGTTATTTTCATTACCACCAATAATATGAAAAGGAGATAACTACCATTTAAAATAATAATAATAATAATATATTATTTTATGGTATAACTCAATCCCATATGAAACATAAGATTTCGGAGAAACTCATCATTGTGTGTCGAGTACGCTATCGAACATAGCATCCCCATTAAATTAAAATTAATAAATAATTCATATTTTTAAAATGATATGGAAAATTATTATTTTATAATTACCTGGGATGTTAGAGGATAATTTCCACTTTATCTATTTATGTTTTGATAATTACAAATACCTCACAATTTTATATTCGGATAATTATAAATTTTCAAAACATTGTTACAACTTCATATTATTTATTCTCAATAAAATGAGTTTTAAAAAAATGATGTTTAGTTAATTATTAATTTATTAATTTAATGATCTTTATTTTTATATTTAATTTTTATCATGTTATTAATTATTCCTTATTTATTTATTTTTTTGTGATTATCATTTATATGTAGTTTCCCTAAAATCTGAAATCTATCTATGTTAAAAAATAATTCAAAATATAATTTGAAAATTTGTCTTACTCATGAAGTCATATGAAAATTGAAAATCTATACAAACTATTTTTAAATTCATAAATTTTCTATTTTTAAGTCATACAAAAATTTTAAAGTCATATAAAATGAGTTTTTTTTTGTCATTCAAAAAAAATGAACTCAAATAAAAATGCTTAAAGTAATATGAAACATACTAAAGTCATATATAAATAATTTGAGGTTGTATGTTTTACAGAAAGCCATAAAAAATTTTATGAAGTCATATATAAAACATCAAGTTCCAATGAAACTTTATATGAAGTCGTATAAAATTCCAAAGCCTTATGTTTCCAATAGACGTCATGAAAAAAATTATATAAGAAATTTTCAAATCAAAATAATCTCTATTTCACAATTATTTTATCATTTCAAATTTTTTCATGTTCATGTTGAATATTTTTACTGTATTCTTTGTTCAATAATTTATTATTAATTATGTTAGTGAAATAAGAACTCATTTTGAAGTATTTTTTATGGATTAAATGGTTCCATGAATATTGAATAATTACTTGAATTTATGGAAAATTTTAAAAATATTTTATGATTGTGAAGAATTCTATAATAGAAGGTGTTTTGGACTGGGAAATTCCATACGTAAAACAGCATACGTAACACAAGTATTTGTAGGTTAATATATAGTGGTGGAAGGTAGAATAAGTCATTGTAGAAGGAGATATTGGGTTATATTTTTTCAATAAAAATGACCAATTGTACATTACCATGCCATAGACCAAGTGAGAATGTCTCATGGGTGAATTTTGAACATTCCATGGGGACTGATACAATTTAATGAAATCCATAGTGGTTTTTTTATTTATATGGTGTAAATTCAATAGGATACTATTTGGATAAAATGACATTGGTGGAAGGAACATGGAATTTTGGATGGTATATTGATATATTCAAATATATTTTAAAAATATCTTTCATTTTAACACCACATAATGGTCAGTTCTCATTTCTATTTAAGGTTTTCCTAAAGCATTGGATTTGTAAAAAATGTTGTGTTAGAATCCATGGTCAAAATTCATGATGTTAGATTCATGGATTTTATCTAGATGTTGCTTTCGATCAATTTTATGTTTTGAGAGAATTAAATTTGAATTGTTTAGAAGATCAAATGACATTATTCAAATATTTTTTAAGGATTATTTAGAATCATTAAATGTTTTTTAATTTCTATTATTTATTTAACGAGTTTTATTGTTTCACTTATTGATCACATTATCTACTAATTTATATGTTTAGTTATTTTGTATATCATTTTAAAGAAACTAATGTAATTCATGGTGTGATTTTGAGATGGAAATTTATGACGTGGATATTGGATTTTAAAGTAGTGAAAATACCAATGGATAATGTGATTGTTTAAAGTTTGTTAAGAATGTATTTAAATAGTGAAAGTATCATCATTAAATTTCTATGTTGAACCAACCACTTCTATCTAAATATTTTTTGCACTAGAAATTATCCTTTGATCTGAAAGGGTTCATAGTTTTCACTTCTTTTGTACGACACTACTAGATTACCTAAGATTTATCATCCATCATATTCAAAGTACTAAGAACTTTTATACAAAAACATCTCTTTTCAAATATTTCCAAATTTCCCATTGTTTTATATTTTTTCTGGGCAGTTATTATGGGGTTTCACCCCAAAACTCATGTGTTATACCACCCTTAAAAGGAATTGTTCATCCTACCTACCAGGATAAAAGGAATTTCATAGGTTGTGCTTGATATTGTTAAAAAATCACTAGGTTGGGGCTATTCTTTATACAAAATCATGGTTTTTATCTTCTCCTAGAAAAAAATATATAGGTTGGTGGATGACCCTTTATTAAAATCCTAGCATAGGATTTACTCCGTTTAAAAGTCTAGGTTTAGGCTAATAACTTATAAAATCCCCTCTCATATTTTCATGGGCTACATACAAAATAGGCTACAGTTTGAAGAGTAGATGTTGGATTGTTCAGATATTAACTAATATGAAATTCTTTTGTTTATCTCTTTACTTTATTCTCCAATCACTCTTTACACTTTAATTTATTTAAAGGACTGAACTATTAAGTCTTGATTAACCCCCAAATTAAAATATTAATTTTCATTAATTATAATAATTTTTAATATCAATAATTCTTACCCATATTATCTATTATCATTCACCTAGTATGACCTAATAATTGGTATTAATGAAGGCTCTTATTGGGAAAGTTGTTATTGTGATCTTTTTGTCATTTTATTTTTTAGAAACTTTTTATCCTATACTTGACCTTCTAAGGAAAATGTATATTTCATTGATGGAAAAATTAAAAAATTTAAATATTATATCCTATAATATAACCCAGATTTAATTAAAGTTATTATGGATAATGAAAAGATCAAATGGAGTTATTTTTAAAAAATATAGGTATTGAATATTGGACTATCATGGCCAAATCATATAATCTTTGTGAAGTTGATATTGATACCTTAATTAGTTAAAATAATATAAAATATGTTTTGAATTGTAAAGTAGTGAATTTTCTTTATTTTTTACATAGATGAAATTTTTATAGTCTTATTTCTTCTTATAAAATTGCTTCTCACATTTGGAGGTCATTAAAAGTCACTCATCATGAAACAAGAAAATTGAAGAGAACTAAGGTTAGAATTCACATAGATGAATTTAAATACTGTCAAATGATTAATCATGAAGGAATTAGTGAAATTAACAACATATTTTTAAATATTTTGAATAATATTGTTTCACATGGAGAAATAATGAAGAATGACATGTTGATTTAAATAATACTTCAAGCCTTGCCAATGAAATTGAAATCATAAAGTGTCTATTGAAGAAATAAATGATTTTTTAGTACACTTTGGATGAAATAATTGGTTTCTTAATTCACAATGATCATGAGTTGAAGAACAGTGAAAATGAATATCATAATAAAATATAAAAATGTTCTCTTATATTTAAATATATATCTTCTAACACTTCAAATGATTCCCAAAGTTTTTACAGCTTAGAAAAAATTGATGATTTATGTCAATTTGAAACATTGATTCAATATCTCATGAAGAATAATAATTCTAAAGAAATGGATGAAGAGAAATTAAAGATATACAAAATGTATTTTAGGAGAAAAGGAAATAAAGTTATTTCTTCTATAAGTTATTATGAATGTAAAAAACCTGGCCACACCATGTTTGAGTTTACAAGGTAAAAAAATAATATGGAATAAAAGAAGAAGGATAAGAAGAAAAGGACTAATATTTTCATTAGAGGTTGGCGTTACACCAAATATTCAGACTCTAGTGATAAATATAAAAAAAGAAAGAATGCAATAAACTTATGTTTTCGTGTAGCTGATTTCAGTAACTTTACTATAGTTTCTAACTCAGATTTTGTTTTGTATTCCCAATATTCCTATGATTCCACTTCAGGAAAATTTGAAGCTAATAAATTATGTAAATTATGTAATTAATATTAAGGGGAAATGGAAAAAAAATCCTAAAAAGTCTGAAAAGATTACTAAGGAGTACAAGAAAGTTAATATAGAAAAGAAAATTACTTCTTTAGAAGTCAAATTGATAGAAAATATTGATTCTAATTTTTTAAACATTTGGAATAAAATGAGAAGATAAAATGTTTCTTAACTAAAAATATACAGTATAAGAAATGATGTTTGTGATGATATTGAATTTTTTCAATGGGAAAATGGGAATCTTAAGGATGAAATTGAAATTTTAATTCCAGGAACTGTTATCAAATTTTATAGTCGTAATTCAATATTTAGTTGATTTTATGAGATTTCAAAAAAAATTGATGTAAAGTTAATAGAAATTGTCATGGTTTTGATTTTAGGTTTTCTAAAATGAATAAAAAAATATTTTTGAAAAATAATTTTAAAATAAAACCATATACTATGTGTTTTAGATGTGATTTATTTGAAAAATATATTAATAATTTCTCTTTAAATTTCATTTAATCATTGGGAAACAAAAATAAATTTATCTCTAAATCCTCTTTTATAGTTAGAAAAACTAAATTCTTTTCAACATAGGTACCTAAAGGTAATTTCATAAATCTATTTTTACTAAAGCTAGCAAGGATTCCCATGTATGTTATTAATTAAAAATATGGATAGCATACATACTTATTTAGTATCATCATTTAATATGTTTTCATGTGCTTAAAACTATTTTTTTTCATATGTCCCATAAGCATTGAAAATATATTCTTAAATTTGGAATGTATCTAAAAGTTTGTAATTTTTATTGCTTGTATATCATTTAATAATTTCTTGAATATCTTAAACAGTTTCATGGATCCATGTTGTTTTAAAGACTTTATAAAAGGGGATTGATTATCGATATGAACACAAAATATTGTTTTCCTACACATAAAATTATTTGGAACTTCATGAGAAAATAAGCATCAATTAATGGGAATATTTATTATTTTATCCATATGTTATACTATTTTTAGTGGGTATTCAAGTTTTTAAGGCATGAATTTAGAGGTAATTTTCATCATTGATTCTATAATTAACTAAATCATTTTAAAATCTACTGATATCTACATTAAAACATTCTATAATATTTTTGAATATTTTTGGTTAGATAAAACTATTTTAGTATAAAACTATGGTTGAGATTAGGAAGAGAATATTTGTTTAGAAATTGGGAATATATTTCTTATATTTATTGAGATAATATATTCACAAGCACTGATTATTTTAAATCGTCAGATGTTATTTCAAAAGAAGGAGAAAATGTTTCTAAATTTTGATCTTTTTTAAATTTTCAAAAGGGTGGAGAAATTTTGGAAATTATTTATTTTTTTAATTATAAAAAAGGGGTATAATGTTTAGAGGATCCTTTCCACTTCATATATTTATATTTTTTAATTAAAAATACCACATCATTTCATATTTTGATAATTATCATTTCTCGTAGTATTGTTACATCTCTATATTCTTTATTCCCTCTAACATGCATTTTGAAAAGATGATATTACGTTAATTGTGCATTCATTAATTTAATGATATTTATTTCACTATTTATCATTTCTCGTATTTTAAATTATTATTTATTTATTTATTCTTGTTATTATTAGATTTTAGTTATATTTTGAATCTTTCACATCTCAAATCTATATAAGATATAAAGTTATATGAAATGGTTTTTGAAAATTTCTCCAAGACATGAATTATTAAAAAAAATTAAAAAGTAATATAGACTATTTTCAAAGTCATATGTTTTATGTTTCAAAGTAATATAAAAATTTAGATGTCCTGGAAAATTAGTTTTGAATTTATAAAATTTTTGTGGTCATATTAAAACGATTAAAGTCGTATAAAATAAATTGAAGTCATAGAAAAATATTTTAAATTCATAAAATTTACTTAGTCATTCAAGTTTCTATGAAGTCATGCAAAAAACATCAAAGTCATATGAAAATTTTTAGAAAGTCATATAGAATTTCAAAGTCATAATTTTTCAATATAATCCATATGAAAAATGACTTCATAATTTTTAGAATCAAAATATGTTATGTCTCATGATTATTTTTTTTATTTCAATTAGTTTCATATTCATATTGAATGTTATTATTGTTTTTTATATAATTGCTTATTAGTTAAATTAATGTTTTGTGAACTAATTTTAATTTTTTCTCTGCAGAATGAAATTTTTTCCTTGTGTATTGAAGATTTATTTTAAATTTTGGAAGAATCTAAAATGACTTGTGATTGTGTAGCATGCAATAGTGAAATGAATTTTGGACTAGGAAAGTCCCAATGTAAAATAGCCTACCCAACATGAGCGTTTTCAGGTTATTATTACATGGTAGAAGGAAATAAAATCCTTTATAGATAAGGGTATTCAATAATTGTTTTATTTTGATCAAAATATCCAATTATACATTAACACTTCATAAATCAAGTGAGTGAGTCTCAAAAGTGAAGTTTGAACATGACATGGGGACTCCTGCGGTGTAATGAAATTCATGGTGGTTCTTTGATTCATGAGGTGTAAATTCCAAAAAAAATTGGATCTTCCAGAATGTCTATAGTTTAAGGAATAGGTAATTTTGGAAGGTATATCAAGATTTTGAAATCTACTTGAAAAACTAATTACGTTTTAACACCGCATCAAGATTGGTGCTTATACCATGTTCAAAGTTCTCAAAACACCTTGAAATTTGATAGTTCACCATATTAGAATTCATGGTGGCCATTCATGTTGCCAGATATATCAATTTTTTCCAGATGATACTTTTTTCTATTTTTATGTTCCTCAACAATTCATATTGGAATTTTTTGGGAGAACAAAGGACATCATTCACAAAATTTTCATCGGAGTACTTCAATGCTTTAAATGTTGTTTGATTTGGTGTATTTAATGAATGAATTTTAATGTTGAATTTATTTTTCACATTATCTATTTATTCATTGAGTTTAGTTTTTTACTGTGTTTTGAATTAATTAATGAGATGTATGGTGTGTAGTCAAGGTGGCAGTTTAGGGCCCACCTACGTTTGGTATTACACCAAAGAGGGGTTTTGATACCCCACATTCCCTCATTTGTGTAGTGGATTTAGTGGGATGATGATGGGTTGTGAAAAACTTGGGGTGCTCATAGTAAAGTATTCTTTTTGTATGTATTAGTGAGATCAGTCATAGGGATACGATCAGCATGAATTTGGTGGGTTTTGGGGTTTCTTGGGGGAAACTCAATGACCTTATATGGGCTCTGTTGGATGATGAAATTACCAATGGGATTACTTGGTTTGATATCAGGTGGGAATGGAGGATTGGAATGGAAGGTATGATCTTGAGTAGGATATGTTCTATGGTGTGTGGCTGTATGGGGCGGTTGATTATGAGATTAGGCTAGATGGGACATAGTTAGGGGTAGTCGCTGGTGTATAGGGTTAGATGTAGGAAGGCAGAAAAACATAGGTGGGGTTGTTCGGCCATTAGGGTAGGCGGGCTAGGGCCTTTGGGCTGGTTCATGGGCTCATGGGACTAGGTATTCAGGTACATTTATTGAGCCTATAGTCCATGGATCCTTTGGAAAATCTATGGTTCTTCGGTCCATGTCAGTAGACATTTCTTCCTTGGTCCTATAATCCTTGTAAGGGGTCCCCCATACCCATAAGAAAAAGGGTATTTTCTTTTTTAATAATAAAAGATTATCTAGCCCCAAATTTCTAAAAAAAATCATGCACATTATGATTTATATTTTTGAATTTATAATGAAGATCATATATTTTAAATTTGTGTAAATATACTTTGAGAATGCTCTTATAGATGTGGTTTAAGCTTGTAATGAAATAATGGAAATGTCATTATTCAACTAATGTGTTAAACCTCACTATTCAATCTAAAGAGATATTTCACTAGATTTTATTATTTAATATTAAGTTCTAGATAGTTAACACTACTTTGGTGAGGTATTTATGGATTGCCCAAGATTTATCATTCATCATCTCTGAAGGGTCAAGAAGAAATTTTTACACCAAAATTTATATTCACATATTTCCAGAGGTTTCATCATATTATTTCTTGTACGGATAGTTGTTTTAGGGTTTCACTCTAACACTTGTGGGTTATATTTTCAACAAAAGGTGTTTTTTTCTTCAATCTAGACCAAAAGTCAGTTTCAATGTTTTGATTGATCATATTTAAAAACCACTAAGTTGGGGATTCTCCTTTTAAAAATTCCTATTTTTTGTTCGCTCCCATTAAAGGATATAGTTTTGGGGATTATCCTTTAATAAAATCATGGTATAGGATTCACCCCATTTAAATGTTTGGGTTAGGATCCCCCATTGTAAATGTATAGATTTAGGTTTCTCCCTTTTAAAATTATCTTTCATATTTTACTGTGTTTTAAACTCTATTGGTTGGAGTGTGAAAAGAAGATGAAAGATCAATGGGATTCAAACTACTATAAAAAAATTTATGTTCATATCTTTACATATTATACAATAACTCTTCTTGCTTCATTTTATTTCAAGGTATGAATTTTTTATCATCATCAACCACCAAATTATACAAATAAAGTTTATTAATTCTGATACTTTTTAATATTGAAAAATAACCCATCCCCTCTGTTTTCCATTTCCATTCACAAAGTCAAACCTAATAGAATATTGTAGGGTTTTAGTGTAGGGATTGATTGTTAGATAAGTGTAATGATTTTTAGAAGTTATTTCTCTATAAGATACACTTGGCTAAATAGATTGATACATATTTACATTTCACTATGGACATCTGGATTAAGGTAAATAGATATTAATTCATTGAATATAGTTGAAAAAAAATAATTGGAATAAGTAATAAGAAAGTGAATATTAATTTTTTAGCATACATAACTGAGTAGTGAAAATGTATGGGAATGTGAATGGAGGAACGCCCATTGTATGCACTTGGTGTCAGTGGCCTTATTCTAGAGGATGGATTTATTTTTCTAGAAGGTCAATTCTAAAAAAATCACTTACAATCTGAGGGAAGATGATGGATGTGTATAATTTAAGGAAAAAATTACAGTTCAATGATTGTGATATTTAAGGGTCTTCCACATTTTATTTGGTGTAAAATGATTTAATGTAAGATTCATTTGATGATACATAAAAGTATAATTCATTGTTCACTAGAGGATGGAGGTTGATTATAGACTATCTATATGAAAACAAAAGTTTCTAATGTCAATGGATGGTTCCCTATGTAACGAACCAACCCGGGATGACCTAACCCTTTACCTGAATGGTGTCACCACATGACTCAAAGTCCATTCCCAGTCATCGTGAGTTGGATACAGGCACTGGGAATAACCTTCTAGAACTTGGGAATGGTTTTGTCACTAGTAAACATGAATGAAACATCTATAAAAATTGGGTGGTAAAACCAATGACATCATATTCAACAACACATGATAAGTGGATACCATAAACAATGAAATACATCAAATACAAAGAATTACATAACTAAAAATATAAATGGTATCTCAAAAGAAAAAATAAAATATCAAAAGAAAGGGTACAATACCAAACAAGGACCAAGTAAAACCCAAAGACCACAAAATACCAAAATTGACTCCACATGAGTGCATCCATATGAGACCACATCTCCTCCATACAACACTGATTAGAGGAAATCAGGAAGATCCACCCTAGTACATGGTACCCTTACTATTTCCAATGTCTTCGAAAATGAAGCCTACAAACACCCAAAAGGGACTAATCAGTGTCAAAGGAACAAATCCCAATAGGATAACATCATGAATCTATTTAAGTATTCTACCCATGAAACCAATAAACTAGTTTTAAAACATTGTCACAACTCAACTAGTTAGAAAACATACCATTTTAAAATAAACCTTTTAAAACCCAGTTTTTTATATTTTCAAAACAAATCATGGTTTTACAGAATAATTTAGAAATGTGTCTCAAATAAATAAACAGGTCCATAAGGTTTAACATGTACAATAAAAACTAAGAGTCATAAAAAATGTGAGAATAAACATAAACATAATATAACCATATAAATAGAAAATGAAAAAATGTGAATAATACATCTCATCACATTAAAAACATCACTAATAAAATTTATAAAGCATATAATCAAATCCATAAAGAGTAATGTGCACATAGGGCTCTATCCATCAAGCCTAATGTGAGTGTGTAAACAAGTATGTCGGCTAGCAATGCAATGGAAGCTCTATTTGTCTTCCTAGGCCCCAACATGGAAGCTCTCATGTTCTTCCTACCCAATGTCTCTAACGGTCCCCTGGAAGCAAAATTTGAGGCTTGCACGGTCCTCCCTATGATGGTATAAATGACCACTTAGACAGAACAATATGGAATCTCTAATGATCTTCCCTCTTAATTCTTACACAACTCATCAAAAAAACCCTCATTCACACCCTAGTTAACCCATTTTCTACTCCATTGCAACACATCACAAGAATGGTCCCATATATATCAAGCTATAACACATTACATTTCATAATAAAAATTCCCAATTTAACAATCCATCAATTACAAGGTAAAATAAATTTTAAACCCACTTTAGAATTACATTTAAAATAAAAAAACCTCTTTGATCTATTTTATCAAACACTTGGTGGGAATACAAGCCACACCCATTCGGAAAACACCACATTAAACACAAAAAATTCCAATCCAACCCATGAAGTACACCAGAAATGAAATACACACAAATAATAAATCATTTAAATAGAGATTTAAACAATGAAAACAAAATTAGATAATAAATTTAAAGGCATGTCATGGAAAATTCCCTTAAATAGAGACACTTACCTCAGATTCAGTCCAAAGCTCATCACTCTTAACAAAGACCAACCAAAAGAGGTAAAACTAAGAATCACACACCTAATCCATAAGAAATAAAAAAACCCCCATTAAATATCCTAGTTTCATCGAACACACCTATTAGGGTTCCACACTTCTATAAAATGGAATAATAAGGCTTTGGGAGGGTAAAATAAGAAGACATCATGATGAAATCAACTTACAAAAAGCCAACACACCTGGAATCTAAGAGAAAACCACAAAAGAAGGAGTGGGAGAGATCAACCACTAAGGGAGGAGAGCTACACATTATTTAGGTGGAGAAATATCCCTAAAAACATAAAAACATGATAGGATCATTTTGGTAAACTTCATATTTTTAATGAGACTAATAAGGTCGCATTATTTGGGTGCATGGTTATACAAAACATGAGCCAATCATGCTGGTGACACTATCCACCCAAAATGGTCTACATGGTTTTCTATATGGTGTGGAATGGTATGAAAAAAAGTTATCAAATCATGTGAAACCATACTATCAAAAATTACAACACCCCTCACATGGTTATCTGATAGGTTAGACAAATCGTGTGCTGACCATGGACCTTGTTCTATCTCCCCAAAACACAAAATTTAAATCCCTAGAACTCCGAAACTCCAATAACACACTCAAAGATAAATGAAACTCAAGATTATATGTTCCAGTGACCTTGAGAGTGTCACAAAATTCTCGCCAAGCCAATTTTATCCCCCATAAAGTCCTTAGACGTTTCATGAAGAAAACAAGTGAGGCCACTTCTCCCTCATCTGCAGTGGTTGGTATAACTGATAGGTTACTTTCACAAGACAGTCCATAACACAAAACTAACCAAAATAACACAGTTCCAAATTACATTAATTTTGAAATTGATGGAGACCAAATAGTGTTAATACCTATAGAAATTCTTGATCACCAACCTAAAACTCTAATAGATGACGATGACTGTCAGCATATGACTTTTAGAGAATCTATGTTGTCACTAAACATTTCTAAATCAACCGAACTATATCAATCATCTCCTGGATGAAGATTAGTCTAACGAAATAACACTCTCCCACCTTATCCCAACATAATGGGGATTGGAAAAACTCCTCATACAATGATTCAAATAGGGATATCCTAATCGAGTCCTGATAACTATTATTATAAGAAAACTCGTCCAATGTAAGTTTCCTTTCCCAAAAACCCTAGAAATCAAGTACAAAAACCCAAAAAATATCCATGAGAATCTATATGGTCTATTCAGGCTAGCCATCCTTCTATTGGTGATATGTGATGCTCAACCTCAACAGGGTTCCCAAAGACTCTTAGAGTCCCTTAAAAAAGTGAGATGTAAAATGCGAATCCCAATCTAATATTATCACTAAGGTTACTCAATGAATCCCAAAAACCACTCAAAAAATATATGCATATGATTTCCTCAACCTTATTGAAATCCCTGATGGGGAGAATTTTGGATTATTTCATAAGATAATTAAGAATCACCAATATAGAATTCTTCCCACTCAGAGTACGAGGTAATATGATCATAAAATCCATAGAGATCTTGTCCCACTTCCACACTAGCATGGGAAGTGTCTGTAAAAACCTGACTAGTATAAGATGATAATCTCTGATCCTATGGCATGACCAGCATATGGAAATAATGTATTCCACAACATGTCTCAGCTCAGGCCACTAATACTAGCCTCTCAAGGAATGGAACATCTTAGTCACCCCAGTGCGAACAACCCAACTAGAATGGTGTCCCTACTACACCACCCATTACCTTATAATCAAATGAATAATAAACTAATTCAATAAGAAAATATAACTATTATGAGTCTGAGACCAATAACATGAGGTCTTCCCACCATTTAAATCACTTCAAATCTATTAGAACTCATGGTCATATATATGCTCATTTTCAACCAATCGATGAGAGAGGGTGCATTCTGTGCACTGGAAAAGAAAACATGCCCTCCTTACTCCTTCATATCAAGTATAGGATCATAAATAAGCATCATCATACCCCATTCATCCACTAATTCCTTAAATTCCTACATTGGAGGATTCCTACTCAAATCGTCAGTGACCACATTACCCTTCTTAGGCATATACAAAATTTTGAAATCAAAATTTTGAAGGAATTCTTCCCATAACCTATGCATGAGGTTTAGGTCCCTCTAATTGAAAATATACTTTAGTATTTTATGATCTGAATACACTCTATAACACTTCCAAAAGATATAATATCTCTATTTCTTCAGTACATGCATAAAAACATAAAATTACAGGTTTTGTGTGAGAAAATTTCTTTCATGTGGGCATAACTACCTTGAGACATAAGATACCACATGGGTATCCTACACCAGTACACACCCCAAAACCACACTAAAATAATCACAATACACAATATAAACTTTCCTAGGCTCAGATAGAATCAAAATAACTATAGATTTCTAATGGGTATGTAACTTCTTAAAATAACTTTGTCACTTCTCATACCACTAAAACATCAACCAATTCCAAGTCAAAGATATAAAGGGACAAGCTATCCTATAGAAATACCAAAAAAATACTATAATAACCAGTCTGGACTAAAAATAATTTTGAATATCTCGATTACCAAAATAAAATAGGATTTGAGCATATTCAAAGCCCTATATCTTTCTCATTAGAATGTAATATCAATCCATCAATGGAAAAAGTAGGTTGTGTGGTTTACTAGATCCAACAATTCCTCTTGTTTCTCACACTGAGAATGAATCATGAGAGAATATAGTTTGGAAGTGATCATGAAATCCTCATGATATCAAATGTTAGGGAATCATTCCAAGTGTATGCTCCAATAACCAAATTGGACATCCTCCTACATGGTGTAATCCCCAACTCAATCCTCTCAATGAGCCTTATTACCTATAAGACAAACATTCATATGGCCTCTATAGGAGTGTATCTTCACATTATATCTATGTGGTCGTTGATTCCCATTCTGATGGGATATGTGACAAACGTCCTACAGGTCCAAACCCAACACCCCAATCAACATTGATTCACTCTGGGCCATATTCTTAGTAGGGTCTTATCCAACCTGGGAGTCCATATCCATTCCAGGACCCTTGGGATGCCTCAACATAAGTCCTACCGTAATATTTTTCTAGGAACATTTTGCCTAGATGTCCTTCTATCATGATGTTAAATTTCATGGTTTAGTCCTTATCACATGGCCTTAAAAGGTTGGATGTCTTCCATTGAGTGGCACTAAACTTCATGGGTTTTGATTCATTTCAAAAGGATACATAGGAATCCTATCTTATGGGTCTGATCCTAACATCAAAACAACTCCCACATCCCGGGATGATGATACACTCCAGAGTGCCCCACTATGTGACTCGAAACTATCATTGTAATAAGATTTAAAAAGAATCTCTAATCAATACATAATAGGGTACCATTGATGGATAACCTTGGATACATAAATATGCATCCATTGATGAATAACCTCATATAAATACAGATGATTATAAGTTCCATGCATGCTAATAATTGATTGTTAATTCCAGGGTGACCCAAATCATAAATGGGTGTTAATAAAGGATTTGTGAACGTATCTTAAATATATAATAGAGTCCTATAGTATTCAATAATTCCCCCAAAAAATATGTGATGATACTAACCTCCCATATTCTTAACCAATGTGAGTTATTTTGTATCAGTGGACCAGTTTCCCAATGAACACCTTCCGTTGGAAAGAAATTCTAGGAGTCTTTAAATATATAAAACCATTTGGTATTTCAAGTTCCCTGAACAAATCCCATTAAAAACAGACATAATGGGACATGGTTTTATGTGTCTGATGTAATGTTTTTTACACCGATACCAAAAAATGAAATCCCAGCCACATGTGGAATTTAGGGACGATAAAATGGTGAACTAGAAATGAAACCTTAACCAAGATGATTGTGTAACCCACATGTTATCCCCCTTTTTCTTTCAAAATGAAGTAATTATAACTAAAAAATAAATTCCACATCTATCTGTTTAATGAGATTCTTCATTGATAGGATTTTATTGTTTGTGTTTTTAACCTATAACTCAGAAAATTTGAACTAGATCACCCTTCAATATAAATGGAATCCCACCAACTCTAACGAATATATTCCTTGTCTACCATTAATTTTGGGTCCTCATCCAAGAAGAGGATTCCATCAGCAACCCAACATCTTCAGTGTTGGGTCTCGAATGAAATAGTTTAGGAGGATATTTAAAATATTACCTTCCTTACTCTAGTGGTTGATCTATATGCCCTTTATCTCACCAAGCCCCACCAATTGTTTACTCACTGAAAACCTATGGTTCAATTGTATATGGGACCCATCATTTTCTCCAACAGTTTCATGATCTTATCCCCAAAATTCAATAATCAGATCCTACCTTGCCTTAGGGAGGTGGATCGATAAGCCACATACGGCCTCACCCAGAGGATACATGGTTCCTTTAAAATGTATCCTATCAGTAATCACTATCTCCAATGTTGTGTACTCATGATCCCTCAACATAATGAGGGTTTCATCATCGGTAGTATATCCTATGACATCCAGACCTGGGAAAGTGATACGGCCCTTTGGAGGAAGAAACTAGTTATCACAGAATATGTTCACACCTCTCTCCTCTATGAAGAATCCCACCAATCATATTTGGTGGAAAATTGTGAGCAATAACAAACACATTACCTAACATATAAACCCTTCCAGCAGACTCATTTGGAAGTATCCAGAGAAGACAACTAAAAAATAATATGGAAAATACTTAGCAGGCACAAACACGTACCCACATCAACCAAGCCTTATAGAAACCTCGTATGGTAGGGTCCAAAATCGGTTATCAATCATGTTTGGAAGCAACTTGTGAGAAGGCCTACACACCTACCCACATTAATTAACCCTACCAATATCATTGTCTCGAAGAATCTAGAGAAGTCGGTCAAAAAGACCAGACAAAAAATGGGGGTAGACACAAACATATTCCCCCACACCTAAATATTCTTAGTATCCACTGGCTGGAAATGGAGGACATGAACATGCTCATACCGCTACTCCAGATATTATATGGTTATATATCATATTTTTAATCACTAAAGTCACCAATAATATCTTGAAAAGGTTGAAGGGGGAGATTTAAATCCTATCCCACATTCAACAGCCCTCCCAGGATATCATAATGGAAACAATGGAAGTGAAAGATGGGTATATACACAACTCCATCCTCACAATTGAGGTGACACATAATCATGTCACTCCAAATAAGGCACAAAAATATGCTTCTATCTTGGAGGGTTATGGGAAAAACTTCCCTGTGATATAAAGAAAACTAGATAGAGTTCATACCCCCATTCCAAATAGAGGTAATTAGCCAATTCTAATGGTAACTCTGAGGTTGGAACAAGTCCCTACCATAATTTCAAAATCCTATCAGAAAATTCTTGCAACAACACTGGAGGTAGTCAAACAATCTCTTATAACTGAAAACCACTTTCCCCAGCAAGTGTCCCTAGTCACTCTAAATATGAAATTCAAAAATAATCCTCACCATATATGACTAAAAAAAATATTCAGTCTACAATCCCATTCTTGATAATACTAAATTTATTAAATCTCTTAGATTACTATCTATGGTATCTCAATATCCTACCCTCTCCTTAAAAAATATGGTAGTTGATGAAATAATTCTGAAGGTTCTCCTTGAAAACTTCACTATGAAGGATTTCTTCCTGTCTACAACAAGTTCGATCTCAAGATTCCATCTCCTAATGAGAGCCATGGTATCACTCTCCATGGCCAGAAGATCAAATAACAAGAAGTTATTACCCTTACTGTCATCCACCTTGAAGTTCCTCTCAAAGGTATATGCTATAGGAATTATCCTTATAGTAGGACGCTAATCCAAAAGGGTAGTCCTCCCCATAATAGAATTTGTTGTGAAAGTTCTCTCTATAGTAGTGTTTCACTTCATAAAATGGTTCCCCCTTGGTGATTTAATGATGAGAAATCCCTCATACCATGAGTCACATGGGAAGACAAGTCTAGTCATTTAAGAACCCAGGTTTTCGTACGAGGTACAAATCCTTTTCTCTTCACTTTAACTTTTTTGTTGAGGCCTAGTGTGGACACCTAACTTGACCGAGGGAGTTATGGAGGTGTACGAGGCTTGTTTAAAGCCCAGAACAAAGTTTTCGTATGGAAATGTCCTGGAACACAGTTTGTGCAGGGCCTGCGCACGGCCTGGGTAAACTATGCGCCTTGGTGCAGGCTTGGCAGAGGTTGCACACGGCCTGTACATGGTTTCAGGAAACCATACAGGGTGGTCGTGCGATTTCCCCTTGCCTTCTAGGAAGGTCTGCATGGTCTCCGCACAGTTTGTTAGGTCATGTGGGTAAACCATACGACCTACTGTGTTTTCAAAATTTAATTAATTTTTAATTAAATTGATTAAATTTTATAAAAACCTAAACCTAACCCCATTCGACAAACCGCACAGCAGGGGGAAGAGCTCTCAGGAGGCTTTGGGATAATTTGAGCCTTATCCTTTGTCTGATCTCCGTTTAAACTATCGTTCGTCTCATTGGATCTGCAATGGTAAGTCCTCAATTCCTTTTTAATCATTCTCGATTCTTCTGGTTACAATGAACGCAGATTGGATTAATGCTCATATGACCTAATTTCTCGTTCTTCGTCTGTTCTTCAGATTTCTCCCAAACTGGGATGAATCAGAGCCTGATACTGGACGATCTATCTAGTACGAGCCTGAAGTAGGTGGTCTCGTTCTTTTTTGATGATTTTCAAGCTATTTATATATGTCGGAGTGTTGCACGCCCACTTTTGGGGTGTCTCTTGAACCTTGACTTTAACCCTATTATTACCTAGCATGTTGTAGGTAATCTGAATAGGATGGTATGTGCTTGAGTTAAGTTTTATACCTTGGACAGGAAGCACCCCTTCAGTGCGTTTCCTTGAATGACTCTTTTATGGGTTTTGACCCAGGATTCCTATGAGGCATTTTTTTCCTTTCCCTTGTGGGTTGTTAAAAAATGGAATTGAATATGAATGTAATTGCAATAGAATGAAATTGTAATTGTAATGGGTTCGGGTATGGGATGGAGTTTTTCCCTTTGACCCTTGTATGCTAATTCTTGTATTACTAGCCCACGTGAGTTAAATGCTTTTGAAATGTTTTAAATGTGAAAAAAAGTCATAGGTGAACCATGTAACGAATATGAGTTGCCATGGATGAACTCATACGAGACTTGTTACTGAAGTGACGAGTGAATCATGGATCCCGCGTGAGATGCCATGGACGGACTCAATAGGGCATGATATGTCATGGGCGATACCCGGATACTATTTATAGGATCTCAAGTACAGGCTCCGATGACGGACTATACTGCACCTAGAGCGAGGCCGGGTACCTAGGAGGTTCACCGGAACGGGCTTGTATAGCGATGTCGGGTTCCTAGAGGTTCGCCGGAACGGGCTTGTAGGGTGTTGGTGGATTTTCTCCCTGAAAAATGCCTGGTTTCCAATGGAGTATTCTAGGAATGGTCTCAAGGAATGGTTGAACAAATTAATGAAGTTATTAATGAATGGAATGGATACTTTAAGTGACGTCAAGCCAAAGTACAAGCTTGGGTCAGTCTTGCTAATTTCCCTTGTTTACTGCTTTCTATATTACACTTCCTATTTATATATTCACTGACAGATTAGAACGAATCTTTGGTGGTTGCCTACTGGGATTTATTCTCACACCCTATTTGGGTCATGTTTTTGGACCCAAGCAGATTATATGATTTCAGGTAATGAGAAGGGGAAACTGTAACAACCCGAGATTTTATAAAAAAATATTCTTTTTAATTTCAATAATGTCTTTTGTTGTACGCTACACCAAAAAGATCTTGCTCAACAAGTATCCTTGACTTGCCTTGCATTACACGCAATCGTGACCTTCCTCGATTGCGTGTGTAGTACGCAATACTGAGTTTCACTAAACAACGATATGCTATTAAAATATTATTAAAACTAGCCGTTATGAATAGTAATAACCACCTTTTAAAATTTTATAAATTTTAGCTCTCAAAATGGACTTCATTTTTGGATTCGGAGTATCGAATTTATCCTAAGGTGAAATTTTGGTACTTTTCAGATAACTTTCATATTCTGATGAATAGTGAAAATTACTAAATTATAATTAAAAACAACTTTTTTAATCGAAATAATTAATAGTGATAAATTATTAATTCTAGTGGTTTTAAAGTATATTTAGAATATATTTTTACAATTTAATACAATGTTGGTCATTGGATGTAATTTCACATTTAAACCAGTCATAAACAAGTGTCAATCTTTTGATAGTTATTATCTCTTAAGAACACGCTATTTGTTTTGACGACGGGAATTAATTTTTAAATTAATTAATGCAACTGATATGTTTTGAATTTGATAAAATAGACATCATTTTTGAATTCATAATATCAAATATATCTTAGATCTAATTTTTCGTATTTTTCTGGAAACTTTCATTTTTTGATGAATAGTGAAACCACTAAGTGGTAGTTAAAAAACTGAATTTTTCATAAAACTTAATTTTACCGCTTCTGTGACTGGAATTTCGAAAATCCGAGAGACACGGTTAATATCAAGGACTAAAATGTGGTTCAATGAGATGAAAATAATTTTTGGTGAATAGTAACTTTTTACTTTTTTTACCACAGTTAAAAGTAAATAGGGTAATTAAGGGTAAAAATGATATTATTATTACCCAAAAACATGTCCTAATTCTATTGTACAAGTGTAATTAGACCAAAAACAACCTTAGGAATACAATATGACCATTTAGGCCCACTTGGATTAGATTAGGACATTTATTATTAATTTATTTAAAGAAGGGTTAAAATAGTTAAAATCAATGTTTAATAAGTAAATAATTTTTAATATGGGGTTATACATAAGATAAATTCTACTATAAATATTCATTAGAAATATAAAAAGATTTCATACATAATGGTATTTTATTTGTAATTTTTAGACATTAAATAATTTAATTTATTTATGACACAACGATGATACAATAATTATCTTATTAATGAAATATTGACATAATTGATGTTATAAATACCCAAATAAATATAATTTAAGACTTTTTATGAACTAAACTAATTTTATAGGTAAATATGACATGTTAGGATTGATTTAATTAACTTTGGTCGAAGTAATCATTCTGTTATGAGTTTCAAAAAAATCAACTATTGAATAGTGTCAAAATTGACATAAAATAGTTTTTAAAACAAATATTATATTATTAATTGTTATTTTATTCCTAAAAATCTACGGTTCGGCCGAATGACTTATATAATGTTATATATATTAATAAAACACAACTTGGGGGTCTCTTGGATGTATATGGTAAGTTTATTAACTATATAATATAAAAATACAAAGTGACAAGGTAAATGTCAATCTAATTAACTAAGAGTTAAAACTAAAAGATAAGGTTAATATAATGAACTAAACTTGTCTAAATTCTATTGGATGAGAATATTTCGACCCATACCCACCTTATCTTTTAAATAACTCAATTTGGAGCTATTTAAAACCGAACTTGACTTGATAATAAAATAATATTTTTAGTTATTCCAAAGGTGCCCCTCTCCTCCCTTATAAAAGGGCACCTCCTCCCCCTCTTCCTCACACCACTTTGAGCCTTAAATCTCAGCCAAACCCTGCCAATTTCTTCTCTCCACTTCCCTAGAAACATCCTATAGGTTCTGGTCTTCTTCAAAGACCTATTTTAGTGCCCTAAAAAGAGGTCTCAAAGAAGCACTTCAAAGAAGAGGTAATGTCCGTTACCGATTCTTTCATCTCTATTTCTTCTTCCACTTCTTCTTCTAAGGTTGTTTCATTATTAAGTAATAAAATAAGTATCACTCATATATTGATATGTTATTATAAGTATTAAACAACCCTATTTCACCATCTATCCATCCTATGGAAAATGAAATCACCGCGCGTGCGTACGTACGGAATACTGTCTCCACGTCGTGGTGTAATCTATTTTCCACCACCACCTTACTTGGATGGGTATAATGGTGTAAATAATAACTATATATGATTATTGTAAAGTGATATTGATTCTGAAATAGTATACATACACTCCAATACAATTCCACGATCATGAGGACGATATCATCGCTCGTGCGTACGTACGGACTACCATCTCCACGACGCGATGAGATTCATTCTCCACGTTAACCATTCATGAATGATTATAAAGTATATATAATAATTAATAATGAAATATATGACATAATAATGATTCTGTATTTATGTGTATATATATGTATGTCATCTATTTAATTCCATTCAACTCAATAAGGAAAAGAAAACAGCGTTCATGCGTACGTACGGCCTACCGTCTCCATGAACAGTGTATTTCTTTCCATTTATTGATCTATTATATATATGTATATTCTAAATATATATTATATATAAATCATGGTTTATATTCTAGAATTATGTAATCGTGATCTAAGTAATCATATGAATAATTACAAATCAAAACACGAAGGACAAATGAAACGATTTTACCCAAAACGCTATTTAACATGGAATTTACAAAAGAACGGGTAATATAAAGTCATAAGTGAACCATATATGATATCATAACAATAAGTATGATTCTGGAATAAGTCAATAACATTATTTAAATCATTATACAGGAGGTTCGGACACTTACGAGGCAAATCGGACCTAAGGTAAGGGAAATATCACAATCTCATTTTTATCCGAGATTGTTTATACTTTGGTATTTAATAGGGTGTATTTTATCATCCACATACATGTTTCCTCAATATGTAATATTATTTACATCCAACTACAATTTTTTAAATCCAATTTTACACTTCGGTGGGTTTTTAGTAAAGGATATGAAATGAATCTTTTGTCGTTTTTCGTACGAGGTACTTTTTGACTTTTCCGACAAAAGTACGAGAAGAATGTTTTTTTTAACTTATGCGGAATAAATGGATTTTTAAAACATTATTTCCAAGAAGATTCCTTTACAATTTTTCAAGTTTATTTTTAATCAACTTCTTTTAGTTTATAATTGTATGACATTTTAAGAAAGGAAAAGTGTTTTTTAAATACAAAGGATATTTTCCTCAAGAATGGAGTTCAAGTGTTTTATCAAAATTATTTTCCATCTAAGATAATATAAGGTTCTGTTTATATCCCTATTATTACATTGATTTGATTATGTTGTGATGGAATTATTTTATGAATTCCTTTATCTTATATGAATTGTTTTATGATGTCACGATGTTTACGAATCCCATTTTTATTACATGGGTTATGCTATGATGTATGGTTTATGATTTTGTGGCACACATAAGAATGGTATCATTATGATATGGGTGGGACCTATATCTCCCTCCAATTCATTGGGTAAAGATTTTATATCTCATGAGATAGACATGGCTGGAATGGTAGGTTATACCGGTTCAGTGAAACAGGACTGAAACGAGGGTGACTCGGTTCAGAAATGGACTTTGTCCACTAAGATAGTCTTGGCAATGAGACTTGACTAATAAGATATGATTATCTATGAGTATGTGTGTATTCCACAAAGTTTCATGTTTTAAGTTATGATTATTGGTATTTCATTTCACTACTATGATTTATCCCATGTTATGAAATTATGCTCTCTTTTGGAGGTTAAGATTTCCAAAATGTTGTGTTCTTATGAAAATGATGTGATTGATATTTCTTTTGTTTACCCTTACTGAGCATTTGAGCTCACCATTTTATGTTTTCTTTTCCCTAGGATATAAAGAAAGGTTTTAGGTAAAAAAAAGGAAGATCTTTATGGGAGATGTTGAAGATCTTTCACCACGATTAGAAGATTATATTCCGAGTTTCCAAAGGCACTAAACTATTACGATCCTTGTGTGTGTGTTTTTGTTATGTACTAAGTATTCCGCAAAAGTAATGTAATGTTCATGTACGTTAAGCTTCGGGTCTCTACATTTGGTATCAGAGGAAAGGTTTAGTTAACCTTTGGAAACTAGGATGCGAAAATGTTAGTGAGATCCCTAGAGATATTTCTATGGTATGTCTAGGGATGTCCCTAAGGATAAGTATATGTATAGGATATAGTCCTAGAACTATGGTAACGATATTAGATTAAACCAAAGATGTTATATATTGAAGTTACTCCCCCTTTATTATGATTTTTTCCTCTCACACTATTCTTTTTGGGTTTTAGAAAATGGCTGGAAACAAGATGATTCACGATAATGGAGGATATGATGGACAATGGAATGATATTCTTCATGAGCAACCAAATGAAATGGGATTTGGAAGTCCAAACATCATTGTTATGCCGAATCAGCAATCTCATAATATGATCAATAAAGTAAAATTTGGTAAATTTCCTGACTCGGCTAATAAGAGAAAGATGGAGTTTCATGATGATCATAGAGGAAAGAAAGTTCAATTCCCCCTATGTAAATCATGTGGGAAGAGGCATCAAGGAGAATGTTTCAAAGGAATTGTAAGATGCTTTGGGTGTGGAAAAGAATGACACAAAGCCATTAAGTGCAAAGGAAAAAGGTTCAGTTAACACCAGGGATGAGGATAATGGTATTGCTACGATATCAACAATGGTTAAATGTTTTAAATGTGGAATGTACGGGCATTATGCAAACCAATTCCCTAAGGGAAAGTCTCATGAAGAGAATCAGTATGGTCGTATGGGTAGTATTTATGTGGATGATGATGAAGAGACTACAAATGATATGTGAGATGAAAGAATTGTTGAAGCTCGGTCAATGGTTTAAGAATGTAGTGGAATAATTACATGTTTATCATGTGTAATGTTGTATAAGTAATCTCATGGTACTATGGAATAAAGAGACATCTAAGGATTGTTACACTGTTGTCTTTCCTTGAGTTTTGAAAGTGTATGATTAATGTTACTAGTATCCATGAAAGGTTATTCAGATATTTTTGGAATGTAGATGATATGCTCATAATGAAGGGATAAGGAGAAAATTAAATGTTTGATAGTATTCATGAGCTCATGACTGATATAAGGAGAAGGTTATATCATGGTTTGAGTATATAGAATTTTTGGATTTTGGTATGTGGAAAGAGTTAACTTTTGACAGCATTCATGTTTTCACTAAGGTTTAATGGGTATTCATTTTTCAATAGAATACATCATTAAGGTATTGACATGATTGGAATGTGACCAACAAGATATATGGGGGATAAATGATGGTATTCACATTCTTGGTTGACGACATTTCAAGTTATCGTTTTCTTTATACTATGAGCTTAGAACGAAGTATTTTACATAAGCCTAAAGATTGGAATGGATTATGTTAACCATAAGTTAGTATTGTTTAAGGATAGAACTTTTTTTGATATTATTTATGTGATGTTATAGTAATGTAGTTTTAGAAAAAGGACAACCTGCAGGATGGGCGACAGCCCATCGCGTCAGACAAGGTTGTGGGAATCGAACCCACAACCGAAGTGCGACTGGCCTTTATCGCCTACCACTGGCCTACAGGAAGTCCCTGTTTAGTAGAAACTAGTTTTATTATATTAAACAGTATGATATATGAAGTATAAGTCCATTTTAGGAACTATATATGATTAATCTCACTATAGATGGACCTATGTATTTTTTGATAACTTTTCTAACCTTTTGTTTGAGACAGATGGAATGACTCCTCATTCTATCACATGATCTGCTAACACATCACGAATGACAAATTCAACTTCATTTATTTAAGAGATGAAGTGGAAATTGTTCAAATAACGACAAACGGTGAGACTATACCAAAATCAAGAAAGTATTTCTTCTAATTCCAATTTCATCAACTTTAGGGAAATGATCTTGAAAACCAAAAATGTTTTCCTAGTGCTCTTATATCTGATGAATCAGATGGTACCTTAGATAATCAAAAATTTATGGATTTGTGATTGTTGGAATTTTCATATCCATGTTCTCTACCACTCTCCATCAGAACTTGATGGTTAGATTTTTCTTCCATATCCATATTTTCACCTATGTTCTCCTACGTGGAAACCTAGTGATAAGTTAATTTGGGTAACCGTTACATTTCATACTTTAGTTTTTAAAGCCAAGTTTTGGTATTCCTTTTTACGATGTGGGTTTATATTAAAGAAACTTTCGAGTAGTAAACCATTTATAACCCCGACGAATTTCGAGGGCGAAATTCATTTTAAGGGGGGTAGAATGTAACAGCGCGAGATTTTATAAAAAAATATTCTTTTTAATTCCATTAATGTCTTGTTTTGTACGCTACACCAAAAGGATATTGCTCAACATGCACCCTTGACTTGCCTTGCATTACACGCAATCGCGACCTTCCTCGATAGCGTGTGTAGTACGCAATACTGATATTCACTAAACAACGATATGCTATTAAAATATTATTAAAACTAGCCGTTCTGAATAGTAATAACCACCTTTTAAAATTTTAGAAATTTTAGCTCTCAAAATGGACTTAATTTTTGGATTCGGAGTATCAAATTTAGCCTAAGGTGAAATTTTGGTACTTTTCGGATAACTTTCATATTCTGATGAATAGTGAAAATTACTAAATTATAATTAAAAACAAATTTTTTAATAGAAATAATTAATAGTGATAAATTATTAATTCGAGTGGTTTTAAAGTATATTTAGAATATATTTTTACAATTTAATACAATTTTGTTCATTGGATGTAATTTCACATTTAAACCAGTCATAAACAAGTGTCAATCTTTTGATAGTTATTATCTCTTAAGAACACGCTATTTGTTTTGACGACGGGAATTAATTTTTAAATTAATTAATGAAACTGATATTTTTTGAATTTGATAAAATACACATCATTTTTGAATTCATAATATCAAATATAGCTTAGATCTAATTTTTGGTATTTTTCTGGAAACTTTCATTTTTTGATGAATAGTGAAACCACTGAGTGGTAGTTAAAAAACTGAATTTTTCATAAAACTTAATTTTACCGCTTCTGTGAGTGGAATTTCGAAAATCTGAGAGACACGGTTAATATCCAGGACTAAAATGTGGTTCAATGAGATTAAAATAATTTTTGGTGAATAGTAACTTTTTACTTTTTTTACCACGGTTAAAAGTAAATAGGGTAATTAAGGGTAAAAATGATATTATTATTACACTAAAACATGTCCTAATTATATTGGACAAGTGTAATTCTACCAAAAACAACCTTAGGAATAAAATATGACCATTTAGGCCCACTTGGATTATATTAGGAAATTTATTATTAATTTATTTAAAGAAGGGTTAAAATAGTTAAAATCAAAGTTTAATAAGTATATCATTTTTAATATGGGGTTATACATAAGATAAATTCTACTATAAATATTCATTAGAAATGTAAAAATATTTCCTAAATAATGGTATTTTATCTATAATTTTTAGACACTAAATAATTTAATTTATTTATGACACAACGATGATAGAGTAATTATCTTATTAATGAAATATTGACATAATTGATGTTATAAATACCCAAATAAATATAATTTGAGAGTTTTTATGAACTAAACTAATTTTCTAGGTTAATATGACATGTTAAGATTGATTTAATTAACTTTTGTCGAAGTAACCATTCTGTTATGAGTTTCAAAAAAATCAACTATTGAATAGTGTCAAAATTGACATAAAATAGTTTTTAAAACAAATATTATATTATTAATTGTTATTTTATTCCTAAAAATCTAAGGTTTGGCCAAATGACTTAGATAAGGTTATATATATTAATAAAACACAACTTGGGGGTCTCTTGGATGTATATGGTAAGTTTATTAACTATATAATATAAAAATACAAAGTGACATGGTAAATGTCAATCTAATTAACTAAGAGTTAAAACTAAAAGATAAGGTTAATATAATGACCTAAACTTGTCTAAATTATATTGGATGAGAGGATTACAACTCATCCCCATCTTATATTATAAATAAATCAATTGGGAGCTATTTAAAACCGAACTTGACTTTATAATAAAATAATATTTTTAGTTATTCCAAAGGTGCCCCTCTCCTCCCTTATAAAAGGGCACCTCCTCCCCCTCTTCCTCACACCACTTTGAGCCTTAAAGCTCGGCCAAACCCTACCAATTTATTCTCTCCACTTCCCTAGAAACATCCTAGAGGTTCTGGTCTTCTTCAAAGACCTATTTTATTGCCCTAAAAGGAGTTATCAAAGAAGCACTTCAAAGAAGAGGCAATGTCCGTTACCGATTCTTTAATCTCTATTTCTTCTTCCAATTCTTCTTCTAAGGTTTTTTAATTATGAAGTAATAACATCAGTATCACTAATATACTTATATATTATTATAAGTATGAAAAAAACCCTATTTCACCATCTATCCATCCTACGGAAAACGAAATCACCGCGCGTGCGTACGTACGGAATACCGTCTCCACGCCGTGGTGTAATCTATTTTCCACCACCACCTTACTTGGATGGGTATAATGGTGTACATAATAACTATATATGATTATTGTAAAGTGATATTGATTCTGAAATAGTATAAATACACTCCAATACAATTCCACGATCATGAGGATGATATCATCGCTCGTGCGTACGTACGGACTACCGTCTCCACGACGCGATGAGATTCATTCTCCACGTTAACCATTCATGAATGATTATAAAGTATATATAATAATTAATAATGAAATATATGACATAATAATGATTCTGGATTTATGTGTATATATATTTATGTCATCTACTTAATTCCATTCAACTCAATAAGGAAAAGAAAACAGCGTTCATGCGTACGTACGGCCTACTGTCTCCATGAACAGTGTATTTCTTTCCATTTATCGATCTATTATATATATGTATATTCTGAATATATATTATATATAAATCATGTTTTATATTATGGAATTATGTAATCATGATCTAAGTAATCATATGAATAATTGCAAGTCAAAACACGGACGACAAATGAAACGATTTTACCCAAAACGCCTTTTAACATGGAATTTACAAAAGAACGGGTAATATAAAGTCATAAGTGAACCATATATGATATCATAACAATGATTATGATTCTGGAATAATTCAATAACATTATTTAAATCATTATACAGGAGGTTCGGACACTTACGAGGCAAATCGGACCTAAGGTAAGGGAAATATCACAATCTCATTTTTGTCTGAGATTGTTTATACTTTGGTATTTACTGGGGTGTATTTTATCATCCACATACATGTTTCCTCAATATGTAATATTATTTACATCCACCTACAATTGTTTAAATCCAATTTTACCCTTCGGTGAGTTTTTAGTAAAGGATATGAAAGGAATCTTTTGTCGTTTTTCGTACAAGGTACTTTTTGACTTTTCCGACAAAACTACGAGAAGAATGTTTTTTTAACTTATACGGAATAAATAGATTTTTAAAAAATTATTTCCAAGAAGATTCCTTTACAATTTTTCAGGTTTATTTTTAATCAACTTCGTTTAGTTTAGAATTGTATGACATGTTAAGAAAGGAAAAGTGTTTTTGAAATAGAAAGGATATTTTCCTCAAGAATGGAGTTCAAGTGTTTTATCAAAATTATTTTCCATCTAAGATAATATATGGTTCTGTTTATATCCCTATTATTACATTGATTTGATTATGTTGTGATGGAATTATTTTATGAATTACTTTATCTTATATGAATTGTTTTATGATGTCACGATGTTTACGAATCCCATTTTTATTACATGGGTTATGCTATGATATATGGTTTATGATTTTGTGGCACACATAAGAATGGTATCATTATGATATGGGTGGGACCTATATCTCCCTCCAATACATTGGGTAAAGATTTTATATCTCATGAGATAGACATGGCTGGAACAGTAGGTTATACCGGTTCAGTGAAACAGGACTGAAATGAGGGTGACTCGGTTCGGAAATGGACTTTGTCCACTAAGATAGTCTTGGCAATGAGACTTGACTAATAACATATGATTCTCTATGATTATGTGTGTATTCCAAAAAGTTTCATGTTTTATGTTATGATTATTGGGATTTCATTTCACTACTATGATTTATCCCATGTTATGAAATTATGCTCTCGTTTGCAGGTTAAGATTTCCAAAATGTTATGTTCTTATGAAAATGATGTGATTGATATTTATTTTGTTTACCCTTACTGAGAATTTGAGCTCACCCTTTTATGTTTTCTTTTCCTCGGGATATAAAGAAAGGTTTTAGGTAAAAAAAAGTAAGATCTTTATGGGAGATGGTGAAGATCTTTCACCACGATTAGAAGATTATATTCCGAGTTTCCAAAGACACTAAACTATTACGATCCTTGTGTGTGTGTTTTTGTTATGTACTAAGTATTCTGCAAAATTAATGTAATGTCTATGTACATTAAGCTTCGGGTCTCTACAGAAATTCCCTAGTACAGATACTTGAATTTATGCTCGGAGTAGGAGTGCACGGGACCAAGCTGAGGCTTGCGATGCGACTGGGGGTAATTTTTTGTTTCCTTTCGGTGTTTTGTACACTTGTATTGTACTGTATTAACTTGTATCATCTTTGGATATTTTCTAGACTCTTGTACCATTGCACCATTAGATATATGTCAGATATTTCTATTTGTTATCTATTTTTATTTTCTATGTGTTGTCTACTGGTTACCTTCTTCCACTATTGTATGTTTGTAATTCCGCTGTGATACTTTGGTAATGATGGAATAGTCTCCCCATGGACTCACTTAGTCCCTCACTGCTCTTCAGAAACCTCTGGCATTTGGGGAGATGCTCTTGAGGCTATGTGGTGACCGGTCCAGCCATTGGTTTGGATGGTAAGTCGGGTCGGGACTTTATAAAGTGGTATCAAAGGGTTTTACCTTTCTGATTTGACTAACTATTTGGAAACTATAGACAGGAGTATGAAGGGAAGGGATTTTGGTAATAATCTATGCCCGGGAGTTGCAAACCCACGTATAGGGAAAAGCCAAGTTGCCTCCTATGGAATTGTGTTTCTGGATTTAATTATTACGGTTTTTCTGATTTTATGATTGGGTGACGCACATGGTTTTTGCTGATACTATTGATATTATTGTGGGTTCTATTTCATTGCAACCTGAGGAGATGAGGGTTTTCCATCTCATGCATCATATAGGCACCTTGATAGGAATCATATGTCATGATATCTAGGAAACATTAGATGTTTCATGTTGTTGTGACAGGTGTGGTGATAGATATTTCATGCTATTTTGATAGTTGATTGATAGGTGTTCCTACAGTTGTGTTAGATTAGGTGCAATGAATGAATAGTGATGTCATATTTCAATTCATAAGGTGTGTGGGACCTTATGGAGTGGGAAATGACGCACCAACGGAATGTAAATTCTGAATGAAATTGAATTGCATGGTTATCTGGGCATCAAATTTTGATTCATGAGGTGTTATAGGCCCTCAGGGATCGAAACTTGGTGGACCATTGGTTAAAGCTTTTGAACAGAGGTATGTTAAAAGAATGAATGTTTAAAATAGAGCCTGACCTAGACCCAACTTCTGAGTGGGAAAGAGGTAGTGAATCTAGTTGTTTTTGGTGACTGGTCCTTATGTAGTCCTAGCTTTAGGGACAGGCTGTTGGTTGACGTGGTTTTTAGGAAGGTCTTGACATGCCCTATCCTGGTTCTTGTGCTCTTGAGTTCAAATCTCATTAAAAATTTCGAACTGAGGCGTGTGTTTAGCATTATAGAGTCATACCACCATGGAGACCTCCAGTCGTACCTTGGGAGAGCGACGACGACCACGTTCCGGAGATGGTAGATTGTGGGCTACTAGAGGACCTCCAGTTGTGCCAGTTGCGGCACCAGCTGTTCTACCAGACATAGGTGTTGAGGCACAGTTCCGTGAGAGCTTGTTTTATTTTATGAAGATAGTTTAGGGAGCACCATGACCTGCCCTGACTATGGAAGAGTTGACGCGTGAGTTTCAGTAGTATCATCTGCCTACATTTTTAGGGGATGGCGGACCATAGGCTGCAGAGTACTAGTTAAAGGAGATACTAGCTATCTTTGAGCATTTGGAGACGCCTCCAGAGAGGAGGGTCAAGCTCGCTGCGTACATGCTGCGTGATTCTTCCAAGAGGTGGTGGGACGTGATCACCCAGTCGGATTGTCATTGGGATATGTCTTGGCTAGAGTTTCATACGGCCTTCTATGGTTTCTTTTATCCCTAAACTTTGAGGGTCGATCGAGCCTGAGAGTTCTTGTGTATGGAACCGGGCGTGTTATCAGTGATGGAATACTTGGCCTGTTTTATTAAGCTTCAACGCTTCGCACCTATCCTGATGGGCGATGAGCTGTCGAGGTCCAGGAGTTTTGAGGATGGTCTGAGATATGAAATCTGTTCTTAGGTAAATATCTAAAGGTTGAATATCATTTCTGGAATTTTGAACCAGGTGTTAATCAAATAACGTAACCTGAGAGAGGCTGGAGGTGCGAGCCAGAGTGGTTCGGCATCGAGATCAGGTACTGCAGTGACTGTTAGTAGGAAGCGTCGTCTGGAGCTTCCACACGATGATTCTAGTAGTTAGAACCTATCTTCGGCTAGCAACCTGAGGTGATACCAGTGAGGTAGGCTGGGACACATGAATCCGTAGTGTCTGAGGGACCCAGTCGAGTTCTAATCATGTGGCAAAATGGTTCATCTTCAACGTTTCTACAGAATGTTTCCACCAGCAGCCAGCGATAGAGGGTCTGCACTAACTCCATATGCAGGATCAGGGTTGGCAGCTTTTCCTCAGACAGGGAGTTGGGGTGCGACTGGATGATCAGGCTGAGGTAGTGGTCATGGCAGAGGTAGCCCGGCACAGGGTACACTGAGACGTCAGAGTGGGCCAGCTCCGGGTAGTGAGGTTTTATCACAGGGTCGTGGTTCAGGACAGATGTATGCAGTGCAGCCTACTTGCAAGGATCAGGGAGCGGGACCGTCTATGGTTAGAGGTATGATCTTTGTAGCTTCTGTTATTGCATCTGCCCTCTTTGATACAGGTGCATCACATAGTTTTATTTCTGCGCCTATAGTGAAAAGTCATGGGCTAGTTGTGTTGTCTTATGATGCCTTCTTGATGCTAGAAACACCACTAGGAGTTACGGTAGAGGTTGTACGTAAGTGAAGAGGGTGTCCCCTTGAGGTTAGAGGGTGTCACTTCATCTGGGATCTTTATGTTCTCAAGATGACAGGTTTTGATGTCATTCTCAGTATGGACTGGCTAGTAGCCTACCGAGCCTACGTTGATTGTTACCGCTGGAGGGTGATTTTCACATCAATAGAGGGTGCATTGTATACTCTTAAGGGCAAGTGGGATCTCCAAGCAAGTCGAGCTGGACAAGAGCGTCGTGGGATGGAAGGGATGATATCCCAGATCGCTAGTTTGTTTCTGGATGATCAGGGAGTGAATCAGACGGACCTTCCTCTAGTAGTTGAGCGCTTCATGGATGTTTTTCTTGACGACTTTTCAGGTTTACCTCCTGAGAGATAGGTGGAATTATCCATTGAGCTAGTTCCATAAGCTTCACCAGTATCCATTCCTCCTTACAGGATGGCTATGATAGAGTTTCAAGAGCTCAAGAAACATCTCGAGGATTTAGAGGCAAAGGGTTTTATTCAACCCAGTACTTCTCTATGGGGTTCACCGGTCCTTTTTGCGAAAAAGGCTGACGGAACTCTTAGGCTATGTGTGTACTATCGGAAACTGAACCAACTGATGGTTAAAAACAGATATCCCTTGTCGTGGATAGATGGCCTTTTTGACCAGCTTCAAGGAGCTAGGGTGTTCATGAAAATTTATTTGAGATTACGGTATCACCAGGTGTGTGTTCGACATGCAGACATAACTCGTACAGCTTTTCGTAGTAGGTATGGTTTATATGAGTATCTGGTTATGCCGTTCGGTCTCACGAACGTGGAAACGTTTTTCATGGCTTTGATGAATCACATGTTTTATCCTTATTTAGACTCGTTCATTGTTATTTTCGTGGATGATATTTTGGTGTATTCTCGAAATCGAAACGACCATGCCAACCATCTTGAGATCGTCCTGAATACACTAAGAGAGTATCAGCTATATGAGAATCTTACTAAGTACCACTTTTGGATGGATCAGATTCACTTCTTTGTCCATGTTATCTCTGAGACAGGAGTGTCTGTAGACCTTGAAAAGGTTAGCGTTGTGGTTTCTTGGGAACAACCCAAGAATGTCTTTGACATATAGAGTTTCTTGGGGCTTTCTGGTTATTATCATCGTTTCATACAGGATTTCTCATGCTTAGCAGTGCTGTTGACAGGCCTGACTAGAAGGGCGTGAAATTTATATGGATATATGCTTGTGAAGAAGCCTTTCAGGAGCTGAAAGGAAGGTTAACATCAGCACCAGTTCTGATACTGCCAGAATAGGAAAGATTTACATGGTCTATTGTGACACACCAGGTATTGGGCTGGGTGCATTGTGGATGTAGGGAGACAGAGTCGTGTCATACAGATCTCGGCAGTTGAGGCCACAGGAGAGGAATTATCCGATGCACGATCTTGAGCTAGTAGTTGTTGTTTGTGCGATGCGCTATTGGAGACACTATTTATTGGGAGAGCGTTTCGTGGTGTACACAGACCGCAAGATCCTCAAATACATCTTTACTCAGTGTGATATGATTCTTAAGTAGTGACGGTGGGTGGAGTACCTGCAGTCCTTTGATTTAGAGGTAGCTTATACGCCTGATAAGGGAAATGTTGTGGCCGATGCATTGAGCAGGAGGACTCAAATACATGTTGTGCAACAAGCTAGAAATGAATGGAAGCTTATGTCCTTGTTCTTTGAGATGCATCTTGATGTGAAGAATAGCCAAGGGTAGTCTTTTCTATCGTCCCTAGCTATGACTTCTACCCTCCTGGATAGAGTAAGGATGAGACAGCTATCAGATTCAGAAGGCCTAGTTCTACGGGAAGGTGTGTCAGGTAAGGACCCTCCTCATATTTGGACGATAGGCGAGGATAAAGTTCTTCATATCCATGGACGTGTATGGATTCTAGTGGATATTAGAGAGGAACTGATGCAGGATTTTCATGCTTCAGTTTGGGCAGTTCATCCCAGAGTCACTAAGATGTATCGTGACTTGCGCCGATAGTACTGGTGGTTGGGTATGAAGAGGGAAGTGGCTAGTTTTATCATGAGATGTTCCACCTGTTAGCAGGTGAAGACGGAACACCAGTGGCCAACTGGGCTTTTACAGTAGTTACCTATCCCGAAGTGGAAATGGGATGATGTTGCGATGGACTTTGTGACTGGGTTGCTGAGGTCACCTCAAGGTAACGATGCTTTGTGGGTTGTGGTGGATAGGCTCATGAAGGTTTATCATTTCTTACCAATCAAGGAGACAATTAGTGTGGATGAGTTGGGAAGGTTGTATATCTGGGAGATAGTACGACTCCACGGGGTCCTGCACACCATTTTATCAGACATGGATGCTCGTTTTACGTCACATTTCTGGCAGAGTCTTCAGAGGGTGCTGGGTACACAGGTGATCCTTAGCATAGCATACCACCCTCAGACTAATGGACAGTCAGAGCGTACGATACAAGTTCTTGAGGCATGCTGCGATCATGAGTCTTGGATTTTGGGGGCTCATGGGAGAGGCATATTCCCCTAGTTGAGTTTTTCTATAAAAACAGTTATCAGGTGACTATACAGATGGCACCGTACGAGGCTCTATATATTAGGTCATGTCGATCACTCTTGTACTAGTTAGAGGTAGGTGAGGCAACTTTACGGGGACCGCGTCTTGTTCAGTAGAATTATGAGTAGGTCCAATTGATACAGAAGCAGATGGCTACCGCACAGTCTCGTCAGAAGTCATATGTTGATCGCCGCAGATAACCCCTAGAGTTTGAGGTCAGGGATCATGTTTTCTTGCATGTTTCACTGAGGCTGGGACACAAGAAGATCAGAAGATATGGTAAGCTATCGCTAAGATATGTTGGGCCTTTTGAGATTCTGGAGAGGGTGGGGATGGTAGCCTATCGGTTGCAGTTACCTCAAAGGTACCGAGCCATGCATGACATGTTCCATGTTTCTCAGTTACATTGATACTATTCAGACATGTCTCATACCTTCCAGCCTGAGGAGGTCAAGCTTTAGGTAGTTGAATCCTTTGAGGAGCATCTGATTCATATCGTTGATAGGAGCATGAAGGTTCTCTGAGGATGGTCAATTCCTCTAGTACAAGTGTTATGGCAGCACGGCTGTTTACAGGATGAGACTTGGGAGCGGGAGGCCGACGTACGTGCTTAGTGGCCAGAGTTGTTCGCAGACGAATCTTGACCACCCTTCAGAGAGAAATTTGGGGACGAATTGCTAAAAGGGTGGAAGATTGTAAGAGCCCAGGTTTTCATATGAGGTATGAATCCTTTTCTTTTTAGTTTAAATGTTTTTTTGAGGCCTAGTGTGGATGCATAACTTGACCGAGGGAGTTATAGAGGTTTCTAGGGCTTGTTCGGAGCCCGAAACAAAGTTTTACGCTGGAAATGGCCTGTCACATGGTTTGCGCACGGCCTTCGCATGGCCTGGGTAAACCATATGCCTTGGTACAAGCTTGGCAGAGGCTGCGCATAGCCTATGCATGGTTTGAGGAAACCATGTGGGGTGGTCGTGTGGTTGCCCCTTGCCTTCTAGGAAGGTCTGCATGGTCTCGGCACGGTTTGTTAGGCCATGTGGGTAAACTTTGCGACCTGCTTTGTTTTGAAAATTTAATTAATTTTTAATTAAATTGATTAAATTTTATAAAAACCTAAACCTAACCCCATTCTTCAAACCACACAGCAGGGGGAAGAGCTCTCAAAAGGCTTTGGTAGAATTTGAGCCTTCTCCTTCGTCCGATCTCTGTTTCAACCATCATTCGTCTTGTTAGATCTGAAACGGTAAGTCCTCGATTAATTTTTAATCCTTCTGGATTCTTCTGGTTACAATGAACGCTGATTGGATTAAGGCTTATATTCCCTAATTTCTCGTTCTTCGTCTCTTCTTCAGATTTATCCCAAATCGGGACGAAATAGAGCCTGATACTGGACGAGGTACCTAATATGAGTCTAAGTTAGGTGGTGTCGTGATTTTTTCTGATTTTCAAGTTGTTTATATATGTCGTAGTGTTGTACGCCCACTTTTGGGGTGTCTCTTGAACATTGACTTTAACCCTATTATTGCCTACCATGTTGTAGGTAATCTAAATAGGATGGTATGTGATTGAGTTAGGTTGTATACCTTGGACAGGAACCACCCCTTGGGAGCATTTCCTTGAATGACTCTTTTATGGGTTTTGACCCAGGATGCCTATGAGGCATGTTTTTCTTTTCCTTTGTGGGCTGTTAAAAAATTAAATTGAATATGATTGTAATTGCAATTGAATGAAATTTAAATTGCAATGGGTTCGGGTATGGGATGGAGTTTTTCTCCTTAACCCTTGTATGCTAATTCTTGAATTGCTATCCCATGTGATTTAAATGCTTTTGAGATATTTTAAATGTGAAACAAATTCATGGGTGAACCATGGAACCAATGTGAGTTGCCATGGATGGACTCGTATAAGACTTGTTACTGAAGTGCCGAGTGAATCTTGGATCCCACGTGAGATACCATGGACGGACTCAATAGGGAATGATATGTCATGGGTGATACTCGGATCCTATTTACAGGATATCGGGGAGAAGCTTAGATGACGGACTATACCGCACCTAGAGCGAAGCTGGGTACCTAGAAGGTTCACCAGAATGGGCTTGTAGAACGATGTCGGGTTCCTAGAGGTTCGCCGGAATGGGATTGTAGGGTGTTGGTGGTTTTTCTCCCTGAGCGATGTCTGGTTTCCAATTGAGTATTCCAGGAATGGGCTCAAGGAATGGTTGAACAAATGAATGAATTGATTAATGAATGGAATGGACACTTGAAGCGATGTCAACCCAAAGCACAAGCTTGGGTCTGTCTTGCTAGTTTCCCTTGTTTACTTCTTTCCATATTACACTGCATTTTTATATATTCACTGACAGATTAGCATGGATCTTTGGTGGTTTCCTACTGGTATTTAGTCTCACACCCTGTTTGGGTCATGTTTTTGGACCCAAGAAGATTATTTGATTTCATTTAATTATAAGGGGAAACGCCCTAGTATAGGTACTTGACTTGCTGCTCGGAGTAGGAGTGCATGGTACCAAGCTGAGGCTTGCGATGCGACATGGGATACTTTTTGGTTTCTTTTTGGTGTTTTTTACACTTTTACTATACTGTATTGACTTATATCATCTTTGGATGTTTTCTATACTCTTTTACCATTTCACCATTAGATATATTTCAGATCTTTCTATTTGTTATCTATTTCTGTTGTCTATGTTTTGTCTACTAGTTACCTTCTTCCGCTATTGTATGTTTGTAATTCCACTATGATACTTTGGTAATGAGGGCATAGTCTCCCCACGGACTCACTTAGGCCCTCGCTGCTATTCGGTAGCCTCTGGCATTTGGGGAGATGCGCTTGAGGCCATGTGGTGACCGGTCTGGCCACTGGGTTGTATGGTATGTCGGGTCGGGATGTTACAAGTCATGTTTGATGCCTTGTAATTGACAAGTGAAATCCTTTCTAAAACGTAATACAACCCAAGGAGATGGTCATTCAATGAACCTACATTGGATTTACTACTTTCTAATATGATAAAGGAAGTCCCTAACAATCACATTGTTGAAAAAAATTGGTATATAAGTATCCACTTTGGTGAGATCAGGTTGATGAACCTTTAGGAAAATATGATGAACACATGCTAAACATGAGGAAATAATTGGCTAAACATGACATACCAGTCATGTTCAGTCCTTTAGACTCTCCTCAATACATTATTCCTAAGGGTTTGTTAGAATATTGTATACATGACATCCACCTCAATATATATTGAACACTCCTAGTCTCCTAAAAGTAAAGTAATTATCATACGATGGGTATCAATGTTATGTTAAGGTAATACAAAGCCTGAAAATCCAAATTGACTTCGTGGAACTCTTGGTTGTATGATATCAAAAATTAGGGAGACAGTAATGATCCCTTCATCTTACATGTATCGATGAGTTAAAATAGTTTTTTTAATTAATCATAGATTCCTCATTAAATGTGCCTATCTGAGGATGGGGTGAATATGGAGTGTTCATTTCCCCATGCACCCCATCCATCAAATCCCTCCAAATATGGCATCATGCAATGTCATAGATTCAAGGTAGCTTCAAAAAATAGTATATGTTCATAAATGATGATATCTTCAACAAAAATAGTCCATGAATGACACTCACAGATGTAAGGATAGATGAGAGAAATCCACCAAAATAATTTTTCATCGGGTATCTGAAAATATCAATCAATCATAGAACTTAAAGAGAGTCCATTATCAGATAGCGTAAATGTTATATATAGAATAAAGGAATTTGGGAGTAGGTTTTTCAGGTTATAAAAAAAATATTTACCCAACCCATGCTCGAATAAACTCCATATAATCTAGAAGGTAGTTGCAGTAATATAATACAATAAAATCCAAGGTAAACCCCATCCATAGGACTGAGGGATTTTTCAACACAAACATCAAGGTTAGAAAACAAGGCTCAACAAGTTGTGAATGTGAAATGGGAATATCCCCCTCACTTAGGGTTAGGGGATTTTTTACCTCAACAACCTTATCCTATAAGAGTATGGTCTTCTCCTGAATAGGGGGAACACCACATAATTAATCCTATCATTTTGTATCATCCTGGGATTTATTATCCCCATTAAGAACATGAACACCCAAACAATCTGGAGATTTCCTTTATATTACCATCTTTAAAATGGCTTTTAAAGAGCCAGTGAGGGAGAGGAAAATGAATTTTAGAGGGTGTATAAAAATTCATTCTTTCAAAGTAACTGATGAAATTTCAAAAATGAATTATACATCAGTGAATTTCATTAATACTACCCCTAAAGACCATGTAAAACACGAGGCCAATCCGAAGGATCTAGAGAAGGAATTTTCTTTTCATAAAACAGTCCACACCGAAAAAATTTAATAACGTGTTCATACCCAATAATCAAAGGCTTTCCTTGAATTTGGTTATCCCCTAACCAAATTTATCATTACCTCCTTAGAGATTATCCATCAAATAAAAGGGTAAGAGTAAAGCTACAATTAACCCACCTCCTAGAGGGGTTGAACTCTTACACTTGAGGAAAAAATTGGTTAATAAGAGGAAGATATTAATGAATTTATAAGACTTAATATATAACTACTTTGAGGTATCCTTTCTGTTGGATATGTTCTACAAAAAAAATCCTCAACCTGAACTCTCGACCAAAATACCTGAACTAAGAGGGTTCACCACTACAACCGAAGTAGTGAGAGAATACCCTATCAGTGTGGGACACCAACCACCAATATACTTGGATTCAATAAAAGTAGATAGAGTGTAACTCCCGGACCCCAGAAGCCCAGAGATGTTGCATTATTTTAATACATTGGGCAGATTACAAGGAATCAAGTCCCGAAGGAGCGATCATTTTAGTAGTCTTGTAAAACATATTACATATATGAACATTACATTACACATTAAAACATAAAACACAACAAAAATAATCCATTGAAAACACCATTATCCCCTACCTTAACCCTACATATCAAACATAATACACTTCCTGGAATCCTGGGAAAACCAAACATAAGAAAGGGGTGAGCTCAGATGCTCAGTAAGGGTAAATAGTTTAGCAGAAGCTATAAACGTTTAAGGAAAGATGTGTGATAAAAACAACAGCCTTTTTAAACATAAAATTTAAAATAATCCAGAGAAAATAAATCAAACATTACCATATAAACATTCACATGGATATTCCACTAATCGAATAATCACATGTAATAATTAATTTCATAATGAGGGAATGCGTAATGCAGGACATCATTACCACATAGTCCAGGCCTCGTGTCAAGACTACAAAGAAAATTTTGTTCAAGGCCTTCTGCCAAGACACTAGTTTGTCTTGTGAGAACTACCGATGCATTTAGGAGGTATAGAAGGCTTCACCCATCACTTACTAAGTCCACATCATTCCTTATGTGAAAATGTTAAAACAAAATATAAACATTCGTATTAAAACTAGCATACGAAATATCAATACATTAACTATAAAACATGAAAGGTATAAAAATATAACATTCACAAAAAAACATATCATAACTCATTCAATACAATATCGAATATTTTATTTATAATAAATAAACCTCAATAAAGAATGATATCCAAAAAGGATGCTGACATGGTTGAAAATGATTAGTAAAACTCTTTGAGAGAAATATCTCCTTTTCAAGAAAACATTTAAAAGTAACAAAATTTAGAAAGGAAGACATTTAAAAGGAATTTTTAAATTGAAGTATACCATATCACTTTAAATCTTTTGAAAGGAATTAACATTTTAAAACAATCATGTCCATATAAATAAATCCTTAAGGCCATTTTGAAAACATGGACATTAATGAGAAAGATTAAGAAGAATTAATATTTAAAATATTTAAAATGATGTTTTAGTTAAAATTACCTTAAAAGAATCATTTTGTAAAGTATTTTATGAAACATAGATATGGATGATAAATATTTCCCAGAAAATACAAACACATAAACAATCTCGGATAATAATGAGATTGAGGAATTAACCCTTACCTCGTGTTCGACTTGACTCATTCATTCTTTAATCTCCTGCATAATAAAATAATGTTAATTTATACTTTATTCATAAACTTTTTTAAATTTATTACTCCTTTTATATCACTTATTATCATGTTATAAACATTAAAAAATCATTTATATTAATAATGGTCATTTTATAGATATTTGGTACTTGAGTCAAAAGTAAGCATCTTGTAATTACATGTAGTCCATGTGGTCAAGAGTAATTTATATCCAGAATGATATTCATGATTTATATATCATATATATATTATATATCCATAATATATATGTATTTATAATAGTACATAACATTTGGAGATAATAAAAGAAATGCATCGTTCATAGAGATGGTAAGTCGTACGTACGCATGAATGCTACATTCACTTCTATTTCGTATTTTAATGGAATTAATACATATTGATACATAGGTATATTATAATTCCATTAAAATATTATATATAATTTTAGTAACTTTATCCTTTATACATTTCACATATGGCATGAATGAGTCATATCACATTGAGGGGGTCGTAGTCCGCACTACCTCAAATGAAATTATCGCATTTACCCATTATAAAAACCATAAAGGTATGATATAAATGGAAAGTACAGAAGCATAGAAACAATATAAATATAACATATATCACATATAAATATATTTCCATCTTAATATCCACCATAAGAGGCATTATGAGATAATTGAACAATCATCATTTCGTGAGGCAGTAGTTCACCGTCCATAGAAACAGTATGTTATTTTCCTATTAGATGAAGGTGTGTGTAAGTTTCTCTCGAATAATTATCATAAAAATGACCTATTATATTGAGGATACTGGTTTTTTTATAAAAAAAATTAATAAAAAGCGTTTAGTGGGGTTGGATAAGTAAAATAAAAGAAGAGGACTTAGGGAAGATGTTCCCTTAAAATCAGGTAACACGCTTTGGTTTGAACCAAAAATATTTCTTAAAGTGCCTTCTTCCTAAGGTAAGGATTCTAGGTGGATTAAAGGAATATGGGAAGATTATTTGGGAAGAGTTTGGATGATCCTAGTGGATTGAGAGGTGAAAGTAATGGGTTAGAGGTGATGACTTTTTATAAGGGGGAGGAGGGTATCTTTAGAAAAGATTGAAAATATTATTTTATTATATAATTATTTTCAGTTTCTAAAGGTCCAAAATTTATAAAAGTATAAGATAAGATGAATATTGTTCGAAATAAAATAATCCAATAAGAATTCAACAGTTTTTAAATATTTTTTTAATTTTTATAATCTTATTTATTTAAATCATTCGTTAATTAGGTAAACACTACATCATTATTGTCTCATAAATAATTTTATTTAATTTATGTCTAAAAATTATAAAAAAAATCATGATATAGGAAGTTGTTTTAGAATTTTGATGAATATTTATATTCAAAGATATAACTTAAATAACCCCATGTTAAAATTGATTTACTACAAGATATATGTTTGTGTCATTTCTGTCTTTAATTTAAATTAATTAATATAAAGTGTCATTATGACTTTCAAGTGGCTCCATGGGGTCCCAAAATTGACCCAAGGATGACCATGGTCGGACATGTATCAACCAATAGTAATATGACACATGGTAGGGTAATTTATTATTATTATAATAATATTTGTTTACCCTTATTTACAAGATTTACCCTTTAACCATAGTAAATAAAATATTTACCGAAGTAAATACTCATAACGTCTAAAAATAAAAGTTAACTATTTACATAATTTGGACCTCCTGATTCCAAATATTAAATCAAATTTTCCAAATTCAAAATACAGAAGTTTTAGAAATTAATTTAAAATTAATTCCTGTTGTCAAAACAAAGAGCGTGTTTTTAGAAATAATAATTGTCTAAAGATTGACACTTGTTTGTGTCCAATTTCAAATTGAAATTACATCCAATGAACAAAATGGGATTAAATGGTAAAAATATAATCTAATTATATTTCAAAACCATTCAAATGTATAATTTAACACTATAAATTATTTTGATAAAAAAGTTTTTTTAAATTAAAATTTAGTATTTTTCACTATTCATCAAAATATGAAAGTTATCATAAAAACACCAAAAAATTATACAAACTAAATTTTTGTGTCCTTATTCTAGAGAGGAAGTTTATTTTGTCAAATTTAATATATAAAAGTGTCAAATATTGGATTTAAAATGGTTTTCTTTTAAAAGGCGGTAAAATTTTATTTTTTGAAAATTACTTCTTTTATCATAAAAATTGAATTTTTTCTTTTATTATATATAATAAACACATAATATGGATTCTAAAATTATATTGAGTATATAAAATTCAAAATTTAGTTAATATTATTCATAACCACTTTTTGAATGGATAGTTTGGTATGTCATGGTGCGCTCGAACTCAGTGTTGTGTGTAGCACAAGTTATTGAATTACTTTGAAGAGATAATGTACTATGAAATCTTGGGGCGTTACATTCTCCCCTCCTTCAATAAATTTAATCCCTGCAATTTGAAAATGTTCTTAGAATATAAAAGGTTAAAAATAGAAAAATACAATTGTGGAAAACCCACGTTGGAAATTGGGTTTATAACATTTAGTCTTAATAAGAGGGAAAGGGAAATTAAAAAGTCACCACCAAATTATGATCTCCCTTAGGAGAAAATTAGGAGAAATTAGAGACACATAATTGGAGGAAAAATGTAAATATTTATAGGCAGTGATTAAGGTCATCAATCAAAAACAAGTGTAAAATTGAGGGCCTCAAAGCCATCAATCTATGATGGATTAAAATATCATTGGTCCTACAAAACATAAGTTATTAGGATAACAAATTATTGGATTTAAGATCCCTTCCCCAAAGTTTGAGAATTAATTTATTCATATAATAAGAGGAAAAAAATACTTGACAAGTCTAGTTTCATCCTTCAAAAAATTCCTACCAAAAACGCATCTTTCACTCGAAAAGATAATAGAATTAAAAATATGGTATTTATCCTAATCTCATAGGGTTCCAAAAATAATAAATTTATAATTAATTGGTCAGACTATTTAAAAAACTACATTATACAAACCTGAACATCACATAGGCCAGTGGTAGTTGATTCACCCGTTTCTCCCTTCTGTTGCAGGTTAAAGTCTTGCGGCCTTGCCGGACGTGACGGGTTGTCACCTGACCTCTGGGTTGTCCTTTTTATAACAATACAAAAATAATCCTAAGAATTTTTTTAACCTTAAACAATAGTATCCAATGTTCAACATAATTCATTTAAACCTTTAGACTTATCCAAAATACTTCTATCCAAACTCATAGTCCAAAATTTATATGGAAGTTAAACACAATGAAGATCTTTTTTGCAACGTAATAACATGTGAATACCTTTATCATGTATTCTTTTAAAACACGGTAACACCCGGATTTAACATAAAACCTTATTGATTACAGTAATGCTCCCTTATTCCTTATAGAATACTGGATATACTTCTTATATCCAAAAATTTTGTAAACTCCATGAATAATTTAATAAAAACACAAATAATTAGTTTCAAAGTAGTCAAGAATATCAAATATAATTTATCTAAATCAATCATATCTTATTCCAAAATCACTACCTCGGTATCATAACCATATTAAGGTTTATCTTTCCTTCAACCTTGTATTTTCCAAAAAAAATAACTTTCTATTGAGTCACTTTTTATAGAACCGTATAATCTCAAATCCTCAATGAAATTGTATTGTAGTATAATCCTTATTTATTTACATAGTTCATATGACCAGTACATCATTGATACAACACACTAATGAAATAATTCTTTAATAAAAAATTAAGAACACTAGTCATTCCTATTAATCTGTGGTAGTATCATAACTTTATTATTATGAAATAGCATCATTTGGTGAATACACTAATGATTTGGACATTGATTCGTGTAGTGTCCCAACTCCTTTCAGATGAAGAATTGTACATTTGAAACCTTTTTCTTACCCTTTAAATCACATACTTGGTGTCCTTTTTCTCCACACTTATAATAGACTTTGATTCCTTTCAATCATTTACCAAGTTGTTTCTTTTCATAGTTATGACATATGAGAAAATCCTTCTTTCCCATCTTCCCTTTATCCATTTTTCTATCTTCCATACTTTTCTTCTCTTGCTTCCCTTCAAATCCATTAGACTCTAATAATTCTATACTTATCTTATTAACACATGTTAATATTTATTCATATTATGAGAATATGTGGGAGACTATTTCCCTTATAAATTTTGGATTAATACCATGAAATATATGATCCTTCTTACTCTTTAGATCATGTGTATTACTGGAGTTCTCATTCCTTCTACTGGGTTCCATTTCTAAACAGTGACATACACTAGGTTAGTTTACGAATCACAGTGCATAATTAACTACTTGTAAAATACCTAACAAAAATTTAAAAGATTATGTATATAATCTATAATCATAAAAAATGTTTTATTTAGGGAAGCATTTAGTCATAAATCCTTCATAATGGCTTGTAAATAAAATATGAAGTATCCAAAGAATATCCCTCGAGAGTGTCGTAACCAAGAGTGTAGCATGACCTTTTATCATGTACCAAGATACCCTGGGTTAAGCCTGAAACTCTTTTTTGGATTTTTCACTCCTAGGTACATCTATTCCAGATCCAACTCTACCTACTCGTATCCATAAAAGGATTTATTTCTTGGAAAATACAAAAAATCTCTACATTACCATAATTCTTGAAATTTTTTCTATACTAATCCTCAAAGTCTATATTAGGTTAATGTTCTCTAATTAGATATTTTCAAAATATAGTTTCCAAGGTTTCTACTAAACTTTCTCTTATACCAACTGTAACGCCCCGACCCCAGAAGCCCAGAGTCGTTGAATTATTTTAATATATTTCCATGATTACAAGGAATCAAGTCCTGAAGGACCAATCAGTTTAGTAGTCTTTGAAATTAGATTACGTACATGAAATTTACATTACACATTCAAATATCAAACACAAAAAATCAGTTGAAGAATCCATTATTCCCCTAGTTTAACCCTTTATATAAAACATAATACACTTCCTAGAATCTTGGGAAAAACATAAGAAAGGGGTGAGCTCAGATGCTCAGTAAGGGTAAATAATTTAGTAGAAGCTATAAACATTTAAGGAAAGATGTGAAATAAAAAAAACAACCTTTTAAACATAAACTTGATCATAATTTGGAGAAAATAAATCAAACATTACCATATAAACATGCACATGGATATTCTAATAATCTAATAATCACATGTAATAATTAATATTATAATGAGGGAATGCCTAATACAGGACATCATTGCCACAAAGTCAAAGCCTTGTTCCAAGACTACAAATAGATTTTTTTCAAGGCCTTGTTCCAAGACACTAGTTTGTCTCATGAGACCTACCGATGTATCTATGAGCTATAGCAGGCTCCACCCATCACTTACTGATTCCACTACATTCCTCATATGAAAATTTTGAAACATAATATAAACATTCGTATTAAAACTATCATATTAAATGTCAATACAATAACCATAAAACATGAAAGGTATAAAAATATAACATTCACAGTCAAATATAACATAACTTATTCAATACAATACTGAATATCGTATTTAAAGTAAATAAACCTCAATCAATAATGATATCCAAAAAGTATGATGACATGGTTGAAAATGATTTGTAAAAATCTTTGAGAGAAATATCACATTTTCATGAAAACATTTAAAAGTCAAAAAATTTACAAATGAAGACATTTAAAATACATTTTTTAATCAAAGTGTCCCTTAAAAATTTGAAACTATTGAAAAGAATTAACATTTTAAAACAATCATGTCCATATAAATAAATCCTTAAAACCATTTTGAAAACATAGACATTAATGAGAAAGATTTAGAAGAATTAATGTTTAAAATATTTAAAATGATGTTTTACTAAAATAGTACCTTAAAAGAATCATTTGGAAAATTCTTTTATGAAACATAGACATGGATAATAATTTTTTCCCAGAAAATACTTACACATAAACAATCTTGAATAATAATGAGATTTATAAATTAACCCTTTCCTCATGTTTGACATGACCCGTTCATTCTTTAATATCCTAAATAATTAAAAAAATTGTTTCAGAACCTTTTTCAAATTTATTATTCATTTTATATCACTTTTTATCATTTTATAAACATTAATAAATCATTTAAGTTAATAACGGTCATTTTGTTGATATTTGGTTCTTGAGTAAAAAGTAAACTTCTTATAATTACATGTTGTCCATGTGGATAAAAGTAATTTATATCCAGAATGATATTCATGATTAATATATAATATATATATATTATATATCTAGTATATATATGTATTTCTAAAAGTACATAACATTTAGAGATAATAAATTAAATACATCGTTCATGGAGACGGTAAGTCGTACGTACGAATGAACGCTACTTCCATTTCTATTTCGTATTTTAATGGAATGAATACATAATGATATGTAGATATATTATAATTCCAGTAAAATATCATATATAATTTCAGTAACTCCATCCTTTATGTGTTCCACGTATGGCATGAACGAGTCATATCACTTTGAGGGGGCGGTAGTCCACACTTCCTCAAATGAAATTATCGCATTTTCCCATTATGGAAACCATAAAGTTAAAATATAAATGGAAAATACAAAAGCATAGAAATAATATAAATAAAATATATATCACATATAAATATAGTTTTATCTTAATGGCCACCATAAAAGGTGGTAGGAGATAATTGAACAATCATCATTTTGTGAGACAATAGTTCACCATCCACAGAAATAGTATGTTCTTTTCCCATTAGATAGAGGTGTATTTAAGTGTATCTTGAATAATTCTCATAAAAAAACCTAGAATATTGAGTATTCTGGTTTTTTAAAAAAATAAAGTAATAAAAATAGTTTAGGGGGTTTGATAAGTAAAAGAAAAGAAGAGAACTTAGGGAAGACGTTACCTTAAAATCGGGTAGCACCCTTTGGTTTGAACCAAAAAAGATTTCTTGAAGTGAATTCTTCATAAGGTAAGGATTATAGGTGGAATAGAGGGATGTGGGGAGCATAATTGGGAAGAATTTGGATGATCCAAGGGTCTTGAGAGGTTTGAGTAATGGTTTATAGGTGAGGGCTTCTTATAAGGGGGAGGAGGGTATCTTCAGAAAAGTTTGAAAATATTATTTTATTTTATAATTATATTCAGTTTATAAAAGTCCAAAATTCATCAAAGTATAAGATAAGAGGAATCTTGTTCAAAATAAAATAATACAATAATAATTCTATAGTTTTTGGATATTGATTTAATTTTTATAATCTTATTTATTTAAATCATTCATTAATTAGGTAAACACAGCATCATCATTGTGTCTTAAATAATTTTATTTCTTTGATGTCTAAAACTAATAAAAAAATAACATGATGTGGGAAATATATTTATATTTCTGATGAAAATTTATAGTCTAAGAGATTACTTATATAACCCCATGTAAAAATTGATTTACAAAAAGATATATGTTTTTGTCATTTTTGTCTTTACTTTAAATTAATTAATATGAAGTGTCATTATCACTTCCAAGTGGCTCAATGGGGTCCCAAAATCGACCCAAGGATGGAAATTGTCATACATGTATCAACCAATATGAATATGACACATGTTAGGATAATTTAATATTATTATAATAATATTTGTTTACCCTTATTTACCAGAATTTACCCTTTAACCATGGTAAATAAAATATTTACCGAAGTAAAAACCCCTAATGTTTAAAAATAAAAGTTACATATTTATATAATTTGGACCTCCTGATTAAAAATATGGAATCCATTTTACCAAATTCAAAATACATAATTTTCATAAATTAATTTAAAATTAATTCCTCTTGTGAAAAAAAAGAGCGTGTTTTTAAGAAATAATAGCTATCAAAATATTGGCACTTGTTTGTGTCCAATTTCAAAGTAAAATTAAATACAATGACCTAAATTGGATTAAATGGTAAAGATATAATATTATTATACTTAAAATAAATTCAAATTTATGATTTAACACCCTTAATTATTTTGATTTAAAAAGTTTCTTTTAATTAAAATTTAGTATTTTTCATTATTCATCAAAATATGAAATTATCAGAAAAACACCAAAAAATTATCCAAACTCAATTTTTATGTCCCTATTCTAAATAAGAAGTTTATTTTGTAAAATTTAATATATAAAAGTGTCAAATATTGGATTTAAAAATGCTTCTCTATTAAAATGCGGTAAAATTGTATTTTCTGAAAAATACCTCTTTTATCTGAAAATTTTAATTTTTTCTTATATTATGTCTAATAAACACATAATATGGATTATTAAATTATATGGAGTATATAAAATTCAAAATTTATTTAATACTATTCATAACCGCTTTTTAAATGGCTAGTTTGGTATGTCGTGGTGTGCTCGAACTCGGTGTTGCATGTAGCGCAAGTTACTGAATTACATTGAATAGATAACGTACTCTGAAATATTGGGGTGTTACATCAAGTGTTCCCTTCATTGGGTACACAACTAGAACTTGGCCAAATACGTCCTTACATGCCTAACACTATAGGATACCCACAAAAGATACAAGCAAGGCCACCACAGTTGGCCCTACCTAGTGCTACCCATGTTCAAGATCCTATTCAGCTAAACATTCCAAAAGGGATTTTCAATACTATTGAGTCACTAATGGATCAATCAGAATATATGGAAGAGTGGTGTGAAATGATACATCCAGAGAAAGATCCTTACCCTAAATCCATTGATATGACTCTTCCCTCGTCAAACTTTGGAAAGCCTACCTTTTCAATTTTTGATGGTTTGGGGGGCCTGAGGTAGCATTTTATACATTTCTATCTTTCTATAATCTCATGGCGGGGAATCCTTCAAAATATGAGGTATTTAACATTAGGAGTTTTTTTCAATCACTATAGGGACCAGACTTTCTATGGTGTACTATTTTACCATCTTGGTCAATTTCAGGGTGGGAAGATCTCTATTATAATTTTATTTTCCAATTTATCTTGACATTGTAGAAGAAAATAGTCCTCAAACTATCAAACTGAAAACAGAAGGAGAATGAGAGGCTCTTGAATTTCATTGAGTGCTTGAAGGATTTGACATACTCTTTAACCCTATAACTTCTTCCAGAAGACTTTTTGTCCATCTGTATAAAGAATCTTCATGATATATTATTCACACCACTCATCCCATTGAAATACAATGGAGGGTTCTAGGTCCATTTAACAATTTATAAAATATTGGAAGACTCCATCATATGAACCATTGATAAGTCTTTATTAATTTCATCATCTTATGGAAAGATAATAGGGATGGAAGAGGATATTATTGGAACACTTAAGAAGAACCCTACACTTACTACAACTCCAAGGCCCGCATCATACTGTGTGGTCCCCCTTCCTGAGCATCAGAAAATGTGCTTGTATTGTTAGTATGATCAAAGGGAATAGGGGTGAATATAGTTTGATGAGATGAAGAACAATGTTTATTCTTTTCAAAGTGACCATGTCCCCGGATACTTCATCTCGGCATTGGAGAACAACATGATCATGTTTCCAAATCCCATGAAACCCAATAAGGATGGTTATTAAGATCTACTGAACTATTTTACCATCTATTGAGTATTGGGGAACAATATCCTAGAATGTTTTGTTCTCAAATAAATCCTATATAAGTTGGTGTACTCTGATCAAGTGAAGCTGGATTATCCACCTATGCAACTAGCATGTGTTTCTTCCGCCGATCTGAAGGAGATTAATTAATGGAATGAAGTTAACACTAAGGGTATGAAAAATTTTAGTAACCCTATGGCTAGAAATATGATCAATTATAATCATTCCATCCTCTGAGCATAGTGGAAACAGCCGACTATTCCCTTAGCTACTTCCATTACGGCACAACTGACTTCATTAGTGTTACCATCCTATAAAGGTTAGTTTTCCAAAAAAACATGTCTAGACAAGAGGGAAGTAAACATAGAAATATTAACTTATACCAAGGATAAATTTGGATTTAAATTTAGTGGTCTTCATTCTTATAGTCCAAGAAGCATGGGCACCTCCCCACAAAATGGTACAATAAGAGATAACTCGCAAGACAGAATCCTCAACACACAATGAGATGATTTTTTGATCTATTAATGTTATTCACTTAATGGATCCCTTATCTAATGATAGAAGAAAGTTTTATCAAGGGATGTAAGTTGTTCTAGTGGTATCAAGTTGGTCTAGAGGTAGTAGGTTGGTTTGGAAGTAGCAAGTTAGTCTTCCGGTATCACATTGGTCTAGAGATAACATGTTGTTCTAGAGATAGTATGTTAGTTAAGAGGTTTCTAATTGTAATAATGGTAGTAAGTTGTTCTGGAAGTGGAAGGTTAGTTTGGAAGTAGCAAGTTGTTCGGGTGGTAGTAGGTTGATCTAGTGGTATAAATGTGTTTTGGTGATAACAAGTTGGTCTAGCGTTAGTAAGTTGGTCTGGTGGTAGGAAATTGGTATATAGGTAGAAGGTTGGTCTGGTGGTATAAATTTTTTTTGATATAAGTAGGTTGGTTTAATGGTATAATTTTACTCTAATGGTTTCAAGATAGTTTAACGATATCAATTTGGTCTAACAGAATAATATTCTATTTTTTTTCAAATTTTTTTATTTTTCCCAGATTGTTGTAAATATTAATTTTTACCCTAGAAATTAATTTAAAGCCTTAAATAAGGATACTTAAGAGTGTTTTCAAGAGGATATTTATATCCCCATTTTATTTAAATTTTTAAGCTTTTAATATGGCCCTTCCTCAAGAATAAAATTAGATCCACATTAATGTTTAATTAATGTTTGAACTATTGTAAATATCAATGTTCTCATATCCTTAACTTTAAGATGAATATCATTTGTTCGTTTGAATATTTTTTTACTTTTTTAACATCAAAGAAAAAAATTTGTTCTTGAGCCTTGAATATTCATCTTCATCCACTAGGAACCACCCTGTTCATGTTTTTATGGGAATGTTAACACTTAGTTTGAACTCTATTTTCTATAGCAGCAAATCTAGTTTTAGGCAGGAGCCTATTTCTCTTTCATTTTTACTCTTTCTATATAAAATTTTAAATTTTTTTTAAGCCCTTATATTCAGGACATCCAAGCAGTGATACCGTATTCTTTTCCACTCTATTTTTAATAAAGCATGGTCAGCCACTTCTTTTCCAGGTTGTGGATTAACTGTTTCTCTTGTTTCATGTGAAGTCCTGATGTAATCTCATTTTATCTCTTTGGATAATAGTTTAATTAACCATTATAGATATTAATTAAGGTTAAAGAAAAGAATTGTTTTATGGTTATAGATATCACATGTTTTTCCACCATGATAATGGTTTGCCTCTTTTTACTAGATTGTCTGATGTCCATGATTATATTATTCCTTAGCATTTTATGCTTGAAAATGGATAAAAATGTGAAGATGGTAATTTTTTGTTGGATACCAAATAAAGAGTCTTATTAATCGAATATTTTCTTCCTTATAGTTTCATGAAATAAGATGTTATGCTTCCAATCTTGTATAAATAGTTATAGTTGTTTATAGTTGATTTCATAGGTTACTTATGGTTGTAACATGGGAAACATGAATTGGTTACTTAAATATGGTAATGAAATGAATGTTTGATAAAGGTAACTGATTGGGTTTGAGCAAGATAATTTTTTTATAAAGGTTGTGTTTTTTGTTTTTAGGGACTGAATTCCTTGTTGGCTCTATTTTTAGATTCTTTATCCCATTTTTGATTACTATAATGTGAGCTTGGAAGGCTAATGGTTTATGAGACATGGTTATGGAGGACTGATTTTATGGAATAATTTAATTACTATAATGGTGGTATTCATGGTGATATGCATGGTGGTGTAGAGGATGACACTAAGGCTGATGGTACGGGGAAAAGATATGTTTTCCCAATATTATTCTAATTTTAGGATACTTTTTGATAATAAATCTACTGTAAAGGTTGAATGGTCGAGTTACTTGTTTCTACATTCCATTCCCCACTACTTGAGGTAGCTGGTTGTTCTTGGTTTATTCATCTCTTTTATGGTAGATTAGGAAAATTATAACATGACCAAGAATTATGCAATGATAATGAATAATGAGTGTTATAACCCATGCGGTTGGTGAATTAATGGAATACCAAATGATAACTCTTATGGAACCATGAAATCATTTGGATTATTCCTGGAAATAATGGAATTGGCATGAAATTAATGTAATAATAAATTTATAAATTAATTAAATGAAGTTTATTGAATGTTTTTGTAAATATAGGATACTTGTTTCTTAACGATGGCAGTCGTGTGTCCAAGTGATGATAACTAAATTTGATACTAAGAATTGGTTAATTCCCAGTGTGGTTGTGAGATATATATATATATATATATATACAGTATGTTATGTTATTTCATATGCTACCCCAACAATATAGGTAGGGATACTAACACCAAATGACTATGGGAAGGTGTTTTCTTTAACACCAAATCCGAAAAAGAATGGATGGTCAACTACCCACTCTTACACCACTCTCTTCTCCTAGTAGTATTATGTTCCAGTATGCATAATGGTTAATCTCACAACTATATGTGTATAGAGAACTGTAATTTTTAGTAGTTATTTTACACATATGTATCTCCAAATATAGTTTCTTATGGATTATTAAAGATATTTAATATATGGGATGCAATGGTTTGAGGGATAATAATTGAAATAAATGTTTTGGTGTCTCCCAAAAAATACATGATTACTATCTATGATGTTTCATGGGTTTATGACAATATTTAATGCATGAGATCCATTATATATAATGATGATATTATGTTATGTATTGGGTTCATGTGACATTTGGTTAGAGCGGCCAACTAGTGGGGAAGTGGTATAAGGGTTCCTTCTTTTGATTTATGTTTCATATTATATATTATTTTTATGTGATGCTTGGTGTGAGAGGCATGGTGAGGTAGGGAAATTAGCATTCCTACTTAGGTGACAAATTAGTTTCACTTGTTTATTCACTATGATTTGGTATGATTTTTTTTTCTTTTTTACGATATGGTCTAGGGAGGATCCTACTGAGTATACATGTTATGAGCACGCTAAATATATATAATTTTTTTCGGACCTCAGGTGCTAGTTGTTGATCAGGCTAGACGTTACTAGCTTGTGGGTTTTTCAGGATATTTTTGTGATTTTTTGGATGTTGTCAACTATTTTATTCTAGTTTTCATAGTTTCCTTTATAGTTGTTTTAGTTTTTATGAAATTACAATGATGTACTTGTGATTTTTATTTTATCTTGAGTAGGATTTTTATGGTGATTTTATCTTATCTCTCTTTCCTCATGTTCTCCTTAAATGGTAAAGCCTTCCATCTAAGTGTGTGATATACCCTCAGTGCTTGTTTCTAACCCATGGACTATTGGAGGTGGGATTGGGGTTTCATTATATCCCTACTCACATTGTTGAGTTGGGAGGGGTACCTTTGGGGGAGTTGTTACAGACGAAGTGGTATTAAAGGTTCAAGTTGAGAGATATGATGGTGTTCGGATGTTGTCACAAGTGAAAACAACATGGGTTGGTCAGGAAACCATGTTAACTGAGTTCGGTATGTTATGTAAAAAAGGGTGATGATCTAGGAAATGGGTATTTATATCCCCATATAATTAATTTCTTGGACCATTAGGTTTACTAATCATGTTAAGTGAAGTGATATTGGTTGTGTGGTAGAGGATAAGGAAAGCATCATGCATCATCTTCTTTACACATGTGTTTGAAACGAGTTGACCATGGTATTATGTTGAACGTTAATTAATTAATTAATATTAAATGTTCAATATTCTAGGTTTATTATTCCCTAATAGTTTTTTCTTTTTATATAATTTCATGAGGTTGGCATCCCTATCGAGTTTTCAGAAAGGATATTCAACAGGATGTTCTAGAAGATCTTTATAGAGTAGATGTCAACAATGATGGTACTTGAATGAGGATACTTTGAGAGTTTTAGCACCAATGTCTAGAGAAGTATGAGGGAACTAATTCAGACTCATTTATTGTAACATATCGGGTAAATAAAGAAAATTACATTCTCATATTTATCAATATTTGTGAATAAAATGTTAATATTACTTTAAAGGTAATGCTATGATCAATGGCGTACCCAATACGCAACAATGAGTTTCTTAGAAATCTTACATTGCACACTAATAATAAAATAATATTATTTTAAATGTTAGTTAATGCATATCCATTGTAATGGCAGGAATGAACAAAACTAACTACAAAATGATTATATATGTTTGTTAAATATTTTTACTTTTATCCAATAAATGTTAGAGGCTTAAAATGCAAATGAATCCAATTTTAAGTGTAAATATTCTAATATTATTTAAAAGGTCAATTAACCGCCTTTTGATGGAGAACCCTTTTTAAATCCACTAAAAATAAAATCCTTCTTTAGAATCAGGATATCAAAATTTACTTTCTGTAAGTTTCTAGTATTTTTCCGATAAAATTTATTTTTTAATGAATAATGAATGATGTTGTATTTTAATTAAAAACCTATTTTTTAATATAATTTATTTATATGGATAGGTTATATTTTTAATTGGTTTTAAATTGAAATTAGAATATATTTTTACCATTTAATCCAGTGGTGGACATTGGAATTAATTTCACTTTGAAATTGGACATAAACCAGTGTCAATCTTATGATATATACTGTTTCTAAAAAACAAGCTATTTGTTTTGACAATGGTAATTAATTATTAAATTAATTAATTCAACTTATATTTTTTTAATTTCATAAAATAGACATCATTTTTGAATTCGGAATATCAAATATTTCTTAGGGTGAATTTTTGGTATTTTTTAGAAAAACTACAATTTTTTATGAGTAGTGAAACCACTAAGTGGTAGTTAAAAACTGATTTTTTGTTTAAATAAAATTTTACCACCTCTATGAACTGAATTTTAAAAATCCTACATACTTGGTTGTCATTATTAAGTAAAATTTGGTTCAATGGGATGAAAATAATTTTTGGTGAATAGTAACTTTTTAGTTTTATTAATCACGACTAGAGGTAATTAGTGTAATTTAAGGTAAAAATAAAGTTTTAATAATATGAAATTATCTTGACACATGTCCTATCCTTATTGGATGAGTCATGGACGACCAAGACAATCCATGGGTCAACTTGGTGACCCCATGGAGCCACTTGGGTAAAACAATGACATTAATAACTTTTTATTTAAAGTTAAAATAAATATGACACAAACATGTATTATTTTACTAAAAAAAATTACTTGGGTTTATATAAGTTATCTTTTTTACTATAAATATTAATTATAAAGATAAAAATATTTCCTACATCATGATAAATTTATTTTATTTTTATACATTAACTAAATAAATTTATTTATGACACCATGATGATGCAGTGATTACGTCATTAATGAACGATTTAAATAAAATGAACAGATAAGGTAAAATCTAAGACTTACAGTTGTCTAAAACCTATTGGATGGTTGGATTTAGAACCCTTATCACCTTATCTTTGAAATATATCATTTTTAGACCTTTAAAATCCGAAAATCATTTCATAATAAAGTAACATTTCATGACCTTCCAAGAGTGCCCCTACTCCCTCTTATAAAAGGCCCCCACCTCTACTCCCCTACCCACACCTCTCAAGCCCATGGATCGTCCAACCCCTGCTCCTATTGTCTCTCCAAATCCATCTCTTCATCCTATAAGCCTTAACTTAGGCTGAAAGATCTTTAAGAAACTCTTTTTGTTCAAACCAAGGGGAGTTACCCGATTTAAAGGTAATGTCTTCTCTTATGTTCTTTTGTTTTATTTTGCTTCTCCAACCCCCTAACATCTTTTTATTCCTTTATTTTGAAACAAAAACAGTATATTAAATATAATTGGATTTTTTTATGAGAATTATTCTAGATACACTTACACACACCTCAAACTAATGGTTAAAGAACATACTGTTTCCGTGGATGGCGAATTATTGCCTCACGAAACGATGATTATTCAATTATATCCTACCGCCTCTCATGGTGGCCATTATTATGTAACTATATTTTATATATGATATATATGGTATTTATGTTTTCTATATGCTTCTTTATTTTATATTTAAAACATACATTTATGCTTTGCATGTTGTGCAAATGCGATAATTTCATACGAGGAAGTGTGGACTACCGCCCCCTCAAGTGATGTGACTCGTTCATGATATACAAGGAATGTATAAAGAAAGAAATTAATGAAATTATTTTACCTATATAACATATATATTATACTGTTTTTATAATATATATATCTCTCATTTAGTTTTAATTCCATTAATATGACAAAGAAATGAAAGTAGCGTTCATGCGTACGTACGACATACCGTCTCCATGAACAGTGATTTTCATTTTCTATCTTCAAATGTTAAGGAATTGTATAAAATGAATTTATACTGGATATATATGATATTTAAATCACTAATACTATTCTTGAGATGATTTACTTATAACTACATGGACAATTATTTTCGAACAAGTTCATTTTTGACTCATGTACCGAACATCGACAAAAACGTCTGATGTGAACTCTCATAATTAACTAATTATTATAACATTATAATATGTGATATGAATTGAATAATAAAATTTAAAGTATTTCCTTAAACTAATATATATTGACCAATGTTTATTATTCTAGAATATAAAGAAACGAACAAGACAAGTCGGACTTGAGGAAAAAGATCCTACCTCTGTCTTTCTTTTCAAGTACTCTCTTTTATGTCATTTCTTTTATGCTCCATGTTCTGATGTCAGAGGATGTTATTTTATATTCACCTTACTGTAATTTATATTTTTATATTATGAGATACCCCCTCTTACTCTCAACAATTCATTTTAATAATTTTTATGTGGCGTCGTTAGGCTGCCGAATTTTTGTAAGGGATCCTTTCACCCTTCTCATTTTCAAAGTTCTATTCTCATGTCAAATCTCTCAAGTTATTTTTCTTATGTGGGGGTATGATATCTATATCCATAATACTGTAATTTTATGTTCATATGATGAGATACCCTATTTTATCTCATCAATCCATTTTTTGGATGTTTTAAGTGGTGTTGTTAGGCTACCGATTTTTCATAAGGGGATTTCTTATCTCTGTTTTAATTATGTGAGATTTCCATTGTTCGCCAATTATTTAATGCATGTGGTGTATTGTGTAATTCCCTTTCATATATATTATCATGATTCTATTTATATTCATTTTATTATTTGATTCATTTGGTGTTTATTATCTTTTGGTCAGACGACTCGATTGATCACAACAAGGTAAGGGGTTTTTATCTCACTTATCATTCCCGTGAGATTCATGATACATTTGTCACTATTTCCTTTTGTGTGGTTTATGTAATGCCCATGATAGTATTATTTTTGTAATATAATTTAATTTATGGGTATTTACATCTTCATTTTATGACCCTTCCTTCATGGGGTGTACGTTTCAGAAGTTACCCAAATTGGTAAGGGAACATTTCACCCTCCTATTTTTAAAAGACTTCTTTTTGTTAGGTCTTTTAATTTAAATATTCTTATGTTGGGATATGTTCTTATATATCCTTATTTTTGTAAATGATATTTTCAAGTTATTAGATACCCTTTTTATCTCTCATCGTCTCATTTTATGAATTTTAAAATGACGTCGTTAGGCTGTCAAATTTATTTAAGGGAACTTCTTAACCCATTTTCAATTATTTGGGTTAAACCTCTACTTCTTGATTATGTTGTACTATGAATATGTGTGGATGAACTATGATTGTTTTACACTTAATATACTATTATATTTTTTGTATTTATATTATTCACGCATAATTATGTAATTTTTTTATCCATAATCTAAGGATGCCGACTTTGTAAGGGACTTTTTCTCAATATCCTTTCATTAAGGCTTTTTTTGTTATAATACAAGACATTCTTTTATATGCTGTATAAACCCCTTTGACTTTTAATTCAAAGGGAATATTTTTCTATGAATCATTTTACTAAACGAAAAAAGGAATGTTTCTTTTAATATATACGGTGATAATGATCTTTTCCACCGCCACGAGTAATACTTGATCTTTGGCTTCCTTAACAAGCTGTAATGTTTTTAAAAGAAAATAAATACCATATACTCTTTTATTTATTTTGGTATTGAAAATGGTTTTGATAATGGATTTGTTATGTTAATATATTTAAGTGATATATTGTGATTGAAATGTGGAAATTTTTTCTTTCCATTATATTTGTTTTATGTATTATGATTTTATAATGGTACTTGTACATTTGACGGGTGGTTACGTGATAAACCAAATGACGGGTGGTGCTGTGAATACCAGGATGGGTGGTTGCATTATAACCTCCAATGAATTGGGTATGGAATTTGGCTGTATAGATTTTTCATTTGGTGATATGTGTGGAAGTTGACCATATGGTTATTCCATTTAAGTATGTTTATGTCCCAAGTTACCTTTATATGTTATGTGTTCTTTATATGAGTTTTATGGTAATATTTTGGTTACAAAAGGGTAAGTAATGATATTTTATTTAGTGAATAGTATTTACTACTTCATAAAGGTGAAAGGTATTACTTATGATAAAGTATTCATGATTTACTTATTATTTTGAAAAAAACTAATAGTTTTCCTTCTTTGTGTATCCTTTACAGGGATTTTTATGCTCATCCCAAGTTTTTGAAATGTTTTCCACAGGACTTAAAGATGAATAGGGTCAAGGATGGGATCAAGGAAATACATGCTATCTAAAACATGAAACTAGACATGTTTCTTTTTAATAGTTTTTATTTTATGGAAACTTAGTATAAGTTTCTACTTTGTGATCTTTTAAGATGTAATAGTTATGTCCTAATTCTCTAAAACTCAAAACCTGAAAAGATCCTCTATGTGAATTATTTATTTAATTCATGATTATGTAATGTTTTAAGGTCGGGTCCTTATAGTTAGTATCAAAGGTCGGTTTAGATAACTTTAGAGGTTAGGGTATTCTTTAAGCACACGTGACATTATAATAATGGTTAGGATTTTAGAAAGAGTCATAGTTTTAGATAAAGTGAATGAGTTTAAGATAACATTTATAATTATATATTATATTTACCCTCCTCATAAGATATTATTTGATGATTATAATGATATAATCACACTGACCTTTTTTGGTTTTAGTAAATGGCTAGATCTAGCAGGCACCAAAGTAATAGCGGATGTGAAGAAAACTTTGACGGTTTTCTGAAAGAACAACTGAATGATATGGGAGCTTCAATGAGAACTCTGATGGTTATTCTCAACCAACTATTAGGAGTCATGATTAACCACTTGAACCTTGGTGAGTTCTATAATGAATAATGTACTAGAGAACCAACTCTATGTGGAAGTTCAGGTAATAATTATAAAGGTAACCATTAGGGTTTATATGATCCTTACTTTTGAGGTAATTATGGGTTACTATTTGTTATGATCGAAAATGAAAGGAAAGAGATAAACTTGAGGTTAATTATTTTATGGTTATTTTTGAAGATTTTATATCTTTTGTGGAATGTTTTAAGAAATATATAGTTTTGGAAAAAGGACAACACCCAGATCTTGTGACAACCCATCGCATCGGACGAAGTTGCGAGAATTGAACCCACAACCAATGTACGGCTAGCATTTATCACCTACCACTGGACTACGTGAAGTCCCTGGTTAGTATGACTAATTACTTTTAGTTAGATGATCCTATGAATCAGGAATAATTTTATTTTGGGTTATATATGGATATTATTAACCTATCATGGAAGATATGTGATTAGGTTAATTAGATTTCAGTGTGAGACTTTAAGAGTAACTGATGTTATTTAGAGATAAATGTTAAGATTTACCTTAGAAGACTATGTGATTAAATCCTTCATAGATTTTGGTTTCAATCATAGTTTGGTTTATTTTTGAAGAATTTTAAGGGCAATTTTGAATTGAATGGTCTCTGTTGATCTTTAGGTTGTTTGACAAATTTTGAATATTAAGAGTAGTTTTTTTTTGTAAAAGATTATCTTTTTTGGGATTATCTGATCTTATAATAACAACTTTTGTTTTGTTTAAGGTATAAAGACATGGGAAATATATAGTTCCCTTTTTTGGATTAGGTGATTCTCTAGAAATTGATTATAGAGCTCTTAATGTGAAAAAGTCATCCTAAATACTCACCTTTTAGAGAAAATATGGGTTTGTATAAGAAATCTAGTAAGAGATGAAAGTCTACAAGACAAGTAATTATGTTTCCTTATGGTTTAGTTAAAATCATAAATAAATTTCTCAATGAAAAGTAATTTAAAACAAAAATGTTGTCTGTTAACTTTTCCTATTGGGGAATCAAATACCGTTTAACCCATCACATGTTTGTGATTTTCTGGTGGTTAACTTTCTCCTATACATATTTTCCCATCACTCTCCATCAGAAATTGATGGATTTTTTTCTCCTACATATCCATGTTTTCATGGAATCCTAGTATCTGTTGTCTTGGTTGACCTTTTTACTTCTCTTTCTTTCTTTTAAAGTGATTGTTTAATTTACTCCTTTTCTGATGTGGGGCTTTCAATGAAGTTTTCGAGCCCAATTTTAAAATTTCGAGGACAAAATTCCCAAAAGGGGGGAAGGATGTAACATCCCAGGTAAATAAAGAATATGACATTCTCATATTTATCAATATTTTTGAATAAAATTTTAATATTACTTTAAAGGGAATGTTATGCTTGATGGCGTACCCAATACACAACAATGAGTTTCTTTGAAATCTTACGTTGCACACTAATAATAAAATAATATTATTTTAAATGGTAGTTAATTCCTACCCATTGTAATGGCGGGAATTAACAGAACTAACTAAAAAATTATTATATATGTTTGTTAAATATTTTTACTTTTATCCAATAAATGTTAGAAGCTTAAAATGCAAATGAATCCAAATTTAAGCATAAATATTCTAATATTCTTTAAAAGGTCGATTAACCACTTTTTGGTGGAGAAAACTTTTTAAATCCACTTTTTGAAAATTTTATATGTTATATTTTACAAAATAAAATCCTTCTTTATAATCGGTACATCAAACTTTACTTTCTTTATGTTTTCGGTATTTTTTCGATATTGTTCATTTTTTAATGAATACTGAATGATGTTGTATTTTAATTAAAAACCTCCTTTTTAATATAATTTATTTATTTGGATAGATTATACTTTTAATTGGTTTTAAAGTGAAATTATAATATATTTTTACCATTTAATCCAATGGTGGACATTGGAATTAATTTCACTTTGAAATTGGACATAAATAAGTGTCAATCTTTTGATATATATTGTTTCTTAAAAACGTGCTATTTGTTTTGACAATGGGAATTAATTATTAAATTAATTAATGAAACTTATATGTTTTTAATTTGGTAAAATAGACATCATTTTTGAATTTATAATATCAAATATATCTTAGGGTGAATTTTTGGTATTTTTCTGAAAAACTTCAATTTTTGATGAATAGTGAAACCACTAAGTGGTAGTTAAAAAACTTATTTTCCATTTAAATGAAATTTTACCACATCTATGAATTGAATTTTAAAAATCCTACATACATTTTTGTCATTATTAAGTAAAATATGGTTCAATGGGATGAAAATAATTTTTGGTGAATAGTAACTTTTGAGTTTTATTAATCGCGATTAGAGGTAATTAGTATAATTTAAGGTAAAAATAATGTTTTAATAATATGAAATTACATTGACACATGTCCTACCCTTATTGGATGTGTCTTGGACGACCAAAACAATCAATGGGTTAACTTGGGGACCCCATGGAGCAACATGGGTAAGAAAATGACATTAATAACTCTTTATTTAAAGTTAAAATAAAAATGTCACAAACATGTATTATTTTACTAAAACAATTATTACTTTGGGTCATATAAGTTATCTTTTTTACTATAAATATTCATTATAAATATAAATTTTTTTCCTACAACATGATAATTTTTTTATAATTTTTGGACATTAAATAAATAAATTTATTTATGACACCATGATGAAGCAGCGATTACCTCATTAATGAACGATTTCAATAAAAAGAAAATATAAGGTAAAATATAAGACTTACAGTTGTCTTAAACCTATTTTATGGGTTGTTTTAGAAACCTTATCACTTTATACTCCAAATATATCATTTCGGGACCTTTAAAATCCAAAAATCATTTCATAATAAAGTAACATTTCATGACCTACCAAGAGTGCCCTTCCTCCCTATTATAAAAGGCCCCCACCTCCACTCCCTTACCCACACCTCTCAAGCCCTTGACTAGTCCAAAACCTGCTCCTATTTTCTCTCCACATCCCTCTATTCATCATATAAGCCTAACCTGATTAATAATTCTCTTCAAGAAACCCTTTGGTTCAAACCAAGGTGAGTTACCCTATTTAAAGGTAATGTCTTCTCTTATGTTCTTTTGTTTTATTTTTCTTCTCCAACCCCCTAAGATCTTTTTATTAATTTATTTTGTAACAAAAACAGTATATTAAATATAATATGATGTTTTTATGAGAATTATTCTAGCTACACTTACACACACCTCCATCTAATGGTTAAAGAACATATTATTTCTGTGGATGGTGAATTACTGTCTCAAAAACGATGATTGTTCAATTATCTCCTACCGCCTATTATGGGGGACATTATGATGTCAATGTATTTTATATATGATATATATGGTATTTATGTTTTCTATATGCTTCTGTATTTTATATTTAAAACATACCTTTATGCTTTACATGTTGTGCAAATGCGATAATTTCATATGAGGAAGTGTGGACTACCGCCCCCTCAAGTGATGTGACTCATTCATGCAATACATGGAATGTATAAATAATGAAATTAATGAACTTATGTGACCTATATAACATATATATTATACTTTAATTATAATATATATATATATATATCTTGTTTATTTTTAATTCTATTAATATGACAAAGAAATGAAATTAGCGTTCATGCTTACGTATGGCCTACTGTCTCCATGAACAGTGCATTTCATTTTCTATCTCCAAATGTTATGGAATAGTATTAAATAAATTTATACTGGATATATAGGATATTTAAATCATTAATACTATTCTGGAGATTATGTACTTAGAACTACATGGACAATTCTTTTCAAACAAGTTCATTTTTGACTCATGTACCGAACATCGACAAAAACGTCTGATATTAACTCTCATAATTAACTAATTATTATAATATTATAATATGTGATATGAATTTAATAATAAACTTTAGAGGAGTTCCTTATGCAATTATAAATTTACTAAAGTTATTTATTCAGTAATATAAAGAAACGAACAAGACAAGTCGGACTTGAGGTAAGGGATCCTACCTCTCTCTTTCTTTTCAAGTACTCTCTTTTATGTAATTTATTTTTTGCTCCATGTTATGATGTTGGAGGATGTTATTTTATATTCAAATTACATTAATTTGTATTTTCATATGATTATAGACCCCCTCTTTCTCTCATCAATTCATCTTAATAATTTTTAAGTGGCGTCGTTAGGCTGCCAAATTTTTGTAGGGGATCCTTTCACCCTTCTCATTTTCAAAGTTCTATTTTCATGTAAAGTCTTTAAAATTATTTTTTTTTATGTGGTAGTATGATATATATATCCATCATACTATTATTTTATGTTCATATGATGAGATACCCTATTTTATCTCATCAATCCATTTTTGGATGTTTTAAGTGGCGTCGTTAGGGTGCCGAATTTTCGTAAGGGGATTTCTTATCTCGCTTTTAATTCTATGAGATTTCCATTGTTCACCAATTATTTATTACATGTGGTGTATTTTGAACTTCCCTTTCATATATATTATCATGATTATATTTATATTCATTGTATTATTTTATTCATTTGGTGTTTATTATCTTTAGGTCATACGACTCGATTGATCACAACGAGGTAAGGGGTTTTTATCTCACTTTTTGTTCCCGTGCGATTCATTCTACATTTGCCACTATTTCATTTTGTATGGTGTATTTAATTCCCCTTATAGTATTATTTGTGTAATATAATTTAATTTATGGGTATTTACATCTTCATTGTATGACCCTTCTTTCTTGGGGTGTACATTTTAGAAGTTACCCAAATTGGTAAGGGAACATTTCACCCTACTCTTTTTAAAAGTCTTATTTTTGTTAGGTATTTTAATTTACATATTCTTATGTTTGGATATGTTATTATATATTATTATTGCTTTAAATGATATTTCCAAGTAATTAGATACCCTTTTTATCTCTCATCGTCTCATTTTCTGAATTTTAAAATGACGCTGTTAGGCTATCAAATTTCTGTAAGGGTACTTCTTAACCCAATTTCAATTCGTTGGGTTAAACCTCTACTTCTTGATTATTTCATACTATGAATATGTTTGGATTACCTCTGATTGTTTTACACTTAATATCCTCTTATATTGGGTGTATTTATATTTGTCACACATAATTATGTAATTTAATTATCCTTAATCTAAGGATACCGACTATGTAAGGGACTTCGTCTCAATATCCATTCATTGAGGCATATTTTGTTCTAATACATGACTTTATTTTATACACTGTATAAACACATTTGAATTTTCATTCAAAGGGAATCTTTTTCAATGAAGTGTTTTACTAAATGAAAAAAAAGTAATGTTTCTTTTAATGTACATGGTGAAAATGATCTTTTCCAACACCATGAGTACAACTTGATCTTGGGCTTCCTTAACAAGCTATAATGTTTTTAAAAGAAAATAAATACCATATACTCTTTTATGTATTTTGGTATTGAAAATGGTTTTGATAATGTATTTTTTATGTCAATATATGTAAGTGATATATTGTGATTGAAATGTTGTAATGTTTTCTTTCCATTATATTTGTTTTATGTCTTGTGATTTTATAATGGTACATGGACATTTGACGGGTGGTTATGTGATAAACCAAATGATGAGTGGTGCCGTGAATACCAGGAAGGGTGGTTACATTACAACCTCCAATTCATTGGGTACAGAAATTGGCCATATGACTATTCCATTTGGTGATATGTGTGGAAGTGGACCATATGGTTATTCCATTTAAGTATGTTTATGTCCCAAGTTACCTTTATATGTTATGTGTTTTTTATATGGGTTTTATGGAATTTTTTTGGTTACAAAAGGGTAAGTAATGAATTTTATTCAGTGAAGAGTATTTACTACTTCATAAAGGTGAAAGGTATTACTTATGATAAAGTATTCATGATTTACTTATTGTTTTGAAAAAAACTAACAATTTTCCTTCTTTTTCCATCCTTTACTGGGCTTTTTATGCTCATACGAAGTTTTTGAAATGTTTTCCACGGGACTTAAAGATGAATAGGGTCAAGTATGGGACAAAGGAAAGATATGTTATCTAAAACATGTAACTAGACATGTTTCTTTTTAAGAGTTTTTATTTTATGGAAACTTAGTAGAAGTTTCTACTTTGTAATCTTTTGAGATGTAATATTTGTGTCCTAATTCTCTAAAACTCTAAACCTAAAAAGATCCTCTATGTGAATTATTCATTTAATTCATGATTATGTAATGTTTTAATGTCGGGTCTTTATATTTATAGAGTAATTTTTATAGGAGGTGGGTATATCCTTTCGTTCAATCCATTCTTAGAAGGAACACTAGGTTTCCTTGGTAGTGAAAATCATGTGTGGAATAGTAATGGTGGTTCATGTTACTTATGGATCATGATGAGTCAAAAGATTCATGGGAGAAGTTATGAGATTAATTCTAGGAAGATTTTCCTTGTATGATCATGAAGGCATCCAATCATCAGAAGCTACTTACCCTTCAATAGGGTAGTTCCATCTTTTGGGAGTTGAGGATCTATTTCACTAACCTTTTATGGTATGTTTCCAACGTATTTCCAGATGAGGTGTCTAGTTAAGGAATTTTTATGAGGAATTTTTTCCCAAACTTCAAAACTAGGTCACCTCATTTATGATGCTGACATATCTCGAGCTGATAGTGAGAGCAGAGCTCATTGAGAGGACATTGACCTGGATCAGATCATCATGATAGGGGAGTCTTCAAGACTCCCCACATATAGGAGCACAGGTATTGGGTTCCTAGTTTCCTAGACATAAGAGTATTCATATGGACAAGGTTAAGTTCCATTTCTTTTATGAGGGGGTGGGGAATCTTAGTCTCCTACTAAGGGAGTAGACACTTGTTTTTCTTATGAAGAACATGGTCATAAGTTGTGAGAGTGCCTAAAAGTTATTAGTAGAAAGAGTTCAATAATTTTTCTACTTTAGGTTTCACCATTGATGTGGTTTCAATTGAGGTAGTAGCAGCATGGTACTCCATCCATTAATCAGCATAGGGGAGATGGGGTTGGTAGAAGATAGTCTTACGATTCTCCTCATCCTTATAAAGTACAATGTGTCCACGGAGGTGGTCATCATCAGGTTCAGAGAGGTTGTGGATAAAATCATGGATTGTTTAATGCTCTTGATTTTCTAGCTCCATGTGGGGAAGACATCATTCAAGGTACCATTTTATTTTTTTCTACTTATTTTCATGATTTTTTTGACTCAAGAGCTACACATTCCTTCATATCACTCACTCAAGAATATGCTTTGGGAATTGAGGTGGAGAGACTTCCAGTTACATTGGCATTGGTTATAATGATTAGATGTAAAGTTATATCTATAATTTTTTCTGAAACCTTGATCAAGTACTAGGTATGAACCACTCTTGTGGAGACATCCTATGTTTTCATATATAGCCATACAAAATCATCCTTGGAGTGGATTGGATGTATTTGATGCAAGGTATTATAGATTACTTCATCTGACATATTTTGTTATATAAGGATGATGGAGATTGTTTCTTGATTTTTGGCGATCAACACCCACATATGGGTTGAAGGAACATTTCATTATTATTTTCCTTGTAGCCAATTTGATACCAAATTCATTTAAGGTTTAGCGGATAGTGTTTCTCAGGGTTATGGAAGAGTTCCATGAGGAGTTTTTGGAATTAACCTCTTAATAGGAGATCATGTTTGGGATAAATATACAGTTGGGTTTTACTCTAATATTGATGTATCCATATAGTATAACACCTTATGATTTGAAATATTTTTGTTTATAGACTAATGATCTTTGGCAGTGAGGTTTTGTTCATCAATTGTGTCACCTTGGGGTGAAAAGGTTATAATTGTAAAGAAGGATGATGGAAGAATATGTCTATGTTTCTATTATCACCACATGAATTAGATTAGAATGAAAAAAATGATATCCTCTTCCATTGATTAATGAATTATTTGATCAGATGAAAGGAGCTAGTAGTTTCTAAAAGATCGATTTACGATCAAGATAACATCAAATGTGGGTAATAAATGGTGATAATCTAAAGACTGGTTTCTGATATCATTATGTGAATTTTGAGTTTATTGTGATGTTTTAGGGTATGAATAATTCTCCATATATTTTCATGGGTTTAGTGAATGTAGTGTTCTAAGAGTTACTATATCGGTTCATAGTGGCTTTTTTCAATGACAACCTTCTGTTCTATGTGTCCGAGGAGGAGCATACAGAGCATATATGGGTATTTTTGGGAGTTCTTCCCCATCATAACCTATTTAGGAAGCTGTAAATGTAACACCCCAAGGTTTTTTTTAAAATAAAAAAATTCATGAAAGTTTGTTTTAAGTAGATATTTACAACTTTCCTTTAAACCTAATTTTGCTGCTTCTATATTTTGAATTTCAAAAAACAGTCATCTACAATTGTGTTTGGTATGTTATTTGGAGTCTGATAGAACCAACTTGTTTTTTTGAATAGTAACATACCCTTATGAATAGTAAAATTAATAGTAAAATTAACATAATGAATAGTAAATTTTATTATTATTTTATTTTCTTAAGGATTTAAGGTATTGTCACCTTAGTTAATTTTTCAATGTGATATAAAAGTAGTTATAGAATTAGAATTATTTATTTTTTAATTAAGTATGCTGTCATCTAAAAATTAAATTAATAATCTTTAATAAAATTATTTTAAAAAAAATGGAATTCATTTTTTAATACTATATGTTGAAAAATAGTAAGGGTGAATTTTGGGGATTTTTCTGAAATTCTTGAATTTTTTATGAATAGTGAAATACATTAAAATATCGTATAATCAAATTATAAATAAAATACACTATTTATGACATCATAAGTGATATAATTCCACTTGGTTAGAACTCACATTCCATTATTACTATTTGATATCACATGAACTAAGACTATTCATAGTCTTGGGAAAAATATTATAATAAGGATTAAAATAATGAAAAATACCCCTTCCCCTCCACTAAAAATTCGACCCTCATTTCCCTCTTCCTCCCACACCTCTCAAGACTTGATTCTCACCTATGTTCTTCCCATTCCTCCTTCCAAGGCTCTTCCCCATGTCCAAGAGCTTCTGGTCTTACCAAAAGACCAAAACCAATGCCATTAAGAAGGATCTCAAGGAGAAGAGATTAAGAGGTAAACATCCTCTTTTGTTTTCTTTCCTTTCTTTCATTTAATGTTATTATTTTTAATTTGTTTTGGATTATGTTGGGATATGTAATTACATATCCCCCTTAATACCCATATTATGTATGTGTGATGAGATACCCACTTTCTCTCATCAAAATATTTTATGACATTTTAAGCGACGCCATTAGGCTGCCAAAATTTCATAAGGGATTTATCAACTCTTTTTTATTTTGAGTTCCATTCTTTTCTTCTTCTTTACGTACCTCCTATAATCCAAGAGGCATGAAATCTCTAGAATATTTTATATTCGGGATTTTCTTCATTTTCATGGAATATTACTCATCAATCATCTTCTCTTCTCCCACTTATACAAGGAATAAAAATACAATCTGTGATGTGTCAAATTACCGACATCATGGATGATTTGATTTAAATTTTCTTTAATTACATCATGTATAGTAATGAAACCATTTTTATTGTTGAAACAGGTTATAATATATTTATTATTCCTCATCCATGGTTCTGGAATCTATTTTTACACATGGTTTTAATTTATAAAACAGAATGAGGTCATTATTATCAAAGAACCACTAAAATGATCTAAACGAACATCATTAATGTTTTAACTTATGAATCATCCTTATTACATAATTGAAAATGATAAATGGTATAATTTATGGTATTTAATATATTTAAATACCATTCCATTATAATTATAGAGTTTCAATTTGAATTGAAAAGAACATCTATCCTGAACCGATCATGGAAAACATGTAAAGAACACACCCAAAACGATGCAAGCAACAAAATACTAACAATTAAAGGGTGAAATGATGTAATTAAATGATCATGTAAGGTATTATAAATATTTATATGATTCTATAATATGTTAATAACACTCTTTTAACCATTATACCGGATTTTTGAATGATTTTTAAGTAAGACAAACCTGAGGTAAGGGAATTCTTAACCCGATTTCCATTATTTGGGTTAACATTCTACTTCATTATTTATGTTGTATTAAAAATGTTTGTGTGATTAATTATATTTATATTAAGTTTAATTATATGTATTTATAGTCTATATGCATATTACATCCACTCATTTCATTCTCAATTGAATTATATTATATTTATAAGGGGATTTTCTTATAAATATCCTCTTTTAAAATTCTGTTTTACAATATTTCAATGAAATGTTTTTATAGAATTAATCATGTTTTATTATTATGTTCTAATTCTTGGGAATCATTTATGATGAAGGGTGGGACCTATATTTTACTCCAATTCATTGGGTATTTGTATGTTGGAGGTCCTCCGTATGGTTACTCCATGTGTAACTGCGATGGTTACACAAATTGTAAGGTTGCCAAGAGGGTTACAAATTATAAGGTAGACCAGAAGGTTACAATATTATGTAACTCCTGAAGACACCTTTATGGTTATATTTATGTTCTTATTTTATGTGTGGATCTTGTGTAAATCTCATGTTTCACAAAGTAAGTATATATGGGTGACAAGTATGTCTTTTGAAAATGATTTCATATGTTACAAGTGTTCATGGACTAATGTGTTCTTTCCTTATTTTTATATCCCTTACTGAGCTTTTTTGATCATACAATGTTTTTAAATGATTTTCACATATTATAAGGATATGTAAGAAAAATAAGGAAGCCAAGTTAAATGATTTAAGATTAGTCAAGGAAATCATATTTTATGTGAAAAGTTTTATATTTTTCAAGAAATGAATACTATTTTTATGGTTTTCATTCTGTAATTATGTTTAAATTTATGAATGTATTATGTCCCAATTCTCTAAATATATAAACATGAAAATATAATCAATGGGAAAAGAAGTGATTCCTTGAATAAATATAATATTATGTAATATAATAAGGTTGGGTTCTTATAGTTGGTATGAGATGATGGTTTAGATAACTTTAGGGGTCAGTATAATGATAATATATTACCATAAATGTTTTTTTCTACTATATGGTCAATTTGAAATGATATAACATTAAACTATTACCATGTTTATTCAACTAAGATATGATTTTTTAGAATGTTTTTCCGCAAAAGAAACAGGAAAGCTTAATAGGAGAGGCACTGACGGAACAACATCCTTCCGAATCTGCAGTCCGGAATGGTAGGGATTGTAATTGATCAGTTTGTGACAGCAAGAGCTCAGCTAACACCACAAATAAATTGTGGTGTCATACATGCAAGAGAACAACTATAGTTACCACAACAGAACATGCCAATAGTTCAACATTTTATAATACAACACCCTCCTACCTTTAATTTTTCTTTTGACCAAATCACAGCAGAATGATGGATTAAAGCCCTTGAAAAGATATTTTATGTTATGGGATGTGTAGATAATCAAAAGGTAAATCTATCCACTTATCATTTTTAAGGTTAATCGGATCATTGGTGGTCAATGGTACAGAATATCAGGGATAGAGAGAATATTGATTCATTAGAGTGATATTAATTTAAAAGTATTTTCCTCGAAAAATATTTTCCTAAGGTGGAACGACGTAGGATAGAGAAGAAATTCCTTGAATTAAAAATAAGGAGGAAGATTCAATGGCTGTGTATGAAGTTAACTTCACCCAAGTAGTGAGGACTGAAGCCAAGGTATCTAAGGGAATTGGCCTCTCGTGAATTAAAAAGATATGAGAAACATGTCTGATGTTATGAAAGGGTAGAGATGGAGTTTGCTGATGATCATGTGCATTTTGGAAACAATAAGAAGAAGAGGTCCTGATGGAAAGTGATGGGTAAGAATAAACCAAATAAATTTGATGGTAAGAAAATCTAGTTTCTAGTTTGTGAAAAGTGTGATAAGAAGAACCCTGGGGAATGTCTATCCAAAAATGGGAAGTGCATTCGATGTGGTAAGTTTCGACCTATGGCCCGAGATTTTAATGAAAATGATCATATGCCTAATCCTCATAAGAAAACTATTAAGTTTTTTAAATTTGGTGAGATGGGTAATTATGAAAATTACTACCAAAAGAGAGATCCGGATGATACAAAGACTCCAGACTATAAGAAGAAAGGTGTAGTGAGATCCTTTGCGACTACATCAACAGATGTCGTTCTATCCAACGAAGTGGTATTAGGTACTCTATTTTTTTACTCATATTTTTTGAAAGTTTTGTTCGATACGGGGTCTACACATTCCTTCATCTCTGAGAAATTTTATGGTAAATAGGAAATATCACCTCAACAAATGAGACTGAAACCTGTTGTAAAAACACGAGGAGGAAATATTATAGCAAAGAGGAATTATAAAAATATTTTTATTGTGGTCTTTGGAAAGACATTACCTGAAAACATTGATGTTTTATATTTAGTTGGGTTTGATGATATTCTGGGAATGGATTGGATTTATGTTTATCATGTTAAGATTGACTGTAGAGATAAAGAATTTTTTTTTTCAGAAAGAGTTTCAGTTTGTATACAAGAAAGAACACTTAAAATAGATGATATGTCAGGAAGATGAGAAATTGTGGAAATATGGAAATGAAATTTATCTTGATCATATTATTTAAAACATGGGAATTGTTCATATTATTTATGTGTCAGTGGAAAATGAATACCTTGATGTTTATACTGATGAGTTACCTGGTGTCATGCCTGATTGAGAAGTCGTATTCATAATTGACTTAGTTCCTGATTCTAAACCAATTTCAAAACCCCCATATCGTATGGGTTAAATAGAACTTCTTGAATTGAAAAATCATTTGCAGTATTTTCTTGATAAAGGATTCAATCATCCTTGCACTTCACCATGGGGATCTCGTGTTTTGTTATTTAAAAAGAAAGATGGTTCAATGAGACCTTGCATTGATTATAGAGATTTTAATAACATCACTGTTAAAAACAAGTATCGTTTACCTCATATCGATGAATTGTTTGATCAGCTCCAGGGAGCTCAGTACTTTTCCAATATTTAATTGAGATCCAGATACAATCAATTGAAGGTGAAAGAGGATAACATCCTGAAAACAGACTTTCGTACTCGATATGGGCATTATGAATTTTTTTTATGCCATTTGGGTAAACTAATAAACCTTTTGTATTCAGTTATCTTATGTATATAATATTTCATGAGTTCTTGGATAAATTTTTAGTTGTATTTATTGATTACATTCTGTTGTTTTCTAAGAGTAAAGAAGATCATGAATACATCTAAGGGTTGTTTTAAAAACCATAAAAGAAATAAACTGTTTGGAAAATCCAGCAAGTGTGATTTTAGGTTAAAAAAGATTTCTTTTCTTGAGAACATTTTAAATAAGGATGGAATAACAGTTGATCCTCCTAAAAGAATAGTGGTTGATGAATAGACAAGACCCAAAAATGTTACAGAGATTCGTAGTTTTATTGAATTCTAAGGTTATTACTGATGGTTTGTTAAAACTTTTTCACGGTTATCTTTCCCTCAAACTAAGTTAACATGAAAGGGGTTAAATTTATTTCTACAGAAGAATGTGATTTTTGTTTTTAGGAACTAAATAAGAGATTGGTGATTGCTTTAATTTTGGCCTTTCCTTCCTAAAATGGTTAGCTTTTCATCTATAATGATTCTTCTTTGAAGGGACTTGGTTGTGTTTTGACGTATAATGATCAGGTAATTACTTTTTCTTCATAAAAACATAAACCTAGTGAGTTAAATTATCCTACACATGATTTAGAACCGGTAGCTGTGGTTTTTTCTTTGAAAATTTGGAGGCATAATTTATATAGAGCCAAATGTCAAATATATACAAACCATAAAAGTCTAAATTATAAATTCACTCAAAACGAACTAAACATGAGGCATAGAAGGTAGATTTATCTGATAATGGATTATGATTACATGATCAGTTACCATTCAGGAAAAGAAAACAAAGTGGTGGATTCCTTGAGTCAAAAACATCAGGCATCATTAACCATGTTACATTTGGAACATGATCCATTAATTAATGATTTGATGAATTTTGTCATTGAAGTTGTTGGTGAAGGGAATAAATCTATTTTGTTTCATGTTTTAGTGCAGTCAGTATTATCAGATAGAATTAAGCAAGCACAGAAGGAAGACCGTGGACTTCAGAAAAATGTAGAATTCGTTTAAATGGGTAAGCTGCCAAAATTTAACCTTGATAAAGGTTATGTGTTAATATTTGGAAAAAGGTTGTGTGTGCCTTTTAATTCCTAGTTGAAGAAATATTTGTTTTTTGAAGCTCATATTTCTCTATTTTTATTTTATCCTGGTATTACTAATATGTGCAGAGACCTTCAGAGGTATTATTGGTGGGATAAAATGAAAAGTGATATTTCTGATTTTACCATGAAATGTTTGACATGTCAACAGGTTAGAGCAGAGTAACAGATATCGAAGGGGATGATTCATCATTTTCTAGTACCAGAATGGAAATGGGAGAATGTATCCATAGACTTTGTTGTGGGTATACCCAAGACATCTCTGGGTAACAATGCGATTTGGGTTATTGTTGATCATCTGACAAAATCAGCACATTTTCTTTCTATTTGAGATACAATGACTTTGAATCAAATTTCTCAATTGTACCACAATGAGATTATCAGGTTACATGGAGTTCCAATTTCCATTATTTCTGATTAGGATCCTAGGTTCACTTATAACTTTTTGAAGGGCCTTCAGAAGTCGTTGGGAAAATAATTAAATTTTAGTAAAACTTTTCATCCTCAATCGGATGGGCAGTCAGAACGAATGATTCAGACATTGGAGGATAATATTAGAGCTTTTTCAATGGACTACCAAGGAAGTTGGGATCATCATATTTAATTAGTTGAGTTGACCTATAATAACAGTTTTCATTCTAGTATACAGATGGATCCTTTTGAGGCATTATATGGGAAGCAGTGTCAGACTCTGTCATTTTGGGATGAAGTTAGTGAAATAAAGTTTATAGGGCAGGAATTAGTATAGTAAGTGGTTGAGAAAGTGAATATAATCCAAAATCACATGAGGAAAACTCAAATTAGGCAGAAAATTTATGTATATAATAAATGGAATGACTTACTTTTGAGGTAGGTGACCATGCTTTCCATAAAAACACTCCTTGAAAAGTTGGATGCATTTTGGTAAGAAAGGAAAGCTATGTCCACATTTTATCAGTCCTTTTGAAATCCTGGATAATGATGGACCAGTTTCATACTGATTAGCTTTGCCTCCGAGTTTATCTCTAGTACACAATGTTTTTCATGTTTCGATGTTGAGAAAGTATGTTCCAGATTCCACTAACATTTTTAACCCAGAAGTAGTTTAGCTGGAAGAGAACATTTATTAAGAAGAGAAACCAATTCAAATTCTTGATCAAAGGGAACTAGTATTGCGGAATAACGTAATTCACTAGGTAAGGGTTTTGTGGAGAAACCACATAGTTCAAAAAACAACATGAGAGTCTGAAAATTCTATGAGGGAAAGGAACCCTCATTTTTTTAATAAGTAAATAAAATTTTGAGGACGCAATTTCCAGAAGGTGGGGATAATGTAACACATCAAAGATTTTTTAAAAATAAATTGAAATTCATTAAATTTTATTTTAAGTATATATTTACAACTATCCTTTAATAATAATTTTTCTGCTTCTATGTTTTGAATTTCAAAAAACAGTCATCTACAATTGTGTTCGGTAAGTTATTTGGAGTCTGATGGAAGCAACTTGTTTTTTTGTGAATAGTAACATACCCTTATGAATAGTGATATTAATAGTAATATGAACCTAATAAATAGTAAATTTTATTATTATTTTATTTTCTTAAGTTGTTAAGATAATGTCATCATGGTTAATTTTTCAATGTGATATAAAAGCAGTTATAGAAATAGAATTTTTTATTTTTTAATTAAGTATGATTTTATGTATAAATTAAATTAAAAATATTTAGAAAATTATTTAAAAAAATGGACTTAATTTTTGAATTCTACATTTTCAAAAATGGTCAGGGTTAATTGTTGGGATTTTTTTTGAAATTCGTGAATTTCCAATGAATAGGGAACTACCGTAAAATTCTGCATAATCAAATTATCAGTAAAATACACTATTTATGACATTAATAAGTGATTTAAGGACACTTGGTTTGAACTCAAATTCCATTATTACTATTTGAGGTCACATGAACTAATAATATTCATAGTCTTGGGAAAAAATATTATAATAATGATTTAAATAATGAAAAATACCCTCTCCCCTCTATAATAAATACCACCATCATTTCTCTCTTCCGCCCACAACTCTCAAGCCTTGAACCTCACCTAAGTTCAAGCCAATACTCCTCCCAAGGTTCTTCCCCACGTCCTAGAGCTATTGGTCTTACCAAAATACCAAAACCAAATACCTTAAAGAAGGATCTACAGGAGAAGAGATTAAGAGCTAAACATCCACTTTTTTTTTCTTTCCTTTCTTTCATTTAATGTTATTGATTTTAATTTTCATTGGATTATGTTGGGATATGCAAATACATATCCCCCTTACATCCCATATTATATAAGAGTTAAGAGATTCCCACTTTCTCTCATAAAAATATTTTATGATAATTTAAGCGACGTCGTTAGGCTACCGAAATTTCATAAGGGATTTCTCAACTCTTCTTTTATTTTGACTTTCTTTCTTTTCTTCTTCTTTACTCAACTCCTCTTATCCAAGAGGTATTAAAGATACATAATATTTTATATTCTAGATTTTCTCATGTTCATGGAAATTTCCTCATCAATCTTCCTTTCTTCTCCCACTTGTTCAAAGAATAAAAACATTGTTCGCGATCTGTCGAATTACCGACATCATGGACGATGTGATTTAAATTTGCTTTAATTCCTTAAAGTATGGTCATGAAACCATTTATATGGTTAAACCAGGTTATAATATATTTATTATATCTCATACATGATTCTGGAATATTATTTTATACATGGTTTTAATTCTTAAAACAAAATGAGGTTGTTATTATCAAAGAACCACTAAAATGATCTAGATGAACATCATTAATGTTTTAAATTATGAATCATCAAAATTTCGGAATTAAAAATGATAAAAGGTATAAATTATGGTATTGTAAATTTTTAAATACCATTCCATTCCAATTCTAGAGTTTCACTTCCAATTTAAAAGAACATCCATCATGAACCGATCATGGAAAACATGTTAAAAACACACCCAAACCAATGCAAGGAACAAAATACTAACAATTAAAGTGTGAAATGATGCAATGAAATGATCATATAAGTTATTATAAAGATGGATATGATTCTTTAAGATATTAATAACACTTTTTAACCATTATACAGGATGTTTAAATGATTTGGAAGTAAGACAAACCCGAGGTAAGGTAATTCTTAACCCGATTTCCATTATTTGGGTTAACATTATAATTCATTATTTATGTTGGATTAAAAATGTTTTTGTGATGAATTATGTTTATATAATGTTTAATTATATGTTTTTATAGTTTATATACATATTAAATCCACTCATTCGATTCTCACTTGAATTATATGATATTTAGAAGGGGATTTTCTTATAAAAATCGTCTTTTAAAATCCTCTTTTACAAAATTCCAAAGAAATGATTTTATAGAATTAGTCATGTTGTATGATTATTTTATGGTTCTTGGCCATCATTTTTGATGAAGGTTGTGACCAATATTTACATCCAATTCATTGGGTTTTTGTAAGTTGGAGGTCAGCTGTATGGTTACTCCAAGTGTAACTGCGATGGTTACACAAATTGTAAGGTAGCCATGAGGGTTACAAATTAAAAGGTAGCCAAGAGGGTTAAAATATTATGTAAGTAATGCCCCAATATAACATTATGGTTATATTTATGTTCTTATGTTTTATTTGGATCGTTTTTAAATCTCATGTTTCACAAAGTAATTATATATGGGTGACAATTATGTCTTTTAAAAATGATTTTATACGTTACAAGTGTTCATGGACTGATGTGTTCTTTCCTTCTTTGTATATCTCTAACTGAGCATTTGTTCTAATCCCAAGTTTTTAAATGATTTTCAAAGGTTATAAGGATGTGTAAGAAAAAGAAGTAAGACACGTTACATGTTTGAAGATCAGTCAAAGAAATCATGATTTATGTGAAAAGTTTTATATTTTGTAAGAAATAAATACTATTTTTATGGTGTTCATTCTATAATAATGTGTAATATTGTGAATTTATTATGTCTCAATTATCTAAAACTCTAAACTTGAAAAGATCCAAAATGTGAATTTAATTGATTACTTGACTAAATCGAAGATTATGTAATGTAATAAGGTCAAGTTCTTATAGTAAAAGTGAGAGTTCAAGGATTTTGAAGTTCAATTCTTATTAGATTTCATGTCCCAACATGGTGTAGCTATACATCCTTCAATGATTGTGGAAGTCATCTCATGGGTATCCCCCAAGAATATTGGATAGGTGCAAAGTTTCTTTAGTCTTGAAGGATACTGTAGGAGGTCTGTACACAACTTCTCTCAGATCAAAACTCCTCTGATAAAATATACTAGAAAGGACCATGAATTCTCATGGACAGACTAGTTTTAGTAATATTTTGAGTATTTGAAGGAGAATTCAGTTATAACTCCTTTTATCCATTTTCCAGAAGAGGGGGTTAGTGTGAAGTATTTTTCAATACTTTACATCTTTTCATGGGAAGTGTGTTGACGTAATTGAGATTGTTTTTTTATAATGGGTCTAATTATTTACTTCTCCATGAATGTAACTATTTAAACCATGATCTAATTTTGGTGAAATTTATGTTTTCCTTGAAGTTGTGGTGACATTTACTCATTGGTGAACACTTTTTTTTTCACCAATCATAGGAGCATGTGGTATGTCTTCTCCATACTTGACCTAAACTTGCGTAAATGATGGTAGATGTAATTATTATAGGATTTTGACTTCTATATTTCATATAAATTAATAAAGGTTAATGTTTTAGTTTATGGGATGAGTAGAAAGTCATACAGTTATTCCATGTGTGAGTCTAGATATTCATGGAGAGTGATAGAACAGATCTCTATGATGAATCTTGATATGGGATAGGCTGGTATCATATGATTCTTTTTTAGTTGAAGGTGTAGTCACCCTTAGTGTAGTAGGTAGAGGAGTCCCGACCTTAGTATTTCAAGGTGGAGGTCTGGTGAGATCAATTTGTCAATGGTGATGCCCCTGATGGCTGGTTTGAGGATGATTAGCACTGACTTTTGTTCTAGGTGAGGATTTTCATTCAATCGGTGATACATGATGTTTTTTTAAATGAGTTCCATAGTTTACTCTTAGAAGTAAATCCTAGTGTGATAAATATTTACCATTATTTTAGAGGCCATTTTTTGAGTCCTAGGTTAAAGCATTCAGATATAGTGTTTGTCTCTTGATATTTAGTCTTCTTAAAGGTGAGGCTAAACACCATGTTCCTGGTGGTTTTCTCTAACCTTTAGATGTTCCTCAATGAAAGTTGGAGGAAATTTTAATGAAATTCATCATGGTTTTACATTGATATTAGGGATTTTATGATGTTATATGGGTGATAGTGGGTTGTTTGATGAAATTGGCCTACTATATAGTGATTTAAGAGTTGAGTTTAGTTTAGATTTTTTCAAGTAAGTACCTAGAGGAGGTGGTGAGACTCCATGGAGTCCTAGGGATGATCATATTTGATCCTAATCTACATTTTACCTCTATGATGTGGGGAGTTATTCAGTATGATTTTATCTATCCTTTTAAACGTAACACTAATTTTAAACTAAAAATGGATGGTCATATAGAGAGAACCATCCAAAATATTTAAGACTTATTGTGCACTTGGGTCCTAGATTTTAGAGGTTTGTGTGTGAGGCACCTACCTATGGTTGTGTTTTCATACAGTAATAACATTTACTTTACCATTGGTATGGAACTATTTAAAAATTTTATGGATGAGTTTAATGTTTTTACTTTAGGTTCTATTTTAATTATAGAGCATGAGAGTTGTTCGAGAGGTATCTAATGTAATTCCCAAGTTCATAAAAACATTTCATTTGGTATTTACTTAGACTTGGAGGTTCCAATGGGGTGTTTGGGGCCATATTTTCCCATAAATACTAAAGTTTTTTCTTGGACTAATGGTAGAGTATTGGTGCGATGATAAAAGATTAGATTGATGGTAGCAGATTGGTCTAACTGTAATAGATTAGTCTGATGGTAGAATACTAGTCTGATGGTAGAAGAGTAATCTAAAAGTAGCATACTATTATGATGGTATTAGAATGGATTGATGGTATCTCAGTAGTCTGATAATAGTAGATTGGTTTGATGGTAATATAGTGATATAATGTTTGTATACTAGTCTGATAGTAACAAAGTTGTAGAACAGTTTCATACTTCTCTGAAGTTAGTAGGTTTATTTGTTGTTAGTAAGTTGGTATGATGGTAGAAAGTTAGTCTTGCAATAGTAGGTTGATATGGTGGTAGTAGGTTGTTCTAGTGGTATTAGGTACGTATAGTGATAGAAAGCTGTTCGAGCGGTAGAAATTTGGTCTTGTAGTTGTAAATTATTCTATTGTTAGCAAGTTGGTATTCTAGTAGCTGGTTGGTCTAATGGTATAATGTTTTTTTGGATGTAACAAGTTGTTTTGGTAGTAACATGTCTGTTTAACATTAGTAATTTATTCTAGAGGTAGAAAGTTAGTCTTGCAGTATCAACTTGGTCTAGTGGTAGCAAGTTAGTCTAGCAGAAGCATGTTGACCTAGAGGTAGCACATTGGTCTTGTGGTAGTAGGTTGTTCTAATAGAATCTAATTAGTTTAACTATAGTTAGTTGGTTTAATAGTAGAAAGTTGGTCTAAAAAGAATATTCTATCATTTTTCATCAAATTATGGGGTTTTTCAAGTATGTTTTATGACTTATTACCATATAAATGGTTTAAAATGTTTAAATAAGTGAAATTAAGAGTTGTTCGAAGAGGATATTTATATCTATGGTTTCATCAAACCATGAATATTTTAATATTTATCTTCTAGGTGAATTAAATGAGGTGCATACGAATTTTTAATTAATGTTTAACCTATTATAATTCTCAATGGTATCATATCCTTAACTATAAAATGAATATCTCAACTTCATTAAAATATTATCTTTTTTTCCTTTAGTCCATATGAACTAGCTTTTTTGCTCTTGACCCTTGAAGAGTATTTTTCATCCACCGTGAACCACCTTATTCATGTTTTTTTGTTCATGTTAATATTTTGGTTTTCACCCTTTTTTAAACATCATAAAGTTGATTTTGAGGTAGGATCTTGTTTATATTTCATTTTTCTTCCTCCTCTACAAAATTTGAAAGTTTCTTTAAGCATGCATCTTTAGGAAATCTAGGTGGAGACGTTATCATATTTTATACTATTTTTTAGTGAAGTGGCTAAAAACATCCTTTCAAATAAGGGGATTAATTACTTATCTTATTTTATGTTAAACATTTAATTTTTCATTCTTCATCACTTTATATAATGGTGGTATTAACCTTAAGGAATTTTTAACCAAATTGAAGAAAGGAATTGGTTTATTTTTAAAGTGATCGCATGATTCTCCATTGTGATAGTAGTTTTCCACTTCGTTTTCAAGATAGTATAATATCTATTTTAATTTAATTATTAAAATGATATTCTTGATAATGGATAAATAACATAAATCTAATAATTATTATTCTATAAATAATAAATATGCATGTTAATCCAATTTTGTCTTCCTTTTAGTTCGGTGAAACTAGAATTTATTATTGAAATCATGATTAAATTCTTCATATCTATTTATAAATGATGACATATGTAACTTGAGGTTGTATCCTATGATAAATTAATAAGTTAATTCAAGATAGTAATGGGATGGTTGTTCGATAAAGATTAATATTTAGGGATAAGTGATCCCATTTATTTTTAAAGCTTGGATGACAGTTTGTTAGTGTTGAGATGCCCCACAGACTCTATTTTTTCCTACATTTTATGATTTTGTTGATTTAATACTAGAGGGTTATTGTTTGATGATACCTAGAAATGGAGTCCCAGGTTTTTGAAAAAAAATGATGCATGTGATGGCGGGATGCATGGTTATCTGTATGGTGGTATTAGGGATCGCACCAACACTGATGGAATGGGTCAAAGATGGGCTTTCCCATTATTGTGATAAAGTTGGGATGATTGCTTAATAATAATTCTTCTTTAAAATATAGTTGGATGAGTTTCTTGTTTCATAATTCCTTTCTCGATTGTATGAGGAAATAGGTTGTTCTTTGTTTAGTCATCCCTTTTTTTGGTATCTTAGGGATGGTCCAAGATTATCGATAATTTTCAAATGCTAATGAATAATAACGTTTTTAACTCATAGGGTTGGTTATTTAATGGAATAACAAACGATATATCTTTATAAACCATGGGATTAGTTGGATTATTCTTGGAGGGAATAGACTTAGATAGAAAATAATTTAATAATAAAATTTTAAAGGAAAGTATTATTTAAATGAAGTTTATTTAAGTTTTATGTGCATATAGGATACCTAGTTCATAGTGGTGGAAGCTTAGTGTTGGAGTGAGGATAGCTATAGTTGAGGATATGTATAGGATAATACCCATAGTATGGATATAATATATATATATATATATATATATATATATTATGTGATTTCATATGATACCCCACCCATGTTGGTTGGGCGACTAATGCCAAGTGGACTATGGGAGGGTATTTTCCCCAACATCTAGGTCGGTGAGGATAGGATGGATGACTACCCCCTCTTTCATCACTCTCTTGTCCTGGTAGTATTATGTTATGGTATTTAAAGTGGGTACTTTCCCATATATATGTGTGTAGGAGGATGTAATGGCTTTTGGTTATTTCACACAAATATATTTCCAAATATCGTATCCCATGGTTTATTATATGTATATCGTGTATAGGTTATGATGGATTGAGGAATAATACTTGACATATGGGTTACGATGGATCATGTAAATTACTCAATTACTATATGGATATGTGTAATGAGATTATGAGATGATGTGATGCACAATATTCATGGTATATAATGATGATATGATGTGATGGATAATGTTAATGATATGATATAGTATCCTGGGTGTGTTTGGGTGGGTTTACTTATGGAGATAGATGGATCAGGACATGTGATGTTGGGGAATTGCAGAAAACTAGTGGGTAAGTGGTATTAGGGTAGCTTTTTTGGATTTATGCTGGATATTATATGATTAGTATGCAATACTTGGTGAGAGAGGTATGGTGAGGCAGGGAACTTAGCATAATTTCATAGGTGATTAGTTAGTTTCAATTTGTTATTCACTGGGATTTAATACAATTTCATTATCTATTTTGTGAGAGGTTCTAGAGTGGGTCATACTAAGTACACCTGTTATGATCACCCTATGTATATATAAAAAAATTTTAGGACCTCATGAGTTGTTTGGTGATTGGGCTAGAGATTACTAGATCATGGGTTGTTTAGGTGTTGTTTATGTTTTCATAGTCACTACTAAGGACTTTTTTAATGAGTGTAGATTCTTTTATAGTTGTCTTAGTCTGTATGAAATTACCTATATGTATTTCGGATCTTTTATTGTATCTTGAGTAGGATTTTATGGTGATTTTATCATATCTCTATTTCCTCATGTTCTCCTTAGAAGGTAATGCCTCTCATCTGTGTGTATAATATACCATTAGTGTGTGTCGCTGACCCATGGCCTATTAGAGGAACGTTTCATGCATCATTATCTCCATTCTATAATTTCCATCCTTGTAGGGGTATATATGGGGGGAGGAGTCATGAAAATCCTCAAAATATGTAGGTTAACCCATGGGATAGAAATATTTTTTTTTATTTTTATTTTAATATTGTTTAAATTTAATATTTTTTTTTAAAAACAGTTTTATTTTTAAATTATCTGTTGAATATATATATATATATATATATTAATAGTTATTATATATTTATAATATTTAATATTTCTTAATATTAAATGTTTTTTATTTTTAAAAAATATTTTTAATCTAGATTAGAACTATATATTGACACATTGACCGATATAATTATATTGTGGACCATAATGAACTTTATTTTTTAGATCCTGTATTAAATGTGGTATTTAATGGACCACACAATTTTAAGACCATTTTTAATTTTCTTGGCCTCACCACTTTGGTCTATCCTCTTAATCACCTATTATTATATTTTCATTATTGATTATTTATAGAGATTTTAGATTGAATTTTAATGTTTTAAAATGAGATCAAGGGTGATGATTAGTTCAAGGATGATTCAATAGATGAGGTTGAAGTAGAAGAATATGGAAATTGGTTTAGAGTTTGATGTTTTGATTCAAATTTAAAATTATTAATTTATTAAAGAATATTTTTTTGTAAATTATTAAAAACAAAAGGGGATATAATAACACGTACAAAAGATCAATATGGACAAGGAATAAGACAACAAGTGGGATATCATTGAATATCTAATATTGAAGAGAGAAATGTTTTTGAATAAAATAACATATAAGATAAGTTTTTTAAATAACATTTCATTATGAAAACATATAAATATCAGGAGGATAAGGTTTCAGCATCATATAGAACACCCTCAGTTTTGTGGTGTAATTTCATTCAGTTTTATTTTTTATAGAAACCAATGTTTCATTTTTTTTCATCATTTGTACCCCTCTTAAAAAGTATTGAGTATAAGAGAGGGAGAGGTAGTATACCTTGGATAGGAAGTGAGATTATCGTAAATATTTTATTTTCAAACTAGTGAAGTAGTTATTATTAGGAATATTATTTCATTATTGATATATGATCCTTGGATATATCTCTTTTTGAGAAAAATAAGTAAAATCTTAGTGTCTATGATATTTTAATTTCTGTATTTTTATTATGTGGTTGTGTTACTATTATTTCATATTCCAACTATTTCTACCAATGTGTGGATTATATTTGAAGATGTTTGAAATAATATGGAAATTTAAAAAATCCAAATTCACCTCTCGCCATCAAGGTGTATTCTGGGACCTCAAATTAAAATAAGTGGTATCAAATCCATATGTTCATCCTTTATGAATCTATCACCAAAAAAACAAGTTTTTATAGAAAATATTGTGAATTAAATGGGAGTACCATTACTTTATGTTTTCGAGTATAAAATTCATAATAATATAATGAGATCGCATTTATGGTCTCTCAAGCTAAATATTTTTTCTATTGTGATTCTTTAAATAAATGTCAGTGATATTATAGAGTTATCTATGACCAAAGAAGATAGGGAACAATTCAATATGGATTAAAAGGAGTAAAATTCATTGAATATAGATTTAAAAAATTAGATATATATTAATTTATTGATTTTTACATCATGAGAGGTAATTTAGAATAACCCCATCAAAAAAATTTAGGGTGAAAACAAGGTGATGGAGGAAAATCTATAAGTTCTTTATAATATGTTTGATGATTTAAATATGATCTCTAGTGAAAACATTGATGGTTTCTTCAAAATTCTCATTTATTTTTTGGAGTTACCCCTGAAATTAGTAATGAGATGAAGTATTTATATATTGTAAATAATTTCATGAAGATATTTCTACCATTATACAATCCAAATGTATCATTTCTTAATGAATTAAAATTTTTGTATCTATCAATTGATAATCTATATGGAAATTGGGTGGACTATGAAATGTTTGTGAAGAAGGAGGGAATAAAGATTCATTAATTAAAGTAAATGGAAATTAAATATATATAGAATCAATATATACATGATTTTGTAAATTAATAAGAGTATTTAAGTTATGAGTTCTTATCTTATGTGGAAAGTATGTTCATGTGTGGTAAATAATGGTTCAAAGGTAAGATACAGTTGGCATATTTTAACTATATAAGTTTTTTTCATATTAATATGATATTTACAAGTAATGCTGATGGAATTATTAATGGTGAATACAAACAAATAAAGTAAATAAAATTTACCCTTATAATAGACTTCAAATATGAAAATGAAATATGAAAATGGTTTTATAGAAATATGTTGGTAAGTAAAGAGGAAGATAATTTTGAAGATTATCTTTTTGAAGGTATTGAAATTAAATTTTATATAAGACATTAAATATGTTATGATAGATACTAAGGAGAAATTAAAATTTGATGAAAATGTGAGTGGTCAAATAAAGGGATTATTTGATCTAAATATATAGTTAGAAAGAACTCTTGTATAGCTTGATTTATAAATAAATAAAGAAACTAATATTAGAGTATTGTTGAAAAAATCCTTAAATTCTATTGATGTTCGTAAAGAATAAATTTAATTATTAGAATAAATTATGGAGTAACATGTACATGGTCAAATGAAACCTAAAGATAATGTGAATTATTGAAGAAATATTTATGATTAGTCTAACATCATTGAGGACCACAATATCAATATCAAAGTTTAAAAAATAATATTGAAACACTTGAGGAAGAATTTTTTTATTTGTGAAATAATCTTGAGTCTAAAATAAAATTTGATGGTTCAAAGAAAAATCAACATTATAAAATATTATTATGTGAATAACTATATAAAATATTGGACTAAATAACAAGAGGCATTGAAAAGGTGTCTATTTCTCAAATACACATCTGGATGGATAAATGTGGTCTTGGATTTGATGTTGAAACATAAAAATGTAAGATTAAAAGTATGAAGAGAAAAGTAAAGTAAAATATTATAGAGAATTCTCAATCATAGAGATGTTATCAATAACCAAGGAGTTTTCCATGTAATGGCCTCATATTTGAATATATATTTTACTCTAATTAATTCTTTGTGTTTGATATATTTCTCCACATGAAACACTAAACTTAAATGAAACAATGATTTATATAGATAAAATATGAATATATTAGTTTATACCTTAAAAGAAACTAATTGAATTAGAAATCATTAACATGGGTAACCACTATATGAAATGTTTATATAAACAAGATTAATGATACTTTTAATGTGAATAAAATTCAATTAGTTTACTAATAAGATCATTTATTGTTTAGAAAAGTATATTTTCTAAGAATTTCATTTTATGTGAAATGATTTTTCATTTCAGGAAAATTATGATTAGCGATGATAAATTATGTTTTATATTAATATTTTTTGACACAAATTTAGATGGGAAAATGGTATGAAATAATAATAATAAAATTTAATATTTAAAACGCTATTTTTTAAATAAAATAAGTTCTATTTATAAATAATATTTTAATTTAAATGATAAATATATAAATTTTATATTTTTAAATATATAAAATAATCTTTATTTTTTCAAAAAATAATTAATACGATTTTTTTATTTTTTTGGGAATAATTGTTTTTTTTTGTGAATAATAAAAATACCAATTTTGTAAAAATCTATCACCTTTATAATATGAGAATGAATCAAAATATTATGATAATCCTTTTTTATATAATAATTTTATATATTGTATGATTAATACAAATAACTTAAAAATAATATTTTAAATTTCTAAAACACATGTTTAACATTTCTGAAACTCAAGTAATATTTCACTCTAACTACTATTTTTACATGCTTATTATAAAAATTAGAATTTATCAAATGTTAGAAAATAAATATAAAAAAATTTATTTCATATTATATTTCAAACTGTCAATAATATTTAACATGTCCAATTTTATTTATAGGAATAAAGATAAAGGTTGCAATATTAGTGTTAATTACCACAATAATGGTAAAATAATTTATTCTCAAGAATCATTTTATTAATATCATGTAATTTTAATAATATCAATAAAATTAATATAAATTAAATTATGAATATAAAATTATGTTAAAACCTAAATATAATTATATTAACACTCATTCAATTCATAATCAATATGATATAAGTTTAAGAACTCATAATGGTTAAAAGTCATTTTTCTAAAAAAATATGTTTTCTATGTATTATGTATTTTAATTTAAAATATGATTATATAATATTTATAAATAGAATTAGAATAAATGGATATTAAATTTATGTTTAAAACATAAAAATTTGGTTATAGGGACTGCCTTATTTTTTTAATAAAATATAAATCACTTAGTTAAAAATACTAGTTACCATGGTAAAAATCAAAATTTTGAAATGTAAAATAATATGGTAAAAGTCTTGAGAAATGTTAAAAACATATGTCTAAAGTATTTTTTGAGTCATTATAGACCCAATAAAACTGAAAATTCATTATTATGAATTTTTTGAGGCATCATCCATAGAATAGTGTAGTAATATCATGGAAGGATTAAGGGTGTTCCCAAAACTTCCCTTTTCTTCACTTATAAAAGGGGATCACTTCCACCCATCTATGGTTACACATAAAATTATAATTTACGTTGAAAATATACCCATAATACCTCTCTTATAATTAATTTTATCATCTATAACCCCATAATATTTAGATGTTATATTAAGGGCTTCACTTCCAAGGAAATCTCTAAAAGAATATCATTTCTCCAACATAAATATTTCCTTATTCACAACTTTTTCTCCTTAACATTTCTCTCCCAAATAACTTATATCCATAAAAATATTATTAAATATGTATCATTATTTTAATGAGATGTTATTATATGAATGTAAAAACCTTTATTTATTCCTCTCCATCCAATAAGAAAAACAAATACATCATTAGTGCATTGCATGGCCTACCACCTCCATAAAGAGAAATCTTTCACTTTATATAAACCCTATTAATGGATGATAAAAAGGATTTAATTAATGATTAAGTAATATATATATATATAATAAATATATTATTATTAAATTTTAAATTATAATTTACCTTATTTTCCTCTTTTTTATTTAGAAATTGAAACATTAAAATTGTGTACGAGCAAACTATCGCTTCTACAAGCAATGAGTTTCATTTGTCATCACCAATAATCATGTTTGTCTATAAAAATATATTTAATATATAAAAATTATTTCCATAAAAATATTATTTTTTTCATATTTTTTTAGACTATTTTACAATTATTTCAACCAATGTCAACATACATAAGTAGTTATAGGAAAATTGACTGAATGACCTCAAGTAACCGATGAAAGAAATAAAACTATATAATAATTGAATATAAAATAATAATAAATAGTATATATTAAATTAAATAAATAGTAATAAGATTAATAATAATATATCTAATAAACATAATTTGAATATTCATTACATTAGTCACATGTGTTGAAAAAAATTGGAACAAGGTAAGGATTTTTGTCTCAACTTCCCTTCATTGAGGCATGTTATTATTTTTTCAAAACATTACATTTATATGGTGTATATACTTCCTATTTGTGATATTTTATCGTTAATTATCATATATTCGATGTATTTGAAGTTAAATTTCATGATATCTCTCTTTTTTTTATTTAAAAGTTACTCAATCTATAAGGGTTCGGTCTCAAAATTTCCTTCTTTATAACCAATTTTCTTTTTATGTGCCAAATTTCATATAAATGGTGTGTGTTTGATCAATTATATTTATAATATCATGAAAAAAATTTATTCATTATATTTTAACTCTAAAATTAATCTTACTCTCATTTAATGGGTAATATTAGAATGTTCATTAAGCCGTAAAGTTTTCTTCTCAAAATTTCCTTCTTTGAGTCATGTTTCATCTTATGCACCAATTTACATTTAAATGGTGTATATGATTCCTATTTGTATAATTATATCATGAATTATCTTATATTCATGTATTTTATGTTCAATATCATTATCTCTCTCTCTTTAATGTGTTTTTATTTAAATTTGACTCAATGTGTAAGGGATCTTTCTTACATCCTTTGTGAGTTGTCAGTTATGAGTTCTCATTATTTTTTCTCCATTTTATGAAATATTATTATCATTAAAATCTTATATTTTTTATATATTTTGATTAAATATATACTTACATATATATCCCTTTAATTTTTTAGTTATTCATGTTTTTAGTTACCTTAAAAATTATAACTTTTAAGTGAACCAAGTTTAAGGAAACATTCATATTTCATAACTCATATAGAGAATCTTGTCCATAAAATGTTTCAAAATCATGAATATATTCTAAAAAATCACATTGTTTTATGGGTAAACCTATTTTTTAAATTATGGTTTTATGGAAAATAATATTTTATCTCCCTTTTTAAAAATATCCTTGACTTATTTCATAAATCTTCACCCAAGTTGTACATTTTTAATCTTTCTTCTCTGAGATCCATCCAATGAAATCTCTATATTGGAACTCAATGATCAAGATATATATTTAATTTTAAAAAAGGAATATACAAATTATTTAATTACCTCTTATATTTTGAATCCTTATGATTTATACTTTTTATACCTTCAATTAAAATTATGAAACCCACTTCCTTCCCAAGTGTTTGATCATGCATATGGTTTATGTATGGTTTATTTTCCTCATGTGGAATGCATATGTATGATTTTCATTTATGTGATAAGTGGTACTGGAATTATTGTTTTCTCCAATGTGTTGGGTAAAGAGTTATATCTCATGATATGTTATGTAAGTGATTAGATACTAAAACTAATACACCATGGGAACTTGTCCACTTTATAATGATAGTCTTGGGAGTGACCTTTGACATATGATTAAGATATCATTTTTTAAGTGGTTTCTAATGGTTTATGATTCTATGATATTATGATATAATATCCTTAGGAAATGGTTCTATGATTATTATAATCCAATTTATGATATCTTGTTGTTACTTTTGACTCTCATGTTATGATTTATTTCCATGTTTACTTCAACAATTATATTTCTAGCTCACCATTTTCCTTATGTATTTTCCCCAGGATATACAGTGTAGTTATATAATATCTTTGGGAGTTAGGAGCACTATGTGGAGTATTAAATAAATATGATGTTTTTATGATCAATATGATTTATTTTTATGTATAACCTTCCAAATACACTAGACCTATAGATCCTTGGTATACATTATAGGGAAATTTTGTAAAGAATACTAAAATAATGTATATTTAAGGCTTAGGTTTATATAGTTAGTATTAGAGAAAGGTCTAGTTGTTTTGTAGATTAGGATTAGTGAATAGTATTAAAAACCTAGGTAGAATATTAGGGTATAAGACTAAACATATAATAACATCTTAATATTTTGGTAAGGTTCAGATTATGTGATTTTACAAGTAATATATCCCTATCATGGTATTATACTGTAGATGTGGTTGTGTGGAAAATGAACCTAGGAATAATCAACCTGAAAAGGTTTGTTTGATCATTGATTCGATCGTTGATCTAATTCATGATAAGTGAACCTAAGTCTACATAGCTAGATATACACTCATGGGGGGTATACTTGGTTGATAATATACTCTTTAGAAACTTCTATGAAGGATTGATTTTTAGTTACTTTGAGGGGATAGGTTGAGAATTATAAAATAACCCAACCTAAAGTAGCCTAAGATAAACCATGATTTATATAAGAGGCGATAAAGGAATTATAGGATAAAATTATGATTTAAAAGGGTAAAAAGTTTTAATGTTGAATCAATTTTATGTTATGTATTATGATAATCCCCCTATGATGTTAAATATTTATCAATCATGTCAACCCTTTTGGTTTTAGTAATGGCTAAAACTAGAAGTATCAAAGTTAAACTATTATATGTAGGAAAATGTTATTATTACCTCAATTATTTACCCATTGGAATAGTATATTGATTAATAAGTCTACTAATAATAAAAAAAAGAGGTCAAAAATAATGATTGAAAATGTAACCATAGTCTAAAACCTAAGTAGAAAAAAGAAGATAAAGATAAAGGCTCCTAAAAAATCAGGCAATGAAGATGATTACAGAATTAAAAATAAATTTCTTCGTGTAAAAAATGTGGGAAGAAGAACTAAGTAAATTGATTCAAGGGGACTAAAATGATTTACCTTTGGAATAAGGGGTCCTCAACAATCAAAATATCACAATAATTTTAAAAGGATGGTTAGAATGATGGGAGTGGAAAGAGTGCATCCAAAAACATCACTAATGGTCTAGTTTCTTCTATGTATAAAAATTGAACATTATCTAAGTTAATTACCTAATAAAAAGTCTAAAAATGATGTTAGGGATCAACAAATTCCTTTTCCAAGGGAACAAGAGAAAACAAATATAATCATAGCTATGAAATGGAGTTATGAAAATAATGTGTAGTGAGGAACACCGATCAACCACTCAATAAATAATAATATTTCTATCTTGTTTAACCAAATTATTTATATCATGATTAATCTATTAAATTATATCTAGAATGTTTTATAAGAACATAAAATAATAACCTCGATGTATCAATATTGAATTATTAGTAAAAACTACTAGTGGGATAATTATTTTATCCCAAGTTTATGATTATGGGAAAATGTATTATGAATATATTATTGTCCTTTCTTGATAAATTCCATGTGATTTTGGAAGGAAATTGGTTCTCTCTAATTAAAAGAAAAAATTATTTGGAAGAAGGAGATCACAATTTATATAACCCAATGATAGTTTATGAAAGGATGGTTATGAATACACTTTATAAGTAAATTATATAATGTGAGTCCAGATACCGAATGATAATAGACTCTTAGATCAAATGGTTGGATAAAACTAAAAATTTGGGACAATCCCATTATAAGTTAAAAATTAACGATTCCTATGTTTTTAAAGATGATATAACTCTAGAAATTATATCTTGAGTCACATATCACTATAATACTCCCTTAGATATTTCAATTTATTTTTAATAATTAAAATTGTGAGAATGAAATTTATTTAAAGGGTAAATGTAACGACCCAAGATTTTAATATACGTTTTCATCTAATTATGTTAATGTGTTTGATATCTTTCTCCATATGAAAAACAAAAATTAAATGAAATCATGATTTATTTAGATAAATATGAATATTTATATATGACCATTAAAACATTTCCATTTAATTATCATGAATGAATATGAGTAACTTCTTTTGAAATATTTATATAAATATGATAAAGGATACTTTTATATGAATGAAATTCATTTAGTTTACCTAAAATGACTAATAAGGTCTTTTATAATTTAGAAAAGAATTTTTTTTAAAACCCTTTTATGGGATATGATTTTTTTATTCCAAGAAAAATATTATTAATGATGATAAATTATTCTTTATATTAACAATTGGTTAACACCAATTTAGATGGTAAATGGTACCAAATAAAACAATAATAGTTAAAATTTTAAATCACTAAATTTAAATTAAATTAGTTTTATTTATAATTTATGTTTTCATTTAAAATATATAATTATTAATTTTAGAATTTAAATTTTATAAAATAAATAATTTTTTAAAAAATTTATTATTAATGTTTTTTGACATTTTTATGAAATAATTGATTTTTAGGTGAATCGTAAAGATACACGTTTTCCAAAATACTATCACTTTTATAATACAAGAATGAATTAAAATATTATGATAACCCTTTTATATAAAAAATTATATTTAATAATTAATAAAATAATTTAAAAATATGATGTTAAATTTATAAACACATGAAACTCAAGTAATATTTCACACTAAAATTTGTTATTAAATATTTATAGTCAAAAAGTAGACCTGATAACTTTTTATAAAATAAATATAACAAATAATTTTCACTATATAATCTCAACATGTCAATAATAGTTAAAATTTTAAATTTAAATTTTAGTCATAAATATAATATTAGTGTGATTACTGTTAGTTACCATGATAATGGTAAAAAAATTCTTAGAAGAATTGTTTTTTAAATATCATGTAATTTTTATTTAATTAATAAAATTGATATAAATAAAATTGTGACTCTAATATTATTTTTAAAACTATATATAATTATATTAACACTCATTCAATTGGTAATACATACTAACTAGTATTAAGAACTCATAATGGTTTAAAGTCATTTTTCTACAAAAAACTATTTTTATATATTATGTATTTTAAATTAAAATATTTTTCTCAAATTTTAAATTTAAATAAAATTAAATGGATATTTAAATTAGGTTAAAAGTATAAAAATTTATTAGTAGGTTTTACTTTATATTTTTAAATAAAATATAAATCACTTTGATAAAAACTAGTTACCAGTGTAAAAATCAAAATGTAAAAAATGTAAAATCCTATGGTAAGTGAATTGAAAAATGTTTAAAAAATTTATCAAAAGTTTTTTAGGAGGCTTTATGAACCCAAAATCACCCCACATTATATTATTATGAATTTATGGGTAATTGATCTGGTAATAGTGTAGTTCTTTCTTGGAAGGGTAAAAGGTATTCCCAAAATTTAACTTTTCTTCACTTAAAAAGGGGGGTCACTTTTACCCCTCCATAGTTACACTAAAAATTGTAATTTCAATTGAAAATATTCCCAAAATACCTAAAAAAGAATTTATTTTCTCATAATAAAGAGTCTATTCTCTTGATGTTATCTTAATACAATCGAATTCCAAGGAAATCACTAAGAAAAGATCGTGTTTACATTGTAAGTATTAACTTCCTAGTAAATTTTTCTCCTAAATATTTATCTTCCAAAAATATTATATCCCTAAAAATATAATGACATAATTATAATTATAATAATTATATTAATTATATTAATTATATAACAATATTTTATTCTAATCCATTCACTAAGAAAAACAAAAGTGTTGTTAGTGCGTTGTGTGGACTACCACCTCTATAAAATGACATCTTCTATTTTACATCACTGCCATACATGGATAAAAAAGGATATAATGACTGAATAAATATTATATCAATAATGGATATATGACTCTTAAATTTTAATTCATCATATACCTTCTTTCCTTATCTTCTGTTGAGAAATGGAAACATTAATCATGTTTAAGTGTGAACTATCACTTCTACAAGCAATGAGTTTCATTTATCATCACTACCCATCATGGCTGGCTTTAAAAATATATTTAATATGTAAAAAATATTATATAACACTTTTTATATTATAGATATTATAAAAATATTTTACAATGCTTTCAACCAAGATTATCATACATAAATAGTTACCAGAAAATTGGCCAAACAATCTCATGTAACTGATGCATGAAAGAAAAATATCTAATAAATAAATAAAACATGATAATAAGTGCTCTATATTAAATTAATTAAATAATAATAATGTTTCTAATAAGTAATATAATAAAATTAATTTCATTATTTACGATGTTAGGTGCGTGTAAAAAATGAATTTGGAATAATTTATGGGTTTTGTCTTAAATATCCATTATTAAGAGTTGTTTTCATTTATTGAAATATTTATATTTATATGGTTTATATGATAAATATTTTTCATATTTTATCAAGAATTATCTTATATTCTTGGAATTTTAATTTCAATATATATATATATATATATATATATATATATATCTTTCCAGTGTTTTTATTTAAATGTAACTCAAGCTATAACGGTTTCATCTCAAGATTTACATCTTTGAAACACATTTCTTTTATGCATCTAATTTCATATCAATGGTGTGTATAATATTAATATTACATATTATTGATTTTTATATGATTATTAATGGTATTTTAACTTCTTATTTAATGATTTTATATTTCAAGGGGTTTTGTAATAATTTTCCTTAAACGATAAGGGTTTTGTATCAAGATTTCCTTCTCTGAGACATATTTTCTTTTATACACCAATTTATATTTACATAGTGTATTTTATTTTTCTATATAATCTTACATAAATTTGTATATTAAATTAATGTTATATTATATTAATGTAATTTTATGTTCAATTTCAATATCTCTCTCTTGTATGTGTTTTTCTTTAAATGTTACTCAAGCCATAAGGCATCTTCCCTACATCCTTCATTACTTCTCAGTTATAAGTTCCCATTATTTTTCTCCATTTTATGATATATTATTATAATCTACATCATATATATTTTTATATATTTCCCTTAAATATATACCCATTAAATTATCCCTTTAATGTTTTCTATTATACATGTTTTTATGTCTCTTCAAAATTATCACTTTCATGCAAACCAGGTTTAAGGGAACATTCTTATTTATTGACTCATGTTGAGCATCACCCTGATAAATTTTTTTCAAAACATTAATAGATTATAAAAACCATAATTATTTATATAAATCACTATTGGTTCAATTATGGTTTTACATAAATCAATAAGGTATTTCCTTCTATTAAAAATTACTTTACTTATTTCATAAAATTTCACCAAAGTGGTACATTTTTATTCATTCTTCTCTTATATACTTATCATGAAATCACTATATTGGTACAAAATAATCATGAATTATGTTTAATTTTCAAATTGATTCATCTAGATTATTTAATTCATTATTCGCTTTAAAATCCTTATGATTTATCTTTTGGTTATTCCTTGAATCGGAATTACGATGTCTACTTCATTCTCATGGGTTTGATCATGCTTGTGGTTTATGTATGGATTATTTTACTAATATATAATTCATATATATTATTTTAATTTATGTGATTTGTGGGACTATAATAATATATATATCTAATCCATTGGTTAAAGATTTATATATCTGCATATTTTATGAAAGGGAATAGGGAGTGAACGTAATCAACCATGGGACTTTGTCCATTTTCTGATGATGGTCTTGGGAGTGACCCTTGATTAATGTTTATGATATCCTATTTTTTTCTAAGTTTTTATGATTCCATGGTATTATGATATCATTTCATTATGAAATTTTTATATTCTTATGATCAACCTATTTAGGATATCATTTTATGCCTTTTGACACTCATGTTATGCCTTATTTCCATGTTTACTTCCTTCCTAGGATTTTTAGATCACCCTTTTCCATATGTATTTTCCCTAGGATATCCTATATAGTTTTAGAATATATTTTATTATTAGGATAAATATTTTTTAAAAAAAATACATATGATGATTTTAAATTTGAGATGATGTGTTTGTATGTCTAATAGTCCAAAGACACTAGACCTATATAACCTTGACTTGTATTCTTGGGAAATTTTGTTAATAATAATGAAATAAAGTTTGTTTAAGGATTAGTTTTATATAGATGATATCAAATAAAGGTCTGGGTATTTTTAGAGATAAGGATTATTGAACATTAGGGACAACCCTAGGGAGAAGTATAAGTGATAATAATTAAAATAGGATAACATCCTAATATTTTGGTAAAGTAGAGTTTATGTGATTTTACAAGTAATACATCTTTTTCATACTAGAAAGTGGATGAGGTAGTTGAATATATTACCCTATGGTTAATCACCCTAAAAAGGTTTAGTTTATAATTGAATCAATCATCACTATAATGAAATATGATTAGGCCTAAGACTACACAACTAGTTAGACACTCCTAGGGGATTTTCTTTGGTTGATCATATAATCTTTATGAACCACCATGAAGGAATGATTTTATAATTACGTTGATGGATTAGGTTGTGAAGTATAAGATAACACAACAAAAATTAACCTAAGATAAATGATGATTTATATATGTTTAACTAAATAAAACACAATATAATAGGACGATGTCAAATGGGGAAAGGTTTTAAGTTTGAATCCCTTTTATATTATTTTTTATGATAATACCCCTATGATGTTAAATGTTCATCACTAATGTTAACCCTTTTGGTTTTAGTGAATCTTGGAACCATAAGGAACCGAGTTAACCTTGGGTGTGAGGGACAATATGATGTTTGCCTTAATGACTAACCCATTTTGAATGGAATATGGACTAATAAATCTAATGATAATGCTAATATAGCTATCAAAAACATGATTAACAATGTAACCATAGTTGAAAAGTTGAGTACACAAGATAAGATAAGGTTTTAGGTTACTAAAAATTTATCTAATGAAGATGAAGAAGGAAATAAGTTTCAATTTCTGTCATGTAAAAAACTTTGGAAGATGTTCCAAGGAATTTTCCTTTAGGGGAATGGAAAATTAATCACCTATGGAAGAGGGGGTAATCAAGCATCAAATTTTCATAGGAATATGAATAGGTTGTTTATTAAAACTAGATTAGAATGTGGGCATCCAAAATCACCATAATGGTATACTTCCTTAAGTATAAAAAACATGGGGATTATTTGAGTTAATTGACTAATTTAAAGGATAACAAGGATTATATAAATGAACAACTTACATGTCTAAGGGAACAAGATAAATCATATATAATCACAAATATCTAAATGAGTTTTGAAAATTATGTTGTTTAAGGAACACAAATCATCTAATCACTAACTAATAGTGTTTATATCAAGTTCAACCCAATAATTTTTACCTTGAATTTTTTATAAGAATATAAAATAATTACCTTAGTGTATAGATTATGAATTATTAATAAGATATTATAGTGGTATGATTATTGTATCCAAAGCTTAATTTTATGGTAAAGAAACTTATGAAAATCTTAATATCCTTACTTGATAAATTTAATGTGATTTTGGAAATGGATTTGTTCTCTCCACATAGATGAAAATTTTATTTGGAATAAGGAGATAACATTTTTATAAACCAGTGATGGGTTATGATATTATGATTATAAACACCCTTTATAAGCATATTATTTAGTGTGAGCCTTAATACCAAATAAATATAGACTCTTGGCTCAAATGGTTAGACAAAACTCAATATTAGGGATTATCCTATTCTAAGGAAACGATTGTGTTTCTTAAGTTTTCACGGTTGATATCACTCTAGAAATTATATCTTGAGTCGCTTCTCTTGACAAGACACCCTTAGATATTTTTACTAGTAGTTAATAATTAAAATTGCGATTATTAAATTTATTCATGGAATAATTTAAAGACCTGATATTTGAATTTATTTTTTACTCAAATAATGTCTATTTATTTTATATCTTGTTCCACACACAACAAGGAACATATATTAAATCATGATGTATTTAGATAAAATATGAATATTTAACTATGATTATTGAAACATAGTCATTAAATTAGAATGAATGAATAGTAGTAACTGATTTATAAAATATTTAAATATATAATATAAATGATACATTTAATATGAATGAAATTCAATTAGTTTACCTACAATTAATATTATTATCATTTATTGTTTAGAAAATTATTTTTTCTAAAAAATTACATTTTATGTGATATAATTTTGTATTTCAAGAAAAAAATTTATTAATGATGATAAATTTTATTTGATATTAATAATTGGTTGGAACCAATTTAATTTGTAAATGGTATAAAAAAAGTATAATAATTGTTAATATTTTAAAACAACATTTTTCAATAAAATAATTTTTATTTACAATTTTTATATTTTATTAAAAAATTTATATATAAATTTTAGAAATTTAATTCTATAAAGTAGACTTTAGTTTTTCAAAATTAAATTAGTATTTTTTTGATATTTTTTTTAAAATAATCAGTTTTTAATTGAATAATAAAAATACTAAGTTTGCTAAAAACTATCACTTTTATAATACAAGAATGACTAAAATGTTTATTATGAACCATTTTATATACAATGTATATATTTTAAAATTAATATAAATCAATTGAAAAGACCATTTCAAATTTATAAAACATATTTTTAAAATTTTTTAAACTCAAGTAACATTTAACACTGAAAAAAATTTATATTCCAATAGTAAAATTAAGAATTTATCACTTTTTAGAAAATAATTATTAAAATTGTATTAATTGCTTTAGTTAAAATTTTAAATTTTATTTAAAAATTTTAATTTTATTTTTAGGAATAATAAAAATATTATTAGTAATATTAGTTCCAATTACAATGATAATGGTAAATTAGTTTCTCATAAAATAACTATGCTATTAAAATCAAGTAATTTTATTTAATAAATCAAATTGATATAAATTAAATTATAGAATTAATATTATTTTAAAACTATATATAAATATATCAAAACTCGTTCAATTGGAAATAAATACTAAATGATATTGAGAACCCATAACAGTTCAAAGTTAATTTCCAACAAAAACTGTTCTTTATATTATGAATTCTGATTTTAATGTTGATTTTATCTTATTTATAAATTTAATTATGTTTTATGAAGATTAAATTTGGTTTCAAAACATTAAAATTTGGTAATATGTTTTACCTTATTTTTTAAAATAAAATATTAAAAACTTAGTTACAAAAATAGTTACCAAGTTAAAAATCAAAATGTTAAAATGAAAAAACCAATGGTAAAAACATGAAACATGTTTAAAAAATGTGTAGAATTTCTTAGATGAAAATTGATCAAAAAAATATCACCCCAAAATATATTATTATTATTATTTATGGAATTTAACATGGAATACTATAATGATATCATATAATGGTAATGGTTATTCCCAAAAGTGCTCATTTCTTCACTTATAAAAGGGGATCAATTCTGCCCCTCAATGGTTACCTATTAGAGTTGATACCAAAGAACTAACCTTTTTAGTACTTGATTATATGTTTGTAATTATTAATTAAGATTTCTTATTTCATCATAATTATTTCTCTATATGAAATTTGTATGTGATAATGTCCTAAGAATATGTTGTGCAGTTAAAGGTCATGGTAGCTCCCTGTTATGATGAGAACCAAGAGTTTTCATGAAGTATTATTGAATATATGTTGTATCATGGGATCATATTTTATGATTGGATGTAGATAATATAGGCCATCAGGGATAGGAGACTCAAAAGACACTGTGACACCTTCTCATGGTATTCTTCCTTGCTAACTTCCATGACAGGTGGTTATTAGAACAAAATCGATGATAGGAAATCCACATTTTCATGTGTCATTGGATGTTCCTTTCTACAAATATATGTGTTGATACTTAGAAATAAATATTGTCATTAATGGATATCATGACTCACGTGATTTTATGTATTGACAAAAATCATGACAACATATGCTCCCAGTGAGGTAGGATATGTTGGGTGCATCAAAAGTGATATAGTATTAATGGATAATGGGAGAAATGATTTATCCCTTATATCCTATGATATAAGTTGATATATCATCCCCTTTATGGAATGTATTTTGAAGAATAAATCCATTGACATGGTGTTTGTTTGGAAAGTTCATTTCTCAAAATCTAAATAAAGAGACATTGAACATATAGGTTGAGGGAACTGACATGAAACCATAGTGGTTTGAGATATTGGATAGAGGTATTATATTACATGGTAAGATTTCGTGGGGGGTTGGATTTCATTGTGAAATTAAAATATTTTTCTATGGGATACCTAGAAAGTTTATAGACACTAACCTTGTAACATATGTGGTTATGCCTAATTCCACTTAGAAATAGGCCTAGAGGTTCATACACTAAGTTTTTCCGTAATCTCTGTTAAATTCAAGTATTTAATTTAACAAGTTATAATAAATAATATTTATTTAGGTTTGGTTGATCACCATAATTTAAACATATGTTTTTTGAAAAAATAATTTATTTAATTATTATTATTATTATTTATTTTTAAGTTTTTTTAATATAATATTTATTATATTTATCATAGAATAATGCAGTGACATTTTTTTATTAAATAGTTATTATTCAAGGATCGATAAATGTCAATGAAGGAAATCTGATCGAGCTTAATGGTCTGATTGAAAGTGATAAAAATGATATTTGTTTATATTCATAGATAATTACACATGTCAAGTGGTTTATAATATTATTGTTGGGCACGAGGTAAATTAAGAATTATGGAATTGGGAAAGGGATTGTGTGAGATTTTACAGCCCCAAACATGCCATAATAAATATCTAATTATAACACTTTCCAAAAAAAATGGCCTACACAATTGATAGATATAGACTGTATCAATAAATAGAGAGAGATATAGATATCTATAGTTCACTCCCTTTTCCTCCTATCTTAATCCATCAAGAGAACATCAATATTTCTTCCTACATCAATAATAATATTGTTGCAATTAAACCTAAATAATATAAGCTATTAGGATCGATCATGCTAGAATCATGTAATTCTATAGAGATTTTCATAGATTTGGGTGTATGTGTGGATCACCACTAGAGTGATTCTGCACTTGGATCCTATAACACAACAATGGTAGAGTGAGATCTTGTCTACCATATCATAAAAAAATAAATTACAAGTTGAGATAACTATATATCTTCTCATAAATTAATTATAAATTAAATATAAAGATTCCCCTCTTTTTTTGGTGTTTTAATCTAGTCAATTAATCTACAGTTTTCATTGTAGATGGTATTTTGATCATGTGCGACAATAATTACATATAAATTAAAACTAAAATCAAAGTTATTCATACCACCAAGGGACAATTCCATAGTTAATGAAACTATAAAGTGGTACTAGAGTGGTCACATGTTTAATTTATAATTATTTATTATTACTTTATTTTTGGATTGTGTTTTCATTTTATTTTACTTATATCAATTCATTTTTATATATTAAATATTCATCTCTTCCCTTTCTTCATTATCATTAACATAACCAATAAATGATTAAGATTAAAAAAACAATCATCTAAATAAAACCCTATGGAGGTTATAAAGGATAACTTGGAAGAAACTAGAGTACATAGAATGTAGTTACTACATACACTGTGTGTATTTTTGTTTTCAAGTCCATGTCTCACTCTATTGAGTTAGATCTAATAGAATCAAGTCTAATATCTGAAAAAAGAGGTTTGACATGTAGATCTGGATAAATTGTCACATGGAATGAAGAACTAAACATCTTATAACCACTATACATGATGTTCATTACCTAGTTTCTTTCTTCTGAAAAAAGGGTTTCCCAAAATACCATGCATAATATATAAGATATGGGTATTGACATGTCATACAACTCTGAGTTCACTTTCCATGTATGTTGGACTACATGACATATACCTCGAACACATCCATGGAAGGAAACATTCCTAGTCCTAAGGGGTGTTTTGAGGACACTATAAGAAGATAGTATGTGTTCTATACTTTAGTAAAATCCGTATATTCTACTACAGATAGTGTTACCAAATTTTTTTCCATAGATAAAAATTAAATATATAACCAAACTTGTTCACATGTTTTCTGTGTTTCACTTATTTTACAAAGTATATTCCATTTGATAGGATTGATAATTATATGTCAAATATAAGAATGTGTCAAAATTTTGGATAAGATTGTGTAATTTCCTTTATGTAAACTTGTGTACTTCATTAATTTTAGATGAAATTGACATAGTTTAAAATTATAGATGAGAGTGAGTTAAGGATTACTGGATGGAATTATGATAAATAGAATTAATTGGTTTGAATTATGGTTCATTATCTTCATTAAAGAATGAATTAAGTAATTGATAACAATATTGAAAAATGTATTCTCATTTATTTATGTGTGGATGATCATGTTATTAGACCATCCTTTTTTATGTTATTGATTTATTTTAATTTATTATAATTAAATTAAAATTATGTCTTGTGTTTCATCCCCTCCTCAATATTATGTAAGGGCCTACGTGGTCATGGTTTACTTTATGTAAACCTACTTTTTATCCAAAAAATTGGATTCCCTCACTTATGTGTGAGTAAAATATTATGTAATATAGAACCCCAATATAAGAGGGGTAATTATGAGTCAAGTAGCCAGGTAAAAACCAATTGTGGTGATACATAGGATCCATGGTTGAATGTTGCAACACAAACCAAGCTTCAATTCAAGGTGCTTTTCCCAATGGTCGAGGTTTATTTTTCCATATCCTATATAAAATAACCATTATATAGTCTCCTGATAATAAAAATTATATTTTATTTATGTTATTTGCATGGTTAATTATTTATATTTGTGATTATTTAATAATCACCAAATAAATGAATTAATAAGAATGCAGTATGGAATAAAATTTGACTAGATTATGTGTAAATGTTTTATTAGATATTGTTATTCACTTAAAAAACTAATTAATATTAAAAATTCATGTTAAAAGATAAAATAGTCTTTATGCATAAAGATAAAATACCTCAACTAAAATATTATATTGCTATAACCTTCCACTACTTAAGTTAAAATCAACTTCACAGTTCAAGGTGCTTAACCAACACGAGTTAGGGTGATTTTAATTATCATTAAGCTTTTATCATGAATTTTTGGGTTGGATTATCTTTGTTTACATCATATATTGACTTCCCAAGTTGGAATTGGTGTAATCAAGAGGAAAATGTTGAGAAAATAATTTTAACTAGAATTTCCTGATTGGGTATTCCACTCAATCGATCAAGGAACTATGAGTTAATATATTTGGAAAGTTATTCCTACAAAATACCCTTTAAATAACTTCTCAATAAGAATTATAGGTTTTGAGAAGGGGAATAATAGTCCTTTCCTATAGAATATCTAAGCGACAATATATCCAGAAACTGATGGTGAGGGATATTAGGTTTCAAAATATAGTGGGAGAATAATAATATTAAGCTTAACTTTATTAATCTATTTTTTTAATAAAAAAGTAATAGTTATCTACTCATAATTTGTAGAAATTTAAAATCAAGGTAATTCCAAAATATCAATATGATCCATACTATATGGTGATAATCTTCTCCCCAACATGAATTTCTAGTAATGGTATCTGTTCTTGTTCATTATACTACACCATAAACAGAAATTATATGTGATAAAAATCCCACATCCAGATTCTCTTTATAAAGTGGCTAGTAGGGAATAATTATCTCTCTATTTGAGGTATGTAGATAACATAATGGATGTAAAATGGTTTATATTATCCTCTATATACAATTATCCTATAAATTGATACAGGGATATGGATGTGTATATCATTATTTCTCACCAATGGGGTCTCTATAAAGATAAGAAGAGATCATAAAGATATAATATATCTAATACAATATTCACATGCATGATTAGAGAGTTATCACCAGATGGGCCACATGTAGTCAAGATGATTGGATACATTGAGATCTTGGACATCTTGGTTTTTAAGATCCCTAATGATCTCTACAAAAATATCATTATTTTATCACTACCTAATTACTTCACTAGTTTTATTATGAATTATAATATGAGAAATATCAAGAAGACAATTTCGTAATTTCATCCCCTTATCCTACAAGTTGATAAAGACATGTGGCATGAAAAAACTATTTTCGTTATGGTAAATTCGAATAGGAATAACATGGAAAAAATAAAAATTATCATTCCAAGTATAAATATCTGGGAAAATTTCCTTCTAATAAGAATAAGATCTAGAGGAAAGGAATAGAAAAAAGATGCTTTATTTTTTCCATGTGGAATGTAGGGCCACTGGAAGAGGAATGGCACCCATCCAAAGAAGTAAGGGGAAGCTTTAAGTGTGTTTTTTATTGAGTGTCGTGTTTATATATCTATAACCTGTTTATTATATATTTCCTATAGTTCTCAAAGTTGTATACAAATATATAAAGTGATTAGATTTAAAATAGTTTACAGAGATGATGTGGATCTATGACCTACTAATAAATCATGTTTGGATACTCTATCCATTGAAGACTACCGTCTTACATTTCCAACAGGATTGATTTTGGTCTTATAGAATTATTATTATATTCCTAGTGTTACTAAGAACATAATTTTTGTTTCTTTTTTAGATTTGAATTTATTTACTTTTATCTTTGGAAATAATAATTGTTATTTTTATAAATATGTAATATATTATCGTATGTAATAGTAGAATAAAGGTATTTTTTTATCAAATTATGAATTCCAAATATTGTAAATTGATAGATAAATAAATATGTGTGACTAAAATAACACCAATTTTTAGCATCATCATCTTAGTCACATAAATGAGAAGCGTTTGAAAAAGATCTCTCAAGATGGTTACTTAGAATCTTTTGAGATTAAGAAACTTAAAAGATTTCATTATTTTTTACAACACAAGATGACCATACAAAAAATCAATGGTTAAGTTGAAAGTTCTATCTAGCTTCTATAATTAATACACATTGATGTTAATATACCTTTTCAAGTAGAATCTATAGGTGGGTTCTGATAATTTATTACTTTTACTGCTGACTTAAGTAGGTATGGTTATATCTACATGATGAGATATAAGTCTGAAAACTTAGAGATGTTAAAATATTTCAAGAATAATGTTGACAATAATCTTGGTAAGAATATAAATAAAAATCTATGACATAAAGGGGGAGAATAAGTATGAGATTTTAACTCCACTCACTCCACCTTATACACTAGAGTGGAATTGTGTTAGTGAAAGGAATAATCGTACATTGATATAAATGATAAAGTTAATTATGAGTCAAAAAATAATTCAATTATCCTTTTAGGGATATGTATTATAGAAAAATCATAATTAATAAACTGAGTACCAACTAAAGTAGAAATTTTATTCTATTCAAGTAATGGAGTAGAAAGAAACCTGGTTTTTCTTATATTCATGTATGGGGTTTTGAGGAATTTTTTAAGGCTATATCAAGAAAAAAACTAAAACCATGAGGCATGAATTGTATCTTTATAGGGTATCCCAAGGAAATAAGAGGATAATATCTATACATCCCTTCAAATAAGAAATCAATTTTTATAAAATAGGTTATCTTTAAAGAGAGGGATGACATGCTCAAGGAAGATAGTGGGAGAAATATTGAGTTCAATAAAGTTGATGTTAAATATACACATGATTTATTATAGTATAAAACACTAAATTTTCCAATTGAAGAAGATGTTCTTGAAACACAAGTACTAAGTAGTATTATAATATAAGTAAGAGAACTAGAGAGATATTATTTTCTTTTCACTGAGGATTGTGAGTCAATATTGGTTGGAAGTAATGCTAATATCTTATATAATGAGGAAGTAGAGTGATAAAAATTTAAATATAGAAAAAAAGATTTCTATGATGGATTCTATGTTTAAAATCCAAGTTTAGGTTACGATAGATGCACCAACTAATGTGAAACCAATTGGATGTAAATTGGTATTAAAAATAAATATATACATGGAAGGTAATGAAAATACATATAAAGAATGTATAGTGGATAAAGGGTTTAGATAACATCAATTCATTGACTATGATGAACTATTTTCTCCAGTTTCTATGTTTTAATCCATTATAATTCAACATTCTATAGTATCTTACCATGATATGAGATTTGGGAAATGGATTTCAAATCTATTTTCCTAAATGGGAAAATTCAAGAGGATTTGTATATGAAAAAACAATAAGGGGTTGTGAGTCTAGAAATTCCAGAAGGAATATATGATGTAGAGATCCATTTATTGGTTAAAGAAATCATTCAGATCATGGAATATTTGGTTTAATGAAACCCTAAAATAATTCGGTTCATTGATAAAAAATTTAATCCATTTGTTTATAATATATTTAGTATAAGTATAGATATTTTCATAGAAGTATAATTTAATGACATATTAGTAATTAAAAAAGATATAGCATCCTTACAAATGGTTATGGAATGGTTGAGAAAGTTTTTATCCTTGAAGGACTTAGTTGAAGCATCCAACATTCTAGGTATCAAGATCATGTGTGATATATTTCAGAGGCTACTCAGACTAAGGCAGAGTATATAAACTGACCCGATGTCTGAGAGGCTCAATATGGAACAATACAATATATGATTAGTTATATTTTCACATGTTATAAATCTTTCCAAAATAAGGTTTCCTTAGACATGAGAGGAAATAGGGATAATTAAAAAAATTACATACACTTATATGATAGGATTTATCAAGTATGACATGTTATGTACAAGGCTTGATGTTTTCTATAATTTGATCACGGTAGGTAGATGTTATGAAGATCTAGGTGAATAGTGTTGGACTGCTATTAAGTTTATCCTTAAGTATATGAGGAAAACTAAGGATAAGTTCCAAGTGTATTGATAAGATGAATAGATACACATTATGGGTTATAAATATGCTAGATTTAAGACATATCATAATGATATGAATTTATATTCTGGATATTCCTTTTTTCTCAATGGAGGATCTATGAGTTGGAAGTGTTCCAAGTATCCAATTATTTCTGATTCTACAATGGAGTCAGAGTATATTTCAGCTTCTGATATAGCCATAGAAGCATTTTTTTTAAAAAAATCCAAGAGATTGATGTGGTGTCAAAATTTCAAGACCTTATCATTTTTTATTATGATAACACTACAGTGGTGTATCTCTCCAAAGAGTCGAGGTCACACTAAATAAAAAATCATGTACTTCAGATTATTCATCTCTTGATGGATTTTTCTAAATGTAGTGAAGTTTTTTGTGAGTAGAGTATCTATAAAGGGATATTTTGAGGACCCATTTACCAAGTATTTTATCTCAGTATAGGCATGAGTATCTTGTGAGGTACAATGGATTGAATGTTTTTGTCTGTTGGATCTAGTGTAAGTAAGAGTATGTTAGAGTTCGTACCTTAGAGAAAACTTTCTTACTACCTGATTATATTTTTTCCATTGAAAATGAATCTTACTTATTTTGTCATGATTTTTCATCTACATGAAATTTATATGTGATAATTTCCTAAGAAAATGTGATGCACTGAAAGGTCTTCATAGTTCCCTGCTATGATGAGAACCTAGAGCTTCCACAGTAGTATTCTTAAATATATATTCTTTGGATATATGATATTATCTGAAGGGAAAAAGATGATACAATCCATCTAGATTAGAAGGCTCATAATACATTGAGACACCATCTTGTGGTGTTCATCCTTGGTAATTTCCATGATAGGTGGTTATAATAAAAAACTAATCAATAGTAAATCCACATTTCCATGTGTCATTGGATGTTCCTTTCAGCGAATGTATGTATTGATTATTAGAATTTAATATTATCATCAATGGATATCATGTCTAGTTTATATTGATGTATTTATGAAAAACATGATGACATATGCTCACTGTGGGGTAGGATACATTGGGTTCATTCTGAGTGGTATTAAACTAATAGATAATGTGATAAATAATTTATCCCTTCTATATTATGATGGAAGTTAATATATCATCTCCTTGATGGAATAGAAATAGCTACATAAATCAATGGAAATTTTATTTGGTTGGAGATTTCATTTTTATAAATTCAAATAAAGAGACATCGAGAATATAGATTGATATCACTGGCATGAATCCACCTTGATTTAAGATATTGGAAAGTGGTATTTTATTACATAGTAATCGTTAATGGGAGGTTGGATGTCATTGTGACATTATGTTTTATCTTTATGTGAGAATTGACATTTTTATAGACACTAACATTGAAATTTAGGAAGTTATGACTAATTACACTGAGAAATAGGCCTAGAGGGTCACACAATATGTGTATCCATAATCTTAGTTAAATTCAATTATTGAATTTAACAAGTTATAATAAATAATATTTATTTCAGTTTGGATGATCAACATAATTTAATCCAATGTTATTCGAATGAATAAGTAAATGAAATAATAATAATAAATATTTATTTACAAATTTTTAGAATATAATATTTATTATATTTATCATATAATAATGCATTCATATTAATATTAAATAGTCATTATTCATTGATCAGTAAAAGTGGTCGAAGGAAATCGAATCGATCTTAGTGGTATGATTGGAAGTTATATAAATGATATTTATTTGAATTCATAAAATATTTTACATGTAAATCTATTAATATTAATATTAATATTGTACATGGGGTCATTTAAGAATTATAAAATTGGGAAATGGCATGTGTGTGATTTTCCAACACTAAACCTGCCAAAATAAATATCTAATTATAACAATTACCAAAAAAAATGATGTGAAAAATGGAAAGAGATATACTCTCCCCATATATAGAGAGATATCTAGATATCTAGAGAAAACCCTATCTCCCTCTTTTATCAATCCATCAAAAGATCATCAACAGTTATTCCTCCTTCGAGACGAATACTATCATGATAAGGCACAAACAACACAAGCGATCAGGATCAGATGTGCAAGAACCCTTTGATTCTATAATGAAATTGATAGTTTTTTGTGTATTTTTGGATCATCTATAAGGGGATTATATAATTCTGTCCTGTAGTGAAATGATTTTATGGTGAGATCATATCCACAAGATCATTAATTAAAAGTTGTATTATAAGATGAGGTAATTCTATATTTTCTAGTTAATTAATTATAAATCACATTTGAATATCCTCAAAAAAAATTATAGAATTTTAATCTTGTGAAGTAAACTAGGGTTATTATTTTTCATGATGTTTTTATCATGTGTGGTGTCAATAACACATAAATTAAGACTAAAATCCAAGTTGGCCATACCATTATAGGACACTTCCTATGCACCTAGAACCAAAAAACATCCCATTTGAATTTTTCATGAACTTATACCCAGAATAACTCTCCTAGAAGTAATTTTCTCAAACATAATTCCATTTTCTCAAAAATTTATCTTAATTCCTTTACTTACAAGGAAATATCTAACAAAATATCATGTCTCTAATGTAATTATTACCTTCTTCGTAAATTTTTATCCTTAATATTTATCTTCCAAATATCTGAATTCCATAAAAATATAATTGAATGAGTATAATTATTATAATTATATTTTAATATATTAATTTAATAACCATTATTTATTCCTCTCCATCTTCTAATAAAAAAAGCATCGTTAAAGCATTGCACGGACTATCGCCTCTACAAAGCAACATCTTCTGTTTTCCATCACCACCATTCATGGATAGTCAAAAGGATTAAATGGATGGATAAATATGATGTATATATTTATATATAATATTTATAATTTTAAAATATAAAATTATCATTTACATTCATTCCCCCTCATTTTTTTGAGAAATGGAAACATTAACCGTGCGCACGTGAAAATTATCACCTCCATGAGCAATGAGTTTCATTTTTCATCACCACCCATCATGGTTGTTATTAAAAATATATTATATATATAAACTATTTCCATAAAACTATTAATATTCTATATATTATTAAATTATCTTACAACACTTTCAACCAATGTCCGCATACATAAGCAGTTACAAAAAAAAATGACTGAACGTCCTCACGAAACCGACACAAGCAAGAAAACTATATAATAGATAAATAAAAGATGATAATAAATTATATAAATTAAGTTGAATAAATAATAATAAATTTATTAGTAATTTATATAATTAAATTAATTTTATTATTAATGATCTTCGGTGTATACACAAAATGAATCTGAAAATGGTGAGGATTTTCCACGCACATTCCCTTAATTGAGACATGTTTTTATTTATGAACCAATTTACATTAATATTGTGAATATACTTCATAAATTTTATATATTATCCTTAATTTTCTTATATTAATGGTATTTCAAGTTAATTTCAAGATGGTTTTCTCTTTTAAGTGTTTTTATTTAAATATTACTCAAGCTATAAGGGTTTCGTCTCAAAATTTCCTTCTTTGAGACTTGTTTTCTTTTATGGACATAATTTCATATAAATGGTGTATATACAATCAATTTTATATATTATATAATTAATTATATTTATTTATGTTATTTAAACATCAATATTAATATTTCTCTCTTTCAATGGGTTTTATTAAAATGTTCCTTAAGATATAATGGTTTCATCTTGAAATTTCCTTCTTTGAGCTATATTTTATTTTATGCACCAATTTACATTTATATGGTTTATTTTAAACCTATATATAATATTATATAATAAATTATCTTATATTCATGGTATTTTAAGTTTTATTTCAATATCCCTCTTTTTAATGTGTTTTGATTTAAATTTTACCCAAATCATGAGAGATCTTTCATACATCTCTCATGACTTGTTAGTTATATGATATAAATATTTTTATCACTTTTAAGAAATATTATTATCATGTACCTATTATATTTATATATATATATATATACCTCAAATTTATGCTTAGTTAAATATAACTTTCATTTTTGGGTATATAATTATTTTTACTTCGGTTTAAAATTCCCACATTTAAGTATACCTGGTTTAAGGGAACATTATTTTTTCTTGACTCATGTCAAGAATCACTCTAATAAAATGTTTTTAAACCATTAATACATCCTATAAATCCTAATTATTATATTTATAACCATAGTATATCAATTCTTGTTTTATGTGAAACTATAATTTCTTTCCTTCTTTAAAAATATCCTTTACATATTTCATGAAGCTTCACCCAAGTGGTAAATTTTAATTCATTATTCCCCTAGATACTTCTCATGAAATCTATATATTGGCACTAAATAATTAATTTCTATGTTTTATTTTCAAATAGAAACATAAAAATTATTTAATTCCTTATTTTATTGGCAATAATTATGATTTTTCATTTTTATGCATTGAATCAGAATTATGAAGCCCTCTTCTTTCTCATGGTTTTGATCATGATTATGGTTCGTGAAATGTTTATTTTCCTTATATTTCAAGCATATATATGATTTTTATTTATGTAATGGGTGGGACAATAATTATATATCCCTATAATTCATTGGTAAAATCTTTATATATTATAAGATTTTATATAAGGGATTAGAGATTAAACCCAACCAACCATTGGACTCTGTCAACATAATTATTATGGTCTTGGGAGTGACCCTTGAATTAGTTTTATGATAACAAGTTTTATGTTTTTGACACATGTTTATTATTACATTATCTTATTATATAATTTCATTATTAAAATTTTCTATTCTTATAATCATCATCATTATGATATCATGTTATTTATTTTGACTCTCATGTTATGCTTTATTGTTATCTTTAATTAATTACTTCTATTTCTAGATCACCCTATTCTTTATATAATTTTTTCAGAATATCTTATACATTTTTAGAATATTTTTTTTAATTATGGGGACTATGTGGAGTTTTAAATAAATATTATTTTTTTATGTTTAGGATGGTGTATTTTTTGTCTAATATTCCAAAGACACTATAACTAAAGATCCATAGAATGTATTATTGGGAATGTTTTTTAAGAATTAAGAAATAAAGTATTCTTAATTCATGGGTTAAAATAATTGAAAACATAAGATTATGTGGAGATATAACAACAATAAAAATTTTCCTATGATGACGTATTAATGTTTTTACTACTTAATCCACACAATGTCATGTTGTTATGAGTAGGAGATTTATTTGAAAGGAGAGGCACCTGATAGTTAATAAATAAAAACAAGAGAATATCATATAACACAAAAATTGAATCATTTATATATGAATTAATATTACTATTTAAATTTTTGTTATTAAGTTATTGATTATAGTCAAATAATAAGTGGGAATTATTTCTATGAAAGTCATAGAAGTATGGATTCAAGAAAATCCAACAAAATTCCATTGGTAAATTGATTTTCTCATTGGAAGAAGAAGATTATTGCTTGGTTTCATGTATTAAAGAGAATGAGAATCGATCAATGTATATATCAACTCATCATGGGACTTCCTTAAAAGAAATGGATTTAAACATTAATAAGAAGGATATAATTATTGAGATATATTTGAATTCTATGAAGAATAATATTAAATAGATTCTTAATAGTGGGTGTTCACCCCAAAAGACTGAAAGTGTGATCCATTTTAAGAATGTGAAATTAAAATTAAATGGAATTATTATTTTTGGAAATGATGGGGCTAAAACTATTAAGGGAAGTGATAAAACCTTTTTGGTGTATATGAGTTGAAATTTTTTTAAGTTATCAATATAGATGGTCCATGAAACAATCCATCGAGTTTGATCCAATTTTGTAACTCCTGATTGAAACTCTACCATATAATTTAAAATATTGGAAATTTTATAATGTATGGATATATAATAATTAAAAACATTAATCTATTTAATAGAAAGTATAAAAAAAAATTTCTTACTGTAGTGGAGGAAAATAATCTGTGATATCAGAAGCTTAGCCCCATTCATCAGTAGAGTATAAAATTTTTTAATAATTAATGGTAGTAATATATATATAAAAAATTAACATCTTTGGATACAAGTAATATGATATATGGTACAATGGATATATTTAGACAAGACCCTATCATCATTAGATTGGGTCTAAATCGATGTATGTGTACCAATTATTCAATACAGAAGTTAAAGAGAAAATTATTTCATCTTACTTGTTGATGACTACAACTGGATGAGATTTGTTATGATCATGTGGCCTAAAAAATAAGTTTTTTATGATATCAAATTATTTTTAAAGAGAGTTTATATTTAAAATGTAATAAAAATTAAGGTCTTATATATTGACAATGGAACTGAATACACTTTAATTAAAGTGGAAATTTATTTAGAGTGACATTGAATAAATTATGAAGTGTCTTTGGAAAGTAATCACTTATAAAATATAGTGGAGGAAAGTTAGAATCACATGGTTAAAAATATATATAATACTTTATTGGTTGATAGTGGAATTCTTACCGCCACTAGAAATAAGTAGTGTGAGTGGTTGTTTATACTAAAAATAATATATTTCTTAGTTCTACAGTAGAATGGTTTTCATATCATAGAATTAACCCTTATTCAAATCATTTTAATTATTTCATCTATAATAAATAAGTAAATCAAGGTATGGAAATGCATTTGACGAAAAAAACGTTATAAGATACTAAAATAAGTGTAAAGCATATAAATTTTTCAATAAGTGGATCAAAAAATTATTAAAATATTTTATGTAAAATTGATTAAATGTGGAGATAATTTTTTTTGATATTCTATACTTTAATAAATGGGTTAATCATAAAAGGATATTGATATTAATTTTTTGTAGATAAAAAACCTTCCTCAGAATGATAATTCTAATGTTGGATCATAGGATTAATATGTTGTTCAAGGGAGTCAATCTGGGACTCAAATATAGAGAATAAGAATCGAAGTTCACCCAAACAAAATTAATAGAGAAAAATCTACTCCAAAAAAAACTCATAAGATTAGAAGCATGGATCCCACTACTCTATAATCATATATAAAACTAAAAACAGTAGAAGAGTTGGATAAGGATGAGTCGTGGGTGAAATATAGGAATAAAGAAGTATACTTAATTAATAAGAACCAGACATCAGAGCATGTATATATACCTAAAATTTATAATGTGATTAGTAAAAAATGGTTCTTTAAAAATTAATTTGATGAGTATAGAAGAGTCGTCTAGAACAATGTAAGGCTGGTATGTAAAGGGTATTCTTATATTGAAGGATTTAATATAAATTAAACATTTTCAATAGTGGAAATGGTTTAATCCATTATATTATTCATAGAAATTGAAGTTAAAATAAGATTTAGGGTCTATAAAATGGATGTGAATAGTAATTTCTTAAATGTAGTGCAAAAAAGAGTTTTAAATCAAATAATTAGTGGGATTTTATATCAAGGATCATATCTTAATGGTGTAAATAATGAGAAAATAGTTTCAAGGTCTAAAATAAGAACTTATTTATTAGTTTTAATGGGATGACACATATTTGAGAAATTTTGAATTTAAAAGAGGAGGGGTTGATCAATCCCTCTATGTGATAATATCACATGAAAACTAGTTCATGGTAATGATGTATGTGAATGACATTATAATTAGTGTAGAAAAAGAAAAATATGTTTAAAGATTTAATAATTTAATGTGTTAAGAGTTCAAGATGTTAATGATTGTAAAATTAACCAACTTCCTTAGCTTGAAAGTATTTCAAAATTAAGTTTATACATTAATCTCACAATTGAAGTAGGTAAGTTAAAAGTTAAATAAGTATTGAATTTAATATTGAAAACCTATTTCAAATAAAATAATTATGGAAACTAAACTTAGAAAACATAATTATGGTAAGGTAGTTGATTCAAACTTATATATGAGGATTATTTTAAGCCTACTGTATCTCACCAAAACAAGGCTAGGTATCTTTTATGTTATGCTCTTGGAATATTGTTCTTAGATTTATTTCAAGGAAGAATATTTTTTGTGGTGAAGAGAATAATGAGGCATATTAATGGAACATTGAATTATATATTGACTTTTAAATTAGATGGATGTCAATATTTTTCATCTTATACAGATTCATACTTAGTTAGAGATGTTGTGGATCAAAAATCCATAACTAGAGGAGTATTCCTAATTAGATGGAATTGTGTGGTATGGATGAGTAAAAATTAAAAAATTATATCCTTGACTATAAAAAAGGTATATTATATATTAGTAATGAATGATTTTAATCAATTAATGTCGATGAATATACAGTGAGAAGATATTTGAGAAGTGGTGTGATAAAAAATGATGATGTGGTGTGACAACAAGAAAGTTATTGAGAGAAAAAATATCTCAGTACTACATTATCAAAAAAAAATTGAACTAAATTACCACTTTATAAAGGAAAAGGTTGAGTAAAGAATTATAAAAATATAGTTATTTCACAATCAACATCCAGTGGTAGATATATTTACAAATTCTATGTCCATTAGTCTTTGATAAACATTTATTAAACCTTAGAGATTATCCATATACCACTAACTGAGGAATTAAGTAATACCCTCTTCCAAGTGAATATATTGATTTTTTTGGATATTTTTTTTAAGGTGATTGTATTGAGATATTTTTAAGAATAAAGATGGAGAAATAATCTATGGGTAACAATATGAATAAAGATATATATAGGGATTTTGTAAATAGAAATGAATAAGTGGCGTTAAATTTTTTTAAATGAAGTTAAACAAACTAGAATATAAAAATATAGATTGAATTATAGGATTTTACATATTCTCTTCTTTATTATTCCAAAACATTTACTCTCATATACATAGAGTATCTATTAATTAAACTTTTATTAGTTAATAAAAAGTTTTTTTGAAGAAGGAAATGAAGACTTCAACTAGGGGTATGGGAAAAATTATCATGTTTCCGTTTGAAAAAGGAGAGACTTGATAGATTGATCAATATAGATTTATCTAAAAAAGGTATAGTTTTAGTGGAAGCTCAAAAATCATAAAATAAAGAAAATAAAATATTTGAAATTTATATTCAAAGTGGGAGAAAAGAAATGTTATGAATATTTTAATATTTAGGGGTGAGGAATTTTATTGGAACTTAATAGTGAAGAATTGAAAAAATAGTGATGGATTTATAGATTAATTGACTATAAAATAAAATAAGGGTTAATTTTTCAAAAAAAGGTTTTTATGTAATATTTTTTTTTGTAATTTTGAGTTTTTTGTTACAGTTTTATAGAGATGGATATGTTTATTGAATGCTTAAAGGTGTTCTTGTGATACAAAACAACCATCACAAGACAAAAATATCAATCATGTAATTAAAGGAGGCTATGAATGGAGAAATATAGACAAGGTTAAGGTTTTTCATAACATATTGGTTTCAAAAATGTTGTAATATAGGATCTCATTCCACAATGATAATACCATGAAAACCTATCATTACACTATCTTGGATGAAAATGAGATATCATACTATTATGGGATTTATCATGATAAAAATAATTTTATCAAAATAATGAAGTATGTTATATATAGAAAATTAATGTTGCAACACTTTGAAAATGAATTTTTTGGGTGGCTCTATTTGGTAATAACAATATATTATTCCATGAAGAAATTGGTCATGCCACCATAGGTTATTTATTTGGGAATAATTAATCCTACATCACATTGAAATACATGGATTCTATTATGATATATGAGGTTATTATATAATTTAGAAATCATGATTATTTGGTATTATTCTAGTTGGTTATGTTTTAGTTGATTGTTTTTTGAAGAAGATATCCATATGACAATGGGTTTGAAAGTTATAAAAAACAACTGGAGGAACAAACTCATAGTGCTATAATTAATGAATACATGTCATTGAATCTAGTGAAATGTATATTTTGATTTCATGTACTAACTTGGATTTTTTAAGGATTCATCGAGATTTTGGATCAATATCTAATATTATAAAGTGAGATTAAGGGTGATTATTAGTTCAAGTTTGATTCGATAGATTAGTTTAAAGTAGACGAAGTTGGAAGCTATTTTAGAGTTTTTATTTGGAATTTAGATTTCAAAATTCTCCAAAAAAATAATATTTTTGGTTAAATAAATAAAAATTGTATAAGATATAATAGAACATACAAAAGATAAAGAATAATAAGGAAGAAGACATCAATAAGGATTCAACATAATATATATGATTTAAGAGTGGACTATTATTGAATTAAGTATCATGGAAGATTGGTTTTGTAAAGAATATTTTTTTTTCAAACTTATAAAGATTAGGAATTGAGGGTCTGATCATGATAGAGAACACCCTTGGTTTTGTGGTTTTATTTCATTCATAGTTATTTTTATGTGAATAACTTATGTGTAGTTTTTATAATCATTTGTATGATTCTTAAAAAGTATTGAGCCAAAGAGAGTAAGAGTTCATAGACCTTGAATAAGTATTGGTATTATCTTAAATTTTATAATCACCCATTATTAAAGTAGTGATTATTAGGCATGTCAGCATATTGTTGATATATGATCCTTGGATGTATCCTAGTGTAGGTGAACCAAGTAAAATCATAGTGACTATCAAAATTTTATTTATATATTGTGGTTGTGTGTTTGTGATATTATCGTGATTGATTCAAAGTGTTTCTTCAAATATGAAGAAATTATCTGAAAAAGTTTGAAATAAAAGGGAAATTTGGAACACTTTAATTCACTCCCCCTCTTAGGGTGTATATTAGGACCTTGAGTTACAAGATATATAAATTAATTAATTTTATATTTATATATTTTATTCCATAATTTATTCATAGATATAATTTTTTAAATTATAAATGGTATTTTTTTTAGTTTAAAGTGTTGAGATACTTATTTTATCATACATTCACTTAAAGAGTTATATACTAGGTATGATAATTGATTTAGTTTTATTATACCTTCAATTTGGATTTTTCATAGGTTCTTATATTTGATTAAGAAGTTAAATATAGTTCATACTTATTTGGTGTAAGAATTGTTAAATAATTTAAGTCTCTCTTCAGAAATGAACAATGGGTAAAGGGACTTTGGTTTGGAATGTTCACTAGCTTGGTAGATTAGGATCTATCTAGAAAAGTGGGGGGGTTATACCTACCACTCTATTCTTACTCTTGTTTAGATAGTTGATTTCACATGATTATAAGACTTTACATTAAATGGTTTCATATAACTTATACATGGGACATATTTAGATATGTATAAATATATTTTTATTTTTATTTTGGTTAATAACACAAAAAATTCATTGTGTAAATAGTTACATGTTAATATCAGTTGAAGATGATGATTAAGTGAAAGGAATAATAATTCCAAGATAAATAATTATAAGTATGCATATACATAAAGTGAATTTGTGAGATAAGATAGTGAAATATTTAAAGTCCCTTAAAATACTAACAGCTATATTCTTTCCAAAGAAACAGTTTTCAAGACCTCAATCATCTAATTTGTAAGGACATGCCAAAGTTGGGTGCCAATGGAAAATCTTGTATAAGGATATAAATTTATGGGTGAACCTAATAAGATTAGGTTCCTATATTTGGGATATTATTTGGGTTACACTTTTCTAGGAAATTATAATAGGATAAAGATACTATATGAATAGAGTTTAGTTTATCCATATGATGGATTGTGAAAATAGTTGTTTTCCTAACATTCCAAGTGTCATATATGATATGGTTATCATCATGGAATACCTAGATATATATTTAATGAGAGAAATACTAAATTGAACCAAATATTAGTGAAATGTAGATATTGAACCACTAATATATATGATGAAACTTCAAAAGAGGTCATCATTTTAGTTAGATAACATTTAAAAAAATGCCTTATTAAATAATTTTAGAAGATGATAATCATAAAATAATAAATTATTTTATAGATAAAATTGAGTCATCATTATCAATCATGACTTTGAGATCAATATTGGATAAATAAAAACATAATGTAAGAAAATTTATAGACTGGTATATGAACCAGAGAATAGTTTTCAATAATGAATGAAATTTATATGTGTTAAATACAAACTTCTTGATAAACCTCAAACTGATGTAGTTATCCAATAATTGAAATATTTTTATAGTCAGTAGAGTGAAGATTCTCTTGACTTCTCTATATTGATGTATTTATTGATATATCCCAAGATATATAAGAAACCTGAGAATGTAAATTGGGGTGAAAGATAACATAAAAAGGATCTATCAAGAACAAGATATATATAAGAGATATTGTAGAGACCCCTACCCCCATAGTATAGATTTGGTGCCTATTTTATTACATTAGAATAAGACAAATGGAATCACATACTAATGTACCAAATAGTTTAGTAGTCTTAGTAAACTACATACATACATGAGTCTCACATTACATTTGAATATGAAAAATACAAAATAATTTTTTTTCCAAGAATAACATTATTACATCAAGCATATTCATACATATCAATTAAAGTAAACTTCATGGAACCCTTAGGAAAGTAAACAAAATAAGGGTGAGATAAAATTCTTAGTAAAGTTTAAGTACATATGAATATATCACGAATCAATAAGAATAATCAATCTAGAATGGTAAATAACTAAACACACATTCCATTTTAAAAACTTGAGTGCATAAATAGATAAGAAATAATCCATATGAAAAGGTAAATAACTGAAAACACATTCTATTTAAATAACTGATAATGAAATATATCTAGAGATAATATCATTAGAAAAATCTCATGGATAATTTAACTAAATTCTGAATGATGGATATGGTTAATTATTGAACATCATTTTTCCCAGACACATGATGTTATTACCATCAAGACCTTTCACACAATGATTTATAACATACTGGGTGAAAATACGTTTAACTAAGGATAGCCAATCGATTCATCCCATAATATTATCGACAAATAAAGTAGATTTAAATAAATCGTCCCCAACCCATGTCATGCATGTCTAAACATTCTTCATATATCTAATAATTAATTTAATTCATAAACAATTTTCTTTATCATCAAGTATCTGTATTGAGTAATGAATAGTGATTTATCACTATTTTCCAAAATATAAAATAACTTTCAAAATAGAACACCACATGTAGAAATGATATATTATTTAAGAAAAAAACATATCCATGATAAATAATATGAAAATTTAGGGGAAATTTAATTCCTATAGGAATGAGAATAATTCAAGATAATGTTAATGACTAAAAAAATGAATCAAGGAAGTGAATTTGTATACTTTTCTTGGTCAAAATGATTTTAAACCACCCATATAAATTATAAGGATGGTATTAATACAATACATACCCATTATGGTAAAAGTAAAAGTTGTTTTCAGTAATGAATAGAAATACCCTAACAATATTAATAAAAACTTTATTGAGGAAAATAACTTTTTTCATTTTGAAAATCAATTTTTAAAACATATAACATTTTGAAAATAATTTTCTTTAAAAATACATTTGTAAAAATAAGAATTTATAGAATATTTGAAATATTAATTTCTTTAATAAAACCCTGTAATCTTTAAAAGGAATATTTAAGGAAATTATATTTATGTCAGTGGTTAATTCCATAAATGTTTTACAAGTTAAGAAGAACATTCATGTTTCACTATAAAAAGCTTTAAAAAGTGACTTGTTTGGAAAGAGACAAGATGATTCCTTTGAAAACATTTTGTAAAAATTAAAAAGGGTTAAATATTTCTTTAATAAATAATTTAAAAAATTTAATAACATTTTTTATAACATTTTTAGAAAACATTTTAAGAAAATATGGATTTGGAAGTAAACAGATTTTCAAACGAATATGGAAATGAAGTCATATTTTCTTAAAAATATTTTATCAATTATTTTAAATAAAAAAATAGTGTAAAATGGTAATTTTAATTGAAAAGATTCATGAATAACAATAGGATAATATATTTAACTTATTTATTAAATAATAATAAAATAATTCCCTTTAATGGAAATTCAGTTGTATACAATCCTATTTTAAAATTAGATTTTGAAGTAAACCCTTACAAATATCATAACATTGAAGTGAGAATTAACCAATGAGTAAATTATGTATATAAAAATTATATCAAAAAAAATTATAAATAAAACATAATATTATAGAAATTAATTACCTATGTAATCATAAAATATCCAAGGCAATGATTAAGAAATATAACCCAATGAAAATAAATTGGGTTATAAAATTATTTACCACAGTGTAACTTTTAATTAAAATCCCTTTAGATGAAATAATTTAATTTGAAACTTAAAATACCATGAATTACAATGTATTAATGATATTAAATGTAAAAGTGGTAGTATATACAACATATAAAATAAATTAGGGGTATAAAATTACAAAATCACTCAATGAAATTAAATTGAGATGAAATCTCTTACCTCACACTTCATTTGGTTGAATGTGCTTTAAACTACTATATAATGATTTTAATCATGTTATTATTGTATACCCAAACCATATTAACATTTAAATTATCATATATTATCCTTTTATACTGTCTTATCACCTATTAATTAATAATATTTCATTATTTTCATTATTTCAAGTATTAATTGTCTTGTTTATTATATGTGTTTTTGTATTAAAGATCCAGTTCTTTCAAATATTACATTGTTTTATCATATCTAAGATAATAATCAAGAAATAATTATTATATTAATAAATTTATTATACTTTTAAAATCAATCATGAAACATGGTTATGAGAAACGAAGTATGTTAGGATCATGAGACGGTAAGTCATACATATGCACGATTAACATTTCAATTTTTCAACAATCATTATGGAAAAGAGGTAAGTAGCATTTTTTCATTACGAAATGATAATAATATAATATATAACATATTATTTCTTTTAAATATACTTATATATACCATACATGGTGTGTAGTCATGAAAATAGATTCACATCATTTCAGGAAGGTGATAGTCTACACGTACACGAGCGATGTTATCATCATTCATTTAGTGTAAAGGTAAGATAGAAAGTGGAATAAATTAACTAAATAGAATAATAAATATGTCATGAATATCATAATTATTTCATTTATATAAAATATATTTATTAAATTTTAAACCTTTTACATTACATTTAAAGCGTTAGTGAAAGACAAATCACAACGCTTTGTGAGGTGATAGTTCACTATACACACGAGAAACATTATTATATCACCTATGAAATGGAAATTAAAGATAGTTATATATATATATGATATAATGAATCCATATATAAAAATATGTTATAAATATCATATATATACTTTATATAAGTCATTATACCTAACTGAGAAAGGTGGTAATTTAAGAATGAATGACAACGGTTCATAAGGCGATAGTTTTTCATACAAATGAACTATGATTTTGTAACCTATTTGATGGAATTGAATAAGGTTGTAGGTAATGAAATTATTATAAAAAAATATAATTATGTTTAATATAATAATTATACTATATCCTAATTTTTTAATAATAATTTATTGAGGTGGATAAAGAAATAAAATAAAGACGCTCATTCAAGAACAATACCTTTTCTTTGGGTATCCTCTTTAGGTTTTCACTAAACCCTTCCTTATTATAATTTATTCCCAAATTCAGGATTGTAATATGAGATTAGGGAATTTTGGAAGTTATTTGGGAATGTATTTATAGAACCAAATATGTTTTGAGTTTTTAATAATAGAGAAGAGGGGGTGTCAATTTATAAATGTGGGAGATGACACACTTCTTTTTTTTTAAGAATTAAGTGTTCCCAGGTTTTTCATATATCACAACGGACCAAAATAGAAAATTATCGAACATTATATGTTTAATGGTATGAATATGACCTTACAAAGGTTTTTATAAAAATTTATAGGTCATTGTACCCTTATCTTTTTAGTTTAACTCCTAGGTAAACTCACTTTTTCTTTAACATCGGTAATTCATTTTTTCGGCATTCCCTATTAATTTTAGTAAAATATTAATTTAAAATTATTATAAATTATAAATTATTATGATTCCAAATATGGAATACATTTTTATAAATTAAATTCACTTTTAAGTGGAAATTTTTAAATTACTATTAATCCTATAAATGTAACCAGAAAAAGGGGTTTTAAAGTAAAAATGTTCAAAAGTTTACAAAGTATTTATATTTAAATTAAATATTAAATTGATTCCAATTGCCTAAATTGAATTAATTGATATAAAATTTAACTAATTTTACTTTATAAAAAATTAATATATATTTTAATAATAAAAATTATTTAAACGAAAATATAGTTTTCAATTGAAATCTAGTCTCTTTTACTATTCATCAAAAAATGATACTTTTCAAAAAAAATATCAAAAATTAAATCTAAGATAATTTTGATATTATTATTTAAAAAAATTGAATTTTTTTAGATAATATTTTCAAAATATTTAAGAAAAATTAATTTTTTGCGCATAACGCGACTAATCCATTTTTTTAGAAAAAAATAGTGTTTTTTAGAAAACATCTCGTTTTCTTCTAAATGATTCATATTTTATTAATAATTAAAAGATAATTTTATTTTTCATAATTTCATTAGTATTATTCATACCCTAGAATTTTATGTATAGGTTATAACTATTATATTAAATATTAATACTTTAATAATATTTCACATTTTGTTTAAACATAGTGTAGTGTATAACACAAGCTAAATTGAGTGTTGCGTGTAACATAAGATAAACTCAGTGTTTCATGTAATTAAAGATAAAATAAACATTTTTATGTAATTAAATCTATTTAAGATATTTAATTTATTTAAAAATAAATATATCTTAATGTCTCGGGGTGTTATATTTTCTTATAAGCTTTGTGTTTCTTGTCACATATGATATTAAATACAATGTTCTTATTTTAAAATCTTTGGGTGTTACATTATCCCCATATTAAAAAAACTATGTCCCCACAATTTAAACTATATATTGATAATAAATGATTTATATTTTTAAATACCACTATTGAAAAACCTCCATTGTAAAAAGTCTTAATAAAATACCATCTTAATAATAGAGATGTGGAATTATAAAGTTCATATTGAATAACCTATAACTATGATTATACTTAGGATAACATTGGTGGAAAGTGAATATGTGTACATGGAAGAAAAGTGTAAATATTTAGAGTGATTGAGGTCATTGATCAAAAAATATTGACTGGAAAATGGAAATTTAAGGACCTCAAAACCATAAATTACATAGATATGGAAAATTTATTGATATCATCATAAATTATGGTAATATTATAAAATTTTATTTCAAGATCCTTTTTCCTAAATTTTAGCAATTATTTTATTGTCTAATAATTTAAGTAAATATACATAATTGATATGTTTTAATTTCATAAGTATAATTTCATCCTTCGGTTTTGCTTTGATTAATTTCAAATTCATCACTTACTCTAAGAATTAAATATCCAAAAATGACTTTTTATGCCTGAATTAATAAAATTCACTTTCAACAAATCATAAAATAAATAGATCATTACAATTATTTCATTTTATCTCTAAATTTTAAAAAGAGATTATGGTTAGCACAAGTTATCCAATATAGTAAATTAATCTCTAAACCTCAAAATTGGAACTACTTTTTCATCATTAATATTTATTTATCAAATCATTTAACTAAAAGCAATAACATTTTAACTAGGTGATTTCTTAGGCCAGTGGTGGGCACTAAAACCTTATTATCGTCCAATCATGGGTTTACGCCTTGTGTATTTTTTGGACAAGATGGGTTGTCACCCAGTATGGGTGTTGACCTTTTATAAAAATAGATTAACATAATTCCAATAATGTTCCCAAAAAAATATGTACATCCTTGAAATAAAAATAATCTTTAAGTAACATTTTTACTAAGGTTTTCAATACAACCCCTTTTTTCACAAAGTCTAATAATCTAATTTTACCATTATTTAAATGTTATTAATGATCATATTAACCCTAAAGGTTATCAAAACCACTCTAATTATGTCTATAAAATGTAAAGGAATTATTCCTCAAATAAATTTCTCACTGAAAGATATACTAAACCAATGGTTTTTATTCCTGTAAATATTTTCCAGAAATATACTTAATCATGTAATATACCTACCATAAAAAAATTCAAAATGGGTCTTTAATACTTTGAACTTATTATCAATCTTAAACTAATAAACCCATGATAGTATTCATAACTCTTAATTTATTAAAGAAAAATATGATTCTAAAATTTAACATAGTCCTTATATTTTTTTCATAATTCTTCTCACCAAAATAACAATGGTAAAAATTACTTCTATAATTTGATTTTTAAACAGAAATACCTAAATAAGTCACCTGTTTTATTTCTATATAAGTCTTTCCTGGTTCTATGGATTAACATTTAGAAGAGATAATTGACATTGATAATTCATAGTTTCTCAACAATTAATACAATTAACTACAAATGGATCATTATAATGATATTTACTTTCTTCTATCACACTCTTAATTTTTACTCAGTAATTACTTGCTCTATAAGCTTCTTTTCCACACATGTATCATTTTTTAATTCCATTGATAAACCTTATTTTTAATCTATGGCACGTTAGTTTTATCCTAGGACATTCATTTTCACTATCTATTTAAATATTTTATAATGGTGGGTAAAGGAAATGTGAATTATCCTAATCATATCCCCCAGGAGTGTCAAACCAATTGTGTATTGTGGACTATTTTCATACATCATATATTGATCAAGTTAAGTATAATGCACCAATTTCAGAGTAATTACCACTAGGTAAATTTGTTCAAAAACCATGTCCACTTATAGTATCCATAAAGGGATGCATTTCTATAAAAATCCAAATAATATCTACCTTACCAAAATTTTATGATGTTATTTTATACTTATACTCAAAATATATCATAGGGTTATGTTCTCTAATATATGTTTTTCCTAAATATATTTCCCAATATTTCAAAAAAACTTCCTTTGATACAAAATCTAGTGACACCAACCCCAGTAGCCTGAATCTAGTGCTTTCATTATTATATTGGAATAAGATACAAGGAATTGAAAACTGAAGGACCAAATAGTTTAGCAGTCTTGGAAAACTAGATACATACATGAGTCTTGTGTTGCATTTGAATACACAAATTACATCATAATTTTATTTTGAGAATAACTTTAATCCATCTAGAATATCCCTATATATCATTCATTGTAAACTTCATGGAACCCTATAGAAAGGGAAAAAATAATTGTGGGATTAAATGATCGTTAAGGGTTATGTATAGTGGAATCTATCATTAATCAAAAATAATAATCAATATGTAAAGGTAAAAAACTAAAAATACATTACATTTAAATAACTTTATTGCATGAATAGATAAGGTACAATCAACATGGAAATTTAAATAAATGAAAACACATTCCATTTAAATAAATAAGAATTAAATGGATCTAGAGATAATATTATTGTGAAAATCTCATATATAAAAATAAAATAATTCTGAATGAATGGAATGCTTAATTATCAGATGTCATGTTTCCTAAAAACATGATTCCTCTACTGTTAAGACCTTTCATAAGATGGTTCAAAACATATTGGGTGAAAACCAATTAAACTAAGGCTAGCCAATTGTTTCATCCCATGGGACTACCAATAAATCAAGGGGATTTCTATAAATAATCCCAAATCAGTGTCATGCATGTCCAAACATTCCTCATATATTTAATGATCAATTTAATTCATAAATAATGTGTATTATCGTCAAGTATTTGATCGGAGTAAAAAATGTGGATTTATTAATATTTCCTAAGATAAAAAATAACCTTTAACATAGAACAACGCATGTAGAAATGATATATAGTTTACAAAATAAACATTTCCATGATAATTAATATAGATATATAAGGGAATTTTAATTTCCATAGGAATTGTAATGATTCAAGTTAAATTTAATGACTACAAAACTGAATTTAGGAAGTGAATGTCAATACATTACATAGTCAAAATGATGGTAAACTTCCCCTAGAAACAATAAGAATGGTATCAATACAACACATACCCATTTGAGTAAAATTAAATAGTTTTTTTCATTTATGAATATAAATTCTATAAAAATATATTTAAATACATACTTTAGGAAAATATCCTTTTCATTTGGAAAATCCCTTTTTAAAACATAAAACATTTAAAAAATCCTTTTCTTTGAAAATCACATTTAAAAATTTAAAATTTTTAAAATATTAGGAATCTTTTTTTTCTAAAAATAACATTTTAAACCATTAAAATATGTTTCAAAAAAATTAAGGTCATGTTGGTGGGTAATTTTGTACATGTTATACAATTTAAAAATAATATTCTTGTTTCAATGTAAAAATGGTAGAAAAGTGTCTTATTCAGAAAGAAATAAGAATATTCCATTGATTTTTTTAAAAAAAAATGGATATAAATGTATTTAATAAATCATTTTATAAAGGTTATAAAACGTTTCAAAAATAATTTTACAAAAAATGGTTTTGGAAGTAAACATATTTCTGACAGAATAGAGAAATGATGTGAAATTTTTATAAAAACATATTCTCAATTATATTAAGTAAAAAATAGTGCGAAAATGGTGTTTTTCCATGAAAAGGTTTGTGAATAAAAATAGGATAATAAAATTAAATTATTTATTAGACAATGATAAAATAATTTCTTTTAATGTAAATTCATATGTAAACAATCCCTGTTATAATGAGATTGTGAATTAAACCCTAGCAATGATCATAACATTCAAGTGATAATTAAGAAATGAATTGATTATGTGTATCAACTATATATCTACATAAAAATAGTTTAAATATAACAAAATATGATGAAAAATAATTACACACATAATCATATAATATAAAAGTAAAATATAAAGTAATATAACCTAATGAAAAGAAATTAGGTTATGATATTCTTTACCACATGATAATTTTTAAGTCAAATATAATTAGATGAAATAATTAAAATTGAAACATAAAATACCATAATAGATTAATTATTCATGATATTATATTTAAAATTATAATTATATACACTATAGAAAATAAATTATTTTCATAACATTACAACAAGCCTTAGTGAAATGAAATTGAGATGAAATCCCTTAAACCACACTTCCATTTAGTTGAAATTTACTTAACCTCATGTATAATGGTTAAACGCGTGTTATTATTTTATAACAGAACCATATTAATATTTATATTATCATATATTATCCTTTTATATCATCTTATCACCTATTTATTAATAATATTTCAGTGATTTGGGTGTTAATTGTCTTGTTTTCTTATGTATGTTTTCCATAAAAGATGTTTTTTTCCTCATATTAAATAGTTTCATTATATCTAGAATAATTATCATGATATAATTATAATATTTATACATTAATTATAATTTTAAAACTAAAAATTAAATATGGTTATAGGACATGAAGTACATTACGACCATGGAGATGGTAAGTCGTACATATACATGAGTAACATTTACATTTTTCAATGATCGTTATGGCTAGAATGTAAGAAATATATTTTCTTTATAGATTTATAATAATACCATATATAACATATTATTTATTTTACTATAATTATATATACCATTTATGTGTTGTGGTGATTAAAAGAGAGTCATCTCATTTCGTGAAGGCGGTAGTGCACATGTGCACAACCGACGTTAACATCATTCATTTATTGAGAAGGTAAGAATGAAAATGATATATATTATTTTTATAGAATGATAAATATGTAATTAATAAAATAATTATTTCATTTATATGAAATATATTTATTAACTTTTAACCTTATTACATTCCATGTAAAATGATAGTGTAAGATGAATCACATCGCTTCACGTGGCAGTAGTCCACCATACACACAAGCGACGTTATCGTATCACATATGGAATAGAAAGTAATATATATATATATATATATATATATATTATAATGAATAAATAGGTATAAAATTTATATAAATATCATATATATAGTTTATATCAATCATTATACCAAATCTTGAAAGGTGGTAATGGAAGAATGGATGACATCAGTTCGCGAGGCGGTATTTCTCCTTACACACGATTGATGATTTTATAACCCCTTTGATGGAAGTGTAGAAGGTTTTGTGCCATGAAATTATTATAGAAACATAATATTATATGGAATATATTTATTTTAATATATCATCATGATTTTATAATAATTTAAGGATGGTAGAAATAAATAAAATAAGACACTCGTTAAAGAAAATTACTTCTTCTTTGGGTGTCATCTTTAGGGTTGAACTAAAGCCTTATTACATTAGATTTATGAAAACAAATAATTCTTATAGAATGATAGTATGGAATTTGGGAATATATTTCAGTAGGTCTTGTCTGAACCAAATATGATTTTAATGTGTTAATAAGAGAGGAGAGGGGTAACCTTTTATAAGTGGGGGGGAGGACACACTTGTTATTTTTTAAAAGAATTGAGTGCTCCCACATTTTCTATGTAAAAGAGACAAAAAATGGACTATTATAAAACATTATATGTGGAATAGTCTAAATACTTTGATATAATTGTTTTTATAAAATTTTATAGGCTATTTTACCCTTATCTTTTTAGTTTAACCCCTAGTAAATCCATATATTCTTTAACTATAGTAATTATTTTTTACTGCATTCACAATTAATTTTGCTAAAAATTTAATTTTAAATTATTATAATTTATTAAATTATTCTGAATCCAAACATGGAATTCATTTTTCAAAATTTAATTCACAAAAGTTTCAAAATTCAATTGAAAATTAATCCAGTAGACATGATGGGAGAGCGAGCTTTTAAAGTGAAAATGTTCAAAATTAAACAAATTTTTTATATGAAAAATCAATATGAGAATGATTAAAATGATATAAACTATATAAAGTGATATAAAATTGAACTCATTTAACTTTAAAATTAATTAAAAGTATAATTTAACATTAAAAATTATTTAAATGAAACAATAATTTACCCTAAGATAATTATTAGTATTTATCACTATTAATCAAAAAATGAAACATTTCATAAAAATATAAAAAACTAAACCTAAGATATTTTTTATTTTATTATTTTATAAATGGTATATTTTTTCAAATAAATTTTCTATAATTGCTAAAAATTATTTTTAAAACATCTTCGCAAAGCGTGACTGATCCATTTTTTATAAAAATATGGATTTTAATAAAACATATTGTTTTCTTCTAAATGATTCTTATTTTTTTATCAATACATATATAACCATATTTTTTATAATTTATTTATTAATATTCGTATTAGAAAATTTATTGGCTAGTTTATTACTAATATATTATGTAATAATATTTTAATAATATTTCACATTTCATTTAAACTCAGTGTTCCATGTAACGTAAGATAAATTGATTATTGCATATAATGAAATCTAAACTCAGTGTTGAATTTTATTAATGATAAACTCATAATTGTGTGTAATGAAAGATATTTAAGAGATTGAATTTATTTAAAACTAAATATATCATAAATTCTCAGGGTCTTATATTTTCTTCTAAGTTTGTTGTTGCATGCCACATACGCTATAAAATACTATGTTATTATTATAAAATCATGGATTATTACATATAATAAGTTTAAAAATATATATTTTAATGTCATATATATAAATGTTCTTCCAACTCACCTCATTTACTTAATATGTTAGGGTGTATAAATAAATTGGAGTGATTGGCGACTCCTCTCAATCTTAATTTGGCTATAGACTTTGTTCTACAATCACTACTGGAAAGGTTTTGATATTTTATTATGAATTACAATATGAATGATTTTAATAATATTTTACCTAATATACTCATTATATTGAGGGTAAATAATTTTGATATGGGAATGATGAGATAAATTTCTATGGTGATGGTATACAAATGAAAGGGTAAAAGATTTTTTCAGAGAGAAAATAAGATAGTTCATGGGGAGTCCAAACTAACATATAAACCAAATAAAGAAGATTATAAGGAATAGAAATGTTTATACTATGCTAAAAAATTAGATACATATCTACAAAGAATACCTAAAGAGTTTAATAAAACACTATTATAATGACAGAAGATTTTGGGATATTTTTTAAAAAATAATACTGTGTTTGATAGATTTCTCCATACGCAACACCGAACTAAAATGAGTTATTATTAAGAAAATTTTATAATAATAAAAACTATAGTAAATAATAAAAATTTAATCATTTATAAATGCAAAAAAATATGATTTATAACACTTAGAGTTTTAAAAAGGTGTTTTTAGTAAGAATAGTTTTTCTTTATATGCATTCAAATTTAATTTAAAAGATAATTATATAAATTTTATAATTTTAACTTGAAAATATAACTTCATTTATTAATTATATATATCAATATTACTTTAAGGTAATTTTTTTAGATTTTTCCGAAATAATTGATTTTTAGATGAATAGTGAAAAATACAGTTTTACTAAAATTGAAAAGTTTCTAACTATATAAAGAAGTGTAACTTAAAAAATTAACAAATATTCTTCATGATAAAATATGTATTTATTTTTAAAAATATATAATTATAAATACTATTATGAATTTAAAAAATCTATTTTTAACAACTTAAATAATATTTTCTAATAAAAGATATTGTTTTATCTTTTCTTTTAATCTAATATTATATAAAAAAATAGGTTCTAGATTTATTTGAAAGCCACATAACGTTTACTTTATTATTTAATAAACTAATTTATATCCTAAAAATAGAATAAATTGATAATTTTATTTAACATATAATTTTTAATCTTAAAAATAATCTTTTTCTAAAAATGGTTTTTTACGTGTTACATGCGCTAATGATAAAATTGATTTTTCATAAAGCTGTAAATTTTATATAATAAAATATAATTATTTTTTTAATTTATTACTTCAAAATTATTTAATAGGTTCCATTTTATTTTTATTCATTAAAATTAAATTACATAGGTAAAAAATAGATTCAAAGGTAAAAACAAATGGTAAAAAAAATTCTAAGAGTAAATTGATAAAATCATGATTAAAGCATATGTGAAAAGGAATGGTTGATATATTATAGACCTTATATCATTACCCAATATATTATTTTCTATTTTTTATTCTTACTATCATGTGAAACAAGTTATCTATTTATATTAAGTTGAAATATTTACAAAAATGTTATTCACACCACTTATAAAAGGGGCCTCTCGCCACCCCTTTAAGACAACCCAAAAAATTCATTTTCCTCTTGAAAAACTAAAATTTTCATTACCACATATTAATATTACTTTTAATTGATCCTATTTTTATTTTAAATTATCCTAAGCCTTCCATTTCCAAGGATTCCTCCAAGGGAAAGCCCATGTCCTAAACATTAATACTTTTCTTTGTAACTTCTTTCTTTTTATTTATTAATTTACCAAGAATAATTTCTAATCCATATATAATGACATAATTATTATTTATATATTTAATTTTATTATTCATATTTAATAAAAATTAAACAAATTTTCCATTTATCATTAAGATAAATAAAACCATCATTCGTGTGTTGTGCGGACTACCTCCTCCACAATGCGATGACTTTTCTTTCTCCAAAACCACCTATATTCACTAGTTATAATGATGGAATTGAAGAATAAATGTGAAATATATAATATAATTATGATTTCTAGGATAAAAATTATAATCCCTCTTCTTTCCCCCTCTGTTATCAAGAAATAAAAACGTTAACCATGCATTGTGAGAATTACCACCTTTACAAAGTAACTTATCTCATTTTCACCTAGTTTATTTTTTATTTATTAAAATCTCATAAAATTTGATTCAGTTACATAAATTTATAAAATTAATGTCATCACATATATATAATTGTGATATTATTCCAAAATAAACCACTCTCATTATCAAAATCATCCATTAATTATGGTATGCTCATCTTTTGATCTGTATAACCACCAACTTGAACGATGATATAAAATAATATCACATATGACTATGTGAAATTAATTAATGATAGTATATTATATAGATACAAAAATAAATGGTTTGGTTTGGTTTTTTAATTATAAAATTTAATTAATTACAATTCCAATATCTATTTATTAAAATCACAAAAAACATACTCATTATTGATTTCATCTATAAGGATCATAACCAAAAAAACCAAAAGAATGAATTTATAACATTATAAATAATTATAAAACATAAATTCCAGTACATTTTAATATCTTTTAATGATGAACTTTGGTAGAATAATTAATAACGACACTACTAATAAAAAAATAGTTCAAAATAATCATGATTACACACACCCATTATTGGAAATAGATAATAACTAACTAATACATATATAGAGAATAATTATAGAAAAAAGTTATAAAAGTTTAGGTGAATGAAAATTTTGTTTATTTGTTTATTAATATATTTATGTTTTATAGAGGATCTTAGAGTGAATTTTGATAAGCTGGGAAACAAGGTAAGGGTTTATTATATCAAATTTGACCCCTTGATACATATTTCATATTAACTGCCATGTTTTATTTGGAATGGTGTACCTAATATCCATTTAATATTTTTTTATCAGGATCCTATAATTATTCATTGTATTTAATTTTTCATTTTAAATAATATTCTTCAAGGGGTTTTGACTTAAAAGTTTCTAAGGTTTTAAGGGTTTCTTTGTCTCATTTTTAAATCAAGGAGACAGGTTTGATATTACACACCATAATTTCTTTTATATGGTATTATTCCAACCTAATGAATTTATTTTTCAATATTCATTAATTTAATGGGGTTTGAAGGGCCATATCATCTTCCTTATTTAAATAGACTTCAATTCAAACTATAATGATGTAGGGTAGTTTTTTTGTAAACTCAAGTCCCTTCATTGAGTTATAATGCATATTCTTGAACTTGATTCTTAAAATATGGGTTTATTTAACCATAAGATTTTATTTCAATGTATTTTCTATTTCTATATATGTAAATTTAATCTTTTGATTAAAATATTTATCTTTGATAATTTTCATCCCCATAAAAAGGTATATCATTGTTGATAATAATTCATATCTTCTTTAATGATAGTATCCCCTCTTTGTCTATATTATCATTTCTCATCAATTTTATACATTATATTTGGAAACCAAATTTATGTTTTATTTAATATGACTTTCTTATTATCCATTACCACTTTTCAAATATATTTTTAAGTACATCTTTTTAAGATGTGAGTTTTCAATAATGGTATTTTAAAATATTAAATAGGATTTATATCCTTTAAAAATCCAATTTGTTGTATTTCAGTCCACCTTAATTATTGATAAAATTTCAAATATACTTTATTTAATATTATTTTTAAAATATAAAATTTCCAAAAAATCACTTTGCCTTTTTGAAACCATTGTATCATTTTCAAGGAACCATTATTGAATACTATTTTTAAAAAGTGAAAATTTTCAAACTATTTTCACTTCACATTTGTGAATACTTTATAAATTTTTCAAGGATTCACAATTTAAAGATACTTTAAAAAGTAATTTTTTTCAAAAAAAAATAACTTAATGACTTTTCAAAGTGATCGAAACTTCTAATTTTTCACCAAAGAAAAAACCATTTTCTAAAAATTATTTTATGATTTCACTGCAATTTTCTTAAATATATATTAAAGAATTACTTAACTGGAAAATATTTTCGATGGACAAGCATCTTAATTTTATTATTAAAAACTATTTTTGGTGATTTAATGTTGGGAATAAATCATTTACATTCTTGGGGTGAATTTTAGTGATACCATCTGGAAATGTTATGAATCCCATTTTTTCATTCAAAAGATTCCTAATGATGTGATGAATAATTATTTTAAAATGGAACATGTATATGTGGATAAATGATGAGCGGGGTCCTATATAACCCTTATATTAATTTTTAAATTTTATATCTCATGAGATTGAAAGGGTGCATGGGGGGATTTTTCTCCGGTAAAAGGGTACACGAAAGGATTTATCCCATTCCAAAGTGTACATGGAAGGATTTATCCCAAGAAAATGGTACATAAGAGGATTTATACCAAGACAAAGGGTACATGAGAGGATTTATCCCAAGAAAAAGGTTACACAAGAGGATTTAACCCATTTTAAGGGTACATGAGAGGATTTATCCCAATCTAAAGGGTATATAAGAGGATTTTCCCAATCCCTAGAAGGTACATGGGTTATTAACTCAAGACTGATATGTGATTAATTTATTGGTGGTTAGTTCAAAAATATTATTTATATGATGATGCATATTCCACACACTTATTTAATAATCTCATACCTATTATTATTCCCCTTAAATCATGTTTAATGTCTCATGATTCATCACACTTTTTCTATGGTATTTATTTGTTTATTTGAGATTATAAGTCCTTCAATCATGACTTATGAACAGATATTTTTTTTCATGTAATTTTTAATAATTAATTTCTCCCTTTCCTATATTTTCTCATATTATTGTGATATAAATCTTGATGACATGTTGATATGTTTTACTTTATTGTGTATTTGAGCTCACGCATTTCTTATGTGTTCTTTTCCACAGGTTACGAAGATATGTATAGATTTTGGTGATTTTATAAGGGAATATAGAGGATATATATTACAAAGAAATATTTACATGTGTTATAAATAAGTTTATTATTTATCTAGTCCTCAAATTCACTAAACTAAAAGGTTCTCTGAATCATGTTATAGCTATTACTGAAGTGAAATTTTTGAATTTTTAGCTTCCATCATCTTACTTTGTAACAAAGTCAAGTTGTAAAAGTATGTGTTTTTAGTATCAAACCTTAGAGTGTGGTTTTAGGGAACCAATTTTTTTATAAAAGTAGTGTTTATTTATTTTTAGGAATTAGTTTAGTTATTTTTTATAATGATAGCATAACATTGGTAAAAAATCTAAGGGGTGATTATAAGGGATAAGTCGAAGTATATGATAACATCCTGAAGTTTTGTTAAAGCAGAGATTGTGTGGTTTTATTAGAAATTACATCACTATGTTGATACTGAAAAGTGGATTCATATATATAATATATTCCCTTAGGGTTAATCACCCTAAAAAGGGCGTTTGAGAATTGAATTTGTACTCACTCTAGTTCATGATGAGTGGGAATAATAGTGCAGATGTGGATAGAAACTACCAGAGGATATGATATGGTTAATTCCCATTAATGGTAATGAACCATTATAAAAGATTTGACTATAATTTTTACTGGTTAAGTTAGATAAACTTATAGAAAAATGACCCTAGATAATTGAGGATTGAAGAAAAATATTCATATATTTAATTGAAAGTAGCATATATTAAAAATTAATGTGTCATAGAGGTTTACATCTCTATATTGATGTTTTCAAATTCATATTTTTGATATTATCATATCCATTGTTTTTTTATTATATGGTTAAAATAGGATCATAAAAACAAAACCGAGAAAGGTATGAATCTAGAAAACACTGCATAAATTAACCAAAGAATTGATCATACTTGAATGGTTGTGAATTTTATTATATGAATGTTATGATGGAAAGGGTGAGTTTCCTAGTTTTACTTGAGGTAGTGAGATATATATCTTAATAGAAATTTAATTTTGATACTCTTAGATATTTTAATTAGTGAGTGATATTTATCAATGATATTACGGTATCTTCCAAAGGTTAGATGATTGTATGAAACATATAAGGAATACTCTTCATAATTTTTTCTTTAAATGTTTTTAAAACATATATTAAATTTCATCAATAACCATAAAAAGTGATTTTATGAAAATTATATATATTTTAAGATAACTATTGAAGAAAACTTGATTGATGTTTGAATAACTCTTAGTTTTACTATATTCTTGATGTTGAGGTAATAAAAGGTTAGTTGATTTTGAGGAATGTGAGTTAAATAATACTGATATCCTTGAAATTTATTTTTTATTTAATAAAAAACTGATCCATGATATTTTTGGTGAATTTTATCACATTTATGGGATTATGGTATATATAGTCTAGTTTGTGACATTATGAACGGGTGATTAATACATTTGAGGCTTGAAGATAGAGTTAATTTTTTGATGAATATATAATATCAATATGGTTTAATGTATTGGAGATTAAAATGGGTTTTTAGAAAGGTATGTTATGGAAAATAAATGATTAGGGTATATATATATTTGGTTATATGACTGTATTAATGATTATTGTTGTTTAGGGAAAGATAAGTAAATTGATATAGCCTAAGAGAGTAAGGTAGATATCATATTAGAATTTATATCCTAGATGATAAATATATTAGGAATACCCTCACATAATTTCATTGATGAGTAATAATTAAAATTATGGTGACATAATTTATTTGAGGGGGTAGAATGTAATGACCTGATATTTTGAAATATTTTTTTAAAAAAAATTAATACCATGTTAGATATCTTTCTACAGAGGAAACACAGAATGAAAAAGTGACACGATATATTTATTATTAAAAAAATTTAAAAATAATAAAACCTATATTAAATAAAAATTTTGTGATCAATTATAAATGAATAAAAAATATGATTAATAAAACATAATGTTTTAAAAACGCATTTTTTAATAAATGATTTTTTTTCTTTTTATATATTAAATATTATTTTAAAATATAAATTTATAAATGTTTGAATTTTAATTTTAAAAAATATTTTATTTTTTCATTCCACAGATTAATATTATCCTAAAGTGAATTTTTTATATTTTTTAGAAAAAAATTTATTTTTAGGTGAATAATGAAAAAAATATATAATTTTTACTTAATTCTTAGCATTTATGTCTTTATTAAGAATAGATCATAACTTATAAAGTTATAAAGCATTTTTCATGATAAAATATGTATTAAAGAGTAAACCTAAACATTTCTAAATATTATTATGAATTTATAAAACCTATTTTTAATACTTAAGTTTTATTTTCCAATAAAAATTACTATTTTAGTATTTTCTTTTAATTGATTTTTATTTACATAAAATTTTGTTTTAAATTTCTATGAATTACACATAAATTTTATTTTTTTCATAATAAATAAATTTATATCATGAAAATAAAATACATTAATAATTATATCCTACACATAATTTTTAATCTTATAAATAAACTTTTTCTAAAAATGGGGTTTTTTACAAATTGCATGCGCTATTATTAAAATTGTGTTTTTTTTACACATAGATTTTTTTTGATTAAATTTATTCCATATTTAGAAATATTTGGTCAAAATTATTTAATAATTTTCATTTTATTTTTAGGAATTAAAATTAACTTAGGTAAAAAATAGTTAACATGGTAAAATAAAAAATTTTAAAAGTCAAAATTCCAAGGCTGATTGACTTCAAAAAAGGTTTAAAACATGTGTAAAAATGAATGGTTGAGGGATAATTGAATTTATATCATCCCTAAATCCATTAATTTCCATTTTGAAGTCTTCTTGATATGTGAATCATGTGATCTCTTTATATTAATTTGATGTATTTTAAAAAAATATCATCATGACCACTTATAAAAGAGCCATATCACCACCACTTCAAGACCACCCTAAAAATATTTTTCCTATTTTAAATATAAAATTTTACCTTACCCTATAAAACTATTCCATTTCATTGATCCAATTGTCAAAATAAATTTTCCTAATACCTCCATTTCAAAAGGATTCCTCTGAGGAAAATCCCATGTATTCAATGTGAGTAGTTTTTTTCTAAATTCATTCTTTTTCTTTCTTACTTTCCAAAATATAATTTTATAATTAATATATAATTACATTGGTATTTTTTGTATACTGAATTTTATTATTGTTGTACATGTATTGGCTCAACAATAATCTATAAATTTTATTTATTTTTATTCTCAAAAATATCCTTGTTTGTTTTACTAATGATATTACATTAAGTGTATTTCAGGAAATTAATATTCATTGAAATATTTATTTTGGAATAATTTTTATGATTTTAATTTTCAAGTAATATTCGTTAATGAATTTAGAATTCATTTATACGTTTTTTGGAAACATTCTTCATATCCTACGTTGTTAAACGTAACATAAAGAATAAACCCTACACTTAGAACAAAATGTAAGTAATGGACCCTATATTCAGAACCGTACATATGGATCATCAACCCTAGGTTTTTAGAAAAGTATTATTAAAGAACCTTATGTTTGGATGGAACCTTACATTTATTAAGAAGGGAAAGTGTGGTTAAAAAACCCTACATAAGTAAGGAACCATGCATTTGAGAAAAAAATGTATGAATCATCAACCTTACGTTTATGATCAACCATACATTGTAAACCCTACATTAGAAGAATGAACGCTATGTAGTTTAACCCTACATTTGGAATTTCTTTCATTTTATGAAGGAATCCTATGTTTTAATATTCAACACCAGAAGTTTAAATCCACAATTCTACTTAATATTTTTTCAATAGTCTTGACATATTTAAAAATATAATAAAATCTCATTGATGATCGATTTAAATCTCGGTATGATTGATTCAAAGAATCGTATTCATCATAAAAAATCACTCCTATTTTTAAAGGAAGTTGTGACTCCCCTATTTAGTTCGTACATCAATATATGTGTTCTATCGTGTGATTTTCTTGGATTTGGGATACCGAAGTAAGAAATCTACATTATATATTCAATCATAATTTATTTTGAAAAATACACTAATACACTCACATATTCCAATGTATTATAGTGAATATATTTTATAGTACTAATGTATCGTATGGTCTACTCTATTTTTTTATAAAGATTATACACTTTTAAAGTTCTATATATTTAAACCTCATACTTCTATTAGAGTACTTCTTCTATTTTTTTCTATTCAAATTGAAGATGATTTTCAACCAGGATCACTTCAGAGTTTTTCTTTTGTGAATAATTTTTATTTTTAAAGAAGAAGATTCATCTACTTCATATTTATGTTGTAATTTTTAACATCAATACGAACCATCACCAAATCAAATTATTTTGGTTTATTGGATTTTTCACTACTCAAACTCTATTTTGGTGGAATATCAGCTTCTTGTACTGAGTTGTGGATAATCGGTTCCCTATAAAATAACCATAAGTCTTTGTTTTGTCTTGATTGTAAATATGTAAACTTCCTGCACTCCATTTTTGATTTGAAGGTCTAGTGATAAGAGGACCTTTCAAGTGAAATCCACCAAACTAGTAGAGAGTGCATTGGTGGAGTGGAATAAGGGACCTTTGTGCCCCTAACTACTCTAAAATTTTTGTGTCCATTGTTTCTATTTATTCGCTGCTCATATTTCATACTGAATAAAATGTTTCATATCTAAATTAATCAAAAAGGAAGTCAAAAGCTATAATTTGTGATGTTTATTAAAAAGAAACAATTAACCCACCCCTTGTGTTATCTTTGTATTATTATGACCTAAAAATTGGTATCAAATGACTGGTTTTGTGATAAAGATATATGAAGCTTAAAGAGAATAGGGTATATACAGAGACGATTGAAATGGATGATCGTAATGAAGGAATGTCCATGGTTCATTCTCTATACATTCATGGTGAAAAATATAGATACAAGAAATCTTGTATGATCATTTATTTGAAGAATCTAGGCTTTAATGTTTATTCAAAGATCATCACTCCCTATGTGATTCTAGAAAAACCAGATACTTGGACTGTTAAAACAGAGGTTGAATATGATATCATCTAAAAGGACATGAATGCTATTATTTATGGTCATAGAATAGATTAATTTAACGGATTATCATAGTTCTCTACTAACTATGAAATGTGTCAAACAATTTCAGTTGCTTAGGAAGGAATATATAACATCAGACAAGTGATATATGCTACTACTAAGCTCATATTGGACACATTTAGAATGTTTGATTGTGAAAGAATCACACAAATGAAGGGACAATTAACATATATTTTTCACAATATTTTTTCTTTGGGAGATCCCATCATTAAATCTGATCAATCACTGAAAGTACTCAGAGTACTACCCTTTAAATGGAATATCATATTTTCGGTTATCTGACAATAATCACCTATCAAGAATTTTACCATGAAGGAAATAATTAGAACATTAATGATATATGGAGAATAAATGTAAGATGAATATGTATATCAAAATATTGTAGTAAAAAAGTAAAATGCTCTTCTCAAATTGAAATTTTAGAGGCACAATCGAAAAACAAAACAAGAAGTCAAAACATTCAAAAATTCATACTTCTTAGATTCTGAAATAGAATTGGCTTAGCTAGCCAGAAAGTTTAGAAAATTATAAAAGAATAAAATAGGCTTCAGAAAATCTATCAAGAAGGATGAAATATAACCTTAGGAAGTAAAATGTTATGAATTCAAAAAATTGGGTCACATCAGACATGATTTCCCTCAATTTAATGATGAAACAAAAAATACATAAATTAAATATCATAAAAATACAAATTATGAGAATAAAGGAAAAAAGATCCATTAAAGATTTTTGGATTGTATATAAATACTCTAGCAGCTCCTCAAATTCTGATTCATAGAAAGAGACAAAAAAATCTCAAAGTCAATATGTGATTTATGGCTAAGGAATAAGAAGAGGTACAAAGTTATTATTATGCTTCGGAATTTGGTAGTTGTTCAAGTAGTAAATTGGCTAATTATTGTTCTATTCTAGAAGATAAATATGATTATTTAATAAAGAAACATAAATCATTAAAAAATAAACATAATATTTTTTAGGTAATAGAGATACTATTCTGAAACTTCACCAAGATCTAATTAAAAAAATGAACTCATTCACATCACACATTATTGATCATGAAAAAAAGAAAAAAGAAATAGAGGATAAAATAGAATCGTATAAAAGTTATGATCTTATTTTTAAAAAATAAGAAAAGAATTTTAATGATATTCTTGAAATAAGGTTATTAAAAAATAAAAATTTGAATTAGGAATCAACGGTGAAAAATCAAAATTATAAAAAAAAATTATATTTTGTGCCCAATTCAAAAAATTATACCTATTATTTTTGTGGAAGAAAATTTCATTACACTACAAATTATTGCTTGAGAATTCCTTAAATTAGTGGTATTAAAATGTATTTTATTTCGAAAAATATCTCTGAAGCTAATAATTTAAATTTTGGAAAGGTAAGGTAGATCTAAATTCTAATATCATTACTCACTAACACTGAATGACACAAGAAAATATGGGAACCAAAACAAACAAATGTTCAGTTACTTTTATTGGAAAGAGAAAAATGTAACAAAAAGGTGATATGGTATATGGATAGAGGTTTTTTCAAACAAATGATTTGATACTCATCATATTTTCATACATTAACTCAAATGAATAGAGGAATAGTCACTTTTGGTGATAATGAAAAAGGAAAGGTCATTGGAGTAAGAATGGTTGGAGATCCATAGACTATATCAATAAAGAAAGTATTGTATATGGAAGGGTTAAAGTATAGCTTGATAAGTATTTCTATACTTTCTGATGATGGATTTTATATTGATTTTTCTAACTCATTTTCTATTTTCAAAGATAAACTGCTTAAATTTAGAGCACCAAGAAATAATAATGTCTATACTTGGGACTTAAATTCCTTGTGTAAATAGAAATTGAATTGTTTAAATTCTAAGACAAATGATTCATGGATTTGGCATAAAATACTTGAAAATTAAAATATATATTTTTTACATAAATTATCTAAGAAACAATTAGTTTATTATTTTTGTTGTATTCAGTTTGAAAATTATAGATTCTATTATGCATTTCAAATTGGAAAACAACACAAATCTTCTTTAAAATCTTTTAAAAAAATTTCTACATCTAAACCTTTAGAACATATCTATATGAATTTGTTTGGTCCATCCAGAGTATAATTTTTTGCTGGTAAAATATATGTTTATGTTTTAGCTGATGATTTTTCTATATTTAATTGGATTTATTTTATAAAACTCAAAAGCGAAGTATTCAATTTTTTTGAAAAATTCTGAAAAATTGTTCAAAATGAAGAGGATTTTAAAATAATTTAATTGAGAAGTGATCGTGGTGGAGAATTTGAAAATTATAAATTTAATTATTTTTTGTCAAACCTAGGTATTAAACACATCTTCTCTACACCAAGAACACCTCAACAAAATGGAATTATTGAAAGAAGAAATAGAACTATTCAAGAAATGGCAAGGACTATTCTGAATGAATAATGTCTTCCCACGTACTTATGGGAATAATCTATAATCCCAACCTACTATATCATGAATAGTGTTTTAATGAGAACTATTATTAAAAATACATCATATAAACATTTTATTTATAAAAAACCTAAAGTAATGTACTTTAAAGTACTTGGATGCATTGTGTATATATAAAATACTAAGTAAAACCATAGTAAATTCGATCCAAATGTTGATGAATAAATATTTTTAAGATATTCTACTACTTATAAATCCTATAGGGTGTTTAATAAAAGGTCGAGTATTTTTTATGAGTTGGTTCTTATGAAGTTTTATGAACCTTTCCTTTTTATGAAAGGGAAAGTTCAAATAGATAAAATTATTGATTCATCTGAAAACATGAGACTTGAATCACCTAAAGATTATTTTGAAAATGATATAAATAAAATTTAGTCTACTTTATAAGAACATGAAACTGAAGAACCTGAAAGTGTCTTAACGAGATAGTATAGAACCCTAAATAACAATCCTTTAAAAACTATTATAGGTGACCTAAATATACGAATTATAACTAGAAGAAATGTAGGAAACCTAGTTGAATTTTCTACCTTTATATCTCATTTAGAACCTAAATCTATTGAAGAAGATTTAGAATATGAGAGTTGCCTATTAGAAATACCAAAAGAACTTAACCTATTTAGAAGAAAGGAAGTTTGGGATTTGGTGTAAATACTACCAGATTATACAATAATAGGGACTAGGTGGATCTTTAGAAATAAATAGTATAATCAAGTGACCATAACTAATGATAAATCTAGATTAGTATAAAAAGGATGTAATCAGGAATAATTTATAGATTAGGATGAAACATTTTCACCTGTACCTAGATTAGAATCCCTTAGAATCATTTTATCTTATGAATCACTTATGAATTTTATATTATGTCATATGGATGTTAAATATGTCTTTTTAAATGGATATTTAATGGAGGAATTTTATGTTGAAAAAACCCATGGTTTTAAAAACCCTTAAAAAACAAATTCTATTTTTAAACTTACTAATGATTTTTATAGCCTTAAAAAAGCACCTAGTCCTTGGTATGAAAGATTAAGCTCTTTTTTTTAAATAGGATTTTTTATAGGATTTTTATATCTTACAATTTTTATATAAATTTTTTGTTCTAATATTTTATTAGTACAAATCTATGTTAATTATGCTACCTTTGGATTAAAAAATTAAAATCTTTCTATTTATTTTCAAATATAATTCAAAAAGATTTTGAAATGAGTATGATGGGAGAACTAAATTTATTTTTAGGATTTAATATTTATCAAAAGGATTATATAAATTTTTTATATAAAAGTAAATATATTATCAGTTTATTGAGAAATTGGGGACTTGAAAATAGTAAGAGTTATAAAACTCATATGTGTACCAATATAAAACATGTTTTTGATGAAGTTAGAAAACCAGTTGACAAAAATTTATATTGAGGTATTATTGGTAGTTTATTATATCATACTTCTAGAAGACCAGACATCGTGTTTTTTGTTTGTTTTTGTGTTAGATTTTGGTCAAATCCAAAATAATATCATCTTACAACCGTGAAAAGAATTTTTAGATATTTAAAAGGAACTATTTTTCAATCTCTTATTTACTATAAGACTTTAGATTTTAATTTAATTTCATATTAAGATGCTGAATTTTGATGTTATTGATTAAATAGAAAAATCACAGTAACAACCAATCACTTTTTTATAAAAAATTTAGTGAAATTATCGAGTAAGAAACAATACTCAGTTGTCCTGTCAATAGCCAAGGTCGAATATGTTTCTTCTAGCTATTGTTGTGCACTAGTATTATATATGGAAAACAATCTACTAGATTTTAGACTAATTTTAATAACCTATATATTTTATGTCACAATACTACTGATATAAATATTTCAAAAAATCCTATAATCAATCTAGGACTAAGAATATTTATATAAGGCATCATTTTTTAAGGGATCATGTTCTTTAAAAGGATATATCTTTATAATTTTTAAATACTGAACATCAATTAGATGATATTCTTACTAAGACACTTCCCAATGATAGCTTTGATTTTATTAAGGTGGAGTTAGATTTATTTAATTTTAAATAAGTTTTTATCAATTTATTTTGGATAAATTTGTTTATTGTCATTATTCGTTGTTAAATTATTTAATTTCACTATCAAATTAATATTTAATTTATTTTCTTAAATAAAATTTTGTAATTTTTATATTTAAATCACATTTTAAAAAACTATAAATTTAATTATTACCCTACTTAATTATCATGACAAACTAGAATATGTCATCATCTGTCAGAAAACCCCTCTATTTTCCTTACCTTTTAGTTTTTGAACCATTTTTCCTCCAAGAATCCTCATATTTCTTCCAAACCCTAGAATCTTAAAACATTCATCCTTTAGATTCATAGAAATGATGAAGACCAAGAGAATAGATAAAGTTGAACCAAGCAATCTTAAGCATCTGTGTTTCCCCTTTAGAAAGATTCTTCAAGGAAAATTCATAGATTTTTAAGGGATGTATAAGACAATCCTTTTACTCAAGAAAGATCTTATGTTTCAAGGTTTGGAATTTTTATTTAATGAAGTAAATATAGATTTTATTTATGAAATATAACTGAATTAGTTTTATATAAATCTTCAGTTTAGTTTTGGTGAAAAAGAAGAAACTATATCTTCCCAAATATAAGATAAGGAGTTTTCAATATCCTCAATATAAATTTCTCATCTTTTGAAATTCCCTCATAAAGGATTATTTCATTTTGATCTTCGATCAATTGGAAATAAATATCATAAATCTAAAGATATTATTTTATTTGTATTTGGATGAAAAAATATTAGGAAAATGTTTGTAATTGATCATGAGGCAGACCAAAAAGTCTTTTTAAAGTTTATTCAAACTGTTATTTCTACTATGGTTTCTGAGATGGAGAAGATTTTATACCTAGACATTTCTATTATCTTTCTATTCATTAGTGACATCATGTTTCACATTCTGAGATATATGCTGATATATCTGAGTTATTGTTTTCATTAAGAGTCAAGTATTTCATTCTATCCTTATATATGTAAACTTTATCTCATTTTGTTTTGGAAAAATTTGATTCTCTATTTTGATTCTCGAGTCAAATGTAATCACAACAATGTCTTGAATGCCGGTACTCTAAGAAAATTTGGTTTATTTTGTAGTGTAGGAAAAGTTAATCTAATTCCTATTAGTGTGTATGACGAACAAAGATATAGATATTTTTCTTAGGGGGGTCATGGAAACCTCAAATATTTATGAAATAAAGAAGTTGGAGAATCCAGAATTGAAGGTATCACTCAACCTACCCAAATAAATCTTTGATGTGATGATACAGATTTTGATGAAGAAGTTTCAGAAGAATGAAATTGGGAGGAACTGGTCTTAAGACAAACAAATAGAGATGAACCTCAGTCTAAAGAACCAGTGATAGGATCTAGAGATTCAACTCATTAAATGAATTTAGAAGAACCAGACTAGGCTACAGATCAACAAGAAGAAATTCAAGCTCAAGAACTTCTGGTTATTCCTCAACCATATCGGAAAAATGAAAATGTTCAAGAAGATCAGAAAGTTCAGAAACCAATAACTGAGACCAATGATATTATTGAAATTCATTTTGTCTATACCATTGGTCAATAATTTGAAATAACTGCATCTATTTATAGATAAAGGATAGAGGTCCTTGATGGTATTTCATTTTCAAGTGAGAATTTCCTTGATAAATATTTAGTTTTTTTGGAAGTGGTTGCTCAGTCAATGAATAAAAATTAATGAGCATCTGATTCCCTATAAAATTAGATGGAATAACTGGTTATGAAGATTAATGAAGTTCATGAGGATAAATCTATCCTTTGACAAGAGTTATAATCATTAATGAAATCTCAATAATATTTTATAAATTCATCTATTCCAAGGTTAGAATTTTAGTATGTTCAAACTCAGCTTTAAGATCTTACAGAATATTCTATGTCAAAAAAGTATTTTGTTGTGTTTAAGAGATATGTATTATACCATTTTGAAAATATAAAATAAAAATCTATTTCTAAAATAGATTTTTCAGATTTGAAATGGTACATGGGAAGTAAAATTTCTTCAATTAAAGGAGATATTAATCAGTCAACCACTTCTTCCTCTGCACATAAAACATCACCCAATCGGATCAAGAGATTTCAATCCATCACATCAGTAATACATGAAATGAATTAAAGGATTAAAATTCATCAGTGTAATAGTGCAACCCTATCTGTTCTCTTGGATAATCAGAGATATCTTTTTAAGAAACTCACTTCATGTGAACCCAAGATTAGGATGCTGCTTAATATGTTTAGTGCTAAGCTATCTTAGTTTTTGCAGATAGAGGAGAATTTTCATAACTTTTTGAAAGTAAATTTGGTTGAAAACATGAATGTAAGTAAATATTAATGAATTTTCATAAGTAATTGTGAGACACTGTTTCAGAAAGGTTAAAAGATTAGATGGAATAATTGAAACAATTTTTTCGAGTTGATCAGGCTTCACCAGAACCAACACTAGAAACCTCTCTTAAAAAAAATATTCCACCCTCTGCCAGACCTATTGTTTAAACCCTTTCCTCAAATAAAACCACTCTCTTGTATTTGTATAGTTTTTAAAATAAAATTAAAATCATTCTTTTTATATTATTTTTTTCTATTCTATATTTTATTTTACATTTATCTCTAATACCAAAACCCATATCTTATTTATCAAAATAGTGAAATAAAAACTTTAATTTATTGTTCTATAAAAAACTAAATGTTTTTTTTACACATTTTTCTAATACTTTATTTTTTATGATCACAAATACCCTTGTTGTTTTTACTAATGATATTATTTTCAATGTATTTTAAGTAATTAATCTACATTTCAATTCTTATTCTAGAATTATATTCAATATTTTAATTCAAAAGGAATATTCATAAAATAATTTGGAACATATTTTTATGTTTTCTGGAAACATTTTTCATACCATACATTGATAAATGTATTATAAGTGAAAAATCCTACACATATAATATTGCATAAGGAATGAACCCTACATTTAGAATAGTACGTATGGATCATCAACCCTATAATTTCATAAATTTTTGGATTACATTTGGATGTAACCTTACATTTTTTTAAGATGATAATGTATGGTTAAGGAACCTTATGTTTGAGAAACAAACATACGGATCATCAAACGTAATTTTATGATCAACATTATGTTTTCAACCTTACATTTGAATAATGAAATCATTGTTGTTGAATTCTATGTTTGGTATTATTTATGAAGGAACCCTGCATTTGACTATTCAATGTCAGAAGTTTAAATCCCAAATCTTATTATAGATTTCTACAATGGTCCTGAAATATTTAAATATCTAATAAAATACCATTGAAGATTGATTCAAAACTCAGTATGATTGATTCAAAGAACCATATTCATTGTAGAAAGTCACTCCTTCTTTTAAGGTAATTTATGACTCCCCTGTTTATTTCATACTTTAATATCCGATTTCTATTAGGAAATTTTCTTCGATCTAGGATATCGAAGCAAGAAATTTAATCTATATATTCTATCATAATTTATTTTGAAAAATAAATGTATACACTCACATATTCAACTGTATTATTTTCAATATCTTTAATTTTACTAATTCATCATGTCATCGACTCTATTATTTTATTAAGAGGCTATATATTAAAATTTATACATATTTCAACATTGTACTATTGTTAGAGAACTACTAGTATATGTATCTATTCAAATTGAAGGTCATTTGCAACCAGGATCACTTCAGAGTTATTCTTTTATAAATAATTTTCATTTCTAAAGAAGAGGTTCAATATACTATCAATTACTACTGAAATTGGGATGTTTAACCCGAACCATCAAAAAATAAAATTATTTTGATTTATTGGAGTTTTGACTTCTTAGACTCAATCATGGTGGAGTATCATCTTCTTGTAATAAGTTGTGGATAACTATTTCCCTATAAAGGAACCATAAGGTTCTTTTTATCCTTGATTGTAAAGGTTTCGATTACCTTCACTCAGTTGTGAATTTGATGGTCTGGTGATAAGAGGAACTTTCTAGTGATATTCACCAAGATCACAAAGAGAGCATTGATGGAATGGACTAGGGGGCCATTTTTCCTAGAACCACTATAAAATTTTTATTTTCATTCTTTCTATTTATTTTATACTCATGTTTCATATAGAATAAAATGTTATATGTATATATATATTAAAAAGGAAGTCAAAATATAGAATTGGTGAAATTTATCAAAAATAAACAATTCACCTCCTCTTGTGTTATCTTTTTATTATTTTGAACTAACAATTTTTCTAATACATAAAATATTAACCACCATTTCCCATTTCCATTAAGTGAATGAAACATTCTTTCATCTGTTGTGTGGAATATCACTATTTTGAAATGACGACTTCCATTTTTTATCACCACCTATATTCCATTGTTATAAGGATAAAATTGGAGAATAAAAGTGAAATATATAACATATTTATGATTATTAAGAGTAAAATTATGATCTCCCTCCTTTCCCTCCCATTCATTGAGAAACAAAAACACTAACCGTGTGTTGTGCAGAATATCACCTTCAGAAAGTATCATATATCTTTTTCTATTTAGTGCCATTCTTATTTATTAAATTATCATAAAATTGTATTAAAACCCTTAAAATTATATAAATAATATCATTATTCTTCTATAATAATTAAAATTTTCCAAAATAAACCACTTTCATAATAAAAATCATCCATTAATTATTGTATGTTCATGTATGGGTCGGTCTAACCACATGCTTAAACCATGCTATAAGTAAATATCATGGATTAATATGAGAAATTAATTACTGATGATATGTTATATAAATAAGTAAATAAATATTTGATTTTGTTTTTTAGTGGTAACATTAATATTAAACTCATTAATTAATATACCAACATCCATTAAATAAAAATCACTGAAAGTTTTTCATCGCCGATTTCGTCATTAAGGATCATAACTAGAAATGCAATATAATGAAATCATAAAATTATAAATAATTATAATAATAAATTAAAATAAATTTTATGATCTAATAATGATTAAATTTATGAGAAAAATAAATAACAACAATACTAATACAAAACTAGTTCAAAATGATCAAGATTACTTGCACCTAATGAGGGAAATAAATAATAACTAAATGATACACATGTAAAGAATAATTTTAAAATAAGTTTATAAAATTATATATATATATATATATATATTAAAAGGGTTTTGAAATAGGTGGTTAAGATATTTAGGTTTGTTATAAAGGACCTTCCTATTATCTACTACCACTTTTGAAAAAGAACATTTACCAACTCTTTTTATGATGTAGGTTTTCAACAATGGTATTTCAGAATATTGAAAAGGTTTTTCATTCTTTCAAAATAAAATGTTTTATCTTCCAATCCACCAACCTTATTGATAACCATTTTGAAATTTCAAATATATTTTATTAAATATTCTTTTTCAAATTTAAAGTTTTAAAAAAATCACTTTACCTTTAAGAAATATCTATTACATTTTCACGGCTCTATTATTGAAGATTAATTTTTAAATTAAAATGTTTTCAATGTATTTTAATTTCACTTTTTTGAAAAATTTATATCTTTTTCATGGATCCAATATTTAAAGTTAATTTAAAAACTACATCTTTTTTTAAAATTTTCATTTCACCTTTTCAAAAATTACTCTTCAAAGTGACTTTAACTTCTTCTTTTAAACTAGTGAAAAAAGTCTTTACTAAATACTCTTTTATGATTTCACCACCATTTTCCTCATTATCATTAAAGGATTTATTTATATATAAATTATTTTTTATGAATCACCCTATAAATTTTCTTATGAAATAATATTTTGGGTAATTGAATTTTATGTATCAATAGTTTTCATTATTGAGGTAATTTTATTTGTACCATCTAGAAATTTTATAAAACCCATTTTTATTTCCATGGGTTCTTAATGATGTGACAAATAATTATTTTCTACTGTCATGCATATGAATGGATGAATGACTGGTGGGTTCAAATATCTCTATTCAATTAATTGGTAAAGTTTAAATCTCATGTGCTCAAAGGAGTACATGAGAGGGCTTATCACCTAAAAAAAGGTACAAAATAGGATTTATCCTATGCCAAAGGGTACATGGGAGGATTTATATCAAGAAAAAGGGTATATAGAAGGATTGATCCCAAAACAAGGGATGCACAAGAGGATTTATCCTAAGCCAAAGGTTATATAAGAGGATTTATCCCAAGATAAAGGATATATAGAGAGATTTATCCCAAGACTAAGGTCACAAATTAAAATTATCCAAATCCAAATAAGGTACACAGGTAATTTTACAAAGCCTATTATGTGATGAATGCATTGGTGGGTTTCCATGAAATATTTTTTCTATACTTATGTTTATACCACACTCTAATATCATAATATTTTTCCTATGTTTATTCTCCTTAAATTATGTTTAATGTATCTTGATTCTACACACTTCTTCCATGGTATATGTTAGTTCATTTGTGATTACATGTAATTTTATCATGACTTAAGGAAAATTCTTATTATTATGTGTTCTTTTAAATAATAAATTTATCCCCTTACTATGTTTTTTCATATTCTTATGATATAACCCTTTATGACATGTTGATAAGTTTTCCCTTACTAAGCCTTAGTTATCACTTATTTCTTGTTTATTCCTTTCCTAATGTTATAAAGATTAGTATATCTTGAGCGTAATTTAGAGTAGATTATAGAGAAGTTGAATTATGTAGAAATTTTCAGATGTGTTAAAAATTAATTTCTTATATAACTAGTATTAAAATACACTAAACCAAAATATTCTCCAAGAAATGTTTGATATAATACTAATGTGAAATTTTTTAAATTTTATCTTGGATCATCTCAATTGGTATCAAATTTAATTTGTAAAAGAATGTGTTTTTAGCATAGGGATGGGGAGAGAGGGTCTGGTGAGCCTTATCTATAGAGATTCCACATTAGGTATTGATGTTATAGAATTCAATTCTTCTATTTTTAATGGATCATTATACCATGAATATATTAAAAATTATTTTGAATATGTATAGGAGTTAAATAATTATGGAGGATTAAAGGAAGTATGAAAGAGTTTCTACATAAAGAATATGTACACAATAAACTAGTTAAAATATTTAATTAATCTTAAGTAAAAAGGATTTATATTTTAAATCTCATTTGTTTTATATTATATGATAAGATATTTTTTTAATAGTGGATTATTGATGAATAAATTTGATGTTTTTTAGATGTATATGGTTTATAAAATATCTAATTCTATAAATATTCTACAAAATAGATAATGATAAAAATAATTTATCCAAGGTAAAAGATTTTATCCATGTTATTTTTTAATATATGTGGGATATGATTTCACCAACCAATAATAGAATGTTTTAAAGATTAAAATTCTCTTTTTAAAATATTTCTCTAAATACACAGAATACCATATATGATATGCATATAATAGATTATTTTTTAAATATTATCACTTAAGAAAAAAAGTTTAATTTCTTAAACATATGTAGTGGCCCTATTTTTCTTGAAGTGAACTAAAATATATTTAGGAATATCTTCATCTCCATGTGATGAGGCGATGTGAGATTATAAGGCCTAGTGATCCCAGAATTATTATTACAAAATATTAAGTATATTAATATCACACGTGTATGGTTTTTTAAAAATAATGGGTTAAATTCTATGTGGATCCTTGTATCATAAATCTAATTCCATGGTTGAATCTAAAACATGAGGTTTACACTAGGCGCAATAGAAATTTATTCGATACTAGACGTTCATATGTAGTGGCCCATATGATCATTGTCTTCCATTTGATGTTGATCATTGTTTGTCATTGGGATAATTTGCGTGATGCGGGTGAGGCCTCCATGGATACGGTATCCATAGCTGTAATGGAAGGTGGTAGGAGATGCGTCGGGCAGTGCTAAAGGAATTATGTAGCTATCCAGATTCAATTTCTAATAACCAAAGATATAAAAATTGATGGTTGTCATTTTTACCTTTTATTTCAATGGAATTTCAGTGGTCAATGGTCATAAATCACTATGTAAGTGTAAGATCTAGGATCTATGTTAATATCTATTATTTCTAGGAAAAAGTTGAATACACGATGCATAGTTGAAGAACATACACCATGTAGTCCCACCTAGTTATGGTAGCTAGGTTTTTAGGGAAGGTAATGATCGCATGTCTTCTATTGGTACCACACACTATGTGACCCTCCCTAGGCCTCCAAGATGTGTTCCAACTGCACATCATCAAGACCCCATGTAGGAGGACACATTGTGTACTCTGGGAGTACATGGGAAAAATTCAGTACCCAAGAATGACCAGGTACATGGTCAGGAACACAAGCACAGTATGATGGGTATAGGAATGTCCAAGAGCATGTGGGTAGACCCCTTGTGGATGGGACATGTTGTCTGGGCCCTCTACACACTTTGTAAGGTTTCATGGACTCTGAGACATATCCAAAGTAGAACAATTTTAGGTAGTGGTGTGGGACCACACATCATGAAGACCACATGGAAATTGTGTACCACTATGATAAAATTTTAACTTGTGTAACTCCTTTATCTATAATCATATATTTCCCCATTAGTAATATTATAATGAGCAGGTTTCCACCTAGGATCTGATAGTATCCTTCGTAGTGGATTTCAATATATGATATGGAATGTTATGAGCATTATTCTACTTTAAAAGACTCTTTATGATTGAATTGACCTAGAAGGATCATCATTAATAGTGGCTAGAGTTAGAAACCCCCCTATAATGTCAGGGTACAGACCCCCATACTCCTTTCACCAGTTTGATTGTCACCCCTGACATATTAGGGTGTGGGTCCTCTACTATTTTAGTGGTTCCCACCTAATTCACTAGGGAGTGAGTCCTCTAACCTTAGAGTCTAACCTCTTGATGTAAAATGGTGTGGGTCCTCTACCATTTGAGTGGAACCCCCTTAACTCACTAGGGTGTGGGTCGTCTACCCTTTGAGTTTCACCCCCTGATGCACTAAGTTGTAAGCCCTTTACCCACTGAGTGGAACCCCCTAGCATATTGGGTAATGGTCCTCTATAATCTAATAGGAACACTTATAAGGCACTAGAGAGAAGGTACTCTATCGATACCTACCAAGTCTCACCCCACTATCATACTAGGGTGTGGGTTCCCCATGCTTTGATTGGAATCCCCATAATGCACCAGGGATAGAGTCATATATCAATATACTTAGTGGTATTCCCATAACATACTAAGAAGAATCTCCTCATTCTATTGTACATTATTCCTCATTAGGTTGTGGAGTAGTGGTAAGGTGTGGTTCCTCCTCATGAACTTCTTAGGTATACACATGAGATGTTAGGAATCACTGAACGACCATTAGAGCTACAGGAAGACTAATCATCCTGGGCTGGTCTATGAGATGGATATCACCTTTCTCTCTCATTTGTGTTGATTTTATTAGCATATATATATATATATTTGGGTTTTTTTACCCATTTCTTTAGGTTGTGCTGACTACTTCTATTATGACTTATATTACCCCCTCTTTTGGTGTCGGGGATTCCAACTAAGCATGTTTATACTCACCCCTGCATGAAATTTTCCTACATGTGTCATGTATTATGTAGATAACAGACAAATCAATGGTGATTTCAATTCATTATAGGTAGATTGTGGTGAATAGGCCACATTTAGTGGTCAGTATTGGAAATCAGGAGTCGAGCTCTCTCATATTTCATTTATTCTAGTTGTAGCCTGGTTGGGTCTTCATTTCTAGTTGGGAATGAATTTTTTCATATACACTTTGGTTGTATTCTATTTTACTCTGATATATTCCTTAAATTTTATTGCATCCATGGTTTATCTCTATATGCTTTAGTATTTGATTTATATTCCTCTGCACTACTATGTAGATATGGTTGGGTCTGTGTGTACATTTATATTAGGTAAAGGCCTCTAATTATAGTTATTTTATATTAGAGTTTATCTCTATCCCCTGACATATTGGAGGTGTGATTTGGGTTGTGATAGCTTGAAATTCCACATGCCAGGTAGTCCCTGGTGGGTTGGGTCATTACATAGCAGTATCATATGTGTCCATTCTTGGGTTGGTGTAGAAATAAACCCGTGTTGAGGATTAATGAAAACATATGGAAAAAAATCAAACTATCTAAATTGCAGCTTTCAAGCTTGGGTACCTAGTTTTGGGGTGGTTTCCAATGTATCGATGCACCTAGGGTCTGATTGACTTTTTATCAACTCAGCATAATAATACATTGGTTGGGGGAATAGTGGTACATGAATCATATAGGATTTAGTCCTTTAACTATCATTATTGAGTCATATAACCATATATATATATACCAATTATTGTGGTATAACTTCCCCACTTTTAGGATGCCTCTACGAAGACTGCCATCCAGATTAATGATACAGGATAGTTACAAAGATTTGATGAGAGATAAGGCCTTAGTTTTAGGTTAGTCTTATTCAGTTCTTCGTCCATGTGGGAAGATAGAATCACCCCTACCTATTGAATAGCAAATAGTACCGGCAGAGAAGGTTAAGGATGGTTGTAGGATTAGCACGCTATGCAGGTTTGAGCAACACATGCCACTGAGGTTCCTTGATGAGACAAATCCTTAGGTAGTGGAGGATTGGATTGATTTGGTGATCAAAGTCATCAGACTCTTGTAGAACTTGACTGATAAGATGGTTGTTATGGCATTAAGTATTTTCCATAGATTAGATGGGAATTGGTGAAGTATAGTCATGAAAATTTAAGATGAGTCAACGCTCTCTTGGATGACATCAAATGGATTTTTTTTATTAGTATTACCCATTATGTTTGTGCTCAATTTGGATTTGGGAGATTTTGGCACTACATTAGGGTAGTTTGAGAATTACTAAGTATGGAATGACTTCCACTGACATTACACAGTACTCCCTCGATCGGGTGCAGGATGGTTACCCCCATGTGTGGAAGTTCGAGAAGGGCCTACATAGATACATATATGTTAGTGTGGTCCTATTATGAATTCCCATCTATATTGGAGTGTTAAAGAGGGTGTTAGTGATGGAGATCATACTATATGAGGTATTCTATGTAGCTGGAGATAGAAATGGGTTTCATGGGTATGAGTCATCTACAGTAGCAGGTAGCCACTACTCAGTAGGGTCTCAACATCAGTGATATACTCATGGACAGTCTCAGATACATGGACATGAAGCGCAGGGTTCGCATAGAGGACCAAGTCATCCCAAAGAGGGGTGATGTTATGAATGTGATGGTCTAGGTCACATGGAATGTGATTTATCGACTCGACATGGTAAGGAGTGTAGGAAGGTGGTATATAGACTTCCACTGTACAGGTTATGTTGTGATCATGGTTCTATAATTTGTTTCCACTGTGTCCCCTAGGGAGGAAGTTCTAGTAGAGGAATAGATGGATCTCCAATAGTAGGATCAGTTTCTGGCAGGAGATGTTATGAATTACTTCTTCTGACAACACTAGGGAACCCACACTAGGCTCAGGGAGCTAGTGGTCTAGGCCACGGTCAGCTACAAGCCATGAAAGCCTATGACCAAGTAGCTCATGAGACAATATGAGTTACGATTTTTATTATTATTAACATGATTTGATACTTTTGGAAAAATGTGGGAGTCACTCCTTTGTTTATGTATCCCTTATATAAGAGTCAGAGCTCCTTGCTGAGAAATTTCCCAAAAAAATATCTAGAGGTTCCAATTGGGTAGGATTCTTTGATATCTCTTATCTTCTAGTAGTGTGATTTTCCGTTTTGTGGGGAGAGTTTTACATGGGACCTCTTAGTCATCACGATGAAACAACATGACATAATCTTGGGTGTGGAATTGTTTTCAATAGTTTGATCCCATATCGAATATCATCGTAGGTGGGTCATATGTCTTCAGAAAGATGGGATGTGGTTATCCTTTACTAGCATTAGAGATTTCAGGGTTGCGTGAGTGGACCTTGTGTGTAGGAGGCTGAAATCCATCACCCATTGGTTATAGATTTTATCCCTTAGAGAAGAGGGTCCTTTAGGAATCTATATTCTTTCAGTGGTTTACGAATTTATGGAAATCTTCCCCAAGGATGGTTTAGGACTAACTTCAAGGAAGAAGATAGAATTATGTATTTAATTTCACATTAGTAATGTGCCAATATATTATATGTAATATTGGATAGACCCTACCGAGCTCCAGGAGCTAAGGGTGCAATTGGATGACCTTTGAGAGAAGGGTTTTATCAGACCAAGTGTGTCCCCTAGGCAACTCTTGTTTTTTTGTGGAAAAGTAAAATGGGATCTTGGGGATTTGTGTTGATTATCATCACTTGAACTAGGAAGTGATAAAGAAAAAGTAACCCTTGCTGAGTATTGATGACCTATTTGATTATTTTTGAGGTGTGAGTTGGTTCTTTAATATGAGTCTTAGGTTTGAATACCACCATTTGAGGGATCACATGGTTGATATTCTAATGTTGGAATTCCAATATTGAAACAGACACTATGAGTTCCCGGTGATGAATTTTAGTGTGATTAATTACCCCATTGTGGTTATGGATTTGATAAATTGTATATTTTATACATTATTGGAATAATTTTTGGTTTTCTTCATTAATAACATACTCATTTACTCAACATGAGAGGAGGATCATGAATAGCACTTGAGGATGGTCCTGGACTTACTCTGGAGGCAGAACATTTATGGTAAGATCTCAAAGTGATAGTTCTATATCTACAAATTTCACTTTTTAGTAAAAGTAGTTTCTATGCATGGATTATATACAGACCTAGTGGAGATTGATTTCATGATTTCCTAATATTCACCAAAAACTGTGTTAGAGGTTCAAAGTTTTCTTGTCTTGGAAATATAATATAGGAGGCTCATGGTGGGATTCACTAGGATTGAAGCCCCTTTGACTACCCTGACATGGAAAGTGAATTTGTTTACTTGGACCAAGTAGTGTTAGATATCCTTTGAGGATTTGAGGATAAGGCGGACTAGTTCTCCCATTTTGAGAATACCAGAGGAGCTTGTGGAGTAAGTAGTGTATCTCTATGCCTTTATAACTGGAATCAACTATGTATTGATGAAAAGGTAGGCAGTGACTGTATATGGGTTGAGGCAGTTGAGAAGACCATTTTGGGATATACCTAACACTAAGAATGGGGTGACTCATTATTTGGGACTTTTTAAACCCATTCTAACTATTTATTACTATATCTATTGATGTATTAGGATCTTGATTCTATTGTTCTCTTTTCTCAATCATATGAAATTATAGAAAGTAGTAAAAACATACACATGATATTTTTACAAGGTTCACAACTAAATAAGAGAAGTAACATCTTTTCCATGTCTAGGAATGACCGGTGCAAGGATTTTCCACTATAATGAAGTAAAAATTACAATGGGTTGGCTAAGAAAACAATCATTTATCCATTCTGAGTCCCTGCACTTTGGGTGGGGGAATGAAATAGTTCTACATCCCTGAACTGGTGATGACCTTGTTCAACATGAAGCTCCTCACTTTTTCTTTATACTACCTCCAAAGATAGTCTTCTCTTTGTTGAATAGTGTTTGTAACACCAATAGAGTCTTCCACCTATTGAGAAATTTTTTATGTCACATTTTTTCTTGATATTCTACTCTTTACCTGTTACTTTCACAGTAGCATGAATGTAACCCTATTATTCTTTCCCAGTAGAAAAATTGAAAGTTGCACAGTCTTCATCTCCTTCTTTAGTGCAAAACAAACTACACTAATCTTGCTAGAATCACAAACTCCATTTGTGATTGTAAAAAAAATGAGGACCAGCTCATCTTAAAATCATCACAATAAATATGGCCTGAAAAATTGAACATAAATTATACACTCCTTCTTCTCTAAATGAAGTATCAGTTCTCTTATAAATTCTTTTTTCGCTTCTGTGGAATATCCCTGATTTTTAGGACTATTTATTCTTCCTCCACAAACTATCTTACACCACATACTATGATTTATTCTCAAACAACTTCTTCCTCCATAGACATTCTCTACTCCGCGTACCACACCTGCTCCACATACCGCACCTGCTCCATGTACAGTACCAGTTTCATGTACCGCACCAGCTCCATGTAATATTCCAACACCATGTATCATTCCTGATCTAAGTACCACACTTGCTCCATGTACCATACCTACTATGCATACCACTTCTTCCTTGTGGACTTCCTCTACGTACTGCTTCTGTGTATCACTTCCGCATACTGCTTTTGCTTCTATATAATTCCTTCTTCTGTGTACTACTTCTTCCTATTTTGTGTACTAATTTTCAATTATTTGTACCTATTATTCTATGTTCTATATAATTCCTTCTTATGTAGACCGTTTCTCTCAATTATATGAACCATTTCGCCTTCTGTGTACCACTTTGTCCAATTCATAATCTCTTCTACGGACTTCTCCTCTTCGTAGAATTATCCCCTAGGAACTATTTCAAACATAGATAAATTCTTCCATCAGTGATGATCTTTACTATTTAATTTCATTCTATCTAGTGATGGGATTAGGGTACATTATATTGGTAAATATCTCCTCAAATTTAACTAATCCATTTTACCCCAATTTTGAATGTGGTACAGCCTTCACCGCATAACACTTTCTCCCACAAACCGTAATTGTCCCACAAACCATTTTCATCCATGAACCATTTCAGAACGCAATCTTCATAATGCCTTTATTCCATCAAGGTAGCCTAAATAACCACCTCCATTATAAAAATGCACTGTTATCCATGAACTATGAGCCTTCCACGTACCACAAGTCCTTCTATCATGAACCATTTTTGGTACCGCGACCCGTTCTGTGAACCGTCCTATGTACATCTCCCACTACATGGTACGTGACTGCGAACTGTTTCTATACATGGTATGAAGTCCATGTTCTAAAGTATGTGGTTTTCTTCCTTTGTTGATTTCCTTCATCATTCCATAAACCATTCATTCATACAAGGAAATCCTTTCATTTCCAAAAACAAATTCCTAATTTTAAGGCCCAAAAAATTGGAAAACACTTGGAAATGGAACCACCTTAAATATCTACTTTGGTAAGAACACACATATTTCTTCACTAACATCTTTTTTCTTAAACAATCAGCTTATTTAATCACAAACCTTATCTATCATGATATATAGTATTTAACTTATCTCCTTAAACATCATTAGATTTGAAAAGGAAAGTATTGCAGCTTTCCTGTCTTCCAGAAACATCATTTTTTCCAATAAAAACTAAATATGATTGGAATCACCTTTTATATCTCCTTTCCTTCATAAGTCTTGCATCAAAAGTTCTCCAAACTTATGATATTTTTTAAATATATAATAGCAATGCATCATCTTAATTTCTTCTTGCAACAAAGAGTCAAATTTCATTCAATCTCTTTTATGGTTTTCTTGAAACAATGAAATATTTCATTACCTCTTCTTCTTCTTCTAATATTTTTGGAATATGAATTCCAAGGAAAATTTCATCATCAAATGAATGAAACTTAAACCATATTCATTATTTTAAACAATGTACCACCTTTTATACATGTATTTTGAAAAAAGTACCAATGGTACATTCATCTGATTTAATATTATAGAGAATTTCCCAAGCATGGAATCTAATACAATGAATCCATAACAATTCTCCAGGAATCATCACTTCAACCAACCTCCCTTAACTTTGGAGATCCTTATTCATTTTGACCATTATTGAAAATTGTTCACAATAAATACAACTTCATATAAAATGGTGGTCCCAACAGCAGTTAAAACCCCACGAGCATAACTATACAACTCTTGACTTGGAGTCAGAAGTGGTAGTATTTTCTCTAAAGATGTTGAGAAACTATCTTCTGGGAGAGTGATTTTTGGTTTAGTCAGACCATCTGTGTCTCAATTATATCTTTGCATAGAGATATCTAAACCAGAGATAGAGGCATTGGTTGTAGTTCCTATAATAATATGACTTATATATAGTCAATACTAATAGAAATGAAAACATGGTGTAAGATTTCATTAGTAAGAACTCTTGTTATTGTTTGGTGGAGGAGATTTTGAGTAGTTAGATTCTTTATTGTTGTCCCTGGTGGAGGAGATGTGTAATGAACCATGTTTTGATCCTAGGTATAATTCCAATGTAATTTGAATTTTGGCATATTATGGACAGGTTGTTATTTAAAGTGGTCTTCATAACATAATTAAAATAGTTTGAGCACTCAAAATTATTATTGGTATACTTTTTTAAAGGCCTGAGAAGTGACATAGGTGTTCATTCGAGTTTTGGGATCATCGAGCTCTAAAAGCTCAAAAATAAGAACTTGTGAGGGTGCATGATTTTTCTGAAATGGTGCAGGCTAACCGAAGAAATTTTGCGTCTTTTTCAATAGAGCTATAGGTGTCAGATTGTTGGACCTAACCATGTGAGTAGATACTCACAAACATGTGACTTGTTATAGGTTCTTGATGGTGGGATTTTTCATGAGATGCATGTAGTTATCCAAACTGTGTGGCCAGCCCTTGTGAGGGGGTTCTTGGGTAGTGCATAATGCACACTTGGTGCATGGTTTATCCAATTGTGAAACCAAAGAATACACCCCTTTAATGTTGAGAAAATTTAATTTTTTCCCTTAAATTATTTTAAAACCTTTTCCCCACTTTCCTTTATTTTTTTCAGTGGACATGAGGTGGTTTTCTCCTCCTATGGTGCTCTCAATATCCTTCTTCTAGTTTTCATGGTTATTCCTTCATCCAGATTCTGATTCAAACACTGTAAGAAGCATTTTATAGTTAGAGGTAATTTCAATAATCCTATTTCTTCCTATATATGTTTCTCTTCCTATATTTTTTGATATTTTGGTTCTAGATAATTCACCTTTTTTTTTGGATGTTCGTTTCTTCAACTTCTATTGAATTGGACTGAATCAAGCCTTAATATTAGAAGAGTAAAGCATCTTTCATATAATTTAGGTGGTCTATATCTTTTTTCCCAAGCTTCTGTTTATTTATAAAGAATTTTTTTGTGTCACACACCATAATTTATGGGTTTCACCACTAAATTATTAAATACCTTTAATTTAATGGTTATATTATGTCTTCACTACCCTAGAACCCATCACATGGTCAGAGGTTTTTACCATATCCCAAATATATTTATTTGGGGTGAGTTCATTAAATAAAAAATGAACCATGGATTTCTTTATGACTAATCCACCCTTGTTTTGTGATAAATTAATTTGAGTATGCTTATGATGTAATTCTATGTGTGATAGCTTTATAAAATTCTTATTTTTGGTGAATTGGGTTATTACTCTTGAATGTGATACTTAGTTGTGCTAAATGAATTGTTTATTAACAATGTCATGTTTTATAATAAAACCAATTGGTTGAGGTGCATTTTATTATAAACTAAAAAAGTGGTGATTAGTGTTTTAAATATTTCTTCGATTTATGGAATGGGTGTTTCCTATTCCTTAGTGTTTATTTCTAGATATATTGTATGCTTAGTACATAGCCTCCATTAATGTTTCTAAATGGAGTTTCTCTCCTTATAAATTTTCAAAGACCAACCACATTAAGTGGGTTTGGCATGCCCTGATTGTAAATTTCCTTACCTTGATAAAGGAGTGGATTTAATTAAATGGATATTGAAGTGGGTGGCATAGACACACCTCTTTAAATATATAAATAAGCACAAATTATATGAATTGGGATTCCCTTAGTTATATTAGGCTTGATGATTATAAATGAAAAAAAAGTAATGACTCATTATTATTATTATTATTATTACATTGATATTTGATATGATATGATGGTTAAGGGACTTTTTGAGATTGAATTTTCAATATCCCTTATATGAGGTGTTGAGAATGATGTATCGCACCGTTGAAACTATTCAGACAGTGGGAAAGACACACCACATCCATTGTTTTGGGCGTTGACATGATTAATCTTCCACCATCTCAAGTGTTGTGCATGAAATATCTCATTCATTATTTGATATAGGGATTTTACCCTTTGTTTGATCCTATCAGCTTGTTAGACTAGTTCTATAGACACTTGAGTTACACCCCAGGTCCTGCTAGCACCTAGTATAGAAGTATATACCTACTTATATCCTCATTTACTTAGTCAATATGGGTGGATATAGTATATATATATATATATATATTATTACATATATATATATATGGTTATTGGATCATTCATATTCCGGCCTATTTTAAAGCAGGTAGAGTTTTCTAGGTGTCATATTGGAACCTAAACCAAATGATATTTATTTATTCAGCATTTTTTATTATTATTTATACCTACAAAGTATTTTATCTTATATTCATGGAATGGATAAAGCTATAAACACCATTGGTGGTGGCCTACTGAGTATATATCACACCCATATCAGCTGCAATTACACCAGGGTACCTGAGCAGATCTCATATTTATAGGACCATGGAATTTTTCTTATGCTTACTTGCTTATATATAGGAGTTGGGAGCATGGGACTGAGCTGGTGCTCAAGATTCACATGGATTTCACCCTCAACGCTTATATTTCATTTATTTATTCTTGTACTACACTATATCATGTTGCCTATTGTGTGTATACTATTGTAGTTTATGTGTCATCATCTAGACATGAATGAATTTTTGTATATTGGCATTGTCCATTTAAATTTAGTTGATATTATTCTATGTTTTCTTTGTCTTTCATTTATTGTTACTTACTCTATTTTTTATATTTATTTTCTTAAATACCACTATGATACTCTGATCAGGAGGGTATAGTATCCCCATTGTACCATCATTAGACCTTCGCTACTTGTTGACAACCTCTGGCATACAGGGAGGCATGCTAGAAGTCACATGATGAACAGTCTAGCTACTCGTTTTATAGGAAATCGGGACAGGGTATTACAAAGTGGTATCAAAGTGGTTATTTTTTCTTTTTATAACTATTTTTGGCAAGTAGATAGTACCTTAGTAATGTTTTATCACTTGGTAAATAATCATATCTTGGATTTATCAACCCATCTAGGGGGAAATAAAAGTTGACAAGGATGGGATTTTTCTTCATTCCATTCAAAATTACTTTTTTTTAATATTTTTTCTAAATGGCCAAAAGGCCTTCAATTTTTATTCATATTTGAAAATCCCCCTTTTAAGGGTTTAAGGGGAACCCTTACATTCACCATAGGCTTAATGGCATTATAGGACCTGAAGGTCTTAGAGAAATTCATTCTAGAATATGACTACATGAAACTAGCCCTACCCAGCATCTACATCATGATCATCTCTTCACCTTCACATTGTTCTTTGGATAGCTATCCTTTGTAGAGATGCATAATACTGGTACTGATGGAGATTTCCATAACCTCTCATTCTTACAAATCTGATAGCTTTACTCTAGTGAATGGACATTTCTCTTAATCCTCCATCGGAACTTGTTCCTTGTAGAATCCATTTGGTATATGTGTTTTCACATCATGTGGCCCAAAGTATTTGAGGTGGACCAAAGTCCTTGAGGTGGCATGAAAGCCTTACTGGACAAAAGGCATGGGTGGACCGAAGGTCTAAAGGACTCCATGACCAAACTGGTGGCCCAAAGGTGAATAGTTACGACTCCTAGAGTATCGAACAATACATACTAGAGTGCATTCTATAGTATCTACTATAGTACCTGCTATAGTAACCCAAAAATATACCTTTACCTAGATTTGATCATGGATCTCATGGATTCAGTTTGATATTCCTCACCAACTAGGTTGAGGTTCATGTCTACGGTTGATTATTATTTCACTTTGAATGATTATTGTACTTTATTATGCTTATTTATTTATAAGATTTATGGTATTATACCCTTGTCTTGGTATGGAAATGAACTAGCATTGCATGAATCATTATAGTGGCATATATATTCACATTCCATACATATTTTATTCCATGTTTTTTGTATTTAATGTCTTCCTACTTATTTTTATAACATTCCTTGTGTGTTTAATAGCAGGGATGTTAAGTACCATGTTAGGTACTTTAGTGACATGATTAGTTTTATACATGATTAGGTATTTCATTAGCGTGTATGTTCATATAACATGATTAGTTGATCTATTTACTATTTTAATATACTTCTACAATTAAGTAATTATATTCCATACTACCTGATTATTTAGCATGTCTTGCCTGTGCATCATGCTTCTATGCTTATTTAGAATGTTCCTCTATGTTTATTGCTTGTTATAACATTCCTAGTTATGATGTTGAAATATAATAGGTTTTTAAAGATTCATCATCAATCTAAATGGTGTTTTATCATATAGATTTATGATGACACCTTATCTAACCAAACATGATATGTTTGAACTAAGAACCATTGGTTACATATGGTCAATCATATTGGTCACAATTAATGGGATTTGAATTCAATCTTATTAAGTGTATGGGAACTTTATAGATTGGGAGATGTAAAGCCATATAATTGAACCATTATATAATAGAATGATATATTTTGGGATGGTTATAAGTGTAATTTTTTTTAATTTTGATCTGAAATGAATTGATTGCTTATGCACCACTTAAGTGACTCGACAATAGTTTTTTGGTTATGGTATTTAAGATTATCATATAACCCCCATTATGGGAAATTTAAAAATTTAAATTTTTGATGGTTTCCTCAATAAAGGCTTATGACCATATCACGTGGGCATGATGATTCATATGATTAACATCATAAATGTACAAATGGACACAAGTAGGTCAGTTGGGGCATGTTTATTATAAGATAACCTATTATGGGTGTTTTGAAACTCTGATAGTTAAACAAATTATATTGGAATGCATTCTGATTAACCCAGGTTGTCTTAATAGGACCCTCATAGGTTACATTTTCTATTATGTCCTAGTATTTTACCCTATGAGGGTTTACTTATACTATATAGTAATGGTCATTTAATGTGTCTACAATTTCTTATATGGGTGCATATAGATGTATGGTGGAATCTTACTTGACCAGTTCCCTCTTAAATTTGTAATTAACTATATCTTATTTTTAGATATATTTCTATGATGCATTAGTTAATTAATATGCAAATTTCAACCTAAATAGTGTTTTCCTCTGTAGATTGAAATTGACATTCACTTTAACTAATCCCAATTTTCAAAATCATTATGTATAAATAAAAGGATTAAAAAGAATTTATATAATAAATTACCTAATTATGATGGTATTTCAATAAAATAATAATGTTGACAAAGTAATTTTGATAATACTTACCTATTTTTTCTTGAGGTGTTAGTTAAAGAAGGTAACAAATGATTTTGTCTTAAAATCGGTACTTGATGTTATGAATTAAATATTTTAAAATTTTAAATATTGAATGTAAATCAATTTAATGACTCAAAATGGAACCTTAGGTGGTATCCATAGTTTAAACCCTCATGAAAGGGTTGTTTAAACATCTCTTTGATTTTCATTGGAATGGAAATGTGAATGTTTCCCATAGGCCCTTTTCTTTTATAGAAAGGTCTTAAATGGTATCCATAGGATCTAGTGAAATTTTTTTAGCATGACATAGTGATAGGGTTGATGTTTATGCCTTTTTAAGATGCTAGGCTGGGGTAGGTATCACACTTAGAGCTTAAATTCAATGCTAAATATTGTGATATTTCTAATGTATGGAATAGTTTGGGTTTCATTATCCCTGGTAGTACTCTTAGATTCAAAATGAAACCTTTTTCTGGATGGGTGGTCATGTTATCCTTGACCCTTGTTATCGGAATGAGCATCAAGTAATTCTTAGTTTCGGAAGTTTAACATTCCTAGGGAATAGTCGGTCACTTAGTAGGTTGTGGGACCCTCTCTTCTTCCTCAATGATGGATAACTTGGTACATCATCATCCAGGGTAATGGTCATATGGGGAAATATGACTATGAGTTAAATCTCTTGTATGAACTACCTGATAATTGAATGTATAGGGACGATAGCCAATGATTGGTATCAAGGAAATGTATTTTTTCTTCTAAAACCTTTGGGTAGTATGAATTCATTTATGAAGTACCCATCATGTTACTAAATTATATAACGAACTAGTTGAGTTTAGTGGAATTTTAAACCTTGAGTTTTTGAGAATTTTCTTCACTCATTTATGGAGTAGAGTGATTTAGGTGTTTAAGTAATCAAATTCCTCCCAATTCCTGGGATGGCTCTCCAAGAAGATCAGTTGTTTTCAAACACAAGTCATATTGGTTTTTTCATTCATTGTGACTTGTTTGAGTGTGACATGGATATGTTTAATGAATGAATTTAAGGTGAATATGATCTATAGTGCTTATGAGAGGCTATTATTTCTATCCTTTGAATAAATATGACACTCCTAATGTGGGGATCATCACATCAGTTCTTGTGAATACATTTCCTTCTAGGTAGAAGGGATAGAAGTGAGGAATACCATTTGAAAATGGTTAGTGTTATTTAGAATGACTTTAAGGTTGGTTATTATTGTAACATGTCATTTATTTCATGGTCGCGTGATAGATAAATGGTTGGATATGTATGTGACATTTGGAAATTCCAATGGTCATGGATGGACATTGATGGTAAAGCTTGAGTGATCAATGGATGCCTTAGTTGGTAAATAAAGTGTGATTAGATGATGAAGATGTGTGGACAGGTGAAGACAAGATTATTTTAGGATAAGTCGAAGAGTAGTGATTCAACTAATCAGTTTTTAGTAGTTGGAATGCAGTGGGATGAATCTATAGAACACATCATCTTGGATATGGTAAAAGTGTTTCAAATCTTATTGGTAATATTCTAAATCCTCTTAGTGTGATATTTTTTTTGTGATGATCATGTCCCTTATCGTGATATCATCTGGGTACATTTAAAGAGAATCTATTGTACACCAAGATAAATTTATGTGTCATTGGGGATAATAAGTAAACTCCATTGGAGTAAAACTTATGAAACATTGTTGTTTAAATAGGCATTGTTAGTCCTGAGTGATACTTGGGTTCCTAAGTAGGAATGCCTTGGTCGGACTCAAAAACACCATCCAGTCTTGACATTACTTATATTGAGATTACTTATTATTCTTGACACGTGGACATCTCGTTTGTGCAATGACATAGCACTTGTAAATATAGAAGTATAGGCTATCTTGGATGATCTCCTAAAATTATAGTTTATGAGTCCAAGGTTACCCTAAAACTCTGTTGGGCTCAGATGATATGTTTCAAGAGTGATGATCTAAGTGTATTGGATAAGGTGTACACCCATGTTCATGTTCAGGCACAATAACTTAAATGGATTTTAGTCTTGAAACATCACCAGAAGTCGAAAACGAGCTTCAATAGACATGCTCAAGGGTAATGCGAAATTTCTGGGAGAGAGGCATCATGTTTTGGGATGTAATACACCTAGTCTCTAAGCTGAGTGTTTTGATAATGGTTATATGGAGGTGTCTTGACATTTTTTATTTTTTCATAAGAAATACAGTCAATGAAGAACCTTTTTTGTCAGATCATCAGGTGGAGATGAGTGAATTATGTGTCGGAAAAGGATTTTCATAAAAAATTTGCTTGACCTAGATAAATGAGGTCAGTGTCGAATTGATTATCTAGAAAATTCAAAATCATTCCAAGAGAATTGCTAGAACACTTTGGGCATTCTTTTTAGGAAATTTCGATGGTGGAGGTATCATTGCTTGGAATTGGACCATTTGATGTAAAATCCTATGATGTGGAGAACCGTAGGCCATATGTTTAAAGATATAATGATGTGATTGTGCCTCTCACTAAATGGGATCAGGTAAGAACTATTTCTATGTTTCTTTTAGAAAATAATAATTTTCTCCTATTTTTATGGCTTATGTTCCATACACATAATTAATTATTAGATGTGTGTTGGGTATTTGGGAATGAAACATGATAATTTGAACGAGACTTCATGACCCTTGTAGGTTGGGTGATATTTTTTATATTTCCCCAAGGATTATTGGGGATGAGATGTTCTATGTTTGGGAGGTTGTAATGACCCATATTTTGAGACAAGGTAAAATTCCAAGGGAATTTGAATTTTTTGGATTTTGGTGACCAGTTCAGTCTTTGAACTGAGCTTCAGAATAGAATTATGAGGTTTTTAGCAATGAAAAGTGTTGTTTTTATAATTGGTTAAAGTCTTGAGAGGTTCCTTGGGTGTTATGTAGAGTATTGATAGTGTCTGGGTATGAAATATAAAAAAAAGTAAGGACTGGTCTGGGTACAAAGTTTATCTAAAACCATGTGGACCACTAGAGGAAATAGTGAGCTCTTTTAGTAGAGCTAAAAGTATTTCACAGTTTGATCTGATCATGCAAGGGGTGCTGGATGACTATGTTCCTTGTAGTAGGTTCTTGATAGTGGGATTCTTTAGGGTTTGTAGGTGGTTAGCTAAACTGTGTGGATAGACCGTGCGAGGGGGTTCATGGGAAGTGGCTCAAGCACGATTGGTGCACGGTTTAGAAAATTGTGCAACCAAACCATGAACCCCTTTAAAGTTGGGTAAATTGAAAAAATTCACTTAAATAATTTTAAAACCTTTTCCCCTCTGCCCTTCTCTTTTCTAGTGGATAGGGGTGGGTTTCACCTCTCGTGGATCTCTTAAGATCCTCCTTTTAGGTTTCACGATTATGCCTTCATCTAAACTCCAATTCAAATGTCATAGGAAGTGTGGGATAACTATAGGTAATCTATTTAATCCTCTTGTTTCCTATCTTAGTTTATCTTTCTATCTATTGTACTATTTTGGTTCAAGATCACTCACCCTATTTTAAAGGCAGATTTCCATTTATTCAATTTCTCTCGAAACAGACCAAATCATGCCCAGATATTGGAAGAGTAAAGTTTCACTGGTATAAGGTAGGTGTTATATTGCTCTTTCCCCAAGTTTCCATTGATTTATAAATATCATCATTGTGCCACAGAACTAACTTTTTGGGTCTCTCCCCTAAATTATGAAATGAATTTAATTAAATGGATAGATCTTATCTTTACTACCTTAAAATCCATAACATTGTTAGAGGTGACTACCTTAACTTGAATCACCTCCTTTTGGGTGAGTTAGTTAAATTAAAAATGAACCATGGGTTTCCTTGTTACTAATCTTCCATTATAGTGTGATAATTAATTTTCTTATGCTTATAATGAAATTCCATGTGTGATATCTTTCTAGAATTATCCATTTTGGTGAATTGAGTTATGCCACTTGAATGTGATTTTTAGTTGAGAAAAATTAATTTTTTGTTAACAATTTCATGTTTTAAAATAAATACCCTTGGTTGTGGTGTGATTTATTCTAAAATAAAAATTGGTGATTAGTTTTTTAAAGATTTATGTTATTTATGGCATTAGTGTTTCTTATGCCATTATTATTATTTATAGACATATTAAATGCTTAGTATGTGGCCTATATTAATATTCATAAATGGTGTTTACCTCTTTCTTATTAATATTCAAAGACCAACAACCTTCTAAGTGTTTTGGTATGACTTGATTGTAAATTTACTTACCTTGATAAATGAATGGATTGAATTAAATGGATATTGAAGATGGTGGAATGAAAACACCTATTTTTATTAATAAATAAGCACATATTATATAAATTGTGAAACCCTCGGTTATATTGGGCTCGATGATTATAAATAAATAATAAGTGATGAATCATTATTATTATTAATCCATTAATATTATTTGTGATATGATTGTTAAGGGACTTTTTGAGAATGATGTTCCACCCTCCCTTACATTGGGTGTTGAGCATGATGTCTCACACCATGGAAACTATTCAGACGGTGGGTATGACACACCACATACGTTATTTCTTGTGTTGAAATAACGAATCACCCAAAATCATGATTATGGAGCATGAAGTCTTGCATTAATTATGATATTTTGGGTTATCACCCTTTTTTATCTTATTGGTTCATTAGACTAGTTAGATGGATGCTTGAGTTATTCCCTTGGTCCAGCTAGCACCTAGTATCCAGGTATATGCCAGCTTATGTCATCACATACTTAGAAAATATAGGTGAATATTGTATATAAATAAATATATATATATATATATTATTACTTATATATATATGGTTTATGGATCATACATATTCTAGAAAATGCTGGAGCAGGTAGAGTCGTTTAGGAGTCCAATTGGAACCTGATCTAACTATTCATCAATGTTCATTATTATTTATACCTACACACTATTGTACTGTATATTTATGGAATTGATTTAGTCATAGACACTATTGGTGGTATCCTAATGAGTATATCTCACATGCTTCTAAGACCACCATTGAAATAGTGTACCTAACCAGATCTCAAGTTTGCAGGAATATGTAATTTTTCTTATGCCGACTTTCTTTTACCCAGGAGTTAGGTGCACTAGATTGAGTTGGAGTTCAGGATTCTGTTAGAGTTATCCCTTAGGGATTTTATTTCATTTCTATATCCATGTAATACATTGTATCATGTTTCTTGTTGTGTTTATACAATTTTAGTTTATGTATCATCATCTGGACATGCATGCATTGTTATATATGGGAATTTTCAATTTATATTCAGTTTATATTATTCATCTATGGCTCTATATTTCCTTTTTTGCAGCTCCTATTGTTGTATTTTATTTGTTTTCTAATATAATATTGTGCTAATCTGATCATTGTATCCACAAATTACAATCATTAGACCATCGCTGCTAGTCGGTAGCCTCTGGCATATGAGTAAGTGTGATTGAGGCCATGTGGTGACCGGTCTGGCTACTAGTTTTATAGGAAGTTACATCAAGTCATTATAGGAGGGGTGTAGCTTATATTTAGTCAATAGTATTGAATTATCCAGTTATCTATTGTATGAGGGAGGCTTAGTTTTGAGACATATACTATGATGTTATTCATGATCAAATATCTTATGGAGATTTGCAACATGGATTTTCCAAAGGAGGGGAACACATCATCCTTTTATAGGGACAGGTGGTGGTTCTAGTCATGGTGTGATAGGAGGTAATGAGTGAGTTTCTTGATTTTCCATTGTCTATAAAGACCATTGTAGGTGATATGTATAGGAACCCTTAGTGGTAGTTTTTGTGGGATGGGATGAGGTGGAGTGTTGTTGAGTTCATCTCTCAGTGACTCACATGTTAGTAGGTAAAGGATGAGTACCAAGTTTCGGTAGGTTTGAAATAATTTCTTAAGACCCTGGAATATAAATGGGATGGAATATCCACAAAATTTTTTATAGTAATTATGTGGATAGTGAGAGTCAAATATGTTACCTAGTTGATTGTTGACTGACTTACGATTTCAAAAAAAATTATTTCCATTAAGGATTAGATTTTGGTGGAGAGTCAAGGACAGTTGTGCATGCGGGAGACTGTTTATCCCCATGACATACCCTCAATTATTGTCTCTGAACATGATTCATGGTTTACGTCACTGTTTTAGAGAGGCCATCATAGGTCATTTGGGTCCTAGTTTGGGATGAGAATGGTGTTTCACCACCAAAAGGATGGGAAGACTGATTCCACTCTCCATGTATTAGAGATTATGATAATAGATTGTGTTTTAGACTTATTATAAAGATGGGATGAACACTTTCTATTGGTAGAGTTCACTTATAATTACATGTATCTCTCTATGATTGGCATGGAACCTTTTGAGTCCTTGTATGGGATACCCTACAGGTCAACTCTGTGTTTGACTGAGATTGGCAGGGCATATCTTGTTAGGCCATATATGATGCAGCTAAAGATGGAGAATGTTCATGTGATCTACAAGTGTATGAGGACAACCTGAAGCTGATATAAATCTTAAATAGATCAATTTTTTAGGCCCTTGTAGTTTGAGCAGGGAGACCATGTTTTCCTAAGAGTCTCCCCATGATGAGGATTATAGAGGTTTGGTCAGGGAGGAAAGTTATCCCCACAGTTTATTGGGCCATTATAAACCCTATAGACGGTGGTAATGGTTTCTTACCACCTATAGTTATCCCTATAGTTAGAGAGGGTTCATGAAATATTTCATTTGTCACAGTTGAGGAAAAAAGTTTATGATACTTTGCACATTATTGATTGGGGTGACCTGGATATCAAGGATATATTCACATTCATGGAGTAACTTTTTTTGATCAAGGATCAGTGGGAGAGGATCCTTTTAGGATGGAACATCCCTTGGTGTGTGTTCTATGGAATCATTGGATAATGTAAGAAAGCTCATGGGAGTGGGGGGTCTATATGTGGCCTTAGTATCCTCACCTTTTTCATCTTGTGCTTGTCAGGGACAAAACCAATAAAGAGGGGAATAATGTAGTGACACTTTTTCCCTCTTATGACTTTTAAATATATTAAGAAATATTTTTGGATCCTGGTGTTGAGAAAAAATGATATTTCGATGCCTGATGAGCTCAAAATTGATATTATAAAAATATTAAATATATTAATATCACATGAATGTAGTTTTTCAAAAAAAAATATGGGTTATATCTTGAGAAGAGTCTCATATTGGAAATATGAGGGTATAGTTGAATTTGGAATGTTTGGTTTACTCTAGGAATAACCTAAAGTTGAATGACACCAAACTTTCAGATGAGGAATCCATTGGCTATAATGTTAAGTGCATTAATTAGTTAATTAATTAAATTAATTAATTTAATAACAACAACCTATTTTTCTCTATATAATTTCTACTATATAAATTTCCCATGATTATCTGCATAACCTAAGGAGCCTTGATTGGATAATTTATAATGTTCTTCATTGGGGTATTCACATTGGATAATGAACGATGACCGAATCATAGTGGATTGAGGGGCAACGAATGCAATAGGTCTTCCTAATCAGTGTACGGTGAATTATTAACCAACAATTGATCAATAATCAAGGAAGGTCTCATCAATTGAAGTTTATACCCCAAATTAAAGGTTTCAGAATAAATTTTATCTTATATTATTTAATCTATGATATTTGAATATTCAAATGAGCCTAATACATAAACATAAATTGTTTGGATAAATTTATATTTTATATGACATGTTATCTCCCTTAGACATCCCTGTTATATAATCTTTGTCCAAGAACGATTGGATGATAAAGGATTGACTTTGTTACTATTCATTTATCCCCACGATTCTTCATGTGCTTATTGTCCCATGGGATATTACTTCAACATTTACGAGGTGGGTTTGACAATGATCAAACCCCCAGAATCACAGTCATTTGGAGAATGAAAATCAGTATGATGATTTGTGGATATATTAGGAATTGTTGCGGGATACATGTAAATTATTTATGGATCCATGATCAAGAGTGGTTATAGAAGGTGATGGGAGATACACCTAGCAGTGCTATGGGAATCGTACGTGTGGCCAAATTCTGATTTCCAACCATTGAAGATAGAGAAATCAATGGCTGGTGTTGTTAACTTTAATTTCAAAAGATTTTTTAGTGGTCAATGGCTGAAAATCATAGTGGTGGTGGTAGATCTAGGATCCACATGAAGATCTAGAGTTTATATGGAAAATTTGATTACATAATGTGTAGTCTAAGAACACATGCCATGTTTCCACACCCATCTACGATAGCTAGGGTTTTGTGGAAGATAAAGATCACACGTTGTGTAGTGTGACCACATTTCATGTGACCCTACCCGGGCTATCAGACTATGTGACTACTACACATGCCTAGGACCTTGTACAGGAGGAAACTCAATGTAATTTTGGAGTACACTGGCATAGTCCAGTAATTAGGCATATCCAGGTAGTTGGGAATGGCCCAACGGACATGGGTATGTCTAAGAACACCCGAGAAGGCCCTAGGTGGATGAGACATGTCATATAGACCCCTTACAAGATGTTTTGTTGAATTTTACTCTAATATGTGTTTAGAGGATAACACAACTAGGAAGTTGATTATGACCACATGCCATATGGACCCCATACATGTTGTGTATCTCTATGAAAAACTTCAACCTTCTATATCTCCTTCATCTAGACATGGATTTTGTACCAAGGATATCCAATCTCGAGTTGTTTTCCACATAGGAAAAAATGGTAGCCTTCATAGTGGATCTTGAGATATGGCATGGAATGTTCCAAGCATGATTATTATTTATGTGATGCTTGATGGTGTTAGTGACCATGAATGACCATCACCAAGAGAGGTCAGGGTAGGAAACCCCCTATCGTATTAGGGTGTGGGTCCCCCATACTTCTTCCTCTAGTTTGAGTGGTACCCCCCCCCCCCCCCCGATGTACAAGAGAATGGGTCCTTTATACTTTGAGTCACACCACCTGATGCACTAGGGTGTGGGTCCTCTACCTTATGAGTGGCACCCACCTAACATACTAGGGAGTGATCCCTATACCCTTTGATTGGAACCCCCTACCACACTTGGGAGTGTGTCCAATACCCTTTGAGTGGAACACCCTACCGCACATGGGTGTGGGTCCTCTACCCTATGAGTGGAACCCTCCTAACATATTGATGCATGGGTCATCTAGCCTATGAGTGGAACCTGGTGAAACACTAGGGTGAAGGTCCTCTATCGATACCTACTGAGTGGAATCCCCCAAACACACTAGGGTTCAGGTCCTTTATCCATCTAAGGAGTGGTATCCCCATAACGTACTAAGGTTCTGGTCCTAATTATATTTTAGATTGTTCCCCCTTGGGATGTGGAGGAGTGGATATAGTGTGGTTCCTCCTCATGAAATTCTCATAATTTCATGTGAGTTATCAGGAATTGATGATGGACCTTTAGATCTATAGGATGACTCATCATCTGTCACTAAAAAACCCGGGTTAACCCTAAAACGATCACCTAATTTAGCCAAAAACAAGGCTCAAAGGGTGTTCCCAATCCCAATGGGCTGAAAACTAGTGTTAGGAAACAAAATAAAGAAATAGGGAATGATTTGGCCCATTAAAAAATACAGATAAAAAATTATAAACTGAGAAATAAAAAATATAAATACTAGTAGTGGAAATAAAATTAAACTGCACATACCTCTATGTGACCCTATAAGTCAACACTGATCACTAAATTAATGTCACCCCACGATGACTGAAACTGAGTGGGAAGAAACACACAAGAAAAAAATAGAAATGAAGCAATATTTATGAGTATTAAAAATTAGTAGGCATGACCAAACAATCTATTCCCTAGGTATTTATTTTTAAAAAAAGAGACATCAATTTCATTTTTGAAATAAAATATATAAAACTATGTTTTTCACATATATCCTTCTTTAAAAAAATCATGATCCATTTTCATTTTTCAATTATAAACTAGATTTTTTTTCAAGAAGCATATGTTATAATATAAAAGGAGGAGGAGGAGGAAGATGTTTTTACTAAAAAACAGAGGAAATATAAAATATTTTCAAAACCTTTTTCCACAAATACTTGAAACCATTTTGACACTTTTATCATGAATATAAACTACATAGGGAAACAATAATAATAAACATAAAAAACGAGAAATGGAAAATATCACACCAGAGTAACCAAACAATAAATGTGTCTCAATCATCCCCAGCAGTGAACTAAGTACCAAGAAACATGGGAGAACCGAGGATCTCAGTGTAATAATATAGAACATACTTACATCTAACTCATCCTGAAGGAATTTCTTAACTGATGATAATAACTCACCCACATTCTCAATCAAACCCTACCTAGTCATATATGGGGGCACTGTCCCAAAGTGAAGAAAGGTTCATGCTAAGGGCCACTACCCAGAGTGAAATCCTAAGCTAGTGCAGCAACTGTTCAACAAAAAATCACTAGTAATTCCAGGTTCTCATGTCAAGACTATAGTAGGGTAAACCAACCAATTCCAAAAAAAATCCATAACATATACATGCATCACAAACAATAACAACACATAACAATCACCGCTCAAATCACTCCAATTATAATCTCTTGCCTTTCAACTATCTGGTCACAAGGGAGTCTCTCAGCGTGGACCTCTCACAACATTCAACATAACTATAGAAAGAGAATTAACCAAGGAAGTTTTTCAAGGCAAAAATTTTTTCTAAAAGTTCCAAATGTGTGACGCCTGAAAAATCGAAAGTAAGAACCTTGTATTCGATATTTTTTATGACACGTGACACCAAGCGCATAAGGTAATATGATATACAGATACATTATAATATATTTAATATTTAAAATATATTTTATATATTTCAATGCATTCAACAACGAGTTAGCTTTCATTACACGCAATAGTAACCTTCCTTGTTATTTTAGGGTTAATTTTTAATTTTTTCGGAATCATTTCATTTTTTAATTAATAGTGAAAAATACGGAAACATAATTCAAAACAACATTTTTCATCTACATTATTTATAAAGTATATTTATAATTTAAATTGGTTTTAAAGTATAATTATATTATATTATTCAAAATTAATACAATTTATATTATTGGGATCAATTTCACTTTGAAATTTAATGTAAAAACAAATCAAAATTTTTTACTTTTTGACTTCAAAAACTAGCATTGTCGTCCTGCCTGCAGAATGAATTTTAAATTAATTTCCACCCCTTGTTTGATTGAAATTTGGTAAAATGGATTCTTTATTTTTAATAATGATAATTTTTAATTTTTAATACAGTAAAATTAGTTTTTTACCAAAAATATAAGTGAAAGTAATTATAATTAATTACAATTATTAATGCAAAATTAAACTTAACAAAGTACTAAACCTTTAACACAGGGGCCCAAATGACCTATACACTTGTCCAAAAACCATTAGATGAAGTAATTATTATTTCAACCTTAAATTATTGTGTTTGGTTGGTTTTTTATGACTTTTTTTAGGTAATAACAATTGTACACCTAACTTGTTTCCAAAAATTCCAACTGAGTCATTTTCCTTCCCTACAAAAGGGTGTCACCTCCCCCCATTCCTCACACCTATAAAAACAATTAGGTTTGTCCAAGGTCTACCAATATATCTTCCAAAAATCCCTCCCCTTGACCTTAAATAATCACCTTGTCCATGAATCCTTCCAAGGAATCCTTTTGGTACACACCAAATGAAGTTACCTGATTAAGAGGTAACATATTCTCTCAAAATTTTTATTTTTTTCCATTCTCCAGGAAATCATTTCTTATTATTAAATTATTTATAATAGAAATAGTATCATAAATATTCTAGGTTGTTTTTATGTAAATTTTTTTACCTACACTTGCACACACTTTCATCTAATGGGTAACGAACATACTGGTTTCTGTGTACGACGAACTATTGCCTCACAAAATGATGATTGTTTATTTTTCCTTTACCACCTCTTACGGTGTCCATTATGATGGAAACTCTATTTATATTTGATATATGTGATTTTTATTATTTCTTTATACTTCTATAATCTTTTTATAAAACATACCTTTAATACTTTCCATTTTGCGTTAATACGAAAACATCGTTTGAGGAAGTGTGGACTACCACCCCATCAAAGCGATATGATCCATTCACACAATACATGGAATGTATAAAGGATGGTTTAAATTAAAAATATATTACATAAAAAACCTTTATATTATATTCATGAAATAATTAAATTTCTGTAAATATTTTATGCATATATCATTTTATTTATTACCCTTTCACAAAATTATAGCGTGACAACATCGTTCATGGGCATGTGGCCTACTGCCTCCTCGACATGATGTGATTCCTTTTTCATAAAAATAATTATATATATAAGTATATAATATTAAATAATATGGTATTTATGATATAATGATCATTCTGAAAAGATATGGTTTTATTTACCTTTTTTCCATAATGATCATTGAAAAATGGGAATGTTACTCATTCGTACGTACGACCTACCATCTCCAAAATTGTAACCTTGATTCATTTATCATAATAATATTAAATAATTGATTTTAAAATTATAATTTATGTATAAATATGATAATTATGTCATTTTAATTATTCTGGATATGTTATATAATGACCTTGTTGACCATAGATTACCTACCAAAGTTGTTTTTGACACATAAACTGAATTTGGTCGAAACACCCGACATAAACATAATTTTTTAAGTAATTGTATAAAATATAGTAATAAGTAAAATAAAAGTAATTATAAACCTGAATAAGTTTCTTGATAAATTATAAAATTAACACAAGTTTATTATACAGGAGGTTAAAGGACATTCGCCCGAAAGTAAACTCAAGGTAAGGGATTCTTGACTTTCTTTTCTTTCTATGAGGCATACTTTATTATTGTGTACCAAAATTTATTATATATGGTGTAAATACTAACACATTGACATATAATATCATGAATTAAATTATATTTATTTTATTTAATTGTTTTATTTAATGATCATTACCTTTGGGTTTTTCGATTGATATGTTACCACATTGGTAAGGAATTCTTATCTTACTTTTCTTTCCATAAGGAATATGCTATATACACTACTTACTTATTTTTTGTGGTGTATCTACTAACCCTTTTGATACATTATATCATGAATATTTTTTCTTCATGGTATGAAAAAGTTTCCTTAATGGGAATTATGATTTAAATTTTTCAAGTGGTATGGGACACATTGGAATGTTTATATATTTTTTCCAAAATAATAACTTTAATGATCTTTTAGTGGTATTTCCATTCAAGGAAATTATATTATAATTGTTAAATAAACCCTTTAATATTCTTATCCTCTAGTAATTCATTACCATTTTCATTTATTATTACCTTTTTCCACTCTTTGGTACTCAAACTTTTTTAAAAATGATTTTAAGAAAACCCAACTTCATTTCTCACTTTATTCGGAGAACCTATTTTCTTTTAAAAATCTTGTTTTATTAAAAAAATTAAAAAATATTTTTTAAATGATTTGGTAAAGAAATTTTTATCCATTTTGTCTTTTACCAATTCTTTCAAAGGAATATTCTTTTTGCTTTCTGAAGAAGGACTTTTTTAACCCTTTTTACCATTTAAAGGAATGTTTTTTTTACCTTGTACAACATGTACATATTTGTCCACCAATATTTCTCTGAAGGTTCCCTAGAAAGATTAAAATGTTCATTTTTAATGAAAATACTTCTAAAAATTGATATTAAAAAAAATTATTTTCAAATGGTTTTTCAAAACAAAATGATATTTTCCTCAATTTTTTAAAGGATCTTTTTATAACATTTCCATTCAACAAAGATAACAACCCTTTATTTTACTCCACATGGGGTATGTTGTATTGATACCATCATTAGTCTTTATATGGGTGGTTTAGGACTAATTTGGACAATGATAGTATTCACATTCAGTTCCTTGGTTTATTTTGTACCCTAAATGTATTCATTATATTTGATCATTAAATTTTCCCAAATAATTCATATCATTTATCATAGAAGTTACTATTAAGGAAACTGTATACCATTTTACATATGGTATATATTTTGACAGTTATTAAATTATTTGGAGAAATATTTATAACTATGTATTATTTATTCAATATGGTTATTTGATAATGAACATTATTAAATCTATTATTCAATATATGAGGAATATTTTGGACTAGTATGACATGGGTGGGCCAAGTTATAGATATCCCCTCGAAGCATTGGTAGTATCATGGGATGAGTCATTTGGATAGGTTCCTAGATGGATTATTACTCGTGTAAACCATCTTGTGAAATTTCTTAATGGTAATGATACTATATACCTTGGAAACATGAAATCCAATAATTAAGCATTGACCTCATGATAGTTTCATTTATTATTCATCCATGAGATTTTAAATTGACATATCTATGGATACATTTAATCTTCAGTTATTTAGATGGAATGTGTTTTGTTTTCTTACCTTTCCATATTTATTTTTCCTTATCTATTTATTTAATGGCATGTGTTTCCATTTTTTCCCTTTCCATATTTTTTATGAACTTTCATTTAGTTTATTGATTAAATGGAATGTGTGTTAATTTATTTACCAATATATGTTGACTCTTCCCATTTATTATTTATTGTTTCCCCTATATTTTACACTTACTGAGCATTTGATCTCACAATTATTAGGTTTCTTTCCCTAGGAATCTAAGAAGCATACGATGAAAGATATATAGGTATTTACTAGATGGATTAGAGTTATCCTCTAAGATAATTATTTAAAATAAGAAAAAAATTATATTGTAATTAGTGTAGTATTTTGTAATACAAGAATCATTTATATATCAGGATTACAAGGAATTTTAAGTAGATTAGTCATTCGGGGCTTGATTCCCTTTTAGAATTCCAATGTAATTGATACTAGACATCGGCTCCAGGATATCTGGGGTTGGGTTGCTAAAGTTGGCATCAGATGAAGTTTAGTAGCAACCTTGGGAACTAGAATTAGGAAAACATAGGTTGGATAACATAACCCTAAGGATAAGTATAGAAGAACATACTAGAATTTTGGTAAGGTATAGATTATGTTGGATTTCTAGCAATATATCCATGTATGGATACTACAACTACACATGGTTTTGGCGTAGATATAACTAAGAGTAATAAATCCAACAAGGTGTTTAGAGCCTGACTCAGGATAACCTAGTACAAGACAATGGGCCTTACTACACACCTAGTTTGACACTCCAAGGGGATATGATTTGGATAATCCACTTTTTAATTACAAACTATTATGAATAATTTTAATAGATAATGAAAATGAATAACCTAGGTTAAATATAAGGTGTTTTAGATTGAAGATAAGGTGTCATGATTTAGAAATCATAGAGATGATATTATGGATAAACATTAGACCAAAGAATGACTTATGTTAAAATAAATAGGATGAAGTATTTATGTACTAAGTTTGTATTTAAAACCACTGTTAAAAGGATATTTATTGATTATCCTTATTTTAATTATTTCCATCATATTTTTTCGTAAATTATATTAATATGTTTTATAAAAGGAAAAATTATAATCTGAGTGACAACCAATCAAATCTGGCAGGGCTGTGGATCTTGAACCCATGGATAAAGGATGATAACAGTTTAATTACAACCACTAACCTATGAAATGTCCTAGTTAATTTTTCATTGTTTTTAGTTAAACAATTTGAAGAATAGATTTTAATGATGAACTAGTTATATCACTTTTGAAGATTAGAGATTAATCTATGTATAATATTGGTTTGGGAAGATAGTTTAAGACAAATAGTTGGAATTTCCAATCTTTTATAGGTTATATAATCCCTTAAAAGTTTTTTTTAGTGACATAGGAATAAAAAATCATTATCAGTAATTAATTTCTGGGAGTAAAGGAATGAATTATAATTTGATTGAAGCACAACAAAAATATAGGATTTCTCATATGAAATTGGAGCCTATCAAGTAAGAATATTTCCTTATATTATTATGATGTAAAATAATTACCCAAAATTTGGAAAGTGACATAGAAATATAATGTTTTCCTTATACCATAATTTATGTTGAACTGATAGTCTTCTAAACCATCACTAATTTATGGCTTTGAGGCCCTCAACTTGCTATTAATCATTCATTTGTTTTTGATATATGACATCATTTGATCCCTACAAATATTTACACACTTCCTCCAATTATATATCTCTACTTCCCACTAATGTTCTCCTACTTAGAGACCTAGTTACAAGGTAGACTATGTGACCATTTTATTTTTCATTCTATCTTTTATAGAGGATGACTTGTGAATCCTTCTCACGATGTCGGATTAAAAAAAGTAATTATAAAATAATATATCACCATGAACGAGTTTAAATTGTGAGGATTAAATTTAAATGAGTTGGGGATAATGTGAATCCTTGAAAATATGATGTAAGAACCTTGTATTTGATAGCGTGTATTGTACGCGACACCAAGTGTGTAAGGTAATATAATATCCAGATATATTATAATATATTTTCTTTTTAAAATGTATTCAATATATTTAAATGCACGCATCAATGAGTTAGCTTTCATTTCATGAAATAGTGACCTTACTCAATAGCTTTCATTACAAACAAGATCAACTTTCCCCAATAGCTTGTGTTACACACAAAACTGAGTTTTACCGAATAATAGTGTATTATTAAAATATTATTATTTAATAAAATATGATATAAACTAGCCTTTATGTTAAAATATATGAATGGTATTACCTAAATTATGAAAAATCATAGATTGTAAAAATATAGAATGAATTAACTAGTTACAAATTAATTATAATTGAATATAATAAGCAATAGAATATAAAGTTAATATTTTTATAGAAAAATATTTTTTATGCTAAAAAAAGTTGTTTTATGCTGATAGATTAAATTAATTATCATGTGATATTAATTTAATATATATATATATTATATTCAATAAAATATTTTTTACATTCATCCATTATGTTTTATATGCATAATAAAAGAACAAACCCTATTTTATACATTGAAACCCAATATTTTCATAAATGCAATTTTACCGTGCTTTAATAGAGAACCCATTTTAAATATTAATTTTGAAAATTTAAATGATTTAATATATTAAATTAAAATTATTCTTTGAAGTAAAAACATAATAGTTAGGTAAAGGTTAATTTTTTGTTTTTTTTTGGAAACATTCTCTTTTTTAATTAATGGTGAAAATTACTGACATTTAATTCAAAATAGATTTTCATCTAATTTATTTATAAGTTTAAATTGTGATATTTATTGTTTTTAAAGTTTAATTATATTATATTCTTCATAATTAATTCAATTTAGGTTATTGGGATCAATTTCACTTTTAAATTGAATGTAAAAACTAGTCAACCTTTTGGGCGTTTTTACTTTAAAAACTCGCATTGTTGTCCCGCTTGTGGAATGAATTTTAAATTAATTTCTCCAACTTCTCTGATTATAATTTGGAAAAATGGATTCCATATTTTAAATAATCATAATTTTTAATTTATAATAATTTCAAATTAGTTTTTTTCAAAAAATATTAGTGAATGTAATTAAAATTAATTATAATTATTAAAGAAAAATTAAGTTTAGTAAAGTACTAAGGCTTTAACTTAGGGGACCGAATGACATATCCACATGTACAACATCCATTGTATTCCATAATATTACCATGAAAATTATATTATTTTGTTTTTTTGGTTCTTTATGAGTTCTATTAGGTAAGAACATGTTTACACCTAACTTGTTTCCAAAAATTACAGGAGAGTCCTTTTCCTTCCCAATAAAAGGCCACCACCTCTCTCTATTCCTCACACCTCCAAAACCACTTAGGTTAATCCAATATATTCCCATATAGATTCACAAAATTCCTCCCCTAAACCTTGAATCCCCCCTTGTTTAGTAACCCTTCCAAGGAAGCCTTTTGGTATAAACCAAAAGAAGTTACCCAATTAAGAGGTAACGTCTTCTCTCAAGATTTTTAATTTTATTTCCATTATCCAACCCCTAATATCTTCTTATTGTATTATTATGTAACAAAAATATTATCCAAAATATTCTAGTATGATTTTATGTAAAGGTTTCAACCTAAAATTACACACACTTCCATTTAATTGGTAATGAACATATTGTTTCTCTGTACGGTGAACTATTGCCTCAAGAAACAATGATTTTTTATTTTTCCCTTACCACCTCTCATGGTGACCATTAAAATTTAAACTCTATTTATATATGATACAAATGATTTTTTTATTTATTTATACTTATTTAATCCTTTTATAACACATTCCTTTAATACTTCCCATTTTTTCATTAATATGATAACATTATTTGAGGATATGTGGACTACTACCCCCTCAAAGCGATGTGATTCGTTCACACGTTACATGGAACTTATAAAGGATGGTTTAAATAAAAATTATTTTACACATAAAACCTATATATGATATTCATTAAATAATTAACTTTTTGTAAATATACAATATATATATCATTTTCTTTATTACCCTTTCACACACTTAAAAAGCGATAACATCGTTTGTGGACATGTGGACTATTGCCTCCTCGACAAGATGTGATTCCTTTTTCATCGCAATAATTATATATATAAGTATATATGATTAAATAATATGGTATTTATTATATAATGATCATTCAAGAAATATATTTTGTTACTTACCTTCCTTCCATAATAATCATTGAAAAATGGGAACGTGACTCATGTGTACGTATAGCCTATCATCTCTATGATCATAATGTTGATTTATTTTTCATAAGAATATTTAATGATTGATTTAAAAAGTATAATTTATTTATAAATATAATAATTATTTAATGTTTATTATTCTGGAGAATTTTCATAATTACCTCATTGACCATAGTTGACCTACCAAAGTTGTTTTTGACATAGAAACCGAATTTGGTCAAAACACATGACCTAAAATTAATTTTTTAAGTAGTGGTTTAAAACAAAGTAATAAGTATAATAAAATTAATTATAAACATGAAAAATTTTCTCAATCAAATAGAAAATTAACATAAGTTTATTATATAGTAGTTTAAAATTCATTCACCCAAAAGTAAATTCAAGGTAAGGGATTCTTATATTGTTTTTCTTTCTATGAGGCATGCTTTATTGTTGTGCACATAATTTATTATATATTGTATAAATAATTCCATTTTGACATATAATATCATGAATTATATAATATTCATGGTATTTAAATTTTTTATTTAATGATCTTTAACTTTGTGTTTTCTATATCATTTGTTACCACATTGTTAAGGGATTCTTATCTTACTTTTCTTTTCGCAAGGCATACGCTATATACATCAATTAATTTTTTTAGTCTATCTCATTCCCATTTTTATAGATTATATATTGAATCATTTTATTTCGTTTTATGAAAACTTCGATTAATATGAATTATTATTTAAATGTTTCTAGTGTTATGGGAAACTTTGGAATGTTTAAAGATTATTTTCCTCAGTAGTAACGTTAATGATCTTTTAATAGTATTTCCATTAGAGGAAATTATATTACCATTTTTCAATAAACCCTTTAATTTTCCTCTCATATAATAATTACTAACCTTCTTCAAGTATTATTTCCATTTTCTCACTCTTTTGTACTCAAAGTGTTTTAAAAATGTTTTTAAGAAGACCTGACTTTAATTCCATCTTTAGCAAGAGAACCTTTTTTCTTTTAAAAACAATGTTTTATTAAAATATTTTCAAAAAAAATTTCAAAAATTATTTGGTAAAGATATTTTTTCCCCTTTATTATTTAGAAATTTTTTCAAAGGAATCTTATTGTCTCTTTCAAAACAATTCATTTTTCTAACCATTTTTACCTTGAAAAATGAATGATTCTTTTTACCTCATGTTACATGTATATATTTATCCATCATCATTTCTATGAAGCTTCCCTAGGAATTTCAAAAGGTTTATTTTTAATGAAAATCCTTTTAAAAACTAATTTCAAAAAAACAAAATTAATTTCAAATGGGTTTTCAAAAAAATAATATTTTCCTCAATAATGTTTTTAAAATATCTTTTTATAATATTTCTATTCATCAATGACAACAACCCTTTATTTTACTTTACTTGGGGTATGTTGTATTGATATTATCCTTAATATTACTATAGATGGTTTATGACTAATATATCCCAGTATAGTATTCACATTCACTTCCTTGATTTATTTTTCGCCATGAAATATTCAATATCTTATGATTACTGAATTTTACCTAATTATCTATATCATTTATCATGAACAATACTATTTCCTAAACCATATAATATTTTAAATATGGTGTCTACCTTTATAGTTATTTAATTATTTTGGTAAATATTGATAATTTTGTATTCTTTATTCAACACAGTTATTTGATAAGGCACATTATTAAATCAATTTTTTGATATATGAGTAATGTTTCGGACTGGTATGGAATGGGTGGGGCTCGGTTATAGATAGTCCCTAATTCATCGGTAGTATCATGGGAAGAGTAGTTTGTCTAGCCACCTTAGATGGGTTTTTACCCAATAATTTTTAAACCTTCTTGTGAAAGGTCCAGATAGTTAAGGTATTGTGTACCTTATAAACGTGGCATCTAATAATTAACCATTTCCTTCATATTAGTTTTAGTTATTATTCATCCATGAGATTTTTCATTGATATATCTATGGATAAATTTCATTTTTTAATTATTTAGATGGCATGTGTTTTATTTTCTTACATTTCCATATTTATTTTTCCTTATCTAGTTATTTAATGGCATGTGTTTCCATTTATTAACTTGAGATATTATTTATGCGCTTTCCTTCAGTTTATTGATTATGTGGCATGTGTTTTCATTTTTTACCATTCCATGTTGACTATTATCATTTATTATTCATTTTTTCTCCTATACTGTACCCTTATAGAGAATTTAATCTCATCATTATTGTGTTTTTTTCCTTTGGAATCCAATAAGCATACTATGAAAGATATGTAGGGATTAACTATATAAAATAGATTTATCCTCTAAGTTATTTATTTTTAAAGAAGAAAAAAAATATGTTGTAATTAGTGTATTCTATTGTAATACAAGACTCGGTTATGTATCTGGATTACCAATACTTATAAACGGATCAGTCCTTGGGGGATTGATTCCTTGTAATCATACCCATTTAATTGATAGTAAACATCGGCTCCGAGCTATCTATGGTCAGTTCGTTACAGTTGGTATCAAAGGAAGTTTAGTAGAAATATTAGGAACTAGATTTAGGAAAAAATAAGTTATAAAACATAACCCTAAGGTATAATTTGAGTATTAGTATATAAGAACATAATAGAATTTTTGGTAAGGTGTATTTTATGTGGGTTCTCTAGAAATAAATCCCTAAGTGGATACTACAAGTGAATGTGGTTTCGGAAAAAATATACCTACAAGTAACAACTCAGACAAGGAGTTCTAATCATAACTTAGGATAACCTGGTACACAACAACGGGCCTTACTACACACCTGGTTTGACACTCCTAGTGGATATTCTTAGGATAATCCAATTTTTCTTTACAAACTATTATGATGAATTTGAATGAATAATGAAAATGAATAACCTATGATAAACCTAAGGTGTTTTTGATTGAAGATAAGGTGTCATGATTTAGAAATTCTATAGATGATATTATGGATAAAAATTAGACCAAAGAAAGACATGTGTTAAAATTAATAGGATGAAGTATTTATGTATTGAGGTTGTATTGAAAACTATAGTTAAAAGGATATTTAGTGATTAATATTATTTTAAGGATGTCCATCATATTTATTTTTTAAATAATATTAATATGGTTTTATAAAAGGAAAACCTGTAAGATGGGTGAAAACCAATCAAATCCATCAAGTCTTCAGGTCTTGAACCCATGACTGAAGGACAATAAGGGTTTCAAATCAACCACTGACCTATGCCATTTCTTGGTAAGTTTTTCATTTTTTTTACTTTATCAATTCAATGAAAAAATGTTAATGATGAACTAGTAATATCACTTTTGAGTATTAGAGATTAATTTATGAACCATATTGGTTTTCTAAGATATTTTAAGACAAATAGTATTACTTACCACTCTTTTATAGGTCGTACGATCCTTTAAATGTTTCTTTCAGTGCCTCAGGCATAAAAAATCCTTATTTTTAATTAATTTGTGGGAGTAAAGGAATAAATTATATTTTTATCTAAACACACAAAAAAATTGGGATTGTTACTATAAAATTGAATCCTATCATTTGAGAATATTTCATTATATTCTTAGGTAGTAATATAATTACCCAACATTTTGAAAGTTACTTAGAATAAAATTTTATCCAAATACCTTAATTTTTGTTGAATCGATGGTCTTCTAAATCATCGTAGATTAATGAATTTGAGTCCCTTAACTTTCTATAGATCATTCACTTGTTTGGGATTGATGAACTCATTTACTCGCTATAGATATTTATTATTTTACTTCAAGTTAGTATCTCTACATTTCACTAATGTTATCCTACTTAGAGACCTAGTTATACAGTAGAACATGTGACCTTTTTATTTTCCATTCTATATTTTATAGATGATGTCTTATGAACCCTTCTCATGATGTAGGATTTAAAACCTTGGAAGTATAAAAAAATATATCACCACGATCGAGTTGAAATTATGAGGATGCAATTTAAATAAGGTGGGGAGAATTTGACGCCCCAAAACTCTTAAGTAAGAACATTTTATTATATAGTGTGTATGAAACATGACACCAAGCACACAGTATAATAAAATATCTAGAAACATTATAATATATTTACTATTTAATATAAATTATATATATATTTATTCACACAACATCGAGTTATCATGTGTTACATGAAATAGTTATCATCCTCGATAACTTGTGTTACACGTAAGAGTGACTTTCCATGATAGCTTGCATTACATGCAAGACCGAGTTTTACCAAATAATAGTGTATTATTAAAAATAAATATTACTTAATATAATATGATATAACCTTTCCCTTATGTTAGCGGTTCTAAATAGTATTAACTAACTTATAAAAATTATTATTTATAAAAATATAGAATGAATTAATTGGTTACAAATTAATTATAAATTAATATAAAAAGAAATTGAATATAAAGTGAATATTTTTATAGAAAATTATTTTTATGCTAAAAAATTTTATTTACACTAATAGATTAAATTAATTAGTGAGTTATATTAATTTAATATATATATATATATATATATATATATTATTCATTCAATTATTTTTTATATTCTTCCATTATGTTTGACATGAATAAGATAAGAACAAACCCTATTTCACACGTAAAATCCTATATTTTAAGTCAATTTTACCACCTTTTATTGGGGAACCCACTTTAAATATGAATTTTGAAACTTTAATAGATTTAATATGTTAAAATAAAATTCTTATTTTAAATAGAAACATAAGATTTAGGTTGGGTTGGGTTTCAATATTTTTTGGAAATGTTTCATTTTTTAATGAACTGTGAAAATACCAAAATTTAATTCAAAACAAGTTTTTCATATAACTTTTTTATAAGGTAAAATTATAATTTCAATTTTTTTTAATTTTAATTTTATTATATTTTTAACATTTAATATAATTAAGGTGATTAGGATCAATTTATCTTTTAAATTGAATGTATAAACTTATGAAACTTTTAGATGTTTTTATTTTAAAAACTTGCATTGTCATCCTTCCTACATGATGGATTTTAAATTAATTTCTGCCACTTATGTGATTGTAATTTGAAAAAATGGATTCCATATTTGGAATAAATATAATTTATAATGTCTAATAAGGTCAAGTTATTTTTTTACCAAAAATATTAGTGACTGTAATTAAAATTAATTACAATTATTAAGGAAAAATTAAGCTTAATAAAGTATTAACATTTAACTTAGGGGCCCAAATGACCAAGACACTTTCAAACACTCATTGGTTGTCTTACTTGGGAAATTAACCTTAAATTATTATTTTTGTTTTTTTTGGTATAAATTTGTTTAGGTAAGAACATGTATACACCTAACTTATTTCGAAAATTTCCAAGTGTGTCCTTTTCCTTCCCTATAAAAGGTCACCACCTCTCCCCATTCCTCACACCTCTCAAACCACTCCAAAGAACATATTAATTTTAAAAACCACTCACTCTAACCAAAACAATACCAAAAACATAAAACACATCAATACTTAAAGAATAAGGAACAAATAGTTATGCCTAACCTAGAAACATGGATTAGTAGACCATGCTCCGAGCGATCATCAACCGTAGGAAGTTTCCTGAATTGTCCACTCAGGATACACATGGGTTGATACTCCATGAAAGCTCATAATGTATCACCTTATTACTCCAATTTTCCTCCCCTATCATCACAGACCAAACAAAATACTCAGATCTCAGACTACCCCTAGCAATTTAAGGTTGAAGATGGTCAAGGGTTCATGATGTCCTTTCTGTATCTACCTATCGAGTCCCAAAAGTCCTAATATTCATGCTACCTGACACCCCAAATAGAAAGTTACTACTATGATACCATTTTTTCATGAACCAACCTAGGTTAAACCTGATCTTGTCACCCAAGACAACCCTCAATAAGGCTTGATGGGTATTCCTGATCCCCATGGGCTGGAAACTGGTGTCAGGAATCAAAATAAAGAAATAGGGAATTATTCGGCACATAAAAAAATATAGATAAAAAATTATAAAGTAAACAAAAAAAAGATAATTAGTAGAATTGGAAATAAAATTAAACTTCACATACCTCCATGTGATCTTCTGGTTCAAAACTGACCGCTAAACCAATATCACCCCATAGTGATCGAAACTAAGAGGGAATCAATACCCAAGCTAAAAACATAAATGAAACTATATCAGTGAGTATTAAAGCACAATAGGCATGCCCAAAAAACTATTCCCAATGAATTAAACTTACATAAAAGGTACATCAATTTAATATTTGAAATAAAATATACAAAAATAGGTTTTTTACACATTTCCTTTCATAAAACAAAGCATGATTCATTTCCCTTTTTCAATTAGAAACTGGATTCTTTTTCAAGAAGAAGATGTTAGAATTTCAAAGGAGGAGGAAAAGAAGTATATTTATACTTGAAAAGGTATGAAGTAAGTGTAAAAAAAATAAAACCTTTTTCCAAAAACACTTAAAACAATTTTATAACTTTTTGAAGGAAGATACACTATACAAGGAATCAATAAAAACAAATATACAACACGGGAAATGGAAAAATATCACACAAGAGTAACCAACCAATAAATGCATCTCAATCATTTTCCATAGAAAACTAAGTGATGAAGAAAATTTGATAACCTATGAGATTTCTTGAATAATATAGAAAATACTTACATCTATATCATCCCAAAGGAATGCTTCACCTGATGACATAAACTCACCCAAATGATCGATCAAACCCTACCTAGTCTGACTGAGGGGCACTATCTTAGAGCGAAGAGTGGTCCATTCTAAGGGCCAATAGCAGGAGAGAAATTATAATCTATTATAACAATTGTTCACCAAAAATCCACTAGTTATACCAGGTTATCATATAAATAATAAAGTGGGGGTGAACCAGCCAATGCGAAACAATAAATCCATCACATATACAAGTATCACACATAAGAAAGACACACAATAGTCACCCCTGAATCACTACAAGGAACAATTTATTTTCTTTCAACTATTCGATCACAAGGGATTATATTAGTGTGGAACTCCCACAATTTTCAACATAACCAAGGCAAGATAATTAGCCAAGTAGAGTTTTCAAGACAACTAATTTTCACAAAAGTGTCAAATGGGCCTCACATGACCTTCACATGCCAAACCTTTTATCAAAGAACCAAACATATACCACATTAAAGATAGGTAATCCAATTTCAAATAGAAAGCAACACATCCTTTAAAAATTCCAAATCCACTTAGAAATCCCATTTAAGAAACCACACTTTTTCCAAGAACCAAACCCAGCTTTTCAAAAAGGTGAAAACACACCATTTAATATTTCACAACCATTTAAAAAACCCAGACCATAATTTTAGAAACCAAACACAGTTACAACACCAAAAAAATTTATAGATCAATTTAAGTAACCAAGATATATTTATAAACAAAAAACATTTTTTTTAAACCATAAACCACTTACAATGGAAAACTGGGAAATTTAGAAAACACTTATTGTGTGAAGTCAAATAAGACAATTTCATGCTGTTCTATACCCATTTCACATCAATAAATTTATATAAAAAATATATATCACTGTTTAGTATTAAAAATATGAGATAAAATCAATAAATTAATGTTTCTTAAATTTTAAGGCCAAATGCAATGGGAAACCTACCACAAACACGGAACTTTTTGACGATGACCACTCGAATCGGCCATTTCTGCATGAACGCATATGCACGTTCACTTATATGTAAGGAAACCTAGCACCAATGCATATATTTTCATGGCCAAATTTGTATATAATGAACCTTACATGTACAGTTACACATGCATATTTCCATTTACGGAACACACATAATTATTTTATATATATATACTTAATCACACATAGCCCCAATATATATATATATTCATACCACCATGTGTGAATATATATATGATGGGGGAACTTATATACATGTATTCCAACCTATAAATACCCATGAAAGTCTCTTTTGAAAATATAAATTCAAAACCACTATAGTGAGGTCCAAAACTCGAAATAAAATTACTAGAAACTCAAAGATCACAAAAATCATAAATTAAAATGTAACCAAAGTGAAGGAACTGAAGACCCTTACATGAAATTGAAGAGAAACCCATTTTCTTTACCTATAGGTAAAATAATGATGCTAAATGGTTCCAAAAACCCTAATCATAAAGAAGAAGAATGAAAAATATCAAAAAATCACTTTAGGGTTCAACCATGTTGTTTTCACAACAGGGAACAGAGGAAAAATTAAAAATTGAAGGAGAAGAATCTAGGGGAGAACTATCAGATTGGTCCATACACCAAAAAGGTAGGATGAAAGGTCACCAGAGGGAGTGAGAGGTGGTGCTGGTCATGAACAATAGAGGGGGGATTCGGTCGATGGGAGTCACACAAGAGAGGGAAGGGGAAGAAGATGGGGCTGCACGTGGAGAGGGGTAAGGGGGAACCCCTTTGGGATTTATTAAAACATAAAACCAATAATGATAATAATAATAATAATATTGATAATAATAATAATTATAATTATAATCCTAATAATAATAATAATAATATCATTATTATTATTATTATTATTGAAAAATTTTATTTTAATTTTATTTTTATATTTTTATTTTATTTTCACTTAATTTCATTGATTTATTTGATCCCAGGGCAGCCCGCATGGTTTGGTCGAATGGTCTTTCAGACCATGCACTAATAGTTTTCATCCTAATGGAGAGAAGGTACCCTCACAAGGTCTGGCTACATGATTTTAGAAACTGTGTACCAAACATGAAACATAGATATGTCATTTGAAAAACCATTTCACTCACTTGTTGCATGGTTTCCTATAACTGTTTTCAAGCCATGATCCACCAAAATAAGGGTACATGATCACTACTAGGACACATATGGTTTGGACTAAAATGTTTTCAAACCAATAACATGGGAAAACCACCCAAAGACTCTGAAACTCAAAAAAATCATTGGGAACTTGACCTAAACCATGAGAAAATGATCCAACATTAACAATAGGATAAAGATAATGATAAACTTTTGTTGGAGTGTGACATCATCCTAGGATGGTCTATGAGATAGAGATCCCATTTTTATCTCATCTAGGTTTATTTTATGAGTGTGTGTGTGTATATATATATATATTTTTTTGGGTTTTGTTTCCCTACTAATTTTGCGTGAGCTTACTATATCTATAATGTCTTCTATTTCTCCCTCTTTAGTTTTCAAGGAATCCTACTAGGTATGTAAATACTCACCCCAAAATGGGATTTTCCCGCACGTGTCATGTGTTTTACAAATGATGACCAAATCAACAGTGCTCTATGTGGAGCATAGGGATACTCAGTTTCATAGGCTGCATACAGTCATCAATATTAGATATCAGGAGTCGGGATTGCTGAGCTTTCATTTCTTCTCATTGTAGTTAGGTTGGAACTTCATTTATATCTGGGCATGTATGTTTTCCTTTACACTTTAGTTATGTTTTGTTGTATGCTAATGTATTCCCTACTATTTATTTCATGTATGGTTTATCTCTAGATTTTTTTGTGTTTACTTTATATTACAATACACTACTTCATGGAGATGGATCATTGCATGTGTTTAGGTACATTATAGTTATGTATTCTCAATGTTTGTCACTATCCCATGGCCTATGGGAGGCATTCTTTTGGTTGTGATAGCCTGTCCTTCCACAAGATTGGAGGGCCTCGATGGTTTGGGTCTTTATAATACAAAAGGATTTTATGTGTATTAGAATTATATTATAGTGAAAATATAGTTTTCGAGAGGTTATTAATAAGTTAGTGTAAAAAAATAAATTGTTATTCTAGTTAACTCAAAAGTGAAACTTGATTTATATTCTAAAATAGTTTAGGTTATTTTGGTAAATAAAGTTAATATAAATAGATACATTTATTTACCAAAATAACCTTAAATAAAATTGTAAAGAAAAATGTTTGAATGATAATGATAATGTACTTGGAAAGTGTTCAAAGTATAAAAAAATAAAATTTTAAAATTTTACGGTATGAAATAAAATATTTTCAATGCTATATTCAAAGAGTTGAACATTGGGAATATAATTATAAAGTCTCACCATTATTTAAACTATGATTATTTATAGATTTTACCCATTAAAGGAGTTTATTGGGATAATTTTATCATATATTCACATAAAAATATGGTGGGAATTACATAGAGATGTATTGAGTTTTAAAAATCCTTAAAAGTGTAGAAAACATAACACCTCTCTAATAGTCTATCATATTAGATATGATTAGATGGAAACTTATGTATAGTTTTTTTAGTATTGTTAAAGAAGTTTAATAATATAAAATATATCATGTTATACCAAATGTACTCTCTACTTTATCATTATTTCACAATAAAAATATATATTAAATAAAGTGTAATGAAAATTAACCTCTCAAGGTACCACTTTTAGTTATCTGTAATCAATGTTCATCAGAGATTATTTGATGTTATATATAAATGTTAATGTTATAATTTATAATATTTTTTCTAGAGATAATAAACATTCTTATTAGGAGAAAAATTGTGTTCTATATGACCTACCAAGTATACCGCATAGAGTATCATACACTATGTATTTAGTATACTTGGGGTGTACCTTTTATATCAAATCCTCATAACTGGGGTTTTAGAAATACCTATTATTAGAACCATTATTATTTTATACCTTTCATACACTATCCTTGAGGCTGATCTAATCAGGAGTGGTTGGGTATATTACAAATCATGATGTTGATTGAGTCTTAACCAAGATATGATTTATCCTCTCATCTGATGGGTATGAAATTTGGGCCCTTGATTGAAATATATTGAATGAGTGTATATAAATACTTATAAAAGTTACACATGACATGCTTATATATTTTTATGAGGGGCTTGTGATGTTATCTTCCACATAGATGAATGATATGTGATGTGTCCATCTATCTGGTTAGTCTATACTTAGATAATTGAGAATATATGAGTATGTTATATGGGATTAACATAATTTGTGTCTCACGGTCACTTGATGTCTTAGAAAATGGATTATATGATTATGAATACATGTATATGATATATTTGGTGGACACATGTCTGTAGATATATGTGTTTGATAGTGATAATTTCATATTCCATTATTGTTAGAGTAGTATTGAAGCGTTACTTATGGTTGTACTTTTATTAAAATTATTTATTATAAAATTCATAATTATTTTCAATTATATATAGTATCATTGGGTCACACTAAGTGATTTTGTGAATGAGAATTATGTTTTTTCTATAAAGTTTATATAAAAACTTTTAGGGATACAATAAAAGTGTTTTAGAGGATATCTAAATTAATTTTTGGTTGAATTTTTATATATTATTTCATATTTGGTAGCATGTGGTGAAAATTAATGATAGATTTATCAAAATTAGTTTTTGATATAGTTTCATGGTTTCTTATGTATGATTTTACATAAGGTGAAAGAGAACTAAGTATATTTTTTGGACCAGGATGATTTTGTGTTACTATTTTTTTTGTATCAGGTGAAGAATATGGTTAGTAGGAAATTTTTTATTTACAATGATGTTTTTTATGGTAAATAATTTTATATAGTTTTACCCAGGTGATAATACTAGGGGTATACAATTGGGGTTGTACCACCAGGTTTTACTTCCATTTTTACCTCCAAGGTGAAACTGTTGGGGTGCTACTGCCAGGTGTTACCTCCCTGTGCTACCGCCATGGTGCTTCCACAAGGTGATACCACCATGGTGATACCGTTGGGGTTCTAGTTCCAAGGTTATACTATTGGGGTACTACTAATGATTTGATACATCCCATTTCTACCTCTAGGTGCTACCATGGTTCTGCTACCATCATGTGTTACCATGGGTTTTCTATTATGGGAGATTCAACCTATTAATAAAATAGGGTGATCATGATTTTCATGGTATTTGGTGCTACCACAAATTTAAATCGGACATTAAAAGGTAATATTTTCTTATAAGGATTAAATATCATGATATTGAGTGTCATGACTCTTGAAAATGATATTTCAAATGAATTCATAAGGAATAAAAATGTAAGTGAGATCCAAGGAAACAATTCTGGTTCACTAAAGAAGGATAGAAAGAAAAAAAGTTATGTTGTACACATTTTTACACATGTGAAGATAAAGGATAATTATCTGATTTGGTCATTAAGTTAACCTTTATAAAGTTTTTTTTTGTTGCTAGTTGAAAAAATATATATAAGAATAAATCATGGAAAAAATGGTACCCTATTTTAAAAGAATTTTTTTTAGATGAATGAAATTTATATAAGCATGATTATTGATGCGATCAGTTGAATTTTTGTGTGGGAAGAAGGTGTTTCTTTTTTAATAGGAAGAAAGCCTGGATTGAAGAAAATAATATCCTTAATATATATAATTCATGTATTTCTATATATTCATGGATTTAATGTTAAATAAATTAAGGTTTTAAATAAGAGTGAAGATTTTGTGATAATTTCTTCATGAATAGATGTAACAACAATCAGTTATCGAAGTCATTTCCTATTAAAGTTATTATGATGAATATAATAATTTTTTATGGGACATTGAATTAAAATAGCTCTAAATGGTATCATAAATATTTTAATTAAAAATAATGATAAAAGACTAACCATAATGGATCATTAAAATTTTATCATATGTTTTTAAATAAATAGTTTCATGTGTGAATAGGTTGAAAAAGATGCGTTGTTGAAGAATCATTCATTACATGAAGTTTTATGCATGAAAATTAAATTGAAACCATGCTTGAGTAAGAACGGAATAAGAAGAATAATATCCTTGTACACAGGACAAATAGATTTCTTTATACTAGAGGAATACATATTTATTGTCTCTTCATCATTTTAATTTTTTATTAGTGTGGGATACAGTTGATTTGTATGATTAAATAAATAAATATACTTATAAGTGAGTTATAAGGATTTTTCCTACTTGCTATGATTCAAAGATTTTAAATTGGATTATTTAATCATGGTATTTATCAGATCATGTCGTGGAATAGATACTCACAATGAGTAGTGAACCTTGTAAACTACATGTGCTCTCTTTATGTGTGCTTGGGTTTAGTTTAACATCAAAATTCACTCAAACTAGAAGATAAAGTTGTTTTAAAAGGAAAAATATAAAATTCATATTTCACTGGTTCACTCCCCCTATCAGTGATTCCTTAATCATGAATTCCTATAATTAGTATCACGAACATGTTCCCTTCTTTGGTCTTTCACTGTTGAAGACGTTTTTCTAAATTTTTCTCTATTTTTAGATTTTCCTTAATGGGTAATTTAAATTCAATTAATATAAATTGGATTATAATGTTTTACAGGATGTATTTTGGAATATGGAATGATAGGATATTACATTGTCTCTTATCTATTAGTTATGATGTTCTGGAAGTAAAAAAGTAATGTAATTTCCCCCATGATAAAGGTGTATCCATTATGGAACAAGATAAGAGTAATTTAGAAAATTATGGTAATGATAAGAATATTATTTTATATTTTAGTTTAAAATGATAATTTCTAAAAGTTAAAGGGATAAAATCCCAAAAATACATTTAGGATAAACTTTAGAATATCTATGAAGGTAAGAAAAAAGTGAAGCATGATAATTTGTAGTTTTTGAGACTCAAGTATGAAGATATAAGAATTAATAAATATGAGACTAATGATATTTTATTCACAAGTTTCAATGGAGTTGTGATTACCATCAGAATCTATGGGGAGACGTTAAGAAGATTATGAAATTTTTGAAAAAAAAATTACGTATATTACCAGATAAATTTTATGTAAAAGCATCATATTTGGAAGAAAGAGAACCCAGTGGTATTACTATTGATGATATTTACAGTATTATAATTACTTATGAAATGATGAAATGTGATTCTATTAATAAAAAGGTGAATATGGAAAAATAAATTTCATTTAAAGCGGCCAAATTTGAGAAAGGAAAGAGGATTATCTGTGATGTTAATGAAGTAGAATAATTAAAATCAGACTCTGATGTAGATGTGAAATTATCTAAGATGATGTCCCTTATCTCAAAAAATAGGAGAAGTTTCATGAGGATTTATAGTTAAGCTACCACTTAAATAATTTAATTGTTGAGTTGTTGGACATTTTTCTACAAATTGTCTTAAAATAAAAGAAGATGAATCCAATGTAGAAAATGTTGAAAGTTTCAAAAGATTTTTAAAGAAGAAATTATCCAAGAAAAAATTATTTATTAAAATAAATTATTCTGATTCCTCTATAAATATAAATAAAAAATTTCTATCAAAATATGTGGAATGTTAAATTGGTAAAAAGGAATAAGAGGTTGATGTTGAAACTGATGCTGGTGAAAATTTTCTTACCACTAAAGTTAATGATGAATACATAACAATTGATTAAGGTAGTAACTCTATAATTGAATATGAGGAATCTAAAATATAGTTTATTATTAAGAAATAATATGTATAATTTCTTTCAAAAATTTCAAAACATGAAAAATAAAATAAGAAGTTAAATAAATATGATCAGTCTTCCAACATTGTAGGGACAACCCATGGAGAAGGAAAATATAATTTGTTTATGGAGATTTATAATTTTAAATATTTTTTTATACTGATAAGACCTTTTGTATCAATATAAAATAAGATATTAAATAATTTGAAAAGAAGTATGATCTTATTCAACTAAAACTTTTCAAAGTAGTGGAAGAAGTTATCCTTTCTGGAATTATATTTTAAAATTTTATTCAAAAAGTTATAGAATGTTCATAGATGGAATAAGAATGATAATGTAATAAAAATCCATATTATTAGGATTATATTTTAACTAAAAAGGTAGTTTATAGGTTTTATAAGATGAATAAATTAAAAGGTAACATGTTTGTTGCTAAATCTGTTGAGCCCCGAAAAATTGAAATTATGGGGTTGTCAACATTGTTTAAAAAACTTCTACTCCAAGTAACTCTTAAAATGTTGAAAAGTATACTATTTTTAAGAGATAGATCTCAAGGGGTTTACCAAAACCCTATTTCACAAAAAAAACACAATTTTGTTTATCAATAGAAAGGATAAATTCATAGACATTGTTCTCGAAAACATGGTGTTATCAAAGGTATATATGACTTTTATTGATATTTTTGACATTATGGAGTCTTTGAGCATACATCAAGGATGTGTTGGTTTAATTTACATTATCACGGTGATTGTAGAGGACTTGATAGGAATAATTGTATGGGGAGTCGGTTCACTATAAGAATAAAGATTCAAAAAACCTAGAAAATCTATTTCAAGGACTGAAAATATATTTTAATTGTTAGAAGAATCCTATGAAAGATTTGATCAACTAGGTCATCTAAAAATATAATAACAATCCATGCTTCCAATACATTAATAAAATATGCATAAGGAAAAATGTTATGAAAATTATCTTATTATTGAAGTTTTTATTAAAGCCTCAATTTATGAATTTTCATGGATATTGGATAGTGGGTTCTCATTGCATATGATATGGAACTTAAAGTTGTTGAATAATTTTGTTAAACTAATGAAAGTCTTAGTGAACATTGGAAATAATGGGTGTCACTTGATTAAAGGGATTGGTTCTACTGATATTAGAAAATAAAAAAACAAATCCCATAACACTCATTATAATGATGGGTTGAAACATAAGTTATAAAGTGTATCATGGATTTTTAAGGAAGGGGATGAGGTAATTTTAAAAAAAATATTTGTTTTTAGTAAATAGGATTGAAGATGTAAGAGTTATTACAAAAGGGAAGCAAAAAAATTGAAACTTATTTCAAATTGGTAGTAATTATAATTCGTGATATTTAAGCATGAAAGTTGAAAATGAACTCTGACATAGAAGGCTTGGTTATCTTAGAAAAAGGAATATGAGTAAGATTTATCAAATAAAAAGTTTTTGTGATGTTACTAAAATGAAGGGTGAGATTTAGTGGATTTTCGCTATATATAAGAAGGGTAATATCATTAATTCCTCACACTAAAAGGTTAATATTAAAACATCACATCGTTTGGAACTAACCCATTTAGATATTTACAGGCTCCTGATAAATAATTCAACACATGGATATAAGTATTTAATTTCCTTTATTGATGACTTTACTCACATTACATGTATTATGTTTATGAAACATAAATCAAAGGCACTAAATATGATGAATAGTTTCAAAAGAAGTGTGGAAAAAGAGTGTGGTTACTCTTTGAAAATATTTCGAATAGATAATTGTGTTGAGTACACTAATAACAACCTTAAATATTTTCTTGAAAAACATGGTATTCAATATGAACACAATTCAACATTCACATAAAAAAATGGTGCAGTTGTATGAAATAATAAATTCTTGGTTGATATAGATTAAACAATATTGATAGAAAATGATATTTTTATAAATTTTTAGAGACAATCTGTTGGAGCAGCAGTACACATTCAAAATTACTTCTTCTATCAACCAAATTTGGATATGAAACCCTATGTGATATACTAAAAAAAGACTCCAAGTTTGACGTATCTCAGTGTTTTCGGAAGCCCTTGTATCAACAATATTAAATGTAAAAAACTAGGTAAGTTTTATTTAAGAGGTACTGCTATAATATTTCTTAGTTATAATCCAAATGGAAGTGGATTTCACTGCTATAATAAGGATACATGTTGAATTATTGGTACAACTGAGGTAAATATCTGAGAATTTTTCAAGAAGGAATTTATTGATAATGAAGCTGTTTGAGGAAGTGAGGTTGCTGAAAAATCAATTGAAAACAATAAAGAAATAGTAGAAGAAGATGAAAATGTTGAAGATATATAGATTTAAGGAAAATATAAATCCATATCATGTGATTAGGAGAAATTAAATTTGATTCATTCTTGGATAATATGACAATTTCAATCTTAAAACATCATTTGAAATCAATAAAAAATAGGTATAAAATAGAATAACTCAAAGGTATGCATCTCACACTTCTCTTTTCTTTAAATTTAAACCTAAAGATGTTGAGGAAGCTTTGGATAATAAAGATTAAGTTGATTCTATGAATTAATAATTAGATCAAATTGAGAAGAATGAGACTTGGTAACTAGCTACATAAGCTAAAGATAAGAATTTGATCTGTACATAGTGTGTTTTTCAAAACAAATTAAATGAAAAAGGTGAATTGGTGAATAATAAAGAAATGTTATTGTGTAAAGGATATTCAAAAATTTAAGGATTTTAATTCGATAATACCTTTTAAATATTTTCAAGGTTTGAAACCATTCAAATTTTCCTTTTTATTGTCATACAATGGCATTACAAGATGTACCAATTTGATTTAAATCCTGTACTTCTTAGTGGATAATTATAGGAAGAGATTTACATTGAGAAACCATGTGGCTTTATTAGTAGAGAAGATCAAAAATCAATTTTTAGGTTAAATAAGGCTTTATAAGGGCTAAAATAAGATCAAAGATCATGGTATTATTATATTTAAACCTTCTTAAAGAGGTTTAATTTTATAAAGGGAAGAGTGTACCACAATAACTACATTAAAGAAGACATAGAGGTATCTCTCCTTGTCATTTTTTATGTTCATGAGTACATATTTTTTGGAAATGATAAATATATGTTTCAAAAATTTGTTAAATAAATAAATGATTTGTTTTAAATGTCTGTGTTTATAGATATAGGGTGCTTTATTGATCTAAAAATCTCTCAAGACAATGATCCCATTTTTATTTCTCAAGATATGTATTAAAATGAACTTTTTAAATGATTCGGTATGGAGGATACAAAATCAGTTTACACACTAATTTCAATAGGAACAATTTTTTCCAAAGATAAATAGGTAAAAGAAGTTAATCAAAGGTTGTTTAGAAATATGATTGGTAGTTTGTTATATCTTATAGCTTTAAGACCAAATATTCTATATGTTGTCAAGCTATGTTCCATATATAAAAGTTATAAGGACCCATCATTAAGCACTACATAATACTGAGTTAGATCAATAATTAATATTGATGATATTTTAGGTTTAGAGTTTTGGAGAATTAGGTCATAACTATTACATAACAATTCAAATATTACAAAGTATAATATTATACTCACTGTCAATTTTTTCACAAAATAAAACTCTTTAAAATAAAACATGAATTATTTTCTTGATAAAAATCTTCTTGAATACTTCCTTTCTCTTACTCATCCTTATACCCTATGAAAACATTTTTAAAACATGGAATGAGCACAAAAATCTCTGTAAGGGATATAAAATAAGGAAATAAAAATGTTAGTCCATGAATACTTATAAACCCATGAAATCATACTTTTCACACATAAAATACAAGCTCTTTAATATACCATATGAAATCATAAGATTCCTAAAAAACTCATAGAAATCATAAATCATAAAGGTAACTTGTGGAATCTGTGTCATACTTACATTTTATATTTCACAGCTATATAGAGAGTAGCCTTCATTGTTACATTTGGAATACACATCGTATTATATTCCCTAAATATCATAGGAGAAACCCAATTGTTTAACTCTATCTCATTACCCAATGCAATAGAGAGATATCATGGGCTCACCTACACTTGGTTTATCATGGAACCACCCACATACATAAACAATTCCAAATTACCATGACATAATCAAAACACATAAAACATGTATAAAGAAAAAATAACATTTCCACATTACAATAAAAAATACCATTCCAAGATATTGATAAAATAAAATCATTTTCAAAACCATTTTCAATACCAGAATACTGGAAAATTCAATATGATATTTATTTTACTTATAAAAATTTTATGGGTTATAGAGGAAATCAAATATAAAATAATGGTCATGGAGGTGGAAAATTCATTGTCGCTACGTACGTTAAAAAACATTCTTTTTGTTGTTTAGTAAAATGTTTTATAGAAAAATATTTCTTTAAAAAAAACTTTCAAAGAAATTAAAATCCAAAGGGGTTTATTATACACCGTATAAAATAATTTGTTTTATATTATCAAAATATGCCTCAATGAAAGGATATTTAGTAAAAGTCCCCTTACCTTTAGTCTAAATCATCGTGTACGTTATTTATATTTGTGAATAATAAACATAGGTTCATTTCTACTTGATTGATAACTTTTTTCAAGTTTATTATTCCCTTTATATCACTTATTACCTTGTTATAACAATTAGTTATTTATTTTAGTTCATGTCGGATGTTTTGTCGATATTAGGTTCATGAGTGAAAAATGAACATGGTATGATGTCACTAGTCCATGTGGTCATAATTATATCATCTCCATAATATAAAAAATTACATAAATATATTATATATTAATTATAAAATTATTTATAATAATCATTTAATATAAACTAAAAACACTATTTATAGAGACGGTAGGCCATACATACGCATGAACGCTATTTTTGTTTTTCCTATCATATTGAAAGAACGAAATTAAATGAAATGTATGTAAATATATATAATATAATTACAATATCATTAATATTTATTTTATATCATATATTTTTACCAAAACAATACTTAATACATTCTATATGATGTGGGAATGAATCATATCATTTTGAGGAGGTGGTAGTCCATATGTCCCCAAATGAAGTTATCATATAACCATAATATGGAATTCATGAAGGAATGATTAATATAACATTTACAGAATATTAAATAGGTTATAATATACATATGAAAATATTATTTTACCATAAAAATAGTTTTAAGACCATCCATGAAGGTTTTAATGTAAAAAAGAATGAATACATTATTCACAGAGGCGATTAACCGACATAACTTGGACAATAATTTTGTTTCTTTTAATAAGTGGAGGTGAGAAATGAAATGGAAACAAGGTATTAAATTATAAAAATAAAAATCCATTATATACATTATTCTAGAGTAATGATTCATTTATGGATTAATGAGGTGAAGATAAATTATAAAAATGAAATAAATTAATAGAGATACTTTGAGAAAATTAACTCTTGAATATCCCATCCTTGATAGAACCTTGAGAACCAGGGATTTGGTCTTTTGGTGAGACCATCAGCACTTTTATTTGGATAGAGTGATTAGGAGTGGTTTGGGAATATATTTTATGATCCACAAGGCTTTTTGGTTTGAAATTGGGAGTTTAGAATTGTTATTTATACTTGAGGGGAGGTAGGTTCAAGTGATTAATTTTTTGATTATTTTATTTTAAAATAAAACCATATATATGTGGAATTAAATTACAAGACATTGGATTTTAGGTACAATTTTATATTATGGTTATGTTCTATACACACCTCAAAACCCATTTAAATTTTTTAGTTTTTAGGTATGTTAAGATTTTAACTTTTAAATTCAACCCTTGTTAAAAAATTACTTTTACTACGGAAAATAATTTTTTTACCATGGAAACTTTTTTATAACTAAAACATTAAATTAAAGTTAAAAATTAATTTGGAAATTATAATTCCAAATATGTAATCCATTTTACCCAATTCAATTCATATAATTGGTAAATTTATATTTAAAATTAATTCAATAGATAAAACTAAAAAGTGGGTTTTTAAAGTGAAACGTTCAAAAGATTGAAATATTTTTATATATAATATCAAGTTGAAATTGATTCCAATGACCAACATTGGATTAAATGATAAAACAATTATCTAAATATACTTCAAAACTTATTAAAATTATCTTCTAATAAATAGAAATAAATTAGACAAAAAACCAGTTTTGAATTAAAACACAGTATTTTTCACTATTCATTAAAAAATGAATTTTGTCAGAGAAATACCAAAACATTATCTATACTAAATTTTTATGTCCCTATTCCAAATAAGAAGTTTATTTTTTCAAATATAACATATTAATTTTTCAAAACTATATTTAAAATGGGTTTTCTATCAAAAGAAGGTAAAACTACCTTTTAAAAATATTAGAGCATTAGACAAAAAATTGGATTTATTCTAATTTTATGCCCATAAAATTTATTGGAAGAAGGAAAAACATTAAATAAACATGTGTAAACATAATATAGTTAGTTATGTTAATTCCCACCAATACAATGTCTATGTGTTATCTACCATTTAAAATAATAATATTAATAATGTATTATTTTTTGTTATAACTAAGTCTTGCATGAAACATAAGATTTTGGAGAAACCTGTTGTTGCGTGTCGAGTACGCTATTAAACATAGCATCCCTCTTAATGTAAAATTATTATATAATTCATAAATATTAATAGATATTAAAATATCTAATTCTATAATTACCTAGGATGTTACATCTTTCCCCCCTTTATGAAATTTCATCCTTGCAATTTTATTCACTTATCAAATAAGTGGGTGTATTTTCCCTTCATGAAATTTTCAGATTCCCATGTTTCCTCTTCAAACATATAGTTTTTTCACAAAACCATAACCTGATGAATCACCTTATTTTGCAACACTTTCTCTCTATGGTCAAGAATATGGACTGGTTGTTCCTCATAAGATAGATTATCTTCCAACTGAAATACTTCTAGATTCAAAACATGATATTGATCTGACATAAACTTTTCGAACATTGAAACATGAAAAAAATTGTGTAACTTGGATAAACTTGGAGGTTGTGCCACTCAGTATTTAATTAATCTAAATTTCTATATGATTTCATCGGTTCCAATGAACCATGGATTCACCTTCCCTTTCTTACCAATACAAAACACACTTTTGCATGGAGAAGATTTGAGAAAGATATGATCACCTACCTCAAATGAAATATCCTTCTTATGGTTATCCACATAAATTTTATTCCTTCTTTGAGCTATCCTCATGGGTTTCTGAATCAACTAAACTTTTTCTGCCATATCTTTTATCAATTATTGTCCCATCAACTTCCTTTCATCTACTTCATCCCAAAAATCTAGAATTTGATTCTAATTTCCAAGTAATTCTATAAATGGTTTCATATATATATTTGAATGAAAAATATTATTATAAGAAAACTCTACAAAAGAAATATGTTGATCCCAACATCCTCGGTAATCCATTGAACATGCTCATAGCATATCCTCCAATGTCTAAATTGTTCATTCTAACTTCCCATATTATTAAGGATGAAAATTTTCACTGAAATTTAATTCAATACCCAATGGTTTTTGAAGTCCTTAATAAAAGTTATAAATTAACTTGTGATCATGATTAGATAAAATAGTGAGAGGAACTCAATATAACCTGACTATCTCATTATGATATAGACAATAAATTTTATCTAGAAAGTATCTCGTATAGGAATAAAATGATTAGATTTAGTTAATCAATCAATAATAACGCAAATCATATTGTTACATTGAGAAGTGTTTGGTAATATTAATACAAAATCCATGGATATATTCTACCATTTCCACTCTGGCACTAGAAAATCCTGAAGCATCCCCTTTGGAAACTGCCGCTCTACTTTAACCTACAAAAAAGTTAAACACTTCATAGTAAAGTCAAAAATATCTCTTTTCATTCCATTCCACCAATAATACTCCCAAAGGTCTTTATACATATTATTACAACCAGGATGAACTAATAATGGAGAACTATGAGCTTCAAATAACAAATCTTTCTTCAAATGTGAATCACAAGTCACAAATAATCTCTTTATAAATCTCAAAATAAAATATTTATCAATATTAAATTCTGGTAACTTACACTTTTGAACCAATTCTACCTTTTTCTGCAACTTACAATATTTCTTCTACACTTTCTTAATTCTTTATGATAGATATAATTTCACTGATACCTAAAACAAAAAATTGGTACTTTCTGCCCCAAAAAAATCCAAGATAATCTTAATCAAACCATTAACCAAAGTATCATGTTCCAATGGTAGCATGGTTAATGTACTATTACATTTCCAACTCAAAGAATTGGCCACATTGTTTTCTTTTCCAATATGGTAATGAATTGTGCATTAATAATATTTTATTTGTTCCAACCATCTTCTCTGTCTTATGATAAATTATTTTTGAGAGAATATATACTTCAAAAAAAATTGGTCAGAATATATTTCACATTTTATTCCATATAGATGATGCCTATAAATTTTTAAAGAAAAAACTACATTATCTTATTGCAAACCATGTGTAGGGTAATTTAACTCATTCGTTTTCAACTAATGTGAAGCATACGAAATTACTTGATCATTCTACATTAGCACACAACCAAGTCCTTTTAATGAAGAATCATTGTAGATAAAAAATTCACTATTTCTGGAAGGCAGTTCCAAAACTAGATCATTCTCCAATATTATTTTCAATTCCTACAAATAATCATCACATTCTTTTTTCCAGAGGAACTTAACACCCTTTCAAGTTATCTTAGTCAGTGGGATAGATAACAATGAAATTTTTTTAAAAAAAACTTCTAATAATAGCCTGTTAAACCCAAAAAACTATAAATATCAGTTATATTTGTGGGTCTTGGCCATTCTTAAACAAATTTCATTTTAATAGGATCAATAGTTATTCCATCTTTAGAAACAATGTGACCAAGTAAAGAAATTTTATGCAAGCAAAATTCACTCTTTATAAATTTTCCATATAATTTATTTTCTTTTATAGTTTGAAAAATAACCCTTAGATGACTTTAATTCTCCATTTTACATTTTGAATATATCAAAATTTCATCAATAAAAACAACCAAAAAACTTATCCAAGAACTCATTGAATATTCTATTCATAAGATCCAGGAATATAGCAGGTGAATTAGTTAACCCAAAATACATAACCACAAATTCATAATGGATATATCTAGTATGAAACATGGTCTTCAGAATGTCTACTTTTTTTACTTTTAAACTGATGGTACCCTGACCTCAATTCAACCTTAAGAAATTATTTTTCTCCCTAGATATGATCAAACAAATCATATATATGATGAAATGGATACATTATCTTAAATATTATGTTATTAAAGGATATATAATCAATCCAAAGTCTCATTGAACCATATTTCTTTTTAACAAACAAGACATGAACACCCTAAGGTGATTTACTAGGTTGAATGAAACCATTATCTAATAACTCATGAAATTTCTTCTTTAACTCTAAAAGTTCAATTTGATCTATTTGATAATGGGGTTTTGAAACTGGATTACTGTTAGGAACTAAGTCAATAGTAAATTAAACTTCTAAATAAGGTATAATACCAGGAAACTCATAAGAAAAAACATAAAGGTACTTATTTACCACTGGCACATCATTAATCTAATAGTTCCTTTGTTTCCAAAAATATTTTAAAGATAACATTAATTAAATTCTTTTAATAGTTCCTCAGCTTCTAAGTATGTTATTAATGGTAAGATTTCATTCTGGTACACAAACTGAAAGTTTTTTCTGAAAAGAAACTTCTTTATCTCTATAATCAGTCTTATCATGGTATAGAGAAATCCAATCCATACACAAAATAACAACAAACTATACTATGGGAAAAAGTCTTGTTGGTATATTCTTTCCACAGAAAATGATAGGAATATTCTTATAATTTCTTTTTTCCTTAACATTTCCCCCAAAAGTTTTTACCATAGGTTATGGATTCATTTTTTGAGGTGGAATTTCCAATTTACTTGAAAATTTATGATAAATGAAAGAATGTGTAGACAATAATGCAATCAATACATTGGAATAATCTCAATAAAAAAATGTGCATTATGTGACAACATTTTATGTCCCAACATCTACTAATGTAGTTTTAAAGGACTTCACTACACCTTTATGCTTATAGTCTGGCTGCTTACCATCATTCAAATTTTTCATTAGACAGTCGTTTACATAACAACCCATATCATTACATTTAAAACAATTTTCTGATTGTAAATAATTTTTTTTTTTAACATTACCTTGATATTTTTCAATGTAGTTATGATCCTTATGTCCTATTTTTCTACATCAAAATCACTTACTAGAATTCAAAAGTCATTCACCAGTTTTCTTTTTACCACAATTTTCACAAATTTTAAACTTAATTTTCTTACCATTAGACTTTTCTGATGAATTATTCCCTTTCTATCTCCACTTCAACCTATTTTGTTGTTTTCTAAGAACACATGATCATTAGAAAACTTCATTTCCACCTTCTCTGCACATCGAATAAGTTTTTCATAACATTTGAACTCACGAGAAGCTAATGCCCTTCGATATTTTTGGTTTTAATCCTGAGTAAAAATGATTGATTTTACTATAAATATCCAGGATGAAATTTGGATCATACCTTGCCAGTTGATGGAATTTTTATTCCTATGATGCCACTGAATCTGCATCTTGCCTCAATTATCAAAAAACTCATCCTAAGTCGAACCTCCTTAGATAAATATTTCTCCAAAAACATATTTATGAATTTCTCCCACTCAAGATCATAAACCTACTCAATTTCTATTCTATTATTAATAATAGATGACTACTGATTGGATTCACCTTGAAAATGGTAAAAAACAAGGCTAACCTTTTGATTGTATGAATACCCCATGACATAGAAAATATTTTCTAGTGATTTAATCCTCCCTTAAGCTAGAACGTGGTTAGATGATCCTCTGAATGATGGGGCATTTTGCCTCATGAAATGATCCACTACTAACAAGTTCATATGTGGTTGATATGGATGATCCCTTGCAAGGATACAACCACCATTGATTTCCTGAGTCAACTGCTCTATCACTACAACAAATTGTTCAGTTCCGATTTCGACCATCTCAGGTTGCTTCTTTGGAAGGTTATTTTCCTTTGGATGTCATCTCAACATAGCCACCATGTTTCTTGTGTAGAAAAACATTCTGAATAAAAATATCTTAGATAAATAAACTTGGTAATCTTAAAATTTTATATAATTTAAATTTTATAATAAAGTAAAAAATCATTTATGGAGATTCTATTAACAATAGAATAACCCCTAATGTTATCTAAACCAACCTCCCATACCAAATATAAGGCCAAAAACTTAAACATTACATAATATTTAGTTAAATAAAGAATTCACATTAATGATATTTTCAAGTTTAGATTTTTAAAAAATTAGTCCATAACTATTACATAACAATTCAAATATTACAAAGTATACTCTTATAGTCAATATCCATTTTTTCCCAAAATAAAATTCATTAAAATAAAACATGAATTCTTTTCCTCATAAAAATATTATTGACTTATTAATTTATTTTACTCATCCTTATACCCTATGAAAACATTTTAAAAACATGGGAATATCCCAAAAAATCTCACTAAGGGATATAAATGAAGGAAGAAAATGTTAGTCTATAAATACTTATAAACCCGTGAAATCATAGTTTTCACCAGTAAAACATAATCACTTTAACATACCTTCTGAAATCATAAGATTCATGAAAAACTCATATAAATCATAAATAATAAATATAACTTGTGGAATCCATATCATAATTACATTGTAGCTTTCAAATCTACATAGGGAGTAACCTTCATGGTAACATTTATAATACCCAACATAGTATATTCCTTAAATCTCTTAGGAAAAACCCAACTGTTTAACCCTATCTCATTACCCAATGCATTGTAGATCTATCAAAGGCTCGTCCACCCTCAATTTACAATGTAACCACCCATATACATAAACGATTCCCAAGAACCATGAAATAATCATAACACATAAAACATGCATAAAGGAAAAATAACATTTTAACATTATAATCGGAAAATACCATTTCAAGATATTGATAAAATAAATTCATTATAAAAACCATTTTCAATACCAAAATACCTAAAAATGGAATATGGTATTTATTTTACTTTTAAAAATATTATGGCTTATAGAGGAAGACAAATATCAAATAATGGTCATGATGGTGGAAAAGTCAATATCAACGTGTACATTCAAAAACATTCATTTTTTGGTTTAGTAAAACACCTCGTAGAAAAAGATTTATTTTAAAAAAAATAAAAAAAAAAATTAAATGAAAATATTTTTATTATACACCTTATAAAATAACGTGGTGTATATTATTAAAATATTCCCCAATTAAAGAAGATTGAAACGAAGTCCCCTACCTTGAGTCTGAATAGTCTCATACATTCTTTATCTTCCTGAATAATAAAATTAGTTTAATTTATACTTGATTTAGAACCTTTTTCTAGTTTATTATTACCTTTATATTACTGATTACCATGTTATAATAATTACTTATTTATTTAAGTTCATGTCGGATGTTTTGTCTATATTCGGTTCTTGATTAGAAAATGAACATGGTATGATGTAACTAGTCCACGTGGTCATATGTCCATAATATCCAGAATATAAAACATGATATAAATATCTTATATTCTCATTATATAATTATTTATAATAATCTTTTAAGATAAACTAAAAACACCGTTAATGGAGATAATAGGTCATATATGCGCATGAATGCTATTTTCATTTTTTCTATCGTACTGAAAGAATAAAATTAAATGAAATGTATGTAAATATATATAATATAATTATAGTATAATTAATATTTTTATTATATCATATATTTATAAAAAACAATCCTTAATATATTCCATATGATTTGTGAACAAATCATGTTATTTTTAAGAGGCGGTAGTCCACACATCCCCAGATGAAGTTATCATATAACCACAATATGGAAATCAGGAAGGTATTTTTAACATAACATTAATAGAATATTTAATAGGTTATAATATACATATTAAAATATTATTTTTTTCAAAAAACTAGTTTTAATACCATCCATAAAGGCAGTAATGAAAAAAGAATTAAAACATTGTTCACATAGGTGATTAACCAGCATAACTTGGACAACAATTGTGTTTCTTTGAATAAGAGGAGGTGAGAAATGAAATGGACATGAGATATTCAATTATAAACCTAAAAAACCAGTATATACTTGATTCTTGAATAATAATTCATTTATTTATAAAGGATATGAGGATAAATTAAAAAAATAAAAAAAAATATAGGTACTTTTAGAAAATTACCTCTTGAATATCACCTCCTTGAAAGACACTTGAGGAACTTAGATTTGGTCTTTTAGTGAGACCATAAGCACTTGGAAGTGGGTAGAATGAGGAGTAGAGGTTTAGGTTGATATTTTATGAGCTCAAGGCTTTTTGAGTATAAATGGGGAGGTAAGATTTTCTATTTATACATGAGGAGAGGTGGGTTCAAGTGATTAATTTATTAATTATTTTATATTAAAATCTCACCACATAGAGGTGGTATTAAATTATATGACATTGGATTAAAATTAATATTTTATAGGATGGTTAGGGTATAACCAAAGCTCAACTACCCTTAAAATTTTGTATTTTTTAGGTATGTTAAGCTTTTAACTTTTAACTTCAACCCATGTAAAAATTTTGCTTTTACTACGGTGAATAATTCTTTGCAACGGTAACTTTTTTATTCCTTAAAAATAAAATTAGCCTTAAAACCTAATTTGGAACATATGATTCCAAATATGTAATCCATTTTACCTATTTTAATTCACATTATTTGAAAAATCATATTTTAAATTAATTATGCAAACAAAACTGAAAAATGGGTTTTAAAAGTGAAACGTTCAAAAGATTGAAATATTTTTATACATAATATAAATTTAAAATTGATTCCAATGAGAAATATTGGATTAAATGATAAAACAATTATCTGAATATACCTTAAAACCTATTAAAATGAACTTATAAAAATATAAATAAAATATATGAAGAACCAATTTTGAATTAAAACACAATATATTCATTATTCATTAAAATATAAATTTTGTTAGAAAAATACCAAAACATTATCCAAAATAAATTTATATGTCCCTATTTCAAATAATAAGTTTATTTTTTCAAATATAACTTATTAATGTACCAAAAAATATATTTAAAATGGGTTCTCTATTAAAAGGTGTTAAAACTACCTTTTAAAAATATCAGAGATTTTATGCCGAAAATTGAATATATTCTTATTTTAAGACCATACAAATTATTGGAAGAATGTAAAAAAAATTAATAAACATTTTTAAACATAATATAATTATTTATATTCATTCCTACCAATACAACAGTTAGGTGTTAACTACCATTTAAAATAATAATATTAATAATATATTATTTTTTTGTATAACTAAGTCTTGTGTGCAACATAAGATTTCCGAGAAAACCGTTGTTACGTGTTGAATATGATATTGGAAATAGCATCCCTATTAAGGTAAATTTGATATTTAATTAATAAATATTAATATATATTAAAAATTCTTATTCTATAATTTCCTGGGATGTTTTAAAATTGCTCCAAAATAATCCCATTTTATTACGGGAAAAGGGACTATAAGGTATATAAAGGGTATAATAGATTTTGGATTGAAATATAAAAATAAAGAAAATTTGGATATATTTGGTTATACTGATGTAGATTGGGTAGGTTGTACTAATGATATAAAATCCACATGTTGTGGAGTTTTCTTTCTTAGTAATTTGTGTCACTAGTACCAAATTCATTTTTTCCAACATGTTTTTCACAACAATTATTTATGATTGATATGGTAAATAAAACAAGGATATTTTTCATGTCAGTTCTTCAATAAATGAAGTGTAAAATCGTTTTTTTACAATGGTTATTAAATAACCAACATGAAAAATAAAGGACATTTATTTTCCATGTTGGTTTCTCAATAACCAATGTGAAAAGAGTGGTTTTTCATGTTAGTTATTTAATAAAAAATGTGAAACATCTTATTTTCCATGTCAATTATCGAATAAGTGTCTTGGGAAAGCTTTATAATTTTCATCGGGTGTTGGGATTTTTTATTCTTTTTTCATTCTATCACATGAAAAACTTTAGTTTTGTCTTGTGTGGTGAACCCCAAACCTTAAAATTTTCCATCTATGTCCTCAAATCCATTTACTATTTGATTCTTGGCCTCAAATATCTCATTTCATCAATCCATTTCCTTAAATATTTTTCATTTTAAATCCTTCGCCACATTTCATCCACCATCACCCATCATCGACCACTGCATGCACATTATTCTCATTCAGGTTTCCTTCTCGATCATTTTATTTCCTATTTCCATTTATTCTTTTTATTTATTTTTTTCATGTGATGAACCAAACTTGATTCCCTCATGAATCGGTACCTGGCCCAAACCATCACATAATTGAAGGGACTTTCTATTCTCTACAGGTTGGTGACTAGATCCTAGGCATAAAAAAATAATATGGATTTATTTCTCCAAAACTAAAGTAGAAAACATGGAATACATAAACATAGTAGATTGAAATAACAAAATTCATAACAAAAAATATTCCATAACTGAAAGAAAGCAGAAAAAGAGATACAAATCAAAGGTATCTAAACAAACTACAAGGAATGAGTCTATGAGAAAAAGATAAAACTATAATGATAAATAAAATCTCTATGTGATAACATGGGAAAACTCCCACCATAAAACCACCAACTACCCAAACACATCTGACTAAAACCATGCCACATCAATGTGTCACCTTTCCTTTCCATACATTAAAAGACATAACGAGTTCTAAATATCATCAAAGGGGTGTATAGGGTGTGAGATAAAAAGGCTTAGTAGGATCCCACATTGGTGATCCATATAAATTCTCTACACTCTAATCAGAACAAGCATACCATTAAAGATAATATTCTTTTATAATTAGTTAAATAGTTTTTTTTATCAAAGTCATGGTAAAGTATTTCCTCTTTTCCACAGTTTTAAATAATCCAGGTAAAAAAGTTTAAAATCATGTCACATATATCACAACAGTTCAAATCATGTATTGGGTATCATAAAAAATCCAAAATAGTATAAAACAAAAGCATGGGTAACATCATGCCAAGGATCATAATAGGTCAGGATAGTTATAACACCCCAACCTAGATATGGGAAATCATGTGTATCAAGTATCTAGATATATGCATCAAATATAAAGATAAGAGTAACACTTCAACAAATGAACCTCCTAACAGGTCTAACAAGTCCCTTAAACAATAGGCTTTGGGAGCGGAGTAACACCCCATGAGTGAACCCCCCAACGGTATCAACATATGAAGCCTATTGCCACACCTTTCACCTAAGTACCCAATGATCCCCATGTGCTACATTTTTTCAAACCAATTCATCAAATCTATTCTTTGAAAAACAATTTCATAAATTTGTTTCATAAAGATTTTAAAATAAATTTTATTTTACCAAAACAATGGGAAAACCATATTTTCTCCAAAAATATCATTTGCACACACATGAAAATCAATAAATCAATTAAATATGCCATTTTATTTATAATAAAATTTATCAAAACCAGAGAAATCAAGGTTCATCCAACACTAGATAGATATGAAACCACCAACATCAATCTCGAGTTACACACACCTAAAATTGGATTCACTAACATGGAATAATGAAAAGACAACAACGTAGGTCTTAGAATTAAACCTTACATTTCAGAATCTATTCAAAAAAATCAAAATTGTTGGTAAAGAAGCTGAAATAACACATACCTCATGGAGATCTCACACCAAACCCCAACCAAAATTAATGTTAGCCTCCAGAGGAAGATCACATAGTTAATCTAGAAATAATTAAGAATAATTAACACTTCATGAATAAAGGATCTGAAAATGTATATCAATGACATTTTTATGACCAATGACAATGAATAATAAAACATATCACTTAAAAAAGACATAGTGCAGCCACAATGAAGATAAATCACTGAATGAAATGATCTTAATGGATAAGACATATCAAATTCACCTGGGAGAGATCCTAGGTTTCAAGAGAGTATCATGAACATCAAATGAAAAAGAATCATAAATGTAGTTCATAAAAACATATATGTCATTCAAATTTAATGATGATAATCCTAGGTTTACAGTATGAAATCCATGAAAGTAATATACACTAAAAACGTTTCAACTTGGTAAAAATTTACCGATAGAACTTTTCATGAAATGAGCCAGTTTCATGGTGCATAAATTTTTCACGCCTTGTACCAGTTCACGTCATCATCTTGGGGAAGAATTAACATCATGAATCCAATTCATGACATGAAAATTCCCTGCATTAAAATTATATAGAAACATTTAGAAAATCCCCTTGGGTCAACCCAGACCCAAAAGGACATCCTCTTAAGCCTTTTCACATTTATACATGGACTCTATTAATTCAAAAAAGCATACATCCATGAACATTAAGTCATTTTCCCCAAAAAAACTCTCTTTATCCTCAAAAACGTAAAAATGCACCTAAAAGAGAGGGAAATGAAAAGAGAGATTATAAATACCTAAAATAACGTAATGGAATGTTATAAACTCCCCACGATTAGACATTACATACCTGGGAAGTCATTTAGAATAATGGTGTTCAGGAAGAGGTGAGGCCACTACTCCCTCATCGGTGAATCATGCTCCCAAGTATTGTGAGAATATGATCTATGTCTCCATAATACTTTTAATAATGGAATTGACTTCCCATGAAATAATTTCACCTTAAAGTAAATGATCTCCATTTTTTTCTCTAAAAAAGATGCATCTATCTCCAACTTGATTTTTTCCCAATTTAGAATGTGATAGGGATTATGATGGTACATCTTGAGATGGGATATGTGGTAAAAATCATGAATAAAAATAAAATAAATTGGAAATTCCAACCTATAAGAAACCTTACCAAGACACTCAATAACCTCAAATGGTTTACCATATCTCAAAGACAACATTTTCTATTTTCCAGTCCAATAATGACCCAAAAAAGAATAAGAATTAAAGGAAACCCAACCGCCAACAAAAAACTCCAAAAGATGATGTCAATGCTCTACATATTATTTTTTCTGACTCTGAGTTGTAACTCGATGTTGTTGTATATCTTGAAACCTCACTGACGTCTCTTGAATGAGACTTGATCCTACCAAAGAGGCCTCACCCACCTCTTCCAAACAAAGAGGTGGCAAGCATGGTAGACCATACAAAGCCTCAATGGGATTCATTATGACCAAAGACTGATAAATATTGTTATAAGAAAACTCAACTAGTCCTAGATGGATATCCCATGATCCATAAAAATATAAGACATAGGAATAAAGCATATCCTCTAAGACCTGGCTAGCATGCTCCATTTGACCGTCTGTCTGTCGATGGTAAGTTGTACTCGACCTAACCTGATTCCCCATTTCCTCTTGGAGAATCTTTTAGAACTACAACCTAAACCTAGAGTCTCTATCTGAAATAATGGAATAGGTGACCTCATCAAACATCCTAATATCCTATACAAACATCTTACCTAGATCTTCAACTTTATTGGGGCCCCTAATCAAAATGAAATGAGTCGAATTTATTAACTAATCAATCACCACTAAGATAATGTTCCTCACCCGGGGAGCCTATGGTAATACAAAAAAAATTTATGGACACCTCATCCCATTTCCAAAACATCACCAGAAAAGGCTATAGAAAACTAAGAGGTGTCAGATGCTCTACCTTACATGTTGGTAGGTGTAACAATGGAACACATAATTTGAAATCTCTTGTTTCATACCCATTAACCAGAATTGTCACCTCATGTCATAATACATCTTCATAGTGTATATATGATTAAAACATGAATTATTATCAAAGTAAAAAAATTCTCTCATCATAGATGTTGGGATGAAAAACTGGTCTCCAAAGTGGATAATACCATCTAAAGGGAGAATAAAACCTGAAATAGTATCCCCACAATATAGTTTTTTCTTGATTTTATCTAAACTCATCATTCCGCTACTAAGAATACAAAATAGAATCAAAGAGAGATGATGAAAACTAAACACCAGTACAAACCTAGCCTAAAACGTCCTCCTAACATCTGGATGCAACTGAGTGAAGAGTACCATAAGGTTTTACTCCTATGATTCCAAAATAAATGATAGTGGTACTTATCGGATGGTAGAATCTATAATGAATTTACCTTTCCCTAATGTGTAGATGATGTTGAATTCAATCATCTATAGTTATTACACCAACCGTCTCGGTCTAAGATTAAATTATTTCTACGAAAATATATAGCTCAAACTTTTATGATCTGAAAAGACTATGAACCTTTCAAAAAAAAGATAGTGTCACCGACACTTAAGGGAAAGCATAACTATAGTAATCTTGAAGTCATGAGTGGGTTAATTTTTCTCATGTGGTCAAAATTAGAGATATTTATTCCATTATATGATCATCTAGTATACGCACACAACCCAAACCAGCACCGAAAGAATAACATAAAACCACATACTCTTTATTGGGTTCATGTAAGATCATAATAGGATTTGATGTCAGAAATCTTTTTTGTTCATAAAAATAAGACTGAAACTTTGCATCCCATGTGAATTTTATCCATTTTCTTGTAAGAGTTTTCAAAGGTGACATCATATTTGAGAAATATTTAAAAAACTATCAATAGTATCTCACAAGGATAAGAAAGCTTTAAATATAAAAGATGTTTCATGGATCCTCCCCTGAACATACAGCCTTCACCTTCTTAGGATCAAATGATAATCCACAATCATAAATAGTGTGTACTAATAAATTTACATCTTAGATCCAGAAACTGCATTTTCAAATCTTTCTATACAAATGGTGACTCCATAGGATTTCCATAACCAAACTCAAAGGGTACTCATGCTCGTGCACAAATATTGAATAAACCAAAATATCATCCACAAACACTAAAAAAATATAGATACTCGTGGAATATATAGTTCATAAAATCCCTGAAAACTATAAGAGTTTTAGTTAGACCAAAAGTAATCAAAAGATATTCTTAATTCCCATACCTTTTCATGAAATTAAAATTTGGTATATAAGACTTGGAAACTCTGAAATAATGATAAACTGACTGAAGAATGATCCTTGAAAACCAATTTTCCCCATTAACTAATCAAAAAAATAATCCACATGGGGAAAAGGATGAATATTCATAACCATTACCCAATTAAACTTCTGATAGTCCACACACAATTCAAGTGAACCATAATCCTTATTATCAAAGATCATTGGGGCTACCCAAGGAAAAACACAAGGGTGGAAAAAAAATTCCATCAGATCATCCAACCGAATCTTGATATCTTTCATCTCTTCTAGTTCTAAACTATATAAGGGTATCAAGATCGGTTTCATTCTTGGAACCAGATCAATCATGAACTCTAACTCCCTCTCTAGAATAATACTAGATAATTCATCTTAAAACCATCAAGAAATTAAAAAATAACAGCATAAATATTAAATTAGAAGAAAATATATCAGTATAAACTACTAGAGTAGACAAAAAAAACCCTGATATCTAGGTGGAAATGTATTATATGACAAGACCATGGATCCCACTCTCTAATAAAAACCCCCAAGATCACCCATAATCTATAAGAAATGAGACATAGAAATGATAAAAAACAACCTTGGAACAATGAGAGATAATCCAATCCATTTAGATTATAACATCAAATAGATCTTTATTAAGAATTTGGAAATCCCAGACTAACTAAGAATCATCTATCGATGGAGAAAAGGGACACTAAAACCCCTAATATTTTCTCTTTCCAAGAGGTGTCACTAACTCCATAACAAAGGGAATGAGTTATATTTGAATTTTATGAATATCCAGAAGACAGATTGATATAAATAAGTGTGAGACATCATAGTTAAATAAATAAGTCTCTATAGAATATGTAATAAAGATGTTATCTCTCACTATCACTAAACCCATCTCAACCTCTAACGGAAACTCATCTATTGTTTGAAGGTGCTTCACTCCTGAGGCATATGCACGGATCCCTATAGACTTTAAAGCATTTGACTACAAAATAGTAGCCTTTGGATTCAATGATCCACGACCATAATAAGGAATATACATAGATCAATTGAAATTTTTTTAGATGGCCATAGTATCCACAACTGTTACACATCTTATCAAGTACGGAACAAGAACGTCAGATGTGCCCAACCATTCCACACTGATAGAAACTCAAGGTCACACTAATGGTTTTAATTGAAGGTGAAGAGGAGGCCCATTGCTGAGAACTATCATAACCACTCTTGTGATGATCATGTTACATCATCTTCCTCCCATATACACCATTAAAGTTACCACTAGGTGGAATAAAATTGTCAGAATAACCTTTCATATCAAATCCATACCTTCTATAATCTTCCCATCAACTATCTCTTCATATGTATAAATCTTTAGTATAAATATATACAATCATATATATGATAAACAACTATACAGGTACTTTTGAGCCTTAAACTGGTAATTATTTACTACCTTTGAAGCAAAAAGAACCAGCTCCAATAACTGATTTGTGTATACTGACATTGAATACTCTATCTCCTACAAGGAGAGAAACTTTAGAGTCTTTTCCATCATTACTGACTTAGTAAAAAACTACTGAAAGAAGTCATTATTGAATCCCTTACAATCTAATACCATATTTATATCCTCTTTCACCATGGAATCCCAATATCTCCTCCTGGGACCATCTAGTATGAATGTCGGGTACTTCACCTTGAAATCCTTAGGTGTACTCAGGAATTCAAAGTCCTTATTGATATTTTCCAAAAATTCCTCCAGCACTTGAGGTCCATTCTTACCCTTCAATGATGGCGGATTCTCAAGTAATAACTCTAATGATCTATCCTTTTCTCTTGCAACTCTTTGTTGTACCTCAATAATTGTGTTATAGACATGTAGTACATTTTCTACTACAACACAAACTACCCGCATGATAGCTTAGATAATATACTAATCTAAAAGGAATATTTTCTTACGGGGCATCCGCTGCACCCTCCTATGGAACCTTTTGAATACATATTAGATGCATATCACTATGAACCAAAAATAGAATAAGTAATCAAATTATTGTAAAATAGGATTTCATACCAAAAAAACATAAATAAAAAACTAATATAAAATTAAGACCTCAAAGAATGAGACATATATCCCAACATCCCATGGTAATTTGAGTCTCCTCAAAACAAGATTTGTGCAGGAACTTACCCCAACTTACATCTCAAGTCCCAAAAATTCAATCTCTAGTCTACCAACTTCCAATAACTGATCACAACTATGCTTTGATACCGAACTGTGACAAGCTGACATGAAGACCCTCATGAACCAACAAATGACATACCCAAAGTTCATTCTTGATCCCCTCATGCTGGAAACTATCACACAGGTATAAAAATAAGAATAGAGAAAAATTTCACCCAACCTAAAGTAAACAACATATATATACATAGCAGAGAGAAACAATGGAAGAGATAATAGTAAATAAGTCATAACTGAAAGGAAATGGCAGAAGCGATACAGCTCAAAGGTAGCTCAACAAACTCCAAGGTATGATCCCAAAAAAAAATGAAAAAAGGGAAATGGGAAATAGCTACTCCATATGATAATGTGGGAAAACTCCCACCATCACACCACTAGTTACCTAGACATAGCTGACTGAAACCTCGCCGCCCCACTATGGGGCATTGCCTTTCTCTGCATAGAAAGACATAACAAGTTCTATGCACTAATGAAGGGGTTTATATTTTTTGAGATAAATAGTCATATTAGAATCCCACCAAATTATTTAATATCAAAACTTTATACAACAATCAGAATATGCTCAACTTTAAAGAAGATGAGGCACTATAATTAGTAAACAGGTTTTGTATCAAAATAATGGTAAAATATTTCCCCTTCTTCCACAATTCCAAATAATATAGGTAAAATATTTTCAAAGAATATATCATATATCAAATAAATTCAAATCTTGCATTAGGTATCATAACAAGTCCAAAATAGTATAAACCAAAAGCACATGTAACATCACACTAAGGATCCTAATGGTTCGGGCTATCTAGAAAACTCATACCCAAAAAAATATAATCACACACATCAAGTGTCTAGATATGTGAATTGAATCTAAAGATTTTAGGAACACCCCAACAAATGAGATTCCCAATAGGTCTAACAAGTCCCTAGAATAATGGGCATATGGCATAGAGGAACACCCAATGAGTGACACCATTGACAATGTCAATGAAAAATCCCTATTACCACACCATCCACCAAGGTTCCCAAGTCTTCCCAAGTGCTAAATTTAAAAAAAATCATCAAAAACATGATTTGAGACCCATTTCATAAATCCATTTCACAATGATTTGAAAATACATTTTGTTTTACCAAAATAAGGGGAAAAGTATATTTTCTCAAAAATACCCATTTGTACACACACTCAAATAAATTAATAAATCATGCCATTTTATTTATAAAACAATTTATCAAAAGTAGAGGAATAATGTTTCATCCAAAATATTCTAGATATAGAACCACCTACCTCAATCTCAGGTCGCACTCACTCACAATGGGATCCACTAGCACAAAAGAACATAAAGACAACAACGGAGGCCCTAGAATCAATACTTACATCACAGAATCAATTAAATAATAAAAATGGTCGAAAAATAATATGAAAAAACACATAAATTAAGGAACTCATACATTACACCACAACCAACATGATGGTCAGCCTCCGGAGTAATATCACATAATGGATCTAGAAAGGATGAAGAAGAATCAACCCCACATGATAAATAGATCTGAAAACATTGAGCAATAACTCTGCTATAACTAATGACAATGAATAAGTAGAAATTTCACTTACCTAAAGAGATTCATCACAACCACAATGAAAAAGAATCACCAAAAAATGATATGGAAGGAGTATAGATCTCCAAAATTTCCCGAGAGATATTATAGGTTTTAAGGGAGGTGCTTTCACATCTAATGAAAAAGAATTATATATATAGTGTATAACAACCTAGAGGCCACACACATTCACTAAATGAATCAGATGTTCATGTTATGAAATCCAGGAAAGGTATATACACTGAAAAAGGTATCACCTCAGTGAAAAAAAACCTTAATCAACCCATTCATGATGTGATCTAATTTCATAGTATATAAATTTTCCATGCTTTGTACCAATTCATGTCATCATCCTGCAGATGGTTTCACATCATGTAACCAGTTCATGAGGTCAAAATTACGAACTGGAAGATTCTATAGAAATTTTTATATAAATACACCAGGTCAACCAAGACCCTAAAGGGAATCCTCTTATTCCTCATTTACATTTATACCCATACTCTATTAATTCAAATATTAATACAACCCCAAACATTAATTTATTTTCCTCATAAAATTAACTTTATCCTCAAAAGGCCCAAAATTAACCCAAACAAAGAGGGCAATGAAAAGAGATATTAGAAATACTTGAAATAAGGTAAAAGGATTTAACATTCCATTTTTGTGCATTAAAGGTATTTGTATTTTTTTCAGTTCTAATTTTCTATTGATGTTTCTTTATATTTGAGTTGGCATCCACCACCATGTGTTGCCCACTATCACCCATCATCATAATCTACTTTAACAATTTTATCATTGGTGTCACCTCTTCAATTTCCTCAGTTATGATTTTAACATACATTTTTTGTTTATTATTTCCATTTTCCATGCATCATATGTAGTTTAAGTTATATTTTTTATTTTAATATTCTATTTATGTCACTTTATATTTTAATTGTCATCCACTGTTACTATCCACTATCACTCATCATCGATTATCACTTTCACATTCCTCCCATATGTGTTTCCTTCTTAATTTTCTCTATTATGATATCAATTTACATTTTTTGTTTATTTTTTCAATTTTATGTGCATCCAAGGTATTTTAATTTGGATTTTTTGTTTCAATTTTCAATTGATGTTTCTTTATCATCACTATATATATTTGATGTTCTAATTACTACCACATATTAAGAATTTATTAGTTGAAAAATGATGGTTTTTAGTTTAAGGTTTTTTTATTTTTTCTTAAATAATGATAATTTAATATGTTCAAAGATAAATATTTCTTATCAAATATGTTATATTTTTTTGTGAGATAATTCATTGTATTTTTTTATTATTATTTATAAAAGTAAATTTAAAATTAAATTTGAAAATATAATAAATTATTTTCAATTTATGTTATTTTTTAAAGATAATAATGAGTTGAATGTGGATTACTAAACTTCAAACAAGTTATGAATATGAAGAAGGTTTCGATGCTTTTTTGTAATTTTTGAAAAGAAAATCTCCAAAAAATGACATGTTTTTATTTCTATTTCTGAAATGTTTAAATATGGGAAAGATTAAAAGTATAGATATCAAAGATTATTTAATTTTTAATGTTTTAATCTGAGTTATAGCCCTTGGATTGGGCATGGTGAAACTGGGTATAAATCTAGATCCATTATTTCAATATTATAATTAAGATCAAATTAAATAAACAATTCATCATATTTAAATAGAGTAAATTAAGAAATAATAGAAAATTGAGCATCTATATGGTGATACTGAAAAACTATTGTATCCGAGTTATATGAAATTTATGGTTTTATCGATGCTGTTAAGATTAATTAGCATAAAATAAAAAAAATGGATAGAGTGATAAAAAAATTTAGAGTTTCTACAACTTTTGAAATACATAATTCTAAAAGACAATAATATTCTATATTCACATTTTAAAGTTAAGAAAATATTATTTCCAATGGTTTTGGGGTATAAGAAAATACTTGTGTTCCCAAATTACTATGTGCTATATATAAAGGAATACAAATGTCTATCAGAGTTTCCTAAATGTGGGACATCACAGAATAAGTTGAAAGAAAAATCACAGGCTAATTTAGCAGTTATAGAGACTCCTATCAATTCATTTTGGTATATTCCTATAATTACTTATTTGAAACATTTATTTTCAAATTCAAATGATTAAAAATGGTTAATTTTTTGTACATATTAGCATATGTGTGATAAGAAATTGCATCATCTGACTGATTGTCCATGGTGGAAGAAAATTGATCAACAGATTCCTACATTCATAAATGAAGTTATAAATGTCATACATAGACTCTAAATAGATATAATGAATCCATATCAATTCCTTAGTGGAAAAAATAGTTCATGAACTTTTTTATTGGTAATTTGAAACTTATCTCCTAAATTTTTTATAAAGAAAAAATATGTCATGTTAAGTTTAATGATCTCTGGACCAAAAAATCCTGGAAATGATATTGATGTTTTCTTATCATCATTAATTGATGATTTTAAAATTTTATGTGAGGAGTGTATTAGGTTGTGAAATTATTATAAAATGGGACATCTTCAACTATATTAAATGACCATATTTACTATAAATAACTTCCCAATATATGAAAATTTTTCTAAATATAGTGTTAAGGGGGAAAACATGTCCAATTTGTGAACAACATGATTTATATTGTCAAGTGAAACATGGTAAGAAATAGTATAAATAGGTTATTGGGGTTTTGAATATGGATCACTCCTGTCGAAAATTAAAAAAGTCATTAAATAGATCATAAGAATTTAATATTTCTCTAAAACATTTCTCCATTGATCAGTATTTTTAGTGGATAAAAATCATCGATGTGACATTCAGAAAGGCACAAAAAATTAGAAATGATAAAAATATTTGGAATAAACTGACAATATTTATGTCATACTATATTGGAGATATCATGAGTTAAAATATAACATTGATCTCGTGCATATGGATAATAATATCTATGATGTCTTGATTGGAATATTTTTAGATATTAGAGGAAATAATAAATATGGGTTGAATGAAAGATCATACTTACTCTCGATGTTAATGAGTTTGGAGTTAGATTATACTCCTCATGCAAGGAAAATATACCTACCTCTGTATTTTTTTTCTTTATCAAAGAGGAAAAAAAATTGAATTTTTTAGTGTCTCTATGTTATCAAAGATCAATAGGCTTATTCTTAAAATGTAAAAAAGTTATGTCAGAAATTGATTTAAAGTTGATAGGTCTAAAATATCATTATGGTCAAGTCATGATGCAACAACTTCTACCAGTTTCATTGTATGGAATATTTCTCATTTATGTTAAAATAACTATCATGAAGGGGTGATATTTTTTCAGTTCAATTTATAACAAGATGATTGATACGAGTGCTTTTAATAAATTAGGTAATAAAGTAGTCTCTATACTTTGACAATTAGAAATGTATTTTCCTCTATGTTTTTTGATACCATGGTGGATTTAATCGTTCACTTGGTTCAATAAATAATTCTTTGTGGTCCTATATATATTTATTAGATATATACTTTTGAAAGGTATATGAATATTTTGAAGGGGTATGTTAAGAATCCATATCAAATTGAAGCCTCCATTTTTTAGAATTATATTTATGAGGAGGTTGTGAAGTTTTCCACAAGATACTTGTCTATAATAGACCACATAAATTTGCCTACATCTTAGCATAAATTATTCTATTATGAGGGAAAGGGGATCTGTGGCTTGAAAGTAAAATTTTTGACAGGTGAATACATAAGGAATGTATATTTATACATATTGAATAACATAGATGATGTTAAATGATATATAACACCTCATGTTAATTTGTTAAAGAAATTATATACAGAGAAGAAAGATATGTGGAATTTTAATGAGTATAACAAAACTTTTTTCCCATGGTTAAAAGAGACCATTATTGGTATATCAAATACATTAGAAAAATTAATATGGTTAGTAGGTGGACCAAGTTTAAATTTGATAACATGGTCTGGATATGACATTAATGGCTATATATTTCATATGAAAGATCAAGACAACAATAGTGCGTTTCATAATAGTAGTGTATTGGTGTTCAGAGAATCAATTCATTTTTCAAGTGCCAAAGAAAAAAACCCAATATCTATATCAAGTGTATATTATGAGGTCATTAAATAAATACTGGAGGTTGATTAAAATAAATTTCAAGTTTTAGTGTTTAACTATAAATGGGTTATTAGTAACAATAATGTCAAACATGATGAATTCAAAATTACACTACTTAAACTGAAAAGATTGGAATACACCACTGATTCCTTTTTCATGGAAACACATGAAAAAAAAAATTATGTTCTTGATCAATCCGATATGAAATGTTCTATCATTTTAAAAGGAAAAAACAATATATCGGTGAGGAAAAACTTGACAAAGATATTGATTTATGTGATATACCTACTTCTAATATTAATAGATAATATTAATGAACACAACATATAAATGGTTTGTGTCATATTGGAAGATCATGAGGAATGAATTTGGGAAAAAAATGATTGAGTAATTTTCTATTATTACAGGTAACATAAATTTATTTCAAGTCTAATTTTAAAAAAAAAATTAAAAATGTTATATATATTAGTTTTATTTTCTTTATTAAAACACATATTATAACTAATAAGTAAATGTTTTTATTGATATCAGTTTAGTTTTGTTTAGTTTACCAGGTTTACCCTTACTTAACTTATCTAGCTGTTGATTTTGTGAAAAAACAAATAATTTTAAAATAATATATTAAATAAAATTAAATAAATTTTATAAATTCAAAGAATATTCTTTTTTGGGTAAAAATGGTGTAATATGTTGGAGCATTTTTACTACTCATACATCATTTTTGGATTTTTTTTTCATTCATTTAGGTCATATCATCTCTCATTAACATTGTTAATATTTTATTTACATAATTTAATGAAAATTAATAAAAATGTGTTTAATTTAGTTTACTTTTTATTGGATCATTTTTCATTTTTTTATTTACTTTTATATATAATAGTAAGATTTTTATATACGTGTACAATTTATTTTTTATTCAAATGCCATTTCATGATTTTTAATCAGTCATTAATGTCATTTCATATCTCATTAACATTGTTACCATTTTAGTTAACTATAAAAAATTTGAATAAAAATGTGCTTAGTTTAGTTTAATTTTTTTTTATCATTTTTTTCATTTTTTATTTACATTTGTATGAAATAGTTGTATTTTTTTATGTTGTATTGATTTTTTTACTTTTATTTATAGTAAAATGATATATCAAACATCTAATATAATGCATACTTCTAGGGAGGATAGTACACATACTTTTGGGTAGGATCGTACACATACTAATGTTGATGAGCCTCATCATCCTTATACACATGATCCATTTACTTCTAAGGGGGTGAAAAGGAGTTTGGTGGTTGATAAACGTGGTGGAAAAAAATTTCCAAAATTATCAATTCCCTATAGTTGGGACCGGAGGATACGAGTTTAATTTGATGATAATGATATTCTTATGGGTCCAAATTCAAAATAATTCAAGACTTTAATTAAAGTGCAGCGAAAATTAAAAGCTAGTATTTTGATTTCTAATTGGAGAAGTGTTAATAAAATGAAAATATCTTAATTACATGACACAATTTTGGAAATATCATTTATTATTATTTTAATTCATCATGAAATGTTTATACTAATATAGGTTTTCCCCCTTCTTATCAGATGATGTATGATTTACCTGATATTGGTGGAGTCAAAAAGAAGTGTTTATCATTGGATTCTAGGAGATGGAGGGATTTTAAATCAACCCTCACTTTCGATTTCATTTTTGGGAATAGTCAATATCAAAATCCCTATGATATAAATCCATTTCTAGATATAGATACATGGAATCTATTTTGTTGATAGTAGGTGATAAGAATCATTTTTGGTAAGTACAATATTAGCTTGTAAATTTTTTTTATATTAATGATTTCTTTATTATTAATTTATAGAAAGTGAAGAGGTGTCATCAAGAGATCCAATGTAGAAATGTATACCCTCATAATTTATCTCATGGAAGTTATATGTTATTGGAAGAAAAAATGATAGATGAAATTTTTAAAAAAAAATGAGAGATGATTCTTCAGACTCGGTAGAGGTTGAACCTCCTTCCACCCTATATAGACTTGAAAAATGGAAGAGGTATCACATAAGAAAAAATGGAAAATATCTTATAGAATAATTTAGTGTTGTAGATAAGAAGGTCATATGAAGTTTTATTTATTTATTTAAGTTTAATAAATTATTTATATATTTTGATTCACTATTGATTTTTTCAAATATTTTATATATGAATCCATTGAGGTGAAGAGAACACAAGGGAACTTCATATATGAGGGTAAGAATGATATTTTATCTAATACAATAGGAAATCTCGAACACCCAGGCCGTGTATGTGGATACCCGGCAGGTGTATCAGTAAAAAAAGGGTTTCCTCATTCTGATTCTTCTTTAATGGAGGAATTTTATAAAAGAAAAATAGAATCTTTAGAAGACACAATTCAGGATATTCATTAGATGATAGAGTATAGTATTAATACTTCAGTATAGTCGATGTTTACTGACATACAAAGACAGTTTTAGGATACCAATCCCACTCCTCCACCTCTTCCTACATATCTCACTCCTCCACCTCTGCCAACTTATCCAAATCATACACTTCCTCCTCTACAAATTCCCATTTATTGTGACTTATATGCTGATGATCCCCAGTATCATATTGTCACATATGGGATGAAATATTATATTGGTTATACCATTTATCATCAATAGATAGATATAGAGATTCTTAGGGTCAATATATAGGATATTATAGATAGATCATCAAAAATACCATTTCCTATAGATGAGGTTAGTATATTACGAAAAAGTATTGGCCATTTTTTAGTTTATCCATCTAGACATGTTCAAAAAATTACCATTTAGGTATGTTGATATTATATTCTTTATTTCATATTGCAACTAAGTTTTTTTAACATTTTAATTTATATTTATTTATTTATTTATTTTACAGGAATACTTTAAAGGTAAAGACATAGTGTATAAAAAATAATAAATAGAGGCTATTATGAATTTAGTTACAACTTCTTATAGTTTTTATTGATTATCAACATATTAAAATTTGTTTTTGGAAGCTTATAAAATTATAATGGAAAGATAAAATTTATGGGTGTTCAATTAAAGTATTTTCCATTTAATTCAATTAACATATATCTTTCAATTGTTTTAATTTATTGAAACTTTATACTTATGTTTTTTTGTATTAGGTATATTTATAAAATTTGTATGCATCATGATATGACAGTAGTATATGGATTTATGGAAAAAAAGTTTATTTTAGAAATAGTGAGGATAATGAATGATAGATAAAGAACAATTTATATTGCTAAAGGGCTTAAAAAGAATGCAATTATTTAGTATTTGATTCTTTCTTATCTTCATGAGTATAAAACATATATGTCCTAAAGTGTTATATATCTCTTAATATAATGAAAAATCACATTATATTTTTTTATATTAGTGTCCATTCGAGGTTGGGTGTTTTTTGAAAGAGATTATACACTTTTATTTCTATGCTCTATCCATGGTGAAGTGAGAGAAAATTTTAAGAATGTATTGAAAATGTAAGTTTGAATATTTTAATAATTGTATATATTATAATGACATTTAGATTTACTTCATACATATTGTATTCAAATAGCTTATGGCATTACTTTAGAGTGACAATAAGAAAGTTGAGCACAAAGATTAAATATGTAAAGAAAAAGGCAAATTTTCTTTTACAATTACTACATTTTGGTTTAAGTACTCGAAATGTAATTTTGAATTGAAAATTTATTTTTAAATAGAAGTGTCATGAATAATGAGTAATGGAATTTGGATAATATTTTCTTATATTTATGTTTGAAATAATTTCAACTAGGACTATTGTAATTTTTTAGAAGGATAGATTTTTTTATAAAAATTTTCATTCATATGTCATTCATATTATTTAAGATTTTGTTAAATTATTTCTTTTTATTAAGTATTTTTTTATAACCCTTGACCTTATACTATAAAATATCTAAAACCCTAAAATATTGGAAGGAAAAATTATTTAACATGTCTGGTTGAGTTTTAGTTTATTTGTAATATACTTTGAAAAGTTTAATGTTCAACTTGTGAATTCTTGTGCTACTGGTATTTTTATATTTTACTATTTTTCTACTACTATTTCTTTATTGTTGTTTTTTTATTATTTCTTTGTACTATTGGTAAGCATTAATTAATTGAATTTTATTTTTAAAAAAAAATATTTTTCACATCGGTTACGAAATAACCAATGTAACAATTTTAAAAAGAGGATTTATCACATTAGTTATTTTAATAAAATTAACATGATAAAAGGTTTTTTATGTAGATTATATAAAAATAACTTGAAAACCCATGAATCATGGACCTTTTCCTAAATATTTTTATATAATGGATGTGAAAACCCATGAATGATAGAATATTTCTGTTTTTTTATGAAAAATTAACTTGATTATGTATTTTAAATATCGTTTTTATGAAAATTGAATTTAAAAATAAATACTCAACTATTTTTTTCATAACCAATGTGGAAACCATCCTCTAAAATTTATTTATAATGATTTTTATAATTAATTATTGATAAAAATTTATTTACAATTTCATATGCAATAACATGGCATTGTAACAGACATTAAAAACCAAAACAACCAACATGAAAAACCATTTTCTACACTTTTGTGTGAGTTCTAGAACAAAAAGAAGTGATGTTCTGTAACATTAGGCACTAATTAAGAAAAATATATGGTTGCAACCTATTTTATAGATCAGGTGATATAGATGAAAACTTAGTTGGAATATCTGAATATGGGTGTAAAGATTCCACTTCTTCTTGGATGTGATAATTAGAGTGTACTATGTTTTTCAAAGAACCTGGTTCATCATTCTAGAAGTAAGAACATTAATTTTAAATATCATGTAATCAAGGATATTTTAGATAGAAATTAATTGAATATGGAGCTTAATCTAAAAAATAGTATATTATTGATATATTCACTAATCCATTATCAAAAGTTGAATTCAAAAATCTAAGGTTGAAGTTGGGTATTCAACATCACCCTGTACAAGGATAAGGTATGTCTATTATTTCCCCTCTCTATTATTTTATTTAGATGATGTTTTCTAAGGGAGAAAAAATGACAACATAATTTATCCATTTATATGTATTTAACTATATATATAAAATATTTATGGGGGGTTTTAAAAGGGGTAAGCTATGATTTTTATTTGTGTGAAATATTTTAGCAGTTTTTTGAAGTGGTTATAGGAGTTTATTCTGATCATGTGTAGTTTGGAGTCTTTGAAGAAGTGTAATAACGTTTTTTAAATCAATAATTATGGACAACATGGAATTTTTGTTTAATTATTTGTCCTTCCTACACTGATTACACTCACATAGGCTTGGAATTGGTGGATAGTGATCCATTTATTTTGTTTTAAAGCTTTAGTGTCTTATGTTCCTTGGCTATAAATAATATCCAAATGGGGGAATTTTTGGGACCAAGAGGCTTTTATATTATTGTTTGTTTTTTGTATTAGGTGAAGAAGCTGTTTAACATGTAATAGTTTGTTTATGATAATGTTTAATTTTATTATCACAACTTTTGTGATGTTTCTTACCAGGTGATACCACTAGGTGATACAAACATGGTGGTATATTTGGGGTGTTACCATAAGGTGTTACCACCAAGTGATACATCTATGGTTCTTTCACCAAGGTGCTACCATTGGGGTGATACCAGTGAGGTGATACCACTAGGTTTAACCATAGGTCTTCTATCATTGAGTGATATCAAGGTTGTTCTACCATGTGAGATGTGATAACTTGATTAAAAATATATAAACTGTGAATGACATGATATTTGGTGATAACATGAATTTAAATATGGTGTTGAAAAGTCAACTTTTCTTCTGAGGATTAAATATTAAAATATAGAGTATCATTATTCTTGTAAACTAATCTATTAAATAAAGTTATAAATATGAAGAAAGTAACTGAGATCTAGGGAAACTATTTTGGTGCACTAAAGAAATGGTGGAAAGAAAAAAAAGGTATTTTGTAAACATTTGTACACACATGAAGAAAAAGGATAGCTAGATGATTGGACATGAATTTTTCCACCATAAAGAGGTATTCAGTGTTGGTTGAAATCATTCTAGAAGAATACATCATGGAAATATTTAGAATTTTCTTAAAGTAAGTTTCTCAATATTACATGCATGCATATATGCATGATTATTGAATGTGATGAGTTATTCTTTTTCATGTAAAGTAAGTGGTTCAATTTTAAGAAGAAAATGACAAGGTTGAATTTAGTGTGATCCCATATCTAAATCATGTGTGTATGTATACATATTCATAGATTTAAAGTTAAATAAATGTAGGTCTTGAAGTGTGATGATTCTATGTTAATTTATTCATGAATTGATGTAGTTAAAAATAGTTATGGAAGTTGTTCTCCATGGATGTTATTGAAATGAACAGATCTGATTTTTTCTTGGAATTTGAATTCAAATAAAATTTAACAATATAATAAATATTTGAATTAATAATAAATATAAAATTTTAACAAACATGGATAGTTAAATTATTATCATATGTTTTCATATATATTTTTTGATTTTAAAATAGGTTGATAAAGAGGTGTTTTTGAAGAAGAACAAGTAGATTCATGAAATTTTGTGCATTCAAATCAAAGTGAATCCATGTCTGAGTAGGAAGTGAAGAAGAAGAAGAAGAATATATCAGCACACTGTGAAAATAGATAATTATCTATAGGAGGAAAACAAATATTTTGTATCTTTATCATTTGAATTTTATATTAGTGTAGGATGAACTTGATGTATAGGGTGAAAAAAATAGTCAAAAAATTTGTAATTGAGTTCTAAGGATTTTACCTGCTCACTAAGATTCACAATGTTTTTAGTGGATTTTATGATCATGGGTTTTATTAAATCATTCCATGGAATATCAATTCATTTTGAGTAATAAACCTTGTAAATCGATCATTCTCTCTGTGTGTGTTCTTATGTTTGGTTTAACATGCAAATTCACTCTAACCAATGGTGAAGGTTGTTTTAAATGAAAAAAAATAAAATTATTGAATCACTTATTCACCCTCTAATCAATGTTTCCTTAATCCTTTGTTCCTAAATATATGAGGATTTTAGTGTATGTGATACTTTGATGTAAATATGCACATAAAATCTATAAAAGATATATTATTTTAGAACACATCATGGTCTATTCTACATTAGACCATGTCATAGTGAAATTCACTATATCATGGTGTTGTGCATGGAATTTTACATATATACATGGTAACATATAGTCCAGAATTATTCTCCCTTCATAATATATCATAATCATTTGACTATCATATGATGATAATTTAGAGGATCCTTAATAATGGAACAAGAAAGTTCTTAATGAGTTACACAATTCATTATTCATGATCATATATTAAAAATGGTTTGAAACCATCATAATTATTAATAAAATGTTATAAAATGGTTTTAGTATTTAGGAGTCTCTTTGGTATATATAAGCAGTTCAATACCATGATATGGAATATTTGTGTGTGTGTGGGTCCATAATAGAGTCACCTTAGGTAATGCAGTATTTATATATCTCATTTTATGCGATAATTTTCACTAAGTTCTAGTATACTTTATCTTAAAGGATGTCTTTACTAATAATTGGGATATTTTCTTAGCCTTTTGATTCCCTAACAGGAAGAAACTTATTGGTTACTTCTTAGTAATCACTTTCACGATTATCTGGAAGGGATAATATTGGCTAAATCATCAAATAATAAGGTTTGTAATTATTCATTTATTTATTTTAATCTAATATTAATTGAATATCCAATGTATTTAATAATTTTTGGTTGATGTTTTCCACTATTATTGTATAAGTGGTATCCCCTCAAAAGTAAATTACTTTTATCATCATAGACCTATAAAATAAATATAAACAAGTTAAAGTATATGATTTATTCCATTAAATCATAAAATGAAAGGGTGATTTGATTTTCCACATCCTAAAAGAGATCAAAAATATATCATAAGAACTAATTCCTTGTAAATTAATAAAAAAATGGGTTTCCACCCATAAAAACTTTATTTAAAGACTTTTATCTAGACATTGCATGACCATATCAAGTACTAAAAAAATAAAAGAAGTTATTCAATTTGAATCACAAAATGGTCTAAGTTGAGATTCTTTTATATGGACAAGTATTCTTCCTTAATCTAAAATAATTATTACTCTTATATGAGGTGAAAATTTTTCCACTTACATAGGACCAATCCATCATTTTTTAGTTAATACCAAAAATTATAATATTAATCCATGAAATAAAAAAACTTTATGGACCTATCTTTTCTCCCTGTTGAAACATTATTTTACAAAATCCACTATCATTTAAAAAAACCATATTTTATCTCTATTTTCATTAATTTATCCATTTTTTTATCTTCCTTATAGTAGTTTCTTCTTCCCTTTCATCAATGGAAGCAAGGTCATTAGATTTCAAATGATTGTTCTTACTCAGAATTTATTCTTCTTCACCAAATTTTTCATCACCCAATGAATATTGAACTTCACTAGCTCCTCACAAACTCTAAAATAAAATTAAAAACTTTGAATATAAATTAAGACCCTTTTTATTTCTAAAAAACTTCTTTCCATGTATAAGGGGTTATTTCTCTTCATCTATATCAAGAATAAGAAAAATCACAAGAAAATAAAATTTATCCACTTTTACAAAAAAATGATAAAAAAACACTTGGATAGATTTCCATTGTATCCTATAATAAAATTGGAACCTTGGTAGGATTTATCTCCTCTAAGTCCAATATTCTGAATGTTGAAAACGAAAAGATTTTAACACTCACACCTAAACAACACAAATACCTTATAAACTAAAAAGATCCAATATTAATGTGAATTTAAAAACTAACCAAATATCATTGCTTCTTTGGTAGTATATTATACACAGTAGATAAAAACTATCCCTTAAGATTTATTGTGTAAAAATCCCCAAGTTTTATCTTATTTGAAACTAACTACTTCTTGAAATTTTAATAATTTGTTATGTCTTCTAATGCTTCTGTAAAAGGGATATTAATATGAGGTCTCTTAAAAATTTCCATATGATTACTCCATTTTTCCTCATTTCTTCCGCATTTCATCATTTTTGGGAATGTTAGTGGTGGTTTTTAAGGAATTGAGTCTTCTTATCTAACTTTATTTGTCTTCTCATTTTTTTTCTTTTTCACTTTTTCTCTTAGCTTTTCTACTACTGTGGGTGATATCCTTTATCTCTTCACATAGATTAATCTCAAGGTCACCTAGTAATGATCCTCCTTCCCTCTACTTGAGATAAATTATAATTTTTAAAACTCGATGACTATATTATTTTGGGAACCAAATTGTTTCCTTGAATTATATCCAAGCCCCTTGATTACATCATCTGTTGTTACCATACATTTTGATAAATTTCCTCCAATGAACTTAATTGACATTGAAGTGATGGACCTCGTTATGTTGAAAACCCAGTGACACTACTCTCTATTAACATCCATGATTTTATTATATAATCTATCCCTAAAAATAAATTTTTTGATTAAAATAAATATACTTTGAATCTTTGGAGCATGTATCTTTCCTTTATTTCATGAGAAAAATCACCATAGAAATAATTATTGATATAAACTTTCTCATTCAATTAGAATTCACCATGATGATCCTTTTTATTATTATAATTTATTGTCATTATAATGATAAATAGAACTATACATATAATCCAACAAGTCATAAATCCCTCCAATTCACTTTTTAATCAATGATACTCTAGTGGAATCATCAATGAAAAAAATATTCCTTTAATATAAATCATTGTAAAAACACATCCATAAAGAAACTTATCTTGTCTATGATGTGGTCACTTTTTAAAAATTTATATAAACTTATCCCATAAAACATAAAGTGACTCTGGTTCAAATCATTTGAAATTTAATATATTCAAGTAGATTATCATAGTTTTATATGGGGGAATCCTATTAATAAGTGAATTTATATCTAATAAAATATTGTTTAAGAATTTAGTGCTAAGATTTGGATCCATTATTTTTTTTATCATGATGAAAATATTAATAAGATTATACTTACCACATCTACAAAAACATCATCAATTGACAAGAATTTTAAGTAAACGTTCCATGTGTGTGTTTAAATCTTCATGTGGTGGCCTAGTAAATTGAATTAAATTTTAGATCACTTATATTATTGTTGTATTTATCTAAAAAAATAGTAACCTGGGGAACTAAAATACTTATTCATACCCCTACACTTTAATTTGATTTATACTCCACTGATGTTCTTTTCCTCAATAATCCTCTTTTTATGGCTTTGTTTACTTCAAGAACCCAATTAAATCTATCCATGTTTTCTCATTTCCTATGTTTCCTCAAGGTCTTTTCAATAATAGGATCATACATGAGAAGTTTATCGCTTTTTTAGGAACAATATTCTGAGTTTAGTACTCATACATCAAGAATATATAACATAAAAATAACTACATGAGAACATCGATCATAATAAATAGTATAAAAAGTAAAAAAAATAAAGTTAAAAGAATAGAATTATCTTAATTTACCAAATATAATCTTCTTATAAGTTTACTACTATATGTAAACAATAAAAAACCTTTTAACCAACCAAAAGGCATTGTTAATTCCAACCAAAAAGTGAATTTAAAATTTTAAAAATATTTATTTATAATCCCTAAATTCTAAGTAATGATATGTGACTAAACCAAGGCTAAACCCATAGAGATGAGTGATCCTTAGAATGAAACATTGATTCAAAATCTAAGAATCAACATTTAATTGAATAAAGTAAAATTAGAATGATTTTAATGAACTCTAAATATTAATGTGTGTTGAGTTCTTAAAAATATAGTCTCGTGAGTTCATTGAATTCCCAATGTTCTTAATAAATTTATTTGTATTATTTCTATAAGTATATCTTCAAAAAAAGTCTATTAGTGTTTATTATTAAATTAATTAACTTCATTTTTCTTATTATCAAGAAATTTAATTTATTTAATATTTAGGAAACACAAAACCATGTTTAAATTCATCATACTCAAACTCATTCCATTATAAATAAAGAAATAAAGAAACTAGTTTATAAAATAAATGGAAATATTTTAATCAATAAACATTAATCATGTATAAAAATAAATGAACATATGAAAAAGAATAATTCAATTCATAAAATCATTAAAAACCACTATTAAAAAAATAAACCATTCAATCATCCTTCATTATAAAACTCATAATAAGAAGTTTAACCCACCATGTTTTCATAAGAACTAAAGGATTGAATCATTTTTCTTTTCATGGGAGAGTGAATTAATAATATAAAACAAAATGGTAACCACAATCGTCAATCTCCTATAATATCTTTCCGAAGTATCTTCCTATTGATGTTTATTTCTTTATGTCACTTCAAAAAATATAAGGACTCCTTTTATAGAGAATATATACCTTTATATATTCTTATATCATTTTATATCTTTCCATATCATCATTCATTATATTTATGATCAAATTCCTTTAAATTTTCCCAAAAAAAATTGATATGTGTCTATCATATGTCATCTCAAAAAATATTAATATGTTTCCCTAACTATTTGCGAATTTAAAACCATAAAAATTTATATTTCATCCAGATTTTGGTGTAACAGACAAGTTTTAATGGGAAGAATTGAAATAGTTACATTACACTCTATAATCATTCCCTGATGTTAGCCCACATTTTTTTAGCTTCTCATAAAAAGTAGACTAAACAAATCAAAAAACCTTCAAATTATCTAAAAAAAATTCTGATATCATAATTAACTCATAATGAATTCCCTCAAGAATTTACATAAGTAATTTTATCTAATAGACTATTCATCATTTTTAACCCTTTTTCTTCTAATTTTAGTAAAATAATATTATAATAACTTGTGTTACACCATAATAAGTGTATCAAATGATCTTTAATTATCTTTTATACACCATGAATCAATTATATCTCTTTTTTTAATAAATATATTCTTCATTACATCATAATGAATATTTTTCACATAATCATTAGATTTCTTCAAATCCCTATGAGTCATAGTGCAACGTCCCAAAATCATTGACTATGATTTGAATTTAATATAAATATGAAAATATTTTCATGAAATAATTGGCATATAATTATATTGTAAAATATTTTTTGTCTCTCTTCTCTCTTAGTTGTGGTGTAAAATATGTGGCCATGATGCAACATCTAATATTACATTATAATCACTTACCTATGGTTTCTTCTTCAAACATTAGGGTAATATCAGTCATTATCTCAAATATATAACTCTTAAATAACTCATTTATTCTTCATTATTAATTCATACACAATACTCATGATGCAATGAAATGAGTTGCATCATGATTTTTTCTTACATCATCAAAATATTCAAGATTTATCCAAATCAATCCTTAAATTTTATATTTCCATAAATAATAAATATAACATGTAATTATATATTATTAAATCATAAAAACTCTTAAATTATTTATAAAAATATTATACAAAAATTTGATCTGTCAGAGAGAATTTGAGCAAGTTGGTGTTTTAGGTAGAGAAATTTCTTCTCAAATTATTGATTCCAACTCCACTTACTCTATTTTTCTTTGAGTTTTATTTAATTTACTATATATTACATAGTTATATGATTCTAGTAACATTTTATATGGAAATTTTCCTTTTTTATAAATATTTACATATTTTATACCATCCACTTCCTTTTATTGATGCTTATGTGATTCTTTATGAGGTTTTTATATAACCTATTTTCTTTTAACTATTTAATCATGTTGCAACATTAAAAATGATGGGTTATCATTTTCATACATTTATTTATATATGGAATAGATGTGAATATATATTTAAACATATATATATTATAATTTGAAGGGTTAAATAGGAATTAAACAACCCCCAACTCATTGGGTAATATTTATATATCATGAGATGTTATGCATGAGTTATTGATTGTGAGCCTATACAAACTATTTTATGACACCTCGGTAGTGATATTTAAATTATGATTATAATTTCTCATTATTATGGTTTTCCAAATTCCTAGCCAGTGTTTCATGTTTCTCATATCTTAATGTTTTCAAGATGTTTTTCATCATCTCACATGCACTCTATTGTGATTCATCATTGCTATTTTAATATATAAAAATTTAATAGAGATAAATTGAAGTATTAAAATTTTAAAATATCAAACCCCTTAAAAATATTTTTAAGTAAAAAAACGGTTTTAAAGTCTCCAAGTATGGAAAATCAATAACATAACTTCTCAATAAAAAATAAATTTTTGTTGAAATATGGATAGAATAAAACCATATAATAAAAACATAAATAAAAACAATTTATAATATATATAGAGTAAAATTAGGCGTTGAAATTTGAACAAAAAAGTAACAAAACATAATGTAAATTTCATAAATCTAAGGTAAACAATATAATAAGTGATAAAGGTGTTTAGAATAAGTAAAACCTTGTCCCCTGTAAACATTATTATAGATAGGATTCCCATGTTCCAATCCCAAAAACTTATTTTCTTTTAACTGAAATTTGTAGGTGAATCTTTTAACCATAACTAGTATAAAAAAATCAATTATAATCATTTTTTAATTTAAAAGGAAAATAATTACCCTTTAAATTCCGTGATCAAATAGATTAGAGGATTGATTAAAGTATATTTCAAATGAAAATTTCATTGTACCATTTTGAAAATGTTATAAAGTAAACATCTAGGTTCTAAAGAGAGGAGAAAAATATAATGTAAGATCAAAATAAATACTCCTTTTCTTGTATTGGAAAAAAGTAAAAAACTTTTGATAAAATATATTATTTCTCTTGATATCACATAGAAATTCCATAAATATATATTTTTTTCAAACTCTTATTGGTCCCTTTTATAGGTATCAAAATGTTGTTGTTAATGTTTTATGACAATTTTAACATTACACTAGATCTTAGAAAGATATATAGAAAAATATTTTCCCTTTATTAATGTAAATATATATTTTTTATATTTTTTCTTTACTTCTAACTAATCATCGGATATAGTTGTTAAAATATTAAAATAATACATGAAAATTTTTATTATGTCTTTTGTGTGAGTTGGAAAATTATCTTCTAGTATATGGAAGTTTAAAAGAGCATATCTTGAAATCATATTTTTCATTCTTTAATTAATCATTAGATATAGTCTAAAAATTATTCCAATTAATGTGATGGATAATTATAGTATATTTTAATGTTATAATGATATAGGATCCAATGTTTAGATGTTTTTTTTATTTTATATTATAGTGAAACATTTTTTATCTTCTGATTTAAGGTAAGATACAGTAGATTTCACATATGTTTATAGTACACTATTAGCCTTAATAAAATTTCATATTATTATAATAGTGTTGATGTGGTCCATTGTAATCTCATCAAAATATATTTAAAAAACTAGAATACACATCACAATACATACTGGAGATCATTCTCAAGAAAGCATCTTGATACTCAATATTATTTTATATTAATTTTTATTATATTTGTAAATAAAAAAATAAAATATTATGATTTAAGATTAATTTTTTAAAAAAATAGTCAAAATTAATATATATTAAATTTTAATTACTAGAGAAATGGTCAATTATTTTGAGGATCCCCTGATGAGTAACTTTTCTATTAAACGTAGAGTTTGTTCCAATTATATTTTCACTCAATAGTTGAGACTCATTATCATGGATTTCAATAACCTCACATTTTTTCTCAAATTTTAGTTTTATAACACTACAATAATGGTTTACTAATTCTTATATTTCCTATTTCAACTGGTAGAATCACTCAAAATATCCTTGAGTTATCAAATAACCCTTTAGATCTTTAACTACTCAAAATAACACGCAGTCAAGAGAATTATAGATCAATAATTTAATCTTTAATAATGCATACTAACCATGTTTCCATGGTCAAGAATCCCTCACTACCTAATTAAAATCACACAATTTTATGTGAATAAAATAAAGAAGTCAAAATAAAAAATATAAATCACACAGTGCGTGAAGAAATAATGAAATATAATAGAAATGAAGAAGTAAATAATCATCAAAAAATTACTTTAAATTACACATTATAAATATCAAAGTTTAAAATAGATTAAAAAAATTAAATATAAAAAAATAATAACATGAGAAAATGTATGTTTCTTCCCATTTTAGATCAATCAAAAATAGTTAATTCTCAGTTAAAATCGAGCAACAACAAAAAAAATATAAAAATGGTGAATCTATAAAATGGATTCTTGATTAAATATCCTTTTATTACTTGGATTACTTTTTATCCTCATTTGTGATGTTACACCATCTTTCACATAAGAGTTCAATTATTCTAATGTTATATTTGGATATTACTATCTCTATATGTGGAAATTTAACTATAATTCATTATAATAAAATGATATCCCAATTTTTGTATCCCATGATTAGTTTAATACTCTATACCTAATTCTCCCTTTCACCGTGCATATATTGGGTGTACGATTCATGTCCCATGAGCTTCTTATCATATGAATCAATTTCTAATTCATTATTGGTTAATTCCCTTGAACTTCCTAAATTGAAATATTTTTTAAATAATTCTATAAATTTTTTACAGAATTAGTCATGGTGGGATTGGTTTACCTTGGATATTTCACAATATCTTTATTTAAAAGATTAAATTGATTCAAATTCCTCTTCATGGTTAGTTGGATTTTTAATTCACAATAAGTTATTGAAGTAGTGATGGTAGACTATAGCTACATTGAAGTGATATTCATGGTAAGGTGAGACTTAATCTATGGTCAATCTAGAAATATTCAATATTAGTTAATTTTAAAGTCATATTCATCTCTATATCAATTCCCATAATCGGTTCAACCTATTATGGATATAGAAAATGATTATTTTAACACCTACTTCATAGTTAATTGTGGATGAACTGTATCTTCTACTGTGTAGTTATAATTTCTTAAAATATTGAAACCATGAATAAATTATTGTTTTCTTCCTCAAATTTTCTATTCATGTATTCAAATGGATATGATAGGTTATCACCATCAACTAGGGTTCATATTTTCAATAAATTTCCTATGAAATATTTATCACAATTAATTCTTAAAAAATAACCAAGGTTTTCAAATAAAACTAAATAACACCCAAGTTATTTGAATATAATAATTATACAGTATTTGTAAAAATTAGGGAATATTTTTCTAATTGTTTTTTAATTAATTACTTTTACCCTTGGTTTTTTCCATTATTTTTAATTTATGCCTATTTATTTTCTTTATTTAGGTCTCTTATTTCTTTTTTATCTATTTTTTTCCTAGATAAATTGTGGTATTGTATAAATTTTGGTCACTAAAAATGTCTCTCCCTAGATATGGGCTATGGGATACAATATATGGTGTTTTATAAGTAACAATTTATAATGGTTGGATTCAAGTTCCTACACATTGGTTAATGGGGTGTTCCCGATCTAAATAGTGAAGAGAATGACATTACTTCATTACTTATGTGTCTCTTTATTGTTATTAGATATGTTTACATTAGTTTTAATTGGGTTCTAAGGATCCTATTTATTCACTCACAAAACTGAATGAGTATATTGAAAGTTTTTTAGAAGCTATTTGTTACAAACAAAGGAGATTTTGGTTGGATTTTTTGTCAATTTGAAGATTGTTTGGATTTTTTTTCGAGTTGGAAATCACTTAAAGAGATATAAAGATTGCAGAAGATGACTCAAAAAAAATTTTATGATAATTATTGATATTATAGAGTTTACACCATGATAACTTATTTCATTTCATGAATGAGATTAAGGTATGGAAAAATGGGAAAAAATATTCTTCCTAATAATACTTTGAACGAATCCATAAGAGTGATACATGTTGTAATGACATGTATCACACCATAAAGGACATATAATAAAATTTTGGTTCTTATGCCTATTTAAGTGTTAAGTTACAAACTCAATGATGCACTGTGAAAAAATCTAGGTATTTTCAAATGTATCTAGGAAGGATGTAGCAGCACCACAGCAGAATAGGTGATGCTGCATATTAATTTGAGATTATTTTGAGTGTTTTTAAATATTAAGTGTTTCCACTATAGATGTTATGTCTTTTCATTCCTGGTAATGATTACAAACTATGATAGTTAATCATATAAGTCCTACATGGACATAAAATTTTAATCTCAAAGAATACATTCCATGAATACATAGTTCACATTGTTACCTATATGTTAGTTGAGATAAGTTACAAAGAAATCACTACTCACACCATTAAGTAGCATGTCATTCCATGAATGAAGTTTTCTATAGGATTAAAACTAAAGTGATTATATAAAATTCAATGGATTTTTTTGAAGTTACTTCAATTTACTATAGATTTCCATTTAAATTTCAATAATGGATATAAACTAGGAATCAATTCAGGGGTTAGATTTTAAGTGAAAGTTACTTATATGGTAAATTTAAAATTTTCAATTCAAACAACCTATGTTATTAGAGGATAAAAAGAAAATAATAGATATTAACACACATGAAAGTAGAATAATATTTGAATATTAAGAATAACATAGGATCATAAGTATAAGATTATTGTATACTTTGAATTATAATGAGATGTGTGTGGGGTTAAACTACCTAATGATCAAGAAAAGAAAAATATATTATTTTTCATCTCATTGAATATCTTAATATATAAGATAAAAACATTATAAAAAGATCCCATAAATTTTGGTGTTGATTGTTTGTTCTTCATATCTTGTAATATTGACATATGCATCAACTTTATTGTTATATACCTCTTGAAAATAATTCATCAAAGAGAGGAAGGATTAATAAACCATGTAAAATAAATGATATCTTCCTAAAGTTGTAATAACATACAAGTGCAGTAGTGATTTATTGTAATATCAATATATTATTGACATATTCTAATTAGATATATCATTTTTTGGGTGAACCAAGTAAAATCATGTGTCCATGATCTTTATTTTTTTTCATTTAATTATTCTTATAAAACTAATTCATGGTGTATTTACCAATTTTAAGACAATATATAGTTAATCAAAAAAATAATAATAAACTTTAAGTGTCTCTAATTCACCCCCCCCCCCCCACACACACACACACCTTTATGGTTTAAAAAAAGATTTCAATGTATATAAAGTGGTATCATGTCTATTGGTTATTTCTTTATTATGATGAGATATATTTGTAGTCATAGAGAACATTGTGAATGTAATGGGTGTAACCTTATTTAATGGGTGAAACTACCGGATCTGGAAGCACAGGATGCAATAAAATCATAGATTTATTATTTTGGAAGTTTACTCGTTTGAAATTCAATGGATTTATGTTAGTGATCCCACTGATAGGTAGATGATAGAAGAATACAAGAAGATTTTTAATTATGGTGTCATGTTTTAGAATTATTTATCAAGTTCATTTTCCAATAAGATTTATATGAAGGTGATAGAATATTCAATGACCAAATTAATTATTTTAAACTTGTTAATATTTTTGAAGGTGACACAAAAGTAAATGAGTCAAATATTTAGATTTTATAGAACATATTTTATGATATAAATATGAGTTCTATTGAAAAATATAAATGGATTCTTCAACCACCTTATAGAAGTTGGTGGTACCATTCATGAACTTGGAATGAAAATTAAAGATTCTAAAAAAAGTGAAGAATATTATTAATTTATTACCTCCAATGTACAATCCAAAAGTATTATCTCTTGATGAGATGAATATTTGTGAGTTTTCTCTTGAATGCTTATATAGAAAGTTGGTCATATATGAGATACAGTTTCAACCAAAGAGAACTTTAAAACATTCTCTTAAAACAATCATGGTTATTGAGAAGAAATAATTTTAGGAGAATAAAAATGAAGAAGTTGATTTATTATCACTTATTCCAAGTAATTTTAAAATAATCCAAGGAATTGTAAAAGTGTCCAAGGAATATTTGAAGGTAATTCACTTTAATTATTTTTCCTTATTGTAAGGTTGGACAAATCATTGTTAGGTATCCACAAAGGTTTGATTAAGGGGATGGTGAGTTTGAATTCTCATCAAAACAAAAGTAGAAGTTTCCATATAGAAGGAAATTAAATTATAAAAATTCAAAAGGAAATATGTTTCAAATGAATATGTTTTTAGAAAATAAGAAGAGGATTTTGAGGAAGATCCATTATATGTTATTAGAAGTAAGTTTATCTCATGTGTATAGGATGAAATGATGGATTCTATAGAGAAGTTTAAAACCAAAGAAGAGGATAAAGATAAACTATAAGGATTCATATATAGTATAGTGTAATTGAATGGGTATCTTAAATATGTCAATTTATAAATAAAGAATGATAAAAATAAGTTATTTTTAAGGAAACTTCAAGTTATATTGATGAACATGATGTTGAAGTTGATATCCATGATAATGTTTCAAAATAATATAAACATGTTTCAATAATATTTTAAGAATTTATGAATTATAGATTAAATATTTAAGAATAGAATAATATCATTGATGGTCATAACTTATCTTTCAAAGAGATAGTTAGTAAGATTAAAACTCTTAAAGAATAAGTTATATATTTTGGAAATAAGGTTGATCCCAAAATTAAAATAGATGGTTTAAATAATAATATTCAACTTGGTAAGTTTTAAATGAATTTTTTAAATAGAGGGATGAATGAGGCATGATAAATTTTAAAGAAATATTGAGTTGTCCAAAAAAATTATATAGGTAAAATTAGTACTAGATTTGATGGTAAAACATAAAATATAATGTCTATAAGCATAAAGAGAATATGGGAGAAATTTAAAGTAAAAATTTTCCAACCAATGAAAACTTATCAACAATAAAATACTTATAAATAATATATAAATATGTGTATAGGTGACAATAACAGGATATTTTTACTAATAATATGTAATTTTTTCTATTTTCTTGGCCATATAATGTCCTACTACGGTTAAGGTTAAATTTACCCAATAGGATAAGCTATTTTAATTCAAAAAGGAAGATTAAGAACATTCACTTAATATGGGAGCATAAATTATTTCTAAGGTTACTATTTTAATAATTCAAAATTTGGTAATAAAATAGTATATTATTGGAAATGAAGAGGAATATTTTATGGAAGAAAAGAAAAATTGGATTCAAGGAAATTTAATTCATTCCCTTTGAATATAATGTTTTATCCTCTTGAAGAAGAATAATTTGACATAATGGATTGTGCATAAAATAATGAGAATATACCAAGAAGTGTTTCAACTCATTTTGAATTATATTAAAAGGAAGAAGAATGGGAAGGAAAACTTGGTCAAAATTTCCTTGAAAGAAATAAAGAATAATAGTACCAAAATTTTTCTTAGATATTTTAAATATCATATGATGGGTAATATGAATTTTTTAAAGAGATACAATAGTAGTGTTAATATATTAGTTTTCTTCAGAAAATAATTGAATCATTATAGATTAAAGGACACTTTTCGGTGAAAAGTTAAATAATATTTATTTTATTTATGTTCATAGACTTAATCATTTTTATGGAGTGTTATTTATCTTAATAACTCAAGTTTAGAAGTCACATTAGTTATAAGGTCTAAAATATAAAAGGAAAGTTTTAAAATTATATAATGAAAGGTTATAAGAAAAATGGAAATATTTATCTTTTTTATTGTGAATAAAATACTTGTTTTATTATTGTGTAAGAAGAAAATAGATTTTGGAACTAAAGGATAGGCCATGTCAATAAAAAAAGTATGGAAAACTAGTCAAAAATTAGAGTTGTAGTGGATATTCCTAACTTGAAGCAAGATCAATAAAAGAATTTTGATGGTTTTGTTCAAGGAAATTTGGTCTGAACATCATATCCTCTAAATGAGAATAAAGAATCACGTTTTATTAGTTTGATTAAAACTAATGTGTGTGGTCCTATTGGTTAAGAAAAAACCTATGGTGTGATATATTCCATCCTATTTTTGGGTGATTATAGTAGAATGGGGTGTATCATGTTTATAAATTCAAAATAGGAGTGTTGTATTACATAAAAAATGTTTTGAATAATAGTTAAAAAATAAAACTAGAAGAACTATGAAAATTCTAAGATCATATAATGGAATGGAGTACACATACTAGGAGGTAGAAAATTTCCTTGAAAAACATGAAATTAAATATGAAATATCTTCAGTGAAAACTAAAAATTAATGTATTGGTTGGAGTGAAAGGCTCAAGAGGGGGGGTAAATTAATTTTTTAATAAAATTTCTATTTGAAAAAATTAAAAACTAATTCCACTAATTTGAAAAAAACACTGAGTTAATCTAAAATGTAGAAATATATAATTTGATTTATCTTCTCAAAAGCATTATCAAGGATTAGTTAAAAAAAACTTTGAAAGCACTTCAACTTTTGAAAATAATTTACTTAACCAAACACTGTATATAAATTAAAAATTAAGATTAACTATCTAAGTAATGTTTTGTTTAATAGTTAAAAATATAAAATTATGTTTGATTTAAAATAAATAAAACAAAATGGTTAAAGAAAAGAGGAATTTTAAGAAAGGGTTCGGTCTAAAGATGAGACTTAATCCCCTCCACTTGATAATCACATAATTCCGACCAGTTTATTATAAAATTAACCAATACGCAACCTTGATTGGGTGTTAAAAACAATAGTACATAGGAATATCCATAAATAGATCCTCTAACATAGTTATATATTGGTAGAAAAAGATACCAAGTCACACATGACCTCTTCCATAGTTATTAGTGGGAATAAAAATAAAATATTTTAGATTGTGTGTCAAATACTCTCCAATTTATCACACAAGACTATGTTTTACAAATAAATAGAGAAATACAAAAAACACAACTCGAAGGTAAAGAATAAACATACTGATCAAGATATTTAGGATAGAAAATGTGATGCAACTCAATTCAAATAACATCACTTGTCCGGATTCATTGAAATTTTCTTTAGAATAAGTTTGGACAAGGTTCACAGCAAGTTCAGTAAAATAGAGTGTCGTAATTTCTCCTCTCTATAGTGTAGGTTTGCATGAATGATCTTATATTATTCTCTATATAAGAGCATATGTTCACTTCCTCACATACACACCATCACATGATCTAATTTTATTCTAAAAATATCTTCATCAAAAATTATTTTTTAGAGAACAATTAATAAATGCACTGACACTTCATTTAATGCTTTAAAAACTAGTCGTTCGAGATTAGAAACACTTCATGGCTAAGTTGTACATGGAAATATGTCTTCACTTAAAACATATTTAGTTGATCTTGTGGAAACATGACATGGTCGGTTTGCATAGTCACTTGATTTGGTCAGTTAATTTTCACATGTGGTAAGCTCTTTCTTCATGAAATCACTATAATAATAGACAAGTTTTTATATTAATTAATGAAATTTTATACATATCTTGGAATGGTACCTTGATTACTTCATGTAGTAGGTTGTTTCTTTTATACTGTCACTTTATTGATTCATACGATCAGGTCTTTTATACTCAGGGTAGGTACATTTTTGTCATGTGGTAGGTTAATTGTATATATGGTAAGGTGATTCTCAATGTACTATATAATCAATCTTAAATATGCTATTAGTTCATGAATTATACAAATTTTTCTCATCTGAATCATGGTAAAAATTTTGTTCATGCAATAAGGTGAAATATTATGTGTGGTAAGGTGACATGGTCACTAGACCTTAACATAATAAGGAGGCATTGTAACCTCCATACTTAGCCATTTTTGAAAATTTTGGATATAAAAAAATCAATAACAGAAAACACCAAATTCATTAATAATAATATAAATGTTATTTGGGGTTATTTAAATAATGGGGTTATGGTATAATCCAACAATATATCTATTTTTTATGATCAAAAATCATAACATTTAAATTTTAATGAATTGAATATAACAAAATTATATTTTCAAAGGATTGAAATAGCTATTTAGAATGTTCCTGAAATCATGCACAATCATCCAATGAATTCAATTTATTTTAATTTATCACTACTCATTATTTTACTACCCCTTTTGGTATTGTGATAATTTTAAGGGAAAAATAAAGTTAAGAAATAAGTTAATAAAAAATGAGAATAAAATATATTATTCCATTAAAAAATCAAAAAATATTAAAAAATAATGTCAAAAATATTACAAAATGTCCCTATTAGAAATCCTAATGTAAATCTGAATGAGGGACATCTATGAAATCTATATGAAGGATATGGTACTTTCCTATGTATTTAGAGACAGGAGTATAGGTTTTCTGATGAGAAAATGAAGAGACAGGCTCACCAATGACCACACATCTAGAACCAATCCAAAGTTTTTGAAATGCTTGAGAAGGAGTAATGTCAATAGGATTAATGGTAGAAGAGATAGTATATAGGGATAAAGTAATGTCTAAATTGACTAGCATAGTTGTTTGTGAATTGTATTGAATGGTTCCATAAACTGGGTGAAATCATTGACTTCCCAAGAATCATGCATCAAATCCCGATTTAAATCATCTTTATTTTCAAATAAATATTAAAAAACTAGATTCATAGCTATGAACTACTCAACATGGGATTAAAAATCCTATGTCTGAGGGGGAATCATTATGTCTAAAGAAATACTTCTAAACATGCCTTTTAGATGTGCCTTTTTGAATATCCTACTCAAGTAATAATAAATTAACCTTTTGATTGTTTCTCTATATTGGTTAGCTTTCTTAGAATATTCTAAAACTACTTAAAAGGACATAGTATCATGGGTGTGAAACCCCTCGAGTATAGCTTCTCTATTCATTCTAAACTCATCAAACATAACCTTCAACTCATCACGAATTATTTTTCTAACCTTCTCTTCATAAAAAAACTAACCATAAAGAGTAGGAGGAGGCACATGAGTAGGCTGAAACACAACATTCATAAACCTCTGTTATAACTAAATCACTATATCAGAAAGATCATCCTAGAGAGAACCAACCTAACCTCTCAAATTTGAAATTTAATTCTAAATCATCTCAATTTTGAAATTAAATCTTATTTAAAGATGATTTATCAACAAAGTAATATCTTCATAAATATCCTCTTTTCATACTTGTTTTAAAGAGTTTTAAATATTAAAAAACACCTTCTTTAACATATATATGATTTCTTCTATGAACATAGACAAGTAATCCTTAATGACATATGAAGAATAAGACATAGAGGGTTATGGAGCTAAGCGAGATGGATCACTGGCTTGATGCCTACCATCTATATCTGTTGAATCCTCCACTAATCTGTCAAAATATTCAACTATATCATCATGAACAACATGTTATGATTCATCACCTTCTCTAGTGTGATTAGGACAAAACATTTCATGGTGAGTATAATAAAAATTAGTTCTTGTAGGAGACACCTCAATTCTATCTTCACTATCAACCTCAACAATCAATTTCCCTTCTAGAGTGCCTTAAACCAAAATAATGCTAAGTTCACCATGTCTAGGTGGGATTCCCCCATGATCATCCTCAGAATCAAGACAGACTAAGACCAAAAAATAGATTCAGGGTACTTCTCTACCTTAGTAAGAGCACTATGTACATGCTTTTAAGAAGAATTAATAATAGGATATCCTTCTGAGAAATCCCTAGCTTCATCAGATTCTTCAGACTTATCCCATTCTGGATCATCCTCATGATATTCTCTTTCTTTTTCATAAAGTTTGATAGCTTATCTCTATTATTCTATTTCCAATTTCTCAATATATACTTCCTAATATACTTCATTAGAAGGAGAAACATCATCATATCAATATTCCACAACTTTATTGGGTTCAAGACCTAAATCCACCAGATCCCTAGGTATAGTAGGGTACCTCAATAGGATAAAAATTTCATATAATTTTCTAAATCATACACCCATTTTTGTTTCCATGGGTTTCATTTTATTCTCATTTTTTTATAAATTTTTTTGTAAGAAAAAATCCTTCAGATGAAGTTATTATTTCATACCATGGAAGAAATAATCCTTTGTAATCTAGAAAGACTGAAATTATATTAGGATAAAGTAAAGAGCTGAATCTTGAAGTTAGATTACACAACTCAATCATATGTATCATTAAATATCTGCAAAGTCTGAGTTGAATTTAATTTTTCATCAAAAATAAGAAAAAAATCCTAAGGGATCAGGATGATAAAATCCCATTCTCTTAGACAAGATAATTGATAAATAAACTTAAACATCATACTAAATTCTTCATTTAACTCAACAGTTAATAGTTTCTTAGGGGTTCCATTCTGAGTGAGTTTATCCAAAGTACTATGTAACTCGAAATGATCATGATTAATTGGATATGATCTTTGGTAATACTAATATTCTCTATTATTCATCACACCCAAATACTTGTTATAGTGTTTCATGAATAATTATATAGCTTCACCACTAGCCATAGTTCTAAATATGTCTATTTTATCACTAGGTAAAAAATATAGATTCATATAAAACTCCTTCACAGGTTTTAGATAAAATGGATTTCCATTTTCTCTAAACTAAGAATCCCATATTGGATTTTTAATATCATTCTAGACCAATGACCTTATTGATTGAAACAACTATGAATAAAATTATTTTTATACAGAGACAGGATGATCAATGAGATGTGGATTATTTGGATTTGAAAATGCACTCATGCTGCCTTTTTTATTTCCTTGACTTCTTAGAAAGAGACAACTCGACAGGAGGCATGATATTAGAGATGCATTTCACATTCAAAATTTTAGGTTCTGATTAATATCTATGAAGGTCTGTATACGGGGGTAAAATAGAGAGGTTCAAGTTTAATATATTGTGAGGTTTGAGATAGGAGAAAACTATTTGCTCAAAATATTTTGAAATGATAATAGAGATCTAAGGGAAAAGATGGGTGTCGATTCATATTCGGATTAGTGTTCAAATTTAAATCATTTAGAGATTAAAATAATAATAAATTTAAATAAAATCCAAAAAAAACTAATAAAATTTAAATGAAATAGATATAGTATATATGCTAACTATGGATTTTTAATAACATATTAATGGTAGGCATGCTAACCATAACTTCAAAATAGGTATTCTAAGTGCATGATAAAGATGTTCATGGTAAGTAAGTAGTGACATTGTGAAAAAGTATTCATGGTAATCATGGTGACTGTATAAGTTAATAATGATGGTAAGTATGGTGACTGTAGGAGTAAGTGTTCACAGTTGGTCTACTGACTGCATAAACTATATTTCATGGTTACTTTGAGAAAGGATCGAAAAAAAGATGCTAAATAGAACTTAAATAACATTAAGGCCTAAAATTTATTAATTTTTTTTTGGAATAAGTTTTCATAAAAAAATAATATTTGATATTATTGATTCCCTAGACATTCAATGGTTTTGTAAATATATCAGTAAGATGATGTTTAGTACCAATGAAAAAAAGAGTTATATCACCCATTTTAAAATGATCTCCCAAAAATTTATGTCTTATATCAATGTGCTTTGTTATAAAATGAGATACAGGACCTTATAAATATTGATCACACTTTTATTATAACAATTTATAAATACATCCAGGAATTGATATCCATAGTCTAGTAATTTATGTTTCATCCATGGAATTTGTACACAAAAACTGCATGTAGCTGTATACTCATCTTTAGAAGTGGATAATGTAAGGGAATTATATTTTCTACAACACCATGATACTAGATAATTTCCCAAGAAATGACATTTTTTAAAAGTGATTTTTCTATCTAACTTAACACCACCAAAATCATCCTATGAATAACTTACTAAGTCAAATGCCTATAATCTGGAGTAAAAAATCCTAAGTTGGTTATATTTTTTAGATATTTGAAAATTATTTTACCAGCTAATAAATGTGACTCATTTTGTTTTTCTTGAAATTTAGCACACATATAGACACTAGATATTATATTATTTTGGATAGTAGTTAAGTATAGTAAATTTCAAATCATACCTTTGTAAGTGGTTTGATCAACTAGTTTCCCAACTTCAACAAGATCCAAATAGAAACTAGTACTCATGGGAGTATCACTACCTTTAGTACTATCCATAAAAAATCATTTAAAAGATTTTAAGTTTACTTGCAATGATTTAAAATAATTCCTTCTTAATTTTGAGAAATTATAAAACCAAGAAAGAATTTAAGTCCACCCATCAAACTTATTTCAAATTCACTTTTCATCATTTTAGACAAATCAGTGCACATATAATTTCTTAAAGAACCAAAAACAATATCATCAACATGTATTTGTACAACCAAAAAATCCGTTAAATTTATTTTAATAAATAAGGTCGGGTCATCTATTCCTTTGGTAAAACCTTTTGAAATTAAAAATGAGATGATTTTATTATACCATGCTCTAAGAGCCTGTTCTAAACCATATAAATATTTTTTTAATTTGAAAACATGATTTATAAAGTGATGGTTTTGAAATACAGGGGTTTGTTCCACAAGAACATCCTCAACTATATAACTAAATATGAATGAAATCTTAACATCAATTTTATATAATTTGAAATTCAAGTGTACTAGATAGGAAAGGAACATTATGATGGTTTAAATTATAGATACTAGATTAAGGTTTCCTCATATTCAATACCTTCTTATTGACTATATCCTTATGAAACCAGTCTATATATTTTTCTAACTAGTTTAATTGATTCATCAACCTAGTTTCTAAACACCCATTTAGTGATAATCGTTAGGTAAACCTTGTGCATTTAAAATAATTCCGAGACTCTATTTAATTAAAACTGATTATGTTATTCATGCATTTCCATTTCCAAGAATTCATCATTAATTATATCATTAATGTTCTTAGGTTCAATATGTGACAGGAATGATTGATGTTCATCTTGGTTTCATAGACAATCTCTAGTCTGAGTTTTTTTGTATAGGTCACCTACAAAGGAATATAATGGGTGAAACCCATTATTCCTAACAACTATTGTAAAATAAGTGTTTGACACAACATTTTCATCTACAGGTTCATTTTCATGTTGGCCATCAAAACTAGAAGAATTATTAATTAGAAGACTAGAAGAATTATGACCAGGTTTAGAATTTAGGTCCAATCTGGAAATGTAAACTTATATATTTTTTAAAGAGGGCTTAGGATCATATTGATATGTGTTATCAAATTTTACATGTACAAATTATTACACAATCTTAGTCCCTTTATTAAACACCCTATATGATTTATTTGTTGTAGAATATCTTAGGAAAATTCCGTCATCTCTCTTGGAAGAAAAATTTTCTAAATTCTCTTTTGTGTTGAGTATAAATACTTTACAACCCTAAACATTAAAGTAATTAACTTTTGGTTTTCTACCATTCCATAATTCATAAGGGTTGTTCTTTCAAAATAGGTCTAATTAAAACTATATTAATTATATAGAAAGTTGTTATTATAGATTCTGTCCAGAAATAAATAGTTAAATCATACTCATCGATCTTGGTTCTGGTAATCTCTTGATGGGATCTATTTATTATCTCTACTACACCATTCTATTGTGGAGTCCTAAGAGAATAAAAGTTGTAATTATAGCCATGTTTTGAGCATAATGATTCAAAATCTTATTTGTCAAACATGAAACAATGATCACTTATTATGGTCTTTATTCTAAGTCCATTAAGATTTTTTACATATTTATCATATTTGAAAAAACAAGAAAGAGATCTAATTTTATGAGAAAGTAAAAACACCCATGTTCATATTGAATAATCTTCAACTATAACACAATCATAGTTTTTTTATACTAAACTGGAAAATCTAGAGGGTCAAAAAAATCAATGTGAACCAAATCTAAAGGCTGAGAAGTTGAAACTTATTTTTTTTATTTGAATTAGATTTTTTTCTACTTCACACTTTGATAGGGATTACAGACTTTTTCTTTTGGGAATTATAGTTTGGGTAGATCATTAACTAAACCTTTCCTAGTTAGATTTATAAGTGAGAGGAAATTGTAATGGCCTAGTATCCTATGCGAAATAAAATATTTATTGTGAAAGGAACTCAAATAGGAAGCATTATGTGAAAATAATAATAATTTAAATATATAGCATAATCATTTTTGTTTATCAGGGACGTAGAAACTGGAACATGATTAGCTTCAAAAAGTTTACAAGAATTTTTTTCAAACATAACTAGAAAACCATCATCACACAATTGTGAAATGATAATAAAATTATTTTTAAATACTTCTACAAATAAAACATTATGAATTAAAATGGTACTAGATTTACCAATTTGACTTATCCCAATTATCTTACCTTTGGCATTGTCACCAAAAGTGACATGTCCGCCATAAACTTTGATTAGGTTTTTGAAGCTTAAGTAGTCCCAATTCATATTATTAGAGAATCCACTCTCCAAAAACCATAAGTTATTACTTGTACTTTTCAAATATTTTACCTATAAAATAGATTTAAACCAAAAATTATTTTGGTGGAGCTTGGGACAAAATTATTTTTATTGATTTTCTTCTGTCCAAGTTGATATCTTATTCCAGTAGTGTAATTAGAAGTTTTTTGTTTACCAAAAATCTAGGTAAGGGTTTTTCTTCCATTTGAAAATCTCTCTAAATAATTTATTACTTTCTCATTTGATAATTTCAGATAATTATTTTCCATAACTAGTTGAGAATTATTTTCCTTTTCTATAGTAAGATCTGTTTTAAAGATTTCTCACATGTAATTTTGTGTCTTTAAACTTTTATGGTTATATTTTAATTTATTAAATGTATCTTCTAGCATGTTGTAGTATTCAAATAATTCACCATTGTATATATTTTCATAATTATTATCAGAATCATTTTTCAAAATCTTAATGATTTTAAATATGAGAAAGAGATCCAGGAAAAACATTTAATTCCAAATATGTGTTTTTCATAAAACACCTATTAGCCTTGTTACTTATGTCTTCTCTTCTCGAGTGTGAATCACTCGCACTATAGTTAGAGGCACTCCAAGTGGATTTCATATACTTCTTATACTTTTTTCTCTTATCCTAATATTTAATATAGTACATAATATTGGAATAGTCTCCATTGATTTTTCCATTCCTTTTACATTCATAGAAGATTATTTCATTAGGTAAATCATCTTTTTCATTATTTTATCAAATAATATTTGTTTTTATATTTTCTTTTATAATTCGATTTCTTGAAAAAATTCTTTTTTCCTATATAATTTCATGAAATGTCTAAAAAATGTTCATTTTTTTCATGGATGTCCATTGGTGATTCACTACCACTATAACTTTAAGGTTTTAATTTTTCATTTTATTTAGAGTTAGAATTCTTAAGGGCTACTAAATTCCTCTTTGGTTCATCCAATTTCTCTTTTTTCACTTTAAATTCTTCTTTATACTTCATGAGATTTATAATTATCTCCTTGAATGGAAACATACTTATATCACATGAATCCCTTATAGAAATAGATATTCCTCTACATCTTTCTAGTAGACATCTCAAAAATTTCTTGACTTGATCCGTGTCAGTGATCTATTTTCTCGGTGCTTGCATCCTATTATCATTCTCATTTAACCTAAGATACATGTCATAGATAGATTCATCAGGCATCATCTGGAAAGTATCATATTTTATAGTATAATTATTCAATATCATTTATTTCACATTGAAATTTATTTCATGAGAAATAGCAAGTGTATTCCAAATTTCAAAAACAGTAGCACAAGAAGATATTATTTTAAATTCATCTTCTTCTAATGCATAGTATAGATAATTCATTGCATTAAAATTATAGTCATATGATTCTTTAGTATCATCACTATAATAAAATTTATAACCTTGATTTTTTTAATATTTATCTTCAATTACAGTCCATATATCATATCATGTAATTTCTAAATGAATTTTCATTTTGATTTTCCATTTAGTATAATTATTTTTATTAAAATATATAGGCCAATTAATGTTAATTACCCTTCTATTATTATCCATAAATAATTAAATTTAGATAAAATATAAATTTAATATCTTTAAATACAACTATATCATAGTAAAAAGATATTTTAAAAACCTCCATCTTATGGAAAATATTTTTCATAGTGGACAAATCAAAAAGGGGGAGGTGAATTAAGTTTCGAATAAAATTTATATTTAAAAAAGTTTAAAAATTAAACACCCACAATTTTATATAAACTCAATGTTAATCAAAACTATAGAAATATATAATTTCATTTTTCAAATGTATTCTCAAAAGAGGGATCAAGGATCAGTTAAAATAACTTTTGAAATTACATCAACTTTTGAAACTAATTTACATAACCAAAAAATGTATATAAAACAAAAATTAAGATTAACTATCAGAGTAAATATTTGTTTAATATTTAAGAATATATAAGTATGTTTGATTTAAAATAAATAAAAAAATAGATAAAGAACAATAGAATTTTAACAAGTGATTCAGTCTCAAGTAAAGAATTAATCCCCTCTACTAAGAAATCACTTACAAAAAAGGGATTTATTATAAAATAAACTAATTCATAACCTGGATCGGGTTTTATAAACAAAAGTACAAAGGTATAACAAAGAAAAAATCTTCTACCAATGTTATATGTGGGGAAAAAATATATTAGGTCACACATTACCACTTCCATAGTTATTCATGGGAATACAAATAAAATATTTGAGAGAGAGTATCAAGTACCCTTCAGTTTAGCATAAGAAAATGAGTTTTACAAATAAATAGAGTAATAAAAAACATACATCTAAGGAAAAGTATAAACATAAAGAGAAATATATATATATATATATATATATATATATATATGATAATAAATGTGATGCAGCCCAATCTAAATAGCTTCTCCTATCTCTAGTCCTGGAATTTTCATTTTGAAGAAGTTCAAACAAGATACACAGAAATTTTAGAAAAATATAGTGTTATAACATATCTTCTCTATAGAATAAGTGAATGTGTACGATACTCTATTATTCTCTATGTAAGAACATATGTTCACTACCTTTCACACTCAACTGAACATGATCAAAAGTTTTATTAAAAATATCTTCAACAGAAAGTACTCATTGGGGAATAATCTAGGTAATAATAAATGCACTAATGCTTCATTTATTTCTTTAGAAACTAGATATTTTATTTTTGAAACGATCCACTTCTATGTTAGATATTAAAAGTTTTCTTCACTTAAAACAAAGTTAGTTGATCTTAAAGAAACTTGACGTGCTCTGTTAGCATGGTAACTTGATGAATTTAGTTCATTTGTACATGCGGTAACTTGTTTCTTTGTGTAATCACTACAATAATAGACATTATTAGTGTATTAATTAATAAATATTTATACATACCTTGTCATGGTAACTTGATTTCTTTATGTGGTGGGTTGTTTTTTTCAGACAATCACTTCACTGAATCATATGGTCAGGTCTTTTGTACTCACAATAGGTACATTTTTTCATGTAGTAAGGTTATTCTCAACATATGGTATTCTCAATATTCAATGCATAGTTATTTCATGGCTTAGAAAAAAAATTCTCATTTGAATCATAATAAATAGTTTCTCCATTTTGTAAGGTGAAACATAACATGTGGTACGGTGACACGATCACTTAACCTTCACATGGTAAGGTGGCATGGTGAGCTCTAGACTTATCCATTTTCTCATGTTTTATCTAAAAAACCCTTACAAATAGAAAACACCAAATTCATAAATAATAATATAAAAAATATTTTGGATCATTAAAATGAGGAGGAGATAGCTCATCCAATACTATGGGGTTTGGAAAAAATGAAACCATGTGGTCAGCAATATAGAAAATACATTATTGATAGATAGTGATATCTAATGTCACTACTATAAAGAAGCTATTAAAGTGGAGTTTTATAAATAGAATATATTATTACTCAGTTCGGGGGTTGAGAATATTCCATAAAAAATGTCGCATGGATGGAAAACCTCTTTTAAACATCTAATGGTATTTGGAAGAAATTTTTTCATCTTAAATAAAAAATAAAATTAAGAAGGTATAGTGATGGAGCAGATGAAGGTATTTTCTTAGGATTCTCAAAAAAAGAGTAAGGCCTAAAAATGTTTCAATAAAAGGAATAAAAAATTATTGAGAGTAGTGATAAAAAAGTGGTTTATAATTAATCTAAATTAGATTATGAAATTTCTATTTTTAAATAATTTTTTGAACAAAGAGAAGGGAAAAATAAAAATGTAGGAGAATCACATAATTTCCAAGATAATGATGGTTCCAAAATTAAAATAGTTACAAAAAAATTAAAGAAGTGAGTTAACATGTGACTTAATATATAATAAAAAGGGTTTAACTTGATTCATTTAATATCATTAGAGGCAAATATGCTCTAACTCAAACTCATAGGATAAATAGAATGGAGCACACTGCACAATTATTTGAGATAGATCCCACTTCATTTGAAGAATCAGTAATGGTGGAATCATGGGAGAAAGGTATGAATGAACAATTGTATCATATTAATAAAATAATACTTGAGATATTGTGAACATATCATAAAATCATAATGTTATTGGAATAAAGTGTGTCTTCAAGAACAATTTGGATGAAAATGGACATGAAATATATAATAAATAAAGGTTAGTTTGTAAGGGATATGATGAGGTTAAAGGAATTGATGTTCAAGATATTTTTACACTAGTGGAAAGGATGGAGTATATTATAATCATCTTAGTTATGGTTCTCTAAATAATTTCAATGTATTTCAAATTAATGTAAAGACAACATTTTTTTAATGTATTTTTGAATTAATAGGTATATATCGAAAAACAAATCATATTTTTTATTGAAAATGATGATTCAAAATTTTGTATATAGAAAAATAATTTGAATATATTAAATCAATAACCTCAATATTTTTATTCATGGATAGATACTTTCTTGAGAATGTTGGAGAAATAGAGAAGAGGGGTTTTTTAAAACCTCAATGTAAAAATTTCATAAGGTCATCAGTTTATGGTGTTATTATATGTAACAAACATCATATTTGGTGGTAATAAACAAAACTATATTGAATTTTTTTTAATTAATGAGTTCAACGTTTCAAATTCAAACGATCAAATAATTGAAATATTTTATTGGGATTAAATTTCATAAAATTGAATGTAAGACATATATCTCAAGCGTGAATTATGGAAAGAAGTGTTAAACAAACTCATAATAGAAGAGTTCGAGCCAATTTCAACTTCGATAGTAGTTGGAAAAAAATTGGGAAAGTGAGAGGATAGTGAGGGTGTAGACTCTAGTTTATATATAAGAATCATTAGGATTTTACACTATCTAACTAATAATAATCTAAAGATATTTATGATACATGAGTGGAATCATATATTCAATGTTTTCCTAAGAAAGTATATCTTGTGGTAGTGTGATGAATAATGATTTAATTCAGTGAACTTTGAATTATAGTTTATTGTTAAAATATGAAAATATGATGCCCTTTTTTTGTATTTAGTTGTTTTTTGGGATTGTGAAATTTTAGATTGAAAATAAAAAATTGGAGGATAATTTTATATTGGAATAATTTTTTTTGGTTGGATAAGAAAGATTCATGATTGTTTTTCTTTAAGTACAATAGAAAAGGAGTAATTCTTAGTCAAAAAATCTTGTACACAACTTAAGTGGATTAAGAAACAATTGAAAGATGTTAGTGAATAATTGAAACACCCAATGATGGTTCAGTGTGATAACATAAGTTATATAAAATTAATGAATAATCTAATAAAATACTCTCTCCTGAAATACATTGAGATGTGTTTTCATTTTATAATGAAAAAGGTAGAGAAAAACATTATGAAACTATAATTTTTCTGAACTAAATATCAGTTGGTATATATATTCAAAAAAACATTTTCATCTCAAGTGTTTGAAAGCCATAGGTTGAACCATGTATTTCAACCACTATCCTAAAACTAATGAGATACAAATTCCCCTCTCCCAATTGTAATTAATAATTTATTTAGCTATTGTTTGTGCTTTCATGGACTTTTTCTTTTATTGTTTGTTGGAATAGAGGAAGATATAGTATATATTGGGATTAATAATTAAATAAGACTATTCAAAGAATATATCAACAGAATTTATGAAATTGGTTATTTCTATTGTTTATTACACTAATATTTGACTCATTTAGGAATATAGATTAATTGAATTATCCTTACTATGATTTGTAATTTTGGAAACATCAAGGAATTTCATATCATGGTTTAAACTAAATTAAAGGAACCCTGTAAATTTTATTAACAAAGGAGGGGGTATAAATGAGGTAAAGATTAGGAACCCTAAAAATGGAGAATAAAAAGGTAAAGGAAATAAAAAATATAGGGGTATATTTAATTAATTTCATATCAAATATATTAATATTTCATGTTAAATGGTGAATATGTTTGAGCATGGTTGAGATTGTGGAAATAGTTGAGGAGATAGATATTGTTGAAGAAAAAAATACTAAGGTGGGGATTTTTATAACCAAGGGTTTTTTCGATTGTATTTTTTCCCAAGGTTAAGATTGATTGGATTTTTTATAAAATTTGAAGTATTTTGAAGATATTTTAAGTCTATGTAAGATGAATAGAGATCTGTTCTAAGAATTTTATAAATTAAAGAGGTTGCACCATGAAAACTTATGTCACACCATGAATAATAATGGGGGTATGAAAAATGGGAAATGTATTATTCATAAGATTACTTTGATGTAATTTTTTAAATTGATACATGTTGTGAGTCCATGAATCACCCCAAAAAGGGGATCTGAAAATAATTTGGGTAACCTTATCTATTGAAGTGTCACACCATGAATTTAATGTTTAATTGTGAATAAACATGGGTTATGTTCAATTAATCTAGAAATGCTTAATCCATGTTATGACATGGTAGGTCACGTCATAAAGAAATTTAGGACTATTCAAGTGTTTCTAGAGTTGAAGTGCCCACAACATGGATGTTATGTCGCATCATGCCAGGTAAAGGCTACAGACTACAACAGTCAGTCGTGTAAATCCTATAGGGCCTTAAATTTTGAAGCTCAAATATTACACACTACAAATACATGAGTTTCACCATGGACTATCTTGATGTCGAGATAAGTTACAAATAAACTACTATGTCACGCTGTGAAGTAGTATGGTGTTCCATAAATGATGTTTTATGTATAATTATAACTAAAGTAAGTATGTGGTAGTCGGGTGATGTTTTGGTTGGGTTCCATTTATACTATCCATGTTTTACCATTATAAATATTTCTTTCATGTTTTACAATGGTCATACATCATTCATATAATCATTTTTTAATGATGAACAAAAAGATTTATATAAAATCATCCAATTTATCAATGAACCCTATTTATATATCTTCACTCACTCCCCAACTATCTTAATCAACATCTCTAATTAATAAAATTTAATTCATTTGAAACATAATTATTTAAAATGGTCCATTATCCTTTGGTTAAAGTAATTCCTAATCTAATTTAACTTCCACGTATGGTTGATTGTGAATCAAGTTATCTCAACTGGAGATGAAATTAAAAAGAGTGGTATTCACCTTGCTTCCAAATGTATGTATTGTGAACATACCAAAATATAATCAATGATGAACCTATTTGTTAAAAGGGTACTATGTGTGATTTATCTGGGGTACTCCTATGGGTCTTGAAAGGGTCAACAACTAGTCTAGATCCATGAGTCTATTCATGGATGCATTCTATATTGATCATGCAGGTGCAGGCATAGCCTCCAAAACCCGAAGTATCTTAGATACAATAGGCTCTAGGTTATATGGAAATAGTGTAATGTTTTTCACCATCAGGTATTCAAGCCAAAAAAAGTGTATCTCAAAGGATAGTTACTTTATTTTGTGTTTACTCTCATTTTTGGATGAACAAACTGACACAAGGCTACTGAAAAATGGGCTTTTAACCTGAATTAAATACAATAGTAGTGATCTCGAGTTGTCTATAGAGAGGAGACTATTTTTTGTATTCATACCTTGTTTAATGGATTTGGTTTGTAAAATAAATGATTATATTATATTAATTTTAAATTTGGTTTAAAGAATATGTCCAAACCTCTAATATCCCCCTCCTTACCCATTTAAATCATTATTCCATTACTCTTCTCTATTCTCTATCAAGTCAAATGAAACCACAATAGACTACATGAACCAAGTAATTTCATATTAATTATAGGGATGAAATAATCACTACAACCTCTAATATCACATAGACTAGTGATCAGATAACTCTAATCACTTATGGTTCATTTTACTACTTACAATCACATCTGTGAGGAAGCTCTGGATGGCCTATGCGTGAAAACCAGAAATAAATGAAGAAGGATTCAATTACATAAGACAAAATGTAATCTCATAATATTAAATTTAGTTAAAAAATACATATATATGAATACAGGGGAATTATTAACTAATTATTGAATTCATAAACAAGGGAAATGAAAGTCTCCTTGACTCATCCACTATGTTCTTAGTGTTCTATCATTAAATAATTATAACAATTAAAAGTAGAAGTAATAAAGAAAGAAATAATATAAATATTTCTATTAGATCATGAAATCATAGATTCATCCCCCATCCTTGGTGAATAGTTACCCCTTTATATAAGAATTCTTAGAGTTCTTGGAACACTTTAAAATTTACCACATGAGCAACACATACTTCTTCGACTTCCTCTGGTGATTCCAGAACATTTGGAATATTCCTCAATATTAGTGTTAATACTTTGAGTAGTATCCTTCCCTAGATATTCAATACATGTACAAATCAAGGGATGTGATGGATTTGTATAGGAATCTTGAATCTTCCATCATAATCATACTCTTAATTATAATTTATATTTCTACTGGTTTAATAGGAATCAAAGTCATTATGTTGAAGTACTTCATGGGTTTAGTGGACATAAAAAATTTCTCAGGGGGGGAAGATGATGTACATGTATGGTGGAGTGGACATTGAATTCATAGACTTGAGTCAAGTAGTGGGATTTAATATTGGTCTCGGTCTAAAAATTCCTAGATGTATCAGGGTTGATCAAAACTTGTGTCTGGATGTCACTTGACTTTTTTACAGGAGGGATTAGTGATTGGATTTGTGTAGGGTTTTCACATACAATAGTTTTATAGAGGCATGATCATATAGAAATTAATTGTGGTAGCTCTAAATATATAAGGTAAATTAATCAATTTTATATAGGGAGTGGTGTGGTTGTTTGGAAATTCACATGAGGTCGCTTCATGACTTTATGAAATTTTAACACAATGTCGATCAAGATTTATCACATGATCAGTAAAGTGATCATGCTTCCTTCATGTGATAATTATATACTATGAGGGGTGTCCTTTAAATAGGTGAGGCATGACAACTTGGATAGATTCATGTGATAGATTAGCCTACCATTCCTTTATGGTTACTAGAGTTGTGTGGTAGCTTAGATCTTAAATGTGAATAAGCTTTGGTACTTCACCATTTTTTCAAGCACCGTAACTTAATCAAATATGAGTTCTACATGAATTCACTCTGTTCCTTAGTGAAATTTACATGAATATCTCTTGATTGGCCATGGGGTCTTCACATGGTCGATGGACTGATCTTACATAATTCTTACAATCATTTTAGGGATTCATCAAATTTTAAACTTCTTTCAGTGTGTATTTTATATTTTTCATCAAAAATACAATTATGCAGTATTAAATTCCATTTAAAATTCCAAAATAAAATTAAATTATCTTTTAAAAATGATTAACCAATTTCATGAAAATATTCCAGAAATGATTTAAACAATTAAAATTTATAATCAAAATTATTAAAATAATTAAATTCAAAATTCTAATTCTAATAATGGTTTAACAAATAAATTCAAAATTTGAATATATCGTTAGAAATAAAGTAAAAATCCACTTATAAATTAATTGAAATTTTATTAGATTTATAAAAAATGAATGATTTAACCAAGTTTTAAAATGGATAGATGGGGTTTTATGAGTGACTTACAAATATTTTTTTTAAATATCATTTCATCACTCCCACACATTTAGTTATTACACTCTTAATAAATATAGTGAATTAGATTATTTAAAGAGATAATTCTACAAAGACATAAGCACACAATCTAAAAAATAAGAAAATCATAGATTCCCCCATTTTTGAAATTTTCATTCCTCCTTTATGATTGTAATTCACTATCTCACTTTAATTCACATACAAGTTTTAGTTTCAGGTTTCAAATGGAATGGTTCCTTTTGGAATCAAGATTTTAAAAAGTTTCACTTTCTTAAATCTCTTTCAAAAAATCATCCCTTCCAAAGTTCATTTTCAAACATTCATGATACTTTATAAATGAAATTTTGATATATCATTTTCCCCTTGTTCATCCAAGTTTATAATTCCCCAAATATATCTATCCCTTTTTTCAATTATCACTTCTTTGAATTTTCCAAGAAATATTTTTTCAAAGAACTTATTGAATGAGTGCAGCTAATCCCAAAACTAAACTATCCCAAGAGAGAAGGTATCCCTCGAGACAAATTTTAATAGTCATGTAATAGAATAAACACTTGGTGATCTGGATCTTAAGTCACTCTTACTTTTATTTGATGGATAAAGCACACACATGTCTTCATATTTACTTAAGAATATTTATATATCAATTCTCATATTCTTGTTTTACTCCAATTCATATGATTTTTCATCTTGTATTTTAAGAGGGCTCCGTGAGGTGTTACTAAATCACTAAGGTTCATTTACTTAGTTTTTATTTCATTATTCTAGTTCACTCATGATATGGTTTTTGTTCTACTTAGTTCTTTTTCATTTAAAACACTTTTATAAATTAGAAATAAAGTACTTACCTGACATCCATGGTAAGTTCATTCAACAATCATCCAACTCTATTAATTTAAGAAACAATTAAGTCCTTCTGCATCTATCATTGTATTTTTACAAAGTATTAAAACATTTAAATCAAGTTTCCCTATCTTAAAAACACACTAAAGTGTTTTAAAATAAACAATAAATTTTGTAATGAATCTAAGAATAACTTTTTAATACATTGATTTATTTTATTTTAAGAAAAAAAACATAGAAATACAATAAAATAGACAAAGATATTTATATCCAAACATACATTTTATTATACACCACACTTATCTTAGATATCATTCCAATTAATTCCAACATAAATTTTTCGATAAAGCATATTTAATGAATTAATATCTAGACCAATATGAGGGAAAGATACAATTTGACAATACTTTATTCAATGGTAGAAGAGGGGAGCTTGGAATCCCGTATTGGTTCTTTCTTGAAGTCTTTATGAAATATCTACACATGTTTTTCATTTAACATATATTGATGCATTGAATATTCTCAATTGATATCAATTGTACAAAATAGAAAAAATTAGTTACTATGTATGTTCCAGTCCACTTGGAGGAAATTTAACCAAGCATGAACTTTATCCTGGAGGAGAATAGTAACAATTTTTACCCAATAACCATGTTTCTTTTCTAGATGATATTGTCATGGAAAATATTTTACTTCTCCTTGTACAGTAGTGAATTATCATAAGCTTCCCTTCTAATTTCTTTTAGTTCTATAATCTACAGTTTCATATACTCTTCGTCTTTTCCAAACTCTATGTTCACCTTCTTTACAGCCTAGTATGCCTTGAGTTTAAACTCAAAAGTTATGTGATAGTTATTTCTATAAAACAATATATAAGGTTATATACCTAAGGTGGATTTTTAGGTAGTTTTTTATTCCCATAATGTATCCTACAGCTTCTGAATCCATTTCTTCCTAGTGGGTTGTATTGTTATTTCTAGAATTCTTTTAATCACTTTTTTGGACACCATATCTTGCCTATTTATTTTTGGGTGATATGTATTTCATTTATTATGGTAAACTACATATTTTTTCATTAAATATTTCATGTTTTATTTTAGAAGTTTGTTCCTTATTTAGGTATTGAAAATATATATAAAAAGAGAAATTTTAGAACTTCAATGACAACCTTAGAATCATCATTTCATTTGGATTTTTCTTTAGTACACTTAGAAACATGTTCCACTTCCAATAAGATATAGGAAAAACCAAATGAGATAGGAAATGAACCCATAAAATATAATCTAAAAACATTAAATATTTCTTAGAGGATAAATATTTTTAGGTTATTTCATGTCTTTTGGAAATTATTCTAATAAACTGGTAGTTGGGGCATAATTCACAAAATTTATGTGAATATTTAAAAATTTATGGCCAAAATAATCTAGTGTCTAAAAATTTTATAGAAGTTCTAAGGTCTAAAATGGCCTCCACATTCAAGTGTATGAAATAAATGCAAGAAAAAATTTAACCACTTCATTGGGGATTTGTCTCCTAATTACTAAGTCAATGCGGATCTTCCATATAGATCCTCCCATGCATAATACTTTGAATTGGATTTTAATTTATAATATTTATGAATTGAAAATAATGGGGTAGCTTTGATGTGACTATAAATTTACCAGATCAATGTACCAAGGTATATGGGTGGGCTTGATACAGTTGGTCACCAGGGAAGGAATCATCCAATTCTATCTCAGTGGGTGGTTCTACATTGGAAGTTTGATGCAATCTAATCTTGTGTTCGAAAACTATATTTTTAAATCCCTTATTGTCTGTGATTTCCAAGTTTAATTATTATAAAATAAACATTCATATCATTATACATAGATTTTCATCAACTTTATTTATCAAACACCTAAGTTCTACATGATCAAAATTGACAGTTATTTTATGTCTTAGAGACTAAGACCAAAAAATTTTAAACCTACAATAATTAACAAAAACACATTTTCTATTTTTGTGTAATTAATTTGGGTTGTGTTCATGGTCTATTAAATATATTCTATTACTTTCTAGTTCCCATAATCATTTTGGGACAACACATCTCCAACAATCATATTAGAGGAATCACATAGGATCTCAAAGGGTCAACTCCATTTTTGTGAATAGATTATGGGGGTTGTGATCAAGATTTATTTTATAATTTTAAAAACTATCTAACTTGAACCAAAAAACATAAAATTAGTTTTATTTTTTATTATTTTGGTTAGGGGAAAATAAATCTTTCTAAAGTCCCTAATAAACAATAAATAAAATACATAATGTCATAAAAGTGACCAAATATGCCTCAAAATCTCGAGGTAAGGTAGGGTAGATATCACATAAAATTTGGTCTTTTCTAATTCAATATCATCCTAATAAATTTGGTGGCCTAGAATTTTTCCATTTTTTACTATAATTTTTCATTTTTCAATTATTAATCTGAATTTTTCTTTAATGTATTTTCTTAAAACCATTTTTAGAATCTCAAGAAATGTTTCAAAATAGCTTCCACACATTGTGAAATCATCCAATAATACCTCCAATTATCTCTCAATTAAGTATGAAAAAATTCTTCTAATACACCATTGAAAAGTGCCTTGGGAATTCCAAAGACCAAAGGGCATCCTTCGGTAAGACAACATACAAAATGGGTAGGTGAATGTGGTCTTATATTGGTGTAATGAATCTATTGGAACCTAAAAATACCTATAAATAACATTAAGGAAATAGTAGTGAACATCACTCACTAGTATCTATAACAGTTGGTCTACAAAGGGAATGGGGAAGTTGTTATTTCTTGTTACATGGTTTAATTTCAGGTAAGTGATGCAAAATATTTAACTATTATGAATTCCCATGGGAAATAATTCATTATTCTCATTTTTTATAATTGTGTATCTAGTTTTCTTTAAAAAAAATTGAATTTGACATAACCATTAGGAGTCTGAGATAGGTATATTATTCCATCTCTTAGCGGTATTTCTACTTCATTTTTTTACAACTTCCAAGAGGGTTAGGTTGAGCCTCTTTTGGGTTTTTCTCAATGGTTTAGATTCAATTTCTAACAAAATCTTATGCATACTTGTATTAGGGATAATACTTGGAATATCTCATGATGTCCATACTATTTCCACAATGTTTTTCTTCAAAATTACCATAAATTTATTCTTCTAATTTGGTTTTAGTTTATTTAAAAATATTAATTATAGTTTCTCATTTTTCAAGAAAATCATATTTTAAGTTGGATAGCAGCAGATTCAATTCTAGTTTTGTGGGTTTTATAATGATGTTTTTAACTCATTTTTATCCATTCTAGTAGGCTATAAATATAAAGTAGATTTTTTGATAATAATTTTGAGTAAATCATCAAAATAATTTTCATCAACTTCTTCAATTTTTTTAGAACATAAAATAGATTCAATATTAAATTCATTTTCAAAAATATATATATCAAAGAAATTAGGTGTTTCTAAATATTATTTTAATATAATTATGTCATCAAAAATTAAAATATCTTCTTTGAAATAATAGGAATATTCAAAGTGATTTAATGTAAACAAAGATAGCTCCTTATGGGGGTATTTTATTGAATCAAGAATATTAAAAATCAATGTTTATTCTTAAAAATTACTTGAAAGAATTTCCATATTCACATTTATTATTTTTTTGGAAGTATTTGTAAATTTTTAAACTAATATAATATGGTAGTGAACTTTACCTCTTTCTTCCACTATTTTCAGAATATAAATTATAGTAGGGAATAAAAAAATCCTTGTACACTTACCAAAACATCCTCTAGTAATCCAATTGTACAAGAAGTGGTTGGGTTGGCCAATTTCATAACAACTCTAGTGGGTTTGATCTCACCTATTTATATTGAAGAATAAACTGAACAAGGCATCAAATTAATCAATGATCCCAAAAAATATAGTTCATTATAAAAAGTGAGTTCTCCTATAGTGAAAGGGATGGTTAATGTACTTAGGTCTTATAATTTCCTAGGTATTTATGGTGCAATAAGGGTGGATAAATTTCTACCTAGATTTAACTTTTCGTGTCCATGAAACCTTCTCTTCTTAGTGCACATGTATTTGATAAATTTTTTATTCCTTATGATTTTTTAAATTTCTTCCAAAAAGGGAATGTTGATTTTTATCTTTTCAAATATCTCTAGAATCTCATTATGTAGTGTGTCTTTAATTGAATTATTGGGCGGGTATACTCTAGAAGGAAGGTCGGTTTGGGATTATTTGAATCTTCTATTTTTTCATTCACCATATCCTTCTTCAAGGGGTATATCTCCAATTGTGATTCTTCCTCAGGTTTCTTCTAGTAAAAATATCTTTCAGGTTCAGTGATATTTCCACTTCCTTTTTTGGAATGAGATGGGGATTCTTCATTTTTTCTCAACTCCTTAACACTAATTAAAGAAATGGAACTAACATTAAATTTAGGGTTAGGAATGGATTATGTATATTGTTTACTTGAAACATGATTTTTTATGTCATTGATGGAATACATGACCCAGTTATATTGTCCATATATCTCCATTAGTGTTGATACATGGGTGATGAGAGTAGTTTACTGAGTAGTGTGGGACTCTAAAAGTTGTTTCAACAAGTCCTTCATGGAAGTTTATTGAGTTTTTCCATGTTGGTATCTTGTATAGGGTTTATATGTTCTTCTTTATAATGGTATTAGTTGGGAATTTAGTTGAAAAACCTATTGGAATGGTGGTATTTTCTATTGTGGGTTCCCAGATCCAAATTTAGTGTTGTAAAATTCATTGAATTCTTGATTTCTTTTCAATTTTTGTTGGTATTGTAACATCATATTACCCATTTTCAAGTAATTATCTTCTCTTTTATTGTTTCCATCTTTAATTAGGTGTGTCTTGGGACTCCCAAGGATGGAGAAAATTCACTGAAAAAAATAACTTAAAGTTAAAGGATGTATGTTTGTTTGAATTAATGGAGTCTGGGTATAATTATGTTAATTGATTTTTGGGGTTCTCCTAGAGTTCAAAGGAAACATGAGGTGCTTTGGGTTTTCATGTAAGAATCTTCAGTTTTTGCAGTGTGTATGATAAATACACACCATGCAATGGGATTACACAATGTGTAATCTATACAGGTTAGATACCATTAATCTAGCACACAAAATGAATGGAGTATATGTTGTGTACTAATTACATATCCTTTAATGTCAAAAGATTAGTTTTTAATTAAAAAAATGGGTTTTGGAATATTCAAACACCATAGATTACATGACGTGTAAATGGATTACATGTCATGTAATTGTTGAGAGGTTGGATTTTAAGGTGATTTGTCGGTTGATTTTTCATTCATTCTTCCACACCCCTCATTGATCTCAACCTAGATCCTTTATCCAACAATTTTGGGAATCTTTGTTTGATCTGTATTGATTCATTTGTATATTGATCACTATTGTGGTTGGATTCCATCTCTCTAGGTGAGTAATCCTTTATGTTTCTTTGCTGTTTTGATTATAGTAGCATTGTTGTGTTGTATTATCAGATCTGTTGACCCATGGTGATGTTTCTTATAGTTTCTCTCTAGATATTTTTTGTGATCTCATTACAGGGGTCATTCCTTTATTGGTGATGGTGCAATGGGTGTGTGTTCTTGAGGTACATCTTGATTCATCTTCTCTACTGACCCTTTTTGTAAATTGAATCAATTCTAAGAAGTGTAGATTAGTTATAGGGAATAAGTTTTCATTGTTGTGTTCTTCTCACTGGTTGGTCCCTTTTTTGGCATGAGTGACCCAAGTTTTGAGGTAAGTGTTTTTGTCTCATGCCTATTTTGGTGTTCTACATTTCTCCTATTTTTGACAAAGAAAAATTATTAAATGGAATGGAATTATTGAATAATTTTTCTTATGTGTGTGAAATTGAGTTTTTATTAAAGATTGTTTTTCCATGGTTTTGGTAAATTGAAAAGGGTTCTCAAATAATCATGAAAAAATTTATTTGAAATATTTTTCAAAGCATGCTTTGATTAGAATGGGATGATGAATTTATTTGAAAAATAGATCACATGTTAAGCCTTGGGTACTTAGGTTGAAGGTATAGTAATAGTTCTCATCCACTATTGAGGTGTTTTCTCATGGGGCTTTCCTTTGATCCCTAGGCCCATTGTTCTAGGGAATTGTTATACCTATTGTGAGGTTTACTTTCAAGGGTGTTCCTATGATCTCTAGACTCGATGAATCTATCTGGTGGCTTGATTCATATGTGATTTTCTATGTTAGGTATGTGTTTTCTAACTATCTTAAACTAGTGTGATCCTTGGAATACTGTTATCTATGCTTCTATTTTTGGTTTGTATTATTTTTTTTCACTGGAATGGATTCGATATAATATGTGATGCATGATTTTATTTGACATGATGTATCTATTGTGATATATGTGTATATAATGATTTGAAACTTATTTACTTCCTTTATTTGGAAATGTGTATATAAGGACCTAGCCCTGAAACATTACATAATCTTGAATTAAGTTAATAATTTACATTGAGGATCTTTTCAGGTTTAGAGTTTTAGAGAATTAGGATATAACTTTTACATTACATCTCAAAAATTGAAAAAAATACACTTCTACTCTATCCAATGTTTCACAAAATAAAACTCCTTAAATAAAAAAAGAGTTCATTTCTTCATATAAATCTTCTTGAATACTTCCTTTCTCTTACTCATCCTTATAACCTATGAAAATTTTTTCAAAAACTTGGGATGAGAACAAAAATCTTAGTAAAAGATATATAAAAAAATAAATCATTAGCCCATCAATAAATACAAAACAATGAAACCATACTTTTAAATGATAACATACCTTATAAAATCATAATATTTATGAATAACACACATAAATCATAAATCATAAAGATAACTTATGGAATAAATAACATACTTACATGGTAGCTATCACAACTATATAGGGAGTTACATTGGAATACCAATCACAGTATATTCCCTAAATATATTAGGAGAAACATTCACGTTTACCTCTGTCACGTTACCAAATGCATTAGATAGGTATCTCAGGCTCACCCACCCTAGGTTTATCATGTAACCACCCGTATATGTAAACAATTCCCAAAAACCATAACAAATTCATAACATATAAAACAAGCATAAAGGAAATATAACACTTCCACATTTCAATCACAATATATCATTTCAAGATATTCAAATAATCAATGCTTTATCAAACTATTTTCAAAACCATTTAAAACATTTAATAAAGAGATTTTTGAATCAAAGTGACCCATACCGCTTTGAATATTTTAAAGGAATTAAAATTTTAAACCATTAATATACATATAAATAAATCCATAAAACCATTTTGAAAACATGGAAATTAATTATAAATATTTAGAATAATAAATTTTTAAAATATTTAAAACAATTTTTTAGTTAAAGAGTTCCTAACCAAATGAGAGACACTTAAATACAAATAATTGATAAATAAGATTACTCAAAGCATATAATATCATAATAAAAATGAGATTCATGATATAATATATAAAAGGGAATTATATACACCATATAAATATGAATTGGTGTATAACAACAAATAAGTCTCAATGGAATGTAAATTGAGAAAAAGTCCCTTGCAAAGATCATATCGTTAGATTAAGGAAAAATCAATGAGATAATTATGTGTTACAAATAAGAATACACCCAATATAAGTGGATATTAAGTGTAAAACAATCATATTTCATTCACACATATTCATATCATGGCATAATCAAGATGTAGAAGTTTAACCCAAAAAATTGAAATCGGGTTAAGAAGTTTTCTTACAGAAATCCGACATCCTGACGACGTCACTTTAAAATTCATAAAATGAGTTGATCAGAGAGAAAAGGGTATCTAATCACTTGGAAATAAAATTTACATCAATAAGGATATATAAGAACAAATCCCAACATGATAATATTTAAATTAAAAGACATAACAAAAATAATCTTTTAAAAAGAATAGGGTGAAAGGTTCCCTTACCGATTTCATAACTTACGAAACATACAACCCATTAAAGAAGAATCATACGATGAAGATGTAAATACCCTTAAATTACATAATATTACACAAAGAATAAAATCATGGGAAATATATACACAACACAAAAATAATATAGTCCCTAATATAGCATGAATCTCATGGGAATAAAAAGTGATATGAAAACCCCTTACCACATTGTAATCAATCAAGTGGTATGAACAAAAGTTAATAAACACCAAATGAATCATATAATTCCATGAATATAAAGATATTCATGATAATATATATCAAATTGAAGTACACAATACACCCTATGCAATAAATAAGTGGTGAACAATGGAAATCTCATGGAATTAAAAGTGAGATGAGAAATCCATTACCTCGTGTCCAACTTGACTCGTATGTTCTAGGTTCTTCCTGAATAATAAAATTATTTTCATTTATAATTATGAAAAAATTTCAAGTTTATTATTCCTTTTATATCACTTATTAAATTTCTATAACAATTAGTTAATTATTTGAGTTTATATCGGACATTTTTTCGATGTTCATAATTTGAGTTAAAAATGAACTTGTTATAATTACAATTTGTACATGTGGTCAAAAGTATATTATCTCCATAATGATATTAATGATTTATATATAATATACATTATATATATCTAGTATATATATGTATTTATAATGTTACATAACATTTGGAGATAAGAAATGAAATGCACCGTTAATGGAGACGGTAAGTCGTATGTACGCATGAATGCTACTTTAATTTCTATTTCGTACTTTAATGGAATTAAAACATAATGATGTTGGGACCAAGTTGGACATATAAAGAGGTAAGAAGAGTTTTCTATTGTAGAGTGTTGTTTTTTGTTGTCAAAGAAGATAAATCAATTCACTTTATAAAGGACTTGAATACCAGAAAATGCTTTGTTGTTTTGTATTTCACAAATATCATAAGTTAGGAGAACCTGTGATGCAAGTCTTATGAAGTAAAGGAGGAGACTAGATGATGTCAGCCATATTCATTTTTGATTGGAAGGAAAGATTCTAGTGGAAGACATGGAAAGTTTCGGTACTTCCCATTTCAAAAATGATGATGATAAAGGTGTTTGATAAAAGAATATATTCATGATAGATATGGTTCATGATGAAACCATTTGTATGTTGAATATGCCAGATGATAATGAAGCATCATTGGTGTTCTTGCCAAAGCAGATTTTAAGGTGGCATCATTTTCCAGTGTTTTCCAAATTTTAGGGCCTGATAATTGGGAGATGAAGAAATTTGTTTTTTCCAAAGGATGTTGCATGCAAGTTTGAAGATGGCATAGAATTTTTCCCGCAAGGCATGAATCAAGGTCAGAACATCGAAATTTGTAAAAGTCATGTAGTGTGCAGAAAATTGGGCAGAGTGCGTGAAAAATAAAGGCTGCACAAAATATTGGCGTGGTGCGCGAAATAGAAAATAATGTTTTTCACGCAAGAGGTGTTTTGAGATCAGAATCTTGAAAATTGGAAAATTCATGAGATGCGTGAAAAATTGAAGCATTTTGCGAAATATGGTGTTGCGTAAAAGAGTTTTTACGCACATAAAGTGGTTTTTATGCACGGAGTAGGGTTTTTCACGCCAGGTTAAAAAGGCCTATAAATATGAGGTTACCCCATCTCATTGTGTGTGGTTTCACCCTTAGAGAAATCTTGAACTCTGATGTGCGTAAAATTATACTCTATGTGAGTTTGGCGAAAAGAAAGAGATTTGTGTGAAAGGAAAGAGATTTGCGCAAAAAGAGGAAAGTTTCACAAAAAAGTGGGAAGTTGTGTGAAAAGTGAATAGTTACATGAAAAGGGGAAGTTGCATGAAAAATTGAAGTTGTGCAAAAAAAATTCCACGCCAAAAGGGAATTTTTATCCACATGCCATTTTAATTATGGATCTTGATTCTATGTTTTATTTCTTGATATCATTTTCCTATGTTATCACTAGTGTTCTTGTTGTGGGTGTTGATTTGATTTTTTGATTAAAGTTAGGTAGTTCCATAAGTATTTTCTATACAGTCAAAACCCTATAGTGTTTGAATTATTTTCATTGAGTTTTTAAATATTTTTAAAAACTCATATTTGAGATGATTTGATGTGTGATTTAAAAAGGGCTTGGAATTGTAGAAAAGCCCAATTACAATGGAATTGAAATTTTTTGGAGGATTTTGAGAAAAATATGTCTTGAATTGAAAGTGGATTTGATTAAATGATTTGATATTTATTATTGAGAAAATTGAATTAAATTAAAAGATTATTTGAAAATCATGAGTTTGATGAAAACCTAGGATTTTGTTTTGAAATGAAAATGGTATATTGAAAACTAAAATTGGTCAATTGAACTATGAATGATGAATTGATTTGAAATGAATGATTTTTTGATTGATTATTTGAAATAAATGTGATCATGGGAAGTTAGTGGGATATTATGACAATCATTCTAGGATTCTGACTCCCTATAAATGAATTCATGATGACAGCACTAACTATACCAAGTTTGGCATGATTTCCTATAATGTCTCCCCTAATGGGGTATAGATTTATTTCCCCTAATATATCCCCTAATGGGTTTTTGATGTGAGTTTGCATATCTATCTTGATATATGATCATGGTTGAAAAGTGTGAGGATCTTATTTCCAAAAACTAACGTATTGTAGGGCTTATGAGCATGGTGCTTTGTTTTGTTTGGCTTGATTATACATTTCATTGATTAAATAACTATTTTATTCATTCCAATTTTTTTATATAAATGTTTTATATAAAATGTACATTTAATCCTATTTATATATATCTACCATCTTTTGAATTAAAACATGTTTTTTTAAATATTTAATTGTTTTACCATTCCTTGATTTATTTAAATTAAAAGTATATATGGTTTATTGTTATGGAATTGATTATAGAACACATGGTGAGACCCTTCTAGGTTGTTTATCCCACACCCTACATTTTTCTTTGGGAATTTTTAGATTATATTATACCTGGTCTAAGAAAAGGGAATGTACCACTTGGAGGTGGTGGGTATACTTGATTTGTGGGACCTAGAGTCATGGAGGTGACTAATGGAGATGTGATCCACCTATTACATGGGTTTTTTGAGTTTTTACCTTGGAATAAGTTATGTATTTTAATGGTTTATGGTTTGGGTTTTTCTTATACTTGTTTGATTCCGATACTTTCTCCTTTAAGAGTTTTGACATGAAAACTTGTATCATTTATCTTCTACTTCTTTATAGAAAAAATCATTCCCTCTTGATCCTCTTATGATGCCTAGTTCTAGTATCCAACCCATGGAGATTGGTAATTCCCTTCAAACCATGGTATGGTCAGCTCAAGTATCAGTATACCAGGTTATCCAGGCTATTTCGTGACCAATTGGTATCAATGATGTATGTTTTTCATCTTTCTTGATGTTGGTATGCAGTTTGAGTTGTACTGGTAGATAAGAGGTAGGATTTTAGGGACTTATTAGGTATTTACAAGTGAGTGTCTGACCATATCTATAACACCCCAAGCTTTCATGGTATGCTTCTCTTTAAATAATACAATAGTGTGTGTTGTATGCAACATCGAGATTCTAACACGCTGCAACCAATCAAAGTAGTCATTATGAATAGTAATACCCACTTTTTGAAATTTTATACATTTTATCTTTCAAAATGAACTTCATTTTTGGATTCTTAAAATTGAAATTATCCTAGGATGAAATTTTGGTACTTTTCGGATAACTTTTATATGTTGATGAATAGTGAAAATTACTAAATTTTTATTAAAAACAACTTTTTTAATCGAAATAATTAATAGTGATAAATTATAATTTTGAGTGGTTTTAAAGTATATTTAGAATATATTTTTACCATTTAATACAATTTTGGTCATTGGACATAATTTTACAATTAAACCGGACATAAACAAGTATCAATCTTTTGATAGTTATTATTTCTTAAAAACACACTTTTTGTTTTGACAGCGAGAATTAATTTTAAATTAATTTCTGCCACTTCTGTGATTTGAATTTGGAAAAATGGATTCCATATTTTTAATCAGGATTTACAAATTTTTTAAATAGTTAACATTCATTTTTATACATTTTGAATAATTACTTCGGTAAATATTTTATTTACCATGGTTAAAAGGTAAATCTGGTAAATAAGGGTAAAAAAGAAAATTATAATAATAATAAATCACCCTAAAACGTTTCCTAACCTTATTGGTGGATACATGTCCGACCATGGGCATCTTTGGGTCGATTTTGGGACCTCATGGAGCCACTTGTAGGTGATAGGGACACTTTATATTAATTAAGTTAAAGTAAATACAAAAATGACATAAGCATATATCTTTTAGAAAAACAATTTTTACATAGGGTTATATATGTTATATTTTTTACTATAAATTTTCATTAGAAATATAAAAATATTTCATACATAATGGTATTTTATTTATAATTTTTAGACATTAAATAATTTAATTTATTTATGACATAATGATGATGCAGTAATTACCATATTAATGAAAGATTAAGATAATTGATATTATAAATACCCAAATAAATGTAATTTGAGACTTTTTATAAATTAAAAAAGTTTCTAGGTTACTATGATATATTAGGATTGTTTATATAAATTTTTTTCAAAGTAATAATGCTGTTATGAATTTATCAAAAACAAAATACCCAATAGTGTCAAAATTGACAAAAAAGAGTTTTTAAAACAAATATTATATTATTAATTTATATTCAATTTCTAAAAATCTAAGTTTCGGCCAAGAGACTTATATCATGATACGTGTATCATTAATGGACCACTTGGGGGTCTCTTGGAGGTATATACTAAGTTTATTAACTATATAATATAAAAATACAAAGTGACATGGTAAGTGCCAAACTAAATAACTAAGAGTTAAAACTAAAAGATAAGGTTAATATAATGACCCAAACCTATCTAAATTCTATTGGTTGAGTTTTTTTCGACCCATACCCACCTTAACCTTTAAATAATCCACTTTTGAGCCATTAGAAACTGAATATGAATTTATTATAAAATAATATTTCCAGATTTTCCTAAGGTGCCCCTCCTCCCCCTTATAAAAAGACACCACTTATAACCAATTCTTCACACTTTAAAATTATTTTGGTTTGGCCAAACCCTGCCCAAATACTCTCTCAACTTCCCTCACTTCAACCTAGAGGCCTTACTTTGATCATAAAGCTAACCTAAGAATCCCTTTGGATCAAATCAAAAGGAAGAAACCGAAAGAGGTAATGTTTTCACCACCCTTTTTCAAGTTCATTTCTTCTTCAACTTCTTCTTTCTTTGTTATTCTCATTCTAAAATAATAACTCTAGTATCTCCTATATACTGTGATATTATTATAAATATGGTACAACCATATACTATATTCTATCCATCCTTTGATTGACATATCACCATACGTGTGTATGTACGGCTTACCGTCTCCACGTCGTGGTGTAATTGTTATTCAATATATTATTATTTGGATGGGCATAATAATGATTTGTAATTCATGTAAATAATAAACATAACATGATAATGATTCTGTATATATGATATACCATCCAATTATATATTATTTTAATATCAAAATAATGATATTGTCGCTCGTGCGTACGTACGGACTACCGTCTCCACGAACGCGATGAGATTCATTCCCCATCGTATCCATTCAAGACTAATTCTCATTTGATAATTAAAATTAATGTTTAAGAACTTTATATCATTATAGATATAAATAAGATACAACCTATCCATAACAAACATGACTTATGTAACAAAATATATAAAAGAAAATGAGTAAGTTAACACCCGAAATGATGATAATACTAAAGTATTATTAACAAAGCATTATTAGAAGATCATATATGATATCATAATTATTTATATGGTTCTTTTATAATTTAATAACAATGTTTTAACTATTATACAGTAGGTTTACATACCATTGACTAAGGAAAAGTACAAGGTAAGGGTTATTTCACAATCTCTTCATTATCCGAGGTTGTTTATACGTAATTATCTACTGGGACCTCCTTATCATTCACATATATGTTTCTTAAAAATTTATTTCAAAACATTCTTGGTATTTTATAGAATATGGTTTAAAGTCATTTATACCCTTGTTTTAATTTTTATAAGAGGTTTATAAAGGAATCTTTCCGTCATTTTCCAAACAAGGTCCTTTTTAACCTTTTTGACAGAATTAAGGTAAGAATGTTTTTTTTAACTTATACGGCGGGTGTGGCTATTTTCTGCCGTTATAAAATCTTAGAAGCTTCCCTTACAAGATTATAAGGATATTTTAAAATTAAATGTTTTATTTTATAATTATGTGACTTTTAAATGATTTCAAAAAAATAGATATTTCTCTCAAATAGTTTTGATTTCATCTCTGTCAACATCCTTTGATGGATTTTAAGCTTATTTGAAGTTGATTTATTATGATAAAAAACTTCCATATTGTATTGAAGGTTTTGTGATATGTTTGACTATGGATGTGTTATTTTTATACCATTCATGGTTTATGGTGAAAGTATTAACATTTCGTATGCTATTTTTAAAATGAATGTTTATGTTATGTTGAAACATGTTCATATGAGGAATGCATTGGACTTAATAAGTGACGGGTGGAGACCGCTATAGCTCCTCGATGCATAGGTAGGTCTCATGAGACAAACTAGTGTCTTGGCACGAGTCATTGACAAAATCTTATTTTTAGTCTTGGCACGAGGCCTTGGCTACGTGGTTATGATAGTCTGGCATTATGCATTCCATCATTATGAAAGTGGTTATTGATATTGCATGTGATTATTCAACTAGTAGAATATCCATGTGAATAAGTAAATGGAGTTATTTCATTTTATCTTTTCCATATTATGATGAAGTTCAAGTTTAAAAGGCTTTTGTTTTAGTTATACATTTCCATAAATGTTTATGCTTATTTATGAATGTTTCTGCTATATTGTTATCCTTACTGAGCATCTGAGCTCACCCCTTTCAATGTTTTATTTTTCCTAGGATGTGAAGAAGTAATTTATGAATGACCTACAGGGATAATATGAGGGGATATGAAGACAAGATGTTGTTGTATTAGTTTTCACTTTATGATGTAATGTAAACTTTATGAATGTATCTAGTTATTCCAAGGATACTAAACTAATCGGTCTTTCGAGACTTGATCTTTCTTGTGATCATTCCAATGTTATGTAATAATGTACCGACTCTGGGAAACTGGGGTTAGGGCATTACAGTTGGTATCAAAGGAAGTTTAGTACAAACCTTATAAGTTAGATTTAGATAAACTATGATTAGAGCACATAGACCTAATATGGACTTTGAGGATTAGTATAGAAGAACTTCCTTGAATTTTGGTATTGTAGAGATTTTGTGAGTTTTCCGAGCAATACATCCCTATTTGGATACGAGCAGGTAGAGGCAGATCTAGCACAGATGTACCTAGGGGTAAAACCCAAAAACACCACTTTGAGCTAGACTCGAACGGGAACTGGTGCACAACAACGGGCCTTGCTGCATTGTTGGTTACGACACTCCCGGGAGATATGCTTAGGATAATTCTCATTTTCTTTACAAACCATTATGAACGGTTTATGAGTATATACTTCCTCAAAGAAAACATTTTTATTATTATGGATTATATCCATAAACTATTCAATTTATGTTAAGTGTTTTACAAGTATGGAATTATGTATTTTGATTCATAAATTGATCTAGTTTATGCTATTTTTTAGAAATGGCGCCTAGTGGAAGAAATGGAAACTGTATCAATGCACGCACTCCATGTAGGGATTTACCTCCTACTCAAGATAATTATAGTGGTGTTGGTGATGTAACTGGTTTTGATCAGCTTATCACCATACTGGGACAACTCACTCAGGTTATGAATAATAACCTTACCTGTATGGAGCACCCTGATCCACAGTGTGGAGGATCAATGTTAGATCACTTCATGAGGCAAAACCCACAAAAATTCAATGGGAGTACAAATCCATTGGTAGCTGAGCAATGGATAAGTTCCCTAGAGAAAATATTTCAGGCTTTGGGGAGTAGTGAAAGGGAAAAATTTATCATGGTAGTTTACTGTCTCACTGGAGATGCTGATCAATGGTGGTCATTGATTCAAAACATGAAGGAAGATGATGAAGTATCAAATATGGAATGGAGGGAGTTCAAAGATCTATTTTTAGAAAAAATACTTTCCGCGTGACCATCGAGCATATATGGAAAGGCAATTTCTAAGTCTGAGACAAAAGGAGGATGAGAATGTTGCAAAGTATGAGGATAACTTTACAAGGTTATCAAGGTATGATAAAGATTATATATGTAACCCAAGAAGTGAGATTTATCGTTTCTTTGATGGGTTAAAACCATTTCTCCGTCGAGCATTAGTCTCACAATCCCTCTCATCATATGAATACATTGTCTCATGTGCTATCAAAACAAAAAAGGAATTCTCTAACTCTTATGACTTTAAAGAAAAGAAAGAGAAGAAGAGATCTGCTGATCAATCTGGAAATGGAAATAAGGGGAAGAAGGGAAAAGTTGAAAATCCATCCTGCAGTAAATGTGGGAAGAAACACTATGGTACATGCTTAAAAGGAATGGGAGTCTATTACAAGTGTGGTGAAAAAGGCCACCAAGCTCATGATTGCAAGGGAAAGAGAGTTGTTGTCAACGTGGAATGCTATAATTGTAGAGAGATGGTACATTATTCAAATGAATGTCCTAAGTGTTAGGGGAACTTGCCTTAGAAAATCCCAAGGGATCAAGTCCAAGCTTATGTTATCACTACTGCTGAGGTAGAAGCTCTAAAAGACGTGGTGGCAGGTAATTTAATGCTTTCCTCAAGTTTAGAAAATACATTATTTGATTCTGGATCATCACATTATTTCATATCTTCCTAGTTTTCTAAGAAAATTAGATATTTCCAATTTGATTTAATAAGGGAGTTTTCAGTTAAAACTCCTAAAGGAAGTATCATTGTAACAATGTTTTGTGAATCAGTCCCCATTAGAGCACATAAATGTTCTTTATCCGTTGATATCATCGTCATACCTACGATTGAGTTTGATATAATCCTCGGTATGGATTAGCTTATGGACCATGACGTGAATATTTATTTTAAGAAGAAGTAGGTTATGATTTTTGATGATGAAGATAAGGAACACCTTATCTTTATAGCAGAATCGTCACCACCTAATTCTTATCTAGATCCACCCCCTATAGCTCAACTAAATTCAATCATTGGGGGGGAAGAGAATGAAATGATTGTGGGTGAGGAAATGAATGTTCAAATAGAGGATGTACCTATTGTGAAAGAATATGTAGATGTGTTTCCGGAAGATTTACATGGACATCCTCCAGAATGAGAAGTTGAGTTTTCCATTAATTTAATTCCTGGATCAAGGCCTATATCGAAGACCCCATATAGAATGGCCACTGTAGAATTAGTGGAACTAAAGAAACAACTAGAGGAATTGAGTAATGAAGGATTTATTCTCCCTAGTGTTTCTCCATGGGGAGCCCCAGTTCTTTTTGTTAAAAAGAAAGATGGATCTATGAGGTTATGTATCGACTACAGGGAGATCAATTCTATAACAATAAAGAACAAGTATCCCCTACCTTTCATTGATGATTTATTTGACCAACTACATAGAGATCAATACTTTTAAAATATTTACCTTCGATCTGGATACCATTAGTTGTGTGTGAAGAAGAAAGACATTCTGAAGACATCATTTTGAACCAGGTACGGGCATTACAAGTTTACAATAATTCCTTTTGGGCTGACTAATGCACCCTCTGTATTCATGGATCTAATGAATATAGTTTTCAAAGAATATCTCGATGATTTTGTGGTGGTATTTATTGATGATATCTTGGTATACTCCAAAAGCTACGAATATCATGAAAATCACTTGCGCATTATCCTGAAGACTCTGAGAAGACATGAATTATATGGGAAGTTTATCAAGTGTGAATTCTGGCTTTAGGAGATTTATTTTCTTGGTCATATTGTCTCTAAAGATGGAATCTTTATTGATCCTTCTAAGACCAAATCAGTATAAGAATGGTCAGCACCTATGAGTATAACTGAGGTACGCAGTTTTATTGGTTCAGCAGGTTATTATAGACATTTCGTCTAGAATTTTGCCCGATTGGCTAACCCATTAATAAAAATCACACGTAAAGGGGTTAAATTTTTTTGGAAAAAAGATTGTGAAGAATTTTTTGAAGAACTGAAGAGAAGATTAGTCAATGCTCCTATATTGACTCTACCATCGGGGAATGATTGATTCGTTATTTATAGTGATGCATCGAAAAAAGGACTTGGTTGTGTCCTTATGCAGAATGGTAGGGTTATTTCTTATGCATCGCGACAGTTGAAAATTCATGAGAAAAACTATCCTACTCATTATCTTGAGTTATCAGTTGTGATCTTTGCTTTGAAGATATGGAGAAACTACCTCTATGGTGAAAAATATGAGATTTATACTGATCACAAGAGTTTGAAGTATATTTTCTCACAAAAAGGACTCAATGTGAGGTAAAGGAGATGGCTTAAATTACTCAAGGATTATTATTGTACGATACACTACCACCCGGGGAAGGAAAATAAGGTGTCATATGCTTTGAGAAAAAAATATCATGGAGTTATGAACAATATTAGAATTGAAAGGGATCTAATTTTCATAGATCTAGTGAAGATGGACATGGGAATAACCATGGAAGGTGAAACATCAGTGCTTTTTCAAATGGTTTCCAAACCATATTTACTAGAAAGGATTAAGAGTTCTCATACCGATGATGAAGAATTTCAAAAGAAGATTAAAGCTGTGAATGATGGGAGATTGAGAGACTTTGTGTATGAAGAAGGAATTTTGAAATTCGGGAAGAGACTTTGTGTTCCCGATATACCTGATTTAAAAAGGGAATTGTTAGACGATGCTCATAGTTCCAATTTCTCTATACACCCTAGGAGCACCAAAATGTATACAGATTTAAAGGAACATTTTTGGTGGGACAACATGAAGAGGGAGATTTCTGATTTTGTGTCAAGATGTATGGTTTTTCAACAAGTGAAAGCTAGAAGCCAATAGCCTGGAGGAGTCAAGCAACCTCTTCCCATACCTGAGTGGAAATGGGATAATATCACTATGAAATTTTTCATGGGACTACCAAAGACTCCTAGAAGGAATGATGCAATATGGGTCATTGTTGATCGTCTTACCAAGTCAGCACATTTTCTTGCTATAATGGAATATTTACCACTTGAACGTCTAGCAAGACTATATATTAATGAAGTTGTGAGACTTCATGGAGTACCCCTACGATTATTTCGGATCGAGATCCCCATTTTACTTTGAGATTCTGGAAGAGTCTTCAGAAGTCCTTGGATACTGAACTTCATTTAAGCACTTCTTACCACCCTCAAACAGATGGACAATCGGAACGGACTATTCAAACCTTAGAATACATGTTGAGATCTTTCTCACTTGACTTTTAGGGTATGTGGGATCAATATTTACCTCTGGTATAATTTTCCTATAACAATATCTTCCATTCAAGTATTCGGATGGCACCATATAAAGTGTTATACTGAAGGAGATTTCGCACACCAACCTGTTGGGATGACATTAGTGAAAGAAAACTTGTAGGTCCAGAACTGGTGGAGGAAATGATGGAAAAGGTGAAGGTAATCCAAAACCACATCAAAGCATCTCAAAGTAGGCAGAAGAGCTATACCGACAACCGAAGGAAGGATTTGGAATTTCAGGTAGGAGATCATATTTTCTTGAAGGTATCTCCATGGAAGGGAGTTATATGTTTTGGTAAGAAGGGTAAATTGAGTCCCAGGTACATTGGACCTTTCGAAATTCTAGAACGAATTGGGGTTGTAGCTTACCGTTTGGCAATGCCGCCAAATCTCTCCAAAGTTCACGATGTGTTCCACGTATCACTATTGAGAAAATACATGCCTGGCCCAATGCATGTACTCACCTATGAGGAATTAGAACTGGAACCTGATCTCTCTTATTGAGAAGAGCCCATCAGGATTCTTGATACAAGAGAACAAGTGATGAGAAACCGGATGACTCGTCTGGTAAAAGTTCTATGGAGAAACCATAAAATGGAAGAGACAACGTGGGAACCCGAGGAACTTATGATGAAGAACCACCTGAGTCTTTTTATGCATTAATATTCTAGAAATTTCGAGGAATAAATTATTTGAAGGATGGGAGAATGTAACACCCCAAGCTTCCACGGTATGCTTCTCTTTGAATAATACAGTAGCGTGTGTTGTACGCAACTTCGAGATTCTAACATGTCGTGACCAATCAAAGTAGCTGTTATGAATAGTAATACCCACTTTTTGAAATTTTATACATTTTATATTTCAAAATGGACTTCATTTTTGGATTTGGAATATCGAAATTATCCTAGGATGAAATTTTGGTACTTTTCGGATAACTTTTATATTTTGATGAATAGTGAAAATTACTAAATTTTTATTAAAAACAACTTTTTTAATCGAAATAATTAATAGTGATAAATTATGAATTTGAGTGGTTTTAAAGTATATTTAGAATATATTTTTACCATTTAATACAATTTTTGTCATTGGACATAATTTCACAATTAAACCGGACATAAACAAGTATCAATCTTTTTATAGTTATTATTTCTTAAAAACACACTTTTTGTTTTGACAGCGGGAATTAATTTTAAATTAATTTCTGCCACTTCTATGTTTTGAATTTTTAAAAATGGATTCCATATTTGGAATTAGGATTTCTAAATTGTGTAAATAGGTAACTTTCATTTTTATACATTTTGAATAATTATTTCGGTAAATGTTTTATTTACCATGGTTAAAGGCTAAATCTGGTAAATAAGGGTAAAAAAATAATATTATAATAATAATAAATCACCCTAAAACGTGTCCTAACTTTATTGGTGGATACATTTCCAACCATGGGCATCTTTGGGTTGATTTTGGGACCCCATGGAGCCGCTTGTAGGTGATAGGGACACTTTATATTAATTAAGTTAAAGTAAATACAAAAATGACATAAGAATATATCTTTTAGAAAAAAAAATTACATATGGTTATATATGTTATATTTTCGACTATAAATATTAATTAGAAATATTAAAATATTTACTACATAATTTTATTTTATTTATAATTTTTAGACATTAAATAAGTTAATTTATTTATGACACAATGATGATGCAGTAATTACCGTATTAATGAAAGATTAAGATAATTGATGTTATAAATACCGAAATAAATGTAATTTGAGACTTTTTATAAATTTAAATAATTTTCTAGGTTATTATGACATATTAGTATTGTTTATATAAATTTTTTTGAAGTAATAATGCTGTTATAAATTTATCAAAAACAAAATACCCAATAGTGTCAAAATTGACATAAAAGAGTTTTTAAAACAAATATTATATTATTAATTTATATTCAATTCCTAAAAATCTAAGGTTTGGCCAAGAGACTTATATCATGATATTTGTATCATTAATGTACCACTTGGGAGTCTCTTGGATGTATATAGTAAGTTTATTAACTATATAATATAAAAATACAAAGTGACATGGTAAGTGTCAAACTAATTATATAAGAGTTAAAACTAAAAGATAAGGTTAATATAATGACCCAAACCTGTCTAAATTATATTGGTTGAGTGGTTTTATACTCATACCCACCTTAAACTTTAAATAATCCACTCTAGAGTCATTATAAATCGAATATGAATTTATTATAAAATAATATTTCTAGATTTTCCTAAGGTGTCCCTCCTCCCCCTTATAAAAGGACACCACTTCTAACCAATTATTCACACTTTCAAAGCCTTTTGGTTCGGCCAAAACCTGCCAAAATAATCTCTCAACTTCCCTCAATTAAACCTAGAGGCCTTAGTTTGATCATAAATCCAACCTAAGGAGCCCTTTTGATCAAATCAAAAGGAAGAACCCGAAGAAGAGGTAATGTTTTCCCCACCATTTTCAAGTTCATTTCTTCTTCAAATTCTTCTTTCTTTGTTATTCCAATTCTAAAATAATAACTCCAGTATCTCCTATATACTGTGATATTATTATAAATATGGTACAACCATATTCAATATTCTATCCATCCTTTGAATGACATGTCACCATACGTGTGTACGTACAGCTTACCGTCTCCACATCGTGGTGTAATTGTTATTCAATATATTATTATTTGGATGGGTATAATAATGATTTTTAATTCATGTAAATAATAAATATAACATGATAATTATTCTTTATATATTATATACCATCCAATTATATATTATTTTAATATCAAAAGAATGATATTGTCGCTCGTGCGTACGTACGGACTACTGTCTCCACGAACGCGATGAGATTCATTCCCCATCGTATCCATTCAAGAATAATTCTCATTGGATAATTAAAAGTAATGTTTAAGAACTTTAGATAATTATGGATATGAATAAGATACAACCTATCCATAACAAACATGACTTATGTAACAAAACATATAAAAGAAAACGAGTAAGTCAACACCCGAAACGACGATAATACTAAAGTATTATTAACAAAGCATTATTAGAAAATCATATATGATATCATAATTATGTATATAGTTCTTTTATAATTTAATAAAAATGTTTTAACTATTATACAGGAGTTTCGCATACCATCGACTAAGGAAAATTACAAGGTAAGGTTTATTTCACAATCTCTTCATTATCCGAGGTTGTTTATACGTAATTATCTACGGGGACCTCTTTATCATCCACATATATGTTTCTTAAAAATGTATTTCAAAACATTCTTGAAATTTTACAAAATATGGGTTAAAGTCATTTATACCCTTGTTTGACTTTTTATAAGATTTTTATAAAGGAATCTTTCCATCATTTTCCAAACAAGGTCTTTTATAACCTTTTCGACAGAATTAAGGTAAAAATGTTTTTTTTAACTTATACAGCGGGTGTGGATATTTTCCATTGTTATAAAATCCTAGAAGCTTCCCTTAAAATCTTATAAGGATATTTTCAAATTAAATGTTTTATTTTATAATTATGTTACTTTTAAATGATTTCAAAAAAATAGATATTTCTCTCAAATAGTTTTGATTTCATCTATGTCAACATCCTTTGATGGATTTTAAGATTATTTGAAGTTGATTTATTATGATACAAAACTTCCATATTGTATTGAAGGTTTTATGATATGTTTGACTGTGGATGTGTTATTTTTATACCATTCATGGTTTATGGTGAAAGTATTGACATTTCGTATGCTATTTTTAATACGAATGTTTATGTTATGTTGAAACCTGTTCATATGAGGAATGCATTGGACTTAATAAGTGAAGGGTGGAGCCCGCTATAGCTCCTCAATGCATCGGTAGGTCTCATGAGACAAACTAGTGTTTTGGAACGAGGCCTTGACAAAATATTATTTTTAGTCTTGGCACGAGGCCTTGGCTATGTGGTTATAATAGTCTGGCATTATGCATTCCATCATTATGAAAGTGGTCATTGATATTTCATGTGATTATTCGACTAGTATAATATCCATGTGAATAATTAAATGGAATTATTTCATTTTATCTTTTCCATATTATGATTAAGTTCAAGTTTAAAAGGCTTTTATTTTAGTTATACATTTCCTTAAATGTTTATGCTTATTTATGAATGTTTCCGCTATATTGTTATCCTTACTGAGCATCTGAGCTCACCCCTTTCAATGTTTTATTTTTTCCAGGATATGAAGAAGTAATTTATAAATGACCTGTAGGGATAATATGAGGGGATATGAAGACAAGATGTTGTTGTAGTAGTTTTCACTTTATGATTTAATGTAAACTTTATGAATGTATCTATTTATTCCAAGGCTACTAAAATAATCGGTCATTCAAGACTTGATCTTTCTTGTGATCATGCCAATGTTATGTAATAATGCACCGACTCTGGGCAACTGGGGTCGGGGCGTTACAATATCACATCGTAATGAGTCTTAATTCACCATGGTTTCCTAGGAAAAGTGTCTTTTAGTAATGTATTGATATGATTCTATTATTTTCTCCACTTCTAATTTGTGTATATTAAAAATATAAATCTTGAACTCTGTTTAATGGAATTGATATTCCTATAACTCTTGATTGAGTTATTGACCTGTGTATCCTTTTTGATGTTTCATTGTTTTCTATTGATGTTGTGTAGAATAATTCCTTCAATGAGACATTTTAATAGGCCATATGATGAATCTACTAGTGAACCATATTGAGATAATTCTCTAGAGGACCAAAATATGGTTGAGATAGTGGTACATTTTATCCAAACTTTGGGACAAGTACCTACACTTGTTCCCATTCAGGATATAGTAGTGTAACCTCAAAGGTATGAATCCAATTATCATAATCTCAAATGATTCTAAAGTGGATTAGTATTGGTTGAAAATGATATAACTTATTGTTGAGTTCTTATAAATTCCATTAGACATAAAGGTGAAGTGTGTTAGCTTTAAACTTAAGGGTCCTAGCAGGATATGGTGGGATTCAATGGTGACAATTAAGAAACATAAGGTCTTAGAGTGTAAATAATTTAGATTTATTTTAATGGATTAGTTCTATCTAGAATATATGGTCTCGGTGAAGTCCATGGAGTTTCTCAATCTCCAGTAGAGTGATAGGGCCATGATATAGTATAAAAACTGTTTTACTGAGCTTGTTTAGTTTTCTACCGAGGTGGTGACAAATGAGAAACTAGAGGATCAAGGATTTGAGATGGGTCTCCATTATGACATCTAATCTCAAGTATTCTTATTTAATACCACCTCTTATATTGACATCTTGGATAAAGATTTGATGGCTGAGCTTGACCTAGCCGATAAGTCGGGGTTGAAGAGTGTTCCTTTTTATACCAGTGGAAGTTTTGTGATTTCCTTTAAAGTAAAGAGAAATCATGGTGAGTCTGGTGGTTCTAGATAGCAGGCATCATTCAGACCTCTTATAGTTCCTAGAATGGGCCTTATGACTTGTTTTCATTGTGGAAATATTGGTCATTCAATGTGGGTTTGTACCAAGTCACCAAAGGTATGTAGTTCTTCTGTTAACTCGGGTCACCTATAGAAGTTATGCTATATATTTTTTACTCCACACATTGGTAATGGATCATCATCTCTAAAAAGTACTGCAGTGTAATCATGTGATTTAAGAACTAAGGGGTTCCATCCATAAGCATCTGGAATGAAGCTTCTTCATATAGTGGAAGATTCTTCCGTGGAAGATGATGTGGGTCTAGCGATTGTGAGAGATATCATCACTATAGATTCATATTTAGTGACTTCTTTATTTCATACTAGTGCATCACACTTGTTTATATCAACTCGCATTGTGAACATGCTAAACCTTCTAATGGATCTTTTATCTTGTGTGATGGGTATTACTATGCCCCTTAAAATGAAGAGAGAGTAGGGTCTCTAATGCCCTGGTTGTGTTTTCTCTCTATCTAAAATTGAGCTTTCCAGGGATCTTCTGGTCCTCGACATAAAACCTCTTATCTTCATTTTTGGTATGGATTGGTTGATTGCTCATAAGGCCCATATTGATTGTTACTTATAAAGAGTCTCTTCTAATATGTCTGATGGGGTGTGCTATGTTTTTTAGGGAGAATGGGATCTGAGGTCAAGTAGGGTCGGGCCTTCTTTTCCATTGTTGGGTAGGGAAATATTAGTGTTTGCTTTTGACTTAGAGCTAGAATCTCTAATTGATGATATCCCTCTAGTTTTCATTGAGTTTCCTTACATGTTTCCATATGATATCTTTGGGTTTCCATATGATATCTTTGGGTTTCCATATGATATCTTTGGGTTTCCACCAGTAAGGTATTTGAATTTCTACATTTATTTAGTGTCTGGTACTCAACTAATGTCTATTCCTTCATACCATATGGAACCGGTTGAATTGAAAGAGTTAAAGACTCAAATGGATGATCTAATAGAGAAAGGATTTATACACATGAGAGTGTCACATTGGGAGGATCCTATTCTCTTTGAAAGGAAATATGATGGGACACTTATTATTTCCATTAATTATAAAAAAACTCAATCAAGTTATGGTAAATAATAAGTATATATTTCCTATGATTGATGATTTGTTTAATTAGTTGAAAGGGGGTAAGTGGTTCTTGAAGATTGATCTTCAATTTGGTTATCACCAGTTGATAATTAAAGAATATGACATTTATAAAATTACCTTTAGGAGTAGGAATAGCCATTATGAGTATTTTTTTTATTCCAGTTGGTCTAATCAATGCTCTTAATATTTTTATGCCATTAATGAATCACAACAAGAAAATAGTGTTTTAGTGGTGATTTTTTCACAGCGGTTTTTATAAGTGCCGCTAAAATTTTTTTGATCAAAAATTTAGCGGTGGTTTTTAAAACCGTCGCGAAAAAACAACAGCTAATTTTTTTAAAAAAATATTTTTTATTTTTTTTAAAAATATCTTCTAAAATAAATTAATTTTTTTAATGACGGTTTTTTGAAAACTGCTGCAAAATTTAAGAAAATTTAAAAAAATTATTTATTATTTATTATTATTTCTTCTATTATTTACAATAAAATATAGTTTATTATTTATAATTTTATATATTTATAATGTGTCAATTAATTAATATTTATAATTATTAGTTAATAATATTTTTAAATGGAAAGAAAATCTTAAATAAGTAGATGAACAGACTTCGGCATCAAATGACAATAACTTCTGATCCAAGAGTCCATTTCAGCTCCACAACTAGTCAAATCAAAATTTATCAAATGAGAAAAAACCAAGTGAGATTTAAATCATGTGATAATCAAAGGAAAAAAATATTCAAAATTCAAAAGTCGAAAATCGAACTCGAACTTCAAACGACCATAACTTTTAATCCGATGTCCGTTTGGGCTCTACTATATATCAAATCGAAGCCAGCAACGATCTCTATGCCTCATAGGTCTAGTACCAACTCTTTGTTTATTATACCCCATTTTGTTCCACCAGAAAGGCCCAGAAGGCCTCCGAAACAGAGGTTTTAGTTACACACATCGATTTCTTAAAATTCAAACGGTTATAACTTTCGATCCTGGTGTCCGTTCGGCCTATACCACATATCATATCGAAGCTCATTTCACGATCTTCGATTAAACTGGTTGTGGCACTGGAAAATGAGTCTCGTATCATATTTTATGATCATTTCAGTGTTTTTAGAGTTTTCAGAGGTTCTTAACGTTTTACGATTTATTTAATTAATTGTTTATTTATATATTTATTTATTTAATATTAATTAATTATTAATTATTAATTAATTAATTAATATTTATTTAAATATTATTTATTATTTATTTATTATTTATTTATTTATTTATTTATTATTTAGTGATTATGTACACATTAATTATTAATTTATTTTTAATTTATTAATTATTTATTTATTATTTATTATTTATTATTTATTATTTATTGTTTATTATTTTATTATTCATTATTTATTTACTTATTTATTATTTATTTATTTATTATTTATTCATTAATTATTAATTAATTATTAATTATTAATTAATTAATTATTATTTATTAATTATAAATTATTAATTAATATTTATTAGTTTTTATTAATTATTAATTATTTATTATTTATTTATCTATTTATTTAGTTATGTATGTATTTATTTATTATTTATTCTTTATTCTTTATTCTTTATTCTTTATTCTATATTCTTTATTCTTTATTATTTATTTTTAATTTACTAAATATTAGTTTATTATTAGTTTATTATTCATTTATTATTTATTTATTATTTATTAATTATTGATTATTTATTGATTACTAATTTATTAATTATTAATTAATTAATAATTATTTGTTAAATATTAAATATTGAATATTTCATATTAAATATTAAGATTAAAATATTAATTATTAATTATGAATAATTAATTTTATAATTATCAATTATTAATTATTAGTTATTATTATTTATTATTTATTATTTATTTATCTATTTATTTATGTATTTATTTATTTATTATTGATTATTTTTTAATTAAATATTAATTATTTATTAATTATTTATTAAATATTGAATATTTCATATTGTATATTAAATATTAAAATTAAAATATTAATTATTAATTAAGAATTATTCATTTTATAATTATCAATTACTAATTATTAATTATTATTAATTATTAATTATTAATTAATAATTATTCTTTTATCTATTTATTTATGTATTTATTTATTTATTTATTTATTATTTATTTATTATTTATCCTTTCTTATTTTTTTATTTTTTTATTTTTTATTTTTTATTTATTATTTATTAATTTATTTTTAATTTACTAAATTTTAATTTATTATTAGTTTATTATTCATTTATTTTTTATTTTTTTTATTTTTTCATTATTCATTATTTCCTATTTATTTATTAATTATTTATTAATAATTTATTAATTATTTATAAATTATTTATAAATTTTTAAATATAAATTATATAATTATTAATTATGAAGTCTTAATGATAAATTATTAATTATTAGTTATTATTAATTATTTATTATTTATTATTTATTATTTATTATTTATCATTTATTATTTATTATTTATTATTTATTATTTATTATTTATTATTTATTATTTATTATTTATTACTTATTATTTATTATTTATTATTTATTATTTATTATTTATTTATCTATTATTTCTTAATTTATTATTAATTTTTATTTATTTATTATATATTAAATTATTTTTTAATTAATTTATTATTTATACATTATTTATATATATATTATGTTATATATTATCTATTATCTATTATCTATTATCTATTATCTATTATCTATTATCTATTATATATTATCTATTATATATTATGTATTATATATTATCTATTATATAATACATAATATATAATATATAATATATAATATATAATATATAACATATAATATATAAGACATAATATATAATACATAATATATAATACATAATATATAATACATAACACATATTATATGTTATATATTATATGTTATATATTATATATTATATATTATATATTATATATTATATATTATATATTATATATTATATATTATCAATTAATAATTATTGATTATTGATTATTGATTAATAATTATTGATTAATAATTATTTAGGTTGTATCTATTTGTTTTGATTACTTATTTTTCCAATTAATATATATATATATATATATGTATAAGTATATTAAATTCGATTTATTGACCACATGAAGAGTCTGCTGGAGTGGTAAATTCTTTGGAGAATAAGCAAGAGGTAACGGGTTCAAATCTCACCCAATGTAGAATTTAAATATATGGCATGGGCATGTGCATGGACATAGACTTATGCATGGAGATGGATGGGCATGTGCGTGGTAATAATAAATAAATAAATAAATTATGAAATTAAAAAATATAAAAAATATAAAAAATAAATTACTAATATAAAAAAATAAAGAAATAAAAAATTAAAAAATTAAAAAAATTAAAAAAAAAATAAAATCGATTTAGCGACGGTTTAAACCACCACTAAAAACCCACCGCTAATTATTTCCCAACACACGATTTAGTGGTGGTTTTCCAAAACCGTCGTAGAACAATTTCGCGGCGGTTTAAACCACTGCTAAATACAAATTTTGGCGTAGTGAATAGTATATTCCATGTGTACCTTGACTCATTCATAGTAGTCTTTTAGGATTACATCCTAGTTTAATCTAAAGTCAGTGAAGATTATGTGCATCATTTATGAGTAGTTATAAAAACCTTGAGAAATCATCAACTTTATGTGAAGATTTCAAAATGTAATTTATTGATTTTAGAAGTGAAGTTATTGGGAAACATGGTCTCATAACATGGTATTTTAGTCGATCCTAAGAAGGTGAATGATTTTATTACATGGTAGAAACTGTTTAATGTTTTCAAGATTCATAGATTCTAGGTCTTGGCATGGTATTACCATAGGTTTTTTGGTGATTTCTCAAAGATGGATTCTTTTATGACCACTCGCATTTGGAATGGTGTGAAGTTCTTGTGGGATGAAAAATGTCATAGTTATTTTTTTGAGATGAAACATATTTTTAATTCTATTCCAATGTTGACTCTTTTAGTGGTTGGGTAGGGTAATGTGGTCTTTAATGATTCATCGGGTTTGGTTTTAGGCTATGAACTTCTATAGGGTGATCATGGTGTAGCCTATGGTTCCAAAAAACATAGTCCATATGAGAATAATTATCTAGCCCATGCCCTCAAACTCATGGTTGCAATACATGATTTTAAGATTTGGTGGCATTACCTTTTTAGAGAAAGTTTTACCATTTGTTATAAGAATAAAATATTGAGTTATATATTCTACCAAAAATATTTGAAACTCTAACAGAGGTGTTGGGTGGAGTACCCGCAATATTTTGATTTCAATATTGAATATACCCCTAGTAAGGGGAATGTCATCATTGATGAGTTGAGTAGTAATCTTCCAATACAGGCCATAAAAGAATCATTAGAAGAGTGAAATCTGATGTCTCACTTTTCTTATTTTCATTTGGGAGTCGGAGAGGATGAGACATAGTTTTTTCTGATGAATGTTTAGTTGACCTCCACTCTTCTTGGGTGACTCTTTAGGAGCAGTAGCTTGATGGTAAATTATGTGGAATTAGGGACTCTCTTTATTATGGGGATATCATTAATGAGTGTTTGTTCTCTTCTGATGGTATCCTATGTTTCTATAACTGGTATGTTTTGCCTTTGCCTATGAGAAAGGCTATGATGGTGGATTTCTATAATTCCCAGTGGGCGGTGCACCCTAGAACCACAAAGATGTTCTATGATATGCAGTGCTGATTCTAGTGGCCAGGTATGATATGAGACATCACCGAATTTTTTTCCCACTATTATACCTTCCAACTATTCAAAGCTGAGAAATAGAGAACTTCAAGTTTGATTCAGCTACTTCTAGTGCTGAATTGGAAGTGGGATGATATCACTATGGACTTTTTGGTTAGGTTTCCATGTACCCCTCAAGGGAAAATGTGATATGGGTTATGATTTATGGTCTAGCAAAATTATCTCACCATATACCCATTCAAGATATAACCAAAGTTTAGGACTTGAGAAGTCTCTATGTGAAATAGATTATTCGTTTTCATGGGTTTCCATCACTTATATTATCTGATCAGGATCTTGGTTCAATTCTCATTTTTGGAGAGTAATATAAAATTTTTTGGGATCCCAGCTATGTTTGAGCATGGTATATCATCCAAAAATGGATGTACAGAGAGAGCAGGCTATATAGATTCTTGAGGATGTGCTTCATTCTTGTGTTCTTGACTTTGGTGGGGATTAGGATAACTATTTGGGATTGGTTGAGTTTTCCTATAACAACAGTTACCAGTCTTCTATCAAAATGTATCATTTTGAGTCATTGTATTATTATCTAGGTAAATATCTATTTTTTTGGTCGGATATTGTTGAATCTTCTTTAGTTGTACCTAGTATAGTCTAAGAGACAACAATGAAGATTTGGTTGATTCATCAGAGAATGGTGATGGAATAAAGCAATTATAAACCCTATACTGATCTCCATCAATGATCGTTGGAGTTTTTAGTGGGTAAGAAGGTGTTATTAAGAGTTCATCCCAATTGGGTCACTGAAGTCATAAGAAATAGGGAAATCATGTGTCAAAGTTTGTGGGTCCTTTTGGTATTATTGAGCAAGTGGGGAAAGTGCCTTAACATTTGGAACTTATACTACTATTGAGTTTGATCCACAACATTTTCCATATATTTTACCTTTGAAAGTATATTTCTAACACTTCTCATGTCTTGTGTCGGGGACATATTGATGTGGAACTCGATTTATCCATGACTGAGCACCCATTCAAGATTGTTGATTTTGAGATACAGGTTCTTCATGGGAATAAGATGCATTTGGATCATGTTATATGAAATTATGGTTCTAATTTTCATGATACATTAGAGCATGAGGAACTAATTAGAGATTAGTGACCTCATCTCTTGGATGTGGAATCTTATTACCAAGATTCTTGGGGATAAAAAGTGTTTATGGTGGGGAGGTTGTAATATATCATTACCTTTTTTAGGAAATTTTGACCCTTTTTTATTGTTCTTTGGGTGCCTCTTTCTTTAGGGTTTTTTCGGGAGTTTTTCAAAAAAAATTGGAAGCCCATGGTGATGTGCCCATATGGTTCCCAATTAGGGAAATCCATGTAGTTTGGCCCAGCAAACCATGTTCCAGGTGATGGTGCTTAGGAAGGGGGTGCATGGTTTTTCCGAACTATGTGTCCACCCCTCAAAATCATGCACACTATAGAAAGTGGTTTTTGTTCAATTAGTGCATGGTTAGTTTTATTGTGTGTCCAAATTGTACACCATATCCATAAGTTCAGTAGGGTTTCATGGTTAAGTTACATAGTTACTCCTAACCGTGTATCCACTCTAGTAAACCATGTGTGTAGTTTTTAATCACTCCAAAAATTTAATTAAAAAACCAAGGACCCCCTATTTAACCCCTTAACACCCCCCCCCCCTTCTACCCTAAAATTATTTCTTGATCTTTAGAGGATCTCAAGAGGTAATTTTGACTCTTCCACCCCCTTCTCTTGGCAGATCAAAGCTTCAGTGATTCCGTTCAATCTCTGTTTGGTGAGTGAATCTTATCTCATGTGGTTTATTTTTATCACATATTCTCTGGTTCTTAGAGAGTGATAAATCATCATTTTTTATAGATATAATCTAAATTTTTATGTATCATTATTTTAAGTTTGATTTTGTGATCTCCTTTTCCTTCTTTCTCATTGTTGTTCCCACTGTAAGTGCTGATTTGATTCTATGATTAAAGGTAAGTGGTTATATAAGTATTTTACATATAATTGAAACCCTTTATTGGTTTAATGATTTTAAATGAGTTTTTAAATTGTTTTAAAAACTTATATTTGATATAATTTGATATTTGATTTAAAAATGGTATGGAATTGTGGAAACCCCCAATTTCAATGGAATTGAAATTTTTGGGCAGATTTTGAGAAAAATGATGGCTTGAATTGAAATTGGATTTGATGAAATTATTTTATGTTGATTATTGAGAAAATTACCTTAAATTGAAATATGATTTGAAAATAATTAATTTGATGAAAACCTATGATTTGGTTTTAAAATGAAATGTGCAGGTTGAAAACTGAAATTGGGAAATTGAACTGTGAATGATGAATTGATTTGAAATGAATGATTTTCTAAAGAATAATTGATTGGTTGATTGTTTCAAGCACATTTTACCTTGGTTATTTAGTGTTTTATTAGTACAAAAATGCATAAACTCTAACTCCCTTACAATGTATTGATGATGACAACACTAACTTAGCTAAGTTTGGAATGATTTTCCATATTGGATCCCCTAATGGGGTGTAGATTTATTTTCAATAATGGGTCCCCTAATGAGGTGTTTATGTGAGTGTGCACAACTATCTTTAGCTATAATCATTATTGAGAATTGTGATGATCCTATTTCCAGAAACTGAAATACCATATGTCTTATGAGCATGATTCTCTTTTTACTATATTATGCATTCCATTGATTATAGAACTATTTTATTCATGAAAAAAAATTTATATAAAATTTAAATTTAATAATGTTTTGATATATCTTCCATCATTTGAATTGAAAGAATGTTTTTCTTAATATTTAAATACCTTTCCATACCTTATTTTATTTTAATTGAAATAATATATTGTTGATTGTTATGTAATTTACTATGGAAAACTTGGGGAGACCCTAGTGGGATTTTTAGCTTACACCCTACCTTTGCCTTCAGAAATTTATATATTATATTATGCTAGGTCCAATAAAAGTGAAATAGACACATGTATATGGAGAGTATACTTTATTTTTAGTACCTAGAGTCATGTAGGTGACCAATGGAAATGTGATCCACCAATTATAGGGGGTTTTTTTATTTTTACCTTAGTAGATGTTATGTCTTTTGATGATGATTATGCTACTTTATATTTAATGAGTTTTGACATACCAACTTTTATTGTTTATCTTCCACTATTTTTTGGTAAAAATCATTCCCTTTTGATCTTATTATGATTCCAGGTGCTAGTGACCAACTTGTGGGGATCAAGAATGCCCTTCAGGCCATGTTAGGAATGGCTTGGGTATCTGTGTATTAGGGTGTCTAGGATTATTCATGATATAAAAGGATTATTTTTTTGGATGGAAATTATTCTTAATAATTTAATATTTAAAAATATAAGGAAATCATAAAGATAAGAATACCTTAATTTTTGTGTTTTTTGGATGTTATAGAATTTCCCAGTGGTGCTATGGCCAACTCATCTTTTGTTGGATTCAATGAATCATTTTCTATGTAAATGACATGAACTCCATGACTAAAGAATTTTTTTCTAAATAATATTGAAAATATTTTTCACTAGAACCAAGATAGTATCATTTTCACATTAATTTATTATTAATTTAACAACATGAAGAAATACCTCGGTATTCAGTCCTTCCTTAGATATAGGTGTTGATCATCCAAAGTATGTTTGGTTTCATTTTCATTGTGTTTATGAGGAATAAAATTTTATCCCCTCTTGAGGTGATCAACACACTCACCTTTAATCTTAGAATGTCATTGATGGTACCACTACTAAAAAAATGGCCTTTAATAGCACTAGAAATGGCCTTTATCTGTGCTAGAAAAGTGCTGACAACATGATCGATGTTAAAAGCCCAAGAATTTTATCAACACTAAAATAGTGCGGATAAAGGTGTAATTTATCAGTGCTAATAAATAGGATCTTTATCAGTGCTTTTAAAAGCACTGATAAAATACCCATTTATCTGTGCTTTAATTTAGTGCTGCTAACTGAACCCTTTATCGATGATTATAAAAAACACTAATAAATAACTTTTATTGGTTCTTTTAGTAGCACTGATAAATATGCTTTTTATTAGCACTGATAAAGGTCCATAATGTAGCGTGTTGTTATAGCACACTACAGCACCACTGTAGTGTGTTGTAACAGTACACTATATCACCAGAAACACATCAGATATTAAAAAAAACAAATCCCAATACATAGTTTAAATGAAATGAAATTTACAACACAAATACTAGAAAAAACACTATATTATAAACATTTCAAGCACTGGTTTATACAATTACAAAAAGAAAAAATATTACATACATTCAAAAACAATCATAATTATCAATATTAACATGATTTCCATTGACTTTCTTTGTTGAACTTCCAACATTGCATGATTAGTTTCAAACAAACCATCTCAAATTGAAAAAAATAATCCACCTGTATAAGAAAACAATTATTATGAATAATACTAAAAATAAATAAATTAAACATAAATATGAAATAATACATTAATTCTATGTACAATGATTTTATTTTTAAAATATCTAGATTACCTCTGTGATTGAGTGGGAAGGTAACTTAAAAGAAAGTGATAAATTTCAAAAATATATGAGTGAAAGTTTTTGTGAGAGAAGAAGTCTATCAAAGTTTTCGTTCAGAAAGCAAGGAATATTGGATAGATCACCCCCAAATCTAACAAAATAATCCACCTGTATAACAAAAAATTTATTATGTGAGTAATACTAAAAATAAATAAATTAAACACATATATGAAACAATACATTAATTATATATAAAATTATTTTACTGTGCAAACACCAAAATTACCTTTGTAATTGAGCATAGGCAGCTTCGTTTCTCTTCCTATAAAGGTAGTGGAGGTAACATGAAATAAAGTGATAAATTTACCACTGTATGGGTAAAAATATTTTAAGGGAGAGGGAGCATGAAAGTTGGACAGAGCACCCCCAACTCAAACAAAAGAATCTTTCTATATAGGAAAACAATTATTATGTGAGTAATAATAAAAAGGAATTAATTAAACATACATATAAAACAATACATTAATTTTATGGAAAATGATTTTATTGTGAAAACATCAATATTACCTCTATAATTGAGAAGAGGAAGCATCGTTTCTCTTTCTAAAAAGGTAGTGGAGGTAACTTGAAATAAAGTGATAAATTCACCACTTTAGGGATGAAATGATTTTAAGGGAGAGGGAGCATGAAATTTGGACAGAGCATCCCCAACTCAAACAAAAGAATCAACCTTTATAATAAAAAAATTATTATGTGAGTAAAACTAAAAAGAAATAAATTAAACATACAAATGAAATAATACATTAATTCTATGGAAAATGATTTTACTATGCAAAATCAATATTACCTTTGCAATTGAGTAGAGAGAAAGTCATTTATCTTCTTGCAAAGTCATGGCACATAGATAAAAATCTTCTCAAATAAACAAACTCTAAAAGGAAAAATAAAAATTAAATCAATGTTCCATTATATAATTTTTCTATAAAATAGAGACAGTATATCATAACATTACCTTTGAATTTATCCAAAGGGTTTAATTCATTATGGTTTGTTCTTATGAGGTATTAGTAACATCATCATTTTTAGAAGACATTTTCTACATGAGTTGTCAAACATTTAAATTAGATTGTGTTAATGTATTAGATAACATATAATATTATGAGGAAAAACATAATATATTAAAAAACAATTTTACCTTATCATTAAACTCTCATTTTTTTAAAGGTTTCAAGTATTTTGTTCCTCTTTCAAGAATCCAAATCTCCTCTTTTCGGCCCCCTCTAATGTACAAGACATTGTCTATAGTGGGACCCGCGTGAAATGACTGTGATGTCCCAACGAAAGGGTCATCCTAGATTAAATTTTCATCTAAATCAACATTTGTTTTAGTCTACAACTGTACAATTGACCGATTCTTATTTATTAGATTAGAGACATAAAATACTTGAACTACTTGTGATTCCATTATTAACGAATTGTCTTTTCCCGCTTCTACACTAAAATTCAACTTCACAAAGATCATTTCATCAAGTTTCAATCCATTGATATTTTCAACCCATTTGCAGAGGTAAAGTGGAACTTGAAATAATATATAATTAAACTCATATATCTGTTTGATAATGCCAAAATATTACATATTTTCATAACTTTTATTTCTATCCTTAGAACCAGATATGTGCATAGTTTCATCCACAAGCGTAATACCACTGTTTTTCATTTTACTGAAGTCATCGTGTTCCTTTATATAGAATGTATAACCATTTATTACAAACCCAATGTAAGATATAACATTTTTATTCAATCCTATGGCTATCCATTTAATTCGTTCAGCAATTGAATTCATATTTTTAGATAAATCCTTATAAATTTGATCTCTAAACCATCATATAAACTATTGATTATGTGTATTTGATATCCATATTTCAGCCCTTGATGGATTAAAATCTCTAATAATTTCTTTGTGGAATTCAATGTATGGATCAATATCTTCACTATTATGTAATATGTAAAGATGTGCTTACTCCCGCTCTGTCAAGGTAATTGTAACAACATATCTTCTAGTCATCTCTTCGCCCATAAGACGTTCACTATGATGAAACTTTGGGAGATTGATTCTTTCAACATCTGATAGGTAATAGATATAGAATTCAATAGCTTCTTCAACAATATATCATCCTGCAATACAACATTCTAGATGACTTCGATTATTGACATACCCTTTAAAAATCTTCATATACCATTCAATGGGGTACATCCATCAATAATGGAAAGGACCACATAGTTGAACCTCTCTAACCAAGTGAACCATTAGGTGAACCATTATATCAAATAATTATGGTGGGAAGAACATTTATAATTCACATAATATGATTAAAATATCCTTATTAATGATGGGAAACTTCATCAGGTCTACAACTTTACTACATATGGATTTGAAAAATAAGTAGAGTCTAGTTAATGTATGTCATACATTTTGTGGTAAAATGAAATGGAAAGAAACAGGCATTAAATATTGCATCAAAACATGACAGTCATGTGATTTTAGTCCTTTTAACTTTAAATTATTCATTGACATGACATTATTGATATTTGATGAATACCCCTGTGGAACTTTTACACTCGTAAGGAAAAGGAAAAATTGTAATTTTTTCTATCTAAATAGAGTGTATGTTGTTGGAGGAAAAAAAGGCTACATTTTACCCTTCATCAATGCCAACTCTTCCTTTATCTCCATTTCAATCAAGTCCAACCTAGCCTTGATGCCATATTTTGTTTTTCCAAGAACATTTATTAATGAACCAATTCTATATGCATGACATTAATAAAATGTCTAAAATACAAAAAATTCCAATACGGTAATTCAAATAAAATTTATCTCTTCTTCCAACCTGATTTTGTACGGTTTTTCAAAAATGGTTTACTGAAAATAGTGTCAAACTTTTTTACTTTTTTGTACATTTGATCACCCGTTGTTGGAGACGATGTTGTACCCTATTCGATATTCCCATCGAATGATGTCATCCAAGATCGGTATTTATGTCATCAAGGTAAAAAATTGATGTCCTAAAAACACAATCTTTTAGGAATGTTTCAACCGAACTGAGTATATGTGTTTTTTCACAAATGCTACACCCCAACATGCCTTTAATGCTATATATTGAAAAATTTCCATAATTGGGGAAGTCATTTATCATTATGTACAACATGGAACTCAATGTGAATTCTTCAATTATATGAGCATTATACATTGTAACACATTTATCCCACATCAATTTCAGATCTTCAATCAATGGATCCAAATAGACATCAATATCATTATCGGGTTGCTTTGGTTCAGATATAATCAGAGATAACATAATGTATTTGTGCTTTATGAATAACCATGGTAGCAAGTTATAATTTACCAAAAAGATGGGCCATGTACTGTGAGTAATAATTTGTACACCAAAAGGATTTATTCCATATATTAATAATTCAAGACGAACGTTTCTTAGCTCATCTCTAAATTCAGTAAACTCATAATCAATTTTCTTCCACTAAGGAGAATATACTGGATGACGTAGGTTCCCATATTTAATTCTTGTATCTTCATGACATATTAATTATATTTTGGTTTCCTAATATCCATATAGTCTTCTAAACCATTGAATGATAGAAAATTACCATACATATTTCAAAGGACTTAATTCATTTTTCTTGTATCGAACTGCGCCGCACTTAGGGAATTTGATGAGTGATTCATGGTCCTTACGAAAAAATACGCAATAATTTAGACAAGAATATATTTTTTTAGAGATCATTCCCATTTAATTTAACATTATTTTAGCATCATATGTTCATAATGGTAGTTCATTTTCTTCGGGTGGAATATCTTTCAGAAGACCAAGTAGTTTTGTAAAGCTGGTGTCACTCCATCTATTACCAACTTTCAAATTATATAGCTTCAATACAACTAACAATGTTATGAATTTATTAAAATCAGTATACAATGGTTTCTTGGAACAACTATTTAACTCCTCAAAAAACTTTGGATAATCACAAAGGGAATCTTCAATTTCAATTTTCATTTCTTCTATATGATCTCCATCATCTTTTATAAAGTTATTCGTATCAAATGATTCATAAACCGTAGTATCATCTCAATTGATGCCCAAATTCTATTTTTTCTCGTGTCTAGTCCAAAATTTATATATTTGATCTATTCTGTGACAAATCAAATATTCTTCCAACTCTTATAGACTAATTTTTCTTGAATAGAAACAATGTAAACACAGAAAGAGGATTTTAGATGGGTCGTCTGCATGCTCTCTTGCAAAGTTGGTGAACTCTTTAACTCCAACTTCATATTAATTTGTCAAATGATTAGCATGCATCCATTTTTAGTTCATATCTATCCTATTGGGTTCATAAAATATTAATTTTATACAATATATAAATAAATACACATAAGATATTCATTATAAAAAGTGAAAGTTATAGAAAATTCTAATAAGGGAAATATGGATCATTTCAACTAGAATATCTAAGTGCCTAGATATTCCAAATACAATAATAAGGGCTGTTGGAATTTGAAAAAATAGAGGTACATAAAGGTAGATAATAAATGATATTATCACTAAAATTTATAGGTGTAAACCGGAATATGGATAGAGTAATGACCCTAGCCTGAATTACCCAAACAACACCAGGTTAGATAATCTTATGACCTCTAACACACCTCAGATTCACTAAAGGATGGTTTAAAATTTGGGTGTAAAAAACCATAAATGGTATGTGGTCCCTCCCCCCCAAAATAGATCCAATTAGTACTAGATGTTGAACAAAATTCTAGCATGACCCTTGGGGTCAATAGACATGCATACCCAAAATCATTATTACCTGATATGGGCATACTTGTTAGACAAACATCTATAGAAATAAATGATGCAATAGCTATATAGACACACATACATGTCACACCAGTATAAAAACTCACTCACTTATATCTATAAGAAATTTAAAATAGATAAAAACCTGATACTCAAACATAATTTGAACTAAAGTCACCACAATGATTCAAAAAATTAAGGATTGATGTGATAAAACCTCATGTGCTTAACTGGGGATAGACCCTTTGAATTTGATCCATAAGAAAACTAAGGACCATAGTGAATTATAAGAGGAACTAGATCCTATGATTAATATAACCAATGGAGAAACATACATCACTCCACTCACTTGGTTCCTGAAAAATAGCATCTGAAGCTGCATGTCCACTAAGGTGTCCATGAAAGGTGTCGGCATATATATAATCATTAGGGAATCACCAGTGCCTCAAATCAGTAGTCAATAGACAAGAATATACATGAAAATTTCTACACAATTATATACATATATGAAAAAATTATTTAGTAAGAAGATATAAAACACAATAGTAAAACAACAATGAATAAATACAAGGTTCAGTGTCATATATAAAAAATGGATCATACATCGGTAGTCAATACAAAAAACGGACCACAAATCATTCCCTAAATAATGGATCACAAAAAAATCATAAACAACATACCACAAATCATTCCCTAAATAATGGATCACAAAAAAATCATAAACAATGGATCATAAACAAATCGTAGAAGAAGAAATGAAAAATTAAACCAAAAATACATAAAGAAAATTAGAAGGACAGCCTCGCTAGGTTGAAGAAAATCTAAGACCCTCTTTGGATGTTGGACAAGATGTCTGTAGGCAGTCAAGTGGTGTGATTCAGCCTTTGATTCACCGAGGAGGAGCACTGACAACGGGTGGCTTCCACAGAAATCTTATATATCATGACAGATTCGCAAATGGTTAGGGTTTTTAAAATAGATCGGGATAATTTTATCAGCGCGTAAAAATAAGCGCCGGTAAAGAACCCTTTTATTAGAACCTATATAATAAGCACTCATAAAAGGACTATTTATTAGTGTTTATTTAGCACTAATAACGATTGGTCTTTATCAGTGTGAAATTTATAGCGCTGATAAATGTTAATTTATCAACACATTGTTTAGTGATGATAAATCCTCCTCTTTATCAGCATGAAAAAAACACTGATAAAGATTCTTTTATCAGCGCTTATTATTAAAGCGTTGTTAAAGGATTCATAATTATAATTATAAATAAAAAATTTTAAATATTTATAAATACTTAATAAATATATATTAATATAAATATAGTAAATATATTCTTTTTTAAATACATTTATTATAATTTTATAATTATTTATTTATAATTATATAAATATTTTTAAAAAATATTATTTGTATCATTATATAATTATATAATTATACATATATATATAATAAATATATATAAATATAAATATAGTAAATATATTCATTATTTAAGAAAATTTATTATAAATATAATAATTATTTAAATATACACAATTATTTATTTATAATTATATAAATAATTTTAAAAAAAATATTTTTTATTTATAATTATAAATATATAATTGTATAAATATAGTGAATGTACATTTATAAATATATTTATTTATAAATATGTTTTTACAGATATATTTTAAACATTATTAATGAATATCTAATTTTGAGTGCATGCATATATGAACAAAATGAGTGAAATTGAATAAATTAAGAATACATGTACACTAACAATATTGAAAAAATATATAAGTTCTGTGTGTGTGCAAATTGTATATAAAAATTCATTAATTATACATATATATGAAATAAATATAACACGCATTTGATCTATATTAAATTAAAAAATCAAACAACATTCAATTATATGTATAGTACTATGCAATTAGTCAATATTTTTAATTCATATTAATTTTTAATTATATACCATCATTAAACAAATATATGATAATTTAATGTAAAGTGCATAAATATTTTTTAATATATAATCATATTTATATACATTAATATATATCTATTTATTTAATATATAAAATTTAATAACATTAATTATCATAATTATTTAATTAATAATATGTTTAATATTTAATAATGTATAATCAATCAATTCATTTTTATCAATAATTATTTAGTTAATAAAATTTGTAATATTTTTTAATAAACACATTCCTTATTTTTAATTTATTTAATTGTTTCATTTTATCAGTGCTAAAAATGATGTGCTGAAAGAAATATTTATCAGTGCTAAACATAAAATGCTAATAAATCATACTCTTTATCAGTGCTAAAAATAAAGCACTGATAAAAGATACCCTTTATCAGTGAAAAAACTAAAGCGCTGATAAAGGATGTCATTTATCAGTGCTAAAAATAAAGCACTGATAAAGGTTTCCTTTATTAGTGCTAAAATAAAAGCATTGATAAAAGGTTTAATTTATCAGTTCATTCTTTAACACTGATAAATATATCATTTATCAGTGTTTTCTTTTAGTACTGATAAATAACAACACTTTTATAGGCTAGTTTTGTAGTAGTGTACTCTGGGTGCTAGCATGGTGTTACAGATCATATTGTGTCACTCCCTTGATCACAACAAGTTCCTTCAGGATTGAGGGAATCTCTCTTGATCTCTCCATCTTGAGAGAAATAAAGGAGGAAAAGAGAATCTCTCCATCTTGAGAGAAAAATCCTAGAGATGTTCTCATTGAGATGGAATACTCTTGGGAGGAGAATGTTGTGCATAATGACCAACATCTATCAATTCTCATAATTGTTTACTTATAGACCTAGGGTTAGGGTTTCATATTAATTAATTACACAAAGGCCCTTAATAATACATTAAACCCAAAATGAACCCCATTTCATGTAAAATAATATTATTATTATTTTATTTCATGGTGTGTGATAATTCTTGCAATGATAAATATTATTTAGAGTCTCATAAATAAATATTTATCACTGGACTAATTATTAGGTAATCTCTTCCTCTTTAACATTTATTGGGTTTCTAAATAAATTTCATAAATAAATATTATATTCACGTTCTGAAGAATAAAATATTTATTTTAATACTCTCGTAATTAGATAAATTATTTATTAATAAATAATTATTTATTATCTTGTGAATAAAAAAAGATAAATATTTTATATTCAATAAATAAATAAATATTTCATTCATAATATAATGAATAAAATATTTATTTTTATATTCGCATAATTAAATAAATTATTTACCCATGAATAAATAATTATTTATTACCTTGAGAATAACAAGAGATAAATAAATATAATATATTTGTGTAATTAAATAATTACATTGCTAATAAGTATTTATTTAATATTTTCAATCATTTAATAAATCTTGAATAAATATTACTTCTTGGTCTGGAGAATAATATTTATTATAAATTTTAAATATGATATTTAAATGATATCAAAGGAAACACTTTGTGTGTGACCCTCTAGGCATCTTCCTCAGTGGCATTAGTCAATCTTGCCTAAAGTCTAATATTAAGTTCTATAAATGGGTTAAGGCACCCATAGAGGAAGAGTATATGTCACAATGAAACAAACCATATATGAATGCTCATTATGTAATATAATTCCTTTGTCATGATATCTCATCAAGAAGGTTTCATATCCATATCATCAACCTATATGCTTGATAATTCTTTCTTTGATTATCTAAAATAAACCCATAATTACACCATGGGCATGGAATTTAATGTGAAAATTCCATTTCAATCAACAGGTTGAGATATCAACTTCTGTAAATATGGAAGGTACAAATACTTCTTCAACTTATTCATTAATAACATATCACTCATGACACACTGAACATACCCAATTTTGTAGTGATCATATCTCTTCAAGGTTTATAGAAATATATAAAATTATGCGATTCATGACATGTATTAATAATAATAATAATAATAATAAATTATAAGGATCATTACTCACACTTGTAGAAATGAATATCCAATGACACATAAACATGTATATTTTCTATAGGTGGGTCTGTTCTCATAATCTTCTATCTTTGAGATTACCAAGTGTGAACTTTATAAGATAATGTATTATATTATTATGAGTACTCATACCTAAAAACAAACATATTATGCGTCACATCATAGAATGTTATCTGACCATATAAATATGTTTGATAATATTATCATGGAATTTCAAGGTTCCCATCATAGTGGGGAACTAATATGACCATTTCAATGTGATAGATATTCTAGTACATTATGAGATGAATGATACACAAAATAATAATCAATATGTGATGTGGTATTTATTAATATTCAGTTCCATGAATATATAATAAATCTAAATTTCAATGAAGTTGGTTCTAGGGAACCAACTCCAATAGACTCTCACTTGCACTAGAGCCAACTGGAAATGACTTATTAATTACCACATGTTAAACATGCTTATTATATGTATGGATAAAAATAATGAGCTTACCAAATTTTTGTGACTAGGGTTGGTAAATCCATATTTCTATGTAGTGAATCTACTTATTGTGACATCACTAATTTATTAAAATCCCTCAATTAGTGATATTATCAAGTATCCACCTCTTATTCCCATGTCATAAAACTATCTTCTTAGGTAAGTCTATGGTCAAATCTTATCATAATAATGACAAAACTATTTATTTTTTTATAACCCAAAATAGGAATAGGATATTTCTAAACTACTTCTTAAGATCCATCAGAATCTGCAACATACTTGTATATTGTGGATATGGAAACCACTAACTATAAGAAGTGTGTCTTGAATATTACCTTAGCTTTATTGCAATACTACATTAAATTAAAATAAATTAATATAAGAATTAAATTCTCATAATCACTATTAATCAAACTTATCTAGACACTAGGAACTCATCTAGATCTACTTTCTTAAGTACCATTGAATAGTACTGTAATATAATGACCTATGATCCACTTATCCCATGCCCCGAGTCGGTGGGACACATGTCCTCAAGCGTGCCTCCCCATATGCCAGAGGTCTCCGACTAGCAGTGAGGGTCTAAGGTGGTATAGTGAGGAGACTATACCCTCATATTAGAGCGGAATAGCAGATACGATATATTAATAGAACACAGTGTAAGCATATATAAATAGACACTATGATACAGGACTAGTAACCCATCATAGTAAAAGTATTTTTAAACAAATGGCACTATAGAAACAGATATAATAAACAACTACGAAAGCATAAATAACCAAGAAACTATAATATTATCAAAATCCAATAGGCTAAGTCATGTACAATGATGTCATAAAATGTTGATATACAAAAAGGGGAATAGGGGATAGGCATATACAATATTATATACAAAAATACAAAAAGGAAAAAAGACTGATCCACTATCATATTAAGCATATGCTCAGTCCATTGCTCCAATGATCCATACTATAAGTAAAATTAATCAAACATTTATAGTAGGGTGCTTTACCTTATCCAAACCTACAGAAAATTAATCTACTCGGGTACCAGAGGTAGCCCGAGTAGGGTGCGAGATAAAATTCTAGTAGGCCACCACCAACAATGTCTAGAAATAATCCAAATCGTGTACATAGAAACAACAGTGTGTAGGTATAAAGAATAATGAAAAATTATGAATAATTAATTAATTTCGGTTCATGTTTCTATAGGACTCCTAGTTGTCTCTACCTTCTTCAGCATAGGCTGATAGAAGTCTAATCAGTAACCATATATATATTCATAATATATATACAATATTGTTATATTCTATATCCATCTATATGCACTATGTACATGAGAGTGTAAGTAGGAATATACCTGAATACTAGGTGTTTGTTGGACCTAGGGCACAACTCAAGCATCCATAACCAGTATAACAAGCTATAGTCTCAAGTAAGGGTACATGCCCTAAATCTCATAGTGAATGTGAGATATCATGATCAACACTCGAGATAGATGTGGTGAGACATCATACCTAATTCTTGAAGCAAGGGAACATGGAGCATCATGCACATCATCCAGATGCAAGTATAACGGTGAGAGATGTCTTTCTCATCACCCGGTGTAAGAGAGAGTGAATCTTCATGATCAAAAATTCCCTTAACCATCTATCACCAACCAATATCAATGACATAATAATAATAATAATTATTATTATTATTATATCAAGAGGGATCACCTCTAATACTTTTACATTCACCAAGACCAATACAATCAAGGATGTCACAATCCATATAATATAAATATGAGAACATGCATAAATTGGCATGGCCTTTCCACCCATTATTATTAATTTTAATTAATCCATTTAATTTATTTAAGAAAATCAAACCATTATGAAGCTAATTTGTTCTATATAACAAGCAATTTAATTAACCAAGGCATGGAAATTCTATTTCATGATAAGCCAATCACTTAAGAGGTGCTTTGGAAACTAATCAATTATTTAAAAGTTATAAAAACCATTAGGTGCACCCAAAGGGCTAGATATATTTGAGGTATATATCCTCTAAACATTTAGAAAGGATCTAATTGAATATAAAAACATGTGTATAATTATTTATAAATGAAGAACACATTTTAAGGTGATGTGTGAAAATGGATATAATATAGAAAAATGATAAAGCTAATAAAACAACTTGACTTTGAGGGAAAACAACTAGACCACCTACCTTAAGGCTATAGAATCCTCCTCCTTTGATATCAGCATCATATTTTAATTATATCATAAAAAAAATTCTAATAAACTAAAAATGTGGTGAATGAGATCACACCAAAAAAGCATAATAGATACAAATAGAATCTGAGATAAGAAGTAAGAGTATTCGAGTGATTATCAATGTGGATCCAACATGATTAAAAGTGTTTGATTTGGAGTCTGAATAAATGATTTAACTTGATCCCTAGATAGAGGAGGATGTGATCTCACAGGAGAGGGAGAGGAGAGTTCATCCACAGGAAAAAGGAGGAAGATAGGATTTAAGGTTTTAATTCATTAAGGTAAAATGGTAAATTCACCCATCTAGATAGGGTTTTATGGTTTGGCCACATGGTTTTATAAACTATGTGCCAATCGTGTGCACCTCACTATTTAATGAGGGACCTCAATGGGCTAGGCACATAGTTTTTATAACCATGTGCAAGACATACGACGCTCGCCGTCACAAGCCCCTCTAAAAATTACATGAGCATGTTCCTAGGCTTTCATGTTTGTATACAAACCATGTGTCCCCTGCTCTCTTATGAAGCACCTCACACAATTAGGGAGACCATGTAGGATGGGATGCACAATTTCTCCAAACCATAAAACCATGTATGTGTCTCTAAAATCTAGGGTTTTGGGCTCCAAGTAAGTTTCGGTAACCCCCACGACCTCCTGTAATCCATTAGGTAACATTATAAGGGCCATATTAAAGAATTTAAACAAAAAAATGATCCATAACTTTGATAAAATATGGTTCATTAAAACCTATACTCCTTAAATAAACTTGTCCCTAAGTTTCCCTTATGAGGGTAAAGAGAGATTGTTTCGAGTTTTGGTCTCAAAATTCCCAACGGTTCTACATCCGATGATGCATGGACCTACTTTCCAAAGGCAGGCGTTCGTCGGGCGATTTGGCCAGTGACACTTAAGAACTCACATTGGTCGAGAGGATGGGAAGTCGGGCTCATCGCACCCTTTTGGGGGGAATTATTGCTTTTTCTGGGACTCTCTTATAGATTTAAGACATATTCATATATTCTCAAATCTTTGGTTTATACCCAAGCATAGTATCCACATATTACTCCTGGTTGGAAAAGGTCAGCTGGACGTAGGGGTTCAGAATCATTTAGGCCAGAGGTTTACCATCCCTCATTGGATTAATGACTCTGAAGAATTTGGACTCATTGAGACGGTGCTAGGAGCAGCTCGGTGAACCGATATGAAGATAGTTGGATCGACCGTTTGTTGGGATTGAACCTCAGGGAGGCTTCCTACGTACCCTGCCTAGGAGATAGGGATCAAAGTCCACGTAGTTTGAATCGGGGTGTCGGAGAACTGACATGAAGGTGAACCTGGGGGTCCGATTGTGATCAGGCTTGAACCTCAGGGAGGCTTCCTACGTATCTCTGTGGTAGGGAATCAAAGTCCTCATAGTTCGCATTGACTTGGGACTTACGCTCTGAGGCAGTCCAGAATGATGGATTGGGGCTTACACTCTGAGGAGGTCTAGGGTGATGGATTGGGGATTACACTCTGAGGAGGCCCATAAGAGGATTTCATGGTCGATGCTTACTCTAAGCCCACGTGAGTCATGCTCGGTGTGAGAAACAAGAGGTAGTAGGGACCATAGGATCACGTCGTGAAAGGTGCGTTCGTGAGAAGTGGAGTGGGGCTTATGCATGAGGGCGGCCAATAAAGTCAGGGCTTACTATGAGATGGACGCCCATGGTGTCTACCTCATGTCTGGCCATGAGGGAATCCCAACCCATTGGTGGTTGAGGAATATAATGGGGTTCAACGCCTATGCACAAGTGCACAAGAGGGATAACGCCAAGGGTGTTGTAATCAGTCCGAACAAAGGGAGATGAAAAGTGTGAATTACATGCCCAACATTCGGAATGCAATGAGGGTGGCATGGAGATGGAGGATAACTATTGACCATGTTCGAAACACAGCATCCATATCATGTTAGCCTGAAATGGGGACAGACAAATGAGGGTTGACTACTGACCATGTTCGAAACACAGGACCTGACTCAAAATGTTGTCAAAAGTCTTTCGGGGCATTGTCCCAGGATGGTAGGTGAGCCGAGGCGACATGGGACCAGGCCGTTAGGGGGTCCCTTCAGACATGCAAAGGAATGAAGATCCGAATAAAGGACACACAAAGTGTGGGGTAGAGTGATGGAATATTTGAATGGATTCCAGTGATCTTGAAGTTATTCCACTGTAAACATAGCATAAGGAATCTCTTTCATGGAGAAAGTGGCATCCAATTATTGATGATAGGGAATGCTACAGTTTATAGTCATGTAGAGAAGACTGTTTCCATATAGTTTAACATCATATGGTCAGGACGATGGCTATACAGTTTAAAGTCATGTGGTCAGGACGACTAGGTAGGAGAGACCTAGAAATGGTTGGTGTGGGACTTACGCAAGGGCGGCCCTTTCTAAATGATCCTAGCATGGGAGCTAGGTGATGGGATTTTTGGAGTCTCGTGAGAAGTAGCTAAACGCATGGCATTTATAGGACGGATGTTGGAGCAGCGCAAGGGTGAAATGAAAAATACTGTTGACCTTGCCCAAAAAGTTCGCGGTGCGACTCTCCATTTTTCATGGGGGTCAGTGACGGTAGAGAAGGGAATGGCCCGGAGGGCCAGGACCGTAGCCCGGCACTGATCCCACTCAGGGGAACGGGGGCGCAGCCCCTGCGGTAATGGACCAGCGAGTGCATGGGGTTTTCCGTATGGGGATGTCCGTGAAGGAGCTGGCCGTGAGGTGCCAGCCGTGAGGGACTGGCCGTGGAGGAGCTATCCGCGAAGGACTGGCTGTGAGGGACTGGCCGAAGAGGAGCTGTCCGTGAAGGATGTTGTCCGTGAAGGATGGTCACGAAAGAGGCTGTCCGCGAAGGATGCTGCCTGTGAAGGATGGCCACGAAGGAAGTTGTCCACGAAGGATGATGTACGCGGTGGAGATGGTCGTATGCGAAGGGTTTCTGCAAAGGGGCTAGCGCCCGTCCTACTTTGAGCCCGCGGAGGGGTTTTGCCTCCATTTCGCGAACGACATTGGTCCGCGGAAGGGGTGGCTGTGGAGGGACTATCCGCAAAGTAAATGACCGCTATGGGCTGGCCACGGAGGAGCTGGTCGCATGTGGTTCGCGGACTGGTTTCTCCTCTCCGCAAAAGAGTTCATCCGCGGACGATATGGGGTTTACGGATGGCTGTGGAACACCGCTGGGAGCGATTCCTTCAGCGTCTCCCCATGGGTTTTCACCCGTCCTTCCTCCTTCCCCCTTTTCTCGATCCCCTCAGTGATTATTTATAGAGTCGTGAATAGGCAGTATCAATGGGCCCATGGCACGTTTTGCAGAATCCCATGAAGAAACTCCCACCCGCGGATGACTCGGTCAACCAGGGAGTTTTGGAACTAAGATGTGCGGGATTGCTCAGCGGTCGTATACCTCTTTGCCTCTATCCCGTGAACGATAGTGGTCCGCGGATGCATAGGCACTCCGCCTCCATCTCATAAACGACGGCGCATGTGGTGTGGGCTGGTTGGTGCGGTTCACGGCGGTGGACTAGCCTAGCTTCATCGGCGGTCTTCCTGGTTCATGCCCGCATCGGGGTTCCAGCCTCCGTTTCGCGAATGACAGCATCTACGGGAGGGAGGTTCACCGAACCGGCCGCATACTGTTGCTAGGAGTCGGTACGCGGACCGGTTCAGTCATCTTCCAAATTTTGGGATAATTGGATTTCCCCCTTGCAGAATTTTCAGGACCCTACAGAGATCATCAGAGTATAGGTCCAAACACTAATCTCATATATCAACCTACTGCTCCTAGGTCTCATCATGTAATTAGTTGTGCTTCCATAACACCCATACCAAAGGAATTGACCTGCCTTAGAGTGTCTTCACACTCTAATCCACAATACGCATTTGATATTCCTCAAAAGAAGCATCCATATCTAACTCAAACTCATCAGTATGGAACACATGTGATAGATCTAGATAATACCAACAAAGCTAAGATACATGAAAGATGTCATGCATATACTAGTATCCCTGAGGAAGTGCTATTTGTTAAGCCACTGGTTCGATCCATTTCAAAACCTAAAAGGGTCCAACAAATCAAGGAGAAAGCTTACCCTGCCTTTGGATAAGTTGATAGCCCAACTTAGGTGAGAAGCATAAGAAAACATAATCTCCAGCCTCAAAGTCAAGAGTTTGTTGGTGTCAGTTAACATAAGATTGTTGTCTAGACTAAGCTTTCATCATGCACTTACTAGTCAACTGGACCTACTCTGAAGTCTCCTAGATGAATGGTCCAAACAAAGCTTCCTCTCCTACCTATATCCAGCATAGAGGTGATTGGTAAGTCCTTCCATATAAGGATTCATAAGGATCCATCTGAATAGTAGCCTGAAAACTATTATTATAAGAAAACTCAAAAAGGGGTATGTGTTTCTACTAAGAACCCTCTAAGTCAAAAAAACATGTGTAGATCATATCCTCTAAAACTTGATTTGTGTGCTATTTCTTTCCATCAGTATGAGGGTGATAGGCCACACTCAGAAGCACTCATATACCCAAGTCCTTCTACAACCCTTTCTAGAACTGAGATGTGGAGTGAGTGTCCTAATCATAAATGATAGATTGAGGATCTCTATAAAGATGTATTATCTCCTCGGTGTATAGTGTCCCTAGCTCATCCACTGAGAAGGTCTCTCAAATAGGAAAAAATTGTGTGACCTTCATCAAATGATCAACGACAACCCAAACTATATCATTACCATGAGGTGGTCTAGGTAAAGCAGTCGTGAAATCTAAAGAACCATTATCCCATTTCCTCTTAGTAATGGACAACAGCTAAAAAATTCCTACCGTATACAGATGTTCTACCTTCACCTACTAACATGTGGAACACCGAGTGATAAAACCATATATTTCCCATTTCATACCAGGACACCAATACTAGCGTTGTGATTCTTGATACATATTGGTGTCACAAAGGTGTAATACCCATACTGAGGCATGTAATTCCCACATAAACTCCTCTATAATTTCTATTGGGACCCAAAAATTCCCATGAAAGAATAATTTCTCATCCTCATCCACATTCCAACCAAAATATGAATCATCATCTAAGTTAGTTTTCCTTAGGACTAGGCCTTCGAGATCTAAAAGTTTCCTCATTCTCACATGCTCCAGAAGAGTATAGGTCACATTTAAATCTGAGAGGATAGTCTTACCATGATCCTCTTGGACCTTAATATGCATCTCTCAAAACAATTACATGATCTTCCATTCACCATTGGCCTCCTGAAATTGTTTTTTATGCGTCTTCTAAATCAAAACATTGGTGATAACATTGTCTTTTCTAAGTGTAGAAGAAAGATTGAAATCAAAGTATTATAGGTACTCAACCCATCTATGCTTATTAATATCATTATCACACTAACTAAATATATAATTGAGGATTTTTTGATCTTTGAAGACCATAAAATGCTCTCCAAGTAAATAGTTCCCCCAACAACATAAATAATGAACTACAACAACTATCTCGAGGTCATGCATTGGGTAATTCCACTCATGAGGCCTCAACTGATGAGACCCATACATGAATACTTGATCATCCTATATTTTAATATCTCAAAACCTTATAATTTATGTGTCATAATAAAAAGTATAGATCCTTCCATACTCTGTAAGAATCAAGATTGGCACTGAAGTCAATCTACCCTTCAACTCCTAAAAGGCTACTTCACAAGCATCTAACTAGACAAAATTCACACCCTTTTTAGCTAGACTAGTATGAGGTGATTTAAGGCATGATAAATCCTAGATGAAGTGTCTATAATATTTTACTATCCTGAAGAAACTCTGTATATCAAATATGTTCTAAATCTGGGATGATATGACCCATGAAGTGGACTTTGTTTATCCAAAAGTGGAATTTTATAATCTTGGAATAAAGTGATTATATCTTAGTGTATTCAACATGGTCTCAATATAGTTGTCATGGTCATGTAGAGAGTGTGAATACACTAATATATCATCTACAAATACTACCACAAATGAATATAAAAATGGGTGGAAACCCCAATTCATTAGATCCATGAAGACTGTAAGTGTGTTTGTGAGACCAAAAGAAATTAATAGGTAATCATAGAGTCTATAAATGGTCCTAAAATCTGTATGAGGTATGTCTAAATATCTAACATGTACCTAATGATAGCCTGACCTCAAATTAATCTTTAAAAAAATCCTCTCTCTCCTCAGAGCTGATAAAACAGGTTGTCTATCCAAGGTAGTAGATATCAATTCTTTTCTGTAATCTAGTTAAATCGATGGTAATATATGCAAATCTTGAGGGTATCATCTACCTTTTTGGAAAAAAGGACTGATGAACCCCATAGAGAAGTTATGGGGAATATAAATCCTTTAGCCTCTAGATCCTCCAACTATTTCATGAGCTCCAGAAACTCTATCAATGTCATCCTGTGAGAAGGAATAGTCATTGGTGCTACTATTGGCATGATATCAATGGTTAATTCTACAACTTGCACTAGAGGTAGATTAGAAAAGTTTTTAGGGAAGACATCCTTGAACCGATCCACCATAGTAGGGAAAACAGCAGGTCATAACCCTTGACCATCCATTTTTTTAATAAGATGGTGCCTTGGTCAAAGGCCAAAGCACAATTTATTGAATATAACAAAAGAAAAGGGGTTACAGGAGATGAAACTTAGGTAGTTTTTTACAATATTTGTCAAAAATCTGAAATAAATCAGAAGGAAGATCATCCAGCCAAATCATATCCTGATGAATTCCCTTGTTCGCAAGAGAATCAGCAACAGTGTTCACTTCCCGAAAGGCGTGAGTGGCGATATAATCAATCTCCGGGAGAGAATTCATACATTTCATCCAAAGCGTAGTGAGGGGAAAGGCCAGGTGAGTCATCCCATTCCAGATTTTCTGAACAATGGTGGTTGAGTCACTTTCGATCCGGAGTTTTCTCCATCCTTTTTTAAGGGAAAATTCACGGCATGAATAACCCTTGATCATCCATGAAAAGACTGGAAACTTATGATGTGGCACTTCCCAACCTGATTCTTATGTTCTAATCACATGGATTTTATATCCCATTCTCCATTATTCATGTGTCTACTTCCCTCTAGTGTTTTAAACGTCACCCATCCGTAGTAATGGTCAATATGGAATTAATAGGAAACTAACCAGTTTATCCCAATGATTACATCAAACCTTGTCATGTCAAGGATGAAAAGGTTCCATATTAAGAGATATCCACCTATATCAAGGGTAAAATCCTTACAAAGGCGTATTCAATCTGATCAGATACCTAATGAGGTATCGAGTTTCACCACACCACCAAATATTTTTAATCTTGATGCCTATACTCTCCATGATTTCCTCTAATATAAAGGAATGTGACATTCCTAGGTAAAATAATTAATCCAATAAAGTATATGTTAATATAATAGTACCTTTTATAATAGAAGGTCTAACACTATGCCCCTATGACATAGGTTGTACTATATGTAACTCTATTTTACTATAGCCCTGATTCATGCCTGACTGACCTGAGCAAGCTTGCTCTACTAGCATTGAGAATCCTAAATCTGACTACCTCTACCTCAACCATCACCTTTGAATGAGTGTCTATTGGTATTCTATCTTCCTTCCTAGAGAGATTCTATTATCCCATCTCCTAAATATGGGGTAGTTCTAGACCCCCACTCACTAGGAACTGATGGAAAAGTCTTATAGAAGCACTGGATATTCTCCATCTTATTGCAACCTCTATATTTCACAGGAACACATAAACACTAAGGTTTTATATTTCTCAATTTCCCAAACTAATGAATGGTAAGAAATATATCAGTATGAGCCTACTTTCCACTATTACCCCCATGAGAAGCCTCTAAGTGATGCTTTCACCCTCTAAAAAACCACTAGTGGGTCCAGGTGCCAAATTGATCTAGTTCCCACCATATTATTCCCTTATATTTCTCCTAGTAATAAGGGACTAGTTAACTATCTTATAAATAGTAGTCCTCCTGAAAACATTAACCTTTGATTGGATGTCATACACCATCCCATCCTTAAATCACCTATCAGTCATAATATCATTGCTAGATAGAGTCGGTGTGAACCACCACAGCTTAGTAAAGCGAGCATAATATTCCATGACATAAATGTATCCCTACCATAGGTTCATAAACTCTCTAGCCTAGTCATACCTTATATTCTTTGGAAAAAATTATTCATAAAAGATTGTATTGAATTCTACCCATACCATATCTTGATGTCAATCTGCCAAGGTAATGAAATCCCACCATCGCTTAGCAGAATTGCATAGGATATAAGCAAAAATTTTGACCCTCTGCTCTAGAGGTGTCTCCAAATGATCGAAAATAGAAATAATTTCCCCTGTCCATGAATCAATAGCATGAGGTTTTTCATCCCTTGAAAAGGTGGGAGGATGCTTCTATATGAACTACCGAGTCAACTCTACCATAGTCGAGGTAGGTTGATAAATACCTTGTGTGTTTTGTATCATATGGAAAAATACTTCATGAAACTGGGTGTTCATTCCCATATCCAGAACAATAGGTTACATTATAGGTGGAACTATAGGAGTAATAACCGGTGGATCAGATCCCACCATCACCAGTGCATAGTCATCACCTCTTTCAAGGAATTCAAATTGAGGTTGTCATGGTGGCATGATACTATAATGCTAAATGCATGCCTCTGAAGAGAATTAAATAGATTTAATGATTGTTGATATATAGATAGAATAGATAGACAAACTTCATATAGAAAATATCACAACTCTATTCCCACACCAAAATCTAGTTCTGGGTGAAAGGAAAATACCTTAACATCCATAAGAATGTAAGAGGCAACCAATTGTCCACTACAAAGGTCGGGTCTATGTCTAGGTCCCATATTAGATGATAGTGGTTCCGATATATGTAGTGTCAATTGCAAGGTATAGATAAAAACGCCCTTTACTTTAAAATTGGAATCCTATTTAGTGGTAACCATTTCAGTTTAAGAGTTTAATTCATTTGCATTTGTAATATTGTAGATATATATACATATATATCACTGTCCTAAAACAGTAGGTACAAAACCCACATGATAATATAATTGTATAATTAAGGTTTCATTACCAATATATGTGGTAAAACCATTTAGATTAATGTAGGAACTTTAATTAGTCCAATTATATTATCCCTACAAGAAATGTAAACACATTTCAATATAGGATAATCAGGAACTAACCATATGAAATAGGAAAATTCATGTAGAAAGTAGATGTGGCATGGAAAAATTCATGGCATATAAGTCCTACTATACCTATAATGATACATGAAATTACACAACCTCATTTCATCTGGTATAGATAAAATAATTTCGTTGCAATGATATCAATAATAATAACATCACAAGATAGGTGTGTCACCCAATGGTGAAGTTATATCAACCTTAATAAGAGAAAAACTAATAGCAATAACCCATCCCAAGTAATTTGGGTTTCCCCTATATGTGGGTTATCTATGCCCAGGCACAGGATCATTACCAAATCTCATTATCTCATAGTCTCATCTCTATTACCCAAACAATAGTAAAAAAGTAAAAGGAATCCCTTATACAACTTTATAACATCTAGACCCGGGATCTACTTAACCCATGCCCTGAGTCAGTGGGCCACATGGCCTCAAGCACGCCTCCCTATACGTTAGAGGCTACCGACTATCAATGAGGGTCTAAGGTGGTACAGTGAGGAGACTTTACCCTTATATGAGAGTGTCACAAAATATAAGATACATAAATAAAATACAGCATAAGCATATATAAAGAGACACTATGACATTATACCCATAACCCTCAATAGAGGAAGCATGTGTAAATATATGGAATGGAAAACATATGTAATAAACAACTTTGGAAGCATAAATAATCAATAAAATTTAATAATATAAAAATCCAATAGTATGAGTCATATAGAATGATGTCATGACATGCTAATATATAAAAAAGGGAATAGGGGACAAGCGTATACAATATTCTATAAAAACTACAAAAAGGAAAAAATACTAATCCACTAGAATATCAAGAATATGCTTGTTCCTCTACTCCCATTCTTTATACTATAAGTAAAATGAATAAAACATCTATAGTATGGAACTTTCCATTATCTGTACTTACTGAAAAGTAATCTACTTAGGTACCAAAGGTGGCTCGAGTAGGGTGTGAGATAAGATCCTAGTAGGCCACCTCCAAGGTTGTCTAGAAATAATCCAAGAAGTGTACATATCAACAATAATATATAGGTATAAAGAATAATGAAAAATGATGAATAAATAAATACAGTCGGCTCAAACAGGACTCCTAGCTAGCTCTACCGTCTTCGGCATAGGCCAGTATAAGTCTTATTAGTAACCACATATATATAGTCATAATATATATATTATAGTTATATACTATATCCACATATATGAACTAAGTTCGTGAGGATATAAGTAGGAATATACCTAGATTCTAGGTGATAGTTGGACCTGGGGCATAACTCAAGCATCTATAACCAGTCTAATGATCTATAGTTGCAACAAAGGGTACATGCCCTGAATCTCATAGTGAATGTGAGACATCATGATCAACACTTGAGATAGATGGGTTGAGAAATCATGACCAATTCCCAAAGTAATGGAATGTGGTGTGTCATTCCCATCATTCAGATACAAGTATAACAATCAGAAACATCTTTCTTAACACCTCATGTAAGGGATAGTGAATCAACATGCTCAACAAGTACCTTAACCATCGATCACCTGCCAATATCAATTGAATAATCATAATAATAATTATATCAATAGGGATCACCTCTAAGACATTTACAGTCATCAATCCCAATACAATCAAGTGCTTCACAATCCATATAATATAAATATAAGAACATGCATCAATTTGTGTGGCCTTTCCATGCATTAGTATTAATTTTATTTAATCCATTTAATTCATTTAGTCAAAGAAAACTATCCTAAAGCTAATACATTCTATATAACAATATATTTAATTAACCAGGGCATGGAAATTCAATTTCATGATAATTCAAGCACTTAAGTGGTGATTTAGAAACTAAACAATTATATAAAAGTGGGAAAAACCATTCGATACACCCAAATGGGTGGCTATAGTTGAGTTCAACATCCTTTAAACATTTAGTATGGGTATAAGGGAGTATAAAAACATGTGTATAATTATTTAGAAATGAAGAAAACGTGTTTATGGTGATGTGTAGTAATGGTCAGAAAATGGTACAATGGAAAATCTATAAAAAAAATTGACTTTGAGATTAATAACTAGACCACCTACCTTAAGTCCATAGATGACTCCTCATCCGATATCAGCTTCATATTTAAAGTAGATTGTAAGAAAATTGAATAATGTTACAACACCCTAAAAATAGGGTGAATGAGGTCACACTAAAATGGGGAAATATATATGAAGAGAAACTGAGATAGGAAGCAAGAGGATTATAGTGATTACCGATACAGGTCCAACGATACTGACAACATTTGATTTGAATTTTAGACAAAGTAATTTTCTTGATCCATAGATGGAGGAGGAATTGAGATCATGGGAGAGGGAGAGGAGATTTCATCCGCTAGAAAAAGAAGGATGAAGATAGGATTTAAGGTTTTAATTCATTAAGGTTAAAAATGTAAATTCACCCATCCATACAGGGTTGAACTGTTTGGTCAAATAGTTGTCCAAACTGTGCACCAACTGTGCGCACTTCACTGTCTAATGAGGGACCCCACATGGTCTAAGCACATGGTTTGTCTAAACATATGCAATCCATGTGAAGCTCACTGTCACAAGTCCCTCTAAAACTTTTATGGGCATGCACCTGGTCTCACATGGTTGTAGACAAACCGTGTAGCCCCATTCACTCCTCTGAAACACCCCACACTGTTAGGGAGACCATGCAGTCTAGGATGCATGGTTTCTTCTAACTGTGTGGAACTATATATTTCCCCAAAATTTAGGTTTTTGGGCTCCGAACAAGGATCAGACACCCTCGTGACCTCCTTGACTCCATTATTTAACATTATAAGGAACACAATAAAGAATTTATACAAAAAAATATTCATACATTTGAGAAAAGATACGACATTAAAATTCCTAATTGTAAGTCAGTGCAGTTATATTGGATCTATTTGATATTCACATACTATGCATCATGAATCCATAATATCAAACATCAGTACATATCATGGAATATGAGATAAATTACTAGCACTTATGCTTGTGAAATTATTTTAATCTCAATAATATCTTCATATTCTCATTTATGTTCTACTGGAAAGGTTATACAGTGACAACAATTCAGTCTTGAATTGTATCAAATTGGATTTTTCAATTATTTATTAATATATATACTTTGACTAGATTCAGAAAACCTATGTTTATATTTTTTTAGATCTTGTTACCTCAAACATTTTTTGCTACTTTATTCCATTATTAGATAAATTCATTATTTGGTTTTAAAAAACTGGTAAGACATTACTTTTTTCATTTGTTATCGACATATCGATCTTGATAACCTATAGCACTCCTGCGAACATGTTAGAGACACATAGTTCTCCTTAATTTCAAAAATGAATATTCTATTATCACTATGTATGATATATCTATAAATAGATTTATGTTATCTGCATATCTTATTAGCATATATTGATGTTACTGACCCTTTCTAGTTATTACTTTTATAAATATACCATATAATCTCCTTTTGTTCACATCATATAGAAATATTCCATAACATTTACTCGAAATGTGGTGGCATTGACCATCAATAGACCAATATGATGATGATAGTAGTATTCATTGACATGTATAATTCAAAATGATTTTATTCATGATGATTGGTGTTTAGGTTTTATCATAGACTAAATATTATAAAAATTAATCATGCTTTATTGGTATTGCCTTATACCATACATGTCCAATTTCTCTTTAATACTCACCAAAAGTGTCAATTCTTAAAAATATTTGAAATAAGAAGTCCCAAAATCTTGATACATGGATTACATTACTTGAATTTATATATACTATTCATACTTACACTAACTAAAATTTTATTTTTTTTATTAACATAAAAACCCTTTTAAGGGTTGAGGGGGGACCCATCAAGACATCAAAGACTTAAAGACAAACATTAAGCCCCAACGGTCCAAAAGTCCAAGGCCAAAAACAACCCAGTTCAAGACTACAAAGAAAATCCCCACCCAGCATCAAAAACATTAAGACCTGCTTCCACCTTCCCATTGCTGCTCGACTAACTATTCTGTGTAGAGATGCATGGGCCTGGTACCGATTACAATTTCCAGACCCTCTCAAACTTCCAAATCTAGATAGAAAAGGTCTTGTGAAAAATCCATGCTCTGAACCTCATCTGGGGAAGCCCTTTGTGGGTGGTCTGGTTGCATAGACCCTTCAACATCAGATCGTAGAGGCCACAAAGTAGAAACACAACACCATAAAACCGATACACGTAGTCAAAATTCAACACCATCACACAAAAACCATCACCGATGTAAATCTTTCACAGACCAAAAAATCATATCCACCTTCACTAGAAGGGGAAGCCTTCACGCCTTATCTTGCATCCCAGGTACCAGAACCATCTCCAAATGAAAATCCCACCATAACCCATGATACTCCCTCCAATTCCACATCCGTAGAAGAAACCCAAAGAGGAAGATGCTCCAAGGTGCGTGAAGCTAAGCCAATGCCACCCAGGGCTCGATGACCCAGTGACCACACTAAGGGAGCATCGCCGATTAGGGGTTTCAAGACGATCTGAGCTAGAAGTGCTGCTCTGGGCATGAGATAGAGCATATCTAAACCACAGAAGAACCCTCACCAGAGACTGAAACAAGCAAACCATGGGGAGTAGAAGAGAGAGAAATCAGAGAGGAGGGGTAGGGTCACACCAACAACGTTGACGCCTTAAGACCACCATCAAAGCATCCAAAATCAAATATGCCAAAATGAATCAACCTACTTGATCCTCGAAACCTAAAAATGCCAAATCCTATAAAAGAGAACTCAATCCTCCCCCCTCCAAGCCACTCTAGAGCCGACACCAAGCCATATTGGAAATGATGAAGCCAAAATCCATGTTAGAGCTAACACCAAGCCATGCCAACACCGAGCTGAGATCCAAAGGAAGTTGGAGCCAATGTCGATCCACACCAGAAATGAAGAAGTTGAAACCCAAACCGGATTTGATGTCAATCCACATCGACATCGATCCTATATCCAGATAAAGATTATTCTAAACCACGTCGAGCCACACCGGAGGAGGGGAGGAGGCGACACCAGATAAGAAACCCTAGAACCGCGAGAGAAGGGAGATCCACCCCTCATAGGCCCCTCCTGGATGAATTCATGAATTTTCTATTCAACCTTACATGTTTCCATTTACTACTTCTTTATAGGAATCTTTATTTTGAAAGAATGAGATATGTATCACCCACCACAGTGAACAAAAACCACCTCTTAGGTTATGAATTCCTATGTAGTATGTTTCTCTAGAAATACTCATCTCACTAAGATCAGTAGATTCTAGCATTCCTATGACATCTTATGTGAATCCATAGCCTTAACACAGAGAAGTTAAGTTCAATTCCACTATCCTTAAATAGATATGATTATTTTATGGAAACATAGTCTATCATGACTAGATGTTAATATCCTCAGTTTATATAGGATTATTAAATGAGATATACTAAGTGTTTGATGTTTGTTTATAGATAAAGACATCTTTAACTAATAGTTTTCAATAAAAACTTGTGGTTATTTCCTAATATATTCTTATCAAATCACAACTGATATGATATCCATTGGTCAATATAGTTGTAAAATGGTTATTTTTTTGTACTTCTATTTGCAAAAAAAAAATATTGGAAGAAATTATGAAATATTTTCAATATATATAAGACTCATCACTGATCTTAACTTTACTACCATCACTATATTGATTTACATAAGGATATGTGATTTTGGTAATAATTTTAACCCATATTTATGATCAATGATTACTTGGATAATATATTCTCTAACAATCCAGTTTATAGGTTCCTCTATCATTAACAAGTGCACTCATTTACTTTAATTAGCATTTATAAAAACAAATTAAAGGAATCTCATGAAATATATGAATTTACCTCTAGCTTTAGAATAGTTAACATGGATTTACTAAACTAACTCTAAAATATTTATGGTGTACCTTTATTTATAAAGGTTTCATTATCTAAAAAATGATAATTAATTTGTTAGTATACCCAGTATCTTAGATTATTATATACTAAAACACTTTTTCGGGTATAAATAGGTTAACTAATTTCAGTTTTATTTGAAAAATAATTATCTTTCTATAATTTTATAAGAGTATTATATTTTATATTCATCATTCATTGCAATATATATCTATTATTTAAGAGTTAATTAACCATTAGTATAGTAAAAAATACCATAAAAATATTTATTCCAAATGTGAAATAATGTCTCATTGTGTCTAGCTAGACATTGAGATAAATGTTTTTGGAAAAAATCATTACAAACTTGAATTAATCCATAATGGCAATTTAGAAGTTGTGACTTCTCACTACAGACATAGGAGTCTCTCTTTATCAAACTCTAGTATAATTCACCCAACTTATTATAATATTTCCTAAATTTCTTAATTATTGTATAAGAAAATATGTAAAAAAATATTGTATTTATTTCATAATAATTCAAATGGAAATATTATATTAAAATATGAATTTTCTATAAGTTTATTGCTACTTCCACTTTATTTGTTACAATTATTCCAATAACCATTTCTTTCCAAATGAAAATTAAATTGCCTCATGTCTATTTCCCTCCCTATGAATCCTTTTTCTCGTCGAAAAATGATGTAAGGAAACCATCGTATTTAAAATTCCATAGGCTTTTCAACCTTATATTTTATTCTTTTAACTATAAGGAGTGTATAAATAAGTTTCCACCAAACCTTATTTTTAGGGTTAAGTATAGACAAAAGGATTTATGAGTGGTTTATCTATACTGTTCATACAGACTTGGATGAATAAGGAGAACCTTGGTGGTAAGAATGATAACATGGGATTCATGGATAATCTCTTATTCAAATGGAATCTTAACTTTAATCAATGTTCTTCAAAACTTGAACATATAATTACAAGATAAACACTCCCTTTCCAGTTTACACTAAAATAGTGTAATGAGAATTGGATTTATCTTTAAACATATATTTCTTATTATGATGAGATATAAGACAATATATCATGGAGAAGTCATGCTCCATATATGTTCTACAAGAATCCTTTTCATCTCCACTTGGTGGTAAGATGGTTAGGTTTAGATAATTCCAACACATAGTAAAAATTATCTGATAATAAAGCAGTGTAAAACATCTATTCCAATTCAAGAAATTTTTTCTTGTGAGGACATTACTTGAGTTAAGAAATTATCATAGTGTATTTCTTTTTATTTTTATATAATAGTTAAAATATATGATTAGTAATTTAATTAATTACAAAAATAAGTGAGATGAAATAATTTTATTAATTTTATTAAGTCTCTCTCTATTTTATTAAGTCTCAACGGCCCTTTCCATTAAACTAAAAATGTCCCATAACATTAGATATTCTAGTGGAATGGATCCATATTTCCATTATTATAATCCAGAAAAAGGCTATGAAAATCATAATATAGATTTTAGGTAGTCTGTATTTCCAACTACGGATTTATAGCTCATTGTTCTGTTGAGTGGGTCCCCAGATCCTAAGATCCTAACTTGGATTTTCTCAACACTTACCACCAAAATTTATATTGAAAATAAAAATTCCATTAAATACAATAGAATTTTTGTCAATTTGACTCACTATCTTTGTTTGGACTTCTTGATAGTTAAAAGTGCCCCCTAAAAAGGCCTAAACTAACACTTTAACTATGTGTCCATCTAAACCTAGATAATGGAAGGCCTAATGACTTAATACTAACTTGAGGTATTTTTTATGAGTAAATTTTATTCTTTTATATTTTGAATGTCTTGTTAGTATTGAGTGGATTTTAATTAATTGATTAACCATATACTAATAAAATATTCACACATAATCCTTTTATTTTAATTCCATATTTTCATATTAATTCATTTATTTATGTGTTCAGGATCTTGTATCCATAAAATAAATCATGAATAAAATAGAAATTAAATAAATAAATCATGGCATGATCATTATTTTTAAATAGAAATTTTTTATTGAATGTACAATAAAAAAACTATTGATCCTAGGGGAAAACTTATTTAATCCAATCTAGGATTGAGTTTGTAGCATTCCATATATTTCTTATGTATCTCCTTGATTTGGTTTTGCCTTGACTCCATCTAGAACCATATCCATGTTCATGGGAGTTCTATACATACAATTGTTTTACTTAACACACAATTCAAGGGAACTAGAAGTGGGTTTTAAATAAAATAAACCTTGGGAGCAGGTGATTTTACATTATAAGAAGGGAGGGATCACTCATAGACCGTCAATTTAATTTAGTAAAATAATTTAAAAAACCTATGTAATAATAAATTAAAATAAACCATAAACATACATAGGTCGGTCTAAACTCCTGATCATCAACTAGTATAGAAAATAAAAATTTAAAATAACTCGCTAGAATTCATTTTGATTCGTTCTTTTATTAAGATAAACATGCATGAATTAATTCAATTAATTATCTAATTAATCAATTTATTAAATTTATATTAATATCCATCTAAAATATCCTAGAGATACCCATCTATTGTGATTTTAAATAAATTAAATAAATTAATTTTATTTAAAATTTAATAAAATAAGTACATAACTTATACTTGAAAGAAACTCGCCTAGTACATTTTAAAACTACTCATCATGTATAGATATCATATATAGTCTACTAATGCAGTATATACTATACTTTTTTATCTTGTAATCACATGACATGGATTATTCAATTAAATGAAACATGAAACAAATTTTAGTTAACATTTTGTATAATTATTTTAATGTATGTGGTGGGGTCGATGTATTACGACTATACATGGTGTGTAGTTTAAAAATTTACACATAAATTAATTAAGAATTTAATATACACATGCACACATAGAGAGAGACATAACCTCTCACATGGAATGTATGAGTCAATAAATGACACATAGAACACATGTTGTTGAGGTTTAAAGGAGTATTAAATTAAATTTTAGTTTTTTATGTGAACAGGTTGGGTACATGATGTGTAAATCCAACTACACAATGTGTTTAATTCTCACTGTATGTATGTGATACACACCTAGGGACTTTTCAAGTATTACTACATGAACATGTGTGGGGTACATGTCATGTAAAGTTGGTATACACCATGTAACCTCCTTATTACATGGTTTTGAGTCCCTGTGTTGTGTAATGAATGAATGACATGGCTTGGACCCCATGTTTTTCACCATGAAAACATGTAGACTATTTAGTGTATAATAAAAGTCACATAGAGTGTAGTCTAGTGAGTCATGTGACATCCTAGACCAATCAATACATGGTTTGAATTTAATGCATGTTTTTTATATTTAATACAAGAAGATCTGAATTGATTTGAGATTCGTCTTGGTGCATTGAACACAAGTATACGATGTGTACCTTCAAGATACATGTCATGTACTCTTGTGTTATCTGTCCAAGATCTTAAACACCTCTAGATGATTTTTTAATATGTTATTCATTAATATTTAATCATATATAGATTAAATAATCCTGAAAAAAAATTAATAAGAAGAGATATCGAAAATAATATTATAAGAATGGATTTCTTGAAATGAAAACTAAAATTAAAATATTTAAATGATAAACAAATAATAAATAATAATTAAATTAATGTAACATCCCTTTGATACCAATTTATGGTTCCAGACATAGTGGAAGTGCCTGATGGACCTATAACCAACTCAACTTTTTTTGGATTAAATGGATCATTCACAATGTACATGACGTGAATTCCATGACCGATGAAATTTTTTCTGAAGAATATTGAGAATATTTTTTAGAAAAACCAAGAGTGCATATTTTCACATTAATTTATGATTAATTTAATAGAATGAAGAAATAACTCAGTATTGATTTATTTATTTGATGCAAGTGTTGATCGTTTAAAGGATTCTTGGTTGTATTTTTTTTTTGCGTTGATGAGGACCCAAATTAGAGCACCTCTTACACATTCTCCTTTGATCTTAGAATGTTGTTGATGGTATATTGAGTGAAATCACAGTATTATCGATCATATTGTGCCACTCCCTTGATCTCAACATGCTCCTTCAGGCTTTAAGGGATCTCTATTGATCTCTCTGGCTTAAGAGAAATGAAGGAGGAAGAGAGAATCACTTGAGATTGAGAGAAAAAACCAAGATATGTTCTTTTTGGGAGAAAATAATCTAGGGAGGAGAATTTTGTTCACAGTGACCAGCCTCTCACAATCCTCATAATTGTTTATTTACTGAACTAGGGTTAGGGTTTCATATTAATTAATTACACAAAGTCCCTAAATAAAATATTAAAGCCAAAATGAATCCCATGTCATATAAAATATTACTATTATTATTTAATTCCACAGCGTGCACTGATATGTGCAATGATAAATATTATTTAAAACCTGGTAAATAAATATTTATCACTAGACCAATAATTGGGTATACTCGTCCTCCATAAAATTTATTAAATTTTTGAATAAATATCGTAAATATATATTATATTCACGGTCTGATGAATAAAATATTTATTTTAATACATGTGTAATTAAATAAATTGTTTATTAATAAATAAATATTTATTACCTTGCAAATAATAATAGATAAATATTATAAATTCAATAAATAAATAAATATTATATTCATAATATGCTTAATAAAATACTTATTTTTATATTCAAAAAATTAAATTAATTATTTACTAATGAATAAATAGTTATTTATTACCTTTTGAATTACAAGTGATAAATAAATATTGTATATTCACACAATTAAAAAATTACCTTGTGAATAAATATTTATTTAATATATATGATCATTTAATAAATTCTAAACAATTATCACTTCTCAATCTAGAGAATAATATTTATTCCAACTGTTAAATAAAATATTTAACTGATATCAAAGGAAACACTTTTTGTGTGATCCTCTATACCTCTTACTCAGTGGTATTAGGTGGGATTCCCTAAAGCCTAAGATTAATATCTATCAATAGGACAAGACACCCAAAGAGAAAGATGATACTTTGAAATGACATTAACCACATATGAATTCTCACTATGTAATATAATCTCTTTGTCATGATATCTCATCAAGCAGGTTTCATACCCATGTCATCAACCTATATGTTTGATACCTCTTTCTTTGACTATCAAAAATAAAATCATTATTACACCATGGCCATTGAATTTAACATGGAAATTCCATTTCAGTCAAAGTTTCAAGATATCAACTTCCATAAATATGGAAGGTACAAATCATTCATCGACTTATTCATTAATAACATGTCATTTATGACGCGCCCAACATACCCAACTTATCATGATCATATTTCATTAGGGGTTATGGAAATACATCAAAGTGTATAAGTAATGAAATGTATTAATAATATTCATAAAGTCAAAGGATAATTACACACACTCATAGATAGGAATATCCAATGACACATAAACATGTGGATTTCATATTGGTAGGTCTATTCTCATAATATCCCATTTTGGAGATTACCAAGTGTGAACTTTATGAGATGAAGTCTCATATTCTTACGAGTACTCTCAGCTAATGGTCAATACATTATATATCATATAATATAATGTTATTTGACTATAGAATAATGTTTTAGAATATTATCATGTAATTTCAAGGTTCTCATCATAGCCGAGAATTGTTATGAAATTTTCAATGTGATAAATATTATAGAAAATTATCGCATTAATGTTATGTAGAAGAATAATCAATATTTGATAAGGTATTTATTAATATTAAAATCCATTTATATTCAATAAATATAAATTAAAAGGTTTTTGGTAATAGGGAACCAACTCTAATAAATGTAATGAATTATTTTCCCCAAATAAAAGAGGAAATATCATTTGGAATAGAGAAATGACATCATAGGGTAAACTTTATAGATCATAGTTGAGAAAGATAGTTCAAACTCATTAAAAGGAAATTTATTCAATGAAGAACTCTAACCTTTTATCTCAAATTCCATGAAGGCATTTTAACTTATTTTATAATAAACATAATCCTCTTAATAACATATTTCGTAACCTTATTCATATTTATTACCTTATATACTCTTCAATTATAATCATTTATTATTTTCCTTCTTCAACACCAAGTTCATAATTCCAATATTATCTAAGTTAATGGAATTAATTCATTATATTACAATAGTTTAGGGAGGGGTTACAAAGAAACAAAGATTTATATTGTGCCTATAAGTACTTAGAGAGACTTGAACCTAAGACCTCCCATGAGATCCCTAAAAGGCATAACCACTATGCTACACCCTTTTTATATTTATGTACTATAATGATTTATAAATTTATAATTTAATTTCATGAGAATTTTTGTCATGATTCATGAAGATGGAATTGGCGATGAGCTTGTTTTGGTACTTTTTCAATGAAAAAAAGTTGGTATATTAACAATTAGTTAATTATTAATATAAAATTTATCAAACCTTAATCATGTCATAAAAATAATTTTAATACATTAAATATATTCTTATAATTTTACAAGTAGGTTGGTGATGAAAAATGAAATATTTCAATCCATGGTGGCGGCAATCAGCATGTACACATAGACGACATTTTCATTTTCCATAGATTGAAAATAAGGTAGAAATTAATTCATATTTTCATAATATTAATGATGTTATAAATACCATATTCATTCATTAAATACCCCTTTTAAACTATTCATATAATGAGGTAATGAAAAATAAAACACATTGTTCATTGAGGTGGAAATTCGTATGTAACTCGAATGATGTTTTCATTTTTCTATGAAAAGGGGAAAGATAGATAATGGTTATCCCATAAATATAAAAACATTTCAGAATAATAATATTTCTGGTGTTATTATATTATAATAGTTAATAATATTTAATAATTTGGAGAATAATAAGAAATGGAAGAATGGTTATAGAATAGAAAATTCTTACATAGAAGAGTTTGATTTCTTCTTGGAAACCCTCTTGATTTAGAAGGGGTTTGGGTAATCTCTACAGACCAGAAGATCAAGAACATGGGAGAGATTTTTTGGGGAATTAAATTAGGTATATTAAGGTAGAATTAAAATATTTGGTTTATATTTTAATGGGTTGTGGGAGGGTCCTTTCATAAGTGAAGAAAATTATATTTTTGTAAATATAATTTATTAATATAAGAAAGAAATCATTTCCAACATTGAAAGTGGATCTAAAGTGGAAAATAATGGAGGGTAGGATAATTTAAGTTCAACCAATCTCTCAATAACTCATTTGAATACATTTTTTAACATGTTTTGGGCTATTTAAACCTTAGGTTTAACCCTTTTATCATTTTCACTTTTATCATGGTAACTAATTTTTACTTAAGTAATTTATTTTTTATGTCTATAAATAAAATGGAATTTATTAAAAAAAATTGAACCATTTGATTCAAAATATGAAATATATTTTATTATATAAAATTTCTAAAAGTGATAAAAATTAATTCTAAAATAATAAATGTATAATGCATTAAAAATAGTTATTAGAAAATTATATTTTTAAGCTTAAAAATGAGTTTAGGATAAGCTTATGATTGTTTCTAATTTTAAGGACATTAATTTTTTTATTATGAACCAAAGAAGATTTAAGTGGATTTCAAATCAAGTTAAAATTTTATTCCACATTGTGAATACTTAATTAAAATAAAATATTTCCAAATAATTTTTATTATTAGAGTAAAATATTACTTAAGTTCCAAAAACATTAAAATGAGTTTTATAAATTTAATATAGTATATTTAAATGGATAATTTCACTACATAGATACATTTTTAGTCGATAAAATTTTTTTGTAGGCTTTTCAGTCACACTTACATCATAAAGTCAAAAATACCATAGTATTGGTGAAAACTATATTTTTCACTATTTGCCTAAAAATACACCATTTTAGGGAAATCCCTAAAATTTATCTCAAGATAATATTGTTATGATGAATCCAGAAATGAATTTCATTTTTTCAAATTCAAATTATAAAATTTAGGAATTAAAATTTTAAATGGAAACATAAATATAATGAAAACCATTTTTATAAAAAAGTGAATTTTTGAAATATTAAATGTTCTTGTTATTATTTCCTATTGATACTAATTTAAATTCTTTTTGGTATATTATTAATATAAATATTATATTTTATCCTTATTTAACCATAATATATTTAGTTTTTTACAATAATGTGTATAAAAAACAAATTTTAGAAAAACAATACATTTTAAAGAATAAAATGATCTTATTGGTTATTTAGCCACACTAATTGAATTTTATAAATTAATTAGTATTTAAAATGATCTTAGTTTATATATATATATATATTTAAAAACATGATTACCTATATTTACATCCATAAATTCAACGACTTTATTATAATGGTAAAATTTTATAATTTTATTTTAAAGGATCATAGTTTTATTTTAGTTTAGTGTTGAATTATTAAACATAATAATTATTTAAAGGGAAAATTAATGATAAAACTTTATATCAATACATTTTAGGTTGTATTTTATCATTATCATATTTAATAAATTCATAGTCCTATACATAAATTAGATATCATGTAATAAAATGGATTTTTAATCCTTGATTTTAATTCTATAATTAACCAAAATAATATTTATACATGATAATAATAAAATAATACATGTGTGTAGTATTCCAATTTCATTTAAACATGAAAAACCCAACTCCTTTCATGATTTTAATCTAAGAAAATAAAAAATAAAAAAATCTAGGGAAAAATTAATAACTAAAATAAAGAGACATCTAGAAGGTCGTTATAAGAGAACATTGATCCAAATAGCATTCCAACACATACTCTAAACAAATAATAAAATATTTTTTATTCAACTACCACAGTGGGTTTCAATTTTATAGAAAGGGGGTTGAAATTGTGTAGGATCGTCATGGGAAAGGAGGCTCATTGGGAGGGAAATGTTGGGACATCACGGGTTATGTGATTGAGAGACTTAAGAGAGAGAAGGGTAAAGGGACTTATAATATTAAGTTGCAGGAATTTTATTAGTAGAGGTTTTTAAATAAAAACTTCTAGGGTTTCATAGGGGATTCATGTACCTATATGGCTCAACAATTTTTTCCTTATCCATGCCTCACATCTTTGTTTCATGGTGACATTGTCATTGGAGGGTGCGTCAGATGTCAGGAAAAGTTATCTACATCCTCTCCCTAGCCTGGGATATCTTCACCAGGAACGTGGTGTTGAACATTCATGTTTCATTTAAAGAATATTGTTTATTGGTATGCATTGTGTCTTATTTCAGTTTTTTCCCCTTTTCCTCTTTGGAACTGACACATTCATGTCATCGGGCATAGTCAAAAGCAATATTAATTTCTTACAACAACAAAGTGGATGACCAGGGTCATCTCACTTAAGGATCTTTTTAGTTTTTTCAATTACTTCTTCTATATCGCATAAACTATCTCTTTTATTGTTTTAATTTTTAAATGAAAACAATGAAAAAATGGGTTTTTGATTACTTTTATAATGACATAAAATATGGAATTTTGAGCTAACATGCAAATCTAAATAGATTGAGTTAAAGAAGAAAGCACATAATCTTGGGTTTGGTTTTGGATTCAATAATTATTTTCATTTAATTTTTTGATTCTATTTTGATAATCCAAACATGAAATCTCATGTCTGAACTACTATTATTTATTTAGAAATTGTGGAATATTAATTAATGTTAAAGAAATATTAATTCCACCACCTCCTATAATCATGACTGATGACACCCCTTGGTTTATAAGGTTCCATCTTCCATGATTATAGGAGGAGGTGTAATTAAGAGTTATTTAGAATTAAATGATTTTAAAAAAATTATAAATAAATAATAGTAGTTTAAAAATTATATTTCATGTTTGGGTTATCAAACTAGAATCAAGAAATAAATATAAATAATGATTGAACCCAAAATCAAACCCAAGAAAAAATGATTTCTTCCTTAACTCATTAATTTAGATTTGAATGTTAGTTTAAAATTCCATATTTAATTTAATTATAAAATTAATCACAAAAACAAAAAACATTGTCATTTTTTCATTTAAAACTTAAAACAACAAAAAAAGATAATTTAGGTGATATAAAATAAGTGAAAAACTAAAAAGTTTCTCAAGTGAGACAACCCTAGTTAGCCACTGTGTTGAACTAAGAAATTAATATTACTTTTTACCATGCCCCTGACAGGCATGTGTCAAAACTGGAACTGTTTCTGAGGATATAATCAGTTATTTACTTTAAATTTTCTATTTTCACATTTTCGATAGTTTCATTGTTTACCAAATTAAAAAAAACCATAAAAATCATTTTTTCATGACGTATCCAAACTATAATTACTCTGCATGGAATGACTACTCGGAAGTGTGAAATCAACAAGAGGAATATATTTTAGAGTAAAATAGAGATCAATTAAAGGAACTTAAATATTTCATATAAGGAATGCATGGAAAAATTCAAAGGCTAACAGAATATTTCCATGATACCCAAGAGCAACCAGAGCCTGAGATGTATGTGGGAGATCAATAAGATATGGATGAAATCTAAATGATTGTGAAGAACAAATTGATCTCCATAATCCTTCCAAATAACTTGAGATAAAACCATAACCTAAGCTAGTGGTGTAATAAATTTCACCACTCAACTTTGTAATTGAATAAATAATGGAGGAGCCTGACTAACTGCCTCCATCCACTGAGAATATACTTCAAAAGGCACTTACCATTGAGGCGGTGATTTAATCAGAACCAACTCATGGAGATGATATTTATTTGAACTCTTTATTTTATAATTTTATTCAATATAAATTGATTATCACTCCTTATTTTTATGAATTTTAATATTTGGAAAAATCATTCCATGCCTTATAGGAAGATGAAGAAACTTGGATTGCACCTGTTGAGGAACACATGGAGCTCCCTGATTTCAATGAACATTCATTTCAAAAGCCCCATCAGGAGATCCAAGTAGTTTATCCTGAGTAAATCATAAAATAGGATGATTATATTAAAGGGGATAAATTTATTATTAAAAATTCAAATTTTATTCAAGTAGTAATACTTTTTTACTCCTCTGATTATTCAATTCATTTAGCCTATGAGAAGCCAAAACTAGAAGAACGAGAGGATGTTTTACAAGTAGCAACCAAAGAAGAGGATGATTCATAATTCATCCTACCCCTACCAAGAAAGCTATACCTAATTTTGAATAGGGTATCTAGTATTCTCTACCAATGGATCATTCCTCACAAAAAATAATGAAGAATGGTCTAGGAAAATCCACATGTGGTGGTTGAAATCAAAGAAGTTTTATCCACCAAATTTACTTTGGATAACAGTTAGTACTACCCTCTGAAGGAAATAAAGATTTAGGGCCAACTTGGGGGATCATACCATGACTTATCCCTTTCTACTTTCTTTTTAGGAATTTAGATTTAAATTTCAATTCTAGGAAGTAGTCCAGTATGCAACCCACTCCCTCTTATCATTTTAATCTTTGATGACACGATCCTTTTGTTTAATTAACTGATTATATTTTATAGGTTTGTGATGTAAGAAGCAATCCCCAATATTAAATGAGGGAGGAGGACTAAGCTTCATGATAAAGGAAGTTCAATTTTAATTCTTATATTTTAAACTCTCTACATTATTTTCCAACAAACTGTTTTGAGCTTTAAAAATGAAATTTCATGCCCTCACTTGAATTATGCTTCACTTAACTTATCTAGGAGACATCAGTTTATTATGAATACTATGATTTCATGTTTTATATTTCAATGTTAATTATATTTAATGAGTAAAATAGATAATTTAATGATTAAATTGAATCATTTATAATAAAATTAGGACTTATGATTTGAGATAATTGATTGATTCATGTAAATGAAATTTCCCAACCATTTTTAATGATTTGAATTTCTGAAATTCATGTGAATTGATTTTTTATTATTAAACATGTCTAGAGTGATTTTATAATATTATATTCTCATTCAATAGAGTATTTCTATACCAAGTACTTCCTATATATTCTTGATCATATTTCTTGAGTGATCTTGAGACTTGTCACCTGTTAGAACTTGCATTTGAACTTGTCAAATCTATGATTGTGCAAAAACACATTTAAAATGATTGATGCATATTATGATAAACCACTTATCCTTAAAATACTACCTTTAAATCAATCCTTCTTTATCCCAAATATACCATGAATGAACTTGTTGGGGATGTGTCATTTTTCAATCCATTTTTATCCATTCCTTCCCTGCTCTTAGTAATTGTGTGATATTTTAAAATTGAATTATGGCGGTGGGAGTAATAATGGTGGATGGGATGAAATGAAGTTTAAGGAATAATTTTGGGGGTTATTATTATAGTAATAAAGAAAGTTTTTTTATTCATTAAATGTACTTAATATTTTTCCCTTGAAAAAAAATTGAAAAAAAAGGAATGGGTTATAACTTAGAATAATCAAAAATCAACATCACTAGATCGATTCTCTTTATTATATGTATTTAGGTGGTGTATGTGAGGTTTATTCTAATAATAAAATTCGAAAAAAAATTGGAAATCCTACTTAGAAAAGAAAAAAATTATAAAAGTGAAAAAAATTCAAGAAGGTTCATATCATTCATTATGCATTCATTATTCATGAATTTTATTTGAAAGTTTAATGAAAGTGGGAGTTGCTACTTTCAGGGGTATAATTTCATTACACTTTTATTTTTTATATCATGCATTTTACTTAAGAGATAGACCTCCTCATTGATCCTTAATTTTTAAAACATAAAATCTTACTAGCCTTAAGAATCATAGTCATTTAAACCTTTATTGCATGTTCTCATGATTTTAAGTGCCTTTTTTCATTATAAAGTGGAGAAAGTAGTTCCTTTAAAATACTATGGATAAGGATCATGTATTCATGATATGAGAATAACTATACTTAAATTGTATCATGAGTGGTGAAATAAAAGAATCCATTGTGAGGTAGATCATGATTTGGCATGTTTAATAATAATGAATTGAGTAACTTGAATAAATGATAGGATAAGTTCCGTTATTTTTAAAAGAGAAAAAGTAAAATACAGAGATTGGTTGTTTCATTGAAAAATGAGAAATTGAATTGATATTTTATGTAGAATTTGAAATTTTGATTTTACATTGATAATTTTTTTGATTTTATTGCATTGGAATTTGATTAATGGTAACATTGGTGCCCTATTTAACTCCTTGTTTAGATTTTGTGCTTGAGTAAAATCATGGTTGAAGTGTGGGGGTATTTGATAGAACAAAATTTAGTGCAATGTTTTATTCAAATTCTGATTATTTCTTCATGATTTTAAATTATAAAACACATGTATATTAATTTTTTATTAAAATAATGTACAATTTGAATTATATAATGAAAATGGTCTAAAATGTGAAAATTTATTAATTCTAAAATTTTGATAGATTTTAATCACTTTTTTGTTTTTATTATAACTTTTAAAATATCTATCTAATTGATGTGATTATTATTTTCTAGGATTTCTTGATTTGTGGACTATAACTTTACCTTTTGTACCTCTAGCTAATTCAAACATATAAAGTCCCAAAAAATCATTCAATGTTAAAAATATTCTTGGAAAACAGAGTGGAATCTACCTCCATAAATGAGGCATAACTTGGGTTAAAAAACTTCAATTGAGGTGATTCTAGATGTATATGAAATATCACTCGTAGCCATGTTTTACCAATAAATTTCATATAGTTATTGAGTCATTAAATAGGGTATAACTTCTTCAAACAATTGTGGATGAGGTTTAAATTTTTTCATAAAATGCGAAAGACAATTTGGAACAACTTTCCAAAATACTAAATTTACAAATTCATTCATTAAAGGGATCTACCATGCACAAACTTTTGTAGGAAAAATTCTGGATCCAAAAATATCACCCTTGCCTATAAAATGAATGTTGTTCCCCCATCCAAAATCATCGATCAACACCCGAAGGAGATCACATCAGAGGAGGAAGGTATCACACTATTTCTATTTTATTTTTTATTTTATTTTATTTTATTTGTTTTAGTTTTAAATAAATTTTAATTTAAATTATATCTTAGTTAATTAAATAAATTCATGTATGGTTTTATTCTTTTATTTTCCACACACCCCTTTCTCAATTATTCTTCTTTTAATTATTATTATTACTATTATTATTATTATTATTTTAACATTTTTCTTTTTTTCTTTTTTTTTATTATTCTATTTTATTATCTCTCTCTATCTCATCCCAAATTCTATTTTTCTTTTCTTCTTTTTATTTTATTTCACTCATCCCCATTCTTCTTGTTTTTATTCTTTTTCTCTATTTTATTTTATTCTCTTATTCTTCCATCCAATCCACCAAGTGATATCTTACTCTCAAAAAAGAGAGGCTAACCACATGACTTGGATCAGGGGGGGGTCAAGGTGTTCTTGAATTTTACTTAAAGTTTATTTTAATTTTGTGGTAGATTTGAGTAGCATGCATGGTGAGGCAAATGTCCCTGATTTAGTGACTACCCACAAATGACATGCAACTCAATATATTTCTACTATTTTATTTAAATCTTTTTTCCCTCTCTCTATTGGTTAAATCTTCATAAAAACAAGTTGAGCTAATCAATGGATGAAATAGCATCAATAGAGTTGGGTCCTTGAATATATAACACCCTAGACCAAGGTGTTTCATCAACCTTGATTATAGGAGGAGGTGGAATTAATATTTCTTAGGCTCTTGAATATTTCAGAATTTATACATAAATAATAGTAATTAAAAAATGAGATTTAATGTTTGTATTATCAAACCAAAATCAAACAAGTAAAGGAGATGGTTGAATCTAAAACCTAACCCAAGACCAAGTCCTTTCTTCCTTAATTATTTTTATCATTGCATGATAGTTTAGAATTCCATTTTGTATGTCATTTTATAAATAATAAAAAACCCACAAAAATATTGTCATTATTTTCATTAAATACATAAAACAAAAAAATAAGTAGAATAGGTTATTTAGATAAAGTAGTTGAAAAAATTGAAATGTTACTCAATTGTACAACTCTTTTCAGCCACTATATTGCACTGGACAGAGAAGAAGATGTTTCACAAGTAACAAACAAAGAGGAGGAGGTTCCACACTTAATCCTACCCCCGTTATGCAATCTATACCAAATTGTGAAGGGGTATATCTAGTGTACTCTATACTTGGAATTCTCCTCAAAAAGAAAAAATAAATGAAATATGGGAAGAAAAAATGTGGTGGTTTAAGTCCAAGAAGATCCATCCACCATCAGATTATGGATAATAGCTGGTACTTCACTCTGGAAGTAGAAAAAATTCAGATTCCACTTGGGGATCATACCAAGACTCATCCTTTTATTTTATTTCTAGTAACTTATATTTCAATTTCATTCTTAGGATTATTCTAGAATGTATCCCACTCCATTCTATTCTTTTTTAACTTTAATGACATGATCCCTGTGTATAATTGATTTTTTTATTTTTTTTAGGACCATGATGGCATAAGGAATCCCCCAAAAATTGGAGGAAGAGGACTAAATATTTATTTTTAAATGGATTTAACTTTTAATTTTTATCTTTTAATATCCCTAAATTTTTTTCTGTAAACATGTTTTGAGCTTTAAATTGGAAAATTGTGTGCTCACACTTGAATTATTGCCTTATATGACTTATCTAAGAGACATGGGTTTCTTAGGAATCATGTGATGCTATGTTTCAGATTTCAATTTTAATGAAATTTAATGATTAAAATGGATAATTTGATTATTAAAATGAATCATGGATATTAAAATGAGGACTCATGATTTGAGGGAATTATTTGATTCATGTAAATAAAATTTCCCAAACAATTTTCATGCTTTGAGTTTCTAAAATTCATGTGAATTGATTTGTTATTATTAATAATGCCTCGATTGACTATACAAAATCATATTTCCATTCTTAATAGTATTTATAAACTAATTACTTACTATTTTATCTTGAGCATATTTCTTGAGTGATCTTGGGACATATCACCAACCAGAAGTTGCATTTAAACTTTTCAAAGCTATGAATGTGAAAAAACACGTTTAAAATGATTGAGGTGTATTTTTTAAAACCAATTATCCTTAAAATACCACCTTTAAATCAATCCTTCTTTAAAACATAAATACCATGAATGAACTTCATAGGGATGAGCCATTTTTCAAGCTATTTTTATCCATTCCTTCCATATTCTTAGTATTTGAATGATATTTTAATGTTGAAGTGTGGGGGTTAAGGGAACCATGGTGGAAGGGATTATTTACATTGTAAGGAAAACATGTGAGGATTCTTATTTTGGGAATAAATTAAGTTTGTTGATTCATTCATGATACTTCATTATTTTCCCCTCTTGAATTAAAAAAATGAAAAATGAAAAAAAAAGAACCAAAAAAATGAGAAAATTGTGTTGTGATTTGTGGAAAACCAAACATTAACATTACTAAACCTATGATTTTTATCATATGTGATTAGGTGTTTGATTTTAGGTTTATTCTAATCATAATTTTTTTAAAAAAAATTAAAAGGTTCTTTGAAAAAGAAAAAAAAGGTATAAAATTAGAAGAAAAAAAATATATTCAAAATGGTGCACAAATCATCCATTATGATTTATTTGATTATAACCTTTACTTTAAGTTTTAGGGAAGTGGGATATTCTACTTTGAAGAGGATAATTTAATTACACATTTATTTTTTATATAATTAATTGTAATTAAGAGATAAACATCTACCTTGATCCTTAATTTTCAAACACCAATTCATATCGACCTTAATCCTCAGAGTTATTTGAACTTTTAATGAAATATCTCTTGATTTTATGTGACTTTTGTCTTTTAAAAGTGGATAAAGTAGTTCCTTTACAAGCCTATGGATAAGAATCATGTATCATTATATTATAATAACTCTACATGAATTGTATCATGAGTGATGATATAAAATATTCAAAATAGAGGTAGATTAGGATTTGGTATGTTTAATAATAATAAATTGAGGATCTTGAATGAATAAAAGCAGAAGTTACATCATTTTTCAAAGGGGAAAATTAAAATACATGAATTTTTTTGTTTATTTTAGAATTAAGAAATTAAATTGATATTTTATTTTGATTTTTGAAAATTTTATTTAACATTGATTTTTTATTATTTTATTACTTTGAAATTTTAATATTAGTAACATTTATACCCTCTGAATTCCATGTTGAGATTTTATAATTGAGGAAAACATGGTTTAAGTGTAATGGAATTGATAAAGCTGATATTTTACTCATTTTTTATATGTATTTCAATTATTTATACTCTATAAATTTATCAATTTGAGCTTATTTGCATCAATTTTGGATTTAGGGTATGTTTTGGGCTAAAATGTGAAAATTACTTAATTCTAGAATTTTAGCATATTTTAATCAATTTGGTATTTTATGAATAAATTTTAAAATGTTATTCAAATTTTATTGATTAATTTTTTTTGTGATTCCTTGATTTATTGTCTCCAAATTTGTCTTTTGGATGAAGAGATTATTCAAACATATAGAGGCCCGTAAAAATCAATCAAGTTGAAAAACCTTTCGGGCGGATAGAGTGGACCCCGCCTTTGAAAATGAGGCATAAATCAGGCTACACACCTCCAATTGATATTATTACAATTTTATTTGAAATAGGATTCATTTAACTATTTCCTTATTAAATTTCAAGGAGTTATTCACTCATTGAGGTGAACATTGGACGCTCAACATTGAATGAAGATTTAGGGAACATTCAGTCACAATAAAATCTCGAAGTAATTGAGACATAACTTCTTCTACGCATTGATTATGGAGATGAAATTTTTAATTAAAACGAACAACAAATTTTTAAACAACTTTATAGAAGACTTCATTCACTGATTCATCCAAAAAGAGGGGGTTACCATGCAAAAACCTTTTAAGGATAGATTCTGGAACAGAAATTTCAAAAGTTGAAAACCCATTATGTCCCAAAACACATTAATGGTCTTTTATGATACTCCAAAGCCTCTTCAATGCCTATAAATAAGAGGTTAGAGTGGATTGAAGGATATATCAATTGGAGAGGGAAGTTTTGGATGACAACTAGTGCTTTAGGATTTCTCTTTTCTTTTCTTTTTATTTTTGTTTACTTTTCCCATGTAACGCATGCATATTTTTTATTAAAGTGTTTACCTTTATTCTTCTATACATCTTTCTCTTATAACCCTAATATAATTCTCTCTCTCTCTTCCATCTTTCCTTCATGATCTCTTTTCAATTTGCAATGGAAAGTGACTAACCCAAGACTTGGCCCTAGAGGAGGTTTTGCGGAATTCTTTGTTATTGTGCTTCAATTAAACATGTTTTTATTCTATTTGTGGTTGATGTGAGAGTATTAAATGGGTGTAGAATTAATCCACCATGTAATTATTTCCAATTACGTTATTTTTCTTTGATTCATTATTTTCCCCTCCCTTCTCTCGGGTAAACCCTTTATACGGTGGAGTTGGGGTTTCCTGAAGGGATGAAACAACATACGATGGAGCTAGATCTTTTAGGAAGTGCATTATATATTGAGGTGTTATCCTATTTGAATATTGGATAAGGTGTGGTTTGGTGCACTGAAGGCATGTTAAAGTCACACAATCAATAAATCAAAGTAAAGTAATTTATTAATGAGGTTTCATCAAATGAATTATCAAATTGAATTGACACAACAAATAATGAATGAATGAATCTGCATTATCAAACCCAAAACCAAGACCTTTATTTCTAATTTCATACCTTCTCCATCTCCATTTATATTTCAATTATGCATTAAATTATTTATTTACACATTTTACAAAAACCCAAAACCATTGTTTTCAATAGATATTTAAAAAACCAAAAATAATTAAAATAGGTGAATTATAAATGAGTGATTGAACTGATTGTGATGCTCCTAAAGTGAGACGAATCTGGTTAGGATCTCTACAACATTGGGAAAATAAATTTTCTTTTTTCACGCCCTATGATAGGCATGCGTCATAGTGGCTGATCATGGTCTTCTCACTTCGAAGAGCATTTCAATTTGTTCACCTACTTTATATAAATCACCTATTCTAATTTTTTTTGTTGTTTTGTTTATTTAATGAAAATAATGAAAATATTTTTGTGTTTTTTTATTATTTATCAAATTACATGAAGTATGTAATTCTAAAATATCATGAAATGCTAAATATAATGAAGTAATGAATAATGGAATTGGTCTTGGGTTCAGTTTTAGATTCAATCATTATTCTCCTTTAATTGTTTGATTTTGGTTTGATAATCCAAACATGAAATATCATGTTTGAATTACTATTCTTTATTTGGAAATTGTGAAATCTTTAAGATCCTAAGCAATATTAATTACACCTCCTCCTATAATCAAGTTTTATGACACACCTTGGTCTAGGGTGTTCCATCTTCCAGGACCCAGCTCTATCGATGTCATTTCATTCATTGATTAGCTCAACTCATTCATATAAAGATTTAACTAATGGATATAGGGAAAATAGATTTAAATAAAATAATATAAATAGATTGAGTTGCATTTCATTGGTGTGAAACCACTAAATTAGGGACATTCAGCTCACCATGCATGCTACTCAAATCTATCACAAACTTAAAATAAACATTAAGGAAAAATCAAGAACACCTTAACCTCACCATGGACCAATCCATGGGATCATCCTATATTTTCTAAGATTAAGGGATAACTTGGTGGAGTGTATGGAAGAATAATAGAATAAAATAAAATAAATAAAATAAATAAATAAAATAGAATAATTTTAAAATTATAATAATAAATACTAATAATTTAAAGAATAATAATTGAGAAAGGAGTGTGTGGAAAACAAAATAATAAATGCATGCATGAATTTATTTAATTAACTAAGATATAATTCAAATTATATAATTCAAATTACACATTATTTTAATAAAACATTGAAATCCATGGGTTTTATCATTGAAAATAATGAAGAAAAAATCATAATTTGAAGAAAATTTTACACTTAATTTTGGTCTGTCAGGCACCTGATGTCATTTTTTATACTAGTTCCTTATATATGAAGGCGTTCAGTCCCAACTGCATAGATCTGTCTCGATAAAATATGTGAGGAGTTTTTGTTCCTATCACATGAGTGCATTCCCGTATTTTCTAGGATTTGTGGGTCAGAGAAGATAGGTTTTTAAATATACACTATTGGGGTTTCATTAAGGATTTTCAATGTCTCGTATCCATACCTCACTTCTGTTTTACATGGTGACATCATTATAGGAGGGTGCGTCAAATGTTAGGAGCATTTGTTGGCCTGGGCCATCTTCATCAATGATGTGGTGTCGACTTTTTATATTTTATTCAAATAATATCATTATTGGCGTCTGCTTCACTCTATTCTAGTCAGCACCCCTTTTCCACTTTGGCACTCAGCATCATGTTTTGATGAAGGTTCCTCATATATAAAGGAATTTAGTTTTGGATCTATAGATATGTCTTAGGCAGCAATGCGACGAGTCCATGCTCTTATCACATGAGTGTGTGCTTTTTATTATCTCCAGTACCCCATTTTATAGGATGCTCTAGTCATATATGGGGATCATAACACATGGAATTTTTTATAGGTGGCACTATCCTCTTGATTTGATATGATGGAGGGCATTTTCATCTCGTGAAAAATGAGGCACGCGCAAAATTACTGGAGAACAGCAGGGATTTGGTGAATGCGTATTTTCATTCGGAGCGGTCGGGCATGCTCTAAAGGAGTGCGGGAAAGGTACACTAAATTGTGGTATTTTTAGTGGGTTGCATCATTGTTGGTTTCTTCATAGTGGGTATCAAATTTTTATTCGTTAGGTTTTTCCAGTTGAGGTCTGAGGGATCAATGGGTTTTGAAGTAGGAAAAATCATCAGAGTTATGACATTGTTTGAAGTTTGTGTTTTGGTTCGCCTTATAATAGATAGTGATGAAGGTATTTCAGATTTTATTTGAAGTATTTGTACATTTTTTTGGGTAAATATGGAATAAGTTTCTATCCATGATTATATACTGAATGATGTGAAGGTATTATAGATTATATTTGAAGTTTGTTTTTTCTTAGTTTTGTTGTAAATATGTCCAACATTGTTTTCTGAAGTTTGCAGTGGCTCTTTTACTGAAAGTAATATATATTTTTGTTGCATTGAGGAACTTCTACTGGTTTTTGCAGTGGAAGTTCGACTGGATTTTTCAGTGGAAGTTCCAACCATGGAAGGTATAGTGGAACTTCCACTTGATGTCCACTGTAAGTTACACTGGAAGTTCCACTGGAATTTCTGCTCTATGTCCACTGGAACTTCCACTAGAACTTCCACTAGAAACATTATAAAATATATATAATATGTCTTATAAATTGTTTTATTTATAATTTCAGTAAAATAATTTTATATTATATATATATATCATAATTAAATATTATTTAGTTACATTTCTATTCATATAGTTTATACATTTTGAAATGGATTAAATCCTGTTATAAAATTAATATACTTTGCTTGAATTGAAGTTATTTGTTGTGGGTTGTTCAATGTTGTTGATGGTGATGTTGATGTTGTAGCAGCTTCTATTAAACCAGTTGTAAAGATGATGTTCAAGTCACTTGATGAAGCACAATGTTTTTATGTCATGTATGGGGGAGTAAATGGGTTCAGTGTACACCGAAAATACTCTAATAAAAGGAGAATGTATAAATCAATTGTCCCATCAAGCCTTTATGCATGTAGCAAAGAAGGTCATAGGAAGGTTGAAAAACGTGATAGCATGGTGAAATTTCCTCAGGTTGAGACACGTACAGGTTTCCTTGCTAGAATGGGGGTTAGTTTATTGTATTTTGGCTAATATGCATGTACTATATTTGTTGAATAGCATAATCATTCCTTGAACAGTCCTGAATCAATTCATATTATGAGGTACCAAATAAAAATAACAGAAGCACAAGCAGTTGAGTTAGATGTTAACTCTTATGTAGGTATTAAACCAAATGATTCTTTCTCGTTAGTGACCACTATTTTAGGGGTAAAGATGTTATTGGGTACAGATGTGTTGATCTATTGAATTTTTTAAGGTCTAAATGAGAAATAGATTTGCTTCATGGTGATGCATGTTGCATGTTAGAGTACCTAGAAAGACAAAGTCAGAACAATCCATCATTTTTCCATACTATGCAGTTTGATATGAATCGTAAAATTAGTAATATTTTCTGGGTTGATCCAAAAATGAGAACAGATAATGAGTTGTTTGGAGATGTTGTTGTTTTTTACATCACTTTCAACACTAATAAAGAGTACAAGCCATTAGGTGTTTTTGTGGGGTTCAATCATCATCAAGAGATTGTTGTTTTTAGGGAATCTTTGTTATATGATGAAACTGCGACTTTGTTTTCTTGGTTGTTTCAAAAAAATTACAAGTGAATCGCATGAAGAGACCTCAAACTATTTTTACTGATTAGGATGTGGCAATGGAAAAATCCATTTTTGAAGTTTTAGTGGGAACTCGACATTGTCTTTTTTCATGGCATTTGATGAAAAATGGAATTAATCATTTAGGTAATTGGATGAAATATGTATCTAGTTTTCTAACTAGATTTAAGAAGTGTATGTTTGAATACCATGATGCAAATTAGTTTGATTAGAAGTGGTCTTCCCTTAGAGAAGAATATGGGTATGGGAAATCACAGTGGTTAGATGATGTATTTTTATTGCAAGAAAAGTGGTTGCATTGCTTTTTGAAATATTATTTAACATTGGGTATTAGAAACACTCAATTAAGTGAAACTTCTAATGAATTTATTAAATATTATGTTCATCATAAGTTAAGTGTTGTTGATTTCTTTAATCAGTTTGAATGATTGTTGGAAAAAAATCAGTATCATGAAACAAAGGCAGGATTTGAGATGAGAGAGAAGTTGCCTCATAATCTTTACCCTTACCATGAATTGATGTGCCAAGTTTCTACTCTATATATACTTAATTTATTTGATTTATTTCAAAATGAATATCAATTGATTGGTGCTTGTTTTTTGATATCATGTTTTGAAATTGGAGTTCAATTCAGTTATGTTATTTGAATGGTTCATTGTGAAGATCAATATTGTGTATCATATGAAGCTTCAAATGAAGTTGTTGAATGTTTTTTTCGAAAGTTTGGGTCTGTTGGGTATCTTTGTTGTCATTTTTAAAAAAATTATCAGATTGATGTGAGAGTAATACCTGAAAAATATATTTTGGGGAGATGGACCAGATTGGCTAGAAATATTGTGATGTTCAAAGGATCTTCTGTTGAGGTACTTACTGATAGAAAATCGGTTATAGAAAAATGTTACAAAGATTTAGCACGAATGGGAATTAAGTTAATTACTGTAGCTTGTGAGACAAATGCGGGTTATGACGTTGCCTTCTCGAATTTCAGTAATTTTGAAAAAGAGTTGTCTATCATAAATACATCAGCGGATAAAGTTAATGTTCGTGCTAGTTCATACACAATTTTAAGAAATTATTCTTTAAAAAAAACCAAACATGAAAGGGGAAGATAGATTGAAAATATTTTTAGAAAATGGTTACCAAAAGGGGAGACGATTGAATAAAAAAATTAAGTCAGTATGATTTCATTTTATGATACATTTCATTTATAAGAGAAGTTTTTTATTGTTAATATGTTATCTGATATCATTATTCTTTTCACGTAAGGAGTCATGGAGCAAGAAAGATCAGATTTTTATATTGGAGCTAGGAAAACAGTTTCACATGTAATTTTTTATGAGTATTCTTTTCTATAATCGTTGTAATTGTGTTTTTTTCTGTTGCAGGAATACTTTTCCACCAATTTGAAACTTCATCTTGGGAGGTATATTACTGGAATAACATTGGAAGAGGATGAGTAGTGTAGACAACATTGGATGGTAGTTTTTTTTTTAAACTGTAATGACTAAATTGAAGAATGTATAGGTTGTAGTATTTAATAGTCTAGTTTTGGTTTTAATGGATTGGGAATGGGATTGGGATACTTAAAGAAATTTTAAATGTGTTGTATGCATTTGTTCTATATGCAATTGTAAATCCAGATTTTAGAATTCTGTATGCATTTGTTCTTTGAGGATGTGTTAGTATTTGATAGTCCACTTTTGGTTATAATGGATTGGGATTGGGATACTTCAATAAATTTTAAATTTGTTGTATTCATTTTTTATGTATGAAACTGTGAATATGGGATAAATCATGGTTCTAGAATTTTGTATGCATTTGTTCTTTGAGGATGGGATAAATCCACATTCATGAATTTTGATGAAGAAATCCAGAAGACTGAGTAAGAGTTATTGGATCTTCAGGTCCAGTCTTTCCATATGGAGACTCTCTATCTTCTGATGAAATCCAAATGTTGGTCAAACTTAACAGTCTTATAAACACTAAAGATAATTTCCTTAAAGTGACAGTAGTGAAGATTATGTTTGTTGTCCTGAAAATGTGAACATAACTATTCATCCACTTACCAATTGAAATTATAATCACCAACTATAATAGAAAAACCAAATAAATCCCCTCAGAAGAAAATATTTCCCCTCATAAGGACATAATATTCCCACTTCATTTTCTAAAACCAAATAACACCACATTGCAATTACCAATTGCTATTACCAAAACCAAGTTTAACCCATAGAATTTTCCAAAACCAAATATGAACCATTGAAATTACCAAATCCAAATAGAAACCATTGTAATTACCAACACCAAATATAAACCATTGCAATTACCAACACCAATTGCAATTACCAACACCAAATATAAACCATGGAAATTACCAACATCAATTATAATTACCAACACCAATTATAAACAATTGCAATTACCAACATCAATTATAACAACAAAACCAAATAATGAAATATTGATATGAATAAAAACAAACCACCATTAAAGTGGGAAGTATAGATATTTAAAAACCTATCAATAATCAAATGTATTTTCCAATAAAATCCATTAAAGTGGGCTGTATAAATGTTTAAAACCCTCTAAACCATTACAAATCTAATCCAATGTCAGATCCATTGATTTATTTCAACATGAATATCAATTGATTGGTGCTTGTTTTTTGATATCATGTACTTAAATTGGAATTCAATTCATTTATGTTATTGGAATGGTTGGCTGTGAAGATCAATTATGTGTATCATATAAAGCTTCCAATGAAGTTGTTGAATGTTCTTGTTGAAAGTTTGAGTCAGATGGGTATCTTTTTTATCATGTTTTAAAAATTTATGAGTGACTTGATGTGAGAAAAATATATGAAAAATATATTTTGGTGATATAGACCCAATTGGCTAGAAATATTGTGATGTTCGGAGGATCTTCTATTGAAGTACTTGCTGATAGGAAATCATTTATAGAAAAACATTACAAAGATTTAGCACAAATGGGAATGAAGTTAATTACCATAGATTGTGAGACAAATTTGGTTTATGAAATTGAGTTTTCTAATTTCAGTAATTTTGAAAAAGAGTTGAGTATTATAAATACATCATCGGATAGAGTTAATGGTCGTGATAGTTCAGAAAAAAAAATTTAAGAAATGATTTTTTAAAAAGAAACCAAATAGGAAAGGGGGGGATAGGATGAAAAGATTTTTAGAGAATGTGAAAAAAAGTCTACTTCTATGATGATGAAATGATTTCATTTTATGATTTATTTCATTTATAAGATCATTTTTCTATTGTTAATGTGGTATTTGATATCATTTATGTTTGTATGTAGGGAATTGTAGAGCAAGCCAGATCAGAATTTGGTGTTGCAGCTACAAAAACAGCTTTAAATGTAATTTTTTTTATTATTATTAATTTCTTTAATTGTTGTAATTGTGTTGTTCTTCTGTTACAGGAAGACTTATCAACCAATTTGGAGCTTTGTCTTTGAAGGCAGACCGACATAACATTAGAAGAGGCCATGAAGTTTTAAAGAACATTTGATGGCAGTTTTTTTTTCAAATTGTAATGACTCAATTGAATCATTTATAGGCTGCAATATTTCATAGTTGATGAGGTTGTAATGGATTAGGATTGGGATACCATTTCAATAAATTGAAAATGTGTTGTATTTATTTGTGTTGTATGCAACTGTGAAAGTGAAAAAAGTGAAGATCGTGTTTGTTGTCCTGAAAATGTGAACATAATTTTTCATCCACTTACCAATTGCAATTATCATCACCAAATATAACAGGAAAACTAAATAAATTCCCTCATAAGAAAATATTTCCCCTTATAAGGACATAATATTCCCACAATAGATCATGTTTTATATCCTGAAAATGTGAACATAACTATTTATCCACTTACCAAATCCAAATAAATACCATTGCAATTAATAACAGCAAATATAAACCATTGCAATTCCCAACACCAATTACAATTACCAGCAGTAAATATAAACCAATGACCAGCACCAAATATAAACCATTGAAATTACCAATAGGAAATATAAACCATTGCAATTATCGACACCAATTTTAAACCACTTTAATTACCAATAGCAATAATAATAGCAAAACCACAATTACCAACACCAAATATAAACCATTGAAATAACCAACACCAAATATAAACCATTGCAATTACCAAAACCATTTTTAAACCACTGCAATTACCAACAGAAATTATAATAGTAAAACCACAATTAACAACACCAAATATAAAACCATTGAAATTTCCAATACCATTTTTAAACCACTACAATTACCAATAGTAATTATAACATAAAACCCATAATTACCAACACTAAATATAAACCATTGAAATAACCAACACCAAATATAAACCATTTCAATTTCCAACACCACTTTTAAACTACTACAATTACTAATAGCAATTATAACAGAAAAACCAAATAAATAAATATTCATATGAATAAAAACAATCTGCCATTAAAGTGGATGGTATAGCTGTTTAAAAACCTAACAATAGTCAAATGTAGTTTCCAGTAACAACCATTAAAGTGGGTTTTATAAATGTTTAAAACCTTACAAACTATTTCAATTATAATCTGATGTCAGATCTATTGAACCCGGCTATTTAACTTGTTATCTTCATTCTGGTGGCATTGTTTCCACAAAAAAACTCCTACTTCTATATGAGGTTTCACTCCATCTATATACAGGGTGTGTAAGGAAACAATGTTCCATATACAAGCACATGTCATCAACTTTGTCTTTTGATAGCTTCTTATTATACCCTTGATCTATTGTCAGCTTCTCAATGAGACAGCAAACAATTATCCAACAGTCTAATGTTGCATCCCTCTATTGAGGATTATCTTCAACTATAAATGGCAGCGTGGGAGAAGTCTTCTCTAAGTATTTGGGGTTCCACCATTTGATTATTGCTTCAATAAATATTTTATGCAAGTGTAGTAGAAATTGTATTCAGTGAGTTGGTGTATATGAAAATGCATTTGATGTCTAAGATGATATAATTTACCATATGTAAAGCATCTTACTGGTAAAAATCAATTTTAGTAGCACCCATTCGAGGATGAATTGAGTTATAGTAGATGAATTTTTTTTTTCAATATCAAACACAAGAAAATTCCAATGCAGATTGTCTGTGTTGATGGGGATGAAGACTTTGTCATTCAACTACATTACTTCTTCTATGGGTTTCTCTAATAAAACCTCTTTTAAATTGTTGTTTCTCCCAGATATAATGCTCTGTAAAAATGAATACAATTAGACAAAATATTAATTAATATATTTAAAACTTCAATAACATAGAGAATATTACACTCACCATGGAAACACTTATAATTATAATTGATTTATCATTGAAAATTCCAGTTATTTCCTCTATTTCCCACTTGTTTTTTGATAAAATGAGCATAGGAATCTATAACCTGATATCAATAAAAAAAGAGTGGAGAATGTGAGACTAATTTATTATTATTTTATAGTAAGTTTGGTTAAGTTAAATACTCACCCTAATACTTATCATGCTTTTGGTGGAAAGTTAGAAAATATCATCTAATGCAACTGAAAACAAGTTATTCTTAGCTTACCATACATATTGACTACATTATAATAATAGTAACTTATAAGAAAACATGTTAAATTTTAGGGTAATTGAATTGAAATCCTTTAAATAAAGGGAGGAAATACCAGTCTGGTTCCAACTGGAGAATCTTTTCTAGCTTCTCAGAGTCTTTTTTTTGCAGGTTTCTACTCTGCCTGACCCATTTAGGTAATCTTGGCAACCCTTTAATAGCTTTTTTTGGTTCTATTTTCATTGAAACACTACCTAACTCAGTGGTTTTTTCTAGCTAACTTGGTTTTTCTACTATTTTTTTGTCCCATTGTTGTTCTTCCTCTTGTGTATCGGGTTTGATACTAAAAATCAGAATCCAATTTCTTCTTTTTTCTAGATCTAGACTTTACATTTCTAATCATTGATCTTGTTTGGTGACTTTCTATTTATGTCTGTCCAATTTGGATACTTTGATGTACAGGTGTGGTTTGTTCAGCACCTTGCAGTTAATCTGCAGGCTCCTCAATCCCAGTTTCCTTAGCTCCTTGTTTCTGGTTTTCCTTTTGTTGTTCTGCTTTGAGGGGAGATGCGGGTTTTTCAAGAGGATCTTGTTGTATCTCAGCTTCAATTGTACCCTCTATCTAGGTTTCCTCCTTGAAATAATGACTCTTTTTAGCACTACCTTCTCTTCTTCTTCCCTCTATGTTGGCATCCTCACTTACTAACAGTTTGAGTGTTTTAAATTTTTCAACCTGTTTTCTAACAATTATTTCCATTTTATATAGTTTTCTTTTTAGGGCTAAATTTTATTTTGCAAGAACTGTTATTATGTCATCCTCTAGTTCCCCCTTTCCCTTCTGTCCAATAGCATCTTCCTTAATCAGGACCTTAATCATTGGTGGCTCCTCAATTTCTACAGCTTCCTTAATCGTTGGTGGCTCCTCCTCAATTTCGTCTTTTTTTGTATCTTTAATACTTTTGTTTTTGACTTATTCACGGTTTAGAAAATCATTAAATTGATACTGTAATTTGTACAATTACCTCTCTAACTAGAACTTGATGAATCTTCAGTTTCTTTAAAGCAGCATCATAATCTGGCAGGCTCCACTTTGTGAATGGTGGATTGGCTGCTTGTTCATCCCTTTCACTATTCCACTTTGCTCACAGTACCAATACTACAATAACAAGAAGCATATTAAGAGTATATTATACAAATAACTGAAAATAAATATTAATCCTTACCAATAAAGCGATAATTTCCCCCATAATCCTTGCACGGTGCGTGTGAAATTCTTTAATTGGTCTCATCAATTATTGGTGGATTGCATGAGACCACCTTAGTGTTCTCATGTCTCTTGAAGTATACACATAATTGTTAAAACCCCAGATCAGGTAAGAACATGTAGTTGGGAGAAAACAGCCACACATATGTATAAACATAGTAGTGTTAATGTGTCGAGATGATCGAGTTATTCATCTACCTTTACTGCTTCCAAAAGAGCTGATTTTATTGCCTTATGTGTCAATAAATTCACATCAGTTTGAAATCTCCTACAAACAATGATGCCTTGGTTGGTTTGAATGAGTAGGAGTCCTCCATTTCGGTTTCACCTTTTATTATTGCAAAGATCCTTTGGATATCAGGTTCAGAGAAATATCTTTCCCCTCCACCGAATCGGAAAGCACTTGTTGATGGATTGTAGTTATCCAATACATACAAAACAAACTATCATATTTTTTACAATCTAATGTTGATATATTATTGGATATGAATGCTTCAAACATATTCCAAAAAGGAGTATTACACAAAGCATTTATATGACCTTATTTTAGAAGATCTTCTATTTCTTGTAAAAGTTTTTGTAAAGAGGTCAAATTAAACCTAAAATGCACACCTGAAAATTGAAAGTAAGACTTTTACTTGGAATCAAAAAAACTTACAGTAGGACTACAAAGAATAGAATAATTCCACATTGAATCCTGAAAAAATCTCACTACACAATAGAAATTAAGGAATTATTGGGGTCATCCACAAAATTAAAGTATATATGGTAGAATAAGTCTATGTTCTAGTGGGACTTCTAGTGGAAGTTCCAGTGGAAGTTTGAGTGCAAGTTCCAGTGCATGTTTAAGTGAAAGTTTCACTGGAAGTTCCACACTACAAAAAAATGTATATTTCTAAAACTAATATTTTTGTTAAATATAATTCAAAGAATTATGGATTGAAATTATTACACATAATTATTATAAAATTGATTTAATTTACCATTTGAAATTGAATAAATAATTTTAAATTGAATTAATTTTTCACTACCCATTGGAAGTTCCACTGGAACTGCCACTGGAACTTCCACACTACAACAAAAATGTATATTTCTAAAACTAATATTATTGTTAAATATAATTAAAAGAAATAATCACTGCAATTGTTACACATAATTATTATTAAAATGATTTAATTTAGCATTTGAAAAAAATATAAGCACTTTTATATTGAATTAATTTTCCAAAATCCAACGAAAGTTCCATTGGAACTACCATTGGAACTTCCACACTACAAAAAATGTATATTTCTAAAAATAACATTACTGTTAAATATAATTAAAAGAAATACTTATTGTAATTGTTACACATGATTATTATAAAAATTATTTAATTTAACATTTGAAAATGTATAAGCACTTTTATATTGAATTAATTTTCCAAAACCCAATAGAAGTTTCAGTGGGAGTTCCACACAAAGTTCCAGTGGAAGTTCTAGTGGAATTTCCACTGGAACTTCCACACTAAAACGAAAATGTATATTTATAAAATTAATATTATTGTTAAATATAATTAAAATAAATAATTATTGCAATTGTTACAAATAATTATTATAAAAATGATTTAATTTAGCATTTGAAAAAGTATAAGCACTTTTATATTGAATTAATTTTCCAAAACCCAATGAAAGTTCCAGTGGAAGTTTCACTAGAACTGCTACTGAAACTTCCACACTACTACAAAAATGTATATTTTTAAAACTAATATTATCGTTAAATATAATTAAAAGAAATACTCATTGAAATTGTTACACATAATTATTATAAAAATGATTAAATTTATCATTTGAAAAAGTATAAGCACTTTTATATTGAATTAATTTTCCAAAACCCAATGGAAGTTTCAGTGGGAGTTCCACTCGAAATTCCAGTGAAAGTTCCAGTGAAATTTCCACCGAAACTTCCACAATACAACAAAAATTTATATTTCTAAAACTAATATTATTTTTAAATATAATTAAAAGAAATAATCATTGCAATTGTTACGCATAATTATTATAAAAATGATTTAATTTAGCATTTGAAAAAGTATAAGCACTTTTATATTGAATTAATTTTTCAAAACCCAATGGAAGTTCCAGAGAGAGCTCCACTGGAAGTTCCAGTGGAAGTTCCTCTGAAACTGCTACTAGAACTTCCACGTTACAATAAAAATGTATATTTCTAAAACTAATATTATTGTTAAATATGGTTTTTGCACTAGAAATTCCGGCCTTGGAAGGTCCAGTGAAAGTTCTGCAATGCAACAAAACTATATATTACTTTCATTAAAATAACCACTACAAACTTCATCAAACAATGTTGGACATATTTACAACAAAACTAAGAAAAAACAAATTTCAAATATAATCTCAAATACCTTCACATCATTCAGTTTACAGTCATGGAGAGAAACTTATTCCGAATTTACCAAAAAAAACTGTACAAATACATCAAATAAAATCCGCAATACCTTTATCACTATCCATTATAAGGAGAACCAAAACACAAACTTCAAACTGCGTTGCGACTCCAACGATTCGCCCTGCTTCGAAACCCACTGATCCTTCAGACCTCAATTGACGAAACCCAACGGACGAAAATTCGATACCCACTGCGATGAAACTGACGGCGACACAACCCACTGAAAATACTGCAATCTGATAGACCTTGCCCGCACTCCTTCAGAGCATGCATGACCGCTCTGAACAAAAATGTGCATTCGCCAAATCCCAGCCGCGCTCCAGTCATTTCACGCGCGTCTCATTTTGCACAAGATGAAAATGCCCTCCATCGTGTCAAAGCAAGAGGATGGTGCCACCTGTAAAAAAATCTAGTGTTGAAATCTCCACATATGATTGGAGATGAGGTACAAATAAAAATCGATGCCCATCATTTCCAAGTGGTTATATGAGATAGTTTTTTAAATAAACAGTACTAGGGTTTCTCTCGGGCTTCCCATTGTCCCTTATCTGCGCATCACGTATGTGGTTCATGGTGAGATTGTCGCGGGAGGGTGCGTCAAATTTAAGAGCAGTTTTTGTCTTAGGCTATCTTAACCAGCGATGTGGTGTCGACCGTTCTTGATCAATTAAAAGAAGATCATTTTTGCTGGTGTGTGAGGCCCCCTATTTTGGTTGGCACCACTTTGCATCTTTAGTGTCCTAGATCATGTTTAGATGCTGGTTCCTCGTATCTGAAGGTGTTCAGTCCTGCTCTGTAGATCAATCTCAGGCAGCGATGCGAGGATTTTGTGTTCTTATCGCATGAGGGAATGCACAACATTTCCAAGATGTAGGGATTGTAGCGAGTAATTTTTTTTTCTGGGTTTTAAAAAATTTAAAATATGCTAAAAGGGGCTAGGGTTCGGATAATTTTAAAATTGGGTCCAGGATGCGTGAACGCCGTTCACGCATCCCGGACCCCGACGGTAATGCGTGAACGGCGTTTACGCGTCCTTTGCTGACCAGCTGAAGAAAGCGTGAACGCCGTTCACGCGTCCTTGCGCGGGAAAAGATGTGTGAACGGCGTTCACGCATCTCTCCGCGGCGAAGGATGCGTGAACGCCGTTCACGCATCCTTCGCGGACGAGCTGAAGGATGCGTGAACGGCGTTCACGCATCCGGCCGAGAAAAGTTATAAAAGGAGGGGTCCCCCCCCCCAATACCCATTGTTCTCCTCTGATTTTCGTTGCGAAGCTCTGCAGAAATTCTTTCTCAACAAATATTTGCTGCTTTTATTGAGGTAAAATTTCTATTTAATAATTTAATTGTTTATTTGTGTTTATTTATTTCATTTGTATGTTTAATTGTATTTATTTATTTCATTTGTATGTTTAATTGTGTGTATGATTTATTTATTTCATATGTTATGCATGAAATGTTTTGTATGATTTAATTTTCTTGATGTTGAATGTTCGTATGATTTAATTTTTTGAATGTCTGTTGTATAAATATTGAATGTTTTATGTTATGTCTAAACTTTTTAATGTTTAGAAAAAGTAATTTATGTTGGAGAAATTTATTTTAATGGATGGTTTTGATGTAAGTGTAAATTAAATTACTTTTATTTACTAGTAATAATATTTTTAATCAATAAAGTATAAAATATATTTACTTATATTTTGAAAAGTAGAAGAATGGCCAAAAAACATTACAATTTCATAAAATTTAAAATAACAAAAGTGTTTATTATGTAAATCTCAATTAGATCAGTTATAATAAAATTTATTTAATGTTTTTAATAAATATATATATATATATATACACATGAAGTTAAATTTTTGTAAAAGAGGAGTAGTATTTAATATAGATTTTATATAATACGGATAATATAATAAATATACCAAAAAACACGGTATGAGTGATGACTGATCTTGAGACGACCGACCATGCATAATTGAAATTGCATGTTTTATTTTGTGTATGTTGTTATTCAATTTGTAATAATTGCATTTTTTCGGTATTGATGACCTGCGAGTCATCTCTCAGTAAGTGTAAGGACCTGCGTGTCCGTTTAAATTAATTTATGTATTTCATACCCCTAGACCCTCTCACATGCATGTGAGTAAATTTGTAAATAAAAGACTGACGCCCCAAAGAGGTGTCGACGAAGAGGCATCCCCGAAGAGGTGTCGACGAAGAGGCATTTGAGAACTTGTTCGAGAGGTGGCGTTGCTATTTGACAGGAGATTGGCGGTCGCTGCAATATTTGATAATAGAGATAGGAGTTTACTCATATAAATTGTGGTTAGTTTATCAGATAATGATAAACTAATCGCAAGTCTCAAGATCAAGTCATGATTATATATTCATAAGTAATCAAACTTTATGAAACATTATATTAAATTTGCTTTTGTGCTAAAATCACAATCACTATACCTTAACAGTGATAAATCAATACATAAAAAAGTCTCAAGATAATCAATTATTGAAAACCAAATTAAATAATTTAAAATTTTAATGTAGTGTATAATATTTTTAAATTGTTTTTTAATAGGTAATTATGTCTGCTCAAATATATTGCAACGGTGAGGTAATTTGTACCGAGCAGGGTTTTAGCTACAGTGTGCCACCTGTCAAAGTGGTAAATCTTCATGGTTGTATGACATTGGATGCAGTTCGTAATAAGATTCATAGTCGGTTAAAATTGAGTGGAGGACAAGCAATCACTTCAATTAGATACCGACATCTTCAATATCCTGAGCGTATGTGGCACAACGACTACCCTATAGTCGATGATGAGGATTGGATGGAGGCTTCTCAGTTATTCAGGCAACAGTGTATTAATGGTTTGATGGAATTATTTATTGTCATTTCTGATATTGATGTGGTGCAATCGATTACTACAGAACCATGCTTTGTGACCGCTATAGAAGTTGGTCCTTCACAACAGTCTTCTTTATTGCCTCCTTCTCATTCGACTCCTGTGGAAGAATGTAATGAGGAAGATCATCAAAATTTGGAAGGAAATGTAGATGACATCCCTTTCTGTGCTGATATAGTGCAAGAAAGTTTATCTGAGGAAGAAGAATCTGGGGAGTCAGCAGGAGATGATGTGGTTGGAAATGAACCTTCTGAGGTTCCTTTGAGAGACAGACATCCACTACATCCACCAGTTAGTGGTAATCAGCCTTCAGTTTTGAGTTCCTTAGTTGGAGGAATGTCTCGTGAACAACTTTTTGATTGGGATGTCATTACACCAGCTTCTGAATTCCCTGGCATTATAAGGAATATGCCTGCATCAAATGATAATGCCATATATGTTGGGCAGGAGTTCGAAACTAAACAGGTAATGAAAAATGTGATAAAGCAATACCACATTGAGTGACATTTCACATTTGTGGTTTATGAGTCAAAGAAGACCAAATATCTCATTCGTTGTGAAAAATATGGGTCAGAATGTAAATTTCGATTAAGAGCAGTATTTGATAAATGTTATGGATGTTGGAAGATAACCAAATTAGAAGGCCCACACACTTGTCTGCATCCCAGCTTGGCACAAGATCACTCTTCTCTTGATGCAGAGTTTATATCTACTGTTATTTGTGAGATGATACGAACAAGTCAGGATGTTCCTGTTGCCCTTATTCAGGAAAGAATTCAACAGTTGTATAACTATAAGGTATCATACAACAAAGCTTGGAATGCAAAACAGAAAGCCATTGTAAAAGTGTATGGTGATTGGGATGAGTCTTATGCGTTGTTGCCACAGCTTATGGAATTGTTGTCTCTCAATAATCAGATTGTTTATCAGTTGGACACTGTTGAGTATGTATCCCAAAATCATCTAGTTGATCGGTCAAAGGTGAAGTTCAAGAGGATTTTTTGGGCATTCAGACCGTGCATTGCTGCATTTCCCTTTTGTAAACAATTTATTCAGGTAGATGGCACATTCCTTTATGGAAAGTATACAGGTGTTCTACTCATTGCTGCCACACAGGATGGTAATCACGCTCCTCTTCCACTTGCTTTTGCTGTTGTTGAAAAAGAAAATTTTGAATGCTGGAGCTGGTTCTTGGCATGTGTACGTGTTCATGTCACGCAGAAACAGGGCGTGTGTCTGATATCTGATCGTCATCGAGCGATTATAGAGGCCGTGAGTAGTGATGGGGTTTCTTGGACTGAGCCGAATGCTTATCACCGTTATTGCATTAGACATATTGCAAGTAATGTGCATAAGCAGTTTAGAGATGAGGCCATAAAGAAGGCGATCCTCAAATTGGGTATGGTTTTCTAAACTTTCTTTTTTTAAGAAAATTTACTATCCATTTTAATACATTATTATGTTATGATTTCAGCATATGAACCCCAACAAGAAAGGTTTGATCGGCGTCTTGAAGAGATCCGAACAGTTAATGAGGAGGTATATGAATATATGGTACAAATTTCAAAGGAAAAATGGTCATTAGCATACGATGGTGGCATGAGATATGGGCATATGACCACTAATATAGTGGAGTGCGTAAATGGGGTCCTCAAGGGTGTGCGTAAACTCCCAATCACAGGGTTAGTGCAAGAGACATTTTTTAGATGTGTTCACTACTTTGTTGACCGGTCCCAAAAGGCCTACCAGAGGATGGAAAATGGAATGCTTTTTACTCAGCATTTTCAAACTGATATTGACCGGATACGGAATGAGGCTTCACGATGGAATGTTATAGCCTTTGACAGGGAAAAGAGGAGTTTTTGGGTAAGAAAGTGCTACGACCAGGGTGCATGCACTAATGGTGGAGTGTTTGTCGTGATGTTGGATAACAGGTACTGTGATTGTGGCAGCTTTCAGGCATTGAGATATCCATGTGTACATGTTATTACAGCTTGCGCTTCGGTAAATATATCGTGGGAGCCATATGTTGACCCGGTGTATCACATGAGCACTTTGGTTAACTGTTATAGTGCTGCTTGGATGCCTGTTGGTGACTTCCATTCTATCACATTGCCTGCTGATCAACCGACCATTGTCCCTGATATTTCCAGGTTTTCATAAGTCGGTTTTGGTATCATTTATAATTTTTTCAATGTGTGTCATTTTTAAAATTATTGGCTTCATGCTACTAGGTTGCGGCCTCGAGGAAGACCGAAGTCAACTCGCATCAGAAATGAGATGGATTGGCCTCGGCAACGAGGAGGGAGAATACGATGCAGTATCTGCCACGCAGAAGGACATACTCGTAAGAGATGTCCCCAAGTGGCAGGACAGAGTTCCAAATCTCATCATCCATGATCGAGTCTGTGTACCTGCTCTAAGAGGAAGAGGTTGTGGTTGGTGTCGATGATGAAGAAGAAGAATAAGAAATAGAGGATGAGGATGAGAAGAAGTAGAAGACTAAGAGGAAGAGGTTGTGGTTGAATAACATATTGTGGAAGTTTCTATAGTTACTTAGGAACTTGATCTATTTGGAATAATGTTAATGGTTATCTAATGGATAATGGATAAATTAACAAACGTAATTTCACAAATAAGAAGAAATAATTAATTTTTTACTTTTTCCTCTTAATTTTTAATGTGGAATAATGTTAATGGTTATTTAATGGATAATGGATAAATTAACAAATGTAATTTCACAAATAAGAAGAAATAATTAATTTTTCAGTTTTTCCTGTTAATTTTTAATGTGGAATAATGTTGATGGTTATTTAATGGATAATGGATGAATTAACAAACCTAATTTCACATATAAAAAGAAATTATTAATTTTTCACTTTTTCCTGTTAATTTTTAATGTGGAATAATGTTGATGGTTATTTAATGGATAATTGATAAATTAACAAACGTAATTTCACAAATAAGAAGAAATAATTAATTTTTCACTTTTAAATTATGGTTTTCTTATAAGATGTCTAGTTTTAGTAATGGCATCTGAGTGTCTGAGCATCCTTAACTAATGTTGATTGTGAGACTAGGCTAATATTGATTGTGACACCAAATAAAAATGAATATATCATGATTCCACTATTAATAAGTAACGATGATATCATGTGTGCAGATGGCAGGTTTTCCATTGCTTACATCTCAGGCTACTCATGTATCACGACTGCTTTTAGAGGGACGTCCTGTGGCTCCCTTGAGTGTACGTAGATCTCACCATTTCCATCATACTGCACCACCTCCCGCTATCGTCCCACATCTTCGTCGAGCTGGATTTTATGGCGTAGCGATGTGCGACTTCACGTTTCTTGATCATCAGCTCATTGCCGCACTTGTCGAGAGATGGAGACCAGAGTCGCATACTTTCCATTTCAGTGAGGGAGAGATGACTATTACATTGCAGGATGTGGCTATTATGTTGGGCCTCCCTATCGACGGACATGCTTTGACAGGCCGAGTTCCATCAGATTTGCCTGAGCTTGTTCATAGACTTCTGGGCATAGAGGTCCAGGATGATGGCAGGACCATCGTCGGTGGTAGATTGCGGATGCCTTGGTTAGACCAGCACTTCACACATTTACCAGATGATGCTGATGACGTCACCGTGCTGCGCTTTGCACGGGCATATATTTTGAGGCTGATCGGTGGCACGCTTTTTGTTGACCACTCTACTACTTTTGTACACCTGATGTATCTATCTTTTTTAGAGGATTTGGACCAGGCAGGTCGATATAGTTGGGGGTCTGCCTGCCTAGCATATACATACAGAGCCCTATGCAGCGCATGTCGCATCGAGAAGATGCAGATCACAGGATGCATGGTTCTTCTACAGATGTGGGTATGGGATCACATACCTCGTTTAGCTCCACATGCTCGTGCGCCATTACCCGTAGATATTGTAGCAGAGGCTCCACGTGGACGTTGGTATGTTATTATTTCTTTCTAATATCTAACTTACTTGTATAAAATTCTTTTATGAAATGTAAAAAAAATGTTATCTACAGGTGGAGTCAGGCGCATCGACATTCAGATTCTCCCAGACATGATGTTCACGCCTACAGACTTATGCTAGACAGCATTCGACCAGACGATGTAAGTGGTTATTATTTATATTGTTAAATCTTTACTCTTTACTGTAAATCTATTCATTTATTAATTGATTATTCATTTTTTCTTTCAGATTACATGGATGCCATATACAGATGCTATCCTTCAGAGTCTGCCCCCATACTGTACAGTGATGCTTGATATCGGCTCTTGCATGGTTCCACTGATTCATTTTCATATAGTCGAGTGGCATCAGACAGATAGGGTTATGAGACAGTTTGGATTCCTTCAGCCAGTTCCTGACCCGCCCAGTCAGTTGGATTCATTGCATTCCCTGAAGATGTCAGGGAAGAGAGATTTTGATTGGAGGAGCTACCATGCGAGATATGTAGCGTTATGGGACAGGCGACGAGAGTCCCAGTTGCGAGGGGCAGGGACAGTACGCTTTCATTTGATGGATCAGATAGATTATGCTGGCTGGTACATCAGGTCTCCCGTCAGATTTCTGAAACGGCACGGACGGGGCTTCCATGACTTGGTATGCATTCTTTCTTTCACAGTTCAACATATTTTTTATTCAAATTAGTTAATAACAGAATTTGTTTTCGCAGGATGCTCGTATTTGTCATCTACTGCATATGTCTGATCCAGTGGAGAGAGCTGCCTTTGACCCAGCATATTTTCACAGCCTTGTACGACAGATGCTACCGTCGATGGACGAGATTTATCATGGCATTTTCTTTGATCCACCACCTGCTGCGGAGGCCGCGGAGCCTGCTGCGGAGGCCGCGGAGCCTGCTGCGGAGGCCGCGGAGCCTGCTGCGGAGGCCGCGGAGCCTGCTGTTGTTCCACAGGATGAGGCTGCTCAGCTTGCTCAGCCACATGATATTATTCCACTGGAGGAGGGTGTTCAGCATGACCAGTCATATGCTCCTCCAGCTTCTCAGGCACAGCCACAGGTACTTACAGACGCTGACTGGATTGAGTTCGATGTTTTATTGCAGTCATCCACAGCAGAGCAGCCATCTACTTCCTATATTGGTGAGAGTTCCAGCCAGCTTCCACTATCCTTAGATGCAGGCCAGGGTACAGGCGGTGAGACTGTACATCCACCGTCTGTCACACAGGAGGATGTGGAGGTGGCTGTCGATGAGGATGCGCAGCGTACGCCAGAGCACAGACGTAGATAGACACGGCGTGGACGCATCCAGTATACGCCTGACTGTGGGACAGAGGAGCATCCACACCGGAGGCGTAGATTAGGTTGACATTTGATTTATGATACGTTTTGTATGTGTATTACTGTTATCTAGACTTCTATTATACCTTTAATAAGTGTCTTACTGTTATCAAATTATCTACCAATGTATATATATATATATATATGTGTATAATAAATAATATGATTAGAAATTCCATAATACTCATATAAATTCAATAAGTTCAACATAAAGGTTAAATAATAATCCAAGGCTATTTATTTTATGAATAACATATTAAAAGACCAAGTAAAATGTTTTGAAGAACTTTAGGAGGATTTTGTTGGCCTACAATTAAATATAGGATCAAGAGAAACTCTTGACTCCTAATATGATATTAGGAAATTAGGTCACACAAGTGATGGAAAAAAGGGAAATTATGGTTCATAGGTCCAAAAAATAGTTAAAAAATGTTTAGGGAAGAAAATGATACATCGTAATGCCACAAATGGTATGGTTATTGTTCATAAACAGAAAGCAGTAATGATTGGTGTCAGAACACAAGAGCCTGTTATGTGGATAAAGATTTATTTTGGTATGAATTAGAATCAGAATATTTACTGATCTTAAGGAATAATGAGTGGTGTATTAGTGATGCACATGAATAAACCATTTATCAAATATTATTTTTGTGGAAATATGGGGAATTCTTAGAATGCTCATTCCATAGCCTTGAGGGTCACTATGTGACTTGGGACACACTATAATATTTACAAATAAGGTGTGTATTATCAAGGGAAAATATAGTGGAGTTGTTTTGTAAGGAAAACACACAAAGGGGAATCTATATCTTCTGAGTGGACAAGAAGATATGTATTTTATATCCAAGGAAGAAGAAAATAGGTTGTGGTATAAATTTATTGTTTATATGAGCCAATCATACATGGAAGATTTGTTGAAATGTGACACTGCTCAAGATCTCTCTAATTTATCATGTGATCATACTCATACATGCGATTCTTTCTAACAAGGGAAGATTATTTGAAATATATAAAAGGTTAAAGATCAATGGTCAATAAGAGTGATTGAACTAATGCAAATTGATGTGTGTAAACCTATTTCACCAAGATCTATTGATACGAAGAGATATTTTTAGTGGCCAAGGATCAATTAGGTGGTAATGAGAGGGAGGTGAATCAGTGGTAGCCTTATTTTACTAATTCTTTTTTTAAATTCAACCTATTGAAATTTGTTTAGGTTTTTGATCCACTCAATATAAACTCTCAATCATTCCTCAAGTGTAGTTGTAATGAAATAGGGAGAATCACATGTTATTTACAGGGTTATTTTGAAAATACTACTCATTTCTATATTGGTTATACCCCCCAACATGTATTATTCACTATCTCCACAAGTTAATACAATGACATATAATCCATTTTTCCTCTCTATAACAAAAAATAATCCACTATACACTCTCTTTCTCCATAATACATTGGAGATTCATTCTACTCTATAATCCAAAAGATACATCTACTTCCAAATTTAGGAAGAAGTTCTTCTTCAAATAGACTTACTCTATAAGAAATCTAGTTACTCCTACCTTGTGTACTTTATCAATAATTTTAGAAATTATTATATTAAGACTCTTTTCAGATTTTGTGCAATCTAGATTCTCCTCAATATTCAAATAATCAAGAACTCATCAATTCATCTTTCTGTATTTACCTGATACATTATTGTATCGAGTTATCAGAAATAATATTTCGATTCAACACAGAGTCTTCATCACCTTCATACACACTTTATTCACAAAACAAACAATAATTGTTCATGGGTAATATATCATTATTACATGATTTAAAATCAATCATTTAAATCCTTATTTAAATTTGTTTCGTAATAACACATTTAATTACACATTTATATATGAATACTCATCAGTAGTGGTATCATATTTTCCTCATATTGAATGCCCCATTAGTTTCTGTGGGTATTTTGTTTCATGCAACTCATAAAGAATACTAGAAGGATTAAGGTTCCCCTCTTTCTTCTTAATGTGGTGTCTATCTCTATGAATCATTATCTATATTCATACATGTAACTCATATTTAATTACATAATAAAATACAAAAACTCATCAAAAATACCCAATGCTCGGGTCTTCTCCATTCTTCACATAAATGTTACAACTCATGTAGGAATCTGATTCACGTGGATTCATCAAAATATGATCTTCTAATCACCCGAATACTTATGTTTCACATTTCATCACATAGGATATTCATTTTAGAATAAATTTTTACTCTCATCACATGAACTATTCATTTTATTATTTAAATTATATTAATGAAATTGTAACTTCATGAATATATTATCATGATTGTACCTTGGCATTAAATCTACATCTTACTTCATTTGAAGACTCTATTTCATCAAAAGTCTTGGGATCCTTCAGTTCATGCACGACAATGCATGAATATTGAACATGACTTGTTCTTGGATCATGCTTGGATATTATAAGTTCATCATGGACTTCTTAATATGGAAGGGTCCTTGGTTTTATCCAAGGATTCCCAACCATGATCTTTGTGACTCATCAATGGTAGATAACCAATGCTCTATAAAACCCTTGAGAAAGGGAAGAAGGTTCTCACTAATTAGACAACTTGAAAAAGTTAGATCAAACTGTTGTGTAAATGTCTGCATGTTTTTAGTGGAGAGACAATGATTGTGTCACCATTTTCCCATATAATAATATCACTCGGTTGAGTGCTTCCTTATTTATTTTATCATTCCTTCAGCTTGGTAGAAGTGATTACTGGGGTACGCTCTCAAATCCTCACTGGCATCGACCCATGTTGTCTTCTCTAACACCATTCCACTGCACATGATTGAACCACCACTCTAATACCATGTGCCTCATGTGAATTCATGCTCGCCTACCATTTCTTCCCATACAATAGTCAACTCCAGTTCCCACCTCAAAAGTGGCTGCACCTAATTCCCTTATGTAGCTAGTTGGATGGATTCCTTTTTAAATAAAGTTAAAAATATGTGTTAGATAAAATATTCCACCAAATTCCATATTCACTCCAAATACCAATCCTTATTCTTCATGAAAAATATAAATAATATATTTATACTTTTTTCAAATATCTCTTCATTTATGTAATTTAATTTCATATTTGGATAATTATCCATGTTTTAAAAGTGAGAATTATTTAAGATTATCTTAAATAGAAAAAAATGTGCAAAGGAGTTTTCAAAAATGTTCACTAGGTATTCTGTGAGATGCGTGAACGCCGTTCACGCATCCCTTCTCTCGGGAAGATGCGTGAACGGCGTTCACGCATCACGCCCGGGTCCGGGATGCGTGAACGCCGTTCACGCATCCCGGACCCATTTTTAAAAATATTGGAACCCTATACCCTTTTATCAAATTTTAATTTTTTAAAAACCCAAATAAAAAAATTAGCCGATTGTAGCATTTGAGTTTTTAAATAAATGTTCTAGGGCTGATCTAGGGCTCCCCGTTGTCCCTTATTTGTGCCTCACTTCTGTGTTTCATGGTGACATCATGACAGGAGGGTGCATCGGTCGTTGGGAGCAGTTGTCACTATCCTCTCCCTGGCTTGGGCCATCTTCACTGGTGACCTGCTATCGACCATTGTTGTTCAGTTCGAAGCAGATGCTAGTGTGCACTACACCCTGTTCCGGACGGCACTCATTTTCCACTTTGGCGCCCAACATCATATTTGGATGTAGGTTCCTTATATCTGAAGGTGTTCAGTCCCAGATTTATAGATATGTCTCAGGCAGTGATGTGAGGAGTTCATTTTCTTGTCGCATGAGGGTGTTCCAAAAATTTTAATGATCTATGGGTTGGAGAAGATAGGTTTTTAAATAAACATATATATGGTTTTGTTGGAGCTTCCCATTGTCGCATATCCATGCCTCACTCCTGTGTTTTGTGGTTAAATCATCACAGGAGGGTATGCCGAATATCAGGAGTAGTTGTTGGCCTGGGCCATCTTCACCAGTGGTGTGGTATCGACCATTCCTGTTCAGTTCGAAGCAGATTGTTAGCCAGTGTGCATTGCACCCTGTTCTGGTGGGTGTTGCTTTTCCTCTGGTGCCTGATGTCATGTTTTTTATGCGGGTTCCTCATATCTGAAGGCATGCAGTCCCATATCTATAGATCTGTTTTGGGTAGTGATGCAAGGAGTTTTTGTTCTTGTCACATGAGGGTGTGCTTAGAATTCTCAGGATTTAGGGGTCAGAGAATATAGGTTTTAAAATAAATTCTTCTAGGGCTTCACTGGGGCTTCCCGTTTGTCCCTTATCAAAAGCTCACTTATGTGTTCCATGGTGACATCAACCTAGGAGGGTGCATCGGGTGTCAGGAGCAGTTGTTGTCTTGGGCCATATTCACCAGCTATGTGGTGTCGACCATTCTAGTTTAGTTTAAAGTAGATCGTTATCCAGTGTGCAATGATCCTTGTTCTAGTTGGCACCCCTTTGTCTCTTTAGCACCTGACTTCATGTTCCATTGTAAGTTCCTTATATCTGACGGTGTTCAATCCCAGCTCTGCAGATCTGTCTCAGGTGGTCATGCATGGAGTTTGTGTTCTTCTCACATGAGGGTGTGCCCATAATTTATGGGATCTAGGGATCAGAGAAAAGGAGGTTTTAAATTAATGCTTCTAGGGTTTTTTTGGGGTTTTCCACTTTCCCTTACCAATGCCTCACTTCTATGTTCCATGGTGACATCATCATAAGAGGCTGTGTCCGACATCAGGAGTAGTTTTTGGCTTGTTCCTTCTTCACCAACGACGTGGTGTCAACCATTCCTATTCCATTTGAAGAAAATCATTTGCTGGTGTGTGTTGTGCATTATTCCGGTTGGCACCCCTTTGCCAATTTTCCACCTAATATCCTGTTTTGATGAAGGTTCCTCATATCTGAAGGCGTTCAGGTCCGACTCTCTAGATCTGTCTCAATAAGAAATTTGAGGAGTTTGTTTTCTTGGCGTATGAGGGTGTGCCGAGCATTTCCAGGATCTGGGGGTCAGAGCAGACGAGTTTTTAAATAAATGATACTAGATTTTTTTTAGGTCTTCCCGTTGTCCCTTATTCACCCCTCACTTCTATGTTTCATGGTGGCATGTTTGAAGGAGGGTGCATCAGACGTCAAGAGCAGTTGTTGCCTTGAGTCATCTTCACCAGCAAATTTGTGTCGATGGTTCCTATTGGATTTGAAGCAGATCATTAATTGGTGTGTGATGCACCTTGTTTTGATCAGCACCTCTTTGCCTCTCTGGAGCTCGATGTTGTGTTTTGATGTAATTTCCTCATATCCAAAGGCATTCAGTCCCATCTCTGATGATCTGTCTCAAGCAGTGATGCGGGGAGTTCATGTTCTTGTCGCGTGAGGGAATGCCCAGCATTTCCAGGATCTGGGGGTCATAACATATGGGTTTTTAGATAAACGCTGCTATGGTTTCATTAAGGCTTCCTCTTGTCCATTATCCACGCCTCAATTCTGTGTTTCGTTGTTACATCATCGCTGGAGGGTGCATCAGAAGTCAGGTGTAGTTTTGGATTGGGTCATCTTCACCAGTGATGTGGTGTCGACTTTTCCTACTCAGTTTGAAGTAGATCATTAGATAGTGTGTGATGCGCCCTGTTTTGATCGGCACCCCTTTTCCTCATTGGAACCCAACGTGGTGTTTTTATGAAGGTTCCTCATATCTAAAGACGTTCAGTCCTAGCTCTGCATATTTGTCTAGGATCTACATTTCTAGGATCTACGGGTCAGAGAATATGAGTTTTTAAATAAAAATATCTAGGGTTTCATCAGGGATTCTCATTGTCCCTTATCTGAGCCTCACATTTGTGTTTCATGGTGATGTCATCACATGTGGGTTCACCAGATGTTAGGAGTGGTTGTTGGCTTGGGCCATCTTCACCAGTGACATGGTGTCTACCATTCCTATTCGGTTTGTATCAGATCGTTAGATAGTGTGCAATGCACCCTGTTCCGATTAGCACCCCTTTTCCTATTTAGTGCTTGATGTCGTGTTTTGATGTAGGTTCCTCATATATGAAGGTGCTTAGTCCTAGATCTGTAGATCTGTCTCAAGCAGCAATGTGAGGAGTTCGTGTTCTTGTCTCATGAGGTCATGCCAACATTTTCAAGATTTGGGGGTCAGAAAAGATGGGTTTTTAAATAAACTATGCTAGGGTTTCACCGAGGCTTTTTGTCATCCCTTATTCATGCATCTCTTCTGTGTTTCTTGGTGACATCGTCATAGGAGGGTGTGTCGGACATCAGGAGCAGCTGTTGGTTTGGTATGTCTTCACCAGTGATATGGTGACGGCCATTCTTGTTCGGTTCGAAGTAGATCATTAGCTGGTTGGTACCCTTTTGACTCTTTGTCACCTGACATATTGTTTTGATGTTGTTTCCACATATCTAGAGGAATTCTTCCCCAAATATATAGATATTTCTCAGGAAGTGATGTGAGGAGTTTGTCTTCTTATCACATGAGGGTGTGGCCAACATTTCCAGGATCATTGGGTCGGATTAGTTTGATGTTATTGACCATAGGGGTTGGGGTGGGTTCTTAATTTCACAACCCACCATATATATTATAAGCCCTTTCCCTAATGGGAATAACCTCCACCCATAGCATAGAGTCAATTGCATCTAGCTTTCAGTTTTCCTCTTCTATAATTTATTCGACAATTATACATTTAATATCAGAGCCAAATGACAACTCTCTTGTTTAAAAAAAACCACTGAATCAATTACAAACGTATATGTAATCCTCATACTTAATGACATCATTGCCTTGCCACTTTTTTATTGAAGCATTGTGAAGATGATGCTTGCCTTTCATTTTTTCTTTGTTTTATTCATTTCCAAGATTTATGTAGCATGAATATTTTCATCTTACTTTTCTAATAGGGTTAACCTTTCAAACATAATGAAATGCAAAGTTATCATTTTAGTTTATCCCCATAAAGTTTTTCATTAGTTTAATATTGTATTTCATTTTTTTATTAAACAATACATAATTTTTTTTATTAAAAATGGGTGCACACATAAATATATAATTCATTTTCAAAATCAGAATAATTCTGAAAATAATACGAGCATATAAGTGGACTTTTGAGAGAATTAACCCAGTGTGGTAGCTTCATCTGCAATAGTTTAAGTCACAACATTGCCATAGTTTTTTATGAATTTATTATTAATTAATGCATTATTTGTGTCTTCATAACTATCATTTATTATATATATTGATTATGATGCGGTGCAAGGAAGAAAACTTGTTTAGGGACTCAACCCCGCAATTATCGCCCCAAACCCCACCCAACCTAGCCACCCTGCCTCTGTGAGGGGGCATAAAAATTGTTTATTCTTAATATATTTATTGTGAATTGAACATAGAATTTTGATATCCACGAATAAATATATATTAAGAAGTCATTGTGGTATTTTTTATTCGTATTTTTTAAAATAAGTAGAGGTCGACACCCCTTTTTATTGAGGAAATAAAACCCTCTTTTTAAGATAACCCTTACATGATTTGGAGGAACAATGGCTTAAAGGACCATTATAATTTGATGGCTCAATGTATGGTGGCTTGAAATCCAATGAAGATTACTCAAAGGCCCAAGACGAGCAACCAAACTTCGCAACATGATCCCAGTCATCTCACTACGATGCCCCCTCCCTCTACCAACAACTGTTGCATTACATTGCCCCATTGTGAAATCATGGAAGATCATCTCTCATTAACTCACATTTAGGTAGAGAGATAGATGATAGGTTTTAACACATTCGTTGCTCTTTTGAGCTGCCCACCAAGCAATGAATGCATATCTTCATGCCACAATGTCTGCCAAGATGCATCACTTTGCATGTCTTGTTATCACAATTCACATGATGTGTCACCCCCTCTGTCAAGAACCATGTTGTGTTTCGTTTTACAACACCATGGAAGAGCACCCCTATTTCCAAGTGGATAGAGGGCCAGTTGATAGGTGTCAGCACACCTATTTCTCTTTCAAGATTTCCACCAAAAAATGATGTTTGGAGCCAAGGTGCACCACCTACTTGATGTATAACACTGATCGATTGGTCACTCCACATCGGTTGTTATGTCCTTCCTCATCATGCACTCCTTCATCATGTACTCCCTTGCACATGCACCACTGGAGGCCACTGTCAGCTTGTGTGTCCCCTACCAACCCAAGTGCAGTACTACCGACATACCAATTTTGGAATAAGAATTTTAACACTTCATTTAACTAGCTATTGCTGTTATATTATAGTACACTAAATTATTAAGAATATTTATTATACATTTTTTTGTTTAATGCCTATGATGATGATTTAATAGTGGTTTTTGTAAATTTTATTTATTTTGGGATTTTCCAAAATATCTCTAAATCAAATAAAATTTATATACTCATTAAAATTACATTAAATAATATAACATGTGTGATATATAATAAAATTAATCCCATGAGAATTTTTATTATATTCAAAATAGATGAGATTTTAAATTATTTTTTCAGAACTTACCAATAGGGATTATGAATAAAATATTTTATATTTTTTCATATGGTTTATTGAATCATCAAATTAAATTTAACAATTTTATGAATTTCAATTGTAATTGATAATTCAAACTTAATTTTGGATCTAATAATTATAAAATTTCACCAGAAAGAAAATTTATATTTTAGATTTATGTTATCATGATTTATTAATGTAAATTATGAACTTATAAGCATGTTCATAGTTGTACCATCCAATTATTCTGAATTTCATTGTGATATTATTAGATTAAAGGGTATTAATTATAAGATTTATAGGGAGAATTTTTTTCCTTCCACTGGGATGGATGAATATTGACTAAGCCATTCAAAAAGACAAACCACCTATGATAAATGATGATAGAATAATTTATGTGATAACTTTATATGAATGTCAGAGTGGTTAAACTGTCTCAGTGTAATGTTCATAAAATCCAAATTTTGTGCTTGCATTCGTGGTCCTGTCAATGTGCATAATAATGTTTGTAGCTTGCTAAAGGATATAGTTAACTAGTTCACCTCATTATATAATGTTTTAGAAAGTAAAACAATCATGGGTTTCTCTTTGGTTTGTTATGAATCCAATATGGTTGATACAATTTATAACACATGGTGGATTTATTCTAATTCTAAAATCCATATTTCAAACATCTTGCATGGTATGAACAACTTAAGGAAACTAGTGGATAGTGAGCATCGAGTCTATTCAAGAAACAAGATGCGCTCATATGTGGAATTCGCTGGGACATGAAATCCGGTGTTAAGCATTGGATTTACTTTGCATTTAGAAAAGACCTTTTATATTCCAAGTTTCTCCAGGAATTGGATTTTAGCATCCAGACTTGTACCATTAGGTTTTACATTTCCTTTTTGTAAGACTAATTTTTCCTTAATATATGGAAATGACATCATGGGATGTGACATTAAAGCATTGTGTTTTCTCAATTTATTTACAAATTAATATTGTCAATGATGTAATGTATTAAAATTATGGTGTTAAAAGAATTATTATAAATGAAAAATATTATATATTGTGGCACCAAAGATTAAATCATATCTTCAAAGAAATAATTCAAAGATCATTACATTATGGGGTTCTTTGTACACTTTACTGAATTTGGAACAAGTTTGGATTGGATTTAGGGGATGCACAAAAATATATAAAAAAAGGTGAAATTAGAAGTTCAAATGTATTGGAATATGTTAGGACTCGCTCTTAACAATGGTTGTATAGTAAGGTACGTGAGATGAAATAGAATAAAAAAAACTATATTATCTTTATTGAGAAATATAGAAGAGGAATTATGGTAGGGAGGAAGAGGGATAAAACAATAGTGGGAGAAGAAGCACTCTCCGAGGAAGACCACTTCTGGAGCCTCGTTCGAACCTCCCAAGGGAGACCACCCAACTGCTGACAAACATAAACTGGAAAATGAATCGTTTCCCCCCTCTCCCAACTCCCCCATTTAATAACAATCACTAACAACCCCTACTTACCCCAAAAATAAAATAAAAATACTATACTTCTCTTATGCCTATTCACCCATACCTTCCCCATATACACAGGAATCCCACACATAGACAACTCTATATTCCTAACAATTACTACCATATGAAAAACCACATTTTCCCCATGGTAGACTTCCAATAGCTCTGATCGGCTATTTTACCATTGGAATGAAAGCTCTGTTGACCCTTCTTAAGAACCAGAATGGCATCCCCCTATTTTGGTTGACACCCCTTTGCCTCTTTAGTGCCCGACGTCCTGTTTAGACGTAGGTTACACATATCTAAAGGTGTTCGATCCTGATCTGTAGATATATCTCATGAAACGATGTGAGGAGTCTGTGTTCTTATCACATGAGGGAATTCCCAGTATTTCCAATATCTAGGGGTTGTAGCATGTGGTTTTTTAAATAAGCATTCTAGGTTTTCTCTAGGGATCCCTGTTGTCCCTTATTTGCACATCACTTATGTGTTTCATGGTGACATCATCAGATGAGGGCGTGTTGGACGTTTGGAGCAGTTGTCACTATCCTCTCAATGGCTTGGTCCATCTTCACCAGCAACCTGGTGTCAACTATTCCTATTCAGTTCGAACCAGATCATTAGCTAGTGAGCACTACACCATATTTCGGTCAGCACGCCTTTGCCACTTTGGCACCCAACATCATGTTTTGATATAGGTTCCTTATATCTAAAGGCATTCAGTCCCAAATTTATAGATCTATCTCAGGAAGCGATCTAAGGAGTTCATTTCATAGTCACATGAGGGTGTTTAAATCATTTATAGGATCTATGGGTTGGTGCATATAGGTTTTTAAATAAACATAACTAGGGTTTTGTTGGGGCTTCCCGTTGTCCCATATCCATGCGTCACTCCCTTTTTTTGGTGAACTCATCGCAGGAGGGTGCCAAATATCAGGATAAGTTGTTGGCTTAGGCCATCTTCACCAGTGGTGTGGTGTCAACCATTCCAATTCGGTTCAAATAATATCGTTAGCCGATGTGTGTTGCGCCCTATTCCAGTGGGTGTCACTTTCCTCTTTAGCACATGATGTCTTGTTTTGATGTTGGTTACTCATATCTGAAGGCATGCAGTCCCAAATCTATAGATCTGTCTTGGGTAGTGACGTGAGAAGTTAGTGTTCTTGTCACATGAGGGTGTGATTAGAATTTATATGATATAGGGGTAGAAGAAGATATGTTTTTAAATAAATTATTCTAGGGTTTCATTGGGGCTTAACATTGTCCCTTATCGATTGCTCACTTCTATGTTTCATGGTGACATCATCCTAGGAGGGTGTGTTGGATGTCAAGAGCAGTTGTTAGCTTGGGACATCTTCACAAGTGATGTGGCGTCGAATGTTCCTATTCAGTTCAAAGTAGATTGTTAGCTGGTGTGTGAAGAGCCCTGTTCCAGTTGACACCCCTTTGTCTCTTTAGCACCCGACGTCATGTTCTAATGCAGGTTTCTTATATCTGAAGGTGTTCAATACCAGATCTATAGATCTATCTTAGGTATTGATGTAAGGAGTTTGTGTTCTTGTCACATGAGGGTGTTCCCATCATTTATGGGATCTAGGGGTCGAAGCAAATGAGGTTTTAAATTAATGATTATATGATTTTTCAGGGATTTCCACTGTCCCTTAGAGGGAAACCATGCATCCTCCCTTTGCGTGGAGCCTTTTCAATCCATTTTGAGCTACACATGATTTATTGGCATAGGTTGTGCATGGTTAAGACTAAGACATGCAGCCCCTAGCAGAAAAAGTGTGGGGTTATTGGTGTGTTTATGGTGGGAAGCATGACTTGCGCATGGGTTTTCAAACCATACAGATTGTGTGTAGTAGGCTCTATGATTTTTGGCAGATCTATTTTCATGGATTTGGTACAATTTTTCAAACTTTGTGGGGTACCCCAGGAGGTCGTGTGAGGATTGGGGTGGTTCTAGGGTGAGGCGTACAATTTTCATTAACCATGCGACCTCTTCAAAGTAGCTACATGACTCAAAATTTTTTAGAGGTAGTGGCTTCTACATGTTAGGTGCATGGTTTTCCAAACCATGCGGGTTTTATAGGTGTTTAAAATTTTGGGATTTCCCAAATTTCCCTCCTCGATTTTAAGGGGGTTTCACACCTATTATCCCCCACATGATTCGTCCAACCCTTGGGAGCCAAGGAGGAGCTCCACCACCTTCCTCCCCTTGATCCTTGGCCCTCCTTTTATTTTTTTCCAATAGATTTGTGGTGGGTTATTCCTCTCTTTCCCTCCTTTTCTCTTCTCCCTATCATCTCTTTTAGATTTGGCTTCCCCCATAAACCCTAGTTATTATGTGGCTTGATTTAAGGGTTCCATGTAGTTCTAATGATAGTTCTTTTGGTGTCTAGTGGTTGTAGACACCATTTCTAACCCTATGGGCATTGTCACCATTAAAGGATACAAGTTTTGGGATGTTTCATCTTGGTTTCTACTTCTTTGAGGTAAGTATTAATATGAAATTGTCTCATTTTGGAATTCTAAGAATGCTTACATTTTCTAAAATTCATTTTTATGAAATTTTGATTATATGTGATGCCTTTATGGTGTTTTGAAACCATTTATTAATGTTTTGATATTTTCATAATTGGGTTTTCATGAAAATTCCATGTTTTCATGCTTGAAATGGAATGTTTTATTATACTAAGCTTCTTGTAAAATGCCTTATGGATTTTTGAAATGGTTTTCATGTTTTATAATGGTATTCGACCCAGTTTTGATTTTCAATAAGTGAAAACATGTTTTAAATGGAACTTGGTTTTAAATTAAGGTGTTGACCTCAAAATGGATTGTAAAGGGATTCTTTAATGTATTTCAAATGGTGATTTGAAATGTGTGTGTGTTTTACCCCTTGTGAAATGCCTTGTTGGATTGTTTTAATTTGTTTGGTGGAAATGGTTGGACCTCTGGACTTGTTTTGATTTTCAAATCGGAAGAACCTTGTTGAAGGGTAGCTTTGAAATGTTTTAAAAGAAATGAGTGATTTCATTAGACATCTTACAAAAATTTAGTGTTGTTTTCTAAAAAGTGTGATGGAAATAAAGGCATTTGGATAGGTTTTGTATTTTCAAAGATGAGGTCCCTTGTATAAGGGTGACTTTGAAATTTTTTAAATGCTTGGGTGTTTTCCATCATTTTCGAAATGGTGCTTGGAAATTATTTTATGTAATGTGAAAGGTCTTGGCATTCCAATACATGTTTTGGTGTTAAATGGTGTGTGTGGATGAAAACCTTGATTTCCCCTTTACTATTTACCCCTTGTGTGGGTTTGTGATCACCATGTGATGCTTTTTTGCACCCTTGTGTGAGAACGTGCTTGATATGCCTTGAGTTCATATTTTGTTCGTATGGGGCTTTTCATCATTGGGTGTTAGGGGTGACGATAGTTATGGTTACGCCTTGTGGGTGGACTTGAATCATTTTCACTATTCATCACTTCCTTTATTGGTCATGGGAAAGTGGGTACTAAGTGAATGATCTAGCTTGTTCCTCTAGTTGGTTCACATGCCGCTAGTTTCCCACCATTCGTGCTAGGAACAAGGTCTAGGTGGAATTTTTTCATCATGAAAATGCTTTTGTGGGATACTTGGATGATGGTATTGGCCTAGCATATGTCAGTAGCTAGTTCAGGTGGTTATACCCATATATAGTTAGATTCTTAGCATGTTAGTGACTTTAGGTAGGACCATGATGCATTCATTTTCTTAGTGAGTTATTTATTGAGGTAAGTTTGATCTAGTGATTGCTTTTATTGTTTCCTTTGCTTTTATTTATATGATATCCTTCCTTTTTTATGTAGAATTTTTTATGCCTTGTGATATTCTATGGTGATTTCTTGTGATTTGTAACCCGTGTGAGTTGGGTTGTTTCCTTTGAAAACAAGTTTTCAAAGTTAGTTTTGGAAACCTGTTTTGGATTTTAAAGGTTGTTGTGTGTGAGTGATTTAAATGGAATTCAAAATGGGTGTGTGGTTTGATAAAGGGATTTGGACAATTTTTATTTTTTAATATACTATCAATTTCATTTAAATTAAACAAGTGGGTTGTTTTTGAGAAATGGTAATGGGTTTCTGGTTTTGAGGCAGCTTAGGCTGGTGGCTTGTTTTCAAAATGTTCATGTTCGGTTTTGAAAAACAAATAGAAATTCTTTCTCATGGTGGTGATAGATTTTTTTATTTTTCTTGTATGTTATATATGAAAATACTATTTTCTATCTTTATTTTGAAACTATCATTGATGAATTTCCTTATAAAAAATATTTCATAGTTTTGGTGGGTTGTGGCAACCTATTGGGATTTTTATCTCATGCCTAAAAAATATCAGGTTCTAAGTTCTCAATTGGATCTTTCTTGTTCATCGTGGCTAATGTGAGGTGAGTAGGGTGGTGGTTCTCAATCGGAGGTTTCATGGCAGTGTTTCAAGCTTGGTTCAAGTTGGTCGGTTGTAATTCTGTTTGGTTGTTTTATTTAGTTCTATTTACTTATAGTTTCCCTTGTTTGTTGATTATTTGTTTATGTATATGAAAATGGTTTGGATCATGGTAGTTGGTTATGACCTATTTGGAATGCAGTTTGTTTATTTTTTCTCATTCTTATATTTATGCTGTTGTTGTATCTTTGATTTTGGTGAAATAATTCCTAAAGGAGATCCTCTGATACCCAGGTACTTTTCACCAGCCCATGGGGATCAGGAATGCCCTTCATGCCTTATGATGGACTGGGTTGGCTGTCAGGTTAGATGATAACCCAGGCCAGTTTGTGAAAACATGGTATGAAAGCTTTGTGTTTTCCTTCAGTAGGAACCTAAGATTCTTTAGTTTCCCTTGTTATTTGGGTATGCCATGTTAGAAATTAGATTAAGGTTATTTGAGATTGAAAGGTAAGGGTGGGAAGAGTCTAGCTAGCTCTTGTAAACTATGAACATCAAGCTAACAGGGGAATTTGGGTTCTGAATCCCGAATTCAAGTTGCTTTTGGTTGTTTATGCTAGACTTGATGTGATGAGACTGATGTTTCTTAGGTCCCCTTTGATTGTGTGTGTGATATTGTAGACGAATTTTTGGTTTTAGGGTGAGATGGAAGGGAACTTGGGGCTGCAAAGTTAGCGCACGTAGCCTGGGAAAGCATGGGGTGTTCTTGTGGTCGATTCAGCCTTATTTGTAGGGTGTGATGAACGATTGATACCAGGTTTCAAAAACTATGGTGGTCAAGGTATGCATAACATTGTTTCTCCTTGGTTAGTCTTTTTTAGACTCCTCTTGATTTTGTATATCTATAAATGTGATTTTCACTTGTTGAAGGTGGGATGAGGAGTGTTGTGTTGCCCTTTTGTGATGCGTTTTTTATTATATTTTTTTAGATTCTTTTGTTGTGGGTTGATTGTGCTTGGATTTTAAAACATTGTTTTGTAAAAATAAAAAGGGTTTTTTTTGAAAAGGTTTACTTTCAAACTCATTTCGTAAATGGGTGGAAGAGTGAATTACTATGTTTTTTTGTATGTTTTATAAAGTAGTGGTTTCCCTTGCGGTATTTAAAATGTTTCAAAAGGGATTTTTTTAAACAAGTTTCAAAAGTGTTTTGGAAAATGGAAATGGGTTTTGATAATCATTTTGTATGTTTGGTTTTCAATATAAAGTGGGTTTTTGAAAGGATTTTTTTGGTTTTCCTTTTTTTGAGGCAATGTGTGTGTTTCACTGAGGTTGTTTTATGTTCCCCAAAATGGTCAAACACATTTCTCTAGTTCCAGTGCCTACCCAGAATCGAAGTGGAGTGTTGGATATGGAGCCTTCATCGAGATTGGAAGTAAATAGGTGGTTGTAAGAGATTCAGGTCATCCTCAATTATCTTGGAACACCTGAAGCTTCTTAGGTGGGAGATTTTGAGAGTTTTTTGTTCGATTTTAGCTAAGTTGGTGGGAGGGTTAGTTAATCATTTTATGCATGAGGGTTTGTCCATTGGTGCTTCCTTAGGAGTGTGAAAGGGGATAAAATTCTTGATTTCATTCAAGTTTTCCTCTGATATGGACTTTATCCCATCTTTAGAAGTTTTGTAAGATCATTTTTAGAAGAGGTATCATGTTTGACCTATTGAGGATGGTTCATGTGGTTTGTATCATATACCCTTTTTTCTCGATGGTTGTGATTTTGGCCTTGGAGCTCCATCTTGTATGGTTGGATTTTTTGGATTTTCCTTTTTGGGGATGTTCCTTATGGATGATTTCCTTTTAGAATGTTTTAATGGATGGTTTTAATGTTGGTTTATCACATGTGTTGTTCCTTTGAGGAATGTTTTCCCCCTCTCCCGCCCTCTTGGCTATTTTTTGTTTGGGAGATGAGTGTTGTTTCTTTGATCCTCATTGTTTAGGAAAACCTATCTCTTGGTGACAAAGAGTTGTGCATGTTCTTTTGGTTGATCCTAATGGAGTTTTTTTGTTTGGACTTGAGAGAGGCCTTTGGGTGCACAATTGGGTAACTAGTGTGAGTGATACACCAGTTGAGTGTTGTATACAAACTAGTGTTTAGTTGTGGGAATCATGTGGGATGCTGTCACGACCCTTCCTCGGGGCCCGTGCCGTGACTACCCCAAGCCTGCCTTCCATAGGCCAGGGGCTGGCGACTAGCACCAAAGGCGTAAATCCCGATAACTGGGAAGACATTGCCCTTATAAAAGTAAACAAAATACCACATAGTACAAGCAGAAGTAATACACTAAGTACAAAAGAAGTGCTGAAAAGTAAATGGGTCAGAATAAAAACCCAACCGAAAGTACAACTATAGTTGAACGAAAGTACAACAGAAAAGACAAGCAGCTGGAAGAATAGAAGAAGCTCCTAGGTCGTCCACCTCAGATCCTACCTGAAGGGTAGGTACAGATAGCGCAGCTCCTGGATCGTCCACCACGGATCCTACATGAAGGGTAGGTACAGATAGCCTCCACAATTCTCTCGCCTGTCAACCTCCTCCGAGTATCGTCTCGCCGTGAAGTCCACCTCTGGATACTGGCTCGTCGTGAGGTCCACCTCCGGGTACCGTCCAGTCCTCGAACACTCGGCCTCTGTCAGCGCTGCCCATCGTCTGCAACCAACACAACGAGGTGTGGGCATAGCCCGTGCAGGGGTGAGTATACGATACTCAGTAGGTACCCCGAGACCCTTAAGGTCTCACTAAATCCAACAAGGATAACCACAAAGAAGGATCTCAACAGATAACCCTTACTTAGGTATAAGCCCATACTTATACCCAAGTTAGCAAGTAACCCATCTCAATCATGAGGAAACACACAGGTTATGAAATCAACGGATAACCACTACCTAGGTATATGCCCATACATATACCTAAGTTATCAAGTGACCCATCTCAATCATGAGGTAAACACAAAGGTGATAGACTCAGCTCAAACCAGGATTTTCATTTATCGAAATCGTAACTGCTGAAGAGCTCCATCTCTGACGAGTACAGTGATCCTGTCATGAATCCGAGGTACTGCTCACTAACCTAAGACTGCTGAGGTACTCCTCCTGTCGAGTACCGCAGGTCAGCCACCCAAACACAGTAGTGCTTCCCGCCGGGGTCTGCCACCCAAACACAGTAGTGCAGCCCCCCTGATAGCCTGCAGTGGTACTCCTTCTGTTGAGTACCGCGGGTCTTCTGCCTGCTACCAGGCACTCCGTCCGCTGTGGGTCTGCACCCAAACATAGCAGTTCTCCGTCCACCGGGCTAGTCGACTCACTCCAAGTCGAGTCGGTCAAGCAGTCGTCAGGTCTCAGCCAGTTACACGGTCTCCGTACTCCATACGCTCGTCTCCAGAAGGGTCCGCTCCACAAGCTACAGGTCGATACTCCAAGTATCACAAAGTTCCACTAATAATTATCTCAAAGGACCATCTCGTCATAGGGGTCTCAACGCAACAGATGACGCGTCAATCGGACGCCCGGTCTGTGAGTTATTAGCCTTTTCGTCCCAGGGGCCCGGTTGATTTCATGTGCGAACCAACCCAGCCGTATCTCAACTGTACCCCGAACTCTCATAGGGTATACTCATAGGGACCATTTCTCAACTTGATCACTAACGCCGCTGACGGTTCGTCAAACGGGCGTCCGGTCTGAAAGTTATCAGCTTTTCCGTTCCAGGGGTCCGGTTGGTTTTTAAGTCAAAACCAACCCGAACACACTCCAACTGCATCCAAACCTCGTGCGGAGTAAGCCAAAAGGTCGGTATCACTAATAGGAATCCAACAAGGTCGACGACACATCAATCGGACGTCCGGAGCTCAAGTTATAAGCATTTCCGCTCCGAGGGCCCGGTTGGTTTTGGGTTCGAACCAACCCGGACATACCCAAAGTTTTCCGAAACCTTGAGTGTAATATACCGAAACGACTGTCTCGATCCAAGGATCCCAACTCAACTGACAGTGCGTCGATCGGAGGTCCGAAGCCCAAGTTATGGGCAAAAGACCGAAAGTGGTCTGAAAATGGGGGGGGGTCTGGGCCCGGTCCGACCCGGCTGGGCGCGGCCCGGTCCGGTCCGCGCAACCTAGCCCGGTCCGGCCAGGTGGCACGCTGGATCGGCCAGCTGCCGAGCAGGGGGGAACCGTTCCCCCCTTTCTCGCCCCACGGACGCGGCGCGCCTGCCGCGTCCTCCTCCGGATCCCGCGCGACTGCGGGATCCGGCCACCTGCCCCTGCGGCTTCAGTCGCGGCGGTTCCTCCTGGCGGCGTGACGGGCGCCGCCGCATCCTAGCGGCTGGCCAGTGCCGGCCGCCGTCTCCGGCCGCCGGCGCCGCCATGCCGGCGTGGCGCACCGGCAGGGTCTTCCGCGGACCACCGGACGCGCTCCGGTGGTCCATTTTGCTTTTCGTCTTCGCCAGCGGTCCTCCCAGGACCTGCCCTTCACTACGAAGTCTTCAAAACGCCCTTGCGGCCCGTTCTTCCATCGCCTGTCGATCCGCACGCCAATAAAAAAATTGCGGAGTCTTCAAATTGCCTCTACAGCCGTGACTCCGGCCGCGGTTTCGTTCGGCCTCAACGGCACGGCGCGACGGCGCCACGCTTCTTCGTCGCGTTCTTTCTTGTTTCCGCGCGGTGTCGTTGCACCGCGCCGCCTTTGTTCGAGCCACAACGAACACAACATCAAAGGGGGAGGAGGGTCGGCCGTGTTTGTGCGGTCCGACCTCCTCCCGTTATAATGATAGCAAGCGGCCAACAAATATCAACGAAGTTTGTTAAATAAACTTGAACAAAGATTAAACCCCTACCTCAAAATTGACTTCGCACATCATCGAGTCGCGGAAGTCGAACGTCGCGGCAGTCAGGTGTCGCGGAAGAACATTATCGATTCCGTCGACGTCGGAAGAAGAAGAAGAACATTGTTGTCGGCGTCAGTCTCCTCGGTCGGTGTCTCCTTCCTTGTCGTGGAAGAGAAAGTGGATGAGGAATTCCAGGACCGCCAAGTCGATGTCCTTCTTCGGAGACGTAGCGTTATTCAACAGAGGAGATTAAGTATGAAGGCATTTTGTCATTGGCAATGATCACCGCGGTCAGCGACTTCTCCCTTGACGCGGAGGAAGAGGAGAGTTGATGGCCGTTCTTCGCGGAATGAGGATGTTCTTCGTTAAGATTGATGATCGTACTTCGCGGAGGAAGAAAGCTCTCCCAAAATATTTTCCCAAAAACAAATATCTCAATAAGCCTCATTCTTTTAAAAGATCTCCAAGCTATTCAAAAAGTCAAGAGGTGTGACAAGGATAATTAATAAGGTCATTAATTATCCTAGTCAGCCTCATTAATCTTGAGAGGTGGAGAGGCTCCACCATAATAAATGTGTGGAGTTTCCATGCATTTAAACAAGGGGGGGTGAGTTATGGGGAGGTCAAGGGGGTTTTGGGGGAGGTGAGGAGTTAGGGTTTCATGTGGGCCCTACCACACTAAACTCTCCCATGGGAGGTTAGGTGGGTGTGGGCCCCGCATCTAACTCCCCCTTTGTTGAAAAAAAAACACTTTCCATGAATAAAATTTGTGCACGACAAATTTTATTTAATTCAACTAAACCCCAAAAATTTACCACCTCATGCGACAAACACAACTACGCTTAAGATCCCCTTAAGCATTTACCAGCGCTACGAGTTCATCGGTGCCCTCAGATTTCAATTCTGAGCATTGGTTCAAAATTTAGAAAAACCCGCTCGTTCGTTCACTGAATGTACCTGATATAAACTTTGGAAAATGATTTCGGGCACACCGGGCCTCAGAATCAGGTACCATCAGAAGCCACAGACTCATAAAATTCCAAAGAAATTAAGAAAAAAAATTCCTTGAAATTTTAGGGTCTTTACATTACTCCCACCTCAGGGATTTACGTCCCCGTAAAGCTTTAACACAGACTAGGGAAACAAAAGTGGTACTGAACACACATCTGAGCCTTCCGCTCCCATGTGCTCTCCTGGAGGTTCCCGTGCTGCCAACGAAAGCGCACAAGAGGAATCAACCGTCCTTGTAGGATCCGATCCTGTCGATCCTCAACCTCTACTGGAACCCCGCAAAAGTCACCCCATCGCCAAAGTCCAGTTCCCCATGGTCGATGACATGCGTCGGGTCAAGCACGTATCTCCTCAGTTGAGATACGTGGAAGTCGTCGTGCACCTGGTGCAACTGAGGTGGATCGGTCAAGCGGTAAACCACCTCGCCTACCCTAATGAGGACCTAGAAAGGTCCGTTGAACCTCAGAGATAACTTGTCGCCTCAGCCACATCTCGATAAACCTCATCGAGGTGAGACCCATTTAAGGACGCAATCGCCATCCTCGAACTCTAGAGGCCTCCACTTCCTGATTAGAATTGAAACTCAAAACTCCTGCTGCCATGAGGGTAAGGTTGGTCGACCCAAGAATGATCGGCCAAATGCTCCTATGCATGAGTTCATCCTGTGCTTCCTGGGGTTTCCTTTTCGCTGACCAAGGAAAACCCATCCCGACATTGTAGTTAGACCACAACCTTTTTGCCTAATACAGTCAATCTGAGCATGAACTGTGAATCCAATCCATACCGAGACCAACGTCGTAAGGCCTCGATGATGCCACCAAGAGATTCCAACCTAAACTCTCGCCTCATGGGTCAGACCACACTGTCGGCGTAAGTGTTATTATTGAGTCTCCTCCCAAGGTATCTCCAGACGTGAGGGTCAAGTCTACGGCTTACCAGAAGCTCTAGGTCTGGGACAAGATTCGTGGAAGGAAGGAATGATTCATATCAATGTCTGTTACTACGACAACTAGTAGTGGACAAAGACTGTCCCTTGAATCATTTTTAGAGCCATTAGGTCACACTCCTTGACCGCTTGCAGCTGCACTCTTCCCCTGCTCTCCAGCTCCCTGAGCCTGGCGGGGACAACTAAGGTGGGTGGTTGTAGCATGTTAAAATGTACACCAGCTCATGCTGCTCTCCTAGCTCTGCCTCCACATCTGCTTCTTTGCAGACTCATCTCTCCTTAAATATTCCTCTTCTTGAAACATTTAACACGCCTGAGTCTCTAAGACTGGCATCAATTTCCTATTTCTTACTGCACTGTGCAGTCTTCATCCGCTCCTGGATGATCTGCACCTTCTTTGCCTACGATCTGTAAGATCTGCTAAGATTTCTCCTTTGCCGAAAAGAGAAACTCGGTCTCATCCCCTGGATGAACCACGCCCATTGCCTAATACCGTCAATCCTGAAACGAATGATGCATTCATGCCATGGATGACGTTGTAAGGCCTCGACGTTACTACCAAGACATCCAACCGTCACTCTCACCTCCAAGGGTCGAGTCACACTGTCGGCATCAGTGTGAGGTCACTGGGTCTCCTCCAGTAGAAATCTCGAAAGTGAGGGCCAAGTCAACAGTTTTAACCGGGACCTCTCAGTATCAACCAAACAAAAGGACAGAAAAGCAAACATCACAAAGATAAGTGTCTTTTTATTACTGCAGCTCATAGTACAAAGACACAAATACAACAACAACATGGAACTAGAAGTACCAAGAACAAAAGTAATCCACTAGTTCCGCTCCTGTACACCTACTTCCGGAGCTCTACTGCCTTGTCCACTGCTCGGCTGTTGCTCAAGCACCCACCGCTGCTTCTGCCTCGGTGGTTCCTCCAATGCCTGCGGATCAACTGTGCGGGGATTCAGACAGTCACGTGCCATGTGAACCTTCCTTCCGCATGAATAACACTGTCCGCTTTTGGCACGCCTGGCTCTGACTCCACCCCGGGTGCCCCGCACTACCGATCCTATAACCCGAGGTCACCCACCTACTGGTCTGGTCCTCTTGGACCTCTGCATCATCTGTCTACTACCTATAGATGACTCAACTACCGATGGAAAATCCTACGGCAAAGGCAGAAGCTCCTGAACACACTCAGGGTGTAGAGCTACTGGTACAAACTCCACCCTGAAGAAGGTCTCGAAATCTACCCAGGTGAAGGTCATCCCATCGCAAAACTGGAACAAGTGGCTCCACCATCTCTCAGCTGCTGCCTGAAGGAGGCTGGCAACAAAGATCACCATGAAGTCTGCTGGAGTACCCACTATCCTGAAAACTCTCACCACAACCTCCAGTCAATCCTCAGCCGCCTGTGGGTCCATCTCTCCCCGGAACCTGGGTGCCCTCTGGCGCTGGAACTCGTGCAGCGTGCTCAAGCGGCCTACATCGCCTGCTGCTGGGGATGGTGGCATCGGTGGCCCAACGTATGGTAGTACCGCTGGTGCCTCTGCTGGTGCCTCAACTGTAAGAGGGCCCTATACTAAAGCCTCATCGCTCGGCATGCTTTCAGTACGTATATCTCTCAGATATCTAGCTGGTCGTTCATGATAAGGCATCCTGAAAGAAACAGACGTGACACGGTCAAACGATTTATACCTGGTGAGCTGACCTGGTTTGAGCTGTTTTAAGGGAAAACCTTTGAAAACACATAGGCAATTAATTCTTTCGTGCACTGAGTCGGAAATCAGAAGTCAGGGTCCTGGTGTATGGATATGTTGGCTGCCCGCACCAACACTGGACTCCCTGAACTGAAGACCACACTCGGTACCCTTAACACTATTGCTTCACAGAAAGAAAAATATCAGAGTTATAAGTTCTGCGGTAGAACCGACTCCTCTGATACCAATTTGTCACGACCCGTTCTCAGGGCCCGTTCCGTGACTACCCCAAGCCTGCCTTCCATAGGCCAGGGGCTGGCGACTAGTACCAAAGGCGTAAATCCTGATAACTGGGAAGACATTGCCTTTATAAAAGTAAACAAAACACCACAGAGTACAAGAGGAAGTAATACAATAAGTACAAAAGAAGTGCTAAAAAGTAAATGGTCCAGAATACAAACCCAACCGAAATTACAACTACAACTGAACGAAAGTACAACAGAAAAGACAAGCAGCTGGAAGAATAGAAGCAGCTCCTAGGTCATCCACCTCAGATCCTACCTGAAGGGTAGGTACAGATAGCGCAGCTCCTGGATCGTCCACCACGGATCCTGCCTGAAGGGTTGGTACATATAGCCTCCACAAAGCTCTCGCTCGTCAAACTCCTCTGAGTATCGTCTCATCGTGAAGTCCACCTCCGAATACTGCCTCGTCGTGAGGTCCACCTCTGGGTACCATCCCATCCTCGAACACTCGGCCTCTGTCAGCGCTGCCCGTCGTCTGCAACCAACACAACGAGGTGCGGGAATAACCCGTGCAGGGGTGAGTATACGATACTCATTAGGGACCCCGAGACCCTCAAGGTCTCACTAAATCCAACAAGGATAACCATAAAGAAGGATCTCAACAAATAACCCTTACTTAGGTATAAGCCCATACTTATACCCAAGTTAGCAAGTAACCCATCTCAATCATGAGGAAACACAAAGGTTATGAAATCAACGGATAACCACTACCTAGGTATATGCCCATACATATACCTAAGTTATCAAGTGACCCATCTCAATCATGAGGTAAACACAAAGGTCATAGACTCAGCTCAAACCAGGATTTTCATTTATCTAAACCGTAACTGCTGAAGAGCTCCGTCTCTGACGAGTACATTGATCATGTCACGACTCCGAGGTACTGCTTACTAACCTAATACTGCTGAGGTACTCCTCCTGTCGAGTACCGTGGGTCAACCACCCAAACACAGTAGTGCTTCCTGCTGGGGTCTGCCACCCAAAAACAGTAGTGCACCCCCACTAATAGCCTGCATAGGTACTCCTTCTGTTGAGTACCGCGGGTCTGCTGCCTGCTACCAGGCGCTCCGTCCGCCGTGGGTCTACACCCAAACATAGTAGTGCTCCGTCCACTGGGCTAGTCGACTCACTCCAAGTCGAGTCGGTCAAGCAGTCGTCAGGTCTCAGCCAGCTACACGGTCTCCGTACTCCATACGCTCGTCTCCGGAAGGGTCCGCTCCACGAGCTACAGGTCAATACTCCAAGTATCAAAAAGTTCCACAAATAAGTATCTCAATGGACCGCCTCATCATAGGGGTCTCAACGCAACAGACGGCGCGTCAATCGGACGCCCGATCTATGAGTTATTAGCCTTTTCATCCTAGGGGCCCGGTTGGTTTCATGTACGAACAAACCCGGCCGTATCTCAACTGTACCCCGAACTCTCATAGGGTATACTCATAGGGAACATTTCTCAACGTGATCACCAACGCTGCTGACGGTTCGTCAAATGGACGTCCGGTCTAAAAGTTATCAGCTTTTCTGTTCCCGGGGCCCGGTTGGTTTTTAAGTCAAAACCAACCCAGCCGAACTCCAACTACGTCCAAACCTTGAGTGGAGTAAGCCAAAAGGTCTGTATCACTAAGAGGAATCCAACAAGGTCGACGACACATCAATCGGATGTCCAGAAATCAAGTTATAAGTGTTTCCGCTCCGAGGGCCCGGTTGGTTTCAGGTTCGAACCAAGCCAGCCATACCCAAAGTTCTCCGAAACCTTGAGTGTAATATACCAAAATGACTGTCTCGATCCAAGGATCCCAACGCAACTGACGGTGCATCGATCGGAGTTCCAAAGCCCAAGTTATGGGAAAAAGACCGAAAGTGGTCCGAAAATGGGGGTCTGGGCCCGGTCCGACCCGACCCAACCCCCCTGGGTCGGCCCGAACCGGGTCGACCTAACCCAGGTCCGGGTCCGACCCGGCTGGGCGCGGACCGGTCCAGTCCGACCCGGATGGGCGCGGCCTGGTCCGGTTCGCGCAACCCAGCCCGGCCCGGCCGGGTGGCACGCTGGCTCGGCCTGCGGCCGAGCAGGGGGGAACCGTTCCCCCCTTTCTCGCCCTACGGACACGGCGCACCTGCCGCGTCCTCCTACTCCGGATCCAGTGCGGCCGCGGGATCCGGCTGCCTACCACCGCGGCTGAAGTCGCGGCGGTTCCTCCTGGTGGCGCGTTGGGCGCCGCCGCATCCTGGCGGCCGGCTGGTGCAGGCCGCCAGTGCCGCCGTACCAGTGTGGCGCGTCGGCAGGGTCCTCTGCAGACCATCGGACGCACTCCGGTGGTCTGTTTTTCTTTCCATCTTCGCCAGCAGTCCTCCTGGGACCTGCCCTTCACTGCAAAGTCTTCAAAACGCCCCTGTGTCTCGTTCCTCCATCGCCCGTCGATCTGCACACCAATAAACAAACCCTGGAGTCTTCGAATCGCCTCTATGGCCCCGACTCCGGCCGCGGTTTCATTTGGCCTCAATGGCGCGGCGTGACAGCGCCACGCTTCTTCGTCACGTTCTTTCTTGTTTCCGCACGGTGCCGTTGCACCACGCCGCCTTTGTCCGAGCCGCAATGAACACAACATCAAAGGGGGAGGAGGGTCGGCCATGTTTGTGCGGTCCGACCTCCTCCCGTTATAATGATAGTAAGCGGCCAACAAATATCAATGAAGTTCGTTAAATAAACTTGAACGAATATTAAACCCCTACCTCGAAATTTACGTCGCACATCGTCGAGTTGCGGAAGTCGAACGTCACGGAAGTCTGGTGTCGCGGAAGAACGGTATCGATTCCGTCGACGTTGAAAGAAGAAGAAGAACGTTGTTGTTGGCGTTGGTCTCCACGGTCGGCGTCTCCTTCCTTGTCGTGGAAGATAAAGTGGATGGAGAATTCCAGGACCGGCAAGTCGATGTCCTTCTTCGGAGACATAGCGTTCTTCAATGAAGGAGATGAAGTAGGAAGGAACGTTGTCGTTGGTGATGATCACCGCGGTCGGCGACTTCTCCCTTGACGCGGAGGAAGAGGAGAGTTGATGGCCGTTCTTCGCGGAATGAGGATGTTCTTCGTTAAGATGGATGATTGTTCTTCACAGAGGAAGAAAGCTCTCCCAAAATATTTGCCCAAAAACAAATATCTCAATAAGCCTCATTCTTTTAAAATATCTCCAAGTCATTCAAAAAGTCAAGATGTGTGACAAGGACAATTAATAAGGTAATTAATTATCCCAGTTAGCCTCATTAATCTTGAGAGGTGGAGAGGCTCCACCATAATAAATGTGTGGAGTTGCCATGCATTTAAATAAGGGGGTGAGTTATGGGGAGGTCAAGGGGGTTATGGGGGAGGTGAGGAGTTAGGGTCTCGTGTGGGCCCTACCACACTAAACTCTCCCATGGGAGGTTAGGTGGGTGTGGGCCCCACATCTAACTCCTCCTTTGTTGAAAAAAAAAACACTTTCCATGAATAAAATTTGTGCATGAAAAATTTTATTTAATTCAACTAAACCCCAAAAATTTACCACCTCATGCGACAAATGCAACTGTGCTTAAGATCCCCTTAAGCATTTACCGGCACTACGAGTTAATCGGTGCCCTCGGATTTCGATTCCGAGCATCGGTTCAAAAGTTAGAAAAACCCACTCGTTCGTTCACTGAACGTACCCAAGCTAAACTTCGGAAAATGATTTCGGGCACACCGGGCCTTGGAATGAGGTGCTGTCAGAAGCCACAGACTCGTAAAATTCCAAAGAAATTAAGAAAAAAATTTCCTTGAAATTTCCGGGTTTTTACAGATGCAATATGTGAGGGAAATCCAGTGTTGACCCTAGTTTATCCATATGTGTTTATGGTCTGAGGTGAGAGATCTTATCATTATTTTAATGGTGATTGGAGATATTCTCCATTCAATTGGTTTGGAATCACTTGTAGTTGAGAGTATGTTTCTCTCATGGTTTCTTGATTGTTCTAAGATGTGTTCTCGGTAGTGGTTCCTTTATGACACCATGTTAGACGAACTCTAAATTGTGGGGAGAACATGTTATTTATCTCATGCTTCTTAGGGATTTTTGTTAAAGTTTCTCATATTGTTTTTTATTAGAGGTGTTTGGTATTTTATGGTTGATCGGCTTGATCATTTCGAGGATCTCAGATGTTGGCCTCGAGGTGGATCTGTGTTGAGTAGTTCATTTGGTTAGGTCCTTTTGGGATCTTCCATTTCCTTATCTCTCATTTTGACCAGTACTTTTTGTGGATATAAAGTTTCATGGTGTGGATTTTTTGACACCCCCATGTCATAATGTTGAATTTTTTGTTCACTTTGGTGAAGTGGAGGCCTGATTTAAGTTTCCATGGATTTTTTCCAGGAAACATGGAAAATTTTGAGGGTTTTCCTTCTGTTCATGGTTAAGGTGCATGGTTATATTGAAACCATGATGAATCCCTTCATAAGAATCATTTTCATCTCATTTTAACTATGCATGGTCTGTGTATCGTTAATTACAAACCATGCAGTCCCTAGGAGAAAACTGTGCGGGATCCTTGTTGTGCTTGTGGTGTGGAACACGACATGCACTTGGTTTGTTAAATCATGCCTAAAGTATGTGATAGGGTCTATGATTTTTGTTAGATCTATTTTCATGGATTCTTCAAAGTTTTTAAAACTATGTAGGGCTCCCTAGGAGGATTTTTTATTCTTAGGGTTGTTCTAGGGCAAGGTTCACAATTTTCTTTAACCGTGAAGTCTCTCAGGAGTAACCATGCATCTTAACATTTTTGAGAATCAGTGACTTCAACATGGTTGGTGCATGGTTTTCCTAACCATGTGGACAAACCATATGAGTTGTCCGGGTGTTTAAAAATTTGGGATTTCACAAATTTACCTCCTTGATTTTAATAGGTTTTCACCCCTCTTCTCCCCTATACGAGTCATCCGACCCACCACCTTCCTACCCTTGATCCTTGTCCCTCCTTTAATGTTTCTAAGATATTTCAGGGGAGATCATCCTCTCTTTACCTCTTCTTCTCTTATCCCTCTCTTCTCTTTTGTATTTTTATTCTCCCATGAACCACAGTTATCATGTGTCTCTATTTTAAGGTTTCAGGTGGTTCTAATTATAGGTATTTTGGTTTCTAGGGGTTGTAGACATCATTGATAATCCTATGGGTGTGGTCGTCACTGAATTCAACATGTTTCAGGATGTTTTAACTTGGTTTCCACTTCTTCAGGGAAGGTGTTACTATGTAATTGTTTCATTTTGGAATCCTAAGCATGATCATTCTTTCTAAATACCATTTTTATAAAATTTTTACTATATGTGATAGCTTTATGGTGTTTTGAAACCATTTCTTATTGTTTTGATCTTGGAATAATTGATTTTTCATGAAAATTCCATGTTTTCATGATTGAAATGGAATGTTTTATTATGCTAAGATTCTTATAAAATTACTTATGGATTTTTGAAATAGTTTTCATGTTGTGCAAGGGGCTTTGACCTAGTTTTGAATTTCAATAAGTGAAAATAAGGTTTTAAAATGAATTTGGTTTTAAATTGATGCGTTGAACTATAAATGGATTATAAAGGGGTGATTTAATGTATTTAAAATGGTGATTTGAAATTTGTGTGTAATTCACCCCTTGTTAAATGCCTTTTTAGATTTTTTTAATTGGTTTGGTGGAAATGGTTGGCCCTTTGGCATTGTTTTGGTTTTTAAAAAGGAATAACCTTATTTAAGGGTAGATTTGAAATGTTTTAAAAGAATTGGGTGGTTTCTTGGAACCTCTTAAAATGTTTTGAGTGGTGTTTCTTGAAATGTTTGATGGAAATAATGGATTTTGAAAATGTTTTGGATTTTTAAAGAAGAGATCCCTTATATAAGGGTGACTTTGGAATTTTTTAAATGCTTGGGTGTTTTCCATCACTTTCCAAATGGTGATTGGAAAGTATTTTATGGAATGTTAAAGGTATTGGTATTCCAAGATGTGTTTTGGTGTTAAAGGCCCATTTGGAACTTTGGTTTTAAATGGTGTATGTGGATGGAACCCTTCATTATCCCTTTATTGTTTACCCCTTATGTTGGTTTTTTATCACTATGTTATGCTTGTTGCTCCCCTTATGTGGGAATATACTTGATATGCCTTGAGTGCATGTTTTTTGTGCATAATGATTTTCATCATTTGGTGTTAGGGGTGAGTGTGGTTATGTTTATATCTTATGGGAATACTTGTATCATTTTCACCATGCCTCACTTCTTTTATTACTCATTGGAAACTAGGTACAAAGTATAAGATCTATCTTATTCATCTAGTTGGTTCTCATGCCGCTAGTTAGCCACAAGTCGTGCTAGGAACAAGGGATAAGTGGGGGGTTTTCATCGCAATGATGCTTGTGTGGGATACTTGGATGATGGTATAGACATAGCATATGCTGGTATCTAATTTGGTTGGTTATACCCATATACAGTTATATTCTTGGTATGTTAGTGACTTTGGGTAGGACCATAACACATTCATTTTCTTGGTCAGTTATTGATTGAGGGGAGGTTAATCTAGTTCTTGTTTGTATTATTTCCCATGTTTTCATTTATATGGAACCCTTGTTTATGTTTCATTTTTTATACCTTGTGATATTGTGTGGTTTCTACTTTTGATGCGTGACCCGTGTGATTTGGGTTGTTTCCTTTGAAAATGAGTTTTCAATATTGGTTGTGGAAACCTGTTTTGGATTTTAAGGGCTCTTGTGTGTAAGTGATTTAAATGGATTTTAAAATGGGTGTGTGGCTTGATAATGGGATTCGAGCAGTTAAACATTTTTAAAATTGTATCTATTCAATATAAATAAAATAAGTGGGTTATTTTTGAAAAATGGTAACGAGTGTGTGGTTTTGAGGCTACTTAGGCCGATGTCTTATTTTCAAAACACGTGCGTTTGGTTTTGAAAAACAAAGACAAATGTTTTTTCATGGTAGTGATGAAATTTTTGGGTTTTTCTTATATTTTATATTCAAAAATCCTATTTTCTATCTTTATTTTTAAATTAGCATTGGTGAATTTTCTTATGAAACATATTTTATATTTTTAGAGGGTTGTGGAGACCTACTGGTTTTTTATCCCATTCCTATAAAATTTTAAGTTCCAAGTTCTCATTTGGAACCATCTTGTTCATCATGGATGGTGTGGGGTGAGTAGGGTGTTGGTGTGAAAGCAGAGGTGGAATGGGGGTAGTTTGATCTTGGATTGAGTTGGTTGGTTGGTTTTCTATTTAGTTGTTTTATTTATTTATTTTTAATTGTAGTTCCCATTGTTTATTGATTCTTTGTTTATGTATATTCAAATGGGTTGGATCATAATAGTTGGTTATGACCTGTTTGGCATGCAATTTTTTTATTTTGGATCCTGCTTATATTTATTCTACAATTGTATCTCTGATTTGGGTGAAATCATTCCCAAAGGAGTTCATATGATGCCCAGGACCTTATCACTAGTCCATGGGGATCGAGAATACTCTTCGGGGCTTATGATGGGATGGGTCATGTGTTGGGTCGGATGATAGCCCAGGATATTTCATGAAAATTCATATGGTTATTGAGAAATATAATACATTATAATAAATAGAAGGTATTACTCATTTATTTAGAGTACATAAATCTATTATTCATGTATTGTGTTTCTTGATTCGAAGGGAGGTTGGATTGATATATTCCCATTGATTGGCATGGACCAAGTGGGAGACTATAATAAATTTGATGTCAAATTAAATTAATTTTTGGTCCATGTGATGTGGTTTCCAAACACCTGACATATAATATAATTAATTTACAACCATCAATATTTATTTCCTACCAATCGATGATTGGAGTTGGGGTGGGTTCTTGATGGAGAAACCCACCATATGTATTGTATCCCTTTTAATATTCTCAATTTTTTAAATGTTCTTAAAATCCTCTTTGGAATATAATTTATAAGTATTTGTATGAAAAATTCAAAAATATCAAGTAAATTCTTACCCTTACATAGCACTCATACATTGTTTAAGGGTAAGGGGGTTTTAAAGACCCCGTGTAAGGGTAAAATGTTGTTTCCTTGAGTTATATAAGAGTAATGCTACTTTTCCATGGGTTATGTAAGGGTAAACATGCACTGTGTAAGGTTAGGATGAGGATTCTATGTGTTGTGTAAGTTTAAAGTGTTTTATATGGGCTATGTAAGGGTAAGACCTATTTTCTAATGGTTTCCTATGGGTAAAATACCATTGCATAATGGTAAATTGGGAGCTATGTAAGGGTAATCCAATGATCCCTAGTGTGGTGTAAGGGTAGTCCAGTCACTGTATAAGGGTAACCCCTATATTCTAATTGATGTGTAAGGGTAAAACTGAGTTGTGTAAGGGTAGTCTAAAATTTAGCTGTTGTGTAAGGGTATGAATCCTCACCCTTACATGAAACATATGAGATATGTAAGGGTAAACTATATTACCCTTAGGTAATGTCCTTTCTAGGAGAAATATTTTTGAAACATCCATCTTCACTTCTTCTCCACTAGATCAATTGTGTGACATGTTTTTTACTATTTTAAAATCCAAAAATCATAAGAATTAATTCCCTCAGCTTGTTTAAGGTTCATAACTCCTATTTTAAAGATTTTAAGTAATGTACCAGTTTTTTCCATGTAAGACTTTGAAATATTTTATGAATATTTATGGATCCAACCATTGAGACTGCTTGAGATTTCGAATCCTGGTGAGTCGGGATCAATTTTTGAATTATTTCATGTGCATGCAATTTCCCTAAAAAAGTGGAATAACTATTAAATTGTGTCTTAGATAAAAAAATATAAGGCCTCTGTCGATCTTATAGAATGAGATTTACCCTAGGCATGACATAAATTTTGTCAGCGTTAGGCATTTGGTTGAAGTGCAGTCACGAGGAAATTAATAAAATAAATAAAATAAATTATTTATTTTATTTCATTGATGGAAATACCTAACTTTTACTATTTAAAAATTCTATTATAACCAATTTTTAGGGTTATCCTCACAACCCTGGGAATTGATAGGGGAGCTTGGATGAGTGTTGGCGGACATCAGGATCATGTATTGGAAGATTGACCTTTGGCGATTAGTGTTCCAATGGAAATAAAGGATAACACCAACATCAACGACATAGATTTGTTATTCATTAGTGATAAATAAAAATCAAGGTAGGACATTTAATTTTTGTATTTATCTTTGTTTTCGTATCCCATGAATAATATGAATCAATATACTAACAGATTGGTTCATGGATTGATCATTTTGAAGGTATGGGTTATTTGCAGGATTTTAGGATGATTATTATTTTGATTGTTCATGGATGTTTATACCTCTTCGTTCATATTTTTCATGACAATGGATCAAGTTTGAAATGAAAAAATTTCAAGGTTCATTCCTAAATTTTTTGGATTATTGTTTTCTCTCCCCGATCTATGTGCATTCATCATTGGAATTTTTATTTGGCATGAGATTTGAAGAATACACAGTGAACGATCATTATGCATTCAATATTTGGTGCAATAGATCACTACCATGGGCCTAGTATGGAGATTTGGAGACACAATTGGGGTATACAACTATGAAAGTGTATCCATGGATGGATCGAGGGTTTGTGATACCATTTTGGGCATATGATATAGATGAGGTGAGGCAATGGTGGTTTCTGATCACCAGATATGACCGAATTCCAGCTAATAGTGGCAAGGAGGTTTAGTCAACCTTAGGTCTGCGACATGCGGTGTGATTATCAATGGAATTGATGGGTGAAGAGGATTTGGTGAAGATGCATGATCTTTTGGATGTTCTGTGAAAAACTAGACTACACGACATATAATCCTATGAACACATGTTCTATATTCCCTTCTATACAACACTAGGGTTTCATTGTAGAGAAAATTATCACACACCATGTGAAGCATAACACACATTGTGTGACCCTTAGCTAACCAGTTTTCCGTGTATAGGAGGTACATGCCTAGGAGTCCATGTATTATTGCACGTCGTTTGTTACTAGTTGCACACTGTGTAACATGTGGGGATGACTTAGTGTGTATAAGGAGTATACACCCATGTGTCCAAGTTGTCCCACGTGTCGTGTCAGTAACGACACGATAATTTATGAATAAAATTCCCTTTCTTTTCATGTCTTATGGATATATAAAACACATGCACTCTTTTATTATTATTATTGGGTTTCAATGACCGTTAAGTATCATTACCATTGATAATATAGTTTTTGAACAATGATCACACAAATAATATAAATATAAGGTTTTAACAAACCCATTCGACATAGACAAAAGAGATGATGGCCTCATCCAGTAGACTCGGGCCATATGAAGCTCATTTGTCAGAGCTCAGAAAGGAGGTAACATCACTGGGCATCACTCTTGACCAAGCCCAAGATGAGCTTCAACATGTTAATCTTAAATTGAATCTCATACAGGATAATTTCAATTTAATAGAGATTACCACCCATGCGATGTTATCTGAGCCACCCCAAGAGTCTGTAACCATCTCACACCTTACCCTTAGGTCATATGCATGTGTTATAAGGGGTTCTATAGAAAGGTATTATTTACTTATTTTGTAATCCCTTTCAATAAATAAAAGTCTTCTTCCATCAACTCCTTTATGGGAATAGTCTTTCTCAAAAAAATGATGAATTTGATAAATTGATTTTTCAGGTAAAAATGGAACTTTTGAGAAATATATGCATTATTATATTAAAACTATGTTTTTATTAATAATATTATAAAAACGATTCTTATAAATGATGATTATATCAGTTCCTTATCTGTAAATTATTAGGTAATCAGTTTGATAAGAGTTATATTTTTATATGATAAAACGAAAAGTGCATTTTTAAAGAATTTATTTTATGGAATTAATGATTTTTTAAATAATAAATATTTTAATAAAATATTATTATCAAATTAATTTTATTAATAATAAATTATTATATAATTTTTATGAAGTCAAATGTAATTTTTATTAAGGTTTAAAAACTGTTTTTGTGAAAACCCATCAATTTTCAATAAATATCGGTTCTCATTTTAAAATTAAAAATTCACATATTTAGAAAATTATTTATATAAAATGAATATTATTTTTGGAATCAGGATGTAAAAATTATCCAATGGTGAATTTTTCATAATTTTCGGAGATAGTTGAATTTTTGGGTAAAAATTAAATAATATATAAATATATAGCATGTTTTATAACATCATAATGACCCAATAGTGATGTAATAAATACCATAAAAGGTATATTAGACCAAATATATGTTTTAAATTTAAAATAATGTGATTTTAGATTTATTTTTATTATTTTATAATGCCTTAGTGAATCCTCCAAAATGTATAACATATTTTATGATTTTAAGTTCATTTCTTTAATAATATAACTCACCTCCACTTAATAAAGGATAATATTTTAATATATTAGGCCCATGTATTTATAAAATAATTATTTACACTCCTATTTTTCAAAAATCATGGGCAAAAACCATGAGAATGTCTGTGGTTTTGAATATTTAATTATATAGATTCCAAAACCTAAGTTTGTAAAATATTAAATAATTCCCCTCTCATTTCCTATATAAACCCACCCAAAATCCCACTTATCTTAACTAAAAATCCTTTTATAATGTTATTACTCTGTCCTAACCTATATATAATACTCCCAAGGTGCCCCAATCTCTCAAGAAGCCCCTCTTCAAGCTTTTGAAGTCACACACTCAAGTAAGGGTTTCCTTCCTTTCTCATTTTTATCTAAGTTTCCTTATATTTTTACACCCTTTTATTTTAAATTAAAAATGATGGGGTATATTTTATAACCTACCCCATACTTACCTTATTAAATTTTAATGATGAGATACCCCTTTCTCTCTCATTAATCCCTCCCATGTACGCCTGTTACCATACCGAAATTTCATAAGAATTATTACATTCTTCCTATTTCTTCAAGTTTCTTTATTATTTTATGCCTTCTATTTAAAAATTACTCATTTTGGAACATGTATTTATACGACCCTCTTATTTTACATTTAATTTATATATTATGAGATACTACTTTCTCTATCATCAACTCTTTTTATGATTTTTTATGTCACACTGTTATGCTGCCAAAATTGCACTGTGATTTTCTATGCCAAAATCATCGTGTAGTGAATACCATAACCATTACTCTATCAAGGATATTCACCTTTATTCAAATATACCATTTTTATTGAAAACTTACAAGTATTTATTTCACACTCTTTGATCATGGAATGAATTATGATGAAGAATGAATCCATGTTTTATGATTTATGTGGCACACTTAAGCATGAGAATGAAGTGAAAGTGACAGGTGCGCCCAGAATTATATAGTGCTCCAATGCATTGAGTAATGTTTAGTATCATGATACATCATATTGTTATATAGGTTTACTTGATTCCTTTTAAGAAAATTTTCCACCATGTTGGGATAGGGGTTACCTTATTCTTTTATGTTTATGATGCAGTGTTTTAAGTTGCTTGCCACATTTCCATGTTATGATGATCATGATATATCGTGCGTTTATGTTCATGTTTCTATTATGATCCATTTATATGTCTATTGCCTAACATTTATTGCATTCTTCATTTTATTCCTTGTTTAACTCCTTACTGGGATTTATAGCTCACCCTTTTCTTATGTATGTCCTCAGGTTATCCCATGCAATGCTAAGTATGAAGGAATTTTGTGGTCATGTAAAAGAAGTTTTCAATAAATATGTTGTATTTTATATCTTAAGTTTTCATGTAATGTTCCCAAGACCCAAATTCACTAGACCTCTTGATCTTATGGGTTGTATTAAGTGTAAGTTTATGTAATAAATGATGTCTAAATATGAAATAAAGTGTAGGGTTGTTACAGTTGGTATCAAAGGATAGGTTTAGTTTTTTTGGTATTAGGATTAGAAAACCCTAGTAAAAGCCTTAGGGATAAGAATAAGTATAATAAAAACATCCCTAATTTTTTTTGATTATATATGAAGTGGTTTATCAATAAAATATATCCTTTCCTAGATATGAACAAATAGAGGTGGCTCTGGTACAGATGTATCTAGGGGTAAAAATTGAAAACACCACTTTAATCTAGACTTGAATGGTAATAAGCTTAGTATGAACCATTATTAAGGGAGAAAGAAAAAACATCCCATAAGAATATACGTTAGGAAATAGATCATGGATAACTTAGATTGAAGCCTGTAAATTCATAAGTTAGGGAAATAAATTTAATTTACATGTTATCCCTTTTTCATTGGATTCCCCTTTATGTGTTTAATAGTTTAAAATACTTACCCCTAATTTTCCTTTTATTCTAGCCAATGGCTAGTAATAGGAGGACTCAGGCTAAAAACCGATGTGAAGATCAATGTGATGACTATTCTAATGAGATTCCTAATCTGATGGGAGTGGGGATTGAAAAATTTGCCATGATACTCTCTTAGTTAACTCTAGTTTTGAATAGAATCATAGATCAAGAGGAACGTCCAACCCCCCCTAAGAATGAATATGTTATAATCGATATCTTCATGAGATAAAAGCCTCCTAATTTCAATTGATCTTATGATCCCTCAATCACCGAACAATGGATCAACTCCATTGAGAATATCTTCTCCATCCTTAAATGTTATGAACAAGAAAAGGTTCTTATGGATGCTTACCGTATGGAGGGTGAAGCTGATCAATGGTGTAAATTGATCAAAAATATGAATCCTGAGGAAGAGATCAGGGTGATGAGATGGAAGGATTTCTGAAAAATGTTTTTCGATAAATATTTTCCCCATACCCTCCATTTTAATATGGAAAAATATTTCCTTTCACTCAAGAAAAAGTACAATGAATCTGTTGGGGCGTATGAGGAAAAATTCACTGGAATTGTAAGATACGCCTCTATTTTTTTCATTACCCTCAAAGGAAAGGTTGACCGCTTCTTTGGTGGGCTAAAAACTAGCCTATGGAAAGCCTTGGGAATCCGCAACATTGACAGCTATGAGGAGATTGTCCAATGTACCCTCAAAGTCAAGATGTAGATCAACGAATCTAAAGGGTATTATATAGATAAGAAGAATAAAGTGGAATTTAATTTTGGAGGTCTGATGGATAAATCCAATAGCGCTAAGAAATTACAGCATCCCATTTTCCAAAGGTGTGGAAAAAAGCACCGTAGAAATTGCCTAAAGGGGATGAGGAAATTCTTTAGGCGCATGAAGGAAGGAAACCTATCCAGTGATTGCTAGCAAGAAAAAAACACTACTGTGACAGAGGAAAGGAATACCCCCTTCAATCCTCAATGCATTTTTCATTGCTAAAACTGCAAATAACTAGGGTACTGTGAGAATAGTTCCCTAATCCAAGGGTTTTTGGAGGCAACCAACGACCTCCAAGGCAGGAAGGATGAGATTTTTCCATCACTACCACTGAAGTGAATACCAACAAAGAAGTGGTGATAGGTATGCTGGTTATTCATTCAATAATAGAAAACATACTTTTTGATTCTAGTTCTATGTATTCTTTTATATCCCAAATGTTTAGTAGAACAATTCAAAAATAACCACAAAGAATGGAAGTAGAGATGTCGATGAAAATGACAAATGGGGAAATTATTGAATCCCATGAATATAACTCCTACCCTACCACCATTTTTTAATTAAACTTCCCAGAAAACCTCATCATACTTCCCTCGGTGGGATTTGATGCAATTATTGGCATGGATTAACTTTCCCTAGATAGAGACAACAAAAATTGTTATGAGAGGGAAATCACTCTCCATATAGTGAATCGACCCCCGATTCTATACAAGTGCAAGGAGGAGGATGAATCTTCTTTAGAACCATCATCTTAAGAATGGATATTAATTACTTATGAGCATGCATATTGTTCTCAGATGATTGATTCTAAGGAAGGAACCATCCTATAATACATGCCTATTGTGAGGGAATTCGTTGATGTGTTTCCCGAGGAATTGCCTGGTCTTACTCCTAGAAGAGATGTTGAATTCTCGATTGATCCTATAATTGGGGCATTGCCAATATCTAAGACTCCATATAGAATGACTGTTGTGGAGCTTGAGGATCTAAAGAAACAACTACAGGAGAATCTGGATAAAGGGTTTATATGACCAAGTGCTTTACCATAGGGTGCATCAGTCTAATTCATCAAGAAGAAGGATGGGTCAATGCACCTTTTCATTGATTATCACGAGCTCAAAAAAATCACAATAAAGAACAACTATCATTTTCCATGAATTGATGACTTGTTTGATCAGCTACGTGGAGTATAATAATTCTCCAAGGTGGATCTATGGTCAATATATTACCAAGTAAGGGTGAAGAAGGAGGATATCCCCAAGACTGATTTTTGTATAAGGTATGGTCACTATGAATTCATATTAATGCCTTTCAAACTCACTAATTATCCAGAAATATTCATGGAATTTTTGAATAAAGTGTTTATATATTACCTTGAAAAATTTGTGGTAGTATTTATAAATGATATTATAATATACTCCAAAACCAAGGAGGATCATGAGGAGCATCTAAGCACTATACTGGAGACCTTGTAAAATTAGAATCTCTATTCAAAGTACAAAAAGTGTGAGTTCTAGTTGAAGGAAGTATTATTCTTGGGGATTATTATTAAAATAAATGTGATATCTATAGATCCTTCCAAAACAAAAGCAATTGAGGGATGTACAAGGCCAACATCCTTGATGGAAATCCGTAGCTTCCTCGGGTTAGCTAGATATTATCTCTAATTTGTGGGAAATTTCTCACAATTTTCAAACCCTATTACAAAGATAACTCGGAAGGGAGTCAAGTTCTCTTGTAATGATGAATGTGAATAAAGATTAAAGGATTTGAAGAAGAGGCTTATCATTGCCCCTATGATCACACTACCCACAAGTGGGGAGATTTTTGTAATCTTCAGTGATTCTTTGAAGAAGGGTCTGGGATGTGTGTTGATGAATAATGATAAAATCATCACCTATTCCTCAATGAAATTAAAAATTCATGATCAAAACTATCCCACACACAATCTGGAGTTGATAGATGTGATCTTTGCATTGAAAATATGGAAACAATATCTCTTTGGGGAAAGGTGTGAAATATATACGGATCACAAAAGTCTCAAATATATATTCACAAAGAAAGAGATGAACATGTGACAACTAAGATGGTTAGAGATCATCAAGGATTGTGACTGCTCAATCCATTACCACCCTGGGAAAGCGAACAAGGTGGAGGATGCTCTAAGTAGAAAGGACCCAGTGATTCTATCATTGATGGAAATTGAAAAGGATCCAATATTCTTAGATTTGGTGAAGATGGACATGGGAATCATAAATAAGGGAACACAATTAATACTTTCATAAATGATTACTCAACCATCTCTTTTGGAAAGGTTAAAGGATGCCAGAAAAGATGATATGGGAATTTAGAAGAAAGTGGAAGCTATCAAAAAATGGAAATACTTTGAGTTAAATGTTAATGAAGAAGGAATTGTGAGATTTGGTTCAAGACTATGTGTTCCATCAAATCCGGAGTTAGAGAAAGAACTTTGGGATGATGCACATAGTTCAAGTTTCTCTATTAACCTAGGAAACACAAAGATATATCAGGATCTCTAAGAGAATTATTGGTGGGATAACATGAAGAAGGAGATCACCGAATATATATATCAAAGTGCCTGGTATCTCAGCAAGTGAAGGCTGAGAGGCAGAAGTCTAAGGGGATGATGAAACCATTACCCATACTAACATGGAATTGGGAAAACATCACCATGGACTTTGTCACTGGAATTTCGAAGACATCCAAAGGAAACAATACTATTTATGTTGTAGTGAATCGTCTTATAAAGACTGCACATTTCATTTTTATTTGAGAGGATTCATCATTGGATCAACTGACATGGATGTACATCAGATAAGTGGTAAGTCTACATGGTATACCACTATCGATTGTATCTGATTGAGATCCAAGATTCACCTCTAAGTCTAGAAGAGTCTCCAACATGCTCTGAATAATAAATTTAACTTCAGTTCAACTTATCATCCTCAAACTGATGGCCAATCTGAGTAGAATATCCAAACACTTGAGGACATGTTGAGATCATGATTAGTGGACTTCAAAGGGGGATGGGATCAATATCTTCCTCTGGTTGAGTTCTCTTACAACAATAGTTTCCACTCAAGTATCCAAATGGATCCTTATGAATCCATTTATTGGAAGAGGTGTAGAACACCAACATGTTGGGATGAAGTTGGGGAGTGAAAACTTCTAAGTCAAGAAATGGTTGAAGAAATGGTGGAGAAGGTTAAGACCATCTAGCTGCACATAAATGTTACTCAGAGTCGATAAAAGAGATATGTTGACAACTATTGATGAGACCTAGAGTTTGATATTGGAGATATGGTTTTCCTCTACATATCTCCATGGAATAGAGTGATGAGATTTGGAAATAAGGGAAAGCTTAGTCCAAGGTACATTGTCCCTTTTGAGATCCTTGATCGCATCAGAGAAGTGGCCTATTGACAAACACTCCCACCAAACCTATCTCAAGTACATCATGTATTCCATGTATCACTCTTGAGGAAGTATATACCTGGATCAACGCATGTACTCAATCCATAGGTGGTACCATAGGATAATAACCTTTCCTATGAGGATAATCCGGTGAAGATCTTAGATTGTAGGGAAAAAGTTCAACAAAATAACACAATTCCACTTGTAAATGTGTTTTGGAGAAACCAAAAGTTTGAAGAAGCAACATAGAAACCAGAGGAATTGATGAGTCAGAGTTACCATCATCTGTTTTAGTGTGGGAAAAGGAAATTTTTACGGTGAAATTTCTTAATGAGGGAAGGTTGTAAGGACCCGATCATTTATGAATAAAATTTCCTTTATTTTAATGTCTTATGGATATATAAAACACATTCACTATTTTATTTATTATTATTGGGTTTAAATGACCATTAAGTGTCATTACCGTTGATAATATAGCCTTTGAACAATGATCACACAACTAATATAAATATAAGGTTTTAACAAATCCTTTTGACACAGAAAAAGGAGATGATGGCCTCATCTAATAGACTCGGGCCATATGAAGCTCATTTGTTAGAGCTTAGAAAGGAGGTGACATCACTGGGCTTCGCTCTTGACCAATCCCAAGCCGAGTTTTAACATTTTAAGCTTGAATAGAATCATCTACAGGAGAAGTTCAAGTTAATAGAGATTACCACCCAGACGATGTTATTCGATCCGCCCCAAGATTCTGTCACCATCGCACACCTTACCCTCTAGTCTTATGCGAGTTTTATAAGGGGTATGTAACAAGTTATTAGTTACTTATTGTGTAATCCTTTTCAAGAAATAAAAGTCTTATTTCATCAATTACTTTATGGGAATAATCATTCTTAAAAAATGATGAATTTGATAAATTGTTTTTTTGGGTAAAAATGGTACTTTTGAGAAATGTATGAATTATTATATTAAACTATGTTTTTATTAATAATATTATAAAAATAATTCTTATAAATTATTATTATATCATCACTTTATTTGTAAATGATTAGGTAATCAGTTTGATAAGAGTTATATTTTTATAAGATAAAATAGAAAGTGTATTTTTAAAGAATTTATTTTAAGGAATTAATGAATTTTTGAAATAATTAATATTTTAATAAAATATTATTATCAAATTAATTTTATTAATAATAAATGAGTATATAATTTTTATGAAGTCAAATGTTATTTTTATTAAGGTTTAAAAACTATTTTTGTCAAAACCCGTCAATTTTCAATAAATGTTGGTTCTCATTTTAAAAGGTAAAATTCACATATTTATAAAATTATTTAGATAAAATGAATATTATTTTTGGAATTAGGATTTATAAATTATACAATGGTGAATTTTTCATAATTTTCTGAGAAAATCGAATTTTTGGGTAAAAATTAAATAATATATAAATAGATAGTGTCTTTTATGACATCATAATGACCCAATAGTGATTTAATAAATACCATAAAAGGTATATTCTACTAAATATATGTTTTAAATTTAAAATAATGTTATTTTATATTTATTTGACTTATTTTATAATGCCTTAGTGAATCCTCCAAAATGTATAACATATTTTATGATTTTAAGTTCATTTCTTTAATAATGTGACTCACCTCCACATAAGAAAGGCTAATATTTTAATATATTAAGCCCATGGAATTATAAAATAAATTTTTTTACTTCTCTTTGGAAAAAACCATGGGTAAAAACCATGGGAAGGTTTGTGGTTTTGAATATTTAATTATATAGATTCTAAAACCTAAGATTGCAAAATATTAAAGAACCCCCTCCCATTTCCTATATAAATCCACCAAAGATCCCACTTATCTTAACTAAAAATCCTTTTATGACGTCACTAATATGTACTCCCCTCTCTAGTATCCTCCCAAGGCACCCAAAGCTCTCAAGAATCCCCTTTTCAAGCTTTTGAAGTCACACACTCAAGTAAGGGTTTCCTTCCTTTCTCATTTTTATCCAAGTTTCCTTATATTGTTACACCATTTTATTTTCAATTAAAAATGATAGGTTATGTTTTCAAACCTCCCCCATACTTACCTTATTATGTTTTAATGATGATATACCCATTTCTCTCTCATTAATCCCTCCTATGTACACCCGTTACCATTCCAAAATTTCGTAAGAGTTATTTCATTCCTCCTATTTCTTCAAGTTTCTTTATTATGTTACACCTTCTATTTAAAAATTAATCATGTTGGAATATGTATTTATATGACCCTATTACTACACATTTTATTTATATATTATGATATACCCCTTTATCTCTCATCCACTCTTTTTATGAATCTTTATGTCACGCCGTTATGTTGCCGAAATTGCATCGTGATTTTCCATGCCAAAATCGTCGGACAGTGAATACCATACCCATTCATCTATCAAGGGTATTCATCTTTATGAACATATAAAATTTTTATTGAGGAATTACATGTATTTATTCCACACTACTTGATCTTGGAATGAATTATGATGAATAATGAATCCATGTATTATGATCTATGTGGAACACATAAGCATGAGAATGAAGTGAAAGTGACGAGTGCGCCCAGAATTATATAGCGCTCCAATGCATTGGGTAATATTTAGAATCATGATATATCATGTTGGGATAGAGGTTTATCTAATTCCTTTTAGGATTTGTTTCCACCATGTTGGGATAGGGTTTACCTAATTCCTTTATGTTTATGATACAATGTTTTAAGTTGCTTGCCACATTTCCATGTTATGATGATCATGCTATATTATGCCTTTATGTTCATGTTTCTCTTATACTCCATTGATATTTCTATTGCCTAATATGTATTTTATTATTCATGTTATTCCTTGTTTACTCCCTTACCAGGCTTTATAGCTCACCCTTTTCTTATGTATGTCATCAGGTTATCTCATGCAATGCTAAGTATAAAGTAATATTATGGTCATGTAAAAGAAGTTTTCAATAAAGATGTTTAATTTTATGTCTTAAGTTGTCATGTAATGTTCATAATCCCAAAATACACTAGAACTCTCAATCTTATGGGTTGTATTAAGTGCAATTTTACATAATAAATCATGTATAAATATGAACTAAAGTGTAGGGTTGTTATAGTGTACTTAGGAATAAAAAGGGAATGCCAGAGTACATGGGTAGATCCATGTACTTGGGCATGGAAAAAGTACAAAAACATGTTCTGGTGTAGATGAGCATGGGAAGAACAACATTCCAAGTTCTAAGGAGACACCAACATGCTGTGTACCTTAGGGAAACTCCATATATGGTGTAAAAATTCATGCCACATGAGTGGAAGATGTGGATAGTTCTGATCTTAGTGATACATGTCGTGTACCCCTAGGGACATGTTGTGTACTACTTTGAGGACATTTTGGATTCCTCTTTCTTCTCATCCCAACTTCCTTGTGAGCTTGTGTGATCTTTCATAGAATAATATCGGTTTAGCGTGTTCCCTTGGTCTATTACTATGAGGGTTCAGTGTAGTATCTCATTCTTATCATATAGGTTGACCCCACTATAGCTTCCTGATGATCTATGAATTGAGCATAGGTTCGCTTATTTTAGAGTGAGTTGTATCAGACTGTTTCGACTACCGACTCGATGGCTTGAAGCATGTATCCCTTTGAGAGGCTCAGAGTGATCCTCATTTCCTTAATGTTACCTTAGATAGGGGTTTTTGGTTTTAGAGTGACCTATATTTACATGATCATCGATCCCCTATCTAGAAGGATGTTTCAAGTAGGGTTTGGTGTCACCCTAGTGAGCCCCGGGCATTGACCCCCTATATGTGTATTGAGATCTGATCTTTCTAATGAGGTGTTGTTTGATTGTGTGTATATATCAGATTAAACCTCTTAGTTTCCTGAGTGTTGCCTATAGGATTAGTGTCATTAATGTAATTATGGATCATGGAGTGTGTTCTCCTGAACAAGTGTTCTATAGAACCTTGGAGCAGGAATCCTTGGTTGGTTTTCTGGTTGTGATCTTACCTTGAGATTGTGTGTATACTACGAGTATATCTGGATGTTTTATTGTATAAATTACACTATGGTTGACATATCCTATGATGATATGACTACTCTTGTTACTTTTTTTTGGTTATTTTGGGGTTTCCTACTAGGTATTGTTATAATAACCCCTACATGGAATTTTCCCACACATGTTGTGTCTTATGAAGACGACATACCCTTTTTATGGAGTCCTTGGTGGACTAAGTGTAGGTGTATCTAGTCTAAAATTGAAAGACCATGGTGTATACCAGTGTTTCATTTGATAGAAGTCCCCTCCTTTAGATCATGTCAGACTTTATTTCTAGTTTTGTTTGGGCTTGTATTTGGTCCCTTTTTATGATTTCTAGTACTTTATTTCATGCTTTGATTATGGTATTATCGATAAATACAAGCATTATTACGAGTTGTTATATATTTCATCATTGTATAGGCTTGGATATGTGTGTGTGTGCATATAATTACTTTAGGATAATGCCTCCCATGTGTGTCATATGCCTTCTTGGCACTAGTCACTAACCGCTGACCTATTGGAGGTGTGCTTGGGGTAGTTATGTCTTAGACTCTTTGGGTCGGTTAATGAAAAAATGGTATCAGAGCATTACCTAGCATGAATTTTTATGAAACCACCTGGGTTTAGGATTGGAGTTTAGAGTTTATTTTTTTCTAGCTGTGAGGTTTGGTTTGGAAACTAGTAAAACAATGTTAAAGTGTTTTGAGTATGGCTCTTAGGCTAGGGTGTCCAGTGTTGGTGCGACGACTAATGTATCCATTCACCAGGACCCTGATAACTTACTTGTTGACTTGATATATGTAGACATTAGTTGCAAGGAAAACATTGTTACCTACATCATATAGGAATGGGTTGTTGTTTCTATGTACTTATCGAGTCAGATCCCCATATATACTCATTGATCATGGTACATCTTCATAATATTTAAGATTACTCTATGATTAAATCAAACTAGGATTATAAGATTGTTTCGTGATGATGACCAAATGAGTGGTGAGGTTTTAGTTCAGGGACACACTCATGAGGTGTTTCTCTCTATGTGGGGCACCAACTAGTGCTACCCCATGTTGAGCGGCATATGGATTCTTTTGTGGATTAAGTAGATGATCATCTATGTGTTGAGTATTTGATAGCTCCAGTAGGACATGACGATGGTACCCACAGGATTGACATGTTACATGAGTTACAGTGATGTGGATCGTTGAGTTTATGTGATGAGACAGACCCTCAGGCGGTAGAGGTTTGACTCGAGGCAGTGGTCTAGGTTTCTAGAATGTGTAGATCCAGACCGATCAGATGGTTGTGGTTGAAGACTATTTTCTATGTGGAGCAGCACTTGGCTCTGATGGTATCGGCAGATGACACACCTATGCTGAGTTTTCACCATGAGTTCCAGAGTTAGAGATCACCCAGGTTAAATGGTGGGCCATACCCCCTTCTTTGGTAGTTGAGGGCTGGCATGAGCCTATGGTGTGAATGTACCACTTAGATGAGACCCCTCCTGGATGGTGTTCCAGGCAGCGAGACTTCTCTGGGGTGATGTTGGGTGTCGATAGAGCCCTGTGTTGGTGATGAGTTTCTCTGGCTTATGTGGTTGAGGTTATTGATGTACTAAGGTGTCAGAGAAATACCTGATAATTTATTACCTTTCAAATAACAAGAGATAAATAAATATTATATATTCACGCAATTAATCAATTACCATGTGAATAAATGTATATTTTGTTAGGTTTCAGGGCCCACAGCGGAAGCCGGTGGGCGGGAGATTTTAAAATTTTATTCGGTACGACGATGGAACTTGTCATAGCTGACGATCTGAGCCTCAAAAAGGTCTGAGGATCTTGTGTAAATCATAAGGAGAAAAAAAATAAAATGAAAACATACCCATTTCAAATCTGAAGCTGTGGTCGACTGCAACTAGTTGATGGTGATCCTCGCTTGAAGGATCTAATGCAGGATCCCTCTAGATCGTCCACACGCACTCCAAAAATCCACTGAAACGTCGATCATTAAACTTTGGGTGCTAGTGCGGATATCTGATGATGATTTTGACATCCTGAAGATCACCATATCGAGAAGCCTTCGATGCTTGAAGAAGAACTTGATCCGAACTCTTGGATCAAAAAATTATCTCTCTAGGAAGTAAAAGGAGAGTTAGACTCTCAGTTTTCATCCCATGAATGAATGAATAATGATTAGCACAAGATAAGAGAGAGCCTCCTCCTATATTTCTAGTGGAGTTGAGAAATACCCGGTTGGGTTCCCCGACCCCCGTTTATTTCAACGTCCACTAAATAAATAATTTTGACAAACTAAACTGTGCCAATAATATTTATTATTTTATCACATACTTATAATATATATAAAATATATTACATTATAAAATAGAGTCATTTAACTCGACTTGCTACCCCGATTAATATTAAATGAACCTTGAATATTAAAATAATACTCATTAGATTAATATTTTCTCGTATTTACTGAACTCATAAATACATTAAATAAATTCAATCCCAAATATTCATAACGTGAATATTAATGAATTTATTTAATTCTTTTGGTGATTGACAACTTGGAAAATACTCGGACTCCGTGGCGGAGCCCACTATGTCCATATACCTATTCAACTGAATAGGGAGGATTCTTGAATACAGTATTGAGTGTGACCCTCTAGGCCCTTATCTCGATAGTAGTAAATAAAATCCATAGACCAAGAGCAGAGTCTAGTAACCCATCATGGCCCCTAAAGAGATAAGGATAATCATAGCAACGACTACCATTCTATGAACACTGACTGTGTACCATAATCTATTTGTCATTAAATATATCATAAAGCAAGACGCACACTTGTTCCATCGTCCTTTCTTTGCTTTATTATTTGTTGATCTTTCTGGATGGATTTACCTTTGTACTGCTTTGGCCAAAGACTTATGAAGGCAACACCATCCTGATCAACCAGGCCTGAGATATAAAACTTGATGAACTTGGAAGTGACAAATCCTTTCTTGACCATTCAACCAATGTCATACCACCAACGATGCACCCAACACAAGCTACCTCACCATGATTTCAATACCATGGTTTTCATCTTGCATCAAAATACGCAATAAAATGGTATACATTGGTAATGGTCTCAAGTTAGGAGACCAATACACATGTCTGTATATAGGAACAACCAATGACACCCAAAACATGTGGTGTTCCTATTGGCAGGTCTGTCCTCATGATCTCACTACTAGAGATCACCAAGTGTGAACTTCATGAGAAGAAGTCTCAATGCTTATGATCCCCCATCACCTGATAGTCAAACATCTACCATGTCCAATCAGTAAAATGTATCTAGACTATAGAACATATATTTAAGATTATTGTCATGGTATCTCAAGGTTCTCATTATAGCCTAGGATCTGCTATAACCTCTTGACACGACAATTAACCTTTGGAAATTACTATTATAATAGCAGACGCAGAAAAGTCTACACTATAATGGTAAGAGACATCATGTATAACTAACTATACACATGATATTGTAATCAAAAGTACTTTATAGTTGGGTCTAGGGCACCCAATATTTCAACACTCCCACTTGCACTAGATCCAACTTGCTAACTAAACTTGTTAGCTACTCTCATGATAAATATCATGCTTCTTCTGAGTAATGTCTTTAACTGCTAGGCCTTCCACATTTTCACCGCATGGCATATATTCTATATGCGACCTCATATGCTTGAATAAAACTTCTCAAGATAAGGTATCTTTGAGTATATCACTTTTTTCCATTTTTATAACTTGACAACTTGGATAGTAAGAATATCATAATTTAAATTATGATAATACTTTTCTCACTATGTGCAAATCAAAGAACTGGAATAAATCATTGTGATTGATAACTGCTTCTTAGCTGCTTTAAAAGCTGTAACATACTCAGTTATTGTAAGTATGGATACCACTAGCTTTTATGAGCTTGACCCACTCATCACCTTTGCCTAACTGCGATACTAGATAAAATTGATGTAAGGATTACTAGTTTGTGTCCCACAAAAACTAGTATACCTTCTTATCCATCTACCAGGTACATATCATTTGTACTTTCTGAAGTACAAGATGATAGTTCTGACTGCATCACTTGCAGTGCTTCTGGATGTAATTGATATCTGCCTACTATAAAGTATATTCTAGAAATATCAATTATTGTACATATTACGTGATTGATCCATCGCTAAATCATATGTAACTCAACTCACAACATTATTCTCTGCCCATGCTCCGAACATGTTAACCTGGAGAGATTAAGCCATGTGACCTTGGTAATAATTCTGAACTTTAATTGTTCCAAATTGTATTTTTCAATACAATGTCACTATATATACGATTGACTAGGACCAAGAAACCTATGGATCTACCTCAATAGATCTTGTTCCCTAGAACTTAGGTTACTACTTTAAGTCAATCATTGGAGAATTTCTTTTAACCTGGTCTTATCTAACAGTAAGACCACGATCTGTTTTTCATATGTTGTCAAACATATTTCACTTGGAAAACTTTGGCGCTCCTACTAACCTTTGGTAGACATAAGGCAAAGATTCATTTATAATGAATGCTCTAAGATCTTGTTTCTTACTTTAATCCAGAACTATATTTCTGTTACTTTCAACCTTTATTGGAATTGTATGATGTCATCATCCCTTTCTGGTTGCATCATATAGACACCATCCATGAATGATGATCTTGACATCCAATGAATAATAGAATGATCTTAGAAGTTAGCTATGACAAGTAAAATTATAATGGATTTAGGCATACCAACTTGGTATAACCAATCGATCCTTATTAGTACCAAGCTTGTACCATCCATGTATCTTCTCATTTGAATACCCACCGCGATATTCAATTTATAAGCCCATTTTTAATTTTATACATGGAATCCATTATTTAATTTTAAATTTTTCAATCTTAGATTATTTCCATATACTTCTTACTTATAGGATTTATTATTCTTAATGAATAATATATCATTGAACGCAGTGAATATGAAACCATCACCATGGTTTCATTCTTCCTATGTAGTATGTGTCACTGGAACATGCCTATTAAACATGTACTTGTGGAACTTGTTCCTATGCCAACCATTTGTGCATCTGGAGCATTGACTAAGTCCAAGTCAATTCAGCTCCCACTATCTCTAATAGAGATATGCTCCCTTCTATAGAAATGTAGTCTAATACTTGACTATATAATTTCTATCTTAGGGATTTATGTAATATCCTAAGCAACTGTTAATATAATTACTTAGATGCACCATGTGTTCAGTTTGATGCATTTTTGTTTATATCTTAACAAAATATTTTCATCCTAACACATGATCTATGACAAAATGTATTTTCATCATACTATGAATCGTATGATATCCAATTTTCATTTGAGTTGGCATATCGGTTATGGGATTTCACCGTTATTTGCAAAGCACGTCATGAAATATAATGGAAGCTTCTGCAGATTGAAACATTGATACAACTTACATCATAACTTTGATGTATAAAATGTGAATTTAGGATTTTCTCCACGCTAAATTTTGTTGATCAATGTTAACATGTAAGAATCATAATCAATCCTCCTTATGAACATCAATGCCATGATGTAGATAAGGTAACATGCATTTAGGAATTACTCCATGCTACATTATCATGATCAATGAATGTTTGGTCAAGATATTCTTCGACATGTCGATATGAAGAAACACATATCTTTTGACCAAACATATACTTCATTATTACATTCCTTAATAACTTAAAGGAATCTTATGAAGTATATTTACCTCTAGTTTTCCTTTGGATAGTTCACACTCTCTTGTTGAACTAACCTCATAAGCTTTGTAGCATACCTTTATTTATAAAGGTTTATTTGTCTAAACTAAATATTTCAATAATACCAAAGGTGTTTAGCTATACTGAGCCTAAATACTATACTGGTTATTTACTTGACATCCACTTTTAGTTTTACTTGACAAAGAATCATATTTCCACAATAGGGTAGATCTTACATTTTGTATTCATCATGTATTGCCTTTGATTCAAGTATGTCTGAACTATTTGTTGAGTATGTTACACCACAAACAACATTAATTTCAGAGCTTGGAAAAATGTCTCATTATGTCCAAGAGGGCATGTGAGATAAATGTTTTGGTTATACTCAACAACTTGTTCAATTTAAATCAAACACTTAGAAATTTGAAGTTATGTGTTTCTCACCATTGACCTTGGAATCACCCTTTCTCAGCTGCTTGGAGAAGACACCTTATACTACTACACAAATGGGTAAGGGAAGCGCCACATTTTATCAGTGCTCAGAAAAAAGCATTGATAAAGGTAAAGCTTTATCAGTGCTAATTAAAAGCACTGATAAAGGATCCCTTTATCAGTGATAATTAAAAGATGTGATAAAGTATCCCTTTATCAGAGCTTTTATAGCACTGATAAAGACACCCTTTATGAGCGCTAAAAAAGAACTGATAAAGGACCCCTTTATAAGTGCTAAAATTTTAGCACTGATAAAGGGATTCTTTATCATCACTTTTTTAGCACTGATAAAGGGCTTCTTTATCAGCACTGAAATTTTAGAGTTGATAAAGGGTGCGCTTTATCAGTTCTAAAAAAGTGCTGATAAAGACTCCCTTTATCAGCACTAGAAAAGAATTTATAAAGGGACCCTTTATCACTGCTAAAATTTTAGCACTGATAAAGGGATTCTTTATCAGATCTTTTCTAGCACTGATAAAACCATAGTCTCATTTTATAAAATCAGGTGCACAGTATCCTCTGTTTATCTTTCCCTCATGGTCTCATGGTACTGTACCCCTGCGACAACTCCCCACCCCCCCAATCTTCTCTTTGTCAGACCTCCACCGCTAGCCATACTCCACCGCTAGCCCTACTCCTTATCCTCCCCCTCGAACCCCTTCTTCGGATCCTCCTCCCCGTGAACCCTACTTCTCCTCCTCCCCACTAGACCCTACTCCCCGCGAACCCTACTCCTCTATTTCTCAACAGTTGGTGGCTCCTCCCATGCACCTCCAACTCTGGCTATCGCACCTTCCCCTCCCAACCTAGCGCAGAAGGATTCTTGACCACTCGACGCTTCTTCTCTCCCTCCATCGCAGGTGCGATCTACTAAAGGTAAGTCTCCCACTTCTCCTTTTAGGTTTATTTTTGGTAATTTCTCTCCCTTATCTAAATGTGTTCATTATTTTAATTCTCATTTGGCCAATGATTTAATGAATAATTGGTGAGTGGTCATTGCACATTCCATAGTTGGAATCACAGATCACTCCATGTGAAAATGAGACACGAGAAATGCTAGTCTTTTTTAGACACACTGTATACCCCTAGGGACACATCATGTCCTCTGAGGATAGTTTTGAGATCTACTTCATTTTATTTTAGTTTTTTGTGAGATTTTTGAACTTCCATGGACTAGTATTGGTGTATTGTGTTCCCTTGGTCCATTCCTATGAGGGCTTGATGCAGCTTCATGACCTCATCCAAGGATGTTGGCCCCTCTATATCTTCTTAATGATCAGGGTAGTGTTGGTGAGTTCCATTATTCTTTATTGAGTTGTCTTAGTCCACTTATATGAGGGTTATTATGGAATTAGGTCCCATTCATTGGAACTCATACCCCTCAGTGACTTGGAACATATATCAATTCAAGGGACCCAAATCGATCCTCATTTCATTCATGTTGTCCCTATATTGGGTTTGTAGAATTGGAATCACCAACACTTACATGGGCATTGATCCCCTATATTGGAGGATGTTTCAAGTAGGGTCTATTTTTCCCCCAGCTAGCCTTAGGAATTAACCCCTCTCTTTATATAGATATCTGATCTTTCAGATGGTGTATTAGTCCGATGGAGCGTGTATCTTGGATGAACCCTCTCAGTTTTCAATATACTTATTCTATAGTGAGTGGTCTCAGTTCACTTTTATGGGGGTTAGTATGGAATATGATCCTGAGCAATGGACCATAGGCCACTTAGTGACTTGGAGCTTGTATCCCTCTGAGAGGCCTGAAGAAAACCTTATTTCCAATGTATTTTCCCTATGTTGGGTTTGTTGAATTGACATGACCAACACTTACACAAGTGTCTATCCCCTATCTTGGAGGTTTATTGTAGTAGACTCTAGTATCCCCCCATCAAGCCTTGGATGTTGACCCCCTATATTTATATAATGAGATGATATTTTTGATGGGGTATTAGTCTGATGGAGTGTATATCTCGAGTGAACACTCTCAGTTTCCTATGTGATTCTTCTTGGCTAGATCGGATGAGTGTGACCTCTAGGATGAGTGTCGTCATTGGAGTTATAGCTTGGGTAGCATTTCCTCTTAGAGGAGTGTTACCTTGAAACCCTGAGTGGATCTACAACTAGAAGTGGTTGAGACATTTTTTGACTCAGAGTATTTTATGAGTATATTTGGGATATCCTTGGTTATCATTACACCTCATATATTGTTTAGAATACCTATGTTTAGTGACATGAATACTCTCGATGCTTTATGTATGGTGTTTTTGGGGTGTCCTATTGGGTATTGTAATACTCATCCCTACAAGGGATCTTCCCATACATGTCGTGTCTTATACAGATGATGGAAAATTTCACAGAGTCCTTGGTGGACTAGGATAAGGTAGATATTAGTTTGGGATAAAAAAATTGAGGTGTATACCAATGGTGAATTAACATCTGACCCCTCCTTCTATGTAGGTCATACATTATTTTCCATTTTTTGGTTGGATTATATTTCAGATCTTTTTATTAAATCCATTAATTTATGTTGTTCAATTCATAGACTGACCTCTAGTGGTTTGGGGGAATTCAACATGTAATACTAAGCTTTGGATGGCTATATTAGTTTTATATGATTATGCCTATGGTTTAAGTTCATATCATAATATTTTAAGGTAGTGATCTTCTGAGATGTTGGGTTAACAGCACCCACCCACAGTAGATGTGTGATGAAAGTATCATCTCAGGAGGCACTGTCATTCAAAGGTACCTCAAGGATATCCCATTACTCCAAGGAATTTAATATTATTGTGATGGGTATAGACATATCACATTTCATTTTATTAACATTCATGCTATAGTCAGAGAGGCAGTCGACGAATAGCCTAGGCAGATGAAGGAACTAGAGAAAGGAGGTATGTACAACACTAAAGTGATGGAGGAGATTGGGGAGCAGCATGAGGTGGATGGAACTTTGGTTTGATTCTACTAATACTACCCCTATGTAGACCACTCCTATATTGTGAAGTTAGTGGTTAGAATCTTGGATAGTTGTAGTCACTAGAGTCTTTTTACCAGGAGTCTCTGGGAGCGTTTGGAGGTACGATATATGTTTGTTATACTTTTCTTGTAGTACTATTAGAAATAGGTAAAATAAATTTTTTTTCCAAATTTTTTCAATTATTTTATAGGTATATGGTAGGTGTTGGTAGATCCCCATGTTAGTGATGTTTGTTATGAATTTGGACTTGCAAGGAAGATGAACAATTCCCCCATCAAGATGTATTCTTGAGAGGTGATACAAAAACCTGTGGTCAAGTCCGTGACTCCTAAAGTGGTTACTATATAGGTGTTGTAGTTGGGGTCCTTTTAATTGTTTTTTTGAGGACCTTTTTATGTGCTAAGGTATCACATAAATACCTATTTTTATTTAACTAGTATGAAATGAAAAGGGTGTGTTCCAAGAAATATGATCTCACAGAGGCTTCAAGTGCGGTTATAGGTACGAGTTTGGGCAAGTTGAGGGAGAGTTATTGCATATCCTTTAGATGTTCATGATATAATTTATGTTCACTAACCTTAATTTTATATTTCTTATGTTAATTTGGGTAACACAACCTATGATATTCCATAGTAATTTTGGATAAACCTAGGTTATTTGTCTCCCCCGCGAACCCATTTGTGTTTGGAAATGTATATACTATATTAGTTTTCTCATCAAAATTGTATCCTTGTTTTCATTTTATTTGAGTTTGGTCACTAGTTTTGGAATGTTTAAAGTGATTATTCTATAATGAATGAGGTGGATGATAGGGGTGGTTAAAAGGATGTTTAATGTTTTGCTACAAGGGTGGTGGGTGCTAGAACTATTGGTAAGGGGGATGGAAAGAGTGTTGATTTTGATGGGGGGTCTATCCTGGTTCTGTTGATTTCCAAATATTTATTGGAAATAGTTAGGCTCTATTAATCTCTATTTTTCTAAGGAAGTGGTTCTATTATACTGTATTTGGAAGTCTTGTTTTCTGTATTTGAATAATAAATACTAATATTTGATATTTAAATAGGATGGGGATGAATAAAGATTGGATGGATACTAATCATTTGACAATAGAGTATGAGAATTGAGTGAAGGAGTTCATCAAGTTTGAAAAGGATCACACAAAGGATCCTTCTCAAATCCTTTGTACGTGTTTACGTTGTTGTTATTCTAAACTAATTACTCCAGAGGAGTTGGAAGAACATTTGATATGTCACAGAATAGATCATAGTTATAAATGTTGGAATAAACATGGAGAAAAAGTGAATGTAGCTACTGGCTGGGATAAAACTGTGTTTTATGGATCATTAATGATTAAAAATATGGACAATGAAGAAGACTTCATGGAGGATGTGATTACAGATGTCAATGATGATAAAGATCGTATTGAGTAAATAAAAAGGATAGTTGAAGATGAACTCCGTGATTGCCCAAAATTGTTTGAGAAGTTAAAGAGTTGTGCAAAGATGCCATTGATGATGATGATATTCATACAGTCGAAAAGGCTATTGGGACATTCATTGCATGGTCGTCACAACTTGTAAGAGTACATGTGGACAAAGAGGTATTTATTTCCATTTTTTTCAAGCTAAACATTTAACAAATAATGAAAAAAGGTCTAAACCAATGAATGTTATTATAGACGGAGAAAGGGAAGGGGGTGACAAGAAACATGGGCTCAAAAGCATCTAAAGGATCAACCAACCAATCCAAAAGATCTACTAAAAGAACAATAACACCGCCTGTTCTATATCCACATTTACTATCATTGAAGACTCATGTGGATACAAAGCTAAAAAGTGGTAGTAGTCACATAGTTGTTTTTTAAAAGAATATACATAGAGTGGAAATTCAATATTTCGTTGCTACTAAAAATGTAAATGAGATACTTGAATACGGTTAGCTAGGCATCACAGTTGTAAATTTATATACGAGGTATGTTTTCATGAATTGATTTTCTAAAAGTTGATATAATGTGATAATTATGACTAAATTCATTTTATATTATTGGCAGGCATTTATATGAAAAACAGTTGAAGGGATTTTCCCATGAGCCAAAATTCGGACTCATTAGTACTCATACCACATCAACAAAACTAACGAAATTAGAGCCATTAAAAAGGGATGAAATAGTGAACAACTTGCTGAAAACATTTTAAAACAAGATTACGGATGACAGACTCTTCCTAATACCAACCATGTAGGGGTAAAACTCTACGATTAAATCATATCAATTATATTTTCAATTCTTTCATTACTTATTCCTTTTTGTGTTTTTAGGAAACATTGGCTGCTAATTGTGGTGAAATTGGATACTTTAAAGATTTATTTTCTAGATTCAATGTAAGGATATCCAACAAACTGACCACACATGACGAAGTTTTTGAATTTTTAAGACACTATATCCTACATTTTAGGTCTAAACATCAAGTTATATAATTTATATTATCTTTTACTGAGGATTATGTTATGATTGGGTGGTGTATCATTATCTTCTAAAAAAAGTAATGAGGACAGGGGCTAAGCATAAGGAGGTGAGCAAGTACTATGCCTGGACAAGTATTAGGGTATATATAATAAAATTTCACTATCCAAACACATATCAAAACAAGTTACTTATTCTCTTAACGATAAATGTTTTTGTAGTGACAAAAAAAACAAATGATAATGATTGTGGTTATTATGTTTGTAAATTTATGAGATAGATCATTTTCCATCAACAAACTAGCATCCCAAAAGAGGTATTTTAAAAAACAACTACTATTTCATTTAAATTATTTATTAATTATTTATTTATATATTTTTTAGTACTACTATGACTGTCAAAAATAATCATATTCACAAGACAATATAGATTTGTTCAGAAACAAGTGGGACGCATACCTGATGGAATATTGTACACAAATAATATAAAGATCTGACTTGGGGACGTGTACAATTGGCAGACATTTTTGAGAGGGGTTAAGGAGATCAAAATATGAAACATTGTTGTATGTAAATGTTCGTAGGAAAATTTTAATTGTTATTAAATAAAACATCCTTTCTTTAATGAGTCATTTTTCAATTTTAATAGATGAAATGAACCATCAACATGCAATAATGATGACCCACTTTTCTTTGGGCTTTGGATAAGAAAAACTAGTAAAATCTCCAAAATAACTTCATATATGACCAAACGCATTTGGATTGTGTTGATACTTTAGGAGAATGATCCATGGGTCATTTGTGACGTGTAGGAGTCAACCCCACCTCAATACGAGGCACGACGTGTCCATTATCACTCAAAGTGTCTCTCTTTTGTTTAAAATGGATAGAATTTAAGTGAAAACAACAAATAACATACAGAAAACCAACCAAACACATTCGGATTGTGTTGATACTTTAGGATAACGTTCCATGAGTCATTTGTGAAGTATAATAGTCAAAAATTCCTCAATCCGAGACACAACATGGCCTGTATCACTCAAAGTGTCTCTATTTTGTTTAAAATGGACAAATTTTTAAGTGAAAACAACAACTGACGTACGGAAAACCGACCAAATGAATTCAGATTGTGTTGATACTTTAGGAGAATGGTCTATGGGTCCTTTTTGATGTGTACGAGTCAACCCCGCTTCAATAGGAGGCATGGTGTGGCCGGTATCACTCAAAGTGTCTCTCTTTTGTTTAAAATGGACAAAATATTAAGTAAAAACAACAACTCACGTACGGAAAACTGACCAAACGCATTCGGATTGTGTTGATACTTTAGGAGAATGGTCCATGGGTAATTTTGGACATGTAAGAGTAAACCCCACCTCAATAAAGGGCATGGTGTGGCTGATATCACTCAAAGTGTCTCTCTTTTGTTTAAAATGGACAAAATTTTAAGTGAAGATAATAACTAATGTACGGAAAACCGACCAAACACATTCAGATTGTGTTGATAATTTAGGATAATGGTCCATAGATCATTTGTGACATGTACGAGTCAACCCCGACTTAATCCGAGGCACGGTGTGGCCGGTATCACTCAAAGTGTCTCTCCTGTTTAAAATGGACAAAATTTTAAGTGAAAACAACAACTGACATATGAAAAACCAACCAAACGCATTCGGATTGTGTTGATACTTTAGGAGAATGGTCCATGGGTCATTTGTGATGTGTACGAGTCAACCCAACCTAAATCTGAGGCACATTGTGGCCGGTATCACTCAAAGTGTCTCTCTTTTGTTTAAAATGGATAAAATTTTAAGTGAAAACAACAACTGACATACGGAAATCCCCCTTCCTACCATACACACTAAAAGAATTAATTTTTTCCTAAAAAAACACATATTATTGAAAAAAAACTATTCCAGAACCATTTTAGAAATACCAATGATCTTAAAATCCATGAAATTCATTCCATTAAAACCATAAAATCCCCCCACCCCCTAGACACCCCTACCCCCAGGACACCACCATGGACACCCCCACCACCATAGACATCCCCAACCCCTAGAAACCTCCCAACCCCCTGGACGGTCCCCCCCACCCCTGGACGCCCCACCCCTCCTAGACACCACCCCACCACCTAGACACCCCACCCCCCTGAACGCCCCCACCCCCATGGACAGCCACCCCCACCCCCTGGACACTACCCCACACCCTTTGGACAGATCCCCAACCCCCTGGACCGGCCCACCCCCCTGGACACCACCCCAACCCTTGGACACCCCAACCCCTGGACATCCCCACCCCCTGGAAAGCCCCCCCAAAACCCCTAGACACCCCCACCCCCTGGACACCACCCCACCCTCTGGACACCCCCATGGATAGCCCCCCACCTTGACAGCCCCCACCCCCTGGACACCCCAACCCCCTAGATTTCCCCCACCCCCTAGTCGCCCCCACCTCTTCTAGACACCACCCCACCACCTGGACACACCCCACTGCCCCTGGACACCCCCACCCCCATGGACAGCCACCCCACCCCCTGGACACCACCTCACCCCCCTTGGACAACCCCCAACCCCTTGGACCCCATGAACACCACCCCAACCCCTGGACACCCCCCACCACCTGGACACCCCCACCCCTGGACACCCCACCACCTGGAAAGCCCCCCAAACCCCTGAACACCACCCCACCCCCTAGACACCACCCCACCCCCTGGACACCCCCATGGACAGCCCGCCCCCTCCATGGACAACCCCCCAACCCCCTTAGAAACCCCCAACCCCCTGGATAGTCCCCACCCCCTGGACGACCCCCACCCCTCCTAGACACCACCCCACCACCTAGACACCCCCACCCCCTGGACACCCCACCCCCATGGACAGCCACCCCCACCCCCCTGGACACCACCCCATCCCCTTGTACATCCCCCCAACCTCCTAGACCTCCCTACCCCCTTGGACACCACCCACCCTCTGGACACTGACCCCCTGGACACCACCCCCCCAGACACCACCCCACCCCCTGAACGATGGCCCCCACCCCCTGGACACCACCCCACCCCCTGGACACCCCCACCCCTGGAAATCCCCCCACCCCTGGACACCTAGCCTCTCACCCACCCTGGACACCCCAACCCCCTAGATGGACCCCACCCCCGAGATGGCCCCCACCCCTCCTAGACACCACCCCACCACCTGGACCCCCACTGAACACCCCCACCCCCCGGACACCACCCCACCCCCTGGACACCACCATGGATAGCCCCCCACTACCCTGGACATCCCCCACCCCCCTAGACACCCCCATCCCCTCGGACACCCCCACCCCTTGGACACCCCTACCTCCCTTGGACAGCCACCCCAAACCCCTGAACAGCCCCAACCCCCTGAATTCTGAATTGAATTCTTTATGTATTTAATGAACTTATGAATTATGTGTTAATGGTGTATGAGTATACTTGTTTTATGTGTATTCTTTCTGTAATTACCTTATGAATTATGTGTTAAATTTTTATGGGTATAATTGTTGATATGGTAGTTTTTGTCCAGGTCTTATTTGGGTGTGCTACTGCAGAATTTTATGTTACAGTAGGCATGGCATTTATCAGTGCTAAATAAGACCTGATAAAGGATCCCATTATCAGCACTAAAGAAGTGCTAATAAACTATCCCTTTATCAGCACTTTTTTAGTGCTGATAAAGAATCCCTTTATCAACACCTTTTTAGCACTGATAAAGGCTCCCTTTATCAGTGTGTTTTTAGGGCTGATAAAGGCTCCCTTTATCAGTGCTGTTAAAGACCGTTTTGAGCACTAATAAAGCCTGTTTTTGTAGTATTGTTACTCCTAGTAATGTTTATAAACTTACTTGGTTACTGTATTTCAGTACATATATGTGAAAAGAATATTGTATTTTAATACCCAAGAAGTATGTGAGAAAACAATACTTTTATTTGATGAATATAAACTGAACGAGAAGCGAGTACTTGCTTCTTGTATTTTAGTTTTTAAACTTCCATGAATGAATGAATAGTGATGTAAATAACCTCCTGTTAAATAACCAACCACTTTTCTTTGAAGGACATAACGAAGGTTCCTTTGGCGTAACTTGTATTAGTCCTTTCCGCCTTGTCTTTCAATGTATTCTCCATAAGAACAAAAGATGATACTTTATTTAATATTCTTATTACTTGGTGAATGTTACCTTAAAGGTAATTAAGCGCTTACTCTATAGAATTCATTTTTATCCTTATGAAACTAGAGTAATTAGGAGTAAAAGGTATAAGAATGAGATGACATGAAAGATTGTGAACTGTATTTCATTTTACACAAATCAAGTGCAATCATCACATTCAAATCTTGCTTCACTTTCTCCTCATAAATTTCTTGGAGATGAGACTACATGTAACATCATCCATGTCATGATGTAGAGACCACAACTAACATCAGACGTTGATGATAGAATTATGACAGAACCATCATATGATTGATTCATGAGTCTCCTGTAAGAAGTTTTACACCCTCACTTCTTGAGGTGTCTTAATAGGTTGGGACACAAGCATCTTGAATTTCCATTATGGTAGTAATGTGTGGAAGTGCCTATAATACACTTGGAATTTCTTTATTGTTTGGACATTAACTTAGTCCAATATTTATCATAGTTTTATTGTGGTATTCCCTTCCATTCCCTACAAATGAACTTTAGTAGATGATTACTTTTATGCTGATTACCGAATGTGACATTAGTGATTAATTTAATCATTTAAATGTCTCCCAATTTTTTTTTCTAATACTAGGAACCCAATTGTATTAGAATCGGAATACTCTTGAGTATTCTAGTGGAAAGGATCCATGAACCTCCCTCATAGTCTACAAGCTATGGATACGACACTACTCGGAGGGTCCAAGGTAGGATTTTGGCTGGCCAACCGCATTAACTCGTGGTTCCTTGATCTGTTGATTGAAGTCCCAGCTTCAAAAATCATTTACTGATTTACTCAACGCTTGCCTCTAAAATTAAAACAAGATAGATATAACTATTTCTTTGCTGCAATTTTAGTTAAGTCGACCCACCACTCCAATAAGAAATCCCATGTAGTAAGAGGCACCCTCAGCTATGGCATGACAGGCACCTTGAATACCTGGTTTTGTTCAAACTTGAATGATGGAAGGCTGTTTGTGACTTAATATTTTCATTGAGAGTTTTATTGGTTTTCTCTCGACAAATGTAATCTATTTCTATTAAACTTGTTCATCTATGTTGTCGCACTCACAACTGAACTTTAATATAAAAACATACACCGCTTCTTTATGCATTTTATTATCTATTATTTTATATATTTTCCTGCTATTCTAAAATGCATAAAATAATAAATAAATTCATAAAGGTAAACTACTACCCGATTGGTATTGAGCATCTAAATGACCTAAGGGCATCATACCTGAGTCTAATGCTTGACTCTTGATACAGCTTGCCCTGCCATGTATGTCCTCTGGTCTTTTGGAGTATCACCACGTCTTGGTGGGGTTAATTTCATGTCTTGGAGTACCACCTCATCTTGGTAGAATCCACGTGTCATCTTGCACCGGCGTGCACTGCCTCATCTTGGCGGGATCTACGTTGATTTCCATCTTCGTCCGAAGTACAATAATACTCACGTGCAGGCGAGGGGAACTAGTGGGATAATTATACATCGGGTAAAAATTGGGCGTGCAGGCCCTTATAAATTTTAACCGAAAATAAAAATGATGTGCATACTATCTATTTAATTAATTACGATCATCACATGCAATTAAAATAATTAATTAAATAAAAGGCAACATACACGAGTCGATGCTCATGACCAGTAAGCAGGTAAAATAAAGCGCGATAAAATTAAAATGCATTAATTAAGTATGAGGGTTATCTAAATTAAATTAAATGAATTTAATAATTCAAATAATTTAATTATTTATCATTCCGCTGATTAAATTAATTTTTATGTCAAAATTAAATTAGATAATTAACTTAATTTAATTGCAAAATTAAATTAATCTATATGCTCGGGTATTAAAACAATTAACCAAAATTAATTTTAATTAATTTAATTTAGATACTAAAATTAAATTAATTAAATTAATTTATTTTGATTAATTTAAGTGATCGGTCTCCGAAATGTTATTGCTTGGCCTGTGCGGGTCGGGCCAAACCCGCATAGGACCTTAGCAGGCCGTGCAAGGGCCAAACTGGGCCAGACCGATCCACCCAAACCCATTCCGGGTTGGGCAGGTCTTCCCAGACTATTTCGGGGCCAAAATTAATCTGTGAAAAAAAACTTGCAGACAAAAAATAATACCTCCCGGGTCTTGACCGAGGGCGACGACTGGTTGGTGTGGTAGCGGCCACCGCTGTCCAGTGAAAGGGAGGCTGGAGGCACGCCTGCTATACCAGAGAGCTGCTGGTCAGCCAGGATCCGACCTAGTCAGGGCGTCCGGGTAGCCTATGCGTGGCTACTATGGGACGACAGTGAAGCCAAAGCCAGCCACATACTGGCTGACCTGGAGGGTAGCCGCCGATGCAGTCTGGCGGCTAGTCCGGATGAGACCAGGACTAGTACAGTGCCAAATAGGTGCGTTGCGGCTGCTGGCGTCTTGAGCTAGGAAGTGGGTTCCATCCTGGGCAGGGGCAATGACAGACTCTGTATGCAGGGCGTAGTAGGAGCAGGCCGGCGGTATGGCGCTGGGTAGAGCGGGAGGCAGAAGGTCCCGCGACAGCAGCTGGGTGTGTCGGTGCTACGGGTTGCAGCTGGAGAAGACAGGGAGGAGGCTAATGGCGGCCAGAGCAGGCCGAAGCTAGTAGGGATCCTCTAAAACCTTCTATTGAGGTGGAGCTAGCTCGAAGGTGGACCGTGGGGAGCCCGGGATGCGGTGGTGTGACCGGGTGTGCTGAAAGCAACCAACTGGGTAGGAAGAGTCTGATGGAAGCCCCACTGCGTTGTGTTGAGGAGGCCTGGAGGGCTAGGGCTGCGTCCTATCACTACGGAAGTCCGACATTGGCCAACCGCGGGTCCCTAGGTGGGAGCAGGGTCGACTTCCGGGAAGAAGCAGATCGGGCTGACGGTGTGCGGCCAGGTAGCAGACACTCCAGGAGGTCTGTTCGCCGAGGAGACCAACAACGCGAGGTGCCACCGAGAGGCCTGGAACTGGCTAGGGGTGCAGAGGCAGTTGGCGGCTACTGAACAATCCTCTTTGTGCGGCGCGATGGGAGTCAGACACCGTGATCGGGCTGGTGGACCTCTGATAGAGGGCCGGACTAGGCAGTGGAGGCGGTCAGCGCGCGACCTGCAGCATGGAGGCATCCCAAAGGCAGATCGGAGGAGGCTGGTGCTACGCGGCGGGCTCCTGCGTTTCGGTGACTACCCTGGCGAAGGGCGATGAGGGAGGCTGGGTCCTGCTATGCGCGGTGCTCTGGCGGTCTCACCAGATCGGAAGGCAGGCGCGGGGAGGGCTGGCTGGCTGCTGCGGAGGTGGAGGGGTGAAGAGGTAGCCTGCTGGGTGAGGGGATGGTGGCTGGGGCGTAGCGCTGCAGCTGCTGCTGGGTGAGGGGACCCTGGTGCGGCGTCCCCAGGAGGAAGACGATCCGACCAACCTTTTTTTTTTAATTTTTGCTGTTTTCCATGCGCCGACCAACCTCTCCACTTGCTTTCTTTTAAAAAAATAAAGACTTCTTTTGAAGTCTTATTCCACTACCACTTATTTTTAAAGTCAAGGTCTCCCCCTTTTATTTTTTTTCCACAAAAAAATTTCTAAAGGCTATTTAGCCTTTAAATTTAATAATAATAGAGTTATTATAATAAAATAATAATTTATTATTATTACACTATTATAATAATAAAATAATAATAATAATAATAATAATAAAATTATTATGCAAATCATAAAAATAAAAATAAAATTTTAACATAATTTTATTTTTCTACGATGAACTAAATAAATTCAAATGAAACTTGATTAATTCTTCAGGATGAAAAATTTAATACCTGAGATCAAACCACATATTCGATCCAATTTGAAAAATTAAACTGACCATAACTTGGTCATTCGACATCAGATTGATGCGTGGTTTGAACCACTAGGACCGTCTTTGAACCCTACACTTAATAATAATGAAAATTTAATTTTCTAGGATTAGAAAGTTTATGCGATTGATCTAATACCACTATTAGATTTCGGGGCCCACAGCGGAAGCTGGTGGGCCAGGGATTTTAAAATTTTCGTTGGCGGGACAACCGAACTTGTCATCGCCGATGATCCAAGCCCCAGAAAGGTCCGAGGATCTCATGTAAATCATAAGGATCACAAAACTAAAATGAAAATGTACCCGTTTCAAATCCGAAGTCGCGGTCGACTGTAACTAGTCGATGGCGACTATCGCTTGAAGGATTCAAAGAAGGATCCCTCTAGATCGTCCAAAAACGCTCCAAAAAATCCACTAGAACGTCGATCGTCGAACTTTGGGTGCTAGTGCGGTGATTCGACGATTCTTTCAATGTACCAACGATCACCACATCGATAAGCCTTCGATGCTTGAGGAAGAACTTGATCCGAACTCCTGGATCAATAAGTTCTCTCTCTATGAAGCGGGAGGAGAGATAGGCTCGCAATTTTCATCCCATGAATGAATTAATAGTGATTAGAACAACATAAGAGAGATCCTCCTCCTATATTTAAAGTAGAGTTGAGAAATACCTAGTTGGGTTCCCCAGACCCCGTTTATTTCAACGTCCACTAAAAAAATAATTTTGATGAACTAAATTGCACCAATATTATTTATTATTTTATCACATACTTATAATATATATAAAATATATTACGTGATAAAACATAGTCATTTAACTCAACTCTCTATCCCTCTTAATATTAAACGAACCTTGAATATTAAAATAATATTCGTTCGATTAATATTTTCTCGTATTTACTGAACTCGTAAATACATTAAATAAATTCAATCCCAAATGTTCATAACTTGAATATTAATGAATTTATTTAATTATTTTGGTGATAAAAAACTTGGAAAATACTCGAACCCCGTGGCAGAGCCCACTATGTCCATATACATATTCAACTGAATAGGGCGGATTCTTGAATACTCTATTGTGTGCGACCCTCTAGGACCTTATCTTGATAGCAGAGAAATAAAATCCAAAGACCAAAAGTGGAGTCTAGAAACCCATCATGGAACCAAAAGAGATAAGTACAGTCATAACAACGACTACCATCCTATGAACACTGACTATGTACTATAATCTCTTTGTCATTAAATATCTCATAAAGCAGGATGCACACTTGTGTCATCGTCCTTTCTTTTATTTATTATTTGTTGATCTTCCCAGATGTATTTACCTTTGTACTGCTTTGGCCAAATACTTATGAAGGCATCACCATCCTGATCAACCAGGCCTGATATATACTATTTCATGAACTTGGAAGCGAAAAATCCTTTCTTGACCATTCAACCAATGTCATACCACAAACGATGCACCCAACACAAGCTACCTCACCACAATTTCAATACCATGGTTTTCGTCTTGCATCAAAATATGTAATAAAATGGTACACATTGGTAATGGTCTCAATTCAGGAGACCAATACACATGTATGTAGATAGGAACAACCAATGACACCCAAAACATGTGGTTTTCCTATTGGCGAGTCTGTCCTTATGATCTCACTACTAGAGAACACCAAGTGAAAACTTCATGAGAAGAAGTCTTAATGCTTATGATCCCCCAGCACCTGATAGTCAAAAATGTACCATGTCCAATCAGTAAGATGTATCTAGACTATAGAACATATATTTAAGATTAATGTCATGGTATCTCGAGGTTCTCATTATAGCCTAGGATCTGCTATAACCACTTGACATGACAATTAACCTTTGGAAATTACCATTATAATAGTGGATGCAGAAAAGTATACACTATAATGGTAAGAGACATCATGTATAACTAACTGTACACATGATATAGTAATAAAAAGTACTTCATAGTTGGGTCTAGCTCACCCACTATTTAAACATATTTAATATTTATGATAATTTAATAAGTTTTCAATTAATATTATTTCTTATTCTATAGAATAATATTTATTACAATTGTTAATTATAATATTTAAATGAGATCAAAGGAAACACTTTGTGTGTGAACCTCTATGCCTCTTACTCGGTGGCATTAGGTGGGATTTCCTAAAGTATAATATTACTATCTAACAACGGTTCAAGGAACCCAAAGAGGAAGAGGCTATGTTGCAAATACAACAACCACATATGAATGCTCACTATATAATATAATCTCTTTATCATGGTATCTCATCAAGAAGGTTTCATACCCATGTCATCAACCTATATATTTGATGTGTATTTCTTTGAATATCTAAAATAATCTCATTATTACACTAGGGCTATTAAATTTAATGTGACAATTATATTTCAATCAAAGGTTTGAGATATCAACCTCTATAAATATGGAATGGGAAAATCCTTCAATGACTTATTCATTAATAACATATCATTCATGATTCTCCCAACATACCCAACTCACTATGATCATATGTCATCATGGTTTATGGAAATACATCGAAGTGTGAAAGTCATGAAATGTATTGAAGTTTAAGGGTCATTAAACATACTCAAAGATAGGAATATCTAATGACACATAAACACGTGGATTACATACAGACATGATTTTTTTCATAATCTCTCATTTTAGAAATTACCAAGTGTGAACTTCATGAGATGAAGTCTCATATTCTTATGAGTACTCTCAACTAATAGTAAATATACTATATGTTCTATCGTAGAATTTTATCTGAATATAGAACAATATTTGAGAACATTATCATGTCATTTAAAGGTTCTCATCATAATAGAGAACTATTATAACCTTTTCAATGTGATAGATATTCTAGGACATTATCACATTAATGTTATGCAAAATAATAATCAACATGTGATAAGGTTTTTATTAATATTCAAATCCATGAATATACAATAAATCTAAATTACAAAGTTATTGGTTCTTAGGAACCAACTCCAATAAATGTAAAGAATTATTTTCCCTAGATTAGATAGGAAATATCATTTTGATTGGAGAAATGGAAGCAAAGGGTAAACTTTATAGAACATAGCCGAGAAAGATAGTTCAAAAATCATTAAAAATAAATTTAATTGACGAAAAAATAATATATTTTCTCTCAAATTCCATTAAGTCTATTTAACTTCTAGTATAATAAACATAATCCTCTTAATAAAAATTTTCAAAACCTTATTCATATCTATTACCTTATATAATCTTCAATTATAATAATTTATTATCTCTGTTCTTTGATACCAAGTTCATAATTCCAATATTATCTAAGTTAATGGAATAAATTCATTACAATGATTTATAAATTTCTAATTTAATGTTATGATAATTTTACTCATGATTCATGAAGATGGAATCAGTGATGATCTTGTTTCAAAATTTTTTGATGAACAAAAGTTGGTGTATTAATAATGAGTTAATTATTAATATAACAATTCCTAAACCTTAATCATTTAATAAAAATCATTTTAAGTCAATAAATATATTCTTATAAATTTTCAAGTAGGGTGGTGATGAAAAATGAAATATGACTCTCTATAGAGGTGGTAGTCTACTTGTACATATGGATACAGATTTCATTTTCCATAGATAGGAAAGAAGGTAGGAATTAATTTATATTTTTAGAATCTTAGTCAGGTTATAAATATAATATTTATTGATTAAATACCCCTTTTTAACTAGTCATTTAAGGAGGTAATGAAAAATAAAACACTTCACTCATGGAGGTGGAAGTTTTCATGTAACATGAACAACGTTTTAGTTTTTGTATGGAAAGGGGAAAGATAGATAATGGTTCTTCCATAAATATAACAACATTTTAATATAATAAAATTTTTGATTTAATTACATTATAATGGGTAAAATAGATTTAGTATGAGTTAAAATAAGAAAAAAATGAAAGAATGATTATAGAGGAGAAAATACTTATGTAGAAGAGTTTGATTTCTTCTTAGAAACTATCTTGATTAAGAAGGTATTTGGGTAATATATGTAGATCAGAAGATCAAGAACATGGGAGAGACTTGTTAGGAAAGTAAATGAGTTATATTAAGGGATAATTATATTTTTTTGGTGTATCATTAAATGAGTGGTGGTAGGATCCTTTTATAAGTGAAGGAAATTATATTTTTGTAAATATAATTTATTAATATAAAAAAGAAATCATTTCAAAAATTAAAATTGGATATAAAGTAGAAAATTATAGACGTTAGGATAGGTTAAGGTCAAAAAATCTCTCAATAACTCATTTAGAGACATATTTCTAACATTTTATGGTCTTTTAAACCTTAGGTTTAACCCTTTTGTCATTTTGAATTTTATCATAGTAACTAAGTTTTACCTAAGTAATTTCTTTTTATGACTAAAAATAAAATGGAACCTATTATAAAATTTGAAAATTTTGATTCCAAATATGTAATCTATTTTATTATAAGCAATTTATAAAGGTGATAAAAAATAATTCTAAAATAATAAATGTATAATTCATTAAAAACATTTAAAAAATATATATATTTCTAAGCATAGAAATGAGTTTAGGATAAGGTTACAATTTTTGGTGATTTTAATGAAATTAGTTTATTTATTATTAAAAAAATAAGAGTTAGGTGGATTTAAAATCAAGTTAAAAATTTATTCCTCCTTGTGAATACTTAATCAAAATAAAATATTTAAAAATTGTTTTTATTATTAGAGTAAAATATTACCTAAGTTCCAAAAATGTTAAACATGAGTTATATATATCTAACATAGTATATTTAAATGGATCATTTCACTACTTAGATAATTTTTTAGTCGATATAATTTTTACAGGGTTTTTAGTCACACTTGCATCATGATAAATGTAAAAAATACTACAATATTGTTGAAAATTATATTTTTCACTATTTTCTTAAAAATAAACAATTTTAGAGAAATCCCAAACATTCATCTCAATCTAATATCTTTATGATTAATCAAAAAATTAATTTAATTTTTTTGAATTCAAATTCTAAAATATATGAATTAAACTTTAAATGGAAATGTAAATATAATGAAAATCATTTTTATAAAAAATTTACTTTTTTAAATATTAACTGTTCTTGTTCTTATTTCCTATCAATTACTAATTTAAATTAGTGTTGGTTTATTATTCATATCAATAATTTATTTATCCTTATTTTACCATAATATATTTATTTTTCAAAAATTATGTGTATAAAAAACTAATTTTAGAAAAAATACATTTTAAAGAATAAAATGATCTTATTTATTATTTAGACACACTAATTGAATTTTATAAATGCATTAATATTTAAAATGATCTCAATTTATTTATAGATATATTTAAAGATGTGATTACCTATATTTACATCCACCAATTCAACAACTATGTTATAATGGTCAATTTTCATAATTTTATTTTAAATTATCATAGTTTTATTTTAGTTTGGTGTTGAATTATTCAACAAAATAATTATTTAAAGGGAATATTATTGCTAAAATTTAAAAGCATTAAATTTTAGGTAGTATTTTATCATTCTAATGTTGACTAAATTCATAATCCTATTTATAAATTAGATATCATGTAATAAAATGGATTTGTATTCCTTGATTATAATTCTATAATTAACCCTGATAATTTTTATACATATTAATAATAAAATAATACATGTGTGTAGTATTCCAATTCCATTTAAACACACAAACCCAAAACATTTTATCCTTTGAATCAAAGAAAAAGAACAATAAAAAAATCAAGGAAAAAATCAATAACTAAAATAAAGAGACATCCAAAAGGTCATAATTGGAGAACATTGATCAAAATAGCCTTCCAACACATAATCTAAAAAAATAATAAAATTTTTTGTCTTCAACTATCACATTGGGTTTCAATGGTATAGAAAGGGGGTTGACATCAGGGAGTCTCATAATGGGAAATGAGGCTCATTGGGAGGGCAATGTTGGGACATCAGAGGTATGATCGAGAGACTTAAGTGAGCTAAGGGCAATGGGACACAGAATATTAGGAAACAAGCATTTTATTAGTGGAGGTTTTTAAATAAACAGTATTATGTTTTCATAGGGATCCGCATAATCCCTTATCTACACCTCACTTCTGTGTTTCATGGTGACATGCATCAGATGTTAGGAGCGACTGTCACTGTCCTCTCCCTGGATTGGGTTATCTTCACCAGTGATCTGGTGTCAACCATTCCTGTTCAGTTCGAAGCAAATCATTAGCTAGTATTCACTACACCTTGTTTCGGTAAGCACCCCTTTTCCACTTTGGTGCCCAACATCATGTTTTGATGAAGTTACCTTATATATAAAGAAGTTCAGTCCCATATTTATGGATCAATCTTAGGCAGCGATGTGAGGAGTTCATTTTCTTGTCGCATGAGGGTATTCCCAACATTTTCCAGGATCTAGGGGTTGGAGAAGATAGGTTTTTAAATAAACATATCTAGGGTTTTGTTAGGGATTCTCTTTATCCCAGAACCATGCCTCACTCCCTTGTTTTGTGGTGAAATCATCATAAGAGGGTGTGTCAAATAACATGTGAAGTTTTTGGTTCATGACATCTTTATCAGTGGTGTGGTGTCAACCATTCCTGTTCGGTTTGAAGAATATTGTTAGCCGGTGTGCATTGTGCCCTGTTGTAGTGGGCGTCAATTTTCCACTTTGGCACATGATGTCATGTTTTGATTTGGGTTCCCTATATCTGCAGGCATGCATTCCCAACTCTATAAATTTGTCTTCGGTAGCGATGAGAGGAGTTTATGTTCTAGTCACATGAGGGTGTGCTAAGAATTTATAGGACCTAGGGGTTAGAGAAGATAGGTTTTTAGATAAATGCTTCCAGGGTTTCAATAGGGCTTCCCATTGTTCCTTGCCAATGAGTCACTTTTGTGTTTCATTGTGACATCATATCAGGAGGGTTTTGGGAAAGATGGAAAAGTGAAGAATGTGAAAACCATAGAAAAGTGAATGAATAGCAAAAATAAAATCTTTCCCTTCAAACAAAGATGGATGCACAACGACCCAAAAATAAATGTGTAGAAAATAAAAGTTGACACCAGAAGTTTGTTCGTGAAAAACCCAAAAGGGAAAAACCATGGGACCTAGTCTAGAAAGAGGTATACAATAATAATCAAAATTAAAAAGTAGAGACTCACAAAGATGAAAGGGATATAAAAAATAATACTTTGATAAAATAGTGTATCAAAGGCAAAGAGCACATTCATTATAAAGGCATCCTTAAAAGAAGAATGAAACCTGATAAAGAAACCCAAATAGATATGACCGTGAAAGTAGGAGATCACTGTCCGAACAAAAGGTGCATATGAAAAGCACCAAGATCAGATCAAAAACTGCCACAAATGAAAGATGATCAGATCAAAGTATTTCCACCAGTTATAGATCTAAAATCCGCTCCTTTAAATTTCAAATGCATAGCCCCCAAAAATGAAGAGATAAGAGCTGCACGTCTCATATATATAGGAGAGTTGCCACAAGATATCTCATGTATATCCCAAAAGATATTTCATATCTCATTAAAGATATAAAATATATCTCTACAAAGATATCAAATATATCTTATCAAATATATCAAAATATCTTTTCAAATATATCAGATATATCTCATCAAAGATATCAAATATATCTCATCAAAGATATCAAATATATCTCGGGGCTAGATGAGGAGGTGCCCCAAAAAACTCCCCCTCTGACTCAACTGGGAATCATTGAATACCCTACAATCAGTCAGTAATTCTAAAATTTAACTTTGGGTAAACTCATGGTTAACATGTCTGAACCATTGTCATCAGTGTGGATCTTCTCAAGCTCTAACTTTCTCGAATCAAGTACATCATGAATCCAATGATACCGAACATCGATATGTTTCGACCTTCCATGAAAAGTAGAATTATTTCCCAAACAATAGCAATATGACTATAAAAAAATAAAACATACCTATCCAGATTAAAATTGAATGCTAAAATAAAAGTTTTCATCCACAACAATTCTTTTAAATCCTCTTTAGCTATTATAAACTCAGAATCTATGGTAGATAAATCAACACATCTCTTCAATCTAGACTTCCTAGATACAGCTCCCCCTGCAAAAGTGATCAAATAGCCTGAAGTATATTTACTTAAATCGATATCTCCTATCAAACCTGAATCAGTAAAACAAAAAACCATAGTTTTCCCACTTCCAAAACACAATATCATATCATAATTACCACAAAGATAACACAATAGACACTTTACTTCTCTACAATGATCTCTACCTGGATTAGATAGAAAACAAATGACCACACCAACTACATGATCTATATCAGGTCTAGTACACACCATCACATACATCAAATAGCCAATGATAGATGAATAAGGTATGTGATGCATCTTTTCTCTCTCTTCTTCAGTAGAATGTGTCTGACTAGTACTGAGCTTAAAATGTAAAGAAAGAGGAGTACTACTACTTTCACTCTATCCATAGAAAATCTCTGAAGAACCTTCTCAATGTATCTCTCCTAAGATAACCACAATTTCTTGGCCTTCCTATCATGAGATATCATCATGCTAATAATCTATCGTGCTGACCCCAAGTATTTCATCACAAAAGAATAAAAAAGACCCTTCTTCAATCTTTCAATTCTAGAAGTATCATGGCCAACAATGAGAATATCATACACATAAAGAAATAGTATAATAAAATCATCATCAGTAAATATTTGAAAAAAAAAGACAATGCTTAGAAGTTTTCTTCCTAAAACCCTGATAAGAAATGATAGATTCAAACTTCTTATAACACTTCCTTAGATCTTGATTTAAACCATACAAACTCTTCTTTAACCTTCAAACATGATTTTATTTACCTATTTCAACAAAACCCTATGGTTGATCCATATAAATCTCCTCCTCTAAATATCCATGGAGGAAATCCATCTTCACATCCATCTACTCAATCTATAGATCCAAACTAGAATCCAAACTAAGAACAACCTGAATGGAAGACATTTTGACAATAGGTGAAAAAATATCATCAAAATCAATACCTTTCTTCTGACGGAAGCCTTTAACAACTAAACTTTACTTGTATTGTGGAACAAAACATGATTCTTTATTTTTAATCTAATAAATCCACCGATTTTTCAAATCTCTCTTACTTATTGGTAACTTCACCAGCTCAAAAGTATGGTTGTCATGCAATGATGCCATTTCATTATCCATTACCACAACCCATCTGTCTTTCTATTCACTTTCCATTGCCTCATCAAAAGATTCTGGTTCTCCCCCTTCAGTGAGGATCACATACTCATCAGGTGAATACTAAGTAAAAATGGTACAATGATAAGATGACCTCCGGAGTGTAACCATAGGTTCATTAATAACCCCTAGAATCGGATCATTAGAAACAAAAGGTGCATCAGAAACATCAACTCCAACTTCTTCACCATGACCATCATTATGTACATCAATGTGATCATAAAATTTAACAATATGAGGTAAATGTGAATCAAAACCTAGATCAAGACTAAAAAACCATCAGAAGTTGGAGAAGTAGATTTTTCTCCCTTATCAATGTTTGCAATAGTCTAATCATCCTTAAAAACTACATCATGGCTTCTGACAAGTTTCTTAAAAACAGGATCATAGAACCTATACCCAAACTCATCGTGTCCATATCCAATAAAAATAAATTGGTGTGTCTTACCATCCAGCTTGGATCTCTTATATTTAGGCACATGAACAAAAGCCTTGCAACTAAAAACATGCAAGTGAGCTTAATTGATCTCTTGTCCATACCAAAACTTGTCAGGAGTGTCTGTCTGTAAAGAAACCGCATGTGATAAATTGATAATATAAGCAGCAATATGTAAATAATCACCCCAAAAATGTCTATGTGACTTTTCTTCTGGAAGAAAACAATGAACTCTTTCCAGCAAAGTCTTGTTCATCTACTCAGGTACACCATTCAGCTAAGGTGTCTTGGGAGGTGTCTTCTGATGCCGAATACCTTCCTTCTTGTAATACTGATCAAACAGACCAGAATAATCTCCCCCATTTTCATTGTGAATACATTTCAATTTCTTGCATAATTTCCTCTCACTAGAAACATGAAATTTATTAAAAACACTAAGCACCTGAATTTTGACATTCAAAACATAAACCTAGAGTTTGCATGAGCAGTCATCAATAAATGTCACAAAATAAATACCTCCTCTAAAGGTCTTATATTTTAGATGACCACAAATGTTAGAATGTACTAATTCAAGTACCTGTGACTTCTTGTGCGAAGGATGACTACTGAAACTCACTCTACTCTGTTTTCCAGCCATGTAATGAATGCATGCCACTACAAGAAAATCACCTCATAGTGGTAGTTTAAACTACTGCCTTATGATTCTATGATGGTTTTATAAAACTGCTGCTAAATTGGGTGTCAACATACAATATGCGTAAAGTTCTTCAATTTCGTGGAGATTTTTGGTAACCGTTGTAGTAAATACATTTTGTGGCAGTTATTGTGGTTTTCATGGCGGGTTTTTAGGAAAATATGAAATCTTTTTTGGTAGCAGTTTAAACCACTGCTAAAAATCATTTCATTTTTTCCAGTCAAATCGCCTAAAAAACCGATCAAACCACCACAAAATGGTAATGAAAAATGAGAAATGTTTAGCGGCGGTTAAAACTGCCACTAAAAAAAACAATTTTTTTCACAATAACCTCCACGAAATCAAAATAACCACCAATAAAATTATACCGTTCCTATATGTAGCGGTGGTTGTAACCGCCGCTGATAGTACAATACCAAATTATAGTGGCGGGTTGAACCGCTGTGAAATAAGTTCCATTTACAAAGAGGTGGTTTAAACCACTGCTAAAGTTAGATTTAAAATAAAAAATTACTACAGATTATACAGCCCTTGTACCAGTACCCTGAAAATGTGTAAACATGTAATCTAGAAAATTTTAAACTTCCAAACATTCATTCCTTCAAACTGGAAACCATTCAACTAAAAAACATTAAAACTAACGATTTATTAAAAAACAAAACTAAAGCCTATAAGTATAAAAACATAGAATCCTCATACCTATATATATGAATCCTATAACTTCAGAGATCATTAAACATGATATATCTATGCTTAAAATCCTACAATATTACAAACTTCCTTATTGAAAACAAAAAATGTGAAAACATCCAACCATTAGCCTAAAAATAAAAACATATGAAATTATTAAATTTCAAAGCCTACAACCTGAAAACTTGAAACATAATAAATATGAAATCTATAAATTTTAAAATATTAAAACTAGATAAGCTATTTCTAGAAATTTGATAAACTACAATTAATGTGAACATATGACTTTAAAATATGTAAAAAACATCTTATAAACATGAAAACATGAAAAGTGAAAAACTGAACACTGGAAATGTACAAAAATTGAAACATATAACATGAAATCCAATAAAACATTATCTTTAAAAACAAAAAATGTATAAACTGTTAAATAAAAACAAAAAAGATAAAAATATGTAACTAGAAACCTACAAACCTAAAAACCTAAAAAAAATTAAACCTAATACTTACTAAATTGGAAACCTAGAAACTAGAAACTTCTAATGAGAAACATTGAATCCATTAAACCCATAGCTTTAAAACCTCTATACTATCAATCTATATGCCTATTAAACTAAAAAACTTTAAACATCTAATTTTTAAACTAAAAAACCCCATAAACTACATAAGTATAAACATACATTGTCGTATCTTATCAAGAAGAGGCTAGTCCACATCCCTTCTCCATGGTGCAACTATTCCTAAAAAGGTATAACCACTAAAATCTCAACCATTATCTACTATGTTGAATCCATTATCTCTATGATAAACCTATGATGATTTTAGAAATCACATAAAAAATCTTCTCATGATCCTCTACACCATAGATATAACAACCTAGAAATTTTTACACATATTATTATATGATTCATAAATATAAATATCCATTAATACAACATAAGGATTGTAAATTCCTAGTGTCTTTGGAAGACTGAGTTAATAATACATAAAAATAAACAAAAGAAATCAAGAAAATGTTAGGTCATGAAAATGTTTGGTGACTACTATGGCCACACATGATACATATACAAATACTGTTACCGACACCCTCTCCACTAATCACTGTTCGATGATGAACATAGCTCATCACCCTCTCCACCTCCACTTCTACTTCCTGCTACTGGAAATTGTAAGAACATTATATTGAAAATAAAATGCTATTGTATGATTATATTTAAACTTAAAACCAATAAATATTTTCAAACTAAATGATTTTGATTTTTCTTGATTTACCTTCTCACCACCAGTCGATGCAATACCACCGGGGATAGATCCGGTCATCTTTTGATATAAATCATTCAATGCTTTTTGAAAAGAGGATATCTGAGTCCGCTATTCTTGAACTGTGTTTTGTAGAGAAAAAATATCTCTCTGTGCATCTCGGGGTATGAACTAACTACAGACAGAAGTAGATATAGCTGCAGTCCCCAATGACCTTCCAAATACCTCAGATGGTATGGGTCCCAAACCTATCCTAGGAACTCGACCAGGATACTCCTTCCCAAGGACTTTACTAACTGAGTCATCTTAGGAGACTAATTAGGACTACACGGGATTGACATCCCATAGTTCTTTAATTTTTACCTATAAATAAAATATCAGTCATATTAGAAACAATATATATTAACATAGTGACAACTCATAATAAGTTATTATAACAAAAAATGAGTTCATACCCCAACATCTTTGGGAGGCTCGTTAACAAAACTTCCATCAAATTTTTTGTGAACATATAACCACACTTTTATTCAGGATACCTGGTGCCCTAAATTCTGCGACTTCATTAAAAAATAAAAAACAATAATTTAATATATTAAACAGATAATATTGACTTATAAATATTTAAACTAATGAAAATATTACAAGAGTTTATCATCTTATAGAAAAAACTCTTTGACCCTGCAGTGTGAGGGATGACTTGCTTAGCCCGACTTGATGCATTCTTCTTTGAAAGATCTTGAAATAAATAAAGAATAATTTAATAGTAATGTATTCAATGTCATCTCTTGTTCATATACATGTATAAATATAAAATGAGATTAATATAATAATATATATTTAAATACCATCTGCTTCTCATCACGATGTCTTTCAACAAAAACTTTCCACTTCTCTTTGGGTATCCAATCGGTTAGCTTGTCATACATCTGTTGGGTGGTCAATAAAGTATCATTGAAATCAATCCACAATCTCCATTTAAAGTCTTTCTATTTCTTGCCTAGATTTTTCAAGACCCACTTTCATGCTAGCACATCAGTAACCCTAAAGTGGAATAACATCTGTACACATAAATTCATTTTGAAAATATTATAATTTAATAACATAATGACATTCAATTACACGATAATGTATTAAAATTAGCTTTATTTGGGAATCAAAAAATTCATTTTTTTCAAGTTGAAGGCATATGCCTCCAATCATCATATGTTATAGGAAGAGAAACTGGCTCCACAGCTAGCTGGCCTAGAATTTTTCCAAGTAATCCTATGGCGTCATCTGTAGGGACCCCATATGAATCAAATGGGACAAATATATTCTCTCCGGTCAGATTCCATACATCTGAACATTTCATATTTTTCTTTATACTTTCATTTTTTCTATCTTTTATGAACAAACAGTTAGTATAAAATTAGTGCAATAAATTTATTCATATTAAAATTTTTACCTATAGTAGTCACCCTCTAGTATCTCCATAAATAACTAGAAGTGAAGACCTGCTCCCTCACTCATGAGGCTCTTAAAAGGGAAGGTGATGACTGAGAACCTAAAGAGAAACTATAGGATGGTGTGAGAGATAGTGCAGGGGGAGATGGTGCATGGGGCAAGCGGATGGTGTCTCAGATGCCATAGGGAGGGAGAAACATGGATTTTCATCTATCGGTGTAGTCACTGAAATAGTGCAATGCTTCCTCCTTGGCATTCCTATCATTTAATCAAATAAAATTAAGTTTAGAACATATATTTCAAAAAAATTATGTAGAAAAAAATTAAAAATGATAAAAGATGCATAGTACTAACAAACAAAATATATATAATAGTTGAAATAAATTTTGAAATTTTAATGATTTTTATAATATTTGAGTTAATAACACTTTTTTTATATTCCAGGCATGGAACACATAGACATTGATTTAGCCAATTCATGTCCTCCTACTTTAAGAAATTCAATTTCATACTCCTCTCAATTAATTAAATCCTTAAATTAAATTTAGTGGAAGAAAATTGGAGAAGGAGAAAATGGTTTTTTGTTTGAGGAAGAGGTAAATTTGTTCATGAGGAATGTTGATTTTCAATCCTGTGGAACATAGGATATTGTGTCATCAAATTTAAATGGAAAAGATGTGATGGCTTCATCAATGGATTTTGTTGAGATTCTTCATTTTCCCCATGAAGGGAAGTAAAATTTTAGTTATACATTGGTTTCTATATGTACAGTATGACCAAAATAGGTATTTAAATTCATGTTTAAAACCTATTACTTTGAGAAGAATCTAGTGAAGGATTTATATCCTGAGTGGAAGGTTCTGTGTAAGTTTGTTCAAACTATGATTTCCCAGAGAGATTGATAAATAGAGAAAGTATTGTTTTAGGATATGTATGTCTTATATATATTGATCAGTAATCTAAATCTGAACCTTACAAGATATATGATGTGGTTTATGCATCATTGTTGCAAAGGAAAATAAAAAATGAATGATTACCCCTATTATATGTTTATCGACATGGTTTTAAATAAAAAATAAGTGGATATAAATTAGAGAGATGTAGTAAAATTTCATAAGACTAATACAATATTTTTCATTCTATTGGATACTATTAGATAATACTGGGACACCAATTCAAACTCTTTGAATCATGTAGGCCAGGAAGGTGTGGATCAGGGGGTATCTATCTCAAACCTCACCACATAGGGATGTAGAACCTCCTGATATGGTGACTACTACGGAGGTTTACGAATCCGAAGTGGCTAGAGAAAAGACTTAGTTTTCATAGGTCAATCCTATAGTGAAATAGGTTGTTCAGAGTTAAGTGTCTGGAGTAATTGAATCCAATAAAGGATTTCATTATGTTGATATAGTTTTTGAGACAACTATTTTATTTTCTAAAGAAAGGCCAATTGATATGGTTCCTGGTGTTTCAGTTGTTGAAGGAAGACCTAGAGCTACATTTGATCATCACTCAGTGTTTCCAATTCTTCTTAGACCACCTGCTAGTGGAAATAGAGTATTTGATGTGGGTATGGAGACTATTGATCATTCTCATACACCCCATATGTCATCACCACCTCTAGTGCATAAGGATTCACCATCGGTGAGTAAAATATTAGATAGTTCTGAAATGCAACCCTTTTTATCTACCTTATTAACTGAATTTGATAATATCATAAGTGATTATAATAAATTGAAATAGGAGATGAGATCCTCAAAGGATGAGATCAAGGAACTCAAGGTGAATTATTTTTATATACTTTTTAAAATATTCGAAAACAATATTTGTATTTATAAGTAATCATTCATTGAAATTAACATCAATTTATTCAAGATACATTAAGGGATATATTTCATAACACTCCATATGGGAATATCATTCACTAAATCTAGTTTTTAGAATTGAAATTTGAGAATTCTATTTTATTCCAAATGAAAATAAATAGGGAAAATAAATTAGTTTGATGAATAATCAATAACCATAAATTATATAATAATTAAACCATTTTGAATCATTTATTTCATATAATAAATTAATAGTGTAGTTATTTTATAATTAATCATATGGATAATCCTGCCTAAAGTCATTAAACATAAAGACAATGGTATTTATTCTAGTCATGATGGAAATATAAACCATTAAACCACCATAATGTTACCTAAAATAATGAAACCTATAAAGAAATTAGATTAGAAAAAATTCCCTAGAAACTAAATCCATATTATAGGAATAAAATATTGAAATTGTGATAATGAAGCAGCTTGATGAAGGGAGGAAGAGGTATTTTTCAAATTTACTTAAGTGTTATCACCAAGGGTAAAAATAATCCATTAATGAAACCAAAATAAAAGGGTTGAAATGAAAGGGGATATTCCAAGGTGTCCTAGAATTGTTCAATAGGAATGAAGATACACAAATTGTTTTTTAAATTGAGCAAGGTAAAAGAGAAAAAATAAATAGTTTTAAATTTGAATCATGTACACTGTTTAGTCATATGGTTTTGGGAAAATGTATCCCACCATGCAATGTTATTAGTTGTAAGTTTTCACTAACATGGTTTGGAGACATAATTACTTCTAATAATGGAAAACCCATATTTATCCAATACAATAATATTTTACCCCACATAGGATTATGCCACATTTTAAATCCTCAATAAGTTTTAACCCTATACTAATAATGATCATTAAAACATTCTATATAAGAATAGTAAGTCAAATTGCTGATAACCACATGGATGTCATGTGACATAATAGTTTCCCAGTATTTTGAACATTCCAAACTCAAAATTATCTAATTTAATAAAAATAAATAATGAAATAAAATAATATGAATATATTACATTGGGGAATCATATTAAAGAACATGAATTCTTTCACATAATGTGTCGTGAGCTATAGATCATGTGTGGATAATATGGGTGGGTTATAAGATGAATTCCTTATGTTATGAAAATATTGGATCAATTGAACTAAATCAAGACTATATGAATGAATATGGTAATGTTATAAATTGGTTATATTCCTAAAATTATGTTACTATAGAGAATACCGACTCCAGTGAAGGATTCGAGGGGGCGAGGTGAGGCAAGGCACGACAAGGTGCGGCGAGGGCAGTGATGGGTGGCGATGGGGCTGGTAGGGCTTCGGGGAGTTGGGGTATTAGGGGAGGGGGAGAGTTTCATGGGTATGAAAATATGTAATGGTTTAGCGGTAGTTTTTTAGAAACCACCACTAAATAATTTTAAAAAAAAATTAGCGGCGGTTTAATAAACCACCGCTAAACTGTCAGTTTGGTGTAGTGTGTGTCCAATTTGAAACTCTTCAAATTTGGAAGAAGATTTCTCTTTTCAAAACAACCAAGACATTTCTCACTGATGTGAGTGAGGAACTTATTCCATAACTTGGATGAAACACTGAACTCAACAACACAAGCAGTATCATAAGAAATAGAAGCTCTAATCCAGTACAAACTTGAATACTTATTCCCTCGAAACACAATCAAAGATCCCTTAAAAATATTCCATTGGTAATCGCTAAAATTACTAATAAACCCATCATCATCAAGAATGCTGGTAGAAATAATATTCAAGCTATCCTCAGGCGCATGTAGAAAATTATTCCAAATCAGCTTAATTCCTATACTAGTCTCTAAAAAAACAGTGCCAATACCTACAACATTAGCATGACCATCATTTCCCATATTCAAAATCCCAAAATTACCTAGGATTTAATATGTAAAGAAATCCTATGATTTCACGTGAAAGTACGCACCACTATCAATAACCCAGTAAGAATTATCAGAAGCAATGTTAATAGAGTCATAAACAATAACAATATCACCCCCTGTAGTGGCTACAACACGATCATCTCCATCACCATTTTTTTCTTCTGATTTTCATTCATTCTATTATCTATTTTCAGCTGATAACAAAACTTCTTAACACGCCCCTTCTTATCATAATGATGACATTTAAAATATCTTTGCTTCAATCTAGATTTACTTCTACCTCTACTCTTACCTCGACTGCTCTATCCCTAGTCCTGGATTCTCGCCCTGTTCTCTGTGACTAAAATCTCTAAAGAATATTTCTCCTGATTACATCTCCTAACCTCTTTATTTAAAACAAAATAATTAACAAAACTAAATTTCACAATACCATTAGGAGTAGAACTAGTTAAAGTAACACATAAATTCTCCCAAGAATCAGGTAAAATGTTCAACAATAAAAGAGATAAAAGCTCATATTCAAAATTGATAACCATTACATAAAATTGATCAAAACATCCTTGATATTCACTTAAATAGTCAAAAAAATACATACCTTATTTGTACCTTAAATTCATCATTTTTTTGAGAAGAAACAATTTATTGTTTCCCGTCTTTGAAGCATAGGTCATCTCAAGCTTCTCCCATAATGTTTTGGAATGAGAGATGTTGACAATGTGTTTCATAAAATTTTCTTAGACCCATTGGAGAATTAATACACAAACCATCTCATGCTTGAACACCCATTATTAATTTTAAATCCTTTCTGGCTTTTGGGTACTAAATACTGGAAGATGCATTTTCTTGACAAAAAGAAGATCCTTCATTTATAGTCACCACATATGGTAATTGATACCATTCAATAAAATCATCTGACTATAATTGGTTTCCATAATAAATATGAAATATAAACCAAACCCTATGATACTAGATGTTGGGAAATACGACAAAGAAACAAACACACAAATAATAGAAAAGCGAACGCGTAGTGGAAATAAAATCTTTCCCTTAAAACAAAGATGGATGCGCAACAACCCAAAAATAAATGTGCAGAAAATAAAAGTTGACACCAAAAGTTTTTATGTGGAAAACCTAAAAAGGAAAAACCACGGGACCTAGTGCAGAAAGATGGATCCAATAATAATCAAAAGTACAAAGTATAGACTCCCAAAGATGAATGGGATATAAAAAATAATAATTTGATAAAACAGTGGATCAAAGGGGGAGAGCATATGAAGTCTGAAGGTAGCCTAAAAATAATAATGCAGCCTAATAAAGAAACCCAAATAAATATGACATTGAAAGAAGGAGATCGTTTTCCGAACAAAAGGTGCAGATGAAAAAGCACCGAGATTGGATAAAAAACCACCACAGATGAAAGATGATTAGATCAGAGTAGTTCCACTAGTTTCAGATCTGAAATCCACTCCTTGAAATAAAAACTACATATCCCCAAAAAATAAAGAGAGTAGAGTTTCATGTCTCATATATATAAGAGAGTCACCCCATGATATCTCATGTATCTCCTAAAAGATATCTCATATCTCATTAAAGATATCAAATATATCTTTTCAAAGATATAAAATATATCTTGTCAAAGATATCAAAATATCTTCTCAAAGATATCATATATATGCCATCAAAGATATCAAATATATCTCATCAAATATATCAAAAATATCTCAGGTCCAGATGAGGAGGCACCCCAGTAGAGGGTGCATCGGATGTTAGGAGAAGTTGTTGGATTGGTCCATCTTCACCAGTGATGTGGTGTTGAAAGTTTCTATTTAGTTCAAAGTAGATCGTTAGATGGTGTGTTATGAGCCCTATTTTGGTTGTCAACCATTTGTCTCTTTAGAACCCAACATCATATTTTAATTCAGGTTCCTTATATCTAAAGGTGTTCAATCCCAGCTCTACATATCTGTATCAGGTAGTGATGTAAGGAGTTTGTGTTCTTGTTATAAGAGGGTGTGATGAAAATTTCTGGGATCTAGGGGTTAGAGAATATGAGGTTTTAAATTAATTCCACAAGGGTTTTTAGGGCTTTCCATTGTCCCTTAACAATTCCTCACTTCTATGTTTCATAGTGACCTCATCATAAGAGGTTGCGTCGGACATCCAGAGTAGTTGTTGGCTTGTTCCATCTTCACCAGTGATGGAGTTTCAACCATTCCTATTCCGTTCGAATAAAATCATTAGCTTGTGTGGGTTTCCCCTTGTTCTTGTTAGCACCCCTTTCCAATTTTCCACCCAACGTCATGTTTTGATGAAGGTTCCTCATATCTGAAGGCATTCAGTCCCATATCTGTAGCTCTGTCTCAGGATGCGATGTGTGGATTTTGTTTTCTTGGCATATGAGGGTGTTCCCAGTCTTTCTAGGATATGGGGTTTAGAGAAGAAAAGTTTTTTAATAAATGGTTCTAGGGTTATTTTAGGGATTTCCTTTGTACCTTATTCACCCCTCACTTCTATGATTCATGTTATCATACTTGCAGGAGTGTGTGTCAGATGTCTTGAGCTATCTTTATTAGAAAATTGGTGTTGATGGTTCCTATTTGATTCGAACCATATATTTAATTGGTGCTCACTGAACCTTGTTCTAATTGGAACCCCTTTGACTCTATGGAGCTCAACTTTGTGTTTTGATGTAATTTCCTCATATATGATGGTGTTCAGTCCCAACTTTGATTATCTATCTCAAGAAGTTATGTGAGGAGTTCATGTTCTTGTCACATGAGATAATTTAAAACATTTACATGATATGGGGGTCATAATAGATGGATTTTTAAATAAAAACTACTATGGTTTCATTAAGGCTTCTAGTTGTCCATTATCCATACCTTAATTCTGTGTTTTATTGTTACATCACTGTAGGAGGGTGCATCGAAGTTAGGAGTAGTTTTTGGATTGCGTAATCTTCACCATTGATGTGGTGTCCACTGTTCCTTTTCAATTTTAAGTAGATCATTAGCTGGGGTGTGATGTGCCCTATTTCGATCAACATCCCTTTTCCTCTTTGGTTCCTGATGTGGTGTTTTGTTGCAGGTTCCTCATATCAAAAGATGTTTAGTACCAGCTCTAAAAATATGTCTCAGACATCAATTTGAGGAGTTCTTGTTCTTGTCTCATGAGGACATGCCCAAAATTAATAGGATATAGTGGTCAAAGAATATTTTTTAAAATAAAATATCTAGGGTTTCATCAGGGATTCTCATTGTCCCTTATATGTGCCTCACTTCTGTGTTTTGTGGGGACTTCATCACATGTGGGATCATCATATGTTAGGAGTGGTTTTAGGCTTGGGACATATTCACCAATGACATGAGGTCTACCATTACTATTTGGTTTGAAGAAGATAGTTATATATTTTTCTATGCACCCTATTTTGGTTAGCACCCCTTTGCCTCTTTAGTGTTCAAAATCATGTTTTGATGTAGGTTCCTCAAATATGAAGGTGTTTAGTCCCATATCTGTAGATATGCATCAAGAAGAAATTCGAGGAGTTTGTGTTATTTTCTCATGAGGGAATTCAAATTTTTTTGACTCTTTGTCTCCTAATATCTTGTTTTGATGTTCTTTCCACATATCAAAATTAATTCTTCCCCAAATCTACATATTTGTCTCAGGAAGCAATTTGAGGAGTTTGTGTTATTATCACATGAGAATGTACCCAACATTTCTAGGATCATTGGGTTAGAGTAGTTTGATGTCATAGACCATAGGGATTGGGGTGGGTTCTTAATTATACAACCCACAATATATATTATAAGCCCCTTCCCTAATGAGAATACCCTCCACCCATAGAATAAAATTCTATTGCATCTAGTTTTCAATTTTCCTCTTCTATAATTCATTTTAAAAATACACATTTCATATCAAAACCAAATGAAACCTCTTAATTGTTAAAAAAAACCACTAAATAAACTACATACACATTTGTGATCCTTATACTTCATGACATCATTGACTTGTGAACATTTTAATCAAATCACTATAAAGATGATGCATGCCTTTCATTTTTTCTTTGTTTTATTCATTGCCAAGATTTATGTAGCATGAATATTTTCATCTTATTGTTCTAATGGGGTTAGCCTTTTTGAACATAATTAAATAAAAAGTTATCATTTTAGTTTACCCCCATAAAGTTTTTTACCAGTTTAAAATTTTATTTATTTATTTATTGTAAAGAAAATGAACTAAAAAATTTAACAATACATAAATTTTTATTAAAAAATGGGTGCACACACAAATATATATTTCATCTGCAAATTCATAAGAATCTAGAAAATAATATAAGAATATAAGTTTACTTTGAGAGAACCAACCCACAGTGTATTAGTTTCATCTACATTTTTTTAAGTCACAACAATTCCATAGTTTTCTATGTATTTATTATAAATTAATGCATTATTTTTTGTTTTCATAATAATCATTTATTATATATATTGACTATGATGTGGTACAAGGAAGAAAACTAGTTTAGGGATTAGACCCCACAATTTACACCCCACACCCCACCCAAACTAGCCACCCTACCTCCTGTGAGGAGGAATAACAATTTTTTATTCTTAACATATTTATTTTTAATTGAACATGTAATTTTTATTTTTACAGATAAATATATATATTAAGAGGTCATTGAGGTTTTTTTATTTGTATTTTTTAAAATAATTTGAGTTTGATGCCCATTTTTATTAATTAAATAAATACCTCTTTTTTCAATAGGGTTTATAGGTAAATAATACATGATTCAGAGACCCAATGGCTTAAAGGACCATTATAATTTGACAGTTTAATGTTTTGGTGGATTGAAAGCCGAAAGAGATGACCTGAAGGCCCAAGATGAGCAATCAAACTTCCCAAAATGATCCCAGTCTTCTCAGTGAGACACCTCCCTCCCCCTACCAGTAACCATTGCCTTGCACTTACCAACCGTGAAATCATGTAAGAGAACATTTGTTTAACTCAAGTCTAGGTATATAGTCAGATGATAGGTTTCAACACATCCATCGCTCTTTTAAGCTTCCCACCTAGCAATGACTACATGTCTCCATGACACAATGCCTGCCAAGATGCATCGCTTTGTCTGTATTGTCATCACCATTCACATGATGCATCACCCCCTCTATCAATAACCATGTTGTGTTTCATTTTACAACACCATGGAAGAACATCCCTCTTTATAAGTGAATATAGGCTCGATTGATAGGTGTAAACACACCAATTTATCCTTAAATATTTCCATCTAAAAATATTGTGTGGAGCCAAGAAGTACCATCTACCCGATTCATAGAACCAATCGATTAGTCACTCCATGTCTCCTTCTATGTCCTACCTCATCATGTACTCCCATACAGTTGCACCACCAAAGGCCACTGGAAACTTGTATCTCCCCTCCACCCAAATCTCAATACTACTGACATACCAATTTTGAAATAAGAATTTTAAAACTTCATTTAACTGGTTATTCTTGTTATATTATATTACACTAAAATATTTAGAATATTTATCATTCATTTTTAGTTTAATGCCTAAGATTATTATTTAATTGTGATTTTTGTAAATTTTATTTATTTTTGGAATATCTCTAAATCCAATAAAATTTATATACTCATTAAAATTGAATTAAATAATATAACATGTGTGACATAAAATAAAACTTATTCCATGAGAATTTTTATTATATTCGAAATAGATGAAATATTAAATTAGTTTTTCATAATTTACCAATAGAGATTATGAATAAACTATTTTATATTTTTTCCTATAGTTTATTGAATCATCAAATTAAATTTCATAATTTTATGAATTTCATTTTTAATTGACATTTCAAACTTAATTTTAGACCAAATAATTATAAAATAACACCCAAAAGAAAATTTATAATTTAGATTCATATTATCATGATTTATTAATGTAAATTATGAACTCATAAGAATTTTCATAAACAAACAATCCAATTATTCTAAATTTCAATGTGATATTCTTAGATTAAAGGGTAATAATTATAAAATTCAGTGGGAGAAATTTTTTCTTCAATTGGGATGGATGATATTGACTATTCCATTCAAAAAACGAACCACTTATGATAAATGATGATAGTAAAATTGATGGGGTAACTTTATATGAATGTAAGAGTGGTCAAACTATCTATGTGTAATGTTCATAAAATCCAAATTATGTGCTAGAATTCATGGTCCTGTAAATGTGCATAATAATGTTTATATCTTGATAAAGGCTATATATTACTAGTTCATCTCTTTAGATAATTTTTTAAAAATTAAAATAATCATGGGATTCTATTCGGTTTTTTATGAATCCAATATGGTTGATACAATTTATAACACATGGTGGATTTATTCTAATTCTAAAATCCATATTTCAAACAACTTTTATGGTATGAAAAACTCAAGGAAACTAGTGGATAGTAAGCATAGAGTGTATTCATGAAAAATTATGGGCTTTCATGTGGAAACTATTTTGACATGCAATCTGGTGTAAAATGAATCGTTCCCCCCAAACTCTCCCATTTAATATCCCCTAAAAACACTAGAACCCCTACTTACCCCAAAACTAAAATAGAAAAAGGAATAAAATACACCTAGGAATATTCACTCATACCTTCCACATATATACATTAATTCCACACATAGAAAACCATGAATTCCTAATAATTACCCACATTTGAATAACCACCATGTCCCCAACGTGGACTTCCAATAGCTCTAATTGGATACTTTATCACTATAATGAAAGCTCTATTAAACCTTAATAAGAACCAAAATGACATTCCCCAATGTTGGTATTAGAAGTGGAATCATTTTCAATGCAACTATATTTCCTAGCACTAAGCATATGCTTCTAATTTGCTGCTTGAAACCTCCCCTTTCCACAGGTGTAGAAAAGAAAAAAAATTCTTATCTTGAATGGATGAAAACATCATCTAATTCTATAGCATCCTGAAAAACGTATATTTCCCCAAATTTTAGTTGGTATATGGATATATAGTTTACATGTTTGAAAAAACATTTCATTTTCTGTGCATATTACATAATGATCCTTCTGGTAGGTCACACAGTCCGGACATCATAACTGTTAAAATGTCCACGTTGTAGCATTTTCCCTCAATATTAACTAGATTGGTAATATTATGAAGCTTCTTATGATGTGGTAGTTCATGGTTTTCTATATCCCCTTTATGAACAACATCATCTATAGCATCTACCCACTTCTTGTAACTCCCCGTTATAACTGAGTAAGTTGTTTGTTTTCCTTTGCAGTCATCCTCAATAACTAAAACACATATTTTGAGTTTCTCACTCTGACTGTATGATGACTCAATATCTATAACCTACTTCAACTCATCCTATGTAAGTAACTCAACAGACTTTGGAAAATAAAATTCTAATAATAATTTGTCCCTTCAGTATGAACCGGTGTGGAACTAATCCACCCGTCCTCTGTTATTTTCATGATTAATCTGGAAAACCCTCAAACACAATGCTGGTTATTTCTCCCTTGACATGTAAGGTATCCCTTGTCCGGATTTAATTTGGTATCCTACCACTAATACCTCTCCTACAATTGATCTGGTTTCCAATTTTGACTCTCCTAAGATCATATTCCTCAAGCTGTGGTTACATAACCAATAGTAGGATCTCTAGTGTCTATAGTGCTGGACTTGGATGCACTGGAAACTCTCAAAGTGCCAAAGAAAAAGTAGGAGCACCATAAGATATCCCCTATGTATATTACTAGCTATGATCAAGTTCCAAACTAGAATCAAACTTCTCATCTAAGTCACTACCACCTTTCCCCACCATTTTTATGTGAACCACTTCCTCAAAACAATTTAGAACCTCCTTCAAGACATCTGATTAGCCACTAAATGAGGATAATATTCATTGTTAATATATATAATATTCATGTTCTTTGTTATTCATAAACACCATTTTAGTGCATTTTACACTTTGAACATCATTTCACATTATGATTGTAATTCTTACTTAAAATGCACTATTATGTGGTACATTTTTGAACATCATTTAAAGTACCCAATGATTAATCTGATTTTAAGGAATATAATTATAAATATTTTAATTTTATATTTTGGGATATTTATATACACCTCAATATGAACATTTTTGATTCAGGGATCAATGTATAATTCATGCAAGAAGATGGGGATATTTTGTGATGAAAGGAAGCAATTTTAGAGAAGGCAGATTTGACACTAGTCCACTGATGAGAATGTGGGTCCCAAAATACAAACCCAATAAAGCCCAAATTTCTTGGGATTCTAGAAGACATATATGGTAACAAATTATTCTGAAGGAGATAGTGCTAATTAGGCCTACATTGTGGTCATTTAGGTGGCCCAAGTTAGAGATAAAATTTTGGGCCAGATTCTGCGTCCCAGAAAAATATCCCACTAATATAATTATATCTCCGAATATACAACTTAAAATGGGCCCAAATTTTACAGTAGGTTAGGGGATATTCGGGGATACATTTTCTTCTTATATGGCCCACTATGATTCGGCCATCTAGAAGGAATTACAAGTGAATCTGTTCGGTGGATGAAAGCTGGCTGCCACCTCGGGTCAAATATGGAAAACTCCAAGTTCCACAAGCTTTCCACCACCCTAGGCCTACCATAATCAAGTGGGATGCTTTTTACTGTTTGAGGCTAGACCCAAGGATTCCAAAATTCCTATTTAATGCAGTTTTGGTGGAGTAGTTTTAGGATCATTGGTGCTTTGTTCAATTGTAATGTTATGCTGCGATTTTGTTGTCTCAAGTCTGTCTTTCACATGTAAGTTGTTTAATTAACTTTATTTTCTTAATAAAAGTTCTTATTCTCCTATTATTATGTTGTTATACATCAAAAATTGATACCTTTACCTCAAGGTGTGAATTTATTCACACCAAATCTTGTGAAATTATTCACACAACGATGGAGTGACCATTTTATTTTTATTGTTTTCTTTACTTCTCCATTTCCTCCCTCATGAGTCTACTTTCCGCTTCCATTGAAACCATAGAATCAATGGAGGGATAACCCACTTATGGGTTGATAAAAGGGAGTAGAAAGGGGCTGGATTGGATGTTATTTATCAACCCATTAATGTATAATCACTTCTTTAATTGAGATTTTTATTTGATGATTTTTAAACTCCTTCGTCCTTGTTGAATTTAAGGCCACACACTTCATGTGCTAATGCGAACCTTTACCTTGAAGTTCTCAAAACTTTGATCCTTCAAGTGTATAGGTGATTAGTATTAAAGGGTGTAGGCATTAAACCAGTAATTTATGATGTTTTTTTATCTTCTTAAATTAACCCATCTCAAATATAAGAAATTAAAATCATTGAAAAAGAAATACGTCCAATCCAACCTGAGCGATAACCTAGGATCAACTCATTATTTTAAATTGAATTCACTAAAATCTGTTTGTTATCATTTAAAACCATATATAATCAACCCAAGTTGGCCACTTCATATCCAAAAACAATCCATAGAATGTACGTGTCTATAGGTTTCTTCTTAGGTCTCGGAGGATTCGATAACCCAAGCTAAACTACAAGGACTGTTCTACCTTCATCTCTTGGGTAAATTTGAGCGTGAATCAAATTTGGGCGCTGTTTATGGGGACCCAAGTAAGTCATCTAAACACCAATTCTATTCTTCCCCATTTCTTCTTTCCTCATCTAAATTATCTTATCTTTTCCCTTTCTTGTTTTTTTTCTTTTGGCGCATATCCGCCTACACCTGTGATCAATCAAACCATCTAGTTAGGGTGGATAGTCCTGGGGTTGGGGAGTCAAGTACACCAAGGTAACTCTTTCCATTATATCTTAATCTTTCTAACACCTCGAGTCAAAAATTGAGCCCATTTCAATGGAATGTCTTCAAAGAAACCAACTCATAAACCCAGGTGGGAACCAAAATGGAAACCCAAATGAGGCTTCCCCAAACTTGGGGAATGCAATTGATCAAACCATGAATGACTACCTCACAACTTACTTGACCAATTCCCCCTCATGCATTAGAAATAACTCTCTAGTAGATGAAAACTACATATTTAAACCCCATGTCCTAAACCACCTTCCCACATTCCATGGAATGGAGTTCGAGATGCCCTACCTTCACATTAAGGAGTTCAATGAAATTGTAGAAACCATGTGTCCCCCACATCAACTAGAATCAGCTAATATGAGGCTATTTACTTTTTCTTTAAAGGATCCAGCTAAAAATTGGCTAAAAAATTTGAGACCATCATCCATAAACTCTTGGGACAAACTACAAAGAGAATTCTACAAAAAATATTTTCCCCACCACAAAACAATTGCACTTAAAAAGAGTATCCAAAATTTTTTTGAAATTGAGGGAGAGTCATTATATGAAACATGGGATAGGTTCAAAGACACTCTAAACATGGTTCCACACCATGGTTTTTCTATTCCTGAACAAGTGAGAATTTTCTATGAAGGGTTGGGTCCAGGGAATAAACAATTCATTGACATGATGTGTAATGGAACCTTTAAAAACAAAGCCCCAAATGATGCTTACGAGTATATAGAATGCCTTTCTGAACAAAACCAAACATGGGGAACTTCACCTTATTCTGAAAAGACATAAAGAACTACTAGAATTCATAAAATTAGAGAAGAGGAAAGCCTTGGGGCTAAACTCGCAGCACTCTCTAGGAAGGTTGAATAAATAGACCTTAAGAAAGTCCATGAAATCCAAACTGTTGACCCTGTTTGCACAATTTGTGACAAACATGAACATAAGACAGACAACTGCCCAACCATTCCATCCATCAAGGATGTTATTTTAGGAGTACCCCCAGCGGAATTAAATTCTTTGAACTTTCAAAAGCCTCAATACCAAAACAACTTCAACCCAAGGTATAATGACCACCTAGGCTTCTGCTGGAAAGATAACCAACAACCTAGCCAACCATAGGGACAAAATCCTTACCCCCATCAGAACTACCAAACCCATAACCAGTTCTAAACCCAGCCTATCCAATACCAATAGCCACCTGTCCATTTTCAACAAACCATCCCACCTCCAAAATATCCCCCCGGGATAAACCAATCTTCTCAAGCACCAACCCAAACTATTCCACAAAGCCTACTAGAAAAACTGTGCAAACAAATGGAAAGGATGAACTTAGAAGTATCTTCCCTTAAACAAGAACTTCAAACCATCAAAACTGGAAAGGCACCCATGCCTACTCAGGCGGTTCCATCCTCAACTTCAAGGGGAGAGTCAAGTTGTACTCAAACAATTTATGAACAACTAAAGGCTGTGACTATTTTAAGAAGTGGGAAATCAATTGAGAAACCTGAACAAATAATTCAGAACCCACCTGAAGATTCAAACTTGGATGAAAATTCAAATGAACCAAATGATCAAACTGAAAAACATGATAACATTGTCAAAGAAACAACTCTTCAACAAACAACCCCACAATCTGCACCATTTCCTCAACGCATGAGGGGGAAAACTAAGCCTGAATTGAGTGAAACATTGAGGGAAATATTCTCACAAGCCAAGTTGAACATTCCTCTTCTCGATTCAATCCAAACCTTACCTGCCTAATAAAAGTACCTTAAGGACCTGTGCACTTTTAAAAGAAAATTTTCACATAAAAACCAAGTCCTTTTGGATGATAATGTGAGTACCACAATTCAAGGGACCATTCCTCCTAAGTTGAAAGACCCAGGTTGCCCTTACATCAATGTTGAACTAGGAGAGTGAAAAGTTGTCAAGGCCTTGTGTGACCTAGGTTCTAGTGTCAATCTCATCCCATATGTTGTGAACTGCCAGTTAGGCCTAGAAGAGCTCCAACCCACATCTGTCACACTTCAACTTGCTGATCGTAGCATTAGGGTTCCAAAGGGTATTTTAAAGGATGTTATGGTAAAGGTTGAAAACATCATCTACCCTGCTGACTTCATTGTCCTTGATAACCATCCAAACTTAGGAAATAAGGAACAAAACCCAATCATCCTTGGTCATCCTTTCCTTGCAACAATCAACTCTATTATCTGAGTCTGAAATGGGAACATGACCATCACCTTTGGAAATATGAGTCTAGACTTGAACATCTATAATACAAGCTCACAAATAGGGGATGACGAGGACATTCATGAAGTAAACATTATAGGAAGCATTGATAATGAATCCATAGAACATCAAGGAATATTTGATGAATGTTTAAGTCAGGATGAGATTGATTTCCTTTGTTCACATGAAAGAAGTTTATCTCCTTGGCTTGAATCATTTTCAAATTGCTCTTATGATGAAGTCTTAGGTCCAACAATCAGTGAAACCTTTCAAGAAACCAATTTCATGGAGACCACTCCAACTTCCTTCCCTAAATCTGATCAAGCCAATCTAGTAGCTGAAACTTCTACATGTGGGGAATCAATCCTATATAAAAATATAAAAAAAAATTGAACTTGATCTAATGTCCCAATCTTCTGCTGAAATTCCAAACCAACCTGATCTTGAATTGAAGGAACTTCCTGCTGCACTCAAGTATGATTTCCTAGGGGACATTCAAACACATCCTATTGTCATTTATTCTTCTCTTGAATCCAATCATGAGGGGATGCTTCTAGATGTCCTTAGGAAAAATAAGAAAGCCGTTGGTTGGACCCTGTCTGATATTCCTGGGATTAGCCAACTTATTGGGACTCATAGGATTGTTCTGGAATCTAATTCAAAGCCATGTCATCAACCTCAACGACGACTCAATCCTAATCTCATGGAGGTAGTAAGGAAAGAACTTCTGAAATTGTTAAAAGCTGGTATCATATATCCCATAACTGAGAGTGAATGGGTGAGCCCAATCCAAGTGGTTCCAAAAAAGGCCAGAATCACAGTGACAAACAATGAGGATAGAGAGATTCTTCCAACAAGGGTGAGTAGTGGATGGAGGATCTGCATTGACTATAGAAAGCTAAACTCATTCACCAAGAAGGACTATTTCCTCTTACCATTCATTGACCAAGTCCTTGAGAGAGTGGCAGGTCATGCCTTCTACTGTTTCTTAGATGGGTACTCAGGGTATAATAAAATTGAGGTCTCCCTAGAGGATCAAGGGAAGACTACATTCACCTGTCCATTCGGCACCTTTGCCTTCAAATGCATGCCCTTTGGTTTATGCAATGCCCCTGGAACCTTCCAGTGGTGCATGATGGGAATATTCTCAGACATGGTAGGGGATTTTATAGAGGTCTTCATGGATGACTTCTCTATGTTTAGGGATACATTTGAGGGATGTCTGAGGAATGTGGAGAGAGTCTTGTCAAGATGTGAAGAAAAAAATCTGGTCCTAAACTGGGAAAAATACCATTTCATGGTTAAAGAGGGACTAGTTCTAGGCCATCTGGTCTCAAGTAGGGGGATTGAAGTTGATAAAGACAAGGTTGACATCATTCATCACCTTCCATCACCAAAAACTGTCAAGGAAGTGAGGTCTTTCTTAGGACATGCTGGTTTCTATAGAAGATTCATCAAGGACTTTAGTTCAATCTCTCGTCCCCTTTGTGCTCTCTTAGTAAAGGATGCTCCATTTGTTTGGACAGAAAGATGTGAGGGATCATTCTCAACCCTCAAATAATCTCTCACCTCTCCTCCCATTATGAAATCTCCAAATTGGAACCTTCATTTAGAACTTATGTGTGATGCCAGTGAATTTGCTGTAGGAGCTGTGTTAGGACAACATTGTGATAAAAATCCTTATATCATTGGTTATACAAGAAAATCATTAAATGATGCCCAAATCAACTACACCACTACTGAGAAGGAGTTACTTTCTATTGTGTTTTACTTAGAGAAGTTTAGGTCCTTCCTCTTAGGATCCCCCATCACTGTGTTCACTGACCATTCTGCACTAAAATACCTCTTCCAAAAACAAGATGCTAAGGATAGACTGATTAGGTGGGTCCTTATCTTACAAGAATTTGACCTCACAATCAAGGATAAAAAGGGTGTTGAAAATGTTGTAGCTGATCACCTCTCTAGGATGGAATTCAAAGACAACTCAAATCACCTTTCTGTGTCTAATTCATTTCTTGATGAACACCTATACTCTGTGAGTGACTGCCCTTGGTATGCTGACATATCCAACTTATTAGTTACAGGAGTCATTGAAAAATTCTTAGGGACTCAAGCTCAAAGGAAATTCCTTTATGATGTTAGGCACTATGTGTTTGATGATCCATACCTCTATAAGTTCTGCCCTAACCAAGTCATTAGGAGGTGTGTTCCAGAATCTGAACAATAGTCCATCCTTAAATTATGTCATAGTGAGGCACATGGAGGTCACTTTTTCTCTAAGAAAACATCTTCTAAGATTCTTTAATGTGGTCTCTTCTGGCCCACCCTCTTAAGGGAATCCTACACATTTTGTCAAAGCTGTCCTAGGTGTCAACAAGTAGGGTCCATCACAAAAAGGAATCAAATGTCACTCACTCCCATCTTAGTGGTTGAAATATTTTACTATTGGGGAATTGATTTCATGGGTCCCTTCCCAAACTCTAGGGGATATCTTTACATTCTATTAGCTATCGATTATGTCTCTAAATGGGTTGAGGCCATTCCTACAAAATCCAATGATCATAAAACTGTGATTATATTTCTCAAGGAAAACATCTTCTCTAGATTTGGAATTCCTAGGGCTATCATTAGTGATCATGGAACTCATTTTTGCAATCTTCCATTATCATCACTCATGGAAAAATATGGAATTTCTCACAAAGTGTCCACTTCTTAACACCCACAGACCAATGGTCAAGCTGAGTTAGCCAATCATGAAATCAAACAAATTCTTGAGAAAACTTTCAATCCTTCTAGGAAATATTGGTCTGAGAAACTATTGGATGCTCTTTGGGCATATCGTACAACATACAAAACCATCCTAGGAATGTCACCATATAGGTTGGTTTATGGAAAAGCATGCCATTTACCTGTTGAAATTGAGCATAAGGCCTTTTGGTCAATTAAGAAAATGGATTATGACCTCTCATTGGCCGGAACAAAAAGGAAATTAGATCTCAATGAACTGGAGGAACTAAGGATGGAGGCTTATGAAAATTCAAGGATCAATAAATCTAGAGTTCAAGCCTACCAATCTAGGAATATCAAGGTCAAAAATTTTAAACCGGGAAAACTTTTGCTCTTATATAGTTCAAAACTTCATTTACACCCAGGAAAGTTAAGGTCTAGATGGTCAGGTCCTTTCATAGTGCATTATGTGTACCCCCATGGGGTAGTAGAGATTCAAGATCTCATTAATGGTCACATTTTCAAGGTCAATGTTCATAGGTTAAAACCATTCATTGAATCATTCAATAAACAGGAAATAGAAGTTGAGTTAACTGAGCCAACCTATAAACTAGAAAAAATTGATAGATTTAGGATCCATGCTGGGATAACGACGTTAAACAAAAGCGCTCCACAGGAGGCAACCCGTGGTTTTCATGTTTCTAATCTTTCTGAATCATATTTATTTTTCAAATAAGATTAATTAATCATTTTGATAAAAAAATAATAATAATAATAATAAAAAATACTTTTGACCTATTCTTCTATTATGAGTATGGATGGGTATGAAAGAGGAGCACCATATTCATCCGTGTCACGTGGTGTGATCCTTGAGTAATACCTTACCCTGAAATTTAAAAAGAAGACAATGTATCATCAGTTTATTTTATATATATACTTATATTTTACTTATATATATATACTATTTTGTTTGTTTGTCTGTTTTCCTTTTTCTACTAGGGAACTCTGAAAGTGACATGGATATAAAAGGATTAAAATAAAGTAGCAAGAATTTCAACTTCAACCACCAGGTGACTTCATTCCATGATCCTCATTTTCAATTTCCTTTTTTAACTTTCATTCTCTACCTCTACCCCATTCTAAATTTTCTTTTCTTTAAACACTGGGGATAATGTTATTTTAAGTTGGGGGGGGAGATAAAATAAAAAAAATGCTTTTGTGTCAAAAAAATGAATGATTTGAAAAAAAAAGTGTAAATGGAAGGAAAAATTCCTTTAACTTTGAACATGGTAATACACATTGCACACTTTGAAACTGAATATAAAATAATTTAGCATGCTATGATTCTGCTTTTAATCCTTGTATAATTTCATGATCATAGATTTTGGAAAGTGTGGCTGTCCAATGTGATATTTCATCATTTATATTTTCATCCAAATAAAAAAAAGATCACAATGCATGTCCTTTGGATAGTGGGGTATTAGTTTGAGTTCATGGGGTCCCTCAAATAAATAGCATAGGTTTGGTGATCATTTTAGTTTTAATACGAGTATTCAATAAAAAAAATTTAAAAAAAATAATAAATTTGCACGTAGAGAAATGAAATGACTTAATGCGTGGCTTTCGACAATTGGGGATCGTGACTCCATAGTTGTCTGGCCCAGAGTTAGTAATTTTATCTCTAGTTTTGGTAATTTGAATTTGTTTTTGACTGATTTAACTTGAGATGATGCTAGAGTATGTGAGATTCACTTGGTTCCCTAAGGCCTTTGAGCCTGGGAGTCATCGGCAAAGTCTCGCTACAGGGGTTGACTCTTTTGAGTGCAATTTCAATTACCATGGAAAAATTTCAAAAAAACAAAAAACAAAAAAATACAACAAAAAAAATACAATAAAAAAATTTGAATACTCATCTTAATATTGAAATGTGATTCCACTTAGTGCTTCCGTCATTTCCCCCCTTGAATAAAGATGAACCCCCATGTCTATTGGGATGCACAACATATCCTCATACTTAATTGATATTGGATGAAATATGACAATGAATTTGAACAAAGGAAAGGGCTTGGGATTGGGATCTACTTATGAAACTATCATGTATTAAAATATTTTTATGGGTTTCATGATTGTTTGGTATAAAAGTTTTTGGTGATCATTGTGTATTAAAATGTTTTTGGAAAAGGGAATTTGAATTTTATATTGTTGAGATACATTTTGCTCGGGACTAGTAAAACTCAAGTTGGGGGGTGTGATTAAACACTAAATGAGGCTAATATTCATTGTTAATATATATAATATTCATGTTATTTTTTATTTATAAACACAATTTTAGTGCATTTTATACTTTGAACATCATTTCACATTATGATTGTAATTCTTACTTAAAATGCACTATTATGGGGTACATTTTTGAACATCATTTAAAGTACCCAATGATTCATATAATTTTAAGGAATCTAATTATACATATTTTAATTTGATATTTTGGGAAATTTATCTACACTTCAATATGAACATTTTTGATATAGGGATCAATGGATAATTCATGGAAGAAGATGGGGATATTTTGTGATGAAAGGAAGCAATTTTAGGGAAGGCATATTGGACACCAGTCCACTGATGAGAATGTGGGGCCCAACATAAAAACCCAGTGAAGCCCAAATTTCGTGGGATGTTATAAGACATATATAGGAACAAATTATTATACAGGATCCAGTGCTAATTAGGCCTCCATTGTGGTCATTTAGGCGGCCCAAGTTAGAGATAAAATTTTGGTCCAGATTCTGCGGCCCAGAAAAACAGCCCACTAATATAATTATATCTCAGAATATACAACTACAAATGGGCCCAAATTTTACATTAGGTTAGGAGATATCCCGGGATCCATTTTATTATTCTGTGGACCACTCTTATTCGGAAATATAGAAGGTCTTCCAAGTGCGTCTGTTCGGTGGATGAAAGCTGGCTACCACCTCGGGTCAAATGTGGAAAAGTCCAAGTTCCACAAGCTTTCCACCACCCTAGGCCTACCATAATCAAGTGGGATGCTTGTTAATGTTGGAGTCTCAACCCAAGGATTCCAAAATGCCTATTTAAGGCAGTAGTGGTGGATAAGTTTGAGGATCTTTGGTTCTTTGTTCAATTGTAATGTTATGTTGTGATTTTGTTGTCTCGAGTTTGTCTTTCACATGTAAGTTGTTCAATTCACTTTAGTTTCTTAATAAAAATTCTTCTTCTCCTCTTATTATATTGTTATCCATATCAACTTGATACCATTTCCTCAAGGTGTGAATTTATTCACACCAAATCTTTTGAAATTATTCACACAACGGTGGAGTGATCATTTTATTTTTATTGTTTTATTTACTTCTCCATTTCCTCCCTCATGAGTCTACTTTCCGCTTCCATTGAAACCATAGAATCAATGGAGGGATAACCCACTTATGGGTTGATCCAAGGGAGTATCAAGGGGCTGTATTGGATGTTATTTGTCACCCCATTAATGTATAATCACTTCTTTAATTGAGATTTTTATTTGATGATTTTTAAACTCCATCGTCCTTGTTGAATTTAAGGCCACACACTTCATGTTCTAATACGAACCTTTACCTTTAAGTGCTCAAAACTTTTATCCTTCAAGTGTATAGGTGATTAGTATTAAAAGGGTGTAGGAATTAAACTAGTAGTTGATTATGTTGTTTTATCTTCTTAAATGAACCCATCTCAAATATAAGAAATTGAAATCATTGAAAAGGAAATACGTCCAATCCACCCTGAGTGATAACCTAGGATCAACTCATTATTTTAAATTTAATTCACTTAAATCTGTTATTTATCCTTTAAACCCATATAAAATCAAGCCAAGTTGGCCACTTCATAGCCAAAAACAATCCATAGAATGTACGTGTCTATAGGTTTCTTCTTAGGTCTCTGAGGATTTGATAACCCAAGCTAAACTACAAGGACCGTTATACCTTCATCTCTTGGGTAAATTTGAGCATGAATCAACATCCCTTAGTCCATCAGTTAGAGAAGGGTAATCTGGGATTCGACTTCTGCCAAAAATGTTGTCATTATCTGATTTCCCACTCCAACTATCATGAAGAAACTCAGCAGTGGACTTACTCTTTTTTTTAGATTCTAAATCACATTTTACTAGCAGCTTGAGCCCCCTGTTTCTATATATTGTTTTGGCTCTAAAAAAGTCACAACCTAAATGATGACTTATCCTCATATTTTCACATATATTCATGAACCCAACCGTGGTACTTAGAATTTTCACATACCAGCTTATCCAAACTATTTTACATAGTTATCAGTGTATGAAATATACTCTCTTATATATAATCAATCAAAATAAATCCATTCTATATCCTTTAAAACTTCCAAGAAGTAAGATAATCTCATGAAAGTCACTTTTTTTCATTGTATAATAGATCCCATCAGAAAAAGTAAGTAGATCTTGCATAGTAGTAGTCCTTTTTATTTTTCAGTAGTGATTATGTCTCTAACAACAACATAGACATCCTCAGTTGAATTTACAAAATAAAAATAGGTACAAGAGGTAGGAAGAGAGATAATAATATGAAAACTCCTCTCAATTCAACTAGCATCATCCATCATCACCGTACACGTAACCAATGATTGTGACTTTCAACTTCAATATCCCTCACCAGATGCCTTCCTTTTAGCATTCTTTACTTCCTAGTGAAGTCACACTAGTAGTAATTTATTTCCCTACAACAAATTCTAATGATCAAGTTTTTTTTCTTGATTTCCTCCCTATAAGTTTCTCTCAAGTAGTGTGAAATTTCCAAGAACTCAATGAAATCATCAATATTGTTAGGAATCTCTCCTGAAAATGGTGTTGTAGTGGGATAAGGGAGATGAAATGGAATTAATAAAATATGTTATACTTATCAAGAAATACATAAGAGGAATTATGTTAGGGAGGAATAGGGAGAAAACAAGAGATAGATGAAGAATCACTCTCTGAGGAAGATAACTCCTGGGGCCTCAACCAAACTTCCCAAGTATGAATTCCCAGATGATATTATTCATAAAATACAAATGAATTACTATCCCACTCTCTCCCAATTCTTCCATTTAATATCCCCAATAAATCATTATCAACCCCTACCTAACCCAATGACTAAAATGAAAAAAGGATTACATTTCCCCTAGTACTACTCACTCATACCTACCCCATATATGCAAGCATACCACACAAGGACAACCCCTACATTCCTATTAGAATATGTATCTCTACTTGATTCAAAGTAAAAAAATGAAGCATTTCATACCTTTAAATTTTTTATGTATAAGGTAGATAAATAGTGTGGTAAACCAATTTAGATCATGAGGTAAGATCAAAGTGTAGAATATTATGGAAGATACAATAAGGATGTAAAATTACCAGGTCCTTTTTCAAGGTTTCTTTGGGAAAATAGAATAGTCTCCCAATACACTATATCTGATTCAGCAGACCAAAATGGTTTAGCTAAAAGAATAAATTGAACCTCAATGGATATGGTATGTAGTATTCTCAGTAATTATAAGATACCTAAATTTTCGTGGAATGAATCACTTAAAATAACATCATGAATTTTAAATTAGATTCCAACAAAGGTTGTTTCAACACAATTATTGATTTTTGTAAGGGATGGAAATGGAGTTTGTGATATATGTGTGTATAGGGATGCCCTTCAAAAGTAAGAATTTATAACCCATAAGAAATTAATTTGGATCCAAGAACCATTAACAGTTACCTCATTGGTTATGTTCAAATGTCTAAGGATATCGATTTTATTTTCCATAATTGAACAATGTAATTATGGAATGAAGAAATGCAAAATTTCTTAAAAAATAATTAATTAGTTGGAGTGATATAATTATAAATTATTCAGAGAAGGATCATTAAATATATTATCCCTCTATATCAGGTGATATATTGGTAATTTTTAATAATACTTCTTTTTTATTAAGTGGTGTTCAAACAAATATTATTCCACAATCTATTAATAATAAACCAATGTATCGGGTTGTTTAAGAATATGAAACTATTGAAAAATCATTTACATCTAATTTTTATCATGAAAATGAAGGTAAAACATTAATATGGTATACTAGGATGAAAATATCAAGAATTTCTATTGATTATATAGTGTATATATAAAAATTTGACTGTAATATTAGAGTTGAAAATGATCCTGATTTTTTTTCATATGATTTAAGTTATAATTATTCAAAAATGTGGAATGATACCATGATTTAGGATATGAATTCCATTAAGAGAAATGATGTTTTAGAACTTATTCAATTACCACTTGGTATAAAACCTATTGGGTGTAAATGGGATTTAAAAACTAGAAAAAATTCATTGGGTAACATCGAGGGATACTAGGTCCTACAAGTTTTTAAAGGATTCAATCAAAAGGAATGAACACATTATAATGATATATTTTCTTCAGTATATAAGAATGATTCCTCATGTGTTTTATTGGAATTGGCAGCTTATTTTTATTTTTAATTACAAAAAATTAATGTGAAAACTGTCGTTCTAAATAGTAATCTAGATGAGGAGGTTTACATGACACAACTAGAAGGATTCCTCTATAATGATGGTGAGAATTTATTGTGAAATCTTAAAAGGTATATATATGTTTCAAAATAATCATCCCAATAATGGAATTTTCAATTTCATTATGTAATTTATTCATTTGGTTTTGAATTAAACATTACGGATCAATGTATATACTTGAAGGTTAGTGGGAGTAAAATATATTTACTTATTTTATATATAGATAACATTTTAATTATAACTAATTATAGTGTATTTTAATATCTGGTGAAGCAATTTCTATATAAATATTTTGAAATGAAGGATATGGTTGGTGCATCGTATGTGTAACGACCCAAACATTCATTAATGAAAATTCCTCTTGATCTAATTAAATGTCTCATTATATAAAATGTTTATATAAAATGTGAACTTATTTTTTTTTATGTTTTTGGATTTTAAAATACCATTAAGAATTGTGACCGTTTATAACATAGTCATTGAATAGTGATCACATGATTAGTATAAATATAGGGTTTTAACAAATCTAATTTACTCAGACAAAGGAAGTGATGAACTCATCCAGTAGACTTTCCCCATATGAAGCCCATTTTTTAGAGCTTGGAAAGGAGGTGGCATCATTGGGCTTCGCTCTTAACCAATCCCAATCCAAGCTTCAATATGTTCAGCTTGAATGGAATCACCAATGAGAGAAGTGGAAGTTGATAGAGATTACCACCCGAGCAATGTTATCCGAGCCACCCCAAGAGTTTGTCACCATCACAAACCTTACCCTCACTCTTATGCGTGTGTTATATGGGGTTATGTAAAAAGACCTTATCACTATGAATATGTGCATTATTTTTGTATATAATAATGAATATAAATTCATTTTATTATTGCTACTTTGTAAATAGTCTTTAAAGCACAAATAGTATTTTTAGTGAATATTCAACTAAGAAATCTATTTTGATGAATTAATGGATTTTTGAATTAAATAATATTTTAATAAAAATATTATTATTATTATTAAATTAATTTTTATTAACTATAAATGATCGTATAATTTTATGAATGCAATTGTAATTTTTATTAAGGTTTGAAAGATGTTTTTGTCAAAACCCATGAATTTTTTATAAATGTCGGTATTTATTTTAAAATTAAAAACTCACATATATAGAAAATTATTTAGATAAAATGAATATTATTTTTGGAATTATTACATCGAAATTATCCAACGGTTAATTTTTCATAATTTTCTGAGATAGTCGAATTTTTGGGTAAAAATTAAATACCGTTTAAATATATAATGTGTTTTATGACATCATAATGACCCAATAGTGATGTAATAAAATAATATAAATGATATGTTTGGACATTATATATTTTAACACTAAAATAATGCGATTTTAGGTTTATTTTATTTATTTTACAAATCTTTAGTGGACCCTCCAAGACATATAAACCATTTTAGCTTTTTAAATTGATTTCTTTTAGAGTGAGTCACCTCCACATAAGAAACCATATTATTTTAAGAAGTTCTGCCACTGGCCTTATAAAATATTTTTCTCCACTCTCATTTCTCAAAAACCATGGGATGGTTTATGGTTTTGATTAGTTTAATGTGTGGTGTCTCAAACCTAAATAATGAAGAATTCCCTATCCTTCCCTATATAAACCCACCCAAGTTATCACTTCCTATTCACTCAAAGCCTTTGGATCACATCCAACTTCTGACATCCTATCTCTATAATCCTCCCAAGGTGATCTAAGCTCCCAAGAAGCCTCTCTCAAACCCCTCCCAAGCCTTTGGGATCACACTTCCAAGTAAGAGATTCCTTCCTTTCTTATTTTATCCAAGTTTCTTAATATTGTTATTCCATTTTGTTTTCAATTAAAAATGTTGGGGTATGATTTAAAACCTCCAAAATACTTCCCTATTTATGTTTTAATAATTATATTCCCCTTTTTTCTCTCATTAATTCCTCCCACGTACACCCATTACCATGCCAAAATTCCGTAAGGAATTTCTCCCTCCCATTTACAGTTAATAAATTATTTTGAATTATGAATCAAAATTCCATTACTTATGTTGGGACATATATATATATGACCCAATTACTTTCCATTTCATGTAAATATGATGATACACCCCTTTCTCTCTCATCAATAATTTTTATGAATTCTTATGTCACGTCGTTATGCTGCCGAAATTGCACCACGATTTTCCAAGCCAAAGTCATTAGGTTGTGAATACCATGCCCATTTCTCTATCAAGGGTATTCAAATTTATGCACATTTACCTATTGGTTATAGAGTTTCATGTATGAATTCTACATTCCTTTATTGTTGAATAAATTATGATCTTTAATGATTCCATGTTGTATGATCCATGTGGCACACTTATGCATGAAATGAAATGTTTTAAGAAGGGTGTGCCCTGATAGTGCTCCAATGAATTGGGTAAAGATTAGTATCATGATACGTCAAGTTCAATGAGGGTTTACTCATTATAAAAAAATTTCAATGAGGGTTTACTCATGATCCATGTGAAATGATCCTTGGCTCATGCAAAATTCATGTTAAATCTTGTTGCCACATTTCCATGTTATGTTAATCATGTTATATCATGCCTTTATGTTCATGCTTATCTTATTCTCCATTGATATGAATATTTCCTAACATGTATTGTATCTTTCATTTTATTACTTGTTCAATCCCTTACTGGGATTTATAGCTCACCCTTTTCTTATGCATGTCCTCAGGTTATCCCATGCAATGCTAAGTACGAGGGAATGTAGTGGTCATGTAAAGGAAGTTTTCAATAAGATGTTGCATCCTATGTTTTAAGTTTTTATGTAATGTTACTAAGCCCCCAAGACACTAGACATCTCGATCATATATATTGTATCAAGTTAAGTTTTCTGTGTAATAAATCATGTTTAAGTGTGTAATAAAGAGCAGAGTTTTTATAGTTGGTATCATAGGATAGGTTTAGTTATTTTTGGGATTAGGATTAGAAAACCCTAGTAAAGCCTTAGAGACAAGACTAAGTATAATAAAAACATCCCTAAGTTTTGTTGAGTATTGAGTAAGTGGTTTATCAAAAAAATACATCCTTTTATGGATACGAGTAGGTAAAGGCGACTCTGGCATAGATGTACCTAGGGGTGAAAACCTCGACAAAGAGTTTCGGGCTTGACCCGGGGTATCCTGGTACACGACAATGGGCCTTGCTACACTCTTGGTTATGAAACTCCCAAGGGACATGCTTTGGTAAATTCACAAGCTTAGTATGAACACTTATTAATGGAATTAAAAAAAAATTCCCCTAAGAATATATGTTAGAAAGTAGATCATGAATAGCATATATTGAAGCCTATGGATTCATAAGTTAAGGAATAAAAGTAATTTATAAGTAATCCATTTTTGTTCTTGGATTACCCTTTATGTGTTACCCCTAACTTTCTTTTTATTCTATCCAATGACCGGTAATAGGAGGAATCAGGCTAACAACCGATGTAAAGATCAATGTGATGATTGTGCTAATGAGATTCCCAATCCGATGGGAGCGGGAATCGTGAAATTTGTCATTATTCTCTCTCAGTTAACTCAAGATTTGAATAGAAACATGGGTCAAGAGGAACTTTCAACCCCCCCTAAGAAAGAACAAGTCACTATTGAGAGCTTCATGAGACAAATGCCTCCTACTTTTAATGGATCATCCATTCCATCAATCACCGAACAATGGATCAACTAAATTGAAAAGATCTTCTCCATCATTCAAAGTTCTGAAAAAGAGAAGGTTCTTCTGGATACTTATTGTATGGAGGGTGAAGCTGATCAATGGTGGACATTGATAAAAAACACAAATCCTAAGGAGGATATCGAGGCATTAGAATGGAAGGACTTCCGTAATATGTTTTTTGATAAATATTTTCCGCGCACCCTCTAACTTAAGATGGAAAGGTACTTCATTTTCCTCAAGCAAAAAGATGACGAATCCATTAGAGCGTATGAGGAAAACTTTACAAGGCATGCACAATACACATTTGGCTTTGTCATTAACCCTGAATGCAAGGTTTATCGCTTCTTTGGTGGGCTGAAATCTAGCCTGTGGAAATCCCTGGTGATCTGTGACTTCGACAGCTATAAGGAAATTGTACGATGTTACCTCAAAGTAGAAATAGAGATTGAGGAATCTAATGGGTATCAAGGGGATAAGAAGCATAAGGTGGAATTCAATTCTGGCACTCTGATGGATAAATCTAATGGTACTAAGAAAATCCAGCACCCCACTTGCCAAAGGTATTGAAAGAAGCACCCTGGATATTTCCTGAAGGGGACAAGGAAATGATTTAGGTGTAAAAGAGAAGGGCACCTGGATATTAACTATCGGAAAGAAAAATCCATAGCTGCGACAAAGGATAGAAATTATCCACTCAATCCTCAAAACATTGTTTATTTCTTCGACTGCAAATAACCGGGGCACTTTTCAAATTAGTGCCCTAATCTAAGGGTTTTCAGAGGCAACCAAAAACCTCCGAGGCAGCAAAGGAGATATTTTTCGATCACTACCACCAAAGTGAACCCCGAAAACTAAGTGGTGATAGGTATTCTAGTTATTCATTCAAGAATAGGAAATATACTTTTTTATTCTGGTTCTACACATTCTTTTATATCCTTAAAGTTTAGTAGAACAATCCCAGCACCACCACAAATCATGGAAGTAAAGATGTCGGTGAGTACGACAAATGGGGAAATCATTGTATACCATGAATATAACTCATACCCTTTCATAATCTGTGGACTGAACTTCCTGGAGAACCTCATCATACTCCCTCTAGTAGAATTTGATGCAATTCTCCGCATGGATTGGATTTCCTTATATAGAGCCAACATAAATTTCCATGAGAGGGAAATCACTCTCCATATGGAGAATCGACCCACGATTCTATACAAGTGAAAGGAGGAAGATGAATCTTCTTTAGCACCATCATCTTAAGTGTAGATATTACTACCCTCTGAGCACATGCATCTGGCTCATATGATTGAGTCTAATGAAGCAACCATCCTTGAAGACATGTCTATTGTGAGTGAATTCACTGATGTGTTTCTTAAGGAATTTCCTGGTCTTCCTCCTAAAAGTGATGTTAAATTCTCAATTGACCTTATACTTGGAGAATTACCAATATCCAAGACTCTTTATAGAATGGTTGTTGTGGATAAAGGGTTTATACACCCAAGTGCTTCACCTGGGGGTGCACCAGCCCTCTTTGTCAAGAGGAAGGATGGGTCAATGCACCTTTGCATTGATTATCATGAGCTTAAAAAAATCATGATAAAGAACAAGTATCCTCTCCCATGAATTAATGACATATTCGATCAGCTGCATGGAGCACAATACTTTTCCAAGGCGGATTTGCGGCCGGGATATTATCAAGTAAGGGTGAAGAAGGAAGATATCCCCAAGATTACTTTTCGTACAAGATACAGACACTATAAATTTATAGTAATGCCTTTAGGACTCACTAATGCTCTAGAAATATTCATGGAATTGATGAATAGTGTCTTTAGAGATTACCTTGACAAATTTGTGGTGTCTTTATAGACGATATTCTAATATACTCCAAAACCAAGGAGGAGCATGAGGAGCATCTAAGCATTGTACTAGAGACATTTTAGAAGGAGAATCTCTATAAAAAGTATAAAAAGTGTAATATCTGGTTGAAGGAGGTCTCATTCTTGGGTCATATCATCGAAAGCCATGGGATATCTTTGGATCCTTCCAAAACAACTACAATTGAGGGATGAATGAGGCCAACATCGAAAACGGATATCCGTAGCTTCCTGGGGTTAGCTGGATATTAACGCTGATTTGTGAGGAGCTTATCACGATTGTCAAAACCTCTTGCCAAGCTAAATCGGAAGGGAGTAAAGTTTTCTTGGAGTGATGAATGCGAAGAGAGATTCAAGGAGTTGAAAAGGAGGATTATCATTGCACCTGTGCTCACACTACCCATAAGTGGATAACTTTTTGTGGTATTTAGTGATGCTTTGAAGAAGGGCCTAGGTTGTGTGTTGATGAAGAATGATGAAGTGATCGCCTACGCCTCAAGGTAGCTGAAAATACATGAGCAAAACTATCCCACGAATGATTTGGAGTTGGAAGCTGTGATATTTTTGTTGAAAATTTGGTGGCATTATCTCTATGGGGAGAAGTGTGAGATATATACTATTCACAAGAGCCTCAAATATATAGTCATACAAAAAGAGCTTAATATGCACTAACTAAAATGGATAGAGCTCATCAAGGATTATGACTGCTCAATCCACTACCATCCCAGTAAGGAAAACAAGGCGACAAATGCTCTGCGTAGAAAGGATCCTATATCTTTATCAATGATGAGAATTGAAAAGGATCCAATCTTCTTATATTTGTAGAGGATGGACATTGGAATCATTAAGGGAGGAACATCATCAATCCTTTCTCAAATTATTTCTCAACCATCCCTCATGGAGAAAATAAAGTATGCTCAAATAAAGGATGTGGAAATTTTGAAAAGGTTGGAAGCTATCAGAAATGGGAAATACTCAGAGTTTTTGGTTGACATGGATGGAATTGTGATATTTGGGTCATGATTATGTATACCAACCAATCCAGAGATAAAGAAGGAGCTTCTGGATAACTCACATAGCTCAACCTTCTCTATTAACCAAGGAAGAAAAAAGATGTATCAAGATCTTTGAGAAAACTTTTGGTGGGACAATATGAAAAGGGAGATTATGAAATATACATTAAAGTGACTAGTATGTCAGCAAGTGAAGGTTGAGAGGAAAAAGTATAAGGGGATGATGAAACCACTACCCATACCAACATGGAAGTGGGACAACATTACCATGGACTTTGTTACTGGACTTCCAAGGACATCTAGAGGAAACAATTCTATATGGGTCATTGTGGATCGTCTTACGAAGACATATCACTTTATCGTAATTCTAGAGGACTTCTCATTGGATAAAATTGCATGGATTTACATCAAAGAAGTGGTAAGGCCACATGGAGTACCACTATCTATTGTATCTGATCGTGATCTGAGATTCATCACAAAGTTCTGGAAAAGTCTCTAACATGTTCTAAGTACTGAACTGAGCTTCAGTACGGCCTATCATCCTCAAAATGATGGCCAATCTGAGCGAACTATTTAAACACTAGAAGATATGCTAAGATCATATTCTATGGACTTCAAAGGAGGATGGGACCAACATCTTCCATTGGTTTAATTCTCATACAATTACAATTTCCACTCGAGCATCCAAATGGAACCATATGAATCCCTTTATGGGAAAAGGTGTAGAACACTGGCGTGTTGGTATGAAATCAGTGAGCGTAAGCTGCTAGGACCAGAAATTTTCAAAGAAATGGTGGAGATAGTGAAAACCATTCAACAACATATCAAGGAAGCCCAGAGTTGACAGAAGAGTTATGTAGATAACCGTCAATGAGACCTTGAGTTCAAAGTTGGAGGCATGGTATTTCTATGCATATCTCCATGGAATAAGGTCATGAGGTTTGGAAAGAAATAGAAGTTAAGTCCCAGGTACATTGGCCCCTTTGAGATTCTTGATCGTGTTGGGGTTGTGGCCTATCGACTAGCAAATCCACCTACCATAGCCAAAGTACATGATGTATTTCATGTATCCCTATTAAGGAAGTACATACTAGACCCTTCACATGTAATATCTTCAAAGGTAGTACTTTTATAGGATGATCTTTCTTACGAGGAGCAACCAGTGAAGATCTAAGATCGTAGAGAAAAATTTCTACGAAATAAGACAATTCCTCTTGTCAAGGTGTTGTGGTGAAACCAAAAGTTTGAAGAAGCGATGTAGGAATCATAGGAAGTAATGAAGCAGAGTTACCCACATTTATTTTAGTATGGGAAAAGGAAATTTTGAGGGAAAAATTTCTTAAGGGGGGAAGATTGTAACGACCCAAACTTTCATTAATGAAAATTCCTCTTGATCTAATTAAATGTCTCCTTATGTAAAATGTTTATATAAAATGTGAACTTCTTTGGTTTTATGTTTTTGGATTTTAAAATACCATTAAGAATTGTGACCATTTATAACATAGCCATTGAATAGTGATTACATGATTAGTATAAATATAGGGCTTTAACAAATCCAATTTACTCAGACAAAGGAAGTGATGACCTCATCCAGTAGACTTTCCCCATATGAAGCCAATTTGTTGGAGCTAGGAAAGGAGGTGGCATCATTGGGATTCTCTCTTGACCAAGCCCAAGATAAGCTTCAACATGTTAAGCTCGAACGGAACCACCTACGAGATAAGTGGAAGTTGATAGAGATTACCACCTGAGCAATATTACCCGACCCACCAAAGAGTCTGTCAGCATTGCGCACCTTACCCTTAGGTCTTATATGGGTGTTATAAGGGGTTATGTAACAAGAACTTATCACTATAAATATGTGCATTATTTTTGTATATAATAATTAATATACATTCATTTTGTTATTGTTACTTTTTAAATAGTTTTTAAAGCGCAAATAGTATTTTTAGTTAATATTCAATTAAGAAATCTATTTTGATGAATTAATGGATTTTTTAATTAAATACTATTTTATTAAAATAATAATAATATTATTAAATTACTTTTTATTAAATATAAATGTTCGTATAATTTTATGAATGCAATTTTAATTTTTATTAAGGTTTGAAATCCGTTTTTGTCAAAACCCAGGAATTTTCGATAAATGTCAGTTTTTATTTTAAAAGTAAAAATTCACATATTTAGAAAATTATTTAGATAAAATAAATATTATTTTTGGAATCAATACATATAAATTATCTAGTGGTGAATTTTTCATAATTTTCTGAAACAATTGAATTTTTGGGTAAAAATTAATTACCGTTTAAATATATAATGTGTTTTATGACATCCTAATACCCCAATAGTGATGTAATAAAATACTATAAATGAGATGTTCGGACATTATATATTTTACCACTAAAATAATGTGATTTTAGGTTTATTTGATTTATTTTACAAAGCTTTAGTGGACCCTCCAAGACATATAAAACATTTTAGCTTTTTAAATTGATTTCTTTGAGAGTGTAACTCACCTCCACATAAGAAACCATATTATTTTAAGAAGTTCGGCCATTGAACTTATAAAATACTATTTTACACTCCCATTTTGAAAAAACAATGGGCAAAAACCATGGTTAGGTTTATGGTTTTGATTAGTTTAATGTGTGGTGTCCCAAACCTAAATAATAAAGAATTCCCTCTCCTTCCCTATATAAACCCGCCCAAGCTCTCACTTCATCTTCACTAAGACTTTGGAGTTCGTCCAACATATTCCCTCCTCTATCTATAATCCTCCCAAGTCTCCCCAAGATCCCAATAAGCCCCTCTCAAGCCCATCCCAAGCCTTTGGGATCACACTTTCAAGTAAGGGATTCCTTCCTTTCTTATTTTATCCAAGTTTCTTAATATTGTTATTCCATTTTTTATTCAATTAAAAATGTTGGGGTATGATTTATCACCCCCCATACTACCATATTTATGTTTTAATTACATGATAAACCTTTTTCTTTTATTAATTCCTCCCACGTACACCTGTTACCATGCCGAAATTCCGTAAAGAATTTCTACCTCCTCATTTACATTCAAGAAATTATTTTGTATTATGAATCCAAATTCCATTACTTATGTTGGGACATGTATATATATTAACCCATTAATGTAAATTTAATTTACATATTATGAGACACCCCTTTCTCACTCATCAACTATTTTTATGAATTCTTATATTACGCCATCATGCTGCCGAAATTGCACCACGATTTTCCAAGCCAAAGTCATTGTGTTGTGAATACCATGCCCATTTCTCTATAAAGGGTATTCACCTTTATGCACATTTACTTATTGGTTATATAGTTTCATCTATTAATTCCAAATTACTTTATCATTTAATAAATGATGATCTTTAATGATTCCATGTTGTATGATCCATGTGGAACACTTATGCATGAAATGAAATGTTTTAAGAAGGGTGCACCCTGATTGCGCTCCAATGCATTGGGTAAAGATTAGTATCATGATACGTTAAGTGAAATGAGGGTTTACTCATGCTAAATAAAGTTCCATTAAGGTTTACTCATGATACATGTGCAATGATCCTTGGATCATGATAAAATCATTTTAAATGTTGTTTCCACATTTCCATGTTATGTTAATCATGTTATATCATGCCTTTATGTTCATGTTTATCTTATGATCCATCGATGTTCCTATTTCCTAACATGTATTGTATATTTCATGTTATTATTTTTTCACTCCTTTACTGGGCTTTATAGCTCACCCTTTTCTTATGCATGTCCTTAGGTTATCCCATGCAATGCTAAGTATGAGGGAATGTACTGGTCATGTAAAGGAAGTTTTGAATAAGATGTTGCATCCTATATTTTAAGTTGTTATGTAATGTTCCTAATCACCAAAGTCACTAGAACTCTCTATCTTATATTTTGTATCAAGTGAAGTTTTCTATGTAATAAATCATGTTTAAATGTGTAATAAAGAGCAGGGTTGTTATAGTATGTCATTGGAATTAATATTCCAAAAGATAGGTTGAGAGGTGTTATAGAATTTTCCCAAGAAACCTATCTTAATAAATTTTTAGAGATATTATGGATGAAAGACCATGAAACAAGTACAACACCCATTTTTAAGGGTGATCAATTAAATTTGAACCAATATCATAAAATTATTTAGAGAAATAAAAGCTGAAATACATCTTGTATACTTTTATTTTTGGTAGTTTAATGTATGATCAGGTTTGTACAAGTCCTGAAATTTCATCTATAGTCAGAATGTTCAGATGATATCAAGGTAACTCATGTATAAATCACTATAAATTTGTTAATAAGGCATTGACATACCGTCAGGGTACTAAATAATAATTCTAATATATAGATAGAATAATTACTTGGAGATTTCCGATTATTTAGATGTGTATTTTTATGGTTATGTTGAATCACAAAAATCAACTTCAAGGTATATATTTATGCTGGTTGGAAGAGATTTATCATGGATAAGTTTTCAAACAAACACTTATAGCCACTTATACTATGGAATATGAGTTCATATCATGTTTTGAGGCCACTTATCATGGTTTATAACTATAGAGTTTCATTTCAGGGATGACAGTTACGGATTCTATTTCTAGGCCATTAATAATTTATTATAACAATTCAACTGTTTTATTTTTATATAAGAATAAAAAAATTGGAGTTGAAGTAAATACATCAACATTAAGTGCTTAGATATAGGGGAATGTTTTAGAGATAAGAAAGTGTCTATTTAGCATATCAACACTAAAGTGATGATTGCAAATCCTTTGACTAAAGGCATTACTCTATTCAAATTCATGGGTCATGTAATTTCAATGGGGATAAATTCCACTAAGTAAATTCATTAAGTTTATTATGTAAATGAATTATATTCAAAACCCCATCTATAATATTTATCATTTTTAGTTTTGTGTATTCATTCTTTAATTGATAAATATTTTCAGGCTATGGAATAAACCATTCAGTTGAGGTTTATTCATGTGACACCCCCCATGTCACAGTGTTGAAATTTTGGTGTAATTTAGTGAAGTGGAGGCATAGTTTGAGTTTCCATGGAGTTCCGGTATGGAACTTGAAATTTTTTGAGTCTTTCCTTTTGTACACGATTAAGTTTCATGGTTAAAGGAGAACCATTCAACCTCTATTTATGAGGATCCTTTTCAATTCATTTTGAACTACACAAGATTTTTCAACACATGATGAACATGGTTAAGAACAAGACATGCGGCCCTTAGGATAAACCATGTGGGATCCTTGGTTTGTTTGTGGTGTGGTGCATGACTTGCACAAATTTTGTTAAAAAATGTGTAAAGAGTGAAGTAGGCTATATGATTTTTGAAAGATCTATTTTCAAAACTTCTGTATAGTTTTTCAAACTATGCAGGGAACCCCAGGAGGTCATGTCAGGATTAGGGTGGTTCTTGGGTGAGGTGCACAATTTTATTTAACTATGAATCCTCTCCAAATTAACTTTACAACTCAAAATTCTTGAGAGGCAGTGTCTCCTTCATGGTTGGAACATGGTTTTCCTAACTGTGTGGCCAAACCATGCGAGTGTCTAGGTGTTTAAAAATTTGGGATTTCCCAAATTTCCCTCCTTGATTTTATGGGGTTTTCACCCCTCTTCTCCACCACATGATTCGTCCAACCATTGGGATCCAAGGAGGAGATCCACCACCTTCCTCCCCTTGATCCTTGGCTCTCCTTTGATGTTTTCAAGAGATTTTAGGTGAGTTATTCCTCTCTTTCCCTCTTCTTCTCTTCTCCCTCTCTTCTCTTTTATAGTTGGCTTCCCCCATGAACCCTAGTTATCACGTGGTTCGATTTTAAGGTTCCACATGGTTCTAATGATAGTGCGTTGGGTGTCTAGGGGTTGTAGACACCGTTGCTAATATTGTGGGCATGGTCTCAATTAAAGGTGACATGTTTTTGGATGTTTCAGCTTAGTTTTTGTTTCTTTGAGGTAGGTTTTTACTATAAAATTGTTTCATTTTGGAATTATAAGAATTATTGTGCTTTCTAAATTTCCTTTTTATGAAAATTCTATTAGATGTGATAGATTTTTGGTGTTTTGAAACCATTTCTTGATGTTTTGAGCTTGGTATAATTGGTTTTTCATGAAAATTCCATTTTTTCATTCTTTAAATGGAATTTTATTATTATTATAAGATTCTTTTAAAATTACTTATGGATTTTTGAAATTTTTTTCATGTTTTGTAATGGGATTTGACCTGGTTTTGATTTTCAATAAGTGAAAAAAAAATTTTAAGGGGAATTTGGTTTTAAATTGAGGTGTCGACCTATAAATGGCTTATAAATAGGTGCTTTAATGTATTTTAAATGGTGATTTGAAATGTGTGTGTGGTTTAACCCTTGTGAAATTCATTGTTGGCATGTTTTAATTGATTTGGTGGAAATGGTTGGCCCTTTGGCCTTGTTTTGGTTTTCAAATAAGAAGACCCTTGTTGGAGGGCATCTTTGAAATGTTTTATAAGAAATGGGTGATTTATTTGGACCTCTTAAAATGTTTTGAGTGGTGTTTTGTAAAGAATGTGATAGAAATAAAGGCCTTTTTCCATGTTTTGTATTTTACAAGAAGATATACCTTGTGTAAGGGTGGATTTTAAATGTTTTAAATCCTTGGGTGTTTTCCATCATTTTCTAAATGGTGTTTGGAAATTATTTTATGGAATGTGAAATGAATTGGAATTCCAAGCCATGTTTTGGTGTTAAAGGACCATTTGAAACTTTTGTTTTAAATGGTATATGTGGATGGAACCCTTGATTTACTCTTTCTTTTTTACCCACTGTGTGGGTTTTTGATCACTATTTAATGATTATTTCTACCCTTGTGTGGAAATGTGATTGATATTCCTTGAGTTCATGTTTTGTGTGCATGAATATTTTCATCATTGGGTGTTACGAGTGATGGTAGTTATGGTTATGCCTTGTGTGTAAACATAGATCATTTAAACCACACCTCACTTCTTTATTGGTCATGGTAGACTAGATACTAAGTTGAACATCTATATTTTTCTTCTAGTTGGTTCACATGCTACTAGTTTTCCACCAGTCGTGCCAGGCATAAGGGCTAGGTGGGGGTTTTTCATCATGATGATGCTTGTGTGGGCTACTTGGATTATGGTATGAAATTAGTACATATCATTGGATAGTTCATGTGGTTATACCCATATAAAGTTATATGCTTAGCATGTTAGTGACATTGGGAATGACCATAATACAATCATTTTCTAGGTGATTTATTGATCAAAGGGATTTTGATATAGTGCTTGCTTGTATCGTTTCACTCACTTTCATTGATATTCCAACATTCCTTGTTTATGATTCATTTTTTTATGCCTCGTGATATTGTGTGGTTCCTTATTGTGATGTGTAACCCATGTGAGTTGGGTTTTTTCCTTTAAAAACGAGTTTTCAAAGTTGGTTTTGGAAATCTGTTTTGGATTTTAAAGGTTGTTGTGTGTGAGTGATTTAAATGGATTTTAAAATGTCCATGTGTCTTGATAATGGTATTCGACCAGTTAAACATTTTTAAAATGGTATTCATTTCATTTAAATAAAACAAGTGGGTTGTTTTTTAGAAATGATAACAGGTGTGTGATTTTGAGGCAGCTTAGCCTGGTGGATTGTTTTCAAAACATTCATGTTTGGTTTAAAAAAAGAGGAATTATTTTTCATGGTAGTGATGGACTTGTCTGGTTTTTATTATATGTTATATATGAAAAGAATATTTTCTATATTTATTTTAAAACTATCATTGATGAATTTATTTATAAAATATATTTCATAGTTTCGGCTGGTTGTGGTGACCTACTAGGATTTTTATCTCATGACTACAAAATTTCAGGTTCCAAAGAATTTGTTGGATCCTTCTTGATCATCATGATTGACATGGGGTGATTAAGATGGTGGTGTGAAACTGAAGGTTGTATGGAAGTGGTTCAGGATTGGCTCGAGTTTGTTGGTTCTTTTTTATGTTTAGTTATTTTATTTATTTCTATTTCCTTGTAGTTCCCCCTGTTTGTTGATGCCCAAATTATATATATGAAAATGGGTTGGATTGTGGTAGCTGGTTAGGACCTATTTGAAATGTAGTTTGTTTTTGTTGGATCATGATTCTATTTATTCCACTATTGTATCTCTAATATGGTGAAATCATTCCAAAAGGAGTTACTATGATGCCCATACACTTTTCACCAGCCTGTGAGGATTGGGAACACCCTTCGGGCATTGTAATGAGCTAGGTAGGGTGTCGGGTTGGATGAAAACCTGGACTAATTCATGAAAACATCTTATCCAAGCTTTAAGTTTTCCTTTAGTAGGGAGATAAGCCTCTTGAGTTTCTTGTGTTATTTGGGAATGTCCTGGTATAAATTAGATTAAGGTTATTAGAGATTGAGAGTTAAGGGTGGGGAGAGTCTAGCTATCTCTTGCTTACTCTAAACCTCAAACTGCTAGGGAAAGTTGGGTTTTGAATCATGAATTAAAGTTGTTTTTAGTTATTTATTCTAGACTTGATATGATGATATTGATGTTTCTTAGTCCCCCTTAGTTTTTAATGTGATATTACGGATTGATTTATCATTTTGGGGTGAGATGGAAGGGAACTTGGGCTGCATAGTTAGCTCACATAGCCTAGGAAACATTGTGGTGATTATGTGGTTGAATATGCATTATTTTTAGGGTGTGATGCATGATTGAGACATGATTTTCTAAAACATGGTGGTCAAGGTATGGATAAAACTATTTATCCCCGGTTAGCATTTTTGGACTCCTCTTGATTATGGATTTATCCAAAGTTTGTTTTCACTTGTTATAGGTGGAATAAAGAGTGTTGTTTCACCCTTTTGGGTTGTGATTTTTTTGATATTTGTTTGGATTCTTGTGTAGTGAGTTGAGTGTGCTTGGATTTTAAAACCTCATTTTGGAAAATAAAAAGGGTTTTGTAAAAAGGTTTATTTTATAACTTGGTTTGTAAATGGGCGGGAAGAGTGATTTCCTATGGTTTTTGGTATGTTTTATAAAGTAGTGGGTTCCCTTACATAATTTCAAATGTATCAAAAAAAAGTTTGTTTTTTAAACAAGTTTGTAAAGTGTTTTGGAAAAGGAAAACGTGTTTTGATAATAATTTTGGATGTTTAGTTTTCAATATAAAGTGTAATTTTGAAGGAATTTTGCTATTTTCTTTTTTTGAGGCAATATGTGTGTTCCGCTAAGGTTGTTTTGTTTTAAAGCTTGTGTGGACTTTGGTTATGAGAAATACCTTGGTGGAGGGTGATTTCAAAATTTCCTGGTGAAATGGTGGGTTTCAAAAGAAAAGATTCTTTGATGCAATCATGTTGTACCTTTCTTAAGGAATTGTTGTTGTGGTTTTGATTCCTTGATTGTGAAGGAGCCATTCTACTTTCCTATTTAGGACATGACTCAAGGTAGTTCATGTATTCCTTTTTGATGTCCCTCAGGATGGTTGAAAAGGTTTCTCTTGTTCCAATGCCTACCCATACTCCAAGTGGAGCGGTGGACGTAGAATCTTCATTGAGCTTGGAAGAAAAGAGGTGTTTGGAAGAGATTGAGGTGATCCCTTAGAACACCTAAAGCTTTTTAGGTGAGAGATTTTGAGAGCTTGTTGTTCAGTTCTAGATGATTTGGTGGGAGGGTTAGTTCCACCTTTTCCATGTGAGGGTTTTTCTAGTGGTGCTTCCTTGGGAGTGTGAAAGGGGATAAAGTGCTTTAGTTTCTTCAAGTTTTCCATCGTTATGGAATTTGGGTCATCTTTAGAAGTTTTGTAAGCCCAGTTGTTGGATGAGGTATCAGGTTTGACCTATTAAGGATGGTTCATGTGGTTTTTATCTGAGGTCCTTTTTCTTGTTGGTTGTGATTTTAGCCTTAGAACTTCGACTTTTATGGTTGGATTTTGTGGGGTTTTCCCTTTTAGGGATGTTCCTTGTGAATTATTTCCTTCTAGAACGTTTCAACGAATGATTTGAATGCTAGTTTATGGCATGTGTTGTTCCATTAAGGAATGTACCCCCTCTACCACTCTCTTGGATGTTTTTTGGTTAGGCTATGAGTGTTGTTTCTTTGATCCTCATTGTTAAGGAAAACCCCTCTCTCAGTGGAAATGAGTTGTGTTTTTTTATTTTGGTTGAGCCTTATGTGTTAATTTATAAGTTATTTATTATTATTTATTATTTATTATAATAAATAACAAATAAAATATAATAATATTTACATAAATTATAAAATTATGAAAATAAAATAATAAAATAAAAAAATTACGAAATTAAAAGAATAAAGAACTAATAATAAATAACAAATAATAAATAACAAATACTAAATAACTAATACTAAATAATAAAAAATAAAATAATAAAATAATAAATAACAAATAACAAATAACAAATAATAAATAATAAATAATAAATAATAAATAATAAATAATAAAGAATAAAGAATAAAGAATAAAGAATAAAGAATAAATAATAAATAATAATAAATAATAATAAATGATAATAAATAATAATAAATAATAAATAACAAAAAATAAATAATAATAAATAACAAATAACAAATAATAATAAATAATAAATAATAATAAATAATAAATAATAATAAATAATAAATAATAACAATTAATAAATAATAAATAATAAAAAATAAAAAATAAAAAATAAAAAATAATAAATAGAAAATAATAAATAATAAATAATAAATAATAAATAATAAATAATAAATAATAAATAATAATAAATTATAATAAAAAAAATAAAAGATAAAAAAAATAAAATAAAAAATAAAAAATAATAAAATAATAAAAAATAATAATAAAATATCAATAATACTAAATAATAATAAATAATAATAAATAATAATAAATAATAATAAATAATAATAAATAATAATAAATAATAATAAATAATAATAAATAATAATAAATAATAATAAATAATAAATAAAAAACTATAAATAACAATAAATAACAAATAATAAATAATAAATAATAAATAATAAATAATAATAAATAATAAATAATATATAATATATAAAAAAAATAAAAAAAATAAAAAATAATAAAAAATAAAAAATAAAAAATAACAAATAACAAATAAGAAATAAGAAATAAGAAATAAGAAATAAAAAATAAAAAATAAAAAATAAAAAATAAAAAATAATAAATAATAAATAATAAATAATACATAATAAATAATAAATAAGAAATAAGGAATAAGAAATAATAAATAAGAAATAATAAATAATAAATAATAATAAATTTTAATAAATTATAATTAATAATAAATAACAAACTATAAATAATAATAAATAATAAATAATAAATAATAAATAATAAATAATTATTAATAATAAATAATAAATAACAAATGACAAATAATAAATAATAAATAAATAATAAATAAATAATAATAAATAATAAATAATAATAAATAAATAAGAAATAATAAATAATAAATAATAAATAATAAATAATAAATAATAAATAATAAATAATAAATATTAAATAATAAATAATAAATAATAAATAATAAATAATAAATAATAAATAATAAATAATAAATAATAAATAATAATAAATAATAATAAATAATAATAAATAATAATAAATAATAAATAACAAACTATAAATAATAATAAATAATAAATAATAAATAATAGATAATAAATAATAATAAATAATAATAATAAATAATAATAAATAATAAAAATAAATAAATAAAAAACTATAAATAATAAAAAATAAAAAATAAAAAATAAATAATAATAATACATAATAAATAATAAATAAGAAATAAGAAATAATAAATAATAAATAATAAATAATAAATAATAAATAATAAATAATAAATAATAAATAATAAATAATAAATAATAAATAATAAATAATAATAAATAATAATAAATAATAAATAATAAATAATAATAAATAATAAATAATAATAAATAATAATAAATAATAAATAATAATATATAATAAATAATAAATAATAAATAATAAATAATAAATAAATAATGACAAATTACAAATAATAAATAATAAATAACAAATAAGGAATAATAATAAATAATAAATAATAAATAATAAATAATAAATAATAAATAATAAATAATAAATAATAAATAATAAATAATAAATAATAAATAATAAATAATAAATAATAAATAATAAATAATAAATAATAAATAATAAATAAAAATAAATAATAACTAAAAAACAATAAATAATAAAAAATAAAAAATAAAAAAATAATAATAAATAAAAAATAAAAAATAATAATAAATAATAAATAATAAACAATAAATAAGAATAAATAATAAACGATAATAAATAATAGATAACAAATAACAAATAACAAATAATAAATAATAAATAATAAATAATAAATAATAAATAATAAATAATAAATAAGAATAATAATAAATAACACATAATTAATAATTATAATTAAATAAATAATAAGAAATAAATAATAAATAATTAACAATAATTAATAATAGATAATAATACATAATACATAAATAATAAATAATAAATAATAAATAATAAATAATAAATAATAAATAATAAATAATAACTAATAAATAATAACTAATAAATAATAACTAATAAATAATAAATAATAAATAATAAATAATAATAATAAATAATAATAAAAAATAATAATAATAAGCAACAAATAATAAATAATAAGTAACAATAATAATAAATAACACATAATTAATTATTATAAATAAATAAATAATAAATAATAAATAATAAATAATAAATAATAAATAATAAACAATAAATAATAAATTATTAATAATAAACAATAAATAATAAACAATAAATAATAATATATAATATATAATATATAATATATAATATTTAATAAATAAATTGTTATTAATAATAATAATAAATAATATATAATAAATAATAAATAACCAGTAACAAATAATAGATAATAAATAAATTAAAGTATGTTATAAATAATAAATAATAAATGAAACACTTGAAAAAGTACGAAAAGGCGTGATACGGGATGAAAAATTATGAAAACGCATGAAAACAGATGGAGAAGCATGGAGAAGGAAGCATTAGAAAGCATGTGAACGCATGAAAACACATGAAAAGTCATGAAAACTCTGGAAAACTCCTTAAGAATTCAACATAATCATCATAATAACCCACAAAAAACCATTGATAAAGATAACAAGTCATGGAAACCTAAATAAACAGTAATAAATGGAGCAACCGTTAAAACCCGTCAAAATAGTCATAAAGTGACATAAACATTGGACTCACATTAACAGAGATAACTTATGATCTGAGAGTCCATTCCAGATCCGCGACCAGTCAAATCGAAGATCCTAAAATGATCTTCAAGCTGATAGGTGAAACAGACCAAATGGACTAGCGGATCAGAAGTTGTGACCATTTAAAAAAACTTACGGGGAACGGGTACTAGAAGCAAGGCATCAAAAAACATAACAAACCCGATACCCACTAAAAAAGGCCATAACGTATGATCTAGGAGTCCATGTGGGCACCGTGACTAGTCAAACTAAAGCTCATGGAACAAACTACGATCTGGCAGGCGGAGGAGTCTGAACTGACACGCAGATCAAAAGTTAGGTCCGTTTGAATACAAGTTCGACAAGACACCGATGACAGAAACGGGGTTTCGGAGGCCTTCGGAGGGGTTTTTGGGTTCGAAAAACACAACAAAAGCTTTCTTATGTCAAGCTAGTGTGTATCTCTTTTCGCTGGCTTCGATTTGATATGTGGTAGATCCCAAACGGACACCCGGAGCGAAAGTTATGGTCGTTTGAAGTTGGAGAACTTTTTTCAACTTTCTTATAACTCTCATATCTTCCGCACCATAGACTGTCTCACAGTATTGATTACATGTGCCTCTAGATCTCTTCATAAGATTCGATTTGACTGGTCTTGGCGCTCCAATGGACACCCGGATCAAAATTTATGGTTGTTTTAGTGATTTCGGGGTTTCTCATGTTTTTTTATTTTTTTCTTTTCATTTCGCGGTGGTTTTACCCAAACCTCCGCTATTTCACGGTGATTTTTTAAAAAACCGCTGATAATCCTCAAAAAAAATAAAAAATAATAATAATAAAAAAATTCACACATTTCGCGGCGGTTTTAAAAACCGCCACGAAAAAACCACCGCGAAACGCCCGTTTTCCTGTAGTTCCCTAGAAGAAACTATGTGGGGTCCTTGGTGTGTCTATGGTGTGGCATGTGGATTTCACATGGTTTGATAAATCATGTAGCAAAAGTTTGGTAGGGTATTTTATTTTTGATAGATCCATTTGCATGGATTTATCATAGTTTTTTCAAATTGTTAAGGGAACCCCATGTAATGGCCCGGACCTCTCCGACCCATTCCTTTGTCAAAAACAAGGTCACAAAGTGTTCTGGAGGGTAAAATGGACTTTTCCCACACTTTCCAGAATTTTGAAACTACACACCGTGTAGTGTGAGTATACGCCGTGTACCCCCTCACCGGGTATACCCCGTGTTGAAGGCCGTGTCCTTGCCGTGTGAAATAAATGATTACACACCATGTATCCAATACTACACACCGTGTAGTCACTCCCCACGTACGCGCTACCTTCAACCCGTCTGTTGACCAGTCAACAACCGTGTGCCGTGTTGAGGCAGTGTCCTTGCCATGTGAAATAAATGGGTACACGCCGTGTACCTAATAATACACGCCATGTAGTCCCTCCCCACGTATGCGTTACCCTCAAGCCGTGTGTTGACCAGTCAACGGCCGCGTTCCGCGTTGAAGGTCGTGTTGGAAGCCGCATGGTGACCGTGTGAAATGGCTGAGTACACGCCATGTACCATAAATTACATGCCGTCTACTTTTGTTTTTCTCGCCTATAAAAGGAGGGGTCCCCTCCTTCTTTTCAACTCACTCCTCTCCTCCCCATTCCTCTGAGCAGAGCTCTCTCAAGAGACTCGAAGGCTCCTTTTCTTCCATAACTTCTTCATCCAAGCTCTGATTTACGATCCATCAGTGGCCACGAGATTGTAACAACGAGGCGGAACGTCTGAGCTTGGATCTGTTGTCTTTCCTTCGGCCTTTCCTTTCCAACTTCCACCTGAGGAGGTTTTTCCGGGACTCGACAGAAGTGATGGATGCCGAAGGACGTCTTCTAAAGTTGATCCGGGGGAGCATTGTGATCAGAACCTATTGAGGTAGGGATCTTACCTTCGTCTCTCCAAATTGTGCATCATGCGGGGTGGTTATCCTCTTGTTTTCATAAGAAACAGTTGAACCATTAAATGAAGATAATTACTGGTTAAAGAATGGGGTTGGGAAGTTTATAATTACTGTTACTTTACTTTTATATCCTGTGATATTATGTTGTGAATTGAATATGCTTATGCCTACTGAAAATCACAGTCATTGGGGGCCTTTGATTGCACAATTAAATGTTGCCCTATCTTTCTAGACCATTTTTGTGAATGGATACTTCATGGAATGTGGGAATTAGTTAATAATATAAAGTTGGCTGTTTAAATGAAAATATGGAACCCTTGTGTGATCACCTCGGTTGAACAAAAATGGAATAATAAACATGTGGGTGATGGCTTAGATACGTGGCATGTGATGGGGGTGTTTTGTGGGTTGTTGTGAATCGGGTGAGCAGCGAGGCTGTGGTTGACTTGGTTGTGGGTTGGTGTGAATTTTATGTTGGTGATGGGCAGCGGGGATGCGATAAATGGTATTAAAGGGATAATGATGTACGGGTTCAGTGTGATTGTGGTTATGGTGGTTAGCAGCAGGGCTGCAGGGATGGGCTTGATTGTGAACGAACTGGGTTGAGAATAATAAATGGAATAGTTAATGAATGGTGGGGCGTGGTAATGAAATGAGAATAAATAATTAATGGGTTGGTTGGTTATTAAGAAGGGACTTGTTGTGCTTGTGCTTCCTAACTTGATTTGTGGATGGCAAAGATATGTTTTTACAAATGTTTGATGTGGTTGGTTGTGGATAGTTTCCCAGTATTTAAGGAACTAAATAACTAATTCTATTGAAACATGAAAACCTAAATGGGGTTGGGGTTGTTTGTGGTATGCATGCTTCATAGTAGCAGTGTCGAGGCACGTGCTCAGTTCTCTGATTTGAATCCATAGGTTGTGATGAGTGTTTGATATATATATATATATATATATGTATCTTTTGTGTTTTATTGTACCCCACCCATGTTGATCACTTAGTGCCGAACACTCCCATTTCATGGGAGAGGGTGTCTTCCCCTTAGTTACTAGCTCCTTCCTGCTCCTTCTTCCCTAGGCTGTGATGGCTTGAGGCGACCTTACACCCAAGTTTCTTCGGGTAGGTTTCGATTGGGGTGGTTTTATCCCAAGACTCTTCAGGCATGTTTTACTATTCCCAAGAATCTTCGGGATGAGGCCCAGGTGTGTGCGGGCAGGATACGTGGTTGTGAGGCCCAGGTGTGTGCGGGCGGGATACGTGGTTGTGAGGCCCAGGTGTGTGCGGGCGGGATGTGTGGTTTGTGAGGCCCAGGTGTGTGCGGGCAGGAAGAGTGTGGCAGCGTCAGGACGTTCACTATTAGGAAGAGCAGCTAACTAATGGGAAATGGTGCGGGGTACCCAATACTCTTATTCTTATATACTATTATCTATCATGATTGTGTTTTGGTGAGTGTGGCTGGTGAGGTTGGGTGGATAGAATTCATTTCTAGGTTTCTTCTGTTGTTCTCACGGGACATTAGGATGTCTCCCCACTTGTGCACGAGAGATTTAGGTTTCCCTACTGAGTATACTTGTATACTCGCTCTACGTTTACTTTCAGGTTTCCAAGAGGACTACCAGGGCCGTGTGGGACCCTACTAGTCGGGACAGTTGGAGTTTTTGCAGTTGTTGTACTCTTATTTCTTTTGGTATTGTACTTTTTGAGCTTTCTTTTACTTGTACCTTGTTTCAGAACTATTTAAACATGCATGTGAGATTGGTTTGGGTTTATTTCTATACACTTGTTCTTTTCCTTTTTGGTGATTGACTTGTCCTATTTCCCGATTTTATATAATAAAAAGGGTAATTCCTCCCATATTTGTGAAAACTCATACCCATGGTGCTAGTCGCCACCCCGGGGCCTATTGAAGGCGGGACTCGGGGGTCATTATCTCCCTTTCACCATTGCCAGCTCAGGAGGGGCATCTTTGGTGGGAGGGGCTCGTGACAGAATGGTATCAGAGCCAGGTTGAGATATAGGATGGAGTCTGGAGTTAGGCATAGTGAGGATTGCATGGGATGATAGGGCAACAGTGTTGGTTAATCTTGGTGCGTGACATAGTCCAGGGAGGACCAGCTAGGACATGGGATTTTAGGGCCCCCCATGATCCGATGCAAGGACTCTGAGCCTACCGAACAACCAAGTGAGACTACATTGATTGCAGGTAGAGACCCTAGGGAAGGTACATGCATCATCATGATTGTGTTTTACTTGATTTGGGTGTTCTGGGAAAGAAATTTAATAAAATGATAAAATGAAACCTTGAGAAATTCCTTGCTACTTGGGCTTAGGCAATCCTTGTTTACCGTACAGCTATAGAACCTAGACATCATCCCCGGGTGGATCATATGGCCGAGGCCCAACAGATTCAGGTGGTAGATCGGTTGAGGATTGACCGAGAGAAGGAAGATAGCCAGTGGCAGAAGACTATCTGTTCTTTCCAGTGGAAAACCCTCAAGAAGTACTAGGGTAGTACTTCAGATATGGAGATGGAGGGGTGGATTGAGGAGCTAGGGATTGCTTTTACCTTGATTTGTGCTCCGAGGGAGTACTGGGTTCCCCTAGTAGTCATTCAGCTGAGAGGTGCAGCGCGACAGTGGTGGATGCTCTACCCCGGAGAGAGGATATAGGCAGAGGTTTCATGGGCTGAATTTGAGAAGGAGTTCTGAGAGGAATTCCTTTATTCCATGATCAAGGCGGAGAAGCAGCAGGAGTTACTCTCCCTTCAGTAGGGGATTATTTCAGTACGAGAGTTGGGGATCAAGTTCAAGGATCTTCTGCGCTTTGCTCCGGATCTCTTTCCGGATGAGGAGTCTTGGGCGAGACGATTGGAGGAGGCGCTTCATCCTTCACTCCAGTATTTTGTCACCCCCGTCACCCTTCCGACGTACTTGGCAGTACAGAAGAAGGAAGAGGTTGTAGAGAGGATGCACTCTCAGGGAGGTGCACCACCTGAGGGGATCCAGCCAAGTTCGTCGAAGGGGAAGGCAGTCAACAGAAGGTCTCCTGCGATGGGACCTTCCAGGTTCAGGCCAGTGGGGAGTAGGCCCCAGCAGTTCCAGTTCAGATCTTCAGGTCCTCATCCCTTTTTCATGAGCCCAGGACCGAAGTGTTTTTCTTGTGGAGGTTTTGGGCACATTCAGAGTCGGTGCCCGACCTGAGCTCAGTACGGTGGAGGTGGGCAGGTTCAGCACCCACCTCAGTAGCACCAGTTGCCAGCAATGCCCTTCCAGCAGCAGCAGGACCATGCTCCTCCGAGGGCAGACTTTGCGGGAGGAGGCCGACCTCAGGGTGCTCCTCAGGGACCTCGACCAGGGCATGGTCGGAGAGGTGGACGACATTAGAGAGGTAGAGGAGCTGGGCGTGGACAGTTGCACGTAGTAGAGTTGACAGCTCCAGTAGGACCAGAGGTGGTGCGAGGTACGATTTGTTTGTTCATCACTCTCATTTCTTCTTTGTTCAATTCAGGAGCTTCACACTCCTTTGTTGCACCTGGTCTAGCCCATGCCTTGGGTCTAGACATAGAGAGACTTTCCATACCACTGGTGCTGAGTACACCAGTTGGAGGTCAGACCAGTGTATCTTGTGTTTTCCAGGGATGTGGGCTGACTTTGGGACCACATTGATCTAGTGGGGACCTTCTTCTGTTACATATGTATCCATACGATGTCATCCTAGTAATCTATTGGTTGTTTTCCATTAGTGCCTTTATCGACTACTTCCGAATAAGGGTCGTGTTCTCCGATGTGGATGGGAAATGTGTAGCTTTTATTGGCGAGAGGATCTATCAGGTGGGAAGCCGGCATGTGGAGCCTCTACTTTCATTATTAGGTGGGCCATCAGTGGTTCCAGCTGATACAGAGATGCTGGATGTCCCAGAGGTTGTTGGGGAGTTCCTTGATGTTTTTCCCAAGGAGGTTGTGACTCTACCCCCCGACGTGATGTTGAGTTCGGGATAGACTTACTGCCTGGTGCCTGTCCGATTTCGATGGCCCCTTATCGGATGGCACCTTCGGAGTTGTGGGAGTTTCAGATTCAGATTGACGATCTGATGGAGAAGGGTTTTGTTCGACCCAGCGTATTTCCATGGGGCGCTCCAGTTTTGTTCGTGAAGAAGGCAAATGGTGGTCTCAGGCTATGCATAGACTACCGAAGGTTGAACCAGGTAACAGTCAAGAACCGTTACCCCCTTCCAAGGATAGATGATCTCTTTGACCAACTGATGGGAGAAGGTTGGTTTTCTAAGATTGATCTACGATCTAGATATCATCAGCTGAGGGTAAAGGACAGTGACATCTCAAAGACGGCTTTTAGTTGCAGGTATGGGCACTTCGAGTTTGTAGTGATGCTGTTTGGAGTTACGAATGCACCGACTGTATTCATGGGACTTAGGAACTTTGTCTTCCGAGAGTTTCTAGACCGGTTTGTTGTTGTGTTTATCGATGACATCTTGATCTACTCAAGATCAGAGGAGGATCACGTTGAGCATCTCAGGGCAGTCTTAGAAGTCCTTAGACACCACCAGCATTATGGTAAATTTTTGAAGTGTAAGTTCTTGACGCAAGAAGTACACTTACTTGGGCACGTGGTGTCTCAACATGGAGTGTCAGTGGACCCGTCAAAGGTGGAGGCAGTTGTTTCTTGGGAAGCACCCAAGAGCGTGGCAGAAGTTCGTAGTTTCCTGGGGTTAGCATGTTACTATCAGAGTTTTGTTTCGGACTTCTCTCGAGTTGCTGCTCCTTTGACATCTTTGACTAGGAGGAACCAAGTCTTCTTATGGAGCGAGCAGTGCCAGAATTCCTTCGACTACCTGAATGAGAAGTTGGTCAGTGCTCCCGTGCTCAGGTTTCCAGAGGAAGGGTTGTTGTATGAGGTGTTTTGTGATTCTTCTGGCCTTGGTTTGGGGTGCGCGTTGATGTAGAAGAAGGCAGTGATCTGTTATGGGTCTAGGAAGTTGCGCCCTCACGAACGTAACTATGCCACCCATGATCTAGAGTTTGCAGCAGTAGTGTTCGCACTGAAGTTGTGGCAACATTACCTCTTTGGGGAACGCTTTGTGGTCTTCTCAGATCACAGGAGTTTACGTCATATCTTCTCCCAACGTGACCTGAACTTGTGACAGTAGTGATGGGTCGAGTTCCTCCAAGACTATGACTTCGAGATCTCTTACACTGAAGGTAAGAAAAATGTTGTGGCTGATTCCCTAAGAAGGAAGTCGCATAAGGAAGTGGTTTGGTAATCCACTGATGCTTGGAAAATGATGGGAGAGTTGGCTGCCTTTCACTTGGATGCCAGGGTAGAAGGTGTTAGAGGCTATTTGTTTCAGATGACGGTGAAATCCTCCTTGTTGCAGCAAGTGGAAGAGTCTCAGTGGGGGGACTCCGAGGTGGAAGTAATGCGGGATCGTGTTGATCAGGGGAATGCTCCAGAAGGATGGTCAGAGGATAGTCGACATCGGATGCTTTTCCATGGAAGGTTGTTTGTTCCGAAGGCAATGCGTGAGGGAGTTCTCCGTGAGTTCCATAGCTCATCCTTGGCGGTACATCCAGGAGTTTCAAAAAGTACCGAGGCCTGAGGGAACAATTTTGGTGGCCCGGGGTGAAACGGGCTGTGGCGGAGTTTGTGGCTAGATGCCTAGTGTGTCAGCAAGTGAAGGCTGAACACCGTGTTCCCAGTGGTTTGTTGCATCCTTTAGATATCCCCGAGTGGAAGTGGGATGACATCTCAATGGACTTCGTCATAGGACTACCCAGAGCTCAGGGTGGTTATGATGCTATCTGGGTAGTGGTGGATTGACTGAAGAAATCATCTCACTTCTTAGAAATTAATGAGTCGGGCCCGGTGAGTACCTTAGCACATAGGTACATAGACGAGGTTGTGCGGTTTCATGGAGTTCCGAAGACTATCGTCTCAGACCGGGATACTCAGTTTAACTCATGAGTCTGGAGGGGGTTACAACATGATTTTGGCACCCAGCTATGCCTTAGCATTGCTTTCCACCCCCAGACTGATGGACAGATAGAGCGGACTATCCAGATGCTGGAGGACATGCTGCGAGCATGCGTTCTGGATTTCGGAGGATCATGGGTACGACACTTGCCTTTAGTGGAGTTTTCCTACAACAATAGCTTCCACTCTACTATTGGCATGACATTGTTTGAGGATTTTTATGGAAGACCATTTCGTTCACCCATTTTCTAGGCATAGGTTGGTGAGACAGGTTCTCTTGGTCCAGAGGTAGTGCAGAGCACCACAGAGAAAGTCCATATTGTACGTGAGAGTATGAAAGCGGCTCAGGACCGACATAAGTCTTATGATAATCATCGGAGGAGTCCCTTGGAGTTCGAGGTGGGAGACCATGTTTTCTTGAAAGTTTCCCCTCGACGGGGGGAACAGAGGTTTGGGAAGGAGAGTAAGCTCTCACCTAGGTTTATCGGACCTTTTGAGGTGCTGAGGCGAGTCGGCGAGGTGGCATATCAGCTAGCCCAGCCACCTCAGTTGGAGAAGGTTCATGACGTCTTCTACGTCTCCCAGCTATGTCGATACTTACACGATGACTCTCATGTTATCGACTGGGGAGAGTTATATATGGGAGATGACACGACCTTTGAGGAATGACCAGTCAGAATCGAGGATCGTAAAGAGAAGGTGCTCCATGGATGAACCATTCCCTTGGTTCGTGTGTTGTGGACGCATGGCGGCCCCGAGGAGAGCACTTGGGAGCAGGAGGCCTAGATGCATTCTCAGTACTTGGAGTTGTTCTGACTTGTGTTTTTTTCCTTGTTCTTCTGAGCTTTGTTTTGATGTTATACTCTGTACCTTTGATATATAGAATGCTTGGCTTGTCGGTTATGAGACGTTTTTTTTACTTGTTCTCTAGAAGTGTATAACATGTACGGATGTATGGGTAAAGGGAAAGACCTAATCCTTAATCGAGACACATTAATGTGGATGCGATTGAACCCGTGCGGGCGAGTCAGTGCTGCCTAAAGCGGATAATATCTCGACATAGGAGAAAGAAATTCCCCAAACCACGTGTTCGGGCAGTGTGTGGGTTGTACGGTGTTGGGGGCAGTGTAAGTTGAAAAATCCTAATATATGGAAGTGGGAAGGCCCAATCCTTAACCGAGATGCATTAATGCGGATGCGATTAAAACCGTGCAGGCGAGTCAGTGCCGCCTAAAGCAGATAATATCTCGACATAGGAGAGGGAATTCCTAACACCTATGATTAGGGTTGTTGGTTGGGTTCCTGTTATAACAAGAATCCTAAGAGGTATCTTGTTGGGATTCCTCTGGGTTGGTTTTTAAATTCTCGGGGATGAGAATGTTTTAAGAGGTATCTGATGTAATGGCCCGGACCTCTCCGGCCCATTCCATTGTCAAAAAGAAGGTCACGAAGTGTTTTGGAGGGTAAAATGGACTTTTCCCACACTTTCCAGAATTTTGAAACTACACGCCGTGTAGTGTGAGTACACGCCGTGTACCCCCTCACCGGGTATACCTCGTGTTAAAGGCCGTGTACTTGCTGTGTGAAATAAATGAGTACACGCCGTGTATCCAATACTACACGACGTGTAGTCCCTCCCCGCGTACATGTTACCTTCAACCCGTGTGTTAACCAGTCAACGGCCGCGTGCCATGTTGAGGTCGTGTCCTTACCATGTGAAATAAATGGGTACACTCCTTGTACCTAATACTACACATCTTGTAGTCCCTCCCCGCGTATGCATTACCCTCAAGCTACATGTTGACCAGTCAATGGCCGCATTCCACGTTGAAAGCCGTGTTGGAAGCCACGTGGTGACCATGTGAAATGGCCAAGTACACGCCGTGTACCATAAAGTACACGCCGTGTAATTTTGTTTTTCTCGCCTATAAAATTAGGGGTCCCATCCTCCTTTTCAACTCACTCCTCTCCTCCCTATTCCTCTAAGTAGATCTCTCTCAAGAGACTCTAAGGCTCCTTTTCTTCCATAACTTCTTCGTCCGAGCTCCGATTTACGATCCATCAGCGGCCACTGGATCATAACGACGAGGCAGAACTTCTGATCTTGGATCTTTTGTATTTCCTTTAGCCTTTCCCTTCCAACTTCCACCCAAGGAGGTTTTTTTGGGACTCAACAGAAGTGACGGACGCCGACGAACGTCTTCTAAAGTTGATCCGAGGGAGCGTTGTGATCAGAACCTGTTGAGGTAGGGATCTTACCTTCGTCTCTCTAAATTGTGCATCATGCGGGGTGGGTATCCTCTTGTTTTCATGAGAAAAAGTTGAACCATTAAATGAAGATAATAACTGGTTAAATAATGGGGTTGGGAAGTTTATGATTACTGTTACTTTACTTTTATATCCTGTGATATTATGTTATGAATTGAATAGGCTTATGCCTACTAAAAATCACGGTCGTTGGGGGCCTTTTCTTGCACAATTAAATGTTTCCCTATCTTTCTAGACCATTTTTGTGAATGGATACTTCATGGAATGTGGGAATTGGTTAATCACATGAATTTGGCTATTTAAATGAAAATCTGGAACCCTTGTGTGATCACCCCGGTTGAACAAAAATGGAATAATGAACATGTGGGTGATGGCTTAGATACGTGGCATGCGATGGGGGTGTTTTGTGGGTTGTTGTGAATCGGGTGAGCAGCGGGGCTACGGTTGACTTGGTTGTGGGTTGGTGTGAATGTTATGTTGGTGATGGGCAGCGGAGCTACAATAAATGGTATTAAAGGGATAATGATGTATGAGTTCTGTGTGATTATGGTTATAGTGGTTGGCAGCGGGGCTGTAGGGATGGGCTTGAATGTGAACGAACTGGGTTGTGAATAATAAATGGAAGAGTTAATGAATGGTGGGGTGTGGTAATGAAATGAGAATAATTAATTAATGGGTTGGTTGGTTATTAATAAGGGACTTGTTGTGATTGTGCTTCCTAACTTGATTTTTGGATGGCGGGGATATGTTTTTACGAACGTTTGATGTGGTTGGTTGTGGATAGTTTCCCAGTAGTTAAGGAACTAAATAACTAATTCTTCTGAAACATGAAAACCTAAATGGGGTTGGGGTTGTTTGTGGTATGCGTGCTTCGTAGTAGCAGTGCTGAGGCATGTGCTCAGTTCTCTGATTTAAAGCCATAGGTTGGGCTGAGTGTTTGATATATATATATATATATATCTGTATCTTTTGTGTTTTATCGCACCCCACCCATGTTGAGCACTTAGTGCCGAACACTCCCATTTCATGGGAGAAGGTGTCTTCCCCTTAGTTACTAGCTCCTTCCTGCTCCTTCTTCCCTAGGCTGTGATGTCTTGAGGCGATCTTACACCCATGTTTCTTTGGGTAGGTTTCGATTGGGGTGGTTTTAGCCCAAGACACTTCTGGCAGGTTTTACTGTTCCCAAGAATCTTCGGGATGAGGCCCAGGTGTGTGCGGGCGGGATATGTGGTTGTGAGGCCCAGGTGTGTGCGGGCGGGAAACGTGGTTGTGCGGACCAGGTGTGTGCGGGCGGGATGTGTGGTTTGTGAGCCCTAGGTGTGTGCGGGCAGGAAGAGTGTGGCAGCGTCAGGATGTTCGCCGTTAGGAAGAGAATCTAAATAATGGGAAATGGTGTGGGTTACCCAATAATCTTTTTCTTATATACTATTATCTGTCATGATTGTGTTTTGGTGAGTGTGGATGGTGAGGATGGGTGGATAGAATTCCTTGCTAGGTTTCTTCTATTGTTCTCACGGGACATTAGGATGTATCCCCACTTGTGCATGAGAGCTTTAGGTTTCCCTACTGAGTATACTTATATGCTCACCCTACATTTACTTTCAGGTTTCCAGGAGGACTACCAGGGTCGTGTGGGACCCTACTAGTCGGGACAGTTGGAGTTGTTGCAGTTATTGTACTCTTGTTTCTTTTGGTATTGTACTTTTTGAGCTTTATTGTACTTGTACCTTGTTTCAGAACTATTTAAACATGCATGTGGGATTGGTTTGGGTTTATTTCTATACACTTGTTCTTTTCCTTTTTGGTGGTTGACTTATCCTATTTCCCAATATTAAATAATAAAAAGGGTAATGCCTCCCATATTTGTGAAAACTCATACCCTTGGTGCTAGTCGCCACCCCAGGGCCTACTGGAGGCGGGACTCGGGGGTCATTATCTCCCTTTCACCATTGCCAGCTCAGAAGGGGCATCTTTGGTGGGAGGGGGTCGTGACACCCCAAGAGGTAGTTTGAGGCTTGGGGTGGTTCAAGGTTGAGGCTCATGGTTTTCTATAACCATATGAACTTTGAAGTGTAACTATTCAGCTCAACATTTTTGAGAGTTAGTGGATCCTACATGGTTTGACTAACCATGGGGACAAACTATGTGAGTTTCCTAGGTGTTTAAAAATTTTGGATTTCCCAATTTTCCCTCCTCAATTTTAATGGGATTTCACCCCTTTTCTCTCCCACATTATTCGACCTCCCACCACCCCCCTTGTTCCTTGGCCCTCTATTCATGTTTTCCCAGATATTTTAGGTGAGTTCATCCTCTATTTCCATCTCATTATCTTCTAACTCTCTTTTATTTTGGATTTGGATTCCCCCATAAACCCTAGTTATCTTGTGGATTGATTTTAAGGTTCCAAGTGGTTCTAATAATAGGGATTTTTCTGTCTAGGGGTTTTATACATAATTGTTAATCATGTGGGTGTGGTATCCATTGAAGGCAATAGGTTTTGGGATGTGTTGGCTTGGTTTCCACTTCTTTGAGGTAGTTGTTACTATGAAATTGTTTATTTTTGGAATTATAAGCATGATTATCCTTTCAAAATTCCCTTTTTATGAAAGTTTGACTATATGTGATAGCTTCGTGGTCTTTTGAAACCATTTCTTAATGTTTTGACCTTGTCAAAATTGATTTTTAATTCAAATACCATGTTTTCATGCTTGAATTGGAATGTTTTATTATGCTAAGCTTCTTGTGAAATGACTTATGGCCTTTTGATTTTTTTTCATGTTGTGTGGGCTTTGACTTGGATTTGATTTCCAATAAGTAAATACAAGATTTTAAAGGGAATTTGGTTTTAAATTGAGGCGGTGTCTGATAAATGTCTTGTAAAGGGGTGCTTTAATATGTTTCAAATGGTGATTTGAAATTTGTGTGTGGTTTACCCCTTACGAAATGCCTTGTTGTATTGTTTTAATTGGTTTGGTCAAAATGGTCGCCCCTTTGGCCTTGTTTTGGATTTCAAAGAGGAAGACCCTTATTTATGGGTAGCTTAGAAACATTTTAAAAGAAATATGTGATTTTTTTGGACCTATTAAAATGTTTCAAGTGGTGTTTTGTGAAAAATGTGAAGAAAATAATGCCCTTTGGACTTGTTTTGTATTTTCAAAGAAGAGAGACCTTGTGTATGGGTGACTTTGAAATGTTTTAAATGCTTGAGTGTTTTCCATCATTTTACAAATGGTGTTTGGAATGTATTTTATAGAATGTGTAAGGGATTGGTATTCCAAGTCATGTTTTAGTGTTAAAGGCCCATTTGGAACTTTGGTTTTAAGTGGTGTATGTGGATGGAACCCTTGATTTTCCCTTGATTTTTTACCCCTTGTGTGGGGTTTTGATCACTATTTCATGCTTGTTACTCTCCCTGTGTGGGAATGTGATTGATATTCCTTGAGTGTTTTTTTGTGTGTTTGGGTATTTTCATCATTTGGTGTAATGGGTGAGTGTAGTTATGGTTATGTATTATGTGAATACTTGGATTGTTTGTACTATGCCTCACTTTATTTATCATGGGAAACCGAGTACAAAGTAAAAGATCTAGATTGTTTCTCTAGTTGGTTCACATGCCGCTAGTTTCCCACTAGTCGAGCTAGGAACAAGGTCTAGGTTGGGGTTTTTCATCATAACGATGCTTGTGTGGGATACTTAGATGACGATATGGACTTAGCATATGCTAGTAGCTTGTTCGGATGGTTATACCAATATACTATTAGATTCTTGGAGAATTAGTGACTTTGGGTGGGACCATGACACATTTTTTTCTCAGTGAGATATCCATTGATGTGAGTTTAATATAGTTCTTGTTTGTATCATTTCATTGGTTTTAATTAATATATCACCCTTCCTTGTTTATATTGGATGTTTTTATTCTCTGTGATATTGTGTGGTGCCTAATTATGATGTGTGACCCATGTGAGTTGGGTTGTTTCATTTGAAAATGAGTTTTCAATGTTGGTTGTGGAAACCTTTTTTGGATTTTAAAGGCTCTGGTGAATCAATGCTTTAAATGGATTTCAAAATGGGTGTGTGTCTTTATAAATGGATTAGATCGGTTAATTGTTTTTAAAATTGTATCAATTTCAAAATGGGTGTGTGTCTTGTTCGGTTTTTCTTATATATTAAATTTTAAAAGCCTATTTTCTAGATTTATTTTCAAACTATAATTGAATAATTACCTTATGAAACATATTTCATAGTTTAAGAGGGTTATGGTGACCTACTGGGATTTTTAGATCATGCCTAAAAAATTTTAAGTTCTAGGTTCTCTGTTGGATCCTTCTTTTTTTTTCATGGATGACATGGGGTGAGTAGGGTGGTGATGTGAAACCATAGGTTGCATTGTGGTGGTTTGAGTTTGGATCAAGATGGTTGGTTGTTTTTATATTTAGTTATTTTATTTATTTATGTTTCCTTATTGTTCCCTTGTTTATAGATGCTCTGTTTATGTATATGCAAATGGGTTGGATCATAGTAGTTGGTTATGACCTTTTTGGCATGTATTTTGTTTATTTTGGATCTTGATTATATTTATTCCACTATTGTATCTATGATTTGGGTGAAATAATTCCCAAAGGAGTTCCTGTGATGCCCAGGTGCTTATCACCATCCCATAGGGATTTGGAACACCCTTAGAGTCTTGTGATTGGTTGAGTCGGGTGCTCGGTCAAATTAAAACCAGGGATGGTTCATGACAATTCATATGGTTATTAAGATATATAATACATTATAATAAATAGAAGGTAAAACTCATTTATTTAGAGGTCATAACACTATGATTCATGTATTTTATTTATTTATTTATAGGAAGGTTTTATTGATATATTCTCATTGATTGGCATGGACCAAGTGGGAGACTTTAATAAATTTAATGTCAAAATAAATTAATTAGTGGTCCATGGGATGGGACCACCAAACACATGATTTATAATATAATTAATTTACAACCATCGGTCTTTATTTCATATCCATCGATGATAGGGGTTGGGGTGGGTTCCTAATGGAAGAACCCACCATATGTATTGTAATACCTTTATAATATTCTCAATTTTTAAATGTACTTAAAATCTCATTTGGAATACAATTTATAAGTATTTTCCCTAAAAAACTAAAAAATTTCAAGTAGATTATTACCCTTACACAACACATAGACCTTATATAAGGGTAAGGGGGTTTTAAATACCCCATGTAAGGGTAAAGTGGTGCTTCCTTGAGATATAAGGGTAATTATACTTTTCCATGGGTTACATAAGGGTAACATGCACTGTGTAAGGGTATGATAAGGATTCTATACACCGTGTAAGTTTAAAGGGTTTTTATATGGGTTATGTAAGGGTGGGCTCTATTTTCTAATGGTTTCATAAGGGTAACCTACAGTTATGTAATGGTAAAGTGGGATCTATGAATGGGTAAACCATTGACCCCGGGTGTTGTGTAAGGGTAGTCCAGTCACTGTGTAAGGGTAACCCCTGGTTTCTAAAGGTTGTGTAAGGGTAAAACTGAGTTGTGTAAGGGTAGTCTAAAATTTAGTTGCTGTATAAGGGTATGACTCCTTAAACTTACACAAAACATATATGATGTGTAAGGGTAAACAAAATTACCTATACATAATTTCATTTTTAGTAAAATTCTTTTAAAACCTTATTTTTCACTTATTCTTCCCCAGATCGACAGTGTAACATATTTTTTTATTGTTTTAAAATAAAAAAATCAAAAGAATTAATTCCCTGGACTCTTTTAAAGTTAATAACTCATATTTTAAATATTTTAATCACTATGATTTCAAGATCCTTGTGAATAATAAATTAAATGGTAATTTAATTTTGGCGTTTCTAATTGTTACGAACCATAATGATTGGGTATTTTCTTAAAATACATAAACCCCTATTGCCTTCCATTTTTTATGGTTCTCTTAAGTCCGATAGTCCATGTTTACTTTATTCAAGTTTAGTGAAACCTTATTTGACCAAACCAAGTTCTTCATCTAGTTTCTAGTCATGGAACAAACTCACCCTCTCTCTTCCATTCTGGGTGTTGTGTTTTCAAAATATAAAACTAGTTAAGAATTCCATAAAGTATTTTCATAAATATGTTTTTGATTTAATCTTCTGAAATCCATCTAGAAAAATGAAAAGATTTCTTGAAATGATAATAACCTAGAATCATGGAAAATAATAATAAGAATTATTCTTGTCTAATCCATATTATTTTTGATAGAGGGGATTATTATCACATGTGTAATTGTAATTGTTCTATAATAAATAATCTGGAATTATCAAAAAGTGTAATATGAAATTATCATGTTTATTTTGGATGATCTAGGAGATACAATATTTTATATCATTTGGTATTTTTTTCTTTTAGTGATAAAATGTTTGGAATTGGTTATAGGAGTCCTTTTTGAGATATTTGAGCTAAAAAAATACATAAACATGATTTGAGTGACGATACCTTGGAAAACCTCGACATCAACATTGAAGAAATCGAGGTAATAAGTTCCTAACCATATAAAGTCCATGTATATGATTGTTACCATGACATGGTGATGTGTGTTGATGTTATTAGACCATTTTTAGTTGTCCACATGTGTTCATGTTTTGCATTTTATTCACATTCATGATATGTTATGTGTGCCTTGATATGATACTAATGGTTCATTGTGATATTTTTGATATATGATATGTTGTTGTTGTATCGTGCATGGTATTGAAGTGAAAGGTGGACCCATCATGGCTCAATATCCCAAGAGGGGGAGCATGTTTATACACTACATGTGATATAATAATAGGATCAAGATATATGATGGGGTATGATATCATTGTGTGGCTTGACCCATGGGTAATGATGGTAATATGAGATCAGACTCGTGAGAGGATAATGGGGCATGGGGGTCTATGTGACCTGACCTGTGTGACAATAGTGGGGCATGATGGTATATGTGACATGGCCCATGAGATAGAGACAGGGTATGATGACTTATTGGGGGTTATCCTAGAGGCTTGGGGCCTGCATTTATATTGAGAAACCTTGAGGATGGATCCTTCATTGTGATGTATCCATGAACCTTTTGATATCTTTTGGCAAGGAGCCTAAGCAGGTACAATCAGAGTTTGTGGTGTCTTGGTTAGTTCATGAACACTCTACATGATTAGTTATGTATGTACACATTACTTATTATCTTGTCATACACTCTTATAAATGTTCAATAATGTTAAGGACACATTAGTGGTGTCCTACTAGATTTTATTACTCACACCCTACATGAGAATATTGATGTGTATGGAAAATTCACGTATAGGGACCCAAGTAAGGTAAAGGGACCCATGTCCCATGGAAAAGTAGACTGCATGGAGTTGGTAGAAGACTAGTATGGATTCTGAAGGACCCCACTATTTATTTATTTATTTATATACTAAATTTATGAATATATTTGGATTTATAAATTGGGATATAATTTATTTATTGTATAAAATATATTACATCTATAAAGACCATGACCCTAGTAGTCCAGAGTTGGTGATTACTCTATTAAATTTGTATTAGATAAAAGTGATCAAATCCTAAAGGATCGAATAGCTTAGCCATATTGGAAAACTAGATACATGCTTAAATATGAAATTTTATTTTAAAATATAATATACAACATAGTATTATATTTGAGAACATCATTAATTTTTATAGTATATACTTTCATATAAATCATAACACACCTTTTGGAATCCTAGGTAAAGGAAACATAATAAAGGGGTGAACTCATATTCTTAGTAAGGATATGTATAGAGTAAAAGCTAACATGGAATAAATAAGGCATGAATAATATGGTAGGAATAAATGATGATAAAATAATTCCATATAAATGATCACAATATCTTGAAACTTATCCATGGATAGAATAACTATTCAAATAATCACATGTATATCAATAAATTATTTCATAATGATGGAATTCATAATTTCATACATCTTAAACTTACCATCGATGGCTCATGCCAAGACATATACATAAATATTTAAAGACTAAACCAAATACCCAACCTATTTTATCTCATGAGACCAACCTATGAATCACGGGGATATGTAATTATGATTCCCACCCATTACTTAATAATTTTAATGAATTCATCATATTAATAAACAATAAAACATAATCAATATGCCTTAAACATCAATAATTGTATGTGTTGGAAGAACTAGAATATGGAATATCAATATTTTTCCTAGTCAAAATAATCATAAACCATCCAAATAAATATGATGCATGGTATCTTTATATTATATCCTTAATAAGGCATAATATTCAATAAATTATGTTGACATAGATGAAAATACATTAAAAATATTATTGAAGAATTTCTTGAGGAAAATACCCTTTTCAATTTGAAATCTCTTATTTAAAATAGAAAACTTTCCCAAATATTAAGGAACATTTGAAACTTATAAAGAAATATTCAAATAAGTGGGTGATCATAATGGTGAGAAATTTTGTTCATGTTATGTAGGTTAAGATAAATATTCCTTTCACATTTTTGGCAAAAAGTCAAAAGTACCTCATTTAGAAAATGATAAGAATATTCCATTTAAATCATTTTAAAAAAATTAATACATTGTTAAAAATTATTTGAATAAATTATTATATAATATTAAAAAGAACATTTAAAACATTTTAAGTAAAATATGAACATTTAAGAAAAAGATTCATGTCCGAGTAGAAAAATAATGTTGGTCTTCCTTAAAAACATTATTTCGGTTTCCTGAGTACTTAAAGAGAGGAAAATTAAAGGAAAACTTGTGATTTATAGAAATAAATATAGTATAATAAAATATTTTGTGTTTTAGATAATATCAAATAATCCCCCAATGGATACTTAAACATAAACAATCCCAAACAATGATGAGATTGTGACATAAAACCTTACATCAGGTCTGACTTCCTTCATATGTGTTTGAACCTCATGTATAATAAAAATATATTTATTATAAATCTACTTCAAAATAATTATAATATGTATCATACCATATATTATTTACCTATAACCTTTTATCATCTGTTTATTAAAAATTATTTATTGAAATCACTATTCCGGATGATAACTGCTTCGTTTTTCATGTTTGTTTTGGTTCAATAGTTTTGGTCATTATACTTTGATAATGGTTCCATCATCTAAAAAATTTTAATCATGATATAAATATAATATATATTCATTTTATATGTATATAAAATCATCCATAAAATTTAGAGATAGAAAAATGAGTTACACCATTCATGGAGACAGTAGGTTGTACGTACGCATGAATGTTGTTTTCACTTTTCCAGGAATAGAATGAAAGAAAGGTAAATAATAATTAAAATTTATAGAATAATTATTATATAATATATATTTATTAAATATATCCTTATTACCATCCATGTAAATAAAAAATTAAAAATGAATCACATCGCTTTGTGGAGGTGGTAGTCCACATATATGCATAAGTGACATTATCATTTTTTAACAGATGGAAAGGTAAGAAGGTAGATATGATATTATAAATATAGAAGAACAATTTTTTTCCTAAATATAATATATAAAAATTAAAAGCATCATAATAACCATCCATGAAACATGGTGATGGAAAATGAATTGTATCGCTATGTGGAGGCGAAAGTCCACACGTACACACAAGCGATACTTTCGCTTCCCATTTGATAGAAAAGAGGCTGGATAATGGAAATTTAATATTCATAATAAAATTTAAGTATATTTAAAACACTAAATTTATTATTTTAATATCAATGCCATAGATTTATATTAGGTAAAATAATAAGTAAAAATGAAAGTGATCGGTTAAGGCGCTTACCTCCTCTTTGAAAGAACTAATTAAGATCCCTTTTTAAGGACCCTAAGGTTAGTATTTTAGGAATAAAACAACCTAAATAATGTGTATAAGGTTTTTTTGGAGGTATTTTGGTAGGGTTTAGTGTATATATATGGCTTAAAAGGTGTGAAAAACTGAGTAGAGGAGGTGCCCTTTTATAATTGAGGTGTGCGGGACACTTATAATTTTTCAAAGTTTTAAAATATTATTAATTCACTATCTTAGAAAAATGAATCCAAAATGACTAATATTATAATTTTATAAGTTAAGGTTTAAATAAAACCAACAAATAGGGTTTAAAATTTTTTTAGGTCATTTTAATTCATATCTTTTTATTAACCCCCCAATAAACCTATTTTTACCTTAATAACAGGGATTGTTTTTTAATATTTTTACTATTCATTATGAAAAAATGAAAGTGAACTCATTAAATTTTTTGTAAATAATGATTCCAAATATTTAATCCATTTTATCAAATTAAATTCACATAAGTGGTAGAAATTAATATATAATTAAACCCTTAAAACGTGATGAAAATTGTTTTCCATAAAAAATGTTTCCTTAAGTATAAAAAGTTTTTATTCCAAAATACAACATAAAATTAATTATAATGAACATTATTGGATTATTAATAATATAAATGAAATAATTTTACTTTTAAATCAATTTTAAACCAAAATTTTACCTTGTGAATGTTTTAAATGAAAAGACATTTTTCAATAAAAATGAATATTTTTTATTATTCATCGAAAAATCAATCTTATTAGAAAATTCAAAAAAAAAATCAAAGTAATCTAATTTTTATATGACGATTTAAAAAACGAAGTTAATTTTTTCAAATAAATTTTCTAAAATTGGCATAAATTAATTATATTATTTTCTCACAAATAACAATAAAAATCATTTTGAGGGAAAATGTATTTATAATGTATATAATGGCTTAAAAAAATCGAGTACTTATTTATCAATATATTTTTGTTATATAAAACATTTATTCATTTTTTTAAAATTTGGTTATTTTTATTCATACTAAAAAATTAATGGCTATGATATAATGATATACTATATTACAATTCATTTAGACTTGAGGTTGCATGAATCACAAACTATCAAAGAAATTAAATTTATTTGGAAAGAAATATATCATAAAATCTATGGGTGTTACATTATACCCCCCTTATAATGAAATTATACCTTAAAATTATATCAATTATATAAAAACAACTGATGATACTTCTATCTCATCACATCCTTAGGTTCCCATTTAGTTTCTTCAAATTTATGGTTTTTCTATAGAACTTTGACCAGGTGTGTGGTCTTATTTCATAGCACTTTCTCTCTATGATATATAATCTCTAGTGTTTGTTCCACATAAGAGATATCTTACTCCAATATTATGACCTCTAATTTTCATACATGTGAATAATCAAGTATGTACTTCTTTAGGATAGATACATGGAACACATCATGAACTTGAGAGAGATTTGATGGAAGCACCAAGTGATAAACTACCATATCGATACGATCAATAAGATCAAAGGATCCAATATAAATATGGATAAAATTTCCCTTATTTATGAATATAATTACCTTATTCCATGGATAAATTCATAGAAATAACTTCTCACAAACTTCAAACTCTGGATTCTTACCGATGATTGTTAGTATAACCTTTTTATCGACTCAGAGTTACCCTTATGTGATGCTAAATGGTTATAGCCTTCTATATAATTTCCTCATATTGATCGGGTCCCAATAGTCTTATTTTTTCCAAATTCATTCTAGAATATTAGAGTTCTACACTACTCTTCATAGTGGGATTTATAAGGATCCATCTGAATACTTGAGTGAAAGCTATTATTGTAAGAAAATTCAACCAAAGGATGGTGTTGATCCCAACCACATTTGAAATATATATAGAAAGATATAAATATTTATTCTATAGTATTAATGGTCCTATCAGATCAAATATATATATAAGGATGATAATAAGTGTTGAAACTCAAATCTGCATTCAGATCTTGCTGAAGACTTTGCATTATTTTTTAGGTAAACCTCAGATTCCGATTAGAAACAATAGAATGTGGTAATTCATTCAGACTTACATCTTCCTTAATGTATATATTGAAAATATGATCAAGAGATAAATATTCTCTAATAGTAATTAAGGGTGATGAATTCGTAAGTTAATCGACTACAACCCAAATAGAATTATGGCCTTTTGATGTTTTGGGGAGTCTGATGAAAAAATCCATGGTGATGTTTTCCAATTTACATTATGGTATGGGTAATGGTTGTAACATACCTTTATACTTCAGTCTCAAAACCTTAACTTTTTTAAATATTAGGAACCGATATACATACTCTCAAATACTCCTTTTTATATTATACCACTAGAAATACTCTTTCATATTTCTATACATATTTGTACTTATGGGATGAATAGAGAATGATGAACTATGAGCTTCATCCAATGACTCCTTCAAGTGTGGTATTAATGGGACACATACTTAGTTTATATACCTTATCATTCAAACATGATCATGGTTGAACTTAGGAACATTAATAATCTTATTCTATAATTCAACATCTTCCTTTTATGTCTTATTAATATTCTAGTGGATGGATGGTTAAACATTCATCTTAGAAAGATAAGATCTTTCACATTTACTCATGACTTCAAGATACATCCATAAATATTGGATCTTTTTCAATCCTCACCATAGAAAAACTATCATGGTATTTATGGATCAGAGCATCAGCCACCTTATTTTTCTTCCCCAAGGTGGTAATATATTGAGAAATAATAATCTTTGATCAAATTCAACCATATTCTTTAGAACATATTTAACTATTTATGTGTAAATATATACTTCAATATTTTATGATCAACATATATATCACACCTATCACCATATAGATAATTCCTCCACATCTTTAATGAAAAAATTACCTATTCCAACTCCAAATCATGAGTCGTGCAATTTTTCTCAGGATTTTTTTTAATTAGTGAAAGGAATATGCTATCACCATGTCATTCTACATGAGGAAACATCTCAATAACTTCTTTAATGTATCAATATAGATCAAAAACCCTTCTTCACTATAGGATAGTTTAAGCACAACTATGTTGACCAACCTTTTCTTCAATTTTTTGAAATTCTATTCACATTTATCAGTCCAAAATAACATAACCCCTTTTGAGTAAACATGGTGAGTAGATTAGATATTCATGAGAAATATCTCAAAATAATTAGTATTATCCCACTTGCCAAAAAAATATAAATCTTGATTATCGTGGTTAGTCTACGCCATTTCTTAATAACTTAAATCTTTGAAGGATCCACTGATATAGACTCACTTGAGATTATATGACCCAAGAATGAAACTTTCTAAATCCAAAATTCACACTTGGTAAATTTATCATACAACTTATCCATCATTAGGGTCTTCAACATAATTATCTAATGTTCTTCATGATCTTCCTTACTCTTTGATTATATAAGAATATCATATATAAAGACTACCCCAAACCAATTAAAGTAATCTCTAAATACTCTATTCATTAAATCCAAAGATAGCAGGATCATTGGTAAGTCCAAATGGAATTACTATAAATTCATAATGATTATAAATCATATGGAAGACTGTATTGGGTATATCCTTCTTATTGATACTTAACCTGTTATATCTAGATTGAGGATTGATCATGGAGAAATATATATCTCCTCATAATTTATCAAACTCATCATATATATGAGGCACAAGATACTTGTTCTTAATAGTGATCTTTTTAATTTCTCGATAAACAATGAAAAGATGCATTAAACCATATTTCTTATTAATAAGAAGAATAAGTTAATCCTAGGGAAAATCACTAGGCCAAATGAATCCCTTATATATATATTCTCATGGAGTTATTTCTTCAATTCCTACAACTCAATTCTAGCAATTCAATTTGGGGTCTTTAAAATAGACATAACACCAGATATGAGTTCTTTTGAAAACTCAACATCCCAATTTGGGGGAAGACTAGGCAAGTCCTCAGGAAATACATCATCATATTCCTAAAAAATAGGAACATTTTCAATGTTTAGTTTTTAACAAACCATTTGAGATAAATATCCCACATGAATAGGTAGAAAATCCCATACAATTAAAGTAATTTCCATTGGGTGTTCAGGTTCATCCTCACATTGATAGATGATTGAGGTTGATATGGAATATCAACCATAACATACCTTACTTTATAATTGGATATAATCCCTATATTGAGAGAGAAAATGCATACCTAAAATTACATCAGATTCAACTAGAGTTAGAATAAAAATATTGACAAGAAGAACATTCCAATAAAATTATATCAGAGAAGAGTTATAGTCTTGAGATGAGGTCATCCTACCATTAAGAGTTTTCACCACCAACTAAACATCTTATAGTTGAGGTGGTGATGTAATACCCTTATAAAATTATTTAGATATAAAATGGTGTTTAGAATAAGAATCAAATAAAACATTTTTAATTCTTGAGTGGATGATAATTGTACCTTTCACCACATATCAAGGAACTTCCACTTCAGTTGTAGTAATTTCATAAGTTTGGTCTTCGCCCCTTGGATTATTTTGTGGCACGTTCCCTTTATGTTTAGGGAATTGGTTAGAATATTTCTCCATATTTTTATAATTAAATAATTTTAATTTTATGGATTTTCCCTTACCATTGAATTCATGAGCATGATGTCCTTTTTTTACACACTTAAAACATACTCCTTTTCCTTTTAAGCATGTATCAAGGTGTTTCCTACCACAAGTATCACATCTTGTAAAATCAACCTTTCACTTATTCCCCTTATCCACTTTGGATATGTTTTCCTATTCTTCTCTTGATTTCCTTCAAAGCCATAATACATAGAGAATTATTTCTCTACCTTGATAACACATGATACTATATACTCATATGATGTTAATGTTTAGGAGACTAGTTCGATTTGAAGTATTGGCATAATCCCATCAATGAAATAATCAATCTTGTACTTTGGATTACATACATAGTCTGCAATAGACCTTGATAAACTTGTAAATTTATCTTCATACTTAACAAAATTTTCTTCTTCCTTTTTTTAGACTATTTAATTGTATCTCCATATCCGTTCTTTGTTCATGAGGAAAATAATTTTCTAAGAAAATTACTTTAAAATTCTTCACTCATGTTTGTTATTTCCTCCTCATCCTTATTGTTTTCAATCAATGACCACCATTGATCTACATAAAATAGGTATTTGGTACATAATTTAATTTATATCACTATATAATACACTCTTTATATGAATACATTTTTTTATATACTCTTTAAAAATATTTATATATCGTTTATTAGGGTATATCCATCCATAATGTACAAGACCACATAGTCGGGACTCTCTAACCAAGTGAAAAATAATATCAAAGAATAATGGTGGGAAAAGAATCTCTGATTTCACATAATATGATGGAAATTTCATTTTCCATAGTTAGTAACTTAACCATGTATATAACTTTACTGCTTAGAGTTTTGAAAATGAAGAAAATCCTAGTTAATGCGTGAGGGACATTTGTAGGTAGAATTCAACATAAATACATGGTCATTAAATCTTTTATCAAAACCTATAAGACATGTGATTTTAAGACTGTTAACTTTAAATTAATCATTAACATGATATTATTAATATTTTATGAATACCCCTCCATATCCTTAACACCATTAAATAAGTAGAAAGAAAATGAAAACTATCTTTCTTGGAAAGAGTGTAAGTTGTGTGAAGGAAGAATGTTATGCCTTTCACACTACAAGAACACCGACTCTTCCCTTATCCCTATATCAATCATCTCCAAAATAGCTTTAATAACATGTTTTTTTATCAATTTCATTTAGTGATGTGTCAATGACACTATCACATATATTTTTTTCTATGTGTATAACATCAATTAAATCATTGATGTAAAAAAATTCCAATATTTTCATTTAAAAAAATATCTTATTCCAACACACTTTTATAAGGTTTTTCAAAAAGGGTTTACCAAAAATAGTGACCATATCATTTACATTCTCTAGATGGTTATCATCTATTAATAGAGAAGGTGTTGTACCTTCTTCTAAATTCTCATCAAATGATATTGTCCAAGATTGATATTTATATAATCAAGGTAAAAAATTATAATGTCATAGAAACACTCACTTTAAGGAATTTTATAGCCTAAATTAGTGTGTACCTTCTTCAAAAATAGGATATCCTAAAATTTACTTAATGTTAAATCTTGAAAAAATTTCATAAGCAGAAAATTCATTTATCATCCTAAAAATTATATCTCTCAACATGAGATATTCATTTCTATGAGAATCATAAAACATAACACTTGAATCCCACATCAATATTGGATCTTCAGTCAATGGATCCAAATAAATAACAATTCTATTACCATTTTGTTTTGGTCCTGATATAAGTAGAGACAATATAATGTACTTTTGATTCATGTATAGACACAGTGGTAAGTTATAATTTATCAACATAATTGGTCATGTAATATGAGTGAAACTTTGTATAGAAAATGTATTTATTTCATCTATATATAGAAAAAGACATAGGTTCCTCAACTCATTTCTAAATTTAAGATACTCATGATCAATATTATTCCAATAAGGAGAGTATTAAGTGATAGAGTTTCCCATCCTAAATTTTTATATTTGTGTTCCACGTTAATTTACCTACATTCTATTCACTTCAATATAGCCGTATACAACTTGTAATTATTTTAAATTACCATATAAATTTTAAAGTACTTGATTCAACTTTCACATATCGAGTCACACCAGACTTGAGGAGTTTTCTACATGATTCATGGTTCTTTAAAAATAATATACAATCATTTAGAAAAGTATGTACTCTTTTAGAGATCATACCCATTAAACATAACATTATTTTGGTATCATATATTCGATAAGGAAGCTCACTATCTTCGAGTAACATATCATTAAATATAGAAAGTAGTTTTATAAATATGGTATCACTCTCTCAATTTAAATATTTAAAATTATAAATATTTAGTATTGGTGAAAATATTTTATATTTAGTACAACCACCATACATTAGAATATATTAACAGCTCTTTAACTTCTCAAACAAATTTGGAAAATTTTGAAGAACATCATTAATTATCATTGTCATTTCCTTAATATGATCTCCATCATCATTTACAATTGTACTCATATTAGAAGTTCCATAAAATATAGTTTTATTCTAATCACTAGCTATATCTTGTCCTTCCCCATATTTATTCCAAAATTTATAAATTTCATATATTCCATGATAGATAAAGTGTTCTTACAACTCTTTAAGAAAAACTCTATTTGAATAAAAACAATTTAAACATGGATAAATGGTTTGAGAAGGTTCATTTCCACGCTCTATTTAAAATTTGATGAATGCTTTAACCCCATATTCATAATATTTTGTTACATTATTGGAATCCATCCATTTTTTATTTATATTCATCTTATTTGGTTCAATAATATTCATATTTAACAAAATAAATAAATAAATACACATAAGGTATGAATATAATATATCATTTCTTATATGCATAATTTATATATAGTATAACGTTAAAAAATATTATTATAAATTATAATATATAAATATATGATATATTTAATATATACCAATTGATTTAAAAAAATAAATAGATTTTAATTATAAGTAATTAAAATATGATATGGGAGATATAAGAAGATATATGGAAGGAATTTTCTCTATAAAAGGAGGACTTAGTTTTGAAGGATGGAAGTCAATTTATGATTCAATCATTCACAAGTGCACTTGGATTAACTTCTTAGAAGGAGAAATGAAATTTGGTTTGACATAAATAATATTTTATGAATCTCTATTATGTTTAATAGGGATTAATTCTTTGGTTCTTATGAAAACATGGGTGTGTGTACATTTGTTACTAAAATTAGTAATGAACAGTTGTTGGGTATTGAATTTATCTTGTTTTTAATGTTAGTTGTTTTTGGCTTTTGGAATTCAATAATTCTTCTATATCTATAATTTTTTGAAAAAAATGGTCATTATCAAATTGAATGAGTAATTTTTATTTAATACATAATCTAGTTTCTTGAATTCATTCTTGATTATCGAATGGGTTTAAATTTATATGTTTAAATAGAGTTTTTGAATACCATATTATTAAATCAATCAATTTAATTTATCATAAGAAAATAAAGGTTTAAAATTTAGAGATAAAACACCATGAATAATGATTTATTTAGACCTAATTGTAGATAAAATATAATTATCCGTTAACTATTTTATATACTTCTCCATCACATGAAAATGGATTTACAAATTCTTGGTATGTTTTTAACAGACATATTTTATTCAAACTATTTTTTAGATTTATTCGATAATTAAAAACATAAGTTTTTTACTTTTGAACTAAAGTTTTATGCTAGGGATCCATGTCATTGTGGGTCAACCTCATACTTGAGTTTACAGTACACCTTTGAAGTTTTAGTTTTAAGTATGAGTAATTATAATTTCTATATGTGATTCCTTGAAGGATGTAATGAAACTTTGTGGGTGGTCATTATGCCTTCACTTAAAGAATATAGTAACCCATGTTAGTAACCACATTGGAGGTTTAAACCTCCAAAAAAGGAAGTGGTAAATAAGGAAGTGTTGAAAATCCTAGATGATAAAATTATTTACCCCATATCCAATACTGAATGGGTGATTTCTTTTCATGTCATTTCAATGAAAGGTGGAATAGTGATAGTAGAGAAGAATGACGAGTTGGTCTCTACCAGAACAATGATGGATTATAATGTTTTTATAGACTATAATTTTTTTAATGAAATGGAAAGGAAGGATCAATTTAATTTTCCATTTTTTGATCAAACAGTATAATGGATGGAAATAATGAATATAATAGTTTTCTCAATAGAAACCTTGGATGTAATCTGATTTCAATGGAAACCAAATTTTAATGTAAGGGGTGATTTACATTTCCTTATATATCATTCATATACCAACACATGTCATTTGGTATTTTTAATACACCCACCACATTTCAGCGGTGTGTGAGGAATATATTCCATAATATGAGGGTGGATTTCTAAAAATATTTATGGATGAATCACCTTATATGGATGGCCCATTGGAATAATTTTCAAAAATATTTTCATGGTTTTGGAACAGTGTGAAGTGACATACCTAGTGGTTAAATTGGAAACTTTTAATTTAATGAAAAAATGGTATTATTATTTGGAATTAGATATATAATCAATTAATTTAGTTTGATCAGGTAAAAATCAAGGTAATTTGAGATTTTTCAAGGCCTACTTTAGTAAGGGAGATACATAGTTTTTTGGGATATGATGGTTTTTACCTAAGGTATGATAAATATTTCTCACAAATTAATCACCCAAAAATTGATAAAATAAGTTACATTTTCTTTCAATGTTAGGTTTAAAAAAAATTTTGATACCTTGATAAGGAGGTTAGTGACTAAGATAATCATTATTCCCCTAAATATAGAGGGACTCTTTGATCTTATGTGTGATGTGAGATATTAGGCCACTGGAGTCAACCTTGGTCAAAGAGTTTATGGGATTTCCCAACCCATTTATTATGCAAGTCAATATCTTATAGAAGAATTGTTTAATTATAATACCATGGAAAATAAATTTGCTTTTGTGTTCTACGATTTTGATAATTTTTTACCAAGACTTTTTCTTTCTATGGTAACAGTTTATAATGATCACACGACACTAAAATACATTATCAATAATAAAGATACTAAACCATGATTGATATGATAGATACTATTTCTCTAGAATTTTATATTAAAAGATAATAGGGGATCATATAATAATGTAGTTGACCATCTTTTATGTAAATTTAAACTAATTTCATAATATAAAAAAATCATTTCACAAAGATAATGTTTTGTCCATAAAAACTACAATATCAAACACATAACATAATATATATATATATATATATAATCACACACATAAATATGCACTCACTAAAAAACTATATACATGTGTACATATACACACATATACAAATAGATTAAACAAGAACAAATTTATGCTTGTGTGTGTACATATATATATAATTTTATATTGGAATATATTTATATATTACACTCCCAAACACACACACACACACACACACATATATATATATACACACATATATAGAATATGGATAGAGTAGCAAGGTTTGGTAAGGATGAACGATGGGTGATATAAATGAATAAAAATCCTAAAAAACTGAAATATATATCAATAAAACATGAAGAACAATCCTAAATTATGAAGAATAATCCAAAAAAACATAGGTATATTCATGAAGAACAATCATAGGAAATATATATACATAAAAATATATATGCATATATAGAGTAGGGATATACATGAATAACATTCCAAAAAATCACAAAAAACACATCACAGTCAAAAGAGATATCATTAAAACATAAGTTTCAAATTATATACCATTGATTTTAGAAGTGGAATAATCCACAAAATGATGTGATGAGTATGCAGTATAGTATAGATTTTTCAAGAGATTGAACAATAGGGATGATGGGTGATGTAGTTAAGGATATTTTAAAAAGAAGATAAGGAATTTATCAGCGCTTACTAAAAAATTCTAATAAAATTTTCTTTTAATGCTAAAATTATAAGCACTAATACTTTAATATTTTATCAGTGCTAGTTTTGGAACTGATAAAGATTGATATTTATCAATGAAAAATTTATTATTGACAATTCTTGATTTAATGTTAGGTGTATTAATAAATTTTAAGTTTTTCTTACACAAATTAGGTTTAATATTACGTATAGATCTTTATCAGTGCTAATTTTAGCACTGATATAGTAAGATTTATCAGCACAAAAATTATCACTAATAAAGATTTATGTGTAAGATAAAACCAAAGCTACTTAATAATAACTCTATATTTTTGAGGTTGTGTAAGATTAAGTCAGAAATTATCATTAATTTAGCACTCATATAGGTAGATTTATTAGTGCTAAAATTTGAGTTGATAAATACCAAAGATAAAAAAAATAAAAAAACAATATATATATATATATATAATTATATGAAAAACATTAATAGATAATATTATATTTAAATATGATTAATTTTATTTAAAAAATATTATTAATTATATAAATATGTAAATATGTTTTACTATATATTATTAATTATATAAGTGTATAAAAAATATAAATATATTAAAAATTATATTTAAATACAAAATATTTAAAATAAATCAATAATTATATAAATGTATATAATATTATATATATATATTATTAATACTACTTGTAATATTATTAAAATGTATATTGATATATAAAAATATTAATAACTATATTTCAATTTACAGTGAATTATATTCAATATAATACTAATTAATATTAAATTTATTACCAACAATATTTAAAATAATACTGAATTATTATTATTTTAAGAAAAAATATATAAATTAAACATGTAATAATATAATTTTTTTATATCAACTATATGAAAAATATAAATGTATAAATGTTTTTTATGATTTTTTATTAATTATAAAACTATAAAATTGAAATTAAGAATTTAAATGATTATAGTTAAATAGAATTACAATTTCTAATGTATATATATATCATTATTTATTATAGGTAAATAGGATTACAAGAAACCAAACAACGCAAACACCCAACCACCGTAATGGATCAAGCCTCATCCCTCCCCATAAGGAATGAAAAACACCTACCATACCTATTTTATTACAATACATGGTTTGAAGGCCCAGTGGCCCGAAGGCCTATACATGGCCCAAATGCCTTGAGTGAGATGTCTGCATCATGTTATGTTACCAGTATTATGCCACCCCTCTCCATCAGTAGTCATTGAAACATGATCCTATTTTAAAGTTGTATCTCCCATTTCCATGAAACATTACATCATGTTGGTATGATGCACCCTGGAAGGGAACCCCTCAATCCATAGTGTGGGGGGAGGGTTGAATGATAGGTTTCGACACACCCATCTCACTGTCAATCCGCTCACCTGGTGATGTCTGTGTGGTGCCCTGCTTACATCACCTATTTGTTGCTTCACATCAACAGTCTGGTACCAAATTGAATATAGTCACGTGGTAGGGAATGCCTCCATCCCACATTAGTAGTCCATGGGGATCGAAGGTTGAATGATAAGCATCGACATTCCCATACCTCTTTTTAAGGCCACCCATCTGGAAGTGCTTATGTGAAGCAATCATACACTATTTTCTTATTGCATCAAGCCATTCACTTGGTCCCCGTCCTGCCGCCTACTTCCCATTAGTGATGAATTAGATACCCCATGACCCAAAGACCTACACTGATGATAGCCTATAGGCCATGTGGCCCAAATTCCATTGATGGTCTGAAGGCCCTATGGCCTGTAGGCCCAATTCTATAGCCTGAAAGCCCATTTTAGTTGAATAGTTCCACTACTATAGTACCTGCTACACTAACTGCTATAGTAACTAAGAAATATCCCCTAACCAGTTTTGAACTTTGGGTCTCTCGATGAAGGATCATGGGGGTCTACCACTCGACTACTTCCCCAACTGTATATATTATTATTACTAATTAATTATATAGATTTATATATTATATTGATTGTATATAAAAAGTATAAATAATTACTAACTACATTTAAAAATTATTAATTATAATTTAAAGTATTATTATTTATATAGATGAATAAATATTTTTAAAAATATACCATCAATTATATAAAGGTATAATTATATTGAAAAATAATTATACTCATATATACAAAAAGATAAATCTCAATGATAAAAAATAATAAAAGAATAATCAAAATATGTATATATGATTAATTATAGAAAAAAATTAATAGTTAATGATTATATTTCAATACAGATAATTTTATTTTATAAATATTATTAATTATAAAAATGTTTCAATATTTTTTTACTATATATTATTAATTATATAAATATATAAATAAATATTAAAATATTAAAATTAAAATTAAATAAAAATATTTTAAATAAATTAATAATTATATAAATACATATAATATTAATTATATATATACTATTAATAATAATTTTATTCAAATATTTGTAATAATATTTATAAACTTTTATTAATTATGTAAATGAATAATATATAAACATTCTTATATGAAAATTTCTAAAATTTTTAAAGTTCAATTGATTAATTAATTTAAACATTACAGTTATAAATATTTCATTACAATAAAAATATATAAATATTTTTCCATATATAGATAAATATTTTATCAGTGTTATTACTAGCACTAATAAAACTTACTTTTATCAGCGCCAAATAAAACACTGATAAATGTATGATTTTTATTAGTGTTTTATTTTATTGTAGATAATTTTTTTTATCAGTGATTATAATAAATGTTGATAAAGGTCACATTTTTTCCCATGCTTCTCTTATAGTGAAAATATTGCGGCCTTTTATAAAATTAAAAAAGAGAGAGATTAGAAGGATAAATGAATGTTGCAAATTAAAATAGTTATCAATAATTTTTGAAATCATCATGGAATATGATCATAAAAAAATAATTATTTTTAGTGGAGGACTCTAAAAAAATTGCTAAAAAATATTACTAATATATTATATTCTTGTAGTGAAGGTCGATAGAGTGAGTAACACTCACACCAAAATAAATATCAAATATGATCATCCAAGTTGGAGAGTATATTCAACCACAAAAATAAAATCCCATTATTCTAATTCTTTCATGCAATGTTCAAGTTGTTGTAGTACACAAGTAATCCATTATTCTTCACCCTGATGGGTATCAAAGAGTTTGGTCTAATATGATTCCCTTTACCACATTTCCAAATACCAAAGTGTGTCAAAAATTCATAGATCATGGGTAAATTATTAAAATTGAAATAAAAACATATAAAAACCATTTCATCTCACTACTTGGGCCCATAAGACTTTATACCACCATCCCATGACATCCTGACAATTCAACCAGGTACAAGGACATGACATCTCGATAATTTACCCAAGTATAAGGATATCTGTTATGCAATACCGATAATAAGAATTCCATCATAATCCATCTTACATCAACCTAATTACTAATAATCCATAAGTTTACTCATCACTTCTAGTTGATCCTAAGTGTTGGTTTTCTTGCTACCTCATACTTTTTTCACACACCCTGAGTTTCTCATGGGTCTAAATAAGTCATATTCTTCTTCATTACCAAGTTAGGGTCTCAAACCATTCATATATTCTATATTCCACCCAATACACATCCATCTTCCAAATGTATGCATGTGAAAACAAAAGTTATGAAAAAATTATTGGGTTCCTCAAAATGTTCCCATAAGTATTTCACACCATTAGATAATATGTGATTTAATGTGTTTACCCAATTGTTATTTATTAGAATTTATTATCTTATAATTTAATGTAATTATATTATTTATGTTTTTAGGTACTATGGTAGAATATTGAGAAGTTTGATTGACCTTTTATTAGAGAATAATGGGAGACTTTCATGCATGATTATTTTTTCACTATTTTTATAATTTATTCTTGAATATAATGTAAAAAGTTTGTGTAAAAATATAAAATTGTTATTGTATCAGCTATCATCCTAATAATCTTAGTGTGGAAACATGTGATCCATTTTTGTTCCTATTGTATAGGTAATGTATTCAAGATAAAGTTACAAAAAGTGGGGGAAATTTATTATAATCATAAGGTCACACACATATATGATAGTATAATATTTTGTGGGAATAAGAGGTTTATTTCATATAACATTTGGATAGAGATCAATCAAACCTCATTAAGAGAGAAACACTTCTTTAGGTAAAGTGGGGGCATAAAATCCCAATTCAAGAATATTTTAGTCCCATGATGCAATTATTTAAAGATATCATAATCCATCAAAGTCCTTTTAAACCCATTGATATGTTAATTTTGGTAGAGATAAACATTTGATTCATTGGAAAAAAACTATGTATTTATTCAAGCTTCAAGGGGTAGGATAGAAGACCATGGGCCATGGAAAATTTTAAGCTTTAGAATATATGAGTTAGGAAAGTTCTAGGATTTTGGATTAAATTTTCATGATTAAATATGCTGAGCTTTGTCTATTCTATATTTTTTAGTGTTGAAATGATTTCATGATTGATTTATCATCAGTGTTAGTTATTCAGGTGACTTTGTGACATAAATTAATCCACTTAAACCATATCCTAGGATGGAAACGACACCAAGTAGTTTTATCCCCAATCCCACCACCAATAGGTCAGGGGATGGAAACCAACATAGAGGGTATAAGTCACACATATGGGAAACATTACCTTGTAATTTACTTTAAAAATCTAAATTTCACAACATGAAACACAAATAAGTATGTTATAAAACATAAATTCTAATATTTATAATAATATCACATAAGAGATTCATATATACCATGCATCAAATAACAAGTACACAAAAAATCACAATGATCCCCTAATAAAACTATATCCCATGGAATAGGGGAAAAAGGGAAAGCCTGTGAAACCCCAACTACCTCTAACTATGTTAAACACCTATAACTATCATTAAACACCATAGAAAATTATTTTCAAAACCTCTACCAAAGAAACCTAAAATAACATAATAATAAAGGCGTACTTGTGTTCTTGTAAAAGGGTATTTACATATTTAATTATATCAACCCATAGTGATGACATTAATGATATCAATGTGAATAAAAAATATTATATACAAACACAATAATGTAAATAAACTAACTCAAGAAAATCATCCCTAATCCAAATGTATTTTTTAAGACAAGAGTTATTTATAACTCACCATAAAAAATCTAACATGTATCTAAGGGTGTCAAAACATGTATCCATATATAATGATATTAGAATCATAAGAATCATATTTTTCATGATCCTGATAGATTTATATCACTATAAATCATCAGGGGAGTCCCTATTTCCATGAAATTCATCATCTTAATCAGGAATAAATCACATAACAGTTAGGTACCCATATTATAGAACACTACACCATGCCTATGAACCTTTAAAAACTCAATGAGGAGAGGATCAACCTAGAAAAACAACTATCACTAGTTATTCACTATTTTCCCAATATCTATCCACTTACCTCTAAACTAATCCAAATGGAGAGGGGACTGATCATACTCGACCTTTCATCATACTATTCTCACTCACTTACTAGATATTTGGTCACACAAACTTATAATCATAAGTGATAATTATGTATCACTTGAAACATTAATTTCAATAATAGAATCATTATCACATTGAATATATAAAATCATATAACCATCATTGGGATATTATTACATCCATACATTTCTCTTATGAAATTGAACACATTCCAATAAATGGTATACCTAGAAAGAAAATCTATCAAGATCTATATAATCAAGTTTAAAAGTAACATCATCATCATATCATTATATCATCAAAATCAACATTTCACCACTATAAAATAGAGGAAAGACCCATGACATAACCAATAACTCATAGAAAGGAAACATATAATACCAAATCAAAGAGTGGGAGGAGATAAAAAACACTCATATTGGATAAAGTCTTTAAGGGTATCCAAACAGCCAACTAATATCATTGTATTTTGTAATGACCCAATTTTTTTAATAATTTTTGTTTCTTAATTTTGTGTTTTATTTTATTTATACTCAACAAAACTATTTCATTTATATAATGAAATGAGTATAATTAAAATGATACCATTGGGTTTCAACTTTTATATGAACGTTGTTCAGTATGACCTTGTTCAGTATGACCATTGGTCAATATGACCATTGGATACTAAACTCTTAATGTTGCGATTATTGTTTATAAATACTAGTGATCTTGGTTACATAAAGGCAATTTGATGGCCTCATTCAGTAGTCTCGGGCCAATCGAAGCCCATATGATGGAGCTTGGGAAGGAGGTAGCACCACTGGGCTTTGATTTGGACCAAACCCAAGCCGAACTTCATTGTGTGAAGCTTGAATGGAATCGCCTACGGGAGAAGTTCAAACTGATAGATATCACCACTCGGGTAATGTTGTACGAGTTGCCCCAAGATTCTATCACCTTAGCAAATCTTATGCTTAGGTACTATGCTGGTGTTATAAGGGGCTATGTAACGAGACCTTAGCTGCTTTATGTAATCCTTTGAGATAAATAAAAATTGTTATTTCTTCTTATGGTGAAGTTTGTGAATTTCAAATATCCGAATAAATATAGGATGTATATTTTTGATTAATTTTGGAAAAAGGATATTTTTAAAATATTTATGTAAACCTTAAATAATTAATAACGTGAAATGATTTTCAAAAAATGGTCTTCTACAGTTGTGTTCAGTAAGAAATTTAGAGTCTAATAAGATCAACTCAATTTTTGGTGAATAGTAAATTATGAATAGTGATTTTACACTTATGATTAGTAATGTGACCAAATGGATTAAGTAACCTCACATAAGAAATTATTAATATAATTTAGACACCTTGATTAAGTAATTTGATTCAATAAAATAGGTAAATAACTGTTTCATAAATTATTGGTTAAGTATTAGTTTTTTCAGGTGAATAGTGTTTTTTATTTAAAAATTAAATAAAAAATATTTAGAAATTTATTTTTATAAAATGGAGTTCATTTTTTAATTCAGATAATCGATATTAGGTTAGGGTAAAGTTTTGGGATTTTTCTGAAATAGTTGAATTTTTGGGGAATAATAAAATTACAGATTTATGTTTCAGGTGTTTAATGACATCATTAATGATGTATTAATTATGTAATCAATTTGGTCGACTTTTGAATAGTAATATAAGGTATGAGGTGTCCCAAGTGGCCAATACCATGGGCAATCCCATGGTTTTTCCAATACCACTGATGAGGTGTCCCTTGGACATTAATGATTTGTTCCTTCACTTCTCCTATAAATACCAAGACTTTCTATCATTATTTTCATTCCAAAATCCTAATAAACAAAGTTATAGTATCTTTACCTCCCACGGAGTCCTCCCAAGGTCTTGACCTTCAAGATTTCGAAGTTACTCTTCAAGGTAAGGGATCCTTTCACCCTCCACTTTTAAGTCATGACTTCCTTTATGTTGTGTCTTTTAGTTTCCAACTCTTTATGTTGAGGGTATGTTTTTATATGTTCTAATTACTGTCTATTTCATGTCTAATTTTTGAGAGACCCCTTTCCGCTCTCATCAATATGTTTTCTGAATTTTTAAGTGACACCGTTAGGCTGCCGAATTTCTCGTAAAAGAAATTGCATCTTCTATTTTCTTTCATGTTTCCTTTTGATGTGGTATGTCATTAAAATATCCATACCAAGATATTATTCTATACCCATAATATATCATGAATTATTTATGAGTGGTTGACCCTTGTCCCCTATCTTTTCAATGTTTTCTAAAACCATGTTATGTAGACGTTATGTTGCAGAAAATTCATCTCAAAATTTCTATCTCTTTCTATCAAGAAATTCTCTTGTTTATTTATGTGCATACCCAGACCTATTTAGTTTATATGGGTGTTAATAAATATATAAAAAATGATATATTTGATTTTTTAATTGACATACATATAACCCTCACTCACTTTCCTTGGGTTATAAATGGTATAATGATCTTATTTTTAAGAACTTTTAAAACGTCATGATTTTGAAATGAAAACCATTTATTTTATTCTCTATAGGTTATTTACGAAATGTTTGATTATGATATATGTGGATCAAATGAAAATAAACACATATTAAGGGTGAGACCTGATAGTGCTCCAATGAATTGGGTAAATAATTAATCTCTAGAGATGACAAGTTTCACGATACCTTGGTGAATAACCTTTGTAATTTTTATGACACCTCAGGGATAAACCTTGGTGATATGTTAATGAATATCTAAATGAGATGTTGTATACAAATATTCAGTTATGTTTCAAGTTATTTTCATTATGATATTCCTATACTTCCATTTCTCATGTCTTTATGTTTTTGTCAAGCTCTTATTGATATCACAAGCAAACTGATTCCCCTGTTTACCCTTACTAGGCCTTCTGATCACCCTTTACTTTGATGTATGTCTCCAGGATATGAGACGTGGTATTTTTACCTAGGATTAACATATGATGAAGCCTTAAAAGTGTATTATAAGAATTTTTTATTTTGTTTTCATGTTGTATGTAACTGATTTCAAGACACTAGACTTTAAAGATCCTTTGTTCGTAAAATGTAATGAAAAGTTATGTTTTAAAAAGGCGGGATTCCATAGTTGGTATCAAAGGATAGTTTAGTTATTTATGGAAATTAGGCTATGAAAAATTTATGAAGATTCCTATAGAAAATTTTAAATATAGGAAAATTTCCTAGTATTTTTATGAGTAATGAGTAAGTGGTTTATCAAGAAAATACATCCCTGTTTGGATACGAGCAGGTAGAGGTGGCTCTAGAACAGATGTACCTAGGAGTGAAAACTCTGACAAGGAGTTTCAGGCTTGACCTGGGGTATCCTGGTACACGAAAATGGGACTTTCTGCACTCTTGGTTACGACACTCCTGAGGATATGTTTGGTTAATCACAAGATTTTTATGAATCATTATGAAGGAATTGTAGATAAATGTAATTTTTTAAGCATGAGGTTTTAATACATAAAATCCTTTATAGTTAAAAGATTTGTAAATGAAATAAGTTTCTCACTAAGGATTTAATCTTTTAGAAAATGGTGGGAAATAGGAGGAACCATACAAATGGTGACCACAATGGACCTTGCGTTGACAGCCCTCCGATGGAAACCGGAATGAAAAAATTCATGCGAATGATCAACCAACTGACTCAAGTTATGGGAAATAACTTGAATCAAGCTGAGAGACTGATATCACTACAAAGGGAACACTATTATGTTGAGTTATTTATGCGTCAACGACCACCAAACTTCAGTGGATTGACTGACCCATTGATTGATGAACAATGGATCAACTCTATAAAGAAGATCTTTTCTGTGCTCCATTGTTCTGAGCAAGAGAAGGTTACTGATTCTCGCTCAAATTTACCCAAGAGAAGAAGGTAAGACGGTCCTTGTAGTTTAGCTTGGGTTATCGAATCCACAGAGACCTAAGAAGAAACCTATAGACACGTACATTCTATGGACTGTTTTTGGCTATGAAGTGGCCAAATTGGATTGATTTTTGATGGGTTTTAAATATATCTAATTGATTTAAGTGAATTAAATTTAAAAGAATGAGTTGATCCTAGGTTATCGCTCGGTGTGGATTAGACGTATTTTCTTTTTAATGATTTCAATTTCTTAAATTTGAGATGGTTTCATTTAAGGAGATAAAACAACATCATCACTTACTGTTCTAATGCCTACACCCTTTAATACTAATCAAATATACACTTTAAGGATCAAAGTCTTGAGAACTTCAAGGTAAAGGTTTGTATTAGTACTTGAAGTGTGTGGCCTTAAATTTAACAAGGACAGTGGAGTTTAAAAATCATCAAATAAAAATCCCAATTAAAGAAGTGATTATACATTAATTAGGTGATAAATAACATCCAATACAGCCCCTTTCTACTCCCTTGGATCAACCCATAAGTGGGTTAGCCCTTCATTGATCCCATGGTTTCAATGGAAGCGGAAAGTAGACTCATGAGGGAGGAAATGGAGAAGTAAAGAAAACAACAAAAATAAAATGATCACTCCACCGTTGTGTGAATAATTTCACAAGGGTTGGTGTGAATAAATTCAAACCTTGATCCAATGGTATCAAAGTGATATTAAGAACAACATAATAAGAGTATAATAATAACTTTTATTAAGAAACTAAAGTGAATTGAACAACTTACATGTGAAAGACAAAATTGAGGCAACAAAAATGCAGCATAACATTACAATTGAACAAAGCATCCAAGATTCTTAAATCCTTCACCACTACTGCCTTAAATAGGAATTTTGGGAGCCTTGGTTCGAGACTCCAATAGTAAAAAGCATCTCAATTAATTTTGGTAGGCCATAGGTGGTGGAAAGCTTGTGGAATTTGAACTTTTCCACATTTGACCCGAGGTGGCAGCCGACTTTCCTTCACCGAACAGATACGTCTGGAAGACCTTCTAGACGGCCGAATCAGAGTAGGCCATAGACTAATAAAATGGATCTCAGGATTTATTCTAACCTCCTGTAAAATTTGGGATCATTTGGAGTTGTGGATTCCGAGATATGATAAAATTTGTGGGCTGTTTTTCTGGGCCATAGAATCTGGCCCAGAATTGTATCTCTAACTTGGGCCGCCTCAATGACCACCATATAGGCCAAATTAGCATTGGCTCATGAAGAGTGATTTGTTTATATACATGTATTCTAGAATCCCACGAAATTTGGGATTAATTGGTCCTGTATGATGGGTCCCACAGCCTCATCAGTGGGCTGATGTCCAATCTGCCTTCTCTAGAATTGCTTCCTTTTATTTCCAAATATCTCCATCATCCTCCATGAATTCTCCACTGATCCCTGAATAAAACATGTTCATATTTAAGTGTATATCAATTTTCAAAAATATAAAATTAAAATATTTATAATTATATTCCTTAAAATCAGATGAATCATTGGGTACTTTAAATGATGTTAAAAAATGTACCACATAATAGTGCATTTTAAGAAGGTATTACAATCATAATGTGAAATGATGTTCAATGTGTAAAATGAACTAAAATGGTGTTTATGAATAATAAAGCACAAGAATATTATATATATTACCAATTAATATTAGTATCATTTAGTGGCTAATCACACCCCCCAACTTGAGTTTTTCTAGTCCCGAGCAAAGTATATCTCAACAATATGAAATTCGAATTCCCTTTTCCAAAAACATTTTAATACACAATGATCACCAAAAAACCTTATACCAAACAATCATGAAACCCATCAAAATATTTTAATATGAGATAGTTTCATAAGCAGATCCCAATCCCAAGCCCATTCCTTTGTTCAAATTCATCATCATACTTCATCCAACTCAATTAGGTGTAATGATGTGTTGTGAATCACAATAGATATGGGGGTTCATTTTCATTCAAGGGGGGAAATCATGGAAGCGCTATGTGGAATCACATTTAATCCTAATATGAGTATTCTTCATCCTTTTTTTTGTTTTTTTTGCAATATTTCTATAGTAATTGAGATTGCAGTTAATCAAATTAACCCATGTAGCAAGACTTTGCCGATGACTCCCAGACTCAAAGGCCTTAGGGCACCAAGTGAAGCCCACATACTCGGGCATCGTCTCGAGTTAAATTAATCAAAAACAAAGTCATATTACCATAAATAGATATATATTAAAAAACTCAGGGCTAGAAAACTCTGGATTCACGATCCCCAAGTGCCGAAAGCCTCGCATTTTATCAATCCATTGCTCTACACGCAAATTTTTATTTTTATTTTTTTATTTTTTATTTTTTTAATAATTTTTTTTAGTTTTTTTTGAATACTCATAGTATTCATAAAAATAAAACCAGCCTATGCTATTTATTATGGGACCCCAAAAATTCAAATTAGTACCCCACAGTTTAGAGGATGTGCATTGTGGCATTTTTTTATTTGGATGAAAATATAAATGATGAAATATCACATTGGACAGCCACACTTTCCAAAATCTATGCTCATGAAATTATACAAGGATTAAAATCAGAATTAGGGTATGATAAATTATTTGATATTCAGTTTCAAAGTGTGCAATGTGTATTACCATGTTCAAAGTTAAAGGAATTTTTCCTTCCATTTACACATTTTTTTTCAAATCATTCATTTCTTTTACATGAAATACTTTTTTTATTTTATCTCTCCCCCCAACTTAAAATAACACTATCCCCAGTGTTTAAAGAAAAGAAAATTTATAAGGGGGTAGAGGTAGATAATCAAAGTTCAAAAAGGAAATTGAAAATGAGGGTCATGGAATGAAGTCACCTGGTGGTTGAAGTTTGAGGTTCTTGCTGCTCCAATTTAGTCCTTTGATATCCATGTCACTTGCAGAGTTCCCTAGTGGAAAAAATGAAAACAAACAAACAAAACAAAAGAGTTTATATATATATATAAGTAAAATATAAGTATATATATATAATAAAATAAACTGATGATACATTGTCTTCTTTTTAAATTTCTGGGTAAGGTATTACTCAAGGATCACACCAAGTGAAACGGATGAATATGGTGCTCCCCTTTCATACCCATCCATACTCATAATAGAAGAACAAGTCAACAGTCTATATTTTTTTTAAAAATATAAAAATTATTAATTAAAATATAAATTTTATTAAAACAACAAAATGATAGGAAACTTGAAAACCATGGGTTCCCTCCCATGCAGCGCTTTTTTTAACGTCGTTAGCCCGACATGGACCCCCTAACTTACCCAATACCAATTTTCAACATTTTAAAGACCCCATATTTCTCTACTTCTACATTATTGGGATTGATTCTTTGTTTATAATTTGTGTGTCGTACAAACCTATATTCTATAATGAGTGGGGAAATCCGAGTAATTTCAAAAATAGTTGATCCAGTTTCCTCTGTTGTTTTTCCTAAGACATCGATGATCATCCCAACTTTTATTGTTTCAATATAAGAATGACTTACAACTGAAATTTCATTGTTATACCCTATGAAGGGATATTTGAGTGGGTAAGGAAGGATAATAATTTTTAGCTTGGGTTGGATAGGACATTCAGACACAGGTCGGGATTTTGAATCCAACTCAGTTTCATTTTCCATATTTCTCAACAAAATTGGTTCCTTATGAATATAGGATTCAACCACCAAATTTGAATGATCAGTGTCCGGAATGGTTATGAAGGACCCCGGGACACCCTGAGAGGGGAGGGGTGAATCAGGGTGACCACTTTTTCTTTTAATGTGATGGATCTTGTTCCCACGTTGGTAGGAACTTGTTGAACCTATATGAAGATTATGATCAGAAAGAAGACATTCACAAGCACAGAGAAGACACAACCATTTTTACTTGGTTCACCACTAAGGGCTACGTCCAAGGAGCATACGCCGACAGGTTGTCGGTCGTACCAAAATCCACTATGCTTCACTAGCTGTAGATTACAAAAGTTCGGGTACAGTCGCTCTGTCCCAGGCTCACTGCCTTTACAAAGGTTCAGGGATAGCTCACTACTTCCCTCGGGTCACTCCCGTTGACTCCCCCTGGCTCACTGCCGTTGGTGAAGTCCCAATCAGTTTATAGACGGGAGGGTCTCTTCTTCATTTGCATAAGAGTGCATCCTTTGTTGTATGTAGATGCTCTATTGAAGTCTGATTCTCACCAGAAGAAGAATATCACTTTTCCTCGAATGTACCGAGTAGTCTCTCGGCTTTCATGCAGCTCCAAACACGCCGGTGGGCTTCAGCAAAACCAGGCGCACTTCTCCAAGACAGTCGCACAAGTCCCACTACGGCGCGCAAGTACAAACTGGCGCGCAAGTGTCATCAACACACATGCGCGACTCTTCCTTCCCCAACTACAAACTTGCGCGGTCCACTTCCTTTCTCTTCCAAACCACCTTGGGCGCACAGCCAAAAACCGGCGCGCAAGCTATACTTGCGCGACAAAACAACCACCTGCACGACTCAACCACCAGCGCGACGAGAGCTCGAACAAACTCTCGGCCTTGAACTCCGTTGGAAATGAGGAGGGGTGGTCCAGTATTTATAGGAAAACTGGACCCCCTGCGCGGCGGCGCGCAAGTCCTCGACGGCGCGCAAGTCTTGTCTTCAATAAACTCTGTCGCGCAACTCACTTGCACGACCCAACCAACACTTGCGCGACCTTCTTTCCTTAGCCAAATTTTGATGTTATGATCCTCAAAAACATATGGCACGCAAGTCTTTTATCCTCCAAGAGCACGGCGCACAAGTACCTTTGCCAAAAACACTTTACTTTATTGGCCGATTTTTAGGCCCAAAAATTTGGCAAACACTGGAAAACAGCGCCACCTTCACTACTGTTTTCTGCTTGAACGGTATGATCGCTTTGTTGGTACACACCCTGAACTTCCACTGAGGATTGACAACAAACACAAACCATACACCAAATCATGCTTTTAAGAACCTGGTTCCAATAGGTTATGGACTCAAATTTTTTAATTTCTCCCAATCGTTCAAAGGTTGGTGTTTTTGAAAATTCATCAATGAAGTTATACTTAGGAGACTCAATCCTTGATGTCAAATTATTTTATTTTGAATCCAAAAATTCAATTTCCTCCTGATTTAAAGACCCTTCAACAATTCCTTGATCCTCTTCATCTTCCCCAAATGCAATGGTTTTCTCTTCAGTAAATTCCTGAGAGGTTTGTGGCAAACTAGATACTTCATACAAGGTTATGGAAGGGACAGTTTGTGTAAGGATGGGTTCCTCACAATTTTTAATGCTTTGTAGTTCTAACCTCAATGATGAAACCTCAAAATTCATTATCTCCATTTGTTGACAAAATTTTTCAAGTAATGTTTGTGGATCATGATGGTTAAGGGGTTGAGAAACATGGTCTATTTCAGGTGGATAATTAAGTTGTTGGAATTGCACATGAGGGTGTTCAGATTGGCCTTGTTGGGATTAGAACTCATAATATGTTGGAATGTATTGTGGATAATATGAATAAAAACATTGTGGTTTAGTAGGTTGTTGATGATCCCACAAGTAGGAATTTGGATGGTCATTGTACATCGTACATGGGGTTGGGTGATCAAAGTAAGGAGAGGTTTTCCATGTTTGGACTTGTTCAAAATTGACTTCCATAGGAGTGAGGAGTGAGAAAAGAGAAGTATAATGAAAAAAAGGATGATAGTGTCTATGATAACTTACTTAGGTCCCCGGAAACGGCGCCAAAATTTGATTCTCACTCAAATTTACCCAAGAGAAGAAGGTAAGACGGTCCTTGTAGTTTAGCTTGGGTTATCGAATCCACAGAGACCTAAGAAGAAACCTATAGACACGTACATTCTATGGACTGTTTTTGGCTATGAAGTGGCCAAATTGGATTGATTTTTGATGGGTTTTAAAGATATCTAATATATTTAAGTGAATTCAATTTAAAATAATGAGTTGATCCTAGGTTATCGCTCGGGGTGGATTGGACGTATTTTCATTTTAATGATTTCAATTTCTTAAATTTGAGATGGTTTTATTTAAGGAGATAAAAAAAATCATCACTTACTATTCTAATGCCTACACCCTTTAATACTAATCAAATATACACTTGAAGGATCAAAGTTTTGAGAACTTCAAGGTAAAGGTTTGTATTAGTACTTGAAGTGTGTGGCCTTAAATTCAACAAGGACGATGGAGTTTAAAAATCATCAAATAAAAATCCCAATTAAAGAAGTGATTATACATTAATTATGTGATAAATAACATCCAATCCATCCCCTTTCTACTCCCTTGGATCAACCCATAAGTGGGTTAGCCCTCCATTGATCCCATGGTTTCAATGGAAGCAGAAAGTAGACTCATGAGGGAGGAAATGGAGAAGTAAAGAAAACAACAAAAATAAAATGATCACTCCACCGTTGTGTGAATAATTTCACAAGGGTTGGTGTGAAAAAATTCACACCTTGATCTAAAGGTATCAAAGTTATATCAAGAACAACAGAATAAGAGTAGAATAAGAACTTTTATTAAGAAACTAAAGTGAATTGAACAACTTACATGTGAAAGATAAAATTGAGGCAACAAAAATGCAGCATAACATTACAATTGAACAAAGCATCCAAGATGCTTAAATCCTTCACCACTACTGCCTTAAATAGACATTTTGGGAGCCTTGGTTCGAGCCTCCAATAGTACAAAGCATCTCAATTAATTTCGGTAGGCCATAGGTGGTGGAAAGCTTGTGGAATTTGAACTTTTCCACATTTGACCCGAGGTGGCAGCCAACTTTCCTTCACCGAACAGACGCATCTGGAAGACCTTCTAGACGGCCGAATCAGAGTAGGACATAGAAGAAGAAAATTGAGCTCCGGATTTTTCTAACCGCCTGTAAAATTTGGGCCCATTTGGAGTTTCTTATTCCGAGATATGATCAAATTTGTTGGCTGTTTTTCTGGGCCGCAGAATCTGTCCCAGAATTGTATCTCTAACTTGGGCCGCCTCAATGACCCCCATAGAGACCGAATTAGCATTGTATCATTAAGAGTTATTTGTTTATATACATATCTTCTAGAATCCCAAGAAATTTGGGATTAATTGGTCCTGTATGATGGGTCCCACAGTCTCATCAGTGGGCTGATGTCCAATCTGCCTTCTCCAGAATTGCTTCCTTTCATTTCCAAATATCTCCATCATCCTCCATGAATTCTCCACTGATCACTAAATCAAACATGTTCATATTTAAGTTTATATAAATTTCCAAAAATATAAAATTAAAATATGTATAATTATATTCCTTAAAATCAGATGAATCATTGGGTACTTTAAATGATGTTAAAAAATGTACCACATAATAGTGCATTTTAAGAAGGTATTACAATCATAATGTGAAATGATGTTCAATGTGTAAAATGCACTAAAATGGTGTTTATGAATAATAAAGAACATGAATATTATATATATTAACAATTAATATTAGCATCATTTAGTGGCTAATCAGTTACCTTGGATGTTTATCGCTTAGAGGGAGAAGCTGATCAGTGGTGGGAACTGATTAAAAACACAAGGCCAAGAGTGGAAGTTGATGCTATGGAGTGGGAAGAGTTCAGAGGGATATTATTCAACAAGTATTTCTCTCATTCCATGAGAACAATAATGGAGAAGGAGTTTCTCGAGCTGAAGTAAAAGGAGAACGAATCTGTGGGAATCTACGAGATGAACATAACAAGGCTTTCATGATATACCTCTAGATTTGTCATGGATCTAAATGGTAAGGTTTATAGATTCTTCGGTGGACTGAGACATCATCTTCGGAAGAATCTAGCCAACTGAGACTATGATAGAAATGAGGAGATCGTGTGAAGTGCGATGAAAGTCGAGCTGGAGTTTGGTGAGACGTAGTGGTCTCAAAAATCAAATGACAAGAAGAGATCGATGGAGCCCAGCTTAGGGAGGACCTTTGATCAGGGAAGAGTAGGAAAGAAATTGAAACTTTCCATGTGTAATAAATGTGGGAAGAAGAAATTAGGGAACTGCCTGTTCGGGAGCAGGAAATTCTACAAGTGTGGAAGATATGACCATATTGCAAGGAATTGTCACGGTGAGGTGAAACCTCAACTTCGTAACACTAATGACAAGGGGAAGATGGTGCAGACCCTACCTGATGTTCAGTGCTTTATGTGTAGACAGCATGGGCACTTTTCCAATCACTATTCAAATCCGAGGGCAATGGAGGGGAACCACCATCTGCCTCAGAAAAGGCCAAGGGAGAAAGGCTATGCCTTTGCTATCACGATAGATGAAGTTGAAGCTCCGAATGATGTGGTAGCGGGTACACTTGTTTTCTTATCAAAGATATAAAGTAATTTGTTTGATTCTAGTTCTACACATTCCTTTGTTTCCTCCAAGTTTGCAAAGAATTTAGATTTAACCCCCAATTTTCTAAAAGTATAGTTATCAGTCAAGAATCCTGATGGGATTATCCAAGCATCATCAGTGTTTAAAAACTCTAGTATTTAATTTTGTGAGCACAATATTATCACAAATCTAGTAGTCATTCCAATGTTGTAATTCGACATTATACTAGGGATGGACTGGCTCTCAAATTATAATTATAAGATCAATTTCAGAAGCAAGGAAATATCAGTAGTCTTTAATGGAAAACCTACAATTATCCTCCAAGTAGAGATATCTCAACCTGATAATTTTCTAAAAGAACCCCCTATATCCTTCTTCATGGATTTGATCGGTGAAGAAGAAGAAGGTGATAAGAGTTTAAGGATAGAAAATGTCCCCATTTTCCAGGAATACATTGACGTATTTTCTGAGGATTTACCTGGACCTCCCCTAGAAAGAGAGGTAGAGTTATCTATTGAACTCGTACCTGGATCTCATCTGATATCAATGACCCAGTATAGGAAGGAAAATGTGGAGCTAGAGGAATTAAAGAAACAACTCCAAGATCTTTTAGAGAAGGTGTTTATCTGACCGAGTGTGTCTCCTTGGTAAACACCAGTTCTCTTTGTGAAGAAGAAGGATAGATCGATGCGGCTATGCATTGATTATAGAGAACTTAATGGGATCACAATGAAGAACAAATACCCTCTTCCTAGAATTGATGACTTATTTGATCAACTCTGTGGGTCTCAATTCTTCTCTAAGATTGATCTTCGATATGTTTATCATCAATTGAGGGTGAAGAAAGAAGATATTCCAAAAACTGCCTTCTGATCAAGATATGGGAATTATGAGTTTGTTGTTTTGCCCTTCAGACTGACTAATGCACCTGCTATTTTTATGTATTTGATGAATAGAGTCTTTAAAGACTACCTTGATAACTTTGTGGTAGTTTTTATTGATGATATTCTGATATATTCTAAAATTCACGAGAAGCATGAAGATCATCTAAGGGTTATTTTGAAAACTCTATGTAAGGAGAGGCTTTTTGGAAAGTTTAGTAAATGTGAATTATGGTTACAAAAAGTTGCTTTCTTGGGGCACATTGTTACCGATGAAGGAATCACATTTGACCCTGTAAAGAAAAAAGTTGTAGAGGAGTGGCCTGAGCCTACAATAATAACTGAGATTCAAAGTTTCCTTGGATTAGCAGGATATTATAGGAGGTTTGTGAAAAACTTTTCAAGACTTTCTAATCCATTAACCAAGTTAACTCTAAAAGGGGTCAAGTTCCTCTGGACAAAGGAGTGTGAGGAAAGTTTCCAAGAGCTGAAGAAGAGATTGGTTACTGTACCCGTGTTAACTCTACCCTCAAGTTGAGAAGGATTCATTATTTTTAGTGATGAATCTCTTAAAGGGATTGGGTGAGTCCTCATTAAAAATGACAAAGTCATTGCTTATGCATCTTGACAGTTGAAGATTCATGAGCATAACTATACTATGCATGACCTGGATCTGGCTGTGGTTATTTTTTCCCTAAAGATATGGAGGCACTATCTTTATGGGGAGAAATGTGATATATACACAGACCACTAAAGTTTGAAGTATATTTTCACACAAAAGGAATTGAACATGAGACAAAGGAGATGGTTGGAACTTCTCAAAGACTATGATTTTTCAATTCATTATCATCCCAGAAGAGGAAACAAAGTCGCTGATGCATTAAGTAGAAAAGACCCAATTGTTCTTTCCATGATGAGGATTCAAAGAGATCCTTTGATTAATGACCTAGTAAAGCTGGACATGGGAATTATAAGGGAAGGGACATCATTAACCCTAACCCAAATTATTTCTCAACCATAATTACTAGGGAAGATCAAGAAAGATCAAAAAGAAGATCCCTTGTTACAGAAGAAATTTGAGGCTGTAAAGGATGGGAAGTTTCTTGAGTTTAATATTGATTAAGAAGTTGTACTAAAATTTCATACAAGACTATGTGTTCCATCTATTATGGAAATAAAGAAGGAGACGATGGATAAATCTCATAGCTCTACTTTCTCTATACATTCTGGAAGCACAAAAATGTATAGGGACCTTCGTGATCATTTTTGGTGGGATAATATGCAAAGGGAGATTGCTGACTACACATAAAAGGTGCCTAGTATGTCAGCAAGTGAAGACAGATCGACAAATTCCTAAAGGGGTATTGAAACCACTACCCATACCAGCATGGAAGTGGGACAATATCACTATGGACTTTTTCATTGGTCTTTCGAGAACTTCCAAAGGAAACAATACGATATGGGTTATTGTGGACCATCTCACCAAGGCTGCCCATTTTATCTCCATTCAGGAAGATTTTTCTCTTGATAAACATGCTAGGATTTACGTTAAGGAAGTGGTAAGGATGAATGGATTTCCACTTTCTATCATATCTGATCGTGATCCAAGGTTCACATCAAAATTCTGGAGAATTCTTCCACATGCTCTGAGCACTGAATTTAATTTCAGTACGGCCTATCACCCCCAAAATAATGGACAATCTGAAAGGACTATTCAAACAATAGAGGACATGCTGAGAACATTCTCAATGGAATTTAATGGTGGATGGGATCAACATCTCCCTTTAGTTGAGTTCTCTTACAACAATAGCTTCCACTTGAGCATTCCAATGGAACCCTATGAAGCTCTATATGGGAAGAAATGTAGAACTCCTACTTGCTGGGATGAAGCTAGTGAGAGAAAGCTTATTGGGCCTGATCTTGTCCAAGAGATGACTAAAAAATTCCATGCCATACAACAACATATTAAGGCTACTCAGAGTTGGAAAAAGAGTTATGCCAACAACCATCAAAGAGACTTGGAGTTTGATGTTGGTGACTAGGTCTTTCTTTGGATTTCACCTTGGAAGAGAGTCATGAGGTTTGAGAAGATAGGGAAGCTCATCCCTAGGTACATTGGCCCATATGAAATCCTTGATCATGTAGAAGCAGTGGACTATCAACTTTCACTTCCTCCAAATCTAGAACAAATTCATGATTTCTTCCACGTATCCCTCTTGAGGAAGTACATACATGACCCTTCACATGTACTAAACCTAGAGGTGGTACAATTGGAAGATGAACTCTCTTATGAGGAGTAGCCGGTGGAGATCTTGGATCATAGAGACAAGGTTCTATGCAACAAGACTACCCACCATGTTAAGGTGTTGTGGAGGAACCAAAAATGTGAAGAAGCCATGTGGGAACCAGAGGTACCCACACCTTTTCTCTTCTTAGGGTACAAGTTAAAATTTCGGTGATGAAATTTATTAAGGGGGGGAAGAATGTAACGACCTGAAATTTTTAATAATTTTTGTTTCCTAATTTTGTGTGTTATTTTATTTATACTCAACAAAAATATTTCATTTATTTAATGAAATGAGTATAATTAAAATGATACCATTGGGTTTCAACTTTTATATGACTGTTGGTTAGTATGATCATTGGTCAATATGACCGTTGGAAACTAAACTCTTAATGTTGCGATTATTGTTTATAAATACAAGTGATCTTAGTTACAGAAAGACGATTCGATGGCCTCATCTAGTAGTCTCGAGCCTATTAAAGCCCATGTGACGGAGCTTGGGAAGGAGGTATCACCACTTGGCTTTTCTCTAGACCAAACCCAAGCCGAACTTCATCGTGTGAAGCTTGAACGAAATCACATACGGGAGAAGTTCAAGCTAATAGAAATCACCACTCGGGCAATGTTGGACGAGCCTCCCCAAGATTCTATCACCTTAGAACACCTTACGCTTAAGTCCTATGTTGGTGTTATAAGGGGCTATGTAACAAGACCTTAGCTGCTTTTTGTAATCCTTTGAGATAAATAAAAATTGTTATTTTTTTTTATGGTGAAGTTTGTGGATTTCAAATATCCGGATAAATATAGGATGTATATTATTGATGAATTTTGGAAAAAGGATAATTTTAAAATATTTATGTAAACCTTAAATAATTCATAATGTGTAATTATTTTCAAAAAAATGGTCTTCTACAGTTGTGTTCAGTAAAAAATTTAGAGTCTAATAAGATCAACTTAATTTGTGGTGAATAGTAAATTATGAATAGTGATTTTACGCTTATGATTAGTAATGTGACCAAATGGATTAAGTAACATCACTTAATAAATTATTAATATAATTTAGACACCTTGATTAAGTAATGTTATTCAATAAAATAGGTAAATAACTGTTTCAGAAATTATTGGCTAAGTATTAGTTTTTTCAAGTGAATAGTGTTTTTTATATAAAAATTAAATTAAAAATATTTATAAATCTATTTTTATAAAATGGAGTTCATTTTTGAATTCATAGCATCGATATTAGGTTAGGGTAAATTTTTGGGATTTTTTTGAAATTGTTGAATTTTCAGTGAATAGTAAAATTACATATTTAAGTTTCGGGTGTTTAATGACATCATTAATGATGTATTAATTATGTAATCGATATGGACGATTTATGAATAGTAATATAAGGTATGAGGTGTCCCAAGTGGCCAATACCATGGGCAAGCCCATGGTTTTTCCAATACCACCGATGAGGTGTCCCTTGGCCATTAATGATTTGTTTCCTCACTTCTCCTATAAATACCAAGCCTTTCCCTCATTATTTTCATTCAAAAATATTAATAAACGAATTTTTGGTCTCTTTACCTCCCAAGGAGTCCTCCCAAGGTGCCATCAAGCCTCCCAAGGTCCCGAACCTCAAGCTTTCGAAGTTACTCTTCAAGGTAAGGGATCCTTTCACCCTCCTCTTTTAATTCATGAATTCCTTTATGTTGTGTCTTATAGTTTCCATCTCTTTATGTTGAGTGTATGTTATTATATGTTATAATTACTTTCAATTTTATTTCTAATTGTTGAGAGACCCCTTTCCTCTCTCATCAATATGTTTTCTGAATTTTTAAGTGACGTTGTTAGGCTGCAAAATTTCTCATAAAAGAAATTGCATCTTTTCTTTTCTTTCATGTTTCCTTTTGATGTGGTATGTCATTAAAATATCCATACCAAGATATTATTCTATACCTATAATTTATTATGAATTATTTATGAGTGGGTTACCTTTTTCCCCTATCTTTTCAATTTTTTCTAAAACCATGTTATGTAGTCGTTATGCTGCAGAAATTTCATCTCAAAATTTCTATATCTTTCTCTCAAGAAATTCTCTTGTTTATTTATGTGAATACCCAGACCTATTTAGTTTATATGGGTGTTAATAAATATATAAAAATGATATATTTGATTCTGGAATTGACATACATATAATTCTCACTCCCTTTCCATGGGTTATAAATGATATAATGATCTTATTTTTAAGAACTTTTAAAACGTCACGATTTTGAAATGAAACCCATTTATTTTATTCTATATAGGTCATTTATGAAATGTTTGATTATGATCTATGTGGATCAAATTAAAATAAATACATATTAAGGGTGCGACCTGATAGTTCTTCAATGCATTGGGTAAAGAATCAATCTCTAGAGATGACAAGTTTCATGATACCTTTGTGAATAACCTTGGTAATTTTTATGACACCTCAAGGATAAACCTTGGTGATATGTTCATGAATGTCTAAATAAAATGTTGTAGCCAAATATTCAAGTATGTTTCAAGTTCTTTTCATTATGATATTATTTTACTTCCATTTCTCATGTCTTTATCTTTCTATCAAGCTCTTATTGATATCACAAGCAAACTGATTCCCTTCTTTACGCTTACTGGGCCTTCTGCTCACCCTTTACTTTGATGTATGTCTCCAGAATATGAGACAAAGTATTTGTACCTAGTATGAACATATGATGAATCCTTACAAGTGGATTATAAAAAATTTTTATGTTTTTTTCATGTTGTATGTCCTTGATTTCCAAGACACTAGACTTTAAAGATCCTCTGTTTGTAAAATGTAATGAAAAGTTATGTAATATAAAGGTGGGATGCCATATATTTCTTAGTGTGTCATCTCAAGAAAAAAATACTTCAATCCACCTAGACATAACTAACACCTTGAGAAATACTAATGGTAAAATAAATGATAATCCTCCATTCACATGATATATCCTAGATATCATCCATATATACGAATGAACCATAGAAAAATATCCACTATAAGAACCTATTCATGATAATTTTGGTCAATATCCCTCAAAAAATGGATAAACATCCTTATATGATTGTTAAAAACACTTTATTACCCTCATTAAATATCTATTAAGTAGTTACATACATTTTTTTAAATACATGGTTAGATAAAAAAATTTATCAAAAAAGAAATTTCATTAGATTTCCTGAAAAAATATGATATAATAAAAGATATTTTTTGATGGATGGAAGTTATCACAAAACAATAATATTTCATCACACTTCATTTTTATTTGTGTTGGATATATGTTTAAAATATATAATAACAAAAAATATTGTCACAAGTGAAATTTATTTGTGATGGACCATAGAAAAAAACTTATTTGTGAAATACCATTTCAAAACAAAATTATTTGTGAGGGAATAATCACTAGGTATAATAAAATAAATGATACAATTATTAGTGTTGGTTTATATAGTCATTGAAAAAATATTTATGAAAAACATACCCCTCATAAAAAAATAATTTAACTATTAGAAACAACCTATATTTTCATCATTAATAATAGTTTATAAAAATAAAAATAATTGAAATAATAAGGAAAATTCTATTAGAGATGGTAACATAATTTGATAATAGGTAACTATAACAAAAAAATAAAAAAAATATATAAAAATAAACATCACATAAAAATTAGAAAAATATTGAAAATTTATTGAAATATTAAAAATATTTATTACATAATTACATTATAATAAAAATTTCAAGACATTTATATAATTAATATTGTAGATTATTTGTAAGGGGGTAAATGGAAAGTATGTTTGCATGAGGAAGTTGATCATCTATAGGTATGGGAAACTTGATATCTAAACCACTTGAAAAGTAAAATATCTTATCAAACAAAAAATAATAGTCATCCAACTCATCTTGCTTCCTATATTTCTCCCCATACAACATATTGTTCGATCTCTTTATCATAATGATCACCAACTATTGAGATCTAGAATTATCAATAATGTGAAAAGGATATTACGTTAGTGATCCCTCTTGTAATTGTAGTGATGTGATCTATAGTGATGTAAATATAGTATCATATCCAATGGTTGATGTGTATTGTTAACTAATTTTGATCACATTACCCTTCATGGTTCCATTCACTCTGTGCTGGGATTCCTTGTTAAAAGTTGAGTGGCATAAAGCCTAACCCTCAAGAGGATATTAGTACAAACTTGGTCTCATCATAGTTCTCTTGCATAAAAGTAGTTTATACCTTTTATATATCTTATGAAATTTTAATAATAAATAAAATGATGAAAATAATTATATAATTATTAAAGAATTTAATTTAGAAATAAAAAGTATCTATATAAACCCAAACCCTTCATTTATTCTCATTAAACACTTATATAAAACTAAAATTAGTGTATAAATTTTTATATATTTAAATCTAAGTTCTTATGTAATTTCTTAAACTATAAGTAAATAAATATACAAGTCTCACTAAAATTAATTCAAAAAAATAATATGTAACTGAAATATAAATTAAATAATATGTATATAATCAAAATATTATTAACATTAAAGGAATATCATGTATCATCCTCATATTATGTCCACCAAATGATAAAATCCTATATTTATGGGTCACATCATATAAAACTTGACTCTTCCTCCTTGATATGGACATCTTCTTAAAAGGATCACCTATCGAGTAGGTTAAAAACTCATCCCATGAGTACTATGGTTGATACTTAGGCTGATAAGTCACATAATTCTTTTTAAAGACCCCCCAAGGAAGCCAGATACATAACTTTCCATCATAGATTATGAAAAATACAATGGAAAATATGATATATAAAAGAAAAATATTACATATCATCCAACTAAATGCTTCAATGGGGTACTAAATTCCCTACGATAATGTTAATAAAATTAAATACAAATATTTTTTTTTAAAATTATTTAAATTTTTACATATTAGTCAATGATCAAACATGTGATCATGTGTATCTATAATAACTTTCTCCTATGATAGAAAAGGAGTGTAAAATGGTATTCAAGTATCATAGTATCCTGACCAATAGATTATTATAAAAAATTTAGATAATAATTTAAAATTTATAATAAAATAAAAGAGTTGTGTAAAAAAATATCAATAATTTATTAAGAAAGAATATCAACTCAATTCATTGTATAAGTATTAAAATGAATAAGTAGAGTAGTCTATAGATAATTTTATGTAATAAAAAACCCAATATTTCCCCTATGTGGTGGCCCTAATGGTTATCTGTAAGGGGGATCAAATTAGTAAACGAATTTTCAACATGAATTTTATGATTTTTTATAAAATAAACCTCCAATACTTGATAAATTATGTGGCCTAAAATTTATTTCTAGTGTATTTATTATATAATACTAATTAAATTAATTTCAAGTAAATAAAATTAGAAATCATCCCAAGTAATCATTACAATATCATCAATCACATGAGGATTTATGAATCTTATTACTCATCATGAGTTGTTACACCCTTAACATCACATGAATCTTCCATGGTCATAAGATCCATTATTATTAACAAGTGAATACAAAAAGGAGGGTATAATCATTTTAAATCATAATATAGTGTATTTAAATAAATATGAGATGTGGTTTTAAAACTTAACATCATTGAAAATGAATTATTTTCCCAATATTTCAAAATGATATGTGTCCCAGCTTCAATCCCCTTTGATGCAACATTGTTTTTAAACATCAAATAAATTCTTTCAACTTGAATTTTATTAAAATAAATTCATCTAATGATAATGAATGGTTCTTTAAAATGAATTCAAAAAAGATAAAAATTAAAAAAAATGAAATAAGGACTCCATAGAATGAAATTCACTATAATAAGAACAAATGGTTGCTTTCTTCTTATTCTTCAATGAAGATATAATTAAATTTAAGAAAAATTATGTTTATTGAAAGACAATATTTATTCCTAGAGACTCCCCCTTTTCAACTCATAAGAAATGTGTGAATTATTTTACTTTAGAAATGGAATACATTTTTTCACAATAATAAATAATTATATCATGTAAAAAAAACTTTTCTACACCATAGGAGGCATAAAATATTCAATGTAAGTGTTGTGAATATGCACTTGAAACTTATTATTGTTTTTTATTCTTCCTACCCTTTAACCTATCCTCTATCTTGGAGTATTTCTCTTTATTTTACATTAATAAATTGTAAAAATTATATATATCATATATAAAAATACCATGTATTTAATTTTTAGTTTTGAAATCAAAATACCTTAACCAACTTCAACCACCCTCATCTTATATTTGAATCATAATGCTTGATCTCTAAATATAATTTAATGCACATTAGATAAGTGTATTGGGAATCATAGATAAAACCATACACATATCTTATGAAATAGTTATATCTATATTTCATAACATCAAAATATTATAATTTTATAGGAATTTTAACATAAGTCTACTAAAATTCAATTTCACACCCACAATAACTCTACTACATACAACCACTTGATTTTTTTTTTAAAAATAAATCATGCCATTATAAATCCAATATAAGGTTAACGAAACTATTATAAAAATTATGTTATAGTACTACTTTATTATAAATATAAAATCTATTATAATTACACCAAAACATTAATAGTGATAGAACATAAGTTTTCCCCTATTTTTGGAAAAAACATTAATTTTATCCATTAATTTTTCTTTTCCTTTATTTTGAAACTTCTTACAACACTTAAAAAAAACCTCTATGTTCACTTCAACAGAGCATGAAATGATATATAATGACTTTTTCACTATTTGTAATTGAAGATACCTTGGGATGATGGTTGTATTTTTTTCACTTATTACTTTTATCATTTTCAATGTCATTATGAAAATGTGAAGATATGGGTGATGAAGAAATAGACATGTCTTCAAAAAGTTGAGTGGTAGCTACCACTTCCTATGGATAAATAACTAGAAAACTTCTAGGTAGTGAAAAATCTAGTGAAATTAGGAGGTCACGTCCAAGGAGAATAAATATAGTTGGATACTAAAATCAGTATTATAAAACTACCAAATAAAGGTTGAGGTGATCAGAAATGGATCATGATTGATTGAAGAGGAATTAAACCTAAGCTAGTAGAAATATTCTTGAAAATACTCTCTCTCAGGTATTTTATCTACTAAAACACCTCATAATTGTTATGGAAGGAGTTTTAATAATTATAATAATTCTAAAAATCATTTGAAGAAGTTTAGATATTATTTGGAAAAGTTTGAGAATCCCTGGAAGTAATTAGAATGTGTTTTGAAGCCTACTGCAGTAATCTATTTTTTTTTCGAGTTCCTGAAAAATGGATAAGTCTTGATCATAATGATTTTCCCACTGACCATAAGAATTAATTCCAAATATAATACTTCAAGTATTGAATGTAACACTTTGAATTCTACTGAATATAGAAAAACATGGACCTATGACCTCAGCTGCAGCATTAGTCCTGATAATAATACTTCACCATAAGTCTTTAATCCCATCTTATAAATTTTCTAAAATTCATGAATTTGATATAATGTAGAGTTATTCTTCAAAATACTGATAATAAGTCTCTATCATAAGAATTTTTGAACGTAAGACTCAGAATTACCCACCATAAATATTTGGATGGGTGTAAAGCTTTAACACTTAGCAAAATTTTCAAAAAACTGGTGGATGAAAAGAAGTACCCAAAGTAGAACATAAATCTTCATCATAAGTATTTGTGAGAATAAAAATTTAAATTCCTCAATGTATAACTTCAAAAATTAGTGAAAATTTAAAGTTTTTTCGGGATGAAAAATTGAATTTCAAGATTTCAAATCTAATTAATATTAAAAACTTGGGATGTTGAAAAATATATTCTTAAAGGATTTAAAAATTACAAACACCTTTAATGGTGTGTAATTCAAGAATTTTAAATCATGAAAAATTGATCTTCATCTGTGGAAAGGATAAATCAAATATTTATAAAAAATATATTTTCTAAAATTATTTAATTCTGAGGAAATATATATCTAGTGATGCTAAAGATGTTCTTTTGAGTTGAGATCATCATAAATATTTCTAAATACATAATCTGATATTATTTTGAGAATAATTAAATAAGAAGAACCATTACATGTATTCCTTGATATTGAAAATTAGTTTGATGAGTTTCTAAGAATAAATCAGATGGAGAAGCATCAAACCACAAACTATTTTTTATCATAGCCTTTATCAGTTTGATCCAAGGATGCTCGAGTGTTCATGAAGATATTAAATGGAAGTATTAGAATTTTTATAGTATTGAAAGCTTAATAATGAAGTTTATATGTTATTGTGTATAGATCCACGATCAGAGGTTGTACTATTTTTATTGAAAGTTCTCAATACAAAATGATAGAGTTTCACACCCACAAGATATATTTATTGAATATTTTATAAAGCTATAGAAAATGTGAGATATGGATTCTCAATGGATATTTTTGGAGGAAAAATAATTCATGCCCATTTTAGATATTTTTTAATATATTTTAGGCCATTTTTCAAAAGAAAAATGAGTTAAATAAATGAAGGTATTTATGGAATTTCCTTTGAGTTGAAAGATAAAGTACATCATGAGAAAAAAGTGGGAATTCAATAATACTAATTTTCATATTACAATGAAGAAGTTACAATGTATTTCATTTATGGATATTGAAAAATAAAAGAATATGTTTAATTAATCCAATCATACTCATGATATTTTGAGAATATTTATGGGGAAGAAATAAAAAAGAAGAAGAAGAAATCATTGTTGGTTGTGTATTGAGAAATATTGAGATAGAGCCGATAGTGTGCATCAATGATCTCTAGAAGAAAAATAAAGGAAGAAATATGAATCTAATAAAAGTTCTTGGTGGAGCGGAAGAATCATATGGTACATGTTCAACTTGTATTTTGTTGTAATCGATGATTAATTTAGGATGTACATCAATGATAATCACTGTGAACAATGGAATTGGATCAAAGATTAATTGATAATAGAATGCCACAAAAAAACATAGGATCATCACATATTATTTATAATTAATTTAAATATTTAAATAATTTCCTTTCAATGAATTATTTCTTCATTGATGAATCTAGAAATATATTTACATCATACTATCATTGTACTATAGGAATCAAGTCTAGATTCCCTCCAGTAGTGATCCATATGTGATCCATGAACCTCCGAACATCATCATAGTAATATTTGAGTACTAGCATGGTAAATACCATTTCTTATATTGTTCTTCTTTGATCTCCCAGGGAATAACTTTAAAAATGATTATCTTGGACCTCTCTAGAATCAAGAGTGGTGGTGGAGGAGGATCACCTTCCATTCATGAGATCATTCTTGGAGAGGGATATCTATAGGGCTTCGATAAAATTCTCTCTAGATGTTTTTGTTCATAACCAAAACAAATTACTACCCTTAATAAATAATATAATTGAGTATATATACTTCTATGGTTAGAAAATAATAATTTCATATGTTTCCTTATTATTTCCTTAATCTCTACAGAACCCCATGTTTATAATAATAATAATAATATTATTTCTTGACATGAAAAAAATATTGAATTAATTAAATACTATCTATTCAAATAATGCTGAATATATATTATTCCTCACCAGACTATGAAAATAAGTCCCCCATTCCCCCATAATATTTATCATGCCTTGAATAATGACTAATTATTTAATAAATAAATATCAATGTATTATTCTTCAGTAAATAAGTAAATATTATATTTAGTAAATTGAATATAAATATTTATTAAATATTATGCTAACAAAATATTCTCTTGAATAAATAGGTACATAATATATACAATCAAGTAAAACATGAATAATTATTAAACCATGTGTAGGAATAATATTTATTCAACTTGTTAAATAATAAATATTACTATTTAATTGAGGTTCTAGATACACTTAGCGTGTTACCCTCTAGGCCTCGTACTCAGTGGCATTACGCGAAGCATCCCAAAGTCCAAGGTTAGTGTTTAGTAATATGCTAAAGCACCCATATAGAAATAATTTAATGTCCTAATGATATAAAATCTCATATGGATGCTTACTGTGTAATATAATCCCTTTATTTCAACATCAATAATAAATAAGGTTTTATTCTAGTGTCATCAAACTATGTGCTTGATGTCACTTTCTTTGAATTTTTGAAAATTGAACTCAGTTACATAATTCCATGTCCGTGGATTTATTTAGGTTGTATCATTTCCATTAAAGGGTCTGAGATATTAACTTTTGTTAAAGAATAGAAGGGATAAATCCTTTCTCTCCTTATTCATCAATGAAATATTACTCGTGATGCACCCAACGTATCCTACTTCACTGAAAACATATTTTGTCATGGTTTTCATCAGTACTTCAAATTAAATGACTCATAATTTCCATTAATAATAATCTTAAAGTCTAAGGATTGGTACACATGTATGTAGATAGGAACATCCAATGATATATATAAATGTGTATTTCCTATTAGTGGATCACGCCTTCATAATCTCTTACACTGGAAATTACCAAGGGTGTACATAATGAGAAGGTGCATCAAAGTCATATGAGTATCCACACCTGATATCTAGTATCATTTTTTTCTTCAAATGATTTTATCTGGATATATAACATATATTTATGAATATTTTTGTGGCACTTTTTAGTTCACATAAAATCGGGAAACTTCTATGACCTTTCAGTGAGGCATCCATTCTTAGGAAAATATCACATACTGTTTCATGCATAATAATAATCATGATGTTATAATCAGATTATTAATTTTAAAAAATATGAATAAATTTAATCATAAAGTATTTATAAGTTGGTTCTAGGGAACCAACTCCAACATACTCCCACTTTCACTAGAGACAGCTGTTAATAACCTCAAGTCCACTAGCTCTAATATGATACTCATACTACTACTACTAAGATAATGTTTTAGTCAAGGGGTCTACCATGGAAAATATTCTTACTTTAACTTCACCCCTTGGAAAAAAATACCTCAAGTTGTTATACTTATCGAGTATGTTCTTTTTTCATTTGAGTGTCCTTGGCTCTTTTGAAAGAGCCATCGTTGCAGTATTATCATGATATAATGTGATAGTGTCTTTATTTCTAGGTACCACTTAAAGATCCTAGAAACAAATTCTTATCCAAATGAATTATTTAGGTACACCATAAGTTTTTATATACTTGGAATCCACTTTTGAATTGGAAAAAACTAGATTCTTTGAAATATTTTAGCTCATAGATCCTTTGTTGAGACTGAAAAATATCCTAACTTTGAGTTAAAATCATTCTAATCTATTTGAAAACTATCATTAGTATAACCCCCAATAACTTACTCATCATCTCCTCTATACACAATAAATATATTCTTAGTTCATCTCAGATACTTTAGGATATCCTTAATAGTATTCCAATGTTATTCACCTAGATCATCTTGATATCTTCCTACCATTCTTAATGAGTAGGAAACATCTAGTATATTATATAACATGTCATGCATGATTGATCCTATCACTGAATCATATGGTATATTACTAATTTTATCTCTCTTATTGTGTATGTAGACACATTTTTTGGGAATTATGTATTACATGTGACACTGGAACCGGTCCCCTCCATGATTTTTTCATACTAAATCTCTTTAGTATATGATCAATGTGTGTACCATTACTTAGTCCAATAAGCCTCTTAGATCTATCAAAAATGATCTTAATACCTATAATGTAGGATTATTCACCTATTTCCTTCATGGAGAAGCATTTTTTTAACCAATCCTTAATAGACTATAAGACTAGTATTCCATTTCTAATAAGTAATATGTCATCAACATATACTACTAGGATAATGATCGTATTACCACTAAATCAATTATAAATACATGGATCATGTTCATTCTCAATGAAACCAAATTCTTTTATAACTTCATTTAATCAAATGTTCCATGACTTGGATGCTTTCTTTAATCCATAAATTGATCTCTATAACTTTCATATCATTTTGGCATCACCTGGAGTCACAATCCCTTTTGGTTGTGTCATGTGGATATCTTCCTAAAGGTTCTCATTAAGGAAAGATGTTTTTATTTACATCTTCCAAATTTCATAGTCATGGTAAGACTCTATATCAAGTATAAATCTAATGGATTTAAACATGGAAACTAGTAAAAATGTTTTGTTCTAGTCAATGTATTGACACTGTTTAAACCCTTTATCCACGAACATTTCTTTATAGGGACTTAATTTACCTTCCATGTCCAATTTTCTCTTGAATACCCATTTGCACCCAATAGGATTTACATCAACTGGAGGATTGACCATAACCCAAACTTTGTTCTGAAATAAGGAATTCATTTTAGAATTCATGGATTCATTACATCTTATAACTTATGAGATATCTACTTTCTCCTTATAGGAGAGAGGTTCATTCTTGTCAACTAATAATGATTCACCATATTCAATGACTATAAAACCATATCCCTCTAGTTCTCTTACCTATATGGTACTCCTATACAGTATATGTGTTTTAGGAACAACTTCTTTAATGTGGACCTATGGAATATATTCTTGTACTAACTTTTGTGTATCATGAGCATGAACTTCATCGAATTCAATCTTGATCCCACTATCCTTCTTGAGAATTTTCTCCCTCTTAAAAAGGTAGCTTGTTTAGATATAATAACATTATTATCTAAGGGATTGTATAGGTAGAATCCTCTTATTTCTTTATGAAACCCTATAAAGACACACTTTGTACCTTGGGGTGCTATATTGTTTCCTAAGGTAGCATTAATAAACACCTCTCAACCCCATACATGGGTATGTGACAAAACAAGTTTCTTCTCACTCCATAACTCGAAAGGAATTCCATTTTCTACTTTATTTTGTACTTGGATTAGTGTGTGTTGTATAGAACCAAAATTATCATAAATATATATTACATATTATGTAAAGACTCATAATTTCCATGTAATTTTGTTAATATATGGGAATTTTATGAGTCTGCGAAAATTGACGGCGTGTGGTTCTGAGACCCGGAGTGCCCGAAATGAATTTCTGAACTTTTTTTCAGGTACATTCAGTTAATGTACGAGAGGGTTTTTGTAACTTTTGAAACAGTGCTCAGAATTGAAATCCAAGGGCACCGTAGAACTTGCAGCGCTGATATTCACTTAAGGAGACCTTCACCTCAACCGCAGTAGGTCTAGGGTGAAAGATAGAATTTGGGTTTTTTGTGGAAATAATAAAATAAAATAAACTTAAATTTTATTTTATTTGTTGAAACCTCCCATGTGGATGTTCAAAGTTGGGGACCACCTAAACTAAAACCTCCCACATGGTTCATGGTGGTGGGGACCACCCGAGACCAAAACCCCATAGAACTCTCCTCTTAAGTGTGAGAAACCTCTTGAACTACCTCTTTAATGAGGGAGGTGACTTTTGGTATCCATTAATTTATTTATGCCAACAAAACCCATTTAATGATGCCAATTAATTGTGCCAAAATAATTTAATTTGATTAACTTAAATTAAAGAGTTGGATATATTTTCATTTTGGGTGGAATAGGGGAAAAGGGTTGGCAAGGGGGAGAGCTTTGGAGAATTGGGAGAAAGATCTCCAATGAAGAACATGTTCTCCAATGAAGAATGCGCTTCCCAATGAAGAATATCGATGCAAGACTTCAACTTCTTCCTCGAGACATCCTCCAATGGTGGACATCTTCAATAATGAAGAACCGCCTCCATCGAAGAGTGTTTGTCCGATTAACCAGCTCGGATCAGAGGTGTGTGGCAGACACGATTAATGTCAACATCTTCAAATTCTTTCTCACACCAACATCAACGAACCTTCGAGGTAGGGGCTGTTATTGAATTCATGAAATTTCTTAAATAAATTCCTCATTCTTGGAAAGCATGGAGAACGTGGATCAACCAAAATGAGTTGATCCACAATTATTATGAAATTGTAGAGTTTGTTGTTTTTCATTCAAGGTTTTTGTTGAGTTGCTTGCTATCGCTCTAACGTAGAGGGTGCGGGCCAAACAAACATGGACTGACCCCTCTGCCGTTCTTCTCTTTTGTGTGTTCTTTATGATGGTGACGTCGACTGGTGTTGGCGTTTGGAACCGGTGGAACTCAAGAACGGTGGCCGACACCACCGCCGGCCACGGCGAAGGTGATGATGTAATGACGCCGCCCCGCGGGCTCCGCCGCCTCGCGGCTCTGCACCGCCCACGCCATTCCACGTTGCCCCATAATGTCTGTGGCCTCCACCACCCCATGACTCTGTGTGGCCTACGTCGTCCCGTGCCACCCCGTGGCGCCCACGGCCTCCGCCGCCCCATGGATCCATGCCACCCATGTCGTTCCATGCCGTACAGCAGCACCCGCGGCCTACACCTCCCCGCGGCTCCGCACCGCCCTGCGGCTCCGCACTTTCCTGTGCCGCCTTGCGACTCCCGCGGCCTCCACCACCCCACGACTCCATGCCGCCCCGTGCCACCCCGCACCGCCCCGCGACACCCGCGGCTCTTCGCGACCTTCACATCCTCCGCGCCAACCAGCACTAGGTCGGGCCGGACCCAGCGGGCCAGACCAGACCCAGCGGGACGAGTCAACCCGAATCGGTTCGGGTTGGCCCAGACCAGGTTGGGCCGGGTTGGTCCGACCAGGTCGAACCAGACCCGGGCCAACTTCGAACTTTTCTCTCTATCAGTCATAACTTTCGCATTGGGCGTCCGTTTGACGAACCGTCAGTAGTGCTGGAAACCTTGGAGTGAGATAGTCCCTTTAAGTATACCCCACTGGATATTTGGATAATGTTGGAGTACGGTTGGGTTGGATTGAGCATGAATCCAACCAGGCCCTTGGGACTAAAGGGCTAATAACTCATAGACCAGCCGTCTGATTGACGCACCATCTGTTGCGTTGAGATTCCTATTATGTGGTGGTCCTTTGAGATAATTCTTCATGAGACTTCGTGACAGTTGGAGTATCGACCAATGGATTGTGGAGCGGACCCTCCCGAAGACAAGCGAGCGTAGTGCGGGAACCATGTAGCTTGCTGTAATGTGAAGAATGAAGAGAGATTCTATGTGGGTCAGCACCTAGAGACCCTGTGTGGGTCAACACCAAGAAATATTATATGGGTAAGCACCTAGAGATCCTGTGTGGGTCAGAACTGAGAAATCCTGTGTGGGTCAACACTGAGCGATCCTGTTTGGGTCAGCACCGAGCGATCCTGTGTGGGTCAGTAGCATAGACTCTTAACAGAGTAATATGATTCAATAGTTACATCTAATCATCTGTACTTCTGTACTTAAATTAGACCTGGTGTGAGATGAGTTCATACCTGTGTGGTACTTTCCTTTGTGGTAATACCTTGGTGGTATTCTTCTGTGCGGCGTACCTGTATGGTACTTACCTTCGTGGTATTCCTTCCTTTGTGGAACGGTTGAGCTTTGAGATTTTGGGTTGGACCCAGTGTTTCCTCATTGTTGGGATGGGTATACATGATAACTTAGGTATATGTATGGTCATATACCTAAGTAGGGTTGTCAGTTGATTTCATGCTTTGTAGTTATCCTTTGTGGATTTTGTGAGACCTTGAGGGTCTTGGGGTGCCTACTGAGTATCATTACACTCACCCATGAATGGGCTATGCCCGCACATTGTTGTGTTTGGTGCAAACAACAGACAAAACTGATCGAGGCTGAGGGTACCAGGTTTGGATAGAGCCTGGAGGTAGACCATATGGTGTGTCGGTACTCAGAGGAGATGGGTGGGCGTGGAGTGATGAGGAGGCGATCTGTTCCTACCTTTCAGGTAGGAACCTCGGAGGATGACCCAAAAACTATTTTTCTTTTTCTTCAGTTGTATTTTATTTTAGTTGTACTTGTACCTTTACAGTTGGTCTTGTATTTCGGCCCCTTTTACTTTCAGCACTCTTTTGTTATAAAGTTTACTTGTTGTTTGTATCTTGCTATGTACATGGTTGATTGTGTTTACATGTTATAAAGGTAATGCCTTCCCAGTTTTAGGGAATACGCCTTTTAGTGATAATTGTCATCCCCTGGCCTATGGAAGGCGGGCTTGGGGTAGTCACGGCACGGGCCCCGGGGGACGGGTTGTGACAAACTGGTATTAGAGGAGTCAGTTCTACCGTAGAACATAGGACTCTGATCTTTCTTTTTAACAATAATAATGTTAAGTGTAGTGAGTGTGTTTATCAGTTTAGGGAATCCAGTGTTGGTGCGGTGGCTAACGTATCCATACACCAAGACCACGACTTATAATTTCCGATTCAGTGCACGAAAACACTGATTGCGTGTGTGTTTTCAAGAGTCTTATTTGTGAACTCTTTGAGTCATCTCACCAGGTATAACTTATTGACCGTGGTGCACCTGTTTCATTTCAGGATGCCTCCACGCAGACAACCAGCTATGGTTTCAAGAGTAGTATACACTGATAGCCCACCGAGTGATGAGGCCTCGGTGTAGGGCCCTCTTCCAGTAGAGGCACCAATGAAGGCACCAGCGGTACCATTACCCGTTGGGCCACCGATGACACCAGCCCCAACAGCAGAGGGTGCACGCTGCTTGAGCGTGTTGCATGAGTTCCAGCGCTAGAGGCCACCTAGGTTCAAGAGAGAGACAGAGCCACAAGCGATTAAGGATTGGCTGGAGGCTGTGGTGAGAGTTTTCTGACTAGTAGGGACACCAACTAATCTCAGGGTGACCCTTGCCGCCAGCCTTATACAAGAAGTAATAGGAAGATTGTGGAGCTTGATGCTCCAAGATCACGATGAGGTGACACTTCTCTGGGCAGACTTTGAGAGCCTGTTTCGGGCAGAGTTTAAACTAGAGACTCTTCGCGCAGTGTGCATACATGAGCTTCTTCATCTGCAGCAGGGCAGTATGACTGTGGCTCCATACTCAGTGGGGTTCACCGACCCCTCACACTACTCCACAGATATGGTGCGAGACCCATTCTTCAAGGCCCAGACCTTCGAGCAGGGGCTCAGGTGAGAGATCATGACATCGATGATCTCACTCAGCATCTCGACGCACACGGGGGTGTTAGAGAGAGACCTCTAAGTGGGGAGTTTCTTTGCTGAGCAGTCACCAGCAGTGAGACCCACCACCAATCTTCATGTAGCAAAGTATTCTGCAGCTGGAAAAAGATAGATGATGCAGAGGTCCAAGAGGACTAGACCTACAGTTGGACGACCACATGACTCAGGATCAGTTGTGCGGGGAACCCGAGGCAGGGCCTGTCATGCCAGGAGAGGGCAATGTTACGCATGCGGCGGGCAGGGTCACATGGACCGTGACTATCCAACCCACGATGCGGATGATCAGTAGATGGTCGAAGGACCACCTAGGCAGAGACAAAGGTTCGACCAAGGAGGTCTGAACGGAGTAGGCGGACATGGTAGGGGAGTTGACTATACAGCTGGCGGTGGGTGACGATTCAAGATGTTACCGCCACCACCACTAGGAGGTCCACCCTGACCGTAGGGAGTAGGTGGACAGAGGAGATCTCAGCTCCAGGCAGCTGAGGCCTATGATCATGGTTCTCCGGAGTTGATACAAGGTACGATATGTGTCTAATCTACCTTAGATAAAGTACTTATAGACACAGGTTCCATTCAATCTTTTATTACCACTACCCTCATTCGGAGCTCGGAGATTTCGATGGAGTCATTGGCTCGATCCTTATGGATAGAGACTCCTACGGGAGTGGATTCGACAATTACACACTGGTGTCGGCAGTGCGAGCTTACTCTAGGAGGTGAGAGCTTCGTCTGGGATCTCCTAGTAGCAGTATCGAGGCCTTATGAAATAATCTTGGGTATGGACTAATTATCTACAGTCCATGCTTAGATTTACTGTATTAGGCGCAAAGTGTGGTGTGTCCATACAGATGGGACCAGGTTTACCTTCACTGGTGAGAAGGGAGACTTTGCATCACATGATGGACTTACCTAGAGGAGAGTGCAGCCAATCACTCATTAGTTGGCTAGATTTACCTTCAAAATGATAGATGTGGAGAGTCTAAATTATCCTATAGTGGCAGACCAGTACATAGATGTCTTCCCTGATGATGTTCCAGGTCTACCTCCTTGTATAAAGGTAGACTTTTACATTGAATTGTACCCCGGGACGACACCGATATCTACACCAGCGTATTGGATGGCTCCCGAGGAGCTTCTTGAGATGCGGGTACATCTAGAGGACTTACAGGGGAAAGGGTTAATCTGGCCCAATTTTTCCCCTTTGGTAGCCCCAATTTTGTTCGCCAAAAAGGCGGATGGGAGCTTGAGGATTTGTGTTGATTATCAGCACCTGAACCAGGTGACCGTGAAGAACAAGTACCCAATCTCGAGGATTGACGATCTCTTTGATCAGTTGAAGGGATCACGGTGTTTATCGAAGATAAACCTCAGATCAGGCTATCACTAGCTCAGAGTACGAGATGCGGATATTCAGAAGACGACTTTCAGGTGTCAGTACGACCATTACGATTTTGTTTTCATGCTGTTCGGCATGACCAACACTCCAGCAGTGTTAATGGGACTCATGAATAGGATCTTTCAGCCATACCTTGATCGCTTTGTATTAGTCTCCATCGATGACATTCTGATCTACTCGACTACTGAGGAGGGGCATGTATACCATTTTCAGGTAGTACTGGACACACTCCGAGAGAACTAGCTTTATGGTAAGCTCTCGAAGTGCCAGTTCTAGATTTGAGAGGTTCACTTTCTGGGACATGTCATCTTGGAGGCTGGAGTTGCAGTGGATCCAATGAAGATTGAGGTGGTACTTTCTTGGGAGCCACCCAAGAGTGTGATGGAGGTACAAAGTTTTCTGGGTTTGTTCAGATACTACCAGATATTTGTGCCATATTTCTCCAGAGTTGCAGCACTACTATCAGCATTGACGAAGAAGGGGAAACCCTTCATGTGGTCGGAGAGATGCCAGTGGAGTTTTCAGGAGATGAGGCAGAGGCTGACTAGTGCCCCAATCTTGAGGATTTCGGAGGAGGGCGTGTGGTATGTAGTCTACTGCGACACATCAGGGACCGGGATTGGATGTGTCCTAATGTAGGAGATAGTAGTGATCACATATGGTTCTCAACAACGAAGACAACATGAGAAGAACTATGCTACCCATGACCTAGAGTTATCAGTAGTGTTCTTCACCTTGAAGATGTGGTGACAATATCTGATGGGAGAACATTTTACAGTCTACTATGATCATAAGAGTCTCAGGTATATCTTATCCCAGAAGGACCCAAACCTGATACAGTGACGTTGGATTGAGTTCCTCTAGAACTATGACTTTTAGATAGTCTATAATCCTAGGAAGGGGAACATTGTATCAGATGCACTCAGCAGGAGATCTGGTATACAGCTGCAAGGTGAGGCAATGAAGCAGCTGGATACTTTACAGATATCCTTTATGGACCGTGATGGAGCAACTTTTCTTTAGTATCTTACAGTCACTCCCCCACTTCTTCAGAAATTCAGGGAGGCGTAACACGGGGACACTGACTACGAGGCACGATGTGATCATATATCTACAAGATATGTACCTGATGGATTTTATGAAGGTGGGGAGCACCTCATCCTCTTCAGAGGACATATCATGATACCAGTGTCACTTCAGGAGGAAGTGTTGAGAGAGTTCCACACGTCCCCTCTATAGGTACATCTATAAGTGGTGAAGATTTATTAGGACCTCCGATGACAGAACTAGTGGTCGGGAATGAAGAAAGTAGTAGCAGAGTTTGTCTCTCAATACCTCACTTGTCAGTAAGTGAAGGCAGAGCATCAGGTACCACCAGGCTTGGTTCAACCTTTAGTATTCCCAGAGTGGAAGTGGGACGGGATATCCATGGACTTCATGATAATACTTCCACGTACATCCAGAGGTCACAACTCTATCTGGGTGATCATCGAGCGACTCACTAAGTCGGCCCACTTCCTACCGATCAGAAAGTAGGGTTTAGTAGAGAGCTTGGGACGCCTCTATGTGAAGAAGATTGTGTGGATACATGGGTTACCCTTGAAGATTATCCCTATCGTGATAGAAGTTTCACTTTTCGTCTATGTAAGGGGTTGCAAGAGGCTTTCGGGACGCAACTTTGTTTGAGCACCGCTTTCCATCCTCAGACGGATGGCCAGACTGAGCGGACCATTAAGACTCTCGAGGACATGCTGTATGCTTTTGTCCTTTACTTTGGTCACAGCTGGGAGGATCACTTGCCTTTGGTGGAGTTTTCATACAACAAAAGCTACCACTCCACCATTGGGATGACACTTTTCGAGGCCTTGTACGAGTGACCTTACAGATCACCTTTGTGCTGGACTGACCCAGGGGAGTCAGCACTAGTGGGACCAGAGATAGTACGGGATACTACAGAGAAGGTTCAGATCATCCAGGAGCAGATGAATACTGCACAAAGAAGGCAGAAGTCTTATGCCGACAGGAGACGAATACCTCTAGAGTTCAAGGATGGTGACCACGTCTTTCTACGGGTCTCACCCCGATGAGTTTTACGAAGATTTGGCCGAGGAGGCAAGTTATCTCCAAGTTTCATCGGACCCTTCCAGGTCCTCAGCAGAGTTGGCGAGGTGGATTATCGCTTAGCTATTTCACCTCAGTTGCACTGGGTGCATGATGTCTTCCATATATCATAGCTGAGGAGATACATTCATGAACCTTCTCATGTCATCGACCACGGTGAGCTGGACATCGATGATGGGGAGACTTTTTCGGAGGTTATAGTAGAGATTTAGGATCGATAGGAGTGGGTCCTTTGTGGGTGGTAGATAACTCTAGTGTGCATTCACTGGAAGCACAAGAACCTCCAGGAGAGCACATGAGAGCGGGAGGCTCAGATTCATGCTCAGTATCCTCACTTGTTTTCTTAGTTTGAGTTGTGGATTATCGGGATGTAAATCCCTGAGGTGGGGAGAATGTAAAGACCTGGAATTTCCATGTATTGTTTTTTATTATATTGGAATTTTATGAGTCCACTAAAATTGACGGCATGGGGTTCTGAGGCCCGGAGTGCCCAGAATGAATTTCTGAACTTTCGTTCAGGTACGTTCAGTTAACATATGAGCGGGTTTTTGTAACTTTTGAACCGGTGCTCAGAATTGAATTTCGAGGGCACTGTTGAACTCGCAGCGCCGATATTCATTTAAGGAGACCTTCACCTCGACCACAGTAGGTCGAGGGTGAAAGATAGAATTTGGGTTTTTTGTGGAAATAATAAAATAAAATAAACTTACATTTTATTTTATTTTTTGAAACCTCCCATGTGGATGTTGAAAAGGTGGGAACCACCTGAACTAAAAACCCCCACATGGGTTATGGTGGTGGGGACCACCAGAGACCAAAACCTGCTTAAACTCCTCTCTTAAGTGTGAGAAACCTCTTAAACTCCCTCTTTAATGAGGGAGGTGACCTTTGGTATCCTATAACTTATTTATGCCAATGCAAACCATTTAATGATGCCAATTAATTGTGCCAACATAATTTAATTTTATTAACTTAAATTAAGGAGTTGGATATATTTTCATTTTGGGTAGAATTGGGGAAAAGGGTGGGAAAGGGGGAGAGCTTTGGAGAATTGGGTGATAGCTCTCCAACGAAGAACGCGTTCTCCAACGAAGAACGCGCTCCCCAAAAAAGAACGTCGATGCATGACTTCGACTTCTTCCTCAGGACATCCTCCAACGGGGGACATCTTCAACAATGAAGAACTGCCTCCATTGAAGAGCATTTGTCCGACGAATGATCTTGGATCGGAGGCATGTTGCAGGCGCGACGAATGTCAACATATTCGAATTCTTTCTCACACCAACATCAACGAACCTTCTAGGTATGGGTTATTATTGAATTCATGAATTTTTTTGATTAAATTCTTTATTCTTGGAAATCATGGAGAACGCGGATCAACCAAAATGAGTTGATCCACGATTCATAGGAAATTGTAGAGTTTGACGTTCTTCATTCATGGTTTTTGTTGAACCGATTTCTACCGCTCTAACACGGAGGGTACAATCCAAATAAACATGGCCCGACCCCTCCACCATTCTTCTCCTTTGTGTGTTATTCGCGATGGTGATGGTGACCAATGCCGGTGTTTGGTACCGGTGGAACTTGAGAACAGCGGCCGATAGCACCGTCGACCGCAACGAAGGCGACGACGCAACAACACTACATCGCGGTCCCGCGCCGCCTGCGGCTCCACACTGCCCGTGCCGCACCGCACTGCCCCGCGGCACACCCAGCCTCGACTACCCCGTGGCTCCGCGACGCCCGTGCCGTCCCGCACCATCCCGCGGCGCCTGCGACCTCCACCACCCCGCGGCTATGCGCCGCCCGTGCCATCCCGCGCTACCCTACGGCGCCCGTGGCCTCTGCCGCCCTGCGACTCTGTGTCGTCCTGCGCTGCCCCACGGCTCCTGCAGCCTCTGATGCCTCGCGGCTCCGCACCGCCTCGTGCTATCCCGTGGCACCTGCGGCCCTTCGCGGCCCCTCACGGCCTTCATGCTGCCCAGTGCTGGGCTGGGCCGCCCAGTGGGCCGGACCAAACCCAGGGGGCCGGGTCAACCCGTGAAAGAACGCTGTAGTTGGCACCTTTAAATGATTAGTGGTTTTTGGGTACTTAGGTGCAGCAGAGTGGCTGACCAAGTTCGTCTCTCAAAGGAGGAAGTAAATTAAAACAACTTTTTAAAGGTATTCTAAAAGTAAAATAGAATAGAATTAAAACACTACTTGAAAGGACGGGGGGTGGTTTTTTATCATTTATAAAACTTGAAGAGGTTTTTGGGAAGAAGATTTCCATTTTTTTTAATTTTGAAATGAAGTTTGATTAAAAAGACACAACAAGAAGATGTTTTTTAGAAAATATTTTAAAAGGCATAATCAATATAACTCTACCTCTTAATTTACTTATTAATAATTATCATTTAAATAAATATCCACATAATTATGATCCCCTAATTTGTTAACCCTCGAACCCTATGAGAGTTAACTTAACCACAAAGATGAAATTACTTAAACCCTAGGCTAGCTTCGAAACACGCAATCACAGCACCCTGCTTGGATTGTTGTTCTATGGTTAGATTATGGTCAGTGGTTAATTATATCACATATCCATTCTTGAAATGAGGATTAATTGTGTTTAGGGATTATATTTTAACTCTAAAAATTTATCCCTTGTGGTCTTGTATTACCGATTAAGATCGCTCTCTCACAATTTACACAAAATCTCGACCTTGCGTGTTTTTGTGTTAATTGTTCAATTGCTTGATTAGTTTCTTATAATTTAAAAACACAATTCATGGATCATATTAAGTGAATTAGATTATATCAATGATTCAAAATAATTAAATGAAGAGGGTATAAGATAGATCAATCACTAAAAAAACTACTCTTCCATGGGCGGTGTGGTCATCGTAGAGACGTTTTGCATGAGCAAAGGATTGAAAGGGTAGAACTCAATCTCATCTCCAATATTGATTCCAAACCAATTAGTAAGATTAAGATAATAAAAAAGGGAAGAACACAGAAGATTATTTAAAGAAAAATTCAAGATACAAACATTAAAAAAAATAAATACAAAGAGGAGGTGGGAGAGGAGATCCTTTTTGGAAGAGAGGTTTGCACAAAACCTTACTTCTTCCAAGAGTTGTGAGGGGCTCCGAAGAGACAAAATTTTGGAAAAACCTTCCCAAATCCTCTACCAACCTTCCCAAGGAGTTAAAAATCCCTTTAAATAGAGTTTGTGAGGGTTAGGGTTACATAACTTTTTAAGTGTGAAATGAAAACTCAGACAAATATTTTATTCCAAGTTTTACCGAATAGTTGACCTCTAAAACGCGTGAATTGGCTGGCCTTATAGAAGTATTATTTGTGCTAAATTATGTTCCCGAGGTTTCCTAAAAATTTGGGCTCAATGCAAGCCTGGATGAAGAATATACGGCCCAAATGGTGAAATGATGTCTAATATGGATAGTTCAGTCCAGCTTTGTCTTCATGACCCATTTAATCCACTCATATGCACAATACAGCTCCCAAGTCCTGAATAGAATTTGTATCCCATTAATTCAGGAAAACAGTTACAAAAGTTTAAGTCAAAATAAATTACTGAAAAATATTTATGCTCGAAATACTATAGTAAATTTTAAAAGGGTAAAACTAGAATTTTCATCAAATTTGAAAATGAATGATCTAATCTAAAATATTCCATAATTGAACATATATATCATAATTTGAGGAAATTATATCATTTATTATCAATAAAATATTAAAAAAATAGTGTTTTATCAACTCCCCCACACTTATCCTTTTTCACTTTTGGGAAAAACCTCATATCAAGTAAACATCAATATCAAATCAAAACAAATTTTAAAACACATATCATTGAGATCCATCAATTCCACACCAAGAATCAAAAGATATCATGCCTCATAAAAAACCTTATTTCAATTTCTCAATTTATATCATTCAATATATTTCCACTTCATTTATCCTTCCATGCACAAAACACTTACCTCGCTTGAATTTTCTCTTATCACACAAATATCAATTTTTTTTGCAATATCATTCTCATCCAAACTCATACAAGGGTCACCATAGGATTGATAAATTCCTACATCACCAAATTATGTGAGTCAATTACATATGTTTATCAAGAAGAATTTTTGGGGTTGTTTTATGGATTTCGGTTGGTAGGATTTAGATGTGAAAAACTCTGAGGATGAATGAGGAGGGCTTGACTCTTTTTGAAGCAAAATTGCATTAATCTAATTTTCACTTAAATATTGTGTCCTCATTAATACCCATAGTATCAATTCAGCTCCATCATCATGAAAAGTCATGGAAAGTTTACACCATTCATCATTCAACAACTAAAATTTCAATCTTCTCAAACATGATTTTCTTGAAAGCTCCAGATAGGCACAACTTTCTACCTCAATTAGAAGCTCCAGAAAAGGCACCACTTCACTTATCATGAAAGATATAGAAGGGAACAACTTTCAATATAATGATTTTATTCAGTAGCAAACACATCTCTTAAGAATTTAATTTCCTACCCAAATTATCACAGAATGTCGTAGCACAACACAAGATAGCTTCCCCCACACTTAAGTTCAACTAGATTATGCAATTTCAATTCAAGAGTTGGTTGGATAGGGAAAATTGGCTTGTAATGTGGCTAACATAATAGTTTGTTCATGGATTCTAAGGGCTAAAAGGATTAAATGTTCAAGTTAGTCCATTACACAAAAAGGATTCTTTGAAATGGGGGCTTTAATACCAAACAAATGCCTCAATAATTTAAACATAAGTACCTCAAACCCTCATGTTTTGACAAGAATAAATCAAATTCTGGTTAAATCAAGAATGGTTTCATTCTCTCAAGAAGTGAGGTGAATGTAAATAATATGAAAATAATGGTTCAGAAGCCTCATAGGAATGTAATTTCAAATATAAAGACAGTGAGATGTGGCATGGGATTCAAAATTTAGTGTACTTTTCATGAAATTACTAAATATTTGATCTTGAAACAAAGTCATTTAAGTATTAATTTAAGCTTAGTTTCGAGGGATAAATTGTTTCACTTATTGATATGGATTTAAAAATGGTTGTTGATAATAATTTTAGCTCAAAAGTTTCAAAAACAAACAGAAAATTGAAAAATAAACATACAAAATTTGAAAACACACACATTTAAAAAAAAAGGAAAACAATTGAAATTACTAAACTAAATGGTTACCTCCCCCACACTTAAAATATTGAATTGATCTCAATGTGAACCCATGAGATTATATATGCACATGAAATGTATAATTTTAAATTGGACAAAGAATAACAAAGTTAAAGGTTTAGGAACAACTTGATGTGCTCAAGTGATGATGGGGTCATGCAGTGTGATAAAATCCACTACATCAGTAGGAAGTCCCTCAATGTATCTCTTAAAACATTACCCATTGAATGTAAAGATCCTTCCTATGTCCTCTTGTGTGATATCTACTACACCATAAGGAAAAACATTAGTCACAACATAAGGACCTAACCACCTGGAACGAAACTTACCAGACATCAGCTTCAGTCATGAACCGTAGAGAAGGAATTTCTCTACAACTGGAAACTCCTTTTGTTGGATAATTATATCATGATTTGCTTTTGATTTTTCCTTGTAGAGCCTTGAGTGCTTATATGAAGACAATCTAATATCCTCAATCTCTTGAATTTGCAGCTTTCTTTGGATTCCGGCTTGGGCCAAATCCATGTTTCATTTCTTTATAGCCCAATAAGCCCGATTCTCAACCTCCATGGGGAGATGACATGATTTCCCAAAAACAATCCGAAATGGGGAAATAAAAATGGGTGTCTTGTATACTGTCCTATAAGCCCATAGAGCATCATCCAAGCGCTTGCTCCAATATTTTCTATTCGGCTGCACAGTTTTATCCAAAATTTGTTTCAACTCATGATTTGAAACCTCAGACTGGCCATTTGTTTGATGGTGGTATGGTGTTGAAGTTTTATCTGTCACCCTATACTTCCAAAGGAGGGAAGAAAAATTCTGATTGGAGAAGTGTGTCTCTTGGTCACTGATGATAGCCTTCATTACTCCAAACCTGCAAAAAAACTGTGCTTTGACAAAGTCCACAACAACATGAGAATCATCAGTCCTGGTGGCCTTATCCTCCACCCATTTACTCACATAATCAACAGAAACCAAAATATATAAAAATACAAATGAACTAGGAAAAGGAACCATAAAATCAATTCCCCATACATCAAAAATCTCAGAGAATAGTATGGGTTGTTGGGGCATCTCATGTCTCATTGAAATGTTCCCAGTGTGTTGGTAATGAGAGCATGACTTACAAAACACATGGGCATCATTGAATAAGCTAGGACAATATAATCCAGAGTCCAAAACTTTCCTATCTATCCATTAGGTTCAAAAGTGTCCACCAAAAGCAAGTGTATGACCAGAATGTAAAACAGACTTCAACTCATGATCAGGAACACACCTCCTAATAACTTGATCACTACACATGAGCCAAAGGTATGGATCATCCCAAACATAATACTGAGGCTCGTTTTTTAATTTTTGGACTTGATGTTTCTTTAAATTTGAATGGGTTTCAGAGGTAACAAGGTAGTTAACTAAATCTGCATACCAAGGATGTGTACTTGAGATGGAATAAAGATGCTCATCCGGGAAAGTGTCCCGAAGTGGTACCTGGTCCAAGGTGTCATCCTCTAGTGTGTGAGTAAGCCTACTCATGTGGTATGACACCAACTTTTTTGACCCCTTTTTTTCCTTTATCTCAATGTAAAATTCCGGAAGAAGGTGCATCCATCAGATTAGTCTGGGATTTGTGTCTGGCTTCTTTAAGAGGTACCGTAGAGCTACATGGTCAGAAAAAACAACTACTTTAGAGCCCAATAAATATGAACGGAATTTATCTAAAGCAAATATAACAGCAAGAAACTCTTTTTCAGTGGTTATGTAGTTTTATTGGGCTGAATCCAGTGTCCTTGATGAATAGACAATCACATGTGAACGTCTCTCCACCCTCTGAGATAATATAGCTCCAACTTCGAAGTTGGAGGCGTCACACATAAGCTCAAAAGGAATCTCCCACCGTGGGGGTTGTATGATCGGTGGAGTGGTCAGACACTTCTTTATCTCATCAAAGGAAGTCCTACAAGAATCATAAAACAAAAAATCAGAATCCTTTTGAAGTAATCGTGACATAGGAAGAGCAATCATACTAAAATATTTTATGAAGCGCTGATAAAATCCTGCATGAACTAGGAAAGATCTAACATCACGCACACATTAAGTATAGGGTAAAGATGAAATAATGTCTATCTTAGATCTATCAACCTCTATCCCCTGTTTTGACACTACATTCCCTAAGACAATGCCATGCTCTACCATGAAATGACACTTTTCAAAGTTCAGAACTAGATTCTTATCAATACAACGATTCACCACCTTCCCCAAACTACTTAGACATTCATCAAATAAAGACCCATACAATGTAAAATCATCCATGAATACCTCCATGTAGGTCTTAATAAAATCAGAAAAAATACTCACCATGCATCGTTGGAAGGTACCTGGGGCGTTGCAAAGTCCAAATGGAATCCTTCAGTAGGCAAACATACCTAAAGGACAAGTGAATGTTGTCTTCTCCTGATCCTTCGGAGTAATAGGAACCTGAAAATATCTAGAAAATCCATCCAAGAAACAATAATGTGTTTTCTCAGATTGTCTCTCAAGCATCTGATCAATAAATGGGAGGGGGAAATGGTCCTTGTGAGTAGATTGATTTAGTTTCCTATAATCAATACACACACACACCAACTGTTTTTCACCCTCATTAGAACTAACTAATCTTTCTCGTTTTTAACAACAGTAACACCACTTTTCTTAGGCACAACCTGAATAGGACTTACCCAATGATAATCTGAAATGTGATAGATTATACATGCCTCGAGCAATTTTTAACCTCTTTTTTAACAACCACCAAAATTGTTGGTTTGAGTCTCCTTTGTGGCTGCCTAACCGGTTTAGCCCCATCCTCCAAAATAATCCTATGCATGCAAATGGAGGGGCTAATACCCGATATGTCAGCCAAGGTCCACCCAATTTCCCTGATGTTCTCCCTCAAAAGATTCAAAAGTTTTTCTTCATGTTTAAAAGAGATATTGTTAGCAATGATAACAGGTAATTTCTCACCACTCAACAAGTATGAGTATTTGATATTTGGTAGCAATGGCTTGAGTTCCAGTGTAGGGGGGTGGTGTATGGATGAAGATATAGAAGGAACTGAAATATGTGCACAAAGAGCATCAATATCAGAATATACATCATCAAAATCAGAGAATAAAGCATCAAATCCATTAGCATACTCAACATCCATGTCATAATTAGAGTTCACATGATCAGAATATGATTCCATTTCAAAATCAAATATAAGAGAGTATTTTTCATTAGAAATAAGTGTGGAAGTACTCTTAGAAATCAAACTAGAACCAATACTCATAATCTACCAAAGCATTGAACAATCAAATTCCAATGGGGTTTTTATTTGGTGGTTCAAAATGGGAGATAAAAAATGCAGAATGATCCTCTAAGGGGTACTTCATGGAATCCATAACATTAAATATCACAACTTCATCCCCAAATTCCATGGAAAGTGTACCCTCATTGACATTTATGATAGTTTTTACAGTTTTGAGGAAGGGTCTACCTAAGATAATGGAAGCATGAGAACTTACCTGATCATCCTCCATGTTAAACATGTAGAAATATGCTGGAAAGATCATGTCTCTTACCTGGACAAGTGCATCCTCAAGGACTCCCGCTGGATATGTTGTAGCTCTATTCACCAACTACACCACTACTCTTGTTGGTTTTAGCTCACCATCCTGCAGAGAAGAGAATACAGAGTGAGGTATCACATTTATGGAAGCTCCTAAATCACAAAGTGCATCAGAAAAGTGCAACTCCCCTATGGTTCGTGGGATGGTGAATGTCCCTGGATCCTTGTACTTTGTTGGCATTGCTAGAGTTGGTGTAATGCGTACTAACACATTCCTTACAAGATTGATCCTTTCATTTCCCTTGATCCCTCTTTGATTGGTATAAAGTTCTTTCAATAATTTTACATACCTTAGAATTTTCTTGATGGCTTCAAGTAAAGGGATGTTGATCTCTACATGATTGAATGTATCCAAAACTTCTTTTTGCATTGCCTCTTCAGCCATATTATTGGTTTGAACAACCCTATTTGAAAAAGGAAGGGTTTTAGGAGGAACATCATTAATATTTTTCTTACCTTTATCTTTCCCTTGGGTTTCTCATCAGCCGGTTTTGAATGGGGCTTCTCCAGGGTTGAGGTGAATCACAGTGGAATGGTAGTTGGAGAAACATCAGTTGTTTGCTTCCCACTTCTCAATGTTATGGCACTGATATTCCCCTTTGGATTTGGAGTAGGTTGGGAAGGTAGATTTCCAGAATTCTTACTTACCAGTTCATGGATGGCAGTGGCAATCTGGATCATTTGAGTCTTCAACTCCCTCAGCTCCGAACCTTGACTCTTCATATTATTCTGTTGATTAAGAAAAATTTGCTTCAAAAGGTCATCCTTTTTAGAATCTACCTTGGGTGGGGGATTCCTTTGTTTTTGTCTTGTTGATGTTTGGGGTTCAAATCTCCTTTGGGGTTGTTGGAAACCCTATTGGTAAGGTAGAGACTGCTGGATGTTTTGTTGAAAAGGCGGCCTTTGTTGTTGTCCAGAGCCATACCTCATGTCCAATTAATCCTTCCACCCTTGGTTATATGTTGGAGAAAAGGAATCAAACTTCTTTTGGGGATATGTCTGTTGTTGTTGCTAATATGGTCTCCTTGGGAATATTGCTGCATAATCCTCCGTCTCTTGTAGTTGCGGGCAACAGTCAGTTGGGTGGCTTGTCTCAGTGAAAATTCCACAAGGCCTTAAAGAAGGGGGTTGGGATTTCTTTTGAGCCAAAGAAATTTGTCTCACCATATTTGTGAATTCTTCCAACTTGGTATCAATCAAATGAATTTCAAGGGAAGAAGGACTTACCTGATGTACTCCCCTGATATGCGGTGTACCTCGACCGCCAAATTGTTGGGAGTTTGAGGCCATTTTTTCAATCAATGCATGTGCAGATACTGGTGTCTTTTCAACCAATGATCCTCCAACCGCATCATCCACCATGCTTCTCTCCATAGGTGTTAGTCCTTCATAGAAGTACTGGATGAGGAGTTGCTCACTGATTTGGTGATGTGGGAAGCTTGCGCACAACTTCTTGAATCTCTCCCAGTACTCATACATTTATTCCCTTTGCACTTGCTTGATCCCTGATTTCTCCTTACGAATGGAAGCAGTCCTTAATGCTAGAAAAAATATCTGCAAGAAAAGATGTTTTAAATCATTCCAACAAGTTTCATCTTCAGGTTGTAAATAATACATCCGGTCCTTTGCAGCTCTATCAAGTGAGAATGTAAATGCTCTTAGTTTGATATGATCTTCAGAAACATTTCTTGGTTTTAATGTTGGCAAACCACATTAAATTCTTTTAAATGTTTATTTGGATCCTCACCAGATAATCCATGAAATTTTGGAATAAGGTGAATTAATCCAGATTTCAGTTCAAATTCCGATTCAATATTTGGGTATGCAATAAAATTTGGTTGATAATTAATATCAGCTTCAGCCAATTCATGAATGGTTTTATTAAGTTCATTTACATTATTTTCAGCCATTGGTTCTTGTTTAATGTTGGAATTAGATGTGTCTCCAATTTCAATGTTCTTGGAGTGGAGAAATTCTCTAACTGTTTGAATGTTGAAACTTCCCGTAGATTGAGAATGTCGGATTCGAGCCTAAAGGCTACGTTCAATCTCAGGGTCAAGATCTAAGAGGTATTTGGGATTAGTTCATTTCATAAATAAAATAAAAATAAAAATAAGGACAGTGGACCATAGTAAAAATGAGAAGTCTGATTTTATGGTTCAAAAAGAAGAAGAAGAAAATAAAAGAAGAAGAGGAAAATACATTCAGATTGGGTAAAGAAGGAAGAAAGAAGATAAGAAGAGAATAAAATGTAAAATAAAATAAATACCTCTAATTGGTTGAAATAATTACTTGCCTCCCCGGAAATGACACCAAATTTTAAGAGAGTTGTCGTGGGCGCTCTCAAATGATTAGTGGTTTTTGGGTACTTAGGTGCAGCAGAGTGGCTGGCCAAGGTCGTCTCTCAAAGGAGAAAGTAAATTAAAACAACTTCTTAAAGGTATTATAAAAGTAAAATAGAATAGAATTAAAACACTAATTGAAAGGATTTGGGGTGGTTTTTTATCATTTATAAAACTTGAAGAAGTTTTCTAGAATAATATTGCATTTTTTTGTTTTTAATTTTGAAATGAAGTTTGATTAAAAAGACAAAACAAGACGATGTTTTTAGAAAATATTTTAAAAGGCATAATCAATATAACTCTACATATTAATTTACTTATTAATCATTATCATTTAAATCAATATCCACTTAATTATGATCCTATAATTTGTTAACCCTCAAACCCTATGAGAGTTAACTTAACCACAAAGATGAAATTACTTAAATCCTAGGCTAGCTTCAGAACACGCAATCACATCACCCTGATTTGATTGTTGTTCTATGGTTAGCTTATGGATAGTGGTTAATTAGAGAACATATCCATTCTTGAAATGAGGATGAATTGTGTTTAGGGATTATATTTGAACTCTAAAAATTTATCCCGTGTGGTCTTGTATTACCAATTAAGATCGTACTCTCATAATTTACACAAAATCTTGACCTTGCATGTTTTTGTGTTAATTGTTCAATTTCTTTCTTAGTTTGTTATAATTTAAAAACACAATTCATGGATCATATTAAGTGAATTAAATTAGCTCAATGATTCAAAATAATTAAATGAATAGGGTAGAAGATAGATCAATCACTAAAAAAACTACTCTTCCATGGGCGGTGTGGTCATCGTGGAGACGTTTTATATGAGCAAAGGATTGAAAGGGTAGAACCCAATCTCATCTCCAATATTGATTCCAACCCAATTAAAAAGATTAAGAGAATAAGAAAAGGTAAGAACACAGAAGATTATTTGAATAAAAATTCAGGATACAAACACGAAAGAAAAGAAATATAAAGAGAAGGTGGGAGAGGAGAGCCTTTTTAGAAGAGAGGTTTGCACAAAACCTTACTTTTTCCAAGAGTTGTGAGGGTCTCCCAAGAGAAACCCTTTCGGACACACATTCCCAAATCCCCAACCAGCTTTCCCAAGGAGTGAAAACTCCCTTTAAATAGAGTTTGTGAGGGCTAGAGTTACATAACTTTTTAAGTGTGAAATGAAAACTCGGACAAATATTTTATTCCAAGTTTAACCACATAGTTGACCTCAAAAACGCATGAATTGGATGAACTCCTCGAAATATGATTTTTGAAAAATCATGTCCCCGAGCGTTCCTCAAAATTTGGGCTCAATACAAGCCCGGATGAAGATGATACGACCCAAATGGTAAAGTGATTTCCAATCTTGATAGTTCAGTACAGATTTGTCTTCATGGCCCATTTAATCCACTCATATACACGATACAACTCCCAAATCCTGAATATAATTTGTATCCCATTAAGTCAGGAAAATAGTTACAAAATTTTAATTCAAAGTAATTTACTAAAAAATATTTATGCCCGAAATACTACAGTGAATTTTAAAAGGCCAAAACTAGAATTTTCATCAAATTTGAAAATGAATGATCTATTCCCAAATATTCCATAATTGAACATATCTAGCATAATGTGAGGAAATTATATCATTTATTATAAATAAAATATTCAACAAAATAGTGTTTTATCAACCCGAATCGGGTCGGGTCGGGCCGGGTCGGTCTGACCGGGTCAGACCATACCTAGGCCAATTTCGAACTTTTCGCTTTATCAGCCATAACTTTGACACCAGGAATCTGTTTGATGAACCGTTAGTGGAACTGGAAACCTTGGAGTGAGACAGTTCCTTTCAGTATACCCCACTAGATATTTGGATAAATTTGGAGTATGGTCGGGTTGGATCGATCATGAATCCAATCGGTCCCTCGGGACTAAAAGGCTAATAACTCACAGACCGGGTGTCCGATTGACGCACCATCTGTTGAGTTGAGACCCCTATGATGTGGAGGTCATTTGATATACTTATTCATGAGACTTCATGGTAGTTGGAGTATCTAATAGTGTCTTTTGGATCGGACACTCCCGGAGACAAGCGAGCATAGTGTGGGAACCCTGTAGTTGGCTGTGACGTGAAGAATGAAGAGTGATCTTGTGTGGGTCAACACCTAGTGACCCTGTGTAGGTCAGCACTGATCGATCCTATGTGGGTCAGCAACTAGTGATCTTATGCGGGTTACCACCAAGTGATCCTATGTGGGTTCGCACCGAGCGATCCTATGTGGGTCAGCAGCAGAGCCTCTTAACAGAGTAAGATGATTCAGTAGTTGCATCTAATCATCTGTACTTCTGTACTTAAGTTATACCTAGTGTGAGATGTGTTCATACCTGTTTGGTACTTTCCTTTATGGTAATACCTTGGTGGTATTCTTTTGTGTGTCATACCTGTGTGGTACTTAACTTTGTGGCATTCCTTCCTTTGTGGAACAGTTGATCTTTGGGATTTTGGGTTGGACATAGTGTTTCCTTATGATTGATATTAGTATACTTGATAACTTAGGTATATGTATGGGCATATACCTAAGTAGGGTTGTCAGTTTATTTCATACATTTTGGTTATCCTTTTTGGATTTTGTGAGACCTTGAGGGTCTTGGGGTCCCTACTGAGTATCGTTATACTCACCCTTGTATGGGATATGCCCGCACCTTGTTGTGTTTGGTGTAGATGAAAAACAATGATGATTGAGGATGAGGGTACCAGGTCTGGATGGAGCCCGGAGGTAGACCATACAGTGTGTCGGTACTCATAGGAGACGGGCAGACGTGGAGTGCTGAGGAGGCGATCTATTCTTACCCTTCAGGTAGGAACCTCAGAGGACAACCCAACATCAATCTTTCTTTTTTATTCAGTTGTATTGTATTTTAGTTGTACTTATACCTTTATAGTTGGGCTTGTATTCCAGCCCCTTTTACATTCAGAACTCTTTTGTTATATAGTTTACTTGTTGTTTGTATCTGGATGTGTGCTTGTTTGAGTGTGTTTATAGTTTATAAAGGCAATGCCTTACCAGTTTTAAGGAATACGCCTTTTGGTGCTAGTCGCCAGCACCTGGCCTATGGAAGTCAGGCTTGGGGTAGTCACGACATGGGCCCCGGGGGATGGTTCGTGACATATTAATAGATATATATTCATTACATAACATAATGATCTACACTATAATCATATAGTTCTAATGCCTTTGAAAAAATAGATACATAAACGACAGGTTCATATGTGAACTACATCATATCCCACTAAGTTCCTCCTAACACATTTATTATACATATCATACACACTATATTTCTTCATAACCTGGGGATAAGAAACATAAGAAAGAGTGAACTCATATTCTCAATAAGGGTAAAAAAGGGGGATATTAAAAAACATGAGCATAAGAGTATGAGAAAAAGAGAATGACATTTTGAAACCATACCTTGGTAATGTTTTCCCATTTCCATTCTGGTATGGGTAATGGTTTTAACACCCCCTTATACTTTTGTTACATAGTCTTACCTTGATGAAATACCAAGAACTGAGATACATATTATTTAATATCTCTCTTCATTTAATCCCACTAGAAATACTCTTTCAAATATATATACATGTTTTTACTTCTAGGATGAATAGAAAATGAAGAACTATGATACTCCTCTAATGTGCTTTCTTCAAATATGGTATGGATGGAATACACACACGGTTCATGAACCTTATCATTCCATCACAATCAAGGTTAAAATCAGGAACATTTATCACCTTCTTTTTTAGCTCTACATCATCCTTCTATGATTCTTTAATCTCCACTTGTATAGATGGTTTAAGACTCAATTGATAAAGATAATATTTCTCCCCTTCCTTTAGGATTTCTAGATCCATCCTTTGCAAATATAGAAATTTTGGATCTTTTGTAATCCTCATCATGGAAAGTCAAGTACAAAACTTTTGACTCAAATCATTTTCCACCATGTTCACTTTCCTAGGGTGGTAATGTATTGAAAAGTTACAATCTTTAATCATCTCTAACCATATCTATAGTTCATGTTCAACTCCTTTTGAGAGAAGTCATAATCTTTTCAAGTCTTTCCATGATCAAATTTAGCTGGGGAAAAGTGGTGCATAGGTGGTGAATAGGGCCTAGAATAAGAATGGTAGGGAAATCACCTATACATTTTTACCCAAAAAACATTCTCTTTCTGAATTGGGTTGGATTAGTGTTACCGTGTAAGGCATCCACTCCCCAAAAATGGAACTAGAGTAGGTTCTAGTCTCGCCATGATTGAATTTAGCTGGGGATGAGTGGTGCGAAGGTGGTGAATGAGGCCCAGAATAAGTGTGGTGTGGATATCACCTATATCTCATTAACCACATCTCTTTTGAAGGAGGGATCTCGACTTATACCAAGAGCTATTGGTGTCTAGGTTTTCTCCCATGGTGTTCGGTCTTTGTGTATCAGCTTTGTGGTTGGTTTTTGTTGTAGATATGTTCCATATCTGGAGGTCTGGTTGTCTCTTGATTAGATCATTAGTGTGGATATGGGTCATCACATTGAACAGTGTGATAGTAGGCAGATGGCGTGAGGGATCTACAGTGGTGGGTGGAATCTGCAGTAGTGAGCCTCGGTTTCTTCAAGATGATAACGCTAATGGGTTGTGGGCACAATGGTGTTGTGACGGCCTTAGCAGTGATGGCCTACTTGTGTGGCGATTCTCCAGGTGTGATAGAGGCTTCTCCCTAGTTTCATCTATCTCAGATCTGGTGACTTGGATTGGATCTAGTTCAGGTGATATTTGGTAGGATGGCGACACTCAAGTTGGCAGCTACTGGCAGTTGATGGGGGTTTCTTTTTGTCTCAGGTTTTTTCGGCGGATTGGTGGTTGTGTGGGTGACAGTGGGGGTTTGGGCAGCTTATCAATTATATTTTGGTGGCAGGCTTCCTCTAGAATCCCAATGTTATACGCCATTGCCTCAGATAGTGGTGTCGGTGGGGTTTCATAGAGGTCACGGTGGTGGCATGCTCCGAGAAATGATTGTGGATTGATTTTTTTGGTTGACGTTGATTTTTTGATGGGATTTGTCCTTTGGGATTTTAGGCCACTCTAATAGGTTCTGTTGCACTGATTTGTAATGGGTTTGATGTGTCTTTGAACTATGTTAAGCCTTTTTCTTGGGTCTATGGGACTGTGGGACATGTGTTGTGATGGGTTTTCCTTTTCCCATAAAAGGGGTGTGTGTGTGTTTTATTTTTTAATAAATGGGATTTCCCTCAACTTTTCTTGTATAATACCTCCATATTTTAATGCAAAAATTACTATAGCTAAACCCAAATCATGAGTTGGGTAATTTTTCTCATGAACCTTAAATTTTCATGAGGCATAATCTATAATAATGTCATTGAACATGATAACACATCCCAATAACTTCTTATACGCATCACTATATATTACAGACCCTTCTCCACTATAGTGTAATGTAATCATAAGTGCGCTGAATAATCTTCTCTTCATTTCCTTAAAATTTTCATCACATCCATCCATCTAGAGGAACTTATCTCCCTTTTGAGTTAAATTGGTGAGTGGATTAGATTGTTGTTAGAAAATATTCAAAAATCATTGATAATATCTATGGAAACCAATAAAAATTCAGATCTTAGTTACTATGGTTGGTCTAGGACAAAGTTAAGTAGACTTATACTTTTATGGATTCACTGATATACCCTATATTGAGATTATATGACCAAAAAATGAAAACTTTTGTAGCCAAAATTCACACTTTGTAAATTTTTCATACATTTTCTCATTTATTATGATATTTAGTTCAATTCTCACGTGATATTCAATCTCTTCCTTATAAATAGATCAAGGTAGTATCTAAATTTTCTATTCATTAAATCTATAAATATATAGGGGGAATTAGTAAGACCAAACAACATCACTATATAATTATAGTGTCTATACCTTGTACGGAATGTTTTCTTGGGAATATCCCACTTTTTGAACCTCAAATGATGATATCCAGAATGAAGTTCAATCTTGGAAAAGTATTGATCTTCATGTAGTTGGTCAAAAAATTCATCAATATGGGGTAAAAGATACTTGATCTTGATCTCTATCTTGTTCAGTTCACAATAATCAATAGAGAGTCACATCGATCCATATTTATTATTAAAAAATAGAATAAGTGCACCCTAAGGTGACACACATTGATGAATTAATCCCTTTTAAATATTTTCTTAGAGATTATTATTCAATTCCTACCACTCAATGTGGGACATTCTATAATGAGTCTTTGAAATAGTTGCAGCACCAGGTATGAGTTCTATTGAGAACTCAACTTCATGATTCAGTGTATGAATAAGAAACTATTCTGGGAAGACATAAAAAACTCCCAAACAATAGGAACATAATCAATGTTTAGTTTCTCCCTAACCATTTGAGATAAATTCCAATTTTGAATGGAAATAAAGACCCATACATTGGATGTGATCTCTATTAGATGTTCATATCTAATGTCTCACTAATAAACAATCATACATTGGTTTAAAATATCAAATGTGACTTCCCTTACTTGGAAATTTATGTGGTATTTATTTAGAGAAATATAATAATTGCCTAAAATAACATCATATTCAACCAGAGGGAGAATAATGAGGTTTTCAAGGAGCACATTACCCCAAAATTCAACTGTAGAAGGATCACAAACTTGAGATGTGATCATCATAACATTAGGGGTTTTCACTGATAATTAAAAATCTAATCATTGGTGTGGTATTTTGATACCCTTATAAGATTATTCATATATAAAAGAGTGGGTATATCTAGAGTCAAATAAGAAATTAATAATTCTAGAGTGGATGGTAAATGTACCTTTCACTATGTTGTTATTATACCCCTCATCATAAATAGTGTTCACAAGGGATTTACCTTTGTATCTCATATTAAAAGGTTTCTCATGTAGATCATCATAATTAAACATTGGATGCGGGCACTAGTTAGCATAATTACCATACTCATTTAATTTGAAACACTGGAGTGCATGTGGTGCATTCTGTGGAGTTTTCTATCTATTAGCATAATTATCCAAATCCTTCTAATCACTTTGGCAATCAATTTCTCAATGACCTTCCTTCTTATACTTGAAAAATTTAAGAATCCTCTTTATATAATTTTCTCCATGTTTCCTTCCACACATTGAGCATGAAGAAAAGATCATATTATTTTCTCCATGGGTTTTAGAGTTTCCTTTTAATTCCATATTTATTTTCTTATCAAAAAAATACGATTGATGGGTAACCCTAATATCCATTTCCACCTTGATAGAACAAATAAAGATCTCTTAATAGCTACTAAAGTTCCTTATGACTAAATCTCTTTGAATACTTGGTTTTAATCCAATGAGGAATTTATAAAACTTAATTTTAAGTTGGATGATAATACCAAAAGTATACCTTTCAAGTATTTTAAAATTCACCTCATAAGTAACAACAGATTCATGTTCCTTATTCTTTAACTCAAGGAATTCCTTCTCTATTTTTTATGAATAATATGAGGAAGGTACTTATTGAAAAATAATTTCTTAAACTTGTCCCATTACATGGAGTCAATTTCTTCTTGTTGAATCTTATTCTTGATAAGAGTCCACAATTTATCCAATTTTCCTTCCAAATGATAGAAAAACAAAATGAATTCTTCATAATTTGACCACTAGAGAATGAAAAATATATTTTCAATGGTACAAATCTATTTCTCAGTAACTAGTGGATCAGTGGAACCCATAAAATAAGGTGTACATTGCCTCATTGGTGACTCAACAGAATGTTTTATGTCCTTTTCTCATTTTGAAGTTTAGTATGATTCATATCTTGAGAAAGTTATGTGATCATAGAAAATATATTTTTCATTCCAACTCCAATAATATTTGGTTTCTTATGAGGATGATAATTTTATTATCCATTGTATTCAGTATTAACATGGTTCCTTTGGGTTCAAGCCATTAACTAAAACAAAAAAAGACAATGCAAGCAACACTAATCATAGTGGGAAACTGTGTAATCATGAAAAATCATTAATAGGATGTCTAAATCATGACACATTATTTACAATATATAACATTTTTTAAACCTAGGTTATTCATGGTCATCATTTATTAAAATACTTTGTGATGGTTCATAAAGAGTTTGTGAATTTCAAAATCATATCCCCTGGGAGTGTTAAGCTAGGTGTGTGGCAATGATCATTTGTGTGCACCATATAGAGATTGAGTCTAGATCAATGTGCACTTTTCAGAGTTATTACTCCTTAGTACAAATGTTCTATATCCACATACACTTTTTGTATCTTGATAGGGATGTTTTTCTAGGAAAATCAAACTCTTTTCTTTACCATAACTTAGGACATTCTATTATACTTAGGATTATCCTAAGTGTTCTCACTAAATTTTTCTTAGACTAGTTTCCAAGGTTAACTAAAAATTTATCTAATACCAAATGTAAAGGACCAAACTTCTCATACATATATGTTAAATATTAATAGAAGAATATTCATTACATAACATAATGATCTGTACCAGAATTGTAGAGGTCTAGTTCCTTTGTAAACTTGGATACATAAACGACTGGTTTATAGGTGAACTACCTAATCTTCATTTAAGTTATTCATAACAAGCACAATTCTTAGACATATCATACAAAATACCATTATTTATAACCTAGGGAAAATAAATATAAGAAATGGTGATCTCATATTTTCAGTTAGAGTAAACAAGAAAGATATAAAAATGACATGAGAATAAGTGTATGAGAACAAGATAATAAAATTTGAAAGCCATACCCTTCATTTCATAGAATCATAAACACGAGTCATGGAATAAATATTATCAGTTTATAAGACATGAATACAAATTTTATCAAATAACATGATCTATGAGATCATAACATTGGCATACAACATAAATTTGTGGCATACACATAATCATAGAAAATCATTTTCTTAGTAGTCAAGTCTAATTTCCAAAACTATCCTAGTGGAATAGGTTCACTCCAAAAACCATAGTAGTAGGAAAGGTTCACTAGAAGACTATTTCAATGTACAAGTTCCCTTACTGAAATAGGTTCACCCCCCATTTTAGTCATTTTTATCTTATGAGATATAAATCTTTACCCAATTCATTGGAGGTGGATATAGGTCCCACCAATCCTTGGTTATAACATAACCACAATATATGGTTATAATGTAACCACTATACTTGGTTATAATATAACCTTCACCACATAATTAAAACTATACATAAGTTTTCCAAAATATTATAAAACATTCAACATATTAGAACCCATTAAAAGAAATGAGTTTCATAAACATTTCATCGTAGCATAACCCAAAGGAAAATATTAGGTTTCATAAAAATATTATCATCATAAACATAAACCATACTGATAAAGAGTAAGTATGGTATCATTGGATCATATTTACATTAAAAATTAAATTACATCAAAAGATGTTATCTTATATGGAAAATAATCTTTAAATATCACTCGAAACATTTCTTGAAGAAAATAACATTTTCACCTTGAAATCATCTATTTGAAAAATGAAAAATTCCTAAATTTTAAAGATTTTTTTAAAAATAACATTGGAAACTTATAAAATAATATTTAAATAATTTATTGGTACTAATGGTGGAAAATTTAATTCATTCCATACACGTTAAAATGAATATTCCTTCCACCTTTTCAGTAAAAAGTCAAAAGATCCTTATTTGAAATATGACAAGAAGATTACTTTTAAACTATTTTGTTAAGATTCAAACATTTGTAAAAAATTATTTAAAAAATCATTGGATAATTTTAAAATAATTATTTGAAACATTTTTTATAAAACATGGTCATGGAATAAAAATTATTTTCAATCGAATAGAGAGATGAAGTAAAATTTTCTTGGCAATATTATTTTGGTCTCTTGAGTACATAAAGGGATTAAAATGAAAGGAAAAAAATTATTTTCATGAAATAACTATAGGATAAGAAAATTAATGAGTTTTTTTATCAATATATTACAATATTTCATTATAAAAACTTAATCGTAAACAAACCTGATAAACAATGAGATTGTAACATAAAACCTTTACCACTTGGTATCTTTTGAATCATAAGACCCATGTAAGAATAAATTTAAATGAAAATATAAATATCATTATAATAAATAAATTCATTATATAACATGTTAAATGGTTTTTATATTCACCTCATAAAATAATATAGGTTCATAACATAATATATGTCCCAAAGAATCCAATTTGAGATGAAATTCACTTACCTTAAGTCTTGAATTTCTTCGTACACATTTAGAACTCCTATATAATAAATATATGTTTATATATATATATTAAATAACCATAATAATATGTATCACAACATATATTATTTAACCATAACCTTTTATTACCTGTTGATTAACAATTCCATGTTAAAATCACATTTTGGGTAATAACTACTTTGTTTTTTATGTTTATTTTGATGTGGTATTTTTGGTATTTTTACTTTGATCATGATTTCATCATCTAAGAAATGTTAAAAATTATATAAATATCATATATATTCATTAAATATGTATTTATATCAATCTATTAAAGTTATAGATAAAAAATGAATTACACTGTTCATGGAGATGGTAAGCCATACATAAGCATGCACAATATTTCCATTTTCTCGACGAATTGAATGAAAGGAATTTAAATAATATATAAACATTAAATATAAATTATTATTTCATATATATCACATATATTCAATAAATTTACCCTTATTACCTTCCATATAAAGCGTAAGTGAACAACGAATCACATCACTGCGTGAGGCGGTAGTCCATCCTACACACAAACATCATTATCGTATTCCCACAAAATTGAAGATAAGAAGGTATATGTGATATTATAATTATAAAATTATAATTTTATCATAAATATATTATAAATATGTTAAATATTTAATTATATCCACTCATTATATATAGTGATGGAGAATGAATTACATCGGTTCATGAGGCGGTAGACCGTCATACACATGATCGGCAGTTTCATTTCCCATTTGATAGAAGTGGAGATGGATATAGGTTATGTAATTAAAATAATAAAATATTGGTATATGGGATATAATTTTGTTATTATATCAGCATAATTTAAGAATATTTTATGGAGGTGGAAGAAGAAATAAAATAAAAACACAAGTTTAATAATTTTACCTCTTCTTTGGAGAACATCTTTAGGTTTATACCTAAAGCCTTATTATGTGGGTTTCCAAATAAAAATAAGAAATATAGGATGTGATTATGGAATTATGGAAGATATTTGGGTATTTATTGACCAAAACAAGGGGTTTTTTAAGTGTGAATAGGTGAGGAGAGGGGGTGCCCTTTTATAAGTAGGGGAGAGGGCACAGTTGGAATTTTGGAAAAGAAAAAGGTGTACCCATGTTTTAAACATGCCAAAAGTCTCGAAATTGGATAATTAAAAAAAATATGATATAAGGTATAAATATGGCCATAAAATTTATTTTTTACATGTTTATAGGTCATTTTATCCTTATATTTTTAGTTAAACCTCATGGTAAACCTGCTTTAACCTTAACCGCAGTAATTAATTTTTAGTGTTTTTAACATCCATTTTGAAAAAAAATTAAGTTAAAATTATTATATAATATTAATTATTCTAATTAAAAATATTTAATCCATTTTTTAAAATTTCATTCAAAAAATTGGCAAAATTTAATTTAAAATTAAACCTACAGGCACGATAAAAAACAGTTTTTTAAATAGAAAATATTCATAAGTATAGAAATTTTTAATATCAAAATTCAATATGAAAAAAATACCAATGACCTAAATTGAATTAAAGAAATATATAATTAAACTAATTTTAATTTTAAAACATTTTTAAATAATATGTAACATGTATATGCTTTAATGAAAAGGCAGTTTTCAATAAAAATTAGTATTTTTCACTATTCATTGAAAAATTAGTACTTTCAGAAAATTATCAAAAAATAACCCTAAGATAATTTTTACATTTTGATTCAAAAAATGAATTTAATTTTTTCAAGTATATTTTCTAAAATTTTCAAAAATTTATTTTATTATTTTTTTTAAAAAACGAATAAAAACATTTTTTTGAGGAAATAGTATTTTCAAAACATATAGAGACTTTACTAAAAATTAAGTATTTTTTATCAATATTTTTTATTTATACAAAACCATTAACCTAAATTTTTAAAATGTTTTTTTATTATTCATACAACCAATTTTAAAAGGTAGGTTATAAATTTCATGTTTAAATAATAATATTAATTGTATATCACGGTTTGTTAAAACTTGGTGTTCTATGTAGTGAAAGCTATTGAAAAAATTAAATTATTCAGGAAAAAATATTTCATAAAAACTTAGGGAGTTAAATTTATGACTTAGTTTTGTAATGAATATCCCCAAAAGGATAAAGGAATATCTACATGACTCATCATTAACCTTATCATGTCAAGAAAAGTACGATTCATCCTTTCACTAACACCATTCCATTACAGTGTGTAAGGTGGAGTGATTTGTGAAAGAATCTTGTACTCCATTAGAAAGAAAATAAACTATTGGTTAAGATATTCACCACATATATCTAATGAAATATTCTTTATCTTCTTTCCAATTTTATTCTCTACTTCATTGTTTAATTCTTTGAATTTCTCAATGGAATTGGACTTATACCTCATCAAGTAGACATAACCATGTCTACTCAAATCACCAGTAAAAGTTATGAAGTAAGAAAACCCACCTACATATTCTAATGCAAATGGTCCACACACATCATTGTGTAGTAATCCTAGAATCTCTATGACCCTATCACCCTATCCACCAAATGGTGGTTTGGTCATTTTTAGTTATAAACAAGCATGGAATCTTTCAAGTGGTTTTAGCTCAAAAAACTCTAAATAACCATCTTGATGGAGCTTTGTTAAATGGTTATCATTTAAATGACCAAGATGGTGATATCACAATTGGGTATTATATGAGTTTTTCAAACATGATTTGTTATCAATTATGAATACTTGATTTTCTAATTTAATACATAAAGACCGTTATTTAAATGTTATATACGATAACATGTGATATCTTTATAGAAGAAGAATCTTATATTTCAAAAATTGAATAAAAAACCATTCAGATTTAGGAAGGATACATAAATTATGTTTTTGGTGACAATCAGTACATAATAAAAATCTCTTGAAACCAAGATTAATCATATTATAAATGAAAGTTAGTAGTCTCCAATATCTAGAGCGGCTAGCCTCACACCATTGGTAACCCTCAAATCCACCTATCCTCTAGAAATATTCTTAAATATGCTTTATTTCAAAATTTGGATACATATTTGAGTACCAAAAGTTGTATAAAATACTCCATGTGTAGATATTGAAATATTACACTCGATAATGAATGCACATTTAGATTACCCTTTCTTTTGGGTGAAGTTCTTCTTCCAATGGCCTTTATTTACACATGAATAACATACTACTTCCTATTACTTTCCCTACCTATGGACCTTCCTTTTCTTCAAATGATAGTGCTCAGGATAATTTGACTTTCTATGAGTCTTAGGCCACTTTTCCTTGTTATTCCTTTTCTTATTCACCATAAGGATCACGGGCTTTTCATGCCCCATGTCCTTTTACACTTGGAGAATGAGAGTAAGAAGATACAAAAGACTCAACTCCTTATTTATCATGTTATAATTATTAATAAAACTAGATAAGGACATGAGTAATGAGGAAAGTATGAGATCTATGTGAAAATCATCTGGGAATTTAAATCCCATGAATTTTAAGAATTCAAAATATCCCATATTATTGACTACATGAGGACCATTTGGCACCAACTCTCCAAGATTTCATGTGAAAAATTAATTGTAAATCTAGTATATCTATTGTCTCACATTTTATTGAAAGTGGTCATGAAGGTGAGACATCATTCTATACATATCCTTGTCCTTATGTTGCTTTAGAATCTCATTGGTCATGGATGTTTTCATGAAACATTGTACATTTATAGTATCATCCAAATGTTTCTCATAGAGAGACAACTCTTCCTCACTAGCCTCTTTTTATAGTAACTTCAATAATATGATATTCAAGTGCATATAATTTTTTTCATGGTGTTGGATAACTCATAAAAACATTTTACATTCTTGGAAATTAGTGCTTGTGAGAAGGTTATCCTTCTCAATTATGGATCACATTGACATGTTTGAAGTCATTTATTATAGTTTCTAAAAATAATAAGCGTATAATTTTAGTACTTTATTTGATAAAATTTGAAAATAAATATTATATTATATTTATTAATCTCCTAATATTTTATCAAAACCTAATAACCCTCTCCATTAGATTCATAACATCTTGTTTCTTGGACATTCTAGTTGAAATAACCCATATTACTCTTCTCATAACCAATAATGGGGCCTCAAAATCTATTTTAAGTGTTTTAGGTAGGCATTATAATTGTAACTACATTAAAACATAGTTCCTTGATATATTGAGTGGACTCCCTAATCAGGAAATCTTTAAATTGGATTTCCTCAACTTTTACCTCTTAGGTACACCAAGTCTTATTTGGGAAGTCAACCCTTGATGTGAACTTAGGTAAGTCAGTAAAAAAAATCAAGTTAGAATTCCATGTTAATTGAAAGCACCCTGACTTGGTCCAGTCAAGAACTTTGAAATATGGTTCAATTTTAACTTAAGTAGTGGAAGGTTATACCGACTTAATATATATTATTGTGGTATTTTTTATATTTATGAACAATTTTATCATTTTATCTTTATTACATGATTGTTAATAATAAGTGGATTTACTTGAGTGATTAACCAAGTCTTAGATAAATTTACACATAAACCAATTTATTTTTGTTATATCTTGAAAGCTTGTTAATTCAATAATTCATGTGATTGTGACAAAACATCCATAATTAAATAACCATGAAACTTGAAAGAAATGAAATAATAAAGTGGTATGATCAAGATATTTTACTAATGGTTAGTTTATCTAGTGTATGATAAACTAACCATCTACCTAGGAAAAAACACCTTGAACCATTTTATGGTTCATGTTGCATCTTTCCATCTTTCCACTAATATATCTGTCTTGGATTGGTTTTGCCTCATTTCCAAAGTTTAATTGCCTCAACTCACTTGGGAGCTCCATCCATTACATAAGATTTTAATCACACACAGGTTAATAGAACCAAAGGATTGTTTAAGCATTTTACGTAAAAGGAAATTGTGGACACACATACCCTTAAATAATGAGAGCATACCATCAATTTAATTTAATAATAAATTAAAAGAAACCAATCACATACAAATATCTTATCTATGATCATCATTATCTACATACATGAAATGAATTTTGCATTTGGTAAAATAAAATTCAATTATAATCATTCTTATTTAAGATAAATCATGATCAAATAAATTAATTATCTTCTTTAATTAATTAATTTTTTTATATTAGTTCTCATTTAAACTTTAATGATATTTTCATCGATCCTAATTGTAAACAAATTAAATAAATTTATTTAAAATTAACTATGTATAAAATATATACATTGGAGGTAACACATTGTGTACCCATTTGAACTACCTAGTGTGCATTATAATCATATACTGTTTACTCATGCCATGTATGGAATACATGAATTATCACATAATTCTATGGTGTATACATTATAACATCCTGTGTTTATACCAAGGTATAATTTCAAGAGGAATTATAATTTTTCCATTTGGTGGATAGTTCGTTCTCTAAATAAAGATTCAGAATCTAAATCCAACATTTGGAACACTTAAAAGTGTTGTTTTTATACTTGGTTAAAGGCCTAAGAGATCCCTCAGGTGTTCCATCAAGTTTTAGGAGTGTTGGGATATGAAAACTAAAAATCAAGAAGAACTATTCAGGGAACATGATTTGACTGAAACCATGAATCCCACCATAGGAAACTTTGGGTCATGTTCAAAAGGTCTAAGGATGTCTCATGGTTTTTTCAAACTATGAACACCGGGTCACACGACTGTGAAGGTTACTGCATATTGTTGATAGAGGTCTTTTTCACGAGCTGCTTATGGTTAGCCAAACCATGCAGTCATCCCCCGCGAGGGGTTCTTTGGGTAGTGACTCCAGCATGGTTGGTGCACAATTTTTCCAACCATGAAGACAAACCATGTGACTCATTAAAGGGTGGGGGGATTAACATTTCCCATGCCTTCTTATTTCTTCCTCCCTCATATTTTCCTCTTACCCATACACATAAGATCTCTTGGGGAGATTCTCCTATCCCCTCTTAGGAATAGATGCCTCTCCTTCATCCGATGTCAGAATCCACCATCATTGGTCTCATTGGATGTATACCATTAATCTATCTATTCTTCTTTCTCCTTTAATTGTTTGGTTCACCATCCACTATGCTATTTTTTGTGAGATAATTTTCCCTATTTTCAAGGTGTTGGACTATTTCTTCAATTTCTATAGAACTAGAGAAAATCAAGCCTTGATATTGGGTATTTGGGTCATACTAAGCATGTGGTAGGTGGTATATAAATTTTCTTTTAAAGTCTAGATCAATTATTAAATATGCTTATGTGCTGCATGCCAGATTCTTCACGCGTTGCCTTTAAATTATTGAATTAAATTTGTAGAATTTAGTTCCCTAAATCTAGTAGCCTTCTTATTTTTAAACCAGCAGGGTTAATGGTCTTAGACCTCAATTTTTAACCACCCTTAAGGGTGTGAAACTTCAGTGACTTTAATTAATGGATTGTTTCTCATAAAAACCTCTTGTTGAGGTGAATTGACTTATAAAATGGAACAAAATGATTGATTTAGAATATGGAAGGTTGTAACTATCCATTATATTTTCTTTTTGTGTCCAAACCACCATATGAGTGATTGAAACCTTATTTTATTGAATAAACATGATAATTCATGTGTGGCATGTGTATTATCATGGTCGTGTCTATATCTCTTGCATGTATGGTGTTAACTATTATGGAAAGTTCACTAAGACCTTATATTTATGATGTTTAAATGAACCAAATAATGATACTAATATCACTTATTGAAATTGTAAGTGAATATAACCCACTTTATTTGTACTTGTATTGTGTTGTGGAATGTTTATAAACAAAACCTTTCTTTTATTTATAAATGGACTTTCCTTGTCTATTAAATTCAATGGTTTAATTTAGTTGATAGAAAGTGGGTGGAAAGGCCATGCCACATGTTGCATAGTTATGATATGGATTATATGTATTGCAACTCCCAAGGTTAATTTGGGTTAAATGATTATAAATTTTATAGAGGTAATACATTATTATCATTATTATTAGACCATGGAAATGGTCAGTGAAAAATGGTTAGGGGACTTTTTGTGCATGGAGTTTCACTATCCCTTATGTTGGGTGTTCGGAATGACGTCTCACACCATTATACTTTCATTTGAATGACGGGAATGATGTTCCACGTTCCCTTGATCTTGGTTTTGGGAATGAATAATCACCCCACTATCTTAAGTGTTGGTAAAGATGTCTCTCATTTACATGAGATTCAGTGCTTGTACCCTTGTTGGAGCCATTTCCTCGTTAGACTAGTCATGGTTTCCTGAGTTATACCCTGGGTTTAGCTAGAACCTAGAGTCCATGAAAATTCCTATTAACATTCTCATGTATATAAGAAATATAAATGTATACATATTACATATATATATGATTATTATATATATATGGTTATAGTTCCTACTATTCCAGATTATGCCGAAGCAGGTATGGTTAGTTGGGTGTCCTTGAGAAACCTGAGCCCGACTTGTCATGTTTATCTATTTATTTATACTCATCTTATTATTATCCTCACACACTATTTTATTTTATACATATGGTGGATTATTCATAGAAACTAATGGTGTTAGGCTACTGAGTTTATCTCACACCCTTCTCAGGCCTCCATCTCACTGGTGTACCCAAGAAGACCTCATGATCACAGGTCCTTGGATTACTGCATGTGTTGTGCATCGTACATTGGATCTTAGGAGCACAAGACTAAGATCGGGCTTAAGATTCTTATTAATTTAGCCTATTGGTATTTTATTCTTTTTTATACTAGACTAAATTTTATTGCCTGTTGTATGTTCATTTCCTTAGTTTTGTAGCATCACATATATAAGCATGTGTTATTATATTCATCATTGTACATTCTTATCAATTTATTATTATCTTTCACTTATATTTATTTATGTTTACTACTTCCAATACAGTTAATTTTATTTATTATCTATTACATAATTGTGATACTATAATAATGAGGGTATAGTCTTCCCATTGCACAACCATTAGACCCTTACTGCTAGATATTAGCCTCTTGTGTATGGGGAGGCGTGATTGAGGCCATTTAGTGACCATTCCGGCTACTAGTTTCATAGTTAGTCAGAACGAGATGTTAAAAAGTAGTATCAAATGTGATTTATTTTCATTTATCTTACTATTTTGGGTTGGTAGACAGGAGACTAGGAATATGTCATCACTTGGTAAATTTTCATGTATGGAAGTGATCAACCCACGCACGGGGAAAAGACCAAGTGGTCATAGATGGGATTTCTGTTTGTACTATTTAGAGTTACATTTGATTATGATTTCACCTAGATTGATTGGTTTAATTTACATTGTTACTAATTTATGAGATTTATGGAATTTTACCTTTGTCCTGATATGGAAAGGAATTATCATTACATGAATCATCCTAGACACATAGAGATTTACATGCCATGTATATTACATTCCATATAGATTGCATTTATAGATGGATTGAGGTTTATTGATGTGCCTTGTGTGTTTATTAGTATTCATGTGATATACCATGTTAGGTATTTTAGAAATATGATTAGTGGTACACCTTCTTAGGTATTTTTTTAGAATAATCATTTGTTTAAATGTGATTGAATGTTTTGTTTAGCATGTTTCATTGTACAAAATATTTACATAAATATTGTGCTATGTTTATCTGACGGGATTGGGTGTTCCCTACTTGATCAGTAGTTTTTTATATTTATTTTCCATTCCTCAGTGTAATTTAGCATGTTTACTTGTAATTACTACGTATTATAACATTCCTTATTATAATCAAAATATATGGGTAGTTAAATAAAATGTTAGCATCATCCTAAGTGGTGTTTTTATGCATATATAGATGGTGGAATTATATTTAACCAACCAATTTGGACATGTTTGATCCATGGACCATAGGTTGTATGGGATGTAAAATTTATGGTTGTGATTAAATGGGCGAATAATATAAATTTATAAGGAATTTGGGCACCGTATAAATTGGGTAGTGTAATCCATATAATCAAACCATTACATATGAACATATGATATTCAAAAAATAAAAACCAAAACTTGGTTGTAGTTATATGAATGTAAACTATAATTTATAAGGAAAAGTACCTTTATAACTTGGGAATGGTAATTCATCTAAAAAACCATGGTTCTTATATGTGCATGCTAATTTAAATCCTTATAAGAAATGGTTGCCTTTATAAAGCCTTGTGTCACTATTCCATTTTCATGATGACCTATATGAATAATTTTTTAAATGAAAAATTGGACTCTAGGTAGGTCAGTTGGGACATGTTTCTTATAAGATAACCCACTAAGGGTGTTGAAATGTTAATGATAAAACCAGACACTTTGGTTTATGGACCTATATTGGAATTATTTATGAGACCCGTGTAGGCCGCCTTTGTTTTTCGTATTCCTTAATATTTAACCCCATGGGGGTATACTTATGCTATATAGTGATGGTCATTTAAATTCTCTATAACTACCTATATGGGTTCATATATAGATGTATGGAGACATATTACTTTAAAATTCCCCCCTTTTATTAATAAAAGACCTAATATTAGCTTTTTGGTTATATGTATATGAGCCATTAGTTAATTAAAATTCCAATTGAAACCTAAAGGGTTTTTTCCTCTATATATTTGAATTGAAATTTTCTTTAACTAAAAAAATTGTGGAAGTCATTATGGATGAATAAAATGATTAAAAGGAAATTATGAGAGAAATTTCTTAATTGTGATAGGATGTTTGTTAAATATCAATGTTAAAAGGAAGTTTAATGTAAATTTCCCATGTTTCCATTTCGCATTAGTTAAAAAAGTACCAAGAAGTTTTACTTTATGAATAGAATTATATGATTTTCTAAATATTAACCTTGAAACATTTAAATAACTAAATGAGAATTTTTTAATGCCTTAAAACGGAACCTTAAGTGGTATTCTTAGCTTCAGCCTTGTGTAAGGGTAGTTTAAATGTTTCCTTGAGAATCTTACTTAAAATGGGAACATGATAATTTCTTTTAGGTCCCTATTCTTCTATATCATGAACCAAAATGATTGTCTTTTAAGCCTATATAATTTTCAGGCATGACCCCCTTGGATGTTTGATGTTTTCTATTTTAGTAAAGGGATAGATGAGATAGGTAGCAGCCTCAAGGCATTAAAATCCTTGTTAAATTCTTGTGAAACATTTTATATTATTGGTTTCATTTAGGTTTTATTTATCCATAGTAGGACTCTTAGATTCTAAAATGAATCCCGGGATGGATAGGTGGTCATCGGTACATCGATGCTTTTTATGGGCATGATCATTATGAAACACTCAGTTTCATCGGATTGGGCATGCCTAGGGAATAGTCAGATGTTTGGTAGGTTGTGTGACCCATATTTTTCTTTTCATATTCTTCAGTGGTAGACGAATCGATACATTTTCCACCAGATAATAGTCATATAGAATAATATGACTCTAGGATAAATCTTTTTATGAGCTATCTGATATTTGATTCATAGGTCCGATAAGCCTATGGATGGTTTCAAATGATGTGCCATTGTGAAAATAATCTCAAGGTAGTATGCGTTGACACACGTGATACCCATCGAGTTGCTAAAATGGTATATTAAACCGTATAAGTTCAATGGTGATCATTTAAGTCCTGAGTTGTTATGCTTTAATCATAGGTCATCTATGTGGTATAATGACATGAGCATTAGAGGAAATAAGACTCATCCTAATACTCAGGATGAAGTCATAAAGTTGATCAGGTGTTTTGACATGTTGGTCTGTTGTTTTGGATTTTACACCTAATGTTACGACACGGGAAAATGTGTCTCGGGAGGAGTTTCATGCCTGAATCTAAAGTAAATCCAGCCTATTGTGCTTGTCAGTGGATAGTATATCACTCTTTTTGATTTAATGCTTTCTAAAAGTATATCACCACCTCTAAGACTCACTGTTAGAGGTCGATGGAGCGTGTGCTGGGGGATGAGTTACCTTTCTCAGTAAATCTAATGATAATGACATTTCTAAGGTGGGGAGAATCACATTAATTGTAAAAAAGTGTGTCCTTACAAGTATAAGGGACACAACAAAAAAGGACTATTTAGAAATGGTCAGTGATGCTTTTAAATTCCCTTAAGACATGAGTGTTTCAAAATGTATCAGTTTATGAAATAAAACATGAAAATGAAATGGTTGGTTGTGTACAAAACCTTTTTGAACACCTTTAGTTAGTGGTGGAAGTTATTGGTTACACTTGAGTGATCATATGATTCCTTGGGAGATAATGGAATCATGGTCAGATAATGATGATGTGTTACATGTGAAGCAGAGATTATTTAGAAATAACCAATGATAGTTCATCTATTATTCTCATGCATAGTTGGGTATGGTTGGTTGTAAAACATAACAAGAACTACATATTGAATATGAATAATGTGTCTCAGGTCTTTCTAGTAATTCTTTAAATCCTTTTAGTGTTCTATTGGTTTAGTGAAGATCATGTTCCCTATCTTGACTTCGTCCTAGGTACACTAAGAGAGCATCAATTATACACTGAGTTAAAAGTTTAAAATTTATTATTTTCAATAAATATACACCATATGAGTTTTGATTTAAAAGCATGGTTTTAATGGAGGCATGGTTAGTCTTCAGTGATACCTTGATTCCCAAGTAGGAACACCTTGGATTGACTCATGGGCACCAAACATTTTTCCTTGACTTAACTGCCAAGAAGATGCTGCTTGGACTTAATTGGTGTTATTGATGCATGGACCTTTTGACTTTGTACCAACATCTCACTTGTAAGCACTAGAGTCAAGACTACCTTGTATGATCTCCTTGGACTCTAGTTGATGATTCTAAGGTTACTTTGGGCTTCAGTTGGATTCAGATGGGATGTTTGAAAGGGTAACGATCCAAGTGTGCTATATTTGGTTTACACCTATGTTCAGGTGGTGTTACAACAACTTAAATGAGTGTTTTGGTTAGGATATGTCACCAGAAGATGGTTATTGGATTCAATGGACATTCTTGAGGAATGAAAAATTTCCTTGGAGGAAGTAATTTTGTATTAGTTTGTGTTACACCAACCCTCTAAGCCATGCATTTTTGTGAGTAGTCGGTTGGGCATGGATCAACTTGTGTTCTTCTTATTTTAATGAATGGGCAATTACACCAGTAGAGATACTGTGGCTTGAAATTGGATGTTAAATTCTAGAGCCTTTGGTGGGATCTCTATAGGCCGGATGGTTAAAGGACTGATGATGTGATTGTGCCTCCAATTAGATGGGATTAGATAACTTCAATCATAGTGTTTTTGTTTTAAGTACAAGAACTGGCTTAGGTTTTGACAACTTATGAACCATATGCCTAAAGGGATTATTAAACGTATGTTAGTAATTTGGAAATGCAACAAGACCACTTGTATGAAAATTCAAAACTTTAGTAAATCAAGTTTTTTTCTTGTTTCTACAAGGATTCTCGGGGACGAGAAGTTCTAAGGGGGGGAGATTTTAATGACCCATATTTGGACCAAGGTTTAATTTCAAGAGGAATTTTAATTTTTTACATTTGGTGGATGGATCGTTCTCTAAACCAATATTTGGAATCTAAATATGATATTTGGAACACTTAAAATTGATTTTAAGACTTGGTTAATGGACTAAGAGGTCCCTCAAGCGTTTCGTCAAGTTTCGGGAGTTCCAGGCTTAGAAAACTCAAAATTGGGAAGAACTAGTTAGGGAACACAGTTTGAATGAAACCGTAAAGCCCACCAGAGGAAACTGTGTGACCTATTAAGAAGGGATAAGGGAGATACCTATTTTTTAAATCATCTACACTAGGCTGCAAGACCGTGCAGGTTTCTGTAGATATTTGATAGAGGGATTTTTTATAGGTTGTGCACGGTTAGCCAAACCATGTAACTAGCCTTTGTGAGGGGGTTCCTTGGGTAGTGAATCCAACATGGTTGGAACATGGTTTAGAAAACTATGTGGTCAAATCATATTCCTCATTAAAGGGGCTGTAAATTACCATTTCCCCCACCTTTTTATTTATTCCTCCATCATCTTCTTTTCCTCTTATCCACATGCAGCAGCTCTCCTGGGGAGATTTTTCTATCCTCTTCTATGCCTGGATGCCTCTCCTTCACCTAGTGTTAGAATACACTACCGTCGGTCTCATTAGATGAATACTGGTAAGATATCCATTCCTATTTCTCCTTTCATAGTCTATTTCACCATCCCCTGTGCTATCTTCATGTGAACTAATTTGACCTATTTTTATGTTATTGGTCCGTTTCTTGAATTTATCTCTAACCAGAACAAATAAAGCCTCAATATTGAAGGTGTGGGGTTTCCTAAGCATGAGGTTTGTGTTATATAGATTTTAACTTAATGTATTTCTTTTTTATAAAATATGTCGATGTTCCACATGCCATATTATCTATGTGTTTACTTCAAATTGTGGAATTAAATTTTTAGAACATATTTCCCTAAATCTATTAGCCTTCATATTTTTAAACTGGAATGGTAAATGTTCTTGAATATCATGTTTTAACCACCCTTAAGGGTGTTCCACTTTATTTCCTTTAATTAATGTGTTTTTTTTTCTAATAAAAATCCCTCATTGAGTTGTGTTGTCTTATAAAATGGAATGAGATGATTGTTTTGGAATGTGGAATGATTTATCCCTCCACTATATTTTATCATTGTGTTTGAACCACCACCCAAGGGTTTGAAACTTAATTTTATTGAATAAACATGATAATTCACGTGTGGAATATATGTCATCATGGTCTAATCTATATTGATTTAATGTATGGTGTTAACTGTTAAGGATAGTTCACCTGGACTTTATATTTCTGATATTGGAATGAACCAAATAATGAAACTAATATCCCATATTCAAATGGTAAGTGAGAATATATAAGGCCCCAACCTTAAACCTTACTTAATATTGAATTAAATGAATAATTCACATTGAGGATCTTTTCAGGTTTAGAGTTTTAGAGAATTAGAACATAACTATTACATCTTAAAAGATTACAAAGTAGACACTTCTACTAAGTCTCCATAAAATAAAAACTCTTAAAAAGAAAGATGTCTAGATTCCATGTTTTAGATAGCATGAAATTCCCTTGATCCCATCCTTGACCTTATTCCACATTATGTCCTGTGAAAACATTTCAAAAAAAAAATTGGGGTGAGCATAAAAAGCTCAGTAAGGGATACAGAAAGAATGAAAACTGTTTGTTTTTCAAACATCAAATAAACCATATATACTCTATCAAAGTAATACCTTCACCTTCATGAAGTAGTAAAAACTCTTCACTGAATAAAGTATCATTACTTACCTTTTTGTAACCAAAGGATTACCATAAAATCCATAAAAAGAAAACATAACATATATAAAGGTAACTTGGGACATAAACATACTTAAGTGGAATAACCATACGGTCTACTTCCACACATATCACTTAATGGAATAGCCATACGGCCAATTTCCATACATACTTAATGGAATAGCCATACAGTCGACTTCCATATCCAATGCATTGGAGGTTATAACGTAACCACCCGTCCTGGTATTCACGGCACCACCCGTCATATGGTTTATAACGTAACCACCCGTTAAAATGTCCAAGTACCAATATAAAATCATAAAACATAAAACCAATATAAAGGAATGATAACATTTCCACATTTCAATCACAATGTATCATAAATATATTGACATAATATAATCCTTTTTCAAAACCATTTTCAACACCAAAATACATAAAAGAGTATATGGTATTTATTTTATTCTAAAAACATTACGGCTTGTTGAGAAATCCAAAGACCAAATAATACTCGCGGTGGCGGAAAAGGTCGTTGTCGCCGCGTACGTTAAAAGAAACATTCCTTTTTGTCATTTTGTAAAACGCTTCGTAGAAAAAGATTCCTTTTGTATAAAAGTAAAATTCAAAGGGTTTTATACACCGTATAAAAGAAAGTTGTGTATAAAATAAAATATGTCTCAATGAAAGGAGATTGAGACGAAGTCCCTTACCTCGGGTCCGACTTGACTCGATCGTTCTTTAACGTCCTGAATAATAAACTTGAGTTAATTTATACTTGATTAAGAACCTTTTTAAAGTTCATTATTCCTTTTATATCACGTATTTCCATGTTATAAACATTATGTAACCATTTAAGTTAATAATTTTTGTTTTGTCAATATTTGGTTCTTAAGTCGAAAGTGGACTTCTTACAATTACATGTTGTTCGTGTGGTCAAAGGTTCTTTATATCCAGAATGAAATTCCCGATTTGGATATAATATGTATCATATATATCCATCATATACATGTATTTATAATATTACATAATCATTTAGGGGTAAGAAATGAAATGCACCGTTCATGGAGACGGTAAGCCGTACGTACGCATGAACGCTACTTTCATTTCTTTGTCATATTAATGGAATTAAAACTAAATGAGAGGTATGTATATTTTAATTACATAATTATATTCATCATTTAGATATATCATTAATTATATATATCCATTATATACATGTACTTTTAATAGTACATTACATTTGAGGATAAGAAATGAAATGCACCGTTCATGGAGACGGTAAGCCGTACATACGCATGAACGCTACTTTCATTTCTATCTCATACTTTAAAGGAAAGAAATAATAATGATATAGAGGTATATTATAATTCCAGTATAACATCATATATAATAACTTTAAATCCATCCTTTACACGTCCCACATATGGCATTAACGAATCTCATCACTTTGAGGGGGCGGTAGTCCGCACTTCCTAAAATGAAGATATCGTGTTTACCCATAATGGAAACCATAAAGGTATGCCCAAAATGAAAAATACAGAATCTTAAAGAAAAAATAAACATATTATATATCATATATAAAAATAGTGACATCATAATGGCCACCTTTGAAGGTGTTAAATGAGTATTGAACAATCATCGTTTCGGGAGGCAGAATTTCACCATCCACAGAAACCGTATGTTCTTTAACCATTTGATGTAGTTGTGTGAGAGTGTAGCTCGAATAAATCTTATAAAAACATCCTAGTATATTGAATATACTGGTGTTGTTACAAAAGAAGTAAATAAAAAGAGTTTAGGGAGTTGGAGAAGCAAAATAAAACAAATGAACATGAGAGAATGAATTACCTTTTAAAGTGTAACTCCTTTTGATTTGAGCCTAAAGGCTTCCTTTGAAAGGATTATGCCCAATGGAAATCTTCTAGGATGATGAGAGGGATGTGTAGAGATTAAATGGGCAGGGTTTGGCCGAGACAAAGGCTTGAGGAGTGTGTGAAATGAGGTATAGGTGGGGGCCTTTTATAAGAGGAGAGGAGGGGCACTTTTGGAAAGTAAAGAAATATTACTTTATTTGAAAATGTGTTTCGGTTTTAAAAGGTCCCAAATTGATATAATTCGTGGATAAGGTGATAAGGGTTCGAAATACACTCATCCAATTGGTTTTGGCCATGTGTAGGTTTTATATTATTCATTATCTTTCCATTTTATTTAAATCGTCAAATAATGATGTCATCGCTGCATCATTATTATGTCATATATAATTTAATTTATTTAATGTCTAAAAATTATAAAAAAATACTATGATGTAGGAAATCTTTTTAGCTTTCCAATTACTATTTATAATCAAAATTTGGACTTGTATAACCCCACTTAAAAATTATTTTAGTAAACCAATTTATGTTAGTGTTATTTTCACTTTAACATTAAATAAAAATATATTAATGTCATTTTCCAACTAAAGTGGCTCCATGGGGTCCCAAGTTGTCCCATGGCTTTTCTTGGTCAGACATGACTCTCCCAATAGGTGTAGGACAAGTGTCATGGTGTTTTCACATTCTTATAATACAATTTTTACCTTAAACTACACTAATTACCTTTAATCGCGATTAATGAAAAAAAGTTACTATTCACCAAAAAATTATTTTAATCTCATTGAACCAAATTTTACTTCTTAATGAAAACCATGTATGTCGGATTTTCAAAATTCAATACACATTAGTGGTAAACTTTCATTTAACTGAAAAATCAGTTTGCTTGATTACCACTTAGTGGTTTCACTATTCATCAAAAATTGAAGTTTTTTAGAAAATTACCAAAAATTCACCCTAAGCTATATTTGATATTCCGAATTCAAAAATGAAGTCCATTTTACAAAATTCAAAACATATAAGTCAAATTAATTAATTTAATAATTAATTCCCGCTGTCATGACAAATAGCGTGTTTTTGTGAAACAATAAGTATCAAAAGATTGACACCAGTTTAAGTCCAATTTCAAAGTGAAATTGATTCCAATGACCACCATTGGATTAACTGGTAAAAATATTTTCTAATTTCACTTTAAAACCAATTAAAATAATAATATAATCATATAAATAATTTAGATTAAAAAGAGGTTTTGAATTAAAATACAACATTTTACACTATTCATAAAAAAAATGAACTTTATCAGAAAGCTACCAAAAATTTACACAAAGTAAATTTTGATGTCCCGATTCTAAAGAAGAGTTATATTTGGTCCAAAATAAAGTATAAGAGTGATCAAAACTATATTTAATGACGGTTCACCATTAAAAGGTGATAAGTGAACCTTTAGTGAAAATTAGAGTATATATGCCCTAAAATTGAACTCTTTCCGTATTTTAAGCCTTTATCTTTTATTGGGTAAATGTATAAACATTCAAAAACATATATAATCATATTTTAGTTATTTCTATCCATTCCCGCAAGTACAACGACTACTCGTTAACTAACATAATATTATTTTATTACTTGTGTGCAACGTAAGTTTTCAAAGAAACTCATCGTTGCGTACCGAGTACGCTATCGAACGTAGAAACCCATTTTAATTAAAATTAATATTTAATTCTTAAATATTAATAAATATGAAAATTCTTTATTCTTTATTTACCTGGGATGTTACATCCTTCCCCCCTTTTGGGAATTGCGTCCTCGCAATTTTATTCACTTATCAAAATAAGTGGGGGTATTTATCCGTCATAGCATTTTCAGATTCCCACGTTGCCTCTTCAATCACATGGTTTTCCCACAAAACCTTTACCTGATGAATCACCTTATTCCGTAACACTTGCTCCCTGTGGTCATGAATCTGGACCGGTTGTTCTTCATAAGATAGGTTCTCTTCTAGCTGAACTACCTCTGGGCTCAAAAACATGAGATGGATCTGGCATATACTTTCTCAACATTGAAACATGAAAAACATTGTGTACTTGAGATAAAATCATAGGTAAAGCCACTCGGTAAGCAACTGATCCGACTTTCTCCAGAATTTCATATGGTCCAATAAAACTTGGACTCATCTTTCCTTTCATACCAAATCTCATCACACTTTTCCAAGGAGAAACCTTGAGAAAAACATGATCACCTACCTCGAAAGATAGATCCTTCCTCTGGTTATCCGCATAACTCTTCTTCCTGCTCTGATCTGTTCTCATGTGCTTCTGAATCAACTGAACTTTTTCTGCCATCTCTTCTACCAATTCTGGTCCCATCAGCTTCCTTTCACCCACTTCATCCCGAAATGCTGGAGTTCGACACCGCTTCCCATATAATGCCTCAAATGGTGCCATCTGTATACTGGAATGAAAACTGTTATTATAAGAAAACTCAACCAGAGAAAGATGTTGGTCCCAACTTCCCTGATAATCCATAGAACAATCTCGTAGCATATCCTCCAATGTCTGGATTGTTCATTCTGACTGCCCATCTGATTGAGGATGAAAAGCTGTACTAAAATTTAATTCAGTACCCAACGACTTCTGAAGGCCTTTCCAAAAGTTAGAAGTAAACCTGGGATCACGATCTGATACAATGGAGAGAGGAACTCCATGTAACCTGACTATTTCTTTAAGATACAAATGGGAAAGTTGATCAAGAGAGAAAGTATCTCGTATAGCAAGGAAATGAGAAGATTTGGTCAAGCGATCAACAATAACCCAGATTGCATTATTACCTCGAGATGTCCTCGGTAATCCCACAACAAAGTCCATGGATATGTTTTCCCATTTCCACTCTGGAACTGGTAAAGGCTGAAGCATCCCTTTCGGTAACTTCCGCTCTGCTTTAACCTGTTGACATGTCAAACACTTCACAGTAAAATCAGCAATGTCTCTTTTCATTCCATCCCACCAGTAATACTCCCGCAGACCTCTGTACATCTTAGTACTGCCAGGATGAAAAAACAACTCATTCTTCAACTGTGAATCACAAGGAACACATAACCTCTTCACAAACCTCAAAACACAAACACAAACTTATCCAAGAACTCATGGAAAATTTTATTCATAAGGTCCATGAATACAACAGGTGAATTGGTTAACCCAAAAGGCATAACTACAAATTCATAATGGCCATATCTAGTACGGAACGCAGTCTTCGGACCGTCTGCTTCTTTTACTTTCAACTGATGGTACCCCGACCTCAAGTCAATCTTCGAAAAATACTGAGCTCCCTGGAGCTGATACCACTTCATTCAATGGCCCAACATCTACTGAAGTTGTTGCAAAGGATTTCACCACCCCTTTCTGCTTGTAGTCTGGCTACATTCCCCCAGTTGAGTTCTTCTTTGGACACTCGTTTGCATAATGACCCATTTCATTACACTTAAAACATCTTACTGTTGGCTTTTCATTTCCTGCTTGATCATCTTCCTTACAGTTACGAGAAATATGACCATACTTACCACACCGAAAGAACTTACCAGACTTGGATAAACATTCTCCAGGATGCATTTTACCACACTTCTCATACGATGGATATTTGGTTTTCTTACCTCCTTGCTTCTTTGATGAATTCTTCCCCTTTGCCTGCCAACTAGACCTCTTATTCTGTTGTTTGTCATAGAACACCTGATCATCGGCAAACTCCATTTCCACCTTCTCCGCACATCAAACAAGTTTTTCATAACTTTTGAACTCACGAGAAGCTAAAGCCCTTCGATACTTTGGTTTTAACCCTGAGTAAAAAGGGTTTATTTTACTATCAAGATCTCGTATGAAGTTTGGAGCATACCTTGCCAATTGAGTGAACTTTTCTTCATAAGCAGCCACTGAATCATCCTCCTTCCAAAATTCTAGGAACTGTTTTTCCATCCTAAGACGAACCACCTTAGGAAAATATCTCTCAAGAAACATACCTTTGAATTCGTCTTAGTGAAGATCCTCAATCTCATCACTATCCCTTACATTTTTCACCATCGACCACCACTGATCAGCTTCACCTTCAAAACGGTAAACAACAAGACTAACCTTTTGATGTTCTGAACACCCCATGACATCAAAAATCTTCTCCAGTGCTTTAATCCACCCTTCAGCTTGCACAGGGTCAGATGATCCTCTGAATGATGGGGGATGTTGCCTCATGAAATGTTCCACCACTGACATGTTCCTCTGCGGTTGATCTGGCTGATCTCGTGCATGGATACCACCACCATTTATAGCCTGAGTCAACTATGCCATCACTGCAAAAAACTATTCAGTTCCGATTCCGACCATCTCAGGTTTCTTATTTGGAAGGTTATCTTCCTCCTGATGTCGTCCCAACATAGCTGCTTTGTTTCCTCTGCGGAAAACCATTCTGAACACAGAAATATCTTAGGCGAAGCAACATGGTAATCCGTAAATGCTATATCATTTCAATCATATTATAATTTAACACTTTTCTAACTCCTAAATTTGTCTAAACCGAACTATGATACCAACTATAAGGCCCCAACCTTAAACCTTACTTAATATTGAATTAAATGAATAATTCACATTGAGGATCTTTTCAGGTTTAGAGTTTTAGAGAATTAGAACATAACTATTGCATCTTAAAATATTACAAAGTAGACACTTCTACTAATTCTCCATAAAATAAAAACTCTTAAAAAGAAAGATGTCTAGATTCCATGTTTTAGATAGCATGAAATTCCCTTGATCCCATCCTTGACCTTATTCCACATTAAGTCCTGTGAAAACATTTCAAAAAAAACTTGGGGTGATCATAAAAAGCTCAGTAAGGGATACATAAAGAATGAAAACTGTTAGTTTTTCAAACATCAAATAAACCATATATACTCTATCAAAGTAACACCTTCACCTTCATGAAGTAGTAAAAACTCTTCACTGAATAAAGTATCATTACTTACCTTTTTGTAACCAAAGGATTACCATAAAATCCATAAAAAGAAAACATAACATATATAAAGGTAACTTGGGACATAAACATACTTAAGTGGAATAACCATACGGTCTACTTCCACACATATCACTTAATGGAATAGCCATACGGCCAATTTCTATACATACTTAATGGAATAGCCATACGGCTGACTTCCATATCCAATGCATTGGAGGTTATAACGTAACCACCCGTCCTGGTATTCACGGCACCACCCGTCATATGGTTTATAACGTAACCACCCGTTAAAATGTCCAAGTACCAATATAAAATCATAAAACATAAAACCAATATAAAGGAATAATAACATTTCCACATTTCAATCACAATATATCATAAATATATTGACATAATATAATCCTTTTTCAAAACCATTTTCAACACCAAAATACATAAAAGAGTATATGGTATTTATTTTATTCTAAAAACATTACGGCTTGTTGAGAAAGCCAAAGACCAAATAATACTCGCGGTGGCGGAAAAGGTCGTTGTCGCCGCGTACGTTAAAAGAAACATTCCTTTTTGTCGTTTTGTAAAATGCTTCGTAGAAAAAGATTCCTTTTGTATAAAAGTAAAATTCAAAGGGTTTTATACACCGTATAAAAGAAAGTTGTGTATAAAATAAAATATGCCTCAATGAAATGAGATTGAGACGAAGTCCCTTACCTCGGGTCCGACTTGACTCGATCGTTCTTTAACGTCCTGAATAATAAACATGAGTTAATTTATACTTGATTAAGAACCTTTTTAAAGTTCATTATTCCTTTTATATCACTTATTTCTATGTTATAAACATTATGTAACCATTTAAGTTAATAATGTTTGTTTTGTCAATATTTTGTTCTTAAGTCGAATGTGGACTTCTTACAATTACATGTTGTTCATGTGGTCAAAAATTCTTTATATCCAGAATGAAATTCCCGATTTGGATATAATATGTATCATATATATCCAGCATATACATGTATTTATAATATTACATGATCATTTAGGGGTAATAAATGAAATGCACCGTTCATGGAGACGGTAAGCCGTACGTACGCATGAACGCTACTTTCATTTCTTTGTCATATTAATGGAATTAAAACTAAATGAGAGGTATGTATATTTTAATTCCAGAATTATATTAATCATTTAGATATATCATTAATTATATATATTCATTATATACATGTACTTTTAATAGTTCATTACATTTGGGGATAAGAAATGAAATGCACCGTTCATGGAGACGGTAAGCCGTACGTACGCATGAACGCTACTTTCATTTCTATCTCATACTTTAAAGGAAAGAAATAATAATGATATAGAGGTATATTATAATTCCAGTATAACATCATATATAATAACTTTAAATCCATCCTTTACACGTCCCACATATGGCATTAACGAATCTCATCACTTTGAGGGGGCGGTAGTCCGCACTTCCTAAAATGAAGATATCGTGTTTACCCATAATGGAAACCATAAAGGTATGACCAAAATGAAAAATACATAAGCTTAAAGAAAAAATAAACATATTATATATCATATATAAAAATAGTGACATCATAATGGCCACCTTTGAAGGTGTTAAATGAGTATTGAACAATCATCGTTTCGGGAGGCAGAATTTCACCATCCACAGAAACCGTATGTTATTTAACCATTTGATGTAGTTGTGTGAGAGTGTAGCTCGAATAAATCTTATAAAAACATCCTAGTATATTTAAGATACTGGTGTTGTTACAAAAGAAGTAAATAAAAATAGTTTAGGGAGTTGGAGAAGCAAAATAAAACAAATGAACATGAGATAATGAATTACCTTTTAAAGTGTAACTCCTTTTGATTTGAGCCTAAAGGCTTCCTTTGAAAGGATTCTGCCCAAAGGAAATCCTCTAGGATGATGAGAGGGATGTGGAGAGAGTAAATGGGCAGGGTTTGGCCGAGCCAAAGGCTTGAGGAGTGTGTGAAATGAGGTAGAGGTGGGGGCCTTTTATAAGAGGAGAGGCGGGGCACTTTTGGAAAGTAAAGAAATATTACTTTATTTGAAAATGTGTTTCGGTTTTAAAAGGTCCCAAATTGATATAATTCGTGGATAAGGTGATAAGGGTTCGACATCCACTCATCCAATTGGTTTTGTCCATGTGTAGGTTTTATATTTTTCATTATCTTTCCATTTTATTTAAATCGTCAAATAATGATGTCATCGCTGCATCATTATTATGTCATATATAATTTAATTTATTTAATGTCTAAAAATTATAAAAAAAATACTATGATGTAGGAAATCTTTTTATATTTCCAATGACTATTTATAATCAAAATTTGGACTTGTATAACCCCACTAAAAAATTATTTTAGTAAACCAATTTATGTTAGTGTTATTTTCACTTTAACATTAAATAAAAATATATTAATGTCATTTTCCAACTAAAGTGGCTCCATGGGGTCCCCAAGTTGGCCCATGGATTTTCATGGTCGGCCATGACTCACCCAATAGGTGTAGGACAAGTGTCATGGTGTTTTCACATTCTTATAATACCATTTTTACCTTAAACTACACTAATTACCTTTAATCGCGATTAATGAAAAAAAGTTACTATTCACCAAAAAATTATTTTAATCTCATTGAACCACATTTTACTTATTAATGACAACCATGTATGTAGGATTTTCAAAATTCAATACACATTAGTGGTAAACTTTCATTTAACTGAAAAATCAGTTTGCTTGATTACCACTTAGTGGTTTCACTATTCATCAAAAATTGAAGTTTTTCAGAAAATTACCAAAAATTCACCCTAAGCTATATTTGATATTCCGAATTCAAAAATGAAGTCCATTTTAAAAAATTAAAAACATATAAGTCAAATTAATTAATTTAATAATTAATTCCTGCTGTCATGACAAATAGCGTGTTTTTGTGAAACAATAAGTATCAAAAGATTGACACCAGTTTAAGTCCAATTTCAAAGTGAAATTGATTCTAATGACCACCATTGGATTAACTGGTAAAAATATTTTCTAATTTCACTTTAAAACAAATTAAAATAATAATCTAATCATATAAATAATTTATATTAAAAAGAGGTTTTGTATTAAAATACAACATTTTACACTATTCATAAAAAAATGAACTTTATCAGAAAGGTACCAAAAATTTACACAAAGTAAATTTTGATGTCCCAATTCTAAAGAAGAGTTATATTTGGTCCAAAATAAAGTATAAGAGTGATCAAAACTATATTTAATGACGGTTCACCATTAAAAGGTGATAAGTGAACCTTTAGTGAAAATTAGAGTATATATGCCCTAAAATTGAACTCTTTCCGTATTTTAAGCCTTTATCTTTTATTGGGTAAATGTATAAAAATTCAAAAACATATATAATCATATTTTAGTTATTTATATCCATTCCCACAAGTACAACGACTACTCGTTAACTAACATAATATTATTTTATTACTTGTGTGCAACGTAAGTTTTCAAAGAAACTCATCGTTGCGTACCGAGTACGCTATAGAACGTAGAAACCCCTTTTAATTAAAATTAATATTTAATTCTTAAATATTAATAAATATGAAAATTCTTTATTCTTTATTTACCTGGGATGTTACAGAATAACCCTATTTATTTTTACTTTTATTATGTTGTGTCATGTTTATACAAATGACCTTTTTAAAATTTATAAATGGACTTGCCTTATTTACTAAATTAAATGGTTTAATTTAGTTGAATAAAAGTGGGTGGAAATGTCATTCCACATGTTTCATAGTTATGATATGGATTATATATATTATGAAACCTAAGTATAAGTTGTGTTAAATGATTATAAATGTTATATAGGTAATACCTCATTATCATTCTTATTAGACCATGGAAATGGTTAGTGAAAAATTGTAGGGACTTGTTGAGCATGGAGTTTCACTCTCCCTTATGTTGGGTATCAGACAAGATGCCTCACACTGTTATACATTTATATGGGTTATGGGTATGAAATTATATGTTCCCTTACTCAGAGTGTTGGGAATGATGACTCACCCTTCCATCTTGAGTGATGGGAAATATTTCTCATATTAATATTAGATTCAGGGATTGTACCCTTGATGGAACCATTGGATCATTAGACTAGTCATAAACGGATGAGTTATACCCTGGGTCCAGCTAGAACCTAGTAACCATTCATATTCCTATAAACATTCTCATGTATATAGGGAATATATACATATAAATATTATATATGTTTGATTATTAAATATGTTGTTATAATTTAGATTATTCTGGATTAGGCCAAAATATGTATGTTCAGCTAGGTGTCCTTGAGGAACCTGAGCCCAACTTATCACGTTTATCTATTTATTTATATTCTATTCATTTTTATCCCTATACACTACTGTATTTTATATAAAAATAAAGTATTATGCATAAAAACTATTGTTGGTGGACAACTGATTTCATCTCACACCCTGATCTGGCTACCATTTCATTGGGGTGCTCGAGCAGACCTCTTGTTCACAAGTCCTTGGATTATTTCTTATGTTGTGCATCGTACATGGGATATTAAGAGCCCAAGACTGATATGGGGATCAAGATGCTTATGGAGTTATCCTATTGGGATTTTATTCTTTTTTTTATACTATACTATATTGTACTTCATTATGTATGTTCACTATATTAGTTTTTTAGAGTTACATGTGAATTCATGAATTACTATATTCGATGTTGGCCATTATTATTATTGTATTATTATCTTCCCCTAATCTTTAGAGAATGGTCCGGCTATTGGTTTCATAGTTAGTCAGGCTGGGAAATTATATACATAGTCAAAAATGATACATGGAACACATGTTATTTACATAGCATGTTATTTTTAAACATTCATAGAATAATGATTGTACTATGACTTATACATGATATGAAATTCCAAAAATTATGTAAAAATTAATTATAAATTTAATATATATAAAACCTTCACTTGGAATTTATATATTCAAATAAATGAAACAAAAAACACATGTTTATAAGTTTTAAGCAATACAATAAATTAATTTCTAATTCTGTGTAATTTGGTAATATAAATGGTGTGTACTATCCAATAACATGATGTGTATATTTCTCACCATATATCCATGGATAATTCCTAGGGACTTGGTGTGTGATCATGCCATGAAAAATAATGGAGTACACAAAATGTAAATGGGATACATGATGTGTGGTCTTCAAGTTACATGATAACTATTCATGTATGACCTGTAAGAAAATACATATCCAGTATCTGACTGAAGGAATACACATCCCATATGAATGTTGCATGCCATCTAGTACAAATGACTGAATGCCATCATGGACCAGTCAACATGTGGTGTATTTAAATAAAAACATGTGTAATAAATAAAAATAGCTCAAATTAATTATGAATTAATTCATGGTTTATTAAACATGAGTACAAATTATGTACCTATAAGCCACACGACATATACTCTTGTGTTATTTGAATGGAATCCTTGGATCCTCCAGATGAGTTATTCAATTTTTTTATTCATAAAATTAATACAGTTTGATTATATTTGTGAGAACGAAGAGTAAGAAGAGTAGATCTTATTATTATGATTAAATAATGATTAAACCAGTATTAAAAACTAACAATAAATTAAAAAATCAATCAATGAACTTTAAATAATTATAAATAATTATGAGAACACTCTGATACCACTTGAAGGTTTTGAGAATATTAAAAGAGCCAAATGGGACCTTCCCAGCTCGACAATATGAGATTTACATTGATGATAGACATTGTGACTAAAAAAACTAAATCAAATTTTAATTGATGAGAGAATTATAAAACCAAAAATACAATTTCATTACATATTATTTATAACTAATTTAAATAATTAAAGGATTACCTTGTGATGAATAATTTATCCATTGATGAATTTGATAATGTATCTACATTGTATCATCATTGAATCGTAGTAATAAAATGTAGATTACCTCTAGGGATGACCCACACATGGTTTACAAACTTATGAACATCACTGTATGAATCTTCAGGTGCTGTAATAATAGATCCTAATTCATGCATTGTTCATCTTTGATCACCCTGAGAATCACTTTAAAAAGGACTCTCTTAGATCACTTTAAAATTGTGAGTAGTGGAGGTGAAGGATCACTCTCTATTCTTGAGATCATTCTTGGAGAGGGAGATCTCAAGGGATTTAAGAGAATTATCTTTGGATGTTGTTGTGCACATCTAAAATAAATTCCAACCCTTAAAAAATAATATAATTGGGTTTATATACTTCTAGGGTTAGAAAATAATAATTGTACCTTTTACCTTATTATTTTATTCATCCCTACGGAAAGCATGTCTATAATAATAATAATTATAAAATTATTATTTCTTTAAATGTGAAAAACTCATGAATTAATTAAATATTATATATTTAAATAATATTTAATATATATTATTTCTCACCGGAGAGTTAAACCCGGTCCACCATTCCTCCACAATATTTATCAAGCATTGAATAAAGACTATTTATTTAATAAATAAATATCACTACATTATTCACTAATAAATAAATAAATATTATATTTACTAAATTTTAAATAAATATTTATTAAATATTATTCTCACAATACATTATCTTAAATAACTAGTGATGAAATATATATGATCAAAAAATTATAATTAATTATTAAAACATGTGCTAAAATAATATTTATCCGACTTTTTAATAAATAATGTTATTATTTAACTGAGGTTCTTGATACACTTAATGTGCGACCCTCTGTGCCGCGTTCTCAATGGCATTGGGAGAAGCATCCCAAAGTCTAAGGTTAGAATCTAGAAACATGCCAAGGCACCCATAGAGAAAGAATTTAATGGTTCAATGAAATAAAAACACATACATATTCTTACTATGTAATGTAATCCATTTATCATGACATCTCTAATAAACTTAGTTGTATGCTGGTACCATAAACCAATGTTCTTAATTTAACTTTCTTTAGATTTCTAGAAATTAAACTTTCCTACAAAACACCATGGACATGGATTTATTTAGTCTATATCATTTTCATAAAATTTCCTGATATATCAACTTCCATTAAATAATAGAGGTGGAAAATAATTTATTGTGTTATTCATTAATAAAATATTACACATGAAACACCCAACATATCCTAATTCACGACAAACATATGTCATCATGGTTTTCATTAATACATCAATGTATACATCTCATAATATCTATTACTAATAATCTTAAAGTCTAAGTATCAATACACATGTGTTTAGATAGAAACATTTAATGACATATATCAATGTGGATTTCCTAATGGAAGGTCTCATTCTCATAATCTTCGACACTAGAAATTACCAAGGGAATACACTATGATAATTTTCCTAAAATTATTATGAGTCTCCACCCCTAATAGCCTATGTCAATTTTGTTCCTCAAATGATTTAATTCAGCTATAAAACATATATTTCAAAATATTATCATGGAAATTATGGTTTCTTATCATGTAGTGGAACTTATATGACCTTTTATTATAATAGTTATTCTTGTGACATTATCACATACTATGTCATGGAGAATAACAATCATGATGTGATAAGTAATTTATTAATATTGAAAACTGTTCATATAGGTAATCATAATGTATACATAATTTGATTCTAGGGCAAAAACTCTAACATATATTTTAATTTGTAGGGAAGAATAAGAATAATAATACATCCATCATTCTAATATCATATTTAAGTGTGAAGAAGTATTGAGAATAAGAAGATCCTATGAAATCTTTTGTTGAAAAAGTTTGATAAGAAGAAAATATTGAGTCCAACCGACTATGAATTTTCTCATTTATTGGTGTCAATATTTTAAAAATGAGGAGATTATTGGTGTGAATATCACATGGTGTCATTTAGTGATACAACTAGATAAGTATATTCAAGAGGTTCTATGGAGATAAGCTATTAGAAATTACTAAGTTGTAGGGAATTCTTGAAGACTTTTTGACTTCAATTAAGATTATTGTGAGGAGAAGGAGATATATTCTACGGATGCAAAGAAGACAATAAGATTATTATAGATATACTTACAACAATTATTTTGAAATAAAACATTATGTATATATGGTTTAAATCCATAAAACCTATGAAACTCAGGGTATACTAGAAGACCACCATGTAAATTAGTGACTATTGTGTGAAGCTGTTGAAGAAGTACAGTGCAAAAATAAAAGATAAGTAATTTGAGATATAAAAAAATTGGATGGTGTGAATATATCTAAGAGAATATTAGTGTGACTATGATAATTTTATGGTTTTCGAAGCACCCTACACTTTTAATTCAAAGATATTGATTATAGTGGAGAATCCTTGATTATTCTGCATAACTAATCAAGGTAAGAAGTATGTATTTGTACCAAACCTTAAAAAACTCGTGTGTTCATGTTACTTTATTTACTACATATCAGAGTGAGGCTATTTGACATAAGAATGATTGAATCAAGACTGAATATTCTAGGATGGTGAATATAAAAGGAAATAAATTCATAAATTTTTTTAGTGACCACTGATTCACCACCCCCCTCTCGGTGGTCCATCAGTAATATGGGAACCACAAGTGGTATCAGTGTAACCCAAGTTCCCTATAAAAATATTCAAATAAAGTTTATATTTTATATCCTTGAATAATATCCACCAATTAATAATTATTCCTCTATATCTACTAAATCAGATATGTAAGTCTCATCCAAGTCACTAAAAAAAGGATGAAGAAAGAGGCAAGGAAGTTGAGAAATATCTAATATAAAGAATAGGAAATACCATTAAATTAAGTTAATAATAATTTTAAGTATATAGATTTTAAATCTATTGATTTCTATTCTTATAATGATTTGAGTTCAAGCTATGAAAGATGTGAGAAAAATGGATACAATAAAATTGCTAAATATTTTACTCACATGTTGTAATGTATCTGGAGAAGGTTCTTGTTGAGGTCTTTAACTATATTTTAAACTTTATAATGCTAATATTTGATGAAAAATCATAACTATTGGAATAATATAACATAATTTAATATGAATTGGTTGAATAAGTTGGAAAATACAATTCTTTTACAAACCGTATAAAAGATAAGGAATAATCCACCACACTTTATAATGAGAGATTTTATTTAATTAATGAAGAATTTAAAAGATTTATTTATGAGAAATAAGTTTGTAATGAAAATTGGGAAGGACGGATAATATCATTTTAGGATGAGAAGTTCATACTTAGCATGAAGTTCCTTGAGTTGGAAGTAAAGTTAAAAAATATGAAAGAGTCAAAGAACTGGACCTTCCCAATAATCCATGAACATATTTATTTCTACAAAAACATAAAAAGTGAGTCCTATATCAAAAAATGATAAAAATTTTGGCTCAAATATATTTATATCATATGGATAATCCTTCACCTCTATTTCATGGAAAAATAGTGTTGATTCAATATCTTTCACAAAATATGGAATTTCTAGAAGTGATGGAAAAAATAAAAATTCTATAAAAATGTGTAAGAGAAAAAATATTGGGACCTCCAAAAAATGTAAAGTAAGTAAGTGTATAGATTTAATGTAAAATATTCCCCAAAAAAATCCAAAAATAATGTGGTTCTGGCCTAAAAATAGAAAGTTTTTCATGTTAAATAGCTTTCACATAAAATAAGTAGATCAAGGTTAGTCTGAAGGTGTTGGTGATGCTATAGGTTTAGATATAGATCCATTGATTGCTAGAATAATATTTTAGTAGGTAAAATTTTAAAAAGGCATAAAAATGGGTAGATAAGATAAATATAGTAGATAATCTAATGTATTGAAGAAAGCAACAGAGATGAAGAAAAATATTTCCTCAAAGAATATATTTTATATCTTTGAAAACTTATGTGATTTACAAAAAAAATTTGGTATTTGATATGGAATGATGGTAAAATCCTACTAGATATCATTCAATTATTTATGATAATAAATAACCCCAATAGGCTGTGATGCAGGTGAATAATTTTTGTGAAATAACCTTTGGAGGAAAATCTGTAAAGAGAAAAGTTGAACCATATAATACTCAAGAAGAAATAAAAGACAGATGAAAATTAGGTCAATCTTATTGGAAATGTATTATTATACTATGTTAATATTTAACACATCATGGACCAATGTAAAATGAGCTTAAATGATAATAAAAATGGGAGTAGGATGAAGGGAATAAAATATTCAATCCAAGTGAGGGATTTTTGGATTGGATTAGTGGATGACACTCCTAGTGAATAATTGGAGAATATTCCCAAGAAGTTTAAAGTCAAACTTGATAAATTGGTATATATAAGTTTTAATAAGGAAGGTCATAGTTTTTTCAGATGCATAAAATGATTGTCTCAATAAGAACAGTTATTAAAGAACAAAGGGAAATCACCCAAGATATCAAGTTAAAAAATAGTTACTAAAGATAAGAAGTCCACACCCAAAGTGAATAATACCATGAAATATAAAGGTAAAAAGACCTATAAATCATAGGGTGGAAGCATGAAGAGAACTAGAGATAATTTTCTTGGTTTGGGAATGTTACCTCAACCCTCTTTCTCAAGATGAGGATATTTTGGAATATCCACCTTATTCCCAAATCAATTATAAAGTACTTGAATATTGGGGAATTAAAGGTGAAGATGTACGGGAATATTACCATAAGGGGAATCTTGCGAAAGAATCCAATATTCCAAAGATTCATGGATTTTTTATAAATCTATAATTTTGGATATATTTAATTAAAATTGAATTATGAGGTAATATTTGTTTCTCCCACTTTTTTTAATATGTATTTATTATGTTTATTAAGGGGGTTATTATCTAACCATGCGGGTATGACCTATAACTTAAAATATTTTTATATGTTTATTAAAGTGAGTGTAGGTTCATGAATTTTCTTGAAAATAAATATGTGATTCCCCCAAAAAAATAAGGAAGACAAAACTAGTATCACATGTAAAAATTTGGACAATGTTGTTGTATAAACTTTTCACTCTTTTTTTATATAGAGGGTTGTCCTGCATAGACTTGCAATTGTTTTTTTGATGGTACATTTTTATTAGAATTATGGTGAAAAGTAAAATTCATATGGAAATTTATTGATCTTCATTTCATATTTCCACTTTCAACTGATTATCTATGATTCAAGATGAATTCCTTCTCTCACAAAATTAATAGAGATGTTGGAAAGCATAGAAAGGGAATTCGATGTTGTGAGAATACTGGTTTATTAAAAAAATGGTATTTGTATTTTTAAGCCTCAATTGGTGTTAGTATTTATAAGTTTCAATTATTATTTGAAAATTCCACCCTTTACTCAAGTAAAAATTTCAGGATCCATAAGAAGAGAAGATGTTGAAATTTCAAGTTGAATAATAGCCTCCCAATTTATTTCAATTAATATCAGTTTTAACCTAAAATGGTATCATCTTTCAATTATTATCAAATCTAAAATGGTATTAAATAATTTTTTTGGGTGAATAATTTTAATGTTTAATAATACCTCCTAAATACCCACCTTGATAATTAGGGTAGATAAAGGTGACCCTTATATTTAGAGGGAAAAGAATTCCCAACCCTTCTAATTCATTTTCAATTACGGAGAGATGAATGAAATTTTCTATTATAGTACATATGGAATTGAAAATATATCCAAAGGGGGATAATGAATTGCCTAGGGGTTCATGGTTGTATTTTTTGTCACTTATTCTTATCATCATTTTCAATGTCGTTACGAAAAGGTGATGAGATGAGTGATAAAGAAATATTATTTTCTTTAATAGGTTGAGTGGAAGCTACTACTAAGATAAAACTAGATGGCACACTATTAAATATTTTATAATCCTAATTAAGTACATCCAAAGAGAATAAAACAAGTTTTTATTGAAATTAGTGTTATATAACTCCTGGATTAAGGTTGAAGTAATCAGAGATGGCTCGAGATTGATTGAATAACACCCATTCCTAAGATGACTTACATATTAATGTAAATACAATATATTGAGTATTTTATTAGTTAAAATAACTTATAATTTCATTTCAAGGAGTTTTGAATTATTATAATAATTAAAAAAAATCAATTTAATATGTTTTGATATGATTTGGAGAAGTTGGAGAAGCCCTAGAAGCAATCAAGATCTGTTTTGAAGCTTACTGCATAATTTTTTTTGGATTTTATGAAAAAATTGCCAAGTTTTGAGAATAACGTATTACCAAATGATCATAATAATTCACTCTAAATATAATAATTCAGATTCTAAATGTAATGCATTGAATTCTACTGAATATTGAAAATGGCATGATTGTATGACTTCATCCGTAACATAAGTCCTGATTATAATACTTTACTATAAGTATTTTAGCTCACTGTATAAATATTATAAAATTTAATTATTTGAGATAATTAAAATTAATTCCTTATAATATTGAATGTAAGTCTTCTTCATAATACTTCATGAATGTAAGACTTCGAAGTTCTCAACATAAATCTTTGGCGGATAATAAGGCTTCAATACTTAGTAAAATTTTCAGAATGTTGGTGGATAAAAATAAGTAAGGGAATAATAATGTAAAGATTCATCATAATGCTTTGAATGTTTAATAATTTTAATTCCCCATTGTAATAATTTAACACTTGGGAAAATTTTAAGTTTCTACTCGATGAAAACATGAGTTTCTAGATTTTAAATATGATGAAGATTAAACAAATTTGGATAATGAAATATTTTTTCTTCAAGTATTTAAACATCAAAAATACATTTAATGGTGTATTATTCAATCTGTGAAATCATGAGAATCTGATATTTATCCATGGAAAGGGAATATCAAGAATTTATAAAAAATGGAGTTTCCATAATTACTTAATTTTAAGGAAATATATATTTTGTGATGTTAAAGTTTTTGTTTTGAGTTTATAAAATTATGAAGCTTATTAAATACTTTATTTGAGCTTATTTTGAGAATATTTTAATGAGAATAAACACTACATGTACTGTTGGATACTGAATTTGAGTTTCATAGTTTTTTAATAATAAAGAAAATGAAGAACCATCAAACCATGAGGTGTTTTTTATCATTTCCCACATCAGTTTTATCCAAGAATATTTGAGTGTTTGTGAGGATATAATATATAAGTTTTGTAATTTTACAAAGACCAAAATATTCATAATGAAGTTGTGATGATACTGTGTATGAAACCAAGATCAAATTCTGCACTATTTTCATTGAAAATTCTTAGGAAATATTGAAATGAGTTCTACAACTGCGTGATTTTTTTAATATATTTTATACATATATGGAAAATTTGAGTGTGGATTTTCAGTGGGGATTTTTTAAGGAAGAATAATCCATTACTATTATGATTATTTAATGAATATATTTTTTTCCATGGTTCAAAATAAAAAATGATTTATAATGAATGATAGAATTTATGGAAAGTACTTTTATTTGAAAACTGAAGTGCATAAAAATCATGAGAATAAAATTGGATATTTGATAATACTACTTTTTTCATAGAATTGAAAAAGTTTCAAGTTATTTCATTTATTTATATTGAAAATAAAAAAATAAATTTAATATAACTACTCATGCATGTGATATTTTGAGAAGATCGAGGAGGAATAAATACAAAAAATAAAAAGTAGTCATTGCTGGTTGTGTGTTGAGAAACCTAGAGCTAGATTTAATAGTGTGAATCCAAGATCTATAAACGAAAAAAGGGTATAAATATGAATCCACTTCCTTTTATAGTATAGTAGAACAAGAAGAATTTGGCCATCATTTTGAGATGGTATCGAGGTGTGTTGAAGTATTTAGAAGAATAAGATCCTGCAATATCTATTTTTGAAAAAGTTTTAGAGGAAGAAAATAGTGAAAATGACATATTATTAAAGTTATTGGTTATTGGTATCAACATTTTAGAAATGAGGAGTTTTGTTTCTCAATATATTAGGATTTAATTGAGTGAGATAGCTAGGTAAGCAGATTTTAGAGGTTATATGAAGTTTATAGGTGAGTAGAAACCGAGTTACAGATCATTCTTGAAGACTTTTTAGCATTCAAAGAAGCTACTTATGAGAATAAGGATATATATTTTATGGATACATATACATCCTTACACTGATTACCAATATAATTTTAAGAAATATCTAGAAAGAAACTCTTATGTATATATAGTGTGAATCTATAGAACTTTTGTGAATCAGGGTATTAAAGAAGACTACCGCGTGACTCGATGATTGTAACATCAAGCTACTAAATAATTCTAGGGGGAATTTGGAAAGAGAATCCCTACGAGACATAGACAAAGTGACCTGTGTGACTCTGGACAAGTGAATATTAGTGTTACTCTGATATGTTTATGGTGTGTGAATCACACTCCATGTGTGACTTAAAGAGATTGATTATAATGGAGAATCCATGATTGGGGTGCATAACCAACCAAGGGAACATATTTATATCAAACATTTTAAAAATACTTGTATTCATGTACCTTTATTTACTTCTTATCTGAGTGAGTTTGTGTAACATAAGGAGTGGATCAAGAATTAATAATTTTAGAAGGTTTAATTCTAGAGGAAATAAATTCATAAAAAAATTAGTGACCACCGATTCACCCTCCCCTATCAGTATTCCTTCAGTCCTCTGGCAACCTCAGTAATTAATCAATATAATAAGAACACAATTAAATAAAGTAAATATATTTTTGATTTCTTGTTTGAAATAACCTATGTTATGTCCCTGTTTAACTAGGTATGTGTTTTATCTTCTTTATATTTTCTTACCTTTGATCTCTAATTCACCAAAACATTAATTAAGTTATAACCATCCTTTTAAAAACTCTTTACTTATTGATAAAAAATTATAATAAATAAGTCATGAACTCAAGTGTAAACATTCTTGATTACTTGATAATACATATTTTTCTGATCTTCTTTCATACATATTTTCACAGTTTTAATTAACTCATCACAATCTCAATAATCCTCCATCATGGTCTCAATTATCAACCCCTTAAACATCAGAAAATGTCAGTGTATGTGGAACCATCCCCACCCTCTTTTCCTAATGCTGTAAATTACTTGAGTTAGTGACCTATAAATAATTGATTTTTTTCTTTCAATTAAAATATCATCTATTTATACATGTCATATTCTTATTATATATTGAGTGATAATTTTTATAGAATATATTTCATATCAATAAGTTATAGAAATTCCCAATAATAATGAAAACTTATATACGAAATGAACATATCCACAAATATATGTTATATTGTCTAAATACATCAGACTGATAAGACAAAGATGATGTTTGACCATTAAGAATTTTGGGATTATAAGAATTAAATATATTTCTCATGAAGTTCACATTTAGTGATCTATAAGTAGGGTGATCATAGGTATGGACCCTCTAATAGAAACACCACAATATTACTATGTCATTGTATTTTTCTATCTATGAGTATCTTTATTGTTCCTTTATCCTGAGATCATTATTAATGTGTATCATGATTTATATAATTCGATGCATGATGAAAACTATGATTTATTTACTCATAGAAAAGTTTCTAGCATCAAGTGTGTCCTAGTTGGTATGACATTAATTGAATGGTCAAGATAAAATTTTCCCTTCTGAGTTACAGAAGAAGATATTTATTTATTTTTGACTAATATAAAAGTGTTTGAGTTAAATTCATGGTCATGGTACTTTATAGAAAAGTGTATATTATAAATTCAAATAAAGATAAACCAATTAAAAAAATATGATCACACGTTTATGCATCCTAATTAATGAGATATTAGTTAACAAAAGGATTATATTCCACTATATCATTAATTATAGGTTGTCATTGAAATGACTCATCTTTTCTTTATGGGATTCAATATGTGTTGATATATATTGATCTTAGTCTATGTGTTTTACCTTATCCCGTTAACAAAAGATCTTATAGGGTCATACTATAAGTGTATCTAGAATCCTATTAGATTCATTTGAATCTATGTTTAAGAATACGTTAATTACCAATTTATGCCATAATATATATTCAATTTATATTGATCAAAAATTCAATCACAAGATTATTCAAGACATGAATAAGTGATTTAAATTTTATATCCTATATTTTTAAAAAGATAAATATTATAAGATTCATTCATGAGATGAGTGAATATAATATTTAATTAGTTATTTATAAGTGAAGTGAATAAAATAAATATTTATTCATGAGTTATGTGAATTTAATATTTATTTTATCTAGTGGACAAAATATTATTATTCAAGATTCGATAACATTTATGGGGGGATTTAGATCAAGTTAATGATTTAATAAATATATTTAATATCATTTAAATAAATAGATATTTATAAAATGAAATGAAATTATATTAAAATAATACATGCCACTAAAACAATAAAAGTTTTATTATTATTTTAAGAGAGATGTGACATGAATTTTTATTAGCAAAAAATTAAAAGAAAGTTATGAAATGAAATATTTTAATTCTTTACCTAAGTAGAAAATTTATATTATATTATTTTTCTTGAAATATGTATCCTATTCCATATAATTATCCTCTCAATACCTAGAGAGATAATTCCACCTCTTCTCTCAAGTTTCCAGAGAGATAAAGTAAAAGATTTCTTTATATGGAGAAGAGGAAACAATGTAAAGAACTCGATTCCCTCATGCTATAACCTAATATATCTGGATATTTGTGGAACACGTGTGTATATCACTAAATGAATTATTGTTTGGATTCTTAAATAAATAATAATGATAAAATGATTGATGAATCTAGCTGGTGATTCCAAGGATGAGTGAAAAACAAATAAAAAAGTAAATAATATTGGTATTTATTTTATTTAAATAAATAATTATGAATTTCTTGTGATGATCATATCAAAGGATTTGAGTTAATTTCGTCATGTCTAGATAAAACAATTAAATGGGATTCCAACCTCACCGATTCTATTGCACCCAATTCCTTCAGAATGATGTCATAATTTTCTAACATAACCTTGGTCATTTTTCTAATAAATTAATTCTAGTTCTCCCATATAATTTTCAAATTAAATTAAAAATAATAAAATAAAAAATTAAAAATATCATAAAAATAATCAAATATTAAAAAAATAAGAACGATTATTTAAATAAGGTAATATATTCCTTAGAATTTGTTATCTCACGTGTCACTGGTATTTATCTCCATCTTCTTTATTTTATCAATCACCACCTTTATCAACCTCCATTATATCTTCATTATTATCATTTTACATAAATTTTATTTACCTGATTATTTTCATAATATTTCTTGGGAAATTATTATTAAAGAAAAAATAATATTTAACCAATACAAGTACTCAATTAAAACAACTATTAACCTTCCCAAAATATGATTTAATAGCTATTAATTTTTAATGGTTTTTAAATGAGTTGTATTACATCCATGATAAAAATATTTCTCATTTGAGATCAACATTTCATGAAATTTGTATGGTTCAAACTGAAATTTATTATTTTCACCAACATAAACTTTTGATTATTGAATATATTGACCAAAGATATATTGAACTATGGTTTTGAAATTATCATAGATCAATAATATATTTTGAATGTGTTTTGAAAATCATTTACATTATTGATACTAAAAAATATAATGTGGTAAAAAATAAGAATGTAATAAATGCATTCCAATAGTATTATAATATTCATATATTCTAATATTACATTATATTTCTACGGAACATGTTCATTTCATGATAAAAAATTCGGTATTTAATGATGCAAGCAAAATAAATACTTTAACACCCTATATATAAATATGTTTTTTACTAAATACCTAAGTATTTTTTAACTAATAAAATTATGATCAAGAAACAATGAAATATTAATATTTATGTATGTTGATCCTTCTTTTTTTACTAAAAATAAAATATATTAATTACTTTAATTAAATATTAAAATCACTATCAATTATGTTTAAAATAATAAAATAAAATTTATATTAAGTTATTATACACTTGAATTTTGTTTTTTAGAAGTTTAAAATGTCACTCTTTATGATAAGTTTAGATTTTCCTATATTTCTTTCCACTTTTTGTCGATTAGGTAGAAATTTTCATAATAATAGAAATTTATTTGATTGATGAATTGTGTTGTTAGGTTATATTTTATAGAATATTATTTTGTTGGTTTTATCTAAATCAATAGATGATGAATTTCTGGGTAAATGGAATAATTTTTCTTTATCATTAAAATAATAATTAGTTATTTTAAACACAAAAAAATAATTTTTTTGATGATTTATAGAATAAAATTTCTATTTTTCTATATAATTATTGGTGTTTCAAATCTAGGGTAGTGATCAAGGAAATTGAAGTAGGTTTATTAATTTTTCTTTTTTTATATGATAATAAGAGGAACATACTTGAGGGAAGTCCATAGAATTTTAATAACCATCTCATTGTGATTAATTAAGTATCTCATGAGGGGAAACCTATTGAATATTATTTTTATAATCCTCTATTCTAGATTTAGGAGAGGTGGATTTCATTACGGAGGAGGAATCTATATGTTTCACAATCAATTGGGAATGTGTGAGGTGGTTACATTGATTGGGATAAGTCAGAACCAATTTTTTGGGTACAAAAATTTAAGAATTAGAGCATGGATTGATTTCAAAGTACCTTTCATTAGAGTGTTATCTATGAATTCTAATGGATTTCAAAAATTGATAGGTTTTTAATATGATAATATACTGATATTTTTCTTCTTCTATAAACATTTGGGAAATATAGAGAAAGAGTTTGTCATAAAGAAGGAAAATTGTAAATGGAAAATAATCTTCTTATTTGGTTCATGGATCCATTGAAAATATATTAGATAATTTTATATCTCTAAATATTAAATAGAAAGGGAGCAGAAAAAACTACAAGATTTGTTGGAATATAAGAGTAGTTCTTCAAGAAAATATTTTTAAGTCATAAAATTAGGATCATTTGTTGATATTTTTAATGTTAAAAAAAATTCAAGATGGAAATATTGGTTGTTTATTCAAAATTCTAGAAGGAATCAATTTTGAATAATTCTAAACCATTACCACATGTGCAACATTATATTGGGGTCAAAATTTTTATTAAATTAGGGGAGTCCTTTTCTATAGAGATTCTCACTGATTCCAGTGCTAATATATATTATGATGAATTTAATGATATTTATGAGAGGAATTCAATGGTTTAGGCTATAAGGGAATCTCCAATTAAAAGTGATTCTCATAAGAGTTCTTGGAAACTATATAAAAGAGTTAAAAATTGCTATGTGAATGAATTTACTGACACTGGTAAAATATTTTACGATAATGGTGTTAAAGTATATTTTTCTACCTATGGTAAATGAATTAAATTAGTGGAATATACTATAAAGAAAAAATTATAAATAGGTGGAGGTTGGTTATGACCACCCCTATATAAATCCATGAATCATTTATATTTAAACTATCAAGGACTTGGAAATCCTTATATATTTAATATACTTTGTAAGAGGAGTAAAAAAATTAATCTGTGACATAGTATTTTTTTCTAAGGCTCTGTTTAATTTTAAGAACATTGATTGGGTTTGAAAAAATTGTGAGATCAGGTAACTTCATTCTATTCTAGAGTGTCGGTGTAAACATATATATCAAAAAATTATCATAATCATATTTTTGATTCAATTTATGATGAATATAATTAGGATTGGTATTTTATTGGGATATATGGGTGTCCTGGTGGTGGTGAAATGTGGAAAACTTGGAAACTATTAAAACATGGAAGGGGAATATTTATGGGTCATATGCTTGCGGGTGGGGATTTTAATGAGATTTTATACAATCCTAGAGAAAATGGGGTCTTGATAAAGATTTATATTTGAATAAAAATGTATATAATGCTATTATATATTAACACCTTACTAAATTAGGTGGTGATAGAGAATTATATACATGGTTTTGTGGAAGGAATACTATAATAAGAACAACTAATATCCTTTATTGATTTATGGGCTTATCTGGATGGAAAATTTTATTCTCATTCTTAAAAGTTTCTCATCTTGTGGAAGATGATTTAGATATCAATCTTATTATGATTTCTTGTAAAAAATCACTGATTTAGAATATGGTAGAGTATTCAAGTTTAAAATCTTATTTCTTAAGGACCCAGTTTGTGAAGATGTTGTTAAGTCATCATGGGGTGATGCTATATTGGTTTTTAAGTAAAAGATAATGAAAGATTATTTTAGTTTATATTCCTAGAGTGGAAATAAGTATTAAAGCTTTTATAGACATATTTTATAAGTTTAAAATGATTTAAGATCCAATTATTCTAATTTTATAGATGATTATGAACTTGAGAAATTAGTTAAGCTAGAAAAAAAATCTTTATATTCTCTTTCTCTACAAATAGAAATTTTGGAATCATCAATCAAGAGAATCCCATGTTAAAGAGGGGGACTAGAACACTTTTTTTATTCAGAAAGATGGTTCTTATAGAAGGGAAATTTTATAACTAAAATTAAACATGAAAATATAATTTGTTTTAAAGATATTGAAAGTATTGAGGAAGAAATTTATAAATTTTCTAAAGTTTTATTCATTGCTGGAAAATGGTATATATGAAGATATTCTTGGATTTATTAAAAATGTTACTAATCATATTATGAATGAATCTCTTATATATGATATAAATGATACTGAGGTAGTGTAGACTCTCAAACAAATGATTTAAATGTAAGATCCTTGGATAAATAGTTTTCATGAATTGTTTTTAAAAAAATTATAAAATCTGGTTGGGGATGATTAATATATCACAAGAATGATTTATGGAAGTGGTAGTGAGTAATTATCAATTTAATGATACTATTATAAATCATGTTCCTAAAGTTTAAGAACCTATTTTAGTGAAATAGTTTAAATCAATTTACTTTTATAATGTTACATTAAATATATTCTCAAAAGTGTTAGAGGATCAGTTGAGGAATTTTTTTCCAACTTATTATATCGGAGTAGAAAAGTGTTTTTGTGCCAAAAATACCCATCACCAATAATTCCATTATAACTCATGAACTAATCTATTCATTGAAAGATCATTCAACTTAAAAAATGGTTTTATATATTTAAAATTGGATATGGTTAAATTTTATGATACATGGATTATAATTTTTTTAAAATGGTTCTCTTAAAAAGTGGTATTGATTACTTCTAGGTTTCCAATATTATGCACTATGTTACTTAAATTTCATAAAAAATTGAAATTAATGGTGAATTTTCTATATAATTCAATCCTTCCATGGTTTGGAATCAAGGTGACCTAATTTAACCATATTTTTTCATTACTGTATGTGATGTGTTTTATAAGATTGTTTCATTTAGTTCATTTAAGGGATTGATTTTTGGGGAAATGAAATCAAAAAGGGGGATAAATATTAAAAATTTATTTTTTATAGAGTAAAATCCACTTTTATCCATAAAAATTTAGAGTAATTTTAGGCTATTACAAATATTATTGGAAAATATGATAAGATTTTTGGTCAAAAGGTAAAATTTTAATAAATATGAAGTGTCCTTTAATCCAGTTTTTGTTATGGATAGAAGATAATAAATGATTTCCGTTAATAGCGGTTAACTTGTGGGAGGGTATAAAATATATTTGGGTCTTCATATAATTTTTGGGAGGTCTAAAAAGTTTGCGTTGTCTTTTATTATGGAGTTTGAAACGATCAAAAGATTATAAATAGAAGAATGTCTCAAAATATGGCATGTAAGTGCTTCTAAAATTAGTGTCCCAATCAATTCCATTATACGCCATGCCTCTCATCAATATTCCTTAAACTACTATTTATCAATTACTTGATAGTTTTTCGAATTTCTATTGGGGAATAAGGAATGGAGAAAAAAATCATTAACTATACTGGGAAAAGTTATATATTTAAAAGGATATTAGTGGGTTAGGGTTTAAACATTTTGGGTAGTTAAAAAATGATCCTCCATCTAAGAAATTTCAGGTTCTTTTATCTACTTCTGATTCATTTTGTACATGAGTATTGAAATCAAGACACATTTTTAATTCTAATTTTCTAGATTCGGGACTTGGTATATGGTCAAGCTATGTTTGATGGGGTAATTTGGGTACTAGATCATTATTGAATGAAGGTTTGTGTTAGAGAGTTGTGAATTGATGAAGTGTTAATATTTTTAAGGATCCTTGGATTTTGGGTAATTTTAGTAATTATGTAACTTCTCTAGTGGTTTTAGTTTCTAGTGAGGCATCAATTAAATATTTGATCAAATATTAGTTTTCAATATAGTGTGTGGATAAGGTGGTTTATTTGTTTAATGATCTTGATAGAAGGATTATATTGAGTCATCCAATATAAAATACATTGGAATATGATAAGTTATGATTGAGAAGGAATTTGAATTCCTACCATATAGTGAGATCTATATATTTTATGGCTTTGAGTAATAATAATTTAGATTATTATTTGGGTTTGAAATTGATTTAGAATTTAGATCTTCCACCTAGTATCTTTCATTTCTAGTGGAAATTATATAAAAACATATTTCCAAAAAATATAAAAGTTGTTTGGGTGGCATGTTTTAGATGATGATATTTTTTTGTTGTGTTTGAATTATAATAAAACTGGTGTACATGCATTATTTCAATGTATGAAGTCTAAAAGTATTTTGAAGGTATGGGATAATAAATGTTTTCCTATAATTGATCATGTTGGTGATCTAGGGAAAGAAATTATTTGTTGGTTTTCTTCTCATAATCTCCATTTAGTTCACGAATATTGTATAATTGAATTGTTTATGTGGATGAAGTGTAACAAACCTTTTTTCATCAAATATTTCCACCAGATTAAGTTTTTATTCAAATAAGTATTAGTTTTCATATTTTTAGTAGAGTGGTAGAGTGGAGGAGTAGAAAACCAATCATTGTTGTTTTAGTGAAGTTTAGACTCCCCCACCTCTTAAATTTATTAAGATAAATTCAGATTATGCCATTTTTTTAGGATTTTAGTTGGGTCTTGGTGTTGTTTTTTGAACTTCTATTAGTGGTGTTTTAGAATCATTTAATAAATATATTTTAGAAAATTTTGATTCATAAATGACATAAGAAAAATTTATGTTTGCTTCTCTTATTTTTTTTATTATCTTACGGATGTGGGAAATTTATTATTGGGGTTTATTGTCCGGTTTTGGATTTTACATCCAACTCTAATTGTTTTAATTTATCTCCATTTGGACTTGTTATTAAATATATTTTTAATCCAATTAATCAATTTAAATATTGTTAATTTTTATTTATTTAGAGAGTGGGTAACCATGTTGCTCACCAGATTCCTCATATTAGAGAATGTTGTGAAGATATGGTGTGGTTAGGTTATGTTTCTAATTTTTTCATCTCCTTTATACTTTTATATTATTATTATTAATTTACTTAATGTTTTTTTGTCAACATATTCACTAATTTTTTTTATTATGTTATTATATTTTTATAGTGATATGTTTATTTATTAACATTAATATTTTATAAAACATGGATTTTTTAAAATTTCTAAAGTAATATCAAATTAATGAAAATTATAGTGGTTTATAAAAAATATATATTTATTATGTATTATTGTAAATAAATTATATATTTAACTATAATTAATTATATTAATCATATTTCTTTTTTCACTGCATAAATATATTCAACATTTTAATTTAATCATCCATCGAGCATATCAAAAATGGTACTTGTTTTATAAGTCATAATAACTGTATTTATTTTTATAAACTAATAAAATAAATATGTCAATAAAATAAATATTGTAATATTTTTTTATTAATTACATAAATTTATTTTATTTTCTAATTTTAATGTTTTGATATAACATAAATATACTTATTTTATAATAGAATATAATTATTTTATATTTAAATTAAAAAAAATATGATTGCATATTATTATCTAGGTATAATATTAAATTAATTATTTTCATATTGATTTTATATATTTTTAATTTCCAATAGAAATTCAATTATTTTGTTAAAACTAAAAAATAAATTTTTTATTTTTATTTGTACTTATAAAAAAAATTATATCTTATAAATACTATATATTTTTTCATATCAAGTATATTATCTGCCTTATTTTCCCAATATATATATTACTACATATATTTTTATAAAAATATATATTTATTTATTTTTTAAGATTAATTTTTTTTAAAAAAATTGTTTTTTAATGATATTTACTAAAAGACAAATATATTGTGAATGTTTTGTATTTATTTTATTTTTAGGCACAAACACACACATAGATATATCAATATATATATATATATATAAACACATTGCATATTAATTTTTTAAAAGGATATGATAATTATTTATTTTAATATAGTAATTATATTTTATTGTTATAAAAAAAATTATATTCTTCGTAAAAATATTGTATGCCTAATTCTATTGTTTTTTTATTAAAAAATAATATAAAGAAATAAATGTTAAAGTATCTATATTTTTATTTAATCATACCCTTTTAATACATATTTCACAAATATTCTTATTCAATTTAATCTTTTTATTAAATCAAGGCTCTATGACCTTATGGGAGGGGCCATAGACCTATTTTTAATATTTGAGAGTGATACTATAGTGACCTAAATCTTTCATACATGATTATTATATCATTTTTAAGATAAACATAAATAATAATATTAATCCTAATATCTATAGTTTTAGTGTCATGGAAAAATTAAGTTCACACAACATGAATACATATAAAACTTTAAAATTTTATTTAAATCCTTCGGTATGCTCCTCATATAAGGTTTGATAATCCTTTTAATACATGTAATCACTTGTGGATGTACATCAACAAAATGGTGAGCTAAAATCCTAGTAATGGGAAGAAATAATAGAGAGGAGCATGGAATATGAATCAATATAAGTACATAGGTGATCATAAGTATCATCATCATATCATAAGAAAAGGATTAGAATCATAAAAATCATAAGTAGAAGGCTTAGAATGTGGTATATACATAATAATAAAATATCATAAAAATTTTGGACAATTCCTATGCATAGAATGTGAAAAAATCTATCATAAAGTTCATGCATAACATATGTGTAAAAAAATCACTACATAGAATGTGAACAAACCTAGAATTGTGTTCATGTATTGTAATATCATGAGATATAAAAAATTACCTAGTGCATTGGAGGGATATATAATTATGGGAACACCCATCACATGACAATATACTCATAATGATGAATTTGATAGAGAAAAGAAACATATATTAATCATAAACATGAAAAGAACCTATGAGAAAAGAATGAGTTTCATAGTGAAGTCATAGAGAATAAGTCAAAAGATTAGACTTGGAGGTACCCAAAAGGATAAGGGAAACATCGTTTTGGATACTCAAGGGTGTCATTTACAAAGAAAAGATCAAGTTCATAAAGAGGATGTGTATCCCCATAATAAGAAAATTGGAAAAAATAAAATATATTTAGAAGAGTTTTTATAAGAATAATATAGAAAATATGGAGAGAGAGAGAATAAACCCCAAAATATAAAGGAAGGTTAAGAGTCACCTTACCTTATGCATCATTTTGGTTTCATAACATTTAACCCAAATATTCATTAAAATTATTTTTATTAAAACATGAATCCAAAAGTGTATAAAATTAATTTATGTTTTTAATATTTGTTATCAATTATAATAATTAGAATTTATTTATTAATTACTTTTGTTAAAGATGAAATGGTTGATGAAATAGTCCTTTGAATTCTACCATTTTATTTTAATTTCATGGTTTTTATTCATTATAATTTAACCATTATTAAAATCAACTCCATAAGATTAAAATATATATAATATCAAATATTTATTCATTATAGATAAGTTAAGTTAACCAGATATGAAGGCGGTGATAATTAATGAAGTGACAACTTCCTGATGGGTGGATAAAATTGACCATTAACGATACATGTCAAACAAATGGGGGGATAGATTATATATATTATGAATAAATTAAAATAGTTATACCATATAATAATAACATTAATATTTTATATACTTTTAAACTAAATGGTTTAGGATGGTAGAAAAATGAACAAAGATTAAGCGAGTATTAAGAAAAAAGAACGAAAGATTAGGATGTTGTTACCTATTTGTCTATAAGGGTTTGGATTTGGATGACATGAGGAAATATATAAGAATTATAATAGAATTAGGAGAGGAGAATTGGGAAGATATTGGGAAATTATATGTGATTGAGAATTGATTTTACAAGGGGATCAGATGTGGTATTTATACGCTAATGGAGAGGTATTTTTGGGTTAAAATATTGAATAAAATATTATTTCAAAAACAAGACATGTAGTGGTGGTCTTATTTGAGATTATAAATATAATTTTATTAAAAATAAATTTTTTATGAATTTAAATGTATTTAAACAATGAATTTATTATTTTATACAAGAAATAGAATAAAAAAAAATGAAAAATTTGTTTTTAGCGGAATTCATTATTTTTTAGACTTTGGAAATTACTTTTTAGGTTAGGAAATTGAGTTTATTATTTTTAAATAAAATATTTATCTTATTTAATATATTTTTGGTCTATTTAATAATTTTATAAATTATTAGGCCATTATTGCATCATTACTATGTCTTAAAATATCTGGTATTTGAAAAATTATATTTTTATTATTCATATGAAAATTCATGTTTTTCAGAAAATTACAAAAAAATCACTCTTAGAAAATTTGAACATATTGATTCAATAAATTTAATTCATTTCATAATTTTTTTTAATATAAATAATTTTAATATTTAATTATCAACATAAAAAACTAATGTTCACAAGAGATGAGTTAAATACACTTTATTAAAAATATACACTTACACTTTCTTTGAGTATCATGATTTGAATATTTTTTATGGATTTATAATTTTCTTATTTACTTAATTTATTCATAGTATATATTATTTACATTCCATTTTACTATTTTTTCACTCAATTTACTATACCAATGGTCATATCATTATTCTAAAAATAATATTACTATTTTATTGGTTGAGTTATTATTACAAAAATCGCATTACTATTCCAATGGTCATATTTACATTATATGTCATATAAATACCATTCATTTAATTCATTCATCATTCAATTAGTTTTCTCTCAAGTTTATCTATATCCTTTACAAAATTCCAATCATATTCTTAATGTTTTATTTTTTTACAGTGTTGTTTGTGGGTGAGATATTTCTAGGCTCCCATGACCCGAAGAATTTTTAAATACAAAATATGTTGTTTATTAATTTTTATTATATTATTGAAATATTTTTAATTTTATGGTACTTATTTATTCTCTATATATAATTTTATAAATTAATGAAATAAATTAGTGTTTTTTTATTATGCGGTGCATGGGTATTATACAATACCATATTATTAAATATGACACATATATAATAATGAAAATTTCATATAAAAAAGTATGACCACTGTATTATTCCCCAATTTAGAAATTTCATCCCAATAATGTCACCTCATATTCTTCATTAATAATAGATGAGGGTACTTCTATTTCACATAATCCTCAGGTTCTCATGTTTCCTCTTCATTATTATGGTTTTTTCAAAGTACATTGACAAGATGAGTTGTCTTATTTTATAGAACCTTATCTTAATGGTTTAATATCTTCATTGGTTTCTCCTAATAAGAGTTTCCAAGATTTAGTTATACCACCTTTGGATTCATTTCAAGTTTGGGATCAAGTGTATAATTCTTTAAGAGAGATATGTGGAATATGTCATGAACTTAAGTCGGGTTTGGTGTAAGATCTAGTCAATAGTTCATAACTCCTATGCGTTCAAGGGTCTCGAAGAGGTCAACATACCTCAGTTTGAGATTTATATTCTTTATAAACCACGTGACTCTATTCCAAGGTTATATTCAAATGAACACTTTATCTTCAACTTTGAACTCCAAGTCTCTTCAATGTTTTCTAGTATAAATATTCTTTTAACTCTAAATGTCTTTAATGTGTTGTTGAATGAATTGAATCTTCGTTATTATATCTTTAAATTTTTTTGGTCCTAGTAGATTTTTTTAACAACTTATTCTCAACATGTTGGAGTTTTTCATCTCTTCCCATATAAAGCATTAATGGGGCCATCGGATTACATGAGTGGAAACTATTGTTGTATGAGAACTCAATCAATGGAAGATATTGATACCAAACTCCTTTAAATTACATTGTTAAAAATATCAACATTTATTCAAGTTGCTGAATGATACTTTTATATTAACCCTAAATCCTAGGGTAATATGTTTTACTAAAGTTAAACTCAATATTGGGGGCATGCTGAAGACTCATCCAGAACTTAAAGTCAAACCACAGGTCTCAATTTGATATGATTGAAAGTGGTCCCTATATAGCCTCAAAAATTCATTTATATATATCTACTAGGTTTAAAATGATATAAAGATATTTATTAAATATATTGGAGGTAATATAAAAACCCAAATCCAAGATCGACCATGCAAGAAACCAAAATCATGAATACTATAAAATAAAGAAACAATGTACCTTTCACTGAAGATAGTCAGTGAATACATCTTTATCCCATGTTCTTGATTAAGATAACATGAGAGGTAAATTAATGAAATCCCTCTCCTGGAGGTATCCATAGGTTGTGATGAATCACTCATAGTATGATCAAGATTCTTCCACCCTCTATAGAATTCTAGTGCCTCTTGGTGTAAATGAGGTAGTAGAAGAGAGATACAAGAATGAGGGCTTTGGCCAATTATTGGGAAGTATTAAATAATTCCCATAATCATTTCATGGTTAATTACCCATTATAAATCCCTTTATAACTCTCCTCAAGTGAACATGTATTAACTCATACGTTACGAGTTAATGAATGCATCTACCAGAACCCTTGTCTATGCTAACTATATTATATGATTAATCTTATGAAATGACTATTAAATGATAGATTATGTCCAAGATATGTGATTTCTAACTGGTTAACACTCCACTACCTTCACTGAATTAAAAAAGTGTTAAATGAATTATATATTATGATTCATAGCATTATGATTCCACTATGTCATATAATACGACTAGACAATGAAACTTATAAGATAACTTTATATCATATTTGATGATATTTCTAAAACAAAACGATATCACATATCCCCAGTTTCTATATGTCATACCATAAAACATGTTTCTATCATACCCTAAACCCTACTATATAGGCCAAAACATATCATATGTGTAATGGCGCTAGGAAATATCTCCTTCGATCACCCACTTTCTCTAAATTCTCATAGACTTTGTTTCATTTCACCTTATATCATATCATATATGATAACTTGTGAAATAATAGCCAAAATACTTTTGGATATATTCCAAAACACTTTTGTAAAGTTATCATTAAGTTCATATTGTTTTATATCATATGTAATACCTTGAAAACACCCATCAAAAACTCATTTGAATAAACTCAAAAAAACTTTTATAGAATCTCTTTGAGTCAAATCAAATCATCATTTATTCAATGATTTTTTTGAACCTATCATATTTTAGAGTTGATAACAAATATGAATCACTGGAACCATAAATTTAAGAAAATATAGGCCTCTAGAAAAGAATCAATGTTACTCAAGTTATAATGTGGTATGGAGTGATCTATATCAAATACATGTATCTCTATACCTGTGTCTACCATATAAATCATATGAAAGCATGATTTCTCATATGATACCTTTTCCCCAAAACATCAAGTGACCACATGATATAGATTATGTAAATCCCATATATCCAACTCATACATTCTTGATTCTTTGATTATAGACTAATTAGAATGATGAATACATAAAATATAATTTATCGTTATGGATGAGCACATAAAATGTCCCTTTCCTAAATATATAAACACATCATATGTTCTATATTGGTGTGTATACACACTTACTAAGTATAACTCAATCAAAGGCCCATATGTCATACTCATCATAGGAGAGGAAAAATCTCATCTTGGTTGAGCTCCAACCAATGAAATGATCAGAAACATACTAAAAAATTCCTTGATTAGATAAGATTTAAGAATTTTATAAGAAAGGTATAAAAGTATGAAGGTTCTCATACTAGGTATCTCATAAACCTTAGGTAATGGGGAATCTAAATATGATTCTTTCACCCATAGTATACCAGATACATAGTGTATGACACTCTATATGGTATAATTAGTGGGTCATATAATGCCCAAAAATTGTTTTGTACCACTTTAACATATTTCATATCCCAATAAAAGAATCTTACTCATTCTAAACTTAAAATTTCATCATAACCGATAATAATACATGATGAACATTAATTAAATATAATTCAAAGTCATACTTTTAGAGGTCAATTATAATTTCACTTCGTAAAATGTATATCAATATATACACATATGCATCCAATGTGAAATAATGATGCTACAAAATATTTAAATTCTTCCAAAAGGGTCATAAATATTGGAAAAGTTAAATTTTATATTGGTAAATAAGTTTACTAAAAAATATGTCTCTTTCACTATATTGTTGGTAAAAAATCAATCACTAAATGTTATTGTAACAAAAAAATAGTTATGCTACAATTATAATAATACCATCAAATAAAATAAATATTGGTTAAATTTTTTAACAGTATATTTATAAAATATATTTATCCATTGATAATATTGTTTCCAATATTTATCTTCCCATTGGTAACATTATTAAAAAAATTATTTTATTACTTATTATAAGAAATACCAACAATTAACATTTGATTGTAAATTATATTTTAAATAAAATATTTCATGTAGGAATCCCAATATTTGTTTCTCAGATTTTATATTATATTTATTAATATAATTATATATAATATATTTATTATTATATTATATAATAATTATAAAATTAGATTATATAAAGCTCTAACAAACTGAGGCTTTATTTGAAAAAAAAAACCTTCAAACATAATTTTAAAACATGTTAAAACTCCATGAAAGTACATTACAAACTTGTTTAAACATGTTCAATATCAATGAGGCTTTACATGAAACTCCATCAAAATTCATCCATAAAATATTTCCCTCACACATAATCTATCACCTCTATGGTTCACATTGGTGGCTGGGTCTATGAATGATGCTCCCTAATTTAGTTATTCCATAGACATAATAACATCAATTATTGACATTTGGATAACACTAGAAGCATTATGAAATACATCCCAAGTTTTAGATGCTGGTGGATAAAAATAGCTAATAAACCCTTTATATAAATTCTTCATAAAATCTAATACAAAACTCTACAAAAATGAAATAAAGAACAACTATTTTTTCCAAATTCAAATCTGAATCTAATTAAATAAATTAAAGTAATTCTATTCTAATTGGAGAAGGATAACATTAATGATTACCTCCTAAACTAATTAAAAAGGATGCAATGGATGAAATCTCACACAATCGTTTAAACTCCTTGTATGCATTTGATACCTAGAAATTTTGGAAGCTTCTTGTGAAATTTGTGAGGAGTCCATCAAATACAAGATTGTTTATCTTGTAATATAATTTCTTGTATGGGTGTTGATAAAAGACAAATCATAACAATGAGTTATTTTTAATATAGGTATAATTTTTCCCCTATTGTATGGTTAAACATTTAAATTTTAGATATGAAATGAATCGACTAAGGTCGACCTGACCCAACACCTGAGTCGGTGCACTATAATGCCCAAAGTGTGTTCTCGATCACAAAAGGCTGGAGACAAGCATTAGGAATGATGAAGGTCCACTTGGGAATGTTTTTTCTAATGGTAAAATCAATAGAACCAATCCATGTAATGGGATGGCCACACAATGTTGTCAGAATCAATATAAAGTAAACACATTATCCAGAGAAACACAACAATGACCAAAAAGATGCCATAACTAACAATAGTATATCGATCATAAAACATTCCATAACATGACACATATATGGTATCTCATGTCAAGATCTCAAAAAACCAAAAAAACGGGAACAAGACTAAACAAGGATTAAACATACATCCCAACTAATATAAAATCTCAAAAATCACTCCACATGAGTTAACTTCATGAGACTGCGTCTCCTCCACAAAACATTGGACATCAGTAATCAAGATGATCCACCCACACACATGGTGCCCTTGACTTTACCTATGTACTTAAAAATAAATTCTTCATACACCCAAAGGAATATTGAGTGTGATCCACAAATCCCAGTAGGATACTACCATAAATGTTTTTTAGTATTTTACCAATGAAAAAAATAAACTAGTTTGGAAAAACTTTTCAAAATGAATCTATTTTGAAATAATTTAACTTAAAAATACACTTTTGAAATCCCTTTGGTTATTTCCCTTCAAAAACAAATGAGTATTCTGAATAAATAAAAACATGGATCAATTAAAGGTGATAAGGCCATATGACACAACATGATCAATATACCCACTAAGAACTATATGGGAAAGCATATCAAACAACATAATATATCCAATAAATAAAAATGGGAATAATATATTTCATCACATAAAACATATAACTAATAAAATTTAAAAAATAAAATAAATCAATCCATCATCAATAAATTTCACCAAGGGATCCAATCATAAGGGTTTAATGTGAGTGCATCTAAAAAATTATTCTAGATAGCTAAGTAGAGTGGAATCTCTCACGGTATTATCCAGGCCCAACTTTAAGATCTCTATTGGTCTCTTGGATAACAATTGGAATATCTCACAGTCTCTCTACAAAAGTATATCATATTACCTTGAAAAAAATGGAATCTCTCATGGTCTTCATCCACTAAGGATCACACACTCCCTCAAAAAACCCCTAAATCACACCCCCAGGTAAACCATGTGATACTCCATGCCAACATAATAAAAAAACATGTTACATACCTGAAAAACCATTTCAAAAGTTGTTTTTTAAAAAAACATGACAATTTTAATAAAACCACTTTTCTAAGGTTACATCATTTCTAAAACTCCATTTTAAATCATTTTAAAACAACAAAACCTCTTTGATCCATTTTATCAAATACTTGGAGGGTACACATACCATTCTTATTTGGAAATCCAAATTTAAACACCGAAATTTTTAATACCAACCATGGATCACATAAAGCATAGATTAAACATAAAACAAAAATCAATTCAATGAAAATTTTATAAATATAAACAAAATGTGATTCATAATTTAAAGGAGATACATGGAAAATTCCCATAAATAGAGGCACTTACCTTGTTATAGGTTGCAACCTTATCTACTTTAATAGAAACCAAAATAAGGAGAATAAGGCATCACACACCTAAGAAATAAGAAATAAAACCAAAAACCCCATCAAAAATATTAAATCATCCAAACCTCCACCAAGGGTTTCCATATCACATCAAATGGGAAGAATAAGGGAAGAAGTGGGGGAAGGAAGAAGAAAACTCAAATAAAGGGGCCTACCTCTAGACAAATCACCATGGATACAAGGATATTCCAATAAGAGGATAGGGTAGAATCTTTACACTAAAGAGGAGGGTTTTTCACTAATGTTAGGATAAATTATCCATAAAAACATAAAAACCCATCATATATAATTTGGTAAAATACCAACAAAATTAAAGTGCTGAAAAAACTGCATAGTTTGGCCTCATAGTTAGGAAAACCATATTCTAACCATGTGGGGGATACTACCTCCCCAAAATATAGGTTGCGCATTTTCTCATGGAATTTTCATGATTTAGAAAACCATGCTCAAATTGTGCAAAAAATCTATACCCCCTCACACGGTTAGTCGTATGGTTAGAAAAATAGTGAGATAACCGATCACCTTGTTCTATTTTCCTAAAAAATCTAATTTTTAACCCCAACACCTAGTAAATCCAGAACAATCCAAAATATAAATGAAATATCAAAAATAAATGTACTAGTGACCCGAAAGTTGTCACAAGATATACAAGATATTAAATTTTATTGAAAAAATGCATATAATTATTTCTAGGAAGAGAATGTACCAACCTGAATGTCATATGCATGTGATTTGGAAACAAGATCAGTCGGTGTTTACAAAAAAAATATTTTTCACAGGAACAATAGTCTCAATTAAAGGTCTAATACCGATCACATAATCTGGAATATATCAAAGTAAACATCAAATGTTTCAACACACTAGACAGACCACCATCTGGTTACCCTATAGAACTTTGGGATCCAATAATACCCCTTGCCAACATGATAAGAAAATCCAAAATATTACATCATCAAAAATTCAAAAGACTAGATTGCCTAACATCTTGATTAAAATTATTATGTGAATGTGATGGTGGGTTGGGATCACTCCAAACAATATGTATTTAATCAAGACTAACTCAATAAGTATAATGATAAGTTGAATTATTCAATAGAAAATTTATGGAAAAATGATTGTAGATCCATGATTATATTTGGGTTCTTATCTCTATTCAAATAATCCTTGATTAATTAATCTTTTTTATTTCTTTGAAATTAGGTTGTGAATTCACATTTATAACCACAACAATTGGAATATTCATGGGGGGGGGGTGAGATAACTAAAACAACAATGAGGGATCAATATATTACCTCAAAAAGATGTTCCTAGATTCTCAACACACTATATCACCAACCCCTAATGGAGCAACATTTTAGCTCATCATTATATGCATTATTAAAGAATCAACTATATCCCACCTTCCCTTATCAACTTCAAGTAAAAAAATCATCATCATGTATCATTATTATCATAACCATACACATAGAAAATAGGTTTAATAAAACCATCAATACTTTTCATGTACATAAATCATTAAGACTATACACAATACTTTTTTTACATTGTCCAAATTTAATTATAAATTGTAAAATATCATTGGAGAAACTAAAATTCTATATTATCCATTGTACATAATCCATTTAAAATGAAACATGGGAACATGTTGGATATTTGAACCATAACTATCATTACCCCCCATTATAACCCAATAACTCATGAGATAGTCATTGAAATATAATAAAAATATGGAAATTTATGATCTTTAATAAAAAAATAAATTTATATAAATTCAATATCAAATGTTCACTAAAAAATACATACAAAAAAATTAATAAATGAAGACTAAATGTTCAATAAGAAACAAAATTATTGAATTTTTTAAAATTAATTGAAACCAACTGAAAACAAGACAATATAAAGTGACTTTTGAAACCATGATTAGAAAGTTACATTACTTGGATAAAGGGGATATTTATTTTTTTTTGAGAAAAAAATAATTTCATTTGTTACAAATAACCCATCAAATTCACAATACTATCAAAAGTAAAATAATTCATTCACTGAAACCTTCATTTACCCCAGAAAACCAATAGAAAATCAGGTATTAAAAAGAACTAAAATGTATCCAATAAACCATAATCAACCTAATCCATGACCATATATGGCATACTTAGACACCAAGAAATAATTTATGTACTGCTGATTTAGTCTCTGAAGAGTTGTAAAAATGGAATTTATAGGTCAAACACATTCCTATCTACTAAATTTCATATCTTGTGTGAGTAATAAAGGGAATAATAGGGATAACCCACCTAATAATCATTCATGAAATTTTTTTTCACTCCACCCAACAATCCCTCAAGTGTTATCAATTATACAAGGAAAGAAACCATTCACCTAAAAAATAATGAAAATTATATCTCTCAGTCATTGAGTATTAATTTAATCTATATGAATTTTTTTAAATTTATATAGAAATACAAAAGTGAAATTCCTTCCATAATTTCCCTTATAATATTTACATAAAATAATTCAAAGTCTAATATATTAAAATTATGTTGATCTCACTATAATTTAAAGGGAGGGGTATTTTTCATTATTCTTATCTAGTGTATCCATTGTTATCTACCAACATCCCAACATAAATTAGTGAATAATTTCTATGTTTTATTATAAATTTCCCTTAGCTGTTGAAAAATTATAAGGATTGGGATAGAATATAACACATGTTTTTGTGATTTTCTTCAAAATTAAAAGGACATGATTCTTATAGTATTAAATTATTGAAGATATTTTATCGATTAAAGTATCAAAGAATAGATTGAATATTTTACCCATATAATAGGTGATCCTAATTATTTTAAAGGGAAATAACTCAATCCAAATCTTGGGTAGCATTCAAAATCTATGCTTTGGTATAAATTTGTTCCATTTTAATACATAATATCAACATCATCACTAAAAAATCAATTATCCTCACATCCATGTTGTAAGTATTCATGACCATTTACTCAAAGAGAGACACGATATTCAAATTTCCAAATCATGTTATTTTATACCATTACATTTCTAGATAGAAATATATTCCATCGTACTTAACAATGTCAACACTCCACATTAAAAAATAATGTTATAAAGTAATGATATGAATCTAGGATTGTATGCGTTTATTAAAAAGGACGATAAATAAAATGATTAATGTATAAAGTCTCTAGAATTATTTTTCATTTAATGACCAATAAAAAAAGTATAGTTGATATGTTTGGTGATAACTAGATACTGATATTTATAGAGAAAAAATGACAATTTCAAAATTATTAGTTACTTGTAAATATTGGATGAATCCCAAGATTGAGAAAAATTGTTGATCACAAACTCCATGATTCTATAAGAGTATTTTTTTCTTCCATTTTTTGTTTGTATGTTTTTTGCTGCTTTTAATATGTTTTTTATTATAAAGGAATAATCTTTAAACTTACCATGGTTTTCTTACTAATAATTTTATTGATTGAAGAAGTAAAAGTGTACATACTTGGTTTATGAGGATCATGTTGATAAATGAAGTCATGATAATAAAGAAATATCACTATTGATATTTATGATTAAATTTCTTTCTTATAACTTTGTGTTTCTGAATCTGGTTTAGTTTCTCTGACCATATTGGATCATAGGTTAAGAATTTATAGGGTTTAGGACATGGATATGCTTCTTAATAAAATTAAGGACTACTCAGCCAGAACCCTTATTATTTCCATTATATATTCTACAAATTATTTTGAACAATTAAATTATTTTAAATCTATTTATTTATATTACATATTGGGTTTTACATTCTGAATAAACCTACTTATTCTATAGTACTATAATAATTTGGATTGGACAGTATGTATTAATTTTTTTAAACTATATAAAACATAACTTTATGAAATATATTATTTTAGAGGATTTTATTCTTAAAGATTATTTCATTCTTAAATTCCTTCACATTGAATTATATTTAATAAGTAAACATTTTTGAAGAGCGAGACCATTTATTTTCTTTATAAAAATTTGTAGTGCTGAAAATGGCATATGCATGTTAATATTCTTAAAATAAATATAGAAGGTTAAAATTAGAATATTACACTAATTTATGATGATATATATTATGATAATTAGAGAGATAAAATTAGTATTTAAATTATCTACAATGAATTTGATAATTTTATGTTTTTATATTATGAATATAAACTTCTAGAGATAAATATTTTTAATTTTAATCCTAATAATAGAGATAATATTTAGATGAATTACATGATTTGGAATACTTTACTATGTGTAAGAAAAATAATTAGAAATAGTTTTATTTATTATTTCAAGATAGATAATTAAATATTGAAGAAGTTATATATTTCTCATTTTGGAACAGTAACTGTTTTAGGAACTAGATGAGCTATGTTAAGTGTTGAATGTCAAGTTTTTGATTTTATACTATGGGGAAATATTACTTAAATATATAAGGGTTTATGACTATTGGTAATGGTTTAAAATTTATTAGAGAGAATAATATCTTATATAATAAATGGATTAGAAAATTATAAATAATTATCCTAGAAAATGAGGGTCTAAAATAATATCTTTAGAAGAAACAAAGTAAATGAATGATTTTAAAATTGGAGAGTTTATTAAAATATTTACACAATATAAAATATTATTAAGAAAGATAAATCAAAGTATAAGAATAATATTAAAGGATTTTCATTTAGTATTATAATTAAAAAAAATTATATGAAAGTTATATTGAACTCAGTAAAGATGAATTCACCAATTTACAAAATGAATGGGAAAGATAAATGGGAGAACCTAAAAAAATTAACCAAATTAAAAAGGAGATATATATTGAATTTAGGGAAGAAGAAATGATGAAAGGAATAAAATGATGTGTCATTTTTTTAATGTATGAATCTAGGTAATGTTAAACTATAATTTACTATTTTAAGGATGAAAGAAAACAATTCAAGAAGATAAAGGAAATTTAAAATATAAAATATTATGAAGTTAGTTGATATAAGGAGTGATATTGATGATTTTTCTTTTTAAAGTAGTTTGGATAGTGATGATTGTATAAAGATATTTAGATTTATAGATACTATATCTATTGAAAATGAAATCTTCTTTATAGATAAGTCTAGTCATGCTTTGACTATAAAATCCTAACATTTTTTATTATAATAATATAGAAGACAACTCACCATCTATGTATGAGATGGGAAAATACATGGAGAAATTATAAGGATACCATAAAATGTTAGATGTGGAATAAAAAGAGTCCAAATTAAAACATATTATGGTTAATTAAAGTATTTCTAATCTAATTTCAAAATATTAGCCTACTATTTATATGTCTATTGATAATATAACACCTCGAGTTTTTATGAATTATTTTTTTTCAAATAAATTAAAAATTTTGATGGATTGAATTTCACACTACACAAAGTCAAGAAGGATTTATACATAATATTGTGCAAAAAGCAACATAGATTTTACTTGTGGTACATGAAACTCTACTTTTTCATTATGTAACACAAAATAATGAGTTCCTTCAATGTCTTGTGATACACGCAAGAATGAGTTTTACCAGACAATAATATACTATTATGATGGAATTGACATAGCTATTCGAATGGAGGGAATGAATAGTATTAACGAAATAATGAAAATATGTTTTACACATGTTTATAAAATGAAATCTTTTGTGACCAATTAATTAGAAATAAAGATAAAAACCAATTGAAAATAAAGGATGTGTTTTTATGAAAAAACTATTTTTATTCTGAAAAAGACGTTTTTCTTTAGTAAATTTAATTAGTAACATTTATTGAATTAAATTAATGAAATTTATATGTTATATATTCAAGGAAATAGAATTTATCCAATATGTTTTATAGGCATAAAATAATAAAAACCCCATTTTGATGCATAAAAAGTTGTATTTTTCTAAAAAAATAGTTTTGCGCCTTTTAATGGAACACTTGTTTTAGAAATAAATTTTTACACTTTTATAAATTATATTTTAAAAAAATAATTTTTTGAAATTTTAATTTCAAAATTATCTTAGGGTGATTTTTTTTTGTTTTTTCTAAAAGGTTTCATCTTTTAAAGAATAATGAAAATACTAAATTTTAAATCAAAATGGTATTTTTGTGTAAATAATATATAATGATAAATTATATTTTTAATCAGTTTTAAAGTCAAAATATTTCAATTATATATCCATTAATATAATTTAGATAATTTTAATCATTTTTATATTAAATTTAGATTTAAAAACTTAGTAAAGTTTTGAACATTTCAACTTTAAAAACCCACTTTCTCTCCCCATCTATGAAATTAATTTTAGCCACTTATGGGTTTTTAATTTTAAAAAATAGATTCCATTTTTTAATTATAAGGTAAAAATTTAGTAATTATGTCCCTTTTTTTAGATAATATGAATAGTAAACTTAGTAATTATATTACCATGATTAAGGGAAAATCAGGTAATTAAGGGTAAAAATAAAATTATAAATATTATAAAATTTCCCTAACAGTTATAAAAGTCTTATTGTATGAAGTTAATTTGACCCATAACACATAATTTTATAAATTGAAATATTTAATGGACACTTTTTCATTAAAATGACTTAGATATTATTAAAATCAAAGAGAGTGACGAATTGTCACACTCATACTTTTAATAAGTATAATATTTTTAATATGGGGTTAAATCGAAGATATACTATACTATAATAATTATTATGAAATATAAAAGGTTTATATAAATCATTTATTTTTTTTTAATTTTTTTTGAATAAATAATTATCATAAATAATTACACAATGATGATGTCGTAATTATTTAATTAATGAAAAAATCAATTAAATGATATTATAAATATTAAAAGAAATATAATTTTAATTAATTAAGTTTATATAATAATTTTATAATTTAATATGACATATTAGGGGTGTATTAAATTATTTGGTTTAAAGTTATATTTTTTTATTTATTTTCTTAAAGTCAAAGTAGGGAATAGTGTCAAAATTGACAATAATGATATTTTATGAAAAGTAATATTTTATTAAATTATTTAAAAATAATAAAAATATTAAATAAGGACAAAAGGGAAGATATATGATCAAGAATATCATAAATTGACCTTTTAGTTTCTAATTGAAACTTTATAGGTAAAGATTACGTTCTCTTAATATTGAAAAATTCGTTACCATAGTTAAAATTAAAATGGGTTAACTAAGAGTTAATCAAAATGACAAGGTTTAAAAAAATCAAAACCTGGATAAAATATATTTGTTGATGATATTAAAACCTTATCATATATTATATTTGTATAAATTTCCTTTTGGAGGTATTTATATTGAGATTGAATTTATTATTAAATAATATTTAAGAAATTCTAGGAGCGCCCCTGCCCTCTATTATAAAAGAGAACCTCTTATTCTCTTTTATTTACACTTAATAACCTATTTGGTTCTGAAAAAAAATACAAATATCCTACCAACTTCCATCCCTTTATCCTAGAATCCTTCCTTTGAGAAGAAATCCAACAAAGGAAGTCCTTTGGTGAAAACCAATAGAAGATACCTAAGAAGAGGTAACGTTTATCAATGAACTTTTCTATTTTATTTCTTCATTAAACCCATTAAATTATTTTATATCATTTTTATATAAAAAAATTAATACATTAAATATAATTATATGTTTTTAAGTTAAGTTTACTGCATATATCTCACAAAATTCCATCAAATGGGATACATAATCATCATTCGTGTGTACGGCGGGCTACTAACTCACGAACCGATGTCATTCATTATTCCATTAACACATTTAAAGGTTGGAAATAATGATATATTTATAGTTTATATATGATATATATTATTTTTATGACGTTATTATTATTCTAGAGTTGTTATATCACACATACCTTCATTCTTTCAATTTTGCGGGAATACAATAACACCGTTCATCTGTACGGTGGACTATCGCCTCGTGAAGCGATGTGATTCATTAAAAATTTACATGGAATGTATTAAATATGGTTTTAATAAAAATATTTGATATATATGACATAAAAAATATTTTTTAATGATAATATATGATATAAAATTTTAATTTTAATATGACAAGAAAATGAAAACAACGTTCATGCGTACATACAACCTACCGTCTCCATGAATGATGTATTTTATTTTATACCTATAAATTTTATGAATAACCATAAATAAATATATAATTAATATATATATGATATATATATCATGGTTATCATTCCAGATATGATTAAATAATGGTCTATGTAAGAGGACCAAGAATAACAAGTCAAAACATGTATGAAAAACAAAGTTGTAACTTTAACATGGATTTGTTAATAAGAGAGAAATAAAATTCATAAGTAAATCATATATGGTATTATATATTTGAATATTTTTTTTTAAGATGTAAAATAAAATTATATTTATTATACATGGGGGATTAATGTCTATAAATGAATTCAATACTTAAGGTAAAGAGATTTCTAGTCTCACTTTTATTTCTGCGAGACTTATTCTATATTCACCACTCATTTATTTAATATGGTGTATATAATACCCATTAATTTAATCTATTATAATTATACTTAAATTTATGGTTATTTACGTATACATTTTATGATCTCCCTTTTATGGGGTTTACATTTCAAAAGTTACTAATTCAGTAAAGGAATTTTGTCTCAATTTTCCTTCTTTTAGACACATGTTATGTTATGCACCTATATTCTTTTAAAAGTTGTATATAATTCCCTTTTACATGGTGTATCATGAATATAACTATTTTAATGATATTATATGTTTAATTTAATGTTAATATCTCTTTGATCAAAAATGTTTTTTATCCAAAAACCTTGTTTTCTAAAAATTTCTTCAAAAATGTTTTTAAATGGTCTCTTAAAAAAATTCTAGGAAATGAATTTGAAAGATGATTAAAATATCTATAAAAGTCTCCTTTATTATTTTTAAATTATATTTTACATTAAAAATGTTTCTTGTTTTTTTATGATTTAAAAATAATTTTTCGAAGAAGAAAGGATATTTTCCTCAAGATTTTTTTAAAAAAATAGTTCAAAATTATTTTCCATCTAAGATGAAATACCTTGGTGTTACTCATGATTTAATGGAAAAATTACCAAGGTTACCATTCATATTCATTATATGAATCATTTATTTTTTTATGTTGTGATGTTTATGAATTTTGTTTCTTTTTGATGAGATATGATATGATAAAATGTTTATGAAACCCATTTATTTTAAATGATTTATGATGTGATGAATGATTTAGGATCTTATGGAACATATATCTATGATTTCATTATGTGATTGGTGGGACCTATATCTCCCTCAAATTAATTTTGTAAATATTTAAATCTCATTAGATAGACATGGCTGAAATGGGGAGTGAACCCGGTTTAGTAAAGGACTTTTTCTACTAAGATAGTCTTGGGAGTGAACCTTGATTACTAATATGGTATTTGGAGTGATATTTGACTACTAAGATGGTATTGGGTGTGAACCGTGACTACTAATATAGTCTTGGGATTGAACCTTGACTACTAATATGGTTTGTGGAGTGAACCCATTCCACTAATATGGCCTTAGCAGTAATCCTTGACTGGATAATAATGATATAGAGAGATGTTTGATTTTATAACCCTGTAACTGGTGATAAGGTGGTTTAAGATATCATGGATTTATTTTATAGAATTTTTGGATTCATGGTATGAGGAAAGAGTTAATTTTTTAACACATGAATGTTGTCACTAAGGTTTTATGGTAATTTAGGTTATTACCATGTTTTAAGATAATACGTGATAATGGTCTTCACATGTTTTGTGCATAATAATTAATAGCTACATCAAGTTGTTTGGGTTATTAAGGATAAGTATATTTTGGAAATTTAGTAACCTTCTTTCAAAAGTTTTGGACTTTAATATTTTTCATGGTTAATAAGGGTACCCATTTATGAAACTTTTTAAGTAAAACTTTGGATGAGATTCTAGGGATCAATGTTTTACTTAACCATATTATGATTTATGTGTATTGGATAACCTACACTAACCATTTTGTTGAGATGATAACTAGGGACAGAAGGAATGACTTATCATATCATTATGGATCTTATGATCCACTAGTTCTTTAAGAATTAAAATTTCAACCTCATTTCATAGAGTAATATATGAAGAAAAAATTGATCAAGGAACAACTGATGAATGATATTTTGTTAACAAAATGGAATGAAATAATATAAGTATATATTCTTTTGAAAATTATTCATATTTAGGAAAAGCATCATGAAAAAATGTTATTCTAGTACCTTCATTTACTATGAATCAAATGGTATATTATACCATCATAGATTTATTATTCTGTGATGGTTAACATTATAGTGACCATGTTTTCTATCACTCTCTATAATAACTTGATAGTTAGTTTTCTATTCTATGTCCATATTTTCACCTGCCACCTATGTTATCTTATGTGGAAACTTAGTTATGAGTTAATTTACGTAACTATTAAGTTTCTGACTTTAACTTTTTTAAGGAAGTTTTAGTATTGATTTTTATGATGTGGGATTTCCATAAATAAATTCTCAAACATCCACCTTTTATTTTCTATGTTCTATTTCAAATTGAAAGGATGCTATTTCTTTTTTTAAATTCTTGATTGTATTTGAAAGTTATCTTATCGATTGGTACTTCCACTAAATATCTCCCAAGTTCATGATGTGTTCCATGTATCACTTATGAGGAAGTACATTCCTAATCCTTCACATGTACTAAACTCAGAGGTCATAATGCTAGATTAAGATCTTTATTATAAATAGAAACTGATAGAAATTCTAGATTATAGAGATAACGTTCTACAAAAAATACCACTCACTTAGTTAATGTTTTTTGGAGAAACCCATAGTTTAAAGAAGATATGTGGGATCTTTAGGATATTATGAGATATATTTATCCTCACCAATTTTTATTATAGTGATGAATTTCTAGGAAAAAATTCATTTTAATGGGGTAGAATGTAACACCATGAGTTTTTATGAATTATATTTTTTTCAAATAAATTAAAATTATTTAATGGATTGTGTTTCATGATACACCAAGTCAATATTTTTTACATAATTTTTTGCAACATGAAGCATAGATTTTGGATTATGGTACATGCAAGACTAATTTTGACTTGTGTATATCACAACAATGAGTTCTTTCGATAGCTTGTGTTACATAAAAGACTGAGTTTTACCAAACAATAATATACTATTATGATTATTATCATCTAGTACTTGAAATAGTTAGAATTAATAGGATTAACTGAATTATTAAAATATGGTTTAATTTTTTTATAAAATTTATTCTTTAGTTAACAATCAATTATAAATTAAGATAAAAACCTATTGAAAATAAAGGATGTGTTTTTATGAAAAACCATTTTTATTCCCACAAGGGCGTTTTATCTTAGTAAATTAAATTAATCACTTTTATTGAGTGATATTAATGAAATTTATAGGTTATATATTAAATTAAATGTTTTATAATTCATCCAATATGTTTTATAGGTATAAAATAAGAATAAACTCATTTTTAAGCATAAAAAAGTTGTATTTTTATAAAAAGTAGTTTTTTAACCTTTTAATGGAAGAATTGTTTTAAAAATAAAAATTTAAAAATTTTATAAGCTTTATTTGATAAAATAAACTTATTTTTTGAAATCATAATTTCAAAATTTTCTTAAGGTGATATTTTGTGTTTTTTCTGAAAAGTTTCATCTTTTGATGAATATTGAAAATACTGAATTTTAATTCAAAATTGCCTTTTCATATAAATAATATATAATGATAAATTATATTTTTAATTGTTTTAAAAGAAAAATAGATCAATTATACATCCATTAATTAAATTTATATAATTGGAATCGTTTTTATATTTAATTTAGATATAAAAACTTAGTAAACTTTTGAAAATTTCTACTTCAAAAACTCGCTTTCTCACCCCGTCTACGAGATTAATTTTAAATTAATTTTAGCCAATAATGTGTTTGTAATTTTTAAAAATATATTAAATTTTTTTAATCATGAGGTCTAAATTTATTAATTATTTCTCTTTTATTTTTGGACAATATGAATAGTAAAGTTTGTAATTTTATTAACATGTTTAAGGGTAAATCAGGTAATTAAGAGTAGAAATAATATTATAAATATTATAAAATTTCTCTAACACATGAAAAAAATGTTATTTTATTAATTTTATTCGACAATTAACAACTAATTTTCAAAATTTAATTAGTTATTGAACACCTATCCATGAAAATTGCTTAGATATTATTAAAATCAAAGAGAGTGACAAAATGTCACACTCTTACTTTTAATAAGTATTATATTTTTAATATGGGGTTAAATATGAGATATATTGAACTAAGAATATTTTTATGAAACATAAAAGATTTATATACATCATGGAAATTTATTTTAAATTTTTTGTGAAGAAATAATTATCATAAATAATTACACAATGATGATGTAGTAATTATTAAATTAATGATATAAATAATTAATTGATATTATAAATATTAAAAGAAATATAATTTGAATTAATTAAGTTGATACACGAAATATATAGGTTTATATGACATATTATAGGTTTATTAAATTATTTTTTTCTAAGTTAACTTGCTTTATTTATTTTCTTAAAGTCAAAGTAATGAATAATTTCAAAATTGACACTAATGAGACCTTATAAAAAATAATATTTTATTACATTATTTTTAATTCATAATAATATTAAATAAGGACAAATGGGTTGATATATGGTCTAAAATATCATAAATTATCCATTTATTGTCTAATTTAAACTTTATAGGAAAAAATTACACCCTCTTAATATTGAAAATTTTGTTATCGTTGTTAAAATTAAAATGGGATAACAAAAGGTTAATCAAAATGACAAGGTTTAAAATAACACCAAAACTTGGATAAAATCTATTTTTTATGATATTAAAACCTTATAATATCTTATATTCGAATCAATGTCCTTTTAGAGGTATTTGGATTGACATTGAATTTATTATAAATTATCTTTTGAGAAATTCCAAGAGTGTCCCTCCCCTCTCTTATAAAAGGGATCCTCTAATTCTCTTTTCATTAAACTTTTGGACCTATTTTGTTTGGAAAAAACATATCCAAATCTCCCTCAAAATTCCCTCTATTCATCATAGAATCCTTAATTTGGTCATAAATCCAACCAAGTAAGTCTTTTGGTGAAAACCAAAAGAAGATACCCTGAAGAAGATGTAACGTTCATTCACGAATGTTTTTGTTTTATTTTTTCATTAAACCCATTAAATTATTTTTATATAGTTTTTATATAACAACATAAATATCTAAAATATACTGATATGTTTTTATGTTAAGGGTTCAACCTACAACTTCACAAACTTCCATCTAATGGGATACACAATCATCGTTCATGTGTATGGAAGACTACCACCTCACAAATCGATGTCATTCGTTATTTAATTAAGTCCTTTAAAGGTTGTTAATAATGATGGATTTATATTTTATATATGATATATATTATTTTTATTATTTTATTATGATTCTTTATTTGTTATATCACACATACCATCATACTTTTTATTTTGTTGGATTATGATAATGTCGTTCGCCTGTATCACGGACTACCGCCTTGAGAAGCGATGTGATTCTTTCACGCTTTACATGGAATGTATTAAAGATGGTTTTAATAAAAATCTATGATATATATTAAAAAAATATGATTCTATAATGATAATATATCATATATTTTCTTTATTTTAATATGACAATAAAATGAAATCAACCTTTATTCATACGTACAACCTATCATCTCCATTAACGGTGGATTTTATTTTCTACCTCTAAATCTTATGAATCACAATAAATAAATATATAATGAATATATATATATATAATATTTATATCATTTATATCCTTTTTTAGATGATTAAATCATGATCTATGTAATAGGACCAAGAATAACAAGTCAAAACATGTATGAAAAACAAAGTCGTAACTTATACATGGATTTGTTAATAAAAGAGTAATTTAAAGTCATAATTAAATAATACATGGTAATATATATATGGATATTTTTATATGGTGAATTTATAATAAACTTATATTTATTATATAGTAGGTTTTAATGTGTATTAAGGAAGTCAATACTCTAGGTAAGGGGATTTCTAGTATCACTTTTATTTTGGCGACACTTATTCCATATTCACCACTTATTACTTCTGTGTTCTAAAGAACCAACCCAGGATAGCATGTAAACAAATACCCAAGCTGATTCTCCCCTATCCTAAAGAGTGTTCCCAATCTCCACAGGCTGATGATAGGAACCTGAGAATTAACAAAAAACCATTGGGAATGATTTCACCCTCAAAGTATTATAATAACAAAGTACAATGAGGAAATATAATTATATATATATATATATATCACTCAATACATACATATAAACTATAAATAGAAACTAAGAAAACTAAAATCAGAACATGACCACTAAAAGCCATCTCCTGGTGGTCTACGACCCCCCACCATATCCCAATTCACCCGCCCATGTTCACCCAAGCATGAAACCACAAAAGAAGGTGATATAATGAAAACCTGTTATAAGATAAAAAAGGGTTGAAAACACCAAATGGTAAAATTAGGGTCTGAGCTATAGACCCTAGTATGATTCCACCAAATATTATATGTAGTTACTTAATAAGATAATTCAAATATTCTAAAATATGAGTACAATAGAATATTAAGAGGATTAGTTTAAAATAGAGTTTTAATGTCACGACCAATCCCCCGGGGACCATGTCGTGACTACCCCAAGCCTGCCTTCCATAGGTCAGGGGTTGGAGACTATCACCGAAAGGAATATCCCTATAATGGGAAGGCATTGCCTATAAACCTGTACAAACACACAATCCAAGAACACAACAATAAGCAACCACAAAGATAACATAAGCAAACCCTACCTTGACGTTCGTTGGATATGTCGTGAGGAAAAGGATGAAGTCGATGAAGGGGACGCCGAAGTTCATCACTCCAGCAAGATGCTTCCGATCCAAGATCAAGTGTCATCCTCGTTCTTAGATTCTAGAAGATTCTCTTCATTGGAGAGGGTGTTCTTCATTGGAGAGGTTATTTCTCCAAAGACTCTCCTTTTCCAAGCTCTCTCTTTGCCAATAATTTTCCCAACTAGGAGATGAGGAGCCAACATATTAAATTAAGTTTATTAATTTAATTAAAGTTGGAACATTAATTAAATTAAGTTGGAACATTTAAATTGGTATAATTCCAATGGTTTCCTCTCATTAAAGGAAGAGGTTTCATGGTTGGGTGGTCCACACCACTAAATTCAAAATGGTAGGTTTCAATTTAAAAAATAAAATAAAACATGTTTATTTTATTTTCTCCCACGAAAAGTATAAAGAAATTACTTTTGCCCTCGACCTACTGTGGTCAAGGTGAAGGTATCCTTAAGTGAATATTGGCACTGTGAGTTAAATGGTTCCCTCAGATTTCAATTCTGAGCATCGGTTAAAAAGTTACAAAACACCGCTCACGCGTTTACTGAACATACCTAAAAAAAGTTCAGAAATTAATTCTAGGAACACCGGGCCTTGGAATCATGCATCATAAATTTTCAAAGACTCATAATATTTCCATATAATTAAAAAAATTACATGGAAAAAAAATCTGGGTCTTTACATTCTCCCCGCCTCAGGGGTTTGCATCCCCGAAAGCCACAACACAAACTAGAGAAACAGGTTGTGGTACTGAGCATGAATCTGAGCCTCCCGATCCCATGTGCTCTCCTAGAGGTTCATTTTCTACCAACGAATGTACACCATAGGTATTAATCTCCCATGAAGGACTCTCTTCTTTCGATCCTCAATCTCTACTAGAACCTCTAAAAATGTCACCTCATCATCTATGTCCAGCTCGTCGTGGTTGATGATGTGAGATGGGTCATGCATGTATCTCCTCAGCTGGGATACATGGAAGACATCGTGCACCTTCTCCAACTTTAGTGTAAGGGATAGGAGTTATGCCACCTCACCAACTCTGCTAAGGACCTGAAAGGGTCCTATGAACCTCGGAGATAACTTGCGACCTCGGCCAAATCTCCATAGTCCCCATTGAGGAGAGACTTGGAAGAATACACGGTCTCCCTCCTGGAACTCCAAAGGTATCTATCTCCTATCATCATAAGACTTACACCTACTCTGTGTAGTCTTCATCCACTCCAGGATGATCTGCACTTTCTGAGTGGTAGCCCATACCAACTCTGGACCCATAAGTACTAACTCCCATGGGTATATCCAGCATAGAGGTTATTTGCAAGGTCGACCATACAAGGCCTCCAATGGTACCATATCAATGGTGGAGTGATATCTTTTATTGTATGCGAACTCCACCAAGGGCAAGTGGTCCTCCCAACTGCAGCCAAAATCTAGGACGCAATCACGAAGCATGTCCTCCAGTGTTTGTATGGTCTGCTCCGTCTGACCATCCATCTGAGGATGAAATTCGGTGCTCAAACATAGATGATTCCCAAATGCCTCTTGTAATCCCTTACACAACTGGGATGTAAAATGTGTGTCACGATCAGAGACGATTGTAGATGGAACCCGATGAAGTCACACAATCACCTGTACGTAGAGGTGTCCCAAGCCCTCTACTGATCCCTGCTCTCAGATAGGTAAGAAGTGGGATTACTTGGTGAGTCGGTCAACAATCACCCAGATGGAATAATGTCCCCTGGACGTGCATGGGATCCCTATCACAAATTCCATGGATATTCCATCCCACTTCCACTCTGACACCTCTAGTAGCTAATATAAGCTTGTTGGAACCTGATGCTCGACCTTCACTTGCAGAAAAGTGAGGCATTGAGAAACAAACTATGTCACTGCTTTCTTCATCCCTAACCTCCAGTGCTAACACCGAAGGTCCTGGTACATCTTCAGCACACCCTGATGTATTTCCAGTGGAGACTTATGGAACTCCCTCAACACTTACTCCCGTAGCACCACCAGTACCATGGTACGTCCTCTGAAGAGGATGACATGCTCCCCACCTTTATAAAATCCATCAGGTGTCTATTCTGTGGATATCTGATCACTTCATGCCTCACAGTCAATATCCACAAGCTACACCTCCATAAATCGCTGAAAGAGTGGGGGGTGAATTTCAAAGAGTGGATGTAAGCTACACCATCTCTATCCATGAAGGATATCTGCATCACGGCTAGGTGCTCTATCGCCTCACTCAGCAATTGTAGACCAGATATCATACCGAGTGCATCTGTTACCATGTTCCCCTTCCCAAGAGTATAGACTATCTCAAAGTCATAGTCCTGGAGGAACTATAGCCATCACCATTGTCTCAGGTTCAGGTCCTTCTAAGAGAAGATATACCTAAGACTCTTGTGATCAGAGTAGACTGTAAAACGTTCTCCCATCAAGTAATGTCACCACATCATCAAGGCCAAGACCAATGCTGATAACTCCAGGTCATGAGTAGCGTATTTATTCTCATGCTATCTTAGCTGTCGAGAACCATATGCAATCACCACTCTCTCTTGCATTAGGACACATCCAAGCCTAGTCCCTGATGCGTCGTAGTAGACAACGGACCCAACGTCCTCCTCTAGTAGCCTCAAGATGGGGGTACTCATCAGTATCTGACTCGGCTCCTGAAAACTATGATGGCATATCTCTGACCACATGAAGGGTTTACCCTTTTTTTTCAACACTGATAAAGGTGTTGTAACTCTAGAAAAGTCGGGCACACACCTTTGATAGTAGCTGGCCAAACCTAGGAAACTTAAAACCTCTGTCACACTCCTGGGTGGATCCCAAGAAAGCACATCCTCAATATTCATTGGATCCACCGCAACTCCAGCCTTTGAGATGACGTGTCCCAAGAAGTGGACCTCTCGGATCCAAAACAGGAACTTTGAGAGACTACCATAAAGTTGGTGCTCTCGGAGTGTGTCCAGAACTATCTGCAGATGATAGGCATGCTCCTCCTCCGTCGCTGAGTATATCAGGATTTCATCAATGAAGAATACCATAAAGTGATCGAGGTATGGCTGGAAGATCCTGTTCATGAGTCCCATGAACACTGTTGGGGTGTTGGTTACACCGAATGGCATAACCAAGAACTTATAATGGCCATAACAACATATAATGGTCGTCTTCTTCACATATTCATCTCATACCCTGAGCTGGTGATAGCCTAACCTAAGTTCTACATTCGAAAACCACTGTTCTCCCTTTAAATGATCAAAAAGATCATTAATCCTCAAGAGTGGGTACTTGTTCTTCACGGTCACCTAGTTGAGGCACCGATAGTCCACACAGTGTCTCAAACTCCCATCTGCCTACTTGGCGAACAAAATCAGGGTTGCCCAAGGAGAAACACTCGGCCTAATGAACCCCTTACTCTACAAGCCTTCTAATTGTACTTGCATCTTTTTAAGCTCTACAGAAGCCATCCGATATGCTAGTGTAGATATCGGTGTCGTCCCGTGGTACAAGTCAATATAAAAGTCCACCTCTCTATAAGGAGGTAGACCGAGAACATCGTCTGAAAAAACATCAGTTTACTCGTCTACCACTACAGGATAGTTCAGACTCTTAACATTAATCACTCTGAGGGTAAGGCTAGCCAACAGATGTGTGATCGACTGCACCCTCCTCCAATTAAGTCCATCCTGTGCGGAAAATGTTCCCTTATCACCGGTGAAGGATAACCTGGTTCCGTCCATGCGGACACACCGCACATTGCACCTAATACAGTCGATTTGATCATGGACTTTATATAACCAATCCATACCCAAGATGACGTCGTAAGGCCTCGATGCCGCTACTAGAAGATCCCAGCTGAAGCTCTCACCTCCTAGAGTAATCTCACACTACTGACACTAGTGTGTAATGGTCGAATCCGCTCCCATAGGATTCTATAGTCATAAGGATCAAGCCAATGGCTCCACCGGAATCTCCAAGCTCTGAATGAGGTCCATGGAAATAAAAGAATGACTGACACCTATGTCTATAAGTACTTAAAATAATGTGTATTAGACACATATCATACCTTGAATCATCTTTGGAGTGTCGTGATCATAGGTCTAAACTGCCTGGAGCTGAACTCGTCCCTGACCTCCTACTCCCTATGGTCGGGGTGGACCACCTGGAGGTGGTGGCAGTAGAACCTCGAATTTTCGCCCACCGCCGGATGCATGAACTGCTCCTCTTCCATGTCCGACTCCTGCCTATGGACCTCCTCGATTGAATCTTTACCTCTTCCCAGGCGGTCCTTTGACCATCTTCAGGTCGTCCATACAGTGAGTCACGCAGTCGCGAGCCATGTGACCCTGCCCGCCACATGAGTAACACTGCCTTCTCCTCGCCTATCTAGCTCTATCTCGAGATCCCCACAAAACTAACCCTATATCCTGCGGTCGTCCTATAGTAGGTATGACCCTCTTGGACCTCTACATCATCTGTCTGTTTCCATTTATAGATTAATCTTACATGTGTCTTCCGATGGTGGGTCTCACTGCTAGTGACTGCTCAGTAAGGAAGCTCTCCACTAAGAGTGCTCTCTCTAACACCCCCCACCTTTTTCGGGATGCTGAGAGAAATCATCGAGGCTCTAATATTCTATCTGATCCCCTTCTTGAAGGTCTTGGACCTGGAGAAAGGGTCTCGTACCATGTTAGAGGAGTAGCATGAGAGGTCGGTGAACCTCGCTGAATACTAAGCCACAATCATACTTCCCTACTACAAGTTTAGAAACTCTTATATAATTATTGAGCATAAAGTTGTTTGAACAAACTCTGGCTAGAAAAGGCCCTCGAAGTCCACCCAGATGAAGTTCACCTCATCGTGTATCTGGAGCATCAAGCCCTACCATCTCCCTACTGCTGCCTGAAAAATAATAGTTGTGAGGATCACCATAAGGTCAACTAGTGTCCCAACCAGGCGGAAAACTCTGGCCACAACCTCCAACTAGTCCTCATCTTCCTTCGGGTCCATCTCACCTTGGAACCTCAGTGGCCTCTGATACTGATACTCATGCAACATGCTCATTCAGCGTGCATCTACTACTAGTAGACCTGGTGTCAATAACTGACCAACGGGTAATGCTGCTGATGGTATAACACCCTAAGGTGCTAACACCATAAGAGGGCCCTAAACAGAGGCCTCATCGCTCGGTGGGCCATCATCGCATACTCTCTCGGGAATCCTATCTGGCTATCTACGTGGTGGCATCCTGAAATAAAACAAGTGTTCCATGGTAAATAATTTATATCTAGTGAGATGACTCAAAGAGTTTACAAGAAATAATTTTCAAAAACACACACAATTTGTGTTTCCATGCACTGAGTCGGAAGTCAGAATTTAGGGTCCTGGTGTATGGATACGTCAACTACCGCACCAACACTAGATCCCCAAACTAAAAAACATACTCATAACTCTTAACACTTTTTCTACATAGAAAAGATATAAGTCCTAGTTCTTTGGTAGAACCGACTCCTCTGATACCACTTTGTCATGACCCGTACCCCGGGGCCCGTGTCGTGACTACCCCAAGCACGCCTTCCATAGGCCAGGGGTTAGCGACTAACACCGAAAAGAATATCTCTATAACGAGAAGGCATTGCCTTTAAACCTTCACAAACACACAACCCAAGAACACAACAAGAAGCAACCATAAAGAAAACATACGCAAAACCTACCCTGAAGTTCGTTGGAGATGTCGCGAGGAAGAGGATGAAGTCAATGAAGGGGACGCCGACGTTCGTCTCTCCCACAAGACGCTTCCAATCTGGGCTCGAGCATCGTCCTCGTTTCTTCGATTCTAGAGGATGATCTTAGTTGGAGAGGGTGTTCTTCATTGGAGAGGTTATTTCTCTAAAGGCTCTTCTTTACTAAGCTCTCTCTTTGCCAACAATTTTCCCAACCAAGAGATGAGGAGCCAACATATTAAATTAAGTTTATAAATTTAATTAAAGTTGGAAAATTAATTAAATTAAGTTGGAACATTTAAATTATGATAATTCCAATGGTTTCATCTCATTAATGGAAGAGGTTTCATGGTTAGGTGGGCCCCACCAATAAATTCAAAATGGGAGGTTTCAATTTCAAAAATAAAATAAAACATTTTTATTTTATTTTCTCCCATGAAAAGTCTGAAAAAATAACTTTCACCTATGACTTACTGCAGTCAAGGTGAAGATATCCTTAAGCTAATATCGGTGCTACGAGTTCAACGGTGCCCTCAGATTTCAATTCCGAGCACCGGTTCAAAAGTTACAAAACACCACTCATGCGTTTACTGAACGTACCTAAAAAAAGTTCAGAAATTCATTCTGGGCACACCAGGCCTTGGAATCACGCGCCGTTAATTTTTGTGTACTTGTAATATTTTAATATAATTAAAAAAAATTACATGAAAAAAAATCTAGGTCTTTACATTTGAACATTTTAAAAAATTATTTATTAAACTAAACCTATAGAACACTCCATTTACCATTTAAAAATAAGAAAAATCCTTGAAAATCATTAAAAACCATTCCACTAGATAAATTTATATAATAAATAAAATATGATAATATGCACTTGATTTGTAAAGATGAACATAAATCAATACAATAGAGTCAATTTGCATAATAACAATAAATGAAGTAGTAAAGGAAACTCTGGTGCCAAATGGTGACAACCAATGTTGTCATGTATCAATATCAAGTATATGGATGTCATGGGTACAACCTAGGTACAACAATGATTCCACCTAATAATAGTTAATAAAATACAACATGACCACTTTTTGGGCTTACATATAGTCTCATAGGTCTAAAGCAAACTAGTTCCATGAACACCTTCTTTCCTGGATGCAAGTCCATATCCTAAACCTTTCAAGTTACCTTTGGATCCACTAGAAGGGTGTGAGTCCACTAATGAAACATATATCTAGGTCATATCATCTAACTATCTAGGTTCCCATGAAAAATCAAAATAAGAGGTTAGATAAACAAGTTATGAGGACAACTGGATCCTTATCATCAACATCTCACTCTCACACCCCAAACTCTATCAAAGTAAATAATCCATTTTCAACTCCTGAAAATAATGGGAATTATAATAATCAAAAAGTTATAATCAATGGATTATCACAAGGGAAAATTATCATAAAGTGAAAACCAAGCCATCTATCATCATTTCAATTAAGATCCTTTTAAATAATTAGAACATTAAAAAAGGTAACCAAACCCACTCCCTTTAAAAATTCATCATTAAAAAAACCAAACAGGCCTTTAAAATAATCATTAATTAATTTCAAATCCTTTTAAAAAATTTAAACATTCAAAAAGGGCAACCATATCCGATTTCTTTCACAATGTATCATTAAATTCCAAACAGTCCATTAAAACTATAATCAATTCATTTCAAATCCTTTTAAAAAATTCAATATTGAAAAGGGTAATAATAACCACTTCCTTTTACAATTAATCATAAAAATTCCAAATGGTCCTTTTAAATAATCATTTATTTTAAATCATACTAAAATCATTTAAAGGAACCATTTCAATTTTAAAAGGATTGAAGGAATTTCAAAAACATGGGTCTACACCCTCTTCCCATGTGAATAAATCATTTATTTAAAATAAACCAAGAAAACAAAATTTCAAAAGAAGGGTAAAATCATTTAAATGGGGTTATTGGTAATTTAATAAATTAAATCATTTAAAAATATTTTGAAAACATCAAATAGATCAATTAATTTAATTCAAATCATGGATGTTCATTTTATAAATCAAAACTTGAGTAAAAGACCTCAATTTTAAAAAAAAATAACCATTAAAATCTCTTTAAAAATAAGTCCAAACAAACATGGAATTAAAAAAATTCATAAAAATGTGATATATTTCTATATCGTATCCATACAACTAATGACATGTTCAATTCAAATAGAAATTTGTCAAAGAAGAATTAATGTGGAATTAAATGGATGAGTTTCATAGAACATGTGTTAGAAATTAGGAAACACGTATATATGAATTTATCTATAAATAATGAATCATAAAATGACGTAAAATCATAGAAACACCTACTTGGAAATTAAGTAATCCAACCATACATAACAATATCAGACGTGTCACCTTTAATGGAAATCACCAGATATAAGAAAAAAGATCTTGAAATAAGAGAGGAGATCCTAGATCTAAAATTATACATCAATCAATCAAGATCCAAAAAATATAAAGGCTATCACAACCTTTAAGAAGAAGGAATCAATATAATAAGGGAGATCCAAGAAAAAAAAGAGAAGAACTCACCGAAAGAGAAGATTTTTGCATCATCCGGTGCTTCGATCCACCAATAGTCAAGGTTTGCAGTTCAAAAATGGATTTAGGGGGCTCCCAAAATATAGAGAATCGATTTAGGTTTGAGTGTGTTTAATTATGGGGGTTTTAGTATTTTAATTAAAATTTTATTAACTTTAATTATGACATGCGTGGTTTCCTGGGTTAAGTCGCATAGTTTATACAAACTATGCACAAATTATGCACCAATAAGAGAACCACTATAAGTGTTTCATGGATTGGATACACACTTTTTCAAACCATGTTCTAACCGTGATGCCCCCTACTATCCATACTGCACACCTTTTCAAACCGTACTCAAACCTTGTGCAAACTGTGAACAGGCCAAAAAAACCCTTAAAAAGTCCAGAAAAACTCTTGAAATGGCCTGTAAAGATACCTAATCATTGGGTAATCAAATAATTGGGTACAAACACATAAAAAAAGTAACTTTATGTTACATGTGTGGCTTATATACTACCCATGAATGTAATATATTATCCTTATCCTTAAATTTATGTGTATGTATATATTCAATTGATGATCTATCTTTAATGGGGTTTACAGTTCAAAAGTTACTAAATCGGTAAGGTGATTTTGTATCAATTTTCCTTTTTTATAAAAATATTATGTTATGCAACTATATTATTTTAAAATGTGTATTTACATACCATTGACATGTTTTATCATGAATGTCCTTCTTTTTGTGATATTATCAGTTTCATGTAATGTTATTTTGTCTTCATTCAGAAATTTATTTCATCTAAAAAAGATGTTCTCTAAAAATGGATTAACAAATGTTTTTAAATGACCTCTTAAGAATTTTAAAGGAAAAATATTTAAAATATTTTTAAAATGGGGTTCAAAGTTTCCTTTATAGGTTATAAATGTTATTTTCAATGAAAATTTTTTCTCTATATTTTATGATTTTAAAAGCATTTTTCAAAGAAGAAAGGATATTTTTCTCAAGAAATGTTTTAAACAAAGTATTTCAAAATTATTGTCCATATAAGATGATATACATTGGTGTTAATAATTATTTATTGGGGATATGATCCAAGGGTACCATTCATATTCATTCTCTGAATGGTTTATGTTTTTATGGTGTGATGTTTATGAATTTTGTTACTTTTTGATGAGATATGATACGATGAAATGTTTACAAAAACCATCCATTTTCAATGATTTATAATGTGATAAATGATTTATGATATTGTGGTGAATATATGTATGATTTAATTATGTGATGTGTGGGGCTTATATCTTCTTACAATTTATTGGGTAAAGATTTATATCTCATGAGACAGACATGACTGAAGTGGGGAGTGAACTCGGTTTGGTAAAGGAATTTGTCCGCTAAGATGGTCTTGGGAGTGAACCTTGACTACTAAGATTGTATTGGTAGTGAAACTTGACTACTAAGACGGTCTTGGGAGTTAATATTTACTACTAAGATGGTTTTAGAAGTGAACCCATTCCACTAATATGGCCTTGGCAGAAATCCTTAACTACTATGAAAATCATTTTATACATTTATGTGTCTGCCACAATTCATATCTTATTTATATGTTATGCTTTCATGGTTTATGATTTTTACTCCCTTATGATTCATGTATTATGAACTTTCAATATTTATGTCAGTACTCATGTATATGATCTTTGATATGTAGGGTATGATCTTAAAATGTTATTCTTATGTTATCTTACCCTTATGTTCATGTTATGTTTATATATCTACCTTGTTTACCCTTACTGAGAATCTGAGATCACCCTTTCATATGTTTGTTTTACCCAGGATATGAGGAAAGGTATTAAGTATGATATGTCATAAAGGGATCTTGATATGAATAAATAGGTGGGAGAATACGTAGATGTATTATGAATCAGTTGTTTATGCTTTAAAGTTTCCAAAGGCACTAAACTAATACAATTTTTGGGTGTGTGTTTGTGTAATGTATGAAATATTCTGAAAAAATGTTGTAATGTATATTTACGTTAATCTTCGGTCATTATAGATAATCATAAATAAACTATAAAACATATGTAAAAAATAGAAGTCCTAATGAAGGACTAATCCAAATTTGAGCTGGGAAGGATGAATCTAGAGAAAATTATTAATTTATAGAAACCATCAAATCCATTGAATGAAGTAGGATTTTCCACCTCAAGTGGAACATGTTTTCAATCAAATTATTTCATTCTAAAAGTAAAAATTTTCACTTATTTTTAAATTTTATGACATTAAAGAAGCATATGAACATTGATAAAGCCTTAATTGTTCAGTACATAAAATTATTTATTAATAAAAATTATTTCATTATTCAAGAAAAAAATAAACATATAAAATTATAATATATATAAAAGGATTTAATAACAAATATTATACCATTATTGAGGATAGAAAAACATATAAAATCATAAGATACAAACAACCATAGACCCACTTATGTGAAGCGGAATTTAAATGGAGGGAATTAAAATAAACATGTAAGTATATTCTATACTTTTAAACAAATAAAGGAGTATGATTTTCTCTAAAATTTATAATATTATGCTACTATAATGGGAAAATGTCATTCAAATGGAAAACCCAACAATCACCATAATGTAACTACATAACTCTAATGTAGGGTTAAGAAAAAAATTGATACTCATTGATTACTAAAATTGAAAATAAATTATATTCTACATCAATGTTAAATAAATTTATGGGATGAAATTTCATATTGTGATGTGATGATGGGTCCCCTGATAAAAGAATGGATATGATTTTATGAAATTCATTCTCAGTTGCTAGAAGGGCCTCATAGTCACTTTGTGACAAAATTAAGTAAGAACCAAGCACTGGACACACAATAAATTGCATAAATAATTACCTATCATCAATGATGAATATTTAGTGGATGCAAAAATAGAGGGCAAGCCAAACACACATAAGGATAATATGAATAGATGATAGATAGGGTATGATTATAACAAAACGAAGGGGAGGTCGAAAAAATTAATCCTGAGATAACATGGAATCAAAGTGGTGGATATGAATAGGTTAAAAATGAATGGATATTTGAATTAACAAAAACTAGGAAATAATAAATTTTGTCGCATCGAACAGATTGATATGAACTAGTGGTGATGAATGGAGAACAAGTGAACCAAATATTTATTTTAGTATTCTATTTTATGGTTTTAAGGGTATCAGATTGGGGGAAGCTAATGCATGGTAAATAGAACAGGAGGCATGGGGATATTTTCATAGGGATGAATTTTATAAATTTAATTAATAATTACAAATAATAGAAAATTATTTATTTTCAAAAAATTTCATATAATTCATTTACTTCCATTTTTTAATTTGTAAATCTAGAAATGATATTGTTTTTGAATCGTTTTTAAATAATTTTATATTATATATATTTAATTTTTGAAATAATATTAAATTATTAATATTATAATTCAATATATAAAAATTTATTTTTATCAAAATAATATGTGTGAGCACTAAATAATTAATAAATATACATTCAGTAATTGATGAAATATTCATTGTAATTATATAATTTATTGTAACATATTTTTTTAATGGTAAAATATTTGTTGGTAACATTAATTTATAATAATATATTTATTTTTTGGTACAAAAATTTTGGTATTATTATGATAAAATAATATATTTAACTGTTATTAAAAGATTTGTAGGTATTAGTCATTAATATCAACAGATATATCTGATGGTAAAAAAATGTCGGTACCAAAAATAAATATCAACAAAACATAATATATGTTGTAATTTTTCATTTTTACCAATAAATATACAATCTATTACTATTTTTTGTTTTTGGTAAAAATCAATTATTTAATAGTGTGATAAATTAGAGATAGAATTTTTTATAACAGAAAAAAATTTATATTTTTAAACTCATTTAAGAATACTTAACAAAACCATACATAAGTGCATGTATAACATATAATATATGATAGACTGTCAGATTGACCTTGTATTTACTACAATTTCTAGAGTTTTGTTAACTCATTATATATATGTGTATTTGTTGTCAAATATTAATGTGACTACCTGATAAAACTGCCACACTAAACCCTTTAGAGAGTAACATATATAAAGCAAGCTCGTTTTAATAATGGTGATCTTTAGGAATAATATTCATAATGTTCAACTCCTTGAACATATTCTAACTCGTTAACTCCACAATATTCAATGTTATGATTTTAAAAACTTATGTTATCTACATACATGTCACGAACCGAATCTGTTCGCCACTATTACCAGCACCAAACCCGGCCCGTGCCCTGGCCCGAAGGGCGTTCCATATCCCCACGGGCTGGCACAAGTGCCCGGGTATAAAAAAATCTGGTTTGGGAATGATTTACCCGAGTATGAAAGCATAAAACATAAAAAAACAGACAATAATCAGAATCTGAAATTTTCATGCTAAAAAATTATTAACAAAACCAGATATGAATACATTTGTTTAAAGTCACTACAAGTGGTATAAATAAAAATAAATATAGTATCAAGATATCACCAAGGACTCCACACGACTAGGGTTCATCACCCACAAGTCGTCCCTACAACTCTGCCCCAAGGATGGGGACTAACACCCCAAACCGCCATCACCCTTAGCCTTTCCTTTACCTGAGTCAAACATAACCAAGTATACTTACACCCGAGAGGGGAAGTAGGGTGTGAGACTAATCCCAATATTATACCACTCAATGATTCCAAATAAGATGCAATACAATATGAAAAATCAAGCAGTTTTAGTACGCAAAGAAAGGCAGTGATAAAATCCAAGAAATGAAACTTTCAATTGAAAACAGTTTTCAAGCTAAAATTTTCAGAATGTTCACACATTTCAATAGACATGTTATCTACTATAAATTAATACCAAAAACACCCAAATACAATGTAAAATACCACAAACACAATGAGAAACAAAATCGGGAACACCCCTAGGCACTAGATAGTCTCGGGCACTATGTACCTCATACCTCGGTGTAAAGTAACCATAGTAAAATCCATTATCATTCACGCGACTAGTAGGAAACATACCCATAACCTAGTGGTCCCCAATAATCATCCAAATAGTTTAGTTAGAGTTGTTGTTATCCAAATACTAGTTGAAACAGGGACAAACCCCATCCAGTCTACTAGCCGTAATAGTACACATCCGCCCCACCTAGGTACCCAGGCTTCCCCCTTTGTGCTCAAAAAAATTCAGAATACCACATGCATCCATTTTCATATAAAAACACCAATACTGGTCACTTAAAAACAATACAGTATCTATACACACTTTATACCGTTTAAAACACACAACAAAACACTTTGATTTTCCATAAAACAATTTCTCAAAAACCCGCATTGTTTTGCACCCAACACTCCCTGAAAACCCCACTTTTCACACTATATGCACACCAAAAAGATACCAAAATAGAAAAGGAAGCCTTATAAATTTCAATTAAACCAAAAAATTAATTTTAGTTCAGCCCCATGTGAACCAAGAAATGTAATCTCTGTAAAACTTCCATTTTTAAACAAACATTACACTTAAAGTTCACAAGTTCCACAACACCATTAAAACCAACTTTCGAAGAAAAAAAACAAAAGGGATAAACATTCAAAACAGTATTTTCAGGCCTATTAAATCCCAATAAAATAAAATAAGTTGTGATAGGGCATCCACAAAAGAACCAACAAGAGACTTCCATGAAAAACCCCCAATTTCACCTAAAATTGGCATTAAAAAATCATTTGCATTACAAAAACCACTAAAACTATTTTTTTACAGAAAACATATAATTAAATTAACATAAAAATGTCATAAAAACATAAATTCAATTCACATAGATTGAATAAATATGGAATCACCTACCAAATTAGTTAAAACCTTGAATCCTTTGTGCAAAAATCAAATCACACCACCGCCGCACCAAGAAGGACCTAGATCAAACCTAAAACCACAAGAATTGGAAAATAAAACCCAAGGTTAAACCTTAGGTTCTAAAACCTATACCCTGGTCATTAGTGACTTCAATAAAGAGGGAAAACCCTAATAAAAACAAATGAAACCCTAAGCAATTTGAAAGCGAAAAGAAATGGACTCACTTACTTGAAGTATCCTAAAGTAATCACTCTAAAACAACAGTATCTGAAATTGAAAACATCCAAAATTCAGGGGTTATTAGAAAAAGATTTAGGAGGTTATTTAGGAACTATAATTAATGTAAAGGAGTAATAAATGAGAGATTTAACAAGGGATGAAGTTACCTCTTCAATTCTGGCCGATTTGATACACCCTATGGAGTTCTGCCCTAATTCTCGATTTTAAAGAGCTCCAAGGAGAAGGTAAAGTCAATGGGAGCGCGCCTGGACTTATTATGGTATAAAGGAAGGTATAATCACTGAAAAATTAAATATAATGAATAATATATTAAAAAATTAAAAAAAACAATTTAAAACTGGAAAATGGGCTTTCGGGTTGGCCCAATTCTTAAATAAAAACCCAAATACCCCATTGTTATGGATTCCTAAGGGGTCCAAATTGCATTTTTTGGGTTAAAAGGTCAGTAGAGGATATTTTGGAGTTGGAATGGGTGAAAAATATTTAAAAATAAAATAGTTATAAAATAATCAAAATCGGTTTTTAAATCTGGAAATGGGCTCTCGATTTGGCCCAAATCATGAAAACTCACCCTTTCCACCAGAAATGAATGGGAAACCCCTAAAACAAAGAATGAATGGAAATTAAATGAAATTTACCTTTAAAATAAGTTATTTATGTGACAAGTATCCCCACCATTAAAGACTTTTTGCCCCTAAAAGTCAACATGAAGCTTGATTTGAAAACAAGAATGGGTACTCTTCCTCGACCCATGACTTCTGCTCCCATGTGTCATGAGTATCACTACCATGCTGCCAATGAACCCGGACAAGAGGAATGGACTTACCTTGAAGAACCTTGTCTTGGGAGTCCATTATTTGTGCCGTCCTCTCTACAATAGACAAGTTAGGCTCTATATCCAGTTCTTCCCAACTCAGCACATGGGACCGATCTAGGTCGTATTTCTTCAACTAGGATACATGGAAGATGTCATGTATGGACGTCAATTGAGAAGGTAAGGCCAACATATATTCCACCTTTCCAATACTCTCAGTGATCTTAAATGGGCCAATATACCACGACATCATCTTCCCTTGCTTCCCCAATCAACGATGACCCAGACGAGGGACCACTTTCAAGAATACCCTATCACCCACAGAAAACTCTAGGTCTCAACACCTCCAGTCAGCATATGATTGATGATGACTCTGAGCTATCTATAAACATTGCATAATTAATTTTACCTTCTTGGATGTCTTCTTCACCAGACTCGGCCCTAGTAGTGAGGTCTCACCTACCTTAGCCCAACACAGGGGGGACCAACACGACCGACCATAGAGCGCCTCAAAAGGAGCCATTCGAATCGAGTATTGGTAACTGTTATTATAATCAAACTCAACCAACCCCAAATGGCTATCCTAGGAACCCCCAAAGTCCAATACACATGCATGGAGCATGTCCTCCAAAATATGATTTTCCCGCTCTGTTTGACCATCCGTCTGAGGATGGTATGCCGTGCTCATCTTAATCTGAGACCCCAAGGCCTTCTGAAGGCCTTCCCAGGACCGAGAACTGAAATGAGGGCCTCTATCTGAGACTACATCTAATGGAACACCATTGAGTCTCACCAACTTCTGAAGATACAAACGGACCAACTCATCCACTTTATATGTATCTCTTATCGGAATGAAGTGGGCTAATTTGGTCAAATGATCAATCACCACCCAAATGGAATTCTTACCCCTAGGTGTACATGGTAAGCCAACAATTAAGTCCATGGAGACCTCGTCCCACTTCCAGGTAAAAATGGTTAATGGCTGGAGCAAACCGGAGGGCCTTTGGTGCTATCCTTTCACCTGCTGGCATGTGCAGCATCTCTAAACAAAGTCCGCTATGTCTCGTCTCATACCAGGCCACCAAAACTACCGACAGAAATCATAATACATCTTAGTGGTACCCGAATGGATATCCCACTAAGACTGGTGGCTATCCTGCATCACCACCTTTCGCAGATATAATGACACTAATGAATAGCCCTTGAAGCACAAGATACACTCGGGAGATGACGACCAATCAGAGGATGTATCCCCACCATGAAGAAACTAATTTGACTGCTGACAAAGCTCATCACTGGGCTGTTCCATCTGAATCAACTCCAAGATATTAGGAGTCAACTGGTCACTCGCCAAGAATGCCCCTCTACTGTGTTCCTTAGTCTCCACATGCATCTGAGAAAAGATCCCCATCAAAGTCCACTCATCACCAGACTTCCTCAAAGCCTGCACTGGAACCCTTCTGCTCAAGGTGTCGGCCACTAAATTACCCTTTCCTATGGTATAGACAATGTCAAAGTCAAACCCCTACAAGTACTTGATCCAGCGACGCTGCCTCGAGTTGAGGTCCTTCTGCGAGAAGATATAAGCCAAGCTTTTATGATGCTTCAAGTATGGGTCTTGGGTTCATGCTTACGAAAACTCATTTTAAAGGTAAATTTCATTTAATTTCCATTAATTCTTTGTTTTAGGAGTTTCCCTTTCATTTCTGGAGGAATGGGTGAGTTTTCATGATTTGGTCCAAATCGAGAGCCCATTTCCAGATTTAAAAACCGATTTTGATTATTTTATAACTATTTAATTTTTAAGTATTTTTAACCCATTCCACCTCCAAAATATCTTCCACTGACCTTTTAACACCAACAATGAAATTTGGACCCCTTAGGAATCCATAATAATGGGGTATTTTGGTTTTTATTTAAGAATTGGTCCAACCCGAAATCCCATTTTCCACTTTTAAATTTTGTTTTTAATTTTTTAATATCTTATTCATTATAATTAATTTTTCAATGATTTTACATCCCTTTCGACCCTAATAAGTCCAGGAGTGCTCCCATTTCCTTTTCCCCCTCCTTGAAGATCTTTGAAATCTCAAATTAGGGCCAAACTTCACAGGGTGTCTCAAATCGTCCAGAATTGAAGAGGTAACTTCATCCCTTATTAACTCTATCATTTATTACTCTTTTCCCTCCATTACAATTCCTAAATTACCTCCTAAATATTTTTCGAACAACCCCTAAATTTTGTCTATTTTCAATTTTAGATACTATTGTTTTGGGTGATTACTTCAGGATACTTCAAGTAAGTGAGTCCATTTCTTTCCTCTTTCAAATTGCTTAGGGTTTCATTTGTTTTTATTAGGGTTTATTCCCTCTTCCTTGAAGTCCCAAATTACCATGGGGTAGGGTTTCGAACCTAAGGTTTAACCGTGGGTTTTATTTTCCAATTATTATGGTTTCAGGTTTAATCTAGGTCCCTCTTGGTGCAGCGGTGGTGCGATTTGATTTTCGCACAAAGGATTCAAGGTTTTCACTAATTTGGTAGGTGATTCCATATGTATGAAATATATGTTAATTGACTTGCTGTTTTTATGAAATTTTCATGTTCATTTAATTTTATGGTTGCTTCAAAAAATAGTTTTAGTGGTTTTTGTAATGCAAATGAATTTTTAATGCCAACTTTAAGTGAAATTGGGGGTTTTTCATTGAAGTCTCTTGTTGGTTCTTTTGGGGCTACCCTATCAATACTTATTTTATTTTATTAGGATGTACTAGGACTGAAAATACTATTTTTAATGTTTATACCTTTTGTTTGTTGCTGCAAAAGTAGGTTTTAATGGTGTTGTGGAACTTGTGAACTTTAAGTGTCCTGTTTGTTTAAAAATGGAAGTTTTACAAAGATTACATTTCTTAGTTCACATGGATCTGCCCTAAAATTGATTTTTTTGGTTTAATTGAAATATATAAGGCTGAATTTTATGTTTTGGTAACTTGTAGGTGTTCATATAGTGTGAAAAGTGGGGTTTTTAGGGAGTGTTGGGTGCAAAACAATGTGGGTTTTTGAGAAACTGTTTTATGGTAAATCAAAGCATTTTGTTGTGTGTTTTAAATGGTATAAAGTGTGTATAGCTAATTTATTTTTTTAAGTGACCATTATTGGTGTTTTTATATGAAAATGTATTCATTTGGTATTCTGAATTTTTTTGATCACAAAGGGGGAAGCCCGGGTACCTAGGTAGGGTGGATGTGTACTAGTACGACTAGTGGACCAGATGGGTTTTGTCCATGTTTTACCAAGAATTTAGATAAAAACAACTCTAACTAAACTATGTGGATGGTTATTGGGGACCAATAGGTTATGTGTATATTCCCTACTAGTTTCTCGTCCATGAGAACAGATTTTACTATGGTTACTTTACACCGAGGTATGAGGTACATGGGGCCCGAGACTATCTAGTGCCTATGGGTGTTCCCGATTTTGTTTCTCATTGTGTTTGTCGTATTTTCCATTGTATTTGGGTGTTTTTGGAAGTAATTTACAGTAGATAAAATTTCTATTGAAATTTTTGGACATTCTTAAAATTTTAGCTTGAAAACTATTTTCAATTGAAAGTTGCATTTCCTGGATTTTATCACTGCCTTTCTTTGCGTACTAAAACTGCTTCCTTTTTCACATTGTATTGAATCCTATTTTGAATAATTGGGTGGTATACTATTGGGATTAGGATCAAACCCTACTTACAACCCTTGGGTGTAAGTATACTTGGTTATGTTTGACTCAGATAAAGGAAAGGCTAAGGGTGATGGCGGTTCGGGGTGCTAGTCCCCTTCCTTGGGGCGGAGTTGTAGAGGTGGCTTATGGGCGATGAACCCTAGTCACGTGGAGTCCTTGGTGCTATCTTTCTTCTATATTTATTTGTATTTGGACCACTCGTAGTGTCTTTAAACAAATTTATTCGGATCTGGTTTTGTTAATAATTGTTTAGCATGAAAATTTCAGATTCTGATTATTGTTTGTTTTTTTATGTTTTATGCTTTCATACTCGGGTAAATTGTTCCCAAACCAGATTTTTTGATATCTGAGAACTTTTTCCAGCCTGTGGGGATAGGGAATGCCCTTTAGGCCTTGGCATGGGCCAGGTTTGATGCTGGTAATAGTAGCGACCAGATTCAGTTCGTGACATTAAAAATCTTTATAAGTACATCATCATCATTCTTATAACCCTTTCCATCAAATTTTTTCCTTGAAATCCATTGGTAACTAATTTAACTATTTACATTATTACTTTTACAACATATCTTAAACTCGTTTAGGATATAGTGATATTTACTTACAATAAATAAGTGTAACCATTTACAATTATCTTTGCTGCCACATATCCTAAACTCTTTATGATATTAAGTGAAAATCACTTTAATTTTTGACCAGTATAATCCTTTATTTGTTAACTTTTAACTTCTATAAGTCCAAACATACTCCCACTAGAATATTAGATACTATATTATCTTCAAAATATCCCAATAATATATACAAACACATTTTTTAGGAAATAACTCCCATAAAAACTCCTCTTATCATATAAGATAAATAAAATGAATATACACATCCTTCCCTTTTCATTCAAATATTTGATGTAGAAACTCTTTGCTTTACCAATTTAATGAACAATATAATACCTATAAATTATTCCATTGGGTTTTAACTCTTTTATACTTAAAAAATTTATAAAATTTACATTTGGTATCATATAACCTTAAAAAATAAAGAACTGGTCTCTATAACAATAACAGCTCTAATGGAAATTCCATGGAGTTTCACAAACCCATTTAGGTATCTTGACAATTCCATATTATATTGTCATTACACCTTTATTCTGGATTTTACCATTAGGTTTAAATGGAATTTATTGGAAACTCAAAGAAATATTATTGGAATTTCCAACTAACTTTTCTTCTTCTTGTTTTAACTTTTACCCACTTGAACTGTCTATACAGAACAAGAATCTGGACATCACATGCCTAGTTCATATATTATCAACAATTTTATAGAATCAAGTAAATTTTCTTAAACTCATTTAAATAATAAAAACATTTCCCTTAATCAAAATATAATTAATTATTTAATGAGAACAAGCCTTATAGGAAATCTCTTGTCTCTCCAAGTCATTAGCGTACTCAATCATATTGAGTACAAGAGTGGATACTAGAATCCATTTGGTAACCATGCATCAAATGAACTATAAACCTTGTGTGGATCATTATATAATTTTTATAAGAATATATATTTTAATTTTTAAATAAATTCAATAGTTTGTTACTCAGGAAGGTATTTGATCTAACATATAGAATTTATCTTACTTAAGAACTTTCCTTAAGTTACTAGTCTTATGAGTTTCTTACATTAAGTTTCTCTATTCTCTAGGGATGATTTAAAAGTTATTTTTGATTATGATTATGATTAAAATTATCTATAAGAAAATATTTTATCATAAAAGTAACATGTTTTACAAACATTTAATAAGGAATTTTATTGAATGGGATCCTACTAAAATGATGACCCCTTTTAAATTAATTATATACATTGGTGGTCCAAGATATATATGTCACTAATCAAGGAGTGTTATTTATAATCCATATCACCACTTATCTATTTAGGTAGTTCATCATCCCAATCATATCATATATAACATTTGGATATTTGAGTAGAAAAATCTTTGTCCAATACAACGTATGGATAACATCAATTATATTACTTTGGTATCCAAACTCTTAGGATTTACCAACTAACTATAACCTAAATAAAATAAATGGATTTGGTTAACTACCTATTAGGGTTAAACCTTTCCAACATTCCTTACACAAGATAATCCATGGGCTCCCTACTTTGGTAGAACCTACCCAGTTGAATGTTGAGGTATGGACATGTTCTACTTGGGAAGGAATTGTACACTTTAAATGTTTAAGGGTATTTAATCTCAACATTTTATCTCATTTAATTACCTTTACATGTATGAATGATTCTAGTGATTTAGTTTGTAATCATATTACTTCCACCAAACCTATATGTTTAGACCATATTGATGTGTAACTCTTTACACAACCCATAGTTTGTGTTACCCAAAAATAGAATACAATATATATTTAAAATTAAAAATTCATCTTATACACAATTCATATGAAATTTTACTGTAAAGGTTTATAATTATATGAAATTATAAATCCATATATGAGTAATCCTATAGTTTTATATATCCAACTCACACCACTCTAAAATAAGGCATAAGCCTCTAGGATAGTGGGAAGTCCAACCCAAAATCCCTCTACTCAGGGATAATTTACTCAAGAGAGAATCTAATTAATCATAACTCTAATACCTAATATATAAAAACTATATTAAATAACTAAATTCTAGATAATAAATTCAATTACAAACAAAATTAAATGTATATGAAAACTAAATCTATTATCATACATAGCATGTAACTCCTTAGATGCATGTTTGATAATTTCTAGAAGTAGTTCAACAACTTAAACTAAATCATACACACATTAATAATATAAATAACTTATAATTATTAATAATAAAAAAGGTATTAACTTTTAAATAAATTAAAATTTTATATATTTAATCATGAAATGAACATTTATAAAAAATTCACAAATAAAATCAAATCATAAACACTTTTAAATTTTATCTATTCATTATGGACATTCCATAATTTTTTAATATACACACTTTTTATTAATTATATAATATTAAGTCCTTCATATTATTCACTATATGTAATTTCAATTTAAATTAATGATATTAAATGAAATATAAACATTTTATATTTTAATTTTAATTATGTAAACTATTTAGAATATCTAAATATTACATAGTTAACATTATTTAAACAGTTGGAACCTCCTTGTTTTAATTTTCAAAAATCATGTCAATTATGTTCTTAATGGTTTTTATGATGTATGATAACATTTTATAATATAATTAATTTTTGAGAAATATTGGCTAAGTGATGAAAATACATTCCATAAGACTTTTCTCACCACCATAAATGACTCACAGTGGAAGATAAGTCACTTCCAAGAAAGACCCACCATCAGAGTTGAGTCACTGTCATAATGAAAATTTGGTTGGGTATTGAAAATAACTAATGACAAAAATGATTCACCTTTAAAGATGAATCACCACCATATTTAAGTCACCACTTTGCATGACCCATCGTTGAACTTGATTCACCGTCGAAGATGACCTACCATCAAACTTTACCCACCACCAAGAAAATTGGCGAAGTGTTGAAAGGACCTGCAAACAGAAAAGACACACCACTAAGATGAGTCACTTTTGAAAATGAACTAGTACGAATGACAAAAAGTTGTCCTAACTTACTATTGGCCTGAATCACCACTAGATTAATCCATTGCTCGGATGAGTCACCACCAGATTTGTCTCACTGCCAAAATAGTCACCATCATTCTTCTTCTTAATTTGAATTAAATGATTTTAATGACTATATTATCAAATTTAATGTTGGGGATTATTTTAATTGTTATTATTAAACTATTATAGGGAACATTAAAGAGTATGTTAGAGATAAGTATGAGGATGGAAGATACCCATATGATCGTTCCCTAAAAGGACACTATATTCTGCAGCACTATATATTCAAAGAAATTACCCTCGTGCGCATATGGCATGCATGATGGTTGAGTAAAAACACATGTTCAAGTGTTCCACTTAATAAGATACTCACATGAAGCATTATTTCCTAAAACTGACTATCAAAGAGTGAAGCACATCGAACATTCGATTCCTTTTCTATAGTCAGAACAAAGAGAGAGCTTACGATTCTCTGTTTTACTGTGTTTTTTTAGAAATGACTTGAGATCCTCAGCAAGATACATCCGAGGAGTCTCATGATTTCAAATCAAATCATATTTAGAAACATTAAATTCTCCACATATATAACACCCCAATATTTTATGGTATGTCTCTTTTAAATTTAACATCTTTGATATCTTATGTTGCATGCAACACCGAGTTTAAAATCATAATATATGACCATTATTACCTAGCCATTAAATTGGATGGAATGAATAGTATGAAACAAAATATGAAATTTATATATTATATATTGAATAAAATATGTTTACATTAATCCAAATAATTTTTATAGGTATATGATAAGAATAAAACTAATTTTATGCATAAAAAGGCTATATTTTTTTAAATATAGTTTTACCACCTTTAAATGGAGCACTTGTTTTAAATCTAAATTTTAACAATTTTATAAATTATATTGAAAAAAATAAACTTCATTTTTAAAAAAAATTCAAAATTATATTAGGGTTATTTTTTGGTGTTTTTTTGAAAATATTTATTTCCCAATGAATAGTGAAAATATCGATTTTTATAAAATAGTCTATTTCATTATTTTTAAATTATATTTTTGATTTGAATTTTATCTCACCTATAAAAGTCTAAATAAAATATAGGTATATAATAAAGGAAAATATGATATATTTATTTCATGGAATAAGTAAATAAATGTATGAAAAATGATAAACTATGTATTGATTTTTTTGTGAAATGTAAATTTTTATTTGTCAAAAAAATAGATTTAAAATAAAATTTAATTTCAAAAAATATATTTTTAAAATAATATTTTGTTTTCTTAGGATTATAATATAATTTTATGGGACCTTAATTAATTTTTCATAGTTTCATAAAATGAGTTATAATTTAAAATCTATTTTTTTTGACTAAATGATGATTTTATTTAAAAATTAAATTTATAATATTTAGGAAATTATTTTAATAAAATGGATTCCATTTTATAATTATATGCATTGAAAAATAGTTAGGGTGAATTATTGGGAATTTTCTGAAATAGTTTAATTTCTGGTTAACAGTGAAATACAGTAATTTATGGTATTTTACATTTTAATCCAAATACATGAATTATAACATCATCTATGATATAAGTGATATGTCTATTTCATACATATATTTTAATGTGTTTTAATGTGCTGATTTTTTAATTTAAAGAATAATATTTCCAATTTTGGAATGTATTTACTTTTCTGATTTTTTGTGGCAGGAAATAAAGGATTCATGAAAAAGAAATGAAAAGGGGAAGAAATATGAGTTGAATGACCCTTCACACCATGAGAGATGCGAAGCAGTGTGACACATGATTTTTGGAGATAAAGAAGAGCTGAAAAATCAATAAAATTTGACTACACGTTGTGTACCACAAGTACATGTCGTGACCATTTCAACTAAAGAAAATCTGCATGGGACAAGTCGTGAAGATGGTACACATGTGAAATTCAAGTACTTTCCGTGAGACAACAATATACGATGTAACAATATTCAAAACATAGTATGATATTTTCAAAGATTCCACACGCCGAGAAAAATCAAGCGACGTGGGTAGCAGGTTTTGACTGGAGAATCCTATAAATACTAGCCTAGATAACCCTTCAAACACACTCTGAGACTAGTAGAAGGCAATGAGACACCAACAGATGAAGGGGTGATGATTTGGAGCCCCTCTTCGCCACATATCTTCTTCAGATACCCATGTCTCTCTCTCTCATCAGAAGTGAGTAGTCCATTTGTGTTGGGTGATGTGATTTGTAGGGGGAGTGCTGCTTAGGGGTCATTTATTTAAATTATTTATGTTTGGGATTAATGTAAACCATTATATCAATTCTAATATTCTTCTTTTTCAATTTCATGAACATTTCTTGTAATTTGAAGTTGTTTAATTAATTTCATCAACTAATCGGCTTAGTTCATGTATGCCCATTATTCAACCTAGGCCGATTATGTTTAAAAATGGTTTTGGTTCACCTATTTATGTGTTTGTTCCAAGTAGATGAACATTAAAAAGATGAATTCATAGGAATATGATGGGATACCAATACCAAGGATCCTTGATGACCCAATTCCAACACCAAAATTGAATAAAACTCACTTTTATGTAAATCCCTAGCACACGACCCTGAACATCACTAAACCTGGAATTCCTCCCATATTGATTCAAAACCCCAATATTTATTGCTATTGTTTCTATTTTATCACAAACAACCAATAAATTTCAATTTTATATTCCAAAATAATTTAGAACATATGGATCATCCTTATGGGTTCGAAACTCTGAATTACCAAGTACTACACTTTTGAGTTAGGATTGTCTGAGTTTTATAAATTTGTTTTTGCATAGCACTATAGGAAACTAAGAACGCCATATGTGGATATTAGTAAGCACCCATTAGTTCAACATAAAATTAACTATTTACTATATTTAGTCACAAGAATCAATACTATTTATATTCTTGCAACAAAATAATAAAAAAATGATTAAAATAATTAAAAAACACCCCTATCCTCCCTAATAAATACCGCCTCTCATCACCTCTTCTCCTCACACCTCTAAATCCTTGAATATTATCCAATTTCTTCCCACTAACTCTCCAAAATATCTCCCCCATGTTCTGGTCATTCTGTTCTCACCCAAAAGACCATTTCAAAGTTCCGTAAGGAGGTTCTCATGGTCAAGAGGTAAAATCCTCTTTTGTTCTTTTATTTTTCTTTCAATTTATTTTCTTTTCTTATCCTATCCTCACCTCTCTATGCCAAAGTGGACTAATAACTACAATATCTTTTATGTATTTTAATTTTACTGTGATAATGGTATATTAATCGTCAATTCTCTTATATTCCCCTTTAATTCTTAAAATGAAAACACTATTTGTGAGGTGCCGATTTACCACCTTCATGGACGATGAGATTTCATTTTTTCAATTATACCTTAAAGGCTGGTCATAAAACCATTTTTTATGGTTAAATAAAAATATAATATATGTATTAAAACTTATTTAGTGTTCTGTAACTTGTATATATATATATATAATATTAATTAATAAAATAAAATTGGTTTACGATGATCTAAAAACACCAAAATAATCTAAACGGTTATCGTTAACATTTTATCTAATGAATCATCCTCATATATGAAAAAAATGATATATAAGAACATTTAATCTTATATAATTTAACTAATAATATATAATTTAAGTTTTGGATAACCATTACCATTTTACATGATCTTTCATACATGTACACAAGTGAACCAATCATGAAAACTAAGGAAATGAACACTCCCAAACGACAAAATTGAATCTTATAGCTCATCAAAAAGGGAATAAATGAACTTAATAAAATTATACTAAATAAAATAAATGTTTAATAGGCTATAAATTAAATTATTAATTAATATTATTTCATTATCCAAGACATTAAATGAAAGTACATATCACTTTTAAACATAAGGTAAAGGTTTTATCATCTCACTTTTATTTCTGTGAGATATGCCCTATTGACCACTTATTACTTATGTGTGGTGTATGTATTAATAACTTTGATATATTGTATCATGAATTAATTTATATTTATGGTATTACATTTTTCATTTTAGGATAATTAATTTTATGGGGCATATGATTCGATTGATGACAAAGTGGTAAGGGATTCTCCACGAAGTTCTATTTTTTCCTTTGAGTTACTCTTTCTCTATATTTACCCCAATTAATTCTCAATTATTCTTATTTAATCCTCATAAATTCTTTTTTTATGTTCTAAAAATATTTACTTAGCTCAATTATTCCTTTATTTATGGATAAATTCATGTTTTATAAGGTTCAATTTTCATCTTCTCTCGATAAGCAAACCCAATTTAAGGGAACTTTCCAATTTTATTCCCTTTATCAAGTTCACTCCAAAATATGTTTTAATACACCAATATGTTTTCTAAAATAACTATTTTTATCATGAAAAGGTATATTAATTCATTTTTGGTTTTATGAAAACAATTAATCCTTCTTCTGTTTTAAAGACACATTAATATTTTCCTTAAACTGCACTAAACTATTTCATTTCTAATGTTTCTTAAACACTCTATTTATATATTTTCACTTCAGTTGGACATAATTTATCATTATCTATGACTATTTTCGTTTATTAAAGAACAATTATTATTTAAATCCATCATTTCATATGATTATTGTCTAATATGTATACCAATTTTACATATGGAGTTTACCTTGATAGTTATTTGATTAACTGGGGAAATATTGATAAATATTTATCTTTAATTTAATATTGATATTTGATGATAAGGCATATTGTTAATTAATTAAATATATTATTTTATATATGAGTAATTATTTAGACTGGTATGACATAGGTTGGGGACCAGTTAATGTACTCCCTATGGGTTGGGGATCAATTAATGCAAGCCCTACTTGTGGGGGTCAATTATAGAGAGTGCCTTGATGCATTGGTAGTCTCATGAGATGAAATTAGTTAGTGAAAACCCCTATGCATTTGTTTCCAAGAATAATTAGAAGGTTTTTTATACATATACTTAAACCTTATTGATGGTTTAATGGTTCATGTGCCAGATACATGATGTCTGATGATTAAGTGTTTCCTTCATTCAGTAATTAGTAATTATTATCCAAAGGATTTTCACTATGAAAAAAAATATGGATACATTTTCATTCATATTTTATTAATTGACTTGTGTTTTTTAGTTATTTACCTTACCATTTTGATTATAATTATTGATTCGTGTTATCTTCCACTGTACCTAATTCTTACTAAGCATTTAATCTCACCCCTTTATTTTTTTTCCTTCCCCAAGTTATGAAGATGTAATCTTTGAAAAGTGTAAAGGAATAAGTTTATTTTCCTTTGTTATGTTTTATGTTTAATTACTAATGTAATAAGGTATCTACATATGTATATCATTCTTTATGACTACTAAATTGATAGATCTTTGGTGATGTGATCTCTTGTATCTATGACATTGTAATACAACAAGCACCGACTCTGGGCTACTGGGGTCGGGGTTGTTAAACTTGGTATTAGAGAAATTATAGTAGAGACCTTGAGAACTATATTTAAGAAATACTAGATTTGGGAGAATAACCCTAATATATACATTGAGGATAAATACAGAAGAACATCTGAAACAAACCATGTTTATGAAATTAGCTATGCATAAAATTTTCAATTTGTGTTAAGTATTTAACTAGTTTTGGGACTATACATTATGTATCATAATGATATGATCTAATCTAGTGTATACCATAATTTATAAATGGAACCTTGTAGAAGGGAATGAGAACTTCACCAATGCACATGATCCAAAGAGTAAGGAGGATTAAATATTTTATGTTCTTATGCTAATATTTTGAAGTTATCAAGTCTACCAAACATTATCACCATATGAGGATATATTATCATGTGTAATGAGACAAATAAATAATTATCTATGTATTATAAATTCAGAGGGAATCACAAAACGATAGTACAATCAGGAAAATTTTGGATAAAGGAATGAAGAGAATGATGTATGTTCCCACATGTGATAATTGTGGAAAGAAACACAATGGTACTTTCTTAAAAGGCATGGGATTTTTCTACAAGTATTTATTGAATGTCTCCCATTATTGTTATTTAAAGGGTAATAAAAAAGTTTTTTTTATGTACAATGATTCAATTAAAAGGAGATGGGGCACTGCAAAATCATTGTCTCAAGCATCAAAATAGTATACCCCAGAAGAGAATAATGGATCATGGTTAAGTATATTCGACTAACACAGACGAAGAGCAGTGATTAATATGCATGTGTTTGAATTAAAGAATTATGTTTTTTGAGTGTTTTATCAATAATTATCTGGTTATAAGAATCATGATATATTTAAGGATTGGACTGTATTAATTATTCTTTAATGAATTGGAATCATGTGATGAATATCATAGGTAATCAAGAGAAGTGTTTTTGTAATAAGTTGATGACTTGGGAAAGATAAACCTAAATATGTTCTTGATGGTGAGATAATAATAAATATATTTTTATAGGATAGTATTGGTGACCATGAAGGTGGTTAGTAATCTTATGGATTATGTTATACTGAAATTATTATATGTTTGGATTTAAGGAATATATTCAACAACCAAATATTTTACTTTTGGAAGCATTTTCACAAAGGTTTAAAGGATATTAAGGTATTCATATATTTTGTATGTGACAAAAAGAGCTGCATTATTTGGGTAAATCTTATGTTAAGATGATTTTAAAAATTTAGATCTCTTCTTACTAAATGTTTGGTATTTGAGTTCGGACAGACTTATTTTGGATGAGTCTTAAGATTAAATACTTATGGAATGGAAAAAGGATATTATTGTTTGAGGTTAAAGTCTTATTTATCATATTGGATAACTTGTGATAACCATTTTGGTTTCAATAAATATTTAAAAGATAAAGGAATTACTTATTGACATTTTGATTCATTAAAAGTTCTTCGGGCATATAAATTTATCTTCAATATCCATCTCCAGCTATATGAAATGAAGTGAAAATAAATCGAAGCACAACCAAAGGATGAGATTATTCTTACGACATAGAAAGAATCAGGTAAGTTCTTATCTATATATGAAAAGAATCTATAAACTGTAGGAAAATTATTTTGGAACAGAAATGTTATCCATTTACTTTTCCTTCTGAGAAATCAATGGTCTCTTAATCAATCACAAATTTATGGTCTTGTAATGGTTAACTTTATAATGAATATATTCTCTATAACTGTGCATAAAAACATATTAGTAATAATTCCTTTCTATTCTCATGTTTTCAATTCACACTAATGTTTTACAATAGGGAAACCGAGTTTTGTGGTTACCATCACATTTTCATTTCCCTCTTTTTAAGAGGAAGTTTTACAAACCCTTTTTACATTGTGGGATTTTCACAAAGGGATTTTCAAGTATCAACCTTTAATTTTTGAAGTGAAATTTCAAATTGTGAGGAAATAATTTATTAAAGGTGTTTATAATGAAACACCCTAATATTTAATGGTATGTCTCTTTTAAATTTAATATCTTCAATATGTTATGTTGCACACAACACCGAGTTTAAAACCACAGTATATGACCATTATAAACTAGCCATTAAATTGGAGAGAGTGAATAGTATTAACCAAAATATTAAATTTATATATTAAATATCGAATAAAATATTTTTACATTCATCTAAATAATTTTTATAGGCATAATATAAGAATAAATCCAATTTTACGCATAAAATGGCTATATTTTTCTAAAAGCAGTTTTACCACCTTTTAATGGTGCACTTTTTTTAGATATAAATTTTAATACTTCTATAAATTATATTGAAAAAAATAAAATTCATTTTTTAAAAGTTAAATTTTGAAATTATATTAGGGTGAATTTTTTGTGTTTTTCTGAAAAGATTTATTTCCCAATGAATAGTAAAAAATACCGATATTTATAAACTCTCAATTTCTTTATTTGTTAATTATATTTATGATTTGAATTTTATATCAATTATGAAATTATATATAAAATATAGGTATCTCCTTAATGAAAATATGATATATTTATATCATGGAATAAGTAAATAAATGTATTAAAATGATAAACTAAGTATTGGTAATTCGGTGAAGCATAAATGCTTATTTATAATATTATAATTAATATAATGATTTAAAATAAAATTTATTTTCAAAAAAAAGTTCTGTAAATTAGTATTATTTTATTATTATTATAATATAATATTAAGAGACCTTAATTAATTTTTTAGAGTTTCATAAAATGAGTTATAATTTTAAAATCTTTATTTTTTTAGTAAATGATGATTTTATTAAAAAATTAAATTTTATCATATTTAGAAAATTATTTAAATAAAATAGAGTCCATATTTAAAATCTATATGTCAAAAAACAGTTAGGGTGAAGTTTTTGGATTTTTCTAAAATAGTTGAATTTTGTATGAATAGTGAAATACGATAATTTGTAGTATTTTACATTTTAAGCCAAATACATGAATTCTAAAATCATGCATGATGTAATCACCCTTTAGTTCAAACTAAAAATAACTATTTACTTTATTTAGTCCCAATATTCAATACTATTTATAGTATTGATCCAAAATAATAAACAAATGATTAAAATAATAAAAAAACACCCCTCTCCTCCCTCATATATACCACCCCTCACCACTTATTCTTCTCACACCTAAAAAGCCTTTAAACTTGTCCAATTTATAACCAATACCTCTCTCAAACCTTTAAATCATGTTATTGTCTTGTTTTTCTAACCCAAAAGACAATTTCAAAGTTCCGTAAAGCGGTTCTCAAGGAGAGGAATTCAAGAGGTAAAATCCCCTTCTGTTCTTTTATTTTTCATTAAATTTATTTTATTTTCTTATCCTCTAATCACCACACTATACCAAATTGGAATGATAAATCCATTATATTTTATATTCTTTAATGTTATTATGATAATGGTATATCAACCATCAACCCTTTTCTCTTCCCATTTTATTCTAAAAATGATAACATCATCCATGAGGTGCTGATTTACCACCTTCGTGGACGATGAGTTTTTTTTTTCAATTACGCCTATTAAGGATAGTCATGAAACCATTTTTACAGTTAAAAAAGACTATAATATATCTATGATAATTTAATTAGTGTTTTAGAACTAGTATATATACAAAATATTAATTAATAAAAAAATTTGTTTGTGATGATCGAAAAATGCCAAAATAATCTAAACGGTTATCATTAATGTTTTATCTACTGAATCATCCTCATATATGGAAAAATGATATTTAAGACCATTTAATAGTATTTAATTTCATTAATAATATATAATTTTAGTTTTGGATAACCATTAACATTTTACATGATCTTTCATACATGTATACAAGTGAACCAATCACGAAAACCAAGGAAACAAACACTCCCAATTAATGAAATTGAATGTTATAACTCATAAAAAAGGGAATAAATAAACTTAATAAAATTATAATAAATTAAATAAATGTTTAATATGTTCTTAATTAAATTATTAATGAATCTAATTTCATTATCCAGGACATTAAGTGCAGGTGTAGAACACTTTCAGACATAAGATAATGGATTTCTCAATATCACTTTTATTTCTGTGTGATATGCCTCATTCACCACTTATTACTTGTGTATGGTGTATATATTATGAAATTTGATATATAATATCATAAATTCATTTATATATATGGTATTAAAAATTTCATTTTATGATTATTAATTTTATGGGGCATAAAATTCGATTGATGATAAAGTGGTAAGGGATTCTCCCCAAACATCCATTTTTTCCTTCAGGTTACTCTCTCTCTCCATTTATCCAAATTTAGTTCTTAATTGTTCTTATATAATACACTTACATTCTATGTGTATCTTCCAAAAATATTTACTTTGTCACACCATGACCATTATGTATTAATTATTCAATTATGACTGGTTTTGTTTTTTAGTTTTTAGGTTGATCCATTTTTAAAATTTAAAATTTTGGGGTCTCTAGCATAAGCACATGATTGGAACATGGTCATTAGAAACTATACATAGACCATGAATGGGTGTATTTTATTTTTATAGATCCAAATCACACAACCAGTGCACGGTTTGGAAAACCGTGCGGTTGCTTGTGCGGGTTTTCCATGGCCTCCAGTAGAGGCGCATGGCTGGCACATGGTTTGGCTAACCATGTGTCCAATCTATGCACAATTTACAGGATTTTGAAAACTAAAGTAAAATATAAATAATATAAATTGTTTAAATAATAATAATAATAATAATAATAATAATGTTATTATTATTATTATTAATGATATTTTTACTATTATTATTATTATTATTATTATTAAGATTATTAATATTATTTAGGATTTTGTTTTTTTTAAAACCATCAAAGGGGTTCACCCTTCCTCTTAAGTGATGAATCACCCTCCTTCCTCTCACATTATGCTACACATAGTGGTTCCCCAGCCACTCTTCACTCCTATTCTCCCTCCATCGTGGGTGTAATCTACTCCGGGTAAGCCTTTCCTCCTCTCAGTTGCTTCCTTTTTCCTCTTTCTCTATTCCCTAATTGAGGTGTGAGGTCGGGCAAACAGTAAGGGTTTTTAATGGTCCTATTTTTTGTGGGGTTTCATGGGGCTAGGGATTCTTTGTTCTTACGGGCTTCCTTGGACTCATTTGAGGCGAGATTGGGTCTTGCACATTAAAGGCAGTGAGTTTCACTTCGATTTCAGATAAGGGTTTTCGATTCCTTCATTTTGAATTAATTTTAAATTAAGGGTTTTTGTGGTTTTTGAGTTTCTGATAATTTTATAGAGTGTGTTGGATCTTCTTGATGTGGTTTTAAGCTGTGGGAATCAATAATTCTTAGATGTGCACGCATGGGTAAGGTATATATATATATATATATGCCCTCTTTGTACATATTCCATCACAGAAAGGGGAATATGTTCAATGCATCTAGGGATATATATATATATATATATATATATATAAATGCATAGTGTGTAAGCATGAAGATTCAGTTTGAGCGGTCATTGTCAAAAAGAGACATGTTTGAGGTAGGGTCGCTATGCATAACCCTTTAATTTGAATTCCATAAATGCCAGATAGTTTTAAAAATATATTTTATGTTTATGTATTATATATGCTATGAAATCTGGTTGTGCTTGTTAGAAATGGTTCTATATTCATTTTTCATAATTTACTTAAGCCTCCAAAATGGTTTTTTCATGTTGAAATATGCTGCTTTCATTGTTTTGGAAAACATAATGTTTTTATGAGACTCAATTGGTATTAAATGAAACTTATTAAAAATTTGTTTCCTAAATGGTTTTGAATGTGTAATGGGTATTTAAAAATATTTTTGGTGTGTTTAAAATAGTTTTGAAATTTAACTTGAATAAAAATGAGTTTGTGTTTGACTTTAAAAAGGGAGAAATTTCTTGTTTTGTATGTTTGGAAAAGTTCATGGTTTTTGGTGTGAATTCAAGTTTAAATGGTGATTTACATTTCTTAAATGGATTTATTTTATTTGAGAATATTTTGAATCTTTCTTTTAAATGTGTGTCACCTTGGTTGTTCAATTGTCCTTTTTAAATGGTTTTGGAATTTAAAAGTGTTGATTAATAGTGCTTTCTAAAGTGAAATTAGTCCTTTTAAAATAATGAGACATGTTTGGAACCATGATATTGTTTTTTTGGGATTGGAGAACCACTATTAAGTCATGTCCTATTATTTTATAAAAATGATGTGTATGTTAAATGTGTGATTTGTGATATGTTCCTAATTAAGAGGATTGTGCATTGTTGTGTGACATAAAAGGGGTATGCACTCAAGGAGGGATATTGGTGGTAAGAGGTTGGATGCATTTTTTAGTAAATAAAATGATATGTTCATTTATGTTAGATTGATAAAAACTCACCGCCACTTGAAATAGAGAACATGGTAAACCCTGGTACCTAGGTGGGCTAACTAGAACTAGTATGCTAGTTAACTCGTATGTGGAATGGGCCAGATTCATCTTACATGATTTACAATTACAACACTAACTAAACATGTGATATGATCAGATACCACTAGGCCCTTGGGATGTTCCATCCTAGTAGGTCATGCATGAGAAAGATGTTGGTTATTGTTTCTATACCACATTTCACCGAGATACAAGGTTTATAGGGTCCCACTTGTGCTAGTTACCTATAGGGATTTTCCAAAGTGATTGTGATGTGGTTCCCATTTCAGTTGCTTCATTCTTGTTTTACCTTTTACAAAAACCATGTTTTAATCTTAATTTATTTCCTTTAGTTTTGAAATGTGATGGAAGATAAATGGTTTTCTTGAAAAATGAAAGCTTGTGATTTTAATTTGAAAAAGAAAAGAAAATCTTATTTTTATATGGTTGTATTTTCAAACTAGCATGAATTGATTTTATTTTTAAAGGTAAGGAATATGGAATAGTTTATTTGGGAAAATATATTGAGTTTTAATACTCACATCTATATATATATTTTTATCTTCTGGTGCTACTTCACACTTTGTTTCTCTTGTGGAGTGAGTGTGATCTTACGGTTGGAGGTGATCAATAAGGTCACATGGAGGTACATGTGAGGTTTTATTTTCTTTCTGCTACTAGAGTTCAGTTTTATTGTCCTTTTTATATATTTTTTATTTATTTGTCATTTTTTTACGGGCCAAATCATTTCCAAATTATTTATTTTGATGTCTGACACTAGTTTCCATCCCATGGTGAATGGGAACACCCTTTGGGCCTTGTCATAGATGAGCTCAGATAACCGGTTTAGGGTTCACCCAGGTTGGTTTGTGACAAAATGATATCATAGGAGGCCCTTTTTATTTATGGTGTTAGGTATCTTGGAGATCAGGACTATCAGGGATTGAAAGGCAAGTGTAGGAAGGACGTCGTGAACCCTTGCCCAACCTGAGCCTTGAGTTACTAGGGGTAGTCCACGATTTTTGTTTTTCATTTGTTTAGTCTATGTGGATAAGGGATGATAATAGGAGTGATCTGGTGATACACGATGAGCTTTCATGGAGTAGCGACCCATGTGTATCCCAAGTGCACGGTTCAAGATACTTTCTATGGTTGATGCCCACTTAGAGCATAGTTTTCTAAGCCATGTTGTCAGGTTAGGCATAACCACTGGTTCTTTAATTTTGGAAGTTTTGATGTGAGTTATGTTTGGGATTGGTTTTTTTTCGCATGAGTGTATTTCAAAAAAATTGAAATGGTTTTTAGGAAAGTTTTTTTCAAAATGTAAAGTGGGTTTTTGAGTGGAAAAATGGTTTTTGAAATGGAAATTATTTATGGAAATGGTTTTATTTTAATGGAATGTGTGGTTTCAAAGGAAAAAATGGAATGTGTTTTATAAATCATTTTGGGACCTTGAAAATAATTTTTGGAATGTGAAATGAATGTTGCTTGAGATTTTTTAAATGTTTTGCTTTAATGATAATGAGAAACTTCAAATTGGTGGGGAATTTGGGATTTAAGTTGAATGATCTATTTTGGAAATGAGAAATGTTTTGAATTGACCCTTGATATTTATATGAATGATCTCATATATGGATTTATAAATGTTTAAAGTGGATAATTTGTGGTATGTGTGGATGGGTGCTTGATCTAGAATAATGATATATATGTGGGACTCAATGGAATAAAAATTGTGGGTATTTAATTTGTTTTGTTTGTTGAAAAATGGTTTTCAAAAAGAGGGATTTAAATGTTTTGAAAGATGATTGAGTGGTTGTTTAGTGTCATGTTTAGAATTATATTTCATGGGATCTTGGTTTTTAAATGATGAAAATGTGGCCGGAATGGTGATTTGAGTTTGGTTTTTGGACCGTGATTGAAGTGTGGAATTTTGGTTTATGATGTGTTTTGATTTTGATTCGCGCTTCTTGTTTTTGAGTAATCCCTATAAAAGTCCCAATAAGGAGTGGATGGTTGGCCTCTGTGATTCCTTCCTCTGTGCTTAGGTGAAGGTCAGTTTTGGGAATCAGTGGGTATTTATTGTCTTAAACTTGTCAAAACTAAGGTGGTAAAGGTTTTTGAGGAAACTATAAATAAGTGTTTTTTAGTATTTCCATTGGAGACTCTACCCAAACTCTAAATTGAGTGGTGGAGCCTGAGAATTTTATGAATATAGACCACAACCGAGTCTTCTTGGTTTGTTTCCCACATTATTTATCTGGAAAAACAAAATAATTTCTCATTCCTAGTGGATTATGAAAAGATATTTCATTCGGAATGGTTGCTTGGGTCATCTGAAGGGGGTTTCTAAGCCACACTAGTCATCTAAAGGGGTTTTTATAAGATGAACTACTGAAATAGGAAGTTTAAACTGAAGATCATCAGCTCCTGACTATGGGGTAATAGATACTTCACGACATCAGAGCTCTATCCATAGTTCGTAGAATGAAGCTTTTCATGTAGTTAGGAATTGTCGGGTGTAAGGGACCTTGGTCCAATCTTTGACTCTGGTGTTGGAATGGGAACAATTTTAGTTTTTATATTGTATCTTCTTTATCTTTGAAGGTTTCTTTTTTATAGAAGTAATAAGTTCCTCATTTCCTTGTTGTATTATTCTTTGTTTTGAAGGTTCCACTACTGTAGTTTTCCAGATTCAAGAAAGTTACCCATTGGTTGTGAAAGGCTTGGTGACCCTGTATGGAAGATAACTTTTAAAATGTTGTCTCTTTGTGGACGTGAGTCCCAAGATAATTGTCTATTTTGTGTGCTTATCCCTTTTATGGATCATTTTTATTTTAGTTCGTGATCATTTTGGAGATACCCGTTTCTTATGGAAATGATGAATCGTGGTTCAGTTCACTATTTGGTTTGAGCTCTTTCCTTGGATTTCCTGATTTGCTAGGGGGTTTTTGGTTTTGGTTGGGATTTTCTATTGGCTATGATAGTTTGCCTATGTGGGAGTTTTTGGTCTATGTTGGGGGTTACCACTTTGGTTTGTGTTGGTAGTTTTAGAGTTAGCCTATGCTGAGAGTCTCAATATTGGTGGTTTTAGTTAGGTTCTTATGGTGGGGAGAACCCTCCTCTTTTTTTCATGGTTCTTCTCATTATAGTTTCTCTTAGAGCTAGTCAGGTGTCACTGGTATAGTGAAAGGTCACACTGAGTTTGTGGTTTTTTGGCTGTGTCTAGTTTTGAGCTTGAGTTTGATTCCTCGTTTAGCTGGGTGACTTTCTGGGGGTAGAAAGTATTTGTGGTGGAAAGAATTGTAAAACCTCAACCATGATTTATTAATTATTCAATTATAATTGTATTTTTTTAGTTTTTGGGATGAAATAGTTTTAAATTTTAAAATTTTGGGATCTCCAGCATAGGTTCATAGTTAGCGCATAGTTAGTAGAAACCATGCGCAGACCATGTGAGGGCATCTGTAATTTTGAATGAGTTGAATCGTACACTAGAGCACAGTTTGTAAAACTATGTGGTTGCCAAAGCGGGTTGTCCAGGGCCTCTTGTATAGTTACATAGCTGGATCATGGTTTGGACAAACCTACAGCCAATCCATGCGCTGTTTCCATGTTTTTGGAAAATAAAATAAAAAACAAAAAAAAGAAATTGTTTAAATAATAATAATAATAATAATATTAATATTATTTCTAGTATTATTATTATTAATGATATTATTATTAATATTATTAAGATTATTATTATTATTATTTAGTTATTTATTTTTTTAGAACCCTCAAAGGGGTTCCCCCTTCCTCCTACATGATGCAACCCCCTCCCTCCATCTTTTCTCTCATGCGATGCCACCCAGAGGGCCTCTCCAGCCACTCGCCGCTCCTCCTCTCCCTTTGTCATGGGTGAGGTCTACTCTGTGTAAGTATTTACTCTTCTCCACCAATTCTTTTTTCCTATTTATCTATTACCTCATTGCGGTGTGAATTCGGTCAAACCCTAAGGGTTTCTAATGGTCTGATTCTTGTTGGGGGTTTTTTGCGGCTTGGGTTTATTTGTTCTTGCAAGTTTCCTTGGACTCATTTGAGGTGTAATTAGGTCTCACGCATCAAATGTAGTGGGTTTTTCTTTGATTTTGGTTAAAGGTTTTCAATTCCTTCATTTTTAATTAATTTTAAATTAATATTTTTTTTTGTTTTAGAGTTGTTAGTAAATTTTCTAGAGTGCATTGGATCTCCTTAATGTGGTTTTAAGATGTGGTAACCAAGAACACTTACATGTTGATGCATGTGAAAGGAATATATATATATTCCCTCTTTGTACATATTCCATCATAGATATAGGAATATGTGCAATGTAGCTAGGGGTATTCATACACACACACACACACACACACAAACACACAGACATATATATATGTATGTATAAATTCATGTGTGTGTAAGCATTAAGAGTCAGTTCGAGTTGTTGTCATAAAAAAGAGACATGTTTGAGCTAGGTTCTCTATGCATAACACTTTAATTTTAATTCCATAACTGTTTTATTTTTTTATAAATATGTTTCATATTTATGTAGTATATATATATGCTATTTGATCAATTTATGGTTATTATAAATGGTTCTGTATTTGTTTTTCATAATTTACTTAAGCCTCCAATGTGGGTTTTTTCATGTTGAAATATGTTTATGCCCTTGTTTGGGAAAATTTAATTTATTTCTAATACTAAATTGGTATTAAATGAAATTTCTATAAAATTGGTTTCCTAAATGGTTTTGAATGTGTAATAGGTATTTCCAAATATGTTTTGTGTGTGTAAAATAGTTGTTAAAATTAACTTGAATAAAAATGAGTTTGTCTGTGATTTTAAAAAGGATGGAATTCCTTGTTTTGGTAAGTTTAGAAATGTGTATGAGTTTTGGTGTAAATTCGAGTATAAATGGTGATTTGACTTTATTAAATGTATTTCTTTGATTTGAACATATTTTCAAGCTTTCTTTTAAATGTGTGGTTCCTCGGTTGTTCAATTGGAAATTTTTAATTGTTTTGGAATTTAAAAGTGTTGGGTAATAGTTTCTTCTAAAGTGAAGTAGTCTTTTGAAAACAATGAGGCCCATTTGGCACCTTGAGAATGTTTCATGGGAGTATAAAACCACTTTTAAGGCATGAACGCTTTCTTTAGAAAAATTATGTGTATGTTAATTGTGTGATTTGAGATATGTTCATAGTGAAGAGGCTCGTGCATTGTTGTGTGGCATAAAAAGGGGGACGTGCTCAAGGAGGGAGATCAGTGGTGAGAGGTTGGATGCGTTTTTGAGTAAATAAAATGACATGTTCATGAATTTTAGTTTGATAAAAACTCAAAACCACTTGAAATAGAGTACATGGGAAACTTGAGTACCAAGGTGGGCTAAATATAACTATTATTCTAGTTGAATTAGAAGTGTTAGGGCCCAAATTCATCCTACAGGATTTATGATTACAACACTAACTAAACATGTGATATGATCAGAGACCACTAGGCCCTTAAGATGTTCCCTCCTAGTGGATTGTTCATGAGAAAGATGTTTTTTTTGTTTCTATACCATGTTTCAATGAGATACGAGGTTTCTAGTGTCCCACTTGTGCTAGTTACCTATAGGAATTTCTCATGGCACTAATGATGTGGTTCCCATTTCAGTTGATCCATTCTTATTTTCTCTTTTCTGAAAACTAGGTTTTAATATAAATTTTTTTCCATTCATTCTGAAATGTCAATTCATTCATAGAGACTATTTTGAAATGTGATGGAAGAGAAATGTTTTTATAGAAAAATGGAACCTTGTGATTTGAATTTGAAAAGAATAAAAAACCATCTTTTTATATGGTTGTATTTTCAAACTAGCATGACTTGGTTTTATTATTAAAGTTAATTCATAAGGAATAGTATTTTTGAGCATTCCTACTGAGTTTTAATAATCACACCTATATATTTATTTTGGTTTTAGATTATGGTTCTCCTTCCCTCTTTGGTGCCCTTGTGGAGCAAGTTTGATCTTACAGTTGGAGGTGACCCATGAGGTCAAATAGAGGTACGTATGCAATTTTATTTTATTTCTACTATTATAGTTCATTATACCTATTATGTTTATATATTTTTATATATTTTTTATTTTTTATGGTCCAAATCATTCCCAATTTCTTTATTTTGATGCCCGAAACTAGTTTCCAGCCCGTGGGGATCAGGAACATCCTTCAGGTCTTTTCATGGACCAGCTTGGGTGACCAATTTAGAGTTAAAATGGGTTGCTTCGTGACATAATTAGCCCAATTATTACTTTATTGTTGGGGAAATATATGTTTTATAAGGTTTTATTTTAAATTATCATCGATGAGCAAGCTGGATTTACGGGAACTTTCAAATTTCATAACCATTTCAAGTTCACTCCATAATATATTTTAAGCTACCAATTTTTTTTCTAAAATAAATCTTTTTATCATGAAAAAATATATTAGTTAATTTCTATTTTATGAAAGTAATTAATCCTTTATACATTTTAAATACTCTTTAATATTTTCCTTGAACCACATTAAATTTTTTCATTTTTAATGATTCTTAAACACTTTTTACATGTTTTTACATTAGTTGGACATAATTTATCTTGATTTATGCCTATTTTACATTATTAACGTCCAATTATTATTTAAACCCATTCTTTCATATGGTTTTTGTCTAATTTGTATGTCAATTTTATATAGAAAGTTTACCTTGATAGTTTATTGATTAACAATGGAAATATTGATAAATATTTATCTTTTATTTAATATAGATATTTGATGATAAGGAATATTTTTTATAAATTAAATCAATTATTTGGTACAGGAGGAATGATTTGGACTGGTACGACATAGATTGGGGACCGGTTAATTCAAGCCCTACAGGTTGGGGACTGGTTAATGCAATCCCTATAGGTGGGGCCTTGTTATAGATATCCCCTCAATGCATCGATAGTCTCATGAGATGAAATTATTTGAAGAAAAACCATTCATGTTTGTTTACAAGAAGAATTATAAGGTTTTTTACCCATACACTTAAACATTATTGAGAGTATAATGGTTCTTGTTCCAGATTCATGATGTCCAATAATTAAACATTTCCTTTATTCAGTAATCAGTAATTATTATCCAAAGGATTTTTACTATGAAAAAATATATGGCTTCATTTTTATTCTTAGTTTATTAATTGACATGTGTTTTTTGGTTATTTACATTACCATTTTTATTATACTTATTGATTCATGTTATCTTCCACTATTCTTAACCCTTACTGAGAATTTGAGCTAACCTCTTTATTTATTTTCCTCCCCTAGTTATGAAGATGTAATATTTGAATAAGTGTTAAGGAATCAATTTATTTTCCTTTGATTTGTTTTATGTTTAATTTCAAATATAATAATGGATCCATATATGTATCTAGTTCTTCAAGAATACTAAACTAATATATCTTTGGTGTTGTGATCTCTTGTATCTATGCCATTGTAATAAAAGGACCACCAAATCTGGGCTACTGGGGTCAGGGTTGTTACACTTAGTATCGGATCAAGTTTAGTAGAGACCTTGGGAACTAAATTTAGGAAATTCTAGATTAGGGAACATAACCCTAATATATAATTTGAGGATGACTATAGAAGAACATCCCAAATAAACAATGGTTATTAAACTATTTATGCATAATTTTTTCAATTTTTGTTAAGTATTTCACTAGTTTTGGGAATATACATTTTGTATCTTAATTATATAATCTAATATAATGTATACCATCATTTATAAATGTCACCTCCCATAAGTAATGGGAACCTCACTAATGCACATGATCCAAAGAATAAGGAGGATTAAATATTTTATGGTTTTATGATAGTCTTTTGAAGAGAACAAATCTCCAAAATATTCTCATCATATGAGGATATAGTATCATGTGATAAAAATACAAATAAATAATTATCTAAGTATTATGAATTAATAAGGAATCACAAGAACAAGATTATGACTAGGAAAAAATTAGATAAAGGAATGAAGAGAAAGAAGTATTTTCCCACAAATGATAATTTTAGAAAGAAACACCCTGGTGCTTTATTAAAAGGATTGGGATTTTATAAAAGTTTATAGAGAATGGACACCATGATTATGATTTAAAGGGTAAGAAAAAGGTTTTTATATACAATGATTCAACTACAAGGATATGGGGCACTACAAAAATCAATGTCTCAAGCATTAAAAGAATATACCCCAAAAGAGAATAATGGATCATGGTCAAGCTTATGATACTATCATAAATGAAGAGGAATTATTATTATGAATATGTTTGGATTGAATAATTATGTTATTTGAGTATTTTATAAATAATTATATGGTTATAAGAATCATGGGATATATAAGTATTGTATTGTAGTACTTCTTCATTAAGGAATTGGAAGCATGTGATGAACATCACCAGTAATCAATATAAGTGTTTCTGTTATAAGTTGACAACTTGTGAAGGATAACCCTAAATATGTTATTTATGTTGATATAATAATAAATTTATTTTTATGTGATAGTATTGGTGACCATGAAGGTGGTTAGTGATCTTAGGGATTATGTTATGCTGGAATTATTAAAATTTTGAATTTAATGAATATATTCAGCAGCCATATATTTTACTCTTGGAAGCATTCATATTTCACAAAAGTTTAAAGGGGATTAAGTTATTAATATATTTTTTATGTGAAAACTATAACTACATAATTTGGGAAAATATTATGTTAAGATGATTTTTTAAATATAGCGATCTTTCTGTTTGGTATTTTAGTTGGGATGGACCTATTTTGGATGAGTCTTAAGATTAACTACTTATGGAATAGACTAAGGATTTTATAATTTGAGGTTAAAGTCAGATTTATAATATTGGATAACCTATGATACCCATTTTGGTTTCAGAAAATATTTAAAGGCTGAAGGAATTACTTATTAACCTTATTATTCGTTAAAAGTTCTTCAGACATAAAAATTCATCTTGAATATCCATCTCTAGCTATATAAAATGAAGTGATAATTGATAAAATTAAAAAAGGATGATATTATGATTATGAAATGGAATTAAATTAGGTAAGTGGTTATCCATATATTAAAAAAAATCCCTCAACTATAGGAAAAATTAGTTTGGAACAAAAAAATTATCTGCTTACTTTTATTTCTGAGAAATCAATGGTCTTTTTAACCGATCACAGATTTACAGTCTTGTGATGGTTAACTTTATAATGAATATATTCTCTATAACTCCCCATAAAAACTTGATAGTAATATTTAATTTCCATTCAAATGTTTTTACTTCCCACTATTGTTCTCCGATAGAGAAATCTATTTTTTTGGTGACCATCACATTGTTCTTTCCTTCCTTTTAAGGGGAAGTTTTACAAAACCTTTTTATGATGTGGGATTTCCAAAAAGGAATTTTAAAGTATCATCCATTAATTTTTGAAGTGAAATTTCAAATTTTTTGGATGAAATTTATTAAAGGATTGGATAATGTAACACCCAAAGATTTTATGGTATGTCTCTTTTAAATTTACATCTTCAATAGCTTATGTTTCATGCAACACTGAGTTTAAACCCATGACATGTGACCATTATGACCTAAACATTAAATTAGAGGGAATGAATATTTTTAACTACAATAATAATTTTATATATTATATATTGAATCAAATATTTTTTACATTCATCTAAATAATTTATATTGTCATAAGATAAGAATAAATCTAATTTTATGCATAAAAAGAGTATATTTTTCTAAATGCAGTTTTACCACATTTTAATGACACAATTGTTTTAAATATAAAATCTAAAACTTTAATAAATTATATTGAACAAATTAACTTCATTTTTAAAAGCTAAATATCAAATTTATCTTAGAGTGATTTTTTTGTGTTTTCTGAAAATATTTATTTCCCAATGAATATTGAAAAATACCGATTTTTATAAAACTCCCAATTTAATTAATTTTAAATTCTATTTATGATTTGAATTTGATCTCCCTACTAAAGTATAAATAATTTTTAGGTATCTCATAAATGAAAATATGATATATTTATATCATGGAATAAGTAAATAAATATATTAAAATGATAAACTAAGTATTGGTGTTTCTGTAAAATGTAAATGTTTATCTACAATTTTAAAATTAATATAACGATTTAAAATAAAATTTATTTTCAAAAAAATAGATTCATAAATTTATTTTTTTCTTAATATTTTCCTTAAGGTTCATTAAAATGATTCATTTATAATGTTTTTTAAATACTCTTTTTACATGTTTTCACTTCAATTAGACATTATTTATCATGATCTATTCCTATTTTCCCTTATGAAATTCCAATTATGATTTAAATACATTATTTCATATGATTATTTTCTAATTCGTATACCAAGTTTACTTATGGTGTTTACCTTGACAATTATTTGATTATGTGAGGAAATATTGATAAATCACTATATTTTATTTAATACGGATATTTCATGATAGGGAATATTTTTTATTAATTAAATAAATTATTAGATATATGAGGAATGCTTTATATTGGTATGAAAAGGGTTTCATGTCAGTTAATTCAAGCTCTATGGGTTGATTACTGGTTAATGTAAGCCCTACGGGTGGGCCCAATTATAGATAGACTGCTGATGCATCTGTATTCTCATGAGATAAAATTAGTTGGTGAAAACCCCTTTGAATTTGTTTTCAAGAAAAATAATAAGGGTGTTTACCCAGAGAGTTCAACTATATTGATGGTATAATGGTTCATGTTTCAAATACACAATGCCCAATAATTAATCATTTACTTCATTTAGTAATCAGTAATTATTATCCATGGTATTTTAATTATGAAATAATCTGTGGATGAATTTTATTTCAAATTTAATTAATTAACATATGTTTTTAAGTTATTTACCTTACCATTTTGGTGATACTTATTGATTCAAGTTATCTTCCATTGTACCTAACCCTTACTGAGCATTTGAGCTCACCCGTTTATTTTTTTCCTTCCCCAATTTATGAAGATGTAATCTTTTAATAAGTGTTATGGAATCAGTTTATTTTTGTTTGATATGTTTTATGATTAATTACGAATGTAATAAGGGTTCTGTGTATATATCTAGTAATTCAAGCCTACTAAAATGATCAATCCTTGGTGATGTTATTTCTCGTATCTAAGCTGTTATAATAAAACAACCACTGACACTAGGCTACCGAGGTCGGGGATGTTACATCATATTTATACCTACTATATCTATTTATTATATTTAATTTTGAGCAGTGTGTGGTTTACCCTATTTATTAAAAACTCATTGTCTCCTACACTTTAACTGGAATATACAAGATATATTTTATACTCTCTTTACATTTTTTTTACCCACAATGGTGTGAAAGAGGTCCATACGTGGCCTATGATTGTTTTATTCCCATCATTATTGTGGAAGAGGTCCTTCCATTACTTGGGAAGCTTGTAGATGTTGTCTGTATACCCAATCCAGGTTGTGGATAAAGATTATAGTTATATAATATACTTTCCACTAGGTGATTACCAAGTGGAGGGAATTAGGTCTCGACTTGAGACTGAACCCCTTGTTTCAAATCTACTGTATGTTTAATTTTATTCTTATGCTTTAAACTATTTTTTTTAAATATAAAAAAAATACTTTGATAGTTAATATTAATTAGTGTTTATATGATATTTTTATTAAGTAAATTTATTTCAAAAGTTAAAATACTTTTTATATTATTTTAAATAAGACTTAATCACTCTTTGAGAAATATTTTAAAAGACGAGAACTTATATCGATATATTGTTTTGGTTAATTAGTCTATTTTTCATTTAACTAGGGGATTTTATTTAAACTTATTTGAAGAGAAATTTTTATTGTGTACTCAATTAATTCTCTATTTAGATACACACTCTAGAAAACATTTTCTATCAATGGTTTTCAAAATATTTTTAAAATGTGTTTTTTTGTTTTTTAAATATCCTAGATTAATGTAAATTCTAAATTTATTTATTTAAATGGATAATAGACAAGAAGTTTTTTCCACCAATAGACCGCCTTTATTAAATGGTATAATTATGTTCAATAGAAAATAAATATTAATATGAATATCAAAATCATGTGTTTTTAAATATGGTCTATTATATAAGATAAATATGAATTACCTAAGACTGTTAGGAATACAAGGGATGATGCTATTAAACTTTCTTATAATGACAACTGCAAATCTATGAATGATCTTTACTATGATTTAGGAGATAAATAATTTAATAGGATATCTTCCAGTAAAATGGATTTTAAAATTTGGGACACATTAACTGTTTCACATGAAGGAACAAATAATGTGAAAGAAATGAGATTGAATACTTATATAGTTAAATATGATACATTCAAGATGAAACATAATGAGATAATTTATGATATGTATCTCAGATTTAATGGGATAGTTAATACAATGAGGTCCTTGGGGAATACAGTTTCATACAAAGATCAAATTATGTGACTGTTGAGATGCCTTTTAGAGATATATATAGGAGCATAAATTTCAATAAGATAATAATTTGACATTTGTAAACTAATTGTCAAGGAATTTATTGGGAAGTTTATGATGTATGAGGAATAGATTAAGGTTAATCATGACGAGTAAGATGAACCAAATAGGAATTAAATATCCTTCAAGACTACTGCATAAAAAGAAAAAGAAAAAAGTACAATATTAAAGCTCTGTTGATGAGGAATCACTAGTTGATAGTGATGAAGAAATATCCCATCTATCTAGAAGGTTTAAAAAATTATATAAGAAGAATAAATTCTTAAGGAAACCAAGTTACAAGAGAAAGTATGATAATATAGGTAATTGGAAGGACTATAAAAGGGATGATAATTCGAATGACATTAACTATTATGATTGTAAGAGAAAAGGACATGTTAAGGATGATTTCCAAAAGTTAAAGTACAAAAATAAGTATGATGATAAGGATAGAAAGTATAATAAAGAAATGAAATCCACATACAGTGCCATTGAGGACACCTCCAGTGAATCAGACTCGAATAATAAAGTAAATACTAATAGAGAAAACATTTTCTTCATGAAAAACATATCTGAGGTACCTACTATGTGTCCTGTACATAATTATGATAATTCCGGAGATGAAAAAAATGGAAATGATGTGTCAAAAGAGGAAATGTTTGAATATTGTAATATTATTGAAGATACCTTTAAGGAATTTGAAGACAAATACAAAAATTCTAAATAAACAATATGTTTTATCTACTAATATGAAATACGACCTTACTATTGAAAAAGAGAATAATTCTCAATTGTTGAAAGAAAATACAAAACTAAAATTATAAATTGATAAATTAAATAAATAATTATAGATATTTACAAATGTAAGAGAAACTCTAAATCAAATACTCAGAAAACAAATAACACCTAGGTATATTACTGGTCTAGGTTATCAACCTTGAAAGAGAAGAATTTTTAAGTGCACTTTTATTCCAAAATCTAATTCTATAAATTATATTTCATGTTTTTACTCAACTGGAACAAATATAGTTTTTATTTCAAATAGTTAAAAATATACTTATTGAAAACCCATTAATAAAATATGGGTTTCTAAATCTCTTGTTACTAATATTTCTAGACCAAAGAAATTTTTGGGTACCAAAATTATTTCTGGTACAAAATTGTTTTGTAGGAGAACTACTTGAAGTGATCCTGTAAAAATATATTGTGCCCAGATAACATCTATTCTAGACATATGATAGAAGATTACTCAAACTTCAAAACCTAATGAAGGTTAATGGTATACATGTCACCTTTTGTGATAATTATAAAGGTAAAATCATCATTCTTGACCAAATCAGTAACTCTAATTCTCTTTTAATTTCTAAATTATTATTATTTGATAGTTTAAAATACAATTTTATTATCATCTCACAACTATGTGATAATGGTTTTCATGTAAAATTTGAAACAATGCTTGTAATTTTTTTAATTATAAAAATTATTTTGTGTTTACTACTTTCATAAATGAAAATGTTTATGTTGTTAATCTTAATTACTTAATTTCATAAAATGTTTTTTGATTTAGTGCCTTTCATAAGGAATATTGGCTTTGGAATATGACACCAGTCCACTGTAATATTCACTCACATAGAAATCTTACTAAGAAAGGGTTAACTAAGGATGTACCCAATCTTGAATTCCTAAATGATAAAGTTTGTAACCCTTGTCAAAAAGGGAAACAACACAAAATATATTTTCAACTAAAAAAATAAGTTTCAACTTATCAACCTCTTGATTTGGTTCACATGGAATTGTTTGAACCATCTATAGTATCTCGTTTAAATGGGAAACACTATATATATGTAGTTGTAAATGAATTTTCTAGGTATACCTGGGTATTATTTATAGATCACAGGAGTGTAGATCACTCTTATTTTACCAAGTATAATAAATCTATAGAAAACCTAAGTGGACATAGAATTAAGACCTTAAAAAGTGACCGTAGCTGCAAGTTTAAAAATCATGACTCTAAATCCTTTTTCTCATTAAATTTCTATAATAATAACTTCTATACTCCTAGGAATACCCAATGGAATGTAGTTTTATAAAGAAGGAATAGATTACTTGAATAGATATCCAAGACAATTCTTAATGAATATGAATTACCTGTCTACTTTTGTGTAGAGGCTGTGAATACAACCTGCTATATAATTAACAAAGTATTAATTAAACCTCTTTTAAAGAAAACCCATTATGATATTTGGAATAATATGAATAATAAGGTTAATTACTTTATAGTTTTTTGTTGCAAAGCCTTTAGTATTAACACGAAGGACACTCTTGATAATTTTTCCTTCAAAAGTGATGATGAAATTTTTCATGGTTATTCAACATCTAGTAAATCCTATAGAGCATTTAAGAAAACAAAAAAGATAGTGGAAGAGTATGTCCATGTTATTTTTTATGTGAAATATCCACATGAAACTAAAAATGCTTTATAAAACCTTGAGTACGATTTATCTAATTTGAACATAAATGAAAAACTTTCTGATTCTACTGTAAAATAAGAAAAAAATCATCTTATTCTGAGGAACTTTCAGAACTTCAAATAGAACCCATAGAAAACCATGAGGTGACCAACCCTTATTTTTATAGATATATTAGGACTCCTAAATACCACCCTATATATGTTGTAGTTGGAGACATAGATAGAGGTACATAGACAAAAGCTTCTCTAAGAAACTAGGTTGAACATTGAACATTCTTATCGCATCTTGAACCTAAGAAAATCAATGATGTAATTAATGATGAGTTCTCGATAATAACTATACAATAATAACATAATAGATTTGAAAGAAATAAAGTTTTGGAACTTGTTGATAGACTTAAATACACTTTAACTATAGGCACTAAATTGGTGTTTAGAAACAAGGTTGATTAATTAGGCACAATAGTAATAAATAAGATTAGAAAAAATGATTTTGAAATGAGTATAATGGGTTAACAAAAATTAATTCTTGGTTTTTAGATTTTTGAAAATAAAGAAAAAATTATTTTAGATTAAAGTAAATATACTAAATACCTTTTAAAACATTTTGTTTTGATAGCACTAAAATTAATGACACTCCTATGAGTACCACCTGAAATTTAGATTTTGATGAAGTTAGGAAACCACTGGATTAAACCAGTTACATAGGTATGATTGGAAGTCATCTCTAGCTAACTTCTCGTCAACATGAAATTATGTTTAGTGTATGTATGTGTGCTCCTTTTAAAGAAAACCCAAAATCTTCATAGTAACTTTCTATATTTTTTTAAATACATTAAGTATACAATCAATTTAGGATTGTTCTACCCTAGAGGAAAAACATTTAATATAGTTGGTTATTCAGATGCTTATTTTGGTCATTAAAGGTTAGATAGAAAATTAACCTCTAGAACATGTCACCTTCTGGGGAAGTATCTAGTTTGTTGGTCTAGTAAGAAACAAAATTCGGTTGCATTGTCTACTTTTAAAGATGAAAACATAGCTTTAGGTAGCTACTGTGCTCAAATTTTGTGGATGAAACACACTTTTCTAGACTATCAATATAAATTTTGACATGTACCTATAAATTTTTACAAAAAAGAGAAATAATCATTTATAATAATATTGTTTATCATTCTAGAACAAAACACATTGATGTAAGACATCACTTTTTGAGAGATCATTTTCAAAAGGGTGACATAACTCTTGAATACATTAGTATTGAACATCATCTTGTTGATATTTTTACAAATCCATTAAATTATAAGACAATGAACTACATAAAACATGAATTCAAAATGATTAATTTTGGTCAATCTTAATTTTTTGGGAACAACCACTGGATTTTACCCACCATTGGAACAATCTACCATTCGAATAACCCACCACCAGAACTTAAGTCACTGTTTATAATTTTAATTTATGAGTTATTTATTTACATACTTATTGATTTAAAATATTTTATTTTGTTTTTACAATTTTCAAATCCCTAAATGATATAAAATTAGGACTTAGTCAAATTTTTATGCACACTCCCTTATAACTTTTCCTCTCGAGATTCTCTGCTAGCTTTCACTCTCAACCTCTCACCTTCCCTTGACCTATTTTGAGCCTTAAAAACTACTCACAATTTTTATAGTGAAGCAAGTAGTATTATTGTCCCTTAAGGAGTTGCATCCTTCGAAGAAGATGAAACGAGAATTGAGCCATCTATCTGTAGAGCCGCAAAACCTATAGCTTGCAAAGCATATAGTAGTTCCTGAGAAGGAAGTCATGTTGAGTGGTTATTTTCAAGAGATTTATTGGTTCTTAGAGTAATTCAAGACTAGGGATAGTTAGAGTGGTTATAAAAAAGTGAGTGGTCTTTGTATCTGAGGTTAGTGCATCAGTTTTATCAGAATATCGAGTTTATATTTGGAGAAGATAAATACTAGGTTTGAAGAAGGATAAATTGGAAGATGGATGTTTTCTCTTTAATTTAATGGGATGTATGTCTTAATGTGCCTCATAAAAGTGTATCAAATTATTTTCAAGGATATATTCCAAGTGATAGTGATTCCTTTGTGTTTGAGGATTATTTTTCAGAGCTTATTGGAGATGGAATTGTAATAAGACCAGCTACAACCAAGTTAGATGATGAGTTTCATATATTTTTCAAGTTTATTTAGCATATGATATTCCTGAGGAAATACAAATTCCTCAGAATGAGGTATCAAGATGTATATCTATTATGCCTTATTAGAAGAGGAGAAAATATTAATTTGTACAGATATGTAATGATTTATATGATAGAGATGTGTAAAGATTCATCCATATCAAACTCCCTAATCTACCCTAAATTCATTTTGATCTTTCTTGAGGCCAAGGGATTGGTAGATGAAGACGAAGAAGAAGAAGTGAAATATAGAGGATTTTTCCTTATAATACTCATTTGTAAGAGAATGAAGATAAGTTGGAATCTATTGTTAAGGAAGTGGGTTGTTGATGATGAAAAGATTTATGAGGATTTAAATTTTATTGATCACCCAACAATGCCAAAAAATATTGTTGATCCTAGATTGGATTTGGATGAAGTAGTATAATATTCTGATGTTGAAAAAGAAGAAGAAGAAGAAGTGGATACTTCTGCTTCTAGTAATGAGGAGAAATATTTTTCACTTGTGGATGGTAGTGACCCAGATATTCCCAAGAGTCCTCCTACTATCTCTTATAGTTTACCTAGTCTTCCTAGATCTCTCCCTGTTAGAGAAGATCTTTCATATGAAGGAATTTAAGTGGAATAAATTGTGGTTTTTGAAGAATTTTTTGAGTTATCTAATAATAAAAATGGTGAGAATGGTGAAGAAGAAGAAGAAGAAGAATAATAAGATGAAGTGGAAGATTTTTAAGATAAAGGAAATGGTTTGGGAGTATATGTTGAGGGCAGTAATCGCCAATCAATTTCAGTCACCCTATTGATCTTGTTGATGGATACCATGATGAGTAGACAGTTGATGAGAATATGGTTATTGAACCTGTAGTTGTTGAGCTGGAAATTTTTTCTTAAACTAGATTAGATGTCATGTCTTTTGAGGAATGGGAGAGGTAACCTGTTTACATTAGACTTGGTTTGGAATATATTGACTATGATTATGAGAGACCCACTTTTCTAGGTTGAGAATAAATGGATCCTAAGGGATCAATGGTGGAGCAGATAGATGCTGTAGGGTAGATATATAGATTTTATTAAGATATTCCTACTAGTTTTGAGCTAGTAGAGGATATTGTGCCACCTTTTGTTGCTTTAGTTCCAATAGATGTCGTATCTAGAGATGACCTAGAGTCCTTCAAAGATAGGCTTCTCTCTGATTTTGGTATGTTGTTGAGAAATTAGGAACCTTATGTCACTAAGATAAGTGAGAAATATGTGATATACTTGCTTAATATTATGATACACCACATCCAAACTAAGAGGTTGCATCACATTCAGGAAGTGGATATAGATAATAGAAGATTGGCCAGTGATCTGAAGTCTTTGAGATCAGTGTTGGAGGGGATACAAACTTCATTTTCTTCAAGTATGAATGATATTTTGGAGAGGTTGGATAATATTTATTCTGTGAATTATACTTAGAGTGATCCCCATCCTTATATTAATATCGAGTTGAATAGATTATTAGTTAGGGATGAACTTTGAGTTGTTTCAGGTGATGTTCCAGATATTCCTCTAGAGAGTTTGAGGAAGATTTGGCATAATAGTGATCATGTCTATAATATGGTTAGGGAATGCCTTAATGAGGTCATAGCTAATTGAGAAACTATTACAAATGAAGTTAAATATTTTCTTTCAAGGATATATACTATTAATGAGCTCAAATCTCATTTCAAGTTCCTTGCTGAGAACCTCATGATTCCTCCAGTTACTCAAGACTTCAAAGAACAGGCCAATTAGCTGAAAATGATGACCCCAGTGCTTAAATTGTTTATGGAGGATAAAAAGTAAATTTTTAGTGCCATGGAAAGATGGGGAAATATTATCATGGACTTAATAAATCTAATTAAACCCTTCTTACATGTGTCTATCACAACAATAATGTCTTAGGATGCTATTCTAGTGACTAATCATCTCACTCCTCTAGAAAATACTCTAGCGATATTCATAGTAGCTATTACCTGAGATCCTCATGCACCTTTACCTACTCATTTTTATCCCTTCAGCCTAACTACCAAAGAATTTGTCCAGCATATCTGGATGATTATCATCTGAGAGAATCCTTCTCTACCTACTATCCCTACAACCTCAACAACAGTTGCTTCATCTTCTAATTTTGTTCCCTCTTCTTCTGATAAGGGTAAAACACCTCTTGTTCCTTCCACCCAAGCTAAGAAGTGTTGACTTTAGGCTTTTTTTATTGGGACTTATTCTTGATTTTTTTGTATCTCCTTTTGGATGTACTACAATCACTCTTCTCTTTAAATAAAAATTATCTTCTCTTTCCTATTTTTTATTTTTTTCATTTTCTATTTTTATTTTCATTTTTTTGATAATCCCAAAAATGGTAGAATGATTATGTAATTTATTTAAAATTATGTTATCTTTTGATACCTACTTCAGTTTGTATTTTGATTTTTTTCATATCCTTGATACCTTCCATTATGATATTCTTTGATACCATTCCTTTGATTTATCTTTGATATCATTTTTATTTAATATCATTGATTCCATTATTCTTTAAGTTACACTTTATGTTTAAAACCTCACATTATATTTTAACGTTTTAAGTAGATATAAATAATTTTTCCAACTACATTAATTTTAATTCAAAGTTTATACTTTACATGATTATAAATTTCAATGATTTTTTGTCATAAAAAAGGCGGAGGTTGTTGGAACCTTTTTGTTTTAATGTTCACAAATCATGGTAATTATTTTGTAATTGTTGTAATGATTTATGATAGAATTTTATAATATAATACAGTTTGGAGAAGTATTTCTTAGGTGCTAAAAATACCTACCATCACACTTTTCGCACTGCAAAAAATGACATACCATTGAATATGAGTCACCAACAAGAAAGACCCATCACCGGAGTTGAGTTACCATCATGATGAAAATTTGGATGAGTATTAAAAATAAAGACTGCCAGAATGGAGTCACCATTGAGGTTGAATCACTATAATAATTAAGTAACCACCATAAATGACTCACCATTGAACTTAAGTCACCATTGAAGATGAACTACCATCAAACTTTACCCACTACCTAGAAAATTGGAAACGTGTTGAAAAGACCTACCAACAGAAAAGAATCATCACTAAGATGAGTAACTATTGAGAATGACCTACCTCTAGATATCTTACCATCATCCTAACTCACCATTGTCCTAAATCACCACCAGCTTAATTCATCACTAGGATGAGTCACCACTAGAGTTGTCTCACAGCTAGAAGATTCACCGTTGCTAATATGATTAATATGAATTAAATGATTCTAATGTCTATACTATCAAATTTAATATTGAGGATTATTTTAATGGTTGTTATTAAACTATTTCAAGGAATATTAAAGATTATGTTAGAGCTAATTTAGAGGACACATAATACCCAGATGATTGTTCCTTGAAAGGACTCTCCATTTTGTAGCACTATTGTAACGACCCAAACTTTCATCAAGGAAAATTCCTCTTGATCTAATTAAATGTTTATATAAAATTTGAACTTAATTGGTTTTATGTTTTTGGATTTTAAAATAACATTATGAATTATGACCATTTCTAATATATCCATTGAAAAGTGATCACATGATTAGTATAAATATAGGGCTTTAACAAATCTAATTTACTTAAACAAAGGAAGTGATGACCTCATCCAGTAGACTTGCCCCATACGAAGCCCATTTTTTGGAGCTTGGAAAGGAGGTGGAGTTATTGTGATTCAATCTTATCCAAGTCCAAGACGAGCTTGAATACATTAATCTTGAGTGGAACTGCCTACGAGAGAAGTGGAAGTTGATAGAGATTACCACTCGAGCAATGCTATCCGAGCCACCCCAAGAGTCTATCACCATCGCACAAATTACCCTTCAGTCTTATGTGGATGTTATAAGGGGTTATGTAACAAGACCTTAGCACTATTAATATGTGCATTATCTTTGTATATAATAATTAATATACATTCATTTTATTACTGTTACTTTGTAAATAGTTTTTAAAGTACAAATAATATTTTTAGTTAATATTCAACTATGAAATTTATTTTGATGAATTAATGGATATTTGAATTAAATAATATTTTAATAAAATATTATTATTACTAAATTAATTTTTATTAAATAAAAATGATCGTATAATTTTATGAATGAAATTTTAATTTTTTATTAAGGTTTGAAAGCTATTTTTATCAAAACCCATGATTTTTAGATAAATGCCGTTTTTTATTTTAAAAGTAAAAATGCATATAATTAGAAAATTATTTAGAGAAAATGAATATTATTTTTGGAATCAGGATGTCTAAATTATCCAATGTTGAATTTTTCATAATTTTCTGAGACAGTCGAATTTTTGGGTAAAAATTAAATACCGTTTAAATATATAATATGTTTTATGACATCATAATGACCCAATAGTGATGTAATAAAATAATATAAATTATATTTTCGGCCAATATATTTTTTACCATTAAAATAATGTGATTTTAGGTATGTTTTATTTATTTTAAAAAACTTTAGTGGACCCTCCAAGAGTTATAAAACATTTTCACTTTTTAAATGAATTTCCTTGAGAGTGTGACTCACCTCCACATAAACACCCTCAATATTTTAAGAATTTAGGCCATTGTCCTTATAAAATATTGTTTTCCCCTTACCTTTGGAAAAAACCATGGGAAAAAACCATGGTCTGGTTTTTGGTATTGATTAGTTTAATGTGTAGTGACCCAAACCTAAATATTAAAGAATTCCCTCTCCTTTCCTATATAAACCCACCCAAGATCCCACTTCCTCTTCCCTAAAAGACTTTGGAGTTCAACCAAACTCTTAAATCCTCTCTCTATAATCCTCCCAAGGTTCCCAAATCTCCCAAGAAGACTCTATCAAGCCTCTCTCAAGCCTTTGGGATCACACTTCCAAGTAAGGGATTTCCTCTTTTCTCATTTTCGTCTCAATTTCATTATGTTGTTATACCCTTTTAATTTCACTTAAACATTTTGGGGGTATGATTTATCACCTCTAAAATACTTTAATATTTATGTTTTAACTGATTATAGAACTCTTTCTCTCACATTAATGCCATTCATGTACACCCGTTACCAAGCCAAAATTCCGTAAGGAAAATCTCTCTTCTCATTCATGTTCAAGCAATTATTTTGTATTATGAATATAATTTCTATTAAATTTGTTGGTAAATGTATCAATATGAACCCATTACTTTCCATTCCATTTAAATATTATGAGACACCAATTTCTCTCTCATCAACCATTTTTATGAATTTCTATGTCATGTCATTACGCTGCCGAAGTTGCACCACAATTATCCAAGCCAATGTTATTGTGTAATGAATACCATGCCTATTTATCTATAAATTGTATTAAACTTTATGAAATTTTGTGTATTTATTATAGTGTTTCATGTTTGAATTCCACGTTTCCTTTATCATGTAATAAATGATGAGGTTTAAGGAATCCATATTATATGATCCATGTGGCACATTTATGCATGAAATGAAATGTTTAAGAAGGGTGCACCCTGATAGCACTCCAATGCATTGGGTAAATATTAGTATCATGATATGTCAAGTGAAATGAGAGTTTACTCATGATAATTCAAGTGCAATGAGGGTTTACTCATTCTCCATGTGCAATGAGCCTTGGCTCATGCTAAAATCATGTTAAATATTGTTGCCACATTTCCATGTTATGATTATCATGATTTATCATTCCATTATGTTAATGTTTCTATTGTGATCCATTGATATGCCTATTGTATAAAATATATAGTATTCCTCATGTTATTCCATGTTTATTCCCTTACCGGGCTTTATAGATAACCCTTTTCTTATGCATGTCCTCAGGTTATCCTATGCAATGCTAAGTACGAGGGAATGTAGTGGTCATGTAAAGGAAGTTTTCAATAAAGATGTTGTATTTCATGTTTTAAGTTGTTATGTAAATATACTAATCCAAAAATACACTAGAACTCTCGATATTCTATGTTGTATCAAGTGAAGTTTATGTAATAAATCATGTTTAAGTGTGTAATAAAGAGCTGGGTTGTCATAGTTTATTTCAAAGGATAGGTTTAGTTATTTTTGGGATTAGGATTAGAAAACCCTAATAAAGCCTTAGAGACAAGACTAAGTATAATAAAAACATCCCTAAGTTTTGGTGAGTATTGATTAAGTGGTTTATCAATAAAATACACCCATGTCTGGAAACGAGTAGGTAGAGGTGGCTCTGGCACAGATTTACATAGAGGTGAAAACCCCGACAAGGAGTTTCAAGCTTGACCCGAGGTATCTTGGTACATGACAATAGGCCTTGCTGCACTCTTGGTTATGACACTCCTGGGGGATATGATTTTGTAAATTCATAAGCATAATATAAACCATTATTAAGGGAAAAAATGCCCCTAACAATATATGTTTAAAATTAGATCATGGATAACATAGATTGAAGCCTATATATTCATAAGTTAAGGAAATAAAAGTAATGTATATGTCATCCATTTTGTCTTTGGATTACCCTTTATGTGTTACCCCTAACTTTCCTTTTATTCCAGCCAATGGCTGGTAATTAGGAGACTCGAGCTAACAACTCATGTGAAGATCAACGGGATGATTGTTCTAATGAGATGCCCAATCTGATGGGAGTGGGAATCACGAACTTTGTCATGATTCTCTCTCAGTTAACTCAAGATTTGAATAGAAACTTGGGTCAAGAGGAATGTTCAACCCCCTATTAAAGAACAAGTCGCTATCGAGAGCTTCATGGGACAAAGGACTCCTACTTTTAATGGATCATCTGATCCCTCAATTGCTGAATAATGAATCAACTAAATTGAGAAGATATTCTCTATCCTTAAATGCTCCGAACAAGATAAGGTTCTATTGGATACTTATCATATGGAGGGTGAAGCTGACCAATGGTGGACGTTTATCAAAAATACAAAGCCTAAGGAGGAGATTGAGGAGTTGTAATGGAAGGATTTCTGGAAGATGTTTTTCAATAAATATTTTCCGCTCACCCTCTGACTTAAGATGGAAAGGGACTTCCTTGACCTCAAGAAAAAAGATGACAAATCTGTCAGAGTGTACGAGACAAAATTCACAAGGCTTGCACGATATACCTCCAGATTTTTCGTTACCCCCAAATTCAAGGTTGACCACTTCTTTGGTGGGCCGAAACCTAGCCTGCGGAAAGCACTAGTGATCCGTGACTTTGACAGCTGTGAGGAAATTGTATGATGTGACCTCAAGGTCGAAATAGAGATTGAGGAATCTCAGGGGTATCAAAGGGATAATAATCATAAGGTGGAATTCAATGCTGGAGGTCTTATGGATAAATCCAATGGTGCTAAGAAGAACCTGCACCCCACTTTCCAAAGGTGAGGAAAGAATCACCCCAGAAATTTCATGAAGGGGATGAGGAAATGCTTTAGGTGTGGTAGAGAAGAGAACCTGGCTATTATCTGTCAGCAAGAAAAACCTGTGGCTGTGACAGAGGAGAGGAATGCGCCATTTGAATCTTTGAACATTTTTCATTGCTTCGACAACAAAGAACCAGGGCACTTTCCAAATCAGTTCCCTAAGCCAAGGGTTTTCGGAGGTAACCAAAAAACTCTGAGGTGGAAAGGGAAATATTTTTCCATCACTACCGCCAAAGTGAACCCTGACAAAAAATTGGTGACAGGTACGCTAGTTATTCATTCAATAATAGTGAATGTACTTTTTGATTCTGGTTCTACGCATTCTTTTATATCCTGAATGTTTAGTAGAACAATCCCAGTACCACCACAAATAATGGAAGTAAAGATGTCGGTGAGTATGGAAAATGGGGCAATCATTGCATCCCATGAATATAACTCCTCACTTGTCATAATATGTGGATTAAACTTCCCAGAAAACCTTGTCATACTCCATCTGGTATAATTTGAGGCAATTCTCGGCATGGATTAGCTTTCCTTATATAGAGCCAACATAAATTTCTGGGAGAGCTAAATCACTCTCCATATGGAGAATAGACCCCCGATTATATACAAGTGAAAGGAGGAAGATGAATCTTCTTTTTCTCCATCATCTCAATCATGAATATTACTGCCCTATGAGGATGAGTATCTGGCTCAGATGATTGAGTCCAAGGAAGAAACCATCCTTGAATACATGTCTATTGTGAGGGAATTTGCTGAAGTGTTTTCTGAGGAATTTCCTGGCATTCCTCATAGAAGGTATGTTGAATTATCAATTGACCTTATACCTGGGGATTTCCCAATATCCAAGACTCTATAAAGAATGGATGTTGTGGAGCTTGAGGAGATGAAGAAACAATTACAGGATAATCTGGATAAAGGGTTTATATTCCCAAGTGCTTCACCATGGGATGCACCGGTTCTCTTAGTCAAGAAGAAATATGGGTCAATGCGCCTTTGCATCGATTATCATGATCTTAACAAAATCACGATAAAAAACAAGTATCCTCTCCCTCGAATTGATGACTTTTTCGATCAGCTACGTAGAGCACAATACTTCTCCAAGGTGGATTTGCGGTTGGGATATTATCAAGTAAGGGTGAAGAAGGAAGATATACCCAAGACTACTTTTCATACAAGATACAGGTACTATGAATTCATAGTAATGCCTTTCAGACTCACCAATGCTCCAACAATCTTCATGGACTTGATGAATAGAGTCTTTAGAGATTACCTTGACAAATATTTGGTAGTCTTTATAGATGATATTCTAATATACTCCAAAACCAAGGAGGATCATGAAAAAGATCTAAGAACTATACTAGAGACCTTGCGGAAGGAGAATATCTATGAAAAGAATAGAAAGTGTGAGTTCTGGTTGAAGGAGGTCTCATTATTAGGCCATATCATCACAAGTAATGGGATATATGTGGATCCCTCCAAGACATATAAAATAGAGGGATGGCTGAGGACAACATTGGTAATGGATATCCGTAGATTTTTGGGATTAGATGAATATTATCGACAATTTGTGATAAATTTATCACAATTTTCCAACCCTCTTAACAAGCTAACTCAAAAGGGAGTTAAGTTTTCCTGGAGTGATGAATGCAAAGAAAGCTTCACAGAGTTGAAAAAGAGGCTTATCACTACACCCGTTCTCACTTTACCCACAAGTGGAGAACTTTTTGTGGTATTTAGAGATTCTTCAAAGAAGGGCCTGGGATGTGAGTTGATGAAAATGACAAATTCCATGCCTATGCTTCAAGGAAATTGAAATTTCATGAGAAGAACTATCCAACACATGGGCTGGATTTGGCTGCGGTGATCTTCGCTTTAAAATTTTCGAGGCATTATCTCTTTGGGGAGAAGTGTAAAATATATATGGTCTACAAAAGCCTCAAGTATATATTCACATAGAAAGAGTTTAACATGCACCAACGAAGAAGGTTAGAGCTGATCAACGACTATGATTTCTCATTCCATTACCACCCTAGGAAAGCGAACAAGGTGGAAGATGCTCTAAGTAGAAAGGACCCAAAAATTCTATCATTGATGGGAATTGAGAAGGATCCAATCTACTTAGATTTAAAGAAGATGGAAATGAGAATCAAAAAGAAGGGAACATCATCAATCCTTTCAAAAATGATTGCTCAACCGTATCTTTTGAAGAAAATAAAGGATGCCCAAAGAAAGGATGTGAAAATTCTGAAAAGGGTGGAAGCTATCAGAAATGGGAAATCCTCAGAGTTCGTGATTGAAAAGGATAGAATTGTGATATTTGGGTCACAATTATGTGTACCATCCTATTTGGAGATAAAAAAGGAGTTTCTGGATGACTCAAATAGCTCAACCTTCTCTATTCACTTGGGGAGAAAAAAGATGTATCGAGATCTCTGAAAGAACTTTTGGTGGGATAATATGAATAAGTAGATCACTGAATTTACATCAATGTGTCTGGTGTGTCAGAAAGTGAAGGCAGAGAGGCAGGAGTATAAGTGGATGATGCAACCATTACACATACCAGCATAGAAATGGGAGAACATCACCATGAAATTTGTCACCAGACTTCCAAAGATCTTAGATCATAGAGAGAAAGTTCTACGAAATAAGACAATGACCCTCGTCAAGGTGTTGTGACAAAACCACCAGTTTGAAGAAGCGATGTGGGAATCAGAGGAAGTATTGAAGCAGATTTACCCACATATGTTTTAGTGTGGGGAAATGAAATTTTGAGGGTGAAATTTCTTAAGGGGTAAGATTGTAATGACCCAAACTTTCATCAATGAAAATTCCTCTTGATGTAATTAAATGTTTATATAAAATTTGAACTTCATTGGTTTTATGTTTTTGGATTTTAAAATAATGTTATGAATTATGACCATTTCTAATATAGCTATTGAACAATGATCACATTATTAGTATAAATATAGGGCTTTAACAAATCCAATTTATTCAGACAAAGGAAGTGATGACCTCATCCAATAGACTTGCCCCATACGGAGCCCATTATTTTCGGAGCTCGGAAAGGATGTGGCATAATTGGACTTCACTCTTGACCAAGCCCAATCTGAGCTTGAATATGTTATGCTCGAGTAGAATATCCTATGAGAGAAGTGGATGTTGATAGAGATTACCACTCGAGCAATGCTATCTGAGCCACCCCAAGAGTCTGTCACCATCGCACAACTTACCCTTCGGTATTATGTGGGTGTTATAAGGGGTTATGTTACAAGACCTTAGCACTATGAAAATGTGCATTATTTTTGTATATAATAATTAATATACATTCATTTTATTATTGTTACATTGTAAATAGTTTTTAATGTACAAATAGTATTTTTAGTTAGTATTCAACTAAGAAATCTATTTTGATAAATTAATGTATTTTTGAAATAAATAATATTTTAATAAAATATTATTATTATTAAATTAATATTTATTAAATATAAATGGTCATATAATTTTATGATTGCAATTTTAATTTTTTATTAAGGTTTGAAAGCTATTTTTATCAAAACCAATGGTTTTTTTGATAAATGTCGGTTTTTATTTTAAAAGTAAAAATTCACATATTTATAAAATTATTTAGATAAAATGAATATTATTTTTGGAATCAGGATGTCTAAATTATCCAATGTTGAATTTTTCATAATTTTCTGAGACAGTCGAATTTTTGGGTAAAAATTAAATATCGTTTAAATATATAATATGTTTTATGACATCATAATGACCCAATAGTGATGTAATAAAATACTATAAATGATATTTTCGGCAAATATATTTTCTACCATTAAAATAATGTGATTTTAGGTTTGTTTTATTTATTTTAAAAAACTTTAGTGGACCCTCCAAGAGTTATAAAACATTTTCACTTTTTAAATGAATTTCCCTGAGAGTGTGACTCACCTCCACATAAACACCCTCAATATTTTAAGAATTTAGGCCATTTTACTTATATAATATTTTTTTCCCCTTCCCTTTTAAAAAACCATGGGAAAAAACCATGGTCTGGTTTTTGGTATTGATTAGTTTAATGTGTAGTGACCCAAACCTAAATATTAAAGAATTCCCTCTCCTTTCCTATATAAATCCACCCAAGCTCCCACTTCCTCTTCACTAAAAGCCTTTGGAGTTCAACCAACCTCTGCCATCCTCTCTCTATAATCCTCCCAAGGTTCCCCAATATCCCAATAATACTCTATCAAGCCTCTCTCAAGCCTTTGGGATCACACTTCCAAGTAAGGGATTTCCTCTTTTCTCATTTTCGTCTCAATTTCATTATGTTGTTATACCCTTTTAATTTCAATGAAAAATTTTGGGGGTATGATTTATCACCTATACCATAATTTACTCTTTATCTTTTAACTGATTATAGAACTCTTTCTCTCACATTAATGCCTTTCATGTACACCCGTTACCATGCCAAAATTCCGTAAGGAAAATCTCTCTTCTCATTCATGTTCAAGCAATTTTTTTGTATTATGAATATAATTTCTATTAAATTTGTTGGCAAATGTATCAATATGAACCCATTAATTTCCATTTAATTTAAATATTATGAGACACCAATTTCTCTCTCATCAACCATTTTTATGAATTTCTATGTCATGTCATTACGCTGCCGAAGCTGCAGCACAATTATCCAAGCCAATGTTATTGTGTAGTGAATACCATGCCGATTTCTCTATAGATGGTATTCACTTTTATTAAAATTTGTGTATTTATTATATTGTTTCATGTTTGAATTCCACGTTTCCTTTATCATGTAATAAATGATGCGGGTTAAGGAATCCATATTATATGATCCATGTGGCAAATTTATGCATGAAATGAAATGTTTAAGAAGGGTGAACCCTGATAGCGCTCCAATGCATTGGATAAATATTAGTATCATGATATGTCAAGTGAAATGAGTGTTTACTCATGATAATTCAATTTCAATGAGGGTTTACTCATTCTCCATGTGCAATGAGCCTTGGCTCATGCTAAAATCATGTTAAATGTTGTTGCAACATTTCCATGTTATGATTATCATGCTTTATCAAGCAATTATGTTAATGTTTCTATTGTGATCCATTGATATGCCTATTGTATAAAATGTATAGTATTACTCATGTTATTCCATGTTTATTCCCTTACCGGGCTTTATAGATCACCCTTTTCTTATGCATGTCCTCAGGTTATCCTATGCAATGTTAAGTACAAGGGAATGTAGTGGTCAAGTAAAGGATGTTTTCAATAAAGATGTTGTATTTCATGTTTTAAGTTGTTATATAAAGATCCTAAGCCACAAATACACTAGAACTCTCGATCTTCTATGTTGTATCAAGTGAAGTTTATGTAATTAATCATGTTTAAGTGTGTAATAAAGAGCTGGGTTTTCATAGTTTGTTTCAAAGGATAAGTTTAGTTATTTTTGGGGATTAGGATTAGAAAACCCTAGTAAAGCCTTAGAGACAAGACTAAGTATAATAAAAACATCCCTAAGTTTTGGTGAGTATTGATTAAGTGGTTTATCAATAAAATACACCCATGTCTGGATACGAGTAGGTAGAGGTGGCTCTGGAACAGATTTACATCGGGGTGAAAACCCCGACAAGGAGTTTCGAGCTTGACCCAGGGTATCTTGGTACACGACAATAGGCCTTGTTGCACTCTTGGTTATGACACTCCCAGGGGATATGATTTTGTAAATTCATAAGCATAGTATAAACCATTATTAAGGGAAAAAATTCCCCTAACAATATATGTTTAATATTAGATCATGGATAACATAGATTGAAGCCTATATATTCATAAGTTAAAGAAATAAAAGTAATGTATATGTCATCTGTTTTGTCTTTGGATTACCCTTTATGTGTTACCCCAAAATTTCCTTTTATTCCAGCCAATGGATGGTAATTAGGAGACTCAGGCTAACAACTGATGTGAATATCAACGTGATGATTGTTCTAATGAGATGCCCAATCCGATGGGAGTGGGAATCACGAACTTTGTCACGATTATCTCTCAGTTAACTCAAGATTTGAATAGAAACATGGATCAAGAGGAATGTTCAACCCCCTATTAAAGAACAAGTCGCTATCGAGAGCTTCATGGGACAAAGGTCTCCTACTTTTAATGGATCATCTAATCCCTCAATTGCTGAATAATGAATCAACTCAATTGAGAAGATATTCTCCATCCTTCAATGTTACGAACAAGAGAAGGTTCTATTGGATACTTATCATATGGATGGTGAAGCTGACTAATGGTGGACGTTGATAAAAAATACAAAGCCTAAGGAGGAGATTGAGGAGTTGTAATGGAAGGATTTCTGGAAGATGTTTTTCGATAAATATTGTCCGCTCACCCTCCGACTGAAGATGGAAAGGGACTTCCTTGCCCTCAAGAAAAAAGATGACAAATCTGTCAGAGTGTACGAGGCAAACTTCACAAGGCTTGTACGATATGCCTCCAGCTTTGTTGTTACCCCCGAATGCAAGGTTGACCACTTCTTTGGTGGGCTGAAACCTAGCATGCGGAAATCACTAGTGATCCATGACTTTGACAGCTATGAGGAAATTGTATGATGTGCCCTCAATGTCGAAATGGAGATCGAGGAATCTCAGGGGTATCAGGGGGATAATAAGCATAAGGTAGAATTCAATGCTGGAGGTCTTATGGATAAATCCAATGGTTCTAAGAAGAACCTGCACCCCACTTTCCAAAGGTGAGTAAAGAATCACCCTAGAAATTGCATGAACGGGATGAGGAAATTATTTAGGTGTGGTAGAGAAGAGAACCTGGCTATTATCTGTCATCAATAAAACCTTGTGGTTGTGACAGAGGAGAGGAATGCGCCGTTTGAATCTCTGCACGTTTTTCATTGCTTCGACAACAAAGAACTAGAGAAATTTTCAAATTAGTGCCCTAAGCCAAGGGTTTTCGGAGGTAACCAAAAACCTCTGAGGTAGAAAGGGAAATCTTTTTCCATAACTACCGCCGAAGTGAAACCCGACAAAAAATTGGTCACAGGTACGCTAGTTATTCATTCAATAATAGTGAATGTACTTTTTGATTCTGGTTCAACCCATTCTTTTATATCCTAAATGTTAAGTAGAACAATCCCAGTACCACCACAAATAATGGAAGTAAAGATGTCGGTGAGTATGGAAAATGGGGCAATCATTGCATCCCATGAATATAACCCCTCCCTTGTCATAATCTATGGATTGAACTTCCAAGAAAACCTTATCATACTCCATCTGGTATAATTTGAGGCAATTCTCGGCATGGATTGGATTTCCTTATATGGAGCCAATAGAAATTTCTGGGAGAGGGAAATCACTCTCCATATGGAGAAGAGACCCCCGATTATATACAAGTGCAAGGAGGAAGATGAATCTTCTTTAGCTCCATCATCTCAATCATGAATATTACTGCCCTATGAGGATGCGTATCTGGCACAGATGATTGAGTCCAAGGAAGAAACCATCCGTGAAGACATGTCTATTGTGAGGGAATTTGCTGAAGTGTTTTCTGAGGAATTTCCTGGCATTCCTCATAGAAGAGATATTGAATTATCAATTGACCTTATACCTGGGGATTTTCCAATATCCAAGACTCTATAAATAATGGATGTTGTGGAGCTTGAGGAGTTGAAGAAACAATTAGAGGATAATATGTATAAAGGGTTTATACGCCCAAGTGCTTCACCATGGGGTGCACCGGTTCTCTTAGTCAAGAATAAATATTGGTCAATGCGCCTTTGCATCGATTATCATGATCTTAACAAAATCACGATAAAAAAAAGTATCCTCTCCCTCGAATTGATGACTTTTTCGATCAGCTACGTAGAGCACAATACTTCTCCAAGGTGGATTTGCGGTTGGGATATTATCAAGTAAGGGTAAAGAAGGAAGATATCCCCAAGACTACTTTTCAGACAAGATACGGGTACTATGAATTCATAGTAATGCCTTTCAGACTCACCAATGCTCCAACAATCTTCATGGACTTGATGAATAGAGTCTTTAGAGATTACCTTGACAAATTTTTGGTAGTCTTTATAGATGATATTCTAATATACTCCAAAACCAAGGAGGATCATGAGGAAGATCTAAGAACTATACTAGAGACCTTGCGGAAGGATAATATCTATGAAAAGTATATAAAGTGTGAGTTTTGGTTGAAGGAGGTCTCATTATTAGGCCATATCATCACAAGTAATGGGATATATGTGGATCCCTCCAAGACATATACAATAGAGGGATGGCTGAGGACAACATTGGTAATGGATATCCATATATTTTTAGGATTAGATGAATATTATCGACGATTTGTGATAAATTTATCACAATTTTCCAACCCTCTTTCCAAGCTAACTCAAAAGGGAGTTAAGTTTTCTTGGAGTGATGAACAGGAAGAAAGCTTCACAGAGTTGAAAAAGAGGCTTATCACTACACCCGTGCTCACTTTACCCACAAGTGGAGAACTTTTTGTTGTATTTAGAGATTCTTCAAAGAAGGGCCTGGGATGTGTGTTGATGAAAAATGACAAATTCCATGCCTATGCTTCAAGGAAATTTAAATTTCATGAGAAGAACTATCCAACACATGATCAGGATTTGGCTGCGGTGATCTTCACTTTAAAATTTTCGAGGCACTATCTCTTTGGGGAGAAGTGTGAAATATATATGGTCCAAAAAAGCCTCAAGTATATATTCACATAGAAAGAGTTGAACATGAACCGATGAAGAAGGTTAGATCTGATCAAAGACTATGATTTCTCAATCCATTACCACCCTAGGAATGCAAACAAGGTAGAAGATGCTCTAAGTAGAAAGGACCCAAAAATTCTATCATTGATGAGAATTGAGAAGGATCCAATCTACTTAGATTTAAAGAATATGGACATGGGATTCATAAATAATGGAACATCATCAATCCTTTCACAAATGATTGTTCAACTGTATCTTTTGAAGAAAATAAAGGATGCCCAAAGAAAGGATGTGAAAATTCTGAAAAGGGTGGAAGCTATCAGAAATGATAAATCCTCAGAGTTCGTGATTGAAAAGGATAAAATTGTGATATTTTGGTCACGATTATGTGTACCATCCAATTTGGAGATAAAAAAGGAGTTTTTGGATGACTCACATTGGTCAACCATCTCTATTCACCTGGGGAGCAAAAAGATGTATCGAGATCTCTGAAAGAACTTTTGGTGGGATAATATGAAGAAGTAGATCACTGAATTTACATCAAAGTGTCTGGTGTGTCAGCAAGTGAAGGCAGAGAGGCAAGAGTATAAGTGGATGATGCAACCATTACACATACCAACATAGAAATGGGAGAACATCACCATGGAATTTGTCACCAGACTTTCGAAGATCTTAGATCGTAGAGAGAAAGTTCTACGAAATAAGACAATGCCCCTCCTCAAGGTGTTGTGACGAAACCACAAGTTTGAAGAAGCGATGTGGGAATCAGCGGAAGTATTGAAGCAGAGTTACCCACATATGTTTTAGTGTGGGGAAACGAAATTTTGAGGGTGAAATTTCTTAAGGGGGTAAGATTGTAATGACCCAAACTTTCATCAATGAAAATTCCTCTTGATCTAATTAAATGTTTATATAAAATGTGAACTTCATTGGTTTTATGTTTTTGGATTTTAAAATAATGTTAAGAATTATGACCATTGCTAATATAGCCATTGAAAAATGATCACATGATTAGTATAAATATAGGGCTTTAACAAATCCAATTTATTCAGACAAAAGAAGCGATGACCTCATCCAATAGACTTGCCCCAAACGGAGCCCATTTTTTTCGGAGCTCGGAAAGGAGGTGGCGTCATTGGAATTCACTCTTGACCAAGCCCAATCCGAGCTTGAATACGTTAAGCTTGAGCAGAATCTCCTATGAGAGAAGTGGAAGTTGATAGAGATTACCACTCGAGCAATGCTATCCGAGCCACCCCAAGAGTCTGTCTCCATCGCACACCTTACCCTTCGGTATTATGTGGGTGTTATAAGGGGTTATGTAACAAGACCTTAGCACTATGAATATGTGCATTATTTTTGTATATAATAATTAATATACATTCATTTTATTATTGTTACTTTGTAAATATTTTTTAATGTACAAATAGTATTTTTAGTTAATATTCAACTAAGAAATCTATTTTGATAAATTAATGGATTTTTGAATTAAATAATATTTTAATAAAATATTATTATTATTAAATTAATATTTATTAAATATAAATGGTCATATAATTTTATGATTGCAATTTTATTTTTTTATTAAGGTTCGAAAGCTATTTTTATCAAACCCAATGATTTTTTTGATAAATGTCGGTTTTTCTTTTAAAAGTAAAAATTCACATATTTAGAAAATTATTTAGATAAAATGAATATTATTTTTGGAATCAGGATGTCTAAATTATCCAATGTTGAATTTTTCATAATTTTCTGAGACAGTCAAATTTTTGGGTAAAAATTAAATACCTTTTAAATATATAATATGTTTTATGACATCATAATGACCCAATAGTGATGTAATAAAATACTATAAATGATATTTTCGGCCAATATATTTTTTACCATTAAAATAATGTGATTTTTGGTTTGTTTTATTTATTTTAAAAAACTTTAGTGGACCCTCCAAGAGTTATAAAACATTTTCACTTTTTAAATGAATTTCCCTGAGAGTGTGACTCACCTCCACTAAACACCCTCAATATTTTAAGAATTTAGGTTATTTTCCTTATAAAATATTTTTTTCCCTTCCCTTTGGAAAAAACCATGGGAAAAAACAATGGTCTGGTTTTTGGTATTGATTATTTTAATGTGTAGTGACCCAAACCTAAATATTAAAGAATTCCCTCTCCTTTCCTATATAAACCCACCCAAGCTCCCACTTCCTCTTCACTCAAATCCTTTGGAGTTCAACCAAACTCTTACATCCTCTCTCTATAATCCTCCCAAGGTTCCCCAATATCCCAAGAAGACTCTATCAAGCATCTCTCAAGACTTTGGGATCACACTTCCAAGTTAGGGATTTCCTCTTTTCTCATTTTCGTCTCAATTTCATTATATTGTTATACCCTTTTATGTTCAATTAAAACTTTTGGGGGTATTATTTCTCACCTATACCATAATTTACTCTTTATTTTTTAACTGATTATATAACTCTTTCTCTCACATTAATGCCTTTCATGTACACCCGTTACCATGCCAAAAATTCCATAAGGAAAATCTCTCTTCTCATTCATGTTCAAGCAATTTTTTTGTATTATGAATATAATTTCTATTAAATTTGTTGGGAAATGTATCAATATGAACCCATTACTTTCAATTTCATTTTAATATTATGAGACACCAATTTCTCTCTCATCAACCATTTTTATGAATTTCTATGTCATGTCGTTACGCTGCCGAAGTTGCAGCACAATTATCCAAGCCAATGTTATTGTGTAGTGAATACCATACCCATTTCTCTATAAATGGTATTCACATTTATGAAAATTTGTGTATTTATTATAGTTTTTGATGTTTGAATTCCACATTTCCTTTATCATGTAATAAATGATGAGGTTTAAGGAATCCATATTATATGATCCATGTTGGAAATTTATGCATGAAATGAAATGTTTAAGAAGGGTGCACCCTGATAGCACTCCAATGCATTGGGTAAATATTAGTATCATGATATGTCAAGTGAAATGAGAGTTTACTCATGATAATTCAATTTCAATGAGGGTTTACTCATTCTCCATGTGCAATGAGCCTTGGCTCATGCTAAAATCATGTTAAATGTTGTTCCCACATTTCCATGTTATGATTATCATGCTTTATCGTGCAATTACGTTAATGTTTCTATTGTGATCCATTGATATGCCTATTGTATAAAATTTATAGTATTCCTCATGTTATTCCATGTTTATTCCCTTACCGGGCTTTATAGATCACCCTTTTCTTATGCATGTCCTCAGGTTATCCTATGCAATGCTAAGTACGAGGTTATGTAGTGGTCATGTAAAGGATGTTTTCAATAAAGATGTCGTATTTCATGTTTCAAGTTGTTATGTAAAGATCCTAATCCACAAATACACTAGAACTCTCGATCTTCTATGTTGTATCAAGTGAAGTTTATGTAATAAATCATGTTTAAGTGTGTAATAAAGAGATGGGTTGTCATAGTTTGTTTCAAAGGATAGGTTTAGTTATTTTTTGGGATTAGGATTAGAAAACCCTAGTAAATCCTTAGAGACAAGACTAAGTATAATAAAAACATCCCTAAGTTTTGGTGAGTATTGATTAAGTGGTTTATCAATAAAATACACGCATGTCTGGATACGAGTAGGTAGAGGTGGCTCTGGCACAGATTTACAGCGGGGTGAAAACCCCGACAAGGAGTTTCGAGCTTGACTCGGGGTATCTTGGTATACGACAATTGGCCTTGCTGCACTCTTGGTTATGAAACTCCCAGGGGATATGATTTTGTAAATTCATAAGCTTATTATAAACCATTATTAAGGGAAAAAATGCCCCTAATAATATATGTTTAAAATTAGATCATGGATAACATAGATTGAAGCCTATATATTCATAAGTTAAGGAAATAAAAGTAATGTATATGTCATCAGTTTTGTCTTTGGATTACCCTTTATGTGTTACCCCTAACTTTCCTTTTATTCCAGCCAATGGCTAGTAATTAGGAGACTTGGGAAAACAACTGATGTGAAGATCAACATGATTATTATTATAATGAGATGCCCAATCTGATGGGAGTGGGAATCACGATCTTTGTCACGATTCTCTCTCAATTAACCCAAGATTTGAATAGAAACATGGGTCAAAAGGAATGTTCAACCCCCTATTAATGAAAAAGTCACTATCGATAGCTTCATGGGACAAAGGCCTCCTACTTTTAATGGATCATCTAATCCCTCAATTGCTGAATAATGAATCAACTCAATTGAGAAGATATTATACATCCTTAAATGTTCAGAACAAGAGAATGTTCTATTGGATACTTATCATATGGAGGGTGAATCTGACCAATGGTGGACGTTGATCAAAAATACAAAGCCTAAGGAGGATATTGAGGAGTTGTAATGGAAGTATTTCTGGAAGATGTTTTTAGATAAATATTTTCCGCTCACCCTCTGACTTAAGATGGAAAGGGACTCCCTTGCCTCAAGAAAAAAGATGAAAAATCTTTCAGAGTGTATGAGGAAAACTTCACAAGGCTTGCACGATATGCCTCCATCTTTGTCGTTACCCCTGAATGCAAGGTTTACCACTTCTTTGGTGGGCTGAAACCTAGCCTGTGGAAAGCACTAGTGATCCGTGACTTTGACAGCTATGAGGAAATTTTATGATGTGCCCTCAAGGTTGAAATGGAGATCAAGGAATCTCAGGGGTATCAAGGGGATAATAAGCATAAGGTAGAATTCAATGTTGGAGGTCTTATGGATAAATCCAATTGTGCTAAGAAGAACCTGCACCCCACTTTCCAAAGGTGAGGAAAGAATCACCCCAGAAATTGCATGAACGGGATGAGGAAATTCTTTAGGTGTGGTAGAGAAGAGAACCTGGCTATTATCTGTCAGCAAGAAAAACCTGTGGCTGTGACAGAGGATAGGAATGCGCCGTTTCAATCTCTGCGCGTTTTTCATTGCTTCGACAACAAATAACCAGGACACTTTTCAAATCAGTGCCCTAAACCAAGGGTTTTCGGAGGTAACCAAAAACCTCTGAGGTAGAAAGAGAAATCTTTTTCCATCACTACCGCCGAAGTGAACCCCGACAAAAAATTGGTGATAGGTACGCTAGTTATTCATTCAATAATAGTTAATGTACTTTTTGATTATGGTTCTACCCATTCTTTTATATCTTGCATGTTTAGTAGAACAATCCCAGTACCACCACAAATAATGGAAGTAAAGATGTCGGTGAGTATTGGAAAATGGGGAAATCATTGCATCCCATGAATATAACTCCTCCCTTGTCATAATCTGTGGATTGAACTTCCCAGAAAACCTTGTCATACTCCATCTGGTATAATTTGAGGCAATTCTCGGCATGGATTGGCTTTCCTTATATGGAGCCAACATAAATTTCTAGGAGAGGGAAATCAATCTCCATATGGAGAATAGACCCCCGATTATATACAAGTGCAAGGAGGAAGATGAATCTTCTTTAGCTCCATCATCTCAATCATGAATATTACTGCCCTATGAGGATGCGTATCTGGCTCAGATGATTGAGTCCAAGGAAGAAACAATCTTTGAAGACATGTTTGTTGTGAGGGAATTTGGTGAAGTGTTTTCTGAGGAATTTACTGGCATTGCTCATAGAAGAGATGTTGAATTATCAATTGACCTTATACCTGGGGATTTTCTAATATCCAAGACTCTATAAAAAATGGATGTTGTGGATCTTGAGGAGCTGAAGAAACAGTTACAGGATAATCTGGATAAAGGGTTTATACACCCAAGTGCTTCAACATGGGGTGCACCGGTTCTCTTACTCAAGAAGAAAGATGGGTCAATGCGCCTTTGCATCGATTATCATGATCTTAACAAAATCACGATAAAAAACAAGTATCCTCTCCCTCGAATTGATGACTTTTTCGATCAGCTACATAGAGCACAATACTTCTCCAAGGTGGATTTGCGGTTGGGATATTATCAAGTAAGGGTGGAGAAGGAAGATATCCCCAAGACTACTTTTCATACAAGATACGGGTACTATGAATTCATAGTAATGCCTTTCAGACTCACCAATGCTCCAACAATATTCATGGACTTGATGAATAGAGTCTTTAGAGATTACCTTGAAATTTTTTTGGTAGTCTTTATAGATGATATTCTAATATACTCCAAAACCAAGGAGGATCATGAGGAACATCTAAGAACTATACTAGAGACCTTGCAGAAGGAGAATCTCTATGAAAAGTATAGAAAGTGTGAGTTCTGGTTGAAGGAGGTCTCATTATTAGGCCATATCATCACAAGTAATGGGATATATGTGGATCCCTCCAAGAAATATACAATAGAGGGATGGATTAGGACAACATTGGTAATGGATATTCGTAGATTTTTGGGATTATATGAATATTAACAACGATTTGTGATAAATTTATCACAATTTTCCAACCCTCTTACCAAGCTAACTCAAAAGGGACTTAAGTTTTCTTAGAGTGATGAACAGGAAGAAAGCTTCACAGAGTTGAAAAAGAGGCTTGTCACTACACCCGTGCTCACTTTACCCACAAGTGGAGAACTTTCTGTGGTATTTAGAGACTCTTCAAATAAGGGTCTGGGATGTGTGTTGATGAAAAATGACAAATTCCATGCCTATGCTTCAAGGAAATTGAAATTTCATGAGAAGAACTATCCAACACATGATCTGGATTTGGCTGTGGTGATCTTCGCTTTAAAATTTTCGAGGCATTATCTCTTTGGGGAGAATTGTGAAATATATATGGTCCACAAAATCCTCAAGTATATTTTCACAGAGAAAGAGTTGAACATGCACCAGCGAAGAAGGTTAGAGCTGATCAAAGACTATGATTTCTCAATCCATTACCACCCTAGGAAAGCGTACAATGTGGAAGATTCTCTAAGTAGAAAGGACCCAAAAATTCTACCATTGATGAGAATTGAGAAGGATCCAATCTACTTAGATTTAAAGAAGATGGACATGGGAATCATAAAGAAGGGAACATCATCAATCCTTTCACAAATGATTGCTCAACCGTATCTTTTGAAGAAAATAAAGGATGCCCAAATAAAGGATGTGAAAATTATGAAAAGGGTGGAAGCTATCAGAAATGGGAAATCCTCAGAGTTCGTGATTGAAAATGATAGAATTGTGATATTTCGGTCACGATTATGTGTACCATCCGATTTGGAGATAAAAAGGAATTTCTGGATGACTCACATAGCTCAACCTTCTCTATTCACCTGGGGAGCAAAAAGATGTATCGAGATCTATGAAAGAACTTTTCGTGGGATAATATGAAGAAGTAGATCACTGAATTTACATCAAAGTGTCTGGTGTGTCAGCAAGTGAAGGACGAGAGGCAAGAGTATAAGTGGATGATGAAACCATTACACGTACCATCATAGAAATGGGAGAACATCACCATGGAATTTGTCACCAGACTTCCGAAGATCTTAGATCGTAGGGAGAAAGTTCTATAAAATAATACAATGCCCCTCGTCAAGGTGTTGTGACGAAACCATAAGTTTGAAGAAGCAATGTGGGAATCAGAGGAAGTATTAAAGAAGAGTTACCCACATATGTTTTAATGTGGGGAAACAAAATTTTGAGGGTGAAAGTTCTTAAGGGGGTAAGATTGTAATGACCCAAACTTTCATCAATGAAAATTCCTCTTGATCTAATTAAATGTTTATATAAAATGTGAACATCATTGGTTTTATGTTTTTGGATTTTAAAATAATGTTAAGAATTATGACCATTGCTAATATAGCCATTGAACAATGATCACATGATTAGTATAAATATAGGGCTTTAACAAATCCAATTTATTCAGACAAAGGAAGCGATGACCTCATCCAATAGACTTGCCCCATACGGAGCCCATTATTTTTGGATCTCGGAAAGGAGGTGGCGTCATTGGACTTCACTCTTGACCAATCCCAATCTGAGCTTGAATACGTTAAGCTTGAGTAGAATCTCCTAAGAGAGAAGTGGAAGTTGATAGAGATTACCACTCGAGCAATGCTATCCGATCCACCCCAAGAGTCTGTCACCATCGCACACCTTACACTTCAGTATTATGTGGGTGTTATAAGGGGTTATGTAACAAGACCTTAGCACTATGAATATGTGCATTATTTTTGTATATAATAATTAATATACATTCATTTTATTATTGTTACTTTGTAAATAGTTTTTAATGTACAAATAGTATTTTTAGTTAATATTCAACTAAGAAATCTATTTTGATAAATTAATGTATTTTTGAATTAAATAATATTTTAATAAAATATTATTATTACTAAATTAATATTTATTAAATATAAATGGTCATATAATTTTATGATTGAAATTTTAATTTTTTATTAAGGTTTGAAAGCTATTTTTATCAAAACCAGTGATTTTTTTGATAAATGCCAGTTTTTATATTAAAAGTAAAAATTCAAATACTTATAAAATTATTTAGATAAAATGAATATTATTTTTGGAATCAGGATGTCTAAATTATCCAATGTTGAATTTTTCATAATTTTCTGAGACAGTCGAATTTTTGGGTAAAAATTAAATACCGTTTTAATATATAATATGTTTTATGACATCATAATGACCCAATAGTGATGTAACAAAATACTATAAATTATATTTTCGGCCAATATATTTTTTCCCATTAAAATAATGTGATTTTAGGTTTGTTTTATTTATTTTAAAAAACTTTAGTGGACCCTCCAAGAGTTATAAAACATTTTCACTTTTTAAATGAATTTCCTTGAGAGTGTGACTCACCTCCACATAAACACCCTCAATATTTTAAGAATTTAGGCCATTTTACTTAAAAAAATATTGTTTTCCCCTTCCCTTTGGAAAAAACCATGGGAAAAACCATGGTCTGGTTTTTGGTATTGATTAGTTTAATGTGTAGTGACCCAAACCTAAATATTAAAGAATTCCCTCTCCTTTCCTATATAAACCCACCCAAGCTCCCACTTCCTCTTCACTCAAAGCCTTTGGAGTTCAACCAAACTCTGCCATCCTCTCTCTATAATCCTCACAAGGTTCCCCAATCTCCCAAGAAGACTCTATCAAGCCTCTCTCAAGCCATTGGGATCACACTTCCAAGTAAGGGATTTCCTCTTTTATCATTTTCGTCTCAATTTCATTATGTTGTTATACCCTTTTAATTTCAATTAAAAATTTTGGGGGTATGAATTCTCACCTCTACCATAATTTAATCTTTATGTTTTAACTGATTATAGAACTCTTTATCTCACATTAATGCCTTTCATGTACACCCGTTACCATGCTAAAATTCCGTAAGGAAAATCTCTCTTCTCATTCATGTTCAAGAAATTTTTTTGTATTATGAATATAATTTCTATTAAATTTGTTGGGAAATGTATCAATATGAACCCATTACCTTCCATTTCATTTAAATATTATGAGACACCAATTTTCTCTCATCAACCATTTTTATGAATTTCTATGTCATGTCGTTACGCTGCCGAAGTTGCAGCACAATTATCCAAGCCAATGTTATTGTGTAGTGAATACCATGCACATTTCTCTATAAATGGTATTCACCTTTATGAAAATTTGTGTATTTATTATAGTGTTTCATGTTTGAATTCCACGTTTCCTTTATCATGTAATAAATGATGAGGTTTAAAGAATCCATATTATATGATCCCTGTGGCACATTTATGCATGAAATGAAATGTTTAAGATGGGTGCATCCTGATAGCGCTCCAATGCATTGGGAAAATATTAGTATCATGATATGTTAAGTGAAATGAGAGTTTACTCATGATAATTCAAGTGCAATGAGGGTTTACTCATTCTCCATGTGCAATGAGCCTTGGCTCATGCTAAAATCATATTAAATGTTGTTTCCACATTTCTATGTTATGATTATCATGCTTTATCATGCCATTACGTTAATGTTTCTATTGTGATCCATTGATATTCCTATTGTATAAAATGTATAGTATTCCTCATGTTATTCTATGTTTATTCCCTTACCGGGCTTTATAGATCACCCTTTTCTTATGCATGTCCTCAGGTTATCCTATGCAATGCTAAGTACGAGGGAATGTAGTGGTCATGTAAAGGAAGTTTTCAATAAAGATGTTGTATTTCACGTTTTAAGTTGTTATGTAAAGATCCTAAGCCACAAATACACTATAACTCTCGATCTTCTATATTGTATCAAGTGAATTTTATGTAATAAATCATGTTTAAGTGTGTAATAAAGAGCTGGGTTTTCATAGTTTGTTTCAAAGGATAGGTTTAGTTATTTTTGGGATTAGGATTAGAAAACCCTAGTAAAGCCTTAAGGACAAGACTAAGTATAATAAAAACATCCCTATGTTTTGGTGAGTGTTGATTAAGTGGTTTATCAATATAATACACCCATTTCTGGATACGAGTAGGTAGAGGCGGCTCTGGCACATATTTACATTGGTGTGAAAACCCCGACAAGGAGTTTCGAGCTTGACCCGGGGTATCTTGGTGCACGACAATAGGCCTTACTGCACTCTTGGTTATGACACTCCCGAGGGATATGATTTTGTAAATTCATAATCTTAGTATAAACCATTTTTAAGGAAAAAAATTCCCCTAACAATATATGTTTAAAATTAGATCATGGATAACATAGATTGAATCCTATATATTCATAAGTTAAGGAAATAAAAGTAATGTATATGTCATCTATTTTGTCTTTGGATTACCTATTATGTGTTACCCCTAACTTTCCTTTTATTCCAGCCAATGGCTGGTAATTAGGAGACTCGGGCTAACAACTGATCTGAATATCAACGTGATGATTGTTCTAATGAGATGCCCAATCCGATGGGAGTGGGAATCGTGAACTTTGTCACGATTCTCTCTCAGTTAACTCAAGATTTGAATAGAAACATGGGTCAAGAGGAATGTTCAACCCCCTATTAAAGAACAAGTCGTTATCGAGAGCTTCATGGGACAAAGGCCTCCTACTTTTAATGGATCATCTGATCCCTCAATTGTTGAATAATGAATCAACTCAATTGAGAAGATATTCTCCATCCTTAAATGTTCCGAACAAGAGAAGGTTCTATTGGATACTTATCGTATGGAGGGTGAAGCTGACCAATGGTGGACATTGATAAAAAATACAAAGCCTAAGGAGGAGATTGAGGAGTTGTATTGGAAGGATTTCTGGAAGATGTATTTCGACAAATATTTTCCGCTCACCCACCAACTTAAGATGGAAAAAGACTTCCTTTCCCTCAAGAAAAAAGATGAAAAACCTGTCAGAGTGTACGAGGCAAACTTTACAAGGCTTGAACGATATGCCTCCAGCTTTGTCGTTACCCCCGAATGCAAGGTTGACCACTTCTTTGGTGGGATGAAACCTAGCCTGCGGAAAGCACTAGTGATCCATGACTTTGACAGCTATGAGGAAATTGTATGATGTGCCCTCAAGGTAGAAATGGAGATCGAGGAATCTCAGGGGTATCAAGGGGATAATAAGCATAAGGTGGAATTCAATGCTGGAGGTCTTATGGATAAATACAATGGTGCTAAGAAGAACCTGCACCCCACTTTCCAAAGGTGAGGAAAGAATCACCCCAGAAATTGCATGAAGGGGATGTGGAAATGCTTTAGGTGTGGTAGATAAGAGAACCTGGCTATTATCTGTCAGCAAGAAAAACCTGTGGCTATGACAGAGGAGAGGAATGCGCCGTTTGAATCTCTGCACGTTTTTCATTGCTTCGAAAACAAAGATCCAGGGCACTTTGCAAATTAGTGCCCCTAGCCAAGGGTTTTCGGAGGTAACCAAAAACCTCTAAGGTAGAAAGGGAAATCTTTTTCCATCACTACCGCCGAAGTGAACCCCGACAAAAAATTGGTGACAGGTACGCTAGTTATTCATTCAATAATAGTGAATGTATATTTTGATTCTGGTTGTACGCATTCTTTTATATCCTGAATGTTTAGTAGAACAATCCCATTACCACCACAAATAATGGAAGTAAATATGTCAGTGAGTATGGAAAATGGGGCAATCATTGCATCCCATTAATATAACTCCTCCCTTGTCATAATATGTGGATAGAACTTCCCAAAAAACCTTGTCGTACTCCATCTGGTATAATTTGAGGCAATTCTCAGCATGGATTGGCTTTCCTTATATAGAGCCAACATAAATTTCTGGGAGAGGGAAATCACTCTCCATATGGAGAATAGACCCCCGATTATATACAAGTGCAAGGAGGAAGATGAATCTTCTTTAGCTCCATCATCTCAATCATGAATATTACTTCCCTATGAGGATGCGTATCTGGCTCAGATGATTGAGTCCAAGGAAGAAACCATCCTTGAAGACATGTCTATTGTGAGGGAATTTGCTGAAGTGTTTTCTGAGGAATTTCCTAGCATTCCTCATAGAAGAGATTTTGAATTATCAATTGACCTTATACCTGTGGATTTTCCAATATCCAAGACTCTATAAAGAATGGATGTTGTGGAGCTTGAGGAGCTGAAGAAACAATTACAGGATAATCTGGATAAAGGGTTTATACGCCCAAGTGCTTCACCATGGGGTGCACCGGATCTCTTAGTCCAGAAGAAAGATGGGTCAATGCGCCTTTGCATCGATTATCATGATCTTAACAAAATCACAATAAAAAACAAGTATCCTCTCCCTCGAATTGATGACTTTTTCGATCAGCTACGTAGAGCACAATACTTCTCCAAGGTGGATTTGCGGGTGGGATATTATCAAGTAAGGGTGAAGAAGGAAGATATCCCCAAGACTTCTTTTCATACAAGATACGGATACTATGAATTCATAGTAATGCCTTTCAGACTCACCAATGCTCCAACAATCTTCATGGACTTGATAAATAGAGTCTTTAGAGATTACCTTGACAAATTTTTGGTAGTCTTTATAGATGATATTATAATATACTCCAAAACCAAGGAGGATCATGAGGAAGATCTAAGAACTATACTAGAGACCTTGAGGAAGGAGAATCTCTATGAAAAGTATAGAAAGTGTGAGTTCTGGTTGAAGGATGTCTCATTATTAGGCCATATCATCACAAGTAATGGAATATATGTGGATCCCTCCAAGACATATAAAATAGAGGGATAGCTGAGGAAAACATTGGTAATGGATATCTATAGATTTTTGGGATTAGCTGAATATTATCGACGATTTGTGATAAATTTATCACAATTTTCCAACCCTCTTACCAAGATAACTCAAAAGGGAGTTAAGTTTTCTTGGAGTGATGAATGCGAAGAATGCTTCATAGAGTTGAAAAAGAGGCTTATCACTACACCCGTGCTCACTTTACCCACAAGTGGAGAACTTTTTGTGGTATTTAGAGATTCTTCAAAGAAGGTCCTGGGATGTGTGTTGATGAAAAATGACAAATTCCATGCCTATGCTTCAAGGAAATTGAAATTTCATGAGAAGAACTATCCAACACATGATCTGGATTTGGCTGCGGTGATCTTCGCTTTAATATTTTCGAGGCATTATCTATTTGGGGAGAAGTGTGAAATATATATGGTCCACAGAAGCCTCAAGTATATATTCACATAGAAAGAGTTGAACATGCACCAACAAAGAAGGTTAGAGCTGATCAAAGACTATGATTGCTCAATCCATTACCACCCTAGGAAAGTGAACAAGGTGGAAGATTCTCTAAGTAGAAAGGACCCAAAAATTCTATCATTGATGAGAATTGAGAAGGATACAATCTTCTTATATTTAAATAAGATGCACATGTGAATCATAAATAAGGGAACATCATCAATACTTTCACAAATGATTGCTCAACCGTATCTTTTGAAGAAAATAAAGGATGCCCAAAGAAAGGATGTGAAAATTATGAAAAGGGTGGAAGCTATCAGAAATGGAAAATCCTCAAAGTTTGTGATGGAAAAAAATAGAATTGTGATATTTGGGTCACGATTATGTGTACCATCTAATTTGGAGATAAAAAAGGAGTTTCTGGATGACTCACATAGCTCAACCTTCTCTATTCACCTGGGGAGCAAAAAGATGTATTGAGATCTCTGAAAGAACTTTTGGTGGGATAATATGAAGAAGTAGATCGCTAAATTTACATCAAAGTGTATGGTGTGTCAGCAAGTGAAGGCAGAGAGGCAGGAGTATAAGTGGATGATGCAACCATTACACATACCATCATAGAAATGGGAGAACATCACCATGGAATTTGTCACCAGACTTCCGAAGATCTTAGATCGTAGAGAGAAAGTTCTACGAAATAAGACAGTGCCCCTCATCAAGGTGTTGTGACGAAACCACAAGTTTGAAGAAGCGATGTGGGAATCAGAGGAAGTATTGAAGCAGAGTTACCCACATATGTTTTAGTGTGGGGAAATGAAATTTTGAGGGTGAAATTTTTTAAGGGGGTAATATTGTAATGACCGAAACTTTCATCAATGAAAATTCCTCTTGATCTAATTAAATGTTTATATAAAATGTGAACTTCATTGGTTTTATGTTTTTGGATTTTAAAATAATGTTAAGAATTATGGCCATTGCTAATATAGCCATTGAACAATGATCACATGATTAGTATAAATATAGGGCTTTAACAAATCCAATTTATTCAGACAAAGGAAGCGATGACCTCATCCAATAGACTTTCCCCATACGGAGCCCATTATTTTCGAAGCTCAGAAAGGAGGTGGCGTCATTGGAATTCACTCTTGACCAAGCCCAATCCGAGCTTGAATACGTTAAGCTCGAGCAGAATCTCCTATGAGAGATGTGGAAGTTGATAGTGATTACCACTCGAGCAATGCTATCCGAGCCACCCCAAGAGTCTGTCACCATCGCACACCTTACCCTTAGGTATTATGTGGGTGTTATAAAGGGTTATGTAACAAGACCTTAGCACTATGAATATGTGCATTATTTTTGTATATAATAATTAATATACATTCATTTTATTATTGTTACTTTGTAAATAGTTTTTAATGTACAAATAGTATTTTTAGTTAATATTCAACTAAGAAATCTATTTTGATAAATTAATGGATTTTTTAATAAAATAATATTTTAATAAAATATTATTATTATTAAATTAATACTTATTAAATATAAATGGTCATATAATTTTATGATTGTAATTTTAATTTTTTATTATGGTTTGGAAGCTATTTTCATCAAAACCAATGATTTTTTTGATAAATGTCGGTTTTTATTTTAAAAGTAAAAATTCACATATTTAGAAAATTATTTAGATAAAATGAATATTATTTTTGGAATCAGGATGTCTAAATTTTCCAATGTTGACTTTTTCATAATTTTCTGAGACAATCGAATTTTTGGGTAAAAATTAAATACCGTTTAAATATATAATATGTTTTATGACATCATAATGACCCAATAGTGATGTAATAAAATACTATAAATGATATTTTCGGCCAATATATGTTTTTCCATTAAAATAAATGGATTTTTGGTTTGTTTTATGTATTTTAAAAAACTTTAGTGGACCCTCTAAGAGTTATAAAACATTTTCACTTTTTAAATGAATTTCCTTGAGAGTGTGACTCACCTCCACATAAGCACCCTCAATATTTTAAGATGTTCAGACATTTTCCATATAAAATATTGTTTTAAACTCCCCTTTGAAAAAAAACATGGGAAAAAACCATGTTCTGGTTTGTGGTATTGATTAGTTTAATGTGTGGTGACCCAAAACTAAATACTAAATAATTCCCTCTCCTTTCCTATATAAACCCACCCAAGCTCCCACTTCCTATTCACTAAAATCCTTTGGATTTCAACCAACCTATACCCTCATATCTCTATAATACTCCCAAGGTTCTCCAAGCTCCCAAGATGTCTCTCTTAAGCCTCTCCCAAGCCTTTGGGATCATACTTCCAAGTAAGGGATTTCCTCTTTTCTCATTATTGTCTCAATTTCATTATGTTTTTATACCCTTTTAATTTCAATTAAAAATGTTGGGGTATTATTTTTAACCTCCCCTATACTTCCCTCCTTATGTTTTAAATGATTAATACCTATATATTTCTGATTAATGCCTTCTGTGTACACCCGTTACCATGCCAAAATTTCATAAGGAAATTCTCTCTTCTCATTCACGTTCAAGAAATTGTTTTGTTTTATGAATCTAATTTCCATTAAATTTGTTGGGAAATGTATATATATGAACCAGTTAATTTCAATTTCATGTATATATTATGAGACACCAATTTCTCTCTCATCAACCATTTTTATTAATTCCTATGTCACGCTGTTAGGCTGCTGAAGTTGCACCACAATTATCCAAGCCAATGTAATTATGTAGTGAATACCATACCCATTTCTATATCAAGGGTATTAACCATTATGAACATTTACATATTTATTATATTGTTTCATGTATTAATTCCACATTTCCTTTATCGTGGAATAAATGATGAGGTTTAATTAATCCATGTTATATGATCCATGTGGAACATTTATGAATAAAATGAAATGTTTAAGTAGGGTGAGCCCTAATATCACTCCAATGAATTGGGTAAAGATTAGTATTATGATACGTCAAGTGCAATGAGGGTTTACTAATTATAATTCAAGTGCAATGAGGTTTTACTCATTCTCCATGTGCAATGAGCCTTGGCTCATGCTAAAATCATGTTAAATGTTGGTTCCATATTTCCATGTTATGATTGTCATGCTTTATCATGCCTTTATGTTAATGTTTCTCTTGTGTTCCATTGATATGCCTATTGTATAACATGTATTGCATTACTCATTTTATTCCATGTGTATTCCCTTACTAGGATTTATATCTCACCTTTTTCTTATGCATTTCCTCAGGTTATCTTATGCAATGCTAAGTACGAGAGAATGTCGTGGTCAAGTAAAGAAAGTTTTCATTAAATATGTTGTATTTCATGTTCTAAGTTGTTATGTAAAGATCCTAAGCCCCAAAGACACTATACCTCTCAATATTCTATGTTGTATCAAGTTAATTTATGTAATAAATCATGTTTAAGTGTGTAATAAAGAGCAGGGTTTTCATAACTATATATTCAAAGAAGTCACCCTCATGCACGTATGGCATGCATGTTGGATGAGTGAAAAAACATAATCATGTGTTCCAATAAATAAGAGACTTACATGAAACATTATTTCCCACAATAGAATATAGAAGAATGAAACACATAGAACATCCAGTTCCTTTCCTATAGTCCGAAGAATGAGAGATCTTATGAAACTCTATTTTACTGTGTTTTTCTAAGAAATGATTTCTTCTCCTCACCATGATCCATTCTATGAGTCTTAAACTTTCATGGAACATCAAATCGAGAAACACTATATTCTCCACATATTTATACTTGTTCTTTATTTTAGTTTCATTTAATTTTGAGTAATGTGTGGTTTACCCTGTTTATTAAACACACACTATCTCATATGCTTTAACTGAAAGATACAAGATATATTCTACACTCTCGTTACATTTTTTACCCATGGTGTTTTGGAAGAGTTCCCTGTGTGGCCTATGATTTTTTTATTCTCACAGTTATTGTGGAAGAGGTCCCTATGTGGCCTGAATAGGTTGTAGCTATTATTAGTATACCTAGTCTAGTTTTTGCATTAATATTATATTTATATAATATTATTGGTAGTAGATGATCTCCAAGTGGAGGGGATTAAGTTTTGGTTTAATATTAGACCCCTTGTTTTAATCTTGATATGTTTTTAGTTTTATTCTTAAGATTTAAACTAAATTTTTTTTAAACTGTAAATAAAACCACTACTTTGATAGTTAATCTTAATTAGTATTTATATAAGATTTTTTAAGTAAATTGATTTAAAAATTTCAAATAGTTTTTATATTATTTTAATTGAGACTCAATAAATCTTTGAGGTATCTTTTAAAAGATTAGAACCTATATTGATCTATTGTTTTGATTGACTAGTCTATTTTTAATTTTACTCAGAGATTTTATTTAACCTTTTTGAATAGAAATTGTTATTGGGTAATCAATTCACCCTTATCTTGAGATACTAACTCTGAAAAATATAAACCTTGATCAAATCCTTCATCAAAAGCCCTTTATATTTATTATAAATAATATCCCAAATTATTCCTTTAATTTGATTAATTCAAATTAATTAGTTATGAACAATTAATTATTAATAATAAGCTCTAAAATTTTAGAATTATTTTTGTAATTTATAAACACTTTATAAATTACCCTTATAATTTTTATATAAACATTTTATATCTATATTATAAGTCATGCAGGAAAATTCAAAAGGTATTTTTCATTTTAACACTTAATATTATATATTATTTATTAATAAATATCTCATCAACATGTACTTAATTAATCATAAACAATTTAATAAACACTTTTATAAATTAGTAAGCATCCCAAAATACCCTTTATTATAATTTATAAAAAATTATAAATTATATAATTCAATTTATAATTTAATTTTGAGAAACTCCATTTTTCTATACAAATCATTTTTAACAATATAGGCTGAATCATAGGATATTATTGATAGGATGTGGCACTTAAAATGATTATCCATTATCAATCACACTTTATGGTTGATGTTGTTATCGTCACTTATGATATGCGACATATGTAAAGGTTTTCTACTCCAATAGTAAAGGAAAGAATAATTACACATCAATATAACCCTTACATAATATCTCTCATACCTTTATATATCAAGGGGAAGACCCTAACATATCATATCATATTTTATGATTCACATCAATATATCTATGGTGATACAATGATATTTTTTATACCCATGGCACAAAAATATCATTGAATATGATATCATAACATTTTATGTTGTGACTAATACCAAAATGAGGGATTTTTACCAAGTCATTGGCTATGATATCACATATTATAAGTCACAAATCAACCGACCAGAACAAAATACCCAATTTTATATACTGATAGGGAATTTTATAGGAATTAAAACTTCAGAATGTTCATTTTCAACATGATTTCACTAATAAAATGGCATGTTATGTCTATAATTACACAACCATATTTAAAAGGATTTAAAAACATTAATAAAATATATCTAATGTAGTTATCTCATGTGATAGGTAATCGAATAAAATACATCCTCTAGAGGTATCCATAGTTTGTGATGAATCACTAATCATATTAGCGGGATTCTTCCACCCTTCACAACATACTAGTGCCTCATGGTATCGAGGAGATACGAGAAAAGATATGAATGATTTAGAGCTTTATCCAATTATAGGGAAATATTTCATTATACTAATCACCATCTCATGGTGAATTCTCCCTTATAAATCCCTCAATAATGCTCCTCGTTTGTACATGCATTAACTCATACATTACGAGTTAATGCATTCATCTGTTGTAACACTTAGCTATGATAACTCTCCCATATGTTTCCTCTTATGTAATATATAATAAATGATATATTATGTGTTAGATATGAAAGTTTTAACTCATTAACACTCCAACAAATTTAGAAAATTAAAGTAATTCTTAATAAATCATATCTTGTGATTCATGAAACTTTGAATCCCACATGTCATGTTATACAACCGACCAAGGAAGTTTATATAATATATCTATATCATATTAGAAGATATTAAAAAAACCAATCAATATCACATATCCTTGGTTTCTACATACCATACTATATGATATATTTATATCATACCCTATAATAAGGATAAAATACAACATATGTGTAAAGGCTTTAGGGTTTATCTCCATCAATATCTTGGAAAGTTTATTGAGTGAAAAATCTTATCAAATAGTGATGAAGTGAGAATTATTGGTGATTTTATCCACTAAAACCAATATATAATTGTTTCCATTAGACATATTTGTAAGAACCTTAATAAAATTCATGGTGGTTTCCACATATTTCCAAGTTGGTTTGGGTAATGATTGCATAATCCTATTAGACTTCTAACACTCTTCCTTAACTTGTTGTTTTAGAAAGAACTTTGAGGTGAACTCATCAATCTCATTAATCATGTTTTACAACTAGAATTTATCTAAAATATCTCATTATATCTTGGTATATCCAATGTTGATAGAGAAATATGAGCTATGTGCATCATCCAAAATATCTTTCTTTGTCTTTGATGTTAATAGAACCTAGAGTCTTGTTCCAAACTGAATAACTCCATATTTATCAATTATGAATTCATAAAGATTCAATTATTTAATTTCTCTCAAATTATTTTGAATATCTAGATAATCCCTTAGAGAATCCATGATTTTATCTTGGATGGATTGGTGGGAAATGATTTGTTCAAGGTAGGATTTCTTCTCTACGTTTATGATTTATAGATCCCTACATTGCATATCCAAGAAGATGAGTTATTTATCAATAATTGTCATTAATAGGGTGTAAGGTCCCTTCATATTAATATCATAAACTACCTTATTATACTTTCCAATATAATATTGTATTGAGTAATCACAACCCTTTATTAACTTCAGCCAATTTGGGTGGTGCATGTTCAACTCCATCTCTAAGAATATTCTATTTAAACTCTTATGGTTATTATATATATCAAAATTATATATATGGAGGTAGTGTATCTGGATTATAAATGAAAATATAACATATAATAACTCTAGATCATGATTTAGTTATTTTGTTCAAAGGTTATTTAGTTATCATGGGGTATAAGGAATCACTTTATAACTTTTCATGAGTAAAAAACCTAATACTTTCTTTTAAGAATCATTGTATAAAACATACCCATCTCCACTTGATGGAAGTGTGAGTACATGTTCAATAATTAACCTATTATTTATCTCTTTAAATATATCTTTACATTCTTATATCTATTTATACTTAACCCCTTTCTGTGTTAACTTAGTTATTAGGCTATAAAATCATCATAAATTTCTCATAAAGTGTCAGTAGTGTCAAGGTATTACAAGTAATCTATGAATCTTGGCGATACTTATGAACCTGTTTCATTCCTCAATTTCATTTATCTTTAAAGGGTAAATAGAAATTACCTCTCTTATGATCACATATCCAAAAAATGCGACTCACTATAACTGAAAGTAACACTTTCTAATACGGTGTACAACTTCACCATTATTAATGTATTCAACACAATCCTTTGATATTCATAATGTTCTTCCTTTATCTTGGATTATATAAGAACATAATCAATTAATTCCATAAAATATTTATTAAGGTGGTCTATAAAGTCTCTATTAATCAAATAAATAAATATTGTAAGGGTATTTGTAAGTATAAATGGAATCACAGTGAATTCATAACATCAATATATCATTCAAAAGGTTACCTTTTGAATACCTTCTCTATTCATATTAAATTGATGATATATATAATGAATATATGAGTTTAATAAGTATTGATATCCTTGTATTCAATCAAACAAGTCATCAATCCTTGTTAGTGGATACTTTTTCTTTATGGTGATCTTATTGATCTCTGAGTAGTCGATGAAAAGTAGCTTTGACCCATTATTCTTCTCTACAAAGATCACTGGTGTACCCCAAGGTCATGAACTATAGAATATAAAACCTTTTTCTAGATTTTATTTTAATTTCTTATTTAACTTATCTAGATATAATATGGTCATCATATAGGGTCTCTTGGATACATGTGTCACACTATGTATAAGTAAAAATAATAACTCTACCTCATGATCTAGGGGAAGGCTAGGAAATTCTTCGAGGAATACAATAGTATATCCCCTTATTATGGGAATTTAATCAAAGTTTATACCTTACTTAGTATTAATCATTTGATCAATATAGGATTCTCTATTGGGTATTATCACCCATACCTTAGAAATAATTTCTAAAGGAGACTCGTAATATTCCTTTTATTTGTATAGAAGCATGGGATGGTTTAGGATATGAAAATAGGTTTCATTTTCCTAACATTTGATGTGATATTTATATAATGAGATAAAATACATTCCAAGTATAGCATCAAATTTCACCAAAATAATAATTTAATGATTATCTAGAAGAATCCTTCCATAGGCATTAATTAGGGAAGATTCCAACACTTGGGTTGTAATGATTTCACCACTAGGTATTTTCACAGATATCTCTACTTCAATGTATAAAAGAGGTGATAGAATAGTTCTAGTAAACTTTAAGGATATAAAATATTTCATAAAAATTTCACCATTATTGTGTGATTATTAAATGTAACTTTTATTAATTTATTTTATTATTTTGGTTCCTGTCACCTTATCAAGAAGAAAATATTAGAACAACACACAAGTCAACAAATCATGGATAAAAAATTTAATCATGTGTGTAAATAATGAAAAATTATTAACATATGATATACCTAAGTTTAACCTAGGTTTTTTTTAAAATAATTCATAAATTAATTAATCCATCCTCTAATACCAATTATAGTGATCTGAATTTTTGATACATGATTATTATGTCATTTTTTACACACATCCCAAATCAATAGGTTTATTGTCTGGGAAAAATTACGTTTATAAATTATGAATAAATATAAAACTGTAAAACCTTATTTAAATCCTTTTAAATGGTCCTCATATTATATTTCATAATACTATCAATACATGAAATCACCTAAGGGTGTACATCAAAGGAAGGGTGATCTAAAATCCCAGTAAAGGGAGGAAATAATAGGGAGAAGCATGAACGATAAATCAATATGAGTACATGGGCGATAATAATTATCATCAACAAATCAAAATCATTGGATCATGATCATAAGAATCATATCTAGAAGTATTGGAATCTGTCACATACATAATAATGATACAACATAAACATTTTTGGAAAAAATACATCTATAGAATGTGAACAAATCTCATGGGTACAAAACTCGCTACATATAATGTGAAAAAATCTAACATCATGTTAAATCATAATAATCCCATCAGATATAAAATATTACCTGATTAATTGGAGGGATATATAATTTCAACCCCACCGTTAATGTCATAATATGATCATAATTATGCATACTGTAGAGAAAAAACATATCATAATCATAAACATGAAATGAATCCATGAGAAAAGAATTGGTTTCATAGTTATTTCATAAACAATAATACAAATAATAAACATAGAGATTCTCAAAAGTATAAGGTGAAAAAATTTGGATATTCAAGGTTTCATTTAAAAATAAAAGATCATAGTTCATGAAGAGGAGAATAATAAACATAAGAATAATTAAGGAGAGGTTTTGAGAATAAATTATTTATAAATAATTATTGAATTAAAGCCAAGATTTTATCTTAATGAAGTATAATAATTCATATTAAAATGATCTATAATTTTTAAATATGAAAAATTTTCCTCTCTAATATATTTTTAGTACAAAATATACATATGAAAAACATCATTTTGTCACTTAAATATAAAAAATTTCATACAAAGTATTAATATACACCAAATAATCAAAAATAGTTTAATGGGTAAATAGAAATAAGTAAATAACAAATCTAGAACCTATTATTCTAGTATGTCAGAGTCTCCAAAAATTATCACATATGTGAATAAAACTGTACAAAATGAAAAAAAATAGATATATTATTGGTATTTTAAAATGAAATATAAATAAACTTTATAAAAAATTAGTTTATAAATAATAAATAAATTTATAGTTATTTATAGGAAGTATAATGACCATTGTAATAGTATATGACTATTGGGGATAACAAACGACCATTAAATTGGAAACTGGATCAATGAAAAATAGTAAAATGACTAAAAAATAGTATTTAAAATTTAAATAATTAAATATAAATACTATAATTATATAAAAATAATTTTTTAATCATATAACATAAAAAAGGAATAATAAGTATAAATTTGAATAAAGTGTGTCCTAATTTTTTAGTAAACTATTCATTATAAGGTTTAAATTTAATTATATAATTTTAAAACTTATTTTCTTATAAAAGATATATAATAAATAATTATCAATCATATAATAATTATAAATGATAAAAAATAAGAATGTGGTCACTCTTAGTAAAAGAAATGATATTTATTTGAAATAAAAATTATTTTCTATGTATTATATGATTAAAATGAAATAATAAATTTCTAATATTTATAATTTAAATTTGATAAATTGTAATTATTTTTGGAATCTGGATGTTAAAATTATATTAGATGAATTTTTATAATTTTTCTAAAAGTATTATTTTTCATTGAATAGTAAAAATATAGTTTTTTATGAATATTGGGACTTTTATGACAAAACATGATATAAATATCATTTTTAAATTCATAAAAATTGTTTCTAAATTAAAATTTATTTAATGAATATAATAATTCATTTAAAAATAATAATTTGGATTTGTAAGCCTATATTTTTTATTTTGTAACCTAAGTTATATTTTATTCTAATAAAAACTATTTTTTTATTTACCTTTAATTAAGTGTTTCTAAGATTTAATTCGATTTCATATTATATTTAAGGTCAAATAACCTCAAGTTTTTTAATCGTAAAAAAATAAAATTTATAGGATTAAATACTATTCATCATCTTTGGCCTAATTGATAAAATAATCATTACATTATTCTAAAATTATCCTCACCCTTGCCTATATAAACACCCATAATCCACCCCTTTCTACCAACTTCCTAAATTAATTCCTTTATAAAACACTAAATAAAACCTCTATTAAATTTTCATCCTGTGTTTCTAATCCCCTAGATTTACCAAAATCCCCTCCTCCAAGGGATTTAATCTCAATCCAAAAGAGGCAACTCAAAACACAAGGTAAGGTTTCCAAACCTCTTTCTCCTTTCTTATTTATGATTCTGTAACCTAATTTTTTTTTAAAAAAACCTATTTTTTTGTAATTCCATTATCATTTTAATGGAATCATTTTGATCCATCAATGACAATAGACCACTTATTACTTCCCACAAAACCTCTTTTAACGAGTCATTACTCTATTAAATATAGTTTTAAAAACATAAGTTTTTTCATTTCAGTCCTCCTATTACAAATTTTATAAAATTAAGTGATCAATAAAATTAATATAAAAATATATATCTTAGTATAATTTAATTTTTTTATAAAACTATAATTTAAAATAGTTTATATTTTTTTAAAACCCTCTTGAAAACATCGTTTCACCCATTGTTTTTTATGCTACCCAAGTGAATGATGATAATTTTGTTTTTCAAAAATAAATTCTAGGTATGTTCTTGAAAATTTATTTTAAGACTGAATGTAACATAATAATTAATAAATATAATTTCTAGAATTATGGGATGATAAAATAATCATGATAATAATGATATTAAGTGCAAATAGTCATAGTAAATTTTAAGTGTCTAAAATAAGATTACCGAGGAATATCTAATGAAGTGTAACTGTCTACTTTTATATTGAACTTCATTACTTCTGTAATGATATGAAACATATTTCATGACAATTATAGATTATAGAACCATTAGATAGTGACTTTAGATCATAATATCTAAATCAAAGAATTTTTTGAACCACGAATTGAACAACATCAAAACAGTTTACAACACAAATTCCAATTTAATAAATGAATAAATCATTATAAAAATAGATTATAATAAATTAAATAAATCTGAAAAATGTTCCAAATAAATTAATTGATAGATTTAAATTTATTATTAAAGAGTTTAAATTATTTTCCAAAGTAAGTTAGAACTCGAGGTAAGGGTTTCATTCTTGTCCGTTCCTATTTTTGAAAACATGTTCTCTATAACTCTCTCACTATCACTCTATCTCCTCCTCTTTCCATTTTATAGTTCTCTTAAATTATATCTTTTCTTATTTTACATTCTTCCTTTTACTAGGGATATTCATTCCATTACATTTTCTCTTTTATTTATTCTCTAATTCGAACCCTATAAATCTTATGAGGGAATCTTTTCTAGTTTCCATACCTTTTTTCAAATTCTTTTTATATCATTTCACTCTTAAAATGGTAAATTTTACTCTATTAGTTTCAAATAAAACCCATTTTTACATAAAATTTATAATTTAATTTCTGGTTTTATGAAAACTCTACATATTTATCCCTTTTAAAGACTATTTTTTCATTTTTCATTTCTATTTATTAATAATTTTTACTAATATCTACTAATTTATACTAATTATTACTAATTTATTATGACTATTACTAATTTCTTCTAATTATTACTAGTTTCCAATAATTATTACTAATTCCAAAAACTTATTTCTAATTATTACTAATTATTATTTATTATCACTAATTTCCATTAATTATTAAAAATTTCTACTAATTACTACTAATTATTACAAATTATTACAAATTATTACAAATTTCTACCAAATTTTATTAATTATTACAAAGTATTACTAATTTATACCAATTTCAACTAATTTATATTAATTACTAATAATTTATACTAAATATTGCTAAATATTACAAATTTCTACTAATTATTACTAATTATGACTAATTTCTACTAATTATTACTAAGTATTACTAATTACTACTAATTTATACTAATTACTAATAACTTCTACTAATTATTACTAATTCATACTAATTACTAATAATTTCTACTAAAAATACTAATTAGTACTAATTAATACTAATTATTTCTAATTTTTAATAATTATTACTTATTAGTAATAATTTATACTAATTGTTACTAATTTCTACTAATTATTAGTAATTTATACTAATTATTTCTAATTACTACTAATTATTACTAATTATTACTAATTTATAATAATTATTACTAATTTCTACTAGTTATTATTAATTTCTACAATTTATTACTAATTTCTACTAACTATTACCAATTTTTACAAATTATTATTAATTTAAACTCATTATTACTAATTTCAACTAATTATTACTAGTCTTTTTATAATTTTTACCAAATTTTAGTAATTATTACTATTATTTACTAATTATTAATATTTTTAACTAATTATTATTATTGTTTACATTTTTTACAAACTATAACTATTTATTTAATAATTATTATTAATTATTACTATTTATTTATTTATTTTACTTTTTATTAACTTGTTTTTATAATTTTTTTATAATCTAATAAATTTTTGAATTATAATTTATAATAATAATAATATTATTATTATTAAATAAATGAACAATTAGTTTAACATTTAATATTAATAATAATTTTAAATTATATTATACTGTTTTATATTCAAAATTATAATAGATTAAACAATTGACAACATACATTAAATGCCACAATGGAATTTTAATCGTCCTTTAGTGATGGAGGAAGAGATGTGAACTAAGAGACTCCCTCTCTTCATCTTGTTGAATTGTAGAGACCCGATGCTTGACGTACATGGACATTACATTACTTTTGTGGAATACTTAGTACATAACAAAAACACACACACAAGGATCGTAATAGTTTAGTGTCTTTGGAAACTCGGAATATAATCTTCTAATCGTGGTGAAAGATCTTCAACATCTCCCATAAAGATCTTCCTTTTTTTACATAAAACCTTTCTTTATATCCTGGGGAAAAGAAAACATAAAAGGGTGAGCTCAAATGCTTAGTAAGGGTAAACAAAAGAAATATCAATCACATCATATTCATAAGAACATAACATTTTGGAAATCTTAACCTGCAAAAGAGAGCATAATTTCATAACATGGGATAAATCATGCCAGTGAAATGTAATCACAATAACCATAACTTAAAACATGAAACTTTGTGGCATACACACATAATCATAGAGAATCATTTCTTGTTAGTCAAGACTCATTGCCAAGACTATCTTAGTGGACAAAGTCCCTTTCTGAACCGAGTCACCCTCGTTTCAGTCCTATTTCACTGAACCGGTATAACCTACCGTTCCAGCCATGTCTATCTCATGAGATATAAAATCTTTACCCAATGCATTTGAGGGAGATATAGGTCCCACCCATCTCATAATGATACCATTCTTATGTGTGCCACAAAATCATAAATCATACATCATTGCATAACCCATGTAATACAAATGGGAATCTTAAACATCATGACAACATAAAACAATTCATATAAGAATAAGGAATTCATAAAAATAATTCTATCACAACATAATCAAATCAATGTAATAATAGGGATAAAAACAGAACCCTTTATTATCTTAGATGAAAAATAATTTTGATAAAACACTTGAACTCCATTCTTGAGGAAAATATCCTTTCTTCTTCAAAAACACTTTTTCTTTCTTAACATGTCATACAATTTTAAACGAAAAGAAGTTGATTAAAAATAAACTTGAAAACATGTAAAGGAAGCTTCTTGGAAATAATGTTTTAAAATTCCATTCATGCCGTACAAGTTAAAAAAACATTCTTCTCGTACTTTTGTCAGAAAAGTCAAAAAGTATCTCGTACGAAAAACGAAAAAATATTCCTTTCATATCTTTTACTAAAAACTCACCGAAGGGTAAAATTGGATTTAAAAAATTTTACGTGGATGAAAATAATATTACATATTGAGGAAACATGGATGTGGATGATAAAATTCACCCCAATAAATACCAAAGAATAAACAATCTCGGATAAAAATGAGATTGTGATATTTCCCTTACCTTAGGTCCGATTTTCTTGGTAGGTGTCCGAACCTCCTGTATAATGATTTAAATAATGTCATTGACTTATTCCAGAATCATATTCATTGTTATGATATCATATATGGTTCACTTATGACTTTATATTACCCGTTCTTTTGTAAATTCCATGTTAAAGAGCGTTTTGGGTAAAATTGTTTCATTTGTCGTCCGTGTTTTGACTTGTAATTATTCATATGATTACTTAGATCATGATTACTTAATTCCAGAATATAAAACATGATTTATATATATATATATATATATTAAGAATATACATATATATAATAAATCAGTAAATGGAAAGAAATACACCGTTCATGGAGACGGTAGGCCGTACGTACGCATGAACACTATTTTCGTTTCCTTATTGAGTTGAACGGAATTTAGTAGATGACATTCATATATATACACATAAATACAGTATCATTATTATGTCATATATTTCATGATTACTCATTATATATACTTTATAATCATTCATGAATGGTTAAAGTGGATAATGAATCTCATCGCGTCATGGAGACGGTAGTCCGTACGTACGCACGAGCGATGATATCGTTCTCATGATCGTGGGACTGTATTGGAGTGTATGTATACTATTTCAGAATCAATATCAATTTAAAAAAATAATATATAGTTATTATTTACACCATTATACCCATCCAAGTAAGGTGGTGGTGGAAAATAGATTTCACCACGGCGTGGAGACGGTATTCCGTACATACGCACGCACGGTGATTTCATTTTCCTTAGGATGGATAGATGGTGAAATAGGATTGTTTCATACTTATAATAACATATCAGTATATGAGTGATACTGATGTTATTACTTCATAATGAAACAACCTAAGAAAAATAAGTGGAAGAAGAAATAAAGGTGAAAGAATCGGTAACAGAAATTACCTCTTCTTTGAAGCGCCTCTTTGAGACCTCCTCTTAGGGCACTAAAATTGGTCTTTGAGGAAGACCAGAACCTCTAGTATGTTTCTAGGGAAGTGGAGAGGAGAATTTGGTAGGGTTTGGCCGAGCTTGAAGGCTCAAAGTTGTGTGAGGAAGAGAGGGAGGAGGTGCCCTTTTATAAGGGTGGAGAGGGGCACCTTTGGAATAACAAAAAATATTATTTTATTATAAAGTCAAGTTCGGTTTTAAATAGCTCCAAATTGATTTATTTCGAGGCTATGGTGGGGATGGTTCTAAATCCTCTAATCCAATAGAATTTATACAAGTTTAGGTTCCTATTTTAACCTTATCATTTTGATTTAACATTAAGTTAAATAATTTTACTTTTACCGTGTCTTCTTGTGTTCTTAAACTATATGGTTAATAAACTTACTATAAGAAGCCAAACGAACCCCAAGTTGTTTATTATTAATATATATAACCTTATCTAATTCATTTGGCCGAACCTTAGAATTTTAAGAATAAAATAACAATTAATAATATAATATTTGTTTTAAAAACTATTTTATGTCGATTTTGACACTATTTAGTAATTGATTTTTTTGAAACTCATAACAGAATGATAAGTTAAAAAAAAGTTAATTAACTCAATACTAACATGTTATATTAACCTAGAAAATTAGTGTAATTCATAAAAAGTCTCAAATTATATTTATTTGGGTATTTATAACATCAATTATGTCAATATTTCATTAATAAGATAATTACTGCATCATCGTTGTGTCATAAATAAATTAAATTTTTTAATGTCTAAAAATTACAAATAAAATACAATTATGTAGGAAATATTTTTAGATTTCTAATTAATATTTATAGTCGAATTTATCTTATGTATAACCCCATATTAAAAATGTTTTAGTAAATGAACTTTGATTTTAACTCTTTTAACCCTTCTTTAAATAAATTAATAATAAATGTCCTAATCTAATCCAAGTGGGCCTAAATGGTCATATTTTATTTCTAAAATTGTTTTTGGTCAAATTACACTTGTCCAATAGAATTAGGACATGTGTTAGGGTAATAATAATATCATTTCTACCCTTAATTACCATATTTACTTTTAACCGTGGAAAAAAAGTAAAAAGTTACTATTCACCAAAAAATTATTTTCATCTCATTGAACCACATTTTTCTTACTAACATCAACTGTGTCTCGAGATTTTTGAAATTCCACTCACAGAAGCGGTAAAATTAAGTTTTATGAACAATTCAGTTTTTTTAACTACCACTTAGTGGTTTCACTATTCATCAAAAATTGAAAGTTTTTAGAAAAATACCAAAAATTAGGCCTAAGCTATATTTGATATTATGAACTAAAAAATGATGTCCATTTTACCAAATTCAAAACATATCAGTTGCATTAACTAATTTAAAAATTAATTCCCATCGTCAAAGCAAATAGCGTGTTTTTAAGAGATAATAACTATCAAAAGATTGAAACTTGTTTATAACTGGTTTAAATGTGAAATTACATCCAATGACCATCATTGTATTAAATTGTAAAAATATATTCTAAATATACTTTAAAACCACTAAAATTAATAATTTATCACTATTAATTATTTCGATTGAAAAAGTTGTTTTTAATTAAAATTTAGTAATATTCACTATTCATCAAAATATGAAAGTTATCCGAAAATCACCAAAATTTCACCCTAAGCTAATTTAGATATTACAAATACAAAAATGAATTCCATTTTGAAAAATAAAATTTACAAAATTTCAAAAAGTGGTTATTACTATTCATAACGGCTAGTTTTAATAATATTTTAATAGCATATTGTTGTTTAGTGAAACTCGTTATTGCGTACTACAGACGCTATCGAGGAAGGTCGCGATTGCGTGTAATGCAAGGCAAGTCAAGGATGCGTGTTGTGCAAGCTCCTTTTGGTGTAGCGTACAACACAAGACATTAGTTAAATTAAAAAGAATATTTTTCATAAAATCTTGGGCTGTTACATTCTACCCCCCTTAAAATGAATTTTGCCCTCGAAATTCATCGGGGTTATAAATGGTTTACTATTTGAAAGTTTCTTTAATAGAAACCCACATCGTAAAAAGGAATACCAAAACCAATATTTAAAAAAGAAAGTATGAAACGTAACGGTTACCCAAATAAACTAATCACTGGGTTTCCACATAGGTGAAAATATGGATATGGAAGAAAAATCTAACCATCATGTTCTGATGGAGCTTGGTAGAGAACATGGCTATGGAAAAGCCAACAATCAAAAATCCATAAATTTGTGACGATATAAGGTACCATCTGATTAATCAGATATAAGAGCACTAGGACAACATTTTTGGTTTTCAAGATCGTTTCCCTAAAGTTGAAGAATTTGAATTAGAATAAATACTTACTTTATTTCGGTACAATCTCACTGTTGTTCGTGCCTTGAACAATTTCCACTTCATCTCTTAAATAAATGAAGTTGAATTTGTTATTCGTGAAGTGTTAGCAGATCATGTGATAGAATGACGGGTCATTCCATCTCTCTCAAACAAAAGGTTAGCAAAAGTTATTAAATATACATAAGTCATTCTATAGTGAGATCAATCATATATGGTTCCTAAAATGGACTTATACTTCATATATCATACGGCTTAATATAATAAAACTAGTTTCTACTAAACATGGACTTCCTGTAGGCCAGTGGTAGGCGATAAAGGCCAGTCGCACTTTGGTTGTGGGTACGATTCCCACAGCCTTGTCCAACGAGATGGGCTGTCGCCCGTCCTGCAGGTTGTCCTTTTTCTAAAACTACATTACTATAACATCACATAAATAATATCAAAAAAAAGTTCTATCCTTAAACAATACTAACTTATGGTTAACATAATCCATTCCAATCTTTAGGCTTATCTAAAATACTTCGTTCCAATTTCATAGTATAAAGAAAATGATTACTTGAAATGTCACAGAACAATCACGTGAATGCCATCATTTATCCCCCATATATCATAAGATATATCTTGTTGGTAAAATTACCAACATGTGAATACCTTAATCATGTATTCTCTTGAAGAATGAATACCCATTGAACCTTAGTGAAAACATGAATGCAGTTAAAAGTTAACACTTTCCACATACCAAAATCCTCAAAATTCTATATACTCAAACCATGATATCACTTAGTCCTTATATCAATCATGAGCTCATGAATATAATCAAACATATCATTATCTTCTTATACCTTCATTATGCGCATATCATCTGTTTACCAAAAATGTCTCAATCACTTTTCATGGTTACCGGTACCATAAAATTATCAAAACATAAATATTCCAATATTCCACGATACTATATACAACATTTTTTTGGAATCCCATTACATAAACACTTAATCATTCCACCACATCGTTGCCATATTTAACATCGCCCATAGTGATCGCATGTGACTTCCCTTTGTCCTTTGCCTTAAGTGGTTGCTCATGTTGATCATCACTAACCCTTGGATTAGGGCATTTATTAGCATAATGCCCCATTTCCTTGCACTTGAAGCATTGAAGTGTTGGTGGTGCGTTCTCTGCAATGTTTTCTTTATTCACATCGTTAGAAACCCTTTTTCCATTACCTCGACACTCAGCTGCTCGATGACCTTCTTTTACACACTTAAAAAATTTTCTAGTCCCTTTAAGACAATCTCCACCATGCTTCTTTCCACACTTTGAGCAAAAGGAAACATTCATCTTCTTTTCACCATTATTCTGAGATTTCTCTTTGAACTCCATCTTTCGTTTCTTGTCAAAACCATGAGATGGATATGTACACCAACTTCCATTTCTACCTTGATAGCACAACGCACAATTTCTTCATAGCTACTAAAGTCTCTTATAGCTAATGCCCTTCGAAGACTTGGTTTTAAGCCACTGAAAAATCGATCAACTTTACTTTCAGGTTGGATGATAATGCCAGATGCATACCTTGCAAGTCTTGTAAAATTCGCTTCGTATATACCAACAGATTCATCATCCTTTTGCTTTAGTTCAAGAAACTCTTTCTCCATCTTTGTTCGAAGAATACGAGGGAAGTACTCATTGAAAAAAAATTTCTTGAACTCGTCCCATTCCATGGACTCAATTTCATCCCTTTGCCTCGTATTCTTAATAATATTCCACCATTGATCAGCCTCAACTTCCAAACGATACACTGCTAAGATGACTTTATCATGTTCAGAACATTGAAGAACTGAAAATATCTTTTCAGTGGTACTGATCCATTGTTCAGCAACAAGTGGATCATAAGACCCACTGAAAGAAGGTGGACGTTGCCTCATGAAGGACTCAATAGAATATTGTTCCCTTATCTGCTCATTTGGAAGTCCAGAATGATTCATAGCTTGTGTAAGTATAGCAATAAGATTTTGCACTCCATCTCCCATAACATTTGTTTGTTCAGGAGGACAATCATTGCATTGTCCATTGCATTGATCAACACGGTTCCTTAGGTTTCCAGCCATCGTCTAAAACTCAAAAAGAATAGTGTGAGAGGCAAAAATCATGCTAGGGAAAACAACATAATAAAGGGGGAGTACCTTCAATATCTAACATCTTAGGTTTAATTCTATGATCGTTAGCATAATTCTAGTACTATATCCTATACGTATACTTAACCTTAGGGACATCCCTAGACATACCTTAGAAATATCTCTAGGGATCTCACTAACATTTTCGCATCCTAGTTTCCAAAGGTTGAATAAACCTTTCCTCTGATACCAACTGTAGAGACCCGATGCTTGACGTACATGGACATTAAATTACTTTTGTGTAATACTTAGTACATAATAAAAACACACACACAAGGATCATAATAGTTTAGTGTCTTTGGAAACTCGCAATATAATCTTCTAATCGTGGTGAAAGATCTTCAACATCTCCCATAAAGATCTTCCTTTTTTTTTACCTAAAACCTTTCTTTATATCCTGGGGAAAAGAAAACATAAAAGGGTGAGCTCAAATTCTCATTAAGGGTAAAAAAAAGAAATATCAATCACATCATATTCATAAGAACATAACATTTTGGAAGTCTTAACCTGCAAAAGAGAGCATAATTTCATAACATGGGATAAATCATGGCCGTGAAATGTAATCACAATAATCATAAATTAAAACATGAAACTTTGTGGAATACACACATAATCATAGAGAATCATTTCTTGTTAGTCAAGACTCATTTCCAAGACTATCTTAGTAGACAAAGTCCCTTTCTGAACCGAGTCACCCTCGTTTCAGTCCTATTTCACTGAACCGGTATAACCTACCATTCCATCCATGTCTATCTCATGAGATATAAAATCTTTACCCAATGCATTGGAGGGAGATATAGGTCCCACCCATCTCATAATGATACCATTCTTATGTGTGCCACAAAATCATAAATCATACATCATTGCATAACCCATGTAATACAAATGGGAATCTTAAACATCATGACATCATAAAACAATTCATATAAGAATAAGGAATTCATAAAAATAATTCTATCACAACATAATCAAATCAATGTAATAATAGGTATAAAAACAGAACCCTTTATTATCTTAGATGGAAAATAATTTTGATAAAACATTTGAACTCCATTCTTGAGGAAAATATCCTTTCTTCTTCAAAAACACTTTTTCTTTCTTAACATGTCATACAATTTTAAACTAAAAGAAGTTGAATAAAAATAAACATGAAAACCTGTAAAGGAAGCTTCTTGGAAATAATGTTTTAAAAATCCATTCATGCTGTATAAGTTAAAAAAACATTCTTCTCGTACTTTTGTAGGAAAAGTCAAAAAGTATCTCATACGAAAAATGACAAAAGATTCCTTTCATATCTTTTACTAAAAACTCACCGAAGGGTAAAATTGGATTTAAACAATTGTACGTGGATGGAAATAATATTACATATTGAGGAGACATGGATGTGGATGATAAAATTCACCCCAGTAAATACCAAAGAATAAACAATCTCGGATAAAAATGAGATTGTGATATTTCCCTTACCATAGGTCCGATTTTCTTCGTAGGTGTCCAAACCTCCTGTATAATGATTTAAATAATGTCATTGACTTATTCCAGAATCATATTCATTGTTATGATATCATATATGGTTCACTTATGACTTTATATTACCCGTTCTTTTGTAAATTCCATGTTAAGGAGCGTTTTGGGTAAAATTGTTTCATTTGTTGTCCGTGTTTTGACTTGTAATTATTAATATGATTAATTAGATCATGATTACTTAATTCCAGAATATAAAACATGATTTATATATATATATATATTCAAAATATACATATATATAATAAATCAGTAAATGGAAAGAAATACACCGTTCATAGAGACGGTAGGCCGTACGTACGCATGAACGTTGTTTTCGTTTCCTTATTGAGTTGAACAGAATTAAGTAGATGACATCAATATATATACACATAAATCCAGTATCATTATTATGTCATATATTTCATGATTACTCATTATATATACTTTATAATCATTCATGAATGGTTAAAGTGGAGAATGAATCTCATCGCGTCGTGGAGACGGTAGTCCGTACGTACGCACGAGCGATGATATCGTTTTCCTGAACGTGGGACTGTATTGGAGTGTATGTATACTATTTAAGAATCAATATCAATTTAAAATAATAATATATAGTTATTATTTACACCATTATACCCATCCAAGTAAGGTGGTGGTGGAAAATAGATTTCACCACGGAGTGGAGACGGTATTCCGTACGTACGCACGCGCGGTGATTTCGTTTTCCATAGGATGGATAAATGGTGAAATAGGATTGTTTCATAATTATAATAACATATCAGTATATGAGTGATACTTATGTTATTACTTCATAATGAAACAACCTAAGAAGAATAAGTGGAAGAAGAAATAAAGGTGAAAGAATCGTTAACGGAAATTACCTCTTCTTTGAAGCGCCTCTTTGAGACCTCCTCTTAGGGTACTAAAATTGGTCTTTGAGGAAGACCAGAACCTATAGTATGTTTCTAGGGAAGTGTAGAGGAGAATTTGGCAGGGTTTGGCCGAGCTTGAAGGCTCAAAGTTGTGTGAGGAAGAGAGGGAGGAGGTGCCCTTTTATAAGGGAGGAGAGGGGCACCTTTGGAATAACTAAACATATTATTTTATTATAAAGTAAAGTTCGGTTTTAAATAGCTCAAAATTGCTTTATTTAGAGGCTATGGTGGGTATGGTTCTAAATCCTCTCATACAATATAATTTAGACAAGTTTAGGTTCCTATTTTAACCTTATCATTTAGATTTAACATTAAGTTAAATAATTTTACTTTTACCGTGTCTTCTTGTGTTCTTACACTATAAGGTTAATAAACTTACTATAAGAAGCCAAAAGAACCCCAAGTTGTTTATTATTAATATATATAACCTTATATAAGTCATTTTTCTGAACCTTAGATTTTTAAGAATAAAATAACAATTAATAATATAATATTTGTTTTAAAAACTATTTTATGTCAATTTTGACACTATTTAGTAATTGATTTTTTTGAAAATCATAACAGAATGATAAGTTCGAACAAAGTTAATTATATCAATAATAACATGTCATATTAACCTATAAAATTGGAGGAATTCATAAAAAGTCTCAAATTATATTTATTTGGGTATTTATAACATCAATTATGTCAATATTTCATTAATAAGATAATTACTGCATCATCGTTGTGTCATAAATAAATTAAATTTTTTAATGTATAAAAATTACAAATAAAATAAAATTATGTAGGAAATATTTTTATATTTCTAATGAATATTTATAGTCGAATTTATCTTGTGTATAACCCCATATTAAAAATGATTTAGTAAATAAACTTTGATTTTAACTCTTTTAACCCTTCTTTAAATAAATTAATTATAAATGTCCTAATCTAATACAAGTGGGACTATATGGTCATATTTTATTTCTAAGTTTGTTTTTGGTCGAATTACACTTTTCCAATAGAATTAGGACATGTGTTAGGGTAATAATAATATCATTTCTATCCTTAATTACCCTATTTACTTTTAACCGTGGTAAAAAAAGTAAAAAGTTACCATTCACCAAAAAATTATTTTCATCTCATTGAACCACATTTTTCTTACTGACATCAACCGTGTCTCTCGGATTTTTGAAATTCCACTCACAGAAGCGGTAAAATTAAGTTTTATGAACAATTCAGTTTTTTAACTACCACTTAGTGGTTTCACTATTCATCAAAAATGGAAAGTTTTCAGAAAAATACCAAAAATTAGGCCTAAGCTATATTTGATATTATGAACTCAAAAATGATGTCTATTTTACCAAATTCAAAACATATCAGTTGCATTAACTAATTTAAAAATTAATTCCCGTCGTCAAAACAAATAGCGTGTTTTTAAGAGATAATAACTATCAAAAGATTGAAACTTGTTTATAACTGGTTTAAATGTAAAATTACATCCAATGACCATCATTGTATTAAATTGTAAAAATATATTCTAAATATACTTTAAAACCACTAAAATTAATAATTTATCACTATTAATTATTTCGATTGAAAAAGTTGTTTTTAATTAAAATTTAGTAATTTTCACTATTCATCAAAATATGAAAGTTATCCGAAAATCACCAAAATTTCACCCTAAGCTAATTTCGATATTACGAATCCAAAAATGAATTCCATTTTGAAAAATAAAATTTACAAAATTTCAAAAAGTGGTTATTACTATTCATAACGGCTAGTTTTAATAATATTTTAATAGCATATTGTTGTTTAGTGAAAATCGTTATTGCGTACTACACATGCTATCGAGGAAGGTCGTGATTGCGTGTAATGCAAGGCAAGTCAAGGATGCATGTTGTGCAAGCTCCTTTTGGTGTAGCGTACAACACAAGACATTAGTGAAATTAAAAAGAATATTTTTCATAAAATCTTGGGCTGTTACATGAATTATAGGGTTCAATGTCTGTTTTGATTAAATCATCTCTGGTTGATTTGTTACTTTCACAAGGACTCTTTGACAATCACAAATGTGAACTCATGAATGAGCTCAAGAAGATTCATAGAAGAAGGGAAACCTATCCTTAGGGGATTGGATCCAGCTATTCTTTCACGCTCTTCAAGAATGAGGCTGCAGGATGTCTAGGCGAAAGGTTAATATAACCTATATTAAAGTAGACCCTCTGGAGATCTCAAAACGTGTTAAGATGGGGAATCATTCCATTATTGGTCATTTTATTTTTCCAAAGGGCATTTATCCATGGAGGATCGATGTTCTTGATGCTTGTCTCTCAAATATTTGGTGTTTTTTAGAATATAAATGTGTTTCTTTGGATCGTGGTTACTTCCATTTTCTTTTCCCATTTGAGTAATTGAAGTGTAAATCATGGGAATTTGGTTTGGTCTTCTTAAAACTAGGGAATCTTCACATTTGTGAATGGGATCACAACTTTAATTCATTATAGTCTTGTCATTCCTCTGTTCAAATGTGGGTTAGAATTCATCCTTTGAACCGGATTCTTCAGCACCCTCGCATATTGTAGGACATTTCCTTATCCATTATAATTTTGATAAAATGGATAAGGAAACTAAGGTGTCCAAATTTAGGAATTATGCTTGCCTTTTGAATAAAGTTGATCTGAGTTCCACCCTTGTTGAAAAATTGATGTTTTCAATGGATGATGATGAACTTGAGTTGAGAATTGAATATGAGGAAATCCCTCATTTCTATATGAATTTTAAATTTATATCTCATGATAATCTAAGTTGTAAAATGCTAGTTATATGTTCCTTATCATCTGCTAAGGGGCATGAGGAATGTCATTTCTTTAAAAAACATAAGATCTTAAAATCTGTGGGTTCTTATGCAACTACAAAAAGGGTAGTAGTCTAGAGTGCTAAGTTTTTTCAACCAGTTGCTGCTACTTTTGGAGCAGTTAAATCATCTTTTCTGAGGGAGTCTCAATCTCTTATAATTACTAATGATGCAATGATGGAGATTTCTATCTGAGACAGTGAGGAGGATCTAAAGGATCATAATGAGATTAATTTACAGTGGGCTACTTTTAATAATGTTAAACATCCTATCTCCAAAAAGAAATTGTGGGCTGATTTTGTTGCTGAAGAAGATGTAACACATGATGATGAACTTGATAATTTTGTTTTTCATTAGGAAGGTGGAATTTCCAAGGAGGAATCATTTCACCTTATATAAGTGATGGAATAAACCTTCAAGAGTTGGAGGTATGGTAATAAATGTTTTTATTCCTGATTTTGGATATCCTAGTGTTGTGGAGTCTAAGAAGGTGGATGAGAATGGTGTATGGTGATCGCCCTCCCTTGGCAAGGATGTCTCATCTTCTCTTGAGGCACAAGTCTTGGATCCTATTAACAAGGACTTATCTGTTACCCATATCAGCAGCATAGATATTGAAAAAAAGGAAGTTTCATCCAAGGTTATAATGGATTAAGAAGGATTCTCGATGGTATAGTACAAAAAGTAAAAACCTGTCTCAAATACTAAGAAATTTGATTTATCCATAATAGAAGGTTCACCACATTTTACTACTAGAGAGGAGCTGGTCTCCAATAAGGTGAAGGTTAGAACCAAAAATCTCTTTGATATGATTGAAACACACATTTAAGATGCTTCTTAATATTAGAAAACATCAAAGATGGGGATTTCGAATACCCCCATAGAGAGTGAAATTTCTATTGCTCATATCTGTAGTGTGGAAGTGAAAGATTCCTATGAGTGAATGAGAAGCCTATATCTAATGTCTCGGTTTCAAATTAAGGTTATACAGGTCAAAAACATGAATATATAGATGTAAATACTCCTACACCAAGAGACACTATAGACACCCACGAGAAGGTGGTGCCTCAGACTTAGGTTGAATCTGGATCAAAAGGCACTGATGTTGATGATCTTTGACAGTAAGCGAGATCCTAGAGGAGAGGTAATTATCCAAGAAGTCATGGGTGACATCGTGGTTGAGGTAGAATTGAATGAAATTCCATTTAGGAAGAGTAACGAAGATTAAGTAGCATAAAAAGAGAAAAATAAGTCTTATAATGTGGAATATATCCATAAATGGTCCCATCCCATGTTGTTCTTTGTATCCTTGTTTTCTAATAAAAGGGGATTTGCCTCCACCATTTAAAAAAACATTAAATGCCACTAGTGCGTTAATCGTGTGGAACACCAGTTTGTACCATTTCTCTACCCAGGGGAAATGGCCCAAGTACGAGTCCCACCAGACTCTGACACTACTCATATTATGAACAAGGCGATTCAAATCCATTTTTCTAACTGGGGCACATGTGTCACACTCTAGGATTCATCTGGTCCCCTCACTAGGATTTGAGTATTTTCCATCACACAGCTCACTAACGATCATGTTCCTGAGTGGTAAAGGATCCTTCGTGGCATCTTTAAGACCTAGAAACAAATCTGGGTGGGGTGAAATTTTTAATCACTGTAGATATACTCTAATAGATACTCTAGCAGTTACTGTAGCAATAGAACCATTCAACCGATTTGGGACTACGGGCCACGAATTTGGGACCTCATGCTACAAGGACTTCGAGACACCACATAGTAATATGTCATGCCGAGTGACCTTCTAATTAATGCATCACATCAAGTAGGTGGTGCATCTTGGCTTTAGGAAACATTGTTAAGTGGGCTGCTTAAAAGAGTGATAGGTGCATTGGCACCTGTTAGCTAGACCTCTAACCACATGGGATAAAGAGGTTCTCTTCCACGACATCACAAAGTGCAACACAAAATGATGGTTATTAGAAGAGGGGGATATGAATCATGTGAATGGTGATAAAAAGATATAAAAAACAACACATCTTGGAAGATAACATTACATGGGGACATGTAGGTGTTGTTTGGTGGGAAACTTGAAAGAGCGAGGGGTGAGCTAACACCTATCATCATGCCCTCTACCCAGAAATGGGTTAAAGAGGGGTGCTCTATGATGGATTCACGGTGAGCAGTGTAATCCAATGGATAATGGTAAGTGTAGAATCAAAACAAGAACACTAGTATTATAATACAAATCTTGGATCTCCTTTGACTTTCAAGCAATAGGGTCTTTGGGCCATAAAATTGTATTGTATCTTTCAGTCACTGGATCTTTGGGTCATTTAAGGGTTACCTCTAATCCTAGTCAAAATAGGGCTATCTTTCCTTAATAAAAAACAGATCATTCCCCATACTTATTAAAAAAACATACATTAAATTACAATAACTAATATGGTGTGAAAATATAAGTAATGACTAATAAAATAAATTAACAAACAAATTCTATAATAAAAAAATAATTAATCAAATTAATAACTGTTAAAAAACATTTAAAAATAGCTTATTATTAAATTATGGATCACAAAATGTAGATCTATAACTGAAAGATTAATTCCAAAAAAATTGGAGAGTTTCAGAGAGAAACAAAATTGAGAGGTTGAAAGGGTGAGAATAATAGGGCCTCATTTATAAGGAGTTTTTTTATGATGGATTATTTTTGATAAATAGTGCATTGAAAATATCTATTTTTGGACTACTTGTGATGAATATTTGTGATAGAATTGATTATTTTCTATAGATATTTGTGTTGGTATCAATATCTTTCACAATTGCCACTCACCGTAAATTTTTTCCCACCTACCTGATATTTGTGTTAGAATCACTACATCATAAATAAACCTACCAAAATATTATTTGCTACATACATGTTTTTAGGTGAAAAATAAATATTTTCCCTAATCTATTTGTGATGGACTATCAAATTCCATAAAAATAATCCTTACCCATCATCGTTCGTGCAACGATGACAAAATTATTTGTGATAGGCATTATGTTCATTATACTCATCACAAAATGAAATATTTTTTATGGAAATATTTTTATCTCACAAAAAACATTTTTCTGACCCCTATTTATGATGGGCATTATAATATCCTAGTATCTTTTTAGTATGTAAATATCATTTGAATAAATAATACTATACTTATAAAATAACTAAAAATAGGTAGAGTAAATTTTATTCAAGATAATACACTAACTTAAACTATAGAAGTATAAAACTAGCTAATTAAACTTATCAGAATCATTAATAGTACAAGAGGACATGCTCCAATAAACATAAGAATTCCAAGATTGTAACAAAACTCATTGGGATAATCCATGAGTAGAAAAACACCAACAAGGAAGAGAGTAAGAGCACATAGAAATAGCAGAAAGATAAGAACCATCTTTATGAGAAATAATTTTTTAAATGTGTAGAGTTGATTTTATTAAAAATGTATTCTAAGTAGACTATATATATAGTATAAATTATTTTTTCATTAGTTTTTAGCTATTTATTTCTTTTAAATATGTTAGTAATGATCAAAATTATATATCTAGTAAGACTTTTTGAAATATATATGTGTATAAATATATATGTGTATAAGATATGTTTGGTAAAAAAACAATGGTTAAAATATAATTTATTTTATTTCAAGAGAATATTAATTTTCATTGATAAATTAGATATAATTGTAAGTAAAAATCAATATAATTTTGGCATGATAATAATGATATAACATATAATTTAAAGAGATGATTATTATTTTAAGAGTACTTATAATTGAAATTAAAAATTTTAATGTATAAGAATAATAATAATAGTAATGATAATAGTGAGATTTAAAAAATAATGCCAATATATTAATATTAATGATAATTTTTTACAAAATATTTAATGTATTTTTATAAGAATTTAAAATTTCTAATAAGTGGGAAACATTAGGCCAATCTAGAAACCAGTTAGGCCAGCTCGACCCATACATTGTGGGACCAGAGGTCGACCATGCATGGAGAGCCAACCTTGGCCAGTATCTAGGAGGTAGGTGTCATGGGAGGCACAAAGTGCCTACAAGGAATAGATCAATCAATCATAGCGCACCCACAATGAGTGATTCAGATTGGGTGGGTCGTACCACAGGTCAGTAGTATGGTAAAGGTCAAGAGTGGACCCCGTTACTCATATCTGGTGAGCGAATAGGATGAGTTATCTAATAAAGGAGAGAAGACCAGGGAAAAACATTTGATGTGGGATAAAATCATGCATTCACTATTAACCCGTGGCTAAAAGAGCAATTTAGATCATGGTTATTTGATCGAGATAGTCTTAGTCGTCCAATTTAAAATGACCATCATCTTCTTTAACACGATGAACCCGAAGTCATGTTGTTGTTATATTTCTATTCTTCTTCTAAAGGAATCCATTTCCACAACGTTGACCTATAAATAGTCACCTCAAAACCCCTACTCACATGGTTTTAGTCCATCTGTAAAAATTCAGTGACCCTCAAATTTTCAAACAAAGACCCCTAAAGTTCTCTTGGTCACCAAAATCATCCACGAAGCTTCACCCGATTCAGATAACCCATCTCGGGAAATACTTGCAAGGCCAAGAGGTAGATGCAAATATATATGTATATACAAACTAATTTAAGTTCAGTTATTTTTAAACCCTGACGACGACACACACACACACACACACACACACATATATATATGAATCATTTTCCCCAACTCATCTAACAATCCACCACCAAATCAAACCCCACTTGGGTATCATAGTTTGGTAGGTAAATTATTTTAAGTTCAACAGTTGTCTCCTTCAAGATTCATCCTCAAGATTTAGATACTGAAAATTTTAGCACCTAGAATTACTTTATATATATATATATATATATATATATAATATAATTACCTCTCACTCGTGGGGAAGACCCATTCCCATGTTCCTCCACTTTCGGTACCAGTCTTCCTTTCCAATCCTTAGTAATGGAGGAAACATTGTCCCAGTCTCGTTTGATTTTCAGTTTCAAGGTAAGTTATATATATATATAGATATTTATGTAAGTATGTATACTTTCAACTATTATTTTATGATTTTAATTAAAAAAATATAGTAGTATTTCATGTATGGAAATTTATCCTAATCTCAAATTATGATATTATATTAAATTAAAAGTTGATTTCAAATATTGAAAGGGGATTTAAAATTTTTTTAACACTAATTTGGTTTTCCTAAAACACCATTATATTTATGTAAGGGTAATTTATTATTCTCAAAATCCCTATTTTAAAAATTATATTTTATGTAAAATAAAAAAAAAATTATTTCAAAGTTTTTATTTGATTTAGTAAGGGAGAAGTTTTTTATTGAAAATTACCATTTTATTTTATTTCAACTCCTATTTTACAAAGTAATATTTTTATAATTGGTAAGTAATTTATATTTTTAAATTTTTTAATGGTTATTTTATTTTAAAAATATTATATTTTATGTTTTATTTCAAAAACCCATATTATATGTAAAGGGATTAATTATATTTTAAAACAAAGCATTTATGATTTTCTTGTGTAAGAAAAAATATATATTTTAAAAGTTAATTTTTATGTAAGGAATAATAATTAAAATAACTATTATTTTAGGAAAAGAATTTATTTATTTTTAAAATATTATTTCATGTATGGAAATAATATTTCTAAATGCGTAATTTTAAAATTAAATAATTACTTTAAAAATGGATGTTTTATTTTATATATACAAGGTAAAATTAAAATGAAAATATTATCATTTTATATCAATAGAAATATTTACAAGTTCAAGTGATGCAATTTTATGCATAAAATATTAGTTAAAAATTATAGATGTTGCACTAATTCATAGGTATGGTCATGCAATATGTATGTCACTAAAAATCCATGCATAATTTAAAAATTTTTATTGTCCTGTGGTTCAGTTTCTTCCTTCTCAGTGAATGATTTATTATAGATGTATATATATATGCACTTACATTTATATTTATACATACATATATATATATATATAATTTTTCACTATTATATTTTCAAAAGTTAAACACTCTAGTGAAAAACAAAAAAGGGTCGAGCTCAAAATGTTCAAAAAAAATTGGCACTTGGAATTGTAAAAATGATAGGGTTCTAGGGAGAGAACCCAACCCTACAAGACGGGTAGGACCTAGACAGTCCTCAATTTTCCATGTGCCCAAAAGGTTTTTTTAAGCTTGTGAAGTATTTTTCTAAAAAATAACTAGACTATTTTATTAATAAAAATTATTTCCAAGTATATTTTCAAAAGTTATTATACTTTGAAATGAAAGATCTTTTCAAAGAACTATGTATTTTCAAAAGTTATTATGAAAGAGGTTTTCAAAGTTCCATATATTTCCAAAGGTTTAAAAAATATTTTTTATGGTAAATTATTCTGAAAACCCCAAAATTATATTTTTGAAAATTATTTTATCAAATGTTTTATATTTTATATAAAAGAAAATGTTTTTGAATGTTTTTTAAACATTTTTATAAAAGGTTTTCAATATTTTCTTAAACCCATTACTAGGAATTTTTATATTCACCCCACATTTTTAAATTTATTTTCACAATCTCATTAGAAGTTCCAAAGTATTTTATCCTCATTAAGGATCTAGCATGAGATAATTCGAAATATTTGTCTATTTATTAATTATTTAAAATCTAATATATTGTAATAGTTTGTCCATTTCTTCCAAAACCTATACCAAAAAATGTCCTCCTTTTTGCAAAGGATTGTATTTTTTCCACTTACCTTAAAAAATATATAGTATTTTTTTGTACCGGATCTGGAAGTGCATGACTCTGGAATTTACACTTGGTATTAGAGAAATAGTTTAGATAACTTTAGAGACTTGGATGTCTTGGTTAAAAATAGGTTTAGTTTCTAAAGTATACTTCCTTTTAGTAAATCCCTTATTGCTTAATTTTTTTCAGTTAAGGAGAAGCCTCAAAACTGAAGGAGAAAGGTTCCGAAAAAATCCTTTTTCTCTTCTAGATAATCTAATTTCAAGAATAATCCTTAATTCATGATTATATGACTTTGATACCTTTATCAACATCTATGTTACCCACAAACAAATTTACGAGGAATCTAATAACTCAACTATTCCCTATTTATTTCAATGATCATGGTTTGTATATGAACAAATATTATATTCTCAAATTTCCTATAATTCTAGGCATGGAAGGTACTATCAGGTTATTTTTTTAATTTTTTACCTTAACTAAGTCATACAAAACACTCATCAATTTTGGAGCCGCAAAATAAGGCGACCTCCATGCACCTTATATGTATCAAATCTTAAATTTTTGTATTTTTTGAAGTATCAAAGATGATTTTGAAACATTCAAAGAAAACTAAATGGGAATATTTTATAAAAATAAAGTTCAAATGGATTTTCTAAAATTATATATTAATAATATCACATTTTCAATAATTCTAGATGAATTCGCCAATTTGATACAAACTTCACAAGTTGCATTTAAGAAAAAGTAATAGTGTAATTCAAAAATACTCTGAGGTATATTTCCATTAATGAAACCTTGTTTTTTAGATACACCAACATTGAAGATCTTATTAAAGGTATGGGTTATTATAGGAGAATTATTGAATAATTTTTTTGTTAGTGGTATTAATAAAGTTATTTTGTAGGGATAAAGAACCTCCAGATTGTAGATTGAGAATTATAACATCCCAGTATTTTTTTAATATGGAAATATCATTTGAATAAATAAGAAAATATTTATAAAAACTCAGAATATAATAGAGTACATTTTATTCAAGATAATACAAAAACTCAGACTTTGATACAAGGACACCCTAATCTATAGAAGTCTGCAACTAGTAAATTAAACTTATCACAATCATTAATAGTACAAGAGGACATTATCCAATAAACATAATATTCCAAGATTGTAACCCACCTTGTTGGGATCATCCATGATTAGGAAAAGACCAAAAATTAATAGAGTAAGAGTGCAAAAAAATTAGGAAATATAAGAATCATCTTTGCAAGAGAGAAATTTTCAAACACGTAGATTTTGGTTTATTAAAAATGTCTTCGAATTAGGCTATATATATAAATATGATAAGTGATTTTTCTATTAGTTCATATTCATTGAGTTCTTTTAAATATTTTATTAATAATCAAAATAATATAGTCATTATGGATTTTTGAAACATATATGTATATAAATGTATATTTGTATAAGATATGATTGGTAAAAAAACAATGGTTAAACTATAATTTCATTTATTTAAATATAATATAAATTTTCATGGATAAATTAGATATAATTATAATTAAACATAAATATAATGTTGTATTTATAATAATGGTATAAAATATAATTTAAAAAATTTATTATTATTTAAATAGTACTTAGAATTGAAATGAAAATGTTTAATGTATAAGAATAATAATAATAGTAAGGATAATAGTGATATGAAAATAATAATGAAAATATTTCAATATTAATGATAATGTTTTATAATTTTTTTAATGTATTATTCTAAGAATTTAAAATTTCAATTAATTGTAAAAATTGGGCCTGCTTAGGAACTAGATGGGTTAGCTCGACCCAAATTGTAACATCCTAGGCCCGAATTCCATTAAAAGTTTTCCCAAGACTGATTTATTACATGAAATTAAGGACATATCCATAATTTTCAAAGGCTTCCGAATGGAATTGAGGGCATAGGGTGTGTCTATAGGGAGATTATGCCCTCTTATCAAAGTTTAACACAACCATGGAAATCATACAAACTAATAGCAGAATCATAATAATAACTGAATAAGTAGTAAACATCCAAATGATATATATATATATATATACAACAATGCTATAAGTAATCTCATATACAAAATAATGATGACACATGACATTCCAGGTTTCTAAAAAGTACCCAAAATAGGTATACACACATCAATATAATAAATGTAACAAAAATACCAAAAAAGAGAAAAAAATATCCCATCTAACATCATGATCCTCAGCTCATTATCATTCTCCCCTAATTTTAATCATGGAAAAAATTCAAGAATTGAACTATGGGTGAGTTCCCCGGTCCCTACATGTATCCATATAATCTGTCTGTATACCCAATAGTGGCATAAATAGGGCGTGAGATACAATCCTAGAATGTAATGTACCAGAAATTCCATGTAATTTTTTTAAATTATATGGAATTATTTTAAGGCCAGACGCTCAGACAACACATGATTCTGAGGCCCAGTGAGCCCAAAATAGATTTTTAAACTTTTTTAAGTTCATTTAAATAAATGTGAGAGCAGGTTTTTCTAACTTTTAAACCAGTGTCTGGATCAAAAATATGAGGGTACAATTGAATTCAGAACTTCAGGATTAGCCTATAAAGGACCTAACTTTGACCAGCAAGAGTCAACTGGAAAGGTAAGTTTTTAGACTTTTCAGGAGAAAAATTAAAATAACTTAAAAGGTTATCTTTTTTGTTTCCTTCACCATTGAGAAGTGACACATCCGAACTACAGTGTGGTGATGAGGCGATGATGAGTCGCATTAAACGGACCCATTTAATGGAACATTAATGTGTAGTGTAATGACTTCTTAATCAAAGAGTAATAGATACTCTATTTCATTAATAAAATTGCATAACAGCATGATGATGCAGCATAATAGAAATGCTGTGATGCGTTCCTCTTTTAGTAAGATAACGGGTTGGAGAATTAGAGTTAGAATTTCTCTGACAAACGATGAAGGATTTCCTCTATAATGAATGTCAGATAATCACTAGAGACATTAGCACACCTCTAAGAACGAGACTGGTGAGAGAAAAATTCCAATGGCTTATAACTCTTGAATCTTTGTGGATGTATTGAAACCAACAATGATCTTCCCTATAATGACAAAACTTCTCTAGGTAGGGGTTATTTTTGTTTTTAGTTTCCATGTTCTTCATTCTAAAACAATGAACGCGAATCAACCCATGAATAGGTTGATCCATGGATCAGTTGTTCTTGTGGGAGGGTGCTTATAATGGGGGTTTACATTAGGGTTACCTTTTTTTTATAATCTTTCACCTCTCCTTTATTTTAAACTCTAATGTTGAGGGTGAAGGCTAACACAAACAAGGCCCGAGCCCCTCCGCCTTTATGCGTTCTTGTTCGTTCTTCATGGACAAACCTCCAAGTTGATTACAAGGAGTTTTCGTGGCTATATCAGAAATGATGACACCCCATAAAGGCCAGAGAAAAAAAAATATAAGAACAGACAACTTGAGTGGACCTGGTGGCCCGCAACGCGCCACGACGGTGTGCCGAGATGAGGTCGCGACTAGCTCGGGTCATGGCGAAGCCGTAAGAGCTGCCAGCGCTTGAGATGGCGGCTGGCGGTGGAGGACATATTCATTCGACCATGTAAGAGGAGCAGACTGCAGTGTGGGCCATGTTGCGAACTAGCACATGGTCTAGGGAGAACGCATGCATGAAAGGGGGTGCCCGGCTTAGCTAGCCACAACGCACCACCAAACGGATTCCATTCAGGTCATATCTAGACCGGGTTAAGCCTAGGTCGGGTTAGGTTGGTCTGACCGGGTCGGACCGGGCCCAGACCCAATTGGCACCTTTTTAGAAAACAACCATATCTTTCAGAATGGGTGTCAGATTGATGGGACGTTTTCGGTGTTGGAACCCTTGTGAAAAGGTGGTTCTTTTAGAATACTCTAAGTAGGTTTTCATGGAATTTGAAATGTGACAAAAGGATTGAGGACTGGTTTCTCTTAGAATCAAGTGAATTATGAGCGGAAATCCTACGACTGACTGAGACCTAAAGATTGATGACAAGGGACCCATTGTGGATTAGGTACAAGAAACACTGTGTGGATCAGCTATGATAACCCAATTGGAAGTGGCTCTGTGTGACTCGATAGGCCCACGGTGGGAAGCAGCTTTGTGTAACCTGATAGACCCATGATACTCATTAGGGATGAGTACCTGAGTACAATGGACATGGTGGGAAGCAACTTCGTGTTACCCGATAGGCCCATGGTGGGGAACAGATCTCTGTGACCCAACACACCCACAATACTCATCAGGGATGAGTTCCCCAACATTCCAAGGTGTTCAATGTTGTGATTGATGGTCTTTCTTTCTACACTCTAGATTATACCCGCGTGAGATGATAGTACCATGTGCATACTTTCCTTTGTGGTCTTTCCTTTTTGTTTTTGGGTTTCTACTGGGTATTTGTTACTCACCCCTTCACGGGATTCACCCACACATGTTGTGTCTTATGTAGACGAATGACACCTAGATGGGTGACTTGATGGCCTAGGACCAGGAATGGTCCATTGAGTTCAGGAAGGTGGGGAATACTTCTACAACTTCCAACATCCACTATACACTTACCATTAGGTGGGGTTTTTAGAAGATGAATTTTCATAGATCTTCTGTACTTTTTTTTCATCTATCTTTTTTTGGGTTTTTATTTTGGCCCATTTGACCTACAACTTTTACTTTTACTTAGTGGCATGCATGTTTTACCATTCCTGTTTTTGGACATGGTTGTGTGTGTGTGTAAATGTACTCAGGAAAATTCATCCCATTTGTAGGTTAACGCCTTTGGCACTAGTCTCCAACCCCTGGCCTTTAGGTGGTGGGATTGGGGAAGTCACGACACGGACCCTAGGGGACGAGCCATAACAAAGTGTATCAGAGGTGGTTGGTTTTAACTCAAATATCGAGAGTCTGTTGTTTTTTTGGGAAACAATGTTAAATGTTTCGAGTTCGAATTTTAGATTCGGGGATTCCAGTGTTGGGGTGGTGTCTGACATGTCTATACACTAGGAACTTGAATTATTCTTTTCATCTCTATACATAAAAACACTAGTTGCATAAATCATATAGTAATTGAGTGTTTCATCATTTTCTTCTTGAATTAGTGTCAGCTCACTAGATATAATCTATTGAAAATGGTACATATTGATCTGTTTCAGGATGCCTCTACATAGACAACCATCTAGGATTCCGATGTGTGACCGTGAGGACATCCTACCTAGTGATGAGGCATCAGTTCAGGGAATTGTGCTAGAGATGGACCTTCCGGGTGGTGCACCAGTGCTACCACCACCTGTTGATCAGTAGTTACTACTAGTGTTACCAGTATATGATGTACGCAGACTCAGTTCCATCCACAAGTTTTAGAGAAAGAGACCTCCTAGGTTCAAGGGAGAGATAGATCCTTTGGTCGCTGAGGAATGGTTGGAAGCGGTGACAAGATTCTTTCACTTAGTGAGGATTCCACTTGACCATATGATGATCTTAGCCGCAAGCCTTATTTAGGGATCAGTAGGGAGATGGTGGATCTTGATGATTTAGACTCATGATGAGGCACCCATCATTTGGAAAGACATTGAGTGCCTCTTTAGGGAGGATTTCTTCCCCATGACCTTGTGCTCAGTGTGAATATAGGAGCTGCTTCACCTATTCTAGGGTATCATGTCGGTGGTTGAGTACTCTGTGAGGTTTATAGACCTCTCCCTCTACTCTAAGGATATGGTATGAGACCCTTTCTTTAGGGCCCAAACCTTTGAGTAGGGACTCTGATGGGAGATCAGGGTGTCGATGATTTCCCTCAGCATCCCCACTCAGGTTGTGGTGATGGATAGATTCCTTCTTGTGAAGAGATTCCTGGAAGAGCATGCACCGACGGCTAGAGACATTAGTAGACACCAAGCGATGGAGTCTTCAGTGGTGAGCAGCAGGCAGCAGACGTGGGGGCCCAATCAGGTAACATCTTTCATGGGATGACCCCAGGACTCAGGGTCAGTAATGGGGATCTCCCAGAGTAGTGGGAGTCAGCAGGGAGCCAAGATGAGCTTCACATGTGGCGGGTAGAAACACATGGATCGTGACTGCCCGACCCACCACACAGACAATCGTAAAATGGTCGAGGGACTACCAAGGCAGAGATAAAGGTTTGAGCAAGGAGGTTCATGGGGAATCATACATAGTAGAGGAGCAGTCCGAGCATCATGCAATGGGAGACGATTCGAGTAACTACCACCACAACTCCCATGTGGTGCACCATGGCCTTAGGGAGCAGGCATACATGGGCAAGATCAGCTTCAGATAGTAGAGGCCTATGACCCCGGCACTTTGAAGATGATTAGTGGTATGATCTGTGTCTTATTTACCCTAGCTTTAGTTCTTATAGATACAGGTGCTAATCACTCTTTCCTTTCCACGGACCTTGTTCAAGGCTTGAAGATTCCAGTGGAGCTGTTGGCTCGATCCTTACAATTAGAGACTCCTGTGGGAGGGGATTCAATGATTACACAATAGTGATGATAATGTGAGCTTACTTTGGGAGGCGAGAGATTCAGATGGGATCTTCTAGTAGCAACATCAAGACCCTACGATTCCATCTTGGGTACACAATGGTTATCCATAGTTCATGCTCAGATATACTGTCTTAGGCATCGGGTGTGGTGTGTTATCAAATATGGGACCATATTTTCCTTCACCAGCGAGAAGGTAAATCTTACAGAATAGGAAATAATTTCTCAGAGAAGGGTTTATTCAATCAATCACCAGCTGGCTATCCTCACCCTCAGTGCAGTGGATGAGAGGATTCCATGCTTTCCTATAGTGGTGGATGAGTTTGTGGATGTCTTCCCTGAGGATGTTCAGGGAATACCTCCTCATAGAGAGGTAGACTTCTACATCGATCTGTACCCCAGGATGACACTGAAATCCTTGCCAACATATCGGAAGGATCCCAGAGAACTTTGTGAGTTGAGGGTGCCACTGGAGGACTTACAGAGTAAGGGCTTTGTGAGGCCCAACATTTCACCTTGGGAAGCCCCAGTGTTTTTTTCCAAGATGGTAGATGGAATATTGATGCCATGCGTAGACTACCGACACTTGAACTAGGTGACCGTGAAGAAAAAATATCCATTGTTGAGAATTGATGACCTCTTCGACCAGCTGAAGGGAGTGAGGTGGTTCTTAAAGATATACCTCATATTAAGATATCACTAGCTTCAAGTACGGGATGAGGATGTACCGAAGATAGCCTTCAGATTCTTGTATGGCCACTACGAGTTCTTGGTAATGCCCTTCTGCATGACCAATTCCCCAGTAGTGTTCATTGTACTCCTGAACAAGATCTTCTGGCCTTACTTCAATCATTTCCTATTGGTCTTCATTGATGACATCTTGGTGTACTCAATGTTAGAATAGGATCACGCTACACACCTGTGGATAGTCCTGGACACACTCCAAGAGCACCAGCTTTATTATAATCCCTCAAAGTGCTAGTTCTGGATTTGGGAGGTCTACTTTCTGGGACACATCATCTTGGAGGGTGGAGTTTCAGTGGATCCAGAAAAGATAGAGGCAATTCTTGCTTGGGAGCCACCTAGGAGCGTGACTGAGGTGCGAAGTTTCTTGGGGTTCGCTAGATAACCAACATTTCTAGAGTAGTAGCACCTTTATTGGCTTTTAAATGGAAGGGAAATCCCTTAGTATCGATGAATAATTTCCAAAAGAGTTTCCAAGAGATGAGGTGGAGAGTAACAAGTGCCCCCATATTGAGACTACCATAGGAGGGAATTGGGTATGTAGTTTTATGTGACACATCAAGGACTGAACTTGGTTGTGTCCTAATGAAGGAGCGAGTAGTGATCACCTATGGTTCACAATATTTGAGGTAGCATGAGTAGAACTACGTGACCCATGACCTGGAGTTATAAGTAGTGGTATTTTCTTTGAATATGTGGTGGCACTACTTGATGGTTTAATAGTTTACCATCTACTCCGAACAGAAGAGTCTCGGGTATATATTCTCCCAGAAGGACCTGAACAAGAGACAATGGTGATTTATTGAGTTTCTATAGGACTATGACTTTGAGATAGTCAATACTCATGGGAAGGGTAGTGTGGTGGAAGACGCGCTTAGGAAGAGATCCAATTTGCAGTTGTTGAGTGAGGTGACAGAGCATCTATCCACGATGCAGATATCCTTCATGGATGATGATGGAGAATCTTACCTTCAGTCGATGACTATCACTCCCCCACTCTTACAGCAAGTTAGGGAGGCACATCTTGTGGATGTTGACTATGAGGCCTGACATTCTAAGTTATTCTCAAGATAGGCTCCTGATAAATTTTCGATATGTAGGGAGCACATTATATTCTTTAGAGGGTGCACAATAGTACTAGTGTCATTGCAAGAGGATATAATGAGGGATTTCCATACCTCCCCCTTGGTGGTACATCCAAGAGTGGAAAATATTTACCAGGATCTCTGATTTCTGTACTGGTGGCCAATAATGAATAAAGTAGTGGCTGAGTTCTTTTCATGGTACCTCACTTTTCAACAAGTGAAAGCTGCATTAGGTTCCAGCAGGCTTGGCATAGCCACTTGAGGTACCATAGTGGAAGTGGGATGGTATCTCGATGGACTTAATTATGGTATTACCATGCATTTACAAGGTCCATGATTTTATCTGGGTGATCATTGACCGACTCACCAAGTCAGCTCACATCATACCCATCCGAGAGTAGGGATCTGTAGAGGGATTGGGACAACTATACATCCAGAAGATAGTTTGTATTCACGGGGTTCCCTTGATGATAATCTCATAAAATGATGCTTACATCACATCCCGGTTGTGGAAGGGGTTACAGGAGGCGTTTTGGACTCAGTTGTGCTTGAGCATAGCTTTTCACCCACAGACTAATGGTTAGACGGAGTGAACCATACAAACCTTGGAGGACATGCTTCGTGCTTGCGTCCTTCATTTTGGTCATAGTTGGGAGGACCAATTTCCACTAGTGTAGTTTTCATAGAACAATATCTGTCACTCCACCATTGGAATGGTAACATTCGAGGCTTTGTATGGGAGGCCTTACAGAGCACCTTTATGCTAGACAAACCTAGGGGAGTCAACACTCATGGGTCCAGAGTTGTTGTGAGCTACCACTAAGAAGGTGGAGATCATCCATGAGTGGATGAGGACTGCATAGAGTAGGAAAAAATATTATAGTGATTGGAGATGGAGGCCCTTAGAGTTCAAGGAGGGGGACCATGTGTTCTTTTAGGTCTTAACCTAATAGGGATTGTAGAGATTTGGATGGGGTAGAAAGTTATCTCTGAGGTTCATCAGACCTTTCCAGATTATGAGCAAAGCTGGAGAGGTGGAATACCACCTAGCTCTCCCCCCACAGATGCACCAGGTGCACGATGTTTTCCAGGTGTTCCAACTGAGTAGGTACATTCATTATTCATCGCACATCATTGACTAGGGAGATATGGACATTAATGATGGGGTGACATTTGTAGAGTTCCTGGTGGAGATAGAGGATCAAAAGAAGACGGTACTTCATGGATGGTCGATTGCTCTGGTGTGCATTTAGTGGCGTCATGGGAATATCCAAAATATTACATGGAAGTTTGAGGCTTAGATTCATGTTCAGCACCCCACCCCCATTTTTTTGTTTAGACTTGTTTTGGATTATGGGGACATGAATCCCTAAAGGTGTGGGTAATGTAATGTTCTATAAATTCCATGTGTTTTTTTTAAATTATATGATATTATTTAGAGACTAGACACTCAGACAACACCTAATTCTGAGTCTAGGTGAGCTCGAAATAGATTTTTGAACTTTTTTTAAGATCATTTAAATAAATGTGTGAGTGAGTTTTTATAACTTTTAAATCGGCTCCCAGATAAAAAATTGGAGGGCACCGTTGAACTTAGAACACTAGTGTTTTCCTAGAAAGGACCTAACTTCAACTGGTGAGGGTCGACTGTAAAAGTTAGTATTTGGACTTTTTGGGAGAAAATTAAAAATAACTTAAAAAGTTATTTTTTGTTTCCTTATTCATTGAGTGGTGACACATCCACACTACAACGCGGTGAAAAGGTGATGAAGATTCACATTAAATGGATCCATTTAATTGATCTTTAACGTGTAGCATAAAAAATCATTAATTGAAGCGTAACAGATACATTGTTTCACTAATGAAACATCGTAACAACATGATGACGTAGTGTAACAGAAACGCTGCGACGTGTTTCCATTTTAATGAGATAACGGGTTAGAGAATCAGATTTATAATTTCTATAATTAAAGGTGAAGGATTTCCTATCCAACAAACACTGAAGAATCAATAACGACATCAATACACCTCGAAGAATGGGACTGGTGAGCGATGAACGACAATGGATTTGAACTCTTGAATCTGCATGTATGGATCACCACCACCTACGAGCTTCCATCCAATGAAAAACCTTCTCTAGGTAGGGGTTATTTTTGTTTTGAGTTTCCCCCTTCTTCATTCTAAAACAAAGAACACAAATCAACCCATGAATATGATGATTTATAGATCACTTGTTCTTACAGGAGGGTTCTTATAATTGGGGTTTACATTAGGGTAACCTTGTTTTTATAGTCTTAAACCTCCCCCTTATTTTAAAATCTAATGCGGAGGGTGTGGGACGACATGAACAAGGCCTGATCCCCTCCTCCTTTATGCGTTCTTGTGCGTTCTTCGTGGTCGAACCTCCAATTTGATGGTAAGGAGTTTCTGAGGGCGTATCATGAATGATGGCACCCCATGGAGGCCGAAGGCACAGATGACTCGAAGAACATACCACCAAAGTGGACCCAGTGGTCCTCAGAAGGCACTGACAGCAGTGGTCACAGTTGGTGGCAATGTGCCACGACGGCGCGTCGAGAGGAGTTCGTGGCCGGCTCTGGATACGGTAGAGTAACAGGAGCCACTAGCGCTCAGGATGGAAGTTGGTGGTGGAGAATGTGGTCTAGAGAGATCACATGCGGCAAAGGGGGGTGGCTAGCTTATCTGGCCATGGCGGACCACCAACTGGACGCCATATGGGTGTCCGTGTTGGGGAAGGAACCAACCTGCAATAGCGGGTTGGGAAGGAGGCGGGCCGGACCCATGACCCAACGGGCTGGGTTGTATCCAGACCAAGTCAAACCTGGGTTGGGTTAGTGGACCCCCAAACTAGGTCGAGTCAAGTCAGTCCGACTGGGTCAGACAGGGCTCAGACCCAACTGGACCCTTTTCGGAAAATTAGCCATATCTTTCATATAAGGCATCTGATTGATCGGGTTTTTGTGGATTTGGAACCCTTGTGAAGAGGCATTTCATTTGGTATAATCTAAGGAGGTTTTCATAGAAGTTGAAATGTGATGAATTGATTGAGGACCAGTTTCTCATGAAATCAAGCACACTACATGTAGAAACCCTGCGACTGACTGATACCCAGATACTGCTGACAAGTGATCCTGTCTGGATTAGCTACAAGTGACCCTATGTGGATCATATATGATAGAATAGTGGTAATCAGATCTGTGTGACCCGATTGGCCCATGGTGGGGAGTGGATCTGTGTGACCCGACAGACCCACAATACTCATTAGGGATGAGTACCTCAATACAACGTCCAAGGTGGGAAGCAACTTTGTGTGACCTGGTAGTCCCATGGTGGGGAGCATCTCTGTGTGATTTAATATACCCATGGTACTCATCAGTGATGAGTTCCCCAGTAGTGAAAGGTGTTCAGTGTTGCATCCGGTTCTCTTTATTTCTATACTCTAGATTATACCTATGTGATATGATAATACCATGTGTATGCTTTCCTTTGTGGTCTTTCCTTTGTGTTTCAAGGTCCATACTGGGTATTGTATTACTCACCCCTGCACGGGATTCACCCGCACATCTCATGTCTTTTGAAGACAATTGACACCCAGATGAAGAACTTGGTGGCCTAGGACCAGGTGGGTTCCATTGAGTTCAGGTAGGTGGGGCATACTTCTACATCTTTGAGAAGCCACTCTACACTTACAATCAAGTGCGGTTATCATCAGATGGATTTTCAGAGATCTTTTATACTTTCTTGTTTTTTATTCGGTCTTTTGTTGGGTTTGTATTATGACCCATTTTCCCTATAGCTTGTACTTTTTCTTAGTGGCATGCATGTTTTACCATTCCAATTTTTGGGATGTGTTTATGTGTGTGTGTATATAGGTACTCAGGCGAATGCCTCCCATTTGTAGGTTGATGCCTTCATAGCTAGTCGCCAAACCATGGCCTTCGGTAGGTGGGCTTGGGGGAGTCACAACACAGGCCCTGGGGGACGGGTTGTGACATAGTAGCCCAAAGTGTCTATAACAAGTCCTATATCTGTTATAAAAACTAAAGAAGAGTTCATAATACATCAGGTATGACAATACTGAAGGTAAAGTTCCCATTGAAAAAGTAAACAAACACATGATCCTATATAGCCATACAAGGCTCGCTGCAATACAAGTGTCAAGCTTCTATATTAAGGAAATAGTAAATTAAATAGAATTAAATACCATAGCCTTGTTTTATATACAATATACTATATCCCCCAAAGCCTCCCCATACAACCTATATGTCATATCAACCATGGTCGAGCCATATAATCAAACATGTCACATTTACCATGGTCATGCCATATATTCAGAAGATTTAGACCTTGTAAGGATGGATCCAAGGTATAGAATACCAAGGCATCCTCTTCAAGTCCCATGCGCATCTTGATAGAAACATAGTAACAACACTGGTGGAGTCTATGGATCATGCCAATAGAGCATGTCCAATGCGAGTACAGTAATTCAGATCCAAGGTGTATAAATTCCCTTGGAATCCTACAGAATCATGATACAAGGATCATATAGGTCCAAGGTATCTCCTACTAAAATCTATACACATGGATGAAATGTTCATGGAATATAAATGGAATCAAGATCTATGGTCTATCAACCAAGGCATTCACTATCATTTCAATTTACATCTCATTCCGTTCATCAATTCACAAGCATTCAAGTTCCATGAGTTTACCCACTCATATAACACTTCCCATCAATTACACTAAATGAGTTTACCAAATCATATAACAATTCAATAAAAACCATTTAATCAAAAACATCAACATGAAAATGAGTAAATATTCATCTCCTAACAATCAATTAAATTCAACTTAGTTAATTACAAGCTTCCTCTAACTAGGAAAACACAAAACTCACCCCATGGGTTGTATATAAAAATGGAAATCTCAAAGTCACACCCCATGGGTGACCTTGGTTGGGAAAACAATGTCCAACAAGTCTCGAGGAACTAGTGAGAATCCCTAATAAGTTCCAATACATTTAATTCAATTATTCAATTCATTTCTGGGGCAACACTAAAAATTCTATTGGGTGATACAATAGAAACTGGCTCTATAAAGCATAAAACCACACGAGAAATGTTTAGAACACCTACTGTAGGTATTTAGTGGAGTGTTTTTCCATAATCAATTTTTGATTCAACTCAGATCAAGAGAAAACTGAAGAACGGATAATGAACATAGAAATAGGTAATACTAGCTTGCACCTAGATAACTCTTTTGATATGAATTTAAACAAATAATAACACAAATGGAATAGAGTACTCATCAGTGTGAATCCAATGAGACCAATGAGACTCAATTATGAGTTTGGACCGATAAACGGTAGCTAAGACAAGAAATTGGGTTCAAGAGGAGCTCTCTAAATCAAGAGTTTGTCCAACATGAGATAAAGGGAAATAACGTTTGAGTTATAACATAAATTAAGGGAAAGTGGTAATTTTTCCTCAAATTACTGGGCCACATGGTTTGGCCACTCAGTTGGCCAAATCATGCACCAACTGTGTGACATTCATTGTAGGAAGGGTCACCTCGCATAGTTAGTGTGCATAGTTTTCTTAACTATGAAAAAACCATGTCTTATCTCACTATCAAGAACAACAGAGGCCATTTCATGGGAATGAACCTCCATACACACAGTTTCCTTAGACTGTTTGGGCTCCTGAAGCTGACTATCTAGCTCCACATGGTTAATAGTAACCTTGCGTCCTATCTTATATGGTTTCTACTAACGGTTTGGCCGGCCTTATGTTCCAAAAAATATTAGTTCGAGGATCCAAACAAGCCCTTGAAACCCTTGATACCCCCCATAACCTCAATTTTTATTCAAATTAGGCTATAAACATGAATTTAAACTGAAATTAAATAGATATATACCATGAGGAAAAACTTAGGATATTATAATATCTCTCACTTATGGAAATTTTTCCTAAAATTTCCTCTCAAAGGTAGTTAATATTTGTAATAGAACAACTTTGGCCACTGATTACGTACGTTAGCCTCCCACTCCCAAGTCTTTTCCTATAAACAATCATTTTTTCATAACACCCATACTAAAGGAAATGACTGGCCTAAGATAACCTTCATGACCCTAACAACAATATGTATAGGATTATCCTCAATGGACACATCATCTTATAACTCCAAATCATTAGGATAAATAATGTGATATTGGTTTGAATGATATTGGTGTAGCTGAGATACATGGAAGACGTCGTGCATGTCCTGATACCTCTGATGTAACTGTAACTGATAGGGTACCAGCTCGACTCTCTCTATAATCTTGAATGGACCAACATATCAGGGTGAAAGATTACCCTGTATCCTGATCTGTATGTTTCCCAGCCTTGGTGAGATACATAAAAAAGACCTGATCCCCAAACTATAACTCTAGAGGTTGTATGTGGTGGTCGACATAAGATTTTTTTTCAAGACTATGGAGTATCCATCCAATTCCTGTTCAACTGGACTTGATCAGAAGTCTCCTGCATGAGATGTGGTCCCAGTAAAGCTTACTCACCTACTTCTAATGAGTATAGTACAAATACTCATAATGTTACATCTATGTAGTCACCCGATCTCTATTATTGTAGGTGAAATCATACAGGGTAATATGCCTCTACTAAGATCCCCTGAAATCTAGAACTTATGCTCGTAGCATGTCATCAAGCACCTATATAGTATTCTCTGACTGTTCATCAATCTAAGGGTGGTATTCTATGATCATAAGAACCTATGTACCCATCAACATCTATAAAATATTCCATAAATGAGATGTAAAACGGGCATCCCAATCTGAAATGATAGCAGAAGGGACCCCATGAAGTCGTACTATATCATGGATATATAACCTTACAAACTCATCTACACTGAAGGTATCCATATTTAGTAGAAATGTGCAACCTTAGTGAGCCTATTAATAAAAACCCATATAGCATCACTACATCAAGGTGACCATTGAAACCTGGTCATGAAATCCATCATGGCATCATCCCATTCCCAATTAGGAATAGTTAATTATTGTAAATGTCATACTGGTCTCTGATGTTCCACATTAACCTACTGATAGGTAGAACACCTCATAAGAAAACTAGCTACCAAACAATTCATCCTCAACCACCAATACTAGCAATGTAAATCATGATACATCTTGGTAATACTGGTATGAACCACCCTAAGTGAGGTAAGAAACTCCCACATCAACTCCTCACATATGTCCACTGGAACCCAAACATGGCCATGGATACACAGGATCTCATCCTCGTCTATGGTCTAACTAGGAGGTGGGTCCTCACCAGTTGCACTCTCCCATAGGAATATGCCCTCTGAATCTGAATGTTATCTCATTTTCACTCTATTTATAAGAGTAGAGGTAAAATCCAGAGAATTAATAAAGGTTTTCCACTAACCATCCTTCACCTCCAAGTACATCTTAGAAAACAAATCCATAAGCTTCCACTCACTAATGTCTTGTTGAAAAATTTGTATTTGAGTCCTCTTACTCAGTGCATAAACCACTTCATTGACCTTACCAAGTGTGTAGGAAATCTCTTATTTGAAATATTGTAGGTACTCAACCCACCTTCACTGGATTATATTTAGATCACACTATGTAAATATGTACTTGTGGATTTTGTGGTCCGTGTGCACCATAAAATGGTCTCCTAGTAAATAATGTCTCCAACAGTGATAGGCATGAACAAATACAACTAACTCAAGATCTCATTTTGGGTAGTTTCTCTTGTGTTTCCTCAACTGCTGAGACCCATACACCATGACTCTATCACCATGCATTAACACTACTTCTAGATAGATACCCGATTCATCACAATACACAGTGTGGCTTCTTCCCTAATCTGGAAGAATCATGACTGGTGCTGAATTCAGACTCCCTTTTAGATCCTAAAAGGTTGTATCATAGGTATTTTTCCATACAAACTTCACACCCTTCTTAGTCAAGCCTGTCAGTGGAACAGCTAAGCATGAGAATTCCTATATGAATCTCATGTAATATCTATCTAGATTTAAGAAACTTTTAATATTAAAGATATTGTTGGGATGATCCTAAACAACTACAGATAATACCTTCTTTGGATCAACTAGTACTCCTCTCTCTGAGATAATATGACCCAAGAAGTGAATTTTATCCATCTAGAAGTGTAACTTTCTGATATTTACATATAAATTATTCTCTATCAGTGTATCCAAAGTGATCACAAGATATTTGGCATGGTTGTGTCAATTGTGACAATACACCAAGATATCATCCATGAAAACCACCACAAATGAATCCAAATACTGATCAAAATCATGGCTCATTAGCTCCATGAAAACTACTGGCGTGTTTGTGAGACCACACAACATAACCAAATACTCATATAGACTATATCTACTACAAAAATTCATATGAGGTATATATATAGGCTGAACACACACATGATGGTATCAAAATATCAAATCAATTTTTGAGAACACACAAGTTCCTCAAAGCTAGTCAAATATATCTCTTATCCATGGCAAGGGATATCGGTTCTTAACTATTATCTATTTCAATTTTTGATAATCCATACATAGCCTAAGGTTACAAACCTTTTTTTCACAAAAAGTACTAGAGAACCCCACGAACATGTTTTTGGTGATATGAAATTATTTTCCTCCAATTCCTCTAGATACCTATTGAGCTCATGTTACTCCGTAATAGTCATCCTGAAGGAATGGATATCGGTACAGCTCCTAGAACTATTTCCATTGATAAATCCACCTCTCTCTTAGGAGGTAAAACAGAAAATTCATCTAGGAAGACATCCCTAAAATGATAAACCACTGGAGGAAAGTTTTCCTGACATTCTCCCTGGTCATCCAGATATAAACTAAAAATTTGGGTCATCATCTCACCTAACCCATGATGTTGTGGTCTAGCTCAGCTCTCCTAGATATCCTATTCACCCTTGTGAGTATAAATTTTACCCTCTAATGATGTGAAAGTCTCCCTCCAGTGATAGAAAATAATAAATTCTAGATTATTTACTAGCCAGTTCATCCCATGTAAGATTTCAAAACAAATCATTTCAAAGAAAAAAAGATTCCATATGAAGTGACACCCGCCAAATTCAAGGATCCACTCCCTGAACTAACTTAAATCCTCTGTTATGATACCCAATGGAGTGTCAAGAGTCATAACACCCTCAGAAGAATGAATCACGAGCCTAAGGATCTCCACAACATGTACATATATAAAACTGTATGATTCACATGTGTCAAAAACAGAATATATAAGAGAATAAGATACTAAGATCGTACCTCTCACTATAGACAGTCTGACGCCATTCTCATTAGGGTTAGGCTACATAGAATATATCTGGCTTGAACTGCGGCTCTGTGACACAACCTCACTACCCAGAGTAGAACCAATCTTTTATCCTGATGCAACTAGTGCTTGCCCTCCCCATCCATGACCACCACCACCTCATCCTGATGGACAGATAATGCTCCAGCTCCCTACCTGGCACAGTGCTACGAAAACCACTCTTGAACCTAGTGTCAAGGCAACATCCCTACCACTCAGTTCTGGAGGAAATTTCCTACATAAACATCACACGTGGCCCATCCTTCCATAAGATCAACACTCAACTAGGTTATGATCACATTTATTCCTAATGTGGACCCATCTATCACACTGATGATAAAAAACCGAGCTACTAGTAATCATAGTCTGGCTAGTACTCATCTATCGGGAAGCCTCACAATGTAGCTTCCTACTACTAGAAGTCAAACCAATGGTTTAAGAGAACACACTACTCTACTCTGCACCCCCAACTTTCCTTGGGTTTAACTATGTAATTAGCTCCCGATTTACCATCTCAGTAATAGTCTTCAACCTGAATGCATTGACCTACGATCAAACTTCATATTAGATACCTTCCTCAAATCATCTATCCCTCGATGCCTCATCAGTAAGATATATCAGTAAAAAGTGATAAATCTATATAAAGCATGTTTAATACTCCATGATTGTCATAAAACCCTGCTCCAGATGCATGGACTCACTAGCTCGCTGCACTCTCAGAGTCTCAGGGAAAAAATTAGTCATAGAACCAGGTTTTAAAATCCCTCTAAAACATGTCACACGGTGTGTCATCCTATTTCAGAACATCCCACGAACTCTTTTCTTCTCCCTAAATCATGTATGTCATAAGCTTCAATATCCTCTCAGATGTTGTATATAGATGCTTGAAGATCGAACAAGTAGTCTCAAGCCACATCTTAGCAGCATGTGGACCTCTATCCCCTAAAACATGGGAGTATGATGTTGTTGTAACACACACATTAGTTAAGCCATAGACAAGTCAGGTTTAGGTGCTCCCTGAAAAGTCAAGAAACCCCTCACAGAACTATGACTTAGAACCTATTTCAAGTAAAACTTATGGTGCTACAACTAATACTATAATAGGATCCACTAGTATCCCATGGCCCATTGCCACTGAAGAATGGTCATTGCCACCTTGCGTCTAGAGGTCTTCATAGTGGCATGTCTCTAAAATTCAAAACACATGCCTCAAGAAAAAACGATATCAAATTTCATAGATAAAATCATAAGACAAATCAAAAACGTCCTAAAACCAGGTTGTAGCACACAACTTGGTCCTAAATCCAAGTCTGGTAAAAAGAAACAGTCACACATGTCACTAGATACATAACCTACTACCCACTCAAAAACTAGTTCAAGGTCAAGTTCTCTATTTACCATTTTATTTTCCATTCATTAGAGTTCACTTCCATTTCACATTACATTTTAAATGGTTGAACCAAATGGTTTTCCAAATTCTGATCCATAAGGTCTCATACACTTCATGAACTAAAATATAGATTCCACCTAATCCACAACATAACACGTTCCAGTCCATGTGACTCTTGATCCATGACTCAATGTTCCACAATCGGCTACCTATAGTGTATGTTGAAGCCTAATCAGGAAAAATGCTTAGCTTATGGCATACACTCTTAGTAACAACCATGTTTTCCAATTCCCTACACAAAATATCTACCCCAAAATTAAGTATATCTATAATGACACATATCAAAACATCATGCAAAAAAATTCATCCTATATGGAATGGCATAATATATAACATGTGAAGACTATAAGTTCCTAAAATGATACATGAGATGAAATACCCTCATCTCATTGGGTTGCAACAAAATAGAACCATCAATCATATCAATGATACCATAGCAATTAAATTTAATCACCCAACTATTGAATCAAATCAACTATAATAGCCAAAATCCATAAAACATCAATTTCCATTTGAGGTAATTTGGATTTTTTTCCTGTATGTGGATTAGCTACTCCCAGACACAACCCATTAAAAAATTAAAATTCTTTCTTATCCCTTTATATTGTCTCAAAATAGTAAAGCAAAATAGAAAAGAAAAATGTTCTCTAATACTACTTTGTAACGCCCCAGACCCAGATTCCACTAAAAGGTGCCCCAAGCCTAGTTGGTTACATTGACTCAAGTGGATCTCCCCAAATGCCAGAGGCTTCTGACTAGAAACTAGAGACTAGGGTGTGTTTTTAGGGAGACTATTCCCTCTTATCATAGTGTAACATAGTGGTAGTGATCATAAAAACCAATAACAGAATAATAATAATAGTTGAATAATCAGTAAACATTAAAATGATAGATACATATATACAAAAATTCTAGGAGTAATCTCATATACAAAATGATAATGATACATGTCATGTCATGTGTCTATAAATAATACAAAATAGGTATACATAAATTAGTACAATACTTGTAAAAAAATACCAAAAATACCAAAAACTCTCCTAGCTAGCATCATGAGCCTCATCTCAGTCCCATTATCCCCCGCTCTTAATCATGGAACAATGTCAAGCATTGAACTGTAGGTGATTTCCCTGGTCCCCACTTGCATCCATATAATCTTTCCAGGTACCCAATGTCACCTGAATAGGGTGTAAGATACAATCCCAGTAGGTCACCACCTAAAGTGTCTATAATAAGTCCTGTATATGTAATAAAATATAGACCAGAGTGCATAATATAATAGGTAAGATAGTATTGAATGTAAATTTCCCATGGAAAAAGTAAACAAACACATGATCCTATATAGACATACAAGGCTCCCTTAAAAACAAGTGTCAAGATCCTATATCAAGTAACCAGTAAGTTAAATGGAAGTAATTACCATGGCCATGCTATATAAAAAATATAACATATCCCCCTAGGCCACATCATACAACCTGTATCTCATATCAACCACAAATGATCTATATAGTCAAACATGCCATATTAACCAAGGTCGTTCCATATAATAAGAAGTTTAAACCATATAAGGTCAAATCCAAGGTATATAAGACTAAGTCATCATCATAGAGTCCTAGTAGAATATAAATGGAAACTCGATAACAACATTGGTGGATTCCAAGGATCATATCAATAGAGCATGTCCAATGTCAGTCCAGAAATCTAGATCCAAGGGGTAGAAATTCCCTTGGTGTCCTACAAAATCAAGATCCAAAGAGCATACGGGCCCAAGGTATCTCCTATAGTAAATCAAGGCCCATGGGTTAAACGTCCATGGAATATAAATGGAATCATGATCCATGGAATATAAACCAATTCATCTACTACCATTCCAGTTTACATCTCATTTCATTCATAAATACAAAAGAATTCAAGTTACATGAGTTTACCCACTCATATAAAACTTCCCATTCAATTAAATACAATGATTTTACCCAATCATATAATAATTTCATTTAAAGAAATTGATAAAAATATTCAACATGAAAAAGAGGAAATATCCATCTCATAACAAATAATTCAGTTCAATTCAGTTCATTACAGTATTCCTCTAACTAGGCAAGAGAAAAAATCACCACATAGGTAGTATATAAATGGGTAAATCTAAAAGGAACAACCCATGGGTGAAGTTGGTTGGGGAAAACCTCCAAAAAGTCTCAAGGAACTAGCGGGAATCCCTAAAAGGTTCTAATATGTTTAATTCAATTATTTAATTCATTTTCTAGGCGATTTCATAAAGTATAATGGGCGAAAAAATTACGACTAGCTCTATAAAGCATCAAACTACTCAGTAAAAGTATATACCACCTACCGTAAGCCTATAGTAGAGTTCTCAGTTAGTATAAACTCCTGATTCGACTTAGGTCTAGAGAAAAATGAAGAAGAGATGAAGAAACTAGAAATAGGTAATGTTAGCTTTCACCTAAATAACTTCAACGGTATGAATTTAAACAAATAATATAATAAAAGGAATGGATTACTCACCCATGCGAATCCAATGAGACCGAAAATACTCGATTTTTAGTTTTGATAGAGAAATGGTAGCTAATACTATGAATTAGATTTAACAGGAGCTCTCTAAATCAAAAGACTGTCTACCATGATATAAAAGGAAATTAGGTCTGATTTATAATATAAATTAAGATAAAAATAGTATTTTTGACTCAAATTACTGGGTCGCATGGTTTGGCCACATGGTTAGACAAACCTTGCGCTAACCATATTCCCTTCACTGTAATGAATGGAACCTCAGACAGTTAGTGTGCACAATTTTGCCCACCATGTGAAAAACATCCCACTCCCAAAAACTATAGAGGCCATCACACAAGTGTGAACCTACATCCACATGGTTTCCTCAAACCATGCGAGCTCCTGGAGCCCACTATCCAGCTCCACATGGTTATTAATAGCTATGAATCATGTCTTTCATGGTTTCTACTAACTGTGTGTCCTACCTTATCTTCCCAAAAATCTTGGTTCTGGGATCCAAACAAGACTCTTACACCCTCAATATCCCCATAAACTCAATTATTATTCACATTAGCCAATAAAAAATTATTTAAATTGAAATTAAAGAGATCTGTACCTCAAGAAAAACCAAGGATCATACACATATATTGTGGAACCAGAGTTCGACCACACGTGTGGAGGCTTAAAGTTCCTATAAGGAATGAATCAAGAAAAAATATAACACCCAAAATGTGTGCTTCAGATTGGATTTTCCGTGCTTTGGGTGGTGAAGGTTGGGATTGGTCCATGTTACTCACATTTGGAGAGTGAATGGGTCAAGTTATCTAATAAAGGAGAGGAGAATGAGGAAAAACATTAAATGTGGAATAAACTCATGTAGTTACATTTAAACTACTATTAAAAGAACCATTTAGATCATTTGCATCTGCAAAATATGTTCTTAGTCATCCAATTTAAAATGATCATATTCTTTTTCAACACACTGAACCCAAAGTCTCTCTATCATCTTTTTCATCTCCTTCTTCCAATGGAAACCATCGTCATACCTTCAACCTATAAATAGTCACCCAAAAACCCCTACTCACATGGTTTTGGTCCTCTAATAATTCATTGACCCTTTAATTATCATATAAATATCCTTGAAGTTCTCTCAGCTACAAAAATAATCCATGAAGCTTCACCCGATTTAGAGAACCCTTCTTAGGAAATCCTGGTGAGGCTGAGAAGTAGATGAAAATATATATGTATATACAAAAAAATTAAGTTTGTTTTTTAACCATGAATATGATATATATATATATTCATCATTTCCCTGAATACATCTCACAGAACACCACCTAATAAAACACCAATTTGGTATAATAATTTGGTAGGTATGGTGTTTTAAGTTCAACAATTTCCTCCTGCACGCTTCTTCCTTAAGATTTAACCACCCAAAATTTTAGTACACAAAATTCCGTTATATATATATATATATATATATATAATATAATTCCTTCTCACTCATGTGGAAGACCCATTCCAAAGTTCCTCCTCAACTTGGTACCATACTGCCTTTCCAAGCTATAGCAACGAAGAATAAATTATCCCAATCTTGTTTGATTTTCAGTATCATGGTAGGGGATATATATATTTATATATATCTATTTATGTATGTATACTTTCATATATTATTCTATGAATTTAATTTTCAAAAAAATGGAGTAGTGTTTCAAGTATGGAAATTTATCCTAATTTCAAATTATGATATTACGTTAAATTCAAAGTTGATTTTAAATCCTGTGATGGGATTTCAATTTTTCTAAAACTAAACTGATTTTATTAAAAAAATAATATATTTTTGTTAGGGTAATTTATTACTCTCAAACCCCATATTTTAAAAATTATATTTTATGTCAAATAAAAAAAATATTTTCATCCAATTTTGTTTTTTGATTTATAAGGGAGTAGTTTTCTTTTAAAAAGTACAATTTTATTGTTTTTCAAATTCTATTTTACAAAGTACGTTTCTTTTAAAATTGGTAAGGGTTTTATATTTAAAAATTTTTGAAATTATATTTTATTTAAAAAATATTATATTTTATATATTATTTAAAAAAAACCTTATTCTATGCAAGTGGATTAATTTTTTTAAGAAAACTGTTTATGACTATCATACTTAAGAGAAAATATATATTTGAAAAGTTATATTTTATGAAAGTAATAATAATTTGGAATAAATATTATTTTATTTGATGAATTTATGCCTTTTCATAAAATTATTTCATATATGGAAATGATATTTCCAAACACCTAATTTTAAAATTAGATAAGTCCTTTCAAAATGGAAAATTTTATTTTTTATATTCTAGGTAAAATTAAAATGATAAAGATTATCATTTTATATTAATTAAAAAATTTAAAAGTTTAGGTGTTATCATTTTATTCATAAAATATTAGTTAAAATTATGGATTTTCATTCATTCATAGGTATTTCCATGCACTAATTATCTCACTAACAATCCATGCATAATTTATAAAGTTCTATTGTCATGTGGTTCAATTTCTTCCTTCTTAGTGAATGATTTCCTTGGGATGTATATATATATATATTCATTATCATATTTTCAAAATTTAAAAACTCCAATGAAAAATAAAAAATTGATCAAGCTCAATATATTTTATAGAAAATTCTGGCACTTGGACTTGTAAACATGATAGGGTTCCAGGGAGTGAAGCCAACCCTCAAACACAAGTAAACCCTAGACAACCTTCAATATCCAATATAGCCACAAGGTTTGGTTTTCTGATATTATGAATTATGTTTTTGAAAAATCACTTGATGATTTAATTAAGAAAAATAATTTCCAAGTACATTTTAGAAAGATATTATATTTTTAAATGAAATATGTTTCAAAAGAAATATGTATTTTCAGAATTTATTATGAAAGATTCTTTTAAAGTGATATGTATTTTAAAAGATTTAAAAAACATATTTTTTATGGTCATTTATTTTAAAAACCCTAGAAATATACTTCTGAAATTTATTTTATCAAATGTTTTATATTTGATATAAAACAAAATCTTTACAAAATTTTATTTAAACATATTTATTAAAGTTTTTTGTTGTTTCTTTTAACCCCTTACTAGGGAATTTATGCTCACCCAAAATTTTTAAAATATTTTTTTATAGGCTGATTAGAAGTTACAAAATATTTTAACAAAATTAAGGATCTAGTGCAAGATAATTCAACATAAATTTCTATTGTTTAAACTCTAATATATTGTAATAGTTTTTCCTTTTCCAAAAAAAAAACTAGACCAAAAAAATCCTCATTTTTGTAAAGGATTGTAAATTTTACAATTACATAAAAAAATATATACATTTTTTACTGGATATATAAATATGGGTCTCAGACCGCTATTGGAATTATGAACATCGTAAATGTCCCATCGTAAAAAAAATTCTAGTGTAGGGAGATGAATCCTGAAAACTACCTCGAAAGATAGAGGAGGTGCATTAATTGTAAAAATAAGGACATATAGATCAATATTTCCAAAGTAAAATGAATAAGTAAATAAATACAATGGAGTAAAATAAGGTTACACTCAAACCTTGTAATACCCCAATATTTTAAAATAATATTATGTTCAATATCATACAAGACACACAACATCTAGATTTAAAAAACAGGAAATATTATTATTTAAAAATAATAGTTAAAACCAAGACATTAAATTAGAGGGTATGAATAAGATTAATCCCATCATGATATATATATATATAAAGGTCCCACTCAATAAAAATTTATTGATTAATTCTTAGGAAATAACCACTCAATTTTTAGAAAATTCATTTTATGCTTCAAAAATATGTTTTCTTCAAAAATAATTATTACTTTTTATGAGAGAATATTATAATTAATTTATTTCAATTTAAGATTTTTTATTTTATATAAAGTATATAATTTTTTAAATCATCACATCAAAATTAACTTTGTTTAAATTTAGGTATTTTTATAAAAATATTTATTTTTCAATGAATAATGAAAAATACCGATTTTTAAAAAATCGTCATTTGTTTTCATTAAATGAAGTAATTTAAAATTAATATTATATTTTTAATTAGATAATAAAGTAACATGATTATAATTTAATTTAATATAATTTATTTAATTACACATGAATCATCATTATACTTGATATTTTTATAAGTTCATTTTAGGATTAAAAATACATTTATCTAAAAACTATTTATCATTGAATTTTATGTATTAATATTAAAATTGATTAATGAAACTTATAGGAATTTAATTTTTAAAAATTTCATTCCATATTTCTAATAATATAGTTCAAAATTTTAAATATTTTCCTTTAATATTTTCCCATTATGAATAGTAATCGTGGTAAATATTCGTCACCTCAGTAAGGGTAAATCAGGTAATTAAGGTTAAAAATAACGTGATAAAGCTTTAAAATTAAATCTAAAACCTATTTTATTTATATTTTATGATTTTATTTCAAAAATCACCATCCAATATTAGAATATATGGAAACATTATGAAATTTGTCTTTGATAATTAACTTAATATTATTCTAAGTAAAGAATAAGAACAAAATTTCACTCACTTTGTTTTAGTATTTATAAAATTTTGTGGTAGGGATAAAACAAGTTATAAATAGTTCTATAAGGTTATTTTGAATTTTAATAAAAAAAATGATTGTATACTATTTTTAATTTTTAGTGATGAAATAATTACCTTATATTCCTACGCAATGCTGATACGGTACTTGTACAAGGAGTAGAAAAATCAAGTAAATGATTTTAAAAAAATTTAAATTAATAAATTTTTTATAAATTATTGTGTTATATGAAATTTATATATGAATATAACATATTAGTGTTGTTTAAAAATTTTATATTCTAATTTAATTACTATCTTTATATCTTTATAGTCAGACTATGGGAATAGTTGAGAAATTGACTTTAATGGCATCTTATGTTAAATAATATTTTATTAATTGTTTAAAATTAATATAAGTTTTATATTTTTATAATTTAATTTTATATTGTCTATAATATTGACCATTTTCCACTTATGTGTGAATTTTCCATTTATAGTAACTTTCTTGCCCCCTAAATAGTAAAAACATTTGATATTGTGGTAATCATCAAAAGGGTTAATGAGGGGTTAAAACTAAGAGATAAGGGTTAAAAAATCATCTAAAATTGTATAAATTTTATTATATGAGTATATTAAGACTCATACTCATAATATATTATAAATATATTAATTTAATTAAATTTTTAATGAAAATTAATTTATATTATTTTAATAATTTATGTAATTCCAAGGATGCCCCACTCCTCACTTATAAAAGGGAACCACACCTCCTCTCATCCTCACACTTCAAGAGCCTCTTAGATTGACCAAAATCTAAAAACAAACTTTTCTTAACTTCATTATATATATTATATAGGTTTATTTCTTCTTAAATTTCCATCCCTATGGTCCTTAAGGAGAGATCTAAAGAAGGTTCTTCAAAAAGTACATAATCATCTTAATTAAGCGTTTTCATTTTACTTCTTCTTCTACCTCCATCAATTATACCCTAACCATTGATATATAATAAAACTAGAATATAAAATATAATTAGATGTTATTATTTTAACTAAATAACCATATTTATCTCCTTTTTAATCAAATGGTAAATGAAACCATCATTCATGCGTACGTATAAATTACCACCTCATAAAAAAATATTTAGTTTCTCATCACCACTATTAATTTCTGGTTATGATTATGGATTTAATGTATTTATATGATATTAATTTCATAATTATGATTCTATAAATATAATATATCATATATCTTCATACCATTCCAATCATTAAAAAAGGAATCATCACAAATGCATATGTATGAAATACCGTATCCTCCAAGTGGTGTACTATATTTTTCAAAAACTGACGCTCATGAATGGTCATGGGGATGGATTTAATAAAGGAATTTTATTTTAATAAAATTAAAATTATTCTTTAAAGATTTATTTTATTTTATTATTTCCCATCCAATGAAAAGTGAAAACATAGTTTTTTTTAGCGTGCATACTACTACCTCGTGAGCTTATGTATTTTGTTTTTCATGACCACTTTTCAGGGATGACACTAAAATTGTATTTTATATATAAAAATGAAAATTATTTTATTATTATTAGTTTATATATGGTTAAAAAAATTCTCTTTGACCATGATCAACCTACAAAGTCATTTTTCAATTATAAACTGAACATCCTCAAAACAACTGATATTGACTTAACAGATTGTGTAATTAAATATATCGTTGAAATAAATTAAATAAATGGATTAATTATAAGTTAATAAACCTAAAAACGTTTATTAAAAAATTAAAATTTTAATATACGTTTATTATACAATATTTGAAGGACATACATAGTAATTATGGACTTGAGGTAAGGGGTTTCTTAACTCAATTTCCATTCATTATGTTATACTTCTACTTTATTGACTATGCTATGCCAAGATTATGTGTGTAATGAACTCAGAATATTTTATGTTTTATCTAATATTGTATTATTTATATTTACATATGTTCACATAATCACTTCATGTATTAATTATCACATCAGAAGTTATGATCTTTATAAGGGTTTTCTTAATCTCAATCTCATTTTCTTGAGACATGATTCATATCATGCACCATGATTTATTTGAATAGTATACTGACTAACCCATAATTAATTTTGACATATTAATTCATGTAATTTATGGTATTTATAGGGATATATTATTTTATTTCTTTAAATTACTTTTGATTCAAAAGTTACTAATGTGATAAAGGCTTTATGTTACAATCTCATTTCTTTCTATGATTATTTTTGTTCAAGGTTCCTTTGGGAGAAATTGTATGATCTTAATATATTAAACCACACATATATTTTTATCCTTTGGTTATTTTTGAGATTTACATGATTTAATTTCATTTTTTTATATTTTTTTACTTAAAATGATTGATAATTTTTTTAATGAAAATCCAACCATATCTTCTTTTTAGTTGAAAAACTTTTTCCTCCATATCCGTACAATTCAAAGTAATTCTATGAAAGTTCATACCTATAATTGAAATGTTTTAACAAGTTCATTTTCACTATATTTTAATTTATTTACAATATCTTATAAATTATTCTTTCTAAAAAATTTCTGAATAAGTTAGTTTTTACTTTTTTAAAAAGTGTGAAAAGAATGTTTTATTTTAATGTATACGACATGGGCAGATTTTCCCACTGTCATGAACGTTATCTTTTTTGAAGATTAATTTACTATTTTACATGTTTATTTTAAAGTAAATGAATTTTATAAATATTATAGGAATTTTTAATTAAAATTTTATCAAAGGAAAAGGATATTTTCTCACATTTTCAATGAAATTTTTGAATGATCTTACAAAGGTATTTTTTTATCTACATAAAATACTTTACTGATTATTATGATTCGCTAGGGATATTATATTATGATATCATTCACTTAAATTCGTTGAATGGTTTATTATGGGTTTTTAATGGTATTTTTAGGAAAACAATTTCTTTTTCATGGGTAAATAAAGTTATGACCATTTTGATGAAATACAAGCATCCATGTGTTTTGTTTCTTGATATTGTACTTCAATATTATTGATGAAAGTAGGATTGGGGAGTGAACCCAAATACATAAGAGAATTTTGTTTGATATTTTATGGGTGGATCTATTATATCCCTCTAATACATTGGGTAAGGATGAAAAGTTAAATGGATGGAAGTTACTCCTAAGAGATGACAAATTTATTTTACTCTTAAGAGATGATGAAGTTAACTAGTTATAAGTTACTCCTAAGAGATGAAGAAGTTTATTAGTTAAAATTTAATCTTAATAGATATGTGAAATATTTAGTTATGTTATTCAATGGTTAATGTTTGATGTACTATGATACCTAAACCATTTTTAAATTATTATTATGGGTTCTAATGGAGCCTTTTCTCAGGGATTGATTTCTCATGGATCGTGATTATTAGTTATTATGATTCTTGAAATTGTTAAATATTTATTCCATGTAACAAGTTTAATTATACATGTTTTGATGAATATGAATTCTATTATGTTATGATCATTCACTTTTATTATGTAATCATACCCTTATGCTAATATTATACTCACTGATGACATTCAATTGTTATGATTATGTATATCATTAATGAGCATTTGATGTCACCCTTACTGTGTTTTTTTCTCTAGGTTATAAAGAAATATGTTATATAAGATATATCTAGAAGGGTTTCATATATTTGATGATGAAGAGTTAGTGTGGAGTAAGGAAATTTTGGTATAGTGGGGAAAATTATCACATCAAGGCAAGGTTAATGTTAAGTATGAGTTTGTACCAATTTTCAAAAACTCTAATCCTAAAAGGTACTTGGGTATGTAAGTGATCCAATATTTCAATTTGATGTTATATTTTTTTGAATGGCTAAAATTGGGTTATGTTTATCGATATCGAAGCCATAAATGTAAGTATTATTTTTTTAGCATCAGACCATGGAGTGTGGGTTTGGTACTATTATAGTTGGTATCAAATCAAAGTTTAGATAACTTTGGAGATTATGATATTTTAATGTGTGGTTATATTAAGAGTTTTTTGATACCATAATAGATATATATGTTCAATGTTGATCATAATTTAAAATCCATAAAAACCCCTTTCTTGGTTTTAAGTTATGGGATTTTAATGTGATTAATGACATTTTGGGAGACATTTTATTGGATTGAGGTATTTGTATCCCTTTGGTTTAACATGAAGTATTATTTTGGAATAATGTTATTATATTTTTAGGGATTTAAGATAAAAGTAGGGATAAAACCTTTTAGGTTCAAACATTCTTTAATGTTAATATTATTTAGGCTAATTAAGATATATGATTAATTATTTATGAAATAATCTATGTTGAACCATGGGTGATATTGTGGAAATTTTCTAGTTGAATGTATTATTTATTCATATTAAGGTTTATTAATTTCTTGTATTATCTTACGTTGTTCTAACCATTTTGGTTTTAGTAAATACATGAGGAATATATTTTCATTCATTTATAGATCTAATGATATATAATAGGTTTATTTAATGATTTAGACATAAGAAAGATTCTTATTGGATATTCATTATTTGAAATATGGGGAGAGATAAAGGTGGGAACTGATTGAAACATTCAATCAAAGGATTCAATTTCATTTATCGATTTAAAGAAATCAAGTATGTTTATTTTCTCATGTTCTCTGTATTAATGATAAAAGGATCCCTAAAATTTAGATAAATGATCTTGAAAATGAAAATATTTTCTTCTCATACAATCATTTTTTATGAATTGATGGTATTTTCCACACCTCCTTGATTTATGGTTTTATAGTCATTAACTTTCTTATGATCTTTCAATTTCTTGTGAACAATGTTCTCTATCACTATCCATTGTTATATGGACATTAATTTTCTCCTCTATGTCTATATTTTCACTTACTACTAATTTTTTCCTATTTTTTATCCATGTTATGTGTTATTCCATATGACCTTCATATTTCCCATTCCCACTTTTCAAAAGGAAGTTTTATTATCCCTTTTATGATGTAGGTTTTTATCCAATGAATTTTCAAATATTAAACCATTGAATTACAAATATTGAGATCATATTTTAAGGACATATTTTATTTAAGGGGGGATAATGTAATACCTTAATATTTAAAAAGAATACTATCTTCGATATCATACAAGACACGCAACACTGAGCTTTGACTACCATAAAATATTATTATTTAAATATGAAATTTATAGACTTGCTATTGAATTAGTGGGTATGAATAGTAATAAATACATTATAAAAAATATGTATATTTATAATAATCAATACAGATGTATTGATTAATGCTTCAGGAATAAGCACTAAATTATTAGCAAATTCATTTTATGCTTGAAAAATGGTTTCTGTTGATTTTTGTGATAAAATATTATAATTAATTTCTTACAATTTTAGAAATTCTATTTGAAAAAAGGATATCATTTTTTATCTTAGGAAAAAATTTAGATATTTTTTTAAAAAGGTTTATTTTTCATTGAATATTAAAAAATGCCATTTTTTATAAAACTATCACTCATTTACATTAAATAAAGTAATTTAAAAGTATAATAATGTTTTGAATTTTATATTAATGTAACATAATACTCCTTAAATTTTATATAACCTAATTAATAACATAGGAATCATCATTATAGTTTATTTTTCTAAAATTTTATTTTAGGATTAAAATTTATTTTTAAAAAAACTATTTTTTTCATTGAATTTTATGCATTTATATTAAAATTTATTTCTAAAACTTATAATAAATGATTTTCATAAAACTGATCCCATATTTGTAATTATGAGGTTGAAAATTGTTAAATAGTTCTATTTTATTTTTGTCATTATGAATAGTAACCATGGTAAGTATTTGTCGCCTCGGTAAGGGTAAATTGAGCAATTAAGGTCAAAAATAATGTTAGAGGTATTTATAAACCTATCTAACACCAAAAGTATTTATATTTTATGATTTTATTTTGACCACACTCATCTAATATTCAAATATATGTAAACTTAGTGAAATTTTTCTTTGATAACAACCTTAATATTATTTTAACTAAAGAATAAATATAATATTTCACTCTTTTTATTTTAATATCTATAACATTTTGTGATAGTGATAAAAAAATTATGAATGTATATAATTTTTTTAATATTAATAATATTTTTATTATGGTGAATTATTTTTTAATTTTTAGGAATGAAATAATTACCTTAAATTCTTGCACAATATCGACATAGTTCTTGTGTAAGTAGTAGAAAAATAAAGTAAATGATTTAAAAAACATTAAAATTAATAAAACTTTGATGAATTATTGTTTTATATGAATCTTGTATATATATATAACATATTAGTGATATTTTAAATGTTTACATTCTAATTACATTACTATATTGATGTCTTTGATGTCAAACTCAGTGAATTTTCTCGAAAATGGCTTCAATGGTATCTTATGTTAAATATTATTTTATTAAATGATTTAAAATTCATAAAAATTATATATTTGGATATTTTAATGGGATATTATTGAATATATACACAATTTTACACTTATGGGTCACTTATTATTTTATAGTAACTTTCCCGACCCCTAAAGAGTAAACAACTTTGATATAATGGTAATTGTCAAAAGGGTTAACAGGGGTCAAAACTAAGATAAAAGGGTTAAAAATCACATAAACTTGTATAAATTTTATTATATAATATTATTTTGACCCATAGTCATACTATATTCTAAATATATCAATTTTTCAAATTTACAATGAAAAATAATTTATATTATTTTAATAGACTAAGTAATTCCAAGGATGTTCCACCAAACTTATAAAAGGGTAGCAAAACTCCTCTCTTAATCACAAATCAAGAGTCTCTTATCTTGAATAAACCCTGAAAAACCAATTATTTAATTCATTAGATACATTATAGAGTTTTTTCTTCTTAAAATTCCATTCCTATTGTCCTTAAAGAGAGATCCAAAGGAGGCTCTTCAAAGGGGTGGTAATCATCTTAACCAAGTGTTTTAATTTTACTTCTTATTCTACATAATTAAATTATATAATAAATATTAAAATATAATAAAATAATTATATAAAATATATTGATATTTTATTATGTTAATTAAATAACTTTATTCATCTCCTTTTCTATAAAATTGGAAATAAAACCATCAGTTTTGCATGCGTGAGGACTACCACCTCAAAAACTGATATATTTTGTTTCTCATTCTGCCTGAATGGCCCAAAGGCCTTTTTTATTGATATTTTATAACCCCCCTTTTAAGGGATGATGGGTAACCCTTATAAGGCCCGTAGGATTATAAATTACATTGCTTGTATGCTTGGAGACATTACTGTAGCAGTACTGTAGCAGGCACTGTAGTTGTATTGTGCGGGTACTGAAGTTATTTGATATTTATACGATTATAATGATTATTAAAATATGATATTTTATTTTATTTCTTTATTTTATATCCAATGAAATGTGAAAAACATAGTTCATGTGTATGTGCGGACTACTGCCTCGCAAGTCGATGTAATTGTTTTTTATGACCACTTTCCATTGATGAAACTAAACTATATTTGATATGTAAAAATAATAATTATTCAATTATTATTACTCTTTAAATGATTTATAAATGAACATTTTAACCATGATCAACCTACCAAAGAAATTTTTCATTTATAAATTGAACATCCTCAAAACACATTATGTTGACCTAATAAATTATGTAATTAAATATTACATTGGAATAAATGAAATAAATGGTGTAATTATTAGGTAATAAACCTTTAAAACGTTCTTAAATAATTATATAATTAATATAAGTTTATTGTATGGGAGTTACATGACATACATAGAAAGTATGGACTCGTGGTGAGGGGTTTCTTAACTCAACTTCTATTCATTGGGTTATACTTCTACTTCATTGATGATGTTATGAAAAGATTATGTGTATAATTAAATATTATTATTTTATGATGTATTTAAATCTATTTTATGGGTATTTACATATGTGCACATAATCACTTCATGGATTTATTATCACTTTAAAATTAATTATCTTTTCAAGGGTTTTCTCTGTCTCAATCTCATTTTCTTCAAACATGTTTCATAATTACAATCTCATTTCTTTTTGGTATTGTTTATGTTCAAGGTTCCTATCGGGGAAATTATATGATCTTAATTTATTAAAATACATATCTATTACTATAATTTTTGTATTTTATAGTTTTACATGATTTCTTTTCATTTCTCACTCTTTGTTACTTAAAATGATCACAAAAATGTTTTTAAAAAAAAGTCGACCTTATCTCCTCTTTGGTTGATGGAAATTTTCCCCCATGTACACACTCTTAAAAATTGTTCTATAAAAGTTATTAACTATACTTTAAATGTTTTAAAAGTTAATTTTCAATACCTTTTAATTTATTTACAAAGTCTTAAAATATTTCATTTTTATATTTAAATAAATGTATTTTATCAATTTTATGGGAATTCTTAGTAAAAAATTATCAAATTAAAAGGATATTTCCTCATGTTTTCAAATAAATGTCCAAATGATATTTTAATGATAGTTTTAATCTATGTAAAATTTATTTAATGATTATTATGATTAACTGGAGATATGATCTTATGATATAATTCACTTCATTTATCTTAATTTTTTCTGATTATTTTTAAAGATATTTTTAGGAAACCCATTTCTTTTTCATGATTAAATCAATCTATAGAAGTTTTGATAAAATACATGCATCATTGTGTTTTGTTTCATGATATGGTACTTAAAAATTATTGATGAAAGAGGTATTAGGGATTGAACACAAATAATTAAGGGTATTTGTAAAATATGTTTTGGGAGGTTCCATTATATCCATCAAATTAATTGGATAATAAGATAGAGTTAACCGGATGGAAGTTACTCCTAAGAGACAATGCAATTATGTTACTCCTAAGAGACGATGAACTTAATTGGTTATAATATACTACTAAGATATGGTATAGTTTATTAGTTATAATTAACTATTAATATATATGGGAATTATCCATTTAGGTGAATCCATGATTAATGTCTTGTGTTCTAAGATACTTACATAATTTTTCTATGCTTGTTATGAGTTCTAAGGGATCCTTTGTTCAAGGATTGTTTTCACATGGCTCATTATTGTTGAATTATATGAATATATTATTATTTTAAATCCTTATTCCATGTATTATTATTTATTATCCACATATTTATGGGTATGAATTCTCTTATATGATTCTCATACAATTTTATTATTTCATCTTACTCTTATATTCATCTTATAATAATTCATAACATTAAAATGTTAATGCTTGTGTATACTCTTACTAATCATTTGAGATCACCCTTATTATATTTATTTTCCCCATGTTATAAATAAATATTTTTGTAAGATATATCTATAAGTGTTTAAACTAGGTGATCATTCATACTTAATGTGAAATTAGAAAATCTAGGTATTATGGTAAAAATGTTCACTTAAAGACATGGGTATTATTATGTAATATTTTTTCCTAATTATCTAAAAATATATACCTAAAAGGTACTTAGGTATGTAAGTGATCCAATATTTCTATTTGTAATTGCATGTTTTATATGGCTAAAATTTGGTCATGTTTATCGATGTCAAAGACAGAAATATAAAAATTGTTTTTTAGCATCGGATCTTAGTGTGTCAGGGAACATAGAAACTATAAAAATAATTTCACCAGGCCATGGGTCATAAAGGATAATTTATTACCACAACCACCAAATATAAGTTAGAAAGGAAGAATTAATATTATGACTACCATTGTGGTAGAGCATGAAAACGAAGTGGTAACATGTACACTTATTATTCATTCAACAATAGTGAATTTTATATTTGATTCTGCCTCTATGAGTTCAGTCATAAAATGAAGGTTCTCTAAAGATATTAAAACACTATCTCAAGACATGGAGGTTTTGTTATCAATGAAAATTCCAAGAGGTGAAATCATTAAATCTCAAATATATTAATCTTACCTAATTAATGTTTCTGAGAAGAATATTCATAAAAAATTAGTTATGCTCCCTTTGGTAGAATTTGATTTTATTCCAGGAATGGATTTATTATCCCTATATGAATCCAATATCAACTTACGATATAGGGTAATAAATTTACATATCCCAAACCTTCCTATGATCATGTGCAAGTGTAAGGAGAATTATAAAAATCCTTTGGAAACTAATTATGAAGCACAGATATTGTTTTCTTATGAGAAAACATATCTATCTTAAATGATTTAAGAAAAATATAGGATTATCTTTAAGAAAATTCCTATTATAAGTGAATATGTTGATGTTTTCCATAAATAGTTTCCCAGTATTCCTCTTAATAGAGAGGTTGATTATCTATAGATATTATTCATCGATCTTTGCCTATATTAAAGTGTCCCTATAAAATAACCCCTATTAAACTAAAAGTGTTATAGAATAAACTAAAAGAACATTTAGAAAATGGTTTTCTACACCCTAGTTTTTATCTATGGGATTCATTGTCCCTCTTTATCAAGAATACAGATAGTTTAATGTGTTTATGCATAGATTATATTGATCTAAAAAAGATCATGATAAAGAATAAGTATCCTCTTATATGAATTTATGATTTTTAATTAATTATATGAGGATTAGTATTTATCAAATATTGATCTTCTATCAAGATATCATTAATTAATGTTAAAAAGGATTATATTCCAAAAAATCACATATTATTGAAGATAAGGACACTATGAGATCACAATGATACCATTCAGGCTCACTAATAATCCAATAATCTTTATAAACATAATGGATTGAGTATTTAGTGATTACTTTGAAAAGTGTTTGGTAGTATTTATAGATAATATTTTCATATATTCAAAAAGAAAGGGATAGCATAATAACACTTTAATTTTATATTAAATACTTCACATAATGAGTAGTTGTATGTAAATTATATTAAATGTGACTTCAGGATAGAGCAAGACACTTTCTCGGGGCATGTTATCAGAAGAGATGGGAAATATATAGAACCTTTAAAAACTAAGGCAATTAATGAATGGATTAGAACAAAAATAGTGATATAGATCTAGAGTTTTCTCAGATTATCTAAATAATATAGATGATTTATGAGAGATTTATTATGATTGTATGTCCCATTGACCAAGCTAACTCGAAAATGATTAAAATTTTTATGGAAAAAAAAATGTGAAGATAGATTTAAGGAGTTGAAGAAGTGACTTGTTTATCTTAGGAATGTAAATTTTATTCAATTTTTTGATTCTAATCAATAAAATAATAATCTCCAAAAATTAATTTTCCCTGATGAAGATAGAGGAAGAAATATTCAGTAGAGACAAGATTGACTAGAAGTTAGTAATTTTTGGTAAACAGGAGTGCAGGTGGTCATTTATCAGGATGGTGGTTTAGTGGAATTTATGGTTAATTATATAAAATTATTATATTGGTGTTATTTAAGAGTCATTAATTGTAGATTTTTATCGAATAGGTGAAATGTAAGCGCCGTCAAATGAAATGTAAGAGTGAATTCATCAGTTCACCAGAATTCAGTGGTTGAGTGTTAATTGCTACAGGAAATTAGGGATTTCTATGATTAATGGACAGAATCCTATAAAGATTATAAGTTGATAAAACTGGATGACTGGTTGGGACCAAATATAAAGTTAGGATGGGATCACATGCACACATTTCATTTAGTTTCTTAATATTAGCGATCTAATTGGATGGCCTATCCAAAGTGATTGTAATTATTATAACATTTGATTGAAATTAAAGTAGTGTTATCCTTTGGATATATGACTTAATTTCTAAAAAACATAATCCTTGGGTCTCTATTTTTCCTTTTTATTCTTCTTGAATGTTTTTTGTGAGTTTTTTTCAAGTGTATGGGATATAGTTGACTCGGAGTGAGAATTTAGGGTGAAAATACTTCCTAAGTTTTAATACATTTAATTTAGAGAGGATCACCCAATTCAATATGTTTTAAAGATTTTTATATTATTACAGAAGCTATATCATGTGTCTTATGGTGGTTGGCGGTTTAAATATCAATAACAAGTGATTTCAAAGATTGATTCAAATCTTAGAAATACAAACTCAGGAGAAGACTCAAGAAATATTCACTATCTTATCATGATATTATTTAAATTTAGTGGCAGTCATCATATCATAATGTATAATGTTAAAATAAGGAAAGGTCTAGATAAATAAATTATATGGGTTAGAATTCTGATTATAGAGGATATATATGAAATAATATCTTATTCAAAAGGATTTGGAAGTTATGTTGAAGGGGATAAAACTAAAATATATGAGTAAAGTAGAATGTGAAAGGATAGAAATAAAATCATTGGGTTGATATGGGTGTCTCAAGATCATAATGTATCCTTTAACATCTAGTAAATAAAGACCACAATTGAGCTGATGAAATCATTGATGAACATGTTTAATAAGTTGATATATTTGAACAAGGTGTTCATGATGCAGAAGTTGTTCATTATAAAATTTTCAGAAGGTGGATATTTGACCTCTTATGTGAATGATATTAACATGATTCAAGGGTATCTTGAATCAATAAATTTCATGTTTAGAGATGATTTTTGGGAACTGATGTTGTTATCATCACTTCCAAAATCATGGTGCATGATGGTAACTATAATAAGTAATTGTTGTGGGAAAATTGACTTGATGTTTGAGTATTTCATAAGTTTTATTCTAAATAAAGAACTCAAATAGAGGTAAGTACAACCACCTACTAGAATATCAATAAAATTTGAAGGTAGATGAAGGTTATCTCATTGAAATTTAAGTTGGAGGAAATTATAATATAAGTCTATAGATAGGATTCAAGGTAAATCGATCATACCCAAACCTATATGTTGGAACTGTAGGAAGAGAGGGAATCACAGGTAATATAGAGATCATAAGGTGAAATTTTGAATGGAAGCTTCTAGAAGTTAAAAATAAATTAATTCAAATAATTTTAGTAGAATGTTTCTATTGGGTGTCAATATTACAATGTAATCATTGGTGATTTATTCCATAGCATCGTTTCATTCTATGATATATTAAAGATTTATGGTGAATTATGTATCTAGTAAATTTAGTAATATTCTCTTATCCAATGATAAAGCTCTATAAGTCATGGTAAAAGGAGATGTTAACATATGTTTATTTAATGAAATTTTATTAAGGTTGAAATAATTTTATCATATACTAATTTTATGGAAGAATTTAATTTCCATTGGTCATATGGATGTGGTAGGATTTAAAAACTAACTTCACGAATGGAGTTTGGAAAATAATTCAGGGTTCCATGGTCATATATATGGGATTAAAGTATGGGACATTTTATTTTAATAAAATATTAGATAGATTAAAAAATTTTGGTGCTACAAATTTTAAAACTCTGGAGTTGTGGTATTTTCATTTCAGGAACCTCAATGAGAATAATATAAAAGTTCTTATGATAATGGGTATAATAAATCTTGGTCACATTGAATTTAGAAGTTTTGGTAGTTTAGTACTTGGGAAGTAGAGAAATATTTGAATCATGTCTATCTTATGGTAATACACTAAAATATATCAAACATAATGTACAAATGTGGAAACAATGTTTTGAAAAATTATCTCACACTAAAATGTTTATAACTTAGAAGAAAACAAACCTAAATCACTACACAATAATGCACAAACTTTAATACACACAAACCATAATTCTTATGGGACTTGAAATAAAATAAAACAAGGAAAAATAATAACACAAGTTTATGTGATTTATATGTGAGTTCTAATCTACGGGAGGAATGACACTTTACTTTGATTAAGGCAATAAAATATTATTCCAATTTCTTAAGACATTATTCATAAATGATCCACCCAAGTAAATACAGTAGATTCCATATGGTGCTTCCAATTTCTATATCATATGATATTCTTGAGGAGTTCTTCCATATAGCACCTATATTGATAGTTATCTATTTTTTTAGTCAAGGGCTCACACTACCTCAACTACTCTAACTGATAAATTACATGGGCTTCCAAAAGTCTCACTATTTTACCCTTATGCTCTATGAAAGTTACTCTTACATTTTTTTCATTTATGGAAAAACCATGAAGGTAATCCTTTAAAATTACTATTATGGTTAACCATAATTATTATTATTCAATTCATTTTCACTTCACACACTACTTCCATCAACTAAGTTAAGGGGTTACATTTTTCATCTTTTAGATAAATCATCTAGTATATATAACTTCTATTCTTCCAAACATCACACTTTACACTCCAGTTTTTCCATTAGAGATCTGGAAATTAGTTTTTTTAGATTATCTCATTCTATAAAACATAAAAATTATAGCATAAAAATTATTTTTACACATACAGATGAAACATAAGAATGTAAAACTTATGAATCGTTTTCCAGGATTCACTACTAATTCCCTTGTTAACTTTTAAAAACCTACTTCCATTCTTAAAACTATCCTTTACAACTGCATGGTTCCCCCCACAATGATTTAAATCATCCTAGTCCAAATTAGGTAAAAAATCACCATAATAAATACTATACTATGGACTTTATTAGAATATATACCAAATTATTATCCCCATCTATCTTTAGTAGATTCGACAATACACCCTACAACAAATTATAGGTGAAGTGGTACGTTTATTGAATGTTCTCTATCCTAGAATCAAAGATCTAATTTTTGGCTAATTAAATTACACTTTATGAGTCCCAAAATAGAATAACATCATCTTTACATCTTTAAAGATCTTCCAAAATCCCCTCTGCCTGATAGCTCCTTCTAAGATTTTGTTAAAGCCATATACGTTTCTACTATTCTTGAGAGTGAAACTACTAGTTAAATCTACAACATATAGATCACAAATAATTCCTATAAAAGCTAAATTGTATCCAATGGTGAAATTTTAATTGTTTTAATCTTCACCAAAATCAGAGTCAGTAAACCCCTATAATGAATCATCCATTATGAAGAAAATTTACAGGCTTCTAGAATCATTTTACTATAAAAGAATCCACATTAAATTCTTCTAGTGTTCTCTTAAGGGATTCATCATGTACTTGATGAAAAATACTATTACTTTTGTAGTGTTAGGTCAAGTACAAACAATGGAGTACATCATCCATTCAACTTCCAATGAATAAGGAGTTTTTTCTAAGTACTCTACCTTAACTTCTATTTAAGATGCCTTCTCCTTGCTCGATTTGAAATATCTAACTAGAGAGTACTCACTGGTTTTTCGTCACTCATGTTTAAGTTATCCACCACCTTCTAGATGTAGTCATAATAACTCATTTAAAAAGTGTTAGAACTTAATTCCATTACGATCTATATCCCCAACATCTATTTAGATAATCATATATCTTTTATCTTGAATCTTACAAACAATTCAATTTTCATCTCATCAATAATTTCCCTTACCAGACTGTCAATAAGAATATCATAAATGTAGAGAATAAATATAATGAAACTCCCATAATTGTATGCCTTTCAAAAATATAAATGACCAACATTGATCTAAATGAACTTAAACTACACCATGAATTCATTAAACTTCCAATTTCACTGCTTTGATGCCTACTTAAAATCATAAAGGCTTCAATTCAGCATTCACAAAAGGTCCTTATTCCAATGATTTAAAAAATCAACCAACTAATCCATGTAGATCTCATCATCTATGACCCCATGAAGGAAATTTATATTCACATACTACTATTATAGATGAAATAATTCCATGGAATCCATATTAATTACCATCTAGATAATTGTATGGTTAATTACTTGGGAGAAGATCTCTGAAAAATATAAACCTTCTATTTATTAAAACCCTTCCATGAATAGTTGTTCATTTTACCTTATTCTAACATATATTTATTCTTTCAATTTATATACCCATTTATTCTGAAGTAATTTCTTTCTAGAAAGCCTCTATTTTATGTCCCATGTTTTGGATAAATGGAGGGAATCAGTTTCATCACTGATGCACTCAATTTTTGAATATTATTTTGGTGTGTTTTATTGATTGAAATGTCACATAATACTAAATATATGTTTTTATATGGTTTAAATATTTTATTTTAGTATTTATGGATTATTTTTAGGTTTTTATGGAATAATTCATGAATCATATAATTTTATATTAAAATTGACAACTAAATGGTGTGTAAGTAATAATCACACACTGTATACTTTTAGAAGATACAAGGCCTAGCTGGCTGGATTACACACCCAAGTTCCAGAACAAGAAGTATGTGCCAGGTAGACTATTATACACACTATTTATGCCCATTTTAGAAGACGTTGGTGGAGATAATAGAACTATAGGCCATGTACGACCATTATATATTTTGTCTAACCTCACTAATTGAAACAAATCGTGTGAAAAATCAGTGGGTGGCACTGGAAGATCACCTTCTGATGAAAAAACCAAAAAAATTAGTTGAGTAGAGTACATAGTGTTTACTTTGGTACGTGCTTTTTAATTTTTTTTCTATAAAAACAAGTCTTGGCCTCCAGTTTTTGGGAATATTCACAAAGGGACGAGGTGCTAACACTCTAGTTCCTCAACCCCATGAAGTTGTAAGGGGTTTTATTTCTTTTAATTTAAATTTTCTCTTCATTTTCCTTATTCTCTTCTAGTATTTGTGTATCCATGGGTGGGGTTGATTTATTTATCAACACTTTAATCATTTTCATGGTCATGATAGGATAAAAGGAGGATTTTTGGGGTGTTAATAAGATTATGGGTGCATAGTAATAAAGTTTTTCTTGTATGTTTTTTATTATTATTTTATTTTATAATTTATTCAGTGAATTAAATTCCAAACCCACTAGTTGAATTGTATAATACCAAGAATGATACAATCAGGTAAAACCAAATTAATTATAATGGGAAATCATGTGAGCATTATGTGATTCTATTGCCGCTAATTTTTTAGGTTTTTGGTAAAAAATGTTTTTAAAGAACTTAATCACAAAAACAACGGATAAAATCTTAAATAATGAAACTAGTAAATATTAAACCAAGAAATGATAGTAAAATTAATTCCATATGGTAAATTAATTTCCTAAATAATTTTAAGTGCTATAGGATACGTTTTTATATTAAACCTTAATCAAAATTATAACCCTTTTATATTATTTTTCTTGTTTCTTTTCTGTGTGTTTTTGTTTCTTTTTTTTTGTGTTATTTTTCTACATTTATTTTTTTTCACTCATTTTCCCTAACCATCATTTGTCACCTCAATAACTAACCAAAAGTCACTGACTTCTGATTGAGATACTCATACCATGTGGGATCGACCTCGATACTCTATTCCTATAGTAGAGTGAGGGAAAATCAATTTATGAATCTTATAATGAATGTAAACAAATTTTGGAACCATTTATAAGGAAAGTATTATTGCATGAGTTTTAAGTAAAAGCCAATTAATTTAGGATTTTTCTTTTTTTCCTTTTTATATTTTTTTTACTTTTCTTAGGTACCTCATTTTTACATCCAAATGGATTATTATTCTACCATAGGTTGGTATTGAAGGTTCCAAGGTGTAGCAGAATCTATCAAGATCATGTCTAATAATGGAAATTCATAAACATATTTAGATTCATCCTCAAAACAAGATGAATAGAAACCCCAGAATCCCTGATACATTGTAACATCCCATCCCATATCATTGGATTGAGAGGATTCTAGAATGATATTAGCCTTAGGTGAGATTCCTAAGAAACCAAAGGCTGTAAATAAATGACAAGAGCATAGTAATATGTTCAGGGGTGATTTTATCATAAAGACAAAACAACCTTAAAACACTGAACCATATACATCCAAGACAATCTATATTATGCATGAACAAAAATGGTGTGATCTCAATTTCAAATAAAAAAACAACAATATGAGGTTGACAACGAAACATGGAATATATAAAGATAAAACCAAAGGAGAACATGGCCCAATTTCCTCAAAGACCTAAACTAAGGTACCACCTAAATAATCTCCAAGCTCCAAAAACACCTTCCATGTTGAAGGTATCATGAATCATCACTAGAGAGGTAAGATACCTTTCCTTTCCCCATATTCTGGTAAATGACATAAGAAAATGAACTGAAGTGCCCAAGTAGGGGGTAAGTATAAACTCAGTTTGGTTTCCCTAAAGTATTTCCAACTCATTACACTAGGAATATAATTAGTTTCCACATTTTATATAAAATAGTTAAGAATCATTAAAAATAATTTATATCAAAATTAAAATATTTTTTTATGAAAAAATATACAAAAGCATTGTATCATTCCTCATTTACTTGATATACCCGAGCCTCCACACACACACCCATGCATGCCAAGTGATAGTTCCATACTCATGAGAAGTTTATCATCTATCTAAAAAGTATTCACTTAATGGTCAAACCCTTTTCCCTATTGGAACATGCCCCTTATTTAGGGTCACATCTTGGTACCCTAATGAAACCCTCCCCTTCTTTAGGGTCACATCAGGATCAATGAAATCATGGAAGCCATGTATACCAAATTTCATGCTAAACCATTTCATATAAAACTAATATTTCTTGAAATCATTTGATAAAAAACTTTAAACATATCAATAAAACCATTATTTTAAAAATTATAAACAAAGGAGGTTTCCAAAATTCTATCCAATTACACACAATTCCAATGACATAACCAAAAAAGATTTTCCTTCAAGAATGACACATGGTTTGCACAATAATTTCAAGTAAAAAATTTATTCAAAACTAAGCCTTCAATTTATAGAATAGTGGATATGACAGAGAATCAACCTACCTCTCAATGGTTGGTTAAAAGGAATAAAGACACTAAGAACTTATAGATCTTGAATCAAAACACATTCCCTTCAAAAGATCTGACAAGATATCTTTAATATATTAAAAAAGGAATAAAAATGTACCCATGGTCGACTAGATCTCATATTATAGGTGAGATAAAATGATAGTGTCTAAGGAGAGGGAGATAAACCATTACTTGTTGAAGGATAAAGATCTCCAATGCACTTTGATTTGACAAAAGATCACTATGGATAAAATGGAATCACCAAAGGAGCCTTAGGAGTGAGGGAAGTTTGAGATCCTGTGAGATTAGGGTAAAAATTAGAGTTTAGGGGGTTAATTAGAATAAAAATATATTTTTTGAATAATTAAAATTATGTGACATGGTTAGGGTGAATGGTTTTCCCAACAGTGCAGTGCTACTATCTCAAGGCCACCCCTCACATGGTTGGATCACATGGTTTTACAAACCATGCGTCAACCGTGATTTCCCCCTCTATAACCTATCGCATGGTTTCCCCTGGGAACTCGAACAATTTTTCAAAATCATGCACTAACTGTGAACCATCAAAGTAACCCCAAAAACATGTTGCACAGTTTCCTAGAGGGGATACACAATTTCCACTAACCATACACAAACTGTGTACCTCCAGAAACACCTCCAAAACGTACCAAAACCTCCCAAAAACTCCCCAAACATAACCCAAGTACTATATAAGCTCAAATTACATAAAACAAAGTAAAAAAATCTAAAATGGGGGTTTCATATACTAGATCATCATATATAATTTATAATTAATTTATGTAAATAAATATTTTCTTTGAGTTGGAATTATTTCTTCATTAATGAATCAAATGACACCTTTTGGTCAGGTCATCATTTCATTAGATTATTCAAGGGCATAATACCTAAAGCGGTGATATAAAAATGCATCATGAACTTATGAAAATCTTCATAGAAATCCTTGGGTTCTAGCATGGAACATTCTAATGATTAGATAAATTTTCATTGATTTCCATAAGAATAACTTTGAGGTGAAAGGATTAATTTTTCTCTCTCTATAATTTAGAGGGTGGGAGAGGAGAATTGCTCTATATTATTAATATTGTTCAAGAGTAAGATATCTCTCAGTATTGAGAGGATTATCTATAATTTCATTATAAACCAATATGATACATTTTGAGAATGATATAATCACATTTATATAGATTCATGGTTATATAATAATATTTGTATATAGTCCCTTAATATTTTATTAATTTTTGATGAACCCCTTGTCTAAATATTATTATTATTATCACTATTTACTTGATATATTCTAAACATACTGATAAATAAATATCATTTCTTTAATAGATAAATTATATTTTTATTCAAATAATGTTTAATATATCATTTTTACTAGACTGTCAACTTAAATCGTCTTTCCTTGGTATTTATAAAATCTTGAATAATGACTATTTAGTTTAATAAATAAATAAATACCATTTTATTATTCATCAATAAATAAAAAATATTATATTCACTGGAATAATTAATACATATTTATTAAATGTTTAAATCACATATATTCTCTTAAATAACTGGTGATTGGAAATTTTTGATCAACCAAACATGAATTATTAAAACACATGTGGGAATAATATTTATTCAACATGTTAAATTCATGTATAATTTAAATAAGATTTTGGATATACTTAGTGTGTGACCCTATAAGCCCCATTCATAGTTTTATTAGTCTGAACTACCTAAAGTCCAGGATTAGTGTCTAGAAACAGGTCAAGGAACCCATAGAGATAGAATTTAATGTCATAATAACATAAAACCTCATACTAATGCACAATGTGTAATATAATCACTTTGTATCAATATCTATAAACAAGAAGCTTTCAAACTGGTGTCATCAATATATGTGTTCAATGTGTCTTTCTTTGAATTTATAGAAATGAACTTGCTGAAAAAATTCCATTGTCATAAACTTTATCAGGAAGTTATATTCCTATCAAAGGGCCTGAGATATCAATTTCCATTAAAAAATATAAGGGATAAATTCTTCCTTGACTTATCCATTAATTAAATATCACACATGATGAACCTAATGTATCCTACCTCACCATGAGCATATATCATCATGGTTTTCATCAATACATCAAATTACATGACTCATGATACATATTAATAATAATATTAAAGTCTATGGACCATTAGATATGTCTATAAATAAGAATATCCAATGACACATATAAATGTTCACTATGGAAAAAATGTGTATTTGCGATGGGTCATTTGTGATGGGGTCCTGTCGCAAATGACCCGTTGCAGAAAACGGCATCGCAAATAGTTTCACTGGGTTTTTTGAAAAACTCATTTGCGATGGGGCCATCGCAAAAAACATAAAAAAATTAATATTAATAAAACTAAAAAAATATTATTTAGAAACACTATTTTCAACGGGAAAATATACCCGTTGTAAAAAGCATAAAAAAAAATATTAACAGAATTAAAAAAATAATATTTATAAAATAAGAAAAAATTAATATTTATAAAACTAAAAAATAATATTTATAAAATAATATAAATAAAATAATAATATTAATAATATTAATAAAATAATATTAATAAAATAACAAAAATAAAAATAATAAAAATAATATTTATATAATAATAATAAAAATAAAATATCGATATACTAATTACAATACTATTAATATTAATAAAAATGAATAATAATAATAATAAAATAATACAAAATTATAAAATAATAAAAACCTCAACATTAAAAAAGATATAAAAATAATAATAATAATAAAAATAAATAAATAAATAATTTTAATAAAATAATAAATAGATAAATAAATAATAAAGTAATAAAATAGTAAAAAATTAAATAAATATTAAAATAAGAAAAAACACAATATTTGCAATAGTATAAAAACTCACTAAACCGTGAGTAAGACATCAGATGTGCTTCATCATCTGCTGGTGTTGTGACTCCAGTAAACGACACACCTTCTCCTCCTACTATTGCTACTGTTGTCATCGACACGTCACATTTTTTTGCCCCAGTATACCGATCACAATGTGTGTCAAATTAAAGTGCGGTTGATTCGTACACATCCCAAAGTCTCAAAACAGTCCTAACTACCAATGTAACCATGTTTCCATTATCACTTTATGTCAAATTAAAGAAACTGCATATTAACTCAATTGTTTTAGTCAAATTTTTTCCTATTGTTGAAATTCAAAAAAGCATAATAAGCTCATATTCCTATTATATCATAAGAATTCATCATAATAGGCACATGAGCTTCCTTTAATCTCATATCCTTCAAAAAATGAGAATTTTTTTCAGTTAACAACATCGAATCAATATGTTGTGGTGGCAATTCGACAAAGAAAGATGATGAATATGGAAAACATGGTTACATTGGCGGAAAGAATCATTTTGTGACATGTTAGAGATAGTTAAAAACAAAACATGACTTCCCAAAAGATCTGTGAAAAAAATAATTAAGTATTAGATTAAAATGATAAGGAAATTAACTCACAAATAGTAGACAAAATGATGTAAAAATTAATTAAAAAATTAGTAAGAATTTACCATTTACTAATGGTTGTATGAATTTTTTATGAATTTCCTAATTACCATTACTTATTAGTATTAATTATTACTAATTATTACTAATTATTATGATTTATGCCTATTTATTACAAATTATTACTAATTACTTCTAATTATTGCTAATTATTATTATTTATTATAGATTATTACTAATTATTAATGATTATTTCTAACTACTACTAATTAATTCTTAATATTTCTAATTAATCCAAATTATTGATAATTAATCCCTATTTAAAACTAATTATTACTAATTAATCATAATTATTACTAATTATTACTAATTATTACTAATTAATATTAATTGATCCTAATTAAAACTAATTAATGAAAATTATTACTAATTATTTTTATTTATTATTAATTATTAATAATTATTACTACTTATTACTATTTATTATTATTTATTACTATTTATTACTATTTATTACTAATTTTTACTATTTATTTCTAATAATTATTCCTAACAATTCTTAATCATTACTAATCATTACTAATCATTTCTAATCATTACTAATCATTACTAATCATTACTAATCATTAGTATTTATTTTTATTTCTTATTACTAGTTATTCCTATTTATTACTAATTATTGCTAATTATTACAATTTATTATTATTTATTACAAATTGTTGCTAATTATTACTAATTATTGCTAAATATTACTAATTATTGCTAATTATTACTAATTATTGCTAATTATTACTAATTACTGCTAATTATTAATAATTACTACTAATTATTACTAATTATTGCTAATTATTACTAATTATTGCTAATAATATGAATTATTGCTAATTATTACTAATTATTGTGAATTATTACTAATTATTATGAATTATTACGAATTGTTGCTAATTATTACGATTTATTGCTAATTATTACTAAATATTGCTAATTATTACTAATTATTGCAAATTATTACTAATTATTGCTAATTATTACTATTTATGGCTAACTATTACAAATTATTGCTAATTATTACTAATTATTACCAATTATTACTAATTATTGCTAATTATTAATAATTATTTCCATTTTTTACTAATTATTTCCAATTTTTACTAATTATTTCCAATTATTACTAATTATTGCCAATTATTACTAATTATTTCCAATTATTACTAATTATTACCAATTATTACTAATTATTTCTAATTATTACTAATTATTTCCAATTATTAATAATTATTACTAATTATTACAATTTATTGCTAATTATTAGTAATTATTTCTAATTATTACTATTTATTTCTAATTATTGGTAATTATTAGTATTTATTACTAATTATCACGAATTATCACGAATTATTACTAATTATTGCTAATTATTACTAATTATCAGTATTTATTAAAAATTATTAGTATTTATTACTAATTTTTACTAATTATTACCACTTATTGCAAATAATTAGTATTTATTTCTAATTATTACTATTTATTGCTAATTATTTCTATTTATTGCTAATTATTACTAATTATTGCTAATTATTCCTAATTATTGTTAATTATTACTATTTATTACTAATTATTACTATTTGTTACTAATTATTAGCATTTATTACTAATTATTAGCATTTTTAACTAATTATTAGTATTTGTTACTAATTATTAGTATTTGTTACTATTTTTTACGAATCTTTATTATTTTTTACTATTTTTACTAATTATTAGTAATTATTACTATTTATTAGTAATTATTACTAATTATTAGTAATTATTACTAATTATTAGTAATTATTACTAATTATTAGTAATTATTACTAATTATTAGTAATTATTACTAATTATTACTAATTATTAGTATTTATTACCAATTATTAGTATTTATTACTATTTTTTACTAATTATTACTATTTATTTCTAATTATTACTGATTACCTCTAATTATTACTAATTAGCGTTAATTACTATTAATTACAACTAATTACCGCAATTAATTACTAATTACCACTAATTATTTATATTCATTACTAATTATCGTTAAGAATTCCTAATTATCACTAATTAATAATAACTAGCACTAAAAATTTCAATTTATTACTTCAAATAAATACTGATAACAAAACAATATAAATCTAATTTAATTACAACTAATTAATAATAATTAAAATTAATATAAAAGAATGAAATAAATATTAAGTAAAACATAAATACCTTTAATGTTGATCTCTTATAGGTGTAGACGACTTCAAAATCTGTTCGTAAAAAAAAATTAACTCAGAGAAATTTAACTCTAAAATTAGAGTTTTGAGAGAGAGAGAGAGAGAAAGTAGGAATAGAGAGGAAGAAGGAAAAAACGTATGAGGGTATATATAGGTTTGATTATTTGTGACGAGACTATTTGCGATAGGTCTCCCCTTGCAAATACCTTCGGCCGCATTAATTACTGCCAGCAATTAAAAGAGTATTTGCGATGTGACCTGTCGCAAATTGTGACATGCCAACACACTGTTTACGACAGGGGCATATCTCATCGCAAAAAGTATTTACTGCCACCGGTTATTTGCGGCGAGGGCATATCTCATCGCCAATAGTATTTACCACTACTGGGTATTTGCGACGGGGAGGCACCCCCCGTCGCAAATACCCTTCTCGTGGTTTGGCATGCAAACCACGCCAAACCTTTTGCGACGTGAGCCCTTGTCCCATCACAAATAATTAGTTATTTTCGACGGGTTGGTATCCCCATTGAAAATAACATTTTCGAGAGACAAATTGCGATGATATCTATTCCCGTCGCAAATAAACCATCGCAAAAGGTCATTTTCCCATAGTGTTGGAGTTACTATTGGTGGGTCTAGTTCTCATAAACTCCTTCTCTTGGATATTACCAAGAGAAAACTTCATGAGAACAAGTCTCAATGTCTTATGATACCCCTATCCCAAATAGCCTAAATCATATATGTCTCATTGGACAAGGTTATCTATCCATAGAACATATACTTAAGAATATTGTCATAGCACTTTTAGGTTCTTTTCATAGTAGGAACTTCTATGTTCTTTAAGTGCTACAAGTACCCTTAAGAATTATCACATACAAATTCATGTAGAAGGAAAATCCTGATGTGATAATAACTTTATTAATATTCAAAATCATGAATATAGGAAATCATAAAGTTTATAGAATTTGGTTCTAGGGAACAAACACCAACAGGCTTGCCTCGTATAGAGAGGATTTTTATTTGTATGATCCAGTAACATCATACTCATATTCAGTATAATACCACTAATATATGGATGATATTATTCAATATGATAGATTCTCATGTACATCATATAAATCACCCTATTTATTTCTAGATTATTCCTCAGATTTTAATAAAAAATAATTATCAATGATGAAAACCTTCACCAAATTTCAGTTGAATCAATCCTGAAGGTTAGAAAGACTTGGAATATTTGCAGGATGGATAACATATATGTAGCCTAAATAGGAAAATCTAAAAAAAAAATTAAAATTAGGTCCCCTAGCCTAGTTTCAATATAGGAAGCATGTAATGATGTAAAACCCAATATTTTTGGATCTTATTCTTCTGAAATTGATTTTTCAAATGATGAAATTGAAAATGAAGGCACATCATGACATTATTATATTCAATTTTACTAACCTTTTATCCACAATACCACATTCGACACCTTACTGACTTTAGAATAATTTTTTAAACATTTTTAGGATACTCTCATTAAGGATAAGGAATAAATATAGGAGCTGTATATTTTTTACCCACCTCCCAGGAACCAAGAATGGGTCTCACCATATTTTCAGAGGGAGGTGAATGAAATTAGGACCATTGAAGAAGAACGGGTCAACCTCAGGTGTTTTTTAGCCATAGAGTAGGGGAATTGGAAACCACCCATTTCCCTTTTCAACAACAAGAATATTTTTTATAAGGTAGTGTCGCAAAAAACATGTGGTAACACACCAAGCAGAAGCCACATCCTCTTTCAAACTATGGGTAGGTTTTCTATCTCAGGTCTAGCTAAAGGCCTTAACTAATTGTGCTTCTTAGGATTCAACCTAGATTGTTATCCTTATCTTCTTTTTTCTATTTTAAAAAATTACATGATTTGTAATTTCAATATAAGATGTTCTGTACCTCTATTGCTTCTTATTTCCACCTTCTGTTTAAATCCTTGCATATACATAATTTTTCTTGAGTACACATTGTGTGTACCTTTACACGACATGTGTTTCTATAGTTATATATGTATTGTAATAAAATATATAATATAGGTAAATAAAAGTTAATCAAATAAATAATAGTGAATAATGTACTAATGGAATTGTAACTCGAGGGTATTTGATCCCTCGTCGATTCAAATCCCTCCATGATGATCATCATTGTAAGGGTCATTCTTTTTCCTACCTATTTTTATAACCCAACATTTGATATTTTAATAAATATAAAAAATTATAAATAATTAAACTTGATGATGGAATTGGATGGACTGGTAGGGTATCTACCTAGGTCTAAGAGACTTAGGTTTGAGTCCTCCTAGCTACCTCAATTCCATCAATTTTCTCTAAAAAAACCATAAATCATGTGTAATATGTTACATCATGTTTATATTTTTATAACTAATAAAGTACCCAAAGAAATAAAAACATCAAAGGTTGAAATTTTACTTATATTGTTGTGGGAAATCCGTGGGATTGAACTAGTATCTGGTTCTAACCCCACCCCAAGCATTAGGGAAAAGATTATTCTTTTTTGTTAAATAAATAAACATCATGTATATTCATGTACACACTATGTAAATATAATAATAAAATAAAATAAAATAAAATTTTAAAAACAAAAATAAAACATTACACTGTATATGGGAATGAACATACATGCCATTTAGTTTCCCTTAAATCCAAATGGCCCCATCTATTTTTCCATACACTATATTTTTCACTCCCCTTTCTTCTTGTGTTATCTTGATAAATCCATAATTCCCACCATCTAATCCATGCATCTAGAGAATTTTTTTGTGCTTTAAATCAACTACATTTTGTTCCTTGAACAAATTAAGTGCTTATATAACCCTCTTTCCATTTTTTCTATTGATTTTTTTCATATTTTATGAGTTTTTTTAGGTTTATAGATGAAAAATAGTATTATGTGGGAACACATGAAGAACATAAGATGTGTGATTTTGTACATGGGTAGATAACACACTCTATACCATTTTAGAAACACATAATATGCATGTTCAGTATATATCGTGTACTCACTACATCTTTCTATGTAGACTCAGGTCGTGTACTCATAGTCCACAAATCTAGTAACCATTTCTAACACATGGTGTGTGTGATCAATACATGTTGTGTACAATCAATGCATGTCTACATATTTCCCTCACCATATATCTTCAAATTACATATTGAGTTCTAATTTCCAATACACGGTATATACACATTGAACACACATTGTGTATTATATCATTGTACTCATATGGGGTGGCTGAGGCATGTATTAATTCATAACTTAAAAATTATTTACTATATAATTACATGTTGTATACCTTGTAAATACAATTTTTTTTTAAATTTTTTTATTTTATTTTTCATTACACTTTTTATTTCTCTTTTCATAGATCCATGGAAGATGGGGATCATCCTAACTCAAGTGGTAAGTTCCCCACCACTTCATTAGTAGAGGATTATCTCACACCACTGAGAGTCTTCTTAGAGTCAGTGGACGAGAATCCAATAGTTTACTATAGACCCACAAACTAAAACTTACTCAAACACACTTCCTATTATCTAGGATATGACAACTCCCAAAATTTCCTCCACTGAGCCCCTCGATGATTATTTCTATAATATTTTTATTATATATATATATATGTGTGTGTGTGTGTTTTTATGTGATTCTTATATTTATCATTTATTTATTTATTTTTTTCAATGGTAATTACTTATTTTTTGGGACATCATCACAGACTCACCTTTACACTACTACTTGATTGCACGTCTTAATAAAAGTTTCCCAAATTTTGAAATATCCTCCACCTAGGGGAGTATTATTTTGAATTAATATTTTTATGTATTTCTTAATTCAAATTTTTCATTACTTCCCTATTCCGGCCCCATATCATGTCACATCTCATTTCTTATATTTGGTGACATGGGTGTCATGCGCAATATTAAGTATGGGGTAGGGTTCCTGGATGCCACATCAGTCATTTTCCCATTGAATATTCTATCAAAAATAAATAATTAAAATAAATATTTTGACATGTTAGAAACATTTTAATGATAATGATTATAAATAATAAATACATAGGTGAAAATTTTGAAATTTTCATACTCATTCTAGTTTTGGAGTTGTTTAAATTGATTGATGTTATGATTATAAATCTTTATTTTAATTATTGGGAATTTTTATTTAGTAAACTAATTATTTTTATTCATTCCATGACTTGGTTGACCAAAATATTTTTATTCTCATTATTAATAGGTATTCTGAGCCTTCTTGAAATACTCTTTATTTTACCCTCTTTCTTGATAGATTCTAAGTATATGAATGACTGCTAGAACTTTATATTTTTTTTATAAAATCATGAAGATTTTTAACCACATTAAAATTACTGAGTCAATCTATTGATTTATATTACACCCATTTGATCTTCATAACTACCTTGTTTTTTATATTTTTTGAAGCCCATAGAGATCATGAATTTCCTTGATAAGAAACCACATTACAAGCCTAATTATCCTTACCACCCAAATTCTTTCGTATTATTGCATGATCATTCATTTGATCTTTAAAGATGTAATTTTTTTATTTATGGTATAGTCAGGTGAGAGTGTCATGAATTGAGTATAGGGTAAATATCTCTTGTTCATTTGTGGATATGGGTTCAAAAACCATTAGTTGTTGTGCTTATGTGGTTCCTCAGTTGTATATATTATAAAAAGGGCAAGTTCTAAAAAATAGGGAAAATTATTTCATTATATTCAAAGTTTGGTTTATAAACCTATGAGTAATATGAGAAGTAAATAGAGTTGATGTTATTTGAAAGGAAGTTAGAAGAGGATAGTATTTTTTTAAGGAGCCTACCGGAATATCATTCTTTATATTTAAATAATTTAACCTAATTTTTCATGCCACTGAGTTGAATTTTAATATCATTACCAAAATATCATTATCTTCATAATCATTAGAACCTTAATGAAATCCCTATTTATTTTTTTGATTTAATTTCTAAGTAGATATTTAGATTACTTTCAAGCCTATAGATAGAGTCTGTATACTTGTGGTTGAGAGTATCTCTAATTGCATGATCTTGGGTGATGATAGAAATAATTTTTATGTATGTTAGAACAAAAATAGTATATATATTAATGAAAATTTTGAATAATATTAATTAAAGAGAAAAAATTTCTTGTATTATAATTATACATGCGGAATTATTTGGATGTCTTGAATTGAATAAGTTATGTGCTTTTAAAATTATCGGTTATGAATTTATTTTTATAAGTATAATTAATTGAATGCTTCCCTTATTATAATAAAGATTATTTTTTATTTTAGGTTGGGGTTTTTCTTGAGGGAATGTAATTTAATAAGTAAGGGGAAGTTTAATTCAACTGATTTGTGCATATTATTTTTGTGTATTTTATTGAGTAAAATGTCACATAATATGGGATATATGTTATTATATAGTTCAAATGATTCATATTGGTATTTATGTATGATTTATATGTTTTTATTAAATATTTAAGAGATGAGATAAGTTTTGTAGAAAAATAGACAACTATATGACATGTAAGTAATAATATTATGTCGCGTACTTTTGAAAGATACACAACTCATCTAGATACGGTACATTCCCAAGTTCTTGATCAAGGAGTGCATGTCACGTGGACTGGTGTAGAAATCATGTATGGGAATTATATAAGTTTTTGGTGGAGATAATAGAACTAAATGCCATGTATGTCGACACCACACGTCATGTGACCACACCAACTAACACATGGAACCTAAAAATTCAATGGGTGGCACATGAAGATCACTTATCAATTGAAAAAATAGGAAAAAAGGAAATTAACTAGAGTAAATGGTGTGTAATTTGGTACATGACATTTAATTTTATTTTATTATAAAAAATATGTATTTACCTATGATTTTTGGGATTATTTATAGATGGGGGAAGTTCTTCCACTCTACTGACTTGACCTTGCAAAGTTGTAGGTGTTTTTTTTATTTTTCTTCTATTTTCATATTCATTTTACTTATTGTCCTCCAATATTCTTGTATTCATGGGTGGTTTTGAGTTATTACTCTTAACTTTCACCATTTATATGGTAATGGGAGGTTAAAATGAGGATTACTAGGGTTATAATAAGATAATGGGTGCATTTTAATAAACCTATTCTAGTGTTTTTCTATTTCTTGTGATTTTTAGTTTATGATTTTTTTGTTGGATTAAATTAAAAATCCACTAGTTGTAATGTATTAAACTAAGAACGATAAAAATAGGGATAACCCAAGCAATTATAATGAACAAAACCATGACTGTGGGGTGAGTCTATAACTACTAATTTTTTTGGGTTTTAGGTAAAAATTCATTTTTAAATAATTTAATCACTGGACCAAGGGATAAAATCCTAAATAAATAAACTACTTATTATCAAACAAAGAAACTATGGAATAAATTAATCCATATGGTAAATTATTTTCATAAATATTTTGAATAATTAATATATAATTCTCTATAATAAACCCTAATGGAAATTTCAATCATGACGCGTTATTTTTCTTATTACTTTTCTATGTGTTTTTGTTTCTTCTTCTATATTATTTTTTTCTATTTATTATTTTAATTATTTCTCCCTCACAAATTTTTTTAGCCAAATTTATCATCCAAAACTCTCTATATTGTGAATACATCACTCCTTTCCTATGGGATCAACACTGATACTCCACTTCTATAATAGAGAAAGGTAAAATAAATTTGTGAACCTTATGACGAGTGTGGCCAATAACCCATGAAAAAAACTCAATGACTTGAGTATTTTAGATTTTTGTCCTCTTTTGGGCTCTCAGGTTCTCTATTTTACATAATTATCAAGTAATATATATCAATTCCATACCTCTACACTTGTTTCCATACTTTGTTAGATCTATGTAACTCCCTCTGTAGATCATCTCTTTCTAGTACTACAACTTCTGTATATTTATATTATAGAGATATTTATTACATATTCTTATAGAGTTATGGTACTTCTATCCTTGGGAAAACCATACAATCTTTAATTTCATACACTATAACTTTTGGATAGTCTAGTGTTTTTGGTACTGACATACTTCCTGAATTCTCTTGAACATTTATAACTTCCAGAAATCAATTTAGTTGAACTTCAGACTATGATGATACTTTTATCTCATAAACATTATAAATTAATTTTTAATCCATAAATATTATATATTCATTGAATATGACATTTTAACACCAGAAAACCTTATGGGAGTTTTTATCCTAGATTCAAAAACAAAACTTTATTAGCATATCACACAAAGTAACATGCTCGGGACATAGCCTCAAGATTTTTCCTATCCTTAGAATCAGAATGGATATAGGTGAGTTAATTGAAAAGTTTGAGATAGGTGAAATAAACCTTCCTTTAAAACCAATAGACTTATTAAAATTTATAACTCAATAGATAAGTATGACACTTGTTTATCAAGTATGCCACACAATTCACTGTTTCTACCCAAAACACCTTGGGAAATCCCATGTGAGTTATCATACTCCTTGATTTTTTAACCAATGTATAATTTATCCTCCCTATGACTTTTTTTATATTTTAGAGTGACTAGTATTATATTCCTAAACCATATTCCCTCCTACTGGAAGAACCTTCAGAATTTTGAGTTTTTTACTCCCTGCCGTTATCAATCCTAAGGAACTTAATCTTGAAACCAATCTCTTTTTCTATCCTGAATATTAATAGATTGAAGGTTCTAAACACAAAGAACTTGTTCTTGATAAATAAAATACAAACTTTTTGTGTCAAATCATTGATGTATTTCATCTAAAATAATGACTCTCCATGAGAAAAAACTAGAGTTGGCCCCCATACATCTGTATGGACCAAATATAACTTCTAGTTATTTGGTGCCTTAACTTCCATTTATAAGGACACATTCCACTAATTTACATGGATATAATATTCATATGTTCCTTAGACCATTCATTTAATATTCAGCATAACTTTAGAATCTGTGACTTTCATCCCCTTCTCACTCAAGTTACCCATATGGTTATGTTGTAACTTTACAGAAGTCACTTTTCTATAATGCGTCACACATTGTGATAATATTATGAGGTATAATTCTTATCCTTCACTAATTTGTCCATGAACATGGGACTGTGTGAAACTTTCCATGATCCATCCATGAATTTAGAACATATACCCACATCATCTAACTATAAAATTTAAATTAAGTTCTTCTTTAACCCTAGGATATGTCACAAACCCTAAAAATATAATGAATTTCTATTCTTTTTTTTGAATGGGAGAATCAACCTTTATAACAATATTGATATCTCTTCCATTTATAAGATGAATATTTATTAATATTATAAAAATACAATTCTTCATAACCACCCCCTCTCAATTTTAAAAGAAAATAAGATCCTAAGTATATAATCCAAGAATCAAGTGAGTTGGTGGCACTCAGTAGTAGACCACTATTATCTTCTGATACAAGATTAAAAGTCATACTTCTATTATCGTATATTTTTTAATTCAATATTTTCCTATTATAATATTTCTTTAGGTGACCTTAAGCCCCATAATGCCAACAGATGGGACTGACTTTCATTGAGCAACTCTTGTTCCGAATTAACCTTCTATTACCCTTCTTGTGACCTTTTTATATTGTAGGATGACCTATTACTTACACAATATAACAATTTCTAGAAGATATATAGATCTAATTCTAAAAAAATTCTTTATCCAAGATCTATTATCTCAAAACTGTAAACATTTGGTCTGCCTTACCACTTGAATTACTCATTATGGTGACCATCACATCCCAACACTTGTGGAATGATGATAGAAACAACAACACCCACTTAAGATCTCCAAAGTTCACCATCATTAATTCAAAATTACTTATGATGATTATGAATTCATTGATGTGATATTACACTATTACACATTTCAATATCATAACATTAAATAACCACTCAAAAGGAACACCTTATTCATTAGTAATTACTTCTCATACATGTCAGTGAGATTCTTAATAAGTTCTGAAGTGTTTTTAACTAATCAGATATGATAATTCATATTTCAGGATAATGACATATTTATTAACCCCAATTATTTCGTACACATAATCTATCATTCTTATTTCTTCATGTATTATTGATTAGTACCCATCAATGGTAGATTATGGTCCTTCTACAGTATACAATCCTCAATCTACATTCCAAAAAAACCGAATATCTTTTCATCAAAATTTTACACTTCAATGTTACCCTCATCGAATTCCATTTCCAAAAATTAATTATCTACCAATAAATTATATAACACATAGAAGGTACCAATAACTACTTTCTGAAAATTTTCCTTTAATATAAATGGAATAAGGTTTCTACTAAACTGAGATCTAAATCACTTTCTATAGGGTCTAACCATATAAAAATTCAATAAAATATATGAGAAAACTTATGGGGCTCATATATATCTTTCAAAAATACACAATAATATATTTATGGGGACTTACAAAGGAGGAAAAAAATTACCAATAAATGATCCCATCCTATAATGTCAGGAACTTAAAAGACAATGAACTTAAATCACTGCATTATAACACACAACCTTCAAATAAATACAAATAAAATTTCTTAGAAGAAAATAATTGAATGAAAAGAAGGATAATGAAAAACTCAACTTTATGTGGAATTAACATGAGTTATATTCTATGGGGGAAATTCTACTTTACTTTGATTAAGGTAATGGAAGATGATTACAATTTCTTAAGTCACTATTCAAAAGTGATACACTATACTATATATAGATAGTTTAGCTGGTGTAACTAGTTGACATATATTCCATATCCATAGGGAGTTATTACATGTATGTTTTATCTTCATAGTTATCTCTTCATTTTGTCAAAGGATCCCACCACCTCAACTCCTCTAACTGGTACATTGTGTATGCTTCCAAAACTTTTATGAGTTTACCCTTATGCTTCATGAAAATTAAACTTATATTGAATCTTTTACCATAAAATATTTAGGGGAGTCCTTCAAAAGGACTCTTTCATTTACCTAGAGTTACTCGTACTCAATTTTTTTATGCTTTTCACACTACTTTCATCGACTAAGTTAAGGGGTAATTTTTAATTGTATATTTTAGTTATATCATTTAATCTGTGTAACTTATAGTCTTCTTGAATTTGTATTCGTTTCTCTATCATTTTCAAAAAAAAAATTAAAAATTATTTTTCTAGACTCTCTCATTCCACCAAATTAATTTTCATAACCTAATTTTTTTTTACTCACAAATATAAAACCTAACAGGAAATGTATAGTTCAAACTAAATAAAATAAAGCTTAGATATTTTAAGCTATTGATTTTTCACACATATGTTTGGGAGTTTCCCCAGATCATTTTCATGGATTATCCTTATGATTCATAAAATTTATGGACGAAACAACTAAGAAAGTATGGGTTTACTTCCTGAAATAAATATATGAGGTATTTGAAGTGTTTTTTAAAAGTATGGTTATGGTGGAAAGAGTGAAAAGAACAAATTTTAAATGCTTAAGGTTTGATAATAGTGATGATATAGCAGAAGGTATTTTTAGAACTAAAATCAAAATAAAGTAACCATGATAGAAAATATTTTACCCTAAAAACCATATAAGAATGGTGTAGTTGAGTGAATAAATAAAACGTTAACTAAAAAGGTGTGAAAAATGAAGTTACATTATAAAATGCCTAAGGATATTTTGGTGGAAGTGGTCAATTATTCTACATAATTAGTTAATATAGGTCCTTTATAACCAATGGTGTAGGATATTCCAGAATGGTTATGGTCTCGAAAACCATTGGAATCTAACCACCTAGACGTTTTTAGAAGTTTAACATATGTGTATGGTGATGCCAAGGATATAGAAAAACTTGAAGCTAAGTCCCATAAATGTTTCTTTATGGGATATAGTAATGAAAAATTTAGATTATATCTTTGGTATGATCAAAATAGGAAGATATTCGGATGTAAAAATGTTTTCTTTAATGAAAAGGTCATGTTGATAGACTAAAAATTACCTAAAAAGAAGTTGAGAGAAAATAATCAACTGATTAGATGCAAATTTACCTGAAAAAAATTTCTAGAAGGATACAAGTTTAGGAAATTTGAAGGGGTGCTAAAATTATAGAGAATTTACTAGTTTAATATATACCAAAATTCATTAGGACTATGGAGTCTTGGGATAAAGTTCCAAAAGTTGATGTTATAGAAGTTATAGTTCCATAATGAGAAATGTCATGTGACAATTTATGAAGATCTAATAGAGTCCAATGAACATTGAAGAGGATCAAAAATGACTGTTAATAATTAATTTTAATAGATGGAGGACAGAACAAGATCCATCATTGAAGAGTCTAGTCTCGTTTATTTCATGAAAATGAAACTTGAGAGTTAATATAACTACCTTGAGGGAAGAGATAATATGATAAAAAATGGGTATTCAAGTTAAAATCATATGCTGATGGTAGGAAAATTTATAATTCAGGTCTAGTGGTGTAAGGGTTGGGTAGAAGGATGGAATTGACTTATCTAAAATATTCTCAATAGTAAACACACTACCATCTAGACAATTTTGAGAACGGTTTATTTTGATAAATTTCATTTGGATAAGATTAATATAAAAATATCATTCCTTCATGTTGACTTGGAGGATGAAAATTACATGAAGTAACCAGTTTTTTTCATGTAAAATGGAATTAGGACTTAGTTTATAAGCTAAAAAAGAGCATTTATGTCTTGGAGTGGGTGATAATACAATGGAACTAGAAGTTATATGTTTTAATAATTGTTAAATGTTTTATGTGGAGTAATAGGGACCAATTGTTTTTACTAAAATTTATTTTAGTTTGGGAGTTTTGTTCACTTACTCTTTTATTTGGATGATATTTTTTGTAAGTTCTATAAATTAATAGGATTCATGAGTTAAAATATGACTTTTCTAGAAGATTCATGATGAAAGATCTTGAGAAGGATAAAAAATCTTTATAATGGGGATAGAGAAATACTAGAAAAAGGGTTACTTGGTTTTATCTTATAGGTAATGCATTTAGAAGATAATAAAAAGATTTGGAATGTTTAGATATAAGTAAATCTTAAATCCATTGTCTAGAAAATTCATGTTATCCATGGGGAAATTATTGAAAATTTAATATGAGGAGAAGTATAAAGAGAAAAATCTATTTTCATCAATGATGGGAATACTGATGTATGTCATGATATGTACTCACCAAGGCATTTCAATTTTAGTGGGATTCATTCTATGGTTCATGGAAAATATAAGGAAATAACACTAGTAGGGTGGAAAATGAAGCATATAGTAAGTATCAAAAGATAAATAATTATTTTTTAGGATATATTATTAATCTTAAGGGTATGTATATGTGGAATTTTAGAGAGATTTAGGTACTCAAAAGGGTGAAATAAGTGATGTATTCACATTCAGAAGAATAACATTTAATTGAATGTCAAGTATACAACTGATGGTAGCATTTCCCACAACATAAGTTGAATATGTGGTCACAAAAGAAGCAAGGAAAAATTAATATATTTGAGTTATCTATTAAAGGATCTAGAAAGGGGTCATGAAGGTGGTTTTATCTACTATAGTTGTTAGAGTGAAATAAATTTTAATCAGAACATGGTGTTTTACTCATGGACAAAATACATTGACACGAAATATCATTTAATTTGGAAGATTTTGGTGGATGGTGATCTAAAACTACAAAAGATATCTGTAAGACAAAATATAGATAACATGTTCACTATGGTACTAGTTCAGATAATTTTGAGACAATATTGTTCCTCAGTAAGACTTGGGTGAACATAAGGAAGCTAGATATATTGTTTCTATTTTGTAAGAATGGTGTCATGTTTTTATTATGTTTTAGAGGTTATCATGGTTTTTGTGAAGTGGTATTTAAGTGATAGATTATTAAGAATTTATAGTCTATTCAAATTATGATTTTTATTACGAGAAGTAGATGCTCCAAAAAATTATTCAGCCTGATGAAGATAGAGACAATGATATTTAGTAGAGGTAGGATATACTATAAGTTAGTAATATCTAGTAAACAGGAGTGAATGTGGTTAGTTGTTTGGATAACGGTTTAGTGGAAGTTACGGTTTATTACATAATATTATTTTTTTTATGTTACACAAGAGTCATTCCCCACAATTTTTCAGCAAAGGGATGGAGCGTAAGAGTCATCATATGAAATATAAGAGTAACTTCATCAGTTTGTAATAATCCAGTGGTAATGAATTGATTGATATAATTCATTTGAGGTTTCCATGATCAATGGAGGGATTCCCATAAAGATCAAAACTCGATTTAATTGGATGACCATCTAGGACCAACTATAAATGTGGGATGGGATCACATGCACATGTTTCATGTGATTACTTGAGATTAGTGATTTAATTTCCTAATATAGAAAAGTGATTGTATTTCTAGTAACTTTTATTGAAATTATAATGTAGTGATGTTCTCCTAAGGACATATGACTTAACATCCAAACCACATAATCTTTGTGTGTCCATTTTTTATTTATATTCTACTTTTGAGTTTGTCTTGAATGTGTGGGATCTATTCGACTCATTATGGAGATTAAGGGTTCAGATACTTACTAAGTTATAGTGAATTTACGTTTTAAAGGATCTTACAAGATAGGAAGTTTTGAAGATTATTCCACAATTCCAGAAGTTCTTGATGATGTATCTTCTAGTGACTGGTGGTTTTTGTTTCACCAGAAATTATAATAGTTATACTTATGCAAATATCATGTATGGAAGGATTTATGATATATATTGATTCTTTAAATAGAGGTTTGGGTTACTTACTCATGAAAATGAAAAAGTGATATCATATGCCTCAAGATAGTTGAATACGCATTAGAAAAATTATCCAACTCATGATCTAGAGTTGGTAGGAGTATTCTTTTACTTGAAAATTTGTAAAATTATCTCTATTGAGAAAAGTGTTACATATATACTGATCAAAAAAATTTAATTATAAATTCATACCTAATGAGTTCAATATGAATCAATGAATATGGTTAGATATTACCAAATAAAATGGCTGTTTAATCCATTACCACCCTAGAAAATGAAACTAAGTATCAGATTCTCTATGTAAAAGGTATCATGTTACATTATACATGATAATGATTTGAAGGGATCTATTCTTCTTATACATTCAAAGGATAGATATGGGAATCATAAAGAATGTTAAGACATTATACCTTTCCCAAATGATTACCCTACCATCTATGATGGAGAAGATTAAGGAGTCATAAACAAGTGATTTAGAGAGGAAAATGATAGTGGAAAAAATTAGAAAGAGGAATATCTTAGAGTTTAACATTGATAAAGATGGAGTTTTAAGATATGGGACATGATTATGTGTTCTATTTAAGAATTGGTTAATGAATGATCTATTATATGATGTACATAGCTCCTCTTTATTTATTAATTTAGGAAGTAAAAATATGTATAGAGATCTCTGAGAACACTTTTGGTGGGATGATATGAAGAATTAGATTTTGAATATACATCTAAGTGCTTGATGTTCTAACAAGTTAAGGTATAATGAAAAAAGACTAGGGGATGATACCATTATCTATACCAATATGGAAATGGGAGAATATCACTACAGATTTATTATAGGTACTTCAAGTTCATCTAAGGAAAATAATTCCATATGGGTTGTGGTGTGCCCTCTTACAAAGACATCCCACTTCATTGCAATTTATAGAAGACTTATCAATTGATCAGCTTTGTAAGATATGTATCATATAATTGGTTAGGATGCGTGAAACACCACTATAAATTATATCTGATCAAGATATGAGGTTTTCCTCAAAGTTCTAGAGGATCCTTTAGAAAACATTGAATATAGATTTAAACTTTAGTACAACATATCATCCTTAGACATATAGTCAATATAAAAGGACTATTCAAACATTGGAGGATGTTATCAAAGATTTCTCTATAGAATTTAAAGGAGGTTTGAATCAATACCTTCCCCTAGTTGTGTTATCATACAATAATATCTTCTACTCAAGAATTAAGATAGTTATAAATCCCTATATGGGAAGAATTGTAGAACTCTAACATATTGGGATGAAGTTAGATAAAGGAAGTGATTAGGACAATAACTAGTTAAATAAATGATTAAAAAAGGTAAAATATATTCAATAACACATCAAAGCTACTTGGATTCAATAGAAGAGTTGTGATATTAATCGTCCATGAGGCCTAGAGTTTGAGGTTGAAGATAAATTATTACTTAGATTACCTCTATGGAAGATATTTATATGGTTTGGGAATAATTGAAACCTAATTCCTAAGTACATAAGACCCTATGAGATTCTAGATTGTGTTGGAGTGGTGTTCTATCAACTTTACCTTCTAGAAAACTTGTCTCAAGTGCATGATGTGGTCCATGTATCTCCTTTTAGGAAGTACATGCCATCACATATACCAAATCTATAGGTGGTATAGTTGTATAATGATCTCTTGTGAAGAGAAGCAAATGGGAATCTTGGATCATAGAGATATAATGATAAAAAACATGACCACTGATCTTGTAAAATTACTATTTAGAAATAATACGTATGAAGAGGTAACATGGGAACTTAAGGATACAATGAAACAAAATAACCCTTGTCTATTTTTCTATTAGGGTTTGAGTTGAAATTTCAAGGATGAAATTTCTAAAGGGACCATCTCTAACTTATTTTTAGTATAAAAGATACACATGGAAAACATTATCTTATTACTTGAATATAAATTATTACATAATAAGTATGAATATATTTCATAGAATAACAAAATGGTGCATCATGACAATAAACACAAGTAAATAACAAAGTTAGAACTTGATATTATGGTACGTCATGACCCCCAAAAATTATCACAAAAGAAAACAAAATTATAAAAATTAAGAAAACTATTATAAATAATATTTTAATTTTAAAAAGTATATATAAATAACCTTGATAAAAATGATTTGATGAATAATGAAAGAAATGAGAGGTATTTATAGGAATTATAGTGACCGTTGGCATACTATATGATCATTATGGATAATAACTACCCATTAAACTGGTAACTAGATCGGTGAATAATAGTAAAATACATAAAAAATAGTATTTAAAATTAAAATAAGTTGGTATTGATATTATAATTCTATAAAATTAATTCTAAAATCATATAACCTAAAAAAAGGAATAAGTATAAATTTTAATATTGTATGTCTTAGTATATTTAGTAAAATATTAATTGTTAAGTTAAAATTTAATTACATAATACTAAAAAATATTTTCTTTTAAATTATGTATAATAAATAAATATCAACAAAATAGTAATTATGAATAATAACAAATAATAATTTGATCACTCTTAGAAAAAGAAATAGTTTTTATTCAAAATAAAAAATCCATGTATTATATAATTTTTTTAAATGATGGTTTTATAATATTTATAATTTAAATTTTATAAATGGGATTAATTTTGGGAATCAACACATTGAAATTATATTAGGGCAATTTTTTGTATTTTTCTGAAGAGGATGATTTCTTGGTGAATAGTAAAAACACAGTTTTTACATATATCATAATTTTTATGATATCATCATGATATAAATACGACATTAATTTTATAAAAAAATTTATCAACATAAAATTTCTTTAAGGAGTAAAATAATACATTTAAAAATTAATTAGTTTAATTTATAAACCTATATTTGAAATTTTGGAACTTAAGTTATATTTTATTCAAATAAAAAACTATTTTTGGTTCTTTACCTTTAATTAAGTGTCTCCAATATTCCATTTGGTTTTGTCTTAGTTTTTACAGTCAAATAACACTATTTTATTTAGTAATTAAGCAATAAAATTCATTTTAATCAATAATATTCTTTGTATTTAGCCTAAATGATAAAATAATCAACACTTTTTTCTAAAATACCCACCCCCTTAGATATATAAACACCCCTCCTCCACCTCTTTCTCCACACGTCAAACATTACTTCCTTTTCCAAATATCTATCCAAATATCTCTCTACACTTCTCTTCCAACATTCCCAATCCCTTGGTTTTACAAAAATCCCATCTTTAGAAGTACATAAGCTCAATATAAAGGAGGAGACTCAAAACATAATGTAAGGTTTCCATACCTCTTCCTATTTTATTATTCATGATTTATTTACCTAAATTTTTTTTAAAACACCTATCATTTTTATTTTATGATTACATTATCATGGTAATATAATATTTTTAATCCATAAATAATGAGATATCACATATTACCACTCACTAAAACCATTTTAATAAGTCATTAATCTATCAAAATACGGGTTTAAAAATTCTTTTTTCATTTAAAACCTATTATTACAAATTTCATAAAATGAATTGATCAATATATTTAAATTTAAAACCATGTTTTTAATATACCTTTTTTTATAAAACTTTAATATAAACTATTTTATCTCTTATTTTTAAAACCCTCTTTAAAACATCGTTTCATCTATGGTAGTTTTACACTATCTTAGTGAATTGTGATTTTTTATTATGGATTATAGGGATGATATTAAAAATTGATTTCATGATTTAATATAACCTAATAATAAATAAATATAATTTCTATTATTTTGGGATAAAAAAATAGTTATGATAATTGTGACATTAAGTGTAAAAAACGTAGTAAATTTCAAGTATCTAAAACAAGATTATAGAGGAAGATTCAATGAATTATAACTATATATTAATCTATTGAAATATATATCTTCTGAAAAGATATTTAAAATATAAGTTGAATTTTCTTGATCTTATATAACCATAGGATATTGACCATTGAATGTAACCTCTACATCAAAGTAGTGTTTGAACCATGAATTCAACAACATTAAAATAGTTGATAGAAACAATATTAATTTAATAAATGAATAAAATATGATAAAAATGGATTATAAGAGATGAAATTAATATGAAAAATGATCTAATAAAATTAATTAATGAATGTAAAATGACTATTCAAAAATTTAGAGTAGATTTTAAAGAAATTCAGGACTTGAGGTTAGGGTTCCTTTCCAACCCTTTCCCATTTTTTAAAAAATGTTCTCTATCACTCTCTATATATATCTTTATATTTTTACCTTTATTGTTTTCTTACCTTATGTACTTATTACTTCATATTTCTTCCTTTTACCATGTATATGAATGTCATTATGTTTTCTTTTTTATTGATTCTTTAAGTCAAACCTTACAAATCTTATAAGGGAAGCTTTATTAGTTTCTATCCCTTTTTCCAAAATTCTTTTTTATATTGTTATGATCTTATACAAATTATTCTCTCTCTATTATTTTAAAATAAAAATCACTTTTTTTTACATACAAAAATTTAGTTTAGTTATAGTTATATGAAAACCTTATTCTCTTATCCCATTTAAAGGCTATTTTTTACTTTTCTTAAAATTACAATAAAAGAGTTTGATTTCAAGACAACTTATTCATATTTTATTATGATATTTACTTTATATTAAGATCTATTTTCATGAAAAATGATACTTTTTTGATGATTTATGTCCAATGTTCCTTAATCTCTTATTATTTTCGGATCCTATATGATACCTCAATGGATAATTATTTATGGACTTATTATATTTTCCATTTATTTAGTAGGGTTTTATTTCATGTAAATGTTTTATTTATTCTTCTATTCTATGTGGCACACATATTTATGACATATTATGAAAATGTGTGGGCATGGAGTTATACATCCCTCTAATAGATTGGGTAATTAATACATCTTATGATATCATTTTATGGTTCCTTGGTAGTAAGCTTTGGTCTATTTTTATGATGCCTCGGTAGATATATTTGGAATATTTTTGTTATTCCTTAGTGGGTTTCCTTATTATAGTTTTATGATGTCTTGTGAATGAGCCTTGGATTTTGCTTATTATATCTTGGTGGTGAGACTTAACATATTTTTATATTGACATGTCCTGTGTTTGTGACACATTATTATACTTCTTGTGAATATCATTCTTTTATGATATATTTTTCCTTATGCCATGTTTCAATGTAAAAAATTATTATCTCGTTATTTTATTATTCCATGTTATGATTTTCTTACTCTTGTGGTATCTCACCCCATGTTTATTTTATTTTTACACCCTTACCGGGATTTATGGATCATCCATTATTTCAGGTATGTACCCAGGTTATCCAATACAGTTATAGGAGTGTTTTATTATATGGGATAAAATAATGAAGATGGGAAAAAAATATTATATAGTTTTCTTGTAAATTTTATGTGATGTATCTAATTTCCCAAATATATTGGACCTCTAGATTTCCTGGAATGTTTTATATGGGATTTATATTAAAATAATATAATAATATATGAAAGAGATATAGGTCATTATACATATACCCAGAAAAAGAAAATTAGAATAAAAATAAAATAAATTTATATGAAATTATATAAGAATCATAACGAAAAGAGGTAGAAAGATAGGATAAATCCCATAAGAGAAAAGAAGGTTGATAGTCCCCTTACCTTAGGTAATGTTTTGGTTTAATCATGTTTATACCCACTTTATATTCAACTTATGTTTATTAAAACATAAATACATAAGTTTAAAAAATTAATTTAGGTTATTATTGATCAATTATAATCATCGTAATTTATTTATTAATTTCTTTTGTTAAATATTAAATAGTTGGTGATAAGTTTCTTTAGATTATCTCATTTTGTTTTGATTTCATGGATTTAATTATTTTTTATTTATATATTAATTAAATTTCTGCTAAAAGTTTAAAAATATATAAAATAAAATATTTCTACATTAGAAATAATTTATTATAACCATATATGAAGGATAAGATAATTAAAAAATTGGCAGTATTCTCATAGGTGGATGAAACTGACCATTAATAGGACACGTTAAAAAGAGAATGAGAGAGAGTGTAAATATTATGAATAAACTAAAATAGTTGTACCATATTATAATAAACTCAAAATTTTATATACTTTCCAATTCAATGTTTTAGGAAGTTGGAAAAATTAAAATTTATTAGGTAAGTAGAAACATAAATAAAGAAATAAGTTGATCATGTTATCTCTTCGTTAATGCTTATGCCTTTGGTACGAAAATAATGTCTTATGGGCCTCGATTTGGATGACACTAGAATGTATTTAATGATACCAGTGGTATTAGGAGAAGTTAATTGTTCAGGTATTTGGAAATGATAAATTTTTGGGAAGATATTTTTTAAGGGGGAGAGGGAGTATTTATACTTAAAGGGGTGGGTATTTTTTGGTTTGAAATATTCAATAAAATATTATTTGAAGACTAAAACTTATAATGTAGATATCATTAAAAAATATAAATATTATTTGATTAAAAATACAAGTTTTTATGGATTTAAAACTATTTAATCACAAAATTTATTAGTTTATACAAAACAATTGAGGAAAAAAATAAAATTTTATTTTTTAATAGAATACTTAATCCTTTTAGACTTTGGAAACTGATTTTAGGTTTATAAATCAGGTTTAATAATTTTAAGTTAATTATCAATGTTATTAAATATATTTTGGGCTTATATAACCATTTTATAAATTATTATTTAATTATTATATCATTACTATGTTGTAAAATATGTAGTATTAGAAAAACTATATTTTTATTATTCACCTAAATTTTTTTTAAACAATTATCATAAATAACTCTTAAAAAATTTAAAAGGGATAATTCAAAAAAATTATATTAATTTTACCAAAATAATTTTATAACATATATAATTTTAATAATTAATTATTAACATCAAAATAAATATTTTTATGAAATAAGTTAAAATACACTTTATTAAAAATATACACTTATACTTTCTTTGAGTTTAATAATTTGAATATTTTTTGATAACTTTATAATTATTATATTTAATTAATTTATTCATAGTAAATATTATTTACAATCCATTTTACTATTTTATTGGTCACGTTACTATTCTAACAGTTAGATTACTATTATAACTATTAGGATACTATTCCGATAGTCAGGTTACGATTCCAATGATCATTTTTCATTTATACATTCTATAAATACTTCTCATTTCATTTATTCATAATTAAATTAGTTTTTTCTTAAGGTTACATATATCCTTTACTAAATTTAAAACATATTATTAATATTTTTCTTTCTATTTACCATGTAATTCGCAGGTGCGGTATTTCTCGGCGACCAAGACCCGATGGTTTTTCAAACATTACATATAAAGTTTTTTTGTTTCCCATTGTATTTTTTTTAAAAATATATGGGTTGTATTCATTCTCTATATGTAATTTTATAAATTAATGAAATAAATTAGTGTTTTTTTATTATATGGTGAATGTGTCTTATACTATACTATATTCTTAAATATGATACATATATATTAAAATGGAAAATATCATATAAAAAATTCTAGGATGCTATAGATCCAAAGTCCTTTTATTCAAATGTGTTCTGAATATATTTTACATTTAAAGATAATCTAAATACCTTTTCACTATGAGATGACCCTGGGGACTTACAATCACGTGCCATGTTATATCCCCTCTAAAAACCTTCCCAAGATAGTAGTAAATTCAAGTATGACCCTTGAAACATGCATCCAGTTGGCCATAGGTTGGAAACTAGATTTGAGGTTATGGAAATAGAAATATAGGAAGAATTACCCTTATAAATCCAAGAGAATAAATAAAATCACAAATCAACTTAATATAATATAAAATTAAAGTAATAATTCAATGAATATAATATCATATATAATGAGAAGTCTCTAAACTAAATATAACAAGACAACTCCAATGGTAGTTTCTTTACAAACACTCCCTAACTCCATTTCATGAGCTAGTAATGTCCAGCCCAAATTCCAATTCCATCATACAAAACTATTAGAAATATAATATATATATATAGGGGTGAGAATACAAATATACTCAATAGGATCCTCCCAAAAACCTCTCATGAATATATGGAAGAATTGTACTAATGCCTCAATGAATTAGAAGTGATACCAACTCATTTCATATACCAAGTCAACTACCATCCATACTCACCAAGGATCACTCACCCAAATCAGCATACAAATAAGGTAACATAGTATTATGGAAATATATGGAAATGTACCTCGTATCCACTTCCCCACCGAACTAGTTTCCCCAACAATATAACTGTTAGGATTCTAAGTATCAATTAACAATTAATCAATGTAGTCAAAGAATTAGAAACTATAAATCCCAAGAACACCATGACATCAAAACCAAAACCATATGAACTATAAATGAAGAAATTTTACCTTGAACTATAGTTTAACATTATTTTTCCTCCGATTTATACATGATAAAGATCATAAGAAACAACCTTCAAGCTCTTACCATTGAGGTATATCCATAGGATATATGAAATAACCCAAACAGTTTTGGAAGTAATTACCTATTCTCTATGATATTCTAGTATATTGAGTTATTTATGAGGATAAAATAAGTGAGATTCAAGAGGGAGGGTATTTTAAAAAATATTTCTTGAGGATTACACATACAAAATTATTATGATCAAGACTCCTTTATATAGGCTATGAGATTCTCCCTTGAGCCCATGAATTAACGCATATTTTTCATAAATGTATGGCTAAATGATTTCAGTTGAAAATGTTTTGTAACCCACAACCAATTCAATCCTCATGAATTATATCATATAAAAATATTATTTAATGATATCATAAATGAATAGTAGATATAAATGTTAAATATTAACATTGGTTTCATTAAGGGAATCATATTAGTGACAAATGAATTGTACCATATGATAAATGGCACTGTGTTTCACCCAAGTCAAACAATACGACTAAGATAGTAATCCATGATATGATATCCACATATCATACAATATAATATACCCAAAGGCACAAAACTAGTCTTCTTCCACAAGAATGTCATACTCTACAGAATACTATATCATATCATATTATATAAAACACACCATATGGATTTATGTAATATCTCCTTCAATCTCCCAATTTCACTAAAGACTTATAGACTTTGTATCATTTCACCTTATATTGCATCATATACATTAAATTATGAAACCATATATAAAAATCCTTTTGGATAACTTCCAAAACACATTTTCAAATCTATTATTAATTTCACCATGTATCGCATCATATGAAATACCTTATGTAAACCCATCCAAAACTCATTTTAGATCAACTCTAAAACACATTTAGATTAGTTCTCTAATTTTTACAAAACTCAATTCTCATTTAGTCAACCAAAAAGTGTGACCACATGGTATTTTTTTGTTTTTAAAACAAATATGAATTCATGAATTCATAAATGTAAGTAAAGGGTAGATTCGATAAACGCATCAGTATTACTCAAGATATACATGGATTTGGCATAATATACATTAAACATGTGTATCTCTATACTTGTGTCCACTAGATGTATCATATATAATCATGCATTATCATATAATCCGTTTTTCCAATACATTAAGTTGACATAGAACACATTGTATGTTAATCATGTATAGACTCATCATGCACACTTTATTCTTCAAGTATATACTGATCAAGTTGATGAAAAAATCACATGTCATTTATCTTTTGTATGAGCACATCAGATGTCCCCCATACAAATAGAAAAGCACATAATATTTACTTTCTATGTATAGACATAAATTTCCTCATTATATCTCGATCAAGGTCCCAGATCATGTACATGTCATATAAGAGGGAAATATCATATTGGTTTATCTCTAACTTATAACATGATCAAAAACATACTCAACCTCCCATTTATTAGATAATACTAGTGTATTATATAAAAATGTAATAAAATTATGAAGGTTTTCATGATTGGTGTCTCTCCAACCTCAGTTGTTATGATTCAATGTGAAATATGCACATTTAGTATACTAAAGAAAAAGTATATGACATTCCATGTCGTATAATTCATGGGTAACCCAATGCTCAAAATAATTTTTTTACCTCATCGAAATATTTTATATCCTAATACAACTTTCTTATTCTCACTAACCTTGAAATTTCATCATGACCTATGATACCCCATGATGAACATCAGTTAGAGATAATTGAAAGTCATACTTTGATTGGTTAATCATTATTTTAATTCATAATATTATATATATATATATATATATATATATAATTGAATATAAAGAGAATTGGAAACATCACTTATGGTAGAGGAATACCTAAGTACAATATACACTGTCTTAATAAAAATAATAAAAGACATGGAGACTTCTTAATCTTACCCTTAAATGAAAGAATATTAGTTTTAAGGTCTAAGTGAAATTCCCAAAAGATATATTTAGTGTTCAAATATGAGTTAGTTAAAAGGGGGTCTTCAAAATATTATATAAATTTTCCCCAATCCCATAAATCGCATTCTAAGCTAATCCATTTGATGTTGATACCTTTAGTAAAAAAGCCTCTATGCATGTTAATCCAAGATAATATTATTTTTAAATCTTTTATAGAAAACATTTTAAAACTCTCCCATGAATCTTTATACTATTCATTAACTTGAAGAACAAATAGACCTTGAATATTTATTTCTGATTCTAAAAAAACAATAGATACAATTTAAGATAGAGTTTCATCTTTGGAGAACTTAAAAGAAATTTCCTTGCTGATGGATCCAATAACTATGGATTTTTTCATCCCTAAATAATTTTTTAGAGTTAATTATTTATTTGATTTTTATAAAGGAAATCCCTTAGATTTAACTAAGTATTTATCTCTATTTTTATTAATGGAACAATAAAATTAGTGTAACATCCCACCCCATATCATTGGCTTGAGAGGGCAGAGGAATGCTACTTGGCCTTAAGTGACATTCCCAAGGTCCCAAAGGATAGAAATAAATGTTTAGGGATTTGAGAATAAATTGGGGAATGATTTTCCATTAAGAAAAAACCAGCCAACCGAACAATACACAAACTATTTTATGCATGTCATCAAAACAACCAAAATCATACATTACCAAAGGACAACCAACTAATCCATAACGATCTCACATTCCAAATACAACAAAGCCAAAATAAGAGTACCAAGCGGTGGAATAAAACAAGACTCAAATAGATCTAGGACACCATCCATATCCCCACACCAAGCTCCATGCTCCAATCACTACAACATCACCCAAGCTTCATGCTGAGCTGCTAGAAAAATGAGAAGCTTTACTCTTACCTGTGTCCTGAAATACAACATCTGCAAAAGCACCAAAGTGAAAAAGAAGAGGGTGAGTACAAATACTCAGTAGGTTTTCCTCAAATGACTTCCCTACACACACCAATAGAAAAGAACCATTAACACATTTATATAAATCAGTTTCTATAAAACATTAAATAGTGAAACCATTACCCTAATCCAAACATACCCTTACCGAGCCATTTAAAACAAGGGAAAGCCACAATAATCCATAATCCATATCACCATCACACATTAAAACAACCAATTTACATATTTAATAGAAAAAAACAACCAAAAAACTATGGTAGAACTTCCCATCCAAACCATTTACTTCATTCCCAAACTAGTGGTACTTCCCGCCCACTTATCCTTTGGTTTTGGCCCTTCCGTCCACTATCTGTCCTCTTTTTATAGTGGTACTCCCAGAATAATTCACACATGATTAATGCAAGACATAACTCTTAACCCATGACCAATCATATCACATCAAGGTCTCCACACCATTCAAATAATTGATCTACAACCAAAAAATACCTCAAGCACATCAACAATTTCAACACTTGCCCATTCACCTAATTAAATCACCCATTTATTGAAAACACTATTTAACCATTTTCCATTCCAATCCACATTTCAATAAACCAAAATTTTATTGAAAACCATTTTCATCAACCACTTTCACAAATCAACCCAAGAAACCGATTTAAAAATATCCATTTTAAAATCAAACATCAAGAACATTACACAACAAAACCCCCTTTTACCCAAAAATCCTAAAAACATAACAAAAGTGATTTCTAACCAATTTAATACATAAAAATCACCAATTAATTTAAGAAAAACCAATTAATTGGAACAATCCTTCTAGTTCTAAAAAATTGGAGTCGATAGAGAATCCACCAACCTTTAGGGTTCTGGTTAAATCGACCCACGAAGAATCGCACCACAAATTCGGTGAAAGAACCACCAAAACCACTCTATATATCCTTCCATATCATCCCTAAGCATTAAAATCAGCATCCAAGGAAACCAAAACCTATATCTACAAGAAATGGATGTAGATATAGAAAACCAAGAAAGAGGGAGATGTAGATCTAGAGGAAGCCACAAAGAACCACAAGAGGATACTTATCTGATAAGAATCGCCTTCAACCCACCAAGAAACCCATTCGATTTTCTTCCAAAATGTGTGGGAGAGTACCTCCATATTTTGAGAACCAAAAATACCAAGTGAGGCTTGAGTGGGAGGAAGTTTGTAATGAAATGAGGCAACCCTGAGGGATCCCTGATTTAAAAACCCCATTTTTAATTGTCCTCATAGTTATCCCACACGGTTTGAAAAACCGTGCGATAACCATGTGCATGCCACTACCTCAAGAGAAGGGGCCTGCATGGTTTCCTCGCAAATTTTGGAAAACTGTGCACAAGCTATGAGAATCCCACTTTCTCCCCCTAAACGGTTTCCTAGAGAACCCACACGGTTTCCCTTAATTGTTCTCAAACTGTGCGCCCTTAGAAAAGCCTAAAACCTTATTCAAAACCCTTCCAAACTCTCCAAAAATCTTCCCAAATCATCCTAATCACATTTAACACATAAAAATCATAAAAAAGGCTCCATACCTCAAACTGGGGGTGCTATATTCTCCCCACCATTGGAATTTATGTGCTCGGAAAGTAGAGAACCCATTCTTTGCCGAAAGAGCTTCGTCCATTGCTCTACCATGTACTTCTCCTGCTCCCAAGTCTCCTCTTAAATATGACCATGCTGCCACAAAACAAAAACTAAACTGATTCTTTTACCATTAAAGACTTTTTTATTTCCTATCCATAATCTACACAGGCATGTTCACCAATGAAAAATTTCGTTCTAGCTCAACATGATCCCAACGAATCACATGTTCATGATCCGGCTGATAATTTTTCAACTGCGACACATGAAACACATTGTGCACCACACTAAAAAATAGTGGAAAGGCCAAAAGGTAACCACCTATCCAATTCTCTTAAGTATTTAAAGAGTCCCAATATACCTAAGAGATAACTTACCATACTTCCCAAACCGACAATGTACCAACCTACGAGAGATTCTCAAAAACACATGATCACCCACATCGAACGGAAACTGTCGTAAATGATGGTCCAAATATTATTTTTGATGACTTTGATACATCTCCATCCTCTTCCTAATCAACTTTATTTTCTCCGTAGTCTCTTGGACAAGGCCTGGTATGATCATCGAAGTCTCACCCATTTCCACCCAACATAGTGGAGAATGACACGAATTCCCATATAATGCCTCAAATAGACCCATATGAATTGAATCTTAATAGTTTTTATTATAGGAGAACTCCAAAAATGGTAAATGATCCTCCCATAAACCCCTAAAATTCATCACACAAGACCCTAACATATCCTCAAAAGTTTGTATCATCCTCTCGGATTGGCCATCCATTTGTGGATGATATACTATGATCATAGTTTGTATCATCCTCTCGGATTGGCCATCCATATGAGATTCATGAATCGGGATGAAATGGGCCGACTTTGTGAGCTGATCTACAATCACCCACATGGCATTGTTTTTCCTGACTATTCCTAGGATACTAATCTCAAAATCCATTTATATTTGATCCCATTTACACCCTGGGATAGGTAAAGATTGCAACTTGTCTTCTTGCTGCGAATGATCTGCCTTGACTTAGTGATAAGTCAAGTATCTTGAGACAAACCTGGCCACATCCATTTTAATACCAACCCACCAAAACTGCACTTTCAATTTCTTGTACATATTATGAATTCCAGGATGAACAATATACCTAGAATGATGATAAGCCCTAAAAAGTTCCTCCCAAAAATCCACTGGTACTACCATCCGATTCCAAAAACACTAGACTGAATTCTCATTTAGTTACTAGTTATCCATGGTCTCCCCACCATTGAGTTTCAACCTCATTCACATACACTCGGAATCATAATTATGTGACACTTTAACCAAACCATCCAAGTTAGGAACCAATGAAACCAGAAAAAAGACCACTCTTTCACCCCTTTCCTCACATTCCAACCACATGTCGGCGATGACCAACATCCACTGCCACTGATCAGATACCTATTTTACTACTTGAGCATATTATTTTCTAGTTAATGAATCTGCCACCAAATTTTCCTTACTCAGTGTGTACATTAAGTCAAAATAAAACACTTGGAGATATTCCACCCATCTCTTTTACCTTTGGTTAAATTCTATTTGTGATAAGATGTGATTTAATCTCTTTTGATCAGTAAACACTATAAATTTCTCACCTAAGAGATAATGACGCCACATTTTTAAATCATTAACCACTTCTACCAACTCCAAATCATGTGTTGGGTAGTTCTTCTCATGAAACCTCAACTTTTTTGAGATATATGCAACCACATGACCCCCCTGTATGAGAACACACCCCAACCCTGATCTCGATGCATCACAATACACCATGTACCCTTTCCCTGGTTCAGGAAAACCCAATATTGGTGTTGATTTAAGGTGTCCCTTTAGCTCTTCAAAGAATTTCTTGTATTAATCGTCTCATTGAAATGGGATATTCTTCATTGTCAAAGTTTTCATCGTTGAAGCCAATCATGGGAAATCGTGAACAAAATATTGATAATACCCAACGAGAATAAAGAAGCTCTGTATCTCGAAAATGTTCTGTGGAGGTTTCCATAAGATAAAAAACTCTATCTTTTACGGATCAACTGAAACACCCCTATCATAAATAACATGACCAAGAAAATGAACCTCTTGTATCCAAAAGTCACACTTTGACAATTTGGAATACAACTGATGATCCCTCAAGATCCCTAACATGATTTCCATGTTCTGCTCATGCTCAACCCTCTCCTCTAATACACCATTATATCATCCAAAAATACCACCATAAAAGAATCCAGATATCTCTAAAATATCTGATTCATCAATTCCATGAATACTGCTGGTGAATTCGTTATACCAAATGGAATAACCACATACTCGTAATGGCCATATCTACTTCTGAAAGCTGCTTTCAGAATATCCTCCTTCCTCACCTGCAATTGGTGATACCCTGACCTCAAGTCAATCTTGGAGAATGAATTATCTCCCCTAAACTGTTCAAACAATTAATCAATGCGTGGAAGTGAATATCAGTTCTTTATCATAACCTGATTAAGTCAACGATAATCAACATAGATCCACAAGGTTATATTTTCATTTTTAATAAAAAACCGTAATTGCCCGTAGATATGTTCTAGGATAGATAAACCCTTTGTTTTCTATATCTTCTAACTATACCTTTAATTCCTGAATTTCTGCTAGTTACATTGAGTAAGATAAAAGTGAGATACACTACTGGAAAACTGCCCTATACCCACGGTTCAAAACCGTGGGTATAGCCCCCAAAACCGTGGGTATAGGCTATACCCACGGTTTTGGGAACCGTGGGCTGCAATGGCGTCGGGATAGGGGGGTCACCCTATACCCACGGTTTGGAGAAACCGTGGGAATAAGTTTGACACAGCATGGCAAGTGTGTGGCCACGCTGTCAAAGGATTTACCCCACAGTTTGAGAACCGTGGGGACTTAATCATCCAAAAACTCCACGGCGGTGGGTTTCGAACCCAGATCCCGCACCCCCACCGCGCGAATCTGCCTATCTGTGAGACCAACCGAGCCAATAATTGATTATGCTATATATATATATATCATGGTATATATATTAATAAATGGAGTTTAATTTTTAAAAAAATCCCGTGGGTTTCGAACCCGCGACTCTACTGACAAATCGCGAATGAACCGCGTTTCGTACCAACTGAGCCGTTACTGGCAACTGTTATATAATTATATATTTGCCTATTTATATTAATATTATCAACGCGGTGCATATTAAAATTATACGCCCGTGGAGGTTTGAACCGGCGATCTGGGGCATACGAAACTAAGTACTTCACCAACCAAGCTGTCAATATAATTTGTTAAGTAAAATATATCAGCTTATAAATAATAATTCAAATTGTGGGAATAAATTTTCCCGCCAAATTGTTTCTATTTTCCCGCGTCTATTTTTTTTTGCCGCCATAGGCTATCCCCACGGTTTTAAAAAACCGTGGGTATAGCCATTCTAATTTTTTTTTTATCCCCACGGTTTTTGAAAAACCGTGGGGATAGGCCTTGAAAAAAATACCTATACCCACGGTTTTACCAAACCGTGGGTATAGGCCTTCGAAAAAAACTCTATCCCCACGGTTTTATAAGAACCGTGGGTATAGGTGACCAATACCCATGGTTTTCCAGAACCGTGGGTATAGGTTCCGACACTATACATATACCCACGGTTTTCTTAAACCGTTGGTATAGGGTACCCCTATACCCACGGTTTTTCCCAAAACCGTGGGTATAGCTCTATTTTCCAGTAGTGATAGGACCGGTCCCCAGAAAAAGATCAATCTTAAACTCCACTTCTCTCACGGGTGGAAACCCTTATAATTCTTTGGTAAATACATCCATAAACTGATCCAAAACTACTGGAAGAACACTCTTCTCAACACCTTCCACCGATGCTAATGAAAATGCCTTTAACTGATACAATATCATTCCAACAGTTGGTCCTAACAAACCTATTGCATCCTGATTCTCACTCTTCTCCCCCGTAAAGAGATGTCCAACGCCATCCTCCATCGTAAAAATCACCATTCACGCATAGCTATCGATGTGGGCCTTAAACATCACCAACCAATCCATTCCCATGATTTTTTCATAAGCATGTATCTCAATCACGGAGAAATATCACATCAATTCAATGTCGTCCACAACTAAGAAACATGATCGATAGAGGAAATCTCAACACTCTCTTTAACCCAGAGGAATTTTTAGTTTTAAAATAGAATGCATCATTTCCACGTGTAAAACCAACATATCAAAAATGTGAGAAGAAATAAAATAATTTGAAGCACTCGTATCAAACAAAGCTTTTACCAAAATTGAATTTAAAAGAACCGTACCTTGCCCCGTGGATGGTCCTGACTGATCATACATCACCACCTGCTGATCTCTGAAGAACTGCTTACTTGCCACACTCCACTCTTTATTATCTGGCTGAGGCATCATGGTATTTCAAAAATCACCATGACCAACTTTACTCTACTGTTAATGGGTATGCTACTACCCTTGTCCTATCGAGGCATAATCTCCTTGTAACCCTTGAAGACTGTCACGGACACCCGACCTCAGAGCATTATGAAAATACCGCTGAAGATGTCCTATCTTCTTACAATTATGACATGCTTGAGGAAATTCTGTACAATCCTACTTGATGTGGATCATAGAACCACACTGAAAACATCTCGTCTTGTTTTGAGGCTTCGGGGAAGATTCACTGATCATACCATTGGATTCTGATCCATACTCGCACCCTGGAAATAAGTGTCCCTCTTTTTCTTGAACCTAGTGTTCGAGTTCCCACTATTTCACATGGGTACCAATATACTTCCCCCACATGTATCCCCCACAATATCTCGCTCAACCACCTTATATCAATTCACTATTTCCATTACCACCATGTTCCCTTTCTTCAACTTAATAAATCTGTTTTACGTTGAATTCTAAATGTGTGAGGGTATAATTTTTTATTAAATAATTCCTCCAAAAACTCCCATGTCACACCTTGGTCTATCCCAGCTTGGACCACCATCTCACACCCCTGAAGGGAAATATATTCCAATTTGTATGTGGATAAACTCACTTTCAGCTCTTACAATGTTCCAAAGAAGTCAAATATCTTATTCATTCTATTCATCCATGCTTCCACCCTTTCTGGCTCGAATCACCCCTAAACATGGGTGGATTCTACCTTTGAAACTGAACCGCATGATTCATATGCCTTGGTTTATCCACTTTATTCCCATTTTCCACAGCTTGAAAATCTTTCAATATACTCTGCACTAGCTACTGGTTCACCTGGGGCTTAGGAGAAACCACATTTTCAGTATCTTCCTCTGGTTGGTCTCTACGACGCCTACCTGGTGCCATTTCTATCAATAAAAAAACAACCATAAGTCCCACTCCCTTAACAAGAAAAGGTATAGAACTTTCAAATTAAATTACATAACAACTATAATAACTAGGCTTTCCACAAGTTTACATTTCCCATATTGCACTATTTTGAAAAATCCTCGATGTTTTGAAAATCAACCCATTTTCAAAATACCACTAGTTTCAATGTTTCAAACACTTCCATTTTGAAACCCAATTTGGATTTACCAAAATCCACACATTCATATCACACCATTAATCATATACCCCAATGAAATATGCATCCTAGAGGGAAGTCATTATCACCATGGATTCCATGCTCATCTCATTGGCTACACCCACGACAATGAGATATCCAATGCCTATAAGTGTCTCCAAACACTGATGTACCCAACTTCCTGTTAACTTGAATTGAAACATAAAAGGGTTAGCTATGTCCTTTTATGCTATAAATTCCAAGTTCCGAAAATCATATGCCTTACTACCATCCCAAATCAAGGAATAGACCAAGAACGAATGTCAACACCAAGACCAATAATCAATACCAAAGGATTGAACAATTTCTCTCACTTGAAAGCCAAGGACCGAACAAACTGATACCACTTGTAACATCCCACCCCATTTCATTGGCTTGAGAGGGTGGAGGAATTCTACTTGGCCTTAAGTGATGTTCCCAAGGTTCCAAAGGCTGGAAATAAATATCGAGGGCTTTGAGAATAAATTGGGGAATTATTTTCCCTTAAGACAAAACCAGCCAACCAAAAAATCCACAAACTATAAGACGATTTTCAACAAAACAACCAAACATATACATTACTAAAGGACAACCAACTAATCCATAACTATCCCACATGCTAAATACAAAAAAACAAAAATCAGAGTAACAATTAGAAGACTACAACAAGACTCTAATAGAACTAGGAAACCATCCATAGCCCCACACCAACCTCCATGCTCCAAGCACCACAATATCACCCAATCATCATGTTTAACCACTAGGAAAATGAGAATATTTACTCTTACCTATGTCTAGGAATACAACATATGAAAAAAGCACCAAAGTGCCAAATCAGGGGGTGATTATTAATACTCAGTAGGTTTTCCCCAAATGAATTCCCCACACACACCACTAGGAAAGAACCATTAGCACATTTATATAAAACAGTTTATATAAAACATTAAATAGTGCAACCATTACCCTAAGCCAAAGATACCCTTACCAAGACATGTCAAACAATGGAAAGCCACACTAAGAAATAATCCCTATCACCATAACACATTATCACAACCAATTTTCATCTTTCATAGAAACAAAACAACCAAAAAACTATATTGAAACTTCCCATCCAAACCTGTCCACTTCATTCCCACACTTGTGGTACTTCCCGCCCACTTATCCTTTGGTAGTGTCCCTTACATCCACTATACATCCTCTTTTTATAGTGGTACTCACCGCACACTTCACACACAATTAAATCAATCCATAATTCTTAACCCACAACCAATCATACCACATCATGTTCACCACATCAAGAAAACAATTCCTATATAACCAAACAATACCTCAAGCACATCAAAAATTTCAAAACATGCCAATTCACTTCAATAAATCACCCATTTATTGAAAACACTCTTTAAAAATTTTCAATTCCAAAACACATTTCCATAAACTAAAATTTTATTCAAAACCATTTTCATCCACCATTTTCTCGAATCAACCAAGGTAACTGATTTTAAAATCTCCATTTAAAAATCAAACATAAAGAACAATACACCAAAACCCCCCTTTTTCCCAAAAATCCTGAAAATATTACCAAAGGGATTTCTAACCAATTTCACACATCAAAATAACCAATTAATTTAAGCAGAACCAATTAATTGGAACAATATTTATAGTTATAACAAAGTGGAGTCAAGAAAGAAGCCACATATCTTTAGGGTTTCAGAAAAATCGACCCATGAACAACTGCACCACAAATCCGGTGAAATCACCACCATAAAAACTATAGACCTACTTCTCTATCAACCATAAGAATTAAAATCAACATACAAGGCAACTAAAACCATAGATCTACATGAAACAGTAGTATACCTAGAAAACCAAGAAAGAGGGAGATGTAGATCTAGAGGAAACCACAAAGAACCACAATAGGAGACTTAACTAAGAAGAATCACCTTCAATCCAACAAGAAACCCCTTATATTTTCTTCCAAAACATGTGGAAGATCACCTACAACCTTTGAGAACCCAAAATCCCGAGTGAGGATTGAGTGGGAGGAAGTTTGGAATGAAATGAGGCAACCCCAAGGAAGACCGTATTTAAAACCTCCTTTTTTAAGTGGCCACACGGTCAGCCCGCACGGTTTGGAAAAACATGTGCTAACCATGCACACACTAATACCTTAAGAGAATGGGTATACATAGTTGACTTGCACAGTTTGGAAAACCGTGTACATGCCATTTTAAGCCCATTGTCTCCCCCTGCACAGTTTCCTGGAGAACCCACATGGTTTCCCTCAACTGTTCTCAAACCGTGCACCCTTAAAAAAGCCTTCAACCTTATTTTAAACCCTTTAAAACTCTCATAACCTCTTCCCAACTCATCCAAATCACTTTAAACACATAAAAAGTCAAAAAATGCTATATACCTCAAACTGTGGGTTCTACAATTAGTGCAAAAAAAAATTAGTGGGGGGGGGGATGGGATAAAAACTTATTCCTCAAAGGTATCCAATTGATATTTTTATATTTCTTATTCAATAGATAAAGTTTCTAGATAAGAAGAAGATTGAAACACTGGTGAAGAATTTTACTTAACTTCATTACTAGTAAAAGACACACTAAATAAGATAAAATAATTAAGTTAAACTTTATTGTCTCTTAGAGAAGGGTAAGATACCGAATTATCATGACCGACATCATACAAAACCTCCCCTTTACAAATAATTTTTTCTATAGGCTATTTATTCTTTGAAGCTATCACTATTTCCCCTACACATTTCTTAACATAATCCTTCTCTTAAACACCCTGAAACAAAATTAAAAACTTTCCTTGAGAAGGATATTCATCCACCAAATAGATATTATTCCTATCATCCTTGTCTAATATAGAACCTAGAAGACTTGATTCAACTGAATCATCTACATCAAAAACAATACCTTGAGAAATATTATCTTTATACTTGAAAGTTTCATTTAACTTCCTCACAACATCACCAATGGAATCAAAATAAATAATTTAATTTAAATAATTAATCACTATATTCAAGGTTGAGTCAATTCCAACTGAAGTTACACCTCCAAAATTACCCACTAAATTCCAAAGCACACCATAAATAGTGTGAACATTAGCATCCTTGACATCACTCGATCCAATAAAAGGGTTACAAACACCATATTTTCTTTTCTAATATCAAATACATAATTGTACTTTCTTAGTTCTAGTCTTGGTAACTTGTCTTTCTTACTCTCTCTATCCAGATAAACACTTGGAACTAGGGAGGAAAATGATATATCTTTCTTCTCAGGTATCGTAATAGAGCTATGATTCATAGTCTATAGAAACTAGGACTAGATATAAGAAGATTAAAAATTGCCTCATTAACAACATAACACATAGTAACTAATAATGTCTTCATAATGAACGTATTGATAAAATCACTCAAATCAATTCAAAATAAACACTCTATGAGGAATATCAAATGACACATAAATTTCAATACACACCTAAGAAACCAAATTCCAATGAATATTGAGAGTGTAGTAATCAAACTTTATTGGAGTACCTAATAATATTGAAAAATACCAAGAGATAATTCATTCTAAACAGATGAAGTGAGAGGTTGATAAAGTCGAACCTGATAGAAAATATTTGGGATTTGAATCCTTTAATAATGAAATAATACCATTTGGAAATAACCATTTTGAAACCTATGATAATATATGAGCCTCAATTCTAACATTTTTATAATTTTTTAGCATTATAACAATGAATAAAAATGCATAAATCATCAAAGAATCCAATTTTAACCCCAATAAATCTGATTATTTTCATCATATTGTGAATAATGGAAAGATTCATGCAAAACTCCAGTAAATAACCAATGATGGTGAAGTAAAAATTACCAGACATAATATATATTTCTTTATCTTTTAAAGTGATTATTGGATCACTCTTAAACCTAAAGGGGGAGACGAAAGAAATGAGGAATGTACCTATGTGAATCGCTACAAGGGTACCTCACCAAATCCATTTTGGAGGCAGAGAGAAGTGAAATGTTGACCCAAACATGAATAAAGATCATGATAAACCTCGCTATGAGAAGGATCTCCATTGAGAGGAACATTATCAAGAGGTATACTTTCACATGTGGGATCTACTATCACATTATCACACACACACACACATACATATACAACCAACACTAAATAATAATGAAGTAGATATTATCATTTTGTAAAACATTATACATTATATATTCTTAAACTCTTTAATAATATGTTAAAAAACCATATATGAGTTCCTATCTAACATATCACATATGATAGATTACCAGGTTAGCTTTATGTTTTCTTTAATTTTAGGGTTTTTTTAAACTCATTACATCTCTGTGTATTTTTTACCACATATCTATATAACCACATGATAAAACCCTCCCACTAAACCCCTTTAGTGAGTAACATATATGAATAAAAAAAGTTTTAATAATGTTGAGACTTTGGAATAATATTCCTAATGTTCAATTCTTCAAACAAATATTCAAACACATTAATTCCATAACATCAAATGTCACAATGTTAATAGTTTTTTCTCTACTTAGAAATATTTATAAGTTTTTCATCATCATCATCCTTGAAATTTTATCTATAAAACCTTTTACATTATTTTTTTATAAATTAATGTAACTTTTAATCTATTACCATCATACCCTAAACCTTTTAGGATATTAAGTGACTTTCAATTTGAATTTTGAATGGTATAATCCTTTATTAATTAAATTTGAACTTCTCTAAGTTTGAAAATACTATCATTATATTATTAGAAACTATATTCCATTATGAATATCATGTTAAGGTACACACACTTATTTGTTTCTAGTAAATAACACTTATTTTATTTATTGGTAATACTCAACAAATAAACTATCATTTCCGTATCATATATGTCATTTTATGTGTTTGGATCATTATTCTAAAAGAACATTTTTATTATTTTCATATAAGTTATAGAAATTGGATCATTCATAATAATGTGTATCAAAACAACTGCCTTATTTTATTAATAACAAAAACTTTTTCACAACAACACTTCTTATTACATAAGAGGTAAATGAGATGACAATAACAAAATATTTATTATGGTTCAATAAAGATTTAATTAATCCATTAAATTAAATACCTTCATGTAGAAACCTCTTGTTTTTTCAATCGAATTAATACTTTAATCACTCAAATTAAATATTTTATCAATTATAAAATCCTATATATTTATAACATATAGTTGTAACCAAATAGCCTTCAAAATATCTAGATTCAATTCCATAACATTATTACCCAATGTGGACTCTCCATGGAGTTTCTTTCAAGCCTTTAGGAACTCTAAACAATTATTTATCCAATGGATAAGTTTTCTTTAATGAAATCACTATCATTTATTCATTGTCTTTAGTTTAATTTGTGGTGTGGAGTATCCACAACCTCTCTTCTTATATTTATAACAAAAAATTTTACCCTTATCCTTTTACACCATCATCATAACACATGATCATGAACCACCTATGTTCTTCTCATAAATCCTTAATATATTGAGGATATCAGGTAAACTTTTATTAAACTCATTCATATTATAGTTTTCAATGAAATATCAGAACCTTTCCAATTGTGACTATAGAGTAAAATATATGGACATATCAATCCTAAGAGGTGAAATTGGTCTTTATAAGTCATTTATGTACCAAAAAATATTGATTAAATATATATATATAATCATATTAATTCAACCATTTTTCACAGAAAGAGAGCCTTTTACACTTGATACCTCTCATTCCTTACTTTTTTTTAATATAGCCTTTTTAGGATGTATATAATCCTGTTGGCACAAATATTCTCATGTTTCTTTGGAAAATTGAGTTCCATGGTCCTAATCATGAGAGTAAATAATTTTAGTGAATCATTTAGATATTGGTCATAATAATATATATCTATTTATTGAATGAATTCACAGGTTGGTTGCTCGAAAAATGGATTTCTCCAATATATATCATTTACCTTCTTTCTTAAGAAATATTCTTAAGTTCTGATACTAGTTAAGGAAATTACTACCATTATGTTTTTCCTTATCCAATATAGATATGAAGTTTGATATTTAAGATGATTATGATTCCATTGTCTACAATAAAAACATTTACCGGATGAGTATCAGGTTTTATATTTATCTAATAAGGAATTTTGTTAAATTTGATCCTTCTAAAATGATGAACATATTTTTAAATTCATCATATCCATTAGTAATCCAAGATCCAAAGTCCATCATTAATTACACTGCTTAATCGCATAAATAATACATTTTTATATCTGGTAGATATCCATTATTAATCATCTCATATATGACTCTTGGATAGTTCATTGGATAAATATTTTCATGGATTATATCAGCTCCATTCCTCTAGTATTCCAAAATTTAGGGTTTTATAGCTAAGTGTAACCCAGATAAAACTCTATGAATAAATAATCTAATGACTAGGGTCACCTCATTATTTTATTGTCTTACAAAATATAATTCATGGGGACCTAATTTAGGGTTGTCTGTACAAAATGATCAAGGTATTGAAAGGTGTTTTCTTTAGAAGTAAGATAACAATTATTATTTGTAATGGGATTTGATATCACCATATTAACCCATGTTATTATATTATATGTATACATGCTTCTAGTGATTTAGTTTCGAATCTTATTCCTTCCACTAAATCAATGTGTTCAAACAATATTGATGTATGGGTATTTAAACATATATCTTGTGTTACTAACCAAAATTAAAATCAAATTATATTCATGCATATAAAAATAAATCATATGCATAAGGTACCTGAAAATATTTCTTATAAATTATTATAATCATATGAAACCAACACTCTCTACAAGAGTAAGCTTGGAGCCACAGATAGACAACCCCCACTTTTTTAGATAAGGCATAAGCCTCTAGTCCATTGATCAATCTAACACAAATTACATATACTCAGAGATAATTTACTCAATATAGATCTAAATTCAATAATTATTCTAATTTATAATATATATAAACTATAATTAACCTTTAAATTCAATATCATAACCTAATACAAGACAAAGTCAAGGTAGAATAAAACTAAATCAATTATCATACCTAGCATGTAACTCCTTGTATGCATGTATGAAAATTCATAGAAGCTGTTTAAGATTTAAATCTAAAGCATTCACACATTCAAAATATAATAATTATATCTATAAATAAATCATGAAATAATTTAAATAAATGATTAATTTACATATTTAAACATGAGATAAATATTTATGAATAATTTATAAATAAATAGTTTATAGAAACTTTGTAGCTCATCTATGCTTTATGGACACTCAATAATTTAGATAAATATAAACATTTTATAATTATATCCAATATTAACTCCTTCATATTATTTGTTTTCATGAAACTCTTTAAATATATGATATTAATGAAATTTAAACATTTCATATTCCAATTCCAATATGAAAACAACTTATATAATATAAATATTACTTATTTAATACTCTTTAAACCTTGATCATATCAATTTATCAAAACAAATTTTGACGTGGTTTAAGTAATTTCTCAGAATAATGCCTTTTAATTTAAACAATTTAGATCAATTATTATGAATAATTCATTATTTTAAATATAAACTATTTTATATCTTTTCGTATCTTATAATTTATAAACATTTTATAAATAACCCTTACAATTTCCATATAATAATTTTATATCTAAATTATAAGTTAATTTATATAAACATGAAAAGTTATTTTAGTGTTAAAATATAATATTTTAGGATAATTATTTAATAAAATTTTCATAAACATTTAATTAATTAATTGTAAACACTTTATAATTAATTAATTTATAAAAGTTCTTAAAAATTAAATAAATATTCCAAATACCTTTTCCAATCATTTATAAACATTTTATAAATTATATAAATCAATACATAGATGAAATTTAAAGAATTTGTTTTCTTCATTTCGTAATCTATGATATACCGCATATGATAAGCGGTGGTCGGTTAAATATGTGGGTGTTATCTATTGTATTTTATGATAAATAGTGTGTGGATCATGATAGATCGTGATGCATGTGTATCATTAACTGAGTAGTGCAGACTATCACTGCTTACGATATATGGCTTTTTTAAAATAAATTATTTGGTGTTTTTGGTAATTGTATTCTACAATTGAGATCATTATCACTTCAGCGATACACTACTTTGTTTTACAAGCACAAATTAGATATTTTTTCTAATACAATTATTTACATATCAGAGGCTACGACACACCAAAATCAAAGAATTACACTATGCTATCACCTATAATATCTTATATATTTTGGTGCAACTAGATCGTAGCCTCTGATATCACATATCATTTTTCCAGCCACAAAACAAAAAAACAATCATATTTTACAATAGGTCATAGGATGTAAAAAATGATAACAATTTTCATCATTTTCAGTATAATTTATTGAATCGAAACACATGGCATAGATTTGATACCACTTTTAGATTTCTAATGATCAATTATAAATTAATCAATACAGTAAAAGAATTAGAAACCATAAATCCCAAGAACATCATGCCTTAAAAACATAAACCATATGAAATATAAATAAATAATGTGTATCGTACACTGGAGTTTGATGTTGTTATTTCATTCAATCTCTTCTTAATGATGATCATAAGGAAACCCCTTTAAAATCTTCCCTCTAATTTGTATCCATGGGTTGTATTGAATCACCTAAATAGTTTGGTAAGGACCTCTTGATCCTCCCCGATATGATAGTATCTCGATTCACTAAGGAAGATAAAATATGATCTTCAAGAGGGAGATAGTATCGACTAGAGTATTTCTCAAGGATTAAATACGAAAAATTATTATAGCCAATCCTTCATTATATAGGCTATGAGGTGGTCCCCTGATCCCATGTATTAAATAAAATATTTTAGAAATGTACGAGTTAATTATTTTTGTAAAAAATGTTTTTCAACCCATATCCAATTCAATCACTTCACATTTTATCATATAAAACACTTATTTTATGATAACCTAAATGAATATTAGATCTAAACATTAACTCTTAAAATTTGGTTGCCTTAAGTGAATCGTATCAGTGCCAAATGAATTGTACCATATGATTTATGTTATTGTGTTTCACCCAAGTCATATAATATGACTACCTAGGCAGCCAAGATATTATATCCACATGTCATATAATTTGGTATACCCAAAATCATAAAACTGTACTTTTTCTACATGCATGTCATAATATATGACATGTTATATCCTACCATAAGATATAAAACACATCATATAGATTTAGGGAATATCTCCACCACCAACAACATGTGTCTCGGTTCTCCCATCCCTTCCATATCCATGTAACCACAAAACCACAACCATATATCACATCTGTATAATCACAAACACAACCACATAATTGTAACCACATTATCACATATCCAAATATAACAACCTCAAAACATTAATCATGAAAGGAATCAACTATATTCCCTCATTCTTCTATGTACACCCCTATTGTGCACCTAAATTATAACCAACATAACCTCAAGCCGTAGAAACCCATACTACATCTGGAATAGATAGAAAGAGAGGTGGAGGAGCTGACCATCTATATCACCATCATCCTAGATGTTTAGAAAAACACCTAGAACCCAAAACCTTATAAGGGTGTTAATCTCATTACCTGGCCCAAGTGGAGGTTCGTAAGAAATAACATAAATTTAAATATAGCACACATACCCAACCTAGGGTCAAATACATAACACATGACACTAAATCCACAACCATTTCTATTGTACATCAACTTTACAACCACCTCTATCCATAACCCGAACCATCTCTACCACCACACCATATCACCACTATTTCACAACAAATAATATTTATACCATTTTCACTATTCATATAAGTTTTATAATAAGGAATATTATTATCCTTAACTCAAAAGTATAATTATTATATTAAACTCCAAATCCATAATATTACGCAAGTGGTTGATCTATCTCTTGAAAAGTTGATTCTACCTCCTAGTAGGAATTGTGGTATTTTTTATACTGGAACCACCAGTCGTTAAAGATTATTCATGAATTTCCTGATGGATGGAACTTTGATTTCCTTTAATTATCCTCTGAACTTGTATAGATGTTGGCCTATCCTTTTCCTCCAGTAAACTAAACACTATAAAAAATTCTAATTAGTGATGTTTTTGTTGCATTAATGATGTTCTAAAGTATCACTAATTCATTTAACAATATTTCTAATAAATGTCGGTAAATGAGGTGTCACTAAATTACCAGCGTTTATAAATGTCACTATTTAATGACACCTCATTTATCGACATTTTTTAGAAACATCGGTAAATAAACATCTCTAAATTAGTGACGTTTATAAGTGTAACTATTTAGTGACACCTTATTTATAGATATTTTTTAAAATAATATGTAAATGAACCCTAATTTATCAACACTTCTAAAAATATCAGTAAATTTATTGTTAATGAAATTTTTTTTTGTAGTTAATATTTTTTATAAATTTAAAATTTTTTTTTTTTATAATTTTGGTTGCATTTTTTTGAAATTTAAATTCTCTTTTTTAAAAAAAATCTACATGTGGGTCCACTCTCCCAAATGTACACTTCCCACACCTCAAGAAGAACCCCTCCTAGGCCCTCGAGCATTGCTCCCCACTCCACCTACGAGCGCGCTGGACTCTCCCTAGGCCTTCTACCCTGTAGATTTGAACACGGTACCTACCCCTCAAAGCTGAGATAGACTGCCAACTCACCCATTCATATTATTATTATTTAATTGTAATATGTTGTATGTATATGTATATATATATATATATAAATTTATTTCAGTATTTAAAATATTAATATATATATATATATATCTTGGTGTGTGTCTATATATGTTTATATATGTATGTGTATGTACAAATATATGTGTATGTATGTATGTATATAATTATAATTATAAATTTATATTATGTGTGTGTGTGTGTTTGTATATTTATATTATATTATATATATGTTAATATTTTATATTATATATATATATATATGTTTATATTTTATATTATATATATATATATGTTTATATTATATATATGTATGTGTGTGGGTGTAAATATATGTGTGTATGTATACATATATATAATTAGCCATGTTTTAAAACATAGGTAAAAATTTCACTAAAATAGTCATGTTTTCTTAAAAATATACCTAAATTTATAATATATATGTCTTTTTATTTATAAATATATGTATATATATATATATATATTTATATATATGTGTGGGTGTGTTTGTTTATATATATAAATATATATTTCTATATATATATATTTATATATATGTGTCAGTATTTTAAAAATTAATATATTCTATTTATATAATTTTATATACTCATATATATGTGTGTGTGTGTTTATATGTTATATTTTATATTTTATGTCTATATACATATTTAAGTTTATATTATATTATATATATGTGTGTTTATATTTTACATATATGTCTACATTTTATACTATATATATATATGTGTGTGTGTGTGTGTTTATATATCTATATGTTTTTATTTTATATTATATATATGTGTGTGTGTTTATATTTATATATATAAATGTGTGTGTGTGTGTGTCTGTATACACATATAATTATAATTATATATATATAATTGACCATGACAGTTGGGGGATTTCCTGATTGGTAAAGGCTCCACGTAATCCTACATCAGACTTGAGTTCAAATCTGTGTAGGAATGAATTTCTGCAGGCAAGCGTTGACACAGGTTTGACATATGACGCAGGATTGCTGACGCAGGCAGTACGATGTGGGTGTGACATTGCACTGGGCCTTCAGGCCAGTTTGTGGACCTTTGGGCTATGTTATGGGCTTCATGCCCACTAGGCCTTTGGGCCATGTAATGAATAAATAAGGCTTTATGGATGGGTTATCCCTTAGGGGGGTCTATGCCCTACCTTTATGACCTATATGTGTGGTGTGTGTGTTTTTAATGTAATTTTACCCCTATGTCACGACTCGTCCTAGTGGGTCCCGCGCTGTGACTCCCCAATCCCGCCTCCAATAGGCCAGGGGCTGGTGACTAGCACCAAGTAGGCATATTACTAACATGGGAGGCATTTCCTAAGTACTTTAACACACACACACACACACATCTCCAAGCCCACAAAGGCTGAAATGTAAAAACCACTAAGGAACAAAATGCTTGTATACAATGAAACCCAACCAACAGAGTACGATGGGAAGTAAAGTACTGAAAGTAAACTCGGCCAAAATACAAGCCCACCAAAAAAAGAGAGTCTGCAAACTACAAAGTCTAACCTATAAAAACGAAGAGGTACTGGGACTACTGCTCATAGACATAGGAACACTACGACCTATAAGGAACTCAGAAAGCTTGGTCCTACCTTGGCCCGCCCTGGACTCTATCAAAAGGCTTCTTGTCTACGCAAGACACGACACGTGTGGGCAAAGCCCGTACAAGGGTGAGTATAACAATAATCAGTAGAGGACCCCAAAAACCACAATGTAATACAAAAAGTAAAGGTATAGTCAGCTCTACTCAATATATATCTACTGAACATATAACAGGAGAACATAAAATCCAGATATACTCAAAACCCAGATCCATAGTCTAGAGACAAGTTACACAACCACATACCCCCGCTAGGGATTCAGTTCAAAGATTCCACGAAGCACTCATCTGGGAGAACTCACCCCACAAATCTGATAGCTCTGAAGATGTCCGTCCGATAAGTACTGTTCATTGGGAAAATCCATGAGAGAAATATACACTCATTCTAGGAGAACACACTCCTAAGAGGGGAAAGATCACGATACACAGATGATGATCACTTCCAGGGCCTTATAGAATACCATGACTCATCCGAATTCACCTACTAGGTAGAAGATTGTCACCCTGTGGGAATAGTCACGTCGATACCTGACTCTACCTAGGGTCAAAAATGGATAGAGGATCTTGATCTGGGCCTCTCAGAGGGATACTTGACTCAGTCTCAGAAAGTCCTACTGAAGGGATCGTACTCTTGTAGATGGAAACAATACCTGCCCTTCAAAAGAATGATCAAAGGGGCACTAAACCAAATGAAACATGTCCATGAAATAGTGGACAAGGATATCAAGCCATGTACTGAAAATTACACAGCATGTAGAAGTGTTACACACCGTGTCTTCTGACCCTGGGTACTGCCCGTGTACAACGACCCGTGTCACAAGTCTGGTCATGTAGAAGAAGGTAAAAACGACGTGTAAGTTAGTGACATTCAGTTTTCCTCTAATTGGGGAGGAATCTTTGTACGTTGACTATGTGACTGTACATGGCTTCAACCCGGTGTTCCAACTCATGTAACTAGTGAACGGAGTAACCCATGCAGCCAGCCTGGTCTGGCCATGTGGTGGAGTACACAGTCGTGTACTCCACCCCGTGTACTTGTCTGAGATACATGGTGAGTCCCACATAAGGACCCACATGGCGTGTTCTTCAGAGAACACACTGTTTCATCGCTTCGCGCATCGCGGAACCCTAGCCGTTGCTGAGCCGGTCCCACAAGGCGTGATCTTCGTGATACATGCCATGTATTCTGGAAATTTCCAGAATTTTGAACCTCAACCGTCATGCCTATTATGTTTCCCCATTCTTTGATTCACCTATCTGATCACCATGAAACTCAATTGTTAGGTCTCCTCGACATCACGAAGCCGATTCCCTTAGTGTCGGGCCTCCGATCGGCCCCGAAAACATGTTATGATCCACCCGCATGAAGAATGCTTGAAGAACAAGAACTCTCGAACCATGTCAATTTTTCTACCGCAATCTTCATCGCACCTCTGCTAGATCATCACAATGTCAGATCTCTAATTTGGGATCGTTGTGTTGCGAAACAGATGCACACCGATCCGTTGTTCGTTTCCCCGTGAAGAACACGAAGAAAAGAAGAAGGAAATCCAACAAACCAGAATGAGGAACGAACCTTCGCTGTTTTTTATCACGATGTTGATACGATCCCATTAGAAGGATTAAAAAAGCTAAATCAAAATGATAATACAAAAATTATCACAATTAAATTCCCGAATCAAATCTCGAAAGAAATGAAAAAATAACACCCTCCCCCAAGAACGCACGATCTGCAGATCAAAATATTCGTGGGTTGATCCGCACTCGTTGTTAAATCCAAAAAATGGGGAAAGAAGAATTGAAATAACAACAACTATTTTGATTTTCTATGAATAAATAGATTGGTTATTGGTCGCGATTCGATCTCGCTGCGCAATGATCCATGCATCGCCGTTCGTCAGTGTCCATCAAAATCCTCCAAGGTTGGCTCCTCTCCAAAGCTCTAGAGGATTCTATGGAGTTCTCCAGGGTTATGAGTATAACCCTAGTCTCCTACTTATTTAAATATAATAAGCTTCGTTGCGTTATGAAAACATTGAAAATAAAATAAATTATTAATTTATTTTATTTTATTTATTCTAAAACGTGCAAAAACTAACATTTGTAGCTGACCCATGCCAGTTAAAGTTAGGCCCCGCCTAAGGTAAAGTCGCTAATCTGAACGCAACGGTGTCCTCAGATTTTTGATCCTTGCACCCTTTTAAAATTTATTCCACTTTTTTAGGAAAACCGATCATGTGTGCTATTTAAAGTGTAAATTAATTCAAACAGTTATTCTGGGTACTCTTGGCCTCAAAATCGCATGCCATCGAATGGTCTGGTCTTGAAATAATTCCATATAATATTTAAAAATAATACATGAAAAATATGATACATACATTCTCCCCACCTTGGGGATTTGCGTCCCCAAAAATTCAAAACAAAGGCTACTCAAAAAGATGTGGGTACTGGGCATGGATCTGAGCTTCCCGCTCCCACGTGCTCTCTGGAAGATTCTCATGCTGCCACTGAACACGCACCAAGGGAATTGATCACCCACAAAGGATCCTCTCCTACCAATCCTCGATCCCCACTGGGTACTCTTCAAAGGTCGCCCCATCCTTGATGTCCATCTCACCCCAGTTGATGACATGAAATAGATCATGCATGTACCTTCTCAGCTACGACACGTGGAAAACATAATGTACCCGGTGTAATTTTGGAAGTAGAGATAAGAGGTATGCCACCTCGCCAACTCTGTGCAGTATTTGAAAAGTTCTGATGAACCTCAGAGATAGCTTGCTGCATTGGCCAAATCTCAGTAACCCTCGATGAGGTGAGACCCTAAGGGATACATGGCCCCCTTCCTAGAACTCTAGAGGTCTTTGTTGTCTATCAGCATAAGACTTCTGCCAGCTCTGTGCAGTCGTCATTCACTCCCAGATGATCTGAACCTTCTTGGTGGTAGCAAACACCAACTCTAGACCCATGAGTGCTAACTCTTTAGGGTCGGTCCAGCAAAGCAGTGACCGAAGGGTCACCCATATAAAGCCTCAAATGGTTCCATACCAATGGTGGAGTAGTAGCTATTATTATACGCAAACTCCACCAGTGGTAGGTGGTCCTCCCAACTATGACCAAAGTCTAAGATACAGGCCCATAACATATCCTCCAGAACATGAATGTTTCTCTCCATCTGACCATCTTTCTAGGGGTGTAATGATGTGCTCAAGCGTAGCTGAGTTTTGAAAGCCTCCTGCAATCACTTCCACAACCAGGATGTGAAGTGGGTGTCTCAATCCGATACTATTGTCAAACGGACGCCATGAAGCTGAACTATCTCTGGCACATAGAGGCGCCCCAATCCCTCTATAGAACTCTGCTCTCTGATAGCTATAAAGTGGACCAACTTGGTGAGTCGGTCAATGATCACCCAGGTGGAATCGTGCCCCTTGGATCTCCATGGTAATCCCATCATGAAGTCCATCGATATTCCATCTCACTTCCACTCTGGAACTTTTAGGGGTGAGCTAATCCCATTGGAACCTGGTGCTCAGCCTTCACCTGATGGCACGTAAGGCATCAAGTAACTAACTCTGCTACTGCCTTATTCATACCTGACCACCAGAACTGCCATCGGAGAACCTGGTATATCTTCACCTCTCCAGGATGTACCTCGAAGGGGGTGTATGAAACTCTGTTAAGACCTCCTCCCGCAACACCGCTAGTACAACAATTCTTCCTCTGAAAATAAGTATGTGATCCCCACATTGCGAATATCCATCAAGAGCATGTTCTGAGGATAACTGAGCATGTAAAGAATCACATTCAACATCCTCAAGTTGTGCCCCCCTAACCCACTGTAAGAGTGGATGGGTGAAAAACATTGACTGATGGTAAGTTTCATCCTCTATGTCCACGAAGGATAACTGTAACAAGGCCAATTGTTCTATCACATCGCTCAACAGCCGCGAGCTTAATCTCCTGCTAAGAGCATCTGCCACTTTGTTTCCCTTCCCAAGAGTATAGATTATTTTGAAATCATTGTCCTAGAAGAACTCTAGCCAACACCTCTGTCTCAAATTCAGATCCTTATGCGAGAAGATGTACTTGAGGATCTTGTGATTAGAGTAGACGATAAACCACTCACCCATAAGTTAGTGTCGACACATCTTTAACATGAAGAATACCGCTACCAACTCAAGATCATGGGTCATATAGTTCTTATCATGTGTCCTAAGATGGCAAAAACCATAAGCAATCACCACCTATCTCTGCATCAGGATGCAGCCAAGCTCAGTACCCGATGCATCGCAGAAAACTACATACTCGACACCCTCCTATGGTAATCTCAAGATCGGGGTTCTCGTCAAACTTTACCTCAAATTCTCGAAATCCTGCTAACACTTCTCCAAACACATGAAGGGTTTCCCCTTCTTGGTCAAGGCTTTCATTAGTGCTGATATTTGGGACAAGTCAGGAATGAATCTCTGGTAATATAGTGCCAACCTAAGGAAGCTACTCACCTCCTACATGCTCCGAGGTGGATCCCATACTAACACTGCCTCCACCTTGGCTGGGTCCACAGCTACTCCATCTGCTGATATGACATATCCCAAAAAGTGGACCTCCTGAATCCAGAACTAGCACTTCGAGAGCTTCCCAGGAATTTGGTGCTCTCAAGTACATCCAGAACCATCTGTAGGTGTCTCGTGTGCTCCTCATCTAACGCTGAGTACACAAGGATGTAATCGATGAAGACCACTATGAACTAGTCCAAGTATGGCTATAATATCTGGTTCATAAGTCCCATGAACACTGTGGGGGAGTTCTTCACGCTGAAAGGAATCACTAAGTACTTATAGTGACCGTAGCGACATCTGAAAGTCGTCTTCGGTATATCCTCATCTCGTACTCGTAACTGGTTATAACCTGACCGAAGGTCAACCTTAGATAACCATTGTTCCCCTCTCATCTATTCTAAGAGGTCGTCTATCCTCGGTAGTGGATAATTTTTCTTCACCTCAACCTGGTTCAGGCGCCGGTAAACCACACACAACCTCAAACTCCCAATTGCCTTCTTGGAAAACAAAACTGGGGCCACCCAAGGTGAAATTTTGGGTCTCACAAAACCCTTGCTCTGCAAATCCTCCAATTGCACCCTCATCTTGCAAAGCTCTATGGGAGCCATCCAATAAGCTAGTGAGGAAATCGGTGTTGTCCCGGGGTGTAAGTCGATGCAGAATTCGATCTCATGGTGGGGAGGTAATCTCGAAACATCTTTAGAAAAGACGTACTAGTACTCTGACACTTCCTCTGGGAACTAGAATCTCACAACATGTATTACTCCGAGGGTAAGGCTAGCCAACTCATGTGTGATCGGCTATACCCTCCTATGCATGAGCCCATTCTGTGCTGCCTGAGTCTCCCTTTCATCGACAAAGGAAAACCTCATGCCATCACTATAGACACACCGCACTCTTCGCCTAAAGAATTCAATCTGGGCATGGACTAAGGATAACCAATCTATAATGAGAATGACATCGTAAGGCCCCGACGCTGACACTAAGAGGTTCTAACCGAAAATATTTCCTCCAAGGGAAAGATCACACTACCTGAAAATGTGGGTGATCATCGAGTCTCCTTCTTCCAGTGTCTCCAAGCATAAGGATCGATTCAACGACTCTATTGGAATCTCAAGGTTTCGCACAAAACATGTGATGAGGAAGGAATAACTGGAACCTATGTCTATAAGTACGACAACTAATGTAGAGAAGACACAGATCGTACCTAGGATAATCCCTCGGGTCCCTGGGTCACACACCTCGACCGCATGCATCTGTCCCTACCCCTATCCCCCAGCTCCCTGATCCTAGTGAAAACCTCCTGGGGGTGGTGGTGGAAGTAGATCGAATCTTGTACCACCACCTTCACCTCTCCCTTATCCTCTGCCACATCTGCCACCTAGTGGGTCTGTCTAATCCATTCTCTATATCTGCCACGGTGGTCCATCCACCGCATCCCTGTCAGTATCTCGAGGGGTCAAACAATATATAGAGAGATGTCCCCTACCATCACACGAGTAGCATCACCTCTCCCTAGGCTGACTGGATCCAGCCTGAGAGCCATGGACTGTCGATCCCATATCCTGGGTCCTCCTATGATGTCTCCCATGTCCTGATCCTTATGCCTGATGTCGGATCTCTGCTACGGAGGTCTCCGCACTTGTCTACCTTCCGGTAACTGCCGTCGTCTATCTCTTCTCCACCAAGAAGCTCTCGATCACCAAGGCTCGCTCGAGCACTCTAGCATAAGTCGAGATACAGAGAGTCATGGAACTAGCTCGGATGTCCCATCGTAGACCTCTCTCAAAGGTATGATCTCTAAAGTACTGATCACTGACCATATCCATTGTGTACCTGGCGAGGTTGGTGAACCTCGATGAATAGTCATCCACTTTCAAACTTCCATACTGGATCTGAATAAGCTCTTAGATATGCACTACTCTCAGCATAAACAACAATAACTCCTCCCTAAGGAGTCTCTCAAACTATGTCCACAAAAGAGTCTCCTCGTCGTGAGTCTGTGTGGTTAGACTCCACCATCATCCTACCGAACCCTGAAGAAGGCTTTCTCTTAGGATCACCATCTGGTCTGTCGGTGTCTTCCCTATATGGAAAACTCTGGTCACCACCTCAAGTCAGTCCTCAGTCGCCTAAGGGTCGGGCTCACCTCGGAACCTGAGGGGTCTCTGTCTTTGGAACTCATGGAGCGCACTCAGCTTACGACCCTCGCTGGTCGGTACTACAAGTACCACAGGCTTCTCCACAGGTGGTGGTATAATATGTGTACCACCTAGAGGCAATGCTTGGAAAACTGGTCCTTGTATCAAAGCCTCATCGCTGAGGGGGTCATCCTTATTATCACGCAACTGAAACCTAGAGGGTATGCATCGTGGATGCATCATGTAAGGGAAACAAGATGTACCTTGGTCAACGAGTATATCTGGATAGCTGACATAAAGGACATAGAAAACACAACCCATTCCTATATGATTTATGTACCATTATTTTACTTCCCCACAACTAATTTTTTCATATACCGAATTGAAAATCAGGTTATGAGAGTCCTGGTGTATGGATACGTCGGCCGTCGGCACCAACACTGGAGTCTCTGCCCTGAAATCCAAGATCGAAACACTTAACATTGTTTCCCCAAACTAATCTCACAGACTCTTGGTTCTTAGGTAGAACCAACCACCACTAATACCACTCTATCACAACCCGTCCTAGTGGGGCTCACGCCGCGACTCCCCATGACCGCCTCCATTAGGCCAGGGGCTGGTGACTAGCAACGAGTAGGCATATTACTAACATGGGAGGCATTGCCTAAGTACCTGTACACATGAACACATCTCCAGGCCCAAAAATGATGAAATGTAAAAACCACTAAGGAAAAAAATTCATGCATGAAATGAAACCCAACCAACATAGTACGAAAGGAAGTAAAGTACTAATAGTAAATTGGGCCAGAATACAAGCCCACTAAAAAAAGAGAGTATGAAAACTACAATTTCCAACTTATAAACATGAAGAGGTATTTGGAAAACTTATCATAGACATAGGAACACCACGACCTATAGGGTACTCAGAAACCTCATTCCTACCATGGTCTGCCCTGGACTCCATCAAAAGGTCACTCGTCTGCACAAGACACGACATGTGTGGGAAAAGCCTGTACAAGGTTGAGTATAACAATACTCAGTAGAGGACCCCAAAAAACAAAAAACAATACATAGAATAAATGTATAGTCATCTCTACAAAGTATATGTCTACTGAACATATAATAGGAGAACACAAAATCCAGATATACTCAAAACTCAGACCTGCAGTCTAGAGAAAAGTCACACAACCACATACCCCTACTAGGGATTCAGTTCAAAGATTACATGAAGCACTCATCCATGAGAACTCACTCCACGAGTCTGATAGCTCTGATGAAGTCCTTCCGAGAAGTACTATTTGTTAGGAAAATCCACGAGAGAAAGATATACTCATCCAGGAGAACACACTCCTGAGTTGGGAAAGATCAAGATACATAGATGAGGATCACTGTCAGAGCCTTGGTGGATGTCGTAACTCATTTGTATTCACCATCTAGGTAGAGGATCGGTGCCCTATGGGAATATTCATGTCGATACCTGACTCTACCGAGGGTCAATAATGGATAGAGGATCTCACTCTGGGCCTCTTGGAGGGATACCCGACTCTATCTCGAAAAGTCCTGCTGAAGGGATTGTACTCCTGTAGATGGAAATGATACCTGGCCTTCAGAGGAATGAGAAAAGGGGAACTAACTCAAAATAAACATGTCCATGAAATGGTGGAAAGGAGATCAAGCCATGTACTGAAAAGTACATGGTGTATAGAAGTGTCACATGTCATGTCTTCTAACCCTAAGTACTGCCCGTGTACAACAGCCCATGTCGCAAGGCTAGTCATGTCGAAGAAGGTATACAAGGCATGTAAGTTAGTTACATGCCATGTTCCTCTAATAGGGGAAGAATCTATGTATGCTGACTATGTTCCCGTACACGACATCAACCCAGTGTTCCAACCCGTGTAACTGGTGCACAGGGTAACCTATGTAGCCAGCCTGGTCTGGCCGTGTGGTGAAGTACACAACTGTGTACTCCACATCATGTCTGTGTATCATCCAAGATACACGGTGAGTCCCATGTAAGGACCCACACATCGTGTTATTTAGAGAACACGTCGTGTCATCGCTTCGTGCATCGCCGAACCCTAGCCACTGCTGATCCGGTCCAACACGGCGTGTTCTTCGGGTACACGTCGTGTATTCTGAAATTTCCAAAATCGCAAAACTCCACCCTTGCACCTCTTGTGTTGCCCCGTTATTTTATCCATCCATCCAATCGCCATGAAACTCAAGGGTTTAGGTCTCCCCAACATCATGAAGCCGATTCCATCAGTTTCGGGCCTCCAATCGGCCTCGAAAACGTGTTCCAATCCACCCACACAAAGAACGATTGAAGAATGAGAACTCCCAAACCATGTCAATGTGTATACCGCCATCTTCGTCGCACCTCCTCTAGGTTGTCATGATGTCAGATCTCCAATTTGGGATCGTTGCATTAGGAAATATATGCGCAATGATCCGTTGTTCGTCACCCTGTAAAGAACATGAAGAAAAGAGGAAGGAAATCCAACAAACTAGAATGACGAATGAAACACTACCATCATTCATCACAACATTGATCAGCTCCCATTAAAAGGATTAAACAAGGTGAATCAAAATTATAATCCAACAATTATCACAATTAAATTCCCAAATCAAACTCTGAAATAAACAGAAAAATAACACCCTCCTGTAAGAACGCACGATCTGCGGATCAACATGTTCGTGGGTTGATCTGTGTTCATCGTTAAATCCAAAAACAGGGAAAAAATAATTGAAATAACAACCCCTACCTTGATTGTAGACAAAGAAGGCGATCGGGCATCAGTCGGGATTCTCTCTCACTGTGCAACGATCCACGTGTCGTCGTTCTTCGACGTCCGTCAAAATCTTCCAAGTCTGGCTCCTCTCCAAAGCTCCAGAGGATTTTAGGGAGTTCTCTGGGGTTGTGAGTCTAAACCTATTCTCCTTATTATTTAAAGAAAATAAGCATCGTTGCGTTATGGAAACATTTAAAATAAAATAAATTATTATTTTATTTTATTTCTTCTAAAACGCCCAAAAACTAACATTTGTTGTTGACCTGTGCCAGTCGAAGTTAGGCCCTACATAAGGTAAAGTCACTGCTCTGAACGCAATAGTGTCCTCAAATTTCTGATTTGGGCACCCATATAAATGTTATTCCACTTTTTCAAGAAAACCGCTCACGTACACTGTTTAAAGTTTAAATTAATTCAAACACTTATTCCAGGCACTCTGGGCCTCGAAATCACACACCGTCGAAAGGTCTGGTCTCGAAATAATTCCATATAATATTTAAAAATAATACATGGAAAATATGAGACATTACACCCTAACCACCAAATATATATATAATTGGCCATGTTTTAAAATGTTGGTAAAAATATCACTAAAATATCCACTTTTTATATATATTTTTTATAATTATATATATAATTATATATATATTTATGTTTGTGTAAATATATACATGTATGCATACATATATATAATTATAAATATATATATATATATATAACTGACCACGTTTTAAAACATGGTTAAAAATGTTACTAAAATAGCTATTTTTTTCTTAAAAACATTACTAAATTTAAAATATATATGTGTTTTTATATGTAAATATATGTATATATATATATATATATATATTTATATATATGCGTGTGTGTTTTTATGTATATAAATATATATTTGTATATATATTTATATATATATGTCGCTATGCTTATATATATGTATATATATATCTAAATATATATTTACATCGATCTAGGGAAATGAGCTATATAAATCTATATATTTTTTGTGATGATTCTTGAAAAACATTGTTAATTTAGCGATGATTCTTAAAAACATGGCTAAATTAACAACATTTCCTGAAAATGTTTCTAATTTATTGACGTTTATTGAAAATGTTTATAATTCACTGATGTTTTTCATGAAACGTTTCTAATTTAGCAATGTTTTTCATGAAATGTTACTAATTTAGAGATTTTTATTAGACAACATCAATAATTTAGTGAATTTTTTCATGAAACATCACTAAATTAACGAAAGTTTCAAGAAACATCATTAAATTAACAACATTTTTCATGAAACATTTTTAAATTATCAATGTTTTCAAGAAAAGTCTCTAAAATAGATGATATTTTTAGGAAATGTCGCAAAATTAGCAACATTTTCAAGAAACATCATTAGATTATAGTTTTTTTGTCATGAAATTTTCAAAGTTCCTATAGTAACTTGAACTTTATTGAATAAAATGTATGTTGGTTGTACTTGATATTGGTCAAGCTCTCAACTTTTGATTAATTGAATCTTCTAACCTTACTCAACTTCTTTGTAATTTCAAGTTCTAGTCTTCTCAAAAATTTAACCCAAATGAACTTCTGATAACTTTATGTCGGAACCCCATTTCTACTTCTCAACTCAGCACTCCCACAAAATGATCATCAATTTTAACTTTCTTGATCTAAATGTGCTCAGATTTTATATAATCAATATCTCCCAAATAATTTAGATATTTTATTTTTTTGAATTCTGATATTTTCACACATTTAAATTTAGGTTTGAACTCATTCAAAACCTCATGGGGTTTTGGATTCAATATTATATGTTACACCTTCCATAAATTACTTCTTTAAAAAATCCCAAATGTTCCTAATATCTCAATAGTAATTATGTGATTTACTTCATTAATTAAGATCCTTGGAATCCCAAAATAGCATCATCCCAAAATTCATTTTTCATATAATTAACCATCATGAATTAAACTCACTTAATATTTTTCATGTGAGCATTCATATCTTCTTTTTTATTATGATTACAAAATTTCTACATGTTTGTGCGTCTCTTTTTCAATTCCCATAATATTCCCAGATCCTGAAGTCTTTTAACATGCTCAGATATACTACTTAATATTTTTATTCATGTCATCTATTACTCTAAAAAATTGTTCTAACTCATCTTGCTTCCATTTTATACTTAGAAATTATCCCTCATAGATGACATTGGAGTTATATGCATGGATTGCATTATCCCCTTCATACCTTTAAAAAATGCAGCGATCCTCTCCAATGTTTTATGATACATAATTTTATACAACTTCATCTCTCACTTATTTGTTTCTAATTAAAATACATCAAATAATCTTAACTTTCATGACATCCAATAGCTTTACTACTAATAATATTAAATTTAATCTTTTAGTGTTTTATACTTTTTCTTATGGTGTTTTAAGTCATGTTTTTTCTTTATAAAACATAGAGTATGCACAATAATCTTATTCAACTCATGATTCTCTTATCTTCAATTAATATAATGTACACTATGACATGGAATTCTCAACAATCTTGCATACATTATCCTTTGATAAAGATCTTATGTTCTCTCTCCAACTTGTCTCTATTTTTTTGCAATATTTAAAACTCTTACTTGCATGAACTTCATTTTTATGAAACCAATCAACGATTTGTATTCTAATGACTTTACTTATCGTTTCATGAAATTTTGGTTTCTTCAAACTCTTACTAATGATGTTGATATCATGGGATTCATATATTTTATTAAGTTTCATTGTGAAAATATATTCTTCATACATTCATAAATTCTCACATTTCTCAGTTATAAAATTAATAGGACTTCTCTTTATCTCATTTTTAGTCTAATGCATGTGGCCTTATTCCCATCTACCCCTGATTCACCTTCTAGTTATCCTTATTCTAAGATCTCATCATATTTTAGATCATCTTTCGGATTTCCCAACTTACTTTTTATATCTCCATCTACTAATTATTTGCACCATTTTATTATCCATTAATTCATTCCTTACTATAAATTAACCTATACTATGGTACTTTTAGTCAACCATAACTTTAATTATTAAATCTCCCCTTTGGTAGATCATCAATATCCCCATTTTATAACCATTAATCTTCCTTAAAAATGTTTTAGTCAGCACAATCAACTTGCACTTGACATTAACATAGAATAATAGTTTGATGGTCAACAAATTTTTATATTTTTATTATAGTGAATTTACTTAACACATTCATATTCATCTGTCTGCAACATTAACTCCACACTTCTTCCTTACTTATTCTGACAAGATCCTTCTATCTTCTGGTAAGATTATTTGGTATTCCTTCATTGTCAGCTTTCGGTAGTTTAGATTGAATCTATAGTTCTCCTAATTTTGATGACTTCACCAACCATGAGTATGAAATTAAAATGGATTTACTTTCAGCATCTGATGTATTTACTTTGAACTTCTAGTGAACTTACATTGGCTACGACAATGGGAATCTCTAACTTCCTTTTCTCTGAATATCATTTACTTCAATTATCCATAGTGATTGAAAACAAATACAATATTTCATCGTCATCATCTAATGGGGTCTTCAATATCCCCCCTTTTATTTATTACGAATCCTAACATTTTATTTAAGCAAATTATTTCTTCTCTCCCTTATTGAAAATAAATTCAAAGTTTCATTTTTTGAGGGAATTATCATTTCCTTCTTCTCCATGTATCATCAATTGTACTAAAAGTTAACCTTGAATTTATTAAGATGTTGTTGGAATCACTTTCCTTAAAGAAATGATCCACAAATCGACAAACTCTAAGTCTATTTGATCAATGCTCGATGTATAAAATAATAGTGGTTAGATTGGACATTATAGATATCTATAAATATCTTCACCAAGTGATTCCACTTCAAAAAATTTCTTCCAGATGTAATTTCAAACAATTTATTCCAAACATAATTTCAACAAATTTTCATTAAACATTTTTCCTACAACCATATCAACAAACAAATTTAAAACATTAAACCTAAAAATAGTTTTCTTTCCCCTTAACAAAATATTTTTCAATTTTTCATCATATGATAAATTCCCCCCCCTTGAAATATAAGGTGATTTATTAATGTAAGGATTGGCGGAAAAAACTATAATATAACTTAATGATGAAAACTTATTAAATTATCTAGATTTTAATGATTTCAAACTTCATCATCATCATCGTCATCATCTAGAGGTTGTGCCTCTGGGTACTTCAATCATTAATCCATTGTATTTTCAACATTTATCTTATTAGTTATTTAGTTGTTTAGAAATTAGACTTTTCACTACAACATATTAGTTCTCAAAAAATACCAATTTTATCTTTATTTAAGGGTTCCCCCTGAATTTTATCACCTTTAATTCCCTTTTTCATTGAAAATAATTGGAAATTCTGGGAATATAGTCATGCAAACCATTAGAATATATTCAAATTTTACCTTATGTTGGGTTTTCTTTCTCCCAAAAACCTTTTAAATTTTCAATGCTTTCACATTTTTGTGTACAAACTTAACCTAAACTGATAACCATATCATGCATTTATAAATAGTGTGTCTAGTAAAAATACATATTTCATAGAGTTTCTTAACTTTTGGTAAGTTACCCTTCAGTGGTAACTTCTGATGAATCTCAACCTCTTCAGTAGATTTTTTTTCACTATTCCAATCCACTTGTTCCTTTCTTAGATTGATTCATTTTTTTGTTTAATATTTCTTACATTAACATTAATATTTATGGATAGTTTTCTTATATCTATGGTGTGGCCTTTCCTTCCTCAAAATAAGCTACTTCCCTTCAATGTAATATTTTACTTAAGTTTCTTATTGGGTGAAATATTCTGTGTAACTTACTTTTCTTTACCCTTCAAGGAATACATTCCATCTATAATTAATTAACTTTTCTTTATCTTTTATGGAATTTTCCTTGATAAGTAATTGAGTTTTACTTGGTAGTTTTAAACTAGCACTCATCATCACAATGGCCACTTCTTCTACAACTTCTATAAAAAATTTCAAGATATAAAAATCTATTGGGTGTCAACTTTTTTTCTTTTTTCTATGAGGATTGGGTATACTTATCTAAATTTACTTTACCTTCCATTTTACTCCCCCCTAATTTTGTCCTTCTTTATCTTTCATACCATGTCATATGATGTGAAAAATTTATAGTCATGTGCCAAAAATTTCCACAACACCTATAATAGATAATAAACCTTAGATTCTTCCATTGTTTTGAATTATAAATAGAAGAAGTATATTCCTTTATTTTATTATTTATAACTTATTTTTGAATACCTTATTGGTAACCACATATTATTATTTTTTCCTTCCTCCACCTTCAAGGAAGTTTTTGGTATCTTCATACATATTTTCACCCTTTTTTATCCAAGACTACAACCTATAATATTCAAAGTAACAGAATTAGTGCATAAAAATTCATTCGAATGTGGGGTTGCCTTATTTTTTAGATTATATGAAGATGATACTTATTATGATTTCACATTGTTCTTACTGAAATATTTATTCTTCTATAAAGAAATACTTTCCTTATAAATTCAGGCATTTCTTCCTCTACCGACTTCATGTAAGTATTCAACTTGAGTGGATTCCAAGTTTTGCAACTTTATTTTCAACTCAAGACACATTAAATGTAAAAACATTTATGATCCTTAAAGAATATCACTTTATATTCACATTTTTATTTTAACTTATAACATTTTCTTTATGAGAATTACTCATTTATGTTAATGAATGATCAAGTTCCTTTATTCTTTTTACCTTTATCTAAAATTTAGTATTCTTGATATCAATGATTTCTTTGTGAGTATCCACCAGTCCATGGAACTTTTATCCAACAACTTTCTTAAACATCAATTTATCATAAGAACTCATTAGAAATTATTCTTTAACTAGGGAAAATTTCTCATTACAACATTGAATATATTATTCCTTTGCTTTTATAATTTTTATGAGATCCTTTTTTAAACTTCTTGGTTAATGCTTACTCCATATAATTGGATTTTTATTCTAATTATTATTGTTAAACATATAGACTATTCATGAATGAAATTATATATGTGATAAATTCAATAGATATATATTTTATATAATCCTTAATTTCAAAATAAAAATCTTCAATAGTTACAATAGATTCATCCTTTTTATAGAAATAACATTATTATTATAGAAAATTAATTCTAAAAAAAATCAATAATCCTATCACTCACTTTAGCTTCTAGTATTTTTCGATTCTCCTTTCACTAATTTTGAGAGATTAACTTATTCTGCTTCCAAGCCTCTTTCTTCTTTTGGTTTTTCAAAGTTTTGGATGAAACTTCAATATTTCTACTAATAGGAGTATCTTTCATTAACTTAAATTCTTGAAAAACTTTATGATATGCCAGATAAGGCATCGCAATGAATTTCTTATCTTCTTGAAGAATTATCTCTATAACTTTTGAAAATACAAACTTCATAAAAATCTATTAAAATTAACTTGAAATAACCTTAAATATTTAAACATAAGGAACCTTGCTCTGATATCACTTCTAGTCCCAGTGGATTGTACAGTCACCCCAAGGGAGGGTGGATCGGGAGTGACAAACTTTTACTGATTAAGTTCAACTTAAAATTTTTCTTCCTTTAAGTTTATTGAATCTCTATTATTGGTTAGGATTTATGTATATTTTATATTCACCCTCAACACCTACTCATTCATGTAATGTACATAATATAAAAAAATGATAGCACGCATGGATTTTTTTAAGGTTTGGCTATGATGTGAGAAACCTACTCCTTACTATGTTTTGTTATTATCCCGATATGTAGATTTTTACTGTTCTCATAAGTGTTGAAATAGGGAAATTTATTATCATTAACCCAAGCATAAAATTATTATTTTGAACTATGAAACAACAATATTGCACATGCGGTTGAGATATCTCTCAAAAAGATACTTATATATCTTAGTAGGAATGTCGATGTTGTTTATATTGGAACCACTCGTCTTCAAATATTATTCATTAAATTACTTTTGGATGAAACTTTGACTACCTATGATACTCCTTTAAAATTACATGCACATTATTTTATCCTCTGTTTCTGATAAAATAAATTTTTAGAGATCTCATAATGCCATAAACTTTAATTTCCAAACCTTTTGTTGGTTGTACTTAAGGTTGGTTTTGATCTTAGCTTTTATTCAACTAAATTCAATAACCTTACTCACGTTCTTCAAAACATCAAGTTCCAGTATTCTTAAAACTTTGACCCAAATAAACTTCTGATAACTTCAAGTCGTAACTCCCTCTCCACTTCTCTACTCAGTAACTCCAATCGAGGATCACCAATTTTAGTTTTTTTGCTCCAAATTTTCTTATCCTTTTATATAATAAATATTTCCCAAATAATTTTAACATATGAGTTTTTTTAATTTTGATATTTTTTCACTTTTAAATTTAGGTTTGAATTCATTCAAAATATACTATAATTTTGGAGTTAATATTCCACATCATACCTTCTATGAATTACTAATTTAACAAAAAAACTAGAAAAACTAGAGAAATCACATTATCATAGCCATTGGGAAGAGAATGGGAAGGAATAATGAAGAATAAAGACACAGAAAATCACCTTGGACAGAGAAGCATCAATCATACAAAGTAAGAGACCAAGGATATATTGATCCCAGTGGATTGTGCGGTTACCCTGTGAAGGGGGTAAATTAGGGGTGATAAAATTTTATGAATTATGTTCAACATAAAATTATGCTTCCTTTAAGTTAATCGAATCACTATTATTATGTAGGATGTAAGTATGTTTGATGTGAACCCTTAACACTTATTCCTTTATGTAATGCAGGTGATAAGTAGAAATAACATCACACAAGGATTTTTACAAGGTTCGACCTTGGTGTGGGAAACCTAGTCCTCATTAAATTTAGTTATTATCATGATATATATATTTTAACTATTCATATAAGTGTTAAAATGAAGAAATTTATTATCCTTTACTCAAGAGTATAATTATTATCTTAAACTCCAAAACCATAATATTACAAAAGTGGTTGATCTATCTCTCAAAAATATTATCCTACCTCATAGTAGGAATTTTGGTGTTGTTTATACTAGAACCAATAGTCTTAAAACATTCTTTATGAAAATATACATGGAAAGAACTGTGAAAACCTATAATCATTCTCTAAACTTACATTCACATTTTCTTATCCTTGTGTTCTGGTAAACTAAATTTTCAGAGCTCTTAAAATTCCTTGTAATTTATCAAATAAAACTTATGTTGGTTTTACATGACATTGTTCTACCTCTTAACATTAGATCAACTGAATATAGTGACTTTACTCAACTTATTTGGAATTTCAAGTCTTGGTATTCTCAAAACTTCAACCCAACTAACATTTTAAAACTTCAAGTTGGAACTCCCTCTCTACTTTTCTACTCAGAAACCCCACTCAATGATCATCAATTTCAGTTTTTTTTCTCTGAATGTTATTGTACTTTATATACTCAGTATTTCTTAAATAATCTATATATTTTAGTTCATTGAATTACAATATTTTCACACATTTAAATTTAGATTTGAACACATTCAAAACCTTCTATGATTTTGAAGTCAATATTCCATGTTATACCTTCCAAAAATTAATACTTCAACAGATCTCAAAGATTCCAAATATCTCAGTAAAAATCATGTGATTTAATTCATTAATTAAGATCCTTGGACCCCTAACATGGAATCATCCCAAAATTCATTTTAAAGTGAATTAACCACCATGAATTAAACTCGCTTAATATTTTTCATGTGAGAATTTGTATCTTCTTGTGACTTATGAATAAAAAATTCATACATGTATACACGTCTCTTTTTCACTATCCATAATATTCTAATAGCCTAAATTATTCGAACACACTCAAATATAATACATAAAAATTTTATGTACATCATCTGTTACCCCAAAAAAATTATAATTGTGTCTGTTACATCTTATCTCACTTCCATTTTATACGAAACACTTTCACTTCTGTAAACTCAATATCCCAACTAAATCTTCTAATAATGTTACTCCTCTTGTTTTTTATACTTCAAAAATTCTAATTCATAATATGGATTAAATCTAAATCATTTTTTCAATAAATATATATTATGCTGCTTAAGTACGACTACTAGTGAACTCAAAAACACTTATTGGAAGATATAAGTACTCAATATTTCCATCATTCATGCATCTAAGGCTTCATTATCATGTGACTGATATCCAGTATCTCATATCTAGATATTTTATCCTCATTTTCCACTATATAATCATCTAGTAGTCATCATAGGTCATTTATTATAGCAGTGTTAGCATCTTGGATTTCATCAGATTTAAAAATACAGACACTAGATTCTTCTGATCATACATTGTATTGAGCTACCTGTAGTCCTTCATTTGAAAAATCATTTCAATTCCACACCAATCGGATTTTTTATTATGGATTAAGCCCCCCTAATTTATTAAGGGAGGTGGGTGTGGATGATAGATGTGGTGGGTGGTAAACCCCACCAACCATCTAGTGGAGGGAAGAGTATGTTGAGGCTTTCCTATAAAAGGTAGTGGATTCCTCTATTGTTTTCATCAACTTCACAAACACATCATCTCCCATAATTATTTGAGTGGTATTTTGTGAGGTGGTTTCACCACATATTCAAGAGAGCTATTTTGAGGGTTTTCTCCTTATAATTATGAGGGAGTGTCTGTAGCCACATTTAACCATAGTCAGATCCTTATATTTGACTAAGGTTTATTATCGCCTTTAATTTTTGGGTTTTTTCATCATAGATATGGTTTCAATTATTTTCACATTTTTATACTTTATTTTATCTTGCTATTATCAACGCACCGATGGACTAATAATTTTTAGTCATAGTAAGTGGTATCACAGTAAGGTTCTGGCCCAATGATGTTTATTTTTTTAGGTACTAATAACTATCATTAATTTGAGTATACTCTGTGATTGAAACTGTGGTTGATCATTCACATCAGAAAATTATTATTATGATTATTAAATATGCTACTATAAAATAGTGAAGGTTTTGGTGTGATGACGTTTCTAGGTGGTGGGAAAATTAAAGATAGTAAAATTTGAGTGGAATAATTTTCCATTGTGGAAAAAGAATATACAAGTAGTGATATAGAAGGATAATTTACTACTGGTAATTGGATAAAGATCGAAAGATGTGATGATGGAGTGTGGTTCTAGTACGAGCCAAAATCATGACATGAATAGAAATTTGATAAGTACTTCTAGAAGTAGAGATATATTAGTTAGTAAAGTAGCGAAGACTACTAGAAGTCGACATCATCTCAATGATGCATGGATAATCAACTTGGGAGAAACATGGAACATTAAATCTTGACATGAATGATTTAATTAGTATGAAACTATCTTGGAGGGACTTTTGTGCTTGGGGAATTATCATAGCTTAAAGATCATTGGAGTCGGTACCATCAACTAAAGATTCATGATGGTATCACTACTACACATATTCCCTTTAATATCATGCAAAATGGATTTTAACAACGCTAAAAAAAGCTTTGTTAGTCACATCACTAATAAAGGGGGTCCTTCATCCATGCTAAAAAAGAAAAAATAAAGGCCCCCCTTTATCAATGTTATTTTATCATGGATAAAGGACCCCTTTTTCAACGCTATTTCGGGCACTGATAAAGGTCTACTTCATTTTTTCTTTAAATAGAGTTGATAAATGGGAAACTTTATCAGTGCTTGAAACAGTGCTGATAAAGGACTTGTTGGCTGCAATGTGTTAATATAATAGCACACCCAGCCGGTAAAAAACTACAGGTATATGCATCACACCCAGCAAACAATTCTATATACATTTAATTGACATCATAAATACAAAAAATATCCACCCATGGTATATACAAAAAACACTACTATATACATTTCAAACAATGTATTATATAATTATATTTACAATTATCCAACAAATAGTTACAAACATTAAATTTTCATCTTTGACACCTATGATCCCCTCTCAAAAATGTATGTCCATGGTATCAATTAATGAAAAAATCATCCCAAATCGAGTAAAATATTACAAATATATAATAAAAAAATATTATGTTAGTAATACTACAAATAAATAAATTAAACATTAATATGAAATAACACATTAATAAAATGTCATTTTTTAAAAAAAAAGACTCATTTTGAGTTATAACAGTCACACAGTGCATCTTATTGTGGTGGGGTAGATTCATACACATCATAAATGAATTATGGATCATTTTACTAAACTATCTAAACAATATAAATGTGTTTGCTAATTTTTGAGTATGTCACTTGTTCTTTTACTAAAATTAATTTCAAATTTAAATAATAACACATTTGATTTTTTAAGGTCACACAGTGCATCAGATTGAGGTGTGTATGATTCTTATCTGTCAAAAATTATTGATGGATCTTTTTCCTAAAGTATTAAAAATCTGAATGCATTTGTTTGTTTTTTAGTATGCCAGTTTTGTTTTTTTACTAAAATGACATTTCAAACTAGAAACATACTTTTTGAGTCATACTTGTCACATCATGCATTGGTTTCATGTTATAGTGCTGAATATATGTCACAAATGACTTATGAATTCCTATCCTAAATTATGAAGATAATTAGAGCGCGTTTTCTTGGTTTTCAGTGAGTGGAACATTTTGAGCTAAAATGTTAATTTTAAACTGATAACAGACACTTTTTGTCATATCGGTCACACCATGCATCTAATTGAGTTGTGTTTAATTCTTAAACATCAAAAAATGACTGATAGATCATTTTCCTAAATTATTAACACAATCTGAACGCGTTGGCTTAGTTTTCAGTATGTCACTTATTCTTTTTACTTAAATTAAAGTCAATTTTAAATAAAATGACACAATTTGATTAATATATGTAACACCGTGTATCTTATTGTGGTGGGTTTGATTCTTATATGTCAAAAATGTCTCATGGATCATTTTACTAAATTATCAAAATAATCTGAATGTGTTTTCTTGGTTTTCAGTATGTCACTTGTTATTTTTACTAAAATTAACATCAATTTTAATCAAAAAGAGACACTTTGAGTTATAATGGCAACACCATTCATAATATTGAGGTGATATTGATTTCTAAAAGTCAAAAATTATTTATCAATCACTTTCCTAATGTATGAAAAACAATCTGAATTCATTTTCATAGTTTTCAGTATGTTAGTTGTGTTTTTTTACAAAAATTTCATTTTAAACTGCTAACACACATTTTGAGTAATATCAGTCACATCATGTATTGATTTTACATGAGACTACTTTAAACACATAAAAATGACTTTTTAATTAGATTCCTAAATTATATAGACAACAGGAGAATGTTTTCTTAGCTCTCATTAAGTGACACATTTGGAGCTAAAATGTCAATTTTAAACTGATAACGGACACTTTTAGTCATACCAGTCACATTGTGCATCAGATTGAGGTATGGTTGATTCATAAACATCAAATATGACTCTTTGATCATTTTCCTAAAGTATCAAAATAATCCAAATACGTTTTCTTGGTTTTTAGTATGTCACTTGTTATTTTTGCTAAATTTAATGTCAATTTAATATAAAAATACACACTTAAAGTCATATCGTTAACACCGTGAATCAGATTGAGGTGTGATTGATTCCTACACATAAAAAAATGACTCATTTATAATTTTACTAAATTATAAAAAAAATCTGAATGCCTTTTTTCTATTTTCAGTATGTCAGTTGTGTGTTTTTACTAAAATGTCATTTCAAACTAGAAACTTTCATTTTGAGTCATAATGGTCGTATCGTGCATCATTTTGACACGAGACTACATCATACACATAAAAAATGAACTATGAATCACTTTCATAAATTATCAAGAAAATTGGAGCGCATTTTCTTGGTTTTTAGTGAGTGACATGTTTTATACTAAAATGTCAATTTTAAACTGATAACAGACATTTTTAGTCATAACGGTCACACCGTGCATCAGATTGATGTGTGATTAATTTCTACATGTCACAAATGAATTTTGGATCATTTTTCTAAAGTATCAAAACAATACTAATAAATTTTCTCAATTTTTTATATGTCACTTGTTCTTTTTGTTAAATTTAATGTCAATTTAATATGAAAATACACACTTAAAGTCATATTATTCACATTGTGCATCATAGTATGGTATGTTTGATTCCTACACATCAAAAATTACTCATGTATTGTTTTCCTAAAGTATAAAAATAATCAAAATGCATTTTATTGGTTTCCAGTATTCTAGTTGTGTGTTTTTACTAAAATGTCATTTCAAACTAGAAACATGCATTTTGAGTCATATCAGTCGCATCATGAATTAGTTTGGTGTGATACTACTTCACACTTGTCAAGAATGACTTATGAATCACTATCCTAAATTATCAAGAAAATTTTAGCACATTTTCTTAGTTTTCAGTGAGTGACATGTTTTGAACTAAAATGTCAATTTTAAATTGATAAGGGTAACTTTTAGTAATATCGGTCACACCGTGCGTTCTATTGAGGTGTGGTTGATTTCTAAACATCAAAAATGAATCGTGGATCATTTTGATAAAGTATAAAAACAATCTGAATGTGTTTTATCATTTTTTCAGTATGTCACTTGTTTTTTTGCTAAATTTAAAGTCAATTTAATATAAGAATACACACTTAAAGTCATATCATTTACACCATGCATCATATTGATGTTCGGTTGATTTTTACATGTCAAAAATGACTCATGGATCATTTTACTAAAGTATAAAAATAATATGAATGATTTTTCTTGGTTTTTAGTATTCTATTTGTGTATTTTTACTAAAATTAAATTTCAGACTAAAAATATGCATTTTGAGTCATACCAGTCACATCATGCATCAGATTGACATGATACTACTTCATACACATCAAAAATGACTTCTGAATCATTTTAGTAAATTATAAATACAATCAGATCATGTTTTCATGGTTTTCATTGAGTGACATGTTATGAACTAAAATAATAATTTTAAACAGATAATGGGCACTTTTAGTCATACCAATCAAACCATGTGTCAGATTGAGGTGTGTTTAATTACTACACTTCAAAAACGACACATGGATCATTTTAATAAAATATAAAAATAATCCAAATGCATTTTCTTGGTTTTCAGTTTGTCACTTGTTCTTTTTTGCTTAAATTAATGTCAATTTTAATTAAAAAGACACACTTTGAGTCATACCGACCACATCATGCATTATCATGATTTACATTTTCTTTCTTTATCGAAATGGAAACACAAAATTATCAACATTTATCACTTTCCTTCATGTTCCCTCCACTACCTTTGAAGGAAAGTGATAAATGTCGACAATTTAGGGGTGAAAAGGTTTTGAGAGAGAATAAGTATGTGGAAGAAATTATCTGCATGATTAGTCAAACATTTAATTTAGATTAGGTTAATTAATTATAGAACAAATAGTATTATGAAAAAAAACATAGTATATTACAAAAAAAATTACCTTTTCATTGAATTTTGAGTTGCATCTTTAAAAACCTATCTCTCATGAGCATGAGAATCTTCGAAAAAACCACCCCGACCCAAACAAAAGAATTCAACTCTATAAGAAAACAATTATTATGTGATTAATACTAAAAAAATTTAATTAAACATAAATATGAAAAAATAAACTACTTCTATGGAAGTCACATATTCATGTTATTTGTGTACATTCTTCCATCAGGTATGTTGCCCATTCATTTTTGATCACATCAATATCATCTTGTGAATATTTGTCTTTTTTATAATCATAGTACTATTTGGAAAATATAAATAAACAAAGGATTAGTAAAATTTTTAAATTAAATTGTAATTATCTTCAAAAATACCTTTTAGGGCTGATATTTTTTTCATCGAATATGATCTATCTCATAAATTTACAAACATAATAACCACAATCTTTTCCATTTGTTTGTTTTAGACATTGAAGAAACATTGATAAAAATAATTAATTTATTTTGATATGTTTTTTGATAGTGAAATATTATTTTATATACCTTAATACTTGTCTGGTTGTAGAACTTGTCATCTTTATCATGCTTAGCCCCTGACCTCATTCCTTATTTTTCATGATAATCATACATCACCCTATCATAACAGAAACCTAATTAAAAGATAATATAGATTATATAACTTGATGTTTAGTTCTAAAATGTTGGATGTAATGTATTAATTATTAAAAAATTTCATCATGTGTGGTCAGTTTGTTGTGTATCCATGCATTGGATCCAAAAAATAAATATTTGGAGTATCCAAATTTACCGCAATGAGCATCCAATGTTTCCAAAAAAACACAAAAAGGATTAAGCAATGAATGAAATTATATTATATTTTATATAATTAAATTTTAGAGTCGTATCAATGCATTGTTGGTATTAATTAGAGTATATCATCTAAAAGTTTTATTTTATACGATTTGACTGGGTTTGCCACTATTTCATCATATTATTTAGAATCTACTTTTGGTTGTTCTATAGAGGTGGTGTGAGGACTAATGAGTCCAAATGTCTTTTCATGGTGAAATACCTTCAATTTTTTTTCATATATACTCCTTCCAAAAATATGAAATGTATTTAGTCATAATTTACATAGTATATCTGCTTTTGGAAAATCAAATCAGGAAAACATAACTCATGTATACATTTACAATTGAGCCTCCTAGCCAATCATAGTCGAGGATTTAACTTACATTCTCAACACCAATGAAGTCTTAAACTTTTTCTCCATATATATTTTCTTCAAAATCAACTATGTGAGTATGAATATTTTTTAACTTTTTATCCACATGAAACTTCAATGATAGTAAATGTAGATATAGAACGGGTAGGGTAAAGGGACTTTCAGAAGATCTTTTTGATCGATTGGTTGATCCCTTAAATGATTTTGAGACGATCTTTCATTTCACCCCCTTCCCTTTGTCTGTCTGTAATAACATTCATCAGTTCATACCGTTTTTCATTAATTATTAAAGATTTATCTTGAAAATTAAATTGCAAATGAATACTTCATTGTCGACTTGTTTTTTTACAAGATGTGATGACCATGCGATGAATGTTCCAACATTATGCTAGACCTTATAAATATCTTCCTCATCAATTGGAATAGGTATCTCAGTGCTTGGATCATGGACTATGCTAATCAACACTCTCACATGACCTGTTGGAAGTGGTCTGTTGTGTAGCATGTCATTTCAGATATTGAACATCATAGACCTCATTACAAGGTGATGGGTGGGTATTGATACATATAAATCACAGAAATTATCACCCTATAAAATATCAGCACAAGAAAGGTATCAGTGTCTATATGATTCAAATTTCATAGAGGAAATTATTAGAACATTTATTACCTTAACTAAGATAGTTTTTAGGGTAATGGATCGCCTCAAAGATGGTGGGGGTGGGATGGGATTTCATGAGATGGTTTTTCTTGAGTTGTTTCTTCTCTTTAGTCCCCCCCCCCATAAAAGTTTCTAGAAACTCTCTCTTCCATTGGAATTTTTTTATCAATGGTAGTTATTCTTTCTATCATTTGTTTCATTTCTTCACTTTGATCCTCCTCTTGTTTTTTTCTCAAAATATGTTTGGGGTATCACCCCAAAATAACCCCTCTGATGCGGCCATACTATTCTGGCCACTTCAAGCCCACCAATAGTATTTTTTCATCTATTACAAGTGTTTTTGATTCCTATGACTAATTTAGATAGAAAAAATAAGAAAAAAGTAATACTTTTCATGTAATAATGATTTAAAGAAAAACAATTTTTTATTATTTCAAACTTACACATGTTTCCCACACTATTGTGTGTTTTCATATATTATTATCCCATATTTATTTACACATACCACCTTCCATAGAACATGGTGTGTGATGGAAGTGGATTTGGATTTAGAGTCATCAATCTAAATATTAATAGTGGAACATAATTATGTTTTTGTTTCATGTCACATAAATGTATTTGGTAGATTTAAAATACGTACCTATTTTTTTCAAGTGAAGTGTATCCCATCATTGCTTTATGGTAGGGATACGTTGGTTTTTCTACCCATTCATTATTGTCAAAATTAATTTTTTGTTTCGTAAATAAAAAATTTTCAATCAAAGTGATGAATACATGTATCGTCAAATAACATATTACTAGCCAAAATGTACTTGAAAAGACACATTATCACAAGGGTAAGTAAATTCATACCATGCTTCTTAGGTTATCAGGTGTTCATAGATAAGCAATGAGTATAGGTTTATTTTCAATTTAGCTTCATTAAGATGATATCTCATTAGAATTATGTGAAATTATCTGTGAATTCTTCCAGCAAGCATTAATATACATTTCTTGTAGGAGTCGTCTACCATAAATTCACTCTACAAGTACTACTACAAAATTCGGTTTATCTAGCACCAGGGCTTTAAAAGTGATAGCTGAAAACACTATTAAAGACCCCCTTTATTATCCCTAAAAAAGCGCTGATAAAGGGGGTCATTAACAGTGCTTTTAACAAAGTGCTAATAAGGGGGGGGGTGTCAGCTCTTTTTTAGAAGTGCTAATAAAAGGCCCCCCTTTATCAACATTTTTTACAAGCTCTCATAAAGGTTTACATAAAAAAATCATTAAAAATAAAATATTAATATATAAATATATTTATATTGATATAAATATAATATATATATTTTAAAATATGTTTCAGAAATGTAAATTGGAATTTATACTTAATATATAAGATATTTAGTGGAAATAATTTATAAAATATTAAAAAAAATATTTATAATTAATATTTTTTTATTATTACCAATTAATAGTCATTAAATATCAATTTGAAGATAATAAAAAACCAAAAATTAATAAAACATCTAAAATAAGTTGAAAATGTAACTTGAACTTCAAACAGACATAACTTTTGATTCGAGTGTTCATTTGGGATCTACCACATATCAAATTGAAGAATAAGACAATCCATACACCCTTAGTGATAGTGGTAATCCTATTTTACATTTTTCAAGGCCAAAAAAGGCCCAAAAATCCTCCAAAACTGAGTTTTTAGTCGACGTATCCTGATTTTTGAACATTCAATGGATTTTCAAGCTCATTTATGGGGGTATTTTTTCCCTTTTTTGTGGGGACTGAATTTATTCCTAGGTATTACATTCATATTGATATTATAGTTTTGAACTTTTATCATTTTTCATAATTTAAGCTTATTTATAATCAAATATATAACAATATATATTTTTTATATTCACATATAAAAAATTAATTTTATAAATAAACAATTAAAAATATTTATTAATATATAAACATATATATAAATATATGGATAAGAAAATGTAAAAATATACATATAAATACATAAATATATCATGAAATGTGAAACAAAATAGTATAGGTGAGTGGAAAAGGATTTGATGTATATGCTAGAGGTCTAAGGTTCGAAACTTGCTGGAGGTAGGGGCATGCACAGGAGGGTGGGATTATCTAAAGCACTAATAAAGGGGTGGGGGAAGCACTAATAAATGGATAGGTGTGGGAAGCTCTGATGAAGGGGGTTGTGTGGTGCATGGGAAAAAAATTATATACCCTTTATCAGCGAGGCCTTTATCAATGGGTTTTTAACACTGTTAAACCCTTTAACAGTGTTAAAAAAAGTGCTGATAAAAGGGGCATTTAACAGTGAAAAAAAGCACTCTTAAAGAACCCTTTTAAGAGTTCTTTTTTAGAAATGATAAAAGCTTCTAGCCATTAACCGTACTGAAATTATCATCACATTTTTAGCACTAATAAAGGTCTATTCTAGCACAGTTAAAGGCCATTTTTATAATAGTGAAGGGATGAAAAAGAGTAAGTCAATGTTTCATTATTTTATTTTTTAGTAAAATAAAGAAATGATATCATAATGTTAAACTACTACCAATATGACCTTTATCAGTGCTAGAAAATGGCATTAACAGTGCTAAAAAATCACTGTTAATCGAGACGAAGATAAAGGGGGTTCCCTTTTATCAATGCTCAGAAAAGAGCTGATAAATGCCCTTTTTATCAGCATTGATAAAAGGGGTCTTTTATCAGTGCTAAAAGAAGCGTTGATAAAAAGGTCTTTTATCAACAATTTTGTAAGCGTTGATAAGAGTCAAAAAAATTAAATAAATTAAAAATAATATATAATGTCGGGGGAGCTTTTAACGATGCTTGACCCCCGTATCAGCACTAGGCGAACCCTCCCACTCTCCCTTGCATTGACCTTGCCCGTGCATCCCCCACATGCCTGCACGCCCCTCCCTACTTCCACCCGAACTCAATCCCGATACCTCCTCCCTTGCGCGCCTCCACGTTTACCACTAATCAATTTAATTTTTTCCCTATTTAATGATATATCTATTTATATATATATATAAAAAGATATTTGTATATTAATATAGATTCATATTAATATAAATATATTTAGTTATATTAATACATATATATTTATTCATATATAAATACATAAATATATATTTATTCATATATAAATATATAAATATATATATATATATATATTCATATATGAATATATATTTATATATATATATGGTTATATTTATTCATATATTAATATAGATTCATATTAATATAAATATATTTATTAATAATAATACATATTTATTTATTTATATATTAGTAAATATATATTTATTCATATATATATATATATATTTATTTATAATTTTTTATCCGTATATTTATTTGTATATTAATATATATTTATAAGATTAGTTTTAAATACATTTATAAAATATGTTCTTTTATGTGTGTTTATAAATAAATAAATAAATAGATTCATACATATATACAACACACACACACACACAGATATATATATATATATATATATATATATATATCAGTAAATACATATATTTGTGTATATAAAAAGCCATAAAATGTTAAAATGACCATAACTTCTAATCCAGAAGTCAATTTCAACTCCACAACTAGTCAAATAAAATAAAATGAAACTATCTTTGATATGATATGTGGTACAGGCCTAGAGTACATCCGGATCAGAAGTTATACAAATTTTAAGGTTAAAATATAGGGGTATCCCGACTAAAAACTCAGTTTTGGAGAGATTATGGGCCTTTTAGGCCTCGAAAAATGTGACAGAAAGTTTCCATCGTGTAGAGCTCATCACAAGATTCGATTTGATATGCTTTAGAGCTCAAACGGACACCCGGATCAAAAGTTATGGTCATTTGAAGTTTGAGTTACATTTTAAACTTATTTTAGATCTTTTATTATAATTTCTGTGTGTTCAAATTGTTATTAAATGATTATTAATCGATGATAATTAAAAAAAATATTAATTAATAATATTTTTCAAAATATTTTAAAGCCATTTTCACTAAATTTATTATATATTAAAAGTAACAGTCTATTTATACTTATCTAAAACATATTTTAAAAAATATATATTACATTTGTATCAATATAAATATACTTATATAAAAATATATTATTTTTCATGATTTTGTTTCAAATATAATCTTTATCAATTCTAGGAAAAAGCGCTGATAAATCCCCCCCTTTATCAGCACTACTAAAAAAAGTGTTTATGAGGGGGGGGGGGGCTTTATCATCACTAAAAAAAACGCTGATAATGCCCCCCCCCCTTATCAGTGCTTTTCTTAGCACTGATAAAGGGTGGCACTGTAGAAACCCAGTTTTTTGGTAGTGTTATTGTAATCTCTTCCCACATCCGTGTCTTAAGCCTGAACACAACATGGTTCCATAAATCTACATCAATCCGAACACATTGTCGAGTAAAAATTCCAATTTAACTACTAAACATGTCCTTGTTGGGGTTAATATGATAGTCATGCGCATTCCATATTACCTCGTATTTGATGCCTTTGATTTTCACCTTATTGATTTTTGCTAACACCATCAAACTATGGTGCTCCAATTTTTTCTATGTCTCTAAGCCTTTGTTGTCTACCATTTCCCCAGATTCGACATTGTCAATATGTTCCTCTTGATTGGTAGCATCGACATGTGCAGATGGTAATTGTACCTCTACATTGGGAGTAGTAGTAGGTTGAGAAACCTATTGTTCCTCCAGATTGGGAGCACCATCACGTGCAGAAGTTCATTGTTCCACTTCACCATGAGCAGCTTCATGTTGAAATACCTATTGTGCCTAGGTATTGGGAGCACCAAGACATGCATAAGGTCATTGTTCCTCTGCATTGTGAGTAGAAGCGGGTTGAGAGATCTATTGTGCCTTGGGATTGGGAGCACCAGCATGGGAAAAAGTCATTATCTGAATAAATGTTTTAAAATTTAATTTATATTACATAAATATAGTAGTGAATAGATAATAACATGAGGTAACATGATGTATATTACAACAAAATATAACATTATTATTTAACTCTCTTTTTCATTTTTAGAGGATGAAGAGATTTGAACACTCTATCAACTATCCAAATCCATTCATTATGGTTTCCTATGAAATACAAAACACCATCTACATTGGTACCACTGTGAAATGATTATGACATCCCAATGAAATGGTCACCCTTAGTTGAATTTTTATCCGATCCTTCAGTGGTTTTGTTCAATAACTGAACAATTAACCACTTTCAATTTGTAGGATCTAGAACATAAAATACTTATACTTTCTATGATTCCATTATAAATGGTTCGTCTTTGTACTCTTCATTACTAAAATCAACTTTCATGAATCCCAATTCATATATTTGAACAACACTCCCATTATCAACCCACTTGAATTGAAAAATAAGCAGTTGGAATGTTTTATAATCCAACTCCCATATTTTTTTGATGATGCCAAAGTATGACATATTCATGTAAATTGGATTTCTGTCCTTAGTACAAAAAACATGCATCGCTTCATCCACAAGTGTAACTCCGCTATTTTTCATTGTACTATCTTCAACATGTTCATTTTTATAGAATGTATAACCATTAATTACATAACCATTGTAATATAATACATACACACTTGGTCCTCTGACTAGCTATCAAAGTCGTTCTGAAATTGAATCCATATTTTTATCTGAAACCTTAAAAATATGGTTTCAAAACCATCATACATATTATTTATTAGGTGTATTTGAGATCCATCCTTCATCCCTTTATGGATTCAAATGCCTAATAATTTTTTTGGGGGTTTCAACATATGGAGAAACCTCCAAACTGTTATGAAAAATGTAAAGGTAGGACTACTCTAGATCTGTATTATTGATTGTGGAAACATCTATTCTAGCTATTCCTTCACCCAAAAACTGCCCCAGTGTGGTGAGATTTCAGTAGACCAATAATATTTGCACTGGATAGGTATTCGATACCGAATTCAATGACTTTGTCAAATATATATCTCTTCATAATACAAACCTCTGTCTGACTTCAATTTTTTACATACCCTTTCAAAACTTTCATATACCATTCAATGGGGTACTTCCATCTATAGTGTACATGACCACATAATAGAATCTCTTTCATAAAGTGAACCATCAAATGAACCATCATATCAAATAATGTTGGTGGGAAGAATATTTAGAATTTCCATAATATGATGGAAATTTCTCTTTCCATGGTCAGCAATTTCCCTGGGTCTATAACTTTTTTGCATATATCTTTGAAAAAGAAATGAATCTTGGAAAATGTATGATAAGAATTCTTGGAAAAAATGCAACATAAAGATATAGGAATTAGATCTTGAATTAAAACATGGAATTCATGTGATTTCAGACCCTTTAACTTTAAATCGGTCATTGACATGATGTTATTGATTTTTGATGAATACCCCTCTGGAACCTTTACATCATTAAAGAAGTAGAAAAACTGATACCTTTATTTCCTGGAAAGAGTGTAGGTTGATGGAGGAAGAAAATTTTGTTTTTCACCCTTCACTAGAGCCAACTCTTATCGTATTCTCATGTCAATCATGACCAACCTAGCCTTAATTTTATCCTATTTTTTCCAGGTACATTTGAAACATGTCAATGACACTATCAAATACATATTTTTTAACATGCATAAAAGTAAGAAAATTCCTCATGTACATACAATTATAGTATGGTAATTCAAAAAAAAATTGACCTCTTTTTCAAATCAGATTTTGTAAGGTTTTTCAAAAATGGTTTACCAAAAGAAACTTCCATATCTTTTACTTTATCAAAAAAATTATCACTTGCTAGTGGATATAGTGATGTACATTATTCTAAAATTCCATCGAATTATGTCGTCCAAGATCGGTACTTATTTCATTGGGGTAAGAATTTGTGATTTCCTAGAAACATGGTTTTCAATGAATGTTTCAACCTAATTAGCTGTCTACCTTGTTCAAAAATGGGACACCCTTGAGTTGATTTAATTCTATATCTTGAAAATTTTCCATAAGCAGGAAAGTCATTTATCTTCTAGTACAACATGGATCTCAATGTAAAATATTCATTTCTGTAGGAATCATACAACATAACACTTGAATCCCACAATAATTTAAAATTCTTGATCAATGAATCCGAATAAACATGAATATCATTACCTGTTTTTTTGGTCCTGATATAAGCATAGATAACATGATGTATTTTTATTTCATATATACCCATCGTTGAAAGTTATAATTTACCAATATAATCAGTCATGTACTATGATTACTTCTTTGAAAACAAAAAGTATTCACTCCATCTATAGATAATGCAAGATGAAGGTTTCTCGGCTTGTTTCAAAATTCAGGATACTCATGATCAATTCTTTTCCACTAAGGAGAGTATACCAGGTGATGTATTTTCCCATCTATAATTCTTGTATTTGTATGCCATGTTAATTACCCCGCAGTTTCTTCACTTCCATATAGGTTCTTAAACCTTGTAATGATTGTAAAGTATCATACAACTTTTATAGGACCAGATTCAACTTTCTTGTATCGAGAAGAACCACACTTTGCACATTCTATAAGTGATTTTCAGTCTTTACAAAATAGTATAAAATCATTCGAGCAGACATGTATTCTTTTATATATCATACCCATCAATTGTAACATTATTTTGGTGTCATATGTCCAGATAGGGAGCTTGTTATCTTTTGGGAGGATGTCATTCAAGAGAGAAAGTAGTTCCGTAAAACCAAAATCACTCCATCTATTGCCTAATTTCAAATTATACAGCTTCAATATGGATAGAAATGATATATATTTAGTGCTGCTAGCATACAATGGTGTCCTTTCACAACTCTTTAACTTCTCAAACAATTTTGGGAAATCATAAAGTTCATCTTCAACTGTCCTTGTCATTTCCTCAATACAATCACCATCATTATTCACATTTTTAATCTCATCCTCAATACAATATTCTTCATTTTCACACTTATAATCATATCAGATGATCCATAAAACGTAGTAATATCCTATCCAGAAGCAACATTTTCTTTTTCCACATGTTTATTTCAATATTTATAACTTCAATCTATTCTGTGATAGATCAAGTGTTCTTCCAACTCTTATTAACTAATTTGTATTGAATAAAAAAAGCATAAACACAGAGAAATGATTATACAAGGTTCATATGCATGATATTTTGAAAACTTGATGAACTCTTTCACTCCATATTTATACTCTTTTGTGAGACGATTGGTATCCATCCATTATTTATTCATATCCTTCTTATTTAATTCGGTAATATTAATATTTAACAAAATAAATAAATAAATTCATTCATTATTTATTTGTATCCATCCAGAACCAAGTTCCTTTATTTGGGATCTTCTAGATAAATCAATCTCCAACTCTTCCAACCTTTCCTTCATTAGTAAAACTAAGAGAAATTCATCCACATAAAGAAGTAAAATGAAAAAACTCCCATCGTAATACACCTTCATATAGTCACAATTATTTACATTACACTATATGAACATTAATTATACTATGAAAGCATTGAAATTCCAATTACATTGTCTCAATGCCTACTTAATCCCACAAAAACACTATTTGAGACTGGAACCGAACCTTCTATTCTATTTAGCAAGAAACCATCTAGTTGATCTATGTATATATCTTCCTCAGAATCTACATGAAGGAATATAATCTTGAAATCCATTTATTCTAGAAATATACCTTCAATGGAAACCAAGCCGAGTACCATCTGAATTTTTATATTTTTTATAGCATGAGAGAAAATCTAATTGAAATCTAATACTTCTAATTATTGAAATACATTTACAACTAGAGATACCTTGCACAATTTCCTATCATCAAATTTCTCCTTTAGATGATAAATATAATTATTCTATAGATCCCTCTTTCCTTGTCCCAATTATATTATCTTCAATATATCAAAGTAATAAAGGGAATTCAATTATTCCTTCATTTTGTACTCACCTACAATGAGTCCAGTAGTCGGCCTATATTGAGTCCTAAAAAAATAGAAAATCCACCTGACTTTCCCACATATTCCTCATTAGGGACACTCCTATAGACTAAGAAAACCATACAACTAGGGAAAACTATCTAGTGTGTGAGTTAACTAGTGTAGTATAAATTAGGGCCTATTTCTTAATTCACAGGGTTCCCATGCATCCAAACAAGTGGAAGTGAGAAACAAAAAGCCAATGATCATCATATGAATAAATATAATATAAGTAGTCAATCACATGTCAACTCTAACACCCTCACAACAAAGAGTCCATTTTCACATCCATGAATAAGCATCAAGAATTTCATATTAATAATCAATCACATCCCTTTGAGGAAAAATGCCTAAATAGAAATATCAAACAAGGGGACCCTGAATTTAAACCATGGAGGTGATGTTGGATGCAAAGTAGGTTTAGGAGTTGTAATGGGTTTAAACATTACATTATTGTAAATTATATCTTTACCAACACCCCTATTCCAACGGTTTTTAAAAACTATTGGGATAGGGGGTCCTATACCAACAGTTCTTTGTAACCATTTGGATAGGTCATGTAATATAAGCCTATACCAATAGTTTTTTAAAAGAGTTGGGATAGATCCAAAAAACATATTCCTATCCCAATGGTTCTTCAAAACCATTGAGATAGGGTAAGGATATCCTAGCATTTTTGTAAAACCATTGGGATAGATCCAAAAAACATAGTCATATCCCAACTGTTCTTCAAAACTACTAGGATAGGGTAAGGCTATCCCAATGGTTTTATAAAACCATTGGTATAGATCCAAAAAACATAGTTCTATCCCAATGGTTCTTCAAAACCATTGGGATAGGGTAAGGCTGCCACAACGTTTTTCTAAAACTGTTGGGATAAATCCAAAAATAAGGGTGCCTATCCAAATAGTTTTGACAACTGTTGGGATAGGTACCCTTATTTTTTAAGATTTTTTTTATCAAATATCATCAAATAAATGAATAAATAAAATATTTAAATATATATATATATATACACAAAGACAATTGTATCATAGTGGTTAGGTCCTTCATATATAAGGTGGAGGTCTTGGGTTCAATCCTCCACTTTTTATATTATTTTACATAAAATATCCCAATGGTTTGTAAAACTGTTGGTATAGGGATATCCCAACAATTTTGAAACCATTAGGATAGGTCTATCCCAACACCAAATCAACCAACAACCCTCCAAACCATTGGTATAGACTATACCAATTATTTTGGGACCTATACCAATGGTTCTAAACTGTTGTATATATATGGTGTGAACAAGGAGCCTAGTAGGATATCATCGAAGATATTATACTATTCATTTTTTAAGGCAAACCAAAAAATTATAGTTTTAGGGAAAATAATGAAAATAATTTTATTGTATATGGTAGATTAAATAAAACTAACAAAACATATATATATTTTTTAAGAAAATATAATTTACCAAGATACAAGTATAAGATAAAATAGTAATAAAATATTAAGCATCAACCATTAAGGGGGTACCTACCAAAGGCCTAAGGAGAAAATCTAAGTTGAAAAATTAGGAGAATCATCACACTATAATATTGTTGCAATACAAATGCAACACAATCAACTCAAAAGTTTCATATAATATTCCCAAAAAAACAATTAAACACTTTACCAATCAAAAAACCATTGTATCACACTAATGAATCATACCAAACACATAATTCAAACATCAAAAAAATATTTAGAACACAAAAACCGTATAATTAATCATTAATTGTCTAATCATTTCAAATCAATTAAGAACCTAACTTGGATTTTGAGGTTCGGCAGTAGTAGTAGGATATGGCGGTGATAGAGTCAGGGTAGGCGGTGGCGGCGACGGAGGCTGGAGAGGGGTTCGTGGAAAAGGTGGGGTTCATGACGGTGAAGGATTCACAATAGAGGGGGGTTCGCGGTGGGGTGGGGTTTAGCGTGCGGTAGAGATGGGTTCGCAGTGGGGTGGAGTTCGATGTGCAGTGGGGTGGGTTCACGGTGGAGGTGGGTTCATGATGGAAGTGGAGGGATTCGTAGCAGTGGAGGAGGGTTCGGTGACAGAGGAGGGGTCGATGGCGGTATATGTGAGGTTTGGGCAGAGGAGGAGTCAGCGGCGCAGGAGTTGGCTTCCACGAGATATTGAGGTGTTCGAGAGGAGCTGACTGTTATGGTTCATTTATAAAATCGGGTGAAGCTTTTATCAGCATAAGATAAAAAGCAATGATAAAGGTATGTTTTATCATCACTAAAATAGAAAGCGCTGACAAAAAATGCCTTTATCAGTGCTAAAAAATAGTGATAAGGATATAATGTTAATAATTTATTTATATAATTATATATATTTATAAAATTATATATAATATATATATATATTTATAAAATTATATATAATATTATATATATATATATTTATAATTATAACTATAAATATATATATTTATTTATTTATTAATAAAATTATAAATATAATAAATATATTTTTTATAATTTTATAATTATTTTAAAAAATATATTTATTTATTTTTAGTTATAATTATAAATAAATATATATTCATTTAAATACTTATAAAATTATAAGAATTATATTTATTATATTTATAATCTTATAAATATGAATAATTAATATATTAATTATATATATTTATAAGATTATAAATATAATAAATATATTTCTTATAATTTTATAACTATTTAAATAAATATATACATTTATTTATAGTTATTGTTATAAATAAATATATATTCATTTAAATAATTATAAAAGTATAAGAAATATATTTATTATATCTATAATATTATATATATATATATAATTAATATATTAATTATATATATTAATAAAATTATAAATATTATAAAGATATTTCTGATAATTTTATAATTATTTAAATGAATATATATTTATTTATAATTACAACTATATATATATTTAAATTTATCTATATTTATTTATAATTATAATTATAAATGTTTGTATTTATTTATCAATATTTTTATATATTTATAAATATATTTATTTAATTGTACATATTTATATCATTATAATAAAAATAAATATATTTTTTTATAATTTTATAATTATTTAAATATATAATTATTTATTTATAATTATAACTATATATATTTATTTATTTTTAATTACATATTATAATAAATATATATTTATTTATAGTTATAATTATATATTTATTTATTTATTTATTTAAATAATTATAAAATTATAACAAATATATTTATAATTTTATTAATATATATAATTAATATATTAATTATAATTTTATAACTATTTTAATGTATCTATATTTATTTAGAATTATAATTATAACTATTTGTATTTATTTATAAATATTTGCATATATTTATAAATTTACTTATTAAATTATATATATTTATAACATTATATGTATAATAAATAAATTTATTATAATTTTATAATTATATATATATAATTATAACTATAAATAAATATATTTATTGTAATTTTATAATTATTTATATATATAGTTATAATTACAAATAAAGGAGGAGGATGGTTTTTGGCATCAGGAGCTCCGGGATTGGAAATGGTTAGGGTTTACATGCCACCGCTGATCCCATCACTGTCGCATTGCTGATGGTTAGATCGTCACCGCTGCGCTATGGGGTCCTACCATCATCGTGTTGCTGCTAGTCAGATCGTCGTTGCTTCGTTGCGGGGTCCCACTATTGTCATGTTGCGGCTAGTTAGATCGTCACCACTCCACTACCATCGTGCTGTTGGGATTCAAGATTTTCGCCGCTCTGCTATAAGATCCCACCATTGTCGCGTTGCTGATAGGTTTCAAGAGATCTCAATCACGCTACCATTGTCATCGAGTTACTGTGGGGTTTCGCGAGTCTGATGCGGGGTCTTTCTGCCCACTACGTTCCCTTCGTTGTTGCATTGTCACAGGGTTTTGATCACCATTGTGCTTGTTCTTTGGTAGATGGAATCTCTTGATGAATTTTCTATGTGTTTGGGGAGTTTTAACTCACACAAGCACACTGCGATTTCACCGGCTCGCGGTTAGGTCGTTCCTTTGTGCTCGGTTACCCACGTTGATCAAGTTGTTGCTTGTGGTGAAGATATAGTGACTACTGATTAAGTGTCCAAGCACTCTTTCTTGATCTAGAAAGGAATCAGACACTCCTCCCATTCATCGAAAAGGTAGTGTGGCACACATCAAGGCAGTTCTAATTTCTATCTCAGAACGATTTAAAATGGGTGAGAACTCAATAATAGCTTGTTTGGTTTTACCTAGGGGTTCGATTCCAGTGAAAATTGAATAAATAATTGAGCATCTCTCAGCAATCTGAGGGTTCTCTTCTTGGGAACGTGTTTCATTGGGATGTTGATTCTTTCATATGGTATCCCCTCTGAGGAGTTGAACATGTGGACATGGGGATTTGGATCTATTTCCCTTAAACCATGTATTATCCATATCTGTGAATGAGATAGGAATTTTAATATGCTTGAAGTTGGTAAATCGTTTTTTCAACTCTGGGTAAGGGTCTATGGCCTTAAATGGATTCTGTGGAATCCTAAAATACTATATGATATCACAATGTCAATTGGATTTCCAATCAAGATTGACAAAGAAACAGAGATCGTAAGAATTGGGAACTTTGCCCGTTTTTTGGTCAAAGGTGATCTAAACTCCACTTTTCTATATCATGTTATGTTGTACACTGGTGAAGATGAGATTGATTTTCGAATTATGTATGAAAGAATTCCAAAATTTTGTTGAGAATTCAAGGTAATTGGACATGAAATCTCAAATTGTAGGAAATCCATGGGTTGTTACTATTGATCCCTGTGTGGGCCCGATTCTAAGATATGGTTGAAGAAGAATAAAAATGAATCCACTCATTCTGGTGGGCGTTCCCGGAATTGGGTTACAACAACTTTAGGTGGTAATGGTAGATATAGGAAGATAATGCATGGATCTGATAGTCTCAATTTCCAGGATGATACACATTTGGTGGATACTGCTCCTACAAAGGAGTTGATGGAGAGTACTCCTGGTAATGGTAGTGCAGGGGCTAGATAGAGAGCTTGTGCCTCTAGATAACTGATTATACTGTCTAAAGGTGATGGTGATTCTACTAGGCGAGCAGAGGAGGGGGTTGAAAGCATTGGTAAAAAGAAATTATGGTTAGATGTTGTTGCTGGTGATAAAAATGTCGGAGAGGGAAGTTTAGTTTTTTATCAAACTGCTCAAAAATCTACTGATATTGGTAATAGGCAAGTGACTGATACGCATATTTCACCTATCATGGATATAATGGAGCTGATTGAACATGATATTAGTGTGAAAGTTGTGGTGGATAATGATTCAAGATTCATTAATGACTCTATAGAGCATATTCTTGCTCTTTTTGAACCAGAAGGGGATTGGCAGTATACAAAGACTTGGAAACGAGGTTGGAATCTGAAAAACCATGGATGAGGATGTGTCAATGATGACTGGGTTCATGGGCGAGGTTGGTCTACCAAGTCTTCTTCAAAGGATCTTACTCTGGAGCAGGTTAACCTCAAGGAAAAGTACTATGTGCTTTTTAATCAGAAGAATTTGTAGTTGGAATGGGAATCTGTTGATGATACCTCTAATTAGGATTATGGGAATGTTCCTAGTTCTACCCATTTGTAGTTTTCTTTTCTTGATAAGGATTTTTTCTTTGTTGTTCGAGTCCTTTCTTCTTTTCATGTTATGTCTTTATTTTTCAATAAATTTTGGTAGGAAGAGGTTCACCTATCTCTTAGACCTTTTAGGTATAATTAAAAATAAATATATTTAAAATGTATTTATATATAATTAAATGTTATAATTATAAATATAATAAATATATTTATTATTTAAATATATTTATTGAATTTTATAAGTACTTTTGATAACATAATAGATTCATGGGTATACCATGAGTGAATTATATATCTAGTAAATTATATATAATAAAAAATGAATCATTGCATATTGTTTCTTCTGGAAATGGAGATGACCTTGTTTGTTTAAGGTTCAAACTTCCCAATCGGTTTCTAATGGGTTTATTCATAGAACTGGAAACACCCAATGATTCTATATCCATTTGGACCTACTTTCCAAAGGTAGGTGCTCATTAGTTGTGAACTGATGAGGCTTAAGAATTTTCATTGGTCGAGAGGATGGGAGGTCAGGCTTGTCACACCATTTTTTGAGGGGAATTATTGCCTACTTTGGGACTCTCTTATAGATTTAAGTTATGTTCACAAATCATTATTAATTCACCAAGCATGAAAATGAAATTTCCTTTAGATTTGGAAATCAATGATTAATATGTATGGGATTTAGAGAATCCTTTATATGTATTTTAGGTTCTTCATCATTGGAGAATCATCCCTATGTATTAGGGATTCGTAGTCAATGGTATCCTTCAATACATTATATAGAAATGTCTTGGTCATTATGATGACCATACTGGTTTTAAAGCCACTCAGTGGGGCACTTGAAGTTTATTGTCATTCAGAAGGAAAGTATTATTTCAGAGTTGGGGTCATACCCGCTGATGGGCTACCTACGTATCCTCATTAAAAAGAAATCGTAACCCATGTAGTTCGATAAGAAGGATATATTTTAATGTCATATGGGACGAAAAATAATTAATGAATGATGGGATTGAACCTTGAAAAGGCTTCCTAATTAATCTACTTTTAAGGTAGAGATCAAAGTCCACGTAGTTCAGATGATTAAATATGAGGCTTATGCATGGTTAATGGCCCAGAAAGAGAAGACATGATTACTTTTGCACTCTAAGCTCACGTGAGTCATGATCGATTTAAGAAACAAAAGGTATCAGTAAACCTGATGATAGTGCCAAAAAAGATGTAGTCGTAAGAAATGATGTGGGGATTACGTATGTATGACTACCCAAGTAGATGAAGACACAGACTTACTTTAGGAAAGAAGCCCAGGATTAGGGTCCATAAAGGTATTTGTACTTTTATGGAGATTTGGAGTTTTATCCCGGGACTTACTCCTAAGGAGGATGCCCTAATTAAAAGTGGACTTATAACTTAGGACTTACTTCTGAGAAGGAGGCCTAAATTAAAAGGGACTTATGATTGGGGATCATTACTGAGATGGAGGCCCAATTCAAAAAAATTAGGACTGGGGCTTACTGTTGAGAAGGAGGCCCGAGATAAGGGAACTTGGGGATTACTCCTAAAGAGGATTCCCAATTAAAGGATCTTCTCATCTTAAATGATGGGGTTATATAAAGGAAACCTTTAAATTTAGTGACATAAATCTTGTAAGTTAAAAAGTTTTGAGAGAGGTTCTGACAAAATTCCTTTCAGATATGGAAGCCAACAAAGGAACCATGCCATAAATGGCTTTGAAAAGGGGGTTCGAGGGCTAATATCTTGAAGAGGAGAGGTGAAGGGGAGAGAGGCACACAAATGAAGTTTGCACGCAAGTCTTGGTCATGCAAGTGTACTTGCATGGAAGGGGTTCACTGGGGCAACGAATAATCTGTAGGGTAATACTTGGGTGAGACTTAACTCAATCCTTTAGTATTATCCGAAGATGTTTCCAAAAGGGCGGTGCACAAGTTTCTTTGAAAGGGTATGGTGGCGCACAAGTGTTTATACTTTTAAAGAGGTCTGGACACTTAGTCACACAAGTGTTGATTAATTCTAAACACTTAGGCCTTATTCTACTCCTTTAAGTTTTCCATTCTAGGTAAAAAGTACCTTAGAAGCTTTCAGAAGAGTTGAGTTGAAGACTTGGGTGACCATAGCTTGAATTTCACTTTTGGAAAATCCGTCCTTTAAATGGGGGGCCCATAGAGGCTATTTATAGTCCACCTTACACCTTGGGTGAAAAAAATATAGAGTGCACGCAAGTGACTTGCGCGACCCATAGGTGTCGTGCAAGTTACTTGCACGCCGCGCAAGTCACTTGTGCACCTTACTCCAAAATGGGTTCCTAGTCCATGACTTTGTCAATTGTTTTGATTTTCTTCAAAGGGTGACCCTCTTTGTGCTTAAGTTATCCCCCTTTTCCATTTTTTGGACTCTGTGATTGAAAGGAGCTTCAACAAAAGTCCCCCCTCAGAGTTGGATCCGAAAAGGAACGAGGATTCGGCTCTTTGGTAAACATAGTTTAATTTTTACTAGGGTTATATAAATAACCCCACAAACTTTTTCATCTTTTAATTGCTCAATGTTTCCTAAATCATACAAAATGTATGTTTAGTGAGCTGGGACTCAACTTTTTGTTCAGAGTACCCTTTATAGGTTCCCAATTTAATGAGTACCATGTATTTTGTTATTGGCAGTTTAAAGTCATGCATGTTGGACTATAAAAAAGGGTAATATTTAAGGTCGAATAGCTTTGACTGAATGGATGATATTGACTCAATTCTTGATTATTTGTTTGGAAACATATCACCATATTCAATTATGGAGGGAGAAAATTGTAAACTGTGACTTGAGAAATTTTGAATCTGAGGAATGACATGGGAAAAGAGATAAAAGGCATTAGAGGAAGTCTTTTCTAAGAATTAAGTTACCACTACTTGAAAAACCCATTATGGGGGTTGAATTATGTAGGGCCAACTAAGGCATAAGCTGCATAGTCAAATAGTAGCATCTTTTGGCTCATAGGTCCGTTATGTAGACAACTTATGCAAGGCCACCTAAGGGCATGTGCTGCATAGTCGGGAAAAAGAAATATTAGAAATTTGATTTTCTATTTCTAAAAGCCAAAGAAAGTTTTATGGGGATTCATATTTTCCAAAGCATAGAGTCTGATTTATGGAGAAAGGTACTTGAATATGGAGAGGATATTTCATATTAGAATTGTCAAATAATTGGAGGAATGGGACTTCTACGAAGGTTTGACCCAAACATAGGGGCAAAAGAAGATTCTCCTAATAATGAAGTTACCATTACATGACAAACCCATTATGGAGGTTTAATTATGCAGGGCCAAATGAGGCATAAGCTGCATAGTCAAATAGTAGCATCTTTTGGCTGATAGGTCTGTTATGTAGGCAACTTATGCAAGGCCGCCAAAGGGCACGTGCTTTATAGTCATGCAAAAGAACTCTTAGGTGTCATACATTTTGCGATCAGAAGTCAAGAAAAGGGTTATGGATACCATGAATATTATTTGTATAATGTTGCAGCTGGGTCCTAAATTGAGATTTTGGATGTCACTATGTATCTCATTAGTATGAGAATCAAGCCACATATAGTTATTGAAATACAGTTTAACGTTATGCAGGATGAGGGCATGGAAGATCTTAGTTTAGGGTCATAGATCTCGGACCATAGTGAGGGAGACACATCGTGCATTTGTTATAAAACAGATGTGAATAAAGACCAGGGTGTTCTATATCACTTTGTGTGCTCCTAGGGAGATTTTTCATCCAAGGGACCGAAATTGGAGTTTTTGGGTTATGCCCAAAGGCTCAGGCCTAGACTCGAGGAATGCTCGAGCATTCCTACGTATCCCATGAGTATGGGAATCAAGCTTCATGTAGTTCTTGAAATACCCTTTGTACAGATTTGGTTCGTACATATGAGGGGTAAAAGGGACTTTATTGCAATTACGGTTGGACCCAAGATTAAAGACTTGGGTGTCACTATGTATCTCATAAGGATGAGAATCAAGCCATATGTAGTTCTTGAAATATGACATGATTGGAGACCATTTCAATGATGATTCCTCTCGAGTGAGGTTATTAGGGATTATTGCAGTTTATTTTCATATGGGACAAAAGTGAAAATAGTTTAAGGTCATATGCATGGACCCGTGCTATGAAATTTAATATCTTGTAGCAAGGAAAATGAGGGACTGTATAGTTTAACATCATATAGCTAGGACGATGGGACGTACACAGTTTAATGTCATGTAGGAAGAAAGTAAACAGATATGAATAAGATGGTTGATAGGGGCTTCATGGATCAACATCGAATGGGATGAAGGTGAATTTATGTGAAGAAAGTGGTTTCGGGCTTGAACCTCAGGAGGTTGCCTACGTACCCGACCTAGGAGGCACGGATCAAAGTCCACATAGTTTAATTGAGAGGGATTTTGTGATCGAGGTGTACTTGAGGATAGCGTCCCGGAGATGATGTTGGGACTTAAGCATGGTTAGCATACCAAAGAAGATGTCATGGTTGAAGCTTACTCTAAGCTCACATGAGTCATGCTCGGTGTGAGAAACAAGAGGCAGCAATAGACATGACGATCATGTCGTGAAAGATGCGACCATGAAGTATGGTGTGGGGCTTATGCATGGTTAACTTCCCAGGGCACGCATGGAAACAGAGTATAAAAGACAATTTTGCATGCGACAATCATAGTTTAATGTCATGTGTCACAGATATGGGGTGCTTGGTAGTTTAATGTCTTACAGCTCTGACGATGCACAATTTAACGTCATGTTTGAAGATAGAGGGGATATGCAGTTTAATGTCATGTAGTTAGGAAAAAGGGGAATTTGTGTTACACAAATTACTTCTTCAAGAATCTTTCATTGGTTGGAGTTGTAATGATTTCTCCATACATTGAGATTAATGAATAAGCTCCATTGGAGTAGAACTTATGTATTGAATAAGGTCCTTCCCACTTTGGCTCAAGATTTGGAGGCTTCTTTCCCAGTATCATTGGGGTTATAAGGACCAATACCAATTCCCCTTGAATGAATGAATGAAGACCAACTTTTTTATTAAATGCTCATGCTATTCGATTTTGATAGACTTATAAATGGTGCAGTGTGCACAATATTTTTTCATCTAGTCGTTACAATTCATCCAATCGCTTTTTAGATTGTTCATCTTTAGATAACTGATCACAAATGGTGACTCTAAGCAAAGGTAAGTGGACTTCAATAGGCAAGACTTCTTCTATTCCATATACCAATGAATATGGAGCTTGATCGTGTAGCAGTGCGAGTGGTAGTACGATAATCCCATAGAGCATGAAAACGTTTATCATTCCATGACTTATTATCTTTATCCAATATCTTCTAAAGTATGTTTGAAAGAGTCTTATTGAAATACTCTATTTTACCATTGTCCGCTGCATGATACCGAGATGAATAGTTGGATCTGATATTGTATTCTTGATAAAATTTTCTTACCTCAGATGAACAAAAGTTGGTTCCATTATCCGTCAATATGGTATGAGAAACACCAAATATGGTAATGATGTTAGACTTGACAAAGATAAAAATTATTTTAGCACCGACTTCTATGAGAGGTATTGCCTCTACCCATTTGGAAAATAATTCAGTAGCAGTACAAATATACTTAAACTGGTTAGATATAGACAGAGGATAAGGTCCTACTACATCCATTCCCCATGTAGAAAATGGACAAGAGAATTTATCCGTATGAAGCAACTACGGGGGTTGATGAATGAATTTGGCACATACTTTGAAATAATGACACTTCTTAGTGAAATCAACACAATCTTGCATCATTGAAGCCCAAAAATATCCAAGCCTTCGAATTTGACCAGATAGTCTATGTCCGGACTGGTGGGCACCACAAACTCCTACATGTACTTCATTCATGACATCCATTGTCTCTTCATCATCAATACATATGAAGATAATTCCATCAAAACCTTGATTGTAGTAAATTATTTGGTGATTTGGGTTATCATAAAGAGTAAAATTGACCACACATCACCGGACTTGTTCTTTCCCAGCTCTATCGGGTGGGAGTGTTCCATTTTGAAGGTATTCTCTGATAGGTGTCATACATCCTATAGTATGAACATATGGTTCAGAAATGGGACTGATTTCATTGATTTCCTATGTTCTGATTTGAACATAAGGTGAAACAATACGACGGTGGGAAATACTGATGATTGTTTCGTCCCGATTTGGATCTGCCATGGCTATGTATACATTAGCCAGTGCATCTGCATGGGCATTTTTTGATTGCAAGACATAAGAAAATTTTGGTTCCGAGGGAAATTTCACCATTAACCCTCTGACATAATCACACAAAGAGATTAAATCTTCTTTTCTGATGGTATAATCCCCATTGATTTGTTGGATTACCAAATCTGAATCACCTTTTACCTTCAAGTGATTCACCTGTGCTTGAAGCGCCAATTCCAAGCCTGCTATGAGAGCTTGATATTCTGCTTAATTGTTTGTACTGCCTTCCAACAATAAGAAGGAATAGGGTAGCACTTCCTTTTTTGGGGAAATAAGAACGATTCCTAACCCAACTTTTTTGAATTTAGGATCTTCCATTTTCATCCCTGTTGGACTTCTAGAGGAACCATCAAAGTAAATTTCCCATGTTTAAGGATTATATTGAATATAGAAGACTTCCTCATCAGGCAGTTCAATATTTAAAGATGTATCTTCTATAGATGTGTGTTCAGCAAAGAAAATCATCCAGAGCTTGGCCCTTTATTTCCTTTTGAGACACATACTGGATATCAAACTGCTGTAAAATAACTTTCCACCTTGCCAGATGTCCTGTAATCATGAGATGATTAAGGATAAATTTGAGCGAGTTATTGTGAGATACCAATTGGACCTCATGATGTTTCAGGTAGTGTCTCAATTTCTGAACTGCAATGATTAATGCTAGGAAGCACTTTTCAATACTTGAATATCGAGTTTCTGCCTCAAGCATAGTCCGACTGAGAAAGTAAAGGCTATTTTCTTTCCCAGCTTCATTCTTTTGGGAAATAAAGGCACCCAATGATCGCTCTAAAGCTGTCACATAGAGAATAAGTGGTCTTACTTCAACTCAAGCATTGTCCGACTGAGATAGTAAAGGATTTTTTCTTCCCCATCTTCATTCTTTTGGGCAATGAAGGCACCCGATGAACGATCTAAAGCTATCACATAGAGAATAAGTGGTCTTACTTCAACAGGTGGAATTAATACTGGTGGACTCAATAGATATTTCTTCCAGATATCGAATGCTTCTTGACATTCTTCAATACACTGGTAGGTGACTCCCTTCTTCATTAATCTAGTGAAGGGTAAACACTTTCCTACCAAATTGGCAATGAAACGCCGAATATAGGCTAAGTGTCCTTGAATTCCTCTTAATTATTTCAAATTTCTAGGAGGTGACATGTCATGGATTGATTTTTTCTTCTCAAGATCAACTTCAATACCAAGATGGTGTACAAAAAAGATGAGAAATTTTCCTGAGGTTACCCTGAAATCACATTTGAAGGGGTTCATCTTCAAATTGTGTTATCGAAGTTTGTTTAATATGATTTCTAGATTGGCCAAGTGATCAGAACGTTTTATGGATTCAACCACCAAATTATCCATATAACATTCAACAAATTTCCCTAAAAAGGGATTGAAGATATGGTGCATCACATGTTGATACGTTGCACTTGCATTCTTCAGGCCAAAGGGCATTACCTGATAGCAAAACACACCTTGAGGAGCTCTGAAGGATATAGACTCCGCATCATCTGGGGCCATTCATATTTTATTGTACCCATAGTAACCATCCATGAAGGAAAGAGCTTCGTAGATAGCTATTTCATCAATTAAGAGTTCTATGATCGGAACTGGAAAATCATCCTTGGGACAATGCCGATTAAGATCTCTAAATTTAATGAGAACTCTAATTTGTCCATTATTCTTTTTCACAGGGACAATATTATCCATCCATTTGGGATATTGAACTTCTATGATGAATTTATCCTTTATAGGCTTATCAACATCAGCTTCAATTTTGGCGGCATAAGTTGGGTGTGTTCTTCTTGCGGATTTCTTGAATCCTTGATGTTCTTCTGGAAAACCCAAATGATGAGTGGAAACATCAGGATCAAGACCTGAAGTTTCTGTATAATTCCAAGAAAATACATATCGATTTTTCTTTATAAATGAAGTATAAATTTATTTCTCTTAAATAGTCATGGATGCACTAATTAAATTGGGTCATGGATCTACTTTTGTACCCAGATTTATTTCTCTGAGTTCATCCACAGTGGTAGAGATACCTTCTTCAAAGGCTGGGGGATCATCTCTAAGATCTTCCTCTTCTTCTTCAATATGTGTTACTTATTCTATTTCTACTTTCATAGTAGATGATGAATCAGAATTTCCATGATCATGGGAGAAGTTAAAATTTGAACATCTTGAGGAAGAGGCTGCCATTTTTGACCCTATTGATGATGAAGGGTCTTCATGGGGTGATAGAGAGGAGATGATGGATTGAGAATCAACATCATTGTTTTCCTATGGTATTTCTATGACTTCATCTAGACTGGTTGACGAAGTATAGAATTGCTGGATTTCAGCAGATGAAATGAAGACATCTCCATTTAAGATTTCATCACTGCTTGGCGAATCAGCAATTTCTCCCATGCTGTCTGACTTGATTTCCATAATTGAAATTATGGAAGTTTCCATAAGAGTGTTTTGATTTAGATCTATCCTATCAATTTGACTGATAGGAAACATATAATCTGTACTCACATGTATGAATGGGTTTACTGGAATCTTTTCCAAACCATTTGGAGCATTAATTTTGGTGACCTCCTTTTCCGCGATTTTTTCCTTTCCCTCCATGTGATAAAATTCTGCCTCAATGTATTGAGATTCAAATGTTTTGAATGGGGCCTTGTCACCATAAAATGTCCCAATTTGACCATTGAAATAATATTTGATACATTGATGGTATGATGAAGGTGCGTCCGCATGTTGATGTAGCCAAGGTCTTCCAAGAAAAATGTTGAAGGCTGTGTCCTAATGAACAACCAGGAAATCTGAATTAGACACAAGGTCTCCAAACTGAATTCTGAATGTAATCTCGCCCAGAGGTTCTTGTTAATTCTTATCAGATACTTGCAACATCAAAGTAGAAGAAGATAAATCAGATTCGGTGAGGTCTAATCGACTAAGTATACGAATAGGAATGAGGTTGACTCCCGATCCATTATCAATGAAAGCTCATTGGATGTCTATGTCATTTAATTTTCCAGATAGATACAAAGGTATGATATGTACATGTACAACATCATCTTAATCTTAATCTATAAAAGATATCACTGCATGGAATTCTGTGGAATAATTCTCAATATGGTAGACCTCAGCCGTGGTAATCTCAGTTTTGAATTCTTGAGGACTTGACAAAGCCTCAATAAGCACCTCCTAAAGATATTTTGATAGATTCAAGGAATCCAAAATTGATAACTTGGCCGATAATTGGGAAAAATGTTTCAAGAAATCATACTTTTGGTCCATAGGTCTGTGTTTCCCAGCATGAAAATGTGGTTTTTCAGGTGCCTTGGAAGTTGATTCTTTGAAAGTAGATGAATCCCATATCGAGGTAAGAATTGGAAACACTCTTGGGTTCGGTAGACTCAACCTACTAGGTTTATCTATTTGCTGAGAAAAAGAATGTGTAACCTCTAACCGATCCTCTAGAATAACTGTGTCAGGACTGAGTCTGCCATTTGTGGAATAACATTTTTGTTCTTGTTGAGCCCGCTGAAGGGCTTTGCCACGAGTTTCTGCCCCATATATAGTTCTAGCAGGGGTAGGATTGAAATAGTGGATTCTGGAATATCCACTTCTTCTGCTATATCCTAGACCTCTGTATCTTCCTCTAATTCCCCTGTTAGATACTGGGAACATAGTCTCATCATGATCTGGACTGTTATTGGTATAGGGATCCATTAAATTAATCATTTTAACAGAACCAAAGATCAATTCTTCATCTGATGAAGATTCTTCCTGATGAACCAATTCAGGTTGTGCCATTTGGTGGGGCGGTGCCCGTCGTTTTGAAGCAGATGGAATAAAATATGCTAGAGTCAAAGACAACTTAGGATTTGACATGAGATCTTATTCTTCTGACTACGCTTCTTTCTTTAAATTACGCTGCTTCTTTGTGGACTTTCCTTCTAATAAAGGTTTTGAAGTGGCATAGATAGCATTAGAAACAATTGGTTGATTTAATTGTGTTCATAAAATGGAATGAGTTCGGTTGATCATTTTCCTGACCATCCAATCATCATATTTCTGTGCATTTTTACTTTTGACTTCATACCACTCACCTTCTTCCTCTGGATCAGTAGCAGTAACACATGCTACCTGGGCTGAAGAACCTTTTAGTCTTACTTGTCCAGAGCCCACCATCTTTTGTAGAAGGTCTTTGAAGGCAAAACACTCCTGAATGGGATGCCCCAACAGATGATGAAACGAACAATAGCTGGGTAGGTCTTCATATCCTTCCTTGTTCGGCCTTTTGGGCCTTGTTAACTGAACCATATTGTTTTCTAGAGCTGAGATGAAGTAACTAGGAACTTTTTCATTCGGGAAAGAATAAACTTTGTTCTTTAAATCCTCAAACAATTTCTGACTTTGATATCTTTGATCATCTTGATGAGGTGGCCATTGTTGTTGATGCTTAAGAGGTGGACCCCTTTGATATGATGAAGGTTTTGAAGTGGAAGCAGGTACAGGTGCTTGTTTAAGTGTAACTGTAGCATCTTATACCTTTCCTATTCTACTTCCTGGAAATGATGGAATTACATGAGTTTTAGCCTTAGTCTTTATAAGAGAGTCTTCTATCTGCTGAGCGATTGAAGTAAGGTCTTGAAACCCTCTTATGTATTTCCCAAGGATCAATAGTGTGTGTAATTCATCACGCAGATTTTCCACATAGATTGGCAGCAACTCTCCTTGAGGGAGTACTAAACTTAAGAAATATGTTAATCCCTTCCAGCGAGTAATGAAATCCGAAACTCTTTCATTCTTACTTTGTTTAAAATTGGTAAGATAGAAAACTGTCGTCTTTGGTAAGGTTGAGCTAAATTGAATAAGGAACCTTTGACAGAGATCTTCCCACCCAGTAATTGACCGAGATTGCAAACTTGTATACCAAACAAAAGTAGGTCCTTGTAATGACTGCACAAAACACCTGAGCTTAACTACTTCTTGTTGTTGAGAAGTTCCCATCATAGGATCACAATAAGAAACAAAATGTGTTAAGTGTTTTTTTGGATCTCCTGAACCATTAAAAATTGGGAATGTGGTACTCACAAAATTTTATGTGGGGGGGGGGGGGGAATTGCATCCACCCATTCAGGGTAAGCTCTTTTTTTTGGTTGAATTGGTGCACGACATCCTTCCATAGCTTCCACACGATCTGTAAATGACTCAATGATAGTCATTAATTTTTGAGAAACATTTGGTTGGGCTTGGACCTGAGTAGGTGAAATAACTGGAGTTTGGACATGTTTGGCAACTAGTACTTCCACTAATGGTAGTATTGCCGGTTGTTGTCTCATATGACCCATAGGATTGTACCTGTGAGGGTGTACTTGTAAAGGGGGATATTCTTGATCTATCCCAATAGCTTCAAAAAATTTCCTTGATTGATTAACTCCATCATGCTTAGGAGGAAGACTACCTTGAAGTAGTTCTACATTTAACCTCCTTAACTCCTTAATTTCAACTTCTTGATGTGTAAACCTTTCCTTTAATGAATTTGATTGGCCTTCTCCATAGGTAGGGTGGAATGTAACCTGAAATTTTTCCTTTCCCCTTGTTGGACGCCTTTCGGAGAGGGGGGAGTTTGTTATTTTAAGGAATACCTAAATTTTGGTTAAGCCTTTGATTTTGAGTACGCACACCTTCTTCATTTGTTTCTGTGTATACAGCCTCTTGAACAAGAAATTATTAATCTGAATCCTCTGAGTGAGTCTCATGTTATGGGGTATTAATAACAACGACATTGATGACATTTATCGATGCATAATGAATTACAGCTCTTCTGTCAACATTTCTGCAATACTGTCTTCTTCTATGTCCTTTATGAGACATTGCCTTTTGTTTGGTTGATCCCTCAGGAACTTCTTGATGAACCATAATTTGGAGGGAATTTTATGGTAATTCGGCTCTACGTTCCTCTTGTGGATTATTCCCTAATCTAGAGAAGACTTACTTTCGCTGAGGAAGAGATTGAGAAATTGAAAAATTCCCCAGTCTAGTGGACTGGGGTTGTTCCTATTTTTCCTTCTCAAATCCTCGAATCCTGACTATTGAATCCGAGTGTTGGATTAAAAGATTCCCAAGTCTGGAAAGCTGAGTTGTCTCTTGCGCTGCTATATTTGAAACTTTCTTAAAAGCTCTCCTGATTTTGCAGATTTTAGTCCGGAAATTTTCCGGATACATCATCGGAAATCCACTCAAATCACCTGGCTTAGATGACCGTTGGATTATTTCTAACACCTTTGTCACCTGATGAATCACATGATCTAAATGAGAAGCCAGTTCAATATTCTCATTTTCTTGATGCAGAGTAATTCAACAACTTGTTCTTTATATTCCTGACTTCGGGAAGAACTAGTTGAGGCCCGATCTTGAGCAAGCATTTGATTACACACAAAACCAGTTAGCTATGGTCGGCCATGGACAATAACATTGCATGAGAACATGTTTTGAGGGATTTTTTGACTGGATATCACAATGAAATTCAATGCTACATGAACACCCCATCCCCTGATATGAATACCAGATGGGGCATTGGTAATTAACTGGCACAACCTTTTTAATGTGCCAAGGCATGTACACTGAAGGGATCTCTACTACTTTTTAACCTTTAGATATCAGAAAACTGAGAGAGATGCCAAGTCAATTTGGCATTGCAACCCTTATATTACCTTAACATGATTTTGATATTCATCATAAGGTAATATTGTATCTTTTAAGTGACAAAGAGTTTTTCATATGTTGAGACGAATATCATGAATACAATCTTCTGTTAAAGTTTTTGGAATATCATACTGAGAGTCATCCGAAGGCCAAAACTTGACTGGTATTTCACCTTTCCCCAATTGTTTTCTCATATTCATCACTTCTTCTTTGTCATTTGATGAAGATTCTTTTACCTGATTGGACCAAAGCTGGCGCTTCTTCGTTGTTTCATCAGATTCAATAAGATTGGTAGAGAATTCATTTGTCCAATTAGAAGATTAATGACCCAGGGGTGGTTTGGAGAATTACCTACACCTTGGGCTATCTTCTGATTGAGAAAATATTTTACCTTCTAGTGGTAAGGCATCAGAAATTACTGGATTCGCATTTGCAAGTGCCTCAAGATAAGAGGGCTTTCTCATTACTGCATTGTCTATTAAAGAATTTTCCAGGAAATGCGAATTACTAATGTGGAGAGGACTTTTTCCAATAAATTCATCATCATGGGGAGGACCACCCTGGTGGGTTACAACAAAAGATGAAACCTTTTGCTCCTTGGTCTTTTGGACACACATAGGGTTATCGTGGCTCTCATCTGAAGATGATGCTTCGAGATTGGCTGAATTGTCATGAAGAAAGACTTCATGAGGAAGTGCATGATGAAGACCTTCAGAATTATTTTTGTTATTTCCAGAATTTGGAAATGAGAGAGTAGAATCTTGAGTTTCAATAGATAATTGTCTGAGGGCTTCAAGAACTCCAGCATTGATCAATTCCTTATTGTAGATTGGCTCTTGATTTTTCAACTGTGCTGGATGGGTCTTTTTCTTGGATGCATTCTTACTCACTTTGGAAACCACTTGTTGACAAAAGTGGTTATTATGGGCAGCTGTATGTGCCTACTTAGAAGAAATGGTCAAGTTAGGCTACCAATCTCCATTTAAATCGGGTGTATGTGCCTAACTTTATTGTCCGTATGACATGGGGGAGTATGCCCCCACGACCCTCCTGGACTGGAACAGAGGTGTGTATCTGCTCTGGGGTGACATGTTGATGAATCAATCCACTGATAGGGATATATTTATGTTTCTTTCCCTATGATGTCGCTATAGTTGTTATAATATTCTGACAGGTATCCATAATATTGGTAGGGATTTGCTTCTGCTCTTTCACCATTGTCAGAATGTTCTTGGGGACTTCAGCTGCCAGAATGGGAATATACATCCATTCCTTGTTTGGAGAAGGTGTATATTCCTACTCCTGTCCTACTTTTCCAGTCAGTGAATTCTGACAGTACTCATGTGTGGGGGCAGAAAGTTATGTTTGCCTCTTGTTTTTCATTGGAGCTTTCCAATTGACATCTATGGGTGCTACTAATCGAGACTGTTGGTTAGCCTGATGAATTGTAGGTGTATGTGTCTACTGATTGTTCTCCACTGAATATGATTGATAAACTTCCTTCAATACTGGCAGACGAGACTGCTGACAGAATTGATGAGTGTAAGCAGGTGTATGTGCATGTTTACAGCTGGTCAACGCATTTGGTTAGCGGGCTTCTTTGAATGTAGTCAGACAAGCCTGCTGACTGGATGATGATTTATAAATAGGTGTATGTTCCTACCTATAGTACTCCACCAGAATTTCTTGGTGGGATTGGTGTGTTACTACCAGACGAGTCTACTGGGAAGTGAAATTAGGACGAATGGGTGTATATTCCTTCTCGTTGTTTGCCATCAAGTTAGGTTGATGGACTTCTTCAGAGAGGGAAGAGGTAATAACCTGCTCCCAGTTAGCCGAATGTTTCCTCTGATAGTTCGTCTTGCATGCTCAGGTCTTAGGAACCTAAGCCAAATTCCTAGAGGCAATACCCCCATCATGTTGAGGGTGCACTACCGCACGAGTCCGGCGGAGATTGTTGGTGGGAGTCCTCAAGAAGGACTCATGTCTTCTTGAAATGCGGTCTTGAGTGACCTCTTGATTCCCCTCCCTATAATATGGGAGATAATGGTTATTGCATTCTAGGTATAAGGACCCGAAATGGTTGGAGATGGTGGTTGGAACCATCTGCTTCTTCACCACTAGTCATCGCTGTCCGGACAACCAGGGTGAGTTGTTAACTTAGAGGGCTTATCGAGTGGCCTCCAGAGTCAGGATGATACTGTGTTGATGGTATTCCCTCACCAATGCATTCGAGACCCAACATTGAAGATGCTGAGAAGGTGATGTCATCCTCAGAGTGGACGAGGATCCAGCAGGAGTAGCGGCCAAGGCATTCATAGGTGTGAACCTTAAAGAAGCCATTTTGTGTTCTAGAGAGATCTTGAAAAAGAGTGCCTGTTTGATATATCAAACATAATCAAGATAATTCTGGCCATACTACATCTTTTGGATGAGCAAATATGTTATTTATTGCTTTGTTGGTTCTCATATTTAGTTAAATAGGTACCTAAAAAATAATTAAAACATCATTTATATTCATTTGGACCTACTTTCCAAAGGTATGTGCTCATTAGTTGTAAACCTATGAGGCTTAAGAATTTTCATTGGTCGAGAGGATAGGATGTCAGACTCATCACACTTTTTTTGGGGGGAATTATTTCCTACTCTAGGACTCTCTTATAGATTTAAGTTATGTTCATGAATCCTTATTAATTCACCAAGAATGAAAATGAGATTTCCTTTAGATATGGCAATCAATGATTAATATGTATGGGATTTAGAGAATCCTTTATATATATTTGAGGTCCTTCATTTACGGAGAATCATCTGTATGTATTAGGGATTCTTAGTCAATGGTATCCTTCAATACATTATATATAAATCTATTGGTCATTATGATGACCATACTGGTTTTAAATCCACTCAGTGGGGCACTTGATGTTTATTTTCATTCAGAAGGACAAGGATTATTTCAGAGTTGGGGTCGTACCCGCAGATGGGCTAACTATGTATCCTCATTAAAAAGGAATCAGAACCCATGTAGTTTGATAAGAAGGATGTAGTTTAATGTCATATGGGATGGAAAATAATTAATGAATGATGGGATTGAACCTTGATAAGGCTTCCTATATACTTTACTTTTAAGGCATAGATCAAAGTCCATGTAGTTTGATGAATAAATATGAGGCTTATGCATGGTTAATGGCCCAAAAATAGATGTCATGATTACTTTTACACTCTAATATCACGTGAGTCATGATCAGTGTTAGAAACAAGATGTATCAGTAAAACTGACGATAGTTCTACAAAAGATGTAGTCGTAAGAAATGATGGGGGGCTTACATATGTATGGCTACCCAAGTAGATGAAGACCATGACTTACTTTAGGAAAGAATCCCAAGAGCAGGGTCCATAAAGGTATTTTTAGTTTTACGAAGATTTAGAGTTTTATCCTGGGACTTAATCCTAAATAGGATGCCCAAATTAAAAGGGGACTTATAACTTAGGACTTACTCCTGAGAAGGAGGCCTAAATTAAAAGGGACTTATGATTGGGGCTCATTCTTGAGATGGAGGCCCAATTCAAAATAAATTAAGACTGGGGCTTACTCCTAAGAAGGAGGCCCGAGCTAAGGGAACTTGGGGATTACTCCTAAATAGAATTCCCAATTAAATGATCTTCTCATATTAAAGTATGAGGTTATATGAAGGAAACTGTTAACCTTAGTGACATAAAGCTTGTAGGTCACGAGGTTTTGAGAGAGGTTCTCACAGAATTCCTTTCTGATAAGGAATCCAACAAAGGAACCATGCCATAAATGGCTTTGAAAAGGGGGTTCGAGGGATAATATCCTGAAGAGGATAGGTGAATGGGAGAGGCACACAAATGAAGTTGGCGTGCAAATCTTGGCCATGAAAGTGTACTTGCACGACAGGGGTTCACCTGGGCGACGAAGAATCTATAGGATAATACTTGGGTGAGACTTAACTCAAGCCTTTAGTATTATCCTAAGATATTTCCAAAAGGGTGGTTCACAAGTTTCATTGAAAGGGTAGGGTGGAGCACAAGTATTTTCACTTTAAAGGAGGTCTAGATACTTATGCGTGCAAGTTTTGATGAATTATAAACACTTAGGCCTTATTTTACTCCTTCAAGTCTTCCATTCTAGGTAAAAAGTTACCTTAGAAGCTTTTGGAAGAGTTGAGTTGAAGACTTGGGCGACCATAGCTTGAATTTGACTTTTGGAAAATCCATCCTTTAAATGGGGGGCCCACAGGTTCTATTTATAGGCCACCTTGCACCTTAGGTGAAAAAAATAGATAGGGCACACAAGTGACTTGCGCGACCCATAGGCGTCGCACAAGTTACTTGCACGCTGCGTGAGTCACTTGCGCGCCTAACTCCAAAATGGGTTCCTAGTCCATGCCTTTGTAAATGGTTTTTATGTTCTTCAAAGGGTGACCCTATTTGTGCTTAAGGTATTCCCCTTTGCTATTCGTTGGACTCTGTGACGGAAAGGAGCATCAATACATATGGACAACATGAATAATGATAATGGTGTAATGCATAAATGAATATTCATGATAAATACATAACATATATCCACGTCAATTATACTCATGCATCAATATATTTATTAACCAAATTCATTGAAAACATATATTTATTTAAATATATATTTATTTATTTATATTTATAAATATAAATATATATATTTAAAAATTGTTTATATATATTTATAAACCTAATAAACCTAATAAATCTAATAAACACATTTATTATCTAATAAAATTTATTATAATCTTATAATTATTTAAATATACATTTATTTAATTATAATCTTTGAAAAATAATTTTTCTTAAACATTATATATATATTTGAATTATTAAAAAATATCTATTAATTATAAACATGTGTTTTTTATTTAATGTATAAAAATAAACATTATTTTTGAATATAAATATAATAACTTTATATAAATTAATAACATATTTTTTTGAAAATTGTTCTCATCACTAATAATAGAACTGATAAATCTACCCTTAATCAGCACTAAAAAAAGCATTGATAAAAGGAACACATTTATCAGTGTTCTTTTGAGCACTGATAAATGATATATTTATCAGTGCATTTAGGTAATGCTGATAAAGGCCCCCCTTTTATTAGCGCTTTTTATTTAGCATTGATAAAAGCCAAGACATCCCCTACCCGGATCTATGGTAGTGTGTTGTTTAAACCATCCAAGGAGTATTCCACGTGAAGGGATTAAAGAAGAATATATTGTCTTTGGTATAATTTGATGACATCAGATTCAAGAATCACACTGAGAATGGAGTGATAAAATTTTTGAAGGGAACGCTTGTGGTGATGAAGGTGGAGAAGATCTCAAAGATCCTATGTGTTCTTATGGGTGAAAAAAATTGAGGATTTGTAGATATTTTTTCATCAACTACCTCAATAGAAGCATTGAAAACATTATGGAATCAAAATATTGGTCATATGTCTGACATCGCATGAAGATTCATTCTCATTAGAAGTTTTTTCCTAGTCTTAAAAAGGTATTTTTACCATTTTTTTGCACTGTGTTTTGAGAATGAAATATGGGTTAAAGTTTGAGACATCAACAAAAAGAAGTAAATAGATCTTAGAGTTGATTCATCCTAATGTTTTTTAAGCACCAGTTATATCCCTATGAGGATAAAGGTACTTTTTTTCCTTTATTAATAATTATTCTAAAGATGTTGGGTTTACCTGATCAAGAAGAAGGTATATTTTTTTGAATTTTTCGAAACATTAAAATCATGGAAGGATCTTGAATATAGAAAGAAGATCAATTGTTTTATGAAAAAATTGTGGAGAATATACAAATGAGGAGTTTAGTACTTTTTTCAATAGGAAGGAATTAATAGACAGCTCACAGTGGCATATTATCCTCAGAATAATGGTGTTTCAGAGCAGATAAAAAAACCCATTGGATAAAACAAGAGAAATATTGAAGAATGTAGGAATTTCCCAAAAAAAATGGGTATAAGTAATGAATATTGTATGTTATGTGGTCTCTTGGTCTTCTTCAATGGAAATTGATCAAAATACACGGATGAATATGTGGACTGGTAAAACCACTGACTACTCTTGATTACATTCTTTTGGAAGTATTGTATATGAATTTTTTAATAAACTTGAAAGATTAAAATTGGATGTGAAGAATTTTTTTTTCTATGGTTCTCCTGATGAATAAATCTATATTCTTCAACTAGAAGGTTTTTTAGAAAAAAAAGGCAAAGAGAACATTATTTTAAGGTTGAAAAAATCTATATATGGTCACAAATAGGCACCAAGCTATTGTTACAAGAGATTTGATTCATATATCATCATACTTGGATATATAAATTTTCATTAAGATCCTTGGGTATATTTCAATGGATCAAATGGTAATCATTTCATCATTCTTCTATTATATTTAGATGAAATATTGGTTTCATTCTCTAATAATGATCATATCCAGGAGACAAAGGCATAGTGGACTAGTGAGTTTGATATGAAGGACTTGGGTATATCAAACAATATTCTTGGGATGAAAATTTAATAATATATAAATAATAGTAATATTTGGATATCACATAATAATTACTTGTGTAAAGTCTTAAAATGATTCAACATGAAATAATTTAAGCCATTATCTACCCCAATTCCTATTAATTTCAATTTATCTTATATGATGAGTCCTAGAAGTGATGCAGATAATATGGAGATGTCTTAAGTACCATATGCATTGGTAGTGGGGATTCTGATGTTTTTTATGGTTTATACTATACCAAACATTGCAAATATAGTGGGAGAAGTTAGATAGTATATAGAGAATCTAAGATGGGATCATTGGAACATAGTGAATAGGATCCTAAGATACATCAAAAAGTCCTTAGATGTTGCATTATGTTATGGAGGATCATATTTTTCTATCATAAGATATATTGATTTAGATTTTTTAGGTGGTTCTGACCGGAGTAAATCTACTACTAGTTTTGTGTTTACTCTTACAGGAGGAGTTTTGATATGGATTTCAAAGTTACAGTTATTTTTGGATTTATCCATGATAGAGGCAGAGTACATGGTAGCTAAGCTGGATTTTAAAGAGGAAATTTGGTTGAGAAGGTTTTTAGAGGAGATAAGGAATAAAAAATAGAAGATTATATTATTTTGTGATAGTCAAAACTTCTTAAACATTGAAAGGAGTCCATATTTTCATTCCAGGATGAAGCATATTGTGGTAAAATATAACTTTTTCCAAGATGTGGTGGAGTAAGGAAGTGTGGGCATGCAAAAAAACCACACTAAAGAAAATATGGAATATTTTATGATGAAGTAAATTGAATCTAAAAAGTTAAAATGGTGAAAATCTTGAGTGGCCTTACATGGACATGAGAAGAATGATTTGACATAGAGAAAGGATGTTTGGATATGTTATTGGTTCTCAATAAAATCTCCAAGTATGAGATATGTTGGTAGTTTTTTATTAAGGATAGTTCCCACCCACTTTATTTGTGAAGGGAGGTGAGCATGGATGACATATCTTTTGGGTGTAAAACCCCACTAACTATCCAAATAAGGGATAAGTAGAGGTTGAGGCTTACCTATAAAATGGAATGGCTTCCCTTGGGTTTTTCATCAGCCTCACAAACACATCTTCTCCCACCATTATTCAATCATTATTTTTTTAGGCAGTTTCCTCGCATATTCAAGTAAAATATTTTGAGGATTTTCTCCTTAAAATTGAGAGGGAGTTCATGTACCCACATTTACCCATAGTGATACCCTTCTATATTCTCATGGTTTTTTACAACTTTAATTTTTGGTGTTTTTTCATGTTACATATGATGTCATTTATTTCCACATTTTCACTTTATTTTATCTAGCTATTATCATCGCACTAGTGGTTAAATAATTTTCGGTCCCAAAAAAACCCCATATAATTGAAACACACAACTTATTTTTTTTGCAAACGTCATGTATCATTGTCTACATATGATTCTATGTAACACAAATTATCTCATTTTCTGGTGATCTTCACCATGGAAATTATCCCTCATGAAAGACATGGGAATTATATGCATGGATTTAATTCTCCCTTTCATACCTTTAGAAAATATAGTGAGATTCTACTCTGTTTCATTCTCCATTATCTGGTAAATATTCTTCTCTCACATATTTTTTTCTCATGAAAATACATCGTAGAATCTTATCTTGCATGCCATTCACTATCTTTTCTATTGGAAATCTTAAAGTTCACATTTTACTATTTTGTATGTTTTCTTTTGGTATTTTCACTCATGATATTTATTCTTTATAAAATACATAGTATGTAAAATCTTCTTATTCAAATCTGCAATTCATGAAATGTACAAAATAGAATAGAATTCTCAAAAATCTCACATACAAGATCCTTTGATAGAGATCTTATATTCTCTCTCTAAATTTTCTCTGTTTTACTACAATGTAAAACTCCTTCTTTAATGAACTTCATTTTTAAGAAATCCATAAATGATTTATCTTCCAATGACTTTACTTATCATTTCAAGAACTCATGTTATCCTCTTTATTTACTTTTACAGGTGGTGTCTATATCTTGGGTGTCGACTATTTTATCAAGTTTCATTGTGGAAATATATTCTTCATACATTCATAACTTCTCACATTTCCTAGTTATACACTTCATATCACTTCTCTTTATCTTAGTTTTAATCCAATGCATGTGGCCTTATTATCATATACCATTATTTTTCATTCTTCTAAGATCTCATCCTCTATGTGATCATCTTCTAGCTTTCCCAACTTACTTATTATATCTCTATCTGATAATTATTTGCCCCAACTCTATGAATTTGTTCCTTAATATCAATGAACTTCAAATCAATACTCTAGTACTTTCAATAAACCATAAGTTTAATTTTTCAATATCCCCTTAGGTAGATCATCAATAACCCTGTTGGCTAACTATTCATCTTCCTTAAAAATCTTGTAGTCAGTTCAATCAACTTACACGTGACATTAACATAGAAGAATAGTTTGATGGTCACCTAATTTTATATGTTTCTTCCAGTGAATTGAATTAGCACATTCATCTTCATATGTTGGAAGCATTAAATCTACTCTTTCTCCTTAATCCTAGTGACATGATCCTTCTATATTTTAATGAAATTATTCGGTATTACTTCAATGTCATCTTCTGGTAGTAGAGAATGTATATATGTTCCTCGTACTTCTGATGGTTTCACTAACCATGAGTACAAAATTCCAATGGATTTAATTTTAGCTTCTATTGTATTTAATTTGAACATCAGGTGAAATTACATTTGGAGCACCGATGGGAATCTTTAACTTCCTCTACTATGAATATCATTGACTTCAATTATCCATAGTGACTAGAAAAAATACAATACTTCATCATTATCTTATGATGTGGAATTCAATCTCCCTATATGTATTTGTTATCAATACCAACTTCTAATTAAATTTAATGATTTCTTCTCTCCCTTATTGATAATAAATTCAACGTTTCATTTTGTGAAGGAATTATCATCTCCTTCTTCTCCTTGTGTCATCTATTGAATAGATATTTAACCTTGAATTTCTTGAGATAAGGTTGGCATCACCTTCCTTAAATAAATGAGAAACAAATAACTAACTCTAAGTATATGTGAGAAATTCTCACTATAGAAAATAATAGTGATTATCATGGACACCATATCTATCCATAAAAATTTTCTCTAAGTGACACCACTTCATAAAAATTATACTAAGGTTAATTTCAACATATTTTCATGTAATTTATTTCCTATAACTGTCACAAAAAACAAATCAAAAACATTCAACCTAAAAATATTTTTCTTTCCCCTTAAAAAAAATTATTTGTCACTTTATCATCATATGATAAAAATCCCCCCCTTGAAATATAAGTTTATTTTTTAATATAAGGATCTGAGGGTGAAAACATTAACATGCATCAAGGATGAAAACTTCTTAAATTCTATATATTTTCATCATCTGGAACTTCATAATCATCCGGAGCTTGTGCCTTTGGGTACTTCAATATTTAATCCAATGGATTTTCAACATCAAGAATCTTAGTTATTTGGTTTATTACAAATTAGACTTTTACCTACAACTTATTAGTTCTCCAAAACTACCAACTTTATCTTAATTTCAGGATTCTCCTTGAATTGCATCACCTTTAATTCACATTTTTTATTGAAAATCATAGGAATTTATGAGGGAATAAGTTAGAATTTCTCTTTCATATTAGTTAGTGAAATGAGACTAAGAAATATTTCTCAACTAGGAAACTCCTTTCACTTTAACTTCATTTTTCATAGATTGATTCATTTTCTTGTTTGAGATTTCCTTTGTTAACATTAATATTTTTCCTAGTTTTCATCTATCTATGGTGTATCCTTTCCTTCCACAAAATAAGAAACTTTTTTTTGATGTAACATTTTCCTTAACTTTATTATTGGGTGAAATATTCTTTGTAACTAACTTTTATTTACACTTTAAGGAAGAATTTTGATCTATCTTCCATTTAATTTTCTTCAAATTTTGTGGCCTTATTCCTTCATAAGTAACTGAATTGTTCTTAGTAGTAGTAAACTGGAACTCATTATCATAATCACGTATTATTCCATAATTTTCTTATAACTTTTCAAGATATAGAAATATTTTGGGTGTCAATGGTTTTTATTTTTTCTATGAGGTTTAGGTATACTTATTTGGAATTACTTTACCTTTCATTTTTCTCCCCCTTAATATTGGACTTCATTTTCTTCCATAACTTGTTATATAATTCCAAAAATCAATAGTCATGTGTCCAAACGTTCCACAACACCTATAGTAGGAAATAAAACTCAGGTTATTCCTTTATGTTAATTGTATGGTGGAAGTATCTTCCTTTATTTTATTATTTAGAACATCATTTTCACACACCTTATGGGTAACCACATATTCCTTTTTTTTCTTTGTTCTATCATCAACAAAGTTTTGGGTATCTCCATATTTTTCTTCACGCATTTGTTTACAGAACTACAACCTACACTATTCAAAGTAACATAATAAGTGCATAAAAATTCATCAAAACATGGAGTTACCTTCCTTTTTAGATTACAAGAAGATGATACATCTTATTATTTCACATTTTTATTTACACTATATTGAATCTTCAATAAATAAATACTTTCCTTAGGAATTCAGGCAGTGTATCCTCCCCTAACATCATTTAATGATTCAATTTGAGTGGATTCCAATTTTCTTAACTTTTTTCCAACTCAAGACACATTAAATGTAAATTTTTTTCTGGTCTTTAAAGAATATTACTTTATATTCACATTTAGATTTTATCTTATGAAAATTTTATTTATGAAACTTACTCATTTATTTCAATGAATTATCAAGTTCCTTTATTCTTTTTACCTTTATCTCCAGTTGAGTATTCTCGATATCAACGATTTCTTTGTGAGTATCCTCCAGTGCAAGGAACTTTTCTCTAACAAATTCCTTAAACATCACTTTCTCACAAAAACTCCATACCAATTCTTATTCAACTAGGGGAAATTTTTTATTACAAAGTTGAATAGATTATTTATATTTTTTTATAAGTTTTGTGAGAGACTTATTTTTTTAAACTTCTTGGCCAGTGCTTCCTCTATCTAATTGGCGTCTAATTCTAGCTATGATTTTTCGTCCTGTAGACCCTTAATAAATGAAAGTATGTATGTGATAAATTTAACATGGAATTTTTTTATACAGTACTTGATTTAAAAGTAAAAAATATTCAACGGTTTCAATAGATTCATCATTTCCACAGAAAGAACATTATTCTTCTAGAGAATTAATTCTAACAATTTTTTTAATAATCTTACCACTCACTTTAACTTCTGGTAGTTTTGGATTATCCTTTCACTAATTTTGAGAGATTAACTTCTACTTATTCAGATATTATTTCTTCTTTTTATTTTTCAAAGTTTTGGATAAAACTTCAATGTTTCCACTAATAGGAGTATCTTCCATTAGCTTCAAATTTGGACCAACTTTCTGATCTTATGGAGAAGACATCTTAATGAATTCCTTATCTATTGGAAGAGTTATTTCTAAAACTCCTAAAACTATGAACTTCATGTAAATCTATTAAACATAACCAGAAATAAACTTGAAGATCTAAATGTAGGTAACCTCACATTGATACAACTTGTTAGTCGCAGTGGATTGTACAGTCACCCTGAGAGGGGGGTGAATTAGGAGTGACAAGCTTTTACTGATTAAGTTTAACTTAAACTTTTTCTTCCTTTAATTTGGTTAAACCTTTGTCATTGGTTAGGATGTATAGATATTTGATGTGGACCCTCACCAATTACTCATTCATTCAATAGAGATGATAAATAGAAATACAAGCACACATGGATTTTTACAAGGTTCGACTCCAGTGTGGGAAACTTACTCTTTGTTATGTTTGATTATTATCCCAATACATAGATTTTTACTATTCTCATAAATATTACAACAAGTAAAGTTATTATAATGAACCAAAGACTAAAATTATTATCTTGAACTATGAAACCACAATATTATGCATGTGGTTGAGTTATCTCTCAAAAGGATATTTCTACCTTCAGGTAGGAATTGTGGTATTGTTTATACTGGAACCACGAGTCTTCAAAGATTCTCATGGCCAAAACTTCAACCGCCTATGATCCTCCTCTAAACTTACTTGAACATCGGTCTACCTCTGATTCTGATAAATTAAATTTTTAGAGCTCTCACAATGCATCGAACCATCATGTCCAAAACATCTGTTGGTTGTACTCGACGTTGGTTTGGCTCTCAACATATATCAAACTAAATCTGATGACCTTACTAAATTTTTTTAGAAATTTATGTTCTGGTATTCACAAAACTTTGACCCAACTTAACTTTTTATAACTTCAAGTCGGAACTCCCTCTGTACTTATCTACTCAGCAGATCTTCTCAATGAATATCCATTTTAGTTTTTTTGCCATGAACTATAAACTAACGATTCAAAAAATCTCAAAGATTCCTAATATCACAGAAAGAGTCGCGCGATTTACTTCATGAATTAAGATCATTAGACATCCATCATGGAATCATCCCAACATTCATTTTCACAACGCACTCCATATAATCAAAACATGCATTCTCTTTTTTTCATGCATACATTGCTTAGCCTTGTATTCAAATGCTTCTGTGTAACACCTATTCTTTCAGATTCTGGTGATCTTCCCCATGGACATTCTCGATCGCGGAAGACATGGTAGGTACAAGCATGGCCTGAATTCTCCCCAGCATACCTTTAAAAAATGCAGCGAGCCTCTTCCCTATTTCGTGATCCATCATCTGATGCAGCTTCTTCTTCCGATTATTTGTTTATCATGAAAACACATTGTAGAATCTTATCTTGAATTCCCTTCACCATATTTTCAACTGATAATCTTAAAGTTAAGCTTCTATTATTTTGTACTTTTTCTTCTGGTATTTCCACTCCCGCTCTTTATTCTTTGTGAAACAGATAGTTTTCACAACCTTCTTATTGAACTCATGATACTCAAATATGCGGTGAAATCTTCATTAAATGCACAACACGATCGACATGGAATCCTCAACAAGATCTTGTATATGATCCTTTGATAGAGAGCTCAAATTCTCTCCCCAACTTGTCTCTGTTTTGCTGTAATGTAAAACATCTCTGTTTTTCTGTACCGTAAAACTCGTGCTTGTATGAACTTCATTTTTCTGCAACTATTCTCTCTTTGGCTGCAACGTAAAAATGTTGTAGCCAGTGAAATCAACTTACACTTAACTTGGAAGAATAGTTCAGCATTCGTCAAATTTTTATATGTTTCTTATGGTGAATTAACTCAATACATTCATCTTCATCCACCAGTAGTATTAACTCCACTCTTATTCCTTACTTCTAACACAAGCCATTTATCTTCCAATGAACATGTTCAATATTTATTCAGTTTCACCTTTGTTGGGAAAGATGACAAGCGATGAATGCGCAAACAACAAAAAACACGAACGCACAACGGAGAAACCTTTCTCTCAAACAGCGGATGCGTAGCAACAAAAATAGGTGCATAAAATAAAATTTACACCAGAAATTTTTACGTGGAAAACCCAAAAGGGAAAAACCACGGGACCCGGTCCAGAAAGATGGATCCACTAAAATAGATAAGTATACGGTAGAGACTCCCCAAAAATGACATAGATCTCAAAAGTAATACTTAGAAAAATAGTGGCTCAAAGTCGGAGTATAGATGCAATCTGAATGAAACCTGAAATGAAGAATACAGTCTGCTAAAGAAACCCTAATAGATATGACTGTGAAAGCAGAAGATTGATGTCCGAACAAAAGTGCATATAAAAAACACTGGGATCAGATCAAAAACCACCGCAGATGAAAGCCGATCAAATCAAAGTAATTCCACCAGTTTTAGATCTGAAAACCACTCCTTGAAAACGCAACTGCACTGCCTCCAACCACTGCCAAGAGAGGAGTTTCACATCTCATATAAATAGAAGATGATATCTCATGTATCTCCAAAAAGAAATCTCATATCTGATTAAAGATATTAAATATATATTATCAAAGATATAAAATATATCTTCTCAAAGATATCAGATATATCTTGTCAAAGATATCAAAATATCTTTTTCAAAATATATCAGATATATAAAAAATATATATATCGGGGCCAGATGAGGAGGTGCCCCAACAAAATCCCCCTTAGACTCAACTGTGGATCATCGCCAACCCTGCAATCAGTCGGCAAGTCTCAAATTTTCCTCTAGGTAAACTCTTGGTCAACATGTCTGACCCACTGTTATCAGTATGGAACTTCTCAAGCTCTAACTGTCTCGAATCAAGAACATTACAGATCCAATGATACTGAACATCGATTTGTTTCGACCTGCCATGAAAAGTGGAATTCTTTCCCAAAAAAATAGCACTCTGACTATCAAAAAATAAAACATATATGTCTTGATTAAAATTGAGCTCTCGAATAAAAGTTTTCATCCCCAACAATTCTTTGCACGCCTCTGTAGCTACAATAAACTTTGACTCTGTGGTAGATAAAGCAACACATCTCTGCAACCAAGACGGACAAGATACAGCTCTCCATGAAAAATTAATCAAATAGCCTGAAGTAGACTTCCTCGAATCGATATCTCCTGTCATATCTGAATCTATAAATCCACAACGCACATGTTACCCTTTTCCAAAACACAATCTCAGATCAAAAGTACCACGAAGATAACGAAAAATGTACTTCACTGCCCTCCAATGCTCTCTACCTGGATTTGACAGAAAACGACTGACCACACCAACTGCATGAGCTATATCAGGTCTAGTACATACCATGACATACATCAAACATCCAACAATAGATGAATAAGGTATGTGTTGCATCTCCTATCCCTCTTCATCATTAAAAGGTGACTGACTGGTGCTGAGCTTAAAATTTAAAGCAACAGGAGTACTAACCACTTTAGCTCTATCCATAGAAAATCTTTGAAGAACCTTCTCAATGTATCTCTCTTGAGATAACCACAATTTTTTGGCCTTCCTACCACGGGAGATCGTCATGCCAAGAATCTGTCGTGATGGCCCCAAGTCTTTCATCGCAAAATACTGGCAAAGATCCTTCTTCAATCTGTCAATTCTAGAAGAATCATGACCAACAATGATCATATCATCAACATAAAGAAACAGTATAATAAAATCATCATCAATAAATCTCTGAACAAACACACAATGATCAGAAGACGTCTTCCTGAAACCCTGATGAGAAATGACATATTCAAACTTTTTATACCACTGTCTCGGAGCTTGCTTCAAACCATACAAACTCTTCTTCAATCTAGAGACATGATTCTCATTACCTGTTTCAAAAAAACCCTCTGGTTTCTCAATATAAATCTACTCCTTTAAATATCCATGGAGGAAAGCTATCTTCACATCCATCTTCTCAATCTGCAGATCCAAACTAGCATCCAAACCAAGAACAACCCGATTAGAAGACATTTTGACAACAAGTGAGAAAATCTCATCAAAATCAATATATTTCTTCTAAAGGAAGCCTTTAACAACTAAACTTGCCTTATATTGGGGAACAAAACTGGATTCTTCATTCTTAATCTGATAAATCCACCGATTTTACAAATCTCTCTTACCTGTCGGTAACTTCACCAGCTCAAAAGTGTGGTTGTCGTGCAATGATGTCATCTCGTCATCCATTGCCGCAACTCATATGTCCTTCTAATCACTTTCCATCGCCTCATCAAAAGATTATGGTTCTACCCCTTCAGCGAGGATCAATACACATCAGGTGAGTACCGAGTAGAAATGGTACGATGTCGAGATGACCTCCAGAGTGGAACTGCGGGTTCATTGATAACCCCAGGAACTGGATCATCAGAAACAAAATGTGCATCGGGAATATCAACTCCAACCTATTCACCCTGAGCATCATTCTACACATCAATGTGATCATTAGAATCAAAAATATGAGGTAAATGTGAATTAGAACCTGGATCAAGACTAACAAAGCCATCAGAAGTTGGATAAGTGGACTTTTCTCCCTTATCAATATCCGCAATAGTCTGGTCCTCTTTAAACACTGCATCTCGACTTCTGACGATTTTCTTCAAAGCAGGATCATAAAACCTGTACCCAAACTCATCGTTTCCATAGCCAATAAAAATACAATGTCGTGACTTATCATCCAACTTAGATCTCTCATCTCTAGGAACATGAACAAAAGCCTTGCAACCGAAAACTTTCAAGTGATCGTACCTTATCTTTTTCCAATACCAAAACTTATTAGGAGTGTCTGTCTGCAAAGAAACTGAAGGTGATAAATTGATAATATAAGCAGAAGTAAGTAAAGCCTCACCCCAAAAGTGTCCAAACAACTTTGCTTCCGAAAGCAAACAGCGAACTCTTTCCAACAAAGTCATGTTCATCTGCTCAGCTACACCATTTAGCTGAGGTGTCTTGGGAGGTGTCTTCTGATTCCGAATACCTTCCTACCTACAATACTGATCAAATGGACCACAAAACTCTCCCCCATTGTCAGTGCAAATACATTTCAATTTCTTGCTTGATTCCCTCTCAGCAGAAATATGAAATTGCTTAAAAACACTAAGCACCTGACTTTTGGCATTAAAAACATAAACCCAAATATTCCGTGAGTAGTCATAAATAAATTTCACAAAATAAAGACCGCCACTAAAGTTCTTAGATTTCAAAGGACCACAAACATATGAATGTACTAATTTAAGTACCTGTGACTTACTGTGTGGAGGATGACTGCTGAAACTCACTCTGCTCTGTTTTCCATCCATGCAATGATCACATGTGACCAATTTGACACTCTTAAAATCTAGAAGAATATTTCACTTATCCAAACAACCAAGCCCTTTCTCACTAATGTGACAGATCCTCTTATGTCATAACTTGGACGAACCACTACACTCAACAACACAAGCAATATCACATGAAATAGATGCTCTAGTCCAGTACAAACCTGACTGCTTGTTCCCTCGATCTATAATCAAATATCCCTTGGAAAGATTCCATTGGCAATCACCAAATGTGCTGATAAACCATTCATCATCAAGAACGCTGGTAGAAATAAGATTCAAGCGAACTTATGGTGCATGTCAAACATTCTTCAAAATCCGCTTACTTATAGTACTGGTCTCTAAACAAACAGTCCTGATACCTACGACATCAACATGACCATCATTACCCATATTCAAAATCCCAAAATTACCTGGGTCGTAAGATGTAAAGAAATCCTTTGATGTCATGTGAAAACAGGCACCACTGTCAACAACCTAACAAGAATGACCAGAAGCAATATTAATGGAGTCATAAACAAAAACAAGATCACCCCATGTAGCGGCAGTGACATGATCATCTCCATTGACATTCTTCTTTGGATGATTTTCCTTCATTTTGTTTTCTCTTTTCAACTGATAAAAAAACTTCTTAACATGCCCCTTATTACCACAATGATGACATTCAAAATCTATCTGCTTTGATTTGGATTTGCTTCTTCTTTTACTCTTTCCTTGACTGATCTTTCCCTGATTCTTTTCCTGGATTCTCCCCCTGTTCTCTGTGACTAAAATCTCTGAAGATTTCTCTTGAGTACGTCTCTTGACTTCTTCTTTCAAAATAGTAGACTTAACAAAACTAAATGTCACAACACCATTAGGAGTAGAACCGATTAGAGTAACACATAAATTCTCCCAAGAATCAGGTAACGTGTTAAGCAATAAAAGTGCTAAAACCTCATCTTAAAAATTAATACACATGCCATACAACTGATCAAAACATCCCTTATATTCACTTAAATAATCATAAATATATGTACCTTCTCTGTACCTCAAATTCATCATTTGTTTGAGAAGAAATAATTTATTGTTTCCTGTCTTGGAAGCATAGGTTGCCTCAAGCTTCTCCCACAAAGTTCTAGCATGAGAGATGTTAACAATGTGATTAATCACGTTGTCTTCAACCCATTGGAGAATGAAACCACAAACCATCTCATGCTCGAATTCCCATTATTCATCTAACATCCTTTCTGGCTTATGGGTACTAAGCACTAGAAGATGTATTCACTTGACAAAAAGTAGATCCTTCATTTTAAGTCTCCAAATATGGTAGTTGGTACCATTCAACAAAATCATCTGACTATAGTTAGCCTCCATAATGAATATGAAATAAAAACCAAACCCTCTGATACCAGATATTGGGAAAGATGGAAAGAGATGAATGCACAAACAACAAAAAACATGAACGCGTAGTGGAGAAATATTTCCCTCAAACAGCGGACGCGTAGTGACAAAAATAGGTGCATAAAATAAAATTGACACCAGAAATTTCTACGTGGAAAACCCAAAAGGGAAAAACCACGGGACCTAGTCCAGAAAGAGGGATCCACTAAAATAGATAATTACATGGTACAGACTCCCCAAAAATGACAGGGATCTCAAAAGTAATACTTAGAAAAATAGTGGATAAAAGTCGGAGTATAGATGCGTTCTGGATGAAGCCTGAAATGAAGAATGTAGCCTGCTAAAGAAACCCAAATAGATCTGACCATGAAAGCAGAAGATTGATGTCTGAACAAAAGTGCAGATAAAAAACATTGGGATCATATCAAAAACCACCGCAGATAAAAGACGATCAAATCAAATTAGTTCCACCAGTTGCAGATCTGAAAACCTCTCCTTGAAAACGCAACCGCACTGCCTCCAACCACTACCGAGAGAGGAGTCGCACATCTCATATAAATAGAAGATGAAATATAATGTATCTTCTAAAAGATATCTCATATATGATTAAAGATATTAAATATATCTTATAAAATATATAAAATATATCTTATCAAATATATAAAATATATCTTATCAAATATATAAAATATATCTTCTCAAAGATTTCAGATATATCTTGTCAACGATATCAAAATATCTTTTTTAAAAGATATCAAATATATAAAAAAATATATATATCAGGTCCAGATGAGGAGGCGCCCCAACAACCTTAAGATAGTACAACATGCATCTATGGTACTCATATTTTTTATGGTTTCACCAACCATAAGTGAAAACTTGTGATGGATTTACTTTGAAAACAACACGAGTAGGCATATTTAACTTCCTCTAACCTGAATATCATTGAATTTTGACAAAAAAAAAATACATTACTTCATCAGGTTCTTCAAGATCCGTCAAGTATCCTAGGACCACCAAGAAGAGTACCCATGACCGCCTGGGGTTCAAGGGAGGAAAGAGAAATCAAATCAAGAGAATAAGATACCAAAAATTTATAATTAATATTTGGATAACCCCTCCATGGCATAGTGAGGCCTTCACCACAACATAACAGTCCGGTCAAACAAGATATCAAATTTACAACCATTAAAACAGCCTTAAATCCCTATAATCACACAACCATTTCTCCATAAAAACACAATTTTGACCACTACCATGGCATAATGGCTTTGTTCACTGCTTTTTTAGCCTAAAATACTAATTTATCCCATAAAACACTATGACATAGTCAACCAGACTCACTGTTTCCACACAACCTCCACAAAACAACTAGAGTGCAAAGTCCTCTTAAAAACAATCATAGATCACCGTGACATCTGTAGCAATTCTGTTCAACTGTAGTAGGTCTAACCAGCTGACATCAATAGAACTTTGTAGTAGTGAAAACTTTGACATGGCTACTATAGAAGGGACGACCGAAGACATCGATGGGGCACTGTAGCAGTGCAGACTTTAGATAGATTGATACTGTAGTTCTACGGACTTACAGTTATTGGACACTATAGAAGCTTGGACTTGGGTTCCTATGTTACTATAGCACAACAAAAATTCTATGGGTTTTGTGGAACAGTTCATATTCTTCTTTATTAGATAATTTCATGCTAGGGTTTATGTTTAAGAGCTCTGAAAACTCTCAATAATTTGTGCTCTCGACTATAGTGATATGTTAGGCTCTCTGTGGACATAGGGATTATTCATGAACCACATAAATTGTTGTATCTATAATATATTCTTCTTCTTCTTTCATTATATCTTTTCTTTATCTTCAAACTTGTTCTATCGTTGTGAATCCCAGTGTTTCTGCAATGCGTACTACTACAAGATTTCTTCCATCTAAAACTTCCTTAACACTTCTCTATTTAATGATCTTACAGACATTCTTTGTTCGGTGAACTTGGTTAGGAAATATCTATTCAGAAACATTTTTCAAGAAACATGGTTCCACCAATGTTCCACCACCTTCTTCCTTCAACCAATTTTATATAGAATCATGAATGTATTTTAATAAACAAGATATTTTGAACATTGAAGATTAGCAAAGCATCACCTGATTTCCTCCATTTCACAGAGGATTTTCCTCTTCAAAACGTTAGCTTTTAATCAAAAGCATAAGGTATTATTATTTTTAATCAATGATAAATACATCATTAAGAATATAATGATATTGTTTTTTTTGAAACACTCAGTTTGATGTCCCTGTGAACTCTTTTGAACAAACACTTTTTCTGAATTTCTATGTCTTCTAGCCTTAGTCCTCTAGCCTCTTTCAATTACCTTCATCCATTCGACTCATAATTTTCCATCTGATATACTTATTCTAGAAACCTCTTTCTATCCAATCACCTCAATCCACTAGCCTCAATATCATAGCCTTGTATTTCTCAATCTGAAACACTTTTTATAGAAGCTTCATATTGTGGATTCAGCTTCATTATGTTGTAAACATACGTGCTTCTCCAAACATCCAAGCACGTGTTTTATTCATTAAAAATAAATAAAAAATCATCATAAGTAAATAAAATCTTTAAATAATATTTCACATTCAAGTAGTGAATATATCAAGTAATGAATATATTCCAAATCTTCTGATTGCAAGAACATTGTTTATCTTCTTCCAAGATAACATGAATTGGAAACTTCTTCTCCTTCTACGAAAAACTTCTCTTTTTCAACAAACTTGGATTCTTAATTATCCATCATCTTCATTCAATCATCCAAGCTACATATTCATTAATAGTCATGGATACTTCAACCAAACCTCAAAAAAACTTATTCTTTACAAAAAATTCAATCATACTGACATAAATTTAATCCTTCTATTTAATTGAAAACCATTTAAATCCAAAGGCAACCATTTAAAATAAATACAACACATATAGTGTGTTATTAAATCTCCCCTTTTTTATTTGTTGGAAATAACTTAAAAATTAATATGTAAATATATGAATCTTCATCTTCGTTCTCTCCCCCATCCCATTTCTTTTAATTTCACTTTCTCTCCCCCTTATTGATAATAAATAAAAAGTTCTTGGAAAAAGAGTATCATTTAATTCTTAAGCAATGTGCCATCAATAAACTCACTCTAAGTCTATGTGATCCATGCTCAGTGTAGAAAAAAATAGTATTTTATTTTGATAAAAAAGTTGTCCTTTACACATTAATCTTGATACTACAAGAAATAAGAACTCAGAATATTGTTCTTAAGGGTTGTTCACTTGTATTTCATGCAAAAGATAACAATTGGGATCTTGAACAGTTATATAATGAATGAACCTGAAAATCCTACACTCTCTTTAACAAATAGGTTAAAAGCATTCAAGTACAAATATAATGATTAGAAGCCTTGGTACACTTTCATTCTTCAACTTTTCTCATACTATTGATTAGTTCAATTCCTCCCCCTTTGTTTCAATATTTTATTTTTAATAACCAATGATGAAAGATAAAGAAATACGTACCATTTTCAATGAATATCTTTTAACCACATTCCAGAATAACCAGGTTTGTATGAGATAATAATTATGGTATCTTTTTCATCAATTTCCACTTGTCTCCCCCTCATGGAGACCTTTCTCATGACCTTCATAATGATTAGTCTCTTCAATAGATATAATTTTAAAATCTCCATATTGATAATACATAAAAATAGATATTTATTATGTGGATGTCCATATTTGAAAATTTCTACATATTCACCAAAGATAATTTTCTTTAATATATTACTTTGGGATTCCAAATACAAGATTAAACCAAGCTGTAATATTGTTCACTTTAATATCATGTTTTGACAACAACCGCTAAAACTTCATCATGGATAATCCTCTCATAAGTTTTTACATTATACTAACTTAAAAATCATTCTAGGATGGAAACTTATTTAGAGAATACTTTCTAAGGTTGATATCCCAACCACTATCTTAGGTTCTCCCCTAGAGATAATGTCTCACCTTTAATTACATACATGATAAGAATGAATACAATACATAAAAGTTAAGTATGTAAGGTGGATTTTTCTTACTTATCAAGGTGAAAAAAAATATTGAGATGGTTTTATCAATAGAGTTACTACATTTCCTTCATTCTTTATGCTTGTACATATGAACTTTACTTCTAATTATAACAACATGAATCTCATCACTTTAATTTATTTATGTGTGAATTTTCTATTCTCAAGATCCTTTATAGAACTTGTATCACCTGGTACAACTTTCTTCTTCTTTAATAACTTTTCTTGTGTTGGAATTATTATATAGAAATCTCAATGAGTATGTATATCCATATTTAACCTCACACATTGAACTTTTTCAAAACATGATTTTTCAATTTTTTTATAACCAATAAGAACCCTGCATTAAGCATTATATAATCTTGAGTTTTAGGTCAAGAATTTATTTTATTATATTTGAGAATCTTTACAGTTTATATTTTTAGAGAATTGTTCCATCACCTTATATAAATAAATATTATATCACAAAGTGGACACTTTCTCTTAGTATTTATTTTTCCCGCAAAATAAAAATTATATGATATAACAAGTTTTATTTCCATTAAATATCTTCAAAATTTACTTATTAAACAAATACTTGTCCCTACACATCCTTAAAACCTTGTGAAAAACATTTTAAAATATGGGAAGAGCATAAAAATCTCAGTAAGGGGCATATAAAAAAAATAAAGAAGCATGTTAGTTCATGAATAGTTATACAATATTTTTATTTTTCAAAATTAAACTTTATCTTAAAATAAACATTTAATTACCCAAGAAATAAACTTTTTTGTCCAATGATTTTCATAAACATTTCATAATAAATCTTGAAGGAAAAAATAAAACTCATAATGGTTAATTTTCAATCATGAAAACATTTTAAAAAAAGTTTACATTCCACACTTATTAAGTAGCATATACTTTACTTTAAACATAATCTCATGAGTAATCATGTGGGAGCACAACATAAATAAAATGGTAATAGAAGATCATGGAAACATAGAAAATGTGGTAGAAACACAAAACATAACATAATAATAATTCAAGGGTAACTTCAATAAAAGCATCATAAAGTCCCATAGTGGATTAGGTTTACTCCCTAATCTTATACATAACGTCCTGTGGGACAAAATCATTACCCAATGTATTGGAGCTCTACCTGAGAGCACCCGTCATAACATTTTGATGATTATGTGTGCCATAAAAAAGAAATCAATCATAATTCATAAACATAATAATTACCCAGGGATAGAAAATTGGTTGCATAATCTTGCCTCATATCATAATCAAAATAGATTTCTTAAAGAAGGCATTTGAGAATGATCATAACGCATGTATTGGCCCATCAAAGGAAAAGAGAATAAGATATGTATATATGTGTGACAGAGATAAATATAATTTATAAGCATTATATTACATTAAATAGATATAGATGTAGAATGAGTTATAGAGATAGTGGTCATAACCCCAAAAAAGGTGGTTTATAGAGAGATCCCGTCACCCACAAGCAAAACATTTCTAGATATAAAAATATCCATTCCATTTAAAACCATTTTTTAAAATACTCAGAAGAAATGGAAATTGGGGTTTATTCTAATAAAACAAGTATGTTTATAAATAAATCAAAATATAAAATAATGGTTGTGGAGGTGGTAAAATATGTTGGCGCCATATATGTTAAAATAAAACATTTCTTTTATCTTTTGTAAAGAAAGACAAACCATTTTGTATAAAATAATTCAAAATATTCCTTTTGAAAACCTTGGAAATAAGTTCAAAAGAGATATAAAATTTCCTTCATAATTCATTTATGTCCATACATTAATAAAATAATTTTAAGAATATGGACATAGAATATAAAGATTTATAAAATTAATCTTTAAAACCATCAATGAGGTTTTTAAAGTAAAGTGTCCCTTATATAAAACTTTAAAAATATTCCTCTTTAGAAAAATTGTAAAGTTGGTTAAATATGGTAAAAATGACCTTTATAATCTATTTAAGCATAAATAAAAAATTTCTTGAACCATTTATAATAACATGGGCATTGAATAAAAATAGTTGGAAGGGAAACATTAAAAGATGATTTTTTTAAAAGAAAGTCTCTTACCTTGAGTCTGACTCATCATGTACATTATTTATCTTATTGAATAATGAAATTATGTTAATTATTTAATTGATTAAGAAAAATTTTCAATTTTATTATCTATTTTATTTTATTTACTATCTTTTTATATTCAATTACTTAATAATTTAAGTTCATGTCAGAAGTTTTGATAATATTTGTCAAATAAGTCCAAAATGACTTCGGTAGGTTGAGTATGTTCAATGGGGTCATTATTTCATCATCTTCAAAATAATAATCATTAAATAATTTTTATCTTTATATATAAATTATACTTTTAAAACCAACCATGAAATATCGTTCTGAATAATGAACCACTTTACAACCATGGAGACGGTAGGTCGTACAAATGCATTAGTAACATTTGCATTTTTGAACGATCTTGATAAAAAGAAGTTAAGTGTAATTTTATCTTTAAAAAAATATAATTATATCATAAATATTATATTATTTATTTAAATACCCTCATATATACCATCCATTTGATTTGGTAATGAAAAACAAATCACATCGCTTTGTGGAGGTGGTAATCCACATGTCCGTGAAAACGACATCATCATCTTTCAATGAATGGAAAGGTAAGAAAATATATGATATATTAATTTTACAGAATGATAAATATGTCATGAATTATATATATATATATATATATATATACACACTAAATCTATCATCCTAAATATATGTTATAGGAATTTATGGAAAACAAATTTCATTGGTTTGCAAAGTGGTAGTTCGCCGTCCACACAAACGGTGGTTTCGTTTCCCATTTGATGGAAGAGAAGATTGGTGTAGGTTAGTCCATTATCATAATAAAATATAATTAAATTATTTATAATGACTTAATTATATCATCATGTTTTAATAATATTTTAAGGAGGGAGAAGAATAAATCAAACAAAACTACTCGGTTAAGAACGATTCCTCTTCTTCAGACAACCTCTTTAGGTTTACACCAAAAGCCTTGCTATGAGGGTTTTTAATCAAAAAAAGGACTCTATTTCATGGTAAAGGAATTAATTAAGGTATTTTTAAAGATATTGTCAAAACTAATAGGAATTTTAACTGTGAATAAAAGAGGATAGGGTGTTCCCTTTCATAAGTGAGTGGAGGGGCACTTTTGAAATTTCTTAACATAATAAATTAATATAAATTATTTTTTATGAAAAAATGATAAAAACTGATATAATTAAAATATAGGATGATTATAGATCTAAATAATATCATAAAATAAAATTTTTACAAGTTTATATTTGGTTTTTACCCTCATCTCTTGGTTTTAACCCGCGTTAACCCTTTTTGACAATTACTGTGATAACAAAGTTTTTACTATTCAGAGATCAAGATAATAGATATAAAAGGGAAATTGGACAATAAAGAGGCCATGTTTAATATTTTCATCAATATATGAATCACTTGTATGAATATATAATTTTTATGGATTTTAAATGATTTAATAAAATATCATTAATGTCATTTTGGAAATATTCATTTAATTTGACTTTGAAAATAACATGACAGTAATGAAATTAAAATATAATCCTTTAACACATTACTAACATGTAATATTTATCAAAAAAATCATGGAACGCAATTATTAATTTAATTTATATTACTTTTAATATTAATAAAATCATTTATTTTATTAATCTATTAATTGACTAATTATTATGTTAGCATTGCATAAGCATTTAAGCAAATTATTTTATTACTAAAAAATAGAAATAAATTAACATAATAAATAATATATATTTAAATTGAGTATTTATAACCAAAAATAATTTTTTTTATCCCTGTCATGAAATATTATAGTTATTAAAATCCATAAAGTGACATTTTGATCTTTATCTTTTACTTAAATATTATTATGGAAAAAATCAAACAAATATCACACTGAGTGGACATATATTTGTGAATTGGATGGAAATATATGAACTAAAATAATCAAATTGGATAAATTCAAGTGTTATGGTTAATTTTTAATCCTTATAATTTTATTTTTAACCTTAATTGCCTGATTTACCCTTACCGTGGTGATAATTATTTATTATAATTACTATTCATAATGATTAAAAAAGGGGGACTATTTACCAAAAATGGAACCCTTGATTATAAATATGGAATCCATTTTTAAATATTTAATTCAAAAAACTCATCTAATTTAATTCAAAATTAAGACTGATCAGACGCGATGAAAAACGGGTTTTAGAAAAAAAAAATATGTATAAAATGTTTCTATACTATATAAAGTATAAAACACAAAAAAAGGAAATTATTAGGTTATTATTAACAAAAAATAACTAATTATATCTCAGAACTAGTCTAAAATATAATTTTGCTTTTTAAATACTTGAAAATAAAATACAGTTTTCAATAAAAATCAGTATTTTTTCACTATTCATTGAAAATCATACTTTTCATAAAAATCTCAAAATTTCATAATTAGATAATTTTGATATGGTTATTTCAAAAATTAAATTATATTTATCAAATAAAAATTCCAAATTTTTTATAAATTAATTATAATATTTACTCATGAAAATAAATAAAATCCATTTTTGAAGAAAACGTATTTTTTAAGAATAAAATGACATTACTAAATATTGAGCGATTTTTTACTAATAATTTATCCATAAATTTATATTGAGCAATAAATTTATATATATTTCATAAATTAGTTAATCCTACTCATTCCCATTAATTTAATGGATAATTTATAATGGTTATATTTAAATAATAATATTTCATGGTTCATTTAGGCTTGATGTTTCATACCATATACACTACCAAACATGGTTTTATTTATTTAAAATATTATGTTATTACATTATTTCCCCATTTAATAAATTGTTTCCTCACAATTTAAACTCAATATCAATAAATAAGGGTTTGAAATATGAAAATTCCTTTTTGGAAACCCTGCATTGTAAAAAGTGTTAATAAAACTTCCCCTTGAAAAGAGGGAAAATGAAATACAAAGGTCACCATAAAACTAGGTTTCCAAATAAGAGAACATTATTGGGATATGAAAATATGGACATGGATAAAAAATGCAATGTCAAAATAATTATGGAGAGTGATATAAATCATTGATCATAAGAAAGTGAATGATCAAGAGAAAGTTAATGACCACAAAACCATAAATCTATAAGGTGTAAAAAAGACCATCGATTGATCATAAATAAAGTTAATAGGATAATTTTTTGTTTTAAGATCCTTTTCCTAGAATTGAGTAATTTATTTACCATCTAGATTAATAAAATAAAAAAATATACTTGCTTGGTAAATATAATTTCATCCATTAATCAATTTCCACCATAATATCATCTTTTACTCTGAATGATGAGTATTCAAGATGAATATTTTTCATGCCTAAATCATTAAAATCAACTTCTAATGGATCAGATGATCCTAAAAAAGATAAAAAATCTTCCTCATATCTTTAGATATTAACCAAAACCAAAATGGTTAGCACAAGACAATTCTCAAAATTAATAAATCGCCATATGAGGGAATATAACATTAATCTCCAAAGCATCAATAATAACACTCAAATTTCAACTTAGATCATTCGATAAATAAATATCCTTAGAATTATTAAAAATATTCTTGAATAATATTTAACCCCAAAGATTACAATGATTTTATCACATATTCTTTCAAGATAAATTTAATATTTATCTCCAAATAACATCAATCTCTCTTAATATCTCATACCAAAAATATATATTCCCTAATAATATTATCTCTAAGATATAATAATTATTTCCATAATAACCTCAATTTCCATAAAGCCACATTAAAATAATATTTTCTTCCAAAACATAATTTAACCATTATTCCTCAAATAAAATCCTATAATGTTCTGTTTACCATAATCATATAAGGTTCCCAAAATACTGAACTTCTTACCAAATAATATTAATCACCAAATCAATTTTCAATCTATTGGTTATCTCTATGATAAAATAAATATTCCCAAAATAAACTTAATCTTTATTCGTCACATAATTTTTTAAAAAAGAACCACACTAATCAAGACATCACATAGGTCAGTGGTAGTTGTTTCACCCTTATCGCCATTCAGTTGCGGTTCAAGCCCTATGACCCGGTAGAATGTGAATGGTTATCCTTTTTACTAAAACTATATTAATATAATTATTATAATATCACCAAAAATATGATGAAAATCATTAATCATCATAGCTTATATAAACCTCAAAGGTTATCAATACCTTTAAGTTTTTGAAAAATCATTTTTTCTCCAATAATACTTCATGTTGAACCTAATGGTTACATATACCTCAGTCCAATATAACTTCTCAAAAAAATATCATTAATCATATTAAAATCCCATCACATAAAACCTCAAAATGGGTGTCTAATACCTCAAACTTATGATCATCCTTAAAATAATAAAATCATGATGGTATCTATAACTATTAAGTTAACCTCACATTAAGAAATCTTGATCTCCAATGTTATCTAAACCTCTCTAACACCAACTATAAGGACATGGACTTAAAAATTATAAAATATTTTGTTTTAGGTCAAGAATTAATTTTATTTCATTTTATGATATTTTTTTATATATTTATAGAATTAGTCCATCAAACTTAGTTAAATCAATATTATATCACAAAGTGGACACTTCTTCTTAGTAACCATTTTTTCCACAAAAAAAAAACTTTTATAAAATAACATGTTTTCTTTCCATGAAATATCTTCAAAATTTTTATATTGACCTCATCCTTGTACCTAATTATCCTTAAAACCATATAAAAAATATTTTAAAATGTGGGATGAGAAAAAAAAAGCTCAGTAAGGTACATATAAAACGAAAGAAAGAAACTTGTTAGTTCATGAATACTTATACAAGATTTTTCTTTTTAAAAATTTAACTTTAGAAAAAAAAAACATTTTATCACCCAATAAATCAACTTTTCTACCCAAATATTTTCATAAAATATTTCCTAAGAAATTTTAAATGGAAAATAAAAAATGAAAAGGTTCATTTGCAGTAACAAAAAATTTATGAAAACTTTTTCAAAAAAGTTATACATTTCACTTTATGAAGTATCATATGCTTTCCTTTAAATATAATATCATGAGTAATAAAATGGGAGCATAACATAAAGAAAATGGTATCATAAGATCATGGAGACATAGGAAATTTATCAGCAACACAAAACATGACATAATCATAATTCAAGACTAACTACCAAGACAACATCACATGGTGGATAGAGTATGAGAGTGGATTTGGTTTGCTCCCTAATCCCATACATAACATCTCATGAGACAAAATTTTTACCCAATTCATTAGATAACTATCTAGGTACATCCATAGTAACATGTTCATGATTATGTGTTTCACAAAAAAGAAATAAATCATAAGGCTTAAACATAGAAATTAACTATGAAAATAAAATGGTTTGCATAATCTTGCCTCATATCATAATCAGAAGATATTTCTTAAAATAAGGCATTTGAGAGTGATCATAAGAAATGTATTACCCCTATAAATGGAAGGGAGAATAAGATAAGTATATATGCGATACACATATATAAATAATTTAGAATCATCACATAACATTAAAGAGAGATAAATAATTAGTTAGATTAAGAATGGTCATGATCCCAAAAAAAGGTAGTTTGCAGAGAGATCCCTCACACCTATAAGAAAAATATTTCTAGATTTAAAAATATCCATTAAATTTAAAACATCTTTTAAAAACACTTATAACGAAGGAAAAGAGGGGTTTTCTGAATAAAATAAAGAATCTTATAAATAAATACAAATATTAAATAATGGTTATGGCAATGGGAAAATATGTTGACGTCATATATGTTAAAATAAAAAATTCCATTTGTATTTTGTAAATAAATTAAAAACATTATATATAAAATAAATAAAAATATTCCTTTTGAAAACCTTTGAAATAAATCCAAATTATTCGTAAATTTTCCTTTATAATTTATTTATATCCATACATAAATAATTTTTTTTAAGAATATGTACATAGTAGAGAAATATTTAGAAAATAAATCTTTAAAATATTTAAAGAGAGGTTTTTATAATTAAGTCGTAACTTACGTAAATCCTTAAAAATATTACTTTTTAAAAAAATTGTAATATTATTTCCTACCTTTTTATTACATATGATTTTAAATGTATGGAACAAAATAGAGGATCTTTTAATGTTTAGTTTCTTGAAAATCAAGAACATAATACATGAAAACATAAAACATTATTCTAATCCAATTAAAAGGATTATTCATGGTTTAATCCTAAGTTATATTTAATTAATATCATATCTTGGGGACATACATCATAGGAAAGAGTTGAGCATGAGGCACGGTAAGGGAATAATCAAGGGAAGCATTTAGCATGCAATCCTAAGGAATATCAATAAGAACATACGGCATAACAATATAGCTTGACCAATAGATCATCCATAATATCATAATAAAATGAAAATAAACCATAAAATGGAAATTTGTACACACCATTTAAATGATAAATTCATAATAATATCACCAAGGTTCATCACCAAGGTTTCGTAAATGAAAATTAGCAAGGTTATTCACTAAGGTATCGTAAAACATGTCATCTTTAGAGATTAAATTCTTTAACCAATGTATTGGAGAAAAATCAAGGAGAAACCTTAATATGTATTAATTAGTTTGAGAAACATATATAATAATAAATTATTTCATTAATAACATATGGAGAATAATAACAGTTTTCTTATCAAAATCATGACGTTTCAAAAGAGCTTAGAGACATGATCTTTACATCATTAGACCATGTAAAGGGAATGTGGGTATATTAGGTTTAAATCCCCCCCAAAAATAATTTTTTTTACATATATATGAATACCCATATAATATAAAAAGGTTTAGTTATTCAAAAAAATAAAATAAAAGATAATTTCTTATGTATAGAGATAAATTTGAGAAGTAAATTCGGCAACATGACGGGTATAAAACGTGGTTTAAAAAAAGGTAAAATCGGAGGGGAAAAGGGTAAAACATTGATAAAAAATAATTTGAGAGTAATTTTATGATAAAAATGGAAATAAAATAGAGTAACAATAAAATTTATAAGACATATACAAAAAGAGGTTCTTGAATTGAAGAGAAAGGAAGGATAATTCCCTTACATTGAAGAGTTACTCCTAAATCTTGAGGAACAGAAACTTGGGGGCTAGAGAAAAACTTTGGTGGACTACATGGGAGGAAAAAAGAAAAAAAATTAATGTATGGTGAATTGGGGGGGAAATTAAATGGACAAATGGGCAGTTATTTATAGAAAAAGTGGAGTAATTATTTAATAATTTCCAAATATAGGTCTTGGAAAACAATGTTTTGGAAAATGAAAAACCATGGGCTTACCCTTGGTTTTTTCTCATGGTATTGGAAATTTGGGTCAACACTACTGGAAACAGAGGATTTCCCAACGGTTGTAAACCATTGGGAAAGGCTGCAGAACCGTTGTTATATGTTATACCAACGGTTCTGCAGACTGTAGGGAAGTAAGCCGTTGGGAAAAGTTTTTCCCAACGATTTACTGTGAACCGTTGGGATAGGGTGTTGAAAAATTTCCATATCCCAACGGTTCTGGAAAACTGTTGGGAAATATTTTTCCCAACGATTTACAACCGTTGGTATACAAGCACAAAATTATCATGTTTTTTCCAACGGTTTGACAAACCGTTGGGAAAAACCCAACATATCCTCTTTCCAAGCAGTTATAAACTGTTGGGAAAAGAGTTTTACCAACGGTTCTATGAACCGTTGGTAAAACAAGACCTACATATTCTATGCCAATGGTTTGGAACCGTTGGCATAGCCTCTGCTGGGAAAATTGCACAACAGCTCTGCAATTTACCCAGCAGGTCTCCAATTTGACAACCTGCTATCCAATTTGCCTACCAGGTCTGATTTTGTGGGTTCCCTCTCATTTTCAATCCAATTATTGTACCTGCAATAACAGTTACATATAGAAAAAAAAATTCATACACATTTCACATATAATGGCGGAACTATACACATCCATAATTAAATTAGAATTCGTAACATAATTATAAACATACATAATTCATTTAGAATTCAATTTAAAATTTAGATGACAATTATATGTGTAATCTAGAAGTCAATTCTTAATTTGATCGGTTTTTTGTATACCATATAATTTTACATGAAATAATGTCCATTTTAAACATAATACATACACCTGGAGAGCTACCGGCCACACCGCACCTCGGATTGAGGCGGGGTTGACTCGTACACGTCACATATGACCCATGGATCGTTGTGGTAATGTATTGACACAATATGAATGCGTTTGGTCGGTTTTCCATATGCCAGTTGATGTTTTTCAGTTAAAATGACGTACTTTTGAAAAAAAGGCAGAATCTTTGAGTTGTGTCGGCGACACCGCGCCTCGGATTGAGGAAGCGTTGACTCGTACATGTCACATATGACCAATGGATCGTTCTCCTAAAGTTTCAATGGAAAACGAATGCGTTTGGTTGGTTTTCTGTATGTACTTAAATTGTTGTCCATTTTAAGAAAAAGACAGACACTTTGAGTGGTGGCGGCCACACCGCGCATCGGATTGAGGCGGGGTTGACACGTACACGGCACATATGACCCATGGATCGTTGTGCTAAAGTATCGACACAATCCGAATGCGTTTGGTCAGTTTTCCATATGCCAGTTGATGTATTTCACTTCAAATTATGTCCTTTTGAAACAGAAGACAGACACTTTGAGTGGTGGCGGCCACACCGTGCCTCGGATTGAGGCAGCGTTGACTCGTACACGTCACATATGACCCAAAGATCGTTCTCCTAAAGTTTCAATGTAAACCGAATGCGTTTGATCGGTTTTCCGTATGTACTTAAATTGTTGTCCATTTTAAGAAAAAGACAGACACTTTGAGTGGTGGAGGCCACACCGCACCTTGGATTGAGGTGGGGTTGACTCGTACACGTCAGATATGACCCATGGATCGTTGTGCTAAAGTATAGACACAATCCGAATGCGTTTGGTCAGTTTTCCGTATGTCAGTTGATGTATTTCACTTCAAATTATGTCCTTTTGAAACATAAGATAGACACTTTGAGTGGTGGCGGCCACACCGCGCCTTTTATTGAGGCGGCGTTGAATCGTACACGTCACATATAACCCATGGATCGTTGTGCTAATGTATCGACACAATCCGAATGCGTTTGGTCGGTTTTCCATATGCCAGTTAATGTTTTTCAATTAAAATGACGTACTTTTGAAACAAAAGGCAGACACTTTGAGTGGTGCCGGCCACACCGCGGCTCAGATTGAGGCGGCGTTGACTCGTACACGTCACATATGACCCATGGATCTTTCTTCTAAAGTTTCAATGGAAACCTAATGTGTTTGGTCAGTTTTCCGTATGAACTTAAATTGTTATCCATTTTAAGAAAAAGACAGACACTTTGAGTGGTGGCAGCCACAACGTGCCTCGGATTGAGGCGGGGTTGACTCGTACACGTCACATATAACCCATGGATCGTTGTGCTAAAGTATCGACACAATCCGAATGCGTTTGGTCGGTTTTTCGTATGCCAGTTGATGTTTTTCACTTCAAATTATGTCCTTTTGAAACAGAAGACAGACACTTTGAGTGGTGGCGGCCACACCGCGCCTCGGATTGAGGCGAGGTTGACTCTTACACGTTTCATATGACCCATGGATCGTTGTTCTAATGTATCGACACAATCTGAATGCATTTGGTCAGTTTTCCGTATGTCAGTTGATGTTTTTCAATTAAAATGGCATACTTTTGAAACAAAAAGGTAGACACTTTGAGTGGTTTTGGCCACACCACACCTCGGATTGAGGCGGAGTTGACTTGTACACATCACATATGACCCAAGGATCATTCTCCTAAAGTTTCAATGGAAACCGAATGCGTTTGGTCGGTTTTCCGTATATACTTAAATTGTTGTCCATTTTAAGAAAAAGATAGACACTTTGAGTGGTGGCGGCCACACCGTGCATCGGATTGAGGCGGGGTTGACTCATACACGTCACATATGACCCATGGATCGTTTTGATAAAGTATCGACACAATACGAATGTGTTTGGTCAATTTTCCGTATGCCAGTTGATGTATTTCACTTCAAATTATGTCCTTTTGAAACAGAAGACAGACACTTTGAGTGGTGGCGGCCACACCGCGCCTTGGATTGAGGTAGAGTTTACTTTTACACGTCACATATGACCCATGGATCGTTCTCCTAAAGTTTCAATGGAAACCGAATGTGTTTGATTGGTTTTCCGTATGTACATAAATTGTTGTCCATTTTAAGAAAAAGACAGATACTTTGAGTGATGGCGGTCACACCGCACATCGGATTGATTCGGGGCTGACTCGTACACGTCACATATGACCCATGGATCATTTTTCTAAAGTATCGACACAATCCGAATGCGTTTGGTTGGTTTTCCGTATGCCAGTTGATGTATTTCACTTCAAATTATGTCCTTTTGAAACATAAGACAGACACTTTGAGTGGTGGCGGCCACACCGCGCCTCGTATTGAGGCGGGGTTGACTCGTACATGTCACATATGACCCATGGATCGTTGTGGTAATGTATCGACACAATCTGAATGCGTTTGGTCGGTTTTCCGTATGCCAATTGATGTTTTTCAATTAAAATGACGTACTTTTAAAACAAAAGGCAGACACTTTGAGTGGTGCTGGCCACACCGCGCGTCGGATTGAGGCAGCGTTGACTCGTACACGTCACATATGACCCATGAATCGTTCTCCTAAAGTTTCAATGGAAACCGAATGCATTTGGTTGGTTTTCCGTATGTACTTAAATTTTTGTCCATTTTAAGAAAAAGATAGACACTTTGAGTGGTGGCGGCCACACCGCACATCGGATTGAGGCGGGGTTGACTTGTACACGTCACATATGACCCATGGATCGTTGGTTTAAAGTATCGACACAATCCAAATGCATTTGGTCAGTTTTTCGTATGCTAGTTGATGTATTTCACTTCAAATTATGTCCTTTTGAAACAGAAGACAGACACTTTGAGTGGTGGTGGCCACACCACGCCTCAGATTGAGGTGACGTTGACTCGTACACGTCACATATGACCCATGGATCATTCTCCTAAAGTTTCAATGGAAACCTAATGCATTTGGTTTGTTTTCCGTATGTACTTAAATTGTTGTCCATTTTAAGAAAAAGACAGACACTTTGAGTGGTGGCGGCCACAACGTGCCTCGGATTGAGGCAGGGTTGACTCGTACACGTCACATATGACCCATGGATCATTGTGCTAAAGTATTGACACAATCCGAATGCGTTTGTTCGGTTTTCCGTATGCGAGTTGATGTTTTTCACTTCAAATTATGTCCTTTTGAAACAGAAGACAGACACTTTGATTGGTGGCGGCCACACCACGCCTCGGATTGAGGCGGGGTTGACTCATACACGTCACATATGACCCATGGATCGTTGTGCTAATGTATCGACACAATCCGAATGCGTTTGGTTGGTTTTCTGTATCCCAGTTGATGTTTTTCAATTAAAATGACGTACTTTTGAAACAAAAGGCAGACACTTTGAGTGGTTCTGGCCACACCGTGCCTCGGATTGAGAAGACATTGACTCGTACATGTCACATATGACCCATGGATCATTCTCCTAAAGTTTCAATGGAAACTGAATGCGTTTTGTTCGGTTTTCCGTATGTACTTAAATTCTTGTCCATTTTAAGAAAAAGACAGACACTTTGAGTGTTTGCGGCCACACCGCGCATCGGATTGAGGCGGGGTTGACTCATACACGTCACATATGACCCATGGATCGCTGTGCTAAAGTATTGACACAATCCGAATGCATTTGGTCAGTTTTCCGTATCCCAGTTGATGTATTTCACTTCAAATTATGTTCTTTTGAAACAGAAGACAAACACTTTGAGTGGTGGCAGCCACACCACACCTCGGATTGAGGCGGCGTTGACCCGTACACGTCACATATGACCCATGGATCGTTCTCCTAAAGTTTCAATGGAAACCAAATGCGTTTGATCGGTTTTACGTATGTACTTAAATTGTTGTCCATTTTAAGCAAAAGACAGACACTTTGAGTGGTGGCGGCCAAACCACACCTCGGATTGAGGTGGGGTTGACTCGTACACATCACATATGACCCATGGATCGTTGTGCTAAAGTATCGACACAATCCGAATGCGTTTGGTCAGTTTTCTATATGCTAGTTGATGTATTTCACTTCAAATTATGTCCTTTTGAAACATAAGACAACCACTTTGAGTGGTGGCAGCCACAACGTGCCTTGTATTGAGGCGGGGTTGACTCGTACACGTCACATATGACCCATGGATCGTTGTGGTAATGTATCGACACAATCCGAATGCGTTTGGTCGGTTTTCCGTATGCCAGTTGATGTTTTTCAATTAAAATGACGTACTTTTGAAACAAAAGGCATACACTTTGAGTGGTGGCGGCCACACCACGCCTTGGATTGGGGAGGAGTTGACTCGTACACATCACATATTACCCAGGGATCGTTCTCATAAAGTTTCAATGGAAACCGAATGCGTTTGGTCGGTTTTCCGTATGTACTTAAATTGTTGTCCATGTTAAGCAAAAGACAGTCACTTTGAGTGGTGGCAGCCAAAACATGCCTCGGATTGAGACAGGTTGACTAGTACACATCACATATGACTCATGGATCGTTGTGCTAAAGTATCGACACAATCCGAATGCGTTTGGTCAGTTTTCTGTATGCCAGTTGATGTATTTCACTTTAAATTATGTCCTTTTGAAACAAAAGACAGACACTTTGAGTGATAGCGGCCACACCACACCTCATATTGAGGCGGGGATTACTTGTACACGTCACATATGACCCATGGATCATTGTGGTAATTTATCGACACAATCTAAATGCGTTTGGTCGGTTTTCCGTATGCCAGTTGATGTTTTCCAATTAAAATGATGTAGTTTTAAAACAAAAGGCAGACACTTTGAGTGGTGTCGGCCACACCGCGCCTCGGATTGAGGTGGCATTGACTCGTACATGTCACATATGACCCATGGATCGTTCTCCTGAAGTTTCAATGGAAACCGAATGTGTTTGGTCAGTTTTCCATATGTACTTAAATTGTTGTCGATTTTAAGCAAAAGACAGACACTTTGAGTGGTGGAGGCCACACCGCGCATCGGATTGAGGCGGGGTTGACTCGTACACGTCACATATTACCCATGGATTGTTTTTCTAAAGTATCGACACAATCCGAATGCGTTTGGTCAGTTTTCCGTATGCCAGTTGATGTATTTCACTTCAAATTATGTCCTTTTGAAACAGAAGACAGACACTTTGAGTGGTGGCAGCCACACCGTGCCTCGGATTGAGGCGGCGTTGACTCGTACGCATCACATATGACCCATGGATCGTTATCCTAAAGTTTCAATGGAAACCAAATGCATTTGGTCGGTTTTCCATATGTACTTAAATTGTTGTCCATTTTAAGAAAAAGACAGACACTTTGAGTGGTGTAGGCCACAACGTGCCTCAGATTGAGGCAGGGTTGACTTGTACAGGTAACATATGACCCATGGATAGTTGTTCTTAAGTATTGACACAATCCGAATGCGTTTGGTCAGTTTTCCGTATGCCAGTTGATGTTTTTCACTTCAAATTATGTCCTTTTGAAACAGAAGACAGACACTTTGAGTGGTGGCGGCCACACCGCGCCTTGGATTGAGGCGGGTTTGACTCGTACATGTCACATATGACCCATGGATCATTGTGCTAATGTATCGACACAATCCAAATGCGTTTGGTCGGTTTTCCGTACACCAGTTGATGTTTTTCAATTAAAATGACATACTTTTGAAACAAAAGGCAAACACTTTGAGTGGTTCCATCCATACCACACCTCGGATTGAGGCGGAGTTGACTTGTACACGTCACATATGACACATGGATTGTTCTCCTAAAGTTTTAATGGAAACTGAATGCGTTTTGTCGGTTTTCCGTATGTACTTAAATTGTTGTCCATTTTAAGCAAAAGACAGACACTTTGTGTGGTGGCGGCCACACTGCGCATTAGATTGAGGCGGGGTTGACTCATACACGTCACATATGACCTATGGATCATTGTGCTAATGTATCGACACAATCCGAATGCGTTTGTCAGTTTTCTGTATGCCAGTTGATGTATTTCACTTCAAATTATGTACTTTTGAAACAGAAGACAGATACTTTGAGTGGTGTCGGACACACCACGCCTCGGACTGAGGCAGCGTTGACTCGTACACGTCACATATGACCCATAGATCGTTCTCCTAAAGTTTCAATGGAAACTGAATGCGTTTGATCAGTTTTCCTTATGTACTTAAATTGTTGTACATTTTAAGAAAAAGACAGACACTTTCAGTGGTGGAGGCCACACTGCACCTCAGATTGAGGTAGGGTTGACTCGTACACGTCACATATGACCCATGGATCGTTTTTCTAAAGTATCGACACAATCCGAATGCGTTTGGTCGGTTTTACATATTCCAGTTGATGTATTTCACTTCAAATTAGGTCCTTTTGAAACATAAGATAGACACTTTGAGTGGTGGCGGCCACACCGCGCCTCGTATTGAGGCGGGGTTAACTCGTACATGTCACATATGACCCATGGATCGTTGTGGTAACGTATCGACACAATCCGAATGCGTTTAATTGGTTTTCCGTATTCCAGTTGATGTTTTTCAATTAAAATGACATACTTTTGAAACAAAAGGCAGACACTTTGAGTGGTGTCGGCCACACCGCGCCTTGTATTGAGGCGGCGTTGACTCGTACACATCACATATGACCCATGGATCGTTCTCCTAAAGATTCAATGGAAACTGAATGCGTTTGGTCAGTTTTCCGTATGTACTTAAATTGTTGTCCATTTTAAGCAAAAGACAGACACTTTGAGTGGTGGCGGCCACACCGCGCCTCGGATTGAGGCGGGGTTGACTCGTACACGTCACAAATGACCCATGGATCGTTGTGCTAATCTATCGACACAATCTGAATGCGTTTGGTTGGTATAAGTCATTTTGTCATAAACAATTCAATAGGATTGAACTTTAATAGAAAATACATTTAATTAAACGATAAAGGAAGAAAATAGTCAAGGTATGAACTACACATGTGAAAAAAACATACAAATGTGTTATTGAAAAAATGTAAAACCAATAAGAAATTAATTTGTTATATCACATCACAGCATGCCTCATCCCATAACCATATTAGTAGGGTATCATGAACATGAATAACATCAACCTTGTGCCATCCTCCTACCCTATATGACCCCAACCACATGTCACATCTTATTATAGCCATATCACATCACACCTCACTGGAAAACACTAGGGAAATCATAGTACATCTCACTTGAAGACACATGGACAATCACATCGCATCTTGCCTAAAACACATGGTCAATCACTTTTGAAGGAAGAGTAGGGAAGACATGGTAGCTATCCAACCATATAACCACCATCCTAGATATTAGAAAAAATACCCATAACTCAAAAACTCTGGTCGTTGGTAAGTTTATCCAACTCTGGTTGGGAATGTGTAGAAATAACATAAAAATACATGATATATTGATAGCACAAAATACTCAACCTATGGGTTCACATTAACTACATAATCACACACTTCACTACTACCATAATACACATAAACCACACCACCACCACACAAGACGCATAGCATTTCTCACTTCCATTTAAAATCCACTTCATTCACACATACATTGTCCATTCATTTAATGTTAAATTAATTAAATCCATTTACCACACATCCATTTCTATTCCATCTCATTTATTTAATATCTTGTTTTTTGGTTTTAACAGCATAATTTATTCCATAGATAACCAGGAAACTAATAAAACTACCACCCAATAACTCACCTTCTCACAATAACCATCGACGCCATGTTACATCGACCAACCATCTCACCAAAACAACCACATATCACAACAAAAATATTGCACATCACAAACCACCGCACAACCAAAACCACCGCACAACCAAAACCACCGCACAACCAAAACTATGAATCTTCAAAATTAGAACACAATAAAGATACACCGTGCCCTTATAAATGTAAATGTGTAATGAAAACATTAATTGGACATACACTGATATAGGGATTTGACTACACAATTCATGGAACAATCATAATTTTTTACAGAAACCCTAAAATTTGGGAATTAGGAAATCATTCGTAGAAGTATATTATTTATAACAGGTGGAACTAAAATATAGGAATCTAACCTGGTGGTTGGTGATCCGATGGAAGATGTGGGGATTGGGAAGTGATTCTACCGAGGAATCGCTTCTAGAGAGCTTCTGGAGACGAGCAGAAGGCTCTCGATCCGCTTCTGAATTGTGGGGGAGGCCGCTGCTAGCATTGGGTATTTGGGGGTTTTTTTCCCAACGGTTCATAAAAACTGTTGGAAAAAACCAGTCTTTCCCAATGGTTTCATAAAACCGTTGGGAAAAACTTATTTTTCCCACCTTTTCCCAACGGTTTTATGAAACCGTTGGGAAAGACTGAATTTTCTCCACTTTTCCCAATGGTTTCATAAAACCGTTGGGAAAAGTCTCTTCTAAAAGGTATTTCCCAACGGTTTATATAAACAGTTGGAAAATACAAAATATACCAACGGTTTCTTTGAACCATTGGTAAAAAACTGTTGGAAAAACTCCCATTTCCAGTAGTGCAAATTTTAAGTTATTTTAATCCAAAATAATTGATAATAATTTTTATTACTTATTTTTTCATAGAAAAGTAATGTTTCCACAAAGTATTGTTTTTAGAGTCAAAGTTTCCATTTTAGAATTTGGAAAGTCACTTGTAGGTTTGGGAATTTTATTAAAATATATTAAAATAATTAATATTAATAAAATAAAATATTTTTGGTCATATATTGTGGTTAGTTAATTATTGAATCATTTTGACATAAAATGAAGTCATTAAACATACTAAAAACCCAAAACTGTATTTTTACTATTGATGAAAAATTAAATATTTTAGAAAATTATTATAAATTCTAAATAACCTAATTTAGATGTAAGAATTTCAAATATGACATTTATTTTAACATAAAAATTCTATAAATATGATAATTTTATCTTTTAGATATAAAAATTCCTATTTATTAATCAAAATAGCAGTTTTTATGGCACGGTCAAAATTTTGGAACCTATAAAAATTGCCCAGGATGTTATAAAATTATTTAATCCTATATATCAAAATAAGATTGTTTTAAAATAATATTTATTTAAAATAAATATTATTCAAAATAGATTAGTTTATAAAAAATTATATCTTTTCTAAAAAATATAGTTTGTGTCTAAAAATCAATTTATCAATTTCATCTCAATTAAACATATATTTTATTAAGAAAAAATATTATTAAAATGGAATTGATAGAATAAAAATTCTATTTATACAATGTAATTACACTTTACATAACTATGGTCTTGAAAGGTAACACCACATAACACCCACATACGACCTAAGGGTAAGGTGTGTGAAGGTGATAGATTTATGGGGTGGCTCAGCTAACATCAACCGAGTGGTAATTTCCACTAACTTGAACTTTTCCCATATGATATTTCATTCTATCTTCACTTATTAAAGATAATCTAGGTCTTGGTCAAGGGTGAACCCCAGTGATGCTACCTCCCTCAAATTTTTTGAAAAATGGGCTTCAAACGACATGACTCTATTGGTTGAGGTCATCACTTCTCCTTTCTGCATTAATTATATTTTATCATTACTAATTATAAACACTAATTATAATGTTAAAATTATTAACTATGGTAATAGTTCCCAATGTTAAAATTTTCCAATGGTTATATTGACCAATGGTTATATTTGACCAATTTTCAAATCCCAACAAATTCATTTCCCTTTATACTCTATAAATACCACTTCATTATTTTACTCAAAATTAATTACCATTTCTCCCAAGGTTACATATTTATATTTTCCAAGATTTTGATTGGTTTACTTATATTTTTTTATTTTTGTGGTGTTGGTTGTGGGGGATATGATTATAATGGATTGGAGAAATCCATATTTTTCCATTTTGTATTTTTTTCTATGTTATATTTTTTGTCTAGTTGTAACCTTTTGCACTTTAATTGGTTTCATAGATTACTAATGTAATAATAATCATTAATGATAAAAGGTTTTTTTGGTTTTTGTATAGTATAATACAATATAGAACACATTTTCTCAGGAAACAAATATTATTTAAAAAAGACTTGGGTTGTTACATTCTTCCCCCCTTTAGAGTTTCATCCCCAAATTTTCAACTCATATTATTGGTTGAGAAATGGTGAGGGTTGGTTCAAATTTTTCATATTCATACTTATGGTTCCTCTACAACACTCTGAAAAGGTGGGTAGTATTTTTATGTAGAACCTTATCTCTATGGTCCATTATCTCCACCAGTTGCTTCTCATAAAAGAGATCATGTTTCATTTGTACTACCTATGGATTCAATACATGTGATGGATATGGTATGTACTTCCTCAAGAGAGATATGTGGAATACATCATGGAATTGATCTATATTTGGTTAAAGTGATAGTTAATAGGCCACTTATCCTATGCGATCAAAGATTTCATAGGATCCAATGTACCTAGGGATAAGCTTCCCTTTCTTCCTAAAACGAATGACTCTCTACTAGTGTGATATTCAAAGGAAAAAAATTCACCAATATAAAACTACAAATCCCTTTGATGGTTGTCAACATAGCTCTTCTTCTAAATCTAATAAGCTTTTATATGTTGTTGGATACTGTGAACCTTTTCTATCATCTCTTGGAAAATATCAAGCCCAAGAAAAGTTCTCTAAACAAATTCATCCCAACAAGTATGAGTTCTAAATAAATTTCCTTATAGAGATTCATAGGGTTCAATTTTAATAATAGAGTGGAAATTTTTTTTGTATGAGAAATCAACTAATGGAAGTTATTGATCCCATCCAACTTTAAATTCCATTGATCATATTCTCATCATGTCCTAGAGTTTCTGAATAATCCTTTCATATTGGCCATCAATTTGGGGGTAATATGCTATACTAAAATTCAATTCAGTAATCAGAGAATGTTGAATAATTCTACAGAATTTAGATGTGAAACTTGGATCATGATTAGAAATGATATAAAGTGGAACCCCATTCATCCTCTCCACTTAATATAAGTATATCTTATCATTCTTTTCAAGATATAAATATTCCCGAAAAGTGATAAAATGGTAAATCTTGGAGATTCATTCCACTACAACCCATATAGAATTATTTCCTTTGAATGTTCTAGGGAGACTAGTGACGAAGAACATAGTGATATTGTCCCACTTCCATGTAGTCAACGATCTCTCTTTAAATATTATCCCACCGATAATTCTCATCAAGGTCCCTATACATTTTAGAGATTCCATGATGTATAGAGAATATAGAGCCATGAGATTCATCCATCAGGTACTTCTTTATCTTTGGTATAGATAGAACACATAGCCTTGTAATAAATTTTAGTAAGCCTTCTTGATCAATATTTAACTTGGAAAACTTCCCATTCTTTACACCCTCTATCTTATTTTTTAATAAAGGATCTTCTCTCTGAGATTTCCCAAACTTATCTAATAATTATGGTTGAGAAATCATTTAGGATAGGTTTGATTATGTCCCTTCCCTCATGATTCCCATGTAGAACCTTATTATATCCTTAATCAATGAATCTCCTTGAATCCTCATCAATGTCATCACAAAAAAATTCATTTCTACTTAATGCATCAGCAAATTTGTTTGCTCTTCTAGGGTGATAATGAATTAAAAAATGATAGTCTTTAAGAAGTTTTAACCATATTATTTTTATCATGTTCAATTAATTTTTCATTAATATATACTTAAATTTTTTTATTATATGTATATATCACATTTCCCCCAATAAAGATATTGCTTCTATATTTTTAGAGAAAAAATAACCGCAACTAGCTCCAGGTCATGCATAGGATAATTCTACTCATGAGGATTTAACTGTCAAGATGCATAAGCAGTAACCTTGTCATTTTTCACGAGGAATCACCCATTCCCTTTCAAAGACGAATCACTGTAAATAATAAAATATTCTCTGATAGAGACTAGGGTTAACACAGGTGCAGTAACCAATCTATTCTTCAGTTCTTGGAAACTTTCTTCCCACTTCTTTTTCCATATGAACTTATATCATTTTTTAGTTAACTTGGTTAGTGTATTATGAAGCCATGATTTTTTTCAAAACCCCATTATAATATCCCACTAAACCAAAGAAACTACAAATCTAAATTAATATTTTAGGGTGATTACACTACTCCATAGAATTTGTCTTGGAAGGGTCAACTGAGATTCCTTCATTGGTTATAATGTTCCCTATGAATGTAACTTGTTGTAACCAAAATTCACATTTTTTTAATTTTTAAAATTGCCAATCCTTTCTCAAATATTTCAGCCTAAACCTTAGATGATCCTAATGTTCCTCATGAATTTTGGAATATATCATATTATCATCAATAAAAACTACCAAAAAATTTTCAAGGTGGTCCTTAAAGACTCTATTCATCAAATCCATAAATATAGTTGAAGAATTAGTCAATCTGAAAATCATAACAATAAACTCATAATGCTAATATCCTGTTTGAAATGAAGTCTTTTTAATATATTATTTCTTCACCCTTAATTGATAATACCTAGATTAAAGATCAATATAGTATAGGTTTTGATCCCCATGAAGCTGGTCAAATAAATCATCAATCCTTGGGAGAGGGTACTTGTTCTTCACTATGATCCCATTAAGTTGACTATAATCAATGCATAGCTGCATTGATACATCCTTATTCTTTACAAATAGAATAGTTTATCCCCAAGTAAACACACTTGGTTAGATAAATCACTTATTTATAACATCTTGAAGTTGTTTCTTTAATTCCTATAACTCCACATTTTCAATTATATATAGGGTCTTATATATTGTCTTGGATCCAGGTGTGAGTTCAATGGAGGACTCTACCTCTATTTCTGGGGGTGTTCCAGGTAACTCCTCAGGAGATAATTCAATGTATTCATAAATAATAGGTACATTTTCTATCTTTATACTTTCATTTCCTTCTCCCTCTGCACTAATAATCTCCGTAAATAAGGCTAAGGGAGGTGCTTATTGACAAAGCTCAAGTTGGGATATTTCTCCTTTGAAAATAATTGTAGGTTGTCCATTAAAGACTAATAATATTTCCTTACATATACATTTAAAATTATTAATATAATTTTAGAGTTAGTTTATCACTAATATAGTGTCAAATTATACCATAGGAATGAATGTTATATTTACGATGAGATCATACTCTTCAAAGTCAAAAATAGAGTTTCTATACACTATTGATGCATGAATAATACCTCTAAGAGTCCTAACTGATAACTATACTTCTAGAAGCTCTGTGATTGATTCTATATTCTTTGATAACTTAGATGAAATTAATTAAATAATAGAACCAGAATCAAACAAAGTACTTGCTATCTTTGAGAGCACAACAATTATACCTTCCACCAAATCATTTAGAGCCTCTACTTCACCTATAGTGATAGAAAATTCCCAAACATGATCTATTAGACTATACTGAAGTTGATGGTGGTTCCCCTCCATTATATTTTTTTTTTTACATTGATTAGAAAAGTGTCTAATATTTCCACACTTGAAGAATTGAACTTCAACCTGGACCTACACCATATTCCATTTATGGTTAGTGTTGAGAAGTTGAGGCTTCACCTCACCATGGTAGTTCTGAGCTATACGGACATATCTTCCACACTTGTATCATTTTCCAATCCCAAGAAATAAATTCCTCAAATGATTATTCTCAAAAAAATCATGTGGGAAGTTTCACTTTCTTTCCTTCTCTTCTGTGATTAAAGTTCCTCCCTGAGTTTGGATCCATAGCTCTCTTCTTTTCATTCGACCTATTTGATCACTGCATTTCTTCAAAATCAAATCCAACCTTCATAGAACTCTACACTATCTCCTCATAGATTTCATAGTCTCTATTTTCTAAATTCCTCCACATATGGGGTCTCAATCCATTGAAGAACCTATCAACCTTTCTCTTATGATTTATAAAAAATCTAGAGGTATATTGAACAAGTCTTGTAAAGTTTATATCATGGATTGTCACTGTTTAATTTTCCTTCTACTTCAATATGAGGAATTCCTTCTCTATTTTTTTCACATCGAATAGGTAAAATATTTATTGAAAAGTTTCCTCTAAACTCTTCCCACTACATAACATTAATCTCACTTCTTGTATTAATGTTTTTAATCAATTTACACCATTGATCATCATCTCCTTCTAAGCAGTATGCTACCAGGGTGACCTTCTCTTGCACTAAATAGTGGATTATAGAAAAGATATTTTCTATAGAGACAATCCATTTTAAAAAATAAATGGGTTGGTAGATCCACTAAAAGAAAGTGGTTATAGATGCATGAAGGAATCAATGACGAGTTCTTCCCTTATAGGTGAATTTGAATGCTCAACTTGATTCAAGTTATAATTATAAATTTGAGATAGTTGATTCAATATTTTCAGGAAGTTTTCCATTCTGACTTCCATCAATGGTTCATCAATGCATCATCCTTTGTGCTCATAATTTAAATTGTTCCTTTTATTTCCCACCATTTTCTAAAAGAATAAAACCTTAGTGATAAAAAACATTATTTTAAGAATACTGTAATGATAAATAAATTTTATGTCTTAAAACATCATGATTAACTATGTTATTATTTAATAATAAATAAATTTTCTATATATCCTTCATAATGGTTCATAAAAAAACTCGTGATTAACCAAACATATCCCTATGTAGTTTCAAACAATTTGTGCGACAAGAATTATTGTCGTACACTAGTTCCCAGTCGAGTCTAGCTCAATTCGTTGTTTTGAGGTGTTTTGGGGTGTTGTCCCTTAGTACATATGTGCCAAATCCACATCCACTTATAGTATCTAGACATGGATGTATTTTCTTGGAAACTGTTTACTTAATACTTCACCAAAATACCAAGATGTTTTCCTATATTTAAACTTTTTATCTAGGGTTCATACTAAGAATTTATATTCCTCATTCTCACAAATAACTAAACCATCCTCTGATACCAATAAGAACATGAGGCAAAACAATATATCTTAACTAAGATATCATGAGGAATATAATAATAAAAATAAAAGGAACCATAACATGGAAATGTGTCTACAATATTTAAACGGCAAATTTATAATCATATCACCAAGGTGTCATAAATGAAAATTACCAAGGTTATTCGCCAAGTTATCATAAAACATGTCATCTCAAGAGATTAAATTATTTAGCCAATGAAATGGAGAACTATCATGGTGTACCCTTCATATGTATTAATAAATATAATTCACATATATCATAATAAATCATTTCATTAATAACCAGTGGATAATAAAGAATGGGTTTCTTATAAAAGAAAACGATGTTTCAAAAGTTCTTAAAGACATGATCTTTACACCATTTTTAGACCAAAAAAAGAGAATGTGGGTTTCTTATGTGTAAATCACCAAATAAATAAATAATTTTTAAATCTAGGTGAATAAAATTAGAAAATTAAAAAGTTTAGGTATTCACAAAAATAAAATAAAAGAGAATTTCTTAAGTAGAGAGAGACATTTGAAAAGTAAATTTGGTAGCATGACGGGTATAAAATGTGGTTTTAAAAGAAGGTAATATGAGAGGGTATAAGGGTCTCCCATTGATAAAACATAATTTTTAAGTAAGGTTATGATAAAAAGGGTTATAAAATATATTAAACATAACATTTAGAATATATATACAAAAAGAGTTTCTTGAATTGAAGAGAAAAGAAGGATAATTCCCTTACCTTGAAGAGTTACTCCTAAATCTTTAGGAATGGAACTTTAGGGGATTTAGAACACCTTGTGGGACTCCATTGGAGGAAAAAACACTATAAATTAGTGTAGGATGAATTGGGAGTGAAATTAAATGGAGAAATGGGTGGGTATTTATATCAAAAGTGAAGGAATTTCTTAATAATTTCTATATTTAGGTCTTAGAAAACTAGGTTTTTGGAAAATGAAAAACCATTGGTTTAACCATGTTTTCTTCTAATGGTTTTGAAAATTTTGGTCACATTTTAAGTTATTACAATATAATAGAATAGAGTATCATTTTTTATTACTTCATTTTTTATGGAAAAATAAATTTTCCACAAAGTAATGTTTTCAAAGTCAAAGTTTCCATTTTAGACTTTGGAAAGTCACTTATAGGTTTTGGAAAGTCATTTTTAGGTTTTGGAAATTGATTAAAATATATTAAAATACATATTATTAATAAAATAAAATATTTTTTGTCAGTTATTTTGGTTAATTAATTATTAAATCAATATTATATAAATATTTATTCATTAAACATACCGAAAACCCAAAACTATGTTTTCACTATTCACAAAAACATAAAGTATTTTATAAAATTCTCATAAATTAATTCTAACCTAATTTTGATGTGATTATTTAAAATATGTTGTTTTTTTATCATAAAAATTCTCTAAATATGATAATTTTATCTTTTAAATATAAAATTAATTATTCATTAAACAAAATTGGAGTTTTTAAGGTACAGTCAAAATTCTTACATTTATAAGAATATTTTAGGGAATTATAAAATTATTTTGTCATATATATTTAAATAATAGTGTTTTAAAATAGTATTTAATTAAAATAAATATTATTCAAAATAAATTAGTTTATAGAAATTGATATCTTTTCCGAAAAAAACACAATTTGTGTCTAAAAATCATTTTATCAAATTCGCCTCGATTACAAAAATATTTTATTAAGAAAAAATATTCTTAAAATGGAATTGATAGAATAAAAAGTTTATTTATACAAAGGAATTAAACTTTAAGTAACTAAGGCCTTTAAATATAACCCCTTATAACACCCACGTACGACCTAAGGGAAATGTGTGCAATGGTGATAGATTCATGGGGTGGCTCGACTAACATCGATCGAGTGGTAATTTCATACTTAATCTTCACCCATATGAGAATTTGTTCTAGCTTTAATTTTTGAAGCTCAGATTGGGCTTCATCAGGGGTGAACCCCAGTGATGCTACCTCCCTCCCAAGTTTTGAAAAATGGAATTTAAATGGAATTACTCTACTAGATAAGGCCACCACTTCTCCATTATGAATTAATTATCCTTCATTGTTACTAATTATAAACACTAATTATAACATTAAAATTATTAACAATGGGTATAGTTCTCAACTGTCAAATTTTCCAATGGTTATATTGACCAATGACCAAATTTTACCAATAGTCCTATAATGGTCAAATCTTGATGGTCACATTTCCCTTTATACACTATAAATACCACTTCATTATTTCACTAAAAATTCACTACAATTTCTCCCAAGGTTTTATGTTTTAATTTTATAATATATTTTTTGATAATATATTTTTTATTTCTGTAGTGTTGGTCATGGGGGAGATGATTATAATGGATTAGAGCAATCCATATTTTCCTATTTTGGATTTTTTTTCAATTTTATATTTTTATCCAATTTAATTTTTGGAATTTTAATTGGTTTTATAGAGTAATAATGTAATGATCATCATTAATGATAAATGTTTTTTTTGGTTTATTTATAGTATAATACAATATACTATACATTTTCTTAAGAAATAAATATTATTTAAAAAAACTTCGGTTGTTGCATGTAAAGAAGGTAAAATATGGTCAAAATGACCTTTAAAGTCCATTGAACCATAAATAAAAATTTTCCGGAAACATTTATAAGAACATGTACATGAAAGAAAAATAGTTGGAAGGAAAAATTTAAAACATGATTTTTAAAAAATAAAATCCCTTACCTTGAGTATGACTCATCATGTGCGTTATTTATCTTCCTCAATAATAAAATTATATTATTTATTTACATATTTAATAACATTTTTCTATTTTATTATCCCTTTTATTTTAATTTTTATCATGTAATATTCAATTACTCGATCATTTAAGTTCATATCGAATGTTTTGATGATATTCAGCTCATAAGTCCAAAATAACTTTAGAATGTTGACTATGTTCAATGAGGTCATTATTTCATTATATTTAGAATAATAATAATGACATAATTATAATTTTTTTTACAAAAAATATAATTTTTAAACCAAACATTAAATATGGTTATGAAAAATTAACTACGTTATAATCGTGGAGACAGTAGGTTGTACGTACGCATGAGTGACGTTTCCATTTTTCAACGATCATGAGGAAAAGAAGGTAAGAATTATTTTTTATTTATGTAATGATAATTATATAATAAATATAAAATTATTTATTTATATACCGTTATATATACCATCCAGGTGATGCGGTAATGAAAAATTAATCACATTGCTTCATGGAGGTGGCAATCCACACGTACGCACGAACGACATTATCATATTTCAATGAATGAAAAGGTAAGAAAATATTTGATATATTACTTTTAAAAAATGGTAAATATTTCATGAATGTAATATATATATATATATATATGTGTGTGTGTGTGTATACATTAAATCCATCATCATAAATATTCATGAGAGGCAATTATGGAAAATGAATTACAATAGTTCACGGGGCGATAGTCCGCCGTACACACGAACGGTGGATTTGTTTCTCATTTGATGGAAGAGGAGATGGATGTAGATTATGTAATTCACATAATAATATCTAATTATATTTTATATAATTTTATTATTATATAATTATGATTGAATAATATTTTAAGGAGGTGGAGAAATAAATAAAAAAATAGTTGGTTAAGAATGATACCTCTTCTTTGGATAATAACTTTAGGTTTACACCAAAATCCTTACTATAAGGGTTTTATAATAAAAAAAGGCCTATAATAAATTTTAAGGGAAATAATTAATGTATTTTATAAAATATTTTCTAAAAAAATTGAAGTAGGAAGAAAAGAGGAGAGGAGGTTCACTTTTATAAGTGAGGGGAGGGGCACTTTTGGAATTTCATAAAATAAGAAATTAATAAAAAAATATTTGTTATAAAAAATAGATAAAAATGATATAATTAGAATATAGTATTATTATGTGTTGAAATAATATCATCCACTTAAATTTTTACAAGTTCAAATTCTGTTTTTACCCTTATATCTTTGTTTTAACCTACGTTAACCATTTTTGACAGTTACCATGATAACAAAATTTTTATTCTTTAGAGATCAATATAGATACTATAAAAATAGAATTATATAATAAATTTTATATGGTTGATATTTTAAAACTTATCCAAATATAATTTCTAAATATAGGAATTTTAGGAATTTTAAACTGTTTAATAAAATATTACTTATTATAAAATATCATTAATGTCATTTTTGGAACTATTCATTGAATTTGACTTTGAAAACAACATGAAAATAATGGAGTTAGAATTTAATAATTTAAAACATCACTAAAATTTTATATTTATATATTAAATTAATATAACTTAGTAATTCATTAATTTCATATTACTTTTAATATTTTTAAAATCACTTAATTTATGTTTCTATTAATTGGGTAAATACTCTAGAAGAGTTTCATAAGGACTTAATGTAATTATTTAATTAATAAAAACTAAAAATAAATTAACATGATAAAAAAATAATTTATCCTTCAAATTAATATCTATAATAGAATATGTGTTGTTTTTATCCTGATAATATAATATTATAGTTATTAAAAGTAATAAAGTGGCATTTTTGTCTTTAACTTTTACTTAAAAAATTATATAGGTAAAAATAATAAAAATATGGAACAAAGTGGAAATATATTATATATTTTGATGTTAAATTTAAAAATTCACTCATAAAATAGGATAAAAGAAAGTTTTAGGGCCAATTTTTAGTCCTTATTATATTATTTTTCAAAATAATTACCCGATTTAACCTTACTGAGGTGATAACTATTTATTGCAGTTATTATACATAATGAATAAAAATAGAAGGAAATATTTAACAAATTTTTAAATCCTAATTCAAAATATGAAATAGATTTTTCAATATTAAATTCACATAATTGGCATAATTTAATTCAAAATTAGAACCTTGAGATATGACGAAATACTGTTTTTTAGAAAAAATTATTTTGAAATATAAAATATTGTTATACTATATACAAGTATATAATTCATTACAAAGACCATAAATAAAATTTATTTTTGCAGAATAAAATGACTTTGCTAAAAATTGAGTGATTATTTACTGAGAATTTATCCATAAATTTATATTGAATAGGGCCTTTATATATTTTTAATAAATCTATTAATCACATTTATACCTTTCAATTTAATGGCCAGGTTACAATGGTCATATTTAAATTATAATATTTCATGGTTTATTTATGATGAGTGTTTCATGTCGTATACACTATTGAATATAGTTTTATTTTATTTTTAAATATAAGGGTGTTACATAAATTATCATGAAATTAATATTATTTATATGTGATATTTTATTTTATTTTATAATTATCATTTACGTGTGCTTCTTCCATTTTCCTTGTTGTCTCCAAATTTTATGTCTAGATTACTAAAATATAATTGGGTATATTTTTGAAAATATTAGGTTGTCCAAATTGTTTACTTGGATTTACTTTATTCTCAACAATTATTTTATATGATTCACACTTCTTAAACTTCTTTTATATTGAATCCAAGTACTATTCACTTATACTTCTTGATATCTTCTTGGGAGAATTATTGTTTAAAAAATTCTTCTACATTCTTCCTAAGGTTTCTTCTTATTTCTTCACTAACTTTTGTTGTCTTATTTTATTATACAATTATTATATGTGTCAATATAAGCATGTAATAATCTTGAAAACACCACTATTGAATAAATCATATATAACTTCAAATATTCAAAATCCGTTTGAAGTGTATATATTTTTCATAATGAGCGGATGTTACTTATTCATATATAGATTTCTCTCCCATAACATGGGCTTATTTTGAGATTTTTTTTATTTAGATAATTTTTTACCAAAATTGACCATAAAACCATCATATTCGTATATCTATTTCATATGATCTAGAATTTCTAGGAAAATGGGCATGCTAATTTTGGATTTTCTTCATAACTTGTTGGGATATTTTTGGGGATTCATATTACACACTTATTCTTCTTATATCCACCATGGACATAGTGGTTGGATTATCATTACTTTTATTCATCCATACTTATACATATTTTTTTTCCAACCTGCACTATTCATTAAAACTCATTTCGATAAATTATTACAAGAAGGTATAGATGGAATATATTTCTTTACAGTTAATAGAGATAGATTATTAAATGATGTCATTATCTAATTATCATATGTTAGAGGTATTTTATTACAAAAAAAATCTATATAGAATTATATGGTAGTGGTAACTTTATCCTTCTTTTGTGAAGACTCAATATGTATCTTTTAAATATTAACTAATTTGACTTCCAATTCTGGAAACCTCATATTAAGGGTTCTCTTTTGATCTTAAATCAAAATCACCTTATCTTCACAATCCTTATTCATTATTCCAATCTCTTCATCATGCATCTTAAGCTTGTTTTTTAACATTGATTCAAGTTATTTTATCTTCTTAGACTTCACTTCCAATTGGAAATCATTGACATCAATGTTGTATTTCAAATTTTATCCAAGTTCATGGATAATATCTTAAAGAGTAATATTGTCTCCATATTTCTATTTAACAAATTTTAACTACTTGTTTTAAAATTTTCTGGAACTTGTTTCAAGATCCACTTTTATTTTCTCAAAAGATCCAACTTGCTTGGATAACTTTATATATTCTAGAACCTTTTCCTGAAAATCGTTCACTATGTTATTTGTATCATCTTCCAACAGGGTTATTTCTTCACGTGTGATTTAAATGACTCTAAAAAAAAGATGTTTTCATTAGTAATGTAATATATAATATCTTTTAATATACTAAATGATATATTTTGAGAAGTTGTAGATAGATCTACGTTACCACTTATGTTTGGTTCTTCTTCTTGGGGACATCCCGTATAAGAATATTTACATACCTCATGATCACTTAACTTCCTTGATTCACATGAGGTGGGAATATTGTCCATATATTTAGTTGTAATTTAAACCACTTTTTCTTCACTTTATAATATTGTTTTTTATTCTTTGTCATTATGGCATGAAGAAACTAATAATTCTTCTTCTATATGCAAGAGGGGTATCATATTCATCTTTCTCTTCTCTTTATTTTTCTTGTACATCATGGCCTTGGTAGAAATTTAATTCTTCTATAAAATTATAGAATCATCACCAAAACTTATGTAACACCTTGGGATCTAACTATATTATTTCCTTTAAATAATTCAATGTGTTTGATAGCTTTATCCACATGCAACATCATACTTAAATGAAATCGTGATATATTTAGATAAAATAAAAATATTAAACTATGACCCTTAAAAACTAGTTGTTGAATTAGTGTCAATTAATAGGAGTAATATTTTTATAAAATACATATAAAAATAAAATAGAGTCTACTTTTAATATGAATTAAATTCAATTAGTTTGCCTAAAATGACTAATAAAACTATTTATTGTTTTGAAAATTATTTTTCTACAAATTTACTTGTTATGAAATATGAATTTATATTTCAAGAAAAATATTATTAATGGTGATAAATTATGTTTGATATTAATAAATTGGAAACACCAATTTAGTTGGTAAATGATATAAAATAAGAATAATAACAATTAGTTTTTGAAAATTTAATTTTCTAATAAAGATGATTTTAGCATTATATTTTATGATTTTTTTAAAAATTGAATTTATAAATCTTGGAATTTGAAATTAATAAAAATAAATTAATTTTTTAATTCTTCATATTAAAATTAACTTAGTATTAATTTTTGATCTTTTTCTTAAAAGGTCAGTTTTTAGTCGAAAAAGACGGTTTTAATGAAACTTGTAATTTTTATAACTTTATCACTATATAAGAATGGCATAGAAGTTTAAAAAACCTGTTAAGTAATGAAATATAAATTTAATGAATAAAAATATTAATTTAAAAATATTATTTGAACTTATAAATCATATGTCCAATAATTTTAAAAATAATTAAAATGTTACTTTAATAAAAAAATCGATCTTTTCTTTGAATCAAGTATTTTCAAAGTAGATTCGGTTTTGGCCTACCTTAAAAGCCTAATACCATTTATTTTTTTTACAATAAATAAATTTATTTCATTAGAATAAGTATCCAAGATAATTTTATCTTATATGTAAAGTTAAAGGTTAAAATTTTTATTTTTCTAAAAAACCATTTTTACGCGATTAAGTGTGTTTATTTTAAAATTAAATTTTTACATATTTAGGAATTTTATTTGATAAAATTATTTTAAAATTTTAAATAATAATTAATAAATTATTTAAATTGGTTTATCTTAATATTTTTCATTAAAATTAATTACTAATGTTAGAAATTAATTACCAAGGTAAAAGTAAATTAGGGTAAAAGTTAAATGTTAAAACAAAAAGGTCCAAAAACTAAATTTTTTCTAAAAAAGGAGTGTTTGAGGTAATTTTTTACCCATAATAAACCCCCTCCTATTTTTTCCATCTTTTTACCTTTTAAAATTGAATGTTAACCTTACATTATTGAATATGTAAGGGTAACTCACCGAAACACCCTTCCCTTTTCTTAAAAAAGGGCAACCCTTCCACCACTTCAAGACTCAAATTACCTTCGAATTTATTCTTTAAAATCTGCCAATTATATCTTATTAGAACCTTATCCCACTTTAAAAAGCTTATTTTCACCACTATTTATCATAAGTCCTTCATTTGTAAGGAGACTTCCAAGGAAAATGCATGTCCCATAGGTGAGTATTATCAACTACTTAGCTTCTCTTCTTGATTATATTCATTAAAAGTTTTTCTAGAAACACTAATTTAATGATATTATTATAATTCATATAATTTAATTTTACTATATCAAGGTTATTACCATTATCTATTCATCTATACCACCCATTAAGAAAAATGAAATGGTCCTCTATGCATACATGAGGACTACCGCCACCACGAGTAATGAAGTTTATTTCCCATCCCCACCCATCATTGATGGTTCCTAAAATAGATTTAACGGGGTTATCTTATTTTTATGATATCATTAAGGTTCTGTTATGATAAACTGGAGAGCCTATTAATGATATGATCAACAAAAGATCATCGTTAATTTAATCGTTTAAATTAATCGTACTAAGAGAATAACATTTTATTCAAATTGTGTAATATTTTCATATCAAATAATTATTTTTCTAATTACTACCAATCCTAATATATCAAACTTATAAACACTAAATAATATAATTATTATTCTGGTATAATTATTTTACTACAAAACCACCTCATACTCATTCATTAAATCAGGGTGTGTTCATTTTTTGGGTCGGTTTAACCACTTACTTGAGAAATACTAAGAAATTAAATCATGAATGACTATGGAAAAATAATTACTAAAATAATAAAATATAATTGTTCAAATTATTATTATTATTATTATTATTATTATTGTGATTTCATATCAATATTTAATTCATTAATTAAGAAAACATCATTTGCTCGACAAGAATCATTGAAATACGCATGTTATTGATTTCAAATTCAAGGATAAAGACTAAAAAAACTCATGAAATGTTTCTTAAACATCATAAATAATTATAAATTACCTATAAGAGTAACTTTAATTACATATTAATTATGAAATTTGTTATAATAATGAATATGAACACTGTTATTATGAAACTACTTCAAACGATCAAAAACTATAAACACCCGATGTGGAAAATCAGAAAAATTCATATAGTGAATGACTATTTATTAAGAGTCTGAATGAAAATAGATATGAGTAAGGTTATGAATTAATTTATTAAGATATATATTTTTGTGATATAGGAGTTTAAAGTATGTTTGTGTAATTTAGGATAAGAGGTAAGGATTTTAATCTCAAATTATTTTCATTGAGACATGTTTGGTATTATAAACATAATTTCATTTATATGGTGTATATACTAACTATTTGAGATATAATATCATGAATTATATTTTAAACATATTATTTGAAGTTAAACTTCAATCCCTCTCCCTAAAGTAATTTTTATTTGAGAGTTTCTAAATTCGTAATGGTTGTCCTGGTCTCAATTCTAATTCTTTGAGACATAATATATTTTGTGAACCATGATTTGTGAACCATGAATTACTCTGTATGGTATATTTACTACACATGGATGTATTTTGATCATAATACTTGTATTTAATGGTATTTTATATCCAAATCAAGTTCCCTTATTCAATTGGCTATTGATCAGTTGTTTCCATAGTAATGATGAATTTTTTAAACTAAATTTTCATTCATTGAATTATGATCATTATTTGAACTTATTTTATATAATTTGGATAAATTATACAATTATACTATATTATTTGGTATTTAATCATAATTTTATATAGATATACATTCCTATCACATAAACCCTTTGATTAATATTCCTCACTTTCTGGGTTATGTTCTTTTGAAACCATCCACTTATTTTCTCAGGATGGCTTATGATCATGATTATTCTAGTATTGACATAGTCTTATACTCATTATGATATATGATGAGAACATCAAATTTTACATAATTCAAATTATATTATGTTCACCTATAAATAATATTATTTTTTTGACATGGAGAAAATTATTGGCATTCCATGTGTTATTATTCCTATACAGGTGATTATTGGCAAGTGGACTATGTATTGTTTGACCATCCACATTATTCATATAATTGGGTTATGATCATGTTATACATTTTATTGACATGGGGAAAATTATTGTAATTCCATATACTTGTACTCTAATATAGATGATTATTGGAAATTTGACTATGTATTGTTTTACCATCCACCTTCTTTCACTGGATGAGTTATGAGCATGTTTTACCTTTTATTGACATGGGAAAAATTATTAACATTCTCGATGATTATTGACTGCTAATGTTGGTTGATAATGTATTTATATTCATTATTTTTCATTATATATATAGTCATGTTTTTATTTAGTAACAGGTTCCTTATAGAATGGTATGAACATTCTTGTTGACTCTTATGGTGAATGCATTGAATGTAATCAGGTAGCAAGTAGGGACAAAAATTATATATCACCTCGATGCATCTAAAGGTCTATTAAGAAAAAACAAGTTGGGTTTTAGTGTATAACTATCCATATAATAGGATATGTGTCTTGGTATAAGGCCTTTACAACATGTTTTTTATGTTTAGAATTATGCATTCCATCAGTATAAGAATAATACTATTGATATCCATGTTTTCATTTATTTTCATAGATATTAAATGCTCTCAGTTTCAAGTTGGTTATGTATTCATGTTGTTTACTTATGTCTGCCATAATATTTATGCCATGATTTCCTCAATTTTATATTTTATCTTACTGAGTGTTTGAGATCACCCCTTATTGTATTTCTATTTCATTTAGTTGTGAAGAAAAGTAGTACACATGAAATGTTTATAAGGATATAACATGTGAAATAATTTATGGGAGATGATTAAGACTCATTATGTATTAATTAGTTTCATATTTAATGAAAAAAATTTCAATTTAATATAAATAATATGGTATTTGATAGTTATTTTTTTCCTGATTTCTATGAATCTATAAACCTGAAAAGATCCTTCAGATATAAGAGATGAAATAATTATTATTGATTTTTTAATTAAGGGTGGTTATATCTAGGCATTTACAACTGGTATGAAAGTGAATATGTAAAGTATATGTTTATGGAACTAGATCCTATAATGAGGGTATAGGGATTCATATTTAGTATAAAAGGAAAGGTTTAGTTGTTTTTTGAGATTAAGATGTTAATTGAGGATAATTTAAGGTTTGATGAGTTAGGGGTCAAAATTTCCAAGGTATAGATTGTAAGAACCCGGTTTTTGATGTGAAAGACTTTGGAATATTCTTGATGATATTCTAGAGCAGCACCTTCAGACGGCGTGTGATTACGAGCCCCGGAGTGGCCGGAATTAAATTTTCGGTGCGTTCACACTGGAAACGCCAAATAAATGGGATAACTCCTAAAAGGTGATCCGGACTAGAGATCCGAGTGTACTGATGTGTCCATAATGGGGTGTTTATCCTAGGAACGACATAAAATTTGTCGTCACGGGATGTTTGGACCCCTCGCTCGCTTCCGGAAGGTTAAACGGATAAATTAATAAATTAATTAATTTGTTTAATGGAAAAACGCTAGTATCTCGTAAACGGTGGCTCGGATTGGGAAACTGAGGGGACTGTTGAGTTCGGAGTGTGCTGTTTACCCTAGGAGGGGTATCAGTTTCGCGGGCGCAGGCTGTTTGTAAAAAAATGGCTCCAGGGGCGTTTTCGTAATTTAGCGGCTTCGGACGTTATATTTTATAACATTCAAACGGAAGCTCGGAATCAAATTCTGAGACCACCGTTGTGCTCGAGAGGTGGTGTTTACCCTAGGGGAGGTTTAATTTTGACCTTTCCAAAGGTTTCGGATGCGGGGAAAATTATGGGGTTAATTAATTAAAATTCTTTTAATTTATTTAAACCCTCATCCCCTTCCCCTCTCCCTTGTTCACTCCCTGGTGCAGGCAGCCCCTCCTCTCCCTCTACTCCTCTTGCTCCGGCGAAGCAACTCCGGCAAGGTGCGACTCCGATGGATCGCGGTGAAGCTCCGGGCGAAGCCCAGCGAGGTAGGAGGTTTTGATTGCGTTTTAATTTCCGAACCTTATTTCAACCTCAATTATATGCGTCGATTGTTGTTCGATTGTCGAATCGAATCCCTTGAGCACGTAGTATTTTTTATGAGCTATCTGACACATCTTTTGGATTCAGTTTTGGATTTATGAGGAACCTGCAATCATTCGCCGAAGATTGCGGGTTTGTGGAGGAGTTTCGGGCGGCGCCAGCCCAGGGTAGCGGCGGTCCGGCGGCTTCGCGCGCCGGGCCGGTGGTCCAGGCCGAACGGAGGTCAACGGGGCGCTGAGCGTTCGGCCGCGGGATGCAGGTGCAGTAGCGGAGGAGGAGGCCGGCCCTCCGGCCGGCCGGGCGTCGCCTCGCCGGTGCGGGCGAGGAGGGGTCGCGGTGTGCGACCCCGGCGGCAGACCGAGACCCGCCACAGGCGGGTCTCCGCGTGGCGAAAAAAAGGGGAAAAAAAGAAAGACCGACCTTGACGACCGGTAGGTGGAGCAAGAGCCCGCGCGACGCACATGCATGGGGAGCGCGCGGTGGCCGCGGGTTCGGCTTTGCCGGACCCAAGCGGCTGGGCCGCAGTCCCAGCGGACCGGCCGGTCCGGCCCAAGGGGGCTCCCCCCCCCTTTCTAACATCCGACGTTCGTAGCTTTCTCTACGGACATCCGTCTTGCGAGCCGTCTGAGGCAGCGTGGACCTTGCGTCGAGGTGAATGTTTTGAGATGGTTTCAAGAAATTTTAATTCCCCAAACGAGGGGCCTCGTAGGTGCGACACGTCTTTAAGTGGACGAGCGTTTTTCCCGAGTTTCTTGTTTTGAGCAGCGCGGACGCATCCGATGTACGTTTTGAGTGCCGTCAGTGGCGTTGGAACCCTGGCATCGAGGCGGAGGTTTCCAGGGTGGTTCCGGGCATTGAAGACGGAGTTGAGGTGTGGGCCCCACGGCCCGTCTTTTGAGCTACGTGCAGCTTTTAGCGACTTTTTCCTCGGACGTCCGTTTGGGGCGTGCAAGCAGTCGATGTCGGTTGTTTTTCTGATGGCATTGCGTTGGCGCAGTCTGCCCGCTGGAATTCCACACGATGGTGCGGGCCCCGCGAGGGCCGTTTCGGGAGTTGACTGTGCTTTTTGATCTTTATCATCGGACGACCGTTTTGGACAAGTGAGTAGCCCATCTTGTGTGCTTTTTCGAGAGGTTCGCAACGGTGGGATCTGTTCGTTGAGTTTCGGGACCGGGATGCGGGTCCCACGTGGCACCGCTCATGTGCGGTGCGCCGGGATGCACCTTTTTCTCCGGATATCCATTGCACTCAAGTGAGTAGTGCTTTTGACGTGTTTTCTCGAGGGGATCGCAATGGTGTGATGCGCCCGACTGTTTTCGGGGCTGAGGCTCGGGACCACGGGACGTCATTCGGGCGTGAGGCGGTGTTGGCGACTTTTCTGTCGGATATCTGTTGGAGGCGAGTAAGTAGTCGATCTCGTGTGTTTTTCCGTGAGGATTACAACGGTACGATCTGTTTGGTTGTGCGAAACCTTATACGTAATCTTATTAAATGTGGAATGTGAAAGGTGCTCCGGTGGTGGTTCGGCCTACCTTGTTTGTAGCGGACCCTCGGCGTGTGATTGCGCACTCTTGGGAGAGTGATATAATTAGTCCACGAGATGAGGTTGGTCGTGCCTGGGTCTTTAAGGTGAAGTTGTTACGTCACGCCTTTGCGTTGACGCTGGGTTCCGTGTGCATGATAACCTTTGGATGGAATGTGGTATACTCTGGGAGTATACGGGAGCGCTTGGAGGTACATGTGGTTTGTACCTGAGATGTTCATGCGCGTGGTTGGGGTTAACTTGGGGCCACACGTCATGTTAGCCCCACGTGCGTGTCATGTTCTGCTTTGCGTTCTTGGACCTCTCGCGGCGTAGAGGGTCCCTCTGTGTGTTTGTTTGACCAGCAGGGTGGAGCTCTTCCCCTGGCTCTGTGCTCGTTTATTGACCAGCAGGGTTGAGTGGTCTCCCCCTGGTTTTGTTCTCGATGGATTAGTCGGTAGCGGTGCTAGTGACACCTAGTGTTGGGGAAGACGCTAAACCTCTTTTGGGAGAGTTGTTCTGGAGTTGGGTGGTTGCGCGACACCCACTCCATGTTCGGTTGGCCAGTATTGTACCCTCCTGTAGATATGGGCAGAGCGGTTCTGAGTTTTACCCTCCAGCGGGGCTGGGCAGTAGGTTACTCATCGACTTCCTCAGGCTTACCCTCCAGCAGGGCAGGGCAGTGGGTTGCTCGCTGACTTCTAGGGTCTACCCTCCAGCAGAGACTGGGCAGTGGGTCACCCAATGCTTTTAGGGTCTACCCTCGAGCAGGGTCTGGGCAGTGGGTCACCCGATGACCTCTTAGGGTCTACCCTCCAGCAGGGCTGGGCAGTGGGTCACCCGTCGTCTAGTTCCAGGTCTACCCTCCAGCACGGCTGTGCAGTGGGTCTCCTGTCAACTTATTCCAGGTCTACCCTCCAACGGGGCTGGGCAGTGGGTCTCCTGATGATATGTTAAGGTCTACCCTCCAGCAGGACTGGGCAGTGGGTCGCCTGATGATGTGTTATGGTTTACCCTCCAGCAGGGCTGGGCAGTGGGTCACCCGATATCTGGTTATGAATTACCCTCCAGCAGGGCTGGGTAGTGGGACACCTGTTGGCATCCAGGCTCAGTCCTTTCTACTAGGCTAGCCTGTGGTTTTCCTCCGTGATTACCGGGGCGGGACCCTTGGTTGTACGGGTCGGTGATGGAATGGCTTTGACTTTGAGGAGACCTCTTGACTGCGGGGCAGTGACGAGTTGTGGTTTGACGTTCCCCCAGAACTCTCGAGTACAAGGGGTGCTTTCCCCACCAAGATGCATTCTTGTGACGCGATCTAAAACCATGCGGGCGAGTCAGTGCCGCCCAAAGCGGATAGTGTCGAAGTGCGGTGATTGAGCCCCATGGCTTGCGGTTCGGGGAAAACGTGAGGGATGCTGGGTGATGATGATGGTGTTTACTTCTGGGACTGTAGGCGACTCACTTTTCTTGGGCTGAGCTACGGGAAGGGGATCCCCTTACGACGTTGTTCTGGTTTCTTGTTGAGCATACCGATATGTATATACCTTGTTTCCGGTACCCACTTCTTGGGTTTGGTTACTCTCCTTCCAGAAGAGGCGAAGACGCGTGGGGTATGCCACGTGCTTTCTGTGTCTATCTTCTCGTGGTATGATGAGTCTACTCTCCTGCTATAGGTAGCGAAGACTCGACGGGAAGTTTATATTCTCACTGTTTCCAGCTCCTTGTGTCTGGATGAGTCTACTTCCTTTCTTTTGTTGGGTTGAGCTGGACTCTTTGCTGGTATTCTACTTCACTTTCAGTTGTACTCCTCTACTTTTCCTGTTCGCTCTACTGATCACCCTTCGGTACCTCCTTTGTTGCTCCCTCGAGCCTTCAGGGTATCCTACTGAGTATTTTTATACTCACCCCTGCTTGGTCTTTGCCCGCACTTGGTGTGCCCTTGCAGACAACGGACAGGTTGGTCGTGACCTCAGTGGAGCGTAGGAGCTTGGGAGCATGGACTGCGTGCGGTGGTCGTGGCCGGGATCCAGGTGGGAGACCCGTCAGCTGTTTCTTTTTGTTTACCTGTTGTCGGGTTGTGGCACTTTTTGGTTAGGCGTGTGTTTTGCCCCTTTCCTTTTCATCTTGTAATTTGTACTGTTTAGAGGTCGATGCACATCTGAGGTTTATATATATATCATTTGTTCTTTTTACTCTACTTGTTCTTTCTTTTACTCTACACTTTTGCATTGATTTTTCTGCGTGTGTGTGTACAGGAACTTAGGCAAAGTCCTCCTCGAGTTATTGTGCCTTCGGCGCTGGTCTCCAGCCCCTGGCCTATGGAGGCGGGCTTGGGGTAGTTGCGGCTTGAGCCCGGGTAGGGTCGGGTCGGGACAAAGTGGTATCAGAGGGAGGTTTGTTCCTTGGGATGTTGTGCAGACATCCCTAAAAGAGGAATTGGTTGGGATTTAGGGAAACAGTGTCAACGTGTCTCGAGAGCGGCTCTCAGGCCAGGGAGTCCAGTGATGGTGCGACGGCCGACGTAACCATTCACCAGGACCTTGATAACCCGCTTGTAGACTCGGCATTCTGAGACACTTGTTGCGGGGAAATTGGATTGTGAATCACATAGGATTGAGTCTTTGACTGTCCTTCTTGAGTCAGCTCCCCATCGTTGCTATTGGTATATACATATATGCTCATCTGATCGCGACACTCCTTGATAATGATCAGGATGTCTCTACGAAGGCAGCCAGCCAGGATACCAGCTCTGGTTCGTGAAGATGACCCTGTGAGCTATGAGGCCACAGTCCAGGAACCATCATGCGAGCCCCTTTCTGCGGGTGGGCTGGTAGCAGCACCCCCACCTGTTGAGAAGCAGGCAGTTTTAGCAGAGCAGGCTGAGCTTGAGCGCAGGTTGAGCGCACTCCGTGAGTCCCAGCGGCAGAGACCGCTGAGGTTCAGTGGTGAGCCAGACCCTCAAGCAGCAGAGGTTTGGCTTGAGGAATTGGTTAGTCTCTTCAGGCTTGTGCAGACACCGACAGATCAGAGAGAGGATTTGGCAGCCACCCCTTTTTGTGGATCAGCTTGGCGTTGGTGGAGTCTGGTAACTCGGTTTCTTGACGAGTTGTCGCTTTCATGGGGAGACTTTCGGTTGTTGTTTTTTGAGGAGTTTTTCCCCTCCTGTTTTCGCTCTATTCAGATTCAGGAGCTCCTGCAGTTTCAGTAGGGAGGGATGACGGTGGCTGAGTACGTGACTAGTTTTGCAGACCGTGCACGCTTTTACCTGGACTTGGTCTGTGACGATGACCTCCGAGAGCGGAAGTTTGAGCAGGGTCTCCACCGAGAGATTCATTCTGTCATAGTACCCTTGGGCATTTCCACATATGTCGGGGTGCTAGAGTAGGCATTGGTGACAGAGAGCTTCCTGTCACATTTTAGAGTTGGTGGTGGCAGTAGGCATGTTGTAGCCGAGACGTCTGCTGCAGCTCGCGGGCATTGGCAAGCAAGACCTCGATGCAGGTGGATTTCTGAAAACCGGACTCAGGGGCGTGGTCGTACACCACAGTGGTGCCGTAGGGCACCAGTGCAGCCTAGAGAGAGTCGGTTCTATGCTTGTGATGGGTGAGGTCACTTGGCACGAGACTGCCCGACCCGAGTTGCTGGGAGCTTCGGGCAGGCAGCAGGCGCACCACCACGACAGAGGCAGCGCCGTGATCGGAGTAGTACCAAGGGAGGTGGTGCTAGCAGAGGAGCGGGAGGAGCTGGTAGTGAGGGATGACTTTACGAGATCTCCCCATCACCACTAGGCGGTCCACGTCAGGCTCCGGGAGCTGACGGTTGGGACCACGGACAACCGCGAGCTTTGGATGTCTACGATCTTACAGAACATGGGATGGTGAGAGGTACCCCTTGTGACTCTTCTACTTCTTGCAGTAGAATTGTTAGGCTCTACGTGTGAAAAGATTTTCTCCCTGCTCCTTGTTTGAGGTGTTACCAGGGTGACGTAGGACGTTGGGTGTAACCTTGTGTTGATAAGGAAAAATGTGTGAGACCTTTTCCTTTAGTCGATGGTGTGACTCCTTCGCTTCTGAGCGTGTAAGAGAGTTTTGGTTGAGAAACATCGACTGTGAAATCTTGCGTGATCAGATATCCTTGGGTGTTTCACCATATGGATATTCTGAAGAGGGGAATCACTGGGCCTTGTTCCAAGTGCGGGCGGTGATTCCAGTCACGGCATGCGATGTAAGGGTTCAGTCGGGGAGGTGAGCTACCCCCGAGAGCCTTCGGGCCGTTTGAGACCGTGCAAAGGGATGGCGAGGTTCCCTACCGCCTTGCCCTAACCCCAAAGTCTGGAGTGGGTGCATGACATCGGAAAGGGCTGACCTAGCATGGATGGATCAATTATTTGGTCTGTGTGCGGTGGCACAGAGCTGTGCGTGGTTTCTTCTGGGTATGGGAAAGCCAGGTGTGGGCTTAGTACCCTGTGTTGCTCCCTAGTTTTACTTTTCGAGGAAGAAAAACTTGAAGGAGGGAATTATGTAAGAACCCGGTTTTGCTGTGAAAAACTTTGGAATATTCTTAATGATATTCCAGATCAGCACCTTTAGACGGCGTGTGATTCCGAGCCCCGGAGTGGCCGGAATTAAATTTTCGGTGCATTCACACTGGAAACGCCAAATAAATGGGATAACTCCTAAACGGTGATCCGGATAAGATATCCAAGTGTACTTATGGGTCTATAATGGGGTGTTTTTCCTAGGAACGACATAAAATTTGTCGTCACAGGATGTTTGGACCCCTCGCTCGCTTCCGGAAGGTTAAACGGATAAATTAATAAATTAATTAATTCGTTTAATGGTGAAACGCTAGTATCGCGTAAACGGTGGCTCGGATTGGGAAACCGAGGGCACCGTTGAGTTCGTAGCGTGCCTTTTACCCTAGGAGGGGTATAAGTTTCGCGGGTGCAGGCTGTTTGTGAAAAATGGCTCTAGGGGCGTTTTCGTAATTTAGCGGCTTCGGATGTTAAATTTTATAACATTCAAACGGAAGCTCGGAATCAAATTAGGAGACCACCTTTGTGCTAGGCAGGTGGTGCTTACCCTAGGGGAGGTTTAATTTTGACCTTGCCAAAGGTTTTGAATGCGTGGAAAATTATGGGGTTAATTAATTAAAATTCTTTTAATTTATTTAAACCCTCATCCCCTTCCCCTCTCCCTTGTTCACTCCCTAGCGCAGGCAGCCCCTCCTCTCCCTCTCCTCCTCCCGCTCTGGCTAAGAAACTCTGGAAAGGCGCGGCTCCGACGGATCGCGGCGAAGCTCCGGGCGAAGCCCAGTGAGGTAGGAGGTTTTGATTTCTTTTTAATTTCTGAACCTTATTTCAACCTCAATTATATGCGTCGATTGTTGTTCGATTGTCGAATCAAAGCCCTTGAGCACATAGTAGTTTTTATGAGCTATCCGACGCATCTTTCAGATTCGGTTTTGGATTTCTGAGGAACCCGCAATCATTCGCCGAAGATTGCGGGTTTGTGGAGGAGTTTCGGGTTGTTCTGGGCGGCGGCAGCCCAGGGTAGCGGCGGTCCGGCGGCTTCGCGCGCCGGGCCGGTGGTCCAGGCCGAACGGAGGTCAGCGGGGGGCTGGGCGTTCGGTCACGGGCTGCAGGTGTGGCAGCGGAGGAGGAGGCCGGCCATCCGGCCGGCCGGGCGTCGCCTCGCCGGTGCGGGCGAGGAGGGGTCGCGGTGTGCGACCCCGGCGGCAGACCGAGACCCGCCACAGGCGGGTCTCCGCGTGACAAAAAAAAGGAAAAAAAAAAAGAATGACCGGCCTTGACGGTCGGTCGGTGGAGCAAAAGCCCGCGTGGCGCGCGGGCGAGGGGAGCACACGGCGGCCGCAGGTTTGGCTTGGCCGGACCCAAGCGGCTCGGCCTCAGTCCCAGCAGACCGGCCGGTCCGGGCCGGTCCGGCCCAAGGGGGTCCCCCCCCCCCTTTCTAACTTCCGACGTCCGTAGCTTTCACTACGGACGTCCGTTTTGCGAGCTGTCTGCGGCAGTGCGGACCTTGCGTCTAGGGGAATGTTTTGAGATGGTTTTAGGAAATTTTAATTCCTGAAACGAGGGGACTCCGAGGCGCGGCACGTCTTTAAGTGGACGAACATTTTTCCCGAATTTCTTGTTTTGAGCGGCGCAGACGCATCCGACGTCCGTTTTGAGTGCCATCAGTGGCGTTGGAACCCTGGCATCGAGGCAGAGGTTTCCAGGGTGGTTCCGGGTGTTGAAGCCGGAGTTGAGGCATGGGCCCACGGTCCGTCTTTTGAGCTGTGTGCATCTTTTAGCGACTTTTTCCTCGGACGTCCGTTCGGGGCGTGTGAGCAGTCGATGTCGAGGGTTTTTCTGAGGGCATTGCATTGGAAAAGTCTGCCCACTAGAATTCCGCACGTTGGTGTGGGCCCCGTGAGGGCCGTTTCGGGAGTTGACAGTGATTTTCCATCTTTATCACCGAGCGACCGTTTTGGACAAGTGAGTAGCCCATCTTGTGTGCTTTTTCGAGAGGGTCGCAACGGTGCGATCCGTTCGTTGAGTTTCGGGACCGTGATGCGGGTCCCATGTGGCACCGCTCATGTGTGATGCGCAGGGATGCACCTTTTTCTCCGGATATCCATTGCACTCAAGTGAGTAGTGCTTTTGACGTGTTTTCTCGAGGGGATCGCAATGGTGCGATGCGCCCGACTGTTTTCGGGGCCGAGGCTCAGGACCATGGGACGTCATTCGAGCATGAGGTGGTGTTGGCGAATTTTCGGTCGGATATCCATTAGAGGTGAGTAAGTAGTCGATCTCACGTGTTTTTCCACGAGGATTACAACGGTGCGATCCGTTTGGTTATGCGGAGCCTTATACGTGATCTTATTAAATGTGGAATGTGAAAGGTGCTTCGGTGGTGGTTCGGCCTACCTTGTTTGTAGCGGACCCTCGACGTGTGATCGAGCACTCTTGGGAGAGTGATATAATTGGCCCATGAGATGTGGTTGGTCGTGCCTGAGCCTTTAAGGTGGAGTTGTTACGTCACGCCTTTGCGTTGATGCTGGGTGCCGTGTGCACGATAACCTTTGGCTGGAATGTGGTATACTCTGGGAGTATACGGGAGTGCTTGGAGGTACGTGTGGTTTGTACCTGAGACGTTCATGTGCTTGGTTGGGGTTGACTTGGGGCCATACGTCATGTGGGCCCCACGTGCGTGTCGTGTTCTGCTTTGTTTACTTGGACCTCTCGCGGTGTAGAGGGTCCCTCTGTGTGTTTGTTTGACCAGCAGGGTGGAGCTCTTCCCCTGGCTCTATGCTCGTTTGTTGACCAGAAGGGTTGAGTGGTCTCCCCCTGGTTTCGTTCTCGATGGATTGGCCGGTAGCGGTGCTAGTGACACCCATTGCTGGGGCAGACGCTGCACCTCTTTTGGGAGAGTTGTTCTGGAGTTGGGTGGTTGCGCGACACCCACTCCAAATTCGGTTGGCCAGTGTTCTACCCTCCTGTAGAGATGGGAAGAGCGGTTATGAGTTTTACCCTCCAGCGGGGCTGGGCAGTGGGTTACTCATCGACTTCCTCGGGCTTACCCTCCAGCAGGGCTAGGCAGTGGGTTGCTTGCTGACTTCTAGGGTCTACCCTCCAGCAGAGACTGGGTAGTGGGTCACCCGATGCTCTTAGGCTCTACCCTCCAGCAGAGACTGGGCAGTGGGTCACCCGATTCTTTTAGGGTCTACCGTCCAGCAGGGTCTGGGTAGTGGGTCACCCGACGACCTCTTAGGGTCTACCCTCCAGCAGGGCTGGGCAGTGGGTCGCCCGTTGTCTAGTTCAAGGTCTACCCTCCAGCACGGCTGTGCAGTGGGTCTCCTGTCAACTTATTCCAGGTCTACCCTCCAACGGGGCTAGGCAGTGGGTCTCCTGATGATATGTTAAGGTCTACCCTCCAGCAGGGCTGGGCAGTGGGTCTCCTGATGATGTGTTATGGTTTACCCTCCAGCAGGGCTGGGCAGTGGGTCACCCGATATCTGGTTATGAATTTCCCTCCAGTATGGCTGAACAGTGGGACACCTGTTGGCATCCAGGCTCAGTCCTTTCTACTAGGCTAGCCTGTGGCTTTCCTCCGTGATTACCGGGCGGGATCCTTGGTTGTACGGGTCGGTGATGGAATGGATTTGACTTTGAGGAGACCTCTCGACTGCGGGGAAATGACGAGTTGTGGTTTGACGTTCCCCCAGAACTCTCGAGTACGAGGGGCACTTTCCCCACCGAGATTCGTTCTTGTGACGTGATCTAAAACCGTGAGGGCGAGTCAGTGCCGCCCAAAGCGGATAGTGTCGAAGTGCGGTGATTGAGCCCCTTGGCTTTCGGTTCGGGGCAGAAGTGAGGGATGCTAGGTGACGATGATGGTGTTTACTTCTGGGACTGTAGGCGACTCACTTTTCTTGGGCTGAGCTATGAGACGGGGATCCCCTTATGACATTGTTCGTGTTTCTTGTTGAGCATACCGATATGTATATACCTTGTTTCTGGTACCCACTTCTTGGGTTTGGTTACTCTCCTTCCAGAAGAGGCGAAGACGCGCGGGGTATGCCATGTGCTTTCCATTTCTAGCTTCTCGTGGTTGGATGAGTCTACTCTCCTGCTATAGGTAGCGAAGACTCGACGGGAAGTTCATCTTCTCACCGTTTCCAGCTCCTTGTGTCTGGATGAGTCTACTTCTTTTCTTTTGTTGGGTTGAGCTGGACTCTCTGCTGGTATTCTACTTCACTTTCAGTTGTACTCCTCTACTTTTCTTGTTCACTCTACTACTCACCCTCTGGTACCTCCTATGTTGCTCCCTCGAGCCTTCAGGGTATCCTACTGAGTATTTTTATACTCACCCCTGCTTGGGCTTTGCCCGCACTTGGTGTGCCCTTGCAGACGACGGACAGGTTGGTCGTGACCTTAGTGGAGCGTAGGAGCTTGGGAGCTTGGACCGCGTGCGGTGGTCGTGGCCGGGATCCAGGTGGGAGACCCGTAAGCTATTTCTTTTTGTTTACCTGTTTCCGGGTTGTGGCACTTTTTGGTTGGGCGTGTGTTTTTTCCCTTTCCTTTTCAACTTGTACTTTGTACTATTTAGAGGTCGATGCACATATGAGGTTTATATATATAGTAGTTGTTCTTTTTACTCTGCTTGTTCTTTCTTTTACTCTGCACTTTTGCATTGAGTTTGCTGCGTGTGTGTGTACAGGTACTTAGGCAAAGGCCTCCCCAAGTTATTGTGCCTTCGGCGCTGGTCGCCAGCCCCTGGCCTATGGAGGCGAGTTTGGGGTAGTTGCGGCTCGAGCCCGGGTAGGGTTGGGTCGTGACATAGATAACCCTTTGGGATAGTATTTGATTTAATGTTATGGAAATAATACATGTTTTATTTGGGGATTATGATGAGATAAATTTAATTAAATTTATAAGATTAAGTCTAAGTATAAGATTATATCCAATAATTTTGGTGAAATCTTAATTATTTGGTTTTTCTAGCAATTACATCCTTTAATGGATACTAGAAAGTGGATGCGTCTATTTCACAAATGCACATAGGATTAATCACCCTAAAAAATGATGATTGATAATTAAATCAACCTCCACTCTAGTGCAAGGTGAATGGGCCTAAGACTGCACACCTAGATAGAAATTCCTATGGGATATGATTTAGTTAATAAAATTCTCTTTATTAACCATTATAAAGGATTTATTACCTAATTACCTTAATGGATTATGTTAATAAGTACAAGAGAACCTAACTTGAATCCAATTATATTGAACCGGAAGTATCAAAGGATGAAATGAAGGTTCCATTAGAGAATACATATTTGGATTTGAGTTTTCACATTCATATGATCATTTAATCTGATTTTATTGATAAACATTTTGGGGTTTTTGTATTTGGTTGAAATGGGATTATGGAAATGAAGTGAAGAAAGGTATGTATATAGATACCACTATGTATTATGACTAAATAAGGTATTATATATAAATGGTTGAGAATCATATTATGATAGAAAATTCTGAGTTTTCTAGACTTACTTACGGTAGTGAGGTTGATATCTTAATAGAAATTAATTCTTATTACTAATATCTATTTTAATTAGTTTGTGATATTTATTGATGATATTCTGAAGTATTCTAAGATTTATGAGAATTATGTGAAACATATTAGGATTTTTCTTCAGTAGTTTTACTTTAATGTTATGGAAACATATATTAAATGTTATTAATAACATTGAAAAGTGATTTTAAATCAAGGTTATATTTTTGGGGATAACTATAGGAGAACACAAGATTGATGTATGGGTAACTATTAAGTTTAATATACATATGATGTTGAGAAAATAAAGGGTGGTTTTATTTTGAAAAAGTAAGTTAGAGAATAATTGGTAACCATGGTATTGATAATTAATTCATGATATTTTAGGAGAATATCATCTCATTTTTTGGGATCATGATACATAGTGAATAGTGTGTGACCTTATAAACTAGTGGTTAATACCATTTGAGGGTTAAAAATAGAGTAAATTTTGGAGGAATATATAATATAATTTATGTTTAATTTCTTGGAGATTAAAATGGTTTTGGGAAAGTAATGTTATTTAAGGTATATGATTATGGTATATACACACTTTGGTATATGATTATAGGATAGATTAATATTGTTTGAGGAAGGATTGGTTGGATTTTAAGAGCATAGATTTCAATGACTATTGGGTTTAGAATATTTCAATAAAGTTTATGGTAATTTGGGATCTCTAGTTTAAGGATTAGGTTAATAAGTATGAGAGAACCCAACTCAAAGTAACCTAGGTTGAACTATGAATGATATATGTTAAACTAAGAGTGATATGGGTTGAACCGAGTCTCATAAAAATTGGTTTATAATAACTATAGGCTAACATTATAGTGTTATAACGTGAGACATATTTAGGTTAAATTTTCTTGTGGTTATTTATGATAATTATATTATAATGATCGGCACTCATGTTAACTATTTTGTTTTTAGAAATGGATAAATCCCAAATAAACCAAGTTAACAATAGATGCCATGGAAAATGTGGAAATTGTTCCAATGAACAACATAAAAAAGATAAGGTTTGGAGTGATAAATCATGTAATTATTCCAAATAAGATATTAATAATTCTGATTAACAATGTGAACATAGTTAAAACCCCAAACCTACTAAAGAAGAGAAGGATGAAATCCCATAGAATTTTTGGTGACCAAGATGATAAAGGAAATAAGATTCAATTTCTTATATGTAAAAAATGTTGGAAGAAACATGGAGGTAATTTCCTTAAAGGGATGGGTAAATACTATAAGTGTGGATATGAAGGTCATCAGACTCACAAGTTTAAAGGAAATAGAGAATCTATAAAAATTCATTGCTTAAATTGCAAGATAGTTGGGAATTATGCACCTCAATGTTCTAGTCTAAGGGAAAACAAGGGATATAGTCACCAACAACCATATAAACAAGGAAAATCATATAAAAAAACTACTAATGTATTGAATAGTGACTGTTCACTCTATATTTTCTAGTATCCTATGTCATGTAAGTTTTTACCAACTACTGGATACTGAGTTATAAAAACCTATAGTGGTATGATTATCATATAAATCATTTTCAATGTTTTTTGAAATTTATTCATCATGGATTTAGATATTATTACCTTAGTAGAATTATATGCCAAAATAGGAATGGGTCATCTCTCTTTATAATTCACATATAATAAGTTTTTCATATAGATAAATCTTATTCTGCATCTTAAATAAAATCATGATCATATAGAAGTGTATAGTTAATTATGAGTTCTTAATAGAAATTAATATGATATTATGGATCAAAATTATAGGATTAAGTTTATTTAAGAGGGTAGAATGTGACACCATGAGATCTTAATATATGATTTTATTTAAATAATTCAATGTATTCGCTAGCTTACTCTACACGCAACATCAAACATAAAAGAAACTGCAATATATTTAGATAAAATATAAATATTTAAGTATGGATGTTGAAACTCAGTCGTTTAATTATAGGTAATGAATAATAGTAGCTGATTTATGAAATATATGTATAGAAAAAATAAATTCTACTTTTAATATGAATGAAATTCAATTAGTTTAGCCAAAATGACAAATAAGATCAATTATTTTATAGAAAATTTCTTTTTTTTCTAAAAATTACCTTTTTATATGATATGAATTTATATTTCAAGAAACATATTACTAATAATGATAAATTACATTTGATATTAATATTTTGTTAACACAAATTTATTTGGTAAAAGATATAAAATAAGAATAATAAAAATTAATATTTGAAAATGTCATTTTCCAATTAAAAAAAATTCATTATATTTTATGATTTTATTCAAAATTTGAATTTATAAATCTTTTAATTTAAAATTAATATAATAAAATAAAATTTTTAATTCATATTATCAAAATTAAATTAGTATAAATTTTTGAGCTCTTTCTAAAGAGGTCAGTTTTTAGTCAAAAAATTGAGTTTTCACAAAATTTATAATTTGTATGACTTTGTCATTATATATGAATAACCTTGAATCTATAAAAACATTTTAAGTACTCAAATATTAATTTAAAGAATAAAAATATGAATTTTAGAATATTTTGTGAACTTATAAATCTAATGTCCATTTTTTTAGAACTAATTATAATGTTGCTTTAATAAAAAAACTACTTTCAAAATTTTCTTTGAATCTTGTATTTTAAAGGGGGATGCTATTTTAGATTTAATTTAAATAATCATACCATTTTTTATAATAAATAAATTTAGGTCATTAAAATCAGTATCCAAGATAATTTTATCATATATGTAATATTAGATCTTAAAAGAGTTATTATTCTAAAAACATTTTTTGTGATTAAGTGTGTTTATTTTAAAATTAACCTTTTACACATTTTTTTTATTTTATTTGATAAAATTATTTTCAAATTTAAAATAAGAAGTATCCAATTAGTTAAAAGGTATAATCTTAATATTTTTCATTAAAATTAATTACTATGGTTAGAAATTGATTACCTAGGTAAAAGTAAATTAGGGAAAAAGTTAAAAGTTAAAACAAAAAACCTAAGACACTAAAAATTGTATAGAAAATAGTTTTTGATGTTATTTTTAACCCAAACTCACTACCCAAACCTATTTTTTCCTATTTTATCCTTTGGCACTTGAATAGTAACCATACATTATTGAAAATTTAAGGGTTACTCCCAAATCTACCCTACCCTTCACTTATAAAAGGGAAACCCTTCCACCACTTAAATGCTCACCTGAATATAGATTTTACCTTTTAAAATATTAAATTTTATACTCCTATAACCCTATAACATTTCCAAAAGATTATTTTCACCATTATTTATCATAACACCTTCAATTTCAAGGAAACTTCCTAGGAAAACTCAAGTCCCCAACATTGAGTATTTTCAAGTACGTAGATTTTCTTATTGATTATCTTCATTAAAATTTATTAATGTCACAATAATTTAATAATATTAGTATCATTTATATATTTAATTTTATTATATTAAGGGTATTATAATTATCTTTTCATCCATCCCACCCATTAAGAAAAATGAAATCACCGTCTGTGTGTACGTGCAGATTACCGCCACCACGAGTAACAAAACTAAATTTTCATCACCAACCATAATTGATGGTTCTAAAATATATTTAATGATGTAATATTATTTTAATGATATCACTAAGGTTATTTTATGGAAAATAAGAGAACATATTAATGATATGATCAACAAATAATCATTGTTAATTTAATAATTTAAAACAAGTGTACTAAGAGGATAATATTTTATTCAAATTGTGTAATATTTTCATATCAATTAATTATTATTATTAACCCTTAAAATTATTATATATAAAAATAATAAACACTAAATAATATCATTATTCTTCCATTATAATGACATTACCAAAAAACCACCTCATAATAATTCATTAAATCTGGGTATGTTCATGTTTGGGTTGGTTTGACCACCTAAATGAACAATACTATAAATTTATATCATGATTGAATATGGGGACATAAGTTCTAGAATAATATAATATAAATTAATTATTTTTATTTTTATTTTGGATATTTTATATCAATATTTAGTTCTATAATTAATAAAACATCTTTTTATTGAAAAGAATCACTAAAACATGCTTGTTATCGATTTAATCTTAAAGGATAAAGAATAAAAAACTCATGAAATGAATTTAAAAAATTAAAAATAATTATAAATCATCTATAACAGTGAATTTAATGACCTATTAATGATAAAATTTTGAAGAATAATGAATACAGAGACCATTATTATAATACTAGTTCAAATTATCCAAACCATAGACACCTGATGTGGAAAATTAGAAGAATTCATGTAGAGAATGAATATTTATGAAGAGTATGAAATAAAATGTATATGATTAATCTTGTGAATTAATATATTCATATAGATATGTTTGTGATATTGGAGTTTAAATTAAGTTCATGGAAGTGAGGAAAAGAGGTAAGGTCTTTTGTCTCAAATTACTCTCATTGATACATGTTTGGTATTATGCACCACATTTCATTTATGTGGGGTATATATAACTTTTTTAGATCATATATCATGAATTATATTTTAATACTATCATTTGAATTTCAATTTAAATCCATATCTTTTAAGGGGTTTTTATTTAATAGTTTCTAAAGTTGTAAGGGTTTTCTTGGTCTCAAATTCTAATTATTTGATATATAATACATTTTTTGCACTTTGAATTCATTTTTATGGTGTATATAATTCCCACGGATGTATTTTTATTTTAATAATTTAATTTTATGTGATTTACAATCCAAATTATGTTCTATTATTCAGGTGTCTGCTGATTCAATTTTTTCCCCAATAGTGAGGATTTTTTGGTATCATAATTTTCATTCATTGAGTTATGATCATTATTTGAACATATTTTTTATAATTTGGGTACATTATTACCTTTGATTATATTATGTGGTATTATATCATTGTTTTATAGGGATATAAATTCCTACCACATAAACACTTTGATGAATATTCCTTACTTCTTGGGTTATGCTCTTTTGAAACCATGCACCATCTTTCTATGGATGGCTTATGATCATGATTATTACAGTATTGGATTATCCATATACCCATTGATCTATACAGTGTAAACATCACATTTTACATAATTCATATTGTTTAATGTTCACCTATAAATAATTCTATTGTATTTATATAGGGAAAAGTATTGGCATTCTATATGTTTTTATTCCAATATGGATGATTATTGGGTTTAATCATCCACCTTCATCTGGATGGGATATGATCATGATATCCATTTTATTGACATGGGGGAAAGTATTAGTGTTCCTTATATTATTATTCCAATATGGATTATTATTATAAATTTAACTATGTATCGCTTGACCATCCACCCTTTTTATCTATAAGGGTGATGACCATGTTATCCCTTTTATTAACATGGGGAAAATTATTTACATTCTGGATGATTATTGACTACTAATATTGGTTGATCATGTATTGATATTCTGTATTTTTAATTATATGGATTTCCATTTTTTTATCCAGTAATAGGTTCCTTATAGAATGGTATGAAAATTCTTTTGGACTCTTATGGTAAATGCATTAGGTGTAATCAGGTGATGGGCAGGGCTTGTAATTATATAACCCCTTGATGCATAGAAAGGTCTCATGGAACAAAAAAGGTTGGGTTTTAGTGTATATATCTCCCCATAATAAGATAAGTGTCTTGGAACAAGGCCCTGAAAACATGTTTTTGATGCCTGGTATTATTAATTCCATTAGTATAAGATCAGTATTATTAATATACATGTTTTTTTATTGTTATGGATATAGAATGCACTCAGTTTTATGTTAATTATGGTTTCATTTTGTTTAATTTTTCTTGTAATAATATTTATGTCATTTTTATGATATGATTACCTTGATTGTATATTTTCTCTTTCTGAGTGTTTGATATAACCCCTTTGTATGTTTCCATTTCCCTAGGTTATGGAGAAAATTAATACACATGACATGTTTAGAAGGACATAATGTAACACCCCGATATTTTATGAGATATATTATTTTTAATTTTTTTTGATGTCTTCTATTATACACTACACCAAGATTATCTTGTATTATACGCAACATCGTATTAGCTTGTAGTATACACAACACTATTCATGGCTCGTGTTACACACAATTTCAAGTTCATTTTGTGGAAATTATTCAATGCAACATTAAGTATAGATTTTGTTTAATGTATAAATGAAATAAGTTTTGATTATGTTATACGCAACACCAAACGGAGCTTTCACTACACACAGCCTTGACTTGTCTTGCATTACACGCAATCAAGACCTTCCTCGATAGCGTGTGTAATATGTAATACCAAGTTTCACTAAACGAGATATTATTATAATATTATTATGAACTCGTCGTTATGAATATTAATACCCCTTTTATAAATTTTATAAATTTTATCTTTCAAAATGGACTTCATTTTTGGATTCGGAATATCAAAATTAGCCTAGGGTGAATTTTTGGTATTTTTCTGAAAACTTTTAATTTTTGATGAATAGTGAAAACACTGGGTAACTATTTAAAAACCGAATTTTTATTTAAATAATTATTTATTTTAATTAAATTTATTTTAGGTTAAAATTGATACATAATTCCTATATAAGTTCAATGTAATTTATTAGAGACATTTTATAATAATTTTAGATATATAAAAATTTTATTGAACTTTTCACCGTCTTTTACCCACCTCCTAAGAGAATTTGAAAATTTACATAAAACTTAATTTTACTACTTCTGTGAGTGGAATTTCTAAAATCTGAGAGACACGGTTAATATCAAGGAGTAAAATGTGGTTCAATAAGATAGAAATAATTTTTGGTGAATAGTAACTTTTTACTTTTATTTACCACGGTTAAAAGTAAATAGGGTAATTAAGGGTAGAAATGATATTATTCTTACCCTAACACATGTACTAATTCTATTGGATAAGTATAATTAGGCCAAATTAAACCATAGGAATATAATATTATCATTTAGGTCCACTTGGATTAGATTTGGACATTTATTATTATTTAATTCAAAGAAGAGTTAAAAGAGTTAAAATCAAAGTTTAATAACTAAAACATTTTTAATCTAGGGTTATACATAAGATAAATTCGAATATAAATATTCATTATAAAGATAAAAATATTTCCTACATAATGGTATTTTATTTATAATATTTATACATTAATTAATTTAATATATTAATGACACAATGATGATGCAGTAATTACCTTATTAATGAAATATTAACATAATTGATGTTATAAATACCCAAATAAATGTAATTTAAGACTTTTTATAAATTCCAATAACTTTTTAAGTTAATATGACATGTTATTATTGATTCAATTAATGTTTTTCTAACTAATCATGTTGTTATGATTTTCACAAAAATCAATTACCAAATAGTGTCAAAGTTGACATAAAATAGTTTTTTAAAACAAATATTATATTATTAATTATTTTTATATTTCTAAAAATCTAAGATTCGTCCAAATGACTTATATAAGGTTATATATATTAATAATGAACCACTTGAGGTTCTTTTGGCTTGTTATAGTAAGTTTATTAACCATATAGTGTAAGAAAACAAGAAGACACAATAAAAGTTAAATTATTTAACTTAGAGTTAAATCTAAATGATAAGGTTAAAATAGTAACCTAAACTTGTCTAAAACCTATTGGTTGAGAGGATTTAGACCCATACCCACTTTATCTTCGAAATAAATTAATATGTAGCTATTATAAACCGAATATTATTTTATTATAAAATAATATTTTATGTTTTTCCAATGGTGCCCCTCTCCTCCCTTATAAAAAGGGAACCCCCTTCCGTCTTCTCTTAACACTATTTTGAGCCTTGAAGCATGCAAAAACCCTGAAAATTACTCTTATAAACCTCTATAGTTATATCATAGAGGTTCTGGTCTTCTCAAAAGACCAACTCTAGTGCCCTAAGAAGCAGTTTAAAGGAGGTGCGTCGAGGAAGAGGTAATCTCTTCTACCGACTCTTTCAAGTTTCTTTCTTCTTATACTTCCTCTTCTTTAGTTGTTTCATTATAAAGTAATAACATAAGTATTAATTATATACTGATATGTTATTATAAATATGAAACAACCCTATTTAATCTTCTATCCATCCTACGGAAAACAAAATCACCGCGCGTGCGTACATACGGAATATTGTCTCCACGCCGTGGTGTAATCAGTTTTTCCACCACCACCTTACTTGGATGGGTATAATGGTGTAATGAATAACTATATATTATTATTATAACATCATAATGATTCTAATATATTATATAATCTACTCCAATTCCATTCAATAAATATGGTAATGATATCATCGCTTGTGCGTACGTACAGATTACCGTTTCCACGACGCGATGAGATTCATTCTCCATGTTAACCATTCAAGAATGATTATAAAGTATATATAAGGAATAATAATGAAATATATGACATAATTAATCTACTTTATTTATTTTTATATATATATATATATATATATATATTTCATCTACTTACTTTCATTCAAGTCAATAAGGAAAGGAAAACAGTATTCATGCGTACGTACGGCCTACCGTCTCCATGAACGGTGTATTTCATTTCATTAATATATCTATTATATATATATATATAATGAATATATATGATATATAAATAATGATTTAAATTCTATAAGTAAGTAAATCATGATATAATTAAAAATAATATCAAGAACAACAAGTCCAAACACGTACGATAAATAAAACGATTTTACCCAAAACGCTGCTTTAACATGGAATTTAAAAAAGAACGGGTAATATAACGTCATAAGTTAACCATATATGATTATCATAATAATGAATATAATTTTGTAATAAGTCAATGACATTATTTAAATCATTATACAGGAGTTTCAGATATGTATGATGGATATCAGACCTAAGGTAAGGGAAAATCTCACAATCTTATTTTTATCTGAGATTGTTTATACTTCAGAATCTACTGGGGAATATTTATCATCCAAATTCATGTTTACTCAATATTTAATATTATTTGTATCCTCCTACAATTGTTTAAATCCAATTTTACCCATTGGTGAGTTTCTTTTAGTAAAAGATATGAAAGGAATCTTTTTTCATTTTCAGTAAAAGATACTTTTTGACTTTTTTGTCCAAAGTATGAGAAGAATGTTTTTTTAACTTATACAGCATGAATGGATTTTATGATTTCATAGAAAATTATTTCCATGAAGCTTAATTTACATGTTTTCAAGTTTATTTTTAATCAAATTCTTTTATTTTAAAATTGTATGACATGTTAAGAAAGGAAAAATTTTTTGAAGTAGAAAGGATATTTTCCTCAAGAATGGAGTTCAAGCGTTTTATCACAATTATTTTCCATATAAGATAATATAGGGTTTTGTTTCTATCCCTATTTTTACATTGATTTGATTATGTTATGATGGAATTATTTTTATGGTGTCCTTTTATCTTATATGGATTCTGTTATGATGGCATGATGTTTAAGAATCCCATTTTTATTACATGGGTTATGCTATGATGTATGATTTATGATCTTGTGGAACACATAAGAATGGTATAATTATGAGATGGTTGGGACCTATATCTCCCTCCAATGCATTGGGTAAATATTTATATCTCATGAGATAAATATGTCTAGAATGGTAAGTTAATCTGGTTCAGTGTTACAGGACTGGAATGAGGAGTGAACTCGATTCAAAAAGGGTCTTTGTCCACTAAGATGGTTTTGGCAGCAATGCCTTGGATATTATGGAAATCATATCATGTGCTTAATGGTTTTCCAAAATTACATGTTTTATTCCCATACTATTTTATCATGATTGATGTCCCATTATGATCTATGCCTTATGTACTGACATGTTGTATGCCATTGATCAAGATCTTGAAGTTTAAACATTATGTTCATGTTTTTAAGTTCAAATGTATATGATTTGTTTTATTTTCTCTATTCTTACCCTTACTAAGCATTTGAGCTCACCCTTTTTTATGTTTTCTTTTCCCCAAGATTTAAAGAAAGGTTTTAGGTAAGAAAACAAAAAGGGGAAGATCTTTATGGGAGATGTTGAAGATCTTTCACCACGATTAGAAGATTATGTTCCGAGTATCCAAAGACACTAAACTATTACGGTCCTTGAGTGTTGGTTCTTGTTATGTATTAATTATTCTGCAAAAGTAATGTAATGTCTATATACGTCAAGCTTTGGGTCTCTACAGTTGGTATTAGAGGCAATGGTTTAGTTAACCTTTGGAAACTAGGATGCGAAAACTTTAGTGAAATCCCTAGAGATATTTCTAAGGTATGTATAGGGATGTCCCTAAGGATAAGTATACGTATAGGTTATAGTCCTAGAATTACTGTAACAATCTTAGAATTAACCCTAATTTGTTATATATTGAAGGTACTTCCCCTTTATTATGTTGTTTTCCCTAGAATGATTTTTGCCTCTCGCACTATTCTTTTTGGGTTTTAGACGATGGATGGAACCCGAAGGAACTGTTTTGATCAATGTAATGGACAATGAAATGATTTTCCTCCTGAACAAACCAATGTTATGGGAGATGGAGTGTAAAATCTAATTTCTATAATTACACAAGCTATGAATCATTCTAGACTTCCAAATGAGCAGAGAAGGGAACAATATTCTATTGAGTCCTTCATGAGGCAACGTCCACCTTCTTTCAGTGGGTCTTCTAATCCACTTGTTGCTGAACAATGGATCAATAACATTGAAAAGATATTTTCTATACTTCGCTGTTCGGAACATGAAAAATTCATTCTAGCTATTTACCATTTAGTAGGTGAAGTAGATCAATGGTGGACTCTAATTAAGAATACGAGTCCCTGAGATGAAATTGAATCTCTGGAATGGGATGAGTTCAAGAACTTATTTTTTAATAAGTACTTCCCCTGTATTCTTCGAACAAAGATGGAAAAGGATTTCCTTGAGATTAGGCAAAAGGATGATGAATCTCTAGGTATATACGAATCGAATTTTACAAGGCTTGCAAGGTATGAATCTGGCTTTATCATCCAACATGAAAGTAAAGTTGATCGATTCTTCAGTGGCTTAAAACCAAGTCTTCGAAGGGAATTATCTATAAGAGACTTTAGTAGCTATGAAGAAATTGTGCATTGTTCAATCAAGGTAGAAATGAAAGTTGGTGTTACATATCCATCTCATGGTTTTGACAAGAAACGAAAGATGGAGTTCAAGGAGAAATCTCAGAATAATGGTGAAAAGAATATGAATGTTTCTTTATGCCAAAAGTGTGGAAAGAAGCATGGTGAAGATTGTCTTAAAGGGACTAGAAAATGTTTTAAGTGTGGAAAAGAAGGTCATCGAGAAGCTGAGTGTCGAAGTAATGGAAAAGGGTTGCTAATGATGTGAATAAAGAAAATACTGTAGATAAATCACCACCAACTCTTCAATGCTTCATGTTCAAGGAAATGGGGCATTATGCTAATCAATGCCCTAATTCAAGGGTTAATGATGATCAACGTGAGAAACTTATTAAGGAAAAGGATAAAGTGAAGTCACATGCGATCAGTATTTGTGATGTTGAGTATGACAATGATGTTGTGTAATGATTAAGTGTTTATGAAATGGGATTTCAAAATAGTATCATGGAATCTAATTTATGGAATCGTGGAATTTTGGAATATCTATGTATTGGTTTTAAATAATTATATGGTACCGGTAACCATGAAAAGTGATTGAAATATTTTTTTTAAAGAAGATGATATGCACATAATGAAGGGATAAAGAGAAAATGAAATGAGCTCATGACTGATATCATGGTTTGAGTATATAGAATTTTGGGATTTTGGTATATGGAAAGAGTTAACTTTTGACCGCATTCATGTTTTCACTAAGTTTCAATGGGTATTCATTTTTCAAGAGAATACATGATTAAGGTATTCACATGTTTGGAATATGACCAACAAGATATATCTTATGATATATGGGATATAAATGATGGTATTCACATGCTTAGTATATGACCTCTCTAGTAATCATTTTCTTTATACTATTGGACAGATGTATTTTGGATAAGCCTAAAGATTGGAATGGATTATTTTGGACATAAGTCAGTATTGTTTAAGTCTAGAACTTCTTTTCGATATTATTTATGGAATTTTATAATAATGTAGTTTTAGAAAAAGGACAACCTGCAGGATGGGCGACAACCCGTCGCGTCAGACAAGGCTATGGAAATCGAACCCACAACTAAAGTACGATAGGCCTTTATCGCATACTACTGGCCTACAGAAAGTCCCCGGTTAGTAGAAACTAGTTTTATTTTATTTAGCACTATGATAGATGAAGTATAAGTCCATTTTAGTAACCACATATGATTAATCTCAAGATAGATGGACTTATGTATATTTAATAAATTGTGCTAAACTTTTTGAAATAGAAACAAATGGAATGACCTATCATTCTATCGCATGATCTGCTAACACTTCACAAATGACAAATTCAACTTCATTTCTTTAAGAGATGAAGTGGAAATTGTTTAAGGAACGAACAACGGTGAAATTTTACAAAAATCAAGTAAGTATTTCTTTTAATTCAACAATTCTTCAACATTAGGGGAATGATCTTGAAAACTAAAAACTTTGTCCTAGTACCCTCATACCCGATAAATAAGACGACACCTTATATAATCACAAATTTTTGGATTTGTGATTGTTGGATTTTTCATAGCCATGTCCTCTACCACTCTTCATCAGAAGTTGATGATTATATTTCTCTTCCATATCCATATTTTCACCCATGTTGTCCTATGTGGAAACCCAGTGCTGAGTTACATTGGGTGACTGTTATGATTCTAACTTCCCATTTTAAAATGATGTTTTAGTATTCCTTTTTACGATGTGGGTTTCTATGAAAGAAACTTTCAAGTAGTAAACCATTTATAATCGCGACGAATTTCGAGGGCAAAATTCATTTTAAGGGGGGTAGAATGTAACACCCCGAGATTTTATGACATATATAATTTTTAATTTCTTTGATGTATTCTATTATACAATAAACCAAGATTATCTTCTACAATACGTAACACCGTATTATCTTGTAGTATACGCAACACTATTCATGGCTCGTGATACACACAATTTCAAGTTCGTTTTGTGGAAATTATTCTACGCAACATTAAGTATAGATTTTATTTAATGTATAAATGAAATAAGTTTTGACTATGTTATAAGAAACACCAAATGTAGCTTTCACTACACGTAGCCTTGACTTGGCTTTCATTACCCGCAATCAAGACCTTCCTTGATAGCGTGTGTAGTACACAATACTGAGTTTCACTAAACGATATATTATTATAATATTATTATGAACTAGTCGTTATGAATATTAATACCCACTTTTTGAAATTTTATAAATTTTATCTTTCAAAATGGACTTTATTTTTGGATTCGTAATATCGAAATTATCCTAGGGTGAATTTTTGGTATTTTTCTAAAAACTTTCAATTTTTGATGAATAGTGAAACACCGGGTTACTATTTAAAAACCGACTTTTTATTTAAATGATTATTTATTTTAATTAAATTTATTTTAGGTCAAAATTGATACATAATATCTATATAAGTTCAATGTAATTTATTAGAGTCATTTTATAATAATTTTAGATATATAAAAATTTTATTGAACTTTTCACCGTCTTTTACCCACCTCCTAGGAGAATTTGAAAATTTACATAAAACTTAATTTTACTGCTTCTATGAGTGGAATTTCTAAAATCCGAGAGACGCGGTTAATATCAAGGAGTAAAATTTGGTTCAATAAGATAGAAATAATTGTTGGTGAATAGTAACTTTTTACTTTTATTTACCACGGTTAAAAGTAAATAGGGTAATTAAGAGTAAAAATGATATTATTCTTACCCTAACACATTTTCTAATTCTATTGGATAAGTATAATTCGACCAAAAAAAACTTTAGGAATATAATATTATCATTTAGGTCCACTTGGATTAGATTAGGACATTTATTATTATTTAATTCAAAGAAGAGTTAAAAGAGTTAAAATCAAAGTTTAATAACTAAAACATTTTTAATATAGGGTTATACATAAGATAAATTCGACTATAAATATTCATTAGAAATATAAAAATATTTCCTACATAATGGTATTTTATTTATAATTTTTAAAAATTAATTAATTTAATATATTAATGACACAATAATGATGCAGTAATTACCTTATTAATGAAATATTAACATAATTGATGTTATAAATACCCAAATAAATGTAATTTGAGACTTTTTATAAATTAAAATAATTTTTTAGGTTAATATGACATGTTATTATAGATTCAATTAACGTTTTTATAACTAATAATGTTGTTATGATTTTCACAAAAATCAATTAACAAATAGTATCAAAATTGACATAAAATAGTTTTTAAAACAAATATTATATTATTAATTGTTATTATATTCCTAAAAATATAAGCTTTTGCCAAATGACTTAGATAAGGTTATATATAATAATAATTAACCACTTGGGGTTCGTTTGTCTTGTTATAGTAAATTTATTAACCATATAGTGTAAGAAAACAAGAAGACACGGTAAAAGTTATATTATTTAACTTAGAGTTAAATCTAAATGATAAGGTTAAAATAGTAACCTAAACTTGTCTAAAACCTATTGGTTGAGAGTATCTATACCCATACCTACTTTATCTCTTAAATATATTAATTTTGGGCTATTATCAACCGAATATTATTTTATTATAAAATAATATTTAAAGTTTTTCCAAAGGTGCCCCTCTCCTCCCTTATAAAAAGGGCACCCCTTCCCTCTTCTCTTCACACCCTTTTGAGCCTTGAAGCTCGGAAAAACCCTGAAAATTCCTCTTCTAAACCTATCTAGTTATATCATAGAGGTTCTGGTCTTCTCAAAAGACCAACTCTAGTGCCCTAAGAAAAAGTTTAAATGAGGTGCGTCGAGGAAGAGGTAATCTATTATATCGACTCTTTCAAGTTTCTTTCTTCTTCTACTTCCTCTTATTTAGTTGTTTCATTCTAGAGTAATAACATAATTATTACTTATATAATAATATGTTATTACAAATATGAAACCACCCTATTTCATCTTCTATCCATCCTACGGAAAACGAAATCACCATGCGTGTGTACGTACAGAATACCGTCTCCACGCCGTGGTGTAATCAGTTTTTCCACCACCACCTTACTTAGACGGGTATAATGGTGTAAAGAATAACTATATATAATTATTATAACATCACACTTATTCTAATATATTATATCATCCACTCCAATTCCATTCAATAAATATGGGAATGATATCATCGCTTGTGCGTACGTACGGATTACCGTCTCCACGACGTGATGAGATTCATTCTCCATGTTAACCATTCAAGAATGATTATAAAGTATATATAATGAATAATAATGAAATATATGACATAATTAAGATACTTGATTTATTTATATATATATGTTTCATCTACTTACTTCCATTCAAGTCAATAAGCAAAGGAAAACAATGTTCATGCGTACGTACGACCTACCGTCTCCATGAACGGTGTATTTCATTTCATTCATCTATCTATTATATATATATATATACACACTGAATATATATGATATATAATTATTTATTTACATTCTGGAAGTAAGTAAATCATGATATAAGTAATAATAATATCAAGAACAACAAGTCCAAATACTTACGATAAATAAAACAATTTTACTCAAAACGCTGCTTTAACATGGAATTTACAAATGAACAGGTAATATAAAATCATAAGTGAACCATATATGATTATCATAACAATGAGTACGATTCTATAATAAGTCAATTACATTATTTAAATCATTATATAGGAGGTTCGGATACGTACGAAGGATATCAGATCTAAGGTAAGGGAAAATCTCGCAATCTCATTTTTATCTGAGATTGTTTATACTTCATAATTTACTAGGGAATATTTATCATACACATCCATGTTTACTCAATATTTAATATTGTTTCTATCCTCATACAATTTTTTATATCCAATTTTACCCATTGGTGAGTTTTTTTAGTAAAAGATATGAAAGGAATCTTTTGTCATTTTCAGTAAAATATACTTTTTGACTTTTTCGTCCAATGTACGAGAAGAATGTTTTTTAACTTATACGGCATGAATGGATTTTATGATTTCATAGAACATTATTTCCATGAATCTTACTTTAAAATTTTTCAAGTTTATTTTCAATCAACTTCTTTTATTTTAAAATTGTATGACATGTTAAGAAAGGAAAATGTTTTTGAAGTAGAAAGGATATTTTCCTCAAGAATGGAGTTCAAGCGTTTTATAAAAATTAGTTTCCATATATGATAATATATGGTTCTGTTTCTATCCCTATTTTTATATTGATTTGATTATGTTATGATGTAATTATTTTTATGGTTTCCTTTTATCTTATATGGATTATGTTATGATGGCATGATGTTTAAGAATCCCATTTTTATTACATGGGTTATACTATGATGTATGATTTATGATCTTGTGGAACACATAAGAATAATATAATTATGAGATGGTTGGGACCAATATCTCCATCCAATTCATTGGGTAAAGATTTATATCTCATGAGATAGACATGGCTGGAATGATAACTTAATCCGGTTCAGTGTTACAGGACTGGAACGAGGAGTAAACTCGATTCAGAAAGGGACTTTGTCCACTAAGATGGTCTTGGCAGCAATGCCTTGGATACTATGGAAATCATATCATGTGATTAATGATTTTCCACAATTACATGTTTTATTCCCATGATATTTTATCATGATTGATGTCCCATTATGATCTATTCCTTACGTACTGACATGTTTTATGTCATTGGTCAAGATCATGACATTTAAACATTATGTTCATGTTTTTAAGGTCAAATTTATATGATTTTTTTATTTTCTCCATGATTACCCTTAATGAACATCTGAGCTCACCCTTTTTTATGTTTTCTTTTCCCCAAGATTTAAAGAAAGGTTTTCAGTAAGAAAAAAAGGGGAAGATCTTTATGGGAGATGTTGAATATCTTTCACCACGGTTAGAAGATTTTGTTCCGAGTTTCCAAAGACACTAAATTGTTACGGTCCTTGATTTTTGGTTCTTGTTATGTATTAAGTATTCCACAAAAGTAATGTAATTTCTATGTACGTCAAGCTTTGGGTCTCTACACATAATGTGTGAAAGAAATTATGGGATATATTAAAGTCTTATTATGGATTAAGTATTTTCATATATAATGAAAAAAGTTCTATTTGATACAATGAAAATGGGATTTTTTAGTTACTATTTTGTTTTAATTATCCAAATATTTAAACCTAAAATGATCCTTCGGATGTGAGATATGGAATAGCATTCATTGATTTTTTAATTGAGGATTGTTATATTCAGTATTTTATAGCCAAAATAAAAGTGAATATATAAATTATGTGTTTATAAAACCAAATTAGAGAGGGATATTTTGGGCCATCACCAATACACTTCATTGTAAATACAAGAAGGAAACTTAAATCTTAAAACGAGAAAAATTCTCAACATAAATAATCCAAAAGAGGTGAACCTTTCCCCTATAATACCAATTAAGAGGACCATTTGGGGATATTACAAACACTTATAGTGGGGGTAAATCAGTGTTGAAGACTTTTTCAACTAATTATAATTTTTTATCCTTTTACCTATTCTACATGTTAGGATATCGATTCTATTTTTATTTATTTTTTATCATATGAAATTATATGAAATAAAGTAAAGGATAGCACATGATGTTTTTAAAAGATGTACTACTAAGTAAAAGTAATTTGTACTTATCATGTATGGTTATGATTAGTACAAAAATTCTACAATATAATGAGATACCAATTAAAATTGTTTTTCCTAGAAATAATCCAATTCCCAAGTGTGGTTCCCTACACATTAAGATGGGGAATAGAAAATAATCCTACTTCCATGGACTAGTGAAATCCTAGTCTAACTTGTATCTCCTTATTGGTTATTTGTACTAACTATATAAATAGTCTTAAACTTTTTCAAGTTACTTTTAAACAATAAGTAATTAATTGGTTTGGGAAAAATACCTCAATGTTAAAATGATATATTATTGGGTTGGTTGTGTTTGTTAGAAAAGACAGTTGAAAAGGTCAGTTGTGATGTTATATCATGGTTGTTGAAAATTTATTTTGAAAAATATCTAAGATAGAGGTATAGAAGCTCTAGAATTTATTTAGGAAGTTTCACATAAAATCTGGTGGTGTTTCCTAATGATTGAAAAAAATTTGGAGTCCAAAAATTGGAGGAAGGAGAACGTTATTTTCATGCAAATGAATAAGTTGCACAAAAGGGTGAAAGAGTTTCATGATGTTTTACGAAAATAGATTTTCAAGGACACCTCAGAAAAATAGAGAAAAGGAAAATAATTCATGAAATATTTTTTGTTTTATAAACTTTATTCATTAAAATGAGTTCTGTGAAGACGGTGAGTTTCACATAAAAATCGATGAAAGAGGAAACAAGTTTTTTGAAATCATACATGAACAGAAGATGTGCCCAAAAGTTTTCAAATAGTGAGAGTTTAACAAAAAAAATAAAGAGTTATGTGAAGGTTCATCAGTGAGAGTTGAAGTTTTATGAAGTTGTGGAAACTTATATATGAAGGAATATAACCCCTCCTTTGTATAGTGGAAGCTTTTACAAATAACTGAAGGATCTAAATTTTTGAAAGAGTTTCACGAAGGTTTTCTTACATGAAATATTCACAAAAACATTAGTTATATGAAGAAATGAACTTGTTTCAATATTACCAATTAAGTTTCATGAAAGTTTTACAAGCTTTGTGAAATTTTTTGGAACTCATGAAAATGAAAAGTTTCATTAAAATTAAAAAATTTCAAAAAAATATGTACAAGGGTTTCTTGGAATTGAAACATGAATGAACCAAAAGGAATTTCCTAAAAATTATATGGTAAATTGATATTCATTATGGGGATTAAATTTAAGCTTCATGACACACAAAATGGGGTGTAAATGACATTGATTCAAGTAATTAATAGAATAATCTTCTAAAATAGAAGTGAAAATACTCCAATTCAGAGAACAATGAGATTTAAAAGTATGAATGGTAATGAACCAGGAGGGAGAGTGAATCTACTCTAAAAATTTTAACAAAAATTCCATTTAGTGGATTATTAACATCAACACATAGTCTTTTTAGGCTTCTTGGAGTAGCCCAGTTAAGAGTGAACCAAGTAAAATCAATGTGTCTGGTTCATGTTTTTATTTATTCTAATACATTGGTATGAGAAGGAGAGAGAAGATAGTTTTTTAATGAATAAACAAGATCCAAATAGGGAATTTTTTAATCTTTCATGACCTAATTCACCCCCTAGTGTATTTAACATTTTAGATGCAACATACTCCACTATTTGAGCCTTATATTGGATGTTATAGTGTTGTTTTGTTCTTCTTCCTCTTCTCTTACTTGCACAAAAACATGAAAGAAACTCTTATTATTCTTCTCTTGTATGAAACACAGTTCACACAAACTTATTATAATTGATAGTAGTAATCTAGAATGATTCTTTCATTTCACTGATGCAATACTTCTTCTTCTACACTTCTATCTAGTACTTGTTCATCTATAAAATTCTTCATCTGGCACTACTTGTCTGGTACTGCCATGTTCAATATATATTCATCCAGAAATTATCCATTCAATACATTTCTATCTATCACCAGTTCATCTAATCCCTCATATTATTTTTCGGGTACCTAGATTCTTCACCCAGGGCTTTACTGCTCCATGCGGTGCTCCTGCTCCATATAGTACCCCTTGCTTTTCCTGGAACCTATTCATCTGATACTTCGACCCAAAAGAGAATTACTATAAATATTTTTGGTCATAACATCACTATGGAACTATAATTCTTCAATAATAACCATAGTTTTAATCACTCGAACAACATTTTTAAAACACATCTTATCCAATTTATATAGGCATGATTTATTCAAAAATCATGGGATGTGTGGCATCCTTGACCTGATTCACCCACAAGTAACTAAACTGGAAGGCCATATAACCTCAAAAGAGCCTCCCTATATACCATATGTCTCAGAATGGTATCAAGGGTTTAATGGTGGTATAGTGGGGAGACTATACCCTCTGGATCAGTAAAACATAAAGATAATAAATAAATGAAATGAACTAAAAGCATATTATAATAAACTGAAAACCTATAAAGTACAAAATAAAACCAACCATACAAGAATTTATGATGTTACAAGTACAAGAATTCAATTCCTATAGTAGTAAATAAACATAAAATAGATCTTGGTGAAAATAAATAAATAAAAAATATAACCCAACTTTTGTAGGTAAATTCAAGTACATGCTCGGTCCATAGCTCCCATGCCAAATCCCATCATAAGATAAATAAAAAATGGGGAACTATCCAAAGTCATATCCCGAAACCATGAGATCTGCTCGAGTACCAACTGGAGGCCCAAATAAGGTGTGAGTAAAACTCAGTAGTCCACCACCAATGGTGTTTAATGAATTTTTAAAATGTGAGTATAATACATAATGGTGTGAATTATATGAATAGTAAAGTATTAAAGTGGATATGGATCAAGTAATTAAACTTCTTTCTACCTAATATAATTATCATTGATCATGTAACTAAATAAGGGAATTTTAGGAACCATGGCATATAGCCCAGGTGTCTAAGAGAAAGAAATAAAGTTTAATCCATATAGAGGGTTGGGGAATTCCTACATTAAAAAACAATGTGAATCCAAGTAAAAATCCAAGGTATTATATGTGTAGAACTTGTGGGATAACCCATGGTGAGTAATCCATGGTGTCTAGCTTTGGAGTAGAATCTAAGGGATGACCTCTCAATGTTACACTTTTTAAAGGGGATCTAACTGAACACAAGGAGATAGTCCCTATTAGTTTTGGGAAAGTGGATTGATTGGGATCCAAGGATGTAATCCAATGAATTATAGGTCCCAAGACATTAATTTAAATTCAAGAGATCATCTTAATCATTATTATTTTTGTTGTTTCCCAGTGAATCCATGATGCCAAGATGAGGCATTTCATGAATATATGACATTGACCATATCCAAGGATGTATTTCCCATAGGAATTCATGTCAATAAATCATGTGTCATATATTGTGATCATTCTTGGCATTCAAATATATAATCCAAGGATTACCCATGGAATTTCTCACCTTCAAACCATAATGAATCTTATTATGTTAATAATTATTATAAAGCATAAGGTCCCTTAGAGAGAAATTGAGATTTTATTAAAGAATGCATGCATTATGAATCAAGACTATTCATTTGAAATACACCCCAAGAATTCCATTATCCATTAACCCTCTAAATTCCATATTTATATTATATAATAATCTTAATTTATTCACTTTATGTAATCTCAAAGCTTTAATATTCTTTTGTTAATTTTATTATTTAAACAATGGATTTTAAGAGTTGAAATTTTATTAACTAGCATCCGGTAACACCCTATATCATATGGGACAAAATTTTACCATGTATATTTACTAGGTTAAAGAACCCAAACTATGTTTAAGTTCAAAATAAAAAAAGTACCTCATGTTCATCCCTTGCATGTTATTCATGTAATAGGTTCAAATAATTAAATTATGAATTTATTAAACAAAGGGATTTCATGATCTTAAGAATGACCTTAGTTCTTTATAGGTTTATTGGAGTAGTTCCCTATGACATATTTCTCTAGAAATTCTACGCATTTTAGTAAGAACTTGTGAAAATTAAGGTCACCTCATAGGTAACTCATTTAATAGGTAAATAATACCTCATGGACATTAATCATTCCAGACAATGAGATGAATTAATTTATTAACCTCACATAGAATTTAAAATTTTATTAGGATTCATAAATTAGGATAAAATATTTATAATTTCAAGGTTTGGCTATAAATCCCCCATGGACCATACACAATCCTTAGGTTGTTTTGATAATCTAAGGACACTACCTAAGAGGTGTGAATTAAATTAATGGATCTAAAATTAAGGAAAATGCATTTAAAATTCAAAACTAGGTCAACATCAATATTTCATGGTGACGCACAACTCACATGATTTATAAAACAATGACAATTTAAGGTAAAGGCAAATACACCACCTACCATAATAAATAATATTTCCATTTAACTCTAGCCTGGAAACTGGCTACTCGAGCTCATCCATGCTCGATGGCCAACACCCAAACCATCCATGACTCTAAATAGCATCCAAAAATCTAAGAATAATTAATTATAATAAAATAATTACTAATTATCAATTTTCAGCAATTAAAAAAGGTAAAAAGACCTTGGAATAAATGGAAAATCATTCATCAGATACTCATGTCACATCAGAACTAAGTCTAACAACCCATCAAAGGTCTATATCTTACCCCTGACAGTACCCCAGACAAATACCAAATAATCAAAAATGAAAACATAAGCGATGATATTTAATTTAATCTAAAAACCCTTAAAAAAATCATTCATCCATTTACCTACATCAAAATGGAGAGCAACGATGTGCAAGTATAGTCTCGAGACACCCCTTTGCTAGGTGATAAGGAAGTTCCATCATATTATAATGATTCCACCATTATATGGTGGAATATTCACCCAAAACACTATTTGAAACAACCAATAGATTATAGAACGTGTAGGGAAAGTGAAATGGAGTGATAAGATTACCATAGGATCTTGATCACAAGTGACAGTGTCTCCAACAACCAAGAAATAAGGGAGATAGATCATGGAGTAAGATAAGAAGGAGATAATTCTAGAGGCTATTGGATTATGAATAGGGAAATAAAAGAGGGTTTTGGGTTAAAATATTATAAGGGAAAAGTGGTAAAAACCCACCTTTTATGGGTGCAGGGTTTGGCTGCACAATTTTCCAAGTCGTATACCAGGTGTATCGTCAGTGCTACCTTAAGACGTCCCCCTTCACATGGTTAGGCCAAAAGGTTTTTTAAACCATGTGCCAACATTGAAACCATCATTGTAGTTATTTCAAAACCTCTACATGGTTAGTAGGTTCCTTTCATATAATTTAGAAAAATTGTCCCCCTTCCTTGGCTACCCTGCATGGTTGGGAGTTATGGTTATAACTAATCCATCACTAACAGTGTGCCCTAGGCTATAACTCCAAAAAACTCTATATACATTCCTAAACACCCCCATGATTATCCAGGAACCCAAAATACATCTTGGGACCTAGAACTTATAAAAAACACTTTCAGGTATCCAAATTTTTATAATTTCATTTTGAACTTCGATTAAAAATATATCTTTTCCACCTGTTTGAGAATTCAAACTCTTCTTGAAAATTCAAACCTGCCTGCACACACATATGGACATTGGGTTTTAAAACCTCCCTACCCTAAAACATCTCATCCTCGAGTAGTCTTAAGGGTCTCAAATAATATTCTATAACCTACATCAGTCTCCATACCTAGTCCAATTCCACATTCCAACTCTACACACATAACACACTTCTAGATATGAAGTTTAAATTTCAGGTGCTTAAGCTACCAAACATAATCCACCACTTGAATTTGTTACTAAAACACTAACATAGTGCCCACCTGTATCTATATACCACAAGAGAATCAAAGTGTTCTTATTCATTTTCTCACCCAACTCGTGGTGATTCCTACTATAAGACCGAGCTAAAAGGGCCAATTTTAAGCCATGATTCTTCTTCTCTTAGAATTTCCTCAAAGAACACAACTCTGACATTCCAATGACACCCATCAGTATGGTTCCCAAACCATCATTCCTAAAATTCATAAATACACCAATTCAACTCTTGTATCCCTTATTATCCTAAATGTTCCAAAACTACTGAAAAACCTCCATCATCCAAGCATCTCTCCAACTATCAAGTCTTTTTTCTCTGAAAGGTATTAGTCCAATGCTATGGTATTATCCATTACTTTTAAAATTCACCAACTATGTTTTTCAACCTAATTCATCCAAATACATGAAATAATGGAAGTTATAACTCCTCCAATCAACATTTCTTAGAAACTCTTAGTTTCAGTCATCCATGCGCAATTAGACTTCTTGATCATGATGCCTTAAACCCCAAGGGCATCCTTTATTTGTCTGAATGCATCCATAAAAATACAAACCTGAATTCCAATTACATTTTCCAATTAAAAATTCAACTGAAAAACACCACGGTTGTGCTCTATCTTGGGAACTGATGTGACACTGGCCCAATCTTGCTCGGGTCACCTTAAGCCATCATGAGCCCAAGGTCAACACTCAAACCCCAACCAATACCATGTATGTATTTTTACCTATAATTCACCAAGTAATCCATGTGTATTCATCTCCACTTATTCACCATAATCCTAATTCCACAAAAATCATCCCATGATCGATCTTACGTAGACCGAATCTCCCTCACATGAGGGTTGTATCTCCAAAATAACTATGTCGCTCCCCACCATAGGAGAATCTATATAATTACATAATGAAATCATTCCAAACTCCCATGGTCTATGTCTATCCATCACTGAACATGATGGATAAACAAACCTAAGACCTCCCACTCTTTAGTGTCACTATGAAAGGAAACATCTTCCACTCATAGATCACAAAAATGTCACCAAGGCCTTTTCTGGAAAACCCATTGATAATGAGAGTCACATTTTGAAAGGAATGATAGAGCATCCCACACCATCTAGCTCATCCATTACCACTTCTCAAAGAATTTAACATAACAATTCTCACCAAAACCATACACACATTTCCCCTCCCGAAGAAGGATTTTTCAATGCACATGGTAACCTCTAATTCTTTCATTAAGGTTCAACCAGGATCGTATGTACCTTCACACCCAATATTTCCATGTTACAATTACCACTCATATAACATCAATATTCTCACTAGAGAGCCTTGGTTCAACTTTAACTCAAGCCTCTCATTACACCCACATCATTTTTCTACCAACACACATGGTTACCTATATGTAAAGAACCACATATGCACCCGTATTTCCCAACCATGATCCAAATGTAATTGTGTATCACAAACACATGCTTGCCTCCCATATTAAATTGAAACAACATGGTAGCACACTCATATGAAACCCAATCACAATGACCTATCACAATTCCCAAAAAATCCTCATTTCCTTCTAACCATTCCCACACATCCAAGTCATTATCCATTTTCTCTCATTACAATTTCACAAAGCCTAGAGTAACCTCAATTATTTTCCAAAACCAGATCATTTTTCCAAGACAAACCACTCACGTGACCACTAAAACTCTGATCATTGTTCCAATATTCCACTATGGCTCTCATATACTCCCAATGTGATCCTAAAGTTGCACTCTAAGCTAACATGGCTAGGTTTTTTAATCGGTCCCTCCCTTGCAAACCGTACATGAGTGTGCACCAAACCTTATTCCAATGGGTACCACATATAACAATATGTGTTTCCATGATGTTATTTCAACATTATTTACATAACTTTTTTTAGGATTCATAATCCCAAAAGCACAAAAAATTCCCAGTATGTGTGATCTTATTCAACGTTATCAATCCCAAGGGTTGTGTTATCCCACATGACCATTTATAATGTGAATAATGACTCCTCAAGTCATATATCCAAGAAATTAATATCTCAATACTAACTAATAATTTGACCATTATCTTTGTATGTTAGTACCATTAGGCTCAAGAATTTATGATTCTCATATAACTATCAATAATAAACTTACCGCATGACCACCCACCTACCTGGGGTGTCGTTTCAAAAACTAGGAGTCATACACAAGCCCAAAACAACATATGAATAGCACTTTCCATGCCTAAAAACTATACAAAAGCATCCATTGATGCTTATTATCCCAAATTTCACCACCCAAAATGGGTTAACCCCTCACTTAACATGATGCATTGACTCTATAACAAGGTTCATTCCTAAAAGGTCCCTAGATGCTCTCACCTAACCTCTATGTCCAATATAAAAGACATAAAATGTGACTCACAGAAAATGGCCATGTCCCCATTTAAGGAATCTTCCTATAAAACTTTAAACTAACTCCACATTAGGGTCTTTTATTTCCACACATTTATAAGGTGTTATTAAATTCATTTTATCAGTTCATATTTATTATAAACACTAAGGATGATTCTTTGGACACAACGTGAAACAAAATTACTACACAAAAAGGTTGGTACTAAGGTAATTATTTAGTCACCAATTATTTATTTATATAAGTAAATTGGAATCACTCTAGAAAATCCATCTCAAGTAATTGAATTCATAAGATCCAACTTTATAGAGTTCCCCTATGAATCTATATGGTAAACACCATTTAGATTGTTGTTGACACTTTAAACAACTAAATCCATTTAATATACATACCCCTATGAGGATAATTACTAAGTCATGTAAAGATAATATTGACCCATTAGGGTCATGTCATGTCATACCAGGTTCATTTATACAGGTATCCATACCCAATTTATGGAGGTGATGCTCTATAAGTTATAATTGGAATCCCATTTAAGTGCAACCCATTAATATTTAATTAGTTTAATCAAAAGAAGGTATTTCAATATACTCCATCAATGGGTTTACTATATACATGTAATGAAAATATTGACCTATAAGGGTTGAGTAAAGCATATATAGATTCATTTATATGGGTTTTCATTCCCAATTTATGTAGGTACAAACCTTATAAGTTTAAATTGACACACCATTTAACTAAAATACATTATTAGTCACCTAGATTTATTAAAATAAAAACTAATTCCATTAACATTTAAAGATTTACATAAAGTAAATTCACTAACTGTTTTAGGAATATTTCATTTATTTAATTAATTTTAGGATGGTTAGATATAATTTCATCATCAAGATATACATGAAAACTCCATTTAGGTTGAGGTAGCCACTTTATTTAACTAACCATATACTACAGCTATAATGAGTAAATAAATCACACAAGTAAGGAATACTAGAAAATAAGAAATCATGTTAATGTATGAGAATATTATGTGCATGTGTGTCATACTAGAACATGATTGGAAATACCATAAACCAATAATAAAAATAATGATGATCAATTTCTCAAGAATAAATAATAATTAGCTATAATAATGGAATTCAAGAATAGTAAGTCCAATCCATGGAAAATTGGTCTTGGCCATATGAATGGGTTGTCCATTCCTAGAAATTACTTATTTATCAAGTTATGATACATTTCTAGTATTATGTATACTTGCCCAAAATAGTAATACAAATAAAAAAAAGATACTATGCTACCACTTTATAGTGTACCCAATCCAATTCGCTCGCAAAGAACCGAACTAGAGGTCAAAATGGACTTAATCATGCCTCCCCATATGCTATAGGATGCTAATTATCTACGCGGGTTTAATAGTGGTACAATGGGGAGAATATGACCACTGGATCATTACTAAATATAGTTGAGAAATAAATGAAATGAATTACAGGAAAATAATACTAAACTGATAGCTCGATAGGTACTGAATAAAACCAACCATGGAAGAATTAATGATGCTATATATATAAGTATTCAATGAATATAGTATGAAATACACATACAACAAGGCTATGTGAAAATAAATAAATAAAAAAACCCACCATTTTTAGTGTAGTCCAAGTACACTCTTGGTCCACAGCTCCCTTGCTAAACCCCATCCCAAGAAAAATAACGAAAAAGAGACACCATCCAAAGTCCTATCCTATATCCATGAGATCTATTTGGGTACCAAGATTAATCCTAAACAGGGTGTGAGTAAAACTCATGAGGCCACCATAAATTGAATCTAATGCATTTTGGTCCATGAGTATAAAATATAATGGACTATAGTACATTAATAAGAAAGAAATAAAGTGGTTATGGATCAAGGAATACCACCTTATTTATCTAGAGTTTGATGTCTATGGTCATGGTACCCAATAATGGGGTCATAGGAACCATGGAATATAGCTTAGTAATTCAAGATAAAGTAACAAAGTGGAATCTATGGAGCGGTTTTAGGTATTCCTATGAAATAAAACTATAAAAATCCAAGGAAAAATCGAATACATTCTATACATGGAACTGGTGGGCTAAATCGTGGTGATAAATCCATGGTTTTTATCTCTGTAGTAGAATTTGAGGGATTAACCCACAACATTCCACTTTATAAAGGGGATCAAACAAAACCCAAGGAGAAATGCCTTGGTAATTTTGAGAAATGAGCTTGATTGGGATCCAAGGAGGCAATCCAAGGATTTCTGAGTTTGAGGACATCAAATCGAATATGGGAGCTCATCCCAAGAATTCCTAATTCTAGAGGTTTTAGGTGAATCTATGACACTAATTTGAATCATTCATGAATATAAAACATTGACTAGATCTGTGGAGGGATTACCCATATACATCTTCATCAACAAATTGTGTGGCACCCATTGTGTTTGTGCTTGGTTTTCAAATCTAGAATCCAAGGTTTTCCCATGGAATGTATCACTTTCAAAACATAATCAGTCTCATTATATTAATAAGTCTTACAGATCATAAGGTCCCTTTAAGATAAATAGAGATTTAATTAAGGAAAATATAAATTTTGGCTCAAGGCCATTCATTTAAAATACAGCCCATGTAGCATTCCTAAAATTATAAGCTAACTTTTATTTGTATAAACATTTTATTAATTGATTAATTTATAATCAAAAAAAATTTTATTGATTAGTTAAGTTGAATATTTAAAAATTATATAATATTATTTTAAATTACCTCATCAATTATGCTTTTATAGAATGTATCGTTTCCACATCTTATGTTATAATTATTTTTTAAAATAAATTATTATTTTCAAAAAATAAGTTTTGATATTAAATTAATATTATAAAATACTACTTTTATAAATGTGGTTTTATTTTTTTTAAATAATATTTTATTATAAATAGACTTATTTGATTATTTTCGTATAACAAATCATTATAAATAATTATTTTGAAAACAATAGAAATATGTTTTAATATAATAAAACATTTAAAAAAACTAAAATGATTCTCAATATTGGTTAATATATTTATTAAATTATTTAATTATGAAATAATATTTTATTTTAGGATAATTTTATTTAAAAATTATTAATTATTTATATCTTATACATAATTAAATTTATATAAACAAAATTTACAATAATTAAAAACTAAATAGAATATTATAAATTATGTTTTTATTAAAGGTAATATAATTTATTATCAAATATTTAAAATAGAAAAATTTATACAGAATTATACTTTATTAAATATAAAATAATTATTTTGAATTATAAATATAATTATTATAATTATGAAAATTATTATTTAAAATCTAAATTATATTTTAAAATTATAAATAAACATAATTATTGTTTAATTTTTTCTTATTTAACCAAAATATAAATGATAATAAGAATAAATTATCATTCAAAATATTGTAAATAAACTAATGGAAATGATAAAAAAATATAAATGTTACTTTGATTTTTTTACCTTGCCTTTGTTTAGATTTTTTTTTCTTTGATAAAAATATTAGCTAAGCTGACAACCTCAACTACCTGGAGGATCCATGATGGGTCGAACCAATGTGGAAAGCATATAACTAAGCCAGCCAAGTGGTAAGGTGTCTCCACGAAGGAGTATAAGTAGAGTGGTTCCCAGGCAGGACCCGTGTATAGGGCCTCATGAGTCAGCGGAGAGGATATGACCATGTGTAAGGATCCCTTTTCATGTATACTTCTGTCATTAGGGGGGGGGGGGTTCATACTAGCTTATAAAGGGATGCTCGATAGACCACCCATATCGATGTGGGATGTCGTGGATGCTATCTCAATCGTCCAATCTAGATCAGGACTATCTAAGTCGTCCAACCCTTCTTCGGTCATCTTCTTTGCTAGACTCCTTCACCATTCCTTCGAACTAGTAATCTCTCAGCATCTTCATGTCTTCCTCCTCCATTATCAAAGTATCCTTGAACCCATATCCCAGCTTGGATCCATTTTATTTTAAAAACAACATGGAGGATTTGTAAAAAAACCAAACTCTTTCCTTCCCTGGATTACACTATAAGCTACAAATATAATATATATAACCTTAATATGTAGATTTATTTATGATTTACACAAATTAACACCAATTTTTTATCTTACTTGGGTCAATTTTTGAATCCCATTTCGTATTTTTTAATACAGCAACATTTAATATAAATTATATATATTATATAACAAATAAGATAACCAAACACTTGACAGTAAATAAACTCTCAAAATAACTATTTTCTCATTTACACAGTGTTCCACTAAATTTTCTATAAGTGAATTATTAATTTAAATATATAATATTTCTATATATAAACCCTCATTTTTCACACCTTGGACACCCGAAACATTTATCAAAATTATACCCTCTTTCTCTCTCTATGTGTCCATCCACCACCAACTTTAGATTCATCCTAATTTAAGGTAAGGAATGATTTTGATTTACAAAGTTATATATATGTATATATATCTATCTATGTTTTTTGAGAATTTATAAAATAAATATGTTTAAATTTTTATCATGGTTATGTTTTAGAAAGAAAAAGTCTCTAATTTGTTTCAAAAGCTTTGATTTGAATTTTAACTCTTCTATGAAAATCCAATCATCTATATATTTTCAAAGAACTCTCTCTCTCTCTCTCTATATATATATATATATATAATATTGCGATTTATTTTAAACCCCTTAGAATATAATTGGTCTTGTAAAACCAATCTATAGTCATATATTAGTAATTTATTCTGATATATAATGTAAAAAAATAACAAAACCCTATTTTATTATTATTTGACATAAAAATTTAAAAGGGGTATTTTATTTTAATGTTATAGTTATTATTTTATATAAATAGGAGTTCTCATTTTATGTGTAATTTTATTTTCAATATTTTTTTAAAAAATTATCATTTCATGTGAAAAAATTCCTTACGCATCTATGAATTTAATTCGTAATTAGATATTTCCATCATCTAAATATATCATTTACCTTTCATAAATTTATTATAAGTAATTTTATTAAAATTTTATACAATTTTTTTATTAGATTTTAAAATTAAAGTGATCTTGTGAAGGTATGGATTTATCGCAAATCTTTTAGAAAATTTTTATGCTATGGTATGAGTACTTTATTCAATGAAAATAATTTATGTATGATTTTTTTAATTATTTTTTGGGTTATGAGTGAGAAAGGTCAGACCATTAAAGTGTTTTCTAAAATTATGGCTTTAGAGTATTGGATGGTTTAATGTCGTATGGAGAGTGAATCCATGACCTATAGGGGATTAAATCCCACATGTGATATGACTAAGTGTATTTATGGTTTTTCTTATGACCTATTAATTATCATGATTAATTCATAAAAATTATTATTTTTAGAATAGAGAAATCTAATGTAGTGTTTAAAAAGAGTTATTATTTTGATTATATGTGGTTTTCAAAATAATATAAACTATCTATAATTTTTTTTAAATATATGGAAAGAAAATTTAAGTAATGATTTTATAAAATAAATTATTTGATAAATGTTTTCACTGAAATTATAGATTTCAAATAAAATCATATCCATATGATATTTAAAACCCCTTAATGGGAAAATTAATGCTCACCCAATGTTTTAAATTTATTTTTCACAGTTGTATTAGAATTTAAATTTGGTGTGTATTTCATATAAGGAGGTGGAGCATGTGAAGCCATTTATTTAAAGTTTTTATAGCCTTGTAATGTATATGTCTAATTATTCAAAAGAGACCTAAAAAGATCATGTTATGTAAAATGATCTTTTTATTTTTCCTTTTTCTTTTATAAAAAGAAATACATCATTTTTATGTGATGAACCCAGAAGCGTAGGATTCTTACTTGGTATCAGAGTTATCGTCATGAAAACTTTAGAGATTAGATGTTTTTGTTTGAGGAAAATATAAACGGTGGAGTACAAAAGTTTAGTAATTCAAGTTTTTCTTAATTTTGAATATAGAAATTCATAATTTTTTTTACTTCGATGAACAAATTGCGAGGATGCAATTCATTTAAGGGGGTAAGAATATAGAATCCTAGAAATTATAAGCTTACTTTTCTTTTTATAAATACTTTATTAATTGCTTAATTTATATTAATAAATTTATTTAATAGTTAAGTTGAATATTTAAAATTTATATAATATTACATTAAATTTTCTCATCAATTATGATTTAATGAAATGTATAATTTTCACATCGTATGTTATAATATTTTTTTAAAATAAATTTTTATTTTCAAGAAATAACATTTGATATTAAATTAATATTTTAAAAATTCTTTTATAAATGTAGTTTTATTTTATTTAAAATAATATTTTATTATAAATTGACTTATTTGATTATTTATTTATAACAAATCATTATAAATAATTATTTTGAAAATAATAGAAATATGTTTTAATATAATAAAAAGATAAAAAACTAAAATGATTCTCAATTTTGGTTAGTATTTTTTTAAATTATTGAATAATGAAATAATATTTTATATTATAAGAATTTTAATTTAACACTTAAAAATGATTTATATCACATTAATACTTAAATTTATATAAAAAAAGTTATAATATTTCAAAACTAAACATAATATTATTAATTATGTTTTAATTAAATGTAATATAATTTATTATCAAATATTTGAAATAAACATTTTTATAAAGCAATATATTTTGTTAAATATAAAATAATTATTTTTAATTATAAATATAATTTTTATAATTATGAAAAATATTATTTAAAATTTGAATTATATTTTGAAATTATAAATAAACATAATTAATATTAAAGAAATTATTATTTAACAAAAATATAAATGATAATAATAATAAGTTAACTTTTATAATGGTTTAAATAACGTAATGGAAATGATAAAAAAATATAAATGTTGGTTTAATTTTTTTACCTTGTCTCTGTTTAGATTTTTTTTACATTGATAATTTTTTTTGGCCAAGCCTTAAAGGGATTAGGGACAAACTCAACCACCTTTAGGACCCACGAGGGGTTGACCCCATGTTGTAAGCATTTACCCAAGCCAACAAAGTAGAAAGGTGGATCTACAAAAGAGTATAGGTAGAGTAGTTTACAAATGAGACCCAGGTACAGGGCCATGTGACCCAGTAGAGAGGGTACGATGAAGCTTGTGGGAGCCCGTGTGCAGGGATCCCTTCATGTGTGTACTTTTTTCATTGGGGGGAGCAGCCGCATCCTGGATTATAAAAGGCAACTCCACAAAGAACCCATTTTGATGTGGGACACCATAGATGAAATCTCAACCGTCTAATTGAGATCATGCTGATCTGAGACATCCAAAACTTCTCTTGATAGTCTTCTTCATTTTAATCCTTCTTAATGCCTTTGAACCAGTGAAATCTAAACATCTACGTGTCCTCCTCCTCCATCATCGAAGTCTCCTTCAACCCATGGACCAGCTCTGATTTGTTTTCTTCTAAAAATGGCATGGAATATTTGTAAAAAAATAAACCTAAACCTTTCCTTACTAGTATTACACAACGAGCTATAAATATATTATATATAGCCTTAATATGTCAATTTCTTTATGATTTACACAAATTAACACCATTCTTTGATCTGTCTTGGGTCAATTGTCGAATCCCATTTCATATTTTCCAATACATCAACATGAAATATAATATATATATATATATATATATATTATAATAACCAATACCATGAAACACTTTCCAATAAACAAACCCTCAAAATACTTGTTTTTCTATTTATACAGTGTTCCACTACATTTTCTGTCTATGGATTATTAATTTAAATATATAGTATTTCTATATATAAACCCTCATTTTTCACACCTTAGACACCCAAACCATTTCTCAAAATTCTACCCTCTTTCTCTCTGTGTGTGTCCAGCCACTAACAACCTTGGATTTATACTCGATTAAGGTAAGGGATGATTTTGATTTACAAAGGTATATATATATATATATCTTTTTTTAGAATTTATAAAATAAGGATGTTAAAATTTTTATTTAGGTTATGTTTTAGAAAACAAAGTATCTAATTTGTTTCCAAAGCTTTGATTTGAATTATAACCCTTCTAAGAAAATCCAATCTTCTATATATTTTCAAACAACTCTATATATATATATATATAATATTGTAATTTATTTTAAAAACCTTGGAAGAGAATTGGTCTTTTAAAACCAATATATGGTCATATATTGGTAATTTTATTTTTATATACAATGTAAAACAATAACAAAACCCTATTTTTAATTTTTTTACTTAAAAACTTAAATGGGTTCTTTAATTTGAATGTTGAAGTTATTATTTTATATGAATAGATGTTATTATTTTATATGTGATTTATATTTATAATATCTTTTTTTAAGTTATCATTTAATTTAAAAAATGTAATTCACATCCATGAATTTAATTCATAATTAGATATAGACATAATCTAAATATATCATTGACATTTGATAAATTTAGTATAAGTAATTTTTTTAAATTTATATGAAACTATGTTTATTCTAATTTTAAATTAAAGTGATCCTATTAAGGTATGGGTTTCTCCTAAATGTTTTAGGAAAATTTTATGCTATTTTATGAATAATTTCTTCATTTAAAAAAATTTATGTATGATTTTAGATTTTTTTTGGGTTTTGAGTGAGAAATGGAGGACCATTAAAATGTTTTCTAAAATTCTGGCACTAGAGTATTGGATTATTTAATGTGGTATGGGGAGTGAACCCATAAACTCCAAGAGATTATGTCCCATATGTGATATGACTAAGTGGCCTTATGGTTTTTCTTATGTCCTACTGAGTATCAAGATTAATCCGTAAAAATTATTATTTTCATAATAGAGAAATCCAAAGTAGTGTTTTAAAAGAATTATTATTTTAATTATGTATGGTTTTAAAAATATTATACACTATCAATAAAATGTTTTCAATGTATAGAAAAAATTTTAATTAATGGTTTTATCAAATAAATTATTTGATAAATTTTTTATTGAAATTATAGTTTTCAAAGAAAATCATATCACAATGATATTTAAAACCCCTTACTAGGAAAATTAATTCTCACCCTATGTTTTAAATTTATTTTTCATAGGTGTAGTATAATTTCAATTTTTTGTGTATTTCATATAAGGAGGCATCACACATGAATATATTTATTTTAATTTTTTTATAATATTGTAATGTATCTATCTAATTCTCTAAAATCTAAAGGTCCTGGTATGTAAAATTATCTGTGTATTTTTCCTTTATCTTTTATAAAAAAATAATCATTATTTGTATGTCCTGAACCTAAAAGCATGCGTTCAGGGCTTTAAAACCCAAGAGTTCCATTATACATTAACCCATTATACTATATATTCCCATTTCATAATGAAATTAATTTATTTACTTCATTGAATCTTAAATCTTTAACAAGACTTCGTTAATTGTATTACTTAACCAATGGATTTTAGGAGCTAAAACTTAATTAAATAGCATCTGATCACACCCTATATTTTATAGGACATAAGTTTATCAGGTCCATGTATAGGGTTAAGTCACCCCAACTCAATTTAAGTTAAAAATAAAAAAATAATTAGATCATGATCATTCCTTACTTGAATGTTATTCATACAATAGATTTAACTAATTATATTATGATTTTATTAAACAAAGGGAGTTCACAATCTTGGGAATGACTATGGTTCTTTCTAGGTTCATTGGAGAAGTTTCCAAGGCCATAATGATCCTATAGACTCTACCTATTTAAGAAAGAACTTATGAAAATTAAGGTCACCTCATTGGTGACTCATTTAATAGGTCAAGACTCGTCCATAGACCTTAATTGGTCCATGGAATGAGTTGGATTAATTTCTTATCCTCACCTAGCATGTAAAAATTTATTAAGGTTTGTAAATTAGGAAAAAATATTTCTAGTTTCAAGATTAGGCTGTAAATACCCCATGGACCATACCCAATCCTGGGTTCAGTTTAATAATCTAAGGACACTACCTAAGGTGTATGGATTCAATACAAGTCTCTAAAATTGATAAAAAAACTTTTAAAATTAAAAAAATATGTCAAAATCAAGGTGTAGGTGTGATGAATAACTGACCTGATTTATAAAACAATGAAACTTTAATATAAAGGCAACTAGACCACCTACCTTAATAATGAAGCTTTCCATTTTACTCTTGCTCGACAACCCACTACTCAATCTCATCAATGCCTGAAGGACAATTCCTAAACCATCTATGACCATAAATCACATACAAAAAATAATAATAATTAATAATAATTAATAATAATTAAATCGTAATTAATTAACAATTTTCAATAATTAACCGAGGTAAACAACCTTTACAAAATGGAGAATCACTCAACAGATGCTCCTGTTGAACCAAAATCGAGTCCAACAACCCTTTGAAGGTCCATATCATGCCCCTGACACTACCAAAGGCTAAAAACATAACAAATGTAACAAAAAACAAAAGTAAATACATTTAATTTAATCTAAAAGAATTTTAAAAACTCACTCGGACACATACCTCCATTGAAATGGCTAGTAACGACTTGTAGGCATAGTCTCAAGACATCCCCTCACATGGTGGAATGTAAGTTCCATGGTCTTGAGATGATTACACCATTATATGGTGGAAAAATAACTGAAAACCCTATTTTGAACAACCAAGCTATTAGATGAATCATATGTAGGGTGAAACAAAGTGATATCCTTACCATATGCTCTTGATCACATGTGATGATGTCTCCAATAGCTTAGAAACAAGGGAGATTAATATTGGAAGAATGGGAGAATAAGGAGGGTGTGTTTGAGGATTTTGGGTTGTGAATGGGGAAATAAATGATGGGTTTTGGGTTAAAATTCAATAAGGGTATAAAGTAGTAAAAAAACTTTTGAAGGGATCATGGTTTTGCTGCATGGTTTTCCAAACCATGCCCCAAGCATGCCGTCAGCACTACCTCAAGACGTCCCCCTCTAAATGGTCAAGACACATGGTTTTTCAAACCATATACAAATCGTGAAACCATCACTTCAATTATCTAAAAACCTCTATCTAGTTATAAGAAACCCTTCACATGGTTTAGAAAAACCATTCCCCTTCCTTGGCTACCTCGCACGTTTGGGGTTCACGATTAGTATTAACCATGCACTAATTTTGTTCCCAAGGTTAAAACTCCAAAAAACCCAATATTCATGTATGAAGATCTCAAATATTATATGAGCACCTGAAATACCTATCAATCCCAAAAACTTATCCAAAAACAACACCTTAAGGCATCCAAACTTTCATAATTTCATTTCAAACTCATATTCAAAATATGTTTTGTCTAGTTGTTTTCGAATTCAAACTCTTCTTGAAAATTCCAACTCATTTATAAACATGTATGAACATGGGGTTTTATACGAGGATCATGAAATTAAAATTAGAATTTCCCCATAAAAATGTGAATATATCACTCAAAACTTTATTCATTTTACCGCCTTAAAACATCCACACCAATAGGATTCAATAATCTGTATAGAAAATTCCTTAAATATCAGCATCAAAAATATATTCATATTTCTTGAAATATATACTAGAATCATGATTATTCCACTAAAATTATTTAATAATTTTACATATATCTTAGCATTATCACAATTGAATAAATTAATAAAATATTTTTTAAGTTATATAAATTTTTATCCTACATCTTCATATTAACTCCTTAAAAGGGTTCTTATTCATGATAATACTTTCATCTAGTAATGATTCATCCAGTATTCCTTTACAACAATTTTCTTCACCCTAAACTTCTTTATTAGATGAATATTTTTATCCACCATTAGAAGCATTCTATACTTACTGTGCATGATGAACTCTTAAAGGTATGATCTACTTATTCAATTTGATGACTTTATAATACTCTAGATGATGTGTTCATAATATTTTGTCTGATGACATCACTTGGAGACTTATGTCTAATAAATTATATAGAAAACTTATATTCTTCACTTCCATATTTCTTAATTTGGTACTTATTCAAGATTTATTCCATATGAAACTTCCACAAGAATTCTCTATCTGATGATCTTACAGACATTCCTAGTCCAATGAACTTAGTATGGAAACCTCTATCTAGAATCCTCTCTCAGAAAACAAGGTTCCACTAATGTTCCACCGCCTTCTTCATTCAATTGATTTTATCTAGAATCCTGATAGTATTTTTATAAACATGAAGTTTTTAAATTTTAAGATCAGAAAATCATTGCATGATTTTATCCATTTCACATAGGATTTTCTTCTTCCAAAATTAAACTTTGAATCATGTCTATAAGACATTGTGATGTTTAATCCAAGAGTAATACATCACTAAGAATTGACTGATATTGTTTATCCTTAAAACTTAGTTTGATTTCCCTATGAACACTTTTGAACAAACACTTTGTCCAAAATTATCTATATGCTAGCCACTATTTATTACCTCCATCTATTCTAATTAGCTTTACCCATCTATTATACTTCTCCTGGAAACTTATTTCTGTTTGATCACCTCAGTTCTCTAGTCTTGTATTTCTCTGTCAAGAACAATGTTTCTAGGAGTTTCATGTGGTGGATTCGACTTCATTATGTTTTTAACATATTTTCTTCTCCAAATATCCAAGCACATGTTTGATACATTAAGACTAACTCACCAATAATAACAAGTAAATAAAATATTAAAATAATTCTTCACTTTCAAGTAGTGAATGTATCAAGTAATGAATATATTACAAATATTATAATGTAAATAACTACATTTATCTTCTTCCAATATAACAAGACATGGGAACTTCTTCTCCTTCTACAATAAACTCCACTTCTTAAATGAACTTTGATTATCCATTATTTACCATATCTATTCAATCATCCAAGATACATCTTCATTATTAACAATCTTGGGTACTTCAACCAAACTCCCAAGTGAATTCTTCTTTGTAACAACTTCAATCATATTTACATCAATGGAATCCTTCTATTTTATTGAAAAAAATTGAAAACCAAAGGTAACCATTGACAAGAAATAAAACACACAGAGTGATCTCTTTAGATATAATATTATCATCCTCATAACTTCATTAAACTTCATAGTCTTCTATATATACACCCTCAATTAAACATCCACCACCCTCAACTCCATAGTCTCCAAGAAATGAGTCAGTTTTTTTAGAAAATCTAAAATCACCCAAATGAAATTACATTAACCCAAATTTAAAGGTGTAATGATAATAAAATCCATAAAAATATACCCCCAATTCCATTAAGGATCATCTAATGGATATAACAAACTATCTAGAACATGAGTCCTATCATTTACCTTCTGAAAAACTAAACATCAAAACAAAAACTTGTTAATTTACCTCTTCATCCTTCACCACCAAAAATGACTCCTCATGGCATGATGCATCTTTAATATACCATGTTTCATTACTAAAGGTGATATATAAACTCACAAATAACTAACTCACACATTTAAAACAGAATAAAGAGCTACCTTGTAATAAAACCTCATATCATCCATCCTCTTCCCAACCCTTGAGAGAATCTCTAAAGACTACATGATCACACAAAAACTCCACCTTAGGATCTCTCAACCAATATTATTCCATATTTTTCATCAATTATGATTACACTATCGTCTAGTATAGGAAACCCCTACCATAGAATATTTTCAAATCCAAATGTAAGGCTAATAGTTTCTCCATTATCCCTAACTCATCTCCAAACTCTTGATCAAAATCTCTATGTGAATTCTATCTCAACACATTAGCTACTAAATTCACTTTCCCTAGTGTATAAGATATCTCAAAGTTATAATCATACAAGAACTATATCCACCATCACCAATGCCGATTAAAATCATTCTAGTAGAAAATATATCCCAAGATATTGTGATCACTAAAGAGAAAAAATATCTTCTAATAAGATAGTTCTGCCACAATTTCAAAGTGAATACCACTTTTGTTAACTTTAAATCATGGGTAGAATATTTATCTTCATGTGTGTGTAACTAATGAGACCCATGTGGGGTAATTTCCCCTATTTCTTCAAGAAAAAATCCAGACCAATATGAGAAGAATCATAAAAAACTAAAAAAACATCCTCTTACTATAAACAAAGAAAAGGATCACATATCTTCTTCTCTTTCAGATACTCAAACATAACCTCATATTGGACTTTCTATATGAATACCTAGTGCTTCCTAGTAAAAGTTATCAAAGGAGTGATAATTAAAGAGAAATAAAATAAAAATATCTAATAATAGAATAAAATACCAAAGAAGTTTTAAACCTATACAACATTGTTGGGATCTTCAAAAGAAACAACCACCTCAATATTTAAAGGATCAATTAACGCTCTCTATTGAAACAAAAAACAATACCTAAGAAAATTCATATCTCACATACAAAACTTATGCTTAGATAATTTACTAAAGAGATTATGTTATCAAAGTACCCCCAAAACAACCCTCAAATTCTCAACATGATCCTCACTTGACCTAGAATAAATGAGAATTTTATTGATTGATATTACCAAAAGATGACCCAAGAACTCAGGAAAAACTGATTTCATAAATCCCATGAAAAAAACTAGGAAATTAATGACACCTAAATGCATTTCCACTATATCAAAGTGTCCATAATGATACCTGAAAGTGTTCTATATGATATCTTTATCCTTCAACCTTATATGATAATTCCTTTACCATAAATTGATATTAAAGAACTAACTAACTCCTTTCAATTAATCATATAAATAATTAATATTTGGGTGAGGGTAATGATTCTTCATCATTACCTAATTTCAAAAAAAATTAATAGATACACAACCAAAAATTATCATTTGTCTTCTTTACAAATAGCATTGGTTCACCCTAAGATGATAGATTAGGCCGGATAAAAAACTTTTCCAATTGATCATCAATTTGAATCTAAAACTCCCATGAATCGGATGTTTTCATACTATAGGGAGACATTGAAATCAGAGAGACATCAAGTTGAAAATCTTTTCCTTGTTTGATATCATGTTGAAGGGATAGTATCACAATCTCTTCAGAAAACATTTTGGGGAACTCTTCTACAACCTTCAGAAACACCACTCCCAGAACCACCACTAATCTCATCATTAAAGTTTCCAACTGAGAAGAAAGAGAATCCACATACTTATAATCTATCTCGTGATCCCACTCACCAATGAACATATTATACATGTTTTTCCCATCAAAGAAAACAGTTTTATTCCAAAAACAATCAATAATATCCTACACCAAAAAAAACTAATCCACTCCAAGGATGAAATTGTATGGTTATATATGTAATAAGAGTACCTCCCTAATGAACTGATATTTCCCTATCATCATCTCACAACCCCAACACACCTAAAATAAGATATATTGTTCTAAAAATCAAATATTCAACACCAAGGGTACTAGAAGTCTCAAAACAATGAGTCCTAGAGCTCAAACCAAGGTAGGTGTAATGAAAGAATGTGAATCTCCTAAATCAAACATGATATATAGAAATGTAAAATATAAAAATATTATTCCTCTAATGATGTTTGTTCCACCAATAATTGTAAAATCTATAACATGAACCTAAGATCCCTATTTTTGTACCACACTAACCCAAATTATGACCACCACTATGACCTTACTCATCCATATGTCTCTAACGATAAGTAAAATTATGTAGTCGTACTATGTATACTTAATCACTTATTTATTTTAAAAAACTTTAATCACCTTAATAATAATGATGATGATAAGGCCTCAGAGGAAACTTTTGTAAAGGTTGCACTTGAAGAGGGACACCAGCTCCACGTTAACTACTAAGAGAGGCCATACATTAAAACTATCAATGTTTTCATCTTCTATAAGAAAATAAAACCATTATAGAAATCCCATTTTAGATATGAAAACTTAAAACTTTAGAGAAATTAGAAGAATATAGTTGAGACCATCTCTCCATTGGCTGAAACATCAACAACCCAGAAAATTGAGGACCTCTATAAATAACCCCACTCTTTAAAATTCCTTATTGAATTCCATTTCAAAATTAATGTGTTCATGATATCATCTTCTATATTACTTTTCCCCTTTTCAATATCTCAATATACATTAGAAATGTAAATGGGGTGACCTAGAATTGGATCTTTGGACACAATGCCTCCTTGAAATGTTATATCATGGGCTCCTTAACTATAAGAAGGTCATAACTATAATAAATAATATCCTTAAATCAAATTCCAAACTATCATACACTATAGATACCCTATTATAGAGAAAGAAAATCATTTCACTACACTACCATCAACATCAAAGTGAGGAAGTCAACCTAAAACTTATTACAAAACTTCTCCCATAATACCTTTGACTCCTCATGATCACTGAGAAATAAGATTCACCACACATGAGTAACTCCATGTATAAATGTAATGGAAAATAGAATACAATTCTCATTCCTATCATGGATTAAATTAAAAGAAATCTCCAACTCCTACAACCACCTCCTTGTCACTTGATCAAAAACTGACCCCTCATACTTTAGTAAGCTCTGAAGATAAAAATTATGTGATGTATTTATCTAAGAATAATCCCCCTTAGGTTCATGTTGAGACCAATAGAAATTGAAATTATATTTGGGTAGATTGTTGAGAAAGAATAATTTGAAAAAAAATATTGTAAGTGAATATGATTAGTGTGTTATATTTTATTTTCAATGAATAAATTATTCTCAAACTCACATTTAGTGTTTCATGATGTGTGTAAATTGAGTAAATGATCTTCAAGGAAATGTATGTAAAGTGATATTGAAGGAAGTGTAACTACCTTCAATAATTTTAAATGGAATTTAAAGTCACCAATGGAAGGGGATTTTGAATAGAAGAGATTTTAGAAGAGAAAAATGGTTTAGATAAGTAAGAGAGATCATCCGAGTGAAGAAGAATAATTGGATGATGTTTTGAGTAGTTTTTCAAGTTCTATAAACAAGTTGAAAAGGTACTAAATATGTTAGAGTAAGTATAGAATTATAGTGAATAAGTTAATGAAAACTATATAAGTATAATATCTTATGATGAAAGATATTCAAAACTCATAAGATATATGTTTTGTATAATAAAATTCAGTTATGTGTAATAAAATTCAGTTACACGTAAGATATTTATTTATGCGTAAGATGTTTAGGCTAGCACATAATATATTTATGTAAGTGTGAGATATTTTTGTTCCGCATAATATATTTATCACGCATAAGAAAATTTAGTTACACAAAATATATTTGAGTTGGTTGTAAGACATCTAGAGACCATGTAAGATAATGATCCCATATGATATTTCACTTTGTAAAAAACCCAATATTTCCATAACTTTTTTATTTTGAAAATTTAAATTCTGGAAATTCCAAAGTTGATCTGCAATGATTAAAAAACATGAATGAAAATTCATGATTTTTACTAGAGGAGAGGATCCAAAAATTTAACATGCCTTGAATACAACCAATCACATATGGAGAACATTTTAAAAGTCTTTACATTGAGAGTTATTCATGGAATATTGAGGGTGATATTTGTAAAAAGAGAATATCATGCATAATATTTATGGGAATTCCAAAATAAATATTTGAAAATCAAATCTATGAGAAAAATGGAGAAAGTTTTGGTAATGGTTGACTCAAATTATAAATAGTTTTATGTTCATGGATATATTCAAAATTAATTATGGAAATAATATTCATTTAATATAATGAATATAAAAGAAGATAAAATAAATAAGATAATTTATATAAATTTTTTAGGAGATTTGATATGCTACAACACTAAATATCTATTATTTTTAAGAGAGAGAGAGAATATATAGGAAAAAGGAAAATAGTTATTTTTCTTTTTTATGGAAAAAATTGATGAAAAAGAAGTGAAATATTGTCACTGTGCAAGTTGGGATGATTCAAAGAAACATAGTAACAACTTGGCAAAGCCTGTTGGTGAAGGACTCTCACATTTCTGGGATAAATTTATAAGTTGTATCAACTATATGGGATGTAAAAACCTTATCAGGAGACTAAAGTATAATGAAAGTGATGGATATACCCTGCTTATTGTAATTATAGGATTGTTTCTATTGGACTATGTGATCTTGGATTGTTTCTAGATCATGGAAAGAATTAACTACACTTATTGAGTAGTGAACCTTGAAAATATGCTTTGTTAATTGTGTATTCTAGTGTTTGTGTGTGGTAACAACATAGTAATAACTCTATAAAAGGATATGAATTTTTTTAAATGGAAAAACTTAAAATAACTATAGATCACTAATTCACCCATAGTTATCCCGAATATCTTACTAGTGGATTTACTTGTCAATCCTATTATTATCAACTAAAGAATCTTGATGCACCTATCCCACCTAATCCACATGTGGAAACCTCATATTGATCATTATTAAAAAATATATAAGAACTACTAAGACTATAAATATGGAATTTATTAATAAAATTTATTTATATTAATTCTGATTTCCCAACATTCACCCAATTCAAAGAAAAGAATAATCAAGAATGATACATGAACTACACCTAGGTCTCTGACCCATAATTAGAATAATTAAACTTAGTATGTTCTATAATTTTAAGGCCTTTATGTTAGTTCATAGGGGATCCTAATCACTTATAACTTATCTATTCTCCCTTTCCTACATCATGTAATAAGTTTTATCGATGGTGTTTCCCTATCAAACCCATGAAATCATTACCAGTGTCTAACTCAAAACTCCATCTTAAATCTCAACCAAGGCTCTAATACCACCTTTTCATAACTCATCCCCACTAGAACCCATCCTAGGACATTATAGAAGCTGATTGTGACCCTTGAATCTCAACTCCAATAGACCACATGCTAGTGACTAGCACTAAAGGTATGAAAACACACATATGGGAGTCATTGAACTTATAATCCCAAGAACATAAAATAAAATAACCAATAAACTCTATATAATATAAAATGAAATCAATCTATAATGAAAATAATATTATACATAAAATAAGGTCTCCAAAATAGATACCATTAGACAACTCCTATGGTAGAAATTCTATAAACACATGTTTACTCTAATTCATGAGCTAGTAATGTCCAACCTAATCACTAAATTAATCCTATAGAATGATTAAAAATAGTGTATGTGCATGTGTGTATTATAGGTTTTGGGCGCAGTGGAAGTGCGTTGGTGGGTGTACCCAATTTTAATTTTAATGTTAACAACGATCAATCAGAGATCTATCACGATAATAAAACACCGGATCTTCAGAATAGAACGAAGAATGAAAAACAGTGGGCAGTCCCGGAACTATATATAAGATCATCATATGTTGGTTATAATTAATTTAATTAATTGAAAATAATTACCTTGATGTAATTCTCTCCTCGTTGATGTTTCTGGTCATGATCCGATGTGATCCATCATTGCGTCAGAGAATCCATGTGTAGGATTCCTCTAACGGTGATCCAAATGTGCTCCACGTATCACTGGACATCACCGAAGGGATCGTTGGGTGATAGAATGGAATAGCCTTCTCTTATGATGTCCGCCTTCGATCTCTTTGACCCAGTGGAGGTGGGTATCTCTCTCGTAGGTTGAAATAGTTATTCATGGAGAAATAATTTCTATCTTGGCTTGAGAGATTTTCCAAATCCATTGTGCACAACCCCAAAAATTTTTAGGCTAATGAGAAATATATAAATGGGATTTTAATTACATAGAATAATAAAATGAATTAATTACCCAAAAGAATTTACTCATTTCATTTATTTATTAGTAATTCTCCATGTATAAAAATAACAGTTGACTATTATTATTACTTGACATGCGCCCAGAGAATTACACCTAATATTATTTAATTAAATAAATAATATTATTTCTCATTAATTATCATCAAAAATACATGACGTTTATATATTAATATACACAGTGTGTACTTTTTATTTTTAATTTTTCATTATTTCCTCTACCACATTTATTAGACCTTAAATAATGGCTATTTATTTCTCAAATAAATATAACTACATTACTAGATAATAAATATATATTATCTCTCCCATAATATATTCTCTCGAATAACTAGTGACAAAATAAATTCGATCAGACATCCTTGAATAATTATTAAACCACAATCGAGAATAATCTTTATTCGACTTGTTAAATTAATATTTAACCAAGATACTTGGACACACTTAGTGTGTGACCTTATAGGCCTCTTTCTCAGTGGAATTAGGTGGATCCTGCCTAAATCCCAAGACTAGAATCTAGCAACACGCCAAGGAACCCATAGAGAAATAATTTAACACCACAATGATGTGTCACCTCCTACTAACGCTTACCATGTAATCTAATCCATGTGTCTCGATATATTGAATAAAGCGGGTTGAATGCTAGTTCCATAAATCCATGTTTAAAAACTCAAACCTTTTTTTAGGTATGTTTTCTTCTTCTGGGAGTTTTTCAGAAGAAGGGAAATTTATGGAAATTTCTAAAGTACACGTCGTATACATTATGAGTACATGCAGTGTACTGTGTTTCCACAGGAGGCTGTGTGCTGGCCATGTAATGGCCGCACACACGACCATGTGGGGGTGACTTGGAGGCCGTCTAAAGTAGAGTACGAAAACGGAAAGTACACGCCATGTACTTCAAAAGTACATGCCGTGTATTTTCTTTTTTTTTTCTTTAAACGTACCGAGGTCACTTCTAATCGACATAACACACTTTTTCTAGGTTTTGTTCGAATGAGAGCTCCCATACGGCCGAAATCTTTCTCCAAGCCCCTGATCGAGCATCCAATATCTGATTTGACCATCGTCAATTGCATTGGGATCGCCTCATTAAGCTCTCTCTTCTGCTGGAGCCTCGTTTCATGATTCCTCCTCTTTATCAAGTTATCCTTCGTTGAACATTTAGGATGTTTTTGTAGATCTACGACATTCTAAGGTGATTCAAGCCTCTAGGTTCACATATACTGATCTCCTAACGCCTAGGTAGGTGGTTTGTGCCTTTCTATTGAAAGTATTTGAGAATTATGTGAAAAATATCCAATACCCATGAACGGGGTATTGCGCTTTTACCGTTTTAGCCCCATTGTTTTCCTTCTATGCTTGTATTCTTGAGTAGATGATTATTGGTTGTGAATAGGGTTAAATTATTATTTGTTGGAAGTGGTTTCCATGCATGTTTGCCTGTTTTTACCATTAGGTCTAGATTTCCTATTAGGCTGTTGTTTACCTCTCAATTCCTAGTATTGTAGGACAGTGTGACTATTGGAATGATATGTTGAGATGTTGTAGACTACTAGCCATGTAGTTCTTGAGGTTTTCTTAGGATGATATGCGTTTCTACGCTTTCTTAACCTATATAGGGCCGTGGGAACCTAGGGTTTATACGATATGGAGAATGGACGTTGAGGTATTTTCTAGAGTGTTTGTTCTACTTACGATGTGAGACCACATGAGGAATTGAAGTTGAGTGCTTCCTTAGAGTGTATGTAGTTCCAAGATTCAAGCCACAGAGGGAATGTGATGTAATTGCTTCCCTGGAGCACCATTAGTTACCGATACAAGACTATAGGAGGAATTGACGGTGAGTGATTCCATAGAGAGTCTATGATTATGCTGAACTAGAGGGGTTAGACTGAGTGTACTGCCCAGATGGTTGCTTGTACTTGTTAGGTAGGACCAGAGGGGATATGTTGTGAGTACTTCCTAGAGGGGTACCTTTTGTGATTAGTTGCTTTATTGTGTTTCTAGGTAGGACCAGAGGGGATAGGCTGTGAGTAATTCCCAGAGGGTTACCTGTTGTTTTTACCTGCTTTGATTAGCTGTGTTGATATGTGGAACTGATTGATTTGAAACTATGGATTGTTTACTACTAAGTACTCCCTTGTTTACTACTTTCTGTACTTATCTGCCATATATTCACTGACTATTAGGCACAGATCTCATGGTGGTTACCTACTAGGATTTAGTCTCACATACTGTTTGGGATATACGTTTGGGCCCAAATAGATTATATTGTTGCAGGTATAGATAAGGGAAAGCGCCCTTCTACTTCAGGTGCTTGATTTGCTGTAGAGCTAGAGATCATGGGACCAAGCTATGGTTTGTAATGTTGAGGAGTTGTTTACTTGATTTCTTTTGTACTTTGGTTTGGTACCATTTTATTCCAAAATTTTGATATGTTTGGATACTTTCCTAGACATATGTATCATGAATCATTCATATATATATATATATATATGTGTTCTCAAGTTTATTATTTTCCAATTTATCACTGTTTACTTTTTTATGGATTATTACTACTTTTTCTATTTCTATTGTTTTCTTACACTGTGTTACTCTGCCAATGAGGGCATAGTTTCCCCACTATCACACCCAAGGCCCTTGCTGCTAGTCGGCAGCCTCTGGCATTCAGGGAAATGGGCTTGAGGCCATGTGACCAACCGGGTACGGGGTGCCTCTGGGTGGCTTCCAGAACAGGGATGTTACAAAGTGGTATCAGAGGGATTATTTTCTCTTGAATTACTATTTGGAGCCATTAGCCAGGGATAGGAAGTAATATTTACTTGGTAATAAGCTATGCCCGGGAGTAGCTAACCTGTGTACAGGGAAAACCCAATCTACCTCATATACTGCAAGTTTTCTGGTTTTTCAATTTTACAGTTGATTTGATTTTCACCATTGGGTGACTCACATGTGTTGTGTTGTTATTGTTGATATTGTTGAGGTTTTATTTCTATCACAACCCGATGAGGTGAGGGTATTCCATATCATGCATTATGTAGACACTTGCTAGAAATCACATGTCATGCATTATTTCCATGTAATTTAGGATGCATTAGAAATTTCATGTTATTGTGATAGATGTTATGTAGAATATTCATGTTGTATTGATAGTTTCCTTGATAAAATACCTTTTGTTTGATAAGGTATCATTTGTGTAAGGTTTTGTCAGAATGAACTCCAAAATGTGGTTCTTGAGGTGTTATGGGCCCTCATGGACCGGAATTCAGTGGGCCATTGCACTATTATACTTGTTTATAGCATATATAAGATACCAAGATTTGATTTATGGGGAGTATGGGCCCTCATGGATTGGAATTTGGCACATTAATGTTTGTTTCAGTGTCATTTTGGGTTTCAGAGTAGTTTCTGAGGATTACTATCTAGAAAAACCCAGAATACATGCTGTGTATTTATGAATACACTCCATGTGTTCTTCTATTTGGGAAGAAAATATTTTTCATAAGTACACGTCATGTACCGTAAGTACAGGCCATGTAGTCTCTAACAGTGTCATAGGTCGTGTGGGCAGAGACATAGGATAGGGAATTCTTTATGGGAACACGCCATGTATCAGTTGTACAAGCCATGTTGTGTCGACCCCGTGTCTGCCCATGTGACTAACAACACAAACGGATAAATCTTAAGTTTTACATGTTGTTTCAGTCTTGAAAATGTCGTGTAGTATGACCCAGGTACCCGATCGTGTCAGTAACAACACAGGCCAGGTGAAGCTTGTCTAGTACACACTGTGTCTGTAACAAACACGTCGTGTATTATTGCCTTAGGAGAGCCGTGTGGCTTAACGATGTAGAATGACTCTGGCAGGGAAATAGGATTCAAGTACACGATGTGTTTTAGGACAACACACCGTGTTTTTTGGGGTGTTACATGACTAGTTTTAGCAGAAGTACACACCCATGTTAATGGATTAAGGGAACACTCCATGTAGTAATTGTACACGCCCTGTAGACATGTTTTGAAAAACTTGAATGCTTTCCTTCTCATGTTCCCTTCTTACGCTTCTAGATTTCAGTCCTTGATAATCTTGATCTAAGGTGTGCTCTTGACCATGAATATTCATGGAACCGAGACGTCCTCCGGTTGTACGCCAGTTTCCAGGCGGTGATCAGACACCAGATATGGCTGATTAGAGACTTCCAGCAGATCCCCCTATTGTGCTAGTCTTGGCACCAGCTGTTATACCTGACACAGGTGCTGATGCACAGTTTAAAGAGTTCTTTTTGAGGATGATGAAGACCTTTCAGGGAGCCCCGCCTCCTACCCCGTTGATGGATGATTCGACATGGGTCTTCCAGCTGCAACATCCTCCCAATTTCTCAGGGGATAGAGGGCCCTAGGCTGCATATTCATGGCTAGAATCCATGATGATGATCTTTGAGTATCTAGAGATTCCTCTAGAGATGAGGGTCAATCTCACTATAGATGTGCTATAGGATTCCACCAAGAGATGGTGGGATGTGATCTCACAGGTGGGATGCCAGCAGGTTATGGCGTGTGATGAGTTTCAGCACATCTTCTTTGACTACTTCTATCCAGAAACCTTAAGGGTTGATTGAACCTGAGAGTTATGATTCTAGAGTAGGTAACACTTTCTGTCATGGAGTATTCCTCTCATTTTAGAAAGCTACAATGCTTCATGCCGATTTCAAGAGGTGATCAGTTATTCATGGTAAGGAAGTTCGAGGATGGCATGAGGCATGACATCCGATCGTAAGTGAACATCTTCTGTTTGACTTATATCACTTCTATAATCAACTAGGTGCTAATCACATAGTGAAATCTGAGAGACTCTGAAGTTGGAATCCAGGGCGGTTCGACATCCAGAGTTGTTTTCCCTCCTTCTCACAGTAGGAAGCATCTTAGGGAGTCTACGCGCGGTGATCCGAGGAGATGAGAGATCTTTTATGGTAGTCAGGTTGTATGATACCAGTGTGGAAAGAGTCAGCATACAAGGACACATTGCTCAAAAGACCCAGTGGAGTGCTGGTCTTGTGGAAAGATGGGTCATCTACAGCATTTCTGTTAGATATTTTCACCAGTAGAGGGTGACAGGGGCTCTTATATGACTCCTCGTTCAGAAGTAGCACCACTAGTTTCTCGCTAGTCCAGGAACTGGAGTTCTTCCAGCTACTCTGGTAGAGGTGGAGGTCCTGGCCGTGTGGTCAGTCACTGGTCTTTCAGTGATAGTAGGGTGGATCATCTCAGAGTGGTCAGGCAGGGTCCTAGGACCACGACATAGGCCAGATCTTTGTAGTGGAGCAAACCCAGTAGGAGTAGGATCCCAAACCTTCTACAGTTTGAGGTACGATTTGTAGCCTCAGTTTTAGCTTCTTCTCTTTTCGATACAAGGGATTCCTATAGATTTATCTCTATTACCGTTGTGGAGAGCCTTGGTCTCTGCATCTTTTCTTATGCTGATGTTTGATTCTAGACACTTTGTTGGGGACTAGAAAGGCTAGTGTACGTCAGTGTAAGGTGTGCCCTCTAGAGGTTGGTGGATGTCACTTCTTATGGGACCTCTATGTCCTAGAGATCACAGGCTATGATTTCATTCTCAGAATGGAATGGTTAGTACCCTTCCAGTCATCATGGGTTGGAAGGAATTACAGCCCAGTTTTCTAGTATATATCTGTATGACCAAGGGATATTATAGATGGACATTCCTCCAGTGGTGGATCATTTTAGGGACGTCTGTCTAGAGGACTTTTCAGTTTTACCTCCAGAGAGAGAGGTGGACTTTTCTATTGATCTTGTGCGAGGAGTGGCACCGGTGTCCATTCCTCCCTATACGATGGCTACACCAGAGTTGTAGGAGATCAAGAAGCAGTTGGAGGAGTTGCAGGAAAAAGGGTTTCATCCGACCCAGTACTTATCCATGGGGTTTACATGTCCTGTTTGCGAAGAAGGCAGACAGTAACCTTAGGTTCTGTGTGGATTATCAGAAGCCGAACCAGTTGATAGTCAAGAACCGATACCCTTTTCCTAGGATTGATGTTCTCCTTGATCAACTTTGAGGAGCATGAGTGTTCTCGAAGATTGACTTGAGGAATAGTTATCATCATTTTAACATTAGACCATATTATATACCTCTTACGGCCTTCTGGATCAGGCATGGTCTATATGAGTATATGATTATGTCATTCAGTCTCACGAATGCGCCCTCAGTTTTCATGGCACTGATGAACCGAGTGTTCCATCCGTACTTGGATTCTTTCATTGTGGTTTTTGTGGATGAAATCATGGTGTACTCTCACACTCGACACGACCATGCTACCCATCTTGAGATCATTCTGAGTAAACTAAGAGTGCATCAATTATATGCTAAGCTCTCAAAATTCCACTTCTGGATGGATCAGATTCACTTCTTGGGTCATGTCATCTCAGAGACGAAAGTATCAGTAGACCCAGAGAAAGTGAGAGAAGTAGTTTCCTAGGAGAATCTGAAGAACTCCTTTGAGGTACAAAGTTTTCTAGGGCTGGATGGATACTACAGATGTTTCATATAGGACTTTTCATGCTTATAATCATCGCTGATGGATCTGACTAAGACAGGTGAAAAGTTATTGTGGTCAGATTCTTGTGAGTCATCCTTTCACAAGTTGAATGGGAGGTTGACTTCAGCGCCGATACTAGTCTCGCCATAGCCGGGAAAGAGCTATACTTTTTATTGTGATGCATCAGGTATCAGGCTTGGATCTGTTCCTATGCAGGGAGAGGGAGTCATTGCGCACGGGTCTCGACAGTTGAGGCCACATGAGAAGAATTACCCAATGCATGATCTCGAGTTGGCAGTAGTTGTTCATGCCTTACGATGTTGGAGACATTATCTGCTGGGAGAGAATTTTGTGGTTTTCATCGACCACAAGAGTCTCAAGTACATCTTCACTCAGCATGATCTGAATTTGAGATAGTAAAGGTGGGTTGAGTATCTTAAGTCTTTTTACTTTGAGATTTTCTATACTTTTTGGAAACCAATGTAGTGGCCGATGCACTGGGTAGGAGGACTCAAATAAAGGCATTTCAGGAGGCCAACAGTGAGTGGCAGCTTATGGTTCTGTTCTATGAGATGCATTTGGAGGTTCATGACAGATAGGGGTAGACTTTTCTTTCTTCTTTAGCTGTTACCTCTACTCTTCTTGATCGAGTTCGAATGAGGCAACTATCAGATTCTAAAGGCCTAGTCCTACGGGAATGTGTGTCAGGAGAGGACCCTATTCCCATATGTACCATAGGTAGGGATGCGATCTTGTGTTTCCAGGGGTGCATATGGGTGCTAGTATACATACGTGAGGAGCTGATGCAGGACATTCATTCCATAGTTTGGGCAGTTCATCAAGGTGTCACCAAAATGTATCATTATCTACACCATCAGTATTGGTGGTTAGGTATGAAGAGAGATGTTGTTGGTTTTTTCATGAGGTATTCCACTTTTCAGTAGGTGAAGGCAGAGCATCAGCAGCCAACATGGATTTTTCAATAGTTACCAATTTCTGAGTGGAAATGAAATGACGTCGCAATGGATTTCTTGACCGGGTTTACAGAGGTTTCCTCGAGGGAATGACGCAGTTTGGGTTGTCATTGATAGACTCACGAAGGTTTCTCACTTATTACCGATCAAGGATACCTTTAGTGTTGATGAGCTGGGATGGTTGTACATCTGAGAGATTGTACAACTACATGGAGTTCCTCACACCATTGTTTCAGACATGGATGCTCATTTTACTTCTCGGGTCTGGCAGGGGATTCAGAAGGTGTCGGGTACACATGTACTTTTGAGTACAACAAACCATCCCCAGACAGATGGTCATTCCGAGCATACGATTCAGGTGTTTGAGGACATGCTCTGAGCATGCATCTTGTATTTTGGAGGTTCTTGGGAGAAACACTTACCACTTGTTCAGTTTGCCTATAATAATATTTTTCGAGCAAATATTCAGATGGAAACTTATGAGGCCTTGTACGGTAGGCCATTCCGATCACCCTTATGTTGGATGGAGGTAGGAGAGGCAGCTTTGCTGGGACCTCATCTTGTTCAAGAGACCACAGAGCAGATAGAGTTGATTCTAAAGAGGATGGATACTGCATAGTCTCGACAGAAGTCTTTTGTTGATCAGCGGAGATGACCTATGGAGTTCAAGGTTGGGGATCAGGTTTTCCTGCGTGTCACACCGAGGTTGGTACATAGAAGTATTAGGAGACAGGGTAAGATTTCTCTGAGGTACGTCAGACCGTTTGAGGTGTTAGAGAGAGTTGGGATGATTTCCTATCGGTTCTAGTTACCTCACAGGTACCGGGATATTCATGACGTCTTCCATGTTTCTGATCTTTGACGTTACTTATCAAACCCATCTCATGTCTTTCAACCCGAGGAGGTTGAGTTGGAAGTGGATTCATCGTTCAAGGAGCATCCCATCTGGATCATTGATCGTAGTACAAAGGTTCTATGTGGCAGGTCTGTTCCTCTGGTATGAGTGCTATGGAAACACAGGCAGGTACAGGACGAGACGTGGGAGAGGGAGGCTGATGTATGATCACAATGGACAGAGTTGTTTACTGTTTCTTCTTCTGCGTCACGCTAGGGAAATTCGGGGAAGAATTTATTTAAGGGGGGAAGTTTTTAAGAACTCGGACATTCTTTTTTAGGTATTTTTTCTTCTTATGGTCGGTTTTGAGAAAAAAGGGGAATTTAGAGAAATTTTTGAAGTACACACTGTGTACTGTGTTTCCGCAAGAGGTCATGTGCTGGTCATGTAATGTCCACACACACAACCATGTGGGGGTGACTTGAAGGCCACCTAAAGCAGAGTACGGAAATGAAAAGTACACGTTGTGTACTTCATAATTACATGAAGTGTATTTTAATTTTTTCTTTAAATGTACCGGGGTCACGTCTAATCGACAGAACACACTTCTTCTAGTTTTTGTTCACTCGAGAGATCTCATACTACCACGATCTTCCTCTGAGTCCCTGAATAAGAATCCTATCTCTAATTCGATTGTTTTCGATTGCGTTGGGATTGCCTTGGTAAGATCTCTATTCTTTTTTAGCCTCGTTTCATGATTCCTCTTCTTTCCCAAGTTATCCTCCGTTGAACGTTTAGGTAGTTTTTGTAGATCTACAACATTCTAAGGTGATTCAAGCCTCGAGGTTCACATATAGAGATCTCATAAAGCCGAGGTAAGTGGTTTGTGCCTTTCTGTTGAAAGTCTTTGAGAATTATGTGTAGAATCTCCAATACCCATGAATGGGGTATTGTGATTTTACCGTTTTAGCCCTATTGTTTTCCTATTATGCTTGTATGCTTGAGTAGATGATTATTTGTTGTTAATAGAGTTAAATTGTTATCCCTTGGAAGTGGGTTACATGCATGTTTACCTGTTTTGACTGTTGGGTCTACATTGCATGTTAGGCTGTTGTTCACCTCTCCATGCCTAGTATTATAGGATGGTGTGACTATTGGGATGATATGATGAGATATTGTATACTGCTAGCCAAGTAGTTCTTGAGGTTTTCTTAGGCTGATATGCGCTGCTATGCTTTCTTAACCTACACAGGCCCATGAGAACCTGGGGTTTAGACCATAGGGAGAATGGACGTTGAGGGCTTCTCCAGAGTGTTTGTTCTACATAAGATATGAGACCACAGGGGGAATTGACGTTGAGTTCTTCCTCAAAGTGTCTGTAGTTCCTCGACACGGGACATATAGGTAATGTGACGTAAGTGCTTCTCTATAGCACCTTTAGTTATCGATACGAGACTATAGGAGGAATTGACGGTGAGTTCATCCTCAGAGAGTCTATGATTAAGCTGAACTAGAGGGGTTAGATTGAGTGTACTTCCCAGAGGGTTTCTTATACTTGTTAGGTAGGACCAGATAATATAGGGTGTGAGTACTTCCCATAGGGTTACCTTTTTTGATTATTTTCTTGATTGTGTTTCTTGGTAGGACCAGAGGGGATAGGCTATGAGTACTTCCCAGAGGGTTACCTATTGTTTTTACCTTCTTTGATTAGTTGTGTTGATATGTGGAACTGATTTCTTTGAAACTGTGGATTGTTTACTACTAAGTACTCACTTGTTTACTGATTTATGTACTTATCTGCCATATACTGACTGACTATTAGGCACAGATCTCATGGTGGTTACCTACTAGTATTTAGTCTCACACCCTATTTGGGCCATGCTTTTGGGCCCAAATAGATTATATTGTTGCAGGTATAGATAAGGGAAAGCACCCTTCTACTTCAGGTGCTTGAATTGTTGTGGAGCTGGAGAGCATGGGACCAAGCTATGGCTTGCAATGCGGAGGAGTTGTTTACTTTATTTATTTTTTACTTTGGTTTAGTACATTTGCATTCCATCATTGTGATTTGTTAGGCTGATTTCCTAGACATATGTATCATGAATCATTCATATATATATGTGTGTGCTCCAGTTTATTATTTTCCAGTTTACCTCTGTTTACTTTTGTATGGATTATTACTACTTCCTCTATTGCTATTGTTTTCTTCCATTGTGTTACTCTGCCAATGAGAGCATAGTTTCCCCACTATCACACCCAATGCCCTCATTTCTAGTCAGCAGCCTCTGGTGTTTGTGGAAATGTGCTTGAGGCCATGTGACCAACCAGGTACGGGGCACCTCTGGGTGAATTACAGAGTAGGGATGTTACAAAAATGGTTATGGAAATCCCACATCGAAGGATGAGGAGCACGAATCACCCCTTTATAAGGTTGTGTGGACACCTATCCCATCATTAGGACTTTTCCCGGGGGATTCCTAAGGGCCAGAGCCCAGGGAAAACAAAACCGTGCGGGCTCGGCCCAAAGTGGATAATATCATGATCATGGGCTAGACTGGGCTGTTACAAATGGTATCAGAGCCGGTGTCCATTCGATGTGCCAGCGAGGACGCTGGGCCCTTCTAGGGGGTGGTTTATGGAAATCCCACATCGAAGGAGGAGGATCACGAAGTACCCATTTATAAGGTTTTGTGGACACCTATCCCATCATTAGGCCTTTTCATGGGGGATTCTTGAGGGTTAGAGCCTAGGGAAAACAAAACCGTGTGGGCTAGGCCCAAAGAAGACAATATCATGATCATGGGCTGGACTAGGTTGTTACACCATGTGCTCAATAATTCTATCTTTGACTTCCCAGAATTGAACTTTCCCATTCCTCACCATGTCCATGGATTTATTTAGGCTATATCAATTCCATCAAAGGGCCTAAGATATCTACTTACATTATAGAACATAAGGGACAAATGCTTTCTCACATTATCTATTATTGTTGTATTACTCGTGATGCTCCAAACATATCCTACCTCACTATGAACAGTGTGTCATCAAAGTTTTTTTCAATACATCTATGTGTGTGATTTGTAATACCCATTAATAAAAATATTAAAGTATAAGGACCAATACACATGTCCGCAGATAGGAACATCCAATGACACCATGAAATGTAGATTTCCTACTGAAGGGTCTCGTTCTCATAATATCCCCCTGGATATTACCAAGAGTTCACACCATGAGAAGGTGCCTCAAAATTTTTGGAGTCCTCACCCCTAATGGCCTGTATTATTTGTGTCCCTCAAATAACATTATCCAGCCATAGAAAATATATTCAAGAACTGTGTTATGGCACTTCTGAGTTCTCATCATAGTAGGGATCAACTATGACCCTTTAGTGCAATAGCTATCCTTAGGACATTATCACATGCTTTTTCATACATAAGAATAATAAATATGTGATAAGGTATTTATTAATGAATAAAGTAAAAATTAGTTGGTTCTAGGCCACCAACTCTAACAGACTCCCACTTGGACTAGAGCCAACTACTAACAACCTTTAACCCGCTAGCTGTCACATGATATTCATGCTTCTGTTAAGGGCCTTTTTTCATGGGGTCTTCCATATTCTCTTCCGTGGACACTCTGCTCACTGCAACTTGACCCCTTTGACAGAAATCTCTCGAGAGGTGATACTTCCAGAGTATTTGATTTTTCCATTGATGTGACCTTAGTTATTTTGCAAGAGCCACCACTATAGTATTATCACAATACAATGTGATAGGATTTTTACTGCTAGGAACCACATAAACCTCCTAGAGAATGTTCAGAATCCAGATGGCTTCCTTGGTTGCATCAGAAGCCGCTATATATTTTAACTCCTCTATAGAATTGGAGACAACTAGCTGCTTTGAACTCTTCTAGCTCACATATCATCCATTGAGATAGAAAACATATCCAGATTGCAACTTCAGACCGTTCTGGTCCGTCTGAAAACCAGCATCAGTATACCCTCTGATGACAAGCTCTTCATCTCCTCCTTACACCAAGAACATATCCTTAGATCTTCTCAGATACCTAAGGATAGTCTTAACAGCAGTCCAGTGTTGTTCTCCTATATCTGATTGATATCTGCCTACCATGCTCAGTGCATAGGCAACATCAAGCCTGGTATATAACATGGCATACATGATGGATCCTATAGCCGAATCATATGTGATCTTACTCATTATATCTTTCTCCTATTGTGTCTGAGGACACATTTTCTTAAAAAGATATAGGCTATGTGACACTAAAACCAATCCCCTCTTGGATTGTTCCATACTAAATATCTTTAGTATCTGGTCAATGTATGTACCTTTACTTAGTCCCAGAAGCCTCTTAGATATATCATGAATGATCTTTATCCCTAGAATGTAGGCTGTTTCACCCAAGTCCTTCATGGAGAAACACTTCTTCAGCCAGTCCTTAACTGACTGTATGACTGATATATCGTTTCCAATAAGAAATATGTCATCAACATATACTACTTTTATAATGATATCATTCCCATTAAACCGCTTATAAATACATGGCTCACATACATTATTAATGAAACTAAATTCCTTTATGGATTCAACAAATTGAATGTTCAATGACCTGGATGCTTGATTTAATCCATTAATGGATTTCTGCAACTTTCAAACCTGTTTGGATTCACCTGGTGTCACAAACCCTTCTGGTTGTGTCATATAGACATCTTCTTAAAGGTTATCATTAAGGAACGTTGTTTTGATATCCATCTACCAAATCTCAATTTCATGGTAAGCTATTATGGAAAGTATGATTCTTATGGATTTAAACATGGAAACTTGCGAGAAGCTATCATCATAGTAAATTCCTTGAAGTTGTCTGAATCCTTTAGCCACTAGCCCTACTTTATAGGTGCTAACTTGACCTTCCATGTCCAGTTTTCTCTAGAATACCCATTTTCATCCAAAAGTATTTACATCAACTGGCTTATCGACTAAAACCCAGACTTGGTTCTAATACATGGAATCCATCTCAGAATTCATAGATTATATCCATCTTGTAGCTTTTGAGCTTTCTACTAATTCCTTGTAGGATAGAGGTTCATCATTGTCCAATAATAATGATTCACCATCCTCGGTGACTAGGAAACCAAATCTCTCTGGTTCTGTTACCTCTCTTGAGATCCTACGTATTACTTGTGTTTCTAGAACCTCTTCCACAGGGCCTTGTAGAAGATGTTCCTGTATAAACTTCTGTGTATCCTGATCATTAACTTCATCAAAGTCAATCTTTCTCCCACTATCCTTTTTGAGGATGTGCTCCCTCTAAAGTAAGACAGCTTGTCTGGCGATAGTCACTTTCTTGTATGAAGGGTTATATAGTTAATATCCTTTTTTTCCTTGGGATATCCTATAAAGATACACCTCATGCCCCAGGGAGCTATTTTGTTGCCTGAGAAGGCCTTAACAAACACCTCGCATCCCCATAAATGTGTGTGCGACAAAATGGGTTTCTTTATATTCCATAACTTAGAAGTAGTTCCATTTTCCTTAGTTTTTGGTACTTAGTTTAATTTGTATGCTGCAGTTTGTAATGCATATCCCCAAAAGGATTATAGGAGATCTATATAACTCATCATACACCTCACCATATCCAATGAGGTGCGGTTCCTCCTTTCCCTAACACCATTCCACTGTAGTGTATAAGGAGGAGTGAGATGAGATAAAATCCCAGACTCCCGTAGAAGATTGATGAACTCTTGGTTCAGATATTCTCTACCTCGATCTGATCGAAGCTTCTTTATCTTCTTACCAAGATGATTCTCTACTTCATTCTTGAGTTCCTTAAATTTCTCTAAGGAATCTCACTTATACCTCATTTAAGTAGAGATAGCCATATCTACTCAAATCATCAGAAAAATTAATGAAGTAATAATATCCACCTCTAGCTTCTACTATAAATGGCCCACACACATCTGTGTGCACCAATCCTAGAAGATATATGGCCCTTTCACCCTATCCATAGAAATTCGGCTTGGTCATTTTACCTTGTAAACAAGTGTGACATCTATCAAGTGGTTTTAGCTCAGTAGAGTCTAAATATCCATCTTGGTAGAGCTTTGTCAAGCTCTTCTCATTTACATGACCAAGACGGTGATGCCACAACTGGGTGATGTATGAGTCATGTGAGTTTTTTTCTTTATCGATTGCCAATACTTTGTTTTCATAATTTAATACATACAAACCATTATTTAAATGTACCATACCATAACATAAGTTGTTGTTATAAATGAAGAAACCATTTTTTCCAAACTTGAAAATAAATCCATCTATATCCAAACATGATATAGAAATTATGTTTTTGGTAACACTAGGCACATAATAAAAATTATGTAAAACCAAAATCATCCATGTTGGAAATGATAGGTGGTAATCGCCAATGGTCAGTGTAGCCAGCCTCGCTCCATTTTCAGCTAGAAGATCCACCTCTCCTCTGGAAATATTTTTAAATCTACTTGGTTCTTGTATTTGAATACATATGTGAGCCCCACAAGCTGTATCTAATACCCAATGTGTAGAAATGGAAATATTACACTCGATAACGAACACACCTTTAGCGTCCCCATGCTTCTGGGTGAAGTTCCTCTACCGCTGGCCTTGCTTGGAACATGAAAAACATACCTCCTCACATTCCTTGCCCTGCCTCTAGATCTTCCCCTTCTTGGATGGACGGTGCTTGGGGGCTTCACACCATTTATAATTCCTTAGACCCTTTTCCTTCTCCTTCCTTTTCTTATTCACCATAAGGACTGTGGGTTTGTCATTCCCAATGTCCTTATCTACCTGGCGAATTAAGGTCAGAAGTTCCGATAGACTCTTCTCATTTTTTCTCATGTTGTAGTTGACAATAAAGATAGAGAAGGTCTTGGGAAGTGATGATAGGATGAGATATATACGCAACTCATCCAAGAACTTAATCCCTAATATGTCAAGGTGTTCAATGTAGAAAATAAGCTTGACTACATGAGGCCCAGATGGAGGAGACTCTCCAAGATTAGTTATAAACAAAGCATTGGAGATCTCATATCTCTCATGTCTCACCTTCTCTTGATAGAGATAATTAAGGTGATACATCATGCTATACGCATCCATGTTTTCATGTTGCTTCAAGATCTCATTAGACATGGATGATAGCATAAAACATTGTAAATCTATGGCATCATCCATATGTTTCATATAGAGAGATAGTTCCTCATCACTAGACTCTTTTCATGGTGCAACTGGAATAGGATCTTCCAGCACATACAATTTCCTCTCGTGGCGAAGGATGACGCGTAATCGCCTCTGCCATTTTAGGAAATTGGTGCCAGTGAGAAGGTTTTCCTTCTTGAGTATGGTTAACAATGATATGTTTGAAGTCATTTTTCTTACTGTTTCTAAAAATTACGATGATAAAAGGTTTAGTACTTTATTATGATAGAACCGAGACAAATAAATAAATTAATACTTATTAGTCTCCCACTATTTTATCGAAATCCAATAGCCCTCACCATTGACTTCAGAATATTTTGTTGCTTGAATATTCTAGTGGCAAGGATCCATATTGCCCTTCGCATTTCCCCAACTAGGTTTGGTCAAGAAACTTGAAGGGTTTTAGTTAGGCCTTCCAAATTTCAACTGCATTAACTCACAACTCCTTGATCAGTTGAGCAGAATCCCCAATCCTGAAATCCTTTTATTTTGGATTTCCTCAACCTTTGTCTCTTGGTTACACCAAGTCCTACTGTGGCAGTCAACCCTTGATGTTAACCAAGTCAAGTCAACCAAAAACCTTGAATTAGAATTTCCCAATAATTAAAAGCACCCTAACTAGGGTTTTTCAAGCACTTTGAACTATTGTAACACCCAGACCCCAGTTACCTAGAGTCGGTGCATTATTACATAACATTGGCACGATCACAAGAAAGATCAAATCTCGAAAGACCTATTAGTTTAGTAGCTTTGGAAACACTAGATATATTCATAAGTCTTACATTACATAAAAAAACTACAACATCATCATATTGTCTCCATAGTCCACACTATTATCCCCTCATAATATCCCTGCAGGTCATTCATAATTTATTTCTTCACATCCTGGGAGAAATAAAACATAAAAAAGGGGTGAGCTCAAATTCCCAGTAAGGATAACAATATAGAGGAAACTTTCATAAATAAGAATAAAAATTTAAGGAAATGTATACCTAAAACAAAAGCCTTTTAAACTTGAACTTCAACATAGTATGGCAAAAATAAAATGAAATGATGGGATTTACTTATTCACATGGATATTCTACTAATAGAATAATCGCATGCAATATCAATAACCACTTTCATAATGATGGAATGCATAATGCCAGACTATCATAACCACATAGGCAAGGCCTCGTGCCAAGAATACAAATAATATTTTGTCAAGGCCTTATGCCAAGACACTAGTTTGTCTCATGAGACCTACTGATGCATCAAGGAGCTATTGCGGGCTCCACCTATCACATATTAAGTCCAATGCATTCCCATATGAAATGGTTTAAACATTACATAAACATTCGTATTAAAACTAGCATACGAAATGTAAATACATCATCCATAAACCATGAATGGTATAAAAATAACACATCCACAGTCAAACATATCACAAAATCATCAATACAATATAGAAGTTTTGTATCATAATAAATCAACTTCAAATAAGTGTAAAATCCATCAAAGGATGTTGACATAGATGAAATCAAAACTCTTTTTAGAGAAATATATCTTTTTATTTTGAAATCATTTAAGAGCCATATATTTATAAAATAAAACATTTTCATTGAAAATATTCTTATAATATTGTAAGGGAATCTTCGACGATTTTATAACGGCGGAAAATAGCCGTACCTGCTGTATAAGTTAAAAAAACATTCTTACCTTAATTCTGTCGAAAAGGTTAAAAAGGACCTTGTTTGGAAAAAGACGGAAAGATTCCTTTATAAACCACTTATAAAAGTCAACAAGGGTATACATGAATTTAATACATAGTAAAAAAATTTTGAAATGAATTTTTAAGAAACATGGATGTTGATGATAAAGAAGTCCCAGTAGATTAATACGTATAAACAACCTCGGATAATGAAGAGATTGTGAAATAAACCCGTACCTGGTACTTTTCCTTGGTTGGGGTAGGTTAACCTCCTGTATAATGGTGAAATAATTGTTATTAAATTATAAAATAATCATATATATTAATATGATATCATATATTATCTTTTACCATTGATTTGTTAATAATATCTTAGTATTATCATTGTTTCGGGTGTTAACTTACTCATTTTCTTTTATATGTTTTGTTATGTAAGCCATTTTTTTCATGGTTAGGTTGTATATTAATCATATCCAGAATGATATCAAGTCCTTAGATACTATTATTAATCATCAAATGAGAATTATACTTGAATGGATATGATGGAGAATGAATCTCATCGCGTTCGTGGAGACGGTAGTCCGTACGTACGCACGAGCGACAATATCATTCTTTTGTTATTAAAATAATATATAATTGGATGGAATATCATATTTACAGAATAATTATCATGTTATATTTATTATTTACATGAATTACACATCATTATTATACCCATCCAAATAATAATTTATTGAATAATAATTACACCACGACGTGGAGACGATAAGCCGTACGTACGCACGTATGGTGACATGTTATTCAAATGATGGATAGAATAATGAATATAGTTGTACCATATTTATAATAAAATCACAGTATATATAAGATACTGGAGTTATTATTTTATAATGGTAATAACAAATAAGGAAGAAGTGGAAGAAGAAAGGAACTTGGAAAAGGGTGGTGAAATCATTACCTCTTCTTTGGGTTCTTCCTTTTGATTTGATCAAAAGGGATCTTAGGTTGGATTTCTGACTAAAGGAAGGCCTCTAGGATGAAGTGAGGGTTTTTTAGAGAGTATGTGGGCAGATTTTGGCCGAGCCAAAAGGCTATTAAGGTGAGATTTAATGAGAAGGGAGAGTGCCCTTTTATAAGAGGGGTGAGGGGCACCTTTGGAAATGCTAGAAATATTATTTTATAATAAATTCATATTCGGTTTATAATGGCTCCAAAGTGGATTATTTAAAGGTTAAGGTGGGGATAGGTCGAAAACCACTCAACTAATATAATTTAGATTGGTTTGGGTTACTATATTAACCTTATCATTAAGTATTAACTCTTAGTTAATTAGTTTCACTTTAACAATGTATCTTTGTATTTTTATATTATATGGTTAATAAATTTACTATATACACCCAAGCGACCCCCAAGTGGTCAATTAATGATACAAATGTCATGATGTAAGTCTCTTGGCCGAACATTAGATTTTTATGAATTTAATATCAATTAATAATATAATATTTGTTTTAAAAACTCTTTTATGTCAATTTTGACACTATTCAATAATTGATTTTTGTAAAAATCATAACAGAATGATTACTTCAAACAAAGTCAATTAAATCAATACTAATATGTAATATTATCCTATAAAATTAGTTTAATTCCTTAAAAGTCTCAAATTATATTTATTTGGGTATTTATAATATCAATTATTTTAATTTTTCACTATTATGGTAATTACTGCATCATCATTGTGTCATAAATAAATTAAATTATTTAACATATAAAAATTATAAATAAAAAATCATTATGTAGGAAATATTTTTATCTTTCTAATGAATATTTACAATTGAATTTATCTTATGTATAACCCTATATTACAAATGTTTTAGTAAATAAACTTTGATTTTAACTCTTTTTACTCTTCTTTGAATTAAATAATAATAAATGTCCTAATATAATCCAAGTGGACCTAAATGATAATATTTTATTCTTAAGGTTGTTTTTGGTCGAGATACACTTGTCCAATATAATTAGGAAATGTTTTAGGGTAATATTAATATCATTTTTACCCTTAATTACCCTATTTACTTTTAACCGTGGTAAATAAAAGTAAAAAGTTACTATTCACCAAAAATTATTTTCATCTCATTGAACCACATTTTACTCCTTGATATTAACAGTGTCTCTCAGATTTTAGAAATTCCAATCACAGAAGCGGGAAAATTAAGATTTATGAAAAATTCAGTTTTTTAACTACCACTTAGTAGTTTCACTATTCATCAAAAATTGAAGTTTTTCAGAACAATGCCAAAATTTTACCCTAAGCTATAATTGATATTACGAATTCAAAAATGATGTCTATTTTAAAAAATTCCAAACATAAAAGTTGCGTTAATTAATTTTATAATTAATTCTCGATGTCACAACAAATAGTGTGTTTTTAAGAAACAATATATATCAAAAGATTGACAATTGTTTATGTCCAATTTCAAAGTGAAATTAATTATAATGAACACCATTGGATAAAATGGTAAAAATATATTCTAATTATACTTTAAAACCACTAAATAATATAATTTATCACTATAAATTATTTTGATTAAAAAAGTTGTTTTTAAGTATTTTTCACTATTCATAAAAATTGGAAGTTCTCAGAAAAATACCAAAAATTCAACTTAGGATAATTTCGATATTATGAATCCAAAAATGAAGTCCATTTTGAAATATAAAATATATATAATTTAAAAAAGTAGGTATTACTATTCATAACGGCTAGTTTGATTGGTTGTGGTGTGTTAGAACTCGATGTTGCGTACAACACACGCTATCGCATTATTCCAAGAGAAGCGTACCATAGAAGCTTGGGGTGTTACATTCTCCCCTAATTCAAATAATTTTGTCCTCGAAATTTCTAGAATACTACCTCATGAAAAGAATCGGGTAGTTCTTCATCATAAGTTTCTCAGGTTCCCACGTTGCCTCCTCCATCTTATGGTTTCTCCACAAGACTTTTACCAGATGAGTCGTCCGATTTCTCAATACTTGTTCTCTCATATCAAGAATCCTGATGGGCTCTTCACAATAAGACAGATCGGGTTCCAGTTCTAATTCCTCATAGGTGAGTACATGTGTTGGGTCAGGCATGTATTTCCTCAACAGAGATATATGGAACACATCGTGAACTTTGGAGAGACATGGCGTCATTTCAAATCGGTAAGCTACAACCACAATTCGTTCTAGAATTTCGAAAGGTCCGATGTACCTGGGACTCAATTTACCTTTCTTACCAAAACGTATAACTCCCTTCCATGGAGATACCTTCAAGAAAACATGATCACCGACTTGAAATTCCAAATCCTTCCTTCGAATATCAGCATAGCTCTTCTGCCTACTTTGAGCTTCTTTGATGTGATTTTGGATTACCTTCACCTTTTCCATCATTTCCTCCACCAGTTCTGGGCCTACAAGTTTTCTTTCACCAATGTCATCCCAACAGGTTGGTGTGCGACATCTCTTTCCGTATAACACCTCATATGGTGCCATATGGATACTCGAATGGAAGTTATTGTTATAAGAAAATTCTACCAGAGGTAAATATTGGTCCCACATACCCTGAAAGTCAAGTGATCAGGATCTCAACATGTCTTATAAGGTTTGAATAGTTCGTTCTGATTGTCCATCTGTTTGAGGGTGGTAGGAAGTGCTGAAATGAAGTTCAGTATCCAAGGCATTCAGAAGACTTTTCCAAAATCTTGAAGTAAAACAGGGATCACGATCAGAAACAATCGATAGGGGTACTCCATGAAGTTTCACAACTTCATTAATATATAGTCTTTCTAGACGTTCCAGTGGTAGATCTTCTCTTATAGCATGAAAATGTGCTGACTTGGTAAGACGATCAACAATGACCCATATTGCATCATTCCTTCTAGGAGTCTTTGGTAGCCCCATGACAAAGTCCATCATAATATTGTACCATTTCCACTCTGGTATGGGAAGAGGTTGCATGACTCTTCCAGGATGTTGCTTTCCAGCTTTCACTTGTTGACAAACCATACATCTTGACAAAAAATCAGCAACTCCCTCTTCATGTTGTCCCACCAAAAATGTTCCTTCAAATCTCTATACATTCTGGTGCTCCCAGGGTGTATTGAGAAATTGGGACTATGAGAATCATCCATAAATTACCTTTTTAGATTAGGTATATCATGAACACAAAGTCTCTTTCCGAATTTCAAAATTCCATCTTCATACACAAAGTCTCTCAATCTCCCATCATTCATAGTTTTAATCTTCTTTTGAAATTATTCATCATCAGTCTGAGAACTCTTAATCCTTTCTAGTAAATATGGTTTGGCAACCATTTGAAAAAGAATTTATGTTTCACCTTCCCTGGTTATTCCCATGTCCATCTTCACTAGATCCATGAAAATTGGATCCCTTTCAATTCTCATATTGTTCAAAACTCCATGATCTTTTCTGCTCAAAGCATCTTCCACCTTGTTTGCTTTCCCCGGGTGGTAGTTTATCGTACAATCACAATCCTTGAGTAATTAAAGCCATCTCATTTGCCTCATGTTGAGTTCTTTTTGTGAGAAAATATACTTCAAACTCTTGTGATCAGTATAAATCTCACATTTTCACCATAGGGGTAGTGCCTCCATATCTTCAAAGAAAAGATCACAGCTGCTAACTCAAGATCATGAGTAGGATAGTTTTGCTCATTAATTTTCAACTATCGTGATGCATAGGCAATAACCATATCATTCTACATAAGGACACAACCAAGTCCTTTCTTTGATGCATCACTATAAATAACGAACCCATCATTCCCCGATGGTAGAGTCAATATAGGAGCATTGACTAATCTTCTCTTCAGTTCTTCGAAACATTCTTCACACTCTTTTGTCCAAAACAAATTTAACCCCTTTACGTGTGAGCTTCATTAATGGGTTTGCCAATCAGGCAAAATTCTGGATGAAACGTCGATAATAACCTGCCAAACCAATAAAACTGTGTACCTCAGTTATAATCGTAGGTTCTGTCCATTCTTGGATTGCCTTGGTCTTAGAAGGATCAACAGATATTCCATATTTAGAGACAATATGGCCAAGAAAAGAAATATCATGAATCTAGAATTCACACTTGATAAACTTCCCATATAATTCATGTCTTCTCAGAGTCTTCAAGATAATGTGCATGTGAATTTCATGATCCATGTAGCTTTTAGAGTATACCAAGATATCATCAATAAATACCACCAAAAATTCATCAAGATATTCCTTGAAAACTCTATTCATTAGATCCATGAATACAGAGGGTGCATTAGTAAATCCAAAGGGCATTATAGTAAACTCGTAATGCCCATACCTGGTTCAAAATGTTGTCTTCAGAATGTCTTCCTTCTTTACACACAACTGATGGTATCCAGATTGAAGGTCAATCTTTGGAAAGTATTGAGCTCCATGTAGTTGTTCAAATAAATCATCAATGTGAGGTAAGGGATACTTTTTCTTTATTGTTATAGCATTGATCTCCCTGTAGTCGATACATAACCTCATAGATCCATCTTTCTTTTTAACAAAAAGAACAGGGGCTCCCCATGGAGAAACACGAGGGAGAATAAATCCATTATTACTCAATTCCTATAGTTGTTTCTTTAGTTCAACTAATTCTACAATGGCCATTCTATAAGGGGTCTTCAATATAGGCCTTGATCCAGGAATTAAATCAATGGAAAACTCAACTTCTCGTTTTGGATGATTTCCAGGTAAATCTTCCGGAAACACATCTACATATTCTTTCACAACAGGTACATCCTTTATTTCAACATTCCTTTCCTTACCCACAATAATTTTATTCTCTTCCTCCCCAATAATTGAATTTAGTTGAGCTGCTGGGGGTGGATCTAGATAAGAATTAGGTGGTGATGATTCTTCTCTAAAGATAAGGTGTTCCTTATCATCATCATCAAGAATCGTAACCTCTTTCTTCTTACAATAAATCTTTACATCATAGTCCAAAAGCCAGTCCATACTGAGGATTATATCAAACTCAATCATAGGTATGATGATGGGATCAGCAGATAAAGAAAATTTATGTGCTCTAATGGGGACTGATTCACAAAACTTTGTTGCAATGATACGTCCCTTAGGAGTTTTAACTGACAACTCCCTTGTTAAATCAAATTGGAAATATCTAATTTTCTTAGAAAAATGGGAAGATATGAAACAATGCGATGATCCAGAATCAAATAAAGCATTTTCTAAACTTGATGAAACCATTAAATTACCTGCCACCACATCTTTTGGAGCTTCTACCTCAGCAGTAGTGATATCATAAGCTTGGCCTTGATCCCTTGGCCTTTTCTGAGGTAAGTTACCCTGAGGATTAGGATATTCATTTTCATAATGTTCCATCTCCCTGCAATTATAGCATTGAACATTGGTAGCTTCCTTCTTCCCTTTGCATTCACGAGCTTGGTGGCCTTTTTCAACACACTTGTAACAGACACCCATTCCCTTCAAGCAAGTACCAGGGTGTTTCTTCCCATATTTACCACAGGATGGATATTCAACCTTTCCCTTCTTCCCCTTATTTCCATGCCCAGATTGATCAGCAAATCTCTTCTTCTCTTGCTTTGCTTTAAATTCATAAGACATAGAGAATTCCTTTTTGGTCTTGATAGCACATGAGACAATGTCTTCATACGATGAATAGGATTATGAGACTAATGCTCGACAGAGAAATGGTTTGAACCCATAAATGAAACAATCAATCTTACTTCTTGGGTTACGTATATAATCTCCAGCATACCATTCTAACCTTGTAAAGTTAGCCTCATACATTGTGACATTCTCATCCTCCTTTTGTCTCAGACTCAAAAATTGTCTTTCCATATCTGCTCGATAGTCACGAGGAAAGTATTTTTCTAGAAACAGATCTTTGAACTCCCTCCATTCCATATTTGATACTGCATCATCTTCCTTTGTGTTTTGAATCAACGACCACCATTGATCAGCATCCCCAGTGAGGCGGTAAACTGTCATGATAACTTTTTCCCTTTCACTACTCCCCAAAGCCTAAAATATTTTCCCTAGGGAAATTATCCATTTCTCAGCTACTAATGGATTTTTAATCCCATTGAATGTTGGGGGTTTCTTCCTCATGAAGCGATCTAACATTTATCCCCACGTTGTGGATCAGGGTGCTCCATACAGGTAAGGTTATTATTCATAACCTGAGTGAGTTGTCCCAGTATGGTGATTAACTGATCGGCACCAGTTTCATCACCAGCTCCACTATAATTATCTTGAGCAGGAGGGAAATCCCTACATGGAGTTCATGCATTGATATGGTTTCCATTTCTTCCACTAGGCGCAATTTCTAAACAATGGAATAAACTAGATCAGTTTATGAATCAAAATACATAATTCCATACTTATAAAACACTTAACATAAATTGAACTATTTATGTATATAATCCATAATCATAAAAATGTTTTCTTTGAGAAAGTATATACTCATAAACCCTTCATATTGATTTGTAAAGAAAATGAGAGTTATCCTAAGCATATCCCCCGGGAGTGTCGTTACCAAGAGTGCAGCAAGGCCCGTTGTCGTGCACCAGTTCCCGTTCGAGTCTAGCTCAAAGCGGTGTTTTTGGGTTTTACCCCTAGGTACATTTGTGCCAGAGCCGCCTCTACCTTCTCGTATCCAGAGAGGTATGTATTGCTCGGAAAACTCACAAAATCTCTACAATACCAAAATTCTAGGAAGTTCTTCTATACTAATCCTCAAAGTCTATCTTAGGTCTATGTGCTCTAATCAGAGTTTATCTAAATCTAGCTTCCAAGGTTTGTACTAAACTTCCTCTGATACCAACTGTAACGCCCTGACCCCAGTTACCTAGAGTTGGTGAATTATTACATAACATTGGCATGATCACAAGAAAGATCAAATCTCGAAAGACTGATTAGTTTAGTAGCCTTGGAAACACTAGATATATTCATAAGTCTTACATTACATCATAAAAATAAAAACTACAACAACATCGTATTGTATCCATAGTCCACACTATTATCCCCTCATAATATCCCTGCAGGTCATTCATAATTTATTTCTTCACATCCTGGGAGAAATAAAACATAAAAAAGGGGTGAGCTCAAATTCCCAGTAAGGATAACAATATAGCAGAAACTTTCGTAAATAAGAATAAACATTTAAGGTAATGTATAATTAAACAAAAGCCTTTTAAACTTGAACTTCAACATAGTATGGAAAAAATAAAATGAAATAATGACATTTACTTATTCACATGGATATTCTACTAATCGAATAATCACATGCAATATATCAATAAACACATTCATAATGATGGAATGCATAATGCCAGACTATCATAACCACATAGCCAAGTCCTCGTGCCATGACTACAAATAATATTTTGTCAAGGCCTTGTGCCAAGACACTAGTTTGTCTCATGAGACCAACCGATTCATCGAGGAGCTATAGCGGGCTCCACCCATCACATATTAAGTCCAATGCATTCCCATATGAAAAGGTTTAAACATTACTTAAATATTCGTATTAAAACTAGCATACGAAATGTAAATACTTCATCCATAAACCCTGAATGGTATAAAAATAACACATCCAAAGTCAAACATATCACAAAACCTTCAATACAATATAGAAGTTTTGTATCATAATAAATCAACTTCAAATAAGCGTAAAATTCATCAAAGGATGTTGACATAGATGAAATCAAAACTCTTTTTAGAGAAATATCTCTTTTTATTTTGAAATCATTTAAGATCCATATATTTATAAAATAAAACATTTTCATTGAAAATATTCTTATAATATTGTAAGGGAATCTTCTATGATTTTATAACGGCGGAAAATAGCCGTACCTACCGTATAAGTTAAAAAACATTCTTACCTTAATTCTGTCGAAAAGGTTAAAAATGACCTTGTTTGGAAAATGATGGAAATATTCCTTTATAAACCACTTATAAAATTAAAAAAGGGTATAAATGACTTTAAACCATAGTAAAAATGTTTTGAAATTCATTTTTAAGAAACATGGATGTGGATGATAAAGAAGTCCTAGTAGATTAATACGTATAAACAACCTCAGATAATGAAGAGATTGAGAAATAAACCCTTACCTTGTAATTTTCCTTGGTTGGGGTAGGTTAAACGCCTGTATAATGGTGAAATAATTGTTATTAAATTATACAAGAATCATATATATTAATATGATATCATATATTATCTTTTACCATTGATTTGTTAATAATATCTTAGTATTATCGTTGTTTTGGGTGTTAACTTACTCATTTTCTTTTATATGTTTTGTTATGTAATCCATGTTTGTCATGGATAGGTTATATCTTAATCATATCCAGAATTATATCAAGTCCTTAGATACTATTATTAATCATCAAATGAGAATTATACTTTAATGGATACGATGGAGAATGAATCTCATCGCGTTCGTGGAGACGGTAGTCCGTACGTATGCACGAGCGACAATATCATTCTTTTGATATATAAATAATATATAATTGGATGGTATATCATATATAGAGAATCATTATCATGTTATATATATTATTTACATGAATTACATATCATTATTATACCCATCCAAATAATAATTTATTGAATAATAATTACACCATGACGTGGAGACGGTAAGCCGTACGTATGCACGTATGGTGACATGTTATTCATAGGATGGATAGAATAATGAATATGGTTGTACCATATTTATAATAACATCATAGTATATATAAGATACTGGATTTATTATTTCATAATGGTAATAACAATGAAGAAAGAAGTGGAAGAAGAAAGGAACTTGGAAAAGGGTGGTGAAATCATTACCTCTTCTTCGGGTTCTTCCTTTTGATTTGATCAAAAGGGCTCTTAAGTTGGCTTTCTGACTAAAGGAAGGCCTCTAGGATGAAGTGAGGGATGTTGAGAGAGTATTTTATCAGAGTTTCGCTGAGACAAAAGGCTTTTAAGGTGTGAGTTAATGAGAAGGGAGAGTGCCCTTTTATAAGAGGGGTGAGGGCCACCTTTGGAAAAGCTAGAAATATTATTTTATAATAAATTCATATTAGGTTTATAATGGCTCCAAAGTGGATTATTTAAAGTTTAAGGTGGGGATAGGTCGAAAAACACTCAACCAATAGAATTTAGACAGGTTTGGGTTACTATATTAACCTTATCATTAAGTATTAACTCTTAGTTAATTAGTTTCACTTTTACAATGTCTCTTTGTATTTTTATATTATATTGTTAATAAACATTATATATACATCCAAGAGACCCCAAAGTGGTCCATTAATGATACAAATATCATTATATAAGTCTCTTGGCCGAACCTTATATTTTTAAGAATTTAATATCAATTAATAATATAATATTTGTTTTAAAAACTCTTTTATGTCAATTTTGACACTATTCAATAATTAATTTTTGTGAAAATCATAAAAGAATTTTTACTTCAAAAAAAGTCAATTAAATCAATAATAATATGTCATGTTATCCTATAAAATTAGTTTAATTCATTAAAAGTCTCCAATTATATTTATTTGGGTATTTATAATATCAATTATTTTAATTGTTCACTATTATGGTAATTACTGTATCACCATTGTGTCATAAATAAATTATATTATTTAACATCTAAAAATTATAAATAAAAAATCATTATGTAGGAAATCTTTTTATCTTTCTAATTAATATTTACAATCGAATATATATTATGTATAGACCTATATTAAAAATGTTTTAGTAATAAAACATTGATTTTAACTCTTTTAACTCTTCTTTGAATTAAATAATAATAAATGTCATAATCTAATCCAAGTGCACCTAAATGATAATATTTTATTCCTAAGGTTTTTTTTGGTCGAGATATACTTGTCCAATAGAATTAGGACATGTGTTAGGGTAATATTAATATCATTTTTACCCTTAATTACCCTATTTACTTTTAACCGTGGTAAATAAAAGTAAAAAGTTACTATTCACCAAAAATTATTTTCATCTCATTGAACCAAATTTTACACCTTCATATTAACTGTGTCTCTAGGATTTTTGAAATTCCAATCACAGAAGCGGTAAAATTAAGTTTTATGAAAAATTCAGTTTTTTAACTACCACTTAGTAGTTTCACTATTCATCAAAAATTGAAGTTTTTTAGAACAATGCCAAATATTCACCCTAAGCTATAATTGATATTCCAAATTCAAAAATGATGTCTATTTTACAAAATTCCAAACATAAAAGTTTCATTAATTATTTTTATAATTAATTCCCGCTGTCACAACAAATAGCGTGTTTTTAAGAAACAATATATATCAAAAGATTGACAATTGTTTATGTCCAATTTCAAAGTGAAATTAATTATAATGAACAAAATTAGATAAAATGGTAAAAATATATTCTTATTATTCTTTAAAACCACTAAATAATATAATTTATCACTATAAATTATTTTGATTAAAAAAGTTGTTTTTAAGTATTTTTCACTATTCATAAAAATTGGAAGTTCTCAGAAAAATACCAAAAATTCAACTTAGGATAATTTCGATATTCTGAATCCAAAAATGAAGTCCATTTTGAAATATTAAATATATATAATTTCAAAAAGTAGGTATTACTATTCATAACGGCTAGTTTGATTGGTTGTGGTGTGTTAGAACTCGATGTTGCGTACAACACACACTATCACATTATTCCAAGAGAAGCGTACCGTAGAAGCTTGGGGTGTTACAACTATGGTTTGATTCTAACCAAGATTTTAGAAGGCTATATCGACTTAATATTTCTTTGAGGGATTTTATCCTTATACGTAAATTTACACTTTATTATATTTGATTACATGAGCTTTAATATTAAGTGGGATATACTTAAGTGATTAACCATGTCTATGATAATATTTACGCATAAGCCGGTTTTATTTTAGTTCCATCTTGCATGATTGTTTAATTCATTAATTGTGTGATCGTGACAACACACCCACAATAAATAAACCATGCAACTAACATAAATAAAATAAATGGTATGATCATGAGCTTGTTCTATTGGTTAGAATATCTAGTGGTTGATTAACTAACCCAAGACCTGGTGGAGAAACACCTTGAACCTTTTGGGTTTGTGTTTACACCTTTCCACCTATCCACCTTTGTATCTCCTTGGATTGGTTTCACCATGGATCCTAACTTGAACCACCTCCACTTTCTTGGGAGCTCCATCGATTACATATGATTTTATCTCACATGAAGGTGAGGGGTAAAATTGAGTTTTACATAAAAGAAACCTTGGGCATGCAGGCCCTACATATTAATGAGGAGAAGTCTCACAGGCCAACAAATTTAATTTAAATAAATAAATTAAAATAAACCATTCACATACAAAGGTCTTGGTTTATCTCATGATCATCCATACATGCAATGATATTTACGCATAAATAAAACTAGCTTTCAATTCTTTAATAGTTCTTGTTTATGATAAATCACGCTCGAATTAATTAATTATCTTTAATTAATCAATCCTTTTGTCTTAAAACTATTTTCTGAATTTCCTTGAGATTCTCATCCATCATAATTTTAAACAAATAAATTCATTTAAAATTATCTTTGTACGTAACTTGTACCTTGGAGGAAACCCAATGAATTCCCGTTCATTACTACCCAATGAGTAGAAATGAACATTACATAGATGTTAAATTAAACAAATATATATAAAACACCTATCACGTGTTGTGCCTCAGCTTTACGCCTGCACTATGGTACACGTCTCAAGGGTTTGTATAATATAATAATAAATTTTAATAATCTGCATAATTTGGATGAGTACACAATGTGTAGTTCCGACTACATGGCATGTAATTTTGTTCACTCTCCATATGAAGTACACGCTTGGGGACATGGCATGTAAATGTACTTTGGAAATATTTGGATTACATGGTGTGTTCAATAGTACACACTCCATGTAGTATCCGCATTACACAGTTTCCAGCCAGGAAAGCCGTGTACGGGGTACACAGTTCAACCATAACCTGAAGGTACTACACGTCGTGTACCATGGGCCACACGACATGTAATCCGGAAACAATGTGCCACCTATTCTTGGTCAACACACGGAGTCTTAAAGACTTAGATAGGATCCATTCACATGGCTTGATTTGGTAGACCAATCCAATGCATTGAACCTAGACTACACGGTGTGTACTTCCGAATACACGCCATGTATTCTGGAGTTGTGTGGACAGGAACTTTTGGAACCTCTGGATGAGATACTCTATTTTATTTTAATCAAAATTAAAATAAATTTTCATTTTTGTAAGGTGAACGAGAAATGAGAGAGGAGGAACAGATCTTGAGATTCAGATTTAAAGAATGATTAACTTGAATTAAAACAAATAAATTATTAAATGGGTAAATCACCAACGAAAAAACTAAATAATTATAATCAACGATATGACCCCTATGATACCACTTATAGGTTCTGTGCATGGCAGAAGCGCGTTGGTGGGTGTTCCCAATTTTAATTTTAACGTTAACAACAATTAATTCGGGATTTGTCACGATAATAAAACACTGGATCTTCAGAATATAACGCAGAACAAAAAAAAGAGGGGAGTCCCGGAACCATATATAGGATAATCATATGTTGGTTATAATTAATTTAATTAATTGACAATAATTACCATGATGGAATTATCTCCTTATTGATGTTTCCAGTCACAATCCGATGTGATCCGTCATTGCGTTGTAGAATCCAAGTGTAGGATTCGTCTAACGGTGATCCACACGTCTCCACATATCTCTAGATGTTGGCGAAGGGATCTCTGGGTGCTAGCATGGAAGAACCTTTTCTTGTGATGTCCGCCTTCAATTGCCATGACCTAGTGGAGGTGGATCTCTCTCTCTCTCGTAGCTTGAGAGCGTTCTTCATGTAAAAGGAATTTCTATCTTGGCTTGAGAGTTTTTCCAAATCGGTTGTGCACAACCCCAAAATATGGTTAGGCTAATGAGAAATATATAATTGGTATTTTAATTACATAGAATAATAAAATGAATCAATTACCTTAAATAATTTATTCATTTCATTTAATTCTTAGTAATACCCCATGTCTAATAATAACAGTTGACTATTATTATTGCTTGACATGCACCCAGCGAATTACACCTAATATTATTTAATTAAATAAATAATAGTATTTCTCATAAATCCCTAGAAAAAATGCACGGAATGTATATATTAATATACATGAAGTGTACTTTTTATTTTTCCATTTTTCTTTATTTCCTCTACCACATTTATTAGACCTTGAATAATGGATATTTATTTCTCAAATAAATATAACTGCATTAATCACTAATAAATATATATTATTTCTCCCACAATATATTCTCTCAAATAACTAGTGTAAAAATAAATGCGATAAGGAACCCTTGAATAATTATTAAACCACAATCGGGAATAATCTTTATTCAACTTGTTAAATTAATATTTAACTGAGATACTTGGAAACACTTAGTGTGTGGACCTCTAGGCCTCTTTCTTAGTGGAATTATGCAGAGCCTACCTAAAGTACAATGTTAGCATCTAGAAACACGCTAAGGAACCCATAGAGAAATAAGTTAACACCACAATGATGTGTCACTTCCTATGAACTATTAACGTGTAATCTAATCCCTTTGTCTCAATATCTCGAATAAAACAGGTTTCATGCTAGTGCCATCAACCCATGTGCTCAATAATTATTTCTTTGACTTCTCGAAATTGAACTTGCCCATTCCTCGCCATGTTCATGGATTTATTTAGGCTATATCAATTCCATCAAAGGGCCTTAGATATCTACTTCTGTTATGGAACATAAGGGAAAAATCCTTTCTCACATTATCTATTAATGTTGTATTACTTGTGATGTACCCAACATATCCTACCTCGTAGCGAACAGTGTGTCATCATAGTTTTCTTCAATACATCTAAGTGCGCGAGTTGTAATACCCATTAATAATAATCTTAAATTCTAAGGACCAATACACACTTTCGTATATAGGAACATCCAATGACACTATGAAATGTGGTTTTCCTTCTGGCGGGTCTCGTTCTCATAATATCCTCCTGGATATTACCAAGGGTGCACACCATGAGAAGGTGCCTCAAAGTTTTATGATTCCTCACCCCTAATGGCCTGTATTATTTCTGTCCCTCAAATAACATCATCCAGCCATAGAACATATATTCAATAACAGTGTTGTGGCACTTTTGGGTTCTCATCATAGCAGGGATCCGCTATGACCCTTTAGCGCAACAACTATCCTTAGGACATTATCACATGCTTTATCATGAAGAAGAATAATCAAGATGTGATAAGGTATTTATTAATGAATAAAGTACCATGTAGTTGGTTCCAGGCCACCAACTCCAACATGTATGTGATCATATAGGTATAATCAATAGGATCCTTTCCAAAACCACTCATGAAAATGTGGAATAAGTATATTAACACCTCCATTAATAATCAATGAAACCAACTAATTATATATACCAAGCCATATGACATCCATCCTCACCATGGATCACTCACCCAAATCCACATACAAATAAGGTAACATGATATCAAGAATATATATACAAAGGTGCCCTACATCTAATTCCCCACTAAACTATTCACCCTAACACCTCAATGAAATATGTAGCAGTACTCTCATCCCCTAAATATCCATGTAACCACATTACCATAACCACATATCACATTTTTATAATCACAACCACAACTAAATAATCATATCCAAATCAATACATATCCACACATAAAATCTCATCATGGTAGTGTATGTAATAATGAATCTCATAAACCCCATTCCCTAAACATTCTATATACAGCCCCATCATGCACCCACATCATGACCACCATAACCTCAATACATCATATCCCATACTATGTCTAGAGGAGAGAGCATGTAAGGGGGAGTGGTCAAACATTTTTTTCACCTTCATCTTGGATGTGAAGGTTCCTAGCATAGTGAAAGAACCTATTGTTCAGTTTTCAACTCCTAATTTGTTATAATCTATGAATAATATGATATAAAATGATGAAAAATATCATGAAAAATGGAATTAAATTGATCATTAATTAATAGAAATTACAAAATTAATAATAGAATATTTTTCACATTTAATTTATAATTAATCTATTTAAATAAAGAAATACCTTACATTGAATTTATTTCTTCATTTTCAATGATTGGATGAAGACCACTTGTTGTACTATAATTGTGTTAGAGGAATAAAGGGATGATTCTCTCTAGAGATGATTCACGCATGTTCTATGAACCTATGATCATCATCATAGAATCTTGTAGGTACTAGAACAGATGGTTCTAATGGTTTTGGAGATCATTGTTGATCATGGAAGAATTGTTCAAGGTGAGATGGAATCATTCTGGTAGAGGAGGATAATTGTTCTACATTCTTAAGAGATTTCTTAAAGAATATCTCTATAGCACTTGAGATAATCCTCTCTAGAACACATTATGAATAATTATTAAAAAATGGATAGGGTTTTAAAAAATTTCATAACTAGATTAAATAGAGATAGGTTTAGAAAATAATGATTTCACATGGGACCTATTTATTTTCATAATTCTCAACAAAAAACCATGTCTAAATAATAATAGAATTATTATTATTTACTATACATGAACTAAAATCATAGATAAATTAAATATTATTTCGTTGAATAAATAATTTAATATTTATTAAAATAATATTCAATATGAAATTTCTATTTGAACCATTAAACTCAATCCATTAGTCCTCTTAAATATTTATCAAACCTTGAATAATTACTAGATATTTAATTAAATAAATATCATTTCATTATTCACTAATAAATAAACAAATATTATATTCACAGAATTAGTAAATAAAAATTTATTAAATATTTATGTAAGAAAATAAATATTTTCTATATTGTGAATAAAATAGAATAAATAAATATTATATATTCATGTAATTAAAAAGATAATTACCCAATGAAAAAATATTTATTAAATGTTTAATACACATATATATTCTATCAAATGACTTGTGACTGAATATTTATGATCAAACTAAAGTGAATAATTATTAAACCATATATGGGAATAATATTTATCCAACATGTTAAATTCATATAGAATTTAACCGAGGTTTTGAATACTATTAGAGTATAGCCCTATAGGCCTCTTTCTTAGTGTCATTAGGATATACCACCACAATTTCAAGGTTATCATATAAAAACACACCAAGGATCCCATAGATAAATAAGTTAAGGTTTCAATGACATACAACCTCCTATGAATATACACAATGTAATATAATCTCTTCATCTCGATATCTCTAACCAAGTAGGCTGGTGTCATAAACCTATGTGCTGAATATCTCTTTATTTGGATTTTAAAAAATTAACATTCCAACATAATGCTAAGTCCATAGGCTTAATAATATAGTTAAATTTCCACCAAATGGCATGATATATCTAATTACACTAAACTACGAAGGTAAAAATCATTTCTCACATTATTCATTAATGAAATACTACTTGTGGCGCACCCAACATGTCATACCTCACCACAAGTATATATCATCATGGTTTTCATCAACACATAAAAGTACATGACTCATAATATGAATTAAAAATATTATTAATGTTTAATGATCATTACACATGACTATAGATAAAAACTTCTAATAGCACATATAAATGTAGATTTATTACTGGCGGGTATTGTTATCATAGGCTTTTACTTTGAAGATTACCAAGGAAATACACTATTAGAAGGTTTCTTAAAGTCCTATGAGCCCCCAACCTTGATAACCTATATAATTTTGGTCCCATAAAATGATATCTTCCAACTATAAAACACAAATTTAAGAATATTATCATGGCACTTATAGATTCTCATCATAGTGGAGAACTGTTATGACCTTTCAGTGTGATTGTTATCCTTTAGACTATGTCACAAAAAAGAACTATCATGATATGATAATAAATTTATTAATAGTCAAAATAATTAACACATGTAGTCATAAAGTATGTAGAATTTGGTTCTATGGCATTAAATCCAATAGACTCCAACTTTCACTAGACCCAACTACCAAAAACCTTCTATCCACTAGCTCTCACATGATATTCATTCTTCAGTGAGATAAGGATTTATTCAAGGGGTATGCCACATTTTCTTCTATGTAAACATTTCTTAATAAAACATCTCTCCTCTTAGAAAAATACCTTGAGAGATGATACTTATGAAGTATGTTTTTTATCCTTTGATATCACCTTGTCTCCTTTGTGAGATCCACTGTTGTAGTATTATCATAATAAAATATGATAACATATTTACTGATAGTCATCACATTTTGATCTTTGAAAAAGTTTTGAATTTGAACTGCTTCTTTATTTTATATGTTTATAAAATGGAATAAACATATCCCCTAAAGGGTAATTCCACATCTCCTCTATATATTAAGAACATATCATTAGTATTCCTCAAATACATAATAATAAGATTAAAATCATACTAATATATTTCCTCTAGATCATCTTGATATATTCCTACCATGATCAAGGTTTAGAAAACATAAATCCTAGTAAAAACATGACATACATGATCGAACCTATCAAAAATGTGTGTGACAGCCTACTCATCCTCTCTCTCTATCTCATGTTGTTTTTGAGGAAAAAATTTCTTGGAGAGGTGTATACCATGTGAAACTAGAACCAATCCCCTCTTGGATTGTTCTATACTAAATATCTTTAGTATCTAGCCAATATATAGACATTAACTTAGTTCAATTAGACTCTCAGATATATCATGAATGATCTTCATCTCGATAATATAGGTTGTTTCACCTAAGTCCTTCTTAGAGAATTACTTATTCAATAGATTTTTAAATGACTATAATATTGGTTAATAATTTCCAATAAGTAATATGTCATTGACATATTATACTAAGAATATGACCGCACTCACACTAAAATTCTTATAAACACATGGCTCATATTCATTCTTTATGAAACCAAAATATTTTATGGATTCATCAAACTGAATGTTCCATGACCTAGATATATTCTTCAAAATATAAATGGATATCTCTAACTTGAATATCTTATTAGAAATACATGAAGTCATAAATCATTTATGTTGTGTCATGTATACATCTTCCTAAATGTTTATATTAAGGAAAGTTGTTTTGCAATTCATCTGCAAAATATCACAGTCATGGAAATTTGTTGTGTCAATTATATGTATGATGGATTTAAACATGGAAACTAGAAAAATGTTTTATCATAGAAAATGAATTGATTTTTTTAAACCCTTTAACCATTATCCTTTCTTGATAGGTATTATCTTTAAATTCCATGTCCATTTTTCTCTTGAATACCAATTTTCACCCAATGGGATTTACCTCAACTAGAGGATTTACTACAACCTATACTTGGTTCTGATATATGGAATCCATTTAAAAATTCATGTATTCTTTAAATCTTATATATTTTGAGCTTCATATAGCATAATTTTTAGAAATATGATAATTATTTTCAACTAATAATGAGTCACCATACTTAGTAACTAGAAAATCATATATTTTCAGTTCTCTAACCTCTCTAGTGTTCCTACACAGTACTTTTGTTTTAGAAACAAAATCTACCTTAGGGAACTATGGAATATTTTCCTATACCAACTCTTATATATCTTGAGCATCAACTTTATAAAATTCAATCTTTCTCCCACAATTATTATTAAGTTTTTTCTCCATTTTAAGAAAAATGGCTTGTCCTTTCATGTTCACCTTCTTGTCTACTAGTTTTTTATAGATAATATCCCCTTATTTCTTTTGGATTCTCTATAAATGTACACTTTGTTCCCTAGGGTGCTATGTTTTCCCTAATATGGCCTTAAAAATGATTTTAAATCCCATGAAAGAGTTTGCTACAACACATAATTTTTTCCATACATTAATTAATAAATTATTCTATTTAACACCATATTTGGTAATCTATTTAGAATGTGTGTTGTAACATGTAATTAATATCCCCAACAGGATAATAGAATACCCACATGACTCATCATCGACCTCACTATGTTAATAAAGATACGGTTCCTCCTTTTACTTACACTATTCCACTATAGTGTATAAGGTGGAGTGAGTTTAGATCGAATATCATACTATTATAAAAAGTATATAAAATCTTGGTTAATATATTCACCACATTAATCAGATCAAAGATTCTTTATCTTCTTACCAAGTTTATTCTCTACTTCATTCTTCAGCCTTTGGAATTTATCAAAGTATTCAGACTTATACCTCATTAAGTAGATATAATCATATCTACTCAAGTCATTAATAAAAGTAATGAAGTGAGAATACTCACTTATAGCTACAACAGGAAAAGGTCTATACACATTAGTGTGTACCAAATATAGAATCATTTTAGCCCTTGCACCGTATACACAAAATAGTGGCTTTGACATTTTTTCATGTAACAAGTGCGACATCTATCAAGTGGTTTCAACTCAAAATAGTCTAATAAACCATCTTGATAGATGTTTATCAAACATTTCTCATTTACATGACTAAGATGTTGATTCCATAACTAGGTGTGATATGAGTAATTTAAACCTAATTCATTATCAATTTCTAATACTTAGTTTTCATAATTTAATACATAAATATCGTTATTTATTTGTTCTAAGCCATAACAAATGTCATTGGTATAAAATTATCTTTATTTATTTATAAAAATGAAAATAAATCCACATATGTTAAGTTAAGGAACAAAGATGATGTTCTTGGTAACACTAGGAACATAACAATAGTTCTTTAAAACCAAGACCATCTTGATTGGAAGTAGAAGATGGTAGTCTCCAATTTCAAGAGAAACCATTCTTGTACCATTGGAAACCCATAAATACACCTCTCCTCTTGGAATCCTTTGAAATATTATTTGTTCCTACATTTGAATATATATTTGAGCACTGAAATATATATTTAATACCCAATGTGTATATATAGAAATATTTCACTTGATAATGAACACACATGAAGCTTTCCCTTTCTTCTTTAATTTGGTGTGGTTCTTCTTATAGTGTCCCATATTTCCATATGTAATACTTACTATATTATTTTTTTTCCTATCATTGGATCTTACTTTTCTTGGAAAGATGAATCTAGGGAGACTTATATTTATTTTGAGTGATTCTTGGGAATTGTTTACATGTTATTCCTTTTATTCATCATAAGGACCATTAGTTCTCTATGCCTCATTCACTTATCATCTTAGAGAATTAAATTAATGAGTTATGAGAGAGACTTCTCATAATTTCTCATATTTTAATTAATAATGAAACTAGAGAAACTCTTAGGTGGTGAGGATAAAATGGGATATGTGTGAAAATCATTAGGGATATTAAATCCCAAATGTCCAAGTGATTAATGTAGCTCAGTATCTTAACTATATGAGGCCTAGGTGGTTCCAAATCTCTAAGATTTCACATGAAAAATACAATGGAGATATCATATCACTCTTGTCTTTCCTCTTGATAAATATCATGAATGTGAGATATGACTCTATACACATCCATATCCTTATATTTACTTAGAGGATCATTGGATATGGATGATAACATGAAACATTGGACATTTGTGGCATCATCCAAATGTTTCATGTAGGGAGAAAATTCTTCCTCACTAACCTATTTTCTAGGTTCTTTGGAAATGTGGTTTTCTAGCACATATAATTTCAATTCATGAAGATGTATAATGAATCGTTTCCTCTTCTTCTACTAAAAATTATAAATGGTGATAAGGATACCATTCTCTATAATAGATCATTGTGATATAGTAAAATTCATGTGGTTTCCCATTTCTAAAATAAACAAGAGAATAATTTATTACATTATCTAGATTACAAAATTATATAATAAATATTAAATTTATTAGTCTCTGACTATTTTATTAAAACTCAATATCCCTCTCCATTGGTTTCTAATCATATTTTCATTTGGATATTCAAGTGGAAAGGATTCATATATCCCTTCTCATAACCCAGGAGGAGGTCTGAAAATCTATTTGAAGGTATTTAGGTAGGTGTGACTTTCTAAATGCATTAATATACATCTCCATGATCCATTTAGTGGGCTCCCCAATCCTAAAATCCTAGATTCATATTTCCTCAACACTTTTCCTATTATTTTTACTAATTAACATTGAGGAAATCAACCCTTAATGCAAACTAGTTAAGTCGGCCCAAAAATCAAGATTAAAATTCCCCAATAATTGAAAGAACCCCAAGAGAGATTGGTTAAGGACGTTGAACTATGGTTAAATTTACCCCCAAGTAGTGTAAGGATATACAAACTTAATATTTTTTAGAAGAGGTATTTTTATCTTTATGTATAGACTGTCAATTTTATCTTATTACATGCTTTTAAATATTAAGTGGATTTTACTTAAGTGATTAACCATGTTTGTATAAATCTTACACATATTTTAATTTTATTTTAATTCCATCTTGAAATATTGTTAATTAATTTTTTAATGATTACGATTTTATAAATAATTAACCATGCAACTGGTAGAAATAAAATAAATTAATTGGAATGATCCTGAGATTTTATAATGGTTGGTTTATTTAGTGGATGATAAACCAACCCTTTTACCTAGGGAATAAACTCTTGGAACCATTCATGGTTTGAGTTTCAATATTCCATTTGTGCTCTTGTGTACCACCAAGATTGTTGTTTCCTTAACTCTAAACTTGAACCACCTCTAGTCTCCTGGGAACTCTGTCTATTGTATAATATTTACCCACACACTTGTGAGGGGAACCAAAGCATTAGTTAAGAGGTTTACATAAAATAAACCATGGGCTCATAGACCCTTAAATAATAAGAGGATATTAATCATATTCATATCATTATTTAATTAATTAAATTATTAAAAAAATCATGTAATGATAATAAATTAAACTAAGTAATCACATACATAGGTTGTTATAATCTCATGGCAATCCACATACTTGAAAAGAATAAGCAAAAGTACACTAGCTAGAATTAACTTTAATTCATTATTTATTATTAAGATAAACAAGCTTGAATTAATTCAATTGATTGATTGATTGATTGATTTTATCTTAATTTATATCTAAAGAATCTTGGATATACCCATCATATGATGCATCATATAAAATAAATGTCTTGACCTTCACTTTTTTATAATTACATGGAATAAATTGATCATTTATTAATTCTAAAAACCTTTTTACTTAGTCAACACACCAGCTTCCAAACATGTAATTCAGTTTTTAATGTTGTAAATAATTATTCATTATGTAATTTAATTATGTCCATTTATGGGTGACTACATGGTGTGTAATAATGATCTACACATTGATTTTTTCACTTACCATGTATCCAGAATAGATGTATAGGGAATCAAAATATTATCTAGGCATGGATAGAATGATTCACATGATGTGTAAACCATCTACATGCCATGTACTAATTAATTGTATATCCTCCAGTCTTATGTGTTTTGTGATTCATATTTTATCATATAGTTAGCATGAATTTTTTTCACTAAACCGTGTGGACTACATGACATGTAGACCATCTACACATCATGTGTTCTGGTAGACCATATATCAGGCCGACCCAGTTAACTTGTGATATATTTAATGCATTTAATGTAAATCTATGGTTTATTAATCCATAAACACATCATGTATCTTGTGACACATCCAGGTGTGATGAACCTTAGTTCAAAATGTGTACCTTTCAGTTACATGTCATGTAACCATGTCTGTTTTCCAGAACCTCCGGAACCTCTCTAATGTCATCTCCAATCACTCTCCATCTATTATTAATTTTTTTTAAGACCATATGAAACTTAAATTAAGAATATTAATATTTCAAAAACATGTTAAATAAACTTTATATTATGGAATTAATGAACTATAAGTGAAAAAATAACAAAAATTGTGTAAAATTGATCAATGAATAATAAATAAATGTAAATTTTTATGTGACATATCTAATACCACTTAAAGCTTTTGAGTGTATTAGAAGCACCTCTTGGGTAGTTTCTAACTCATATTTTTATATAATATATGAATAAAATGATATGTACCCAATGTAAAAAAGTCATCACCAATAGAATTAAATCAATGATTATTTAATAGAAACACCAGAACCAAGAAGAGAGGAACTTTCACATATAATTTATTATTATTTAAATAAATAAATTCCTTACATTGAATCTATTTCTTCTTTTTTGATGATCATATGAAGACATATTATCATACTGTCATTATTTTAGAGTAATCAATTGTATATTACCTTTAGTGGTGATCCACACATGTTCCACAAACCTCCAATCACCACTATATAATCCTTCAATTGTGAGCACAGATGGTTCTAAGGATTCAGGTGATCATTTTTTATCATAGAAGAATCCTTCAAGGGGAGAAATAATTGTTCTGGTGCAGGATTATAATTTCTCTACATTATTGAGAATGTTCTAGAGGAATATATCTCCATAGTTTGGGAGAATCCTCTCTATAACTTATTATGCACAATAATTAAAAAAATGATAGGGTTTTATAAAATTTCATAACCATGTTAAATATATATAGGGTTAGAAAATAATAATTTCAAAAGGTCCATTATTTTTTTCTTAACCCCCAATGAACCCCATGTCTAAATAATAAGAGAATTATTATTATTTAACTAACACACTATAAACTCATGGATAAAATAAATATTATTTCCTTGAATAAACAATTTAATATTTATTCAAATAATATTTAATATGAAATTTATTATCAAACCATTAAACTCGATTTTATAATCCTCTCCAATATTTACCAAACCTTGAATAATGACTATATATTTAATTAAATAAATATCACTAAATTATTCACTAATAAATAACAAAATATTATATTCACTAAATTGGTGAATAAATATTTTTTAAATATTCACATAATAAAATAAACATTTTTTTACCTTGAGAATAAACTAGAATAAATAAATATTATATAATAAAGTAATTAAATAAAAAATTACCTGTTGAATAAATATTTATTAAATATTCAACATGAATGTATATTATCATGAAAAACTAGTGATTGAATATTTGTGATCAAACTAACATAAATAATTATTAAAACATGTATGAGAATAATATTTATCCAACATGTTAAATTCATATAGAATTTAATTGAGGTTCTGAATATGCTTAGTGTGTGGCCCTCTAGACCCATTTCTTAGTGGTATTAGGCTATACCACCTAAATTCTAGGGATAGAATATAGAAATGTTCCAAGGATCCCTTAGAGAAATAAGTTTATTTCATAATAAAATGAAACCTCCTACCAATGTACACTATGTAATATAATCTATTTATCTCAATATATCTAATCAAAAAAGTTATATGTTGGTGTTATCAACCTATGTACTCAATATCTCTTTCTTTGACTTTCTAAAAATTAATGTTTCAATATAACTCTATGTCCATGGACTAAATAAGGTAGTTCTATTTCCATCAAAGGGACTAAGATATCAACTTACAATAAATTATGAGGTGAAAAAAATCTTTTCTCTCATTATTCATTTATGCAGTATTACTCATGACACACCCAATGTATCCAACCTTTCTGTGATCATATATCATCATGGATCTCATTAATACATAAAATTATGAAACTCATAATATGAATTAATAATAATCATAAATTCTAAGTATCAATAAACACATTTGTATATTGGAACATCCAATGACAGATTTAAATATGGATTTCCTACTAACAGGATATGAGAAAGTGTCTTAAAGTCCTATGAGTCTCCACCCTTGATAACCTATATCATTTGTGTCTCATCAAGTGAAATAATATAGATATATAAAATATATTCAATAATTATATCATGGAACTTCTAGGTTCTCACCATAGAGTGTAACTATTATGAACTTTCTATGTGACATTTATCATGAAGTCTATGTCATTGTTTCGACCTAAAACACGGTACTTGGCCCAACACATGATTTCGAAGTAATGAGTGTGGTTGTACAATATTCACATCGGGTTATTTTTATTATTTTGTATGGTTTCCAATGGTTTTTATTAATGGAACCAAAAATACCCAATGACTTCCACATTCATGATAGAGGCATTACTATAGACTTGTTTTCCAAAAGCAGGTGGTCACTGGGTTTTCTCACCAATTATACTTAATAACTCACACTGGTTAAGAGGATGAGATTTCAGGATCATCAAACCCTATTAGGGTGAATTATTATCTAATTTGGTACTCTATTATATATTTAATTCATTTTCATTATTCCTTCTCAATTCCAAGTATAGTAATTTTTACTCTATATTAGCAATCAATTATTAGCATGTGCAAATGTGAATTCCTATACATAACAAAGGTATCCCAAGGACATGAACATATGAATGTATCAGAAGTTATCAATCAATGAAACCATTAGTATGCTTCATAGGTTCTCCCTATTTATCTTACTATTAGTTAGAAATTATGTTCAATAGATCAATGTGTTTTAAAGGAATGCAATTAGGTGCTCTAATGTTTATCATTTCCAGGAAGGTGGTGGATGTTTGTGGTATTGGGATCAGGACCGTGAAGGGGATTCCTATGTATCCTTGTGTAAGGAATAGTAACCCACATAGTTTAGTTATATTTAACGTGGAACATCATAACTTTAAAGGTCATGGGACAATGACTAGTCCATGTAGTTTAATGTCACACAGTAAAGATAACTGGATAAAAGATTCTTAACAATGGTTGGTGTGGGGCTTACACATGAGTGGCCATTTTTAATTAACCTTATAGAGAACATGGCCCAAAGATATTAGGTTAGTCTCAAAAGTAATATTGACCTATGAAGATAGGTCTATTCAGGAATATGTCCCGATGAGTATAATGAAATGAGGCCTGGAGGGAATATGGCCCTCCAAGTGGGGACATTATTGTATCAGGAATATGGCATGATTAAGGGATGATACATGTGGAATATGAACCTCATAGAGGAGGATATAAGATCGATGATGTTTTTTTAACTCATAGAGGATTCCTACAAATCCCATTGAACCAATAATCAAAACCCACATAGTTTGAATGGAACAGTTTAAGATCATGTGACAAGATCATACCATGTAGTTTAATGGCATGTGGTAATTAAATTGTTGTTCAATTTAAGGTCATGTGATTGGGAAATTGTCCACATAGTTTAATGTCATGTTTTAGGGAAATTTATGTTCTGAAAGATACAAACACATATAATTGGGTGGGGATTATGCATATGGGGTTGTCCTGGAAAGCTTCATTAAGAACATATCCCTATGAAAGAAAGTCTTAAGGGAGATATGGAATGTTGATAAGGAGAATATATGGTTGTGGATTACACCTAGGAAGGAGTTTTATAGTTAAATATGTGTTGTGTATTACACCTAAGGAGGATACCCATGATGAAAGACATAATTGTCATAATTTCATAATCGAATCAGATCTCTAAGACCACATAAGTCATGCTTGGTGTGAGAAATGAGAGATAAGGGAGGGTCATGCACATTACATGTTATATTTGAATAGGTATTACACACTAAGAATTCACAAGGATATTTATCTCCCCTTATCTCATTGATGAATCTTGATTGATGAAATAATCAACAAGAACCTTTTGTATTTTGTGTTCAAAGTGAATCACCATCCTTCCATCATCATGCCAATTTCTAGGATAGGATGGGGTATAAGATACAAAGGCATGAAGAATATTATATCTAATAAGAGAGACTAGGGAATTACTCTAGGATGGATTCCCTTTTCCACTTAGGAGTGAAGGGGAGAAGGTTATAGGTTATTCACCATTAATAGTTCCATCATTAAAGCTTACACATCTGTTATACAAGTGTGATTGGAAAGTATAAGGTATGGATGCCACATGTTTCAGGCATCACACCGGAGGCCTACTCCCAGATAGCGGATTAAAATCATAGATGTAGGTATTATACCAATTTTTTTTCTCTATCATCATGTGAACTTAGGCATCCACTAGGTACCCAGGCTGATCGAGCTAAAATTTAGATTAACCAAGTGTTTCTGCATGTGATGAGGGAATTATCACTAATTCCATTTAGATTAGGACCCCTATTATCAAGGGAATATAGGAATAAAAAAACCCTAGGGACCCTATATATTGAGATAAACACATATGAGGAACCCTTTCTTAAGGTAATGTAAGATTGAAAGAGGAGCATGCTGGTTTTTGTACCCTGATTTCATACATTTGGTGGATTTGGAGGAGGATTTAAAAATAGGAGGTCCAAATGGAAAATTTGGATGAATGTATGATCTATAAGAAAATCTTGGATATTAATTATTCTTTGTTGTAAGAGTAAAAAGGATAGTTTTCCATTGTAAAAATCTAGAAGAAGACCTCACCCAAATAATGATAGGTCACACAAATGTATGGTTGGGTAAGTTTCTTTCACCCGAGTGTTGTCAGACTAGAGAGGATGTTTTTTCTTACAAATGATCTTGTTGTTTTTGACCCTTGGGGAACTAAAATTCCCTCTATTTTGGTTAATTTACTTTATTTTATGGATTTAATAATCTACCTAATATATTTCAAGACTTGGGTGAGAGACTAGGGAAAGTAGAGCATTGGACCATATCTTTGTCATCCAAAAGGTGAAAATGAGGAGCCCAAGGGTCTTATTTATAGGAAAAATCAAGACCCTAGGAAAAGGTGGTTTGCCAATTTAATTATGTGTGAAATTATGAATTACGCCTGTATTTTGGGCATGTGGGTGCTATGTAATTGTGGGGTGTGCTAGAGAGGCATGTTAGGCTGAACGTGCATGTAGAATTCTGTGTGGAAGACTTAGAAATTCATGCTTGAGGAAGTGGAAAAATTAAATAGTTTGTAGAAGTAGTTGAGAATGCAACTTTAGCACTATCTTGGATAAAAAATGGTTTTCGACTTTGATTATAATTTTTCAGAAATTTGTGAAATCCACAGCCTACTCTCAAAAGGATGTTATCATCACCACATCATTGAACAAGGTGATTTTTTATAAGGAATATACATCCCTCAATGTGTAATCAGTCATACAGTTCATGGAGATCTAATTTTCTTCTTCTTTGGGCATGGGGATAATTTTCTACTCAAACTTGACTTGTACTGTCTAAGTGAAGATAGTATCATAGATTCTATGGTAAAGTGAATAGAACACATTTTCTAGTGCCAACATTCACACAGAGTAATTGCCCTGATATGACAATAACTTTATTAATATTCAAAACAATTAATGTATTAAATCATAAAATTATATAGAAGTTGGTTTTAGGACACAAACTCTAGTAGGATGTTTGGGAACACACTCAGAACCCAAAACATAGTATGGTTGTTGGTCACATTACCCAACTCAGGTAGTGGTCTATAAGAAATTACATATACTGAAATGAATATATAATATCACACATACCCATCCCAGGGTCAACTACCCATCACATGACACTAAATCCATGACCATTATCAATTCACATTAACTTCACTACCACCTATATCCACAAAAAGAATCAACACCACCATTACATCACATCACAAATGTTTCAAAATAAAGAATCTTCATAACACATATATAATTTTATATTCAATTACTAGTTTAACATTTACTATCCATATTTCACTTGTTTGTCATTTTTTAATTCTAGGCATTATAATATTATAAAAATATCACTAATTTACATCATTTTCATCAACTTATTATTTATTTATATATCATATATTCCATTTATAAATTTTCATCATTTATATTCTCAAAAAAATTAAGATAGTGTCTATAATGAAATATTTATTAATTTTATCATACCACTAACCCATAAAATCCCATCACAATTGTAAATAATTAATTCATCTAATTATTCATTTTAGCCATATTCCTAGGAAACTAAGACACAACCACATGAACATATAAATATCACGGCATCAACAACTGAATCAACCACCATAACATAATCACTATCATTTCAAAATAGTAGCAACCAAATTATCTCATTCCAACCACCTCAACATCAATTCCTCCACTTTCACAACAATGCCATTTCTTTCCACATAAAAACTATTGGGTCTAAAACCACCCTCCAAAACTAGAGCACCCACTAAAATTCACCCATGGAAAAAGTATGGAACTATCTAAAATGGAAGAACCCATGGAATGGTGTATCCAATCCAAGATGGAAACACACACCCAATCCGCACACCAAATCAGTCCACTCACAACACAAATAAACTTTCTAAAACAAACAAGGAAAAAACACGAGGAAGAAAAAAAAAGAATTTTATGGTTTGGACTAAATGAAAATGCATGGTAGAATAGTACTTCTTTATTTATTTATGAAATAATAAGAGTAAACTCATTTCACCCAATCACTATACATTTGACCTCACCCCAACTATATACATAATCATTCATTCAGTTTTACAAGTTCCACCACTTTTTGAACTTCATGAAGATCCCACCGTTGATCATCGGTTCCTTTGGTTTCCCATGGTTTAAACCACCTCTACCATCATCTTATAATGAATAGTGAATTCTCCATAAGTCACTCCCATCTCTCAAAAATAGTCACTTGACAACTAGTTCTGTAAAATATCTTCTAAACCATGAATACTTCCACTGATCTTATTTTTTTTCTTGCCTCCTCAAGGTTGAAACCTTAGCTATGAACACAATACTTCAAGATAAAAAGAAAAATTAATCTTTAAAGGATTATTCACACTTATTAACAATCTTCCACTTGAGGAATAATTTCAAGGATACAAGGTATCCCCTGACACTTAGGTAAAACTAAAAACTTCACCTTTCAAAGAAATAACCAGTGTTTCTTCATTTATTCTCCTAGTAACCCAAGTCCCCTTAAGGCATAATGTTACCTAAAAATTTATTGGATCAAGAAATTTGTTAATATGTAAGACAATTTTTTAATTTTTTTTCAATATTCCATAGATTTAACAGTCCATCCTCCATTTCTTCTAAATTAAATGATACTTTATCTATATTGCTTTATTTGTGAATGGAACACTATATTCATTTCACTACTACAAAATAAGCATTTAACAGTGCTAAAAATGGCCTCTATTAGTGTTAGCGAAGTGATGATCATTGAAGTGAGATTAATAGACCTAGTATTTTATCAGTCCTAAAAAGTGATAATATAGGAAAATCTTTAACCGTGCATTTATTTAGAGCTCATAAAGGAGACCTTTATTGGTGCTTATAAGAGCGATGATAAAGGATACCTTTATCAACGTTTGTAAATGCGATGATAATGGGGCATGTTTTAGTGTGCTGTAACATCACACTACATAACCAGATATCAAAAAAATCATGTAATAATACATAATTTAAATGAAATGAAATTTAAAACATAAATGCAAGAAAAAAAACTATATTATATACAATTTAAACATTGGTTTTTACAATTACATAAGTAAAAATTACTATATACATTCAAAAACATCAATGTTACTTTGTCTTTTGATCCTAACCACTGAACATTATATTTATGAAAAAACCACCCATGATCGAGAAAAATAATTCACATGTATAAGAAAAAAATTCTTATGTTAGTGATAATATAAATAAATAAATTATAAAAAAAGTGATGATTTTAAACTAAACATTAAGTCATGCCAGGAACATTGTGTATCAGATTTAGTTTATATCGATTCTTCTACATCACACCATTTATTTTATTTATTAAATAATTATATCTATGAAAATTAATTAAATAAGTATAAGATAAATCCCCACAGGTGCAGCATGTTGATTGTGTCCTGTGGTGGTGTTTGGGAGGTCTCGATTTCAAGCCTATCCATGTGCATTTAGGAAGGTTTTCATTTTTTATTACCCCTCCCCTAATTGACATAATATAAATAAGTATAAGATTAAAATAATAAGTAAATAAATTAATTAATAGTATATAGAATAATGAGAAAATAATCTAGACTCGTTTTCTTAGTTTTGGGGATGTGATGTGTGTTTTAAACTAAAATGACACTTATATATTGAAAAGATACACTTCGAGTCATACCAATTAAATTGTGCATCCTATTGAGGTGAGTTTTATTTCTACATGTCCAAAATGACTTATTGATTGTTTTCCTAAAGTATCAAAATAATTTTAATGTGTTTGCTCGGTTTGGAGTAAGTCACTTTTCTTTTTTACTAAAAAGTAATTTTAAACTAGAAAAACACACATTGACTAATACCAATCACATCGTGTGTCATTTTAATGGGATATGTATTTATACATATCTAAAATGAATTATTAATCATTTTCCTAAATTATCAAGAAAATATGAGTGTGTTTGATTAGTTTTCAGTCAGTGGCACTTTTTAAACTAAAATATTGATTTAAAACTAATAACTAAAAAATTGAGTCATATCGAGCACATAATTTATTTTATTTAGGTGTGGATAATTCCTAAATTTCTCATATGACTTATGGATCATTTTACTAAAGTATCAAAATAATCTGAATGCATTTTCTCAGTTTTGAGTAGGTCAGTTATCCTTTTTAGTAAAATTGATGTCGATTTTAAATAAAAAGACATACTTGGATTCATACCAGCAACATCGTGTGTCAGATTGAGGTTTTGATGATTCTCACATGTCTCAAATGACTTATGGATTATTTTCCTAAAGTATCAAAATAATCCAAATTCATTTTCTCAATTTTGATTACATCAATTGTCTTTCTTACTAAAATGTCATTTAAAACTAAAAACGCGCATTTTGACTCATAACAATCACATCATATATCGGTTTTATGTGAGAAATATTCCTACACATCATAAATTATCAATGAATCTATATCTTAAATTATCAAGAAAATATGATTTTATTTTCTTAGTTTTCAATGAGTGACACTTTTTGAACTAAAATGTCAATTTTAAACTGATAACGGACACTTTGAGTCATACTAGGAAAATTACTTATCAGATTTAGGTGATGATGATTACTAAACATAGAAAATGACTTAAAATCATTTCCCTAAAGTATCAGTATAATATGAATTATTTTTATCAGTTTTGAGTAGGTCAGTTGTCCTTCTTAATAAAATTGAAGTCAATTTTAAATAAAAGGACGCACTTGGAGTCATATCGGTCACACCGTGCATCGGATTTAGGTGAGGATGATTTTTAAACATCTAAAATGAATTATGAATCATTTTACAAAAGTATAAAAACAATAATAATGTGTTTTCTTGGTTTTGAGTACATCACTTGACTTTTTTACTAAAATGTCATTTTAAATTGGAAACACGCACTTTGACTCATATTAAACACATCATATATCAGTTTTACATGAGAATTATTACTACATGTCACCAATTATTTATAAATATATTTAATAAATTATCAAGAATATACAATATTGTTTTCTCATTTTTCAATGAGTGACACTTTTGTACTAAAATGTCAAATTTAAACTCATAAGGGACACTTTGAGTCATACTGGGAACATCGTGTATCAGATTAAGGTGAGTCTAATTCATAAACACTAAAATTACTTATGTACAATTTTAATAAAGTATAAAAACAATTTTAATGTCTTTTAGTGGTTTTTAGTAGGTCATTTATCCTTTTTACTAAAATTGATTTCAGTTTTAGATAAAAAGATGTACTTGGAGTCATACTGGTCACACCATGCATCAGATTGAGGTGAGACTAATTCCCACACACCCAAAATGAGGTATGGATAATTTTACTAAATTATCAAAAAAATATTAATGTGTTTTATCGATTTTGTGTACATCACTTGTCTTTTTTACTAAAATGTCATTTTAAACTCGAAACACACACTTTGACTCATACTAATCACATCATGTATCAGTTTGATGTGAGACAAAATCCAACAAGTTTAAAATTATTTATAAATAAATTTCATAAATTATAAATAAAATCCAAGTGTGTTTTATTAGTTTTCAATGAGTGACACTTTTTGAACTAAAACATCAATTTTAAATTGACAATGGACACTTTGAGTCATACTGAGCACATCGTGTATCAGATTGAGGTGCGGCTGATTACTAAACATAAAAAATGAATTATGTATCATTTTATTAAATTATAAAAACAATATAAATATTTTTTCTCAGTTTTGAGTATGTCATTTTTCTATTTTACTAAAATTAATGTCAATTTTAAATAAAAATAAGAACTTTGAGTCATACCGGTCACACCATGTGTCGGATTGAGGTGAGGTTGATTCCTACACATCTCAAAGTATCAAAACATTCCTAACTACCAATTTTACCATGTTTCAAGTTATCTTTCATTGTATAATGGAAAACAATGCATTTTAACTCGATGTTCTTATCCAAAAAACCTTTCTCATTGTTGAAATCCAAAAGAGTAGAGAATGCTCATATTCCCATTATATCATGAGAAGTCACAACAATAGGCACATAATCTTCATCTATTATTCTATATTTCAACAATGAGAAAAAAATTTTGGATTAGAACATTGACTCAATATGCAGTGTTGGAAATTTGATAAATTAGGGCAATGGAAATAATGGTAACATTGGAATAAAGGAACATTTTATCTATTTTTTGGCTTGTTTCAAATAGTTGAAAGCAAAATATGACTTTCCAAAAGATATATGAAAAAAACTAAATAAGTATTAGATAAAAATGATAATAAAAATAACTTAAAAATAGTATATAAAATGATGACAATATTAATTAAATAAGTAGTTTGAATTCACCTTTTCATGATGATTGTATGCATGCTTGATGCATTTCCTTGTTGTGATTATCTCAATTGTAGGATCAAAGTCCAATTTCTCATGAGCACGAGTAGCTTCGAACAAAACACGCTAACTTGAAAAAAATAATCCACTTTTATGAGAAAATAATTATTATATGAGTAATACAAAAATTAAATAAATTAAACATAAATATGAAACAATACATTAATTTAATGTACAATTATTTTACTATGAAAACATCAAGATTACCTCCTTGATTAAGCAGTGGAGGGAACTTGAAGGAAATTGATAAATGCCAACACTACAGGGGTGTAAAGGTTTTGAGGGATATTAAGTCCATGGAAGTTTTGCTAAAAAAAGGCATGAAATATGGACAGACCACCCCAACTCAAAAAAAAATCTACCCGTATAAGAAAATAATTCTTATGTGAGTAATACTAAAAAGAAAAAAATTAAACATAAATATGAAATGATACATTAATTCTATGCACAATGATTTTTTTGTGAAAACATCAAGATTACCTCTATGGTTGAGAAATGGCAGCAGCATTACTCTTCCTACAAAGGTAGTGGAGGGAACTTTAATGACAGTGATAAATGAAACACAGCATGAGTGGAGAGATTTTTAGGGAGAAGAATTTTGTGGAAGTTTTGGAGCAAAAATTCATGAAATATGGACATAAATATTCTAAAATAAATTAACTCTACAAAGAATAATTAAAATCCAATCAACATTTCATTATATAATTTTTTGGTAAAATAGAGAGTATATCGTAACATTACCTTTACATCTTCCCAAAGGGTTTAATTCATTATAGTTCGTTCTTATGAGGGATTGGTAACATCATTATGTGAAAAAAAATGTTTTCATGAGTATCCAAACATTAAATTTATATTATGTTAATGCGGTAGAGAACATATAATATTATGAGGAAAAACATAGTATATTAAAAAATAATTTTACATTCTCATTGAAATATCTATCTTTTTTAAAGGTTTTAGGGATTTGGTTTATCTATTGAGAATCCAAATCCCTTCTTTTTGGTCCCCTATAATGTACCATACATTTTCTATATTGGGACCATCATGAATGGATTATGATCTCCCAATGAAAGAGTTATCCTCAATTGAATTTTCTTCTGACCCAATATTTGTTTTAATATCAAGTAAGACAATTGACCAATTTTTATTTGTTGAATCTGAGACATAAAATACTTTCATTTCTTGTGATACCATGATGAATTGATTATCTTTTTCCCCTTCTACACTAAAATTCACCTTCATGAATCCCATTTAATCAACTTTCACTGCACTCATATTGTCAAGCCATTTGCAATGAAAAATCAGTACTTTAAATGTTGTATAATCCAACTCATATATTTGTTCAATAATTCCAAAATATGAAATATTTTCATAAATTCGATTTCTATCCTTAGAACAAGATATGTGCATCGCTTCCACTACTATCATAAAACCATTTTTTTGCATTGTACTATAGTCATTTTGTTCTTTTGTGTAGAAAATAAAACCATTGATTGAAAAATTGGTATATTATATAACATTTTCATTTGGTCCCATGGATATCTATTGAAGTAATTTTAAGAATATGCATTTTCTCATAATTGTATGTTGTACATTTTTTAGGTAGAATGCAACAGAAAGTAGAATGCATCAAATATTATATAAAAACATGACATTTATGTGATTATAGTTCTTATAAATTCAAATTATTCATTGAAATAACATTCTTGATATTTAATGAATAACCCTTTTGAATTATTACACCATTAAGGAAAAGACAAAATTGTAATTTTCCCTGTCTGGATAGAGTGTAACATGTTGAATGAAGAAAATTACACACTTTACCCTTCACCAGTGCCAAATATTCTCTTATCCCCATGTCAATAATGTCCAACCTAGCCTCAATTACATCTTTATTTTTTTCTAGGAACATTTAGTAACATTTCAATAACACTATCAAATACATTTTTAATATGCATGACATCAAGAAAATGTCTGACATACAAACAATTCTAATACGGTAATTCAAATAAAATTGATCACTTGTTCCAAAATTATTTCATAAACATTTCCAAAAATGTTTTACTAAAAATATTGTTAATATATTTTACTTTATAAAATATTTTATGACCTCTTATTAGAGATGGTGTTGTACCTTGTTTTATATTTCCACCGAATGTTGTCATTTAGGATCGGTATTTATGTTGTTGAGGTAAAAAATTATGATGTAAAAAAAATAGTCTTTAAGTAATGTTTCAACCAAAGTAATTTTTTGTATTTTTTCACAAATGGGACACTTTGTAAGATATTTTCTTTTCTAAGGTATGTTTCTCTCTGAGTTTTTCATTTTAGCCTTAGTGGCCATGTCTTGTTTGGAGATGAAGAGTCTGTTGGATAAAATGACTTAAATTTTGCTGATGTATCCTCGTTTGAATTAATGGAGTCTGGGTATAAATGGGACTAAGTGTTAATAAGGTTTCTTGGTAATTTTAGAAGCATTAAAGGGGGTTTAGGTTGTTTTAAAGGAAAATGGTTTAAAAAATCAACTACAGAACAATTAAAAGTTGTGTAAAAGAATTTCACGTCATGTAATTGTTCTAGGGTTTAATAAAATAAATCCAAGATGATGGGTTTTTTGGATAATTCCATTAAAAATTTTGCATGAATTGTATCTATATTACACACCATGTAAATTCCTGGCCTATTGTTTTATACATGATATGTGGCTGAAATTCATTTTGTTTCTACTATAGCTCCTCTCCTCTCGAACCTAGGGTATTGTACAAGAGATTTTGGAGTTCCAAGATCCCATAAAAACATTCTATTTGGGTATTCAATACCAATTAAGTTCCTTTGGTTAGGTTTCTTCTTTCTTCCCTTTGGTTCTCCAATCATTTTGGTGAAATCCTTTGGCCGATTGTGTTGTTGGTTTTGATCTTGATCATTTTTGATATATTACCCTCATTGAAATAATCTTAACCTCATTCCTCATGGGTTTTAGTCATTGGAATCTTTTTTGGGTCATTGGTTAAAGGTATGGGGTCTAAATCTTAACCCTATGGTTTGATTATTATCAAGTTTATACGATATTTTGATTGTGTTATTGTTGTATGTGCCCAAATTGATTAAATAAATTAATGAGTTTATTCCTTGAATTCCTTTGGTTTCAAATGGATTTGAAATGGATATTGGCTTAATGTATGTTTATTATGACATGTGACATAGGGTGAAAACTTGTTATAGAATCCCAAAATTGTGTATTATAACTTATTGATATAATTTTTAATCAATTGTGAATTGAATTTCAAGTGTCATGTGAAAGAATAATGGTAATTCAAATAATTAACCATTGATATATATGGTATGATATTTTGATATCCATGATGTATGATAGGAATTTTATTCCATGTTATAATGTTTATATATCGGGCTCATCCTTGGAAATTTCCCACTTATATGTTGTAATGCTGATATTGAGCAAGCTTGGACCATTCCCATGTTGTAATTATTATAGAGAGTGGGATATGATACGTATCATGGTGTAATGATTATAGGAATTTGACTTGGAATGTTCTAATTCTTATAGGGATTTGCTTTGGAATGTTGTAATAATTATAGGTATTTGACCTATATTATTGTGACTATAACATGGCTATACGGTGGTGGTTGGCATGGTCATAAGACATGCTAAGAGATATTCCATAATGGAATTGAAGTATGTTATCTTGCCTTGGTTATATTATTATGGTTGGAAAGGTTGTAAGACATTCTCAGAGATATTCTAGCGTGGAGCTAAAGTAGGTTGTTTTATTTATTTATTTGTTGAAATAATTAATACACCCATTAATCAAATTATTACATACACATATTATCCGACTATTTTTGTTTAGACATGGTGGTTTTGAACTACTGGGTTATACTCATACCCGATTTGGGATTCCATTTGGCACTAGAGAATATTTCTTGGATGTAGGTTTCGATAAGGTCAAAGGAACTTATTGTTGATTTCTTATTTGATGTTGAGCTAGAGTTTGGAGATGGCACCGACATGGGGTTCGGGACTTGGGACTTTGAGTCTTTTATTTTTGTCTACTAGTATTTTGTTATATTTTTCTATCATGATATTCATTTAAATTCTATCACATTATTACATTTTTTCTTATCTATTTACTAGATTGTTCAGTTGGTTATATTATTGTCTTCTGTAATGTCTTTACTCTAATTATTTTCATTAATTTATGAATTTTTTCTACTATTATGAAAATTAATACTATGGGGTATATTCTCCCCACTATACTATTCAGACCCCCACTGCTAGTCGGTAGCCTATTGCATGAGGGTGGCGCACTTAAGGTCTCATAACCAACCCTTTCCGGCCATGTAAGAGAGTTCCAGACTGAGAGATGTTACACACCCCAACATTCCATTAATGTTATATACTGATAAATTTTCATAAGGATGGAAGTCATTTATCATCCCATACAACATGTTACTCAATGTGAATTCTTCACTTCTATGAGCATCATACATTATTACACTTATATCCCACATCAATTTCTGATCTTCAATCAGTGGAGTCAAATAGACATCAATATAATTACCAGGTTTCTTTGGTCTAGACATAAATAGAGACAAAATAATATATTTGAGCTTCATGCATAACCATGGTGGCAAGTTATAATTTACCAACATGATAGGCCATGTACTGTGAGTACTTCTTTGTACCCCAAAAGGATTTATTCCATCTATAGATAATAAAGGATGAAATTTTGTTATCTTATTTCCAAATTTAGGATACTCGTAATCAATTTTATTCTACTTAGAAGGCTATATTGGATGAAATAGGTTCCCATATTTAATTTTGGTATCTTCATTCAATTTGAATTGCCTCATGGTTTTTTGACATCCATATAGTGTTATAAACCATGGAATGATAGGAATGTACTATATATATTATGAAGGACTTGATTAATTTTTCTTGTATCGATTCATGCCACACTTAGGGAATTTTATGAGTGATTCATTGTCCTTCCAAAACAATATCAAATCATTTGGACAAGCATGTATTTTTTAGAGATCAATATCATTGAACATAGCATTCATTTAGCATCATATGTTTGATAGGGTAGTTCATTTTCTTCTAGTAACATATCATTCAGGAGACCAAGTAGTTTTGTTAAGCTGGTATCACTCCATCTGCTACCAGCTTTCAAATTATATAACTTCAATGCAACTGATAATGTTGTGTATTTAGTACAACCAGTATACAATGGTCTCTTATCACATATATTTAAATTCTAAAACAAATTTTTACAATCACAAAGATCATCTTTAATTTCCATTTTCATTTCTTCCATGTGATCTCCATCATAATTTACACTGGTATTCATATCAAGTGATCTATAAACCATAGCATCATCCCAATTGGTGTGAAAATTCAGTGTTTCCCCATGTTTATTCTAAAATTTATAGATCTTATCTATTTTTTGACAAATCAAATGTTCTTCCAAATCTTATGGACTAATTTTTCATTAATAACAACAATGAAAACATGGAAAAAGTATTTGATAAGTTTTGTATTCATGCTCTATTGCAAACATGATGAACTATTTAAATACACATTCATACTCTTTTGTCAAACGATTAGAATACATCCATGTTTGATTCATATACATCCTATTGGGTTCATAAAATATTAATTTTTTACAATAAATAAATAAATACACATAATATATTCATTATTAAAAGTGAAAGTTATAGATAATTCTATTAAGGGAAACCCAACAATTTATTGTTTCAAATAATTTCAATATGCTTTGCATAAAATGATTAATTGAATTTAAGAAGAGAATTACTACACTACGGTAGGTGTTATCCTCTAAATTCATTCAAAGGTGAAAGTTATCGACAACTATCATCCTCAACATCTCATCTCCCAAACATTTATCATTACATTTTGTTGTTTTACACACATCCTCCATCTCTTGTGTACATGGACATAAGTTTCTTGAAATACTATAAGAATTATTCATCCAAGGGATGACTAATTATCATAGTATTATAAGAAATATAAAATAGATGTGGGATGAGTATCAAGCAACAAATTGAAATAATAACTATTTGGGAGGTGAAATTGATGGGGATAACATTTGTAATTCATTGTGTTCTCTAACTAAGACTAGTCCTTTCTCTATTAAAATTATCCATAAAGTCTTTATTAAAACCCCTAAATAAATGAAAATATAATATAGTCGAGTAAGGAGTAACAAGAAACCCAAATATGATAAACAAGAATAATAAACTATCATTTGATCAACTAGAAGATATAAAAATGTATTGATAAATCATCTTAATAAATAAAGATTTATTTCATATACATGGAAGGTAATTAGAGATTACTAAGGGTGGAACCAATACATGTAGACATAAATTGATGAATACCTAAAATAATTTCTAATAATTATTCCAAAATATATATAATTTGATAACCACCATTATATTTTTTGGAACAAGTGATGTAAAAGCCTAAGGAATTATTACATTTAATATTAATGGTATATCAAATATTCTAAAACATCTCAAAATTATAATTTCAATTAAAAATATATAAGGAAATGAAAAATAATTTTAGGAAAATAATATACCTAATAAAAATAAATGTTTTAAACATCTCAAAATTATTTGTCGATAAATTTATTCAAGAATTATTTCTAGACATGTTGAAACAAATAATTATTTTCAAGAAGACGAAGAGTGTTCTTTATACGAAAATTTCATTTTCATGGTCATTATGGGTTCTATGGTTTTTTGGGGTACATAGTATAAAATTTTAGTCATAATGAAATAAATAATAGTAATTATTGAAGATATAAAGGTTTTAAGTTAAATGGGAGATGAACCACTCTTACAAATATAGTTTCAAAGTGAGACAAATCTTCATAAGTAAAATTGGATGATGAATTTAAACCATTGAATAAAATCTGTTGAACGTGTGAAAAATTAAATAGTTTTATGAAGGATTGTCAAAATTTTAAAAAAATATAGATGAATGTGAAGAAATAATTAGAAATGTATTATATGAAAAAGAATGTAATATAAGAGGAATTTATAATTTATGTCACGCTAAAGGATTTACAAATGAAACATCATTTCATATTAGATATTGGTTTTTCATCTCACATGATAGGTAAATTGATGTAATTAAATATTTTTTACAATTTTAAAGGGTAGTTATTATTTTATAAATGGTGGATCTTTTAAGATAAATTGTTTTCATTTAAAATATGTTGGAAATAAAATCCAATGTTAAAGAATGGTATATTTTTAGATGGATTGAATTAAAAAAAATACAAAGTGTTTATTAGATGTGTGATGAAGAAAATGAAGTGATTTTTAAGAAGTATTAATGAGTGGGTTATCATTTCAAAGATGGATATATTTTTACAATGGTATAGAAAACTCATCGAACCATATTTTAATTTGGGGTTGGTGAAAATTTATAATAATTATGTTTGAAAGTGGAAATTGATTTTTGGTAGTGAAAAATTGATCATATTAGACAATGAGACATTTAAATACTAACTTTAAAAGGGTGGGATGAAATATTTTTATGATTACAAGATAAAATTGATACATATATATATATTACTAATTAGAATGGGTAGATTGGTAATAACTAAAAAAAATTAGAGATTTAAATGAAACAACCCTTGGGATGCCCCTAGTGATACTTCCTCTTGGATATTCTATATTACGTGGTTGTGGAAATTTGATGCAACTAGCGATCTTCAAATTTTAGTTCTCTCTCAACTTACTCGCAAGCTTTAATTGGACTTCCTTAAAGTTCTCTTTCCATTCTAGATTTTCATTTCATTTAGCTTGGGCCATCATCTCACATAATCATAGTCTATGACATTCAAGCATAAAGGCATCACATTTCACCTTAATGGAAGGTAAAATATTGATGGTGTCAAATATCCTATCAATTTTCTCCACCCAATCCTCTATCTCTTTAGGATCATATTACCTTGAAAAGATGAAGGCTTATAGTGAAGAAACTCTTGATCAAGATCCTTATCCCCATCAAATATTCAATTAAATCAAAAGAAAATGGATATAAAAAATTCACGTCACTCTATAAAATATAGTGAATATGCACAGTCCATGGCCTAGCTCAAATAGAAGGATAAAATAATTAGTAATTAAAATATTATTCCCAAAATCACTTAGAAACTCAAGAGAGAAGGCTAAGAGTTTTGGATAGACACTCCTTCACACCTATTACTCAATCTCCGACAACCCTATATACTTTCAACAAAACATCCCAAATGAACATTATTGAACACAAGGATATAGTGATGGTAAATAAAGAATGATGATAAAAAAATGCAAATAGATATTTCCAAAAAGCAAATCAGTGAGTGAGGAGGAGGAAGGGAAAATAAGATACCTTGGATTGAATCTTTGATTTGTCTGAGAGAAAGTAGAGATATTGAAAACCTGGAAAACATTCAATCCTTGGATTCATTCGAACCTTGAATTATTCAAACCATGGATTTTAGCCCTGTAATTATTTGAGCCTTGATTCGAGCCTTGATTCGAGCTTTGATTCGTCGAGGAGTGTCGGTAGAGGGTGGCTTCTGTGGAAAGTGTTGGATATCATGATGTGTTTGCGACTAGTTAGGGTTATTTTAATAGATCGAGAAACTTTTATCAGTGTTTCCAAAAAAGCGCTAATAAATATCCCTTTTTCAGTGCTAAATTAATTATCACTAATAAATATTCCTTTTATCAGCGCTTATTACTTAATTGTTAATAAAGGATTTATAATTATAATTATAAATATTTTTTATCTAAATATATGTTTAAGTGTATATATTTATTTAATAAATATATATATATTTAGTAAATATAATCTTTATTTAATTATATTTATTATAAATTTATAATTATTTAAATATATAATTATTTACTTATAATTATATAAATAATTTTTAAAAAAAATAATATTTATATCATTATATAAATTTATATAATTACATTTATATATATATAAATATATATTTAATAAATATATATAAATTAAATATATTCATTATTTAAATAAATTTATTATGATTTTACAATTACTTAAATATATATAATTATTTATTTATAATTATATAAATACTTTAAAAAAAATAATATTTATTTATTTATAATTATAAATATATAAATGTATAAATATAGTAAATATACACTTATAAATATTTTTATTTATAATTATTTTTTTACAAATATATTTTTAACATTATTAATGAATATTTAATCTTAAGTGCATACATGTTAAAAATTAGTGAAATTGAATAATTAAAAATGAGTACACTTAAACAATATTTATAAAATAGATAAGTTTTATTAATTAGATATAAATTATTAAAAATTATTGATATATATTAAAATAAATATGAATACTTATTGAAAATATTAAAACATATTAAATATATATAAAAAATAAATAATAGAAATTGATCAAATTCCCAAAAAAATAAAAAATAAAAAATAAAACATGTTAAAAAGGAATTAATACCTATCGATAATAAAATTAAAAATAAATAAATAAAATTTAAAGTGATTAAAGACATGATATATTAAATTTATCATGTTATAATGAAATTTTAAAGTGAATACTAAAATTTGAATAAATTACATAATTATTAAGTGAATGTGTTTTTATATAAGATTCCATTAATTATGTAAATATTTGTGTGTGTGTGATGTATATAAAAATTCATTAATTACATATATGTGAAATCAATATAACACATGTTTGATCTATGTTAAATTGAAAAATCAAACGAAATTCAGTTATGTCTATTACTCGATGAAAGTAGTCAGTATTTTAATTCATATTAATTTTTAATTTTAAAACATTATTTACTAAATATATTACTATTTAATATAAAGCATAAATATTTTTTTTATATAAATCATATTTATATACATTCATATATATATATATATATATATTTAATATATACTATTTATTAACATCATAACTAATTATTTAGTTATTAAAACGTTTAACATTTTTCTCAATTTACTTATTTTTAATTTTTATTTGTTTATTTTCATTTTATATATATCTATATATTTAATATATACTATATTTAGTATTTATAATTTATATATAGTATAATAAATTTATTCATTTTTATCAATAATTATTTAATTAATAAAATTTTTAATATTTTTTTAAAGAACTCATTTTTATTTTTTACTTATTTAATTATTTCATTTTATTCAGAACTTTATCAGCACTAAAAAAGTGTTAATAAAGGATCTCTTTATGGGTGATAAAAATAAAGCGTTGATAAAGGGTACCCTTTATCAGTGCTCAAAAAATCATTTATAAAGGCCATCGTTGTTAAAGGCCTATTTTGTAGTAGAGTTTCCAGCTGATTCATTCTTTGACTATCATAAAATAATGACCAAATTTTATAAATCCTTCAAAGTTCTTCAAATAATCACTTTATCCAAACTAATTCTCTCTATACTTTTATAATGGATACATACTATGTTTCTACAATTGAAAGTGAAACTATTGGTAGTAGTCTTAACATCCAACTTATGTTAGTCCCTTCAAAAGTGAACACAAAACTTGTGGTACTCTTCTGCGCATCTATTTTGCTTCCAAATTTTTCATTAATATAACCCTGTAATGGGTATTCGATTCCAAAACACAGGGTTAAATCTCCTGAACCTTTTAGATATCGAAGAATCCACTTCATCACTTCTTAATAAACCTTTCATTTATTCTCCATATACCTTATAAAAACTTCCACTATATAAGGAATATTCGACCACATTTAAACCATGGATTACATAAAACTTTCTACCACTGATGTATATAAAACTTTTGTCATGTACTGGGCCTCATATTACCTTTTAAGTTTTTTCTCTTTCAATAACATGACATTTTCATCCAATGGGGTGCTCACAAGTTTAAATCTGGTCAATCTAAAACTTTCAATAATATTCAAGATGAATTCACTGTGATAAAAAACCAATGATTTGATCTTATTATCCCTCTTGATCTATATTCCCAATATTTATTTGGCTTATTTGAGAACTTTCATCTCAAATCCTTAGTACAAGTCAACCACTATCTCCTTGATATAATCATTTTTTGGACCTATCATGAGTATATTATCTATATATAAGATAATAATGTCATAAATTTCATCATTAAACACATTTTGGAAACATAAATGATCAACATTACTATGGAAAACCCTCTTCTTAGTCATAAAGGCATTGAACTTCTAGTTCCATTACCACTTCACTTGGTTGAAACAATACAGGCTCCATTTTAGCTTATAATCTAGGTATTTATTCTATTTATTAATGAAACCCTTTGGATGATTCATAATGATCTCCTACTACAAATCACCATGAAGGAAAGTTGTTTTCACATCTATGTGTTTAAGACGTAAACTTTCCAAATCTACCAAACTTAGCACTATCTAGATTATTATATGCTTAATAATAGAAGAAAATATTTAAAAGAAATATATCCCTTATTTAATTTGAAACCCTTTTACAACTAACTTCTCCTTGTACCATTTTATACCATTTACTTCTTCTTTTAATCTATTTACTCATTTTTTCTACAGTGCCTTCTTTCCTTATGGTAATTTTTTCAGCTCTCATGTACTATTTTCATGCAATGGATTCATTTCCTCTTTCATAGATAACTCAAATTTTTCAGAGTCTATAAAACTTATTGATTAGTATAGGACCTTATATTATCCTCCATATATTATAATCAAGTAGTGAAGATTAGTTTCAAACATTTGAACCAGTCATCTGACCCCAGTAGACCTCCTCAATTCCACTTGAGGTTATTCTTCTTATAAAACTACATCTTCCAAAACACTTACCCATGTTTTTATAGTCTGATATCTTTTCGGTAATTCTATCCTTATTGTATCTTAAATACTTTTTGTGATTTTTTAGCATTCTATAACTTATTTTCTTTCATTTAGATCAACTTGTATATGTTTTGATGATACTTTGATCTCAACTTTTCCACCAAGTTCTAATCTTTCTAAAAGATCTTCTCATTTAATAGAAAATCGCAGCCTCTAATGATCTTCCATTTATCATTATCCCAAATTCATAATCAAAATTTTTCACCAATATACCCTATAATAAACATGTTTGAGAATTTTCATCAAGATTATCCCTTTCCTTGTCATCAACATAGACATATGTTAGTGATCTATACACATTAAGGTGAAAAAAAATCATTGGTTTTCCAGCCCACGGATATTATGGAATCTCCGTCCCCGTAAGTTTAAAAATAATCATATTAATGAGATAGGTTATGTCATTAATAGTTTCTACCCAAAACTCTTTTGTGAAACCTACATGCATCCTAATACTCTGAGCCTTCTCATTTAGCATCTCATACATCTACTTTGTAACTCTGTTTTTTCTGGTGGCTCATGTACCTTCTTTTAAAACCTGATTCCTTTCCTATAGTAAAACCTTTTCATTTACTTGATATTGTACTTACCTCCATTATCTAACCTTAATCACTTAAGATTATTTCTATACTATTTTTCTAACATGGATCTCTATTGAATAAACACTTTGAAATTTTATTTGATATTAAGGAATTATACCTATACCTTATGAATTTCATCATTGATAAAGGTAATATAATACATTGACCCTCCATGATAATGGAATGGAGTTGGCCCCCCAAATATTTGTATGTGAAAGATTCAACTTCCGTGATTTATATGTCCTTTTGTTTGTGAAAAATGAATCTTTTCTCTAATTTACTATAATAAAACCCTCAAATATTGGGAACCACATGTTCCTAATATTCAATTCCCCTTTAGTTTCCAAGACTCTCATATTCTTCTCGCTTTGGTGCCTAATATGTTAATATAATAACTCTGGATTTTCGTGCATTAATGTTATGGCAATAATTTCTCCATCCAACTTTCCCATTGAATATAATTTTCAATATTTGACAACTTTTCCCATCACCGTGGATCCATTTTTGAACTTCCACACTCCTTCTACAAAATTTTTAAAATTTATACTTCATATATTTGACCTATAGAAATTAATTTATTCCATAACTCATGTATGTGAATAACTCCCTGTAACTATAGAAATATTTTATCTGACATTTGGACTTTAATATCACCTTTAACCATGATATATAGAGATTCATCATCAATAATATGAATCTTCGAAAACCTTTTGGAAAAATATTTTACCATGAATCCTCTCTTATATATAGATAAAAATGAATCCCTAAAATCAATAATCCATGATTCTAATAGAATAATCACACTTAAGAGTAAACTTCAATCATCATCAGCTATAGTATTTTCAAAACATCTGGGAAGTTCCCCTTACAAAATTAACTTTATGATCCCTAAAATCCTTCTTAATTTTAAACTTATTCATATAATTCTAACATATAGGTTTAGGTCTAGTTTTTTTACTTTGAATTTTTTCCCTCTTTTCCTCAACTTTATTTTGACAATTCTATTGAATAAAATGTCCTCTACCTTCCGCATTTAACTTAGTTCCAATAGGTGTCTGGACTTCTCTTTACAAAATATCCTCATTCATAATCAGATAAAAAATGTCTTCAAATACTAGATTATTCTTACTGTAATAATTTTTTATGGTGTTAATTATCACATCCCAAGATTCTGGGAGTGAAGACAATAATAATAAAGCCCATGTTGTATATTTAAACTTCCCTCCTGCCAATTTTATCCTACTTTGAATCATGGTGAAGTCATTAATACGATCATCCACTGGTCTTCCTTCCAACATTCACATGTTGGAAATCATCCAAATCATAAACACTTTGTTCATTATGGTTGGCTTCTCATATACATCATCTGGAGCCTTCATCAATTCCCCAGTAGTCTTCACCTATTGAATGTTGTAGGAAAAATTTCTTTTCAAAGACATCTATAACATTTCAAGTGCCTTTATATTAAGCCTTTCTCATTCCACTTTATACATTCCTTGTAATTTTACTACCTTAAATAGAATCTTAAGGTCCTTATGGAACAAATAATTCTCAATCTGCATCTTAAAGAATTTAAAGTTCATTCCATACAACTAGTCAATTTGGACCTTGCCTTCTTTCGACACCATTCCTTCTAAAATAGATAAATCCCACTGAAACAAAAATAATAATGACAAGAATGTTTTTGAATAGTTATCTTTCGATTTCATTGAGTAATATTGAATTATAATCTTTGATATCACTTGTTGGGTTTAAAACTAACCTCAAAACCTCGAATCACCCACTAAAAATTCACTGGTGGGAAAAAGTCTGTAACTCCCAGAAATGAAAGAACCCATAAAATAGTTTATCCAAATTGAGAAGACAACACACCCAATCCACACACTAAATCAGTCTACTCAAAATGTGAAAAAACTTTCAAAAACAAACGAGCAAGTAAAACATACAAGAAATGATATTAAGTAATTACATGATACAGACTTTTGAATTGTTATCTATTAATAGATTTTCTATTAAATTATATTCAATTATACTTGTTTAATTCTCCAGAAATTATAATTTTCTAATAATCAAATTATTTTTTGGTATTATTTTTTTTATTATTTTTAGGTTATTTGTTCTCTTAAGTTAGGAATATCCCTGTTAGGCCACTTGGGCCTTGGCTTCTTGAGTTGTTTCCTTACTCACTGTTCTGACTCTGAGGTGGAGCGTTTTCGAGGGATACAGAAATGGAGTTTTACCATTTCTTGTTTTCGACCCATTCAGCATCATTATCCTTTAAATAATGTTGAATTATCCATATGGGGAACTGTTGGTCCCAGGGGCGATTGCGTGGGGGTCGTGTAACCATGAAACTGGTCCTTCTTGGATATAACTTCGTCAGATGGTCTCCAACAGGTTTATTCATGGAGCCAAGAATTCCCAACGGCCCTAGTATCCATGATTCATGAACCTGCTTTCCAAAGGAAAGCTCTCATTGGATGAAAATTTTTCCAATGACACTTAAGGACTCTATTGGTCAAGAGGATGGGGGATCAGGCTCACCGCACCCTTCAAGGGGGGATTATTGCCTATTTTGGGACACTCTTGTAGATCTAAGTTGTGTTTATATGTTCATGAATCCTTGGTTCATTCCTAAAGAGTGTGTCTATGGTCTACCCCTGGTTTGTCAGATCATCTTGAGAATGCATGTATTTTATGATATGGAGGTGGTACTGACATGAGCCATATTATAAGGAACTCTGAATTTTATCATCATTTAGGGGGTGGAATGTGACTTGAGGTTGGGATCAGACCCATATGATAGGTTTACTATGTATCCTCAAGAGAGTAATCAGAACCCATGTAGTTCGTATGGTGGGGGGCTTATGCGTGAAAGCCTCCCATTTGAGAGACATGGTTGGGTGGACCCTTTTGGATGGGTACCCTTTTTAATCTTGGGCCTTCTGGTAGGCATCCTACATATCCTGATTTGGTCAGGAATCAGAGTTCTTGTAGTTCAGAATGTGTGGGGATTACGCATGGAAGCTTCTCATTTAAGGAGGCATGGTTGGGTGGACCTTTTTAGATGAGCACCCTTTTGAGCTCAGGCCTTCTGGTAGGCATCCTACATATCCTGATTTGGTCAATATTCAGAGTTCTCATAGTTCAGATTATGTGGATGTTGTGATCCCCACAAACCTCTAAGCCCACGTGAGTCATGCTCAGTGTGAGAAACAAAAGGATGTGAAAGATTAAATAATTCACATGCATCCTCCCCTATTGGTGGGGGAGGGAGATCCCACGGCGGAAGAGGTCGGGGCGAATGTGGGAGAGGGTGCGGAGCAATAAACCTTTCCATGGGAGATAGAATTAAATTTCATGCAGCCCAACCTAAGATGATTGGGGACTTACCCCAGTGGGAGGGCCCCATAGCACGTTCTAGGAAGGGGAGGAGTTTTTTCCTCGTCAAAGGGGGGAGTGAACATAACCCCTTCAACTGATCACTATCCCTCATTGAATGGGAAAGTAAGTGATCACCCACGATCCCAATAATAGGGAGGTTCGCGTCGGCATCCCAAAGTTTGACTCCGAGTTACCATGGGAATGAAGCCTCACATGCATTCCCGAAGCCCACACCATTGTGAGGAGAGCCTTCATGACTCTACTTACCATGGGTATGTAGACTCAAAGGGGGGCGTTGATGTTCCCAATGGTATGACCATACGAGTCTGGTGGATTTGGAGGAGGCTTTTTCCTAATGCCAAGAGACTAGTTAGTAGAGGGACCGTGGAGGTCTGGACGGTAATGGAGGGGTGAGTTTGGAACCGGAAGGAGCGATACCCGAAAACACCCCATTCCGCGTACTGGTTTCTTATGCAGGATGGGGGAGGCTCTGCATACCATAGTGGTATGAGGACAGAGGGACCATCCACATACCGATGTGGTATACGGGAATTGGTATCTCCAATCGCATACCGAAGTGGTTCATGGATCACTACACCTCTTTGGGTTGTATTAGTGTACCGATTGGGTACACGGTGCTGGGTTCTGTCTGCGTAGCAGTGTGCTACGTGAAGTACCATGTGGAAGGAGAGTCCTAGGGACTTCCATTCGTGGAATATTCATTCGCGAGGAGCCTTTGGTTTTTGGTTAACCTATTAGGTTTGAGGTTCTGTTTTTATTATTTAATTCCCATGTTTTATGGTTCACGGCCAGCTGTACCTGTGGAGGAAGTGTTTTGCGGTTCATGTTTCGCCGAAGAAATAAGACGGAAGATGGAGTAGAACCTGTGAGCCTCCCTCAAACTTTCTTTGTTCATCCATCTCATGATTCGTGCCATTTTTTCTCATTTGTGTATTGTGTTCATTTTATAGAGTACCAGATCCATTGTATCTACTGGGAACATAGCACCATTTTCGGAGGCCCATTGAGAGATATATTTACCCACAAAAGACTCGGTTATCCAAGGTTTGCAGAGGTTTCGGTTCATGATGATGGCACGTGGAGCCTTTCCCACCTGGTTCGTTCACACACCGATGAGTTTTTGGTACGGTACGCGGATGGTTGTCCAGCATACAACTCCTTCAATGGAATGGTTCACGATTCGGCTTTCTCGCTGGACATGGCTTGGTGGGCCAGCAGTTTTCAGACCTTCCCTCCGACCTGGCGGTTCGTGATTCTTCCATTCCATGGACCTTTCCCAGTAAATGGTTTGTGAACCACTTGAAAACTTGAATTCCTTCAAGTTCCTTCATAGAATTTCAACTCCACTTAAGCCCCTTTAATTTGATAGCTTTTTATAAACACTTGTTTCCTTCTGCAAAGCGATTATGGGGGTATTTTCTCCCTTAGCATAATTTTCAGGACCCTGCAAATTCCCCCCATCAGAATGGTGTCCGTTCGGAACGAAAAGGGGACTATTCCGATGCAGAAGCGGTCCTAAACTGAAAATGGTTCGCGGTAGAATAGGTATACCTGGTTGTAGGGGGACCCACCTATATATAGGCACCCATTTCATTCATCCTTTATCATTTCTCATGGAGAAATTTTCTCCCGATTCTCCGATCTCTTTTCCGCTCGTGTATTGTGCTCCTTGAGAAAACTATGCCTATGAACTGCTCTGTAAATTCCACGAACCAATATCCTTGCAATTTCCCCTTCTGTGTACCACACTTTGGTTTCCTCGAATAGGACTTTGGAATTTTAAAACATAAAATTCCGATTCACATAGGAGAACACTACGCGGCTGCCTTGTTCACATACTGAACTTTTATTGGTGAACTGAACTTCAGAAAATATTAATATGAACATAAATTTTAATACATATCTTCTGAACGCAAACTTAACTGATGTCGAGATTTTCCGTTTCTTTATTCTGTGGACCATTTTCTTCACCGAACAACAGTTCATGGTCCTAAGCTTCGTGATTTTTTTCGTGTACCATGGTCGTACATGGTGAGCTACATTCACGTAACACATTTGTAAGAATAGGGATTCCATGTGTCAGGATGTACGCAGTATGTGGCCAATGCGTACCATTTCTGGTATTCATATACAGAGCTTCATCTGGACAGATTTTGAGTCCTTTATCCACTTTTCCATAGCTTTTATCCAATAATTTGCATTGGACTGAATTTTTGTCAGCTTTTGGATCTTCCCACACAAGATACAATGGATGAATCATAGTCTACTACTAAATCAAAGAAGAGAAGGGAATCCATGGTGAGGAATAGTGACGATCATCTTTAGACTCACATTGTTCCTTGTGACAGCTTTCTGACGGTTTTTCTGAGCCAGAGCTTTTAGCTGACCGGTTATCCATATAGTTTTTGTTTTACGTTTTTGGTCTTCCCGCTGATGTACCTCTGCCACTGCCTGACCCTAACCTCCCTTTCATCCATTTAGAGGTGATTTAAGGTCATTACCGCGCCAATATTTCCACGGTAGGTGAAATTATTTCCACTCCGAATGAGTAGAACATATTCATACTATGAGGCTCGGTATGGACTAAGGGAAACCATGGGTGTTGTGATGATGTCCCAATACTAGATGCCCGAGAGTACCCATCCATTGTCAACATCTACCAAGAAAATACTAGTTCAGGATGGAGCACTAAGTTGGATTTTTGGGCCAAAGGATGTTTCTATGATGAGTGGGCCTGGGCATTCTGGGTGCATCAAACCTGTTAGGAGTGCCCTGACCAACTGAAGGCAGTGGGCTTGTACCAGGTAGCCTAGGTGTCTCAGTTTTCAATCTTCTCTATGGGAAAAATTCTTCTAGAGTTGTTGAGTCGTTGGTGTTCGAGTACCAACACCTTTCACCTATTTCATGGAGAGTTGGGGATCAGTCAATGGGACATCAACCAACTTTGAGGTCTCCCTATCCTTGGACAGATGTACGATGAGTTTCTCCCAGCAGTTTCCATATGGAATGATATCGATCATGTGTCTCCTTTTACAAGGAGTTTGCTGGTTATGGAAGAGGGATTACTGGGTCACTCCCTTGAGGCATGTTCCCTTATCCCATTAAAAGTGTGGATAAGGTTATTATTACAGACAAATGGGCCTAAGCCAAAGGCGCACCACATTCGAACTCACCCAACCCGTCAATCCCGCCAAACTCTGGGGTCATACTGTGCTACCCTTGAAGCAGGGTTGTATTCTAAATGGGGGTATGAACTTCGGTCAAATTTTTCACCTGTTCTTAGGCTAGCAGTTTTCTTCACCATGTTCTTAAGTGGATGGATTTTCCCATCCAGTGATGTATACACCAGGGTCTGGGCCTGCACTTTAATGATGGCGTCCATGCTGGCAGAGGGTCGACCTATTAATTTAGACCTTCCTACCCATGCTTGACTTTATGAATTATTGGTACAGATTCATGAAGGTAGGTCTCCAAATAATCTCAGTAGACCATTCCAATTCCTATACGGGTGGATGGAAGAACACTTCCCCTATTATGAATACCGGAATACCACATGGGTTCCCTATTCTGACTATCATCCGGCTCTTCTCAAAATTTTTGATGTTCATCCCAGTACTTTGAGTATTACCGATGTGGTTGAACTGTTGAACGAATCCTCTCATTTCTTGTTCGCACCACATCCTACCCCTCATTGTTCATTGAGGGGTGACATGGGGTGGTTCCTTGGAGGAATGTTCATACTTTATCAACCTTCGGTACGGGATGCTCACTGCTCATATAGATCGAGTAGTTATTTCTGAACCATACCTCCCCTATTGGTTTTCCAGGCAGTTTGGATGCCTTCAATAGACTACGCTGCTTTTGTTTATTCGATTAAGGGGAGAGTCTCATCTTTTGGTTCTCCAACAATTGTGGCTTATGATGATGCACGAGGGTGCTGCTAGTAATATTATCATTCATTACATAACAGGGCCCTCATTTCTTTCATTGTAGTATGTCGGACTGTGGGTAGATTGTTACCCCACGGGGGTGCTGAAAGAACCATTTCGGTAGGTACAAAGACCCTTGACCATTTCCTATCTCATTATTTCCCTAACAACAACACATATTTCTTTCATCACAAGAAGTGCAACAGATACACCTTCTACTTTCGTCCCTTCAAAAACTAAGACGGATACACCTCATGCTCACTTTCTCATGGTAAGAAGACGTTTGGTCTGTCGTCAAAAGCGTCTGGGAGGGTTTACATCAATACAACCCATTTCAGTGGGGAGCAATTCAGACTAATCCCCTCCTGTAGATATTTCCCAAGATCTTAATGAGACTTAAACTAGCCAAGTATCGTTGATCATCCTAGATTCCGCAGTTAGTCCTCTGTGTTCGGCTCCCATTATTGGTCCATCCCAGCGGAAAAAGAGTCTCCCACCTTGGGTGAATCACCTTAGGTCCCTCCCCAATCTTATGGTGATGATTACCACTTACAAACATATGGCAGCAGGGGCTGATCGAAGTGTTGCTATTTTGGTGAGACACCAGGCAGTGCATGAAGAGGCATGGTGCTAGTTACGTTCTCTTGCCGTGGAGACACCCTTGACCAATTTCATCGATGAGGGTGAAAATTTTAAGTGGTTATGTACTGAACTGGATTTTGGAGGCTTTGATTATCAGCACCTTTACTTCCTTATTTACCAAATAGTCATTGATCGAGAAGACCTCACCTCCTGTGAGGACAAGATGGACATGTTTAATTCTTCTCATCACCAGGTGGAAACCTTCCGAGATATTTCGGAAGAATTTGATCACATGATGGACAAGGATGTGAAGGCACGTGATTTGGGGGTGGCCTGAGAGAAGGAGTTGTAGGAGTGCGAAGTCTGCACAGCCAGGATGAGGGATAAACTAGCCTCTTCGCATGCCAATTATGAAGCCATCCAGAAAAAGGGGCGGGACCTTAAAGTTTTCCTAGAGTGGGTGCATCCGATGGTCAAAGCTGAAATGGAGGAAAGAACTTCTTTGGAAGGGACCATCGATGGCTTGTGGCAATCACTCCCCATCCTTTTGGAAAGGGTGAACTGGACCTTGTTGTATTTCTGTCCCAAGTTACAAAATGTACTCTCCCCTCCTTTTTTTGTACTCTGTAGAGACTACAATTTGGGGATGTTCCTCTATTTTTTTTTGAACCCAACGGAACATATTTGCCTTTTTAAAAATTTCTTCTTCTTCTCTTATTCTCAATGTAATTTCAATCACATGTTAATTTTGAACCATGACTTGAAATCAGTAAACTGAAATAATTGAATCAAGCTCTAATTTTTCCCTGAGACAAAGGACTCAGAGAGTGAAATTCAGCTATTACTGAGGTTGAATGGAATACATCACGAAATTTTACATATTTTTTGATATTACCCTAATTTTTTCCTAAGACTACTTGGAACGAGACTAGCGGTCATAACTTCAATTTTTATTGGGCCACCCTTTTTGGGTTATCAACCTAAAAAGCTTAACTCCTTTTTTTATGTGGACCATCATCATTTTTTTAATGAACCGGTACTTGAATTTTACCTAGAGGTGCCTTCCATGTATTTTACCTCAAGAAAGTATGACTTTTTCTTCGATGGCAGTTTACAGTCTTGACATTCAAACTTAATACTAATGTTTTAGGTCAAATAGCTTTGACCAAACTTAAATGGGTAGGGGCCCTAAATCAGTACTATTATCCAAGAATGTTCTAGTATCCTTCAGACATGGGTTAGGGATTTTTCATGACCATGTATTTGTGGATTCTAGACATGAATGAGGTTGAGAATCCACTTTAGGCATACAGAGGTAGGAAAGGACTCTCCGGTGGATGAATTTTCCTTTTATAGATAGACATTTTTTGGGTGACAAGTGTAAAGCCACCGGGGCATGATGTTCATATTCAATCAAAGGAGTTCTCAGGACACTAGACTTCCATTTCTGACGACTTGGTGGAATTTGAAATATTTTGGATTTATCTTGATGTTGGGAGCCATAATAGGTGGCTAGATTGAGTAGTGTTGTTGAGAACATTAGGAACATTTATATTGGCCTTCAATGGGAAACTGTTCCTATAAATTTCTTACTTGCGTGAGGGAGATCTGGAAATTGGTCAGTTCAGTTAAGAGTCTCTTCTATGTCAGGGGTAATTGGGGAGGAGGTACATAATCCATTATTCAAGAGTTCTCAAAATCTAAGGGTGTGACAAGACATAAACATAATTTGGGCATATGGAGGCTGGGAAGGACTCTCCTGGGGACAAATTTTCCTTTGATTGATGGCCATTTTTGTGGGCGACGTATGCAGAGCCACTGGGGCATGATGTGCATAGTCAATCAAAGGTGTTCGTAGGACACTGGCCTTCCATTTCTGATGGCCTTTGAGGATTCTTGAGATTGAGAACTCTCTAAATATAGTTCATGACCATCGATCTAGGGTGCCTCTAATCATATAGGGAGGATTTTTAGTTGAACTTCTTTGAGGAAACCTGGAAACGAGTGGGGGTACCCTTTACATGTGGTTCAAATTCACACATACGGATGATACATCTTTTAGAAACCTCAAAATAGACCAGAGATGAAACGGGACCATATGTTACGATATATCCAAGATGTGTAAAAGAAGGAAAATGTAAACCATAACTTTGAGGGCCCTTAAATCAGGAGGTTTGGAATGAGGCTTGAAAGCCATTGGGAATACTGAGATATGAGAGGACTCTCCTAGGGACTAATTTTCTTTTAATTGATGGTCATATTTGTGGGTGACGTATGTAGAGCCACTGGGGCATTATGTGCATAGTCAAACAAAGGTGTCTACAGGACACTATCCTTCCATCCTAGATGGACTTAAAGTTTTATGGGGATTCAATATTACTCAAAGCATGGAGTTTAGAATACGGTAAGATCATGTCCGGACATATTGGTGATATATGGGTTGTGATTTACTCATGGAGTGGTGTCCCTTATGTAGATCTGACTCGTACACAGGGTGGGGTATTCGTTCCATCCTTGGGACACCCAATCGTTTAGCATCCCATGGTCATGACATGGGGTTCCTCTCAGGGGATGGAACTATGACATTCCTTTTAGGGTCATGCTTCTAGGACCAAATTCTCGGTCCGTTTTTTCCATAATGTCATGGTGGACCTCTCACTAAGATCCTTAAGCTCATGTGATCTATGCTCGGTTTGAGAAACAAGGGATTGTAAGGGTTTCATGTTTCCATCTAAGAATAGTGAATTCAACATAATGGGGAATTCTTAGGCTAATTCCATTGTTTTTTAGTCCAGCGTCATGCGGTGAGGAAGATTTTGGCCTTGTAGTTTAGCATCATGCTGTGAGGGCGATTTTGGCCTTATAGTTTAGCATCAGGCGGTGAGAATGATTTTGGACTTGCAGTTTAGTGTCATGTGGTGATGAATATTTTGGCATTGTAGTTTAGCATAGTGCGGTGAGGAAGATTTTGGCCTTGAATTTTAGCATCGTGCGGTGAGGACGATTCTAGCCTTGCAGTTTAGGGTCGTGTAGTGAGGAAGATTTTGGCCTTGTAGTTTAGCGTCGTGCGGTGAGGAAGATTTTGGCCTCACAGTTTAGCGTTGTGTGGTGAGGAAGATTCTGACCTCGTAAAGGTCTTAAAAAGTTTCAGGTTAATCACAGTCAGGGTTTTCCGGCATTCCTTAGATGTGAGTGATGACAGAAGGTGTAAACCATAGTCCTGGGGTGACTTGAATCAGGAGGGATGACATGGGGCTTGAAAGACACTAGGCATACTGAGGCAGGAGAGGACTCTCCTAGGGAAAATTTTTCCTTTGATTGATGGCCATTTTTGTGGGCAACGTATGCAGATCCATCAAGTCTTGATATGCATATTCAATCAAAGGTGTCCATAGTACACTGCCCTTCCATCTCAGATGGACTTGGATGATTATGAGGATCCAAGTTTTCCCAAGGTATGGAGTGTGACAAATGGGAAATGTGTGACTGGGAATGTGAGAATACCCATACCATGATTAACCGTGACCATCTTGGAGCTTCCACATAGGTCTAACCCACGCATGGGGGAAATGGGCATTTTTTGCTAGTGGATGGGCCAGGATGTTGAATCTGAGCATCACTTCGTATTCTACGAGGGTAGAAATCAAGTCGCACGTAGTTCTGGATGTTTCTTACAAATTATTGTTTGATATGTTAGGTATACTTGAGGGAATTCCCAAGGTTTCACCTAGTATAGGTTCCAACCCTACCATACTCTTTTACGGTTTATTTGCGTAAGAGAAACCCTACCACTGATCCTAAGTTCACGTGAGTTATACCCGATGTGAGTGACAAGGAGTGGTTATAGGATATCCTTCGCAGGTGTGAGGCAACAGATAATATGATGGGGCATTTTCATTTTATTCTCATATGGTGGATGGTCCAAGATCAAGGATCGAGACATCACTACGTATCCTGTGATGGAAATAATTAACCCACACGTAGTTCTATATATACCCTATACTGATTTGGCTCAGCTGAAAGGGTAGGGGAAATTTCATTCTACCTATCATAGCGTCCGGGTCTATCATATTACCCCATAGTTGAATTTCGTAAGAGAATCTATACCACTGATCCTAATCTCACTTGAGTTATACACGATGTGAGAAACAAGGAGTGATATGGTTTTCCCTTATGAGTATGGGAAGATACGGGGAATGATGGAGGAACTTCTTTTTATAATGGGTCTGGGTCCAAATGAAAGATTGATGCATCGCTACGTATCCTATGAGGGCAGAAATCAAGCCACATGTAGTTCAATGAGAGCTCGTGTAGTTTTTTTCATGCACTTAGAATGTTTTATGCTACATAGTTTAACGTCTTATGACGTGGACATGTTCCTTACTATTAAACATCATGTGGAAAGGATGATGACTCGTATCTTAAGGTCTTAGAGTTTGGACCATGATATGGGAGCATTTTTGTAACTTCTAGTTTAAGTTGTTAGAGTTTGGACCATGTCATTAGAGGAATTTTTAGTCATAGTTTAGGGTCATTGAGTTCGGGCTATGATATGGGGAATTTTGTTTATGACTCACAGTTTTAGGTCATAAATCATGGACCATTGTATGGGGAAGTTTTGTGACTAATAGTTTAAGGTCGTAGAGCTTGGACCATATGAATCATAGTTTAACATCATAGAGTTTGGACATAGTATGGGGACATTTTTATGCGAAGTATTTCTTCAAGAACATCGCATTTGTAGGAGCTTTGATGAGATACCCTTCCATCGATATCAGGGCATATGTTCCATTGGAATAAACCCTATGTATGATATATAGTCCTTCCCACTTTAGTTCAAGCTTTGGGGGATTTTTCCCTAGTATCATCGGGTTTTTGAGGACTATCACCATTTCTCCTTTGAGGAAATATTGAAGTAGAACCTTTTTATTGAGGGCTCATGCAATCTGATTTTGGTAGATTTCCAAATGGTGCATAGTATGCAACCTTCTCTCGTTTAGTTGTTCCAACTCATCAAACTATATCTGGGATTGATCTTCTATGGGAAGTTTATCACAAATGTCCACACGTAGTGATGGCATCTGGATTTTGATAGGCAACACTACCTCCGCCCCGTACACCAGCAAGTATGGGGTTTCCTAGGTGGTCGTGTGGGTCATGGTTTAGTAAGCCCACAAATCATGAGGGAGCTTGTCCGGCCACAACTTCTTATCCTTATCAACCATATTCTGGATTATGTTGCATAGAGTCTTGTTGAAATCCTATATCTACCCATTGGTTATCGCGTGGTAGCGAGATGACCGGTTATCTTTAATTACATACTCCAGGTACAACTTTTCCAGCACAATAGAGCATAAGTTGGTGACATTGTCTGTTAGTATCGTATGTGGGACACCAAACTTGGTAATGATGTTGGCCTATACAAAGCTGATGATGTTTTTCGCCCCTAATTCCTTAAGAGGGAAAACCTCGGCCCATTTGTAAAAGAATTTAGTCGATGTGAGTATGAACTTTAATTGTTTGGCTATGGTGTGAGTATATGGTCCCACAACATCCATACCCCAAGCGGAAAATGGCTTGGAGTACTTATCTGCGTTAAGTAACTCCCGGGGCCAGTGTATAAAATTAGCATGAACTTTATAGGAATGACATTTCTTAGTGAATGTGGAACAATCCTATATTATAGTGGACCAGTAATACCCAAGCCTTTGAATTTGGTGAGAGAGATTGGTTGCTGACTGGTGTGCTCGACACGCTCTGGTGTTCACTTCTTTTATGAAGGCAGCGGTCTCTTCTCCATCAATGCATCTGATAAGGATTCTGTTAAGGCCTCATTTGTAGAGAACCTTTTCTTGGATTGTCCCATTGTACATGGTAAAACTGACTACCCGTCTTCGGACTTGTTCCCTATCATCCCTATCTGGTGGGAGTTCCCCATTCTGAAGGTAATTTGCAATGGGTGTCATCCACCCGATGGTATGACCATATGGATTAGGAATGGGGCTAATTTCATCAATTTCCTTCGTATTTATATGGATTAATGGCAAGACCATCCGATGTTGAGAAATTATAATGAATATCTCATCCCGGTCAGGATCATCCAAGGCTGTTGATGAATTTTCCAAAGCGTTAGCTTGAGCATTTTCTGACCAACAGACATGAGTCAACATTGGTTCTGATGGGAATTTCACCATTAGTTCTCGAACACAGTTCATCAAGGGAACCAATACTACTTTCTTGATAGCATAGTCATGGTTGACCTATTTGATGCCTAGATCAGAATCACCTCTTGTTTTTAGGTCTTCGACTTGCACTTGGAGTGCCAATTCCAAGATGGAAATGAGGGCCTGATACTCCACTTCATTGTCCATAAATCCTTCCTAAAGTATGAAAGAATAAGACAGAACAACCTTTTCAAGGGAAACAAGTATAATCTCTATCCCTACTTTGTTCATATCAGGATCTTCCATCCATTTTCCTATCGGACTTCGAGAGGCACCATCGAAGTACATTTCCCATGCCTAAGGGTTCCCCTGGACAGAAAATGCTTCTTCATCTGGAAGTTTAGTATCCAATGGTATTGTTTCTTTTGAAGTATTTTTGACCAAGAAGTATGCTAACGCCTAACCTTTTATGGCCTTTTGGGGCACGTACCGTATGTTAAACTATTGTAGGATGATTTCCCATCATGACAGACGTCCATTTAGCATGGGACGGTTGAGGATATACTTGAGAGGGTTACAGCAGGAGACCAGTTGGACCTCATGGTGTTGCAGGTAATGCCTGAGCTTTTGAACTTCAAATATTAGGGCTAGGCAGTTCTTTTCAATCTTCAAATACCACGTTTCGGCATCAATCTTTGTTTGGATGAGATAGTAGAGGTTTTTTTCACTGCCGGCATCATTTTTCTGTGTGAGGAAGGTTCTTGATGACTGTTCTAGGGCAATTACATATAAAATAAGCAATATCCCCTCAACTGGAGGCATGAGCACTGGTGGGCTTAAAATATATCTTTTGAGGTTGTCAAATGCCTCTTAACAATCAGAATCCCATTCATAAGTAACTCATTTATTCATGATCTTGGTGAAAGGTAAACATTTACCTACTAGGTTGGCTATGAAGCACTGGATGTAGGCGAGGTGTCCATGGAGACCTCTCAACTCGGTAAGGTTGCGAGGTGGGGACAAGATAAGAATGGATGGTATCTTCTTGGGGTCGACTTCTATTCCATGATGGCACATAAAAAAGTCAAGGAATTTTCTCAAGGTAATGTTGAAGGTTAATTTTAGAAGATTCATCATTAAAATGTGTTGTCACAATTTCTCGAAGATAGTTTCAAGTTTTTCTAGGTGGTTTCAGCACTTTCATGATTTAACCACCAGGTCGTTGACATAACACTCAACGAATTTTCCCAAAAAGTGATTGAAGATGCGATGCATGGAATGCTAATATGTGGCTCCAACATTATTTAGACCAAAGAGAATCACTTTGTAACAAAACACTCCCTGAGGGGCCCTAAAAGTGGTAACTTTTCTCATCTCCTTGGGACATCTGAATTTGATTGTATCCAGAATAGTTATCCATGAAGCAGAGGGCTTCATACCCGGCTATTGTGTCGATAAACAATTATCTGATCAGGACTGAGAAGTCGTCTTTTGGTAAATGTCGATTAAGGTCCCTGAAGTCAATACAGATTCTGATCTACCCATTCTTTTTTTTGATAGAGACTATGTTCTCTAGAAATATTGGGTATTGGACCTCTTGTTTGAATTTATATTTAATTATTTTGTCAACTTCAGCCTCTATCTTGGAATCATGCTTCGGGTGGGTCCTTATAGGTGCATATTTATAGCCCTAGTGATCTTTTGGTAAGCCCAGATGATGGGTGGAAACTTCAGGGTCAAGGCCTGGCATCTCTGTGTAATTATAGGAAAAAACAACTATATTATTCATTAGTAAGGAATTATATGCCTCATGTTCCTCAATATAAATGACCACACTAATTAAAGCAGGTCTCAGGTTGTCCTACGTGCCCAGATTTATCTCATGAAGTTCATTGATTATGGTTGAGACACCTTCTTTGAAGGCAGGATGGGCATCTTTGAGGTATTATTACTCTTCTTTCTCTTCTTCATCGTCTTCCTATTCTGATAGAGAAATTATTTTTGAGATAACTCCTCAAATGTTGGTAATTAAATTGTATTTTTCCTGGTTGTGTGATACAAGGGTAGTTTGAGGTCCCAAGGATGGTTCAGGAGCACTTCTGGTAGAGATGTTCCTGCCATTATGGGAGTCAACCCACTTTTTCGTGCCTTTGGACTTGGCAGTCATAATAGAGACCATAAAAAAACCGAGTCTGTATATAAACCTATACTTACACATTCAAATTGATTGATGGGTAGTACATACTTCTCCCCAATATGTTAGAATAGGTCGGAGGGATCCATCTCTAATCCATTCGGGGCATTGATCCAATCAAAATCATTGTCCTAAAGATGTTTTTTTCCAGCTCATAGAACTTGGCGTCAATATAGTGTGACTTTCAAAACTCAAATGGGGATTTATCGGTGTGAAACATACCATTTTTCCCATTAGTATAATATTTGATGCATTGATGGTATGAGGAAAGAACTGTGACATGCTGATGTAGCCAAGGCCTCCCTAACAGGGCATTGAAATCCTTGCTTTGTCAAACCACCAAGAACTCAGAATCTGATATGAGATCTCTGAGCCAAGTTTTAAGCTTGATTCATCCCAATGGTTTCTTCTCACTATTGTCATATTCCAGTAGAGTTGTAGTGCAGGGTGTTAAGTTGTCTTCATCGTATCCCAGACGATGAAGCATTCTAAGTGGGAGGAGGTTAACTCCAGATCCATTATCGGTGAAAATCCTATGTACATCACTTCTATTTATCTTTTCGGACACATATTAAGGTTTGATATTCCCTTTCATGATGGCGTCTTCATCCCTATCTGTGAAGGAGATGACGGCATGACATTCTTCGGGACTGGTCTCTATTCGGTAGACTTCATCCACTGATACTTCAGCCTCTAACTCTTGGGGACTTAGTAAGGCCTTGATGAGTGCTTCAATAAGATCTACAGACAAATTCAATGCATCCAGGATTGACATCTTTTCTGGTACTAAGTTCTACTACTTTAAAATGTCATACTTCTTTTCTAAAGGTCGGTGCTTCCCAGATTGGGGTTGCTCTTTCACAGACACTTTAGGGGTTTGGGTTTTGGATGTAGATGGACCAGCCTTGGTGATATAGGTCAGTGGCACTGTGGCCTTTTCTAGGTTTGGTCAGACTGGTTCACCCACATATCTTGGGCGGTTCGGTATTTTTTATTCCCCCGATGGATACTCTAAGATAACTGGGCATGGGTTTCCCTCAGTGGGTGCGAAGGAGCATTCCAGTTCTTGTTTTGTCTGTTGGAAGGTCCTTCCATGAGTTTCTGCAATATTAAAGGTTTGATTTGTGGCGTGGCAGGGAAATTGAATCATTCCACGACTATTCCTTACAAGAAACCTCTAGCCTATGTGGCCTCTTCCTCTAGATTTCTAGTTGGACATGGGGGATTTAAAGAGAAGGGGTCAATCAAGTGAACGACATTAATGGATCGAAAGATCATATCTTTATCTAATAATGTTTCTATCTGACTATCTCCTTCTTATGGTACCATTTGGCGGGGTGGGGCTCATTGTGTCGTTTGGCGAGGCGGTTCCTGTTACACCAAGATTGTTGGCATTAAGTCTGAAAGTGTCAACACTCACTTAGACTTTGGTACCATCTCATCTTCTTTCTCTTTCTTTCTTTACTTCTAGCCTTTAGAGGACCGTGGGGCTGAGGATGATGGTTGTGTTGTATCAGGAACTTTTGGGGGCATAGTTTGTTATCTCAACTGTTCTTGAAGGATTCCATAGACTCAGTTGATGGTATTTTAGGTCACCCAATTGTCAAAATTTTGTTCCTTCTTGCTGGAAGCTATTTTCCATTCCTCTTCCTCTTTTGAATATGATGTGGAGGTATATATGACTTGTGCTGGTGGCGGGCCCAACTTGACTTGCCCTAAATCCACCATATTTTGCAGGAGATCCATGAAAACGAAACACTACTGGATTATTTATCCTATAATCTGGTGATATGAACAGTGATTTGGACAGTCTTCGAGACCCACTTCATCGGCTCTCTATGGCTCTAGTAGTCGGAGTAGATTAAAATTCATGGTGGATATGAAATAATCGTGAACCTAGTTGTCTCAGAACAAATAGACTTTATTTCTTTATTCTTCAAACTGATTTCTTTTAGAACCTTGTCACTCAACCTACCGAGGCGGGGGTGGTTGTTGACGTCCAGGGGGCTAAATGGTTCGTTGGGGGCCTTGCAACTGGTGCCGATATTGGGGGTGGACTAAGCATAATGGAAGTTTCTTTATCCTTCCACATTATTTTTCCAGGGGATTATGGGGCCACTCGGGACTTTATATTGGTCCTTTGCAGGGAGTCCTCTATCCTTTGTGCAATGGTATAGAAGTCTCTGAAACCACTCGTGTACTTTACTGGGAAGAGTGGTGTTCGCAATTTATCCTGCAGGTTATAGATGCACATGGAGATCATCTCATCCTAGGGGAGTGGCTGTTTTAGGGAATATGTCAGGCGCTTCCATCTGGAAATAAAGTCTAAAGAATCTCTTGTTCTCTCGCTGCTTGCAGTTCATGAGATCATTGACCATAGTCTTGGGAAGCGTGGAACTGAACTGGAAGAGAAACTATCATCGTAGATCTTCCCAGCCTGTAATTGAATTGGATGGTAGGCTAGTATACCATACGAAGGCTTATCCTTGCAGGGTTCATACGAAGCACCTGAGTATGACTTCTTCTTGCTATTCTAGAGTGAACATCTTGGGCTCAAATTAGGAGTCATAATGCATCAAATGCTATTCAGGGTCCCCCAATCCATTGAATACTAGGAACACTGGGCTCCCGAAGTTTGGTGGTGGCAGAACATTACTCACCCACTCAGGGTAGGGTTTGTGCTCTGGTTTTATAGGAGCACGCCACCCCTCCATGGATTCCAGCTGAGCTGTTATCTTCTCAAAAATATTTAATATCCCTTGATGCATGTCCTTTCAGGATTAAACTTGAGCTGGTGCAGCAGGGGCCATGACTGGGTGCGCTCGTACTGCTGGAATTTGGGGTTGATACCCAGCCTAAGGTTTTATCTGTGGGTTTATCTGAACATATATTGACTTCCTTACCAGTGGGGGAAGTCTTTATATCCTTCTGGAGCCAGGTTGAACGGACCCCCAAGCTTGGTTTCATTCACCAGGGTAAGTTACTGTGGTATGGGAACCTTTTCTGGAGGCACCTATTGGCATTCCGCAAGGGGAACACATCTGGCGAGGTAGGTTCCTCATAATAGCTCAGCATTAATTCATCTGAGCTATTTAATTACTTCCTCCTTCTTAGTGAACCTTTCCTTTAGGGTGAGGGACACATTCTCATGTGGAGGATGAGGTGGGTCATAGACGACCTTGTATTTGTTCTTCTCCTTTTGGGGGTTTTGTGGGGGAGCTAGTGATGGATTAGCTAAGGGGGCACCCAAATTTAGAGTTGCCCTCTGGTTCTGGGTATGCACTCAATCAGGCTCGTTGAGGGTTGCTTCTAGAAGGGAACCATCATCTTTTTCATCCTCTCCCCTCGTTTCATTTATTGTGAGATCCGTGGGGTTTATGTTTACCACTTTTATTGAGGCATACCACATTGGGGGTGGTGTACCCGGTGCCGAATGGGATTATGGATTCCTATGTCCATTATTGGATTTTATCCTTCCATTATGCGGTGTTCTTTGGGATTATTGAAAAAGATTGACCCGAAGGGAGCCTTGGTCTGACATTGTAACATACCTTTTCCTCGGAGGCTGTGAACCACCAGAAATAGTGGAATTGGTAAATCCTCGGTCCATCCTTCTTTCTAGACAGTGGAAGACAGATGTCTGCTGATAATGTATTTGAGTTAAAAATGACCCCAACCCTTTGGGATAGGGTTGTTCCCATTCTCTTATCACTGTTCTACGGCCTGAATTTTTTGGTCTTATTGGGTCATTTGGATTTAAAAATTCCCCCAGCCCTGTGGGCTGGGATTGTTCCCATGTTGCGGTAGTAACTGTCGTTATTTCCACCCTTTCAATTTCACATACTCTTGTGCGGGTGAGAGAATAGTATAGAATTGGGCATGCATAGAGTTTATGTCCTTTTGAAGACATGCTCACTTCTTGCTGGTCGGCTTCTCTCAGGAAGGAAGCCTGTTGGATGTTCCTGGTTTCCTGACTCAGAAGCTTTTCAATGGATTTATTTCTTTGGCCCTGACGCTTTTGAGACTTACTCTGGGACGATCTTTGCGGAGTATCCCATATTTCCTGAGTAGGAATTTCATTTTATCACTGCCTATGGGTGATGACATTTCATGATATCATTTCCAATGGGGCCTGCTGGACGGAGCGTGGGGTGAAGTGTAGAGCTCCATGTTCTCCCCATCCCTATATGTGAACTCCAGCCGGGGCGTTGTCAATGAGGCGACATAACTTATGAGTACATGGAGGCAAGACAGTTCAAGGTTTTTATACCTCCTTTCCGACCATGGATTCCTTGCAGACGGGAGGGCTCCCATGTCGATTAGATGACAAAGCTTTCCTATTTTGCAAACATGGTCCGTATACCCTTCATAGAGTAAGAATTTTTCTTTTAGATTTCGAAGAGTTATCCATATATTGAGGCAAATGTCATGCATACATTCCCTAGACAACTCTCTTAGTATTTCAAAGTGATAAGTGGTGGTAGGCCAATACATCATCGGTATATTATCCCTAGCTAGTTGTCTTCCCACAAGAAACATATCTTGTCGTTGTTCTTTCAGATGATCCTCCACGTGATATGTCCAGCTCAACTACTTCTTAATAATTTTGTTCCAAGTGACCGGGCTGGTGGGGGCCTTGTTGATTTTCAGACATCTCATGGGAAATTTAGAAGATGAGCATGGCCTCGGTCTATCCTTTGGTTGAGAAAGAATATCACTTGTTATAGTCGGTGTGCCCAATGTGTCTGACTCCTTTCTGAGTGCCTCAATATATGAGGGTTTTCTCACATTTTCTCTGACAAGGGGAGGGCCTTCTTGCCAGTATGAATTTTTATTGTGGGGAGGACCTCCATTGTTGGTGATGTAATGGTGAGGGATACTATTGAAACTTGATTCTTGATCATGAGAATTTTATCTGTAGTGTATACCCTAGGGAGGACCTTCAGGGCGGGCTGCAACGAGAGGAGTACCTTCTTGCTGATCGATGTTATTGTGGGGAGGATTATCACAAAAACTGCCATTGTGGGGAGGGACTTTTCAACGACTATCATAATGGCGAGGACTACCATCATGACTTGATACTTGGCTGAAGGGAGAATTTCTACAGTGTACATACTAGGGAGGGCATTCAGGACGTACTACAATGAGGGGAGGACCTTCTCATTTCTTGGTGTTACTGTGGGGAAGACCTTCACAGCAACTTCCATTGCAGGGAGGGCCTTCGCAACGGCGGTCATCATGTAGAGGACTACCCTTATGACTTTATACTTGGCTGTAGGGAGAATTTTTGCAGTGCACATCTTGGGGAGGGCCTTCAGGACGTACTTCAATGAGGGGAGGACCTTCTCGTTGCTTAGTGTTACTTTGCGAAGGATCTTCACAAAAACTTCCATTGCAGGGAGGGCCTTCGTAATTATTGTCATTATGGTGAGGACTGCTATCATGACTTGACGTCCAACTACAGGGAGAAGTATATCTGTAGCATATACCCTACGGAGGACCATCAGGGAGGACGACAGCAAGTGGAGGACCTTCTTTTTTTCTAATATTCAGGTCAAGGGAAGGACTACCCAGACATGCATCAGGAGATAGGCTCTTGTGATCGATCATTCTTGACCCATGGAGTGAGCCCCCATGGGTGATCTGTGGAGGACCTTCAGAGCTGCTAGTAGTGACATTACAGGGAGGGACTTCACAAATGATACTGCCACTTCCATAATTTGGTAATGGAATGACAGGGTCTTGCACCTTTATTGATATATGTTTGAGAGCATCAATAACCCCAGCTTTCAGCAGAGTAGGGTCATGTATGTGCTCTTCATTTTCCCATTTCCTTTGGATATTTTCATGTTTAGGTTCTCTCTTGTTTGTAATCAGGGCCATATGCTATAGGTAATGGACTTTATATACAGGTCCCTATCTTGTTGGGTCTCATGATGTCGTTGGGATATGCAAATGGGCATCTTGAGTTTTGGTAGGGACATATGTCTGCCCTGGAGCAGCCACCACGTTGGACCGGCGCCCCCAAGTTGGAATGGGTATTTGTTCCCGATCCGGTTGTCCGTATGTCACGGGATATTTCTGTCTACCCTCCCGAACTATAGTAGGGTTTCATAACTACTCTGGAGTGACTGAATCATTTGGAGAGTGAGTCATTATGTCCGAGGAAACCGGGCCGTGGGACTGATTTCTCACTTTTTCTGCCGATGCAATGATATCTTGGAATGTTTGGAGGATATGGTATGGAATTGATGTCTGATCTTCCATTATTTCTATGATGTTCTGTGATAAATCTTTGTTTGAAATGGGTATCAAGGCCCATTTCGATGTCGGAGGAGGAGTTTGTGCCTGCTCCGGTCCTCCATGAGTTTCCAGTGGGTACTGGAGGTTCTCTGGTGTCAGGATAGAGGAACGAGTCTGTCACCTATTGTCTTCTCTGGTTTCCACCATATTTGACTAGTGGTATTTATATTAACGAGTAGGAATTTTCATCTGCTCGGTTTTCGTTGTATTTGTCTCAAGATCTTTGTATGAATCCACATGAATTTGACTCTGATCAAATTTGGTTGCTACTCTATTTGGATGGTGGGTTTGAACTACATCAGTAGGATTTTGTGCCTACGTATAGCTGGTTGCTGTCCTATTTATATGTCAGGCCTGAAAAGAGTTGGCAGGTGTTTCTACCTGCATATAACTGAGTACCGTCCTATTTTGATGGTGGGATTGTTGTGCGTCGGCAGATAGCTGCATCTGCCTATAGATTGCCGCTCTGTATGCATGGAGGGACCAGATATGACTAGCAAGAACATGCGTGTGCTCGTATCTTACCACCCTATTTCTGTGGTGGGCTTGAGTGGAGAGGGAAGAGTTGTGTGTCAGCCTGTTGAAAACCGCCACATTAGTATGGCAGAGATGTTCCTCAGGAACTAGGGTGATGTTGCATTCCATGTTATATATTTTCTACACTTGGTAGGCAGCTCGAGGGGCTAGGGTCTCCTGGACTTTGGCAGGTTCCCTCGGTATAAGTTCCTCCTTGAAAGGAGGAGGTCTGGTCGCCCGGTGTCGGCGGCGATGCTCTTTGGAAGGGGTCCGTGAGTAGTACCCTTGTGCAGTTGAGATGAAGTCACCAGCATTGACTTCATCCACCTCCTTGAGGTAATGGAGGTACTCATTGTCGCGTTCCGGGGATAGGCTCCCAAAACTATTTGAGATGACCATTGTGGTCGTCTGGTGTTGGGGTGCCGACAACGGCTAAAGAGGCGGATGGAAGACCTTCACGGAATAGAGGGATTTTTGTGCGGCCTCCAGTGTAGGTATAGTACCATTTCGGTGGTACTCCCTGATCAGCATATTGGACACCCAACGTTGAAGATGCTGGGTAGGCGAAGGGGTCTTGCTCTTTGTTGAGGCCCCGACTTCCTGCGGTATCGCTGACGTGTGTGTCTGTATGGGTTGTTGGGACTCCATTTGGATTTATGGTCACTCTGCTGGGACTTTCATACATATATTAATTGAAAACCAAAAAAAAAATTCAAAGTAGCATTCTTTTGAACATATGCATATTTGGCAATTCAACTTGGCCCCCTTCCTCATTTCTTTTGCTCTGGGGAAAAGGGGCCTGAGTGGGAAATCCCACCACCTTGTTTAATGATTCACAGCGGGTTCAACATTTTTGTTCCGCCTCCAAGGTGGCATATTTTTCGGGCACTGAGGTGAAAAAAATGGTTTGACACATAGTATCATTTTTCATTTTATCATTAGGGTAGACCCATCACCTTGGTTAAGGATTCACGTCGGATTCACCATTTTTGTCTGCCTCCAATGTGGCACATTTTTGGGGGATGCAAAAATGGAGTTTAATCATTCCTTTTTTTTTGACCCATTCAACATCATTTTCCTTCAAAGAATGTTGAATTATACTTATGGGTAACTATTGGTCTCATCAGGTGATTTCATGGGGGTTGAGTACCCATGAAACTGGTCTTTCTGAGATATAACTTCCTCGGATGGTCTCCAAAGGGATTATTCGTGGTGCCAAGAACACCCAATGGCTCTAGTATCCATGATTCGTGGACATTATTTCCAAAGTCAGGCACTTGTTGGATGAAAATTTGGCTAATGACACTTAAGGACTCCATTAGTCGAGAGGATGGGAGGTCAGGATCACCACACCCTCCCAAGGTAGGATTGTTTCATGTAATGGGAATCTCTTATAGATCTAAATTGTGTTCATATGTTCATGAATCCTTGGTTCATTCCCAAAGAGTGTGTCCACAGGCTACCCCTAGCTTGTCAGATCATCGCGAGCATGCATGTTTTTTATGCTACGGAGGCGGTACTGACATGAGTCGTATTATAAGGTGATCTGGAGTTTATCGTCATCCATGGGGAATAGAATGTGACTTGAGGTTGGGATCGGACCCATAGGATGAGTTTCCTACGTATCCTCAAGAGAGGAATCAGAACCCACATAGTTTGGATGGTGTGGGGCTTACGAGTGGAAGCTGCCCATTTGATGGACATGGTTGGGTGGACCCTTTTGGATTGGTGCCCTTTTTGAGATCGGGCCTTCTGGTAGGCATCCTATGTATCCTGATTTGGTCATGAATAAGAGTTATTTTAGTTTAGAATGTTTAGGTCTTACACATGGAATCTACCCATTTAAGGAGGCATGGTTGGGTGGACTATTTTATATGGGCACACTTTTGAGCTCGGGCCTTCTGTTAGGCGTCCTAAAAATCCTGATTTGGTCAGGAATCATCGTTCTCATAGTTCAGATTATGTGGATGTTGTGATCCTCAGAAACCTCTAAGCCCATGTGGGTCATTATCAGAGTGATAAAAAAGAGGATGTGAAAGATTAAACAATGCACATGCCTCCTTCCCTGTTGGTGGAGAAGGGAGAGCCCACAAATGAAGAGGTCGGGGTGACCGTGGGTGAGGTCATGGAGCAATGAACCTTTCCATTTGAGATGGAATTAAAGGTCATGTAGCCCTACCCTGGAAGATTGGGGACTTACCTCAGTGGGAGGGCCTTGGAGCACGTACTAGGAAGGGGAGGAGTTCCGTCCTCATCAAAGGGGGGAGTGAACATAACCCCTTCAACTGATCACTATCCCTCATTGAATGAGAAATAAAGTGATCACCCTTGATCTTGAGAACGGGGAGTTTCACATCAACATCCCAAGGTTGGACTCTAGGTTACCATGGGAATGTAGACTCACAAGAATTCCCGAATCCCGCACCGTTGTGGGGAGATCCTTCGTGACTCTGCTTATCATGGGCATGTAGACTCAAAGGGGTGTGTTGATGTACCCAATTGTCTGACCATAATATTCTGGTGGATTTGTAAGAGGATTTGGCCTGATGATAGGGGACTGTTTCGCAGAGGGATCGTGGAGGACTGGACGGTAATGGAGGGGTGAGGTTGGAACCATAAGGAACGATACCTGAAAACACCTCATTTTGTGTACTAGTTTCTTATGTAGGATAGGGGAGGCTCTGCATTCCACAGGGGTATGCGGAAAGAAGGACCATCCACATATTGATGTGGTACGCAGGCATGGGTATCGCCAACCACATACCGAAGTGGTGTGTGGCTCACTACACCACTTTGGGTTGTATCCGCATACCGATTGGGTACACATCGCCTGGTTCTGTCCATATAGTGGTGTGCTACATGGAGCACCATATATAGGGAGAGTATAGGGGACTTCCATTCATGGAATATTCATTCGCGAGGAGAATTTGGTTTACATTTACCCTATTAGGTTTGCGGTTCTGTTTTTATTATTTAATTCCCCTATTTTATGGTCTGCAGCCATCTGTACCTACGGAGGAAGTGGTTCGCGATTCTTGATTTTCTGATGAAATAAGATGGGATCCAGAGTAGAACCTTTGAGCCTCCCTCAAACTTTCGTCATCTGTCCTTCTCAATACCCATCCCCTCCCCTCGTCTATTTACTTTGTTCCTTTTATAGAGTACTGGAGCCGTTGTATCTACTAGGTAGGCAACACCATTTGCAGTGGCCAATTGAGGTATATCTTTACCCTCAGAAGACTCAGTCAACTGAGTTTCATGGAGGTTTCGGTTCACGATGATGGTTCGCAGAACCTTGTCCATGTTATTCATTCACACACTGACGAGTTCGTAGTATAGTACGCAGATGGCCATCTAGCCTACAGCTGCTTCGATGACATGGTTCATGATTCACCTTGCTCGCTGGCCATCGCTTCGCGGGCCAGTGGTTCGCGGACCGTCCATCCGACCTAGTGGTTCATGATTCTTTCTTTCCATGTACCTTTCCTAATAAATAGTACACGAACCACTTGAAAACTTTAATTCCTTCAAGTTCTTTCATAGAAGTGAAACTCAAATCAATCCCCTTTACTTTGATAGCTTTGTAGAAACGCCTGCTTCCTTCTTCAAAGTGATTGTGGGGGTATTTTCTCCCTTAGCAGAATTTTCAAGACCCTGTAGTCATGTGGTTGAGGATTCTACCTAGAAATTAGGTCATTAATGAATTGACCAGTATATCTGATATTTTGTCCCTAGATCATGTGATCCATTAATGATAATTTTTTAAAAAACCTCATCTAGGCCATCCATGTGTTTGATGGTTCTATCGGGCAACTCCTTTATTTTTTCACCTGTCAGACGCAGTTATTCCTCTCACAAATTATCCGAAATTCATTTTATTTAATATCAAGCAAAGAAAACCTTTGGAATTATTCTCCCATTCACTTACACTCCACTCTTCTAATATCTGTAGAAAAACTATATAAATTTTGGAGTTTCTTCCAAGATTTATCTTACATGATGTCCCTGTAGGACTTTATGATCCTACTCCATCACATCAAAGAAGTGTCTGATCTTGGAGTAGTGGTGTGATGGAGATATCAATCTCTTACCCTATGAGTAACATTTTTCATGTGAATATATGGATCCATAATATAAGAGTCCATTTTAGTTTTGTTATTGCTTCACTTTTGGTCTTGATTTCCCGTTTTCAATATGTTTTATATTGTTCATGTATCTTGTATTTTTTTTCTTGATAATAATAAAATGTGTGAGTCTGAGTAGTGTTCTTATCATGTATGTCGAACCAAAACCAATATGAATCATTTTAAATCATCATGTCTATTTACTATTTTTATTTTCTTTCTTTGTTCCTGGTTTATCTTATCTTGATTCACCAAGATCTCACATTTGTTACCACTATCATCTTCTCTTCTTCATTATATATTCTATTTACCACATACTCTATGAAAAACTATCTGATATCCAGTGTTCCTAGGCTATTCTTTGGGGAGTTCCATACAATTTTTTCCCTAATAATTTTTATTAAGTCCTCTAGATAAATTATCGAGTCTATGATGTCTAAAATAAACAAATTCGATGGTGATGAGAACTTTTATCTTTGGTGAATAAAGATGAGAGCCTTGCTTGTCCAAGTACTCGTCAATTATATTAATAGACTTAAGAATCTAATTATTACTTGTTCTAATGACAGATAGAATACTAAGACTTATGAATATGTCTTTGTCGATGTTCTTGTTAAGGCCCATAGCTATTTATTGTTATCCCTATGTGATAAAGTGTTAAGTGAAGTTTCTTATGAATCTTATGTTGGTGGTATTTGGTTAAAAATAGATAAATTATATATTATTTCTTCTTTAGTTGGTAATTTTAATAAAAATAATAGAATGTTTACATTCAAGATTCATTTTTTTGATTTAATAAAACCACATCTTGATGAATTTAACAAAATCATGCTTGATCTATATAATATGAATATTATTGTAGATGATGAATACTAAGATATGAATCTAATTATTTCTCTACATAAATCATATAGAAATTTAGTCGATATTATGATTTATGGTTGTGACTCTTTAACCCTTGAAGAAGTTAAATCAAATTTTCTTTTTAAAGAACTTTAGAATAAACCTAAAGTAAAGTTTGATACATAGAGCTTGTTCACTAGAGGTAGACCTAAAAAAAAGAATAAAAAAATGGTAAAGGAAATGTAAAAAATCCAAAACACATAAAATCACGATGTAGTAGGTCTAATTCCAGATCTAGACAGGTTACCTATTTTAATTATAGAAATCCTAGTCACATTAGACCATAAAGCCACAATCCTAAAAAAAATAAAAAATCAGATGAACTGTTTGATAAATCTCTATTTTTAGATTCAGTTTATGATAGTTTTGAAATCCAAAATGTCCCTAGTTAGGATCTCTCTAGTGAGTGGGTATTAGAATTTGGTTATTACTTCCACATGTGTCCTACTAGAGAGTCCTTTATTGAGTTAACTAAGAGAGTAGAGGGAGAGGTTATCCTTAACAACAATAGAAGATGTTAGGTATAGGGTAGAGGGTCTATTATGTTAAAACATGATGACCATTTAGTTGTCACCTTACTTGAAGTTAGATGGGTCCTTGGCCTATATAAGAACCTTATCTCTTATGGGTTATAGATCAAAAGGGTTTCTCATTTAAGTTTTAATTGGGTTGTCTTAAATTTAAAAAGGCCCTTAAAAAGTTATTAGAGGTTCTCTTGAAAATGGGCTTTATGTGATATATAGGAAAACCCATTGTAGGTAGTTGGTTATTTTTTATGTCACAAATACTGAAAAAACTAAGATATAACATAGGATGTTAGGGAATGTAAGCACCAAGGGTCTTATATAATTAAGTAATTAGGGGTTTATAAATGAAATAACACCCAATAATCTACCTATCTATGAAGATTTTATTTTGGGTAAATTTAAGAGAGTTAGTTTTAATAGATCATCTTTTAAATCCAGATATCCACTATAATACATTCATTCTAACTTATGGGGCCCTGTTAGGACTAACTCCCAATGTGAAGGCTCTAACTTTGTTACTTTCATAGATGATGTTTCCCTAAAAGTTTGGATTTATATTCTTAAAAATAAATCCAATGTTTTTGAAGCATTCAAAACTTGGAAATCATTTATTGAAAACCAAATAGGTAGAAAGAATAAAATAATGAGAACGAATTATGGGATGGAATATTTGTCAATGAATTTCATACAATTCTATGAGTTGAAGGCATCATTAGTCATCATACCATTAGGGATACTCCCCGATATAATGGCATGGTTGATTGAATAAATCTCACCATATTGGAGCGGTTTCATAGCATGTTTTCATGATCGGGTCTGCCCAAATCCTTTTGGGTCAAGGTTATAACTACTACAGTCTATATTATAAATAGATGTACTTTTACTTCTAATAAATTTAAAAATCTAAAATATTTTTTTAATAACAAACCCACGTCATACATCCATTGTTGGGAGTTCGGGTGTACAACCTATAACCATATTCAAACTAATAAACTTTATCTTAGAGATCTTAAATTCATATTCATAGGCTATCGTGAAGAGGTTAAAAGATATAGACTCTGGGTTGATAACCCCAGTTACTAAAAATGCATTATTAGCTAAGGTGTTGTATCCCAAGAATCATTATCTTCTAAGTATAAGTCTTCTACTAAAAATAATGTGAATTCATGTCAAATTGAGAGTGTTGAGACTAGATAGCCAGCCTAATTTTATGCTCTCATTGAGCGTTCTCCACTCCATCTTCATGTTGAGACACAACCTCAGTCTAGATATGATTCAAAGTCAGACAATGAGCCCTCTAATGCTCCCAATGACTATCATTCCACAATATATATAATAAGGAGAGTTATTATTCCTCCTACTCAATTTTTAAAATATGATATCGCCTTTTTTAAAATGACCCAAACTTTAAAAATGATATTTTTTCCTGAATGAATATTTAATATATTATATAGTATAGTATTATACACATACAAAACATAGAAAACCAACACTTTATTTAATTAATGGGTATCGTTAAATTAGTTAGAAACTAAACCCATGAAAATTCCAAACATTACAATGGGACAAAAAATAGAAAATAAGAAAAGTAATATGAAAAAATTTGGATTATTACAATCTTCTAGAATCATCACCCCAATAAACAACACTATAGAAAAGAAACATTATATTAATAAACCAATCAACATCCTAGAAAAAACAATATAGAAATTTGGGAGGAATTATAATGATTTTTTAATGAAAGAATGAAATATTATTAATTAGTGGTAATATGATCATTGGAGTAGCAATGTTATTGTTGTAATATTAACTCAACCATTAGTAATAGTCACTTGACCATTGGGAATAGTAAAAAGGCTGTTAGAATACTAATTGAACCTTAAAATAAGAAAATGTAATATAAATATTACTTATCATGAGTAATTTAATAAAATATAAATATTATAGTACCATAAAATAAATATCAGTATAAAAAAAACTCAAAGAAATTATACATAATTTTTTAATAAATTGTAGTTTAATGTATTTTGTAAAAAAATTATAATGTTTATGTTAATAACTCAAATTACCTATGATAAAAAAAAACTTTTTTTATAAAATTAATTTCATTTTTTGAATTAGTACATTGAAATTTTCTAATGGTGTTTTTTGGTAATATTCTAAAATACTTTAATTTTTATGTGAATAGTAAAAATACTATTTTTTCACAACTAGTGTATTTTAAATTACATCATTTATGATGTAATAATGAACTAATAAATTATATAAATCTTGGATCAAACAAATACATATTTAATTCGATAAATGATTCATTTAAATGCAATAGACATGTTTTCTAAACCTAAAAAGTATTTTCCAAAGTCTAAAGTCTAAAGTATTCCATTAAAATAATATTTTTTCATTTTTAAAACATTCCATTTGATTAAAATAATAAATTCAGATTACAAAGTGTTTTAAAATATTAAAATAATGTTATTTAATTAATATGCATTTTATAATATCAAAAATATTACTTTTTAAAGGTTTACTGTGGACATGGTATTTTATTCAAAATTTTATCCTTAAAATACCCCTCTCCTTGAGTATAAATAACTCATCACCCATCCCTTGGAAAACCAATCCTCCATCACTTACCAAAGCCAAAACTCTACCAAAATCCCCTATCTCAATACCATTATCATCATTATAGACTTTATAAATCAATCAAACTCTATGATGTTAAGAGGTTAAGGGTTGTAGAAAAGGAACAACATCAATAAAGAGGCAACGTCCTTTCATCCTTTTATTTTTTTTCCTTTTCTAATTTCATATCCTCATTTTCTTTTATAATAAAAAACTTTTTAAAATAATTAAAAAGTATGTTAACATTATTTTTATAATGTTATTATCCTATAAAAATATTATAAACACATATTATATATCTCATACCTCCTCTTTGGACAATGTCCCATTAATGGTCGATTAACCACCAATAAGGATGTTTTTAATTATTTTATTATCACTGCCCTTATGGATGGATATAATAAATTATTTATAATACAAAAATTTGTAAATATATTTACTTAAAATCTTTTATATATATTCTTAATAATGTATAAATAACACTTATGTAAGATCATTAAATCAAAGCAAGAGACGATATTTTAAGGAAAATATGATATCAAAATGTTTCACCATTACTAAATGGAATTAAGGAATGGAATCAAATTATTATAATTGATAAAGATTGAAAAAATGAGCATAATTCACTTCTGGTTCCATCTTTTAATAAACCTAAGTCCATTATACATGATGTGTAAAAGTGATGAAATAAAGCGGGATTTAAGGTAAGTGGATTCTCGAACCCAACTCCTTATTTTTGGGTCATCTATATATTATTTTATATATTAATGTTCTTATAATACCCTGAAAGAGTGTTTTCGTGGGGGCCCTCAAATGATTAGTGTGATTTTGGGGTACTTAGGTGCAGCAGAGTGGCTGACCAAGGTCGTCTCTCAAAGGAAGAAGTGAATTAAAACAACTTTTCAGAGGTATTCTAGAAATAAAATAAAAGAGAATAAAAACACTAATTGAAAGGATGGGGGTGCTTGTTTATAGTTTATAAAACTTGAATAATTTTTCTGGAATAATATTTCATTTTTTTTGTTTTTAATTTTGAAATGAAGTTTGATTAAAAAGACACAACAAGAAGATGTTTTTTTAGAAAATATTTTAAAAGGAGTAATAGATCTAACTCTACCTCTTAAATAAATTATTTATCATTATAATTTAAATTAACATCCACTTAATTATTACCCCTTAACTTTTTAACCCCCAAACCCTACGAGAATTAACCTTACCACAAAGATGAAGTTAATTAAACCCTAGGTTATCTTCGGAACATGTAATCGTAACACCCTACTTTGATTGATGTTCTAAGGATAGATTATGGTCAGTGGTAAATTAAGTCACATATAAATTCTGGAAATGAGGATGAATTGTGTTTAGGGATTATATTTTAACTCTACAAATTTATCCTGTATGGTCTTGTATTACCAATTAAGATCGCGCTCTCACAATTTACACAAAATCCTGACCTCGTGTGTTTTTGTGTTAATTGTTCAATTACTTGCTTAGTTTCTTACAATTTAAAAACATAATTCATGGATCATATTAACTTAATTACAATATCTCAATGATTCAAAATAATTACATGAAGAGGGTAGAAGATATATCGATTACTAAAAGACTACTCTTCCATGGGTGGTGTAATCATCGTAGAAGTGTTTTGCATGTGCAAAGGTTTATAATGGGTATAACCCAATAATGCTTCAACTCAAGAATTCTAACCCAATTAGTAATATTAATAGAAGAATAAATTTAAACAAAACAGAAGAAAATATGAGGAATAAAATAAGTTCAAAGAAGTTTATTACACAAATGAAAACACTACAAAATGAAGAAGAGGAGGAGGCTTCGATGAGAGGATCTTTGCTTCAAGAGCTACCCCTCTTACAATGGTTGGAGAATTTGGGTGAAAAAAATTCTCCTCTGCCTCCAATCTCTTAATGCACATCCCAAACCCTCTAAATGAGAAAAACACTAATTTATAGAGTGGAGTGGAGGCTTGGTTTAAAGAGGTTTAAAGTGTGAATGAGAAATCTCAGACAAATATTTTAATGCAACTTAAACCTCCCATTTTACCTCCAAAAATAGTTACTTGGCCGTCATTCTAGAAGGATTAGTTGTTCCAAATCATTTCCCCGAGCGTTTCTCAAAATTTGGGCTCAATAAAAGCCCATATGGAAAAGATATGTCCCAAATACAGAACCCATGTCCATTCTGCCGAGTCCAGCCCAACTTTGCATTCATGGAACATTTTCAAAAACCAAATGCACTATTTTTCTATAGTGTCCTGAATAAAAGTTGTATAAAATTAAATTAGGAACACTGTTTCAAAATTTCAAATTCAAATAATAAAAATAAAAATATTTATCTTCAAAATACTACAGTGAACTATAAAGGGTAAAACTGGAATTTTCACCAAATTTTCAAATGAATGATCAAATCCAAATATTTTATAAATAAACATATTTAACCCAATGTGAGGAAATTATTTCATTTATTATCAATAAAATATTCAATAAAATAGTATTTTATCAACTCCCCCACACTTACCCTTTTGCACTCCTGGGCAAAACCTCATGTCAAGTAAACATCAATATCAAATCAAAACCAATTTTAAAACACATATCCTTGAGATAAAACAATTAAACACCAAGAAACAAAAGATATCATGCCTCATAAAAACCATTATTTCAAGTTCTTAATTTATATCATTCAATATATTTCCACTTTATTTATCCTCCCATGCACAAAACACTTACCTCGCTTGAATTTTCTCTTATCACACAAATGTCAATTTTTTTTGCAATGTCTTTCTCATCCAAACTCATACAAGGGTCACCATAGGCTTGATAAATTCCTATATCGCTACCTGATGTGATTCAAGGACATATGTTTATCATGAGCACTTTTCATGGTTGTTCTGTGGCTTTCGATTGGTAGGATTAAGATGTGAAAAACTCTGAGGATGAATGAGGAGGTCTTGACTCTTTTTGAAGAAAAATTGCATTAATCTAATTTTCACTTAAATATGGTCTTCTCCTCAATCCTCATAGTATCAATTCATCTCCATAATCATAAAAATTCAGGGAAAGTTTACACCATTCATCATTTCAGCATCAAAAATTTCAACCTTCTCAAACATGATTTTCTTGAAAGCTCTAGATGGGCACAACTTTCCACCTCAATTAGAAGCTCCAGAAAAGGCACAGATTCACTTGTCATAAAAGCTCCAGAAAAGAAACATCTTTCAATATAATGATTTTCATCAACTGCAAACACGTCTCTTCAAAATTTAATTTTCCACCCAAATTATCACGTCATGTCGTAGCACAACACAACATAGCTTACCTCACATTAAGATCAACTAGATTATGCAATTTCACTTCAAGAGTTGGTTGGATAGGGAAAATTGGCTTGTAATGTGGCTAACCTAATAGGTTGTGCATGGATTCTAAGGGCTATAAGGATTAAATGTTCAAGGTAGACGATTATAAAAAAAGTATTCTTTGAAATAGGGGCTTTAATACCAAACAAATGCCTCAATCATTTAAACATAAGTACCTCAAACCCTCAAGTTTTGACAGGAATAGATCAAATTCTGGTTAAATCAAGTATGGTTTGGCTCACTCAAGAAGTGAGGTGAATGTAAAGAATATGAAAATAATGGTTCATAAGCCTCATAGGAAAGTGATTTCAAATATAAAGACAATGAGATGTGGCATGGGATTCAAAATTCAAATTAATTTTCATGAAATTACTACATATTTGAACTTGAAACAAAGTCATTTTCAGTATTCATTTAAGGTCAGTTTCATGGGATAAATTGTTTCACTCATTGATATGCATTTCAAAATTATGATGAGAATCATTTCAGCTCAAAAATTTTAAAAACACGAAGAAAATTTAAAAATAAACACACAAAATTTGAAAAACACGCAATTTTTTTTTTGTTTTTTTAAACAGGAAAACAATTGAAATTACTAAACTAAATGGTTCCCTCCCCCAAATTTAAAATATTGCATTGTCCTCAATGTGAACCCATGAGATTATATATGCACATGAAATGAAGAATTTTTAAATAGGACAAAGAATAACAAAGTTAAAGGGTTAGGAACAGCCTGATGTGATCAAGTGATGATGGGGTCATGCAGTGTGATAAAATCCACTACATCAGTAGGAAGTTCCTCAATGTATCTCTTCAAACATTTCCCATTGACTGTAAATCTCCTCCTTGTGTCGTCTTGTGTGATCTCCACTGCACCATAAAGAAAAACATTAGTCACAACATAAGGACCTAACCATCTGGAACGCAACTTACAAGGCATTAGCTTCAGTCGTGAACTGTAGAGAAGGACTTTCTCTCCAACATGAAACTCCATTTGTTGGATCATTCTATCATGAGATGCTTTTGATCTTTCCTTGTAGAGCCTTGAGTTCTCATATGAAGACAATTGAATCTCCTCAAGCTCTTGAATTTGCAGCATCCTTTGAATTCCAGCTTGGTCCAAATCTATGTTTCATTTCTTTATAGCCCAATATGCCCAATGCTCGACTTCCACTGGGAGATGACATGCTTTACCAAAAACAATCCGAAATGGGGACATACCAATGGGGGTATTGTATGCCATCCTATAAGCCCACAATTCATCATCCAAGCACTTTCTCTAATCCTTCCTATTTGGTTGCACGGTTTTCTCCAAGATTTGTTTCAACTCACGATTTGAAACCTCAGCCTGACCATTTGTTTGAGGGTGGTATGGTGTTGGTGTTTTGTGTGTCACCCCATACTTCCTAAGAAGGGAAGAAAAATTCCGATTGGAGAAGTGTTTCCCTTGGTCACTAATGATGGCCTTTGGTACTCCAAACCTGCAAAAAATTTGAACCTTGACAAAATCCACTACAACATGAGAATCGTCAATCCTGGTGGCCTTGGCCTCCACCCATTTTCTCACATAATCAATATCAACCAAAATATACAAAAATCCAAATGAACTAGAAAAAGGACCCATAAAATCAATGCCCCATACATCAAAAATCCCATAGAATAGTATGGGTTGTTGGGGCATCTCATGTCTCCTAGAAATGTTCCCAGTGTGTTGGCAATGAGAGCATGAATTACAAAACACATGGGCATCATGGAATAAGCTAGGCCAATATAATCCAGAGTCCAAAACCTTCCTAGCTATCTGCTGGGGTCCAAAGTGTCCACCACAAGCAATTTTATGACAGAAATGAAAAATATACTCAAACTCATGATCGGGAACACACCTCCTAATGACTTGATCACTACACATGCCCCAGAGGTAAGGATCATCCCACACATAAAACCTAGACTAACATTTTAATTTTTGGACTTGATTTTTCTTCAAATTTACTAGGATTTCAAACGCAATAATGTAATTAACTAAATCAGCATACCAAGGATGTGTACCTGAGATGGAATAGATATTTTCATCAGGGAAAGTGTCCCGAAGTGTTACCTGGTCCAAGGTGTCAATCTAGTGTGTGAGTAAGCCTACTCATGTGCTCCGCCACCAAGTTTTCTGACCACTTTTTGTCCTTTATCTCAATATCAAATTCTTGAAGAAGGAGCATCCATCGGATCAACCTGGGCTTTGCATCTGGCTTCTTCAAGAGGTACCTCAGAGCTGCATGGTCAGAAAAAACAACTACTTTAGAGCCCAATAAATACTAATGGAATTTATCTAAAGAAAATATGACAGCAAGAAACTCATTTTCCGTGGTTGTTTAGTTTTATTGGGCTGAATCCAGTGTCCTCTATGCATAGGCGATCACATGTGAACGTCCCTCCACCCTCTGAGATAAGACAACTCTAATCGCGAAGTTGGAGGTGTCACACATAAGCTCAAAAGGAAGGTCCCACTGCAGGGGCTGTATGATCAGGGGCTGTATGATCGGTGGTGTGGTAAGACACTTCTTTAGCTCATCAAATGATACCCTGCATGAATCATCAAAATTGAAGTCAATATCTCTTTTAATCAATCGAGATAAGGGTAGAGCGATCTTACTAAAATATCTGAGGAAGCGTCGATAAAATCCAGCATGTCCAAGGAATGATCAAACATCACGCACACATGTAGGATATGTCAGGGATGAAATAATGTCTACCTTAGATTTATCAACTTCAATGCCATGTTGTGAGACTATATGACCTAAGAAAATTCCCTTTTCGACCATGAAATGAAAATTTTCAAAATTTAAGACCATATTCTTCTCAATACAACGATGCAACACATCACCCAAACTAGAGATACATTCATCAAATGAGGATCCATAAACTTTAAAATCATCCATAAATACCTCCATGCAGGTCTCAATGAAATCTGAGAAAATACTAACCATGCATCTATGGATGGTACCTGGGGCATTGCAGTGTCCAAATGGAATCCTTCTGTAAGCAAAGGTACCGAATGGGTAGGTTAATGTTGTCTTCTCCTGGTCCTCTACTACAATGGGAACCTGAAAATAGCTAGAGAAACCATCCAATAAGAAATAATGTGTCCTACCTGCAAGTCTCTCAAGCATCTGGTCAATGAATGGAAGTGGGAAATGGTCCTTATGAGTCGATTGATTTTAGTTTCCAATAATCAATACACACTCGCCAACTATTTTTTACTCTCAGAGTAACTAACTCATCATTTTTATTTTTTATAATAGTGAAACCAGTTTTCTTTGGAACAACCTGAATTGGACTTACCCACTGAGAATCTGAAATGGGATAGATTATACCTTCCTCGAGCAATTTTTCAACCTCTTTTTTAACAACCTCCAGAAGGGTTGGATTGACTCTCCTTTGTGGTTGCCTCACCGGTTTAGCCCGATCCTCCAAAATAATCCTATGCATGAAAATGGAGGGTCTAATACCTGACATGTCAGCCAAGGTCCACCCGATTTCCCTGATTTTCTCCCTCAAAAGATTCAAAAGTTTTTCTTCATGTTCAAAAGGGATATTGTTAGCAATTATAACAGGTAATTTTTCACCACTTAACAAGTATGAGTATTTTAGATTTGGTGGAAATGGATTGACTTCCAGTGTAGGGGGGTGGTGTATGGATGGGGTCATAGAAGGAACTGAAATATGTGCACAAAGAGCATCAGTATTAGAATATACATCATCAAAATCAGAAAATAAAGCATCAAATCCATCAGCGTACTCTACAAACATATCATAATCAAAGTTCACATGATCAAAATCAGAATATGAATCCATTTCAAAATCAAATCTTAGAGAGTCTTGTTCCCTAGAAATAGGTGTGGAAGTACTCTTAGACATCAAACTAGAACCAATACTCATAATCTCACTAATAAGAGGACAATCCAATTCCATGGTGTTTTTACTTGGTGGTTCAAAATGGGAGATAACAAATGTAGAATGATCCTCTGAGGGATACTTCATGGAATCAATAACATTAAATATCACAACTTCATCCCCAAATTCCATTGAAAGTGTACCCTCATTGACATTTATGATAGTTTTTGCAGTTTTGAGGAAGGTCCTATATAAGATAATGGGGGCATGAGAACTTACCTGATCATCCTCTTTGTTAAGAACGTAGAAATCTCCTGGAAAGATCATGTCTCTTACCCGGACAAGTATATCCTCAAGGACTCCTGCTGGATATGTCGTAGCTCTATTTGATAATTGCACCACTACTCTCATCGGCTTCAACTCACCAACCTGTAAAGAAGATAATACAGAGTGAGGCATCCCATTTATTACAGATCATAAATCACAAAGAGAATCAGAGAAGTGCAACTCCCTTATAGTACATGGGATGGTGAATGTCTCAGGATCCTTGCAATTTGTTGGCATTTCTAGAGTTGGTGTAATGAGTGTTGAGACATTCCTTCTAAGGTTGATCCTCTCATTTCCCTTGAGCCCTCTTCGATTGGTGCAGAGTTATTTTAAGAATTTTTCATACCTTTGGATTTTTTTAATGTCTTCAAGTAGAGGAATGTTGTTCTCCACATGCTTGAATGTGTCTAAAACCTCCTTTTGCATTGCTTATTCTGCCATCTTCTTGGTTTGAACAACCCTGTTTGGAAAAGGAAGGGGTTTAGGAGGAACATCATCAATCTCTTTCTTACCTTTATCTTTCTCCTTGGATTGCTCATCAGTTGATGTGGAATTGGGCTTTTTTGGAGTTGAGGTGAATCCAGGTGGAATTGTAGGTGGAGAAGCATCATTTGTTTGCTTCCCACTTCTCAATGTAATGGCACTGACATTCCCATTTGGATTTGAAGTGGGTTGGGAGGGTAGATTTCCCTCATTCTTACTCATAAGTTCATGGAGGGCGGTGGTAATCTGGCGCATTTGAGTCTTCAACTCCCTCAACTCCGAACCTTGACTCTTCAACTCATTCTGTTGATTAAGAAAAATTCGTTTCAAAAGATCATCAGTGTTAGAGTCTACCTTGTGTTGGAGATTCCCTTATTGTTGACTTGTTGATGTTTGAGATTCAAATCTCCTTTGGGGTTGTTGGAAACTCTGTTGGTAAGGTGGAGGCTGCTTGAAGTTTGGTTGAAAAGGGGGCCTTTGTTTGTGCCTAGATCCATACCTCATGTCTGATTGATCCTTCCACCCTTGGTTGAATGTTGGTGCAAAGGAGTCATACATCTTTTGGGGATGTGGTTGTTGTTGTTGATATGGTCTCCCAGGGAATACTACTTCACAATCTTCTGTTTCTTGTAGTTGGGGGCAACAGTTAGTTGGGTGGCTTGTCTCAGTGAAAATACCACAAGGCCTTGAAGGAGGGGGTTGGGATGTCTTTTGATCCAAAGAATTATGTCTCACTATAGTTTTCAATTCTTCCAACTTGGTATCAATCAAATGACTTTCAAGAGAAGAAGGACTTACCTGATGTACTCCTCTGACATGTGGTGTACCTCCATCGCCAAATTGTTGGGATTTTTGGGCCATCCTGTCGATCAATGCATGTGCAGCTACTGGTGTCTTTTCAACCAATGATCCTCCAGCCATAGCATCCACCATGCTTCTCTCCATGGGTATGAGTCCTTCATAGAAGTACTAGATGAGTAATTTCTCACTGATTTGGTGATGTGGGAAGCTTGCACACAACTTCCTGAATCGCTCCCAATACTCATACATTGACTCCCCTTGTGCTTGCTTGATCCCAGATATCTCTTTATGAATGGATGTGGTCCTTGATGATGGAAAAAATATCTGCAAGAAAAGACGTTTTAAATCATTCCAACAAGTTACATCTTCGGGTTGTAAATAATACATCCAATCTTTCGCAGCTCCATCAAGTGAGAATGTGAATGCTCTTAATTTGATTTGGTCTTAAGATACATTTCTTGGTTTCAAGGTTGAGAAAAACACATTAAATTCTTTCAAATTTCTATTGGTATCCTCACCAGAGAGGCCATGAAACTTTGGAAGTAAGTGAATTAACCCAGATTTTAGTTCAAAGTCCGATTCGAGATTTGGGTATGCAATACAATTTGGTTGATAGTTAATATCAGGTGCAGCCAATTCTCGAATGGTTCTATTAAGTTCGTTTCCATTATTTTCAGCCATTGGTTCTTGTTTTATGGTTTAATTTGAATTACTTCCAATTTCAATGTTCTGATATTGGAGTAATTCTCCAACTGGTTGAATGTTGAAACTTCTCGTAGACCGAGAATGTCTGATTCGAGCCCTAAGGCTACGTTCAATCTCAGGGTTAAGATCTAAGAGATCCTCGAGATTAGTTCGTGTCATAAATAAATGAAAGATAAAAAGAAGGAAAGTGGACCACAGTAAAATAAAAATTAGAAGTTTTAGTTGATGGTCCAAAAAGAAGTAGAAGAAAATAAAAGAAGAAGAAGAAGAAAGAAATCAGATTGGGTAAAGAAGGAAGAAAGAAGAGAGGAAGAGAATAAAATGTAAAATAAAATAAATCCCTCTAATTGGTTGAAATAATTACTTGCCTCCCCGGAAATGGCACCAGTTTTAAAGAGCGTTGTCATGGGCGCCCTCAAATGATTAGTGTGATTTTGGGGTACTTAGGTGCAGCAGAGTGGCTGACTAAGGTCGTCTCTCAAAAGAGGAAGCGAATTAAAACAACTTTTCAAAGGTATTCTAGAAATAAAATAAAAGAGAATAAAAACAATAATTTAAAGTATGGGGTTTTTTTTATAGTTTATAAAACTTGAAGAAGTTTTCTGGAAGAAGATTGCATTTTTTTTGTTTTTAATTTTGAAATGAAGTTTGATTAAAAAGACACAACAAGAAGATGTTTTTTTAAAAAATATTTTAAAAGGAATAATAAATCTAACTCTACCTCTTCAATAAATTATTTATCATTATCATTTAAATTAACATCAACATAATTATTACCCCTTAAATTTTTAACCCCCGAACCCTACGATAATTAACCTTACCACAAAGATGAAGTTAATTAAACCCTAGGTTATCTTCGGAACATGTAATCGCAGCACCCTACATTGATTGATGTTATAAGGATAGATTATGGTCAGTGGTAAATTAAGGCACATATCCATTCTGGAAATTAGGATGAATTTTGTTTAGGGATTATATTTTAACTCTACAAATTTATCCTGTATGGTCTTGTAATACCGATTAAGATCACGCTCTCACAATTTATACAAAATCCCGACCTCATGTGTTTTTGTGTTAATTGTTCAATTGTTTCCTTAGTTTCTTACAATTTAAAAAAACAATTCATGGATAATATTAAGTGAATCACAGTAGCTCAATGATTCAAAATAATTAAATGAAGAGGGTAGAAGATAGATCGATTACTAAAAGACTGCTCTTCCATGGGTGGCGTAATCATCGTAGAACCGTTTTGCATGTGCAAAGGTTTATAATGGGTATAACCCAATAATGCTTCTACTCAAGAATTCCGACCCAATTAGGAAGATTAAGAGAAGAATAAATTTAAATAAAATAGAAGAAAATATGAGGAATAAAAGAAGATCAAAGAAGTTTATTACACAAATGAAAACATTACAAAATGAAGAAGAGAAGGAGGCTTCGATGAGGGGATCCTTGCTTCAAGAGATACCCCTCTTACAATGGTTGGAGAATTTGGGTGAAACAAATTCTCCTCTACCTTCAATCTTCTAATGCACGTCCCAACCCCAAAAAATGATAAAAACACTAATTTATAGATTGGAGGGGAGGCTAGGTTTAAAGAGGTTTAAAGTGTGAATGGGAAATCTTGGCCAAATATTTTAATGCAACTTGAACCACCAATTTGACCTCCAAAACGCGTGAATTGGCCGGCCTTCTAGAAGGATTATTTGTTCCAAATCATGTCCCCGATATTTTCTCCAAATTTGGGATCAATAAAACTCGGATGGAGAAGATATGGCCCAAATATAGAACCCATGTCCATTCTGCCGAGTCTAGCCCAACTTTGACTTCATGGACCATTTTCAACAACCAAATGCACTCTTTAGCTCTAGTGTCCTAAATAAAAGTTGTAGAAAATTAAGTCAGTAACACTGTTAAAAAATTTAAAATTCCAAAAATAAATATTAAAATATTTATTTTCGAAATACTATAGTGCACTATAAAGGGTAAAACTGGAATTTTCACCAAATTTTCAAATGAATGATCAAATCCCAAATATTTTATAAATAAACATATTTAACAAAATTTGAGGAAATTATATCATTTATTATCAGTAAAATATTCCACAAAATAGTGTTTTATCAACTCCCCCACACTTACCCTTTTGCACTCCTGGGTAAAACCTCATGTCAAGTAAACATCAATATCAAATCAAAACCAATTTTAAAACACATATCCTTTAGATCAAACAATTACAAACCAAGAAACAAAAGATATTATGCCTCATAAAAACCATTATTTCAAGTTCTTCATTTATATCATTCAATATATTTCCACTTTATTTATCCTCCCACGCACAAAACACTTACCTCACTTGAATTTTCTCTTATCACACAAATGTCAATTTTTTTTGCAATGTCTTTCTCATCCAAACGCATACAAGGGTCACCATAGGCTTGATAAATTCCTATATCACTACCCGATGTGAGTCAAGGACATATGTTTATCATGAGGACTTTTCAGGGTTGTTCTGTGGATTTTGGTTTGTAGGATTAAGATGTGAAAAACTATGAGGATGAATGAGGAGGGCTTGACTCTTTTTGAAGCAAAATAGCATTAATCTAATTTTCACTTAAATATGGTCTTCTCCTAAATCCCCATAGTATCAATTCAGCTCCATCATCATGAAAAGTCATGGAAAGTTTACACCATTCATCATTTCGTCATAAAAAATTTCAATCTTCTCAAACATGATTTTCTTGAAAGCTCCAGATGGGCACAACTTTCCACCTCAATTAGAAGCTCCAGAAAAGGCACAGCTTCACTTGTCATGAAAGCTCCAGAAAAGGCACAGCTTTCAATATAATTATTTTCATCAGCCACAAAAACATCTCTTCAAAAATTAATTTTCCACCCAAAGTATCACATAATGTCGTAGCACAATACAACATAGCTTCCATCACACTTAAGATCAACTAGATTATGCAATTTCACTTCAAGAGTTGGTTGGATAGGGAAAATTGGATTGTAATGGGGATAACCTAATAGGCTGTGCATGGCTTCTAAGGAATATAAGGATTAAATGTTCAAGGTAGGCCATTATAAAAAAAGGATTATTTGAAATAGGGTCTTTAATACCAAACAAATGCCTCAATCATTTAAACATAAGTACCTCAAACCCTCAATTTTTGATAGGAATAGATCAAATTCTGGTTAAATCAGGTGTGGTTTGGTTCTCTCAAGAAGTGAGGTGAATGTAAATAATATGAAAATAATGGTTCAGAAGCCTCACAGGAAAGTGATTTCAAATATAAAGACAGTGAGATGTGGCATGGGATTCAAAATTAAAAGTAATTTTCATGAAATTACTAAATATTTGAACTTGAAACAAAGTCATTTTAAGTATTCATTTAAGCTCAGTTTCATGGGATAAATTATTTCACTCATTGATATGCATTTCAAAATTATGATGAGAATCATTTCAGCTCAAAAATTTCAAAAACACAATGAAAATTGAAAAATAAACACACAAAATTTGAAAAACAAACAATTTTTTGTTTTGTTTTTTTAAATAGGAAAACAATTGAAATTACTAAACTAAAAGGTTCCCTCCCCCACACTAAAAATATTGCATTGTACTCAATGTGAACCCATGAGATGATATATGCACATGAAATGCAGAATTTTTAAATAGGAAAAAGAGTAACAAAGTTAAAAGGTTAGGAACAGCCTGATGTGATCAAGTGATGATGGGGTCATGCAGTGTGATAAAATCCACTGCATTAGTAGGAAGTCCCCCAATGTATCTCTTCAAATGTTTCCCATTTACTGTAAAGCTCCTTTTTGTGTCCTCTTGTGTGATCTCCACTGCACCATAAGGAAAACAATTAGTCACAACATAAGGACCTCACCATATAGAACGCAAATTACCAGGCATCAGCTTTAGTCGTGAACTGTAGAGAAGGACTTTCTCTCCAACATGAAACTCCATTTTTGTTGGATCATTCTATCATGATATTCTTTTGATCTTTACTTGTAGAGCCTTGAGTTCTCATATGAAGACAATCGAATCTCTTCAATCTCTTGAATTTACAGCTTCCTTTTAATTCCATCTTGGGCCAAATTTATGTTGCATTTCTTTATAGCCCAATATGCCTGATGCTCGACTTCCACTAGGAGATGACATGCTTTCCAAAAAACAATCTGAAATGGGGACATACCAATGGGGGTCTTGTATGATGTCCTATAAGCCCACAATGCATCATCTAAGTACTTGCTCCAATCCTTCTTATTTGGCTGCACGGTTTTCTCCAAGATTTGTTTCAACTCACGATTTGAAACCTCATCCTGGCCATTTGTTTGAGGGTGGTATGGTGTTGATGTTTTGTGTGTCACCCCATAATTCCTAAGAAGGGAAGAAAAATTCTTATTGCAGAAGTGTGTCCCTTGGTCACTAATGATGGCCTTTAGTACTCCAAACCTGCAGAAAATTTGAGCCTTGACAAAATCCACTACAACATGAGAATCGTCAGTCCTGGTGGCCTTAGCCTCCACCCATTTACTCATATAATCAACAGCAACCAAAATATACAAAAAAACCAATAAACTAGGAAAAGGAACCATAAAACCAATGCCCCATACATCAAAAATCTCACAGAATAGTATGGGTTGTTGGGGCATCTCATGTCTCCTAGAAATGTTCCCAATGTTTTGGCAACGAGAGCATGACTTACAGAACACATGGGAATCATGGAATAAGCTAGGACAATATAATCCAGAGTCCAAAACCTTCCTAGCTATCCGCTGGGGTCCAAAGTGTCCACCACAAGCAATTTTATGACCGAAATGAAAAATAGACTCAAACTCATGATCGGGAACACACCTCCTAATGAATTGATCGCTACACATGCGTCATAGGTAAGGATCATCCCACACATAAAACCTAGACTCAATTTTTAATTTTTGGACTTGATGTTTCTTAAAATTTACTGGGATTTAAGAGGCAACAATTTAATTAACTAAATCAGCATACCAAGGATGTGTACCTAAGATGGTATAGAGATTCTCATCTGGGAAAGTGTCCCGAAGTGGTACCTGGTCCAAGGTTTCACCCTCTAGTGTGTGAATAAGCTTATTCATGTGCTTCGCCACCAAGTTTTCTGACCCCTTTTTGTCCTTTATCTAAATATAAAATTCTTGAAGAAGGATCATCCATCAGATCAACCTGGGCTTTGCATCTGGATTCTTCAAGAGGTACCTCAGAGCTGCATGGTAAAAAACAACTACTTTAGATCCCAATAAATACGAACATAATTTATCTAAAGAAAATATGACAGTAAGAAATTCCTTTTACGTGGTTTTGTAATTTGATTGGGTTGCATCCAGTGTCCTATATGCATAGGCGATCACATGTTAATTTCCCTGCACCCTTTGAGATAAGACAGCTCCAATCGCGAAGTTAAAGGCGTCACACATAAGCTCAAAAGGAAGGTCCCACCGTGGGGGATGTATGATCGGTGGAGTGGTCAGACACTTCTTTAGCTCATCAAATGATACCCTCCATGAATCATCAAAATTGAGGTCAATATATTTTTGAAGCAATCGAGATAAGGGTAGAGCGATCTTACTAAAATATCTGATTAAGTGTCGATAAAATCCAGCATGTCCAAGGAATGATCGAACATCACGCACACATGTTGGATATGGCAAGGATGAAATAATGTCTACCTTAGATTTATCAACTTCAATGCCATTTTGTGAGACTATATGACCTAATAAAATTTCCTTTTCGACCATGAAATGACATTTTTCAAAATTTAAGACCAGATTATTCTCAATAAAACAATGCAACACATCACCCAAACTAGAGAGACATTCATCAAATGGGGATCCATAAACTGTAAAATCATCCATAAATACCTCCATCCAGGTCTCATTGAAATCTGAGAAAATACTCACCATGCATCTATGGATGGTACCTGGGGCATTGCAAAGTCCAAATGGCATCCTTCAGTAAGCAAAGGTACCGAATGGGTAGGTTAATGTCATCTTCTCCTAGTCCTCTGTTGCAATGGGAACTTGAAAATAGCCAGAGAAATCATACAAGAAGCAATAATGTGTCCTACCTGCAAGCCTCTCAAGCATCTAGTCAATGAATGGAAGTTGGAAATGGTCCTTACAAGTGGATTGATTTTAGTTTCCTATAATAAATACACACTCGCCTTTTGTTTTGTACTCTCACAGGAACTAACTCATCATTTTAATTTTTTATAACAGTGAAACCATTTTTCTTTGGCACAACCTGAATTGGACTTACCCACTGAGAATCTGAAATGGGATAGATTATACTTGCCTCGAGCAATTTTTCAACCTCTTTTTTAACAACCTCCAGAAGGGTTGGATTGAGTCTCCTTTGTGGTTACCTCACTAGTTTATCCCCATCCTCCAAAATAATCCTATGCATGAAAATGGAGGGGCTAATACCTGATATTTCATCCAAGGTCCACCCGATTGCCCTGATGTTCTCCCACAAAAGATTCAAAAGTTTTTCTTCATGTTCAAAAGGGAGATTTTTAGCAATGATAACAGGTAATTTGTCACCACTTAACAAGTATGAGTATTTGAGATTTGGTGGCAATGGCTTGAGTTCCCGTGTAGGGGGGTGGTGTATGGATGGGGGTATAGAAGGAACTGAAATATGTGCACAAAGAGCATCGGTATCAGAATATACATTATCAAAATCAGAAAATAAAGCATCAAATCCATAAGCATACTCTACAACCATGTCATAATAAGAGTTCACATGATCAAAATCAGAATATGACTCCATTTCAAAATCAAATCTTAGAGAGTCTTGTTCCCTCGAAACAGGTGTGGAAGTACTCTTAGACATCAAACTAGAAACAATACTCATAATCTCACTAAGAATAGGACAATCCAATTCCATGGTGTTTTTACTTGGTGGTTCAAAATGGGAGATAAAAAATGTAGAATGATCCTCTGAGGGGTACATCATGGAATCCATAACATTAAATATTACAACTTCATCCCCAAATTCCATGGAAAGTGCACCCTCATTGACATTTATGATAGTTTTTGCAGTTTTGAGGAAGGGCCTACCTAAGATAATGGGGGAATGAGAACTTACATGATCATCCTCCATGTTAAGAATGTAGAAATCTGTTGGAAAGATCATGTCTCTTACCCAGACAAGTACATCCTCAAGGACTCCCTCTGGATATGCCGTAACTCTATTCACTAATTGCACCACTACTTTCATTGGCTTCAACTCACCAACCTGTAAAGAAGAGAATATAGAGTGAGGCATCACATTTATCTAAGCTCCTAAATCACAAAGAGCCTCAGAGAAGTGAAACTCCCCTATGGTACATGGGACGGTGAATGTCCCGGGATCCTTGAATTTGTTGGCATTACTAGATTTGGTGTAATGATTGCTGAGACATTCCTTACAAGGTTGATCCTCCCATTTTCCTTGAGCCCTCTTCGATTGGTGCAGAGTTCTTTTAAGAATTTGGCATACCTTGGGATTTGTTTAATGGATTCAAGTAGAGTAATGTTGATCTCCACATGCTTGAATGTGTCTAAAACATCCTTTTGCATTTATTCTTTAACCATCTTCTTGGTTTGAACAACCCTGTTTGGAAAAGGAAGGGGTTTAGGAGGAACATCATCAATCTTTTTCTTACCTTTATCTTTCTCCTTGGATTGCTCATCAGTTGATGTGGAATTGGGCTTTTTTGGAGTTGAGGTGAATCCAGGTGGAATTGTAGGCAGAGAAACATCATTTTTTTGCTTCCTGCTTCTCAATGTAATGGCACTGACATTCCCCTTTGGATTTGGAGTGGGTTTGGAAGGTAGATTTCCATAATTCTTACTCACAAGTTTATGGAGGGTGGTGGCAATCTGGCTCATTTGAGTCTTCAACTCCCTCAACTCCGAACCTTGACTCTTCAGCTCATTCTGTTGATTAAGAACAATTTGTTTCAAAAGATCATCAGTGTTAGAGTCTACCTTGTGTTGGAGATTCCCTAGTTTCTAACTTGTTGATGTTTGAGCTTCAAATCTCCTTTGGGGTTTTTGGAAACTCTGTTGGTAAGGTGGAGGCTGCTGGAAGTTTGGTTGAAAAGGGGGCCTTTGTTGTTGCCCAGAGCCATACCTCATGTCTGATTGATCCTTCCACCCTTGTTTGAATGTTGGTGCAAAGAAGTCATACTTCTTTTGGGGATGTGGTTGTTGTTGTTAATATGGTCTCCCAGGGAATACTGCTGCACAATCTTCTGTTTCTTGTAGTTTGGGGCAACAGTCAGTTGGGTGGCTTGTCTCAGTGCAAATACCACAAGGCCTTGAATGAGGGGGTTGGGATGTCTTTTGAGCCAAAGCAATATTTCTCACCATAGTTGTCAATTCTTCCAACTTGGTATCAATCAAATGACTTTCAAGAGAAGAAGGACTTACCTGATGTACTCCCCTGACATGTGGTGTCCCTCTATCGCCAAATTGTTGGGAGTTTTAGGCCATCTTGTCGATCAATGCACGTACAGCTATTGGTGTCTTGTCCACCAATGATCCTCCAGCCACAGCATCCACCATGCTTCTCTCCATATGTGTGAGTCCTTCATAGAAGTACTGGATGAGTAATTGGTCACTGATTTGGTGATGTGGGAAGCTTGCACACAACTTCTTGAATCACTCCCAATACTCATACATTGACTCCCCTTGTGCTTGCTTGATCCCAGATATCTCTTTATGAATGGATGTGGTCCTTGATGCTTGAAAAAATATCTTCAAGAAAAGACGTTTTAAATCATTCCAACAAGTTACATATTCGGGTTGTAGATAATACATCCAATATTTCGCAGCTCCATCAAGTGAGAATGGGAATGATCTTAATTTGATTTGGTCTTCAGATACATTTCTTGGTTTCAAGGTTGAGAAAAACACATTAAATTATTTCAAATGTTTATTGGGATCCTCACCAGAGAGGCCATGAAACATTGGAAGTAAGTGAATTAACCCAGATTTTAGTTCAAAGTCTGATTCGAGATTTGGGTATGCAATACAATTTGGTTGATAGTTAATATCAGGTGCAGCCAATTCTCGAATGGTTATATTAAGTTCATTTCCATTATTGTCAACCATTGGTTCTTGTTTTATGGTTTAATTAGAATTTCTTCCAATTTCAATGTTCTGATATTGGAGTAATTCTCCAACTGGTTGAATGTTGAAACTTCCGGTAGACTGAGAATGTCTGATTCGAGCCCTAAGGCTATGTTCAATCTCAAGGTTAAGATCTAAGAGACCCTCGAGATTAGTTCATGTCATAAATAAATGAAAGATAAAAATAAGTAAAGTGGACCATAGTAAAATAAAAATTATAAGTTTGAGTTGATGGTCCAAAAAGAAGTAGAAGAAAATAAAAGAAGAAGAAGAAAAAAGAAATCAGATTGGGTAAAGAAGAAAGAAAGAAGAGAGGAAGAGAATAAAATGTAAAATAAAATAAATCCCTCTAATTGGTTGAAATAATTACTTGACTGCCTGAAAACGGAACCAATTTTAAAGAGCTTTGTTGTGGGTTCCCTAAAATGATTAGTGTGATTTTGGGGTACTTAGGTGTAGCAGAGTGGCTGACCAAGGTCGTCTCTCAAGGGAGGAAGTGAATTAAAACAACTTTTCATAGGTATTCTAGAAATAAAATAAAAGAGAATAAAAACACTACTTGAAAGGATGGGGGGTGTTTTTTTATAGTTTATAAATCTTGAAGAAGTTTTCTGAAAAAATATTGCATTTTTTTTTGTTTTTAATTTTGAAATGAAGTTTGATTAAAAAGACACAACAAGAAGATGGTTTTTTAAAAAATATTTTAAAAGGAGTAATAGATCTAACTCTACCTCTTTAATAAATTATTTATCATTATAATTTAAATTAAAATCCACTTTATTATGACCCCTTAACTTATTAACCCCTGAAACCTACGATAATTAACCTTACCACAAAGATGAAGTTAATTAAACCCAAGGTTATCTTCGGAACATGTAACCGCATCACCCTACTTTGATATATATTATAAGGATATCTTATGGTCAGTGGTAAATTAAGGCACATATACATTTTGTAAATGAGGATTAATTTTGTTTAGGGATTATATTTGAACTCTACAAATTTATCCCGTATGGTCTTTTATTACCGATTAAGATCACGCTCTCACAATTTACACAAAATCCCGACCTCATGTGTTTTTTTGTTAATTGTTCAATTGCTTGATTAGTTTCTTAAAATTTAAAAAAACAATTCATGGATCATATTAAGTGAATTAAAGTAGCTCAATGATTTAAAATAATCAAATGAATAGGATAGATCGATTACTAAAAGACTACTCTTCCATGGGTGGCGTAATCATTGTAGAAGCGTTTTGCATGTGCAAAGGTTTATAATGGGTATAAACCAATAACACTTCTACTCAATAATTCCAACCCAATTAGGAAGATTAAGAGAAGAATAAATTTAAACAAAACAGAAGAAAATATGAGGAATAAAATAAGATCAAAAAAGTTTATTACACAAATGAAAACATTACAAAATGAAGAAGAGAAGGAGGCTTCGATGAGGGGATCCCTGCTTCAAGTGATACCCCTCTTACAGTGGTTGGATAATTTGGGTGAAACAAATTATCCTCTGCCTCCAATATCATAATGCACGTCCCAACCTCTAAAAATGATAAAAACACTAATTTATATAGTGGAGGGGAGGCTAGGTTTAAAGAGGTTTAAAGTGTGAATGGGAAATCTCGGCCAAATATTTTAATGAAAATTGAACTGCCCATTTGACCTCCAAAACACATGAATTGGCCGGCCTTCTAGAAGGATTATTTGTTCCAAATCATGTCCCAAATATTTCTCCAAATGTGGGCTCAATACAAGCTTGGATGGAGAAGATATGGCCCAAATACAGAACTCATGTCCATTCTACCGAGTCCAACCCAACTTTGACTTCATGGACCATTTTCAACAACCAAATACACTCTTTATCTCTAGTGTCATGAATAAAAGTTGTATACAATTAAGTCATGAACACTGTTACAAAATTTCAAATTCAAATAATAAATATAAAAATATTTATCTTCGAAATACTATAGTGCACTATAAAGGGTAAAACTGGAATTTTCACCAAATTTTCAAATGAATGATCAAATCCCAAATATTTTATAAATAAACATATTTAACACAATGTGAGGAAATTATATCATTTATTATCAATAAAATATTCAACAAAATTGTGTTTTATCATACCCTTAAATGTCCTTCCACTATTCTTCCCTTATATTTTTTTGGATATACGTGTTTCTAACCTTTAAAAATATTTTCTAATCTATTTGAAAGGACTTTAATTTTAAAACCTCATATTGACTCCTCTTGAGTTATTTCTTCTACACTAAAGAATTATTATGTTTCATGACAAATTATTATTTTCATTATTAATTTGGGAACACCAAAAGTTATTCATGAATTTATTATTTATAAATACTTCATGAAACTCATTCCTTTCCTTGGTTTTATTTCACGACTATGATTGTTATACCTTATCTTTCCATGTGGAATGCGTGATTATGATACTTTTATTATGTGGGTATTGGGATTGGAAATATATATCCCTTTAATGAATTTATTAATGTGATATATCTCATGATATTATGTATATTATGTGCAAACATGATGCTAACTTTGTTCCCAGTTATGATGTTATGATTTATGCTCATATGTTATGCATGAAGATGATCCTAGATTTGTTCACAACTATGTGTCGTATTTGACCACTATGTTATAATGCTTCATTATTATGCATATGCCACATTCTATGCCTTTATCTAAATGTTTAACTCATGATTATGATTATGATTATATGCTTATGATATGGTGAAGTTTATTATGATCACCCATGTACTATTGATTCATGTCCCTTATTCCTCCAATGATATTCCTACCCTTACTTGTATCTTAGCTCACCAATTTCTTTGATGTATATCCTCAGGTTCTTATATGTACTAAGGAGAATGTGAGAGATTTTAGGTGGATAAAGAATAATTATTTTAATAATTTTTATGTTTTATTATGTACAAGTGATTTATGATCCAAATTTACCCAAGACACTAAACCTTTAGATCCTGGATTGTATCACTATTACGTTGTTTATCTTAAAAATGATGCAGTAGTCATGTTAGAAAAAAGTGGGTCCCTATAGTAAGTATTAGATCATGTTTCAGTTAATTTTGGAATTATGATTAGAAAAAATTAGTGAAACCATAAGGATAAGTCTAACTATAGGTAAACATCCAAAGTTTTCAAAAAAGTATAGAAGTGTGTGGTTTTCAAGAAATTAAATCCATATATGAATACTACACGTGGATGTGGTTGTGGCACAATTGTACCTAGGGATAATAACCCTTAAAAGGGTGGATTAGGTATTAACTTAATCATTGCCTAGTGCATGACAAAGATTCCTTATTGAACTCCTCTTTTGACACTCCGAATGTATATGCTTTAGTTAATCACAAGCTCTATAAAAACCATTGTGAAGGATATATAACTAATGTAATTATTCCTCTTAAATTTAGAAAAGGATTAAAGTACATGATCCTATAATCATTATTTTAGGAAAAAGTATAAACATAGGGATCCCATAATATATGACTTTATAATTAATTTTCATATATGAATAAATTATTTATTAATTATTTTTTGACTTATGTCATGTTCAAACCTTTAAAATTTTAGAAAATGGTGGAAACTAGGAGAAACTAGACTAACAAGCCATGTGAGGGATAATGGAATGATTATCCAAAATACATCCATAATGCCTTGGTATGTGGATTTAAAAACTTCATGGTCATGGTTACCTGACTATATCAGGCTATAAAGAATAACATGAATCATGTGGAACGTCCACCTTTACCAAAGAAGGAGTAAATCGATATCAATTCCTTTATATGGTAATGACCATTGATGTTTAGTGGATCTTTTGATCCAATGGTGTGACACCCCGATATTTTATGAGATAGATTCTTTTTAATTTATTTGATGTATTGTGTTGTAAGATACACCAATATTATATTGTGCTATACAAAACATAGTATTAGCTTTTAGTATATGCAACAATATTCTTGGCTTGTGTTACACACAATTTCAAGTTCTTTTGATAGAATTCATTCCACGCAATACCGAGTATATATTTTGTTCAATGTATAAATGAAATAAGTTTGGATTGTGTTATATGAAACACCAAAAGAATCCTGCACTAAATTCAATACTAAATTGGCTTTTGTTACACGCAAGAACGACCTTCCCCAATAACTTGCGTTGTGTGCGATATCAAGATTCACTAAACAATGATATATTATTAAAATATTATTATTTAATGAGATATAAACTAGTCATTGTAAATAGTACTAACCATATTTTTAATTTTATAATTATCACTCATGTTACACATTTTCTAGAACATGTTATGAGTACAAAATCAATTTTTCAGATAAAAGAAGTATTTATCAAAAAATGCAGTTTTACCGCCTTTTGATGGCGCACCTATTTTAAATCTAGTTTTTGACAATTTTATAAGTTAAATTTGATAAAAACAAACTTCTTATTTGGAATTGGTACCTAAAAAATTACTTTTTTTGAATTTTGGTATTTTTCTGACAAAATTCAAATTTTAATGAATAATGAAAATACTGCATTTTAATTCAAAACTATATTTTCATCTAATTTATTCATATAGTTAGATTAACTTTTTAATTGGTTTTATAGTGTAATTGGATTATATTTTTATCATTTAATCCAATTGTGGTCATTTTAAATAATTTCACTTTTAAATTGGACATAAACACATGTCAATCTTTTGATAGTTATTACTTCTTAAAAACCCCGATTTTTGGTTTTGACAACGGGAATTAATTTTAAATTAATTACGGTAACTACTATGTTTTGAATTTGAAAAAATAGATTCCATATTTGGAATCAGAAGGTCCAAATTTTTTTAATAGATACCTTTTAGTTTTTTTACATTATGAATTGTAACTTCAGTAATTATTTTATTTATCATGGTTAAAGGGTAAATCTAGTAAATAAGGGTAAAAATAATATGAAAATAATATTAAACTACCCTAACACATGTCCTAATATTATTTTATGAGATATTTCCAACCATGTAAATCCTTGGGTCGTTTTTGGGACCCCATGGATTCACTTGGATGTGAAAGTGACATTTTATAAGAATTAATTTAAAGTAAAGATAATTATAACCTAAACATTGATCTTTTACTAAATTGATTTTAATATAGGGTAATATAACTGATATCTATATCTATAAATATTAATTATAAATATAAAAAATATTACTACATTAATATATTTTATTTATAATTTTCATAAATTAAATTAATAAATTTAATAATGACACAATGATGATGCAATGATTGATACATTAATAAAGGATTCAAATAAATGATATTATAAATGTTAAAAAAAATGTAATTTGGTTATTTTGATGTCATAAAAGAATTTTATGGATGATATTGACATATTATATTTGATTTAATTCCTTAGGTTCGAAGTAATCAGGTTGTTATGAATTTTTAAAAAATTCAAGAATGAATAGTGTCCAAAATTTACATAATTCATAACTTAAAATATAAAATAGTTTATTAAATGATATTAAATTTATAAAAATATAATATTCAGAAAATGGTTAATATAATTCCGAATATGTCATAAATAACTTTTTTTGGGTCTTTTTATATGATATGGTAATTACATTAACCCACAATGTCTAAATAACATGATATCACGGTAAGATTAAAAAAGGCTAAAATAAGGGTTAAAAAAGATAAGGATAAAAAAATATTTAAAACTTGTATAAAAATTATTTTATGGTGTTTATTAGAACCAAAATTCTCCTATATTTGAATTAAATTAGTTTTTGACCATTTTTAATTGAAATTGAATTTATAATAAATTAATATTTTGAGAGTTTCCCAAAGTGCCCCTCTCCTCTCTTATAAAAGGGCACCTCCTCCCTCTCCTATTCACTCCATTTTTAGAATTCAAGCTCATAAAAACCATGAGAATTTCTCTCATAAACATTACTAGTTACATTATAGAGGTGATTTTATTCTCAAAAGACCAACTCTAGTGCCCTAAGAGAGAATTTAAAGGAGGCACGTTGAGGAAGAGGTAATCTCTTCTACTGATTCCTCCAAATTTCTTTCATCTTATACTTCCTATTAATTATTTGTTTCATTATAAATTAATAATATAAGTATAAATAATATAATTATATGTTATTATAAATATTAAACAACCATGTTTCACCTTCTATACATCCTATGAAAAACAAAATCATTGCATGTGTGTACGTACAGCTTACCGTCTCCACGCCATGGTGTAATATGTTTTTCACCACCAACTTACTTGGATGAGTATAATGGTATAATTAATAACTATATATTATTATTATAACATGATACTAATTATGAGATACTATACACTATCCACTTCAATACCATTCAACAATTATGGGAACAATATCGTCATTCGTGTGTACGTACGACTTACCGTCTCCACGGTGTGATGTGATTTGTTCTGCATAATCTTCATTAAACCGTGATTATATAAATAAATTTTATGAATAAATATGATATATATGATACTAACACCATAATTTAAATGATATAACTATAATCTAAAAATGGGAATAAGAACTTATCTGACAAAATATACATAAGAACATAAAGTAGTTAATACCCAAATAACTAGTAACAATGAAATGTTACCAACAAACGGATGAAAATATGATCATAAATGTTATCATAGAAATGATTATGATTATAAAATAAATTATTAACATTATTTAAATAATTATACCAGAGTTTTAGATACATACGAAGAATATTGAACCTAAGGTAAGGGATAACTTTTCAATCTCATTTTTATCCAAGATTTTTTATTCATAAGTATTTATTGGGGTATATTGATCATCCATGTCTATGTTTTCTAAAAATATTTTGAATTATTATATGTATGTTTAAAGTCATTTTTAACACTTTTTTACTTTTACTACATGGTATGGAAGGAATCTTTTTTTATTTACCATACGAGGTACTTTTTTGACTTTTCCAACAAAAGTACAAGGAGAATGTTTTTTTACTTATACAGCATGAATGGATTTTTAAGGTTTTATGATGCATTTTTTTCATGAATATTCATCTACAATATTTCAAGTTTATTTTAAAGTAAATTCTTTTATTTTAAAATTGTGTGTAATTTTGAGAAAATAAATTTTTTTGAAAAAGAAATGATATTTTCCTCAATAATTAAGTTCAGGTTTTTTATCATAATTATTTTCCATTTAAGATGACTCTATTTAAATAGTTTTATGTTTCAATCCATATTATTACTATGATTTTATTGTGTTAATGATGGAATGATATTTTATATGGCTTATTTTATGATGGAATAATGTTTAAGAAAACCCATTTTATTTCTTGGATTATTATATAATGAATTATTTATGTTTTGTGGAACATTTAAGAATGATTTATTTATGAGGTGGGTGTGAACTATATCTCAATCCAATTCATTGGGTAAATATTTATATCTCATGAGATAGACATGACTGGAATTAAAAGTAAATCTAGTTCATTAATACATGGATGGAATGACAAGTAAACCCGGTTTAGTAATGGACAATGTCCACTATGATGGTCTTGGAAGCAATGCCTTGGCTACTATGGAAATCATATTATGTGCTTATTAATTTTCCATAATTACATGTTTTATACCAATGCTATTATATCAGGGTTAATGTTCCTTTATGATCTATACCTTATGTACTTCCAATATTTATTTCTTATCTCAAGATTTTGATGTTTAAACTTTGTGTTCATGTATTTATGTTCAACTGATTATGGTTTGTTTTATGTTCTCCATGTTTACCCTTACTGAGAATTTGAGCTCACACTTTTTATTTTATATTTTACCCATGATATAAAGAATGTTTTTTGGTAGGAAAACAAAAGGGGAATATCTTTATAGGAGATATTGAGAATCTTTCACCATGTTAGAAGATAATGTTCTGAGTTTCCAAAAACACTAAACTAATATAGTCTTTCGGCATATATTTTGTGTAATGTATTAAGTATTCTACAAAAGAAATGTAATGTCCATGAATGTCAAGCTTGGGTCGTTATAGTTGGAATCAGAGTGAAGGTTTAGTTAACCTTTGGAAACTAGGATGCAAAAACTCTAGTGAGATACCTAGATATATTTTTGAGGTATGTCTAGGGATGTCCCTAAGGGTAATTATAAATATAGGTTATAGACCTAGAATTATGGTAATGATCATGAATAACCTAGTATTAAACCTAAGATGTTAGATATTTAAAGTAATCTCCCTTGATTTTTTTGTTTTCCTAGTAGGATTTTTGCCTCTCACACTATTCTTTTTGGGTTTTAGAAAATGGATGGAAATAGGAGGATTCATGTTAGTGGAGAATATTATGGACAATAAAATTATATTCTCCATGAGTAAGCAAATGAAACATGATTTAGAAGGTGAAACATCATTATTATTCCTAATTAGTAATATCATAATAAGATCAATAATTTCAGCTTTGGTAAGTTTCTTGACCTAGCTAATTAGAGAAATATAGATTTTCATGATGATCATAGAGGAAAGAAAGTTCAATTTTCCTCATATAAATCATGTAGAAAGAGGCATCAAGGAGAATGTTTCAAAGGAACTGGAATATTCTTTGGGTGTGTAAAATAAGGACACAAATCCAATAATTTCAAAGGAAAAGGTTCAGTTAACACAATGGACAAGGATAATGGTATTACTAATCCATCAATGATAGTTAAATGTTTTAAATGTGGAATGTATGGGCATTATGAAAATTGATACACTAAGGGAAAATATCATGAAGAGAATATTCATGGTTTTATGAGTATTATTAATGTTTTTGATGATGAAAAGAGTACAAATGATATGAGAGATGAAAGAAGTGTTAAGGAATAAAATGATGAAGCTCGATTAGTGGTTTAATAAGGTAGTGGAATGATTACATGTTTATTAAGAATAATAATGTTAAATTAAGTTAATCATACTATAGAATAAAGAAACATATAAGGATTGTTACACAATTTTTTTTTCTTAAGTATTTGAAATTATATGTTTAATTATACTAGTAACCATTAAAGGTTATTTAGATATTTTTTTAAATCACATGATATGTGAATAATGATGGGATAAGGAAATAATGATACGTTTGATAGTATTAATGACCTCATGACGTATATGAGGACAAAGTGATATCATGGTTTGAGTATATAGAATTTTTGGGATTTTGGTATGTGTAAAGAGTTAACTTTTTATAGTATTCATGTTTTCACTAAGGTTCTATGGTAATTAGTGTTTCAAGAGAAAGTGTGATTAAGGTATTCACATGTTTGGAATGTGACAACCAAGAATTACATTATGAGATATGGAAGACAAATTTTAAGTAGATTTAGTTAACCTAATTCTAGAGTTTTATATTTTTTATTTTTGGAAGGATTGTAATGTTATCCATTTATGGATAGTATAAGTTATATTCTGGTTGAATTTTGTTAGATTAATTTATTATCTCACTATAGGTGGACTTATGCATATTTGATAACCTCTTATAACCTTTTTGTTGAGACAGATGTAATAACCTATCTTTCTATAACATCATCTTCTAACACTTCAAGAATGAAAAAATCAATTTCATTTATTTAAATAATAGATAAAGTGTAAATTGTTCAGGGAACGATCAACGGTGAGATTTTACTGAAATCAAGTAAGTATTTCTTCTTATGAAAAAAATCATCAACTTTAGGGAAAGGGTATTGAAAACAAATATGTTATCCTAGTACCTACTTATCCAATGAATCAGATGGTCCATTAAATCATGAAGGAATTATGGAATTATTGTAGTTAACTTTATCCAAACCTTTATGGAATCCTTCCTTTTTATTTCATAATTTTTCATTTCATTTTATAAACAGAGGATCTTTAAAGTCCAGTGTCTTGGAAATCAGGAACATAAAACATGAAAACAACATAAAAAATTCTTATAATACACTTTTAAATATTAATCATAATTTCATCCTAAGTACAATTACTTCATCTCATAACCTAGAGACATACATCAAAGGAAAGGGTGAGCAGAAGGCCTAGTAAGAAAATCAAGGAAATCAGTTTACATGTGATATCAATAAGAACTTGATGAAAAACATAAAGACATGAGAAATGGAAAAAGAGGAATATAATAATAAAAATAACATGAATAATAACTTGAATATGTGGCTAAAACATTTAATTTATACATTCATGAACATATCACCAAGGTTCATCCCCAAGGTGTCATAAAAACATTACCAAGGTTATTCATCAAGGTATCGTGAAACTTGTCATCTCTAGAGATTAATTCTTTACCCAATGAATTGGATCACTATCAGGGCGCACCCTTAATATGTATTTATTTTCATGTGATACACATAGATCATAATCAAATATTTCATAAATAACCCATATAGAATAAAAGAAATGGGTTTCATTTCAAAATCGTGACGTTTAAAAGTTCTTAAAAACAAGATCATTATGTCAATTATAACCCATGGAAAGGGAGTGAGGGTTATAAGTATGTCAATTAAAAAATAAAATATATCATTTTTTATGTATTTATGTACACCCATATAAATGAAATAGGTATGGGTATTCACATAAGTAAAACAATAGAATTTCAAGAGAGAAAGAGAGATAAATTTTGAGACGAAATTTCTGCAGCATAACGACTATATAACATGGTTTTAGAAAATAATAAAACAATAGGGGACAAGGTTCACCAATAAATAAATGAATAATTTTTCAGTATAGGTACATAATAAAAATAAATAAGATCATGGTTTAGTTATTTTAATGACATTCCATATGAAAAGAAAACTTGAAAGCAAAGAGAAAATGCGATTTCTTTTACAAAAATTCGACAGCCTAACGACGTCACTTAAAATTTCAGAAAATAATTTCATAAGAGTGGAAAGGGTATATAATAATTTGGAAATGAAATGGACAGTAATAATAATATATAATAACATACCCCTACATAAGAAGATGGAAACTAGAAGACATAACATAAAGTAAATCATGACTCAAAAGAGGAGGGTGAAATGTTCCCTTACCTTGAAGAGTGACTTCGAAATCTCGAAGGTTGGGACCTTGGTGGCTTGAAGGAACCTTGGTAGGACTCCTTGGGAGGTAAAAAGACTATAACTTTGTTGGGTAGTATTTTTTAATGAAATTAATAGGGGAATGTCTTGGTATTTATAGCAAAAGTGAGGGAATAATTAATTATTTTCCAAGGGACACCTCATCGGTCGTATTTACAAAACCATGGGCTTTCCCATGGTATTTTCCCACAGTATTGGCCACTTAGGAAACCTTATAAAATATCTTACTATTCACATGTATACCTGATTTATTACATCATTATTACATCATCAATGATGTCATTAATCACCCAAAACTCAAAACTATATTTTCACTATTCACCGGAAAACAAAACATTTTATAAAAATCTCATAAATTCACCCTAACCTAATATCGATGATCTGAATTCAAAAATGAACTCTATTTTAAGAAAATAATTTTCTAAATATTTTTAATTTAATTTTTAAATAAAATAATTATTAATTCAAAAAAATCAACTCTAAAACTATAAATTGTTTTGTAACACCTTGAAAAAGTAATCAAGGTCCCATAAAATTATCGTATAACCATGAGACAATAAAGTAACAATTTATGATTACATTTTATGAAAATAAATTTTCCTTTTAAATTATTAAATTAATTATAAAATTGTAAATAAAATATTTCCGACCTACAAAAATATCAATACTTATACTATGATTGTTTTTTTCACTTTTATGGTGTCTAAATTATATTTATACATTCATGGGTGAAGTTTCTCTTTTTTCAGCTGATTCACTATTCATTACCATTCATTACTATTCATAAGGGTAATATTACTATTCATAATTTATTATTTACTAAAAAATTAAGTTAATCTTATTTTAATCAAAATTTCTTACTCATCACAACTGTTGAAAACAATTTTTTAAAAAACATATCACATTATTAATTATTTAAAGTTTACATAAATATTTTAAAACACCACTTTTTCCAAAATTCCTCAATAATATTCGTCCTATATTTATCTGGACATTTGAAAATCACAAATTTTACCATAAGAAGAAATAACGGTTTTATTTATACAAAAGGATTACACAAAGTAACTAAGGCCTCGTTACATAGCCCCTTATAACACATGCAAAGGACCTAAGTGTAAGGTGTGTTATAGTGATAGAATATTAGGGTGGCTCAGACAACATTTCCTGAGTGGTGATTTCTATCAGCTTGAACTTATCTTGTAGGCGATTCTGTTCAAGCTTCACATGTTGAAGCTCAGCTTGGGCTTGGTCCAGAGCAAATCCCAGTGATGCATCCTCCTTCCGAAGATCCGACAGATGGGCTTCTTATGGTTGGAGTCTACTGGATGAGGCTATCAACTCCTCTTTCTGTAATAATTAACCAGGATCATTTGTGTTTATAAACAATAATTGTAACGTTAAGAGTTTAGTTTCCAACTGTAATGAACCCGGTGGGCCTAAAGCCCAACGAACTCGGATATGCCCGAGCCCATCCCTCTGGCAGATAGCAGACCCCCACCCTGAGGTAGATAACAGGCCCCCACCTCACACTATCCCAAAAAACACATGGTGAGAATTTTCCCCTACCTGGTGAGGATTTAATATGCCTCCCCCGCAACTCAAACTGATGAACACAGGCTTAAAGGACAACCGAGAAGTGTTACGAGTACTATTGAGCTAATGGACCAGTGGTACCCGTAACACTTCTTGGTTGTCCTTTAAGCTTGTGGTCTTGGGTTTGAGTTGCGAGGGAGGCATATTAAATCCTCGCAAGGCAGGGGACAGTTACTGCCATGTGTTTTCAGGGATAGTCTGAGGTGGGGGACTGTTATTTTCCTGTGGGTGGGGTCTGATATCTGCCATAGGGCTGGGCTCAGGCGTTGCTGAGTTCGTCGGGCTTTAGGACCACCGAATTCATTACATAAAAAGGTACTTGTAACAATTCTCAGTTGGCCTTTAATCTTGTGGTCACGGGCTCAAGTTGCGGGGGGGGGGTATTAAATCCTCACCAAGAAGGGGACAGTTCTCGACACGTGTTATCTGGGACAGTCTGAGGTGGGGGCATGTTATCTGTCTAAGGGTGGGGGTCTGTTATCTGCCAGAGGGCTGGTCTCGGGCGTGGCCGAGTTCATTGGGCTTTAGGCCCACCGGTTTTGTTATATAAAATGTTCCTTTTTATTTAACAATCCTGGTTGGCCTAAAGCCCAATAAACTCATCCATTCCCAAGACTAGCCCTCTGGCAGATAGCAGACCCCCACCCTCAGGCAGATAACAGGCCCCCACCTCAAACGGTCGTAGATAACACGTGTCCGGAACTGTCTCATTCTTGGAGAGGATTTAATATGCCTCCTCCTCAGTGGTACTCGCAATGCTTCTCGGTTGGCCTTTAAGCATGTGGTCACGGGTTCGAGTTATGGGGGAGGCGTAATAAATCCTCGCCAGACAGGGTACAGTTCCTGCCACATGTTATCTAGGACAGTCTGAGGTGGGGGCCTATTATCTGCCTGAGGGTGGGGGTCTGCTATCTACCAGAGGGCTGGGATCGGGCGTGGCCGAGTTCGTTGGGCTTTAGTGTAACGACCCAAACTTTTTAATAATTTTTGTTTCATGATTTTGTGTGTTATTTTATTTTATACTCAATAAAACTATTTCATTTATTTAATGAAATGAGTATAATTAAAATGAAATTGATGGGTTTCAAATGTTATATGCCTGTTGGTTAATATGACCATTAGAAACTAAAATCTTAACTTTGCGATTGTTGTTTATAAATACAAGTGATCTTGGTTACAGAAAGAAGATTTTATGGCCTCATCTAGTAGTCTCAGGCCGTTCGAATCCCATATGACGGAACATGGAAAAAATGTAGCACCACTGGGCTTTGCTCTATACCAAACCCAAGCTAAACTTCATCATGTGAATCTTGAACGGAATCGCCTACGGGAGAAGTTCAAGCTGATAGAAATCACCACTCAGGAAATGTTGGCCAAGCCACCCCAAGATTCTATCACCTTAGCACACCTTATACTTAGGTCTTATGCTGGTGTTATAAGGGGCTATGTAACTAGACCTTAGCTGCTTTATGTAATCCTTTGATATAAAAAAAGTTTTATTTCTCACTATAGTGATGTTTGTGAATCTCAAATGTCCAGATAAATATAGGATGTAAATTATTATTGAATTTTGGAAAAAAGGGATAATTTAAAATATTTATTTAAACCTTAAATAATTAATAATGTGTAATTATTTTCAAAAACTGGTCTTCTACAGTTGTGTTCAGTAAGAAATTTAGAGTCTATTAAGATCAACTTAATTTTTAGTGAATAGTAAATTATGAATAGTAATTTTACACTTATGAATAGTAATGTGACCAAATGGATTAGTAACCTCACTTAAGAAAGTATTAATATAATTTAGTCACCTTTATTAGGTAATGTGACTCAATAAATTAAGTAGTTAACTGTTTGAGAAATTATTAGTTAAGTATTAGTTATTTTTTTAGGTGAATAGTGTTTTTATTTAATAATTAAATTAGAAATATTTAGAAAATTATTTTCTTAAAATGAAGTTCATTTTTGAATTCAGAACATCTATATTAGCTTATGGTGAATTTTTAGGATTTTTCTGAAACAGTTGAATTTTCGGTGAATAGTAAAAATTACAGTTTTGAGTTTCTGGTGTTTAATGACATCATTAATGATGTAATAATTATGTAATAAATATTTTTGACTTATGAATAGTAATATATTCTATGAGGTGTCCTAAGTGTCCAATACCATGGGAAAATACCATGGGCAAGCCCATGGTTTTTCCAATACCACCGATGAGGTGTCCCTTGGAAATTAATAATTTATTCCTTCACTTTTCCTAAGAATACCAAGCCATTACCTCATTAATTTCATTCAAAAATCCCCCTAAAAGAATTTAGGTTCTCTTTAACTCCCAAGGAGTCCTCCCAAGGTTCCCTCAAGCCTCCCAAGGTCCCAGCCTTCAAGCTTTTGAAGTTACTTTTCATGGTAAGGGATCCTTTCACCCTCCTCTTTTAAGTCATGACTTCCTTTATGTTGTGTCTTCTAGTTTCCATATTTTTATGTTGATGTTATTTTATTATATGTTCTCATTACTTTCCATTTCATTTATAATTTTTCATAGACCCTTTCCTCTCTCATCAATTTGTTTTCTTAATTTTTAAGTGACGTTGTTAGGCTGCTGAATTTCTGGTAAAAGAAATCACATCTTCTCTTTTCTTTCATGTTTCTTTTTCATGTGTTATGTCATTAAAATATCCATACCATGATCTTATTCTATACCCATAATATATTATTAATTATTTATGAGTGGGTGACCCTTGTCCCTTATCTTTTCAATTTTTTCTAAAACCATGTTATATAGCCCTTATGCTGCAGAAATTTCGTCTAAAAATTTCTTTCTCTTTCTCTCAAGAATTTCTCTGGGTTATTTATGTGAATACCCATACCTATTTAATTTATATGGCTGTTAATAAATATATAAAAATTATATATTTTATTCTTTAATTGACATACATATAACCCTCACACCATTTCCATGGGTTATAAATGATATAATGCTCTTATTTTTAAGAACTTTTAAAACGTCACGATTTTGAAATGAAACCCATTTTTTATTCTCTATGGGTTATTTATGAAATTTTTGATTATAATATATGTGTCTCACATGAAAATAAAGACATATTAAGGGTTATCCCTAATAGCACTCCAATTCATTGGGTAAATAATTAATCTCTAGAGATGAAAAGATTCACGATACCTTAGTGAATAACCTTGGTAATTTTTATGACACCTTGGGTATGAACCTTGGTGATATGTTCATGAATGTCAAAATGAAATGTTGTATCCACATATTCAAGTTATTTATCAATTTATTTTCATTATGATATGCCTATACTTCCATTTCTCATCTCTTTATGTTTTTATCAAGTTCTTATTGATATCACAAGTAAACTGATTCCCTTGTTTACCCTTACTGGGCCTTCTGCTCACCCTTTACTTTGATGTATGTCTCTAGGATATGAGATGCAGTAATTGTACATAGGATGAACATATGAGTAATCCTTAAAAGTATATTAGAAGAATGTTTTATGTTGTTTTTAGGTTTTACGTCCCTGATTTCCAAGACACTAGACTTTAAAGATCCTCTGTTTGTAAAATGTAATGAAAAGTTATGTATTAAAAAGGCAGGATTTCATAGTTGGTATCAAAGGATAGTTTAGTTATTTATTGAAATTAGTCTATGAAAACATTAGTAATATTCCTATAGAAAATTTTAAATATAGGAAAACTTCATGGTATTTTGGTGAGTATTGAGTAAGTGGTTTATCAAGAAAATACATCCCTGTCTGGATACGAGTAGGTAGAGGCGGCTCTGGCACAGATGTACCTAGGAGTGAAAACTCCAACAAGGAGTTTTGGGTTTGACCCAGGTTATCTTGGTAGATGAAAATGTTCCTTGCTTCACTCTTGGTTACGACAATTCTGTGGGATATGTTTGGTTAATCGCAAGCTTTTTATGAATAATTAGGAAGGAATTGTAGAGAAGTGTAATTGTTTAAGCATTAGGTTTTAATACATAAAATCATTTATATTTAAAAGATTCATAAATGAAATAAGTTTCTCACCAAGGATTTATTCTTTTAGAAAATGGAAGGAAATAGGAGGAACCATGCAAATGGTGACCGCAATGGACCATGTGCTGACAACCCTCTGATGGAAGTCGAAAAGGAAACATTCATGCGAATGATAAACCAAATGACTCAAGTTATGGAAAATAACTTGAATCAATCAGAGATATTGATCTCACCGCGAAGGGAACAACATTCTATTGAGTCCTTTATGCGTCAATGACCACCAACCTTTAGTGGATCGACTGACCCACTGATTGTGGAACAGTGGATCAGCTCTATAGAGAAGATTTTTTTGTGCTCTGTTGTTCAGAGCAGGAGAAGGTTACCTTGGTTGTTTATAACTTAGAGGGAGAAGATGATCAGTGGTGGGAACTTATTAAAAACACAAGGCCAAGAGTGGAAGTTTAAGCTATGGAGTGGGAAGAGTTCATAGGGATATTATTCACCAAGTATTTCCCTCATTCCATGAGAACAAGAATGGAGAAGGAGTTTCTCGAGCTGAAGCAGAAGGAGAACAAATCTGTGGGAATCTACGAAATGAACTTGACAAGGATTTCACGATATACCTCTAGATTTTTCATGGATCTAAATGGTTAGGTTGATAGATTTTTAGGTGGACTAAAACCTCATCTGCGAAAGAATCTAGCCAACCAAGACTATGATAACTATTAGGAGATCATGTGGAGTGCGATGAAAGTCAAACTGGAGTTTGGTGAGATTAAATGGTCTCATAAATCCAATGACAAGAAGATATTTATGGAGCCTATATTAGGGAGGACATTTGATTAGGGAAGAGGAGGAAATCAAGTGAAACTTCCCACATGTAATAAATTTGGGAAGAAGAATTCGGGGAACTGTCTGCTCGGGAGTGGGAAATGCTACAAGTGTGGAAGAGATGGCCATATTTTGAAGAATTTTTGTAGTGAGGTGAAACCTCAACTTCCAAAAACTAAAGACAAGGAGAATATGGTGTAGGTCCTACCTGATGTCCAGTGCTTTAAGTGTGGACAACATGGGTACTTTTCCAATCACTGTCTAAATCTGAGGGCATTGGAGGGAAACCACCATCAGCCTCAACAAAGGTCAAGGGAGAAAGGCCATACTTTTGCTATCACAACAGATGAATTTGAAGCTCTGAATGATGTGGTAGCAGGTGCACTTGTTTTTCTCTCAAAGCTAGGAAGTACTTTGCTTGATTCTAGTTCTACATATTCCTTTATTTCCTCTATGTTTGCAATGAATTTTGACTCAAACCCTGATTTTCTAAAAGTCGAGTTATTATTCAAGACTCCTGGTGGGATTATTCAAGCATCATTAGTTTTTATAAACTCTAGTATTTACTTCAGTGAGCACAATCTTATCGCAAATCTAGTAGTCATTCCCATGCTGGAATTCAACATTATACTAGGGATGGACTGGCTCTCAAAGTATAATGCTAAGAACAACTGTAGAAGCAAGGAAATATCAGTAGTCTTGAATGGAAAACCTACAGTTATATTCCAAGGAGAGATATCTCAACCAGATCATTGTCTAAAAGAACCCCCTATATCCTTCTTTATGGATTTTATCGATGAACAAGAAGAAGGAGATGAGAGTTTAAGGAAAGAAAATGTCTCCATCGTCCAGGAATACATTGATGTATTTCCTGAGGAGTTACCCAGACCTACCCCAGAAAGAGAGGTAGATTTCTCCATTGAACTCATACCTAGATCATATCCTATATCAAAGACCCCATATAGGATGGGAAATGGGGAGCTGGAGGAATTAAAGAAACAACTCCAAGATCTTTTGGAGAAGGGGTTTATCCTACCGAGTGTGTCTCCTCTAGGAGCACCAGTTCTCTTTGTGAATAAGAAGGATGAATCGATGCAGCTATGCATTGATTATAGAGAACTGAATGGGATCACAGTGAAGAACAAATACCCTCTTATAAGAATTGATGACTTATTTGACAAACTTTTTGGGGCTCAATTCTTCTCTAAGATTGATATTCATTCTGTTTATCATCAATTTAGGGTGAATAAAGAAGATATTCCAAAAACTACCTTCTGATCAAGATATGGGCATTATGATTTTTTTGTTATGCCCTTTGGACTGACTAATGCACCTGCTATTTTTTTGGATTTGACGAATAGAGTCTCTAAGGACTACCTTGATAACTTTGTAGTAGTTTTTATTGATGATATTCTAATATATTACAAAAGTCAAGAGGATCATGAAGATCATGTAAGGGTTATTTTTCAAACTCTATAAAAGGAGAGGCTTTTTGGGAAGTTCAAAAAATGTGAATTCTAGTTACAACAAGTTTCTTTCTTGGGGGAACATTTTTATCAATGAAGGAATCACAGTTGACCCTACAAAGACAAAAGTTGTAGAGGAGTGGCCTCAGCCTACAACAATAACTGAGATTCGAAGTTTCCTTGGATTAGTAGGATATTATAGGATGTTTTTGAAAAAAAATTCATGGATTTCTAATCCATTAACTAAATTAACTCGAAAAGGGGTCAAGTTCCTATGGAGAAAGGAGTGTGAGGAAAGTTTCCAAGAGATGAAGAAGAGATTGGTTACTGCACCTGTGTTAACTATGCCCTCACATGGAGAAGGATTTGTTTTTTTAGCGATGCATCTCTTAAAGGGATTGGGTGCATCCTCATGAAAAATAAAAAAGACCTTGCTTATGCATATAGATAGTTTAAGACTCATGAGCATAACTATCCTACGCATGATCTGGAGCTAATTTCAGTCATTTTGTCTCTGAAGATAAGGAGGCACTATTTTTATGGGGAGAAATGTGATATATACAAAGACCATCAAAGTTTGAAGTATATTTTCACACAAGAGGAATTGAACATGAGATACAGGAGATGGTTGGAACTTCTCAAAGACTATGATTGTTAAATTAATTATCATCCCGGAAGAGCAAACAAAGTCACTGATTCATTAAGTAGGAAAGACCCAATTGTTATTTCCATGATGAGGATTTAAAGAGATCCTTTGATCAATGATCCGGTAAAGCTGTACATGGGAATTATAAGGGAAGGGACATCATCAACCCTAACCCAAATTATTTCTCAACCATCATTACTAGAGAAGATCAATAAATCTCATAAATAAGATCATCTGTTATAGAAGAAGTTTGAGGCTATAAAAAATGGGAAGTTTCCTGAGTTTATTATTGATCAAGAAGGTGTACTAAAATTTTGTACAAGACTATGTGTTCTATCTATTATGGAAATAAAGAAGGAGCTGATGGATAAACCTCATAGCTCTACTTTCTCTATACATCCTAGAAGCACAAAAATGTATAGGGACCTTCGTGATCATTTTGGTGGGATAATATGAAAAGGGATATTGCTGACTACACTATAAGGTTCCTAGTTTGTCAGAAAGTGAAGGAAGAGCGACAACCTCCTAAAGGGGTATTGAAATCACTACCCATACCAGCATGGAAGTGGGACAATATCACTATGGACTTCATCACTGGTCTCTCGAGAACTTCTATAGGAAACAATGAAATATGGGTTATTGTGGACCGTCTCACCAAGACTTCCCATTTTATCTCTATCCGGGAAGATTTATATCTTGATAAAATTACGAGTATTTATGTGAAGGAAGTGTTAAGGCTATATAGAGTTCGACTTTCTATCGTATCTTATCGTGATCCAAGGTTCACTTCAAAATTCGGGAGAAGTCTTCAACATGCTCTGAGCACTGAAATGAATTTTAGTAAGGATTATCACCCCCAAATTGATGGAAAATCTTAAAGGACTATTAAAACACTCGAGGACATGATGAGAACTTGCTCAATGTAATTTAATGGTGGATGGGATCAACATCACCATTTAGCTGAGTTCTCTTACTAAAATAGATTCCACTCAAGCATTCAAATGGCACCCTATGAAGCTATATATGGGAAGCAATGTAGAACTCCTACTTGTTGAGATGAAGCTGGTGGGAGAAAGTTTCTTGGGCCTAATCTTGTCCAAGAGTTAACTGAAAAAGTCCATTCCATCCAACAACACATTAAGGATGCTCAAAGTCGGAAAAAAGGCTATGCTGACAACCATCAAAGGGACTTGGAGTTTGATGTTGGGGATAAGGAATTTCTTTGAATTTCACAAGTTCATGATATTTTACACGTATCCCTCTTGAATAAGTACATACATGAACCTCCACATGTACAAAACCCTTAGTTAGTACAACTGGAACATGACCTCTCTTATGAGGAGGAGCCGATGGAGATCTTGGATCGTAGGGACAAGGTTCTATGCAACAAGACTACTCACCTTGTTAAGGTGTTGTGGAGGAACCAAAAATGTGAAGAAACCACATGGGAACCAGATGAATCTATGAGGCAGAAGTACCCACACCTTTTCTCTTAGAGTACAAGTTAAAATTTTGGGGTCGAAATTTCTTAAGGGGGGAAGAATGTAACGAACAGAACTTTTTAATAATTTTAGTTTCCATATTTTTTGTGTTATCTTATTTTATACTCAACCAAATTATTTCATTTATTTAATGAAATGATTATAATTAAAATGATACTGTTGTGTTTCGACTATTATATAACCGTTGGTCAATATGACCATTGGTCAATATAACCGTTGGAAACTGAACTCTTAATGTTGTGATTATTGTTTATAAATACAGGTGATCTTGGTTACAAAAAGAGAATCTGATGGCCTCATCTAGTAGTCTCTGGCCTTTCAAAGCCCATCAGATGGAACTTGGAAAGGAGGTAGCACCACTGGGCTTTGCTCCGGACCAAACCCAAGATGAACTTTATCATGTGAAGCTTGAACGGAATCACCTACAGGAGAAGTTCAAGCTGATATAAATCACCACTCGAGCAATGTTGGCTGAGTCGCCCCAAGATTCTATCACCTTAGCACACCTTACACTTAGGTCCTATGTTGGTGTTATAAGGGGCTATGTAACGAGACCTTAACTGCTTTATGTAATCCTTTGATATAAATAAAAAAATTTATTTCTCATTATAGTGATGTTTGTAAATATCAAATTTCCGGATAAATATAAGATGTATATTATTGTTGAATTTTGGAAAAAATGGATATTTTAAAATATTTATGTAAACCATAAATAATTAATAATGTGTAATGATTTTCACAAAATGGTCTTCTACAGTTGTGTTCAGTATGAAATTTAGAGTCTAATAAGATCAACTTAATTTTTGGTGAATAGTAAATTATGAATAGTAGTTTTATGCTTATGAATAGTAATGTGACCAAATGGATTAGTAACATTACTTAAGAAAGTATTAATATAATTTAGCCACCTTTATTAAGTAATGTGATTCAAAACAATAAGTAAATAATTGTTTTAGAAATTATTAGTTAAGTATTAGTTATTTTTCGGGTGAATAGTGTTTTTATTTAAAAATTAAATTAAAAATATTTAGAAAATTATTTTCATAAAATAGATTTCATTTTTGAATTCAGAGCATCGATGTTAGGTTAAGGTGAATTTTGGGTATTTTTCTGAAACAGTTGAATTTTTGGTGAATAGTAAAAATTACAGTTTTGAGTTTCGGGTGTTTAATGACATCATTAATGATGTAATAATTATGTAATCAGTCTAGTCGACTTATGAATAGTAATATATGCTATGAGTTGTCCCAAGTGGCCAATACTATGGGAAAATACCATGGGCAAGCCCATGGTTTTTCCAATACCACTGATGAGGTGACCCTTGGAAATTAATAATTTATTCATTCACTTTTCCTATAAATACCAAGCCATTACCTCATTCATTTAATTCCAAAATCCTCCATAATGAAGTTATGGTCTCTTTACCTTACAGGGAGTCCTCCCAAGGTCTCGACCTTCAAGCTTTAGAAGTTACTCTTCAAGGTAAGGGGTCCCTTCACCCTCCTCTTTTAAGTCATGACTTCCTTTATGTTGTGTCTTCTAGTTTCCATCTCTTTATATTGAGGGTATGTTCTTATATGTTCTCATTACTGTCAATTTCATTTCTAATTGTTGAGATACCCTATCTTCTCTCATCACTACTGGAATTAGACGTATTTGCAACGGGCTATTTGCGACGGGATCCCATCGCAAATAGGCTTTAGCGACGGGGCACCTTCGCAAATAGCCCATTGCAGAAAACAGAGTCGCAAATAAGCCTCTGATTATATAGAATATAAATAAATAAATATTTTGTGATGGGCCTGTCGCAAATAAGCCTCTAATTATATACATTATATATATAAAAACCTTTTGCGATGGGCCCGTCGCAAATACTAATTATGGCGGGCCCGTCATCCCATCACAAATACTTTAATAAAAAATTGTATTTAAATTATTTATGATGGGAACCCGTCGCAAAAGGTCCAGTCGCAAATACTAAACATAATAAATTTTTTTAATAAAATTATGATTAATGAAAAAATTATATTAATATTATTAAAATAATAAAAAAATAAAAAATATTATTATTAGTAAAATAAAAAAACATTAAAAATTATAATACTAAAAAAATATATTTAATAAAATTATGATTAATAAAATATTAATATTAATTTTATTAAAATAATAAAAAAAATTACATTTTTCAATATTTTTAAAAAAATATAATAAAATCATAAAATGTTATTACTATTAGTAAAATGAACAAATATTAAAAAATATAATACTAATAATAAATAATAAAATATTAAAAATAAAAAAAAATAAATTATGCAATATTTGCACCAATATAAAAGACAAAAACTGTAAATAGTTCATATTTCAATAAATCTTCAATTCAAATGTTTTTAACATAAAAAACAAATCACTGGGGTTTATCTTCTGGAGGAGGTGGAGGAGCTGTAGGAGATGGTGGAGGGAACTCCATCCCTAAACTACGAGTCAGATGGCGCATGTACTCCATCTGCTTGTGATGCTGCTTCTGCAACTGCTGCGGCCATTGACGCATCTCCTCCTTGGGTTTCTGCTGATGTTGTTGCTGCCACTGACACATCTCTTCATGCTACTTCTGCAAACTCTCTATAAGCTCAGCCAGAGTTAGCAACTGCTTCTGATACTGTGAGGTAGAAGATGATTCCTCTCCACAAGATCCTCTCGAGTTGGACACTGACATCATAGTAGTACCATAATAAGTACCAGGAGTCAAATGAGAGTCGATACCAACTACTCATCCCTTCTCAAAGCCATACTGAGTTTCCTGCATCCATGCCACCTCATCGAAATGGTGGGCACAGGTCTGCTCAGTCGTCTCATCCTGACTCTCAGCCTATGTCTGAGAGGTCGTAGCCCTATATGACTCCTTCAATTCAAATTTGAAATTAAAATGGTGAAAATATTATATGCAGTTAATTGTCAAAATGAAAAAAATACTAACCACAATCCGACACTGGTGATCACCTCTAATCTCTTTAGTGGCAGGATCACTGTAGATCCTCTAATAAACGTCGAACTCCGTAATATCAGGATGCTTGACTGCCTTCAGAAATATAAAATAAACTATTTATATTTAAAGTTATATAAAATATTTAAAAAAATATACTTACCAGATTCTCTCTATGTGTACTGAATGTATGGCTACCATCTCGATGCGTCACCTCCTATCTCCCCTAGTTCTGCCGTCCCACTAAAGATCTCCTCTGAAATCCACCACCCAACCAATGTAAACATAATCCATCCCAAATGTGAGATGAAATGTACTCTAGTCGGTGGGCTCTACATGAATCATCAAATTCTATCACTCCTACTTTCTTAATGGTTGTTCTTCTCAAATTGTGTAAAAACTGATGGAAACGGTCATGCATAGACACCTGTCATTCCATGTGGATAGTGTCACGCATGATATCATCGATGAGATACCATAAACCCGACAAATAATTTATAATATTAAGTTATTAATAAAATAAATATTATTTATTTACATACCAGAAAATGATTGAACATGTCACGCCGCACATTAATGGGAATATGTTCCCATGTAATCCATGTCTAAGAATAATAATTGTGCAAGATAGCGCTCCTCTATCCAATATCTACATGTTAAAAACTATGAAAAAAGAATAAATAATCAAACAATTAGTATATATATAAATAAATTAATGAAAGATAACTAAAATATACAGGTTACCATACCTCTGTGTGGGTGGATCAAAGCTAGGACATGGACGTCACTCGGGGATAGGGTTAGGAATCATCAGTCGTGCAACACCACGCCCCCTCCACGTACCCCCTAAACTGCGAGTAGGATGAGAGTCAGATGGTCCACAATCCCCCTCATCCAAAGGTAGATCAGCCTCCTACAACTCGCGAAATAGATCAAGATCCATCTGAAACACAAAATGATTATTGTTAGATGATAGTTGAAAATAACAGTTATATATATATATATTATTTATGATTATAAACAACATTTAACTATGTCAATGTCCATATTCATCCTCATCTCCATAGTTGTCAATGTCAATTTCTTCATCTTCCTCCTCAGCATCATCAATATCCATATGAGTTTCTATTTCTTCATTTCTTGTAATTTCAAATTCATTTGTAACATCATTAACATCTTTGTCATCATCGATCCTTAATTGTGGAGTTTCATCATCGATATTCATGTCTCTTTGTGAAAAAGATGGATTTTGAGCAGTCTCTTGAAAAATTTCAATTCCTTTCACTTCAGCGGAACCACATTCAGTTTGAGTAAACTGATTTTCCAAAGATTTCATTTTTATTATTCCCCACCAATCACTTAAGTCTCTTGAAGTAGCATAGTACATTGCATAATAAATTTGATGTGTTTGTTGAGACAGTAAAAATGGTTCATTTACTGCAAGAAGACTTTTATATTTAATATCGACGATTTCATGAGTATGATGAACATGAAAGCCTCTCTCAATATCCAACCACCGACATTTAAACATCATTATGTAATTCTATCCTAGATAACATAGCTCAATAATTTCATCCAGAATGCCATAAAAGTCAACTTCAGTTTCTCTTTGATGCGATCCTCTCAAGAAAACTCCACTGTTCATTGTTTTTTTATTCCCCATATGCACGTGTATGAAATCGAAAACAATTCACCACACATTTACTATAAGATTTAACCATTTTGGATGGTGGGTTACTAAATATACACAACCGCTTATAAATTTTATCATCATGTTGAGACACCTAAAAATTTGTAAAACAATTATCAATATGATAAATAATAAACAAAATTTATATTAAACAATCAATAATTTATGTTTCCAGTTTTGGAAACCATTGAGAAAAAAAATTGTTTGCGTTCTTCAAGAGCAGCTGCTGTAATTTTTGGAATTTGTTTCTTGATATGATTATCATATAACCTAAAAATAAAATAAGTTTTCATAATATAACATAAATTATAAAATAAGTGATAGAAGCACTCATAGTACAAATGATTTCATTTCTTCATAGTTGAGCAGAACATATGTATGAGCTATGTGATGTTCATCATCTGAAATCTATCATTCATGAACTCCACCAAAACCAAGAATTGGATGATTAAAAACTGATAATTGATTGCCCATTTCATCATTAAAATTCCCCTTGTTTCTTCCCATGTGGTTGTGTTTGGAAGGATATTGAGATTCAAAATAATGAGATCAGAAAAAAGAAATTTCCTCTTTCAAATAAGCTTCCGCAATTGAGCCTTCAATTGATGCTTTATTATGTACTTTTTTCTTCAATTTCTACATGCATCTCTCGAATGGGTACATACATAGAAACTCTACTGGACCTCAACATTTATCATCATGTGGAAAATGTAATATCATATGTTCCATTAAGTTAAATAAAGCTGTCGGAATGATTTTTTCCAGTTTACATATAATTACAGCAACATCTTCTTCCATTTTTCTTAGTGCATCGTAGTCTGTTGTCACTACACAAATGTGTCAAAAAATATATGATATGTCTGTTATCGAATCAAAAATCATAGAATTCAACAAACCTATGAATCAAATCGGCATAATTCATTCCATTATAACATGACAATCATGACTTTTTAATCCGGTAAAATAACCATTCTTAACACATCTTCCAAAATTGGAATCATAGCCATCTGGAAGTCTCAAATCTACAATCCACTGACAAAATAGTAAGCGAATCTCTTTAGACAGTGTATAAGCTGCTTTTGGCTTCATTAACCTCTGTGATCTGACATTTTAAAATAGTTCAAGTTCTGGTCACCTCCAAATTTGGGCAAGATCTAATCGTGTCTTTATAGTATCTTTGGTCTTACCTGGTGTATCCAAAACTGTATGAAATAAATTATCAAAATAGTTCTTATCAATATGCATGAAATCCAACATGTGGTGGACCAACAAATCAGACCAATATGGAAGATCCCAAACAATGCTTCATTTTATCCAATTATGTTATTTCCCAAATCCATGAATTTTCTGTTGGTTTACTATTGGCCCAAATGTGATGGGGGTAATGGAAATACAATTGATTTTAACTATGTACCGATGATTATATTTGGAGGTTCATCCCTTTCAATTGTACCATTTCTGAAATGAGATTTGTTCCTCCAAAAAGGATGATCGGTTGGAAGAAATATGCAGTGACAGTCAAAATATAAAGGTTTTTTTCCATTGACGAGCATAAAGGCTTTGTTGTCTTTCATACAGTAAGGACATAATTTCGGACCATGTGTACTCCAGCCAGATAACATGCCATATGTCATAAATTCACTAATCTTCCACATCAATGCATCTTTTAATATGAAATTTTGTTTCAAAGAAACATCATATGTACTAACACCATCACTCCAAAATGCATTTAACTCATCAATCAATGGTTTCAAATAAACATCAATATTCTTTTTTGGATGTCCTGGGATTAATAAGGTCAAAAAGATATAGGGCTCCTTCATAAACATCCATGGAGGAAAATTTTATGGAGTTATAAAGATATGCCAATAAAAATACTGACTACCATAAGAACCAAATTGACAGAAACTGTTAGTAAAAAGACCCAATAACACATTTCGGTCTTCTAAAGAAAAAGATGGATGCATACTGTCAAAATGTTTTCATGAATCACCATCATATGGATGATTCAAGATTTTATCAGTTGAAATCTTATTTTTGTTCCATGAAATAATTTACATTGTGTTCCTGAGACATAAATAAACATTGCAACTTGGGTGTAAGGGGTAAATATCTCAACTATTTTACTAGAATCGATCTAGACTTCCCTGTTTGAGCTTCTTTATACCTTGATTGTCCACATGTGGGACAACTATCCTATGAATCATTTTCACCAGAATATAAGATGCAATCATTTGGACATGCATGAATATTCCGATAACTAATCCCCAGATTACGAACAAGCCTCTTGCTCTCATTGTAATTTATAGGAAACATATTTCTTTCAGGTAACAGTGTTTTAACCAAAGAAAATATCTGATCAAAACAGCTGTATGACATTGCATTATCTGATTTAATAGCCACAAATTGTGCAACCACTTATAATTTTCTTATCTTGAAACCATGATATAATTCATCCTCACCAGACCTCAACAAAACATAATATTGGGATGGTGCCAACTCATGAGTTAAATCAATATCATCTTGAGTTTTAATTTGTTGAACAGACAGACCTTCAACATCATGTACTAAATTTTGAAACCCTGATGGATCTAGAATCAAGTTATTAATATATTCTCTGGAACTGCATTCACTGTGTTGATACCAAAAAACATAATCTGGTTGAAAACCAAACTTCAAGAGATATCCCCAACCTTGTCAAATGTGTCAAACGTTCTCAGAGCACATTTTTTACAAGGAAAATTTATTATGCCGTCTGAAACATATTTTGGTTTTTATGATGCAAATGATAAGAATGCTTCAACACCCTCAATATATACACGATTTAAACCATAACCGTTTTAATTTCTTCACTGATTTATCCAAGTGCGATAATCTAATAATGATTGTTGTCGACTTCCTTGTTCCATATTTTTCTACAAAATATAAAATCATTACAGTTTTTGAATAATTTGAAATTATAAAAACAATATAAAAAAAAGATAAATAATTATAACTAATTCATAATAATTACCATTACTTATGGGCGACACAATTTCCAGTGGATTTACCGCAACTCTTTTATCCAATGACTCATTTAATTGCAACTTTCTCACATAGAAATTACAATGAAGAATTTTCTCAAAGGTACGCATATTCATTCTCGTATGCACGATAATGAATATGTCTACCTCCGAGCAGATTCTTTATTGTGATTTCTGTGTGAGAAAGTTGCATGTAATTAAGTCGTCGGACAAAAGTGCCCCCTTTTCATCGATGAATCATCTTCTTGCAACTGTCACCACCTTAACACATTATTAAAAATGTGGTCTTATGAATGGATATTCAAACTCATGCATACGAGATTGGATATGCGTACGTAGAAGTACACTTTTCATAATTTTTTGAGTCTTTGAAAGTTAAAAGGAGAAGAGTCATCGAGAAAAAGGAGTATTGTCAATCTACTAGAAATTGTGCCAAGTTATTAAGAGTTCTTACAAGTTATTACAATTTATTACAATTGATTTTCTTCCTAATTGTTCCTATTTCTTCCTAATTGTTCCTATTTCTTCCGAATTGTTCCTATTTCTTCTTAATTGTTCCTATTTCTTCCTAATTGTTCCTATTTCTTTCTAATTATTTCTATTTATTACTAATTGTTCCTATTTATTCCTATTTCTTAGTAATTGTTACTATTTCTTACTGCTTATTCCTATTTCTTACTAATTGATCATATTTCTTACTAATTGTTCGTATTTCTTACTACATGTTCTTATTTATTATTAATTATTCCTATTTATTCCTATTTATTTCTATTTATTCCTATTTATTCCTATTTATTTCTATTTATTCCTATTTATTCTTGTTTATTCCTATTTATTATTATTTATTCCTACTTATTACTATTTATTCCTATATATTGCTAATTATTTCTATTTATTGTTATTTATTCCTATTTATTACTATTTATTCTTAATTATTGTTAATTATTCCTGATTATTTCTAATTATTACTAATTATTACTAATTATTACTAATTATTACTAATTATTACTAATTATTACTAATTATTACTAATTATAACTAATTATTACTAATTATTACTAATTATTACTATTTATTACTATTTATTACTAATTATTACTAATTAGTACTATTTATTACTATTTATTACTATTTATTACTATTTATTACTATTTATTACTATCTATTACTAATTATTACTAATTATTACTAATTATTACTAATTATTACTATTTATTACTACTTATTAGTAATTATAAGTAATTATTACTAATTATTACTAATTATTACTGATTGTTACTAATTATTACTAATTATTACTAATTATTACTATTTATTACTATGTATTACTATTTATTACTATTTATTACTATTTATTACTACTTATTACTATTTATTACTATTTATTTTTTTATTACTATTTTTTACTATTTTTTACTAATTATTACTAATTATTACTAATTACTACAAAATACTACTAATTACTACTAATTATTACTAATTACTGCTAATTATTACTAATTATTACTAATTATTACTAATTATTTCTAGTTATTATTAATTATTACTAATTATTTCTAATTATTATTAATTATTACTATTTATTACTATTTATTACTATTTATTATTAATTATTACTATTTATTACTATTTATTACTATTTTATTATTATTTCTTACTAATTATTACTAATCGTTACTAATTATTACTAATTATTACTAATTATTCCTAATTATTACTAATTATTCTTAATTATTCCTAATTATTCCTAATTATTCCTAATTATTCCTAATTATTCCTAATTAATCCTAATTATTCCTAATTATTCCTAATTATTCCTAATTATTGCTAATTATTCATAATTATTTTCAATTATTCACTATTATTCCTAATTATTACTAATTATTCCTAATTATTCCTAATTATTCCTATTTATTCCTATTTATTCCTATTTATTACTAATTAATCCTATTTATTACTAATTTATCCTATTTATTACTAATTGTTCATATTTATTACTAATTGTTCCTATTTATTACTAATTGTTCCTATTTATTACTAATTGTTCATATTTAATACTAATTGTTCATATTTATTACAAATTTTTCATATTTATTACTAATTATTCATATTTATTACTAATTATTCATATTTATTAGTAATTATTCATATTTATTAGCAATTATTCTATTTATTACTAATTATTCCTATTTATTACTAATTATTTCTATTTATTACTAATTATTCCTATTTATTACTAATTATTACTAATTACCCGTAGTTATTACTAATTACCCGTAATTATTACTAATTAAACATAACTATTACTAATTAAACATAAGTATTACTAATTAAACATAACTATTACTAATTAGCGTTAATTGATATTAATAACTAAAATTTACAACTACTAATTACTAATTACAAGAAATTATTTATAGACAATACTAATTTTCATTAATAATAAATAATTATTACCAATTATTAATCATTACTAATTATTAAGAATTACTATTAACACTACTACCAATATGGCTTATAATATCGCTAAAAACGGCCTTTAACAGCGCTAAAAAACGCTGTTAATCTCGGCGAAGATAAAGGGGGACTTTTATCAGCGCTAAAAAAAGCGCTGATAAAGGTAGTATTTATCAGCGCTATTTTCAGCGCTGATAAATGTATAATATATCAGCACTATTTTGAGCACTGATAAAAACTACATTATTCAGCGCTCAAAATAGCGCTGATATATTATCCATTTATCAGCGCTTAACTAACGCTGATAAAGGCCAAAGATCCTATCCAAAACCAGAACCTGCATAGAACCTGCCCAGCACCTTCACACATTACAGCACCTACACAGAGTCCAAACAAAACCTGCACACAGCACACCCAACACCCACACACAAAGCAGAGAAGAACAAAAATGATACATACATTTACTTGAAATCATGAATACAAAACAACACACTTCTATATACATTTCAAACAATGTTTAATTTGGTTACAATTACATTTCTCCAACAAACAATTAAAAAACAATGATGTTCCATCCTTTTTGCATCCATCCGCTCTAAAAAATTGTCGTCCATGGCGGCGGTTTCCGAACAAAGCATTCGAACTGAGGAAAAATATTTCACCTACATAATAAAACAAATATTATGTCAGTAATACAATAATGAAATAAAGAATGGGGCTGCTAAATGGAATTATACTAGTGAGGCACAAAACATAAAATAACCAATTAACAAAATTGGTGTATGGTTAGGGATAATCATCTATAATAATCAAATGGCCCAATGTTTAGTAGAACATGTTCTATTTAATGATTCGAGGGGGAATAGATAAACCTACAGTTTGGTTCTAAGGTTATGATGGTCTCACATTGATGGTTAATGGTTTGTCAAATAATGTGACGAACTTCTGTAAGGTATGAGTTTTTTGGTAAGTATCTCTATATGGTTGAATAATGGATTGTAAGCCACTCAATGAAACTATACGGATTATAAGTGTGTGTATATTGATTCCCACATTGTTGGAAATGATTTATTTTACCCTTAGGCCTAACAATTCACCTAATTAATGAGTGGAATTAACAAATTTTCACTATCAACCATTAAAGCGGGTTACCCTCATATATCCCTCATTCCACTCAACAAAATCCTTTACACGCACTATCCTCCTTCTCCCTTCCCCCATGGGATATCTCCCTTACTTTTGAGATAAATCAAATATTATCAATTACATTAAAAGAGTGGTGGAATATCTTCAACCCTATTATCCACCTCTATTGGATACCAATGATGGGACTTTTGCAATGACATTAAACCTTGGCTATATACATATAGCCATGGTTTAATACCATGGCTATATGTCCCACCATTCCATAAAAAAGAAGCACCCTTGCCCCTTCCCCAGCACACCCCCTACACACTGCCCACCCCTGAGCACACCCCTTACACCTGCACACTCCCTGCCCCCTGAACACCCCCTACCCCCTTCCCCAGCACACCCCTGCCCACTGCACTTCCCCCCTGCCCATTGCACACCCCCCATCCCACCCCCTACATATTTCAAAAGAACCCAGCACACCCCTACCCCTTCCCCCTACCACTTTTCCCCCTTCCCCCTCCCCCAGCAAACCACCCCTACCCAGCACACCCACAGTTTAATACCATGGCTATATGTCCCCCCATTCCATAAAAAAGAAGCACCCCTGCCCCCTTCCCCAGCACACCCCCTACACACTGCCGACCCCCGAGCACACCCCCTACCCCTACACACTCCCTTCCCCATGAACACCCCCTTCCCCCTTCCCCAGCGTACCCCTGCCCACTGCACTTCCCCCCTGCCCATTGCACACCCCCCTTCGCACCCCCTACATATTTCAAAAAAACCTAGCACACGCCCTACCCCTTCCCCTAGTACTTTTCCCCCTTCCCCCTCCCCCAGAAAACCACCCCTGCCCTCTCACCCTGTCCCCTGCACATCATAAAGAAAATACCTTGTATGGAAATTGTGCTCAATTTACACTATACACATCATATATATCAACACATTCCAATGTACTTTCATTCAATGTAAATACACATATATATACTCTCTACATCTAATAAGAAAACCCTCTTTAAAATTCACAAACACATTAAATCCATTTGAAAACACCCATCACACAACTTTCTCATTTCTTCAAACACATTTAAAGGACTTAAGCATGAAAATCCACAAGAAATACAACTGCATTCATTTTAAAAATAACTTTCAAGTCTATACACACCCCAAATCCCTTAGATAAAACATATTTAACCACACAAACATTTCATATAGTACACTTAGCAAGTAAATACAGCATAATAAAATCATCATATAAGGTAAAAGCATGGAATCACCTACATAAAGCGTGGAATATTCCGAAATCTGCTGGAAAACATAAAACCACACCTCCACAATACCTTAATAAGGACTGATTAAACATTAATATTGAATATATTAATGGAAACCCATGTTTAAATTGTGGTATTCCATGAGTTTAACATCCCACAAGGATAGAGGGTCATGATTTAATGTCTTACAGAGATGTAAGACCTAGGTGGATCAAAACACTTATAAAGGTGGATCAGGCAGGTACATCTCTAGGAGGGAGCACCTGGAATGTTTACCTGATAGATGGATCAAAACGCCCAATGAGGACTGACCCAAGTGTGGTGCATCCCATAAAGGTAAGGTTTCTCATTTTGAAGACTTATTCGGACACCACTAAGGGAAATACAAGAGGGAAAATAAGCGAAGGTGTACCCCAGTGAGAGGGTCACCATGGTTTACCATTGGTTGGGATTTAACCTCATGGAGGCTTCCTACGTACCCTATTTAGAATACAAGGATAAAAACCCATATATTTAAAAGAGGTATGTTTTGGGTATTACCCATGTTTAGCTTCCCTTCACACTAGGAATACTCTTGGTTGGATGAGTATGGGTTTTGTGGGGCTTATGCATTGTCAGATTCTCAGGTTCTTCCAAGAGTATCAATGGGATGAATGGGACATACGTGCTAAGATGGACCATGTGAATGGCGTGATCCTTGTAAAGAGGCACGAGGCACAAAAAACATGTGGAGATGTCTCTAAACATTATTTATAGTGGCCATGGGGCTTATCAGACTCCCCATACCTTCCATAAACAACTCAAAACATCACGAGGACCAGATTCTACATGATGGTGCATCAAAGGGTTGATTCTTTTGATGATGTACTGGTTGTTTGAGCTTGGATTTCATCTCAACCAGCCTTTCCCTTAATTGAATTATCCTGGGACACATATTTTGGTTCCAAAAAATCCCTCAATGATACTGATTATCTCATGCATCTACCTAGAAATAATTGTGCAAGTCAAACACCAACACATGTGCTCAAATACAAGTTCAAACAAACGAGATACAAAAAATGGATTTTGTTGATCCTCGGTGGTTTCGTCGTTCACCCCATACGCACTGCACACCATCATGCCTTACTTCAATATTGATTTGTTCAAAGATCAATAATATGAATCCGGGGATAGAAAACATTGAGTAATAAATTAAGGTTTCAATACAACGAATCATTCTCAATTCACCAAAGAAGGTTGGAGGATAATCAATGATCATATATAGATAACATAAGTGGTAGGAATTCACCTTCATCCTATTTGTGTACAATCTTCCATCAGGTATGTTGCCCATTCGTTTCTAAACACATGTATATCATCTTCTGAATATGAGTTTTTGCGACATTCATAGTAGTACTGAAAAAATATAAATACACAAAGGATTAATAAATATTTTAAATGAACTCGTAATTATTTTCGAAAATACCTCATCAGGGATGCTAGTTTGTTGATGAAATACGATATCTTTCATATATTTACAAACATAATAACTACAGTCCTTTCCTTTTGTTTATTTTGGACACTACAGAAACATCGACAACAATAAGTAATTTGTTTTGATATGTTTTTGGATAGTGCAATGTTATTATATATACCCGGATACTTTTCCAGTTGTAGATCTTGTAGGCGTGCTCATCCTTATGTCTTGGATTCATTCCATGCATTAGACAATATTGATGCACCAACCTATCATAACAGAATCCTCATTAAAAGATAACATAAATTATATATCTAGATGTTTAGTTTTAAAATGTTGGATCTAGTGTATTACAAATTAAAAAACACCATCATGTGTGGTTGGTTTGTTGGATATCCATGTGTTGAATCCAGAAAATAAATCTTTGGAGTATCCAAATTGACTGCAATCAGCATCCAATGCTCACTAAAAATAAAAAAAAAGGAATAAGTAAAGAAAGAAATGAAAATATAGTTGATATGATTAAATTGTAGAGTTTTACCCCTGCATCGTTGGTATTAAAAAGAGTTCGTTATCTGTAATTTTTTTTCAAATGATTTGAGCAGGGATGACATTATTGCAGCCTCTTTAACAGAATCTATTTCATCTTTTGAAGATGTGGTGTGAGGACTAACGAGTCCAAATTTTTGTTCATGGGGAAATCCCTTCAATTATTTTTCATATATACATCTGTGACAAATATAAAATGTATTTAGTCAAAATTATAAGAGTATATCAGCTTTTGTAAAATCAAATCATGAAAACTTACATCATGTATACATTTACAATTGAGGCGCCTAACCATTCATATTTGAGGAGTTCATTTACATTTTCAGCACTAATGAAATCTAATATCTCCTCTCCATATATATCTTTTTCAAAATCAACTATATGAGTACTTTCGTCTTTCAACTTTGTATCCACATGAGCCTGCAATGATATTAACTGTGGATATAGAACGGGCGGGGTGAAGGTGCTCTCAGTAGACCGTTTCAATCGGTTGGTTGATCCTTGAGATAGTTTTGAGCTAATATTTTGTTTCACCCTATAGTCTTTGTCATTCTGTAATAACAGTCATCGGTTCAGACCATTTTTCATTAAATGTTAAAGGTCCATCTTGAAAAATAAATTAGAAATGAATACCTTTTTGTCGACATGTTTTCTTACAAGAAATGTCAGCCATGCGATGAATTTTACAACAGATTGTTCAACCATATGAATGTCTTCATCGTCATTTGGAATAGGTAGCTCGTCACTCGGCTCATTAGCTACGTTAATTGACACTCTAAGATGATCTTTTGGAAGATGTCTGTTGTGTAGCATGTCATTTTGCGTATTGAACACCGTAGCACTTGCTACAAGGTGATAGTTGGGAGTTGATAAATATAAATCAAAGTCATTTTCACCCTATGTAATATTAGTACAGGAAAGGTATCAGTGTCTATGTAAATCACATTTCATATAAACAATTATTAAAACATTTATTACCTCATCTAAGTCAGGTTTTCAGGGGAATGGATCGCCTCAAAGCTAGTGGGGGGGTGGGGCAAGATCGTCACGCACGGGTTGTTGTTGAGTTGTTTCTTCTCTTTTCCTGTCCCCCATCAATTTTTCTATCATCTCTCTCTGGTATTGTAATTATTCTTGAAAAATAGATAATTGTTTTTGCATCTTTTCCATTTTTTCATTTTGATCCCCATCTTGTTTTTTGTTTTTGAAAATATGTTCGGGCTATCACCCCAAAACCCACACCTCTGACGCGATCATACTTTTCTAGCTACTTCAAGGCTGCTGAAAGTATGTCTGCATCTGGTGTGGTTGTTATTGATTCTTGTGACTATTTCAGATAGAAAATATAGAAAAATAAGTAGTTATTGTAATGTAATAGTGATTTAAAGCAACTCAGATTTATATTATGTCATACTTACACATGTTTCCCACACTTTTTGTGTGTTTTCATCTATAAATGTCCCCTCTTTATTTACACGAGCCTCCTTCCATAGCACATGGCGTGGGATGGATATGGATTTTGATTTCGATTCATCAATCTTCATATAAACAGAGAAACATGGTTATGGTGTTGTTTTATATCACATACTAGTAGTAGGGTAGATTTAAAAGACGTACCAATTTTTTCTCAAGTTCAGCGTACCTCATCCTTGCTTTACGGTAAGGGTGTGCTGGTTCCATTGCGAATTTTTTATTTTCAGCACTCAGTATCTGTTTCATAAATAAAAAACTGTCAATCATAGTGATGAATACAAGCAAACATCAAACAACGTATTACCCCACACAATGTACCTAAAAAGTATGCTCCCCATGAAGGTTGCTAAACGCATCCCACGCTCCTTGGGATATCAAGTGTGCGTAAAGAGGAGGTGGGTGTGGCTTGATTTTCCCTTCTGCATCTTTAAGATGATATTTCGTTAAAATTGTGCGGAAAACTCTATGAATCCTTCCTGCAACTCTTAATACATATTCCTCGCGCTTTCAGGGTTTCATTTCCTACCATTACCTCAGAATTAGCATCAATATCTTCCCCCAGAGCGCTAGCATCGGCAATGGGACCAACAACAATAGGTTGAGAAACCTGTTGTACCTCAGTACTCGGAACAGCAACAACAGGTTGAGAAACCTGTTGTTGCTTTGCACTGGGACCACCAGCATCTGGTTGAGAAACCTGTTGTTGCTCTGCAGTGGGACCAGCATCTGCTGGTTGAGAGACCTTTTGTGCCTTGGGATTGGGTGCATCAGCAGGTGCAGAAGTCATTATCTATAGAAGTGGTTTAATATTTAATTTATATTACATAAAAATAGCAGCGAACAGATAATAACATAACGTAACACAATTTATGTTACAATAAACAAATAACCTGATTATTGTACTCTCTTTTTTTCTTTAAAGGCTGAAGTGATTTGACTCCTCTATCGACTATGTAAATTCCTTCATTGTGGTCTCCTCTGATATACAAAACGCCGTCTACATTTGGACCGCTGTGAAATGATTTTGATGTCCCTATAAAAGGGTCAACCTCCATTGAACTTTCATCTGACCCTTCAGTTGTTTTGGTGGATAACAGAATAATTGACCAATTTCGGTTTGCGGGGTATGGAACATAAAATACTTGTACTGCCTATGATTCCATTATAAATGGTTCATCTTTCTCCCCTTCCTTACTAAAATAAACTTTCACGAATCCAAATTCATATATTTTAACAGAACTCCTGTTATCAACCCACTTGCAATGAAAAATCATCACTTTGAATTTCGTATAATCTAACTCCCATATTCGTTTGATGATGCCAAAGTATAACATATTCGCATAAATTGGATTTTTGTCCTTAGCATCGGTAACATGCATCGCCTTAGCCACAAGTGTAACCCCACTATTCTGCATGGTACCGTCTTAATCATGTTCATTAGTATAGAATGTATAACCGTTAACTGCATAAGCATTGTAAGATAATACATACACACTTGCTCCTCCGTCCAGCCATCGAAGTCATTCTGAAATTGAGTCTGGATTTTCATCTAACTGCTTAAAAACATGGTCTCGAAACCATCCTATAAATTGTCGATTATGTGTATCTGATATCCATTTTTCAGCCCTAGAAGGATTCAAACGCCTAAGAATTTCTTTGTGGGTTTGAACATATGGGTCAACGTCGAAACCGTTATGCAAAACGTAAAGGTGGTCCTGCTCTCGATCTGTAATATTGATTATGACAACCTCTCTTCCAGAAACTCCTTCACCCTCAAGCCACTCAGTGTGACGAGATTTCAGTAGGCCAACGATTTCCACACCAGACAGGTATTCGGTACAAAATTCAATAGCTTCCTCAACAATATATTGCTCCACAATACAACCCTCTGGCTGACTTCGGTTTTTGACATACCCTTTCAAAATCTTCATATACCGTTCAATGGCGTACATCCATCTATAATGTACAGGACCACATAGTTGAATCTCTCTCACCAAATGAACCATCAAATGAACCATCATATCAAAAAAATTCTGCGGAAAGAACATTTCCAACTCACATAATATGACGGAAATTTCTCTTTCCATAGTTGGCAATTTCACTGGGTCTATAACTTTGCTGCATATAGCTTTGAAGAAGAAACAAAGATTCGTTAATGTATGGCGGACATTTTTCGACAAAATGCAACATAAAGCTATAGGAATTAGATCTTGCATCAAAACATGGTAGTCATGTGATTTAAGAACCTTTAATTTTAAATCTCCAATTGACATGATTTTCTTGATATTTGATGAATACCCTTATAGAACCTTTACGTCATTCAAGAAGTTGCAAAACTGATATCTCTCCTTCCTGGAAAGAGTTTAAGTAGCAGGAGGAAGAAATGTTCGTTTTTCACCCTTCACTGGTGCCAACTCCTCTCGTATTCCCATCTCAACCATGTCCAATCTAGCCTTAGTTCCATCCTTTGTTTTGTCGGGTGCATTTATCAACATGCCGATGACACTATCACATACATTTTTTTCAACATGCATAACATCAAGAAAATGTCTGACATACAGACAATTCCAGTATGGTAATTCAAAAAAAACTGATCTCTTTTTCCAACCAGTTTTTGTAAGGTTTTTCTAAAATGATTTACCAAAAGTAGTGTCCAAATCTTTCACTTTCTCAAACAATTGATCACCTATTAGTGGAGATGGTGTTTTATGTTCCTCTGAACTTCCATCGAATGAAATCATCCAAGACCGGTACTTATTTCATCGGGGTAGAAATCTGCGATGTCCTGGAAACATGGTTTTCGATGAATGTTTCCACCTAATTGACAGTGTACCTTGTTCGCAAATAGGACACCCTTGAGTTCCTTTAATTCTATATCTTGACAAATTTCCATAAGCAGGAAAGTCATTTATCATCCCGTACAACATGGTTTTCAAAGTGAACTGTTAATTTTTGTAAGCATCATACATCGTAACACCTGAATCCCATAATATTTTCAAATCCTCGATCAATGGGGCCAAATAAACATCAATATCATTACCCGGTTGTTTTGGTCCTGATATAAGCATAGATAACATGATGTATTTTCATTTCATGCATAACCACGGTGGTAAATTATAATTTACCAACATAACTGGCCATGTACTGTGACTACTGCTTTGAAAACCAAAAGGATTCACCCCGTATGTAGATAACTCCAGACGAAGGTTTCTCGGCTCGTTCCCAAATTCAGGATACTCGTGATCAATTCTCTTCCACTGAGGAGAATCTGCAGGGTGACGTAGTTTCCCATATTTAATTCTTGTATCTACATGCCATGTCAATTGTCCTGCAGTCTCCTCACTTCCATATAGGCGTCTAAACCTAGGAATGATTGGAAAGTACCGTAAAACATTCATAGGACCAGAATCATCTTTCTTGTATCGGGAAGCACCACACTTTGGGCATTCTTTAAGTGATTTATGGTCCTTGAGAAACAATATACAATAATTCAGGAAAGCATGTATTCTTTCAGAGATCATACCCATCGATCGTAGCATTCGTTTGGCATCATATGTTCGGCTTGGGAGTTCATTATCTTCTAGGAGCATGTCATTCAGGAGAGCAAGTAGTTCCGTAAAACTGGCGTCACTCCACCCGTTGCATGCTTTCAAATTATAAATCGTCAATATGGTTGACAATGCTGTATATTTAGTGAAACCAGCATACAATGGAGTTTTTTCACAACTCTTTAACTTCTCAAACAATTTTGGGAAATCACGAAGTTCATCTTCAACTGTCCTTGTCATTTCCTCAATACGATCTTCATCATAGTTCACATTTGTAATCACACCCTCCATATGATTGTCTTCACTGTTCATGCTTTTAATCATATCATATGATCTATAAAATGTTGTGTTCTCTGAGTCACTACCTACATTGATTTTTCCCCATGTTTATTCCAACATGTATAACTTTGATCTATTCCATGACAGATCAGGTGTTCTTCCAACTCCTCTGGACTAATTTGTCTTGAATAACAACAACTTAAACACGAACAAAGGATTTTAAAAGGGTCACATGCATGATCTTCTGCAAACTTGATAAACTCTTTCATGCCATCTTCATACTCTTTTGTCAACTGATTGGAATTCATCCATTCTTTATTCATATTCATCGTCTTTATGGGTTCGATCTCGAGAACTTTCCTAATATTATGTTTTAATTAATCAGGTAGCATTGTTTGGGTTTTATAAAAAAAATCATGGTAAAAATGCCTTTAAACACATGTGAAATCCATATACATGGTGTGTCCAATAGGGTGAACATCGTGTATGTATAAGATACCTGATTTAATCTGACATATATCAAATTTATTCCAAATTATTCTTACAAAGACTGAATGATGCCTTAGAAAATATATGACATGTGAACAAGAGGAAACCAACGAGTAATAGGAGAAAATAGTAATAAATATGATGTTATCTCAATGTACTCAAGGTGATGATAAGATGTTGGTCAATATCAACTATGGTTTGGGAGTACACTAATATTTAATTCAAAAAAACTACTAAAAACTAATCCAGAAAAGGATGAAATATCCTATTCATCAAGTCCCTTAATACAACCAATGCATTAGTTAAACCAAAAATCATCGCTAAAAAATCATAAAGGCCATAACTACTCCTAAAAGCAGTCCATGGTAGGTCCATCGATGTCCAACTCATATAATGGTATCCTAATTTAAAATATATATTGGAGAAGATCATAGAACCTCATAGATGATCAATGTGACTATCAATGCGTGTATGAGGATACATATTCATGACTCTCATTAGGTTCAATCTCCAATAGTCCAACAAAAGAATAAATACCAATCAAAAATATATTTTAGATAACTATAAAACCCCATGGTAAAGTACTATGCCATATGAAACCATTATATTCTATATCATCAAATTGTAATTCAAACAACTGATGCTCTTTTGGTGTTATTTTAGAAATTGTGATAGAAACTGAATTTTATCCCAAAAATAACTAGATTATAAAGTTTATCTCTTTATTAAGAAGTAAATTTTATACCTCATCAGTGAAAACATCCTAAAAATGTACTACCATTGGGGAAAAGAATCCTACAGTATTATAGAAACATCTATAATATGCCTGACTATTTGAGCCATTAGGGTACAGTAAATATATAATTATAACATGCTATTTAAAATGAAATGTGGAAACAGGAAATCATACAGACTCCTGATAAACCCATAATACAAAACATATCACCTAGTATGTCTGTCACATATACAAATAAATAAATTAGAAAAAAACATTGAGGATCTACTTCAATCCCCAAATTACAACTCATCCCATCTCTAAATAGTATCAGAGCTTACCCATTCGATCATGCTACACTAATGGAAATAGCATATTTTTCAACAGTTCAGAACCATTGGGATAGGCTGCAGAACTATTGGTATATCTTATACCAACGGTTCTGCCAACCGTAGGGAAGTAAGCCGTTGGGAAAAAGTTTTCCCAACAGTTTATGTAGAACCGTTGGGATAGGTTGGTTACAGTAACCTATCCCAACAGTTTAGTTGAACCGTTGGTATAGGTTTTTCCAACGGTTCAACCAAACCGTTGGCAAAAAACCTCTTTGAGGAACCTTTTCCAACGGTTTACAAAACCGTTGAGAAAGGGTTTTTACCAACGGTTCTCATTGAACCGTTGGTAAAAACATCATAGAAAATGTATGCCAATGGTTTGAAACCATTGTCATAGGCTATGCTGTGCAAATTGCACAACATCCTGCAATTTGCCTGCAATTTGCACAGGTGTGCAATCCCATTCCTATCAATTGTGCTGTAATTCTCCATTCCCTCTCCTTTCTAATTATTTGACATATAATGCATACACATTTAAAATTTCACCCTAGAACTATACACATCTAGAATTAAATCATAATTTCTAACGTAATTATAAACATACATAATTGATTTAGAATTCAATTTAAAACCTAGATGACAATTATATGTCGAATCCGGAATTCAATTCATAAGTTAATACATACATAATTTAATTATCAATTATCAATAAAATACATAAAAAATTGAATAAGTAATTATATTTTTTATACATAATTAAGAATATATACAAGTTGTTTTTACTAAATATGATGTCCATTTTAAACATTATGCATACACTTGGAGTGATACTGGCCACAACGTGTCTCAGATTGAGGCAGGGTTGACTCGTACGTATCACATATGACCCATGTATCGTTTTCCTAAAGCATCAACACATTAATAATGTGTTTGTTCAGTTTTATGTATGTCATTCAAATGTTTTCCATTTTAAACAAAAGAGAGACACTTAGAGTTATCCTGGTCACACTGCGACTCGGATTGAGGCACAGTTGGCTTGAACACGTCACATATGACCCATGGATCATTGTCCTAAAGTTTCAACAGAATCCGAATGCGTTTGGTTGGATTACTGTATATCAGTTGTTGTTTTCAATTAAAATGAAGTCCATTTTAAACTATAGAGAGACACTTCGAGTGGTGTCGGCCACTTCACACCTCGGATTAAGGCTGGGTTGACACGTACACGTCACATATGACCCATGGATTGTTGTCCTAAAGTTTCAACTAAATTTTAATGTGTTTATTCAGTTTTCCATATGTCAGTTGTTGTTTTCATTTATAATGTTGTCTATTTCAAATAAACCTGAGACACTTTGAGTGGTTTCGGCCACACCTGGCCTCGGATTGAGGTGGGGTTGACTTATACATGTCACAAATCACTCATAGAACGTTTTCCTAAAGTTTCAACAGAATCTGAATGCATTTGGTCAGTTTTCCTTATGCCAGTATTTGTTTTCAATTAAAATGTTGTCCATTTCAAATAAATCTAAGACACTTCAATTGTTGGTGGTCACACCAGGCCTCAGATTGAGGTGGGTTTGACACTTAAAATCATTAAGGTACCATTAAATACTTACATTGGTCAACTTGTTTTGGAAATTGTTTATCTTCATCCGTACCTTGTACTTGCACCCATGAATTTGAAGGTGAGTATGCGTACACGATAGTTGACCTTATTAGAGAAGAGTTTCTGGAAGAGTATAAGAGACATGAAGCAATTAAGATCATTATAGTGTTAGAGAAAATGTGGTTGCTACAAATAATGCGGAAATCGGCTTGCGCAACGCGGCCTAAGTTACAACTTGCAGGTATTGTACATTATTTTTTTCTGGAGGCTTTCAGTGTAAATGCATTTTGGAATGATCATTGATATTCATTTTCTTTTAGGTTCTTTTGATAGCCGAGGGGAAAGGGTGGGGTCTACAGACATTGGAGGATATGTCGAAGGGTGATTTTGTGTGTGAATATGTTAGAGAAATGGCCTCTTTTTCCTTCAAGCTCCGTGAACCCCGATCACCATCGGGGTTCGGGGATCTTGAAGGGAAAAGAGGCCATTTGGTTAGATGTTAGATACTATGGAAATGTTGGAAAAATATAGGATGTAATTTCCCATAAAGTCACCCTTCGACATATCCTCCGATGTCTGTAGACCCCACCCTTTCCCCTCGGCTGTCAAAAAAACCTAAAAGACAATGAATAGAAATGATCATTCCAAAATGCATTTACACTGAAACCCTCCAGAAAAAAATAAAGTACAATACCTGTAAGTTGTAACTTAGTCCACGTTTCACAAGATGATTGCCACATTGTTTGTAGCAACCACATTTTCTCCAACACTCTAATGATCTTCATTGCTTCACGTCTCTTATACTCTTCCAGAAACTCTTATCTAAGAAGGTCAACTATCGTGTACGCATACTCACCTTCAAATTCATGGGTGCAAGTACAAGTCACGGATGAAGATAAACAATTTCTAAAATAAGTTGACCAACATGCATCATCCTCGATGGAAGTAAGATAGAAATTCACATGGACGTTCTTAAAAATATGATTTTGATTTATATAGTGAAAGGGTGGTGGATGTTCATTGTTGATTTTGTTCGTCTACGAGACTTTCACCTTCTCTTCTCCTCTCGCTATGTCTTGTACATCATGCAATAGCCTTATATCATGTGGGGTAAATTGAGGTTTCTGAGCAACTATGGCACCGAATGATCTTTCATGTATAGTGCCCTCAGGATTGTTTTTCTAATCAAGATGCCTCTGATCATTAGTTGCATGTAAAGGTGGTGCGGCATCCTCCATGATAGATTGGAAGTTGACCAATCCATTTGATAAACAAGATGGGATGTTAAATATGACATTAATAGCATCCAATACAGGAAATTGTTCCAATGATTCAACAAGTGAGGCTACATTTAAATATATTTCCTGTGTTTCATCAAGCGAGTCAGTTCCTAGTTCCAAAAAGCATTCACAAACATCACTCATCAGTTTCCTCAAGGATAAACTTGGGTTCATGTCTTTGTATGATCAAAGAGATCTATCATCTACTACTTTTACAGTAATGATTATTTATTTATATTTTTCTACTATAATTACTCTTTTCATGGGAGATAACCATGCCAACCCATAAAATTCTGATTCCATATAGTAGTATACATAAATCCTAGAACCTTGGAAATTTTAGTAAGCATCATGATTGTAATAGGAAACATTCCAATCTCTAAGACATAATTATATTTTATATATAGCCATCATTCATACATTTCTATTCAAATAAGGTTGTCCAATGTAATTTGTAGTCATCAGGATCCATGATGATACATGGGATGTAATCCTAAAAGATAAAATAGTCAGCAGGCTTTATAACCTATTCATACTGGGTCACCCAAGGAAATCCATTGTCGGTAAGCTCTATAATTAATCCCTATAAAGTATTCATATAACATCAATAGTCATTGTGAAGAATCATATTTCAAGGGGTGAACCTAGGAAATCCATTATAATCTAGCTGAAATATGATCCTTGAGTGTTATTATTAGTTGACCAATAGTCATTAGGAATCATCTTTGATTCCAATACATGACCATAAAAAATCCATAACCATCAGAGTTGATCCTTTGGTTTTAATCTTATAAGATAAATAGTCATCATTTTTCATCACCAATTTCTAGGCGGTGACCCTAGAAATACATTAATAATAAACTATGAACTGATACTAAGGAGGTAATATTATGAGATCATTAGTCTAGAAGAATCATCCCAGATTATTTAGTGGTGGCCCTAGGTAATCCATATTCATATTTGTCTAATCATTTAACTATGAGATTATGCTATGTGATGAAAATTAATATGGATCCATCATCATTTTCATTGGGATAATCTTTGGTAATCCATATAACCATAAGATTAAAAACTATTTCCTTTGTATCTCATACATAAATATTCAACTCGAAGGGGTAGAACTTACCACCCACGGTAACTCAAAATAAAAAAAATGAAAACAAGGGTTGGTTATCCACAAAATTCATCACACATAACCTTGGTAGACCTCTCACACATGTGAACCATCATAACTAACCAATTACCATATACTTCATCTTAGAGTCAAGATATCCCTATAGAACCTATAAGGTATCCAATTCCACATCATTCACAAACAACCCACTTGTGTTGCTAAATATCAATAACATATCTTATTTCTACACTCATCACTAATTATTAATCACATCCCTAGACATAATCATAATCACATTAAGACCACACTATCTATTATGGAAATCCTTACTGGAATTAGGCTTAAGATATGGTATCATTCCTATCTCACATCTATATTCACTATTTGGTCCTCACACACACAATATATAAATAATATACCAAGGGAATACCATCCATGGAACTCACATCCCACCTTGAGAGCACGAGGAGGAGGAGGATGAGGCGGCGGTGGTCGTGGCAGCGAGGGTGGAGGTGGCAGCGGTGGCAGAGGTGGAGGCGGCGGCAGCGGCGGTTGCGACAGTGAGGGTGGAGGCGGCAGTGGCAGTGGTGGTCGCGGTTGCGGGAGCGGGGGTGGAGGCGGCAGAGAAGGAGGAGTACTAGGAGGACAAGGAGGAGGAAGGAGGAGGAAGTAGGAGGACAAGGAGGACGAGGTCACGCGGCGAGGGGCCTGGTTCAGCTTCCGAGAGAGCTTGACCGCGTGAAATCGAGGATGGCCTGTTAGGGTTATTAAATAAAAACTGACATAACCTTTATCAGCGCTCATTAAATGTGCTGATAAAGGTATGTTTTATCAGTGATAAAATAAAAACGCTGATAAAACATTCATTTATCAGTGCTTTCTTAGCACTGATAAAGAGATACCTTTATCAGCGCTAAAAAATGAGCTGATAAAGGGGTACCCTTTATCAGCACTTCTAGATAGTGCTGATAAAGGCATAACACTTTATCAGCACTTTCTGTTTAGCGCTGATAAAGGGCAGTGATTCCCTTTCCCTGTTTTGTGGTAGTTTAATAATTTCAAATTATTATTACAAATAAATATAGATAAAAAACAATTTAAATCCAATTTAATTACAACTAATCAACAATAATTAAAATTAAAATAAATAAAATAAAGTAAATAATAAATTAAATAAAATATAAATACCTTTAAACTTGATCTTCTATTGATGTAATCAACTTCACAACTTCTCTGTAAAAAAACTAACTCAGAGAAATTTTTACTCTAAAAATAGAGTTTAGAGAGAAAGAGGATGTGAGAATTGAAGGGAAGAGAAACAAAATAGAGGTGGTATATATAGTTTAGATTAGTTGCGACGGGACTATTTGTGAGGGGATTCCCATCTCAAATGATACTTTTTGCGACAGGACCCATCGCAAATACCTTTGCCCACATTAATTGTTGTCGGTGGTTAAAAGGGTATTTACGACGGGACCCGTCACAAAAAGTGACCTGCTGACACACCTTTTGCGATGGGGAAATATCCCGTCACAAAAACTAATTTACCACCGCCGATATTTTCAACATGACCCATCAAAAATACCCTCCGACCGACACACTATTTGCGACGGGAGGATCCCCCCGTCGCAAATAACCTTCCCACACTTTAGCACGTAACCCACGCCAAACCGCACAAAACTTTTTGCGACGGGACCCCAAACCGCATTGAAAATAACCTCTAGGATAGACTATTTGCGACGGGAATTAATCCCATCTCAAATATCCCGTCGCAAAAGCATATTTTTCCTGTAGTACATCAATTTGTTTTCTGAAATTTTAAGTGATGCCGTTAGGCTACCGAATTTCTCGTAAAAGAAATCGCATCTTCTCTTTTCTTTCATGTTTAATTTTCATTGTTATGTCATTAAAATATACATACCATGATCTTATTTTGTACCCATACTTTATTATGAATTATTTATGAGTGGGTGACCATTTTCCCCTCTCTTTTCAATGTTTTCTAAAACCATGTTATATAGCCGTTATGCTGCAGAAATTTCGTCTCAAAATTTCTATCTCTTTCTCTCAAAGAATTATTTTGTTTATTTATGTGAATACCCAGACCTATTTAATTTCTTTGGGTGTTCATAAATATATAAAAATGATATATTTGATTCTGGAATTGACATACATATAACCCTCACTCCCTTTCCATGGGTTATAAATGGTATAATGATCTTATTTTTAAGAACTTTTAAAACATAACAATTTTGAAATGAAACCCATTTCGTTTATTCTATATGGGTTATTTATGAAATGTTTGATTATGACCTATGTGTCTCACATGAAAATACATACATATTAAGGGTGCTCCCTGATAACGCTCCAATGCATTGGGTAAATAATTAGTCTCTAGAGATGAAAAGTTTCACAATACCTTGGTGAATAACCTTGGTAATTTTTATGACACCTTGGGTATGAACCTTGGTGATATGTTCATGAATGTCTAAATGAAATGTTGTATCCACATATTAAAGTTATTTTCCAAGTTATTTTCATTATGATATTCTTATACTTACATTGCTCATCTCTTTATGTTTTTATCAAGTTCTTATTGATATCACAACTAAATTGATTCCCTTGTTTACCCTTACTGGGCCTTCTGCTCACCCTTTACTTTGATGTATGTCTCCAGAATATGTAATGCAATAATTGTACATAGGATGAACATATGATGAAGCCTTAAAAGTGGATTAGAAGAATTTTTTATATTGTTTTCATGTTTTATGTCCCTGATTTCCATGACATTATACTTTAAAAATCCTCTATTTGTAAAATGTAATGAAAAGTTATGTATTAAAAAGGTGGGATGCCATATTTAGGCCTACCAGGTTCGTTACACCAATGGTCATATTGACCAATAGTCATATAACAGTTGAAACCCAATGGTTTCATTTTAATTATACGCACATAATTAATTAAAGGATATAGTTTTGTAAAGTATAAAATAAAATAACAAACAAATTTAGGAGACAAAAATTATTCAAAAGTTCAGGTTGTTACATTCTTCCCTCCTTAAGAAATTTCATCCCCAAAATTTTAACTTGTATCCTCAGAAGAGAAAAGGTGTGGGTACTTCTGCCTCATAAACTCCTCTGGTTCCCATGTGGCTTCTTCCCATTTGTGGTTCCTCTATAACACCTTAACAAAGTGGGTAGTCTTGTTGCATAGAACCTTGTCTCTATGATCCAAGATCTCCACCGACTGCTCCTCATAAGATAGGGCATGTTACAGTTGTACCACCTCTGGATTTAGTACATGTGAAGGGGCAGGTATGTAATTTTTCAAGAGGGATACACGGAAAATATCATGAACTTGTGTAAGATTTGGAGGAAGTGCAAGTCGATAGGCCACTGCTCCTACACGATCAAGGATTTCATAGGGAAAATTTACCTAGGGCTGAGCTTCCCTTCCTTCCCAAACCTCATGAATCTCTTCAAAGGTAAAATTTGAAGAAATACTTTGTCACCAGCATCAAACTTCAAGTCCTTTTGATGGTTGTTGGCATAGCTCTTTTTCCAACTCCGAGAAGTCTTAATGTGTTGTTGGATTGCATGGTCTTTTTCCGTCATCTCTTGCACCAGATCAGACCCAATAAGCTTTCTCTCACTAGCTTTATCCCAACAAGTAGGAAATCCCATATAGAGATTCATAGGGTGCCATTTAAATGCTCGAGTGGAATCTATTATTGTAAGCGAACTCAACTAAAGGGAGATGTTGATCCCATCCTCCTTTAAACTCCATTGAGCATGTTCTCAGCATGTCCTCAAGTGTATGAATGGTCCTTTCAGATTAGCCATCATTTTGGGGGTGATAGGCCATACTAAAATTCAATTCAGTGATCATAGCATGTTGAATACTTCTCCAGAATTTTTATGTGAACCTTGGGTCACAATCAGATATGATAAAAAGTGGAACTCCATGCAGCCTTACCACTTATTTAATGTAAATTATGGAAAGTTGATCAAGAGAGAAATCTTCCCGAATGAAGATAAAATGGGTAGTCTTGGTGAGACTATCCACAATAACCCATATTGCATTTTTTACTTTGGAAGTTATCGGGAGACCAGTGAAGAAGTCCATAGTGATATTGTCCCACTTTCATGCTGGTATGGGTAGTGGTTGCAATACCCCTTTAGGAAGTTGTCGCTTTGCCTTCACTTGATGACATACCAGGCACCTTGAAGTGTAGTCAGCAATCTACCTTTTCGTATTATCCCAACAATAATGATCACAAAGGTCTTTATACATTTTTGTACTCCCAGGATGTATAGAGAAAGTAGAGCTATGAGCTTCATCCATCATTTCCTTCTTTATTTCCAGAATATATGGAACACATAGTCTTGTACACAATTTTAATACACCTTCTTGATCAATATTGAAATCAGGAAACTTCCCATCCTTCACAGCCTCAAAATTCTTCTATAACAAAGGATCTTCTTTCTGATATTTCTTGATCTTCTCTAGTAATGAAGGTTGAGAAATCATTTGAGTTAGGGTTGATGATGTCCCTTACCTTATAATTACCATTTCCATCTTTACTAGGTCATTGATCAAAGTATCTCTTTAAATACTCATCATGGAAAGAACAACTGGGTCTTTTCTAATTAATGCATCTGTGACTTTGTTTGCTCTTCCAGGATGATAATGGATTGAACAATAATAGTCTTTGAGAAGTTCCAACCATATCCTCTGCCTCATGTTCAATTCCTTTTGTGTGAAAATATACTTCAAAATTTGATGGTTTGTATATATATCACATTTCTCCCCATACAGATAGTGCCCCTATATCTTCAGAGAAAAACTGACCGCAACAATCTCTAGATCATGCGTAGGATAGTTCTACTCATGATTCTTCAAATGTCAAGATGAATAAGAAATGAATTTTTCATTTTCCATGAGGACACACCCAATCCCTTTAAAATATGCATCACTAAAAATAAAAAAAATCCTTTTCCACTTGAGGGAAGAGTTAACATGGGTGCAGTAACCAATCTCTTCTTCATCTCTTGGAAACTTTCCTTACACTTTTTTGTCTAGATGAACTTGACCCATTTTCGAGTTAACTTGGTTAAAGGATTACAAAGCCATGAAATTTTTTTCACAAACCTCCTATAATATCTCACTAATCAAAGGAAACTATGAATATCAGTTATTGTTGTAGGCTGAGGCCACTCCTCTACAACTTTTTTCTTCATAGGGTCAACTGTGATTTCTTCATTGGTAACAATGTGCCCCAAGAAAGAAACTTTTTTAACCAAAATTCACATTTTCTAAACTTTCCAAAAAGCCTCTCCTTCCATAGAGTTTGAGAAAAATCCCTTATATGATCCTCATGCTCAGCGCGACATTTGGAATATATCAAAATATCATCAATAAAAACTACCACAAAGTTATCAAGGTATTTCTTAAATACTCTATTCATCAAATCCATAAAAATAAGAGGTGAATTAGTCAGTCCAAAGGGTGTAACAACAAACTCATAATGACCATATCTTGATCGGAAGACAGTTTTTGGAATATCTTCTTTATTCACCCTCAATTGATGATAGCCAGAATGAAGATCAATCTTAAAGAATAATTGAGCCCCACAAAGTTAGTCAAATAAGTCATCAATTCTTGGGAGAGGGTATTTATTCTTCACTTTGATCCCATTCAGTTCTCTAAAATTAATGCATAGCTGCATCAATCCGTCCTTCTTCTTTACAAAGAGAACTATTTCTCCCCAAGGAGACACACTCGGTCAGATAAACCCCTTCTCCAAAAGATCTTGGAGTTTTTTCTTTAATTCATCTAGCTCCACATTTTCCATCATATACGGGGTCTTTGATATCAGATGGGATCCAGGTACGATTTCAATGGAGAACTCTACCTCCCTTTCTGGGGGAGGTTCGGGAAACTCATCATGAAATACGTCAATGTATTCATGGACTATGGGGACATTTTATATTCGTAACCCATCATTTCCTTATTATTATTCACCAATCAACTCCATAAAGAAGGATATAAGAGGTTCTTCTAGATAAAGATCAGGATGAGATATCTCTCCTTGGAAGATAACTGTAGGTTTTCCATTCAAGACAACAGAGATTTACTTACTTCTGCATTTTATCTTATCAATATACTTTGAGATCCAGTCCATCCCTAGTATAATTTCGAATTCTAGCATGGGAATGACTATTAGATTTGAGATAATATTTTTCTCACTAAAGTAAATACTAGAGTTTATAAACACTGACGATGCTTGGATAATCCCACCAGGAGTCTTGACTGATAACTCTACTTTTAGAAAATTGGGGGTTGATTCTAAATTCTTTGCAAATTTGGAAGAAATAAAGGAATGCATAGAACCAGAATCAAACAAAGTACTTTCTAGCTTTGAGAGAACAACAAGAGTACCTTCCACCACATCATTTGGCATTTAAACTTCAGCTGTAGTGATTACAAAAGTATGACCTTGTTCCCTTGGTCGTTGCTGAGGCTGATGGTGATTCCCCTCCACTTCCCTAGGATTTTGACAGTGATTAGCAAAGTGCCCAAGTTGTCCACACTTATAGCATTGGAAATCAGGTAAGGCATGCACCATCTTCCCTGTGTCGTTATTGTTGGAAAGTTGTGTCTTCACCTCACTATAACAATTCTGTGTGATATGACCATATCTTCCACACTTGTATCATTTCCTGCTCCCATGCAGTCAGTTCCTCAAATTCTTCTTCCCATATTTATTACATGTGGGATGTTGCACTTGATTGCCTCCTCTTCCCTGATTGAAGATCCTCCCTAATATTGGCTTCATTGATCTCTTCTTATCATTGTATTTATGAGACCATTGTGTCTCACCAAACTCCAGTTCAACTTTTATCGCACTCTGCATGATCTCCTCATATGTTTCATAGTCTCGGTTGGCTAGATTCCTCTGCAGATGAGGTCTTAGCACGCCAAAGAATCTATCAACCTTCCCACTAGGATCCATGACAAAGATTTAGGTATAATGGGAAAGTCTGGTGAAGTTCATCTCGTAGATTCCCATAGATTCATTCTCCTTCTGCTTCATCTTGAGAAATTCCTTCTCCATTCTTTTTCTCATGGAATGAGGTAAATACTTACTGAAGAATATCCATCTGAACTCTTCTCACTCCATAGATTCAACCTCTACTCTTGGACTCGTGTTTTTAATCATTTCCAACCACTGATCAGCTTATTACTCTAAGTGATAGATAGCCAAGGTGACCTTCTCTTGTTCTGAACAGCGGAGTACAAAAAATATCTTCTCGATAGTGTTGATCCACGATTCAGAAATCAATGGGTCAGTAGATATACTGAATCCCGGTGGTCGTTGATGCATAAAGGACTCAAAATAATGTTTTTCCCTTCATAGTGAGATTGGTCTCTCATCTTGATTCAAGTTATTTCCCATAACTTGAGTCAGTTGGTTCATCATTCGCATGAATGTTTTCATTCCGGCTTCCATCGGATGGCCATCCGCGCATGGTCCATTGCGGTCACCATTTGCACGGTTCCTCCTATTTCACACCACTTTATAAAATAATAAAACCCTTAGTGATCAGATTATTTCATTTATGAATATTTTAATTATAAATTATTTTATGTCTTAAAACTTCATGCTTCAAACAATTACATTTCTCTATAAATCCTTCATAATGATTCATAAAAAGCTTATGATTAACCAAACATATCCCCTGGGAGTGTCGTAACTAAGAGTGAAGCAAGGCCCATTTTTGTGTACCAGGATACCCCATGTCAAGCCTAAAACTCCTTGTCGAATTTTTCACTCCTAGGTACATTTGTGCCAGAGTCGCCTCTACCTGCTCGTATCAAGACAGGGATGTATTTGCTTGATAAACCACTTACTCAATACTCACCAAAATACTGGGAAGTATTCCAATATTTAAACTATTATATAGGTTTATTCCTAAAATTTCTGATATCCTAATTTCAATAAATAACTAAACTATACTTTGATACCAACTATGTCATCCTGCCTTTTTATTGCATAACTTTTCATTACATTTTACTAAAAGAGGATCTTAAAAGTCTAGTGTCTTGGAAATCAAGAACATAAAACATGAAAACAACATAAAAAATTCGTATAATAAACTTTTAAGCCTTCATCATAAGTTCATCCTAAGTACAATTACTTCATCTCATAACCTGGAGACATACATCAAAGGAAAGGGTGAGCAGAAGACCCAGTAAGGAAAGCAAGGAAATCAGTTAACTTGTGATTTCAATAGGAACATGATGAAAGACATAACAACATGAGAAATGAAAAAAAGAGGCATATCATAATAAAAATAACATTAATAGTATCATGAATATGTGGCTACAACATTTCATTTATACATTCATGAACATGTGACCAAGGTTCATCCCCAAGCTATCATAAAAACATTACCAAGTTTATTCACCAAGGTATCATGAAACTTATCATCTCTATAGATTAATTATTTACTCAATTCATTGGAGCGCTATCAGGGTGAACCCTTAATATGTATTTATTTTCATGTGATCCACAAAGATCATAATCAAATATTTCATAAATAACCCATATAGAATAAAATAAATGGGATTCATTTCAAAATCTTGACGTTTAAAAGTTCTTAAAAACAAGATCATTATGTCAATTATAACCCATGGAAAGTGTAACACCCCCAAATTTTATGAGATATATTCTTTTTAATTTATTTCATATCTTATGATGTATGCTACGCCAAGATTATCTTGTACTATACGCAACACCGTATTAGCTTGTAGTATACACAACACTATTCTTGGCTCGTGTTACACACAATTTCAAGTTCGTTTTGTGGAAATTATTCTACGCATCATTAAGAATAGATTTTGTTTAATGTATAAATGAAATAAGTTTTGATTATGTTATACGCAACACCAAACAAAGCTTTCAATACACGCAGCCCTGACTTAGCTTGAATTACACGCAATCAAGACCTTCTTCGATAGCATGTGTAGTACAGAATACTGAGTTTCACTAAACGAGATATTATTATAATATTATTATGAACTATCCGTTATGAATAGTAATACCCACTTTTTGAAATTTTATAAATTTTATCTTTCAAAATGGACTTCATTTTTGGATTTGGAATATCAAAATTAGCCTAGGGTGAATTTTTGGTATTTTTCTGAAAACTTTCAATTTTTGATGAATAGTGAAAACACAGGGTTACTATTTAAAAACTGACTTTTTATTTAAATAATTATTTATTTAAATTTATTTTATGTCTAATTTGATACATACTACCTATATAAGTTCAATTTAATTTATTGGAGTCATTTTATAATTATTTTAGATATATAAAAAATTTATTGAACTTTTTACTGTCTTTTACCCACCTTCTAGGAGCATTTGCAATTGTACATAAAACTTAATTTTACCGCTTCTGTGAGTTGAATTTTAAAAATATGAGAGACACAGTTAATACCAAGGATTAAAATTTGGTTCAATAAGATAAAAATAATTTTTGGTGAATAGTAACTTTTTACTTTTATTTACCACGGTTAAAAGTAAATAGAGTAATTAAGGGTAAAATGATATTATTATTACCCTAACACATGTCCTAATTCTATTGGATAAGTTTAATTCGACTAAAAAAACCTTAGGAATAAAATATTACCCTTTATTTCTACATGGATTAGATTAGGAAACTTATTATTATTTTATTTAAAGAAGAGTTAAAAGAGTTAAAATCAACGTTTAATAACTAAAACATTTTTAATATAGGGTTATACATAAGATAAATTCGACTATAAATATTCATTAAAAAGATAAAAATATTATCTACATAATTTTATTTAATTTATAATATTTATACATTAAATTATTTAATTTATTTATGACACAATGATGATGTAGTAATTACCTTATTAATAAAATATTAACATAATTGATGTTATAAACACCCAAATAAATGTAATTTGAGACTTTTTATGAATTAAAATAATTTTATAGGTTAATATGACATGTTAGTATTGATTTAATTTTCTTTTTTAGAACTAATCATGATGTTATGATTTTCATGAAACACAATTACCAAATAGTGTCAAAATTGACATAAAATAGTTTTTAAAAAAAATATTATATTATTAATTGTTATTATATTCCTAAAAATATAAGGTTCATCCAAATGACTTAGATAAGGTTATATATATTAACAATGAACCACTTGGGGTTCTTTTGGCTTGTTATTGTATGTTTATTAACCATATAGTGTAAGAAAACAAGAAGACACGGTAAAAGTTAAATTATTTAACTTAGAGATAAATCTAAATGATAAGGTTAAAATAGTAACCTAAACTTGTATAAAACATATTGGTTGAGATTATTTAGACCCATACCCACTTTATCTTTAAAATAAGTCACTTTGGAGACATTATAAAATGAATATGACTTTATTATAAAATAATATTTTAAGTTTTTTCTAAAGTGCCCCTCTCCTCCCATATAAAAGGGAACCTCCTACCTCTCCTCTTTACACGATTTTGAGCCTTAAAGCTTGGACAAACCATGACCATTTATTTTATAAACTTCCCTAGAAACATTCTGGAGGTTCTGGTCTCCTCAAAAGAACAACTCTAGTGCCGTAAGAGGAAGCTTAAAAGAGGTGCATCAAATAAGAGGTAATCTCTTCTACCGATTATTTCAAGATTCTTTCTTCTTAAACTTCCTCTTATTTAGTTGTTTCATTGTAAAGTAATACAATAAGTATCACTAAAATACTTATATGATATTATAAATATGAAACAAACCCATTTCACCTTCTATCCATCCTACGGAAAATGAAATCACCGCGCGTGCGTACGTACGGAATACCGTATCCATGTCGTGGTGTAATCTGTTTTCCACCACCACCTTAATTGGATGGTTATAATGGTGTAAATAATAACTATATATGCTTATTATAACATCATAATGATTCTGAGATTTTATATAATTCACTCCAATTCCATTCAATAATTATGGGAACGATAGCATTGCTCATTCGTGCGTACGGATTATCGTCTCCACGACACGGTGTGATTCTTTCTCCATATTAACCATTCAAGAGTGATTATAAAGTATATATAATGAATAATAATTATATATATGAAATAATAATTCTACTATATTTATGTATATATATATATATGTCATCTACTTACTTCCATTCAAGTCAATAAGGAAAGGAAAACAACGTTCATGCGTACGTACGGCCTACCGTCTCCATGAACGGTGTGTTTCATTTCATTTATCTATCTATAATATATATGTATATACTGAATATATATGATATATAAATCATGTTTTATATTCTAGAAGTAATTAAATCATGATATCAGTAATAATAATATCAAGAACAATAAGTCCAAACACGTACGAAAAATGAAACAATTTTACCCAAAACACAGCTTTAACATGGAATTGACAAAAGAACGGGCAATATAAAGTCATAAGTGAATCATATATGATATAATAAATATTATTATGGTTATGTTACAAGTTAATAATTTGTTAAAACCCACTATACAGGAGTTTCGGACACGTACGAAAGAAATTGGACCTAAGGTAAGGGATAATTTTGCAATCTCATTTTTATCAGGGATTTCTTATATGTAAGTATTTACTAGGGTTATATTTTACATCCATGCCCAAAAAATGTTTTTCATAAAGTTCTTAATATTATTACATATATTTTTAAGGTTATGTTTACCCCTCTTGGACTTTTACTTTGTGTTATGGAAGGGATCATTCTTTTGTTTACCATACGTGGTACTTTTTGACTTTTCCGTTAAAAGTACAAGGAGAATGTTTTTTAACTTATACGGCATGAACGGATTTTTATGGTTTCATAATGCCTAATTTTAATGAGGATTACTCTACAAGATTTCATGATTATTTTCAACAAAATCCATTTCTTTTAAAATTGAACGGCATTTTGTGAAAAGAAAATGATTTTAAAGAAGAAAGGATATTTTCCTCAAGAATTCATTTCAAGAGTTTTATCAAAACCATTTTCCATCTAAGATGGAATTATTTAATATGTGTATGTTTCAAGTATAATGTCTCTATGATTTACATGGTTTCACTTTGCTTATGATGAAATGATATCCATTTATTTTATATGGATTATGTTATGATGGGATGATGTTTATGAAACTCATTTTATTCTTTGGGTAATGATGAATGATTTATGTTAATGTTGTGGCACACGTAAAAATGATTTCAATATGAGATGGGTGGGAACTATATCTCCATAAAATGCATTGGTTAAAGATTTATATCTCATGAGATAGACATGGCTGGAATGGTAAGTTAATCTGATTCAGTGATACAGGACTGGAACGAGGAGTGAACTTGATTCAGTAAGGGACTTTGTCCACTAAGATGGTCTTGGCAGCAATGCCTTGGATACTATGGAAATAATATCATGTGATTAATGGTTTTCCACAATGAAATGTTTTATTCCCATCCTATTTTATCATGATTGATGTTCCTTTATGATCTAGGCCTTACGTACTACCAAGATTTATTTCACAACTCAATCTTTTGATGTTTAAACGTTATGTTCATGTTTTGAAGTTCAAATGTATATGGTTTGTTTTATTTTCTCCATGATTACCCTTACTAATAATTTGAGCTCACCCTTTATATGTTTTCATTTTCCCAGGATATAAAGAAAGTTTTTAGGTAAAAAAAAGGGAAAGATCTTTATGGGAGATGCTGAAGATCATTCACCAAGATTAGAAGATTGTTTTTCCGAGTTTCCAAAGACACTAAACTATTACGGTCCATGGGTGTTTTTTTATGTATTAAGTATTCTGCAAAAGTAATGAATGTCCATTTACGTCAATCTTTGGGTCTATATAGTTGGTATCAGAGCAAAGGTTTAGTAAACCTTTGGAAACTAGGATGCGAAAACTTTAGTGAAATTCCTAGAGATATTTCTAAGGTATGTCTAGGGATGTACCTAAGGTTAAGTATAAGTATAGGTCATAGTCCTAGAATTATAGTAACGATCATAGAATTAAACCTAAGATATTAGATATTTAATGGGGAAACATCGTTATTCATGAGCTACCAAAGAAAATGTTATTTGGAAGGCGAAACATCGTTATTATGCCTAATCACCATTCTCATAATATGATCAATAATCTCAACTTTGGTAAGATTCATGACTCAGATAATAAGAGAAAGATAGAGTTTCATAATGATCATAGAGGAAAGAATGTTCAATTTCCATCATGTAAGTCATGTGGAAAGAGTCATCAAGGAGAATGTCTCATAGGAACTAGAAGATGCTTTGGGTGTGGTAAAAAAGGACACAAATCGAGTAATTCCAAAGGAAAAGGTTTAGTTAACACCATGGACAAGGATAATGGTATTACTAAGACATCAACAATGGTTAAATGTTTTAAATGTGGAATGTACGGGCATTATGAAAACCAATTCCTTAAGGGAAAGTCTCATGAAGAGAATCATCATGGTCGTATGTGTATTATTTATATTGAGGATGACGAAGAGACTGAAAATGATATGTGAGATGAAATAATTGTTGAAGCTCAGTCAATGTTTTAAGAAGGTAGTGGAATGATTGTATGTTTATCAAGTGTTATATTGTCTAGTTAATTTAATGGTACTATGGAATAAAAAACATCTAGGGATTGTTACACTGTTGTTTTTTCTAAAGTATTTGAAAGTATATGTTGAATGGTACTAGTAACCATGAAAGGTTATACAGATATTTTTGGAAAGTAGATGATATGTGCATGATGAAGGGATAAGGAGATAATGAGATGTTTGATATTATTAATGAGCTCACGACTGATATAAGGACAAAGTGATATCATGGTTTGAGTATATAGAAATTTTGGGATTTTGTTATGTGGAAAGAGTTAACTTTTGACAGCATTAATGTTTTCACTAATGTTCAATAGGTATTCATTTTTCAAGAGAATACATGATTAAGGTATTTACAGGTCTAGAATGTGACCAACAAGATATATTTTATGATATATGGGGGATAAATGATGGTATTCACGTGATTGTTATGTAATCTTTCAAGTAATCGTTTTCATTATACTATGATATTGGACATATGTATTTTGGATAAGCCTAAAGATTGGAATGGATTATGTTGGACATCAGATAGTATTTTTTAAGGATATAACTTTTTTTCGATATTATTTTTGGAATGTTATAATAGTGTAGTTTTAGAAAAAGGAAAAACTGTAGGACAGACGACAACTCGTCGCGTCGGACAAGGATGCGGGAATCGAACCCACAATCGAAGTGCGACAAGCCTTTATCGGAGACCACTAGCCTACAGGAAGTCCCTGGTTAGTAGAAACTAGTTTTATTTTATTAAGGGCTATGATAGATGAAGTATAAGTCCATTTTTGAAACCATATACGATTAATCCCACCATAAGATGGACTTATAACTTTTGCTAACCTTATGTTTGAGATAGATGGAATGACCTATCATTCTATCTCATGATCTGCTAACACTTTGCAAAAGACAAATTCAACTTCATTTCTTTAAGAGGTGAAGTGGAAATTTTTCAAGTCATGAGAAATGGTAATATTGTACCAAAATCAAGTAAGTATTTCTTCTAATTAAAATTCTTCAACTTTAGGGAAATGATCTTGAAAACCAAAAAAATTGTCCTAGTGTCCTCATATCTGATGAATCAGATGGTACCTTAGATCATCACAAATTTATGTCTTTTTGATTATTGGATTTTTTATAGCCATGTCCTCTACCACTCCATCAGAACTTGATGGTTATATTTTTCTTCCATGTCCATATTTTCACCTATGTTCTCCTTTGTGGAAACCCAGTGATGAGTAAAATTGGGTAACCTATACGTTTCATACTTTAGTTTTTAAAATTAAGTTTTAGTACTCCTTTTTATGATGTGGGTTTCTATAAAAGAAACTTTTAAGTAGTAAACAATTTATAACCTCGACGAATTTCGAGGGCGAAATTCATTTTAAGGGGGGTAGAATGTAACACCCCAAAATTTTATGAGATATATTCTTTTTAATTTCTTTCATATCTTCTGTTGTACGCTACGCCAATATTATCTTGTACTATACGCAACACCGTATTAGCTTTTAGTATATGCAACACTATTCTTGGCTCTTATTATATACAATTTCAAGTTCGTTTTGTAGAAATTATTATACACAACATTGAGTATAAATTTTTTTAATGTATAAATGAAATAAGTTTTAATTATGTTATACGCAACACCAAACAGAGCTTTCACTACACACAGCCCTGACTTGGCTTGCATTACACGCAATCAAGACCTTCTTCGATAGTGTGTGTAGTATGCAATACCGAGTTTTATTAAACGAGATATTATTATAATATTATTATGAACTAGTCTTTATGATTAGTAATACCCACTTTTTAAAATTTTATAAATTTTATCTTTCTAAATGAACTTCATTTTTGGATTCGGAATATCGAAATTAGCCTAGGGTGAATTTTTGGTATTTTTCTGAAAACTTTCAATTTTTGATGAATAGTGAAAACACTGGGTTACTATTTAAAAATAGAATTTTTATTTAAATAATTATTTATTTAAATTTATTTTATGTCAAAATTGATACATAATACCTATATAAGTTTAATGTAATTCATTGGAGTCATTTTATAATTATTTTAGATATATAAAAAATTTATTGAACTTTTTACCGTCGTTTACCCACCTCCTAGGAGCATTTTCAATTGTACATAAAACATAATTTTACCACTTCTATGATTTGAATTTTGAAAATACGATAGACACAGTTAATATCAAGGATTAGAATGTGGTTCAATAAGATAAAAGTAATTTTTGGTGAATAGTAACTTTTTACTTTTATTAACCATGGTTAAAATTAAATAGGGTAATTAAGGGTAAAAATGATATTATTATTACCATAAAACAAGTCCTAATTATATTGGATAAGTTTAATTCGACAAAAAACAACCTTATGAATAAAATATTACCCTTTAGGTCCACTTGGATTAGATTAGGACACTTATTATTATTTTATTTAAAGAAGAGTTAAAAGAATTAAAATCAAAGTTTAATAACTAAAATATTTTTAATATAGGGTTATACATAAGATAAATTAGACTATAAATATTAATTAGATATATAAAACTATTTCCTACATAATGGTATTTTATTTATAATTTTTAGACATTAAATAATTTAATTTATTTATGACACAATGATGATGAAGTAATTACCTTATTATTAAAATATTAACATCATTGATGATATAAACACCCAAATAAATGTAATTTGAGAATTTTTATGAATTAAAATAAATTTATAGGTTAATATTACATGTTAGTATTGATTAAATTAACGTTTTTATAACTTATCAGGCTGTTATGATTTTCACAAAAATCAATTACCAAATAGTGTCAAAATTGACATAAAATAGTTTTTAAAACAAATATTCTATTATTAATTGTTATTCTCTTAATAAAAATCTAATATTTGTCTAAATGACTTAGATAAGGTTATATATATTAATAATTAACCACTTGGGGTTCTTTTGTCTTGTTATAGTAAGTTTATTAACCATATAGTGTAAGAAAACAAGAAGACACGATAAAAGTTAAATTATTTAACTTAGAGATAAATCTAATTGATAAGGTTAAAATAGTAACCTAAACTTATCTAAAACATATTTTATGAGATTATTTCTACCCATCCCCACTTTATATTCTAAATAAGTCACTTTTGAGCCATTATAAACTGAATATGACTTTATTATAAAATAATATTTTAAGTTTTTCCTAAAGTGCCCCTCTCCTCCCTTATAAAAGGACACCTCCTCCCTCTCCTCTTTACACAATTTTGAACCTTCAAGCTCGGCCAAAACCTGACCATTTCCCTTATCCACTTCTCTATAAGCATCCATGAGGTTCTGGTTTTCTCAAAAGACTAACTCTAGTGCCTTAAGAGGAAGCTTAAAAGAGATGCGTCAAAGAAGAGGTAATCTCTTCTATCGATTCTTTCAAGTTTCTTTCTTCTTCAACTTATTCTTATTTAGTTGTTTCATTTTAAATTAATAAAATCAGTATCACTAAAATACTGATATGATATTATAAATATTATACAACCCCATTTAACCTTCTATCCATCCTACATAAAATGAAATCACCGCGCGTGCGTACGTACGGAATACCGTCTCCACGCCGTGGTGTAATCTGTTTTTCCACCACCAACTTACTTGCATGGGTATAATGGTGTAAAGAATAACTATATATGGTTATTATAAAATCATAATAATTATGAGATAGTATATCATCCACTCCAATTCCATTCAATAATTATGGGAACGATATCATCACTCGTGCATACGTACAGTTACCGTCTCCACGACACGATGAGATTCATTCTCCATATTAACCATTCAAGAATGATTATAAAGTATATATAATGAATAATAATGATATATATGATATAATAATGATATTTTAATTATTTATATATATATATATGTCATATACTTACTTCCATTCAAGTCAATAAGGAAAAGAAAACAACGGTCATGCGTACGTACGGCCTACCATCTCCATAAGCGGTGTGTTTCATTTCATTTATCTATATATTATATATATATGTGTATGTACTGAATATATATGATATATCATGTTTTAAATTATGGAAGTAATTAAATATTGATATAATTAATAATAATATCAAGAACAAAAAGTCCAAACACGTACGATAAATGAAACAATTTTACCCAAAACGCTGCTTTAACATGGAATTGACAAAATAAAGGGTAATATAAAGTCATAAGTGAATACTATATGATATCATAAATATTATTATGGTTCTGTTACAAGTTAATAATATTTTTAAACCCACTATACAGGAGTTTTGGAAAAAATACGGAAGAAATTAGACCTAAGGTAAGGGATAATTTGGCAATCTCATTTTTATCCGGGATTGCTTATACATAAGTATTTACTAGGTTTATATTTTTCATCCATGCCCCTAAAAATGTCATTCATAAAGTGTTTAATATTCTTACATATATTTTTAAGGTCATTTTTAACCCTCTTTGACTTTTACTTTGTGTTATGGAAGGAATCTTTCTTTTGTTTACCATATGTGGTACTTTTTGACTTTTCCGTTAAAAGTACGAGGAGAATGTTTTTTTAACTTATACGGCATGAACGTATTTTTACAGTTTCATAATGCCTAATTTTCATGAAGCTTCCTCTACAAGATTTCATGATTATTTTCAAAAAAATCCTTTTATTTTAAAATTGAATGGCATTTTGTGAAAAGAAAATTATTTTGAAGAAGAAAGGATATTTCCCTCAAGAATTCATTTCAAGTGTTTTATCAAAACCATTTTCCATATAAGATGACATTATTTTATATGTTTATGTTTCAAGTATAACGTCTCTATGATTTACATGGTTTCACTTTTCTTATGATGAAATGATATCCATTTGTTTTATATGGAATATGTAATGATGGGATATGTTTATGAAACTCATTTTATTCTTTGGGTTATGATTAATGATTTATGTTTATATTATGGCACATGTAAGAATGATTTCAATATGAGATGGGTGGGACCTATATCTCCCTCCAATGCATTGGGTAAATATTTATATCTCATGAGATAGACATGTCTTGAATGGTAAGTTAATCTGGTTCAGTGATACAGGACTGGAACGAGGAGTGAACTCGATTCAGTAAGGGACTTTGTCCACTAAGATGGTCTTAGCAGCAATGCCTTGGGTACCATGGAAATCATATCATGTGCTTAATGGTTTTACACAATTAAATGTTTTATTCCCATGATATTTTATCCCAATTGATTTTCCTTTATGATCTATTCCTTACGTACTGCCAAGATTTATTTCACAACTCAAGATTTTGATTTTTAAACTTTATGTTCATGTTTTGATGTTCAAATGTATATGGTTTTTGTATTTTCTCCATGATTACACTTACTGAGCATATGATATCACCCTTTATATGTTTTCTTTTCCCCAAGATATAAAGAAAGGTTTTAGGTAAGAAAAAAAGGGAAGATCTTTATGGGAGTTATTGAAGATCTTTCACAAAGATTAGAAGATTATTTTTCCGATTTTCTAAAGATACTAAACTATTATGGTCCTTGGGTGTTTGTTTTTTGTTATGTATTAAGTATTCCGCAAATGTAATGTAATGTCTATGTACGCCAGGCTTTAGGTCTCTACATAAATGGAGTGAGGTTTATATTTACGTCAATTGAAGAATCAAATATATCATTTTTTATGTATTTGTGAACACCCATATAAAAGAAGTAGGTCTGGGGATTCACATAAATAAAATAAGATAATTTCATGAGAGAAAGAGAGATAAATTTTGAGACCAAATTTCTGCAGCATAACAGCTATATAACATGGTTTTAGAAAATAATAAAAAGAGATAGGAAAAGGGTCCCCCATAAATATACGAATCATTATTAAGTATAGATATATAATAAAAATAAATAAGATCATGGTGTGGATATTTTAATGGCATACCACATGAAAAGAAAACATTAAAGAAAAGAGAAAATGCGATTTCTTTTACGAAAATTTGGTAGCCTAACGACATTTCTTAAAAATTAAAAAAATAATTTTATGATAGTGGAAAGGGTTTCTCATAATTTTGACATGAAATGGAAAGTAATAATAATATATTAGAACATACCCCCACATAAGAAGATGAAAACTAGAAGACATAACATAAAAGAAATCATGACTTAAAAGAGGAGGGTGAAAGGTTCCCTTACCTTGAAGAGTGACTTAGAAAGCTTGAAGGTTGGGATATTCGGGGCTTGAGGGTAACTTGGGTGGTAAAAGGACTAGAACTTCATTGATGAGGATTTTGGAATGAAAGGAATGAGGGAATGTCTTGGTATTTATAGCAAAAGTGAGGGAATAATTAATTAATTTCCAAGGGACACCTCATTAGTGGTATTTGCAAAACCATGGGCTTACCCATGGTATTTTCCCATGGTATCGGCCACGTGGAACACCTCATAACATATATTACTATTCACAATTATACGTGATTTATTACATCATGATTACATCATCAATGATGTCACAAAACACCCGAAACTCAAAACTGTATTTTCACTATTTATCGAAAAACAAAACATTTTATAAAAATATCATAAATTCACCCTAACCTAATATCGATGATCTGAGATGAAAAATGAACTCCATTTTATTAAAAAAAATTATAATTGTTTTTAATTTAAATTTTAAATAAAATAATTATTTATTCAAAAAAAAATCAACTCCAAAACTATAACTTGTTTTATAACACCTTGAAAAAGTAATCAAGGTCCCATAAAATTATCTTATAACCATAAGACAATAAAGTAACAATTTATGATTAAATTTTATGAAAATAAATTTTCATTTTAAATTATTAAATTAATTATAAAATTGTAAATAAAATATTTATGACCTACAAAAATTCCAATACTTATACTATGATCGTTTTTTCACATTTAAGATGTCTAAATTATATTTATACATTCATGAGTGAAGTTTCTATTTTTTGGCTGATTCACTATTCATTACTATCCATTACTATTCATTACTATTCGTAAGGGTAATTCTACTATTCATAATTTTCTATTTACTAATAAATTAAGTTGATCTTATTAGTCTCTAAATTTATTACTGATCACAACTGTAAAAGAAATTTTTTGGAAAATCATTTCACATTATTAATTATTAAAAGTTTACATAAATATTTTAAAACACCCCATCTTCCAAAATTAAACAGTAATATCCATACTATATTTATCCGGACATTTGAAAATCATAAATTTTACTATAAGAAGAAATAACATTTTTATTTATACAAAAGGATTACACAAAGTAACTAAGGCTTTGTTACATAGCCTCTTATAACACATGTATGACACCTAAGTGTAAGGTGTGCTATGGTGATAGAATCTTGGGGTGGCTCGAACAACATTTCCTGAGTGATGATTTCTATCAGCTTGAACGTATCCCATTGGCAATTCTGTTCAAGCTTCACTTGTTGAAGCTCAGCTTAGGCATGGTCTAGTGCAAAGCCCAGTGACGCAACCTCCTTCCCAAGCTCCGACAGATGGGATTCGTATGTCCCGAGTCTACTGGATGAGGCCATAAACTCCTCTTTCTTTAATAATTAACCATGATCAGTTGTATTTATAAACAATAATCATCATGTTAAGAGTTTAGTTTCCAACGGTCATATAAAAGTTGAAACCCAACGGTGTCATTTTAATTATACTCACATCATTAATTAAAAGATAGAGTTTTGGGGAGTATGAAATAAAACAACACAAAAATTTAGGAAACAAAAATTATTCCAAAGTTCGAGTCATTATAACCTTATTCTCTATCACTATCCGTCATAATTTGATGGTTATATTTCTCTTCCATATCTATGTTTTCGCTTCTCACCTATGTTATTCTATGTGGAAACCTAGTGATGAGTTAATTTGGGTAATTATTCTGTTTCTAAATTTCCCTTTTAAAATGATTTTTTATTATTCCTTTTACGATGTGAGTTTACATGAAATAAACTTTCAATTAGTAAATCATTTATAACCCCGATGAATTTTGAGGGAAAAAATCATTTTAAGGGGGGTAGAATGCGACACCTCAAAATTTTATGAGATATATTCTTTTTAATTTCTTTGATGTACTATGTTTTACGCTACACCAATATTATTTTGCACTATACACAACATCGTATTATCTTGAAGTATATGCAACAGTAGTCTTGGCTTGTATTACACACAATTTCAAGTTCTTTTGATAGAATTCATTTTATGAAACACTGAGTATATATTTTTTTCAATGTATAAATGAACTATGTCTAGAATATGTTATACGAAAAAACAAAATAATCGTGCACTACATGAAACACTGAATTGTCTTGTGTTACACGCAAGAGCGACCTTCCTCGATAGCTTGTGTTGTACGTGATACCGAGTTTCACTAAACAATAATATATTATTTAAATATTATTATTTAATAGGATATAAACTATCCATTATGAATAGTATTAACCAAATTTTGAATTTTATAATTCGTATTCATATTACAGATTTTCTAGAACATGATATGAGAACAAATTCAATTTTTCGGAGAAAAGAAGTATTTTTTCAAAAATGCAGTTTTACCACCTTTTGATGATGCACCCATTTTAAATCTAGTTTTTGACACTTTTATAAGTTAAATTTGACAAAATAAACCTATTATTTAGAATCAGGACATAAAAATTTACTTTTTTTTGAATTTCTTGTATATTTCTAATAAAATTCAAATTTTAATGAATAGTGAAAATACCGCATTTTAATTCAAAACTGTCTTTTCAGCTAATTTATTTATATAGTTAGATTAAATTTTTAATTGGTTTTATAGTGTAATTGGATTATATTTTTATCTTTTAATCCAATTTTGGTCATTTTAAATAATTTCACTTTTAAATTGGATATAAACACATCTCCATCTTTTGATAGTTATTACTTCTTAAAAAACCCGCTTTTTGGTTTCGACAACAGGAATTAACTTTAAATTAATTACTGCAACTACCGTGTTTTGAATTTGGAAAAATGGATTCCATATTTGGAATTATAAGGTCCAAATTTTTTGAATAGGTAGTTTAATTTTAGACATTATGAATAGTAATTTCAGTAATTATTTTATTTACCATGGTTTGAGGGTAAATCTAGTAAATAAGGGTAAACAAATAATATTAAACTACCCTAACACCTATCCTAATCCTATTTTATGAAATATTTCTGATTATGGTCATCCTTTGGTCGATTTTGGGATCCCATGGATTCACTTGGATGTGAAAATGACATTTTATAAGAATTAATTTAAAGTAAAGATAATTATAACCTAAACATATATCTTTTACTAAATTGATTTTAATATAGGGTTATATAACTGATATCTATGTCTATAAATAGTCATTAAAAATATAAAAATATTTTCTACATCATTATATTTTATTTATAATTTTTATATATTAAATTAATAAATTTAATAATGACACAACAATGATGCAGTGATTGATTCATTAATAAAGGATTCAAAAAAATGATATTATAAATGTTAAAATAAATTTAGTTTTGTTATTTTGATGTCATCCATGAATTTTATGGATGTTATTGACATATTATCTTTGATTTAATGCCTTAGGTTCGTAAGAATAAGGTTTTCATGAATTTTTAAAAAAGTCAAGTATGAATAGTGTCCAAAATTGACATAATTCATAACTTAAAACATAAAATAGTTTATTAAATGGTATTAAATTAATAAAAATATAATATTCAAACAAATAGTTAATATAAGTAAAAATATTTCATAAATAACTTTTTTTGAGTCTTTTGAAATGATATAGTACAATGTGTAAATAACATGATATCGCGGTAAGATTAAAAATGGTAAAGTAAGGGTTAAACCAAAAAAATAAGGATAAAAAATACTCAAAACTTGTCTAAAAATTATTGGATGATTTATATTCAAACAAAAATCATCCTATATTTGAATTAAATTAGTTTTGGACCATTTTTAATTGAAATAGATTTTATAATAAATTAATATTTTGAGAGTTTCCTAAAGTACCCCTCTCCTCTCTTATAAAAGGGAACCTCCTCCCTATCCTATTAACTCCATTTTGAGCCTTCAAGATCATCCAACCACAGCCCATTTCTATTATAAACTTACCTAGTTACATTATATAGGTTTTTTTCTTCTCAAAAGACAAACTCTAGTGCCCTAAGAGGGAATTTAAAGGAAGCACGTCGAGGAAGAGGTAATCTCTTCTACTGATTCTTTCAAATTTCTATCTTCTTCTACTTACTATTCATTATTTGTTTCCTTATAAAGTAATAAAAAAAGTATAAATAATATATTTATATGTTATTATAAATATTAAACAACCTTATTTCACTTTCTATTCATTCTACAAAAAAATGAAATCATCGCACGTGCGTACGTACGACTTACTGTCTCCACGTCGTGGTGTAATTTGTTGTTCACCACCACTTTACTTGGATGGGTATAATTGTATAATTAATAACTATATATTAATATTATAACATGATACTAGTTATTAGATATTATACATCATAAAATTCAATACCATTCAACAATTATGGGAACGATATCGTCGCTCGTGCGTACGTACTGCTTACCATCTCCACAGTACGATGTGATTCATTCTGCATAATCTTCATTAAACCATGATTATATAAATGAATTGCATGAATAAATATTATATATATTATACTAATACCATAATTTAAATGATATAATTGTAACCTAAAAATGGGAATAATAACTTATCTTACAAAAAATGCATAAGAACATAAAGTAGTTAATACCTGAATAACTAGTAACAATGAAATGTTACTAACAAATAGATGAAAATATGATCATAAATGTTATCATAAAAATGATTATGATTCTGTAATAAATTAGTAACATTATTTAAATCATTATACAGGAGTTTTGGATACATACGAAGCATATTGGACCTAAGGCAAGGGATAACTTTGCAATCTCATTTTTATCCGAGATTGTTTATTTGTAAGTATTTATTGAGGTATATTTATCATCCATGTCCATGTTTTCTAAAAAATGTATTTATTATATATATTTTTAAATTCATGTTTACCAATTTTTGACTTTTACTACGTGGTATGGAAGGAATATTTCTTTTATTTACCATACAAGGTACTTTTTCGACTTTTCCAACAAAAGTATGAAGAGAATGTTTTTTTACTTATACAACATGATTGGATTTTTATAGTATTATGATGCCTTATTTCCATGAAGATTAATCTAAACTATATCAAGTTTATTTTAAATTAAATTATTTTCTTTTAAAATTGCGTGGAATTTTGAGAAAAGAATTTTTTTTGAAAATGAAAGGATATTTTCTACAAAAAATAATTTCATGTATTTTATCAAAATTATTTTCCATCTAAGATGACTCTCTTTAAATAGGGTTATGCTTTTATCCATATAATTACTATGATTTTACTGTGTTAATTATGGAATGATATTTTATATGCATTATGTTATGATGGAATGATGTTTAAGAAAACACATTTTATTTCTTGGGTTATGCTATGATGAATGATTTATGTTTTTTGGAACATGTGAGTATGATTTTATTATGAGATGGGTGGGACCTATATCTCCCTCCAATGCATTTGGTAAAGATTTATATCTCATGAGATATACATTATAGAAATGAAAATTAAATCTAGTTCAGTAATACATGACTGGAATGACAAGTAAACCCAGTTAAGTAATGGACTTTATCCACTATGATGGTCTTGCACTAGTGAAAAAACAAATTTTAATGTTGGTTTTTTCTATTTTTGACGTCGGTTTTTAACTTAATTCTATAAAGGTGGTGTAAAAAATAGTATTTTCAGCATCATTTTTCTAAAAACCGAGGCCAAAAATTATTTTTTAGGGTTTCGGTGATGGTTTATTAAATAAACTGACGCTGATAACCGATTTTCGGCATTGGTTTTAGGTAAATCCAACACCAAAAATCAAATAGGATTGGGTTTACGGCCTCAGTTTTGGATAAAACCGAAGCCGTAAACCAGTTTTCAACATTGGTTTTATGGAAAACTGATGCCAAAAAACCTTTTTTTAAATCGGCGTTAGTTTTTAAAATAACCAACACCGTAAGTTAAATTTTTTTTTAGAAAAATCAAAAAAACTACAATTACAATTAAATTGAAACCCTTATAAATAAAAACAATATACGCAACAATCAAACATTATTTATCATTCAATAAAAATATAGAACTCACAGAATTTATCTAGTTAATAAAAAAATTATGTACGCATTTATAATATAAAGTAGAATTAAAATACACGTACCTGCAATCAATGACTTATTTCAAAAAATTTGTGACCTTTTCAAGTCCCACGAATCCAGCATTTTTAGTTCTCACACCACCCAACTATTCTTTGATATCCAAGACAATACATTTGAGTCACTGAAAAATTTACATGGATTCCAGTTAAATATCAATTCATTAATAAATCTTATAAAAAATTATACAAAGACATTGTAGAGGCACTTGAGAGAACTCAATAAATTTTAGTGTCGAATGTTAGAAGAATATGCTATTGTTGGCAATGTGGCATCTATGGTTAAGCTTGAATAGGATGGTTTGGTGGTAAACTGTGCTACAATGGCCGATCAGATAAAGTAGAATGATAATGAGATGGCTAATGAATATACTCGGTGGAAGAACTTCATTTCTCATTTCAAATTAGTGATTTTTTTCCTTTTATGTATGTATTGATATCCCATGATGGCTGCGTGTATGTACATTTATTATAATAGATGTATATTAGGATGTATGTTTAGGGGGTTTTTGATTTAATACCCAAATTACCATGTTTCCAATTTCATAGAAATATGTGATATGTTAAAAATAATCAGAGAAGAAGTAGATAAATATCTTATATTTCATTTTTATTTGAGTGATAATATGAAAAACTATTTGAATAGGATACCTCATCAATCTGTTACCACTTGGGGTGATCGTATACATTGGATGGAATGACGTGCATTATATGCGTGTTATTTTATTTGTGACCTCTAGTGGATTTGGAATATATAAAAATAGCTATGCTTCCAATGTGTCCATGATTTTTATGTTATGCACAGTAGTGTGTGTGTCTGGCCTTGAGAGATGTTCTATGATATGGAAACTAATTTGAATGTGTAGCCCATGAGACCATATTTTATCTTTAATTCCCTAAAAATTATCATTTAAATTGTTACCATGTTACATAATTATCACATGTATATGTATGTTTCTACAGATATCTCATGATGACATGTATTATGCTTCATTTTATGATATTTCTTGTTGAATGTATTGCCATACCTAGGGAATCATTATTTGGTAGTTGTAACAAGTGGACCTTCATGATATGATTATACCAAGGTGTTTGACCTTACTCGAGACAATGATTACGATGTACCTATGATTTTCCTATGGATAGACCTAAAATACAGTTCATTATGGATACCAAGTACCATGAAAGAAATTTATGCCATGTGGATATCAATTACATGTTCACTCATCATCATTGTGGCCTGACTCAATACTCAATGCCTTAAGGATACCATATAATATGTTTAATGCACTTTTGGATTGTTTTTTCTCAGTTCTAATGTATTTTTTATCCTTTTTTCATAGAGTTGTAGTAGTTACGACATGGGTTCATGTCAGCTTGGATAGTATATAGACTCTCAGCACATGGTTGATTGATTATTTATTCTTTCATATACCAAGAATAAACAAAAAAGACTACGCCGAAAGTTAATTTTTTTTAGAAAATTCAGAATATTACACTTTCAAAATAAAGTATAATTAAAATAAACGTACTTGAAATTTACGTCATACTCATTGTTGGTTATTGTTGAAGCATTCATTTTATTATTAATAGGTTCAAAAACCTAATATATCAAAAGAGTTAGTTTTTTGAACCCATATGTAATATTATTTATAAATATTATAATATACATACCTCAAATACTAATTAGACTTAACAAATAGTTACCAAAAGTAGATTGAATATGGGTGATATCAGATTGTGAATAAGACAATGAATCATTGAATGCCTATAATAACATTGAATGATATGATATAACAAAATAGAATAATATGGAATAAAATATAAACAAATTAATACAACTAACCTCATCAAAGTCAATAGTTTGCCTAGTTGTGATTATCTCGTACATGAATCGTAGAATATAATAACCACATTCATCATTTCCTTGTTGACTATGACACTATAGTTATAAAACATTAAACTATTAATAAAAATTAATATATAACAAAAATTTAGAACAAATTATAATATGAAAACTAATTACCTGTACTTCCACATATTTTATTTTATTTGGTGTCTTTATTGACTTTTTTTTCTTGTTAAATTTTTTCCATGAACTACATTTTCATATATATGAACTAATAATACATATCTAAACAATGAAAATTAAGCATAACGAGCTTATAAAAAACAGAATAAAAAAACTTACCTTTATAATAAGGTGGAAAATATTTTACGAACATTCCCTAATAAAGATCAAAACCAATATACGGTGCATTCACTTGGGCACAATACGCCTAACATCCAATGCCCCCTATAATATAAAAATTTCACAATTAATGAAATTATAATGATCATTAGTTCATAATTATGTTTATTTTCTTACTTATCAAGAAATGGTAGAAACCATCACTGAATATTCATATGTGATAATCTATCACACATATATGCAACTCTATCAGTATTCTTCACATATTTCACTTATATGGAAATGAATTCTGGATCTATAAAACTATAAATGTATGTAATTTCATTTTTTAAAAGAGTAATTTGTAGATACTTAATTGAAAAATAAAATATAGTTATTCAATTTAAAACCATATTTTACTAAAGAAATACAAATTCAAATGTCAATTTACTTACATGGTAAACAACTACACCACATTCAGGATGAGCTCTTCAAAATTTACTAGATGCATGATATATTCTTTGAGTAATCTCAATGGATATTATATTCTTCATATATCATTCATCATCTGCAACTCATAGATAAAATTCAATAAATAAGATGCCTAAGATAATCTTTGTATCCCATAAGAAATATCTGAAGTATCTACAGTCGATTGTTCCTGAACATTTTGTTTAATTTGTGCATCTTCTTTTTCTTTCACATAATCCTATATAAGTTAAATGTCAGAAAACATTATAATTAATTTTGAATCATTTTTAATTAATATTTAAAAAAACACCTACCTCATATGAAATATAACGAAGAAAACCAGTTGGCCAAAGTAAAAAAAAATGACAAACAGAATACCCAACTCTGGTGATCTCCATGGTAGAAAATGGTAGTAGATAATTAGGATCAATAATATTGAATAATAATACTCTAACTTGACCCATATTCATAGGCTAGTGGTGTATATAATCACCAAAAAAATTCACGAGTCATAACACAACAATATGTATGTGAGGATCTCCAGCAAACAATTCACAATAAATTTTTTAGTCCGAGTGAGGTGGTGGAGAATCAAAGTAATCAGATAGGGCAGGGTAGTCCAGGTGAGTAGGCTGAGAAGGATGAAAAATGAAAATTTTATATTAGTGTTATAATTTATAAAATATAAATATTGACGATAAATAAATAATATAACTGGGAAGGCTACTCATACGGAGTAGGGCAGTCCGAGTGAGAAGGATAGGAAGGCTGAAAAATGAAAAAGTTATATTACTATTTATAATTTATAAAATAGAAAAATTGATGAAAAATAAATAATATATATGGGAAGGCTGCTCATACAGGGCATGGTATGAAGATGGGGCAGGGTATTCTGGGTGAGCAGGCTAGGAAGGATGAAAAATGAAAAAGTTATATTAGTGATTATAATTTATAAAATAGAAAAATTGATAAAAAATAAAAAATATAAATGGGAAGACTGCTCACACGGGGAGGGATAGGTAGATGGGGCAGGGTAGTCCGGGTGAGTAGGCTGAGAAGGATGCAAAATAAAAATGTTATATAAATGTTTATAATTTATAAAATAGAAAAATTGATGAAAAATAAATAATATACTTGGGAAGGTTGCGTAGAATGTGAATGTCTTAACATGTGTTCTAACAAAGCCTTCTACACTGCTAGTTGAATTTGATCACCCCTAGACTGTTTCATATCTTTCATCTCTTCTTTTAAGGATTCTATTTATGGGCCTCTTGGTTGCTTAATCTTACCAAAAATATTTTGAATACTAACACCCGCCTGATATCCTCTAACACGGATGGGGTGTTCTACCTTTCCCAAAGTAGTGCCTAGGATGTCCATCCTACCCTCGGGGATAAAAGAGCCCTGTGTCTCCTTCTTCTGAAGTTCATCCTAAAATGAAAAATAAAAAAGTTATATTAGTGTTTATAATTTATAAAATAGAAAAATGGAATACAAATAAATAATACTTACTTAGAATTTTATCAGCTACTTTCTTAGCTTTCTCTATAATATACTGTTCATTTTTTATTCTTATGGCTCATTTCCATTTTTTATGGTGAGTGGGAGGAAATAGAGGACCAAACTGGACCTCTTCTAAACCACTACTAGATCAATCTCTTAATGCTTCAAATTTTTATTCAATCATTTTCTGCTCCAAATACAAGTACCCTCTACATGATAAAGTGTGAGGGTATACATTTTGAAACTGGATCTCTTGATGAGATCTCCTAGAGGCCTATTATATAAAAATAAACTACTATAAAATAATAAAAATATATAATAAATTTTATAATATAAAATAATTATCATACTTGAAATTTTTCTTCATTACGAATGTCAAAAAATTTCTTCCATGTATTTTTCATCTATCAATGGATACTTGAGGAATAGGTTTTCAAACCTTATCATTCCAAAAACATAATTTTTTGTGATTTTTGTTTTAAAATCTCTCCATAGAACCACCACTAAAGAGAGATATCTTTTCTTAATTTCTTTGGTTTCCTCAAAATTGAATGTCATGTGTAATTGAATAAATTAAATGTCATTTAAAATATGTCATATTAAAAAATAAGATAAAAGAAATAAATTAACATATTTTACCATCATGGCCTCCCAAAGTTGTTACTTTACCATGCTGTCCACTGACTTCCAATCAGGATATAAAATACTAATCCTATAACAGCTCTACATCGCTATATAACTGACAAACTGAACTGCATTTGGTCCAATTTCATTATTATCATCATCAAGTGGATGTGTACTCTACCATCATCATGGTCAAGTGATAGTTTTGGTAAACGTGTAATACCACATTTACCAACTTGAGAACTTGATTTTTTAGTAGTAACAGGAGAAATCTCCTCCGCCGAGGACACATCAGTAGTCTTGCAAATAAAATTTTAAATTAAAAGTTTTATTTCATTAAATAAGTATATTTCTAAATATTTAATAATATATAAAAAACATATACCTCAGTAACTGCTCCTATCTATCTATATCTGACATTTCTACTATAAAGTGTAATGAAATTTTGGGTACCAACATATCATTAGAAAACTAAATATTTAGAAACAAGGAAGACAAAAAATAAGTAGGTAAATAAAAGAGGCATGCATTTGTAAGTTTCAAAAAAAGTAAAAAATATAAATATTTACTAGAAAAATTAGGATACTAATTTAGTGTTTTCCCACATGACTTCATCATGATCATTACGTACTGCATGCACTGTGTTTGTCCTATACTCATTGTAATCATCCAGAAATTGCGTAATAGATGAATAAGGCTTATATAAATCACTAACATCATCAGCATCATCCTCATCACCCAGATGGTGTCTTTTTCCTTGCAAAAAAACTGACCACTGATCATTTGGTGGATCAATGAAATAAAATACTTACTTTTCATGTGTCTCTATGGTAAATGGATCCTCATTGTAATTAAATATTTTCAAATAAACCAGTTTAAACCCATAGTCATCATGTTTCACAACACTATTACTATCAACTCAATTATACTTAAAAATGATGACTCAAAATTTAATATAATCAATTTACCATATGTCTTCTAGAACTCCAAAATATGGCGTTGATGCATAAATTGGGTTTTTATCTTTGGCACTCGAAAAATGCACTACATCAGCAAAAACCATCACACCACTATTCCGAACGATACTCTTGTCATCCAGGTTTTTTGTGTAAAATGTGTAGCCATTGATATCAAAACTAGACCATGTGATCACATTAAGAGATGGTCCCCCTGCTAACCACTTAAATTTTTTTGATACAGATATATCTAAGGTGTCTTTCTCTTTAAACCATGAAAAAAAATGTCTTTTTATTCTTAATCATCAACCACTTTTTGTTTCTTTTCTAATATCATAACTTTAACTCATCAATATGAGAGGATATATATGATTGAACCTCATCTGTGTTGTTCAAAATTTATAAATGTGCCTGCATCAATTCATCACGTGGAATGAACTTTACCTTTAAGCCTTGAACCCCTCTACCTTCACTATCAACAGTCATATGTCTAGATATAGGGAGACCAATACACTCCACCTCATACAAATAATCAGTAAAGAACTCAATAACCTCTTCTGATACATATTTTTGAACAATATACACCTCCGGTCAATAAGGATTTTTAACATATCCCTTCAAAATCTTCATATATCTTTCAAAAGGATACATCCATCTTAAATAAATTGTCCCACATATTCTTATCTCACACACCAAATGAATCTACAGATGAACCATTATATCAAAAAATGTGGATGGGAAATACATTTCTAATTGAAAAAGAATAAGAGCTTATTCATTATCCAACACATATAAAAAAGTTGGATCAACGACTTTTCTACAAATGGATTTGAAAAAAATTACATAACCTGGTGATAGTCTTTCTGACAGCTGTCAGCAATATACCATGCACTGCTACTAGTAGAAGTTGTTGCATCAACACATGGAAATCATGAGATTTTATACCTATTAATTTACAATACTTCAATTATACCAAATTATTCACATTATAAGAAAAACCACTAGGTACTTTAATATAATGAAGACACTGACAGAAATTCATCTTTTCAATCCTGCTTAATGTGTGAAAATGCGGAGGAAAATATGTTCTATTTCCTTTCACAGTGGGAGAAAACTCCAAACGTATTCTCATTAATATCAAGTCCAATCTAGCATACAATCCATATTTTGTATTTCCTTTTATGTCTAACAAAATTCCAATCAAACTATCACATATGTTTTTCTCAACATGCATAACATCGATGTTATATTTTATCTCTAAAAATTTCCAATAAGGTAGTTCGAAAAAAATAGACCAATTCTTTTAAATATTTCTTTGAAGACCAGAACTTCTTTTCTTTCCGAATTTAGAATCATTATCTTCCACTGTATCATAATATTCTTCACCTGAAAATGGTCGAGGGGAAGGTTGTATTTTTGTAATCCGTTAAATGTTTTTCTCAATCTACGATAAGGATGATCAATTTTCAAAAATATTTAATGTCCCATGTACACTGTCTTTCTTCCATTATGAAATGTATAATATGAAGTCTGTTCTTCACAAATTGGACATGATTTATGCCCCTTAACACTATATCCAAATAAGTTTCTATATACAGGAAAGTTCTTTATAGTGAACATTATGATACCACACAAAAGAAAATACTCTTTCTTGTATGCATCAAAAACTTTAACACCTGCCTCCCATAGTAGTTTAAAATCATCAATCAATGGTGAAAGATACACATCAATATCATTTCCTGGTTTTTTTGGTCCAAAAATCATAAATCTCATCATAACATATTTTTTCTTCATACATAGATGTGGGGAAAATTTATAACTACTATAAAATAGGCTATGAACTATGTTTTTTTACTGAGGCTCCGATATGGATTCATTCCATCAGTACACAATCCCATTTTGATATTTCTAACTTCAATTCCAAAATCATGAATTTTTTTATCAAAACTCTTCCACTATAGTGAATTGGTAGGGTGACATAAGTTACCATCAGAGATGTGCTCATCTGAATTCCATCGTAACCTTTTTGGTTTAATTGAATTTGCAAATAGATGCTTCAAACGATGAATTATTGGAAGGTACCAAATTTATTTTTCAAGAGTTTTGATTCTGGTACCTAAAAATGAATCACAATTGAAATATCAGAATTGTATAAAATAATATTGGATGATATCATTATAATGTACAAAATTTATTTTTCATGACGTTAGATGACATCACCTAAGAATGAATCTGAGTTGTCTTTCCCATCTATCTTATAGAGTGATGTCCCACATGTAGGAAAACTTGATAAATATTCATTTTCTTTTCTATATAGTACATAATCATTGGAGTAATCATGTATCTTTTTATACACTAATCCCATTGGGAATAATATTTTCTTCACCTCATAATTGGAATCTAGAAGCTTGTTTCCTTCTTGAAGTAGCTCTTTTAAAATCTCAAGTAAGCTAGAGAAAATTTTATCACTCCACCCTTTTTTTTCTTTTAAGTTAACTAATCTCAAAACTGCTGATAACACTATATATTTACTACAACCTGGGAATAATGGTTTCTCATAATCTTCTTACAATCATTCAATAGTTGCTGTTTTTTTATGGTTTCAACACCTAAATCATGAATTAATTCTTTAATATGATCCTCTACCTCGTTAGGAATATTTTCATCAAAATTGGATGTTAAATTTTCAATTCTTTCACCATCCTAGATCCAACGTGTATAATTAAGGCTAAAACCATAAAAAATGAGATGGTACTTGATTTCTCAAGAGTTTAAATTTATCATATTTAAACACTTCACACATAGAAAGAAAATCAAATCAATCTTTTAAAGATATCATTTAAAAAATTCCAAGAATTCATCAACTTCGTTTTCATATTCACTAGTGGTTCTTCGTAAATGTATCCAATTACGATCCATTCAATATATGATATCACCAAAATAATTGGTGAATATATTAAAACATATAAAAATTTAAATATATATATATATATAAATATTAATTGTAAAAAGAAACACATTTAATAAAAACTATTGATAATCAGATAGAAAACATCAGATATGAAACACATTTACAATGAGTAAACATTTTATTTTCATATTATATACATGTGTTATATTGATATTATAATTAAATTATAATATAAATATTTTAAAATTTATTATTTCATTTTACATAGTTGCATTATTTCGATGTTTCATGTATCAAAAGTATTGAAGATTGTACTAATTTAAAGGGAAAAAATTAGTTATTATTATTAATATGAAATAATAATTAGAATAAATGTACATATTATAAGTGAAATCAATCCTAATACTCCCAAAATTATGATAGATGAAATTAAATACACCACTAAATTGATATATTTTACAACACATTTGGGTGAGAGAACAATAGAATCATTTGAGGAATAATAAGTGGTTGTTGATCCATTTCATGTTCTAATGAGTATATACATAGATTATTTGGTTTTAATTATAATTTAGGTAGACCTGATTCAATCTCCCCAACCCCCACCCCTCTCAGGTGTATTTTCTCAATCTTATGAGGAATAATATATCAGATAAAAATAATGTCAGAAAATTATTTAGTCAATTTTTCAAGATAAAAATAATGTCACATAAAACATATTCAACACATTTACTTATACAATTGGTCAATAACATTGACCAATACATTTATATATAATGTTATATAAAAATAATTTCTAATAAAAATAATTCAATTTGTTTTTGGTATAATTTATTCAAGAACACAGAATAATACATTTATACATAATGTAAAAACAAATTCAAAACCTAATATCATAAAACTCCAATCTGTATCAAGAACATTTACTAATAAATCTTAAGGATGACTATTAACTATGTTTGAACACATTTTAAATAAACTATAAACTAATATTTGAAGGAAATCAAAATTAATATCAAATGATCAATAATTGATCTTCGAAATTTAAAAAAAAAACTTACAAAATTTGGATTTTAACTCGAAAATAGATCTCCAATCTGAACTTTGATCTGTATAAAACTTTGGAAAATTATGTACTGCAAGATCTAGAACAAAATTGATTGTAACAAAAAAAAATAAAGATAAAAAATAAATAAAAATCAATCCATGGTTGAAAGTCACTCAAAATAGCATTAAAGAGAAAAAATAATCTTTAGATGAACAAAGAAGACCATATAATGAAGAACACAAACCATAGATCATGAAAATGGAAGAAAATCATCAAAAATAGTGGTTGGAAATCACAAATAAGGCTTCAAAGTCATTGTGAGTCGAGAGGATCCACTATGGGTTTCGATTTCAAAGAACAATGACGATTGGGGTTTCCTGATCTCGATAATTTTTAAATGATTTTTGGTGTCGTTTTTTACAAAAACTGATGCCGAAATTTTTAAAAACACATTTCCGCATTGGTTTTAGAAAAAATGGATGCGGAAAAATATTTTTTTTTCTTTCAGTGTCGGTTTTGGTAAAAACTGACACCGAAAGTCTTCATGGTTGTTATTTTCGGTGTCAGTTTTGTGTAAAAATGACTCCAAAAATAAAATTTATGGAATCAGTTTTAAGAAAATCAGACACGGAAAAACTATTTTTTTTTATTTTTGGCATCGGTTCATGCTAAAACTGAGGCAAAAAATCAGCGCATTCTGGTTTCTTGGGTCATTTTTTAGTAAAAACTACGCAAAAAACCACTGAATAAAATCTTGGGATTTGGTTTTTTAGTAAAACCGATGCTAAAAATTTCCCACGCAAATTATTGGCATCAGTTTATAAAAAATCAACGTTAATAATTCGACGTTAAATCCTGTATTTATACTAGTGTTGGTAGAAATGCCTTGGATACTATGGAAATCATATTGTGTGGTTATTAATTTTCAAAAATTACATGTTTTATTCCAATGATATTCTATCATGGTTAATGTTACTTTATGATCTATACCTTACGTAATACCAAGATTTATTTCATGACTCAAGATTTTGATGTTTAAACTTTCTGTTCATGTTTTTACATTCAACTGATTATGTTTTGTTTTATGTTCTCCATGTTTACCCTTACTGAGAATTTGAGCTCACCCTTTTTATGTTCTCTTTTCCCTAGGATATAAATAAAGTTTTTGGGTAGGAAAATAAAAGGTGAATATCTTTGTGGGAGACGTTGAGGATATTTCACTATGTTATAAGATGATGTTCCAAGTTTCCAAAGACACTAAACTAATACAATATCCGAGAATATATTTTGTGTACTGTATTAAGTATTCTGCAAAAGAAATGTAATAATTTCCATGTAAATCAAGATTGGTTTGTTATAAATGGTCATAGAATAGTGGGTTATATCAATAGATAATATCATTTTTGTGCTCCACTGTTTTAAAAAGGAGAAATTTACCTTGGATATTTTTTGTTCAGATGCAGAGCCTCATAAATAGTGTGAATTGATATAGAATACCATGTAGAAGGATGAAATAGATGAAATGGATTGGGAAGATATTAATAAGTTATTTATTAATAAGTAATTCCCTCAAACTTTTTAAAAAAATATTGAGAGAGAATTTCTAGAGCATATATAAAAGGAATGTGAATCTATCATGGATTATGAGGAAACTTTCAGAAGGCTTTCAAGATACACCTCAAGTTTTTTTATCAATAACTTTGGAAGGATCTAGAAATCTGAGACTTTAATAGTAATAAAGAAGTAGTTTTATGTGCTCTAAAAGTAGATATGGAGTTTATATAATGATACAATGGACATGGAGATAAGAAGAGAAGAATGTAATTTCAAGCTTTTAGATCAAATAACAAAAGTAAAGAAGATCAAACAAAACACATATAAAAAATGTGGGAATAATAATCATTGTAATTTCCTCAAAGGGATAAGGAAATGCTTTAAGTGTGGAAGAGAAGGCCACCAAGATCATGAATGTCAAAGAGACATTAAGAATCTATCCAATGTGATGGAGGAAAATAAGGCACCTCCCAATACACCACCCATGGTCCAATGCTTCAACTATAGGGAAAAAGGTCACAATGCAATCTAGTTCACTAAACCATGGGTCATCAAGGGTAATCAACATTAGTAACCACCAAAGACGAAAGATCAAGGGAAATATTATTCCACCACTATCGCTAAGGTGTAAAATAAAAATGGATTCATACAAGGTACACTTCCTATTCACTCAATAATGTAAAAGGTTTTATTTGACTCTGGTTCTACACATTACTTTATATACATCAAGTTTTATAGAATGGTTGAATCAAAACATTGATTCCTTAAAGTAGAGATATCTATCAAAACACCTAATGGTGTAATCAATGAAACCCAAGTGTTGGACTCTTATCTAGTTAACATATATGGGAAGATTATTCTAGGGAATCTCATAATCCATACCTTGGTGCAATTTTATGCTATATTGGTCATGGATTAGCTCTCATTATATAGATCCCACAACGAATATCGATAAAATGAATTATATTTCTATTTTCTAAACCATATCATTCTCCAGTACAAATTCAAGAAAGATCATAAATCTATATTAGAAATTTCATCAATGGTGTGGGTGTTGATACCCAATGAAGAAGAATATCATTCCCAAATGGTTGAGCCAAATGAAAGTATCAACCTTTATGAAATTCCCATTGCGAGGGAATACACTGATGTATTTTCCAAAGAGTTACTCATACCTCCCCCATATCATGAGGTATGGTTCTAAAAAGATTTTATACCTAGAGCCACTCCCATATCCAAATTCCCATATAGGATGGCCCTGATCTAACTAGAGGAGTTAAAGAATAAATTGTATGAGTATTTAGAAAAAGGGTTCATGCACCCTAGTGTATCGCATTGGAGTGTGCTTGTGGTTTTTGTTAAGAAAAAGAATTTATCAATGCAGTTTTGCATCGATTACCAAAATCTCAACAAGATCACCATAAAGAACATGTATCCCCTACCAAGTATTGATGACCTATTTGGTCAACTTTGAGAAGATTGGTACTTATCAAAAGTGGATCCTCATTCTGGATATCATCAACTAAAGGTAAAAAAATAATATATTTAGAAGGAATACTTTTTTATAAGTTATGGACACTATTAGTTCATATTGATTCCATTTGGACTTACTAATTTACCAGTAATATTCACATATTTGATGAATATAAACTTTATATACTACCTTGAAAAATTCTTGATAGTCTTTATTGATGATATTACCATTTAATACAAGATAAAGGAGGAATATGAAGAGCATATAAGGATTGTTATGGTGAAATTAATAAATGATAAAATGTGTTATAAGTTCAGAAAGAGTGACTTTTGGATACAACAAGATGCATTTTTGGGGCACATGATCACAAACAAGGAAATTTATGTGGACCCTTCAAAGACAAAGTCAATTTAATAATGTCCCTAACCCTCAAGTGTCATGAAAAATTATTATTTTTCTTATTTTGGATGGGTACTACCGATGATTTGTGAGAAAATTATCATGATTACCTATCCCACTAACCAAGTCAACATAGAATGGGTTAAATTATGTTTGGATGAATGAATGTGAGGAAATATTTAAGGATCATAAGAAAAGGCTAATCATAGTGCATGTACTCACACTACTATCAAGTGGAGAAGTTTTTATAATATATAGTGATTATTCAAATAATGTATTGGGTTGTGTACTCATATAGAATAATAAAGTGATAGTTTATTCCTCAAAATAGTTAAATATCCATGAGAAGAACTACCTGATGCATGATCTGGAGTTAGCGGTTGTGATCTTTACCATGAATATTTTCCATCACTACCTCTATGGTGAAAATTTTTACATATATAAATAAAACAAGATTCTAAAGTATATATTCACATAGAAAGAGTTGAAAATGTGTTAAAAAAGATGGCTAGATCTGATCAAGGACAACAAATTATATATTCACTACCATCTTGTAAAGGAAAACAAGGTAGTTTATGCTCTTAGTGGAAAATAATCTACTACTCTATCCATGATGTGGATTGAGAAAGTACTTATCTTCATGGATATGAAAAGGATTGATTTTAAAATCATAACAGAAGGGAATATTTCTAAACTTTAACAAATGACTACCCAACCATCTATCCTAGAGAAGATCAAGGAGCCATAAAGGGATGATATAGATCTTCAAAAGAAGGTGTAAGTAGTAAAGGATGGAAAGCTTCATGAATTCCACATTGATGAAGATGGTTTAATTTTGGTTTGGAACTAGAATTTTTGTGCCTACATCACCTGAGATAAATAAAGTGTCATAGGAAAATGCACATGGATCATTTTCTCCATATATACTGGAAAAACCAAGATGTGAGTTGATATTAAAGAGCACTTATGGTGGGACAACATGAATAAGGAGATCACTAATTACACCTCAAAGTGCTTGGTATGTAATAAAGTTAAATTAGAGAAAAAATAAATCCCAGGGGGTGATGAAACCATTACCTATACTGATATGGAAATTGTATAACATCACCATGGAATTTTTTCCTCGCCTCTTAACGAAATTAAAAGGAAATAATCAAATATGGGTGTGGTTGATTGACTCATCAAGACTTCTCACTTCATTACTATTTGGGAAGATTTATCTCTTGTAAAACTTTCCAAAATATATATAAATGAATTGGTGAGGCTGTATGGGGAACCAATTTTAATTATTTATCATTATAATACAAGGTTCACTTCTAAATTCTAGAGAATTATTCAATATGATCTTAATACTAAATTGAATTTCATTATGGATTATCACCCTCAAATTGATGGAAATAAGAAAGGAAAATTAAGACACTTGATGGAATACTGGGATCATACTAAATGGAATTTAGTTTCTATATGGTATCAATATCTCCAATTAGATGATTTATAATACAACAAAAAATTTCACTTTAGTATTAAAATGTATCCATATAAATAATTTCATGGGAAGTGGTATATAAATTCTAATTTCTGGGGTAAATTCGGTGAACAAAATCTACTTGGAGTTAATCTTGTGCAAGAGATAATAATAAAGTTTCAAGCCATCATACAACATATAAAATCTTCTCAGAGCCAGTAGAATAGCTATGCTGGGAAGCTTCAAGGGGAATTGGAGTTTAAAATTAGAGACAAAGTTTTCCTTTGATTATTACCATGGAAGAGATTCATTTGGTATGGAAAGAAATCAAATCTTATCCCTAGGTACATTTCCCCTTTGTGATCCTTATATTCATAAGAGTAGTGTCTTATCTACTATAACTTATAAAAAACATGGATCAAGTTCATGATGTGTTCTACATATCTCTCCCAAGGAATTTCATACCAAATCCCTCACATATACAGAATACTAAGGTTGTAAAAGTGGTGCATGGCCTCTCTTATTAGGATTATTCAATGGAGATCTTAGACCACAAATACAAAGTTCTACATAATAAGATAACTCACCTTGTAAAAGTGTTGTAGTGAAACCATAAATATGAAGTGGTGACATAGGAACCAGAGGAAATAATGAAACTGAAGTAACCTTATCGATTTTAAATTGATAATTTGAGTTCATATTTCAGGGATTAAATTTCTAAAGGGGGAAAGAATTTAATGACCAAAATTTATAAATGATATTTATTTCCTGGATGATATGTGTTATATTATATTTTATAGTTCTATAAACATACAACACATAGAAAAACAAACACTTTATTTAATTAATGTAGATCATTACATTATTTAGCAACTAAACCCTTGAAAATGTCAAGAATTATAATGGGAAAAAATTAAAAAATATAAAAATTAGAATGGGAAAATTTAGATCATTCTAATCTGCTAGAATCATCGCCCCTATGAACAACACTATAGAAAAGAGACAAAATATTAGTAAACCAACCAACATCTTGGAAAATGAAATTATAGAACCTTATGAGAAATTGTACTGAATTTTTAATGAATTAATGAAGTTGTATTTATAGGATGTAACATTACCATTAGAATAGTAATATGACCATTGGAATAGTAACCCCACTGTTGGGAATAGTAACATGACCGTTCGAATAGAAAGTTAACCTAAAAATAATAAAATATAATATAAAAAATATTTATCATGATTAATTTAAGAAAATATAAATATTATAATACCATAAAATAAATATCAATATCAAAAAACTCAAATAAATTATTCACACTTTTTAATAAACTATATTTTAATTTATTTTGTACAAATCATAATTTTTATGTTAATAATTAAATATATCTATAATATAATTTTTTTTATAAAATTATTTTCATTTTTGTAATCAACATGTCAAAATTTTCTAATGGTTATTTTTTGGTAATTTTCTAAAAAACATTAATATTTAGGTTAATTGTAAAAATACAATTTTTCCGTAACAAGTGTATTTTAAATTACATCATTCATGATGTAATAATGACCTAATAAATTCAATAAATTTCCGATTTACCAAAAACATATTTAATTTAATAAATTATTCACTTAAATATATTAAATTTTTTTTCCAAACCTAAAAATTATTTTCCAAAGTCTAAAGTCTAAATTATTCCATTAAAATAATATTTTTTTCATTTTTTCATCTTTCCTTTTGATTAAACTAATTAATTTAGATTGTAGAGTGTTTGAAAATTTTAAAATAATTTTATTTAGTTCAAATAAATTTAATGATGTCAAAAATATTACTATTGAAAGTTTTACCTTCTATATAATATTTAATTCAATAGTGTATCCTTAAAATACCCCTCTCCTCAAGTATAAATAACCTCTTATTTCTCCCTTGTAAAATCACTCCTCCCTCACATACCAAAACCAAACCTCTACCAAAAAAACAACTCCAAGGCCCCTAATAATCCTTAGGTACATTTTTTATTAATAAAACTCCACATTTTCAAGAAGTTAAGGGTTATGGAAAAAAACAACTTCAAGAAATAGGTCATGTATTTTCATCCTTTTATTTCATTTTCCTTTTATAATTTTATATTATCCTATTATTTTATAATAAAAACATTATTAAAATAATTAAACAGTATGTTAACATGATATTTATAATTTTATTATCTTATAAAAATATTATAATAACAAAGTATATATCTCACTTCTCTTCTTCATACAATTTCCCATTAATGATCGGTTAACCGCCAACAAGAACATTGCCAATTATTTTTTTATATCCACTCTTATGGATGCTTATAATGAATTATTTATAATATATAAATGTATAAACATAAGTATTTCAAATCTTATAGTGTTCATTTTAATAATGTATAAATATCAATTAATCAAGATCATTAAATTCAAGAAATATGGGATATTTTAAGAAAAATATGATATCCAAACCTTTCACCTTTAATAACGGGAATTAAGGAATAGAATCCAATGATTAATTCATCAAGAGTAAAAAATATGAATATAATTCATTTTTTCTTCCATGTTTTAATAAACCTAATTTTATTATTCATGTGGTTTGAAATCATTGAAATAAATCAGGATTTAAAGTAAGGGGATTCTCGAACCCAACTCCTTATTTTTGGGTTATCTCCTCCTTCACATTGTTTTTTATATAGATGTTATTATAATGTAATTAAATTTCCTTCCAATATTCTTCCCTTATATTTTTTTTGGATATACATGTTTCTACCCTTTCTAATGTTTTATAATACATTTATAAAGTTTTTTTAGAAAAGACTTTAATTCCCAAAACATCACATTAACTCCTCTTAAGTTGTTTATTCTCCACTAAATAATGATGATGTTTTATGCCAGAGTATGATTTACCTTATTCATTTCAGAACCATAAATTTTATTTATAAAATTATTCTTTATAAGGCCTTCATGAAACTCATTCTTTTCCATAGGTTTATTTCATGACTATGATTGTTATATGTTGTCTTTCTTTGTGGCATGCATGATTTTGATCATTTTATAATGTTATGGGTGGGCCAAAAATTATATATCCATACAATTAATTGGGTAATGTGATATATCTCATGATATTATTTGTATTATGGATGAACATGATGTTATCTTTGTTCACAGTTATGATGTTACAATTTATGCACATATTTTATGTGTGAACATGAAGTTATCTTTGTTCACAACTATGTGTGTTATTTGAACACTATGTTATGATGTTTCAATATTATGAATATTCCACATTCCATACCTTCATCAAATGTTTCCCTTGTGATTATGATAACTATCCTATGTTTATGATATGATTATTTTTATTATCCTCACCCATGTACTATTGATTCATGTCCCCTCTTCCTCCCATGATATTCCTCCCCTTACTTGGATTTTAGCTCACACTTTTCTTTAATGTATATACTTGAGTGATTACATGTAATAAAGATAATGTGAGAGATTTTATAACAACAAAGAAGAATGATTTAAATAATTTTTATGTTTTATAATTTACAAGTGATGTATAATCCTAATTTACCTAAGATACTAAACCATTTGATCCTAGATTGTATCATTATTATGTTTTTTATCTTAAAAATGATGTAATAATCATGAAATAAAAAATTTTGTCACTCTAATTTTAATCTAAAAATTTCCCAAGATCTTATGTTTAGGGATTCCTATACCCATAATAAATTCCTTAATTATAGAGATTCTAAACACTGGATCACAACTATGGATAATGAGATAAATTCATTGAGAAATAATAACACTTGGTCAACTATAAATAAGATATTAAATGGAAATGTAATTGGTTATAAGTGGATATTCAAAAGGGAATAAGATAAATCTAAATATAAAAAATTAAATTAAAGGATAGACTTTTAGCCAAGGTATTCCTTCAAAATTTGGGAATTGATTACTTTGAAATTTTTTCTTCAATTTTATGGCACTCATCAATCCAGTTATTGCTTACTTTTTCTGCTTAATCTGGATTTCATATTAAACAGATTGATGTTAAAACTACATTTATTCATGGTGATATTGATGAGAAATTGTATATAAAGCCTCTTTATGGTTACATATATTATTTAAAACTGAACCAGGTAGGCCTATTAAATAAGTATGTGTATGGATTGAAGTAAGCCTCTCGATAATGGTATAGAAAATTTGATTCATTCATACTTGAAAATCATTTTAGTAAGAGTATATATGATGCATATGTATACTTTAAATCTACAAATAATTACATGTTGTACCTTATTTAGTATTTGGTTGATATTTTTATCATATGAAAATATATTAAACTCATCACTCATATAGAATCACAATTAAAAAATTATTTTGAAATATAAGATCATGGAAATGATAAATAAATTCTAGAAATAGAAATTTTTTAGGAGAGAAGTAAGAGAATTTTATATTTGTACCAACATGATTATGTTATTAAAGTCTTAAAAAGATACATGTTTCAATATATTAAGCCTATTATTGTTCCCTTTTCATGACACTTTAATATTTTACTATCCCACTCACCAGTTATAATTGTTGATGTTGAATAAATGTCTAAAATTCCTTATACTAGAATCATTGGAAGTATCATGTATTCAATGATTTTCACTATACCTGGTGTAGAATTTATTATTTTCACCCTTATTAGGTTTATGTCCAACACAGTAAAGCCACATTGTCATGCCATTCAGTGTCTTATCATATAAATTTCATCTATGCCTACTTTATCTCTTTATTTTGGTAAAAATGTTAATATCAATGAACAGGTTACTGTATTTGTAGATTCTGATTATGTAGTTAATAATGACACTTGGAAGTCCCTCAAAATTTATGTTTACACTACTTTTGGAGGACCCATTTTATGTAAGTTCAATAAGTAGTCAATTGTTTCACTCTCAACCACTAAGGCTAAGTATATTTTCTTAACTGAGGCTATTAAAGAATTAATCTGGTTAAATAGTTCACCTTCTAAATTATGTCTTTACAATTCTGTATTTACATTATTTAGGGATAGTAAATCATCTTTTCATTTATATAAGAATTTAGTTATCCATGTTAGGTGTAAATTTTTTTTCATTGGACTACATTTTACTAGAGAAGTTATAGAAATTATAATGATGTGTGTCAAAATGATTCACATAGAAAATAATCCAGCAGATAGTTTGACTAAGGATGAGAAATTATCTAAATTCAATACATGTTTAGATATACTAAATATTATTCCAATTTAATAACAATGGTTTTAATAACATAAAATATAGTAACCCAAAGTTGGTGTTTACTTTATTACATTAGCATAAGATACAAGAGGATTGATCAGTTTAGCTGTCTTAAAGAACCAGATACATACATGATTCCCAAAATTATATTGAAAATAAAAAAACATGGCATAAGAAACATTCTCTCATCCTTGATATTATTAATAATATCCTTATTCACATATTGGGAAAAAGAAAATAGATAAAGTATGAGCTCATATACTTAGTGAGTAGAACATATAATATAATCTATGATAAATAAATAAGGTATAATCAATATGGAAAGAAAAATAACTGAAAATGAATATCATTTAATCAATAACTTGAGCATGAAATGTATCCATAGATAATATCAATGTAGTAATATCATGGATAATAATAACTGAATTATCAATTAAGTAAATGCATAATGATGGATGCCATGATCTCAGATATCATGATATCATTACCATCAATGCCTTATACCAAGACACTTTAATCGATGGGTAGGTATACACTAAAAACTCATTTAATAAGTTTTGAAAACTATTTTTTCTAATAAAACTTGTCGATACATTGAGGGGGTATCTATAATTAGTACCCACCCATCACTACATGTCCAATGCATTACTCATATATTTAATGGTCGATTTAACTCATAAACAATATGCCCTATCAGAAAAAAAAATTATTGAGTAAAGAATAATGAATATTAAGATTTCCCTATTCAATTGAATAACTTTCATAGTAAAATATAATATATAGAAATGGTATGTGGTTTAAGAAATAATCATATCAATGATACAAAGAATATGGATATTTAAGAGAAATATAGTGTCTAATGAAAAATGATCACAATAAAGTGAATGTTTAAATATAAATTTAATGACCACAAAATTAATCAAGATAAGAGAGATGGCCATCAATTCACTAGAAATATAAGTTTTATAATAAAATCATATCCTTTAGCGAATAAAATAAAATTGAAGTGAAACATTAAAATAATATTTAATTAAATATTTTTCTTTGTAAAACCATTAAAAACTTGTAGATGAAGCTAAATATCTGAAAATGGTTATAGTGTTGGGAAAATAAATTAACATTGTATATGTTAAAAATAAACATTCCTTTTGAATTTTTATAAAGAAATTCAAAATGAGACTTTTAGAAAACATTATAAATTTTCCATTCAAAACTTGTAAAAATTAAAGTATAATATAAAATTTTCTTAATAAATCATTTGTGAAAATGAAATAAACTTTTGTAAAATAACTTTAAGAAATATGGACATGGAGAAAATATAACCAATTAAAAAGGGAAATAAGTGTGGATTTTCTTTTAAAAATTTCATTGATCGATTCATGTTCTAAAGATAGGAAAATTTGGAATAAAATATAGAAACTGATTAAATATTTATAGGATAAGAAAATATATGGGTTTTATGAAGGATATATTATAATATTCCATCAATGAAAAATATAAGCAATCCCAAAAATGAGATTGTAAAATAAATTCTTACCTCTTTGGTAACTTTAAAATTGTAAACCCTTAAAAGAGTATACTTGAATTAAAACTTTAATCACCATGAATAAATATAGATTAGTCTTAAATAAATCAAAGGGATAGTATATAAACCACATTAAATAAACTATGTGGGTTGGATTGGTCCATAAATTACTTTTTTTAATAATCATAAATTATATTTATGTGTTTCTAATTTTTTCTATGTTTTATGGAAGTAAAAATTTTTCTGACAAATTTTTAAATTTCATTAAGTGTTGAATCAATCATATGAAGAAATTTGGAGAAGATATATTTGAAAAATTATCAGATTGGGTGAATAGACAATACATTAACTATATGTATATTAGATTTATCATGATATAAATATCACAAAGTACTCAAGCAACTACAACACCAATCAAGTGACTGCATGTTATATATCAAAGAAACTAAAGCTATCAGAATTTTCTTAAAGTATTGGATCTAATGTATGGTAATAATATCAACAACACAATAATTGGATCAAACACATGCTTATTTTATTGTCCATATATGATTTCTCATTAAATACTCAATCGATTTCATGAGAAACCAAGAGACCACAAGACTAACTTGAAGTGACTGCATGGTTTTTCCTTCTATTAGAAATCTTTCAAAGTATTGGAGTTCTCACACATTTCATTACAATCAACTTCATGATGAGTTCAAAATGACCGTATTACAATATGATATTTTGACAAAGTATTGGAGCTACCGTGAGACTTCAAGCTACCACACAATGAAGTAAAGTGACCACATTGAATTTTGAAAAGTACTGGAGAAACCATATGGATTTTCAAGGAATCCATTCATGTTTTTCATTAAGTTTTAGATTTAATGTGGATGAGATAACATGGTACACTTAAAGTGACCATGTTTAAAAGTGTGAATTATATTTTAATATAATATATTCCAACTACTTTTTTGCATATAATTAAATACTCAGTCAGAGACATTTATTGCTCTTAGATTCCATGTTGAGTGTGAGGATTGATAATGATGTGTTTCCAACATATCTTTTTTGAGGAATATTTATTTTTATAGATAATTAGGTAAAGATAAAAGAAGATTATTTTTAAGAGTATTTTTAATTGGGTTTTTACAAACCTGAAAAATGCCAACCACATGATACTCCCAATTAATTGGAACTTCATTGAAACATCTGAAAACATCCTCACAATTTAACATATCACCACCAAAGTAAAATATGACTTTAAGAAGAGAAGAAACATCCAGGGGACAATAAAACTATAATTATCTTTTTCATCAACTTTGTTTCACTTCTCCTTCTTGTTGTTTTATAACTTTTGATTTGTTCTTGAACTTTATATATATTTATTAGAGAATAATATCATGTAAATAATTGTAGAGTACTATATACTCACTCATATTATTTCTTTGTATTTTTACTCCCATGGAAACTATTTAAGAGGCAATGTATAATACTAGACAGCCCTATGCATTGTTGTTTATAAAACCTGATCCAGGTTGTATATCATGATTATTTGTTTAGTAAAAATTCTTGGTAGTTGATTATTTATAAGTGCATAGGATTAGACCTCATATTAATATTGGACCTCTTGTTTTTATATTCATTTGTGTATTTCAAAGTTTTCCTTACTCTGTTTTAAAAATGTATTTAAAATCAATTTTAAAAAACTATACTCTAATTGTTAGTTTTTAAAAGTGACTATTCTACTATTTAATGTGAGTAGATTAATATCAAAAGAAAATTATTGTCATATGATTATTATAAATTATTGTTTATTAAAATTTTATGAGGTTTTTTAGAATAATTAAATTATATATACTTGTGTATTAATTAACTAAGCTATATTTCAAACTGGGGGTGTTATTTTTAATTTTTTTTAAATGAAATTTTTAATTGGAAACTCAATTCACACCCCTCTTGATTTTCCACTCTGGCCGAAATATGGTATCAAAGGTTTTGTTATTACTTCTCTTTTCTTATCTTTAACCTTGACCAAGTTTTTATCAAGGTATTTTTAATTTTCATTTATTATTTAATTTCTTATTATGGAAGATAAGTCTGAAGATTATTCTACAAATAGACCACCTTAAATTAATGTTCAAAATTATGGTCAGTGGAAAATAAAAAATGAAAATTCATCATGAGAGTATGGGTTTTGATATTTTGGGATCTATTGAAGATAAATTTGTAAAACCTAAAACTATTAGAAAATAATGAGATACTCCAACTAAAGATGCTTATGATTCAAATTTAAAATCCATTAATTATTTATTTTGTACTTTAGGATAGAATTAATTTAATTGGATATTTTCTCATAACACTCCTTAAAAAATTTGGGTGCCCTATTTGTATCTCATAAAGGCAATTATAATATTAAGGAAAGATAAAATACATATACTATTAAGTAACATAATTTAAAAATTAATCCTAATGAATCTATCTCTAACAAGTATCTTAGGTTCAATGGGATCATAAATACTATGATTACCCTTGGATAGAAGATGGTTGACAAAGCTCATGTGATAAGGATATTGAGATATCTACTATATCATTAAAGAGGCACTCCAGTCTCTATTCAAGAATCATGTCTCATCAACAAACTATTATTCAAGGAGCTAATTGGAAAGTTGATGATGTATAAATAAGATATAAAAGTAAACAATGAAGATGATAAACCAAAAAGTAAATATGTTTCTTTTAAATCATCACAGTTAAAAGCTAAGGAAGTTTTAAAACCTAATAGTACAAGTGTAAGTGAAGCCGATAAAGAAAATGATGAGGAAATAGATCAGCTCTAAAATATATTTAATAATATTTATAAAAAGAATAAATTTTTCATAAAGTTTAATTACAAAGTAAATTATGATAAAAGATAAAATTGGAGGAAATAATAGAACAATGATGAATCCTCTAATGAGATTACCTATTATGAATATGAAAGGAAATGATATATAAAAACTGACTGCACAAAGCTCAAATATAAGAAAATGTATGAGGATAAAGAGAAAAGACCAAAGAAATAAGTGAATTACACTTGGAGTGCATCTAATTATAGCTCTAGTGACTCATATTCAAGTTAAGAAGATACAAATGAAAAAACAAATTTGTGTTTTATAGATACTGCTTATAAGGTATTATCTTCTCTTTCTTATTATATATCTGTTGATTCTAAAATGTATAATGAAAAATTATAATAATATTTTACTATACTGAAATATACCATGAATGAGTTGAAAGATAAATATACAAATCTTAAAAGTATTCATGTTTTATGTGTTATAGATAAATATGATATTAGTATAGAAAAGGAAAAGAATGATGATATATTAAAGTGAAATACTGATATGAAATTAGTAAACAAATATCTTAAAAAGGATTTTTAACAATTTTTTAAAAACAAAAAAAAATATTTAATATTATGTTGGGTGAATAAAAAAAATCCAAAATCCAAATTTGGAATTGGGTATGGATCTATATAGAAATGTAATTTTCATAAAAAAATTTATTTCTAGTTTGAAAAAAAAGACTTTAGTTTCTATGGAAACTAATAGTTGTGGAAATAATTCCAAAAAATAGACCTTAAAAAAATTATATAAATTTTTTATTTTAGTTGTAATTAATTTTATGAAACGAATGTGGATTCCAAATTCTTTGTTTTCTAACTTATCTATACCCAAGATATATGGGAACCAAATTCATTTATTGTTTGATTGTACTTAGAAAAAAGGTCTAAAATGCTAAAAAAAAAATCTATAATATCTATATATTGGATGTTTAAGACATATGACTAGAGACTATTCAAGATTCAATAATCTTATAAAAGTTGAGGGTATACATCTCAATTTTGGTGACAATGAAAAAGAAAATATTATTGTACTTTGACAAATTGGTAACTCTATGTCTCTCCTTTTTTCTAAAGCTGTATTTATTGATGGTTTAAAATATAACCTACTTAATATTTATTATTTATGCAATAATGGTTCTAAAATTAAATTTTAAAACAATTCTTGTAATATTTATTATTCAAATAATGGTTTATCATTTACTTCTTTAAGAAATGATAATGTTTATGATGATAATTTACATTTCTTATTCTCTAAAAATGTTTCTTGTTTGAGTGCTTTTGATATATAATCTTGGTTGTAGCATAAGATACTAGACCACTACAATATATACTCACTTAAATGTATAAATAATAAGGGTTTATTAAAGTGTATACTTAATCTATAATTCCCTAAATAAAAAGTGTTTAGTCCTTGTCAAAAGGTAAAGCAACACAAAATATATTTCAAACCAATGAAAGAGGTCTCTACCTCTCAACCACTAGAATTTTTTCATATTGATTTATTTGGACCTTAAATAGTGAATATTTTAGTATAAAAACACTATGATTATGTTATTTTTTTTGGTTATTCAATATTTACATGGGTGTTTGTTGTGCTCCTAAAAGTAAAGATCCTGCCTATTTTTAAAAATATGAAAAGTTAGTAGAGAAACTTTGTGGACTCTCTATAAAAACCTTTAGAATTGATCATGATTTAGAGTTTTATAATTAAGAGTTTGATTCTTTATGCTCACAACATGGATATACACACAATTTATCTACACCTCAAACACCTCAGCAAAATGAGGTTTTTAATGAGAAATATGACCCTTCAATAAATTTATTGAACTATGCTCAGTGAATATGAATTACCTATCTACTTTTGGGGTGAAGTTGTTAAAACAATTTCTTATATAATTAATAGATATATTATCATACCTATCTTGAAAAATACTCCATATAAATTATATAATGATTTAATACCCAAGTAAATTACTTTAGAGTTTGTGGATATAATGTTTATATTTTAAATACAAAGAAGAATTTGGAAAAATTTGCACCAAAAAACTATAAAGGATATTTTCTCACTTATTCAACCAATATTAATGCTTATATAGTCTTTAAAAATAAATCTAAAGTTGTGGAAGAAATTATTCATGTCACTTTTGATGAGAAATATCCACATGAACTTAAACATGTAATATAGAATCTTAAGGATGATATATCCAATTTGAATATAAAAAATACCTCTATAGTTGTTGAAATTTTTGATGATTTACCTGATAAATCTATTAGAAAGGACCATAAATCCTTCCTTACTAAGAATAAGACTTGTAAGAACCAAGTACTTTAGTTCCTAAAACCATTAGAACTCTCAAAAACTATCCTATAAATACTTCTCACTAGTGGAAAATTATATTTTAACATCAATTGTTTTTTAATTTTTATTTTCTATTTTTAACCAACATTGATGTAGGGTATATTAAAAATAATAGTCTCAATGTAAGTTTTCAAAAAACTGGCATCAAAACATTAAATAAAAAAAAAGTTAATTGAGGTAATCTTTCAATGTTGGTTTTATGGTGTAACTGACATGGAAATATTTAAAAATAACTTATTATCTTTAAATGTTGGTTTTATAGTAAAAATGATGTGTAAAATATGAAAAATAAAAATGTTATCCTTCCATGCTGGTTTTTAATATAATTGGCATGAAAAGTGGATTTTGACATCAATTTTGGGTAAAAATGGAATCCAAATCTACTCTCTTTTAGATTCCACATTAGTTTTATTATAAACCGACATGGGAAGTTCTATTTAAAAAAATAGAAACAATTATATACCCCCAATGACATGTGAAAATCTTTCAAGTACAAAAAACATAAAAAAACAATATAAACCATAAAACAATTTTCTAAATAGTAATTTTTAAACTTTAATTAAAAGTGACATACATGATACTCAATCTAAAAATTAGCAATACCTAAAAAATATGTTTCAAATAAAATTCAAAGGTGGTTAAGGTTTTCATTCATATATGATCCAAAATCATTGAAAACCTATAATAATATGAATATTATAATATTAAAAAATATAATATTTGATATAAAACCTAAAATAATTAATATAACTAAGCTTATTAAATTCAATCATCATCCCAATTGTGATGATCTCAAACATGAATCTTAAAACCTAATAACCACATTCTATGCTACCTTTTTTATGATGAAACTATCGTTATGAAATATTAACTTTAAATAAAAACAAAAAAATGTATATAAGTAAAAATAAATATTATCTAATATAAATTTTATTTACCTTTATTTTCATGTATTTAATTTTATTTGGATTCTGTATTGATAAGTGATCATCATTAAAATTTTCCCATGACTTGTATTTTTATATATAAACTAAAAACATGTATAATAAGAATAATTAAGATTAAATAACTTTTAAAAAATAAAACTTACTTTTTAAACAATTTGTGAAAAGTTTTAGGAACTCCACCTAATAAAGAACAAAACCAATATAATTTTCATTAATGTGGACATAATACACCTAATATCCAATGACCACTATAATAGAGAAAGTTTAAAATTAATTAAATTATAATGAATATTAGTTCAGAATTGTATTAGTCATATTACACATCAAGGAATAGAAAAACCAACACCAAATATCCATATTCTCTAATATTTCACATATATATGTAACTCTAGAATCATCATTCAGATATTCTGTAGTCGTTCAAATGTATTCTAGATCCATAAAACCATAAATGGTAGTGCTATCATTTTGAATGCAAAGAATGTGTTGATGCCTAATTAAATAAGTATTAAATTAATTCACTTAAAGTCAAATTTATTTATTAAAAGATAAATGATAATATAAATTTACCTATATGGAAAACAATTTCAACACAACTATGGTGAGATCTTCAAAAATAACAAGATCCATGATATATTTTTTTAATATTCTCAATTCATAGTCTCTTCTACAAAAATCAGACATCATCAAAAACTCATAATAATTATACAAGAAAGAAGATATCTTGTATAATCTATTTAGCCCATAAAAAATCATAGAATTATTTGAAGTTGTTGGTTCCTTAACCTTTTGTTTCTTTCTTACTAATTCTTTTGATTTTAGACACTCCTATATAAATTAAATATAATAAAAAATTGTATGTAATTTTTAATAAAATGTAAATAATATTTCAAAAACAATGCATACCTCATATGTCATGTAACGACCCAAAATTTCATCAATGAAAATTCCTCTTGATCTAATTAAATGTTTACATAAAATGTGAACATCATTGGTTTTATTTTTTTGGATTTTAAAATACCGTTAAGAATTATGACCGTTGCTAATATAGCCATTGAATAATGATCAATTGATTAGAATAAATATAGGGCTTTAACAAATCCAATTTACTCAAACAAAGGAAGTGACGGGCTCATCCAGTAGACTTTCCCATATGAAGACCATTATTTAGAGCTCAGAAAGGAGGTGGAATCATTGGGCATTGCTCTTGACCAAGCCCAATCCGAGCTTGAATGCGTTATGCTCAGGCATAACCTCCTACGAGAGAAGTGGAAGTTGATAGAAATTTACACTCGAGCAATGCTATATGAGCCACCCCAAGAGTCTTTCACCACCGCACACATCACACTTAGGTATTATGCGGGTGTTATAAGGGTTTATGTAAAAATACATTATCACTATGAATATGTGCATTATTTGTGTATATAATAATTAATATACATTCATTTTATTATTGTTACTTTGTAAATAGTTTTTAATATAGAAATAGTATTTTTAGTTAATATTCCACTAAGAAATCTATTTTGATGAATTAATTGATTTTTGAATTAAATAATAATTATATAAAATATTATTATTATTAAATTAACTTTTATTAAATATAAATTATTGCATAATTTTATGAATGCAGTTGTAATTTTTATTAAGGTTTAAAAGTCGTTTTTGTCAAAACCCATAAATTTTCGATAAATGTCGGTTTTTATTTTAAAATTAAAAATTCACATATTTATAAAATTATTTAGATAAAATGAATATTATTTTTTGAATCGGGATGTTGAAATTATCCAATGGTGGGTTTTTCATAATTTTCTGAGACAGCTGAATGTTTTGGTAAAAATTTAATACTGTTTCAATATGTAATGTGTTTTATGACATCATAATGACACAATAGTGATGTAATAAAAATACTATAAATGATATGTTAAGAAAATATATGTTTTATCATTAAAATAATGTGATTTTAGGTTTGTTTTATTTATTTTAAAAAACTTTAGTGGACCCTGTAAGATTTATAAAACATATTCACTTTTTAAATGAATTTCCTTGAGAGTATGACTCACCTCCACATAAGCACCCTCAATATTTTAAGAATTTCGGTCATTTTAATTATAAAATATTATTTTCCACTCCCCTTTGGCAAAAATTATGGGCAAAAACCATGAGCTGGTTTGTGGTATTGATTAGTTTAATGTGTGGTGACCCAAACCTAAATAATAAATAATTCCCTCTCCTTTCCTATATAAACACACCCAAACTCCCACTACCTCTTCACTCAAAGACTTTTGAGTTCTTCCCACAAATTCCCCCCTCTATATATAATCCTCCCAAGGAGCCCAAATCTCCCAAGAAGCCTCTCCCAAGCCTTTGGGATTACACTTCCAAGTAAAAGATTTCTTCTTTTCTCAATTTTGTCTCAATTTAATTATGTTGTCATACCCTTTTAATTTCAATTAAAAATGTTGGGGTATGATTTTTCACCTCCCCCATACTTACCTCTCTAAGTTTTAATGATTAGAGACCCCTTTCTCTCTCATTAAATGCCTCTCGTGTACACCCATTACCATGCCGAAATTCTATAAGGAATCTCTCTCTCCTCATTTACATTCAAGAAATTATTTTGTGTTGTGAATATATATTCCATTACTTATGTTGGGAAATGTATATATATGACCCCCTTACTGTAAATTTCATGTAAATATTATGAGACACCCATTTTACTCTCATAAAATATTTTTATGAATTCTTATGTTACGCTGTTACGCTGCCGAAATTGCACCGTGATTTTCCAAGCCAAAGTAATTGTGTAGTGAATACCATGCCCATTTATCCCTCAAGGGTATTCACCTTTATGCAAATTTACATATTGATTATAGTGTTTCATGTATGAATTCCACATTTCCTTAATCATGGAATAAATTTTTAGGTTTAATGAATCCATGTTATATGTTCCATGTGGCACATTTATGCATGAAATGAAATGTTTAAGAAGGGTGGGCCCTGATAGCACTTAAATGCATTGGGTAAAGATTAATATCATGATACATCAAGTTCAATGAGATTTACTCATGATAATTCAAGTTCAATGAGGTTTTAATCATGGTCCATGTGCAATGAGCCTTGGATCATGCCAAAATCATGTTAAATGTTGTTGCCACATTTCCATGTTATGATTATCATGTTTTATCATGCATTTATGTTAATGTTTCTATTATGATCCATTGATATTCCTGTTTTCTAACATGTACCATATTATTCATGTTATTCCATGTTTATTCCCTTACTGGGCTTTATAGCTCACCCTTTTCTTATGCATGACCTCAGGTTATCCTAGGCAATGTTAAGTATGAGGGAATGTAGTGGTCATGTAAAGGAAGTTTTAAATAAAGATGTTGTATTTCATGTTTTAAGTTGTTATGTAATGATACTAATCCCCAAAGAAACTATACCTCTCGATCTTCTATGTAGTATCAAGTGAATTTTATGTACTAAATCGTGTTTAAGTGTGTAATAAAGAGTAGGTTTTTCATAGTTGGTATCAGAGGATAGGTTTAGTTATTTTTGGGATTAGGATTAGAAAACCCTAGTAAATCCTTAGAGACAGGTTTATGTATAATAAAAACATCCCAATGTTTTTGTGATTATTGAGTAAGTGGTTTATCAAGAAAATACATCTCTGTCTGGATACGAGCAAGTAGAGGCGGCTCTGACACAGATGTATCTAGGGGTGAAAACCCCAAAAAGGAGTTTTGGGCTTGACCCGGGGTATCCTGGTACACGAAAATGGGCCTTGATGCACTCTTGGTTACGACACTCCCAGGGGATATGCTTTAGTAAATTCATAAGCTTAGTATGAACCATTATTAAGGGAAAAAATTCCCCTAAGAATATATGATGGAAAGTAGATCATGGATAACATAGATTGAAGCCTATAGATTCATAAGTTAAGGAAATAAAATTAATGTATATGTCATCCGTTTTTTCTTTGGATTACCCTTTATGTGTTACCCCTAACTTTCCTTTTATTCCAGCCAATGTCCAGTAATATGAGGACTTGGGCTAACAACCGATGTGAAGATCAATGTGATGATTGTTCTAGTGAGATGTCCAATCCGATGGGAGTGGGAATCGCGAACTTTGTCATGATACACTCTCAAATAACTCATGTATTGAATATAATCATGGGTCAAGAGGAACGTTCAACCCCCCTGAGAAATAACAAGTCACTGTCGAGAGCTTCATGATACAAAGGCCTCCTACTTTTAATGGATCATCTAATCCCTCAATCGTCGAACAATGGATAAAATGCATTCAAAAGATCTTCTCCATCCTTCAATGTTCTGAACAAGAGAAGGTTCTCCTTGATGCTTATCGTATAGAGGATGAAGCTGATCAATAGTTGACGTTGATCAAAAATATGAAGCTTGAGGAAGAGATCAAGGCATTGGAATATAAGTATTTCTAGAAGATGTTTTCCCATAAATATTTTTCGCGCACCCTCTGACTTAAGATGGAAAGGGACTTCCTTTCCCTCAAGCAGAAAGATGACGAATCTGTCGGAGATTATGAAGAAAACATCACAAGGCTTGCACGATATGCATCTGGATTTGTCATTACCCCTGAATGCAAGGTTTACCACTTCTTTTGTGGGCTGAAACCTATCCTGCAGAAAGTGTTGGTGATTCATGACTTCGACAACTATAAGGAAATTATCTGATGTGCCCTCAAGGCCAAAATGGAGATCGGGGAATCCCAGGGGTATCATGGGGATAAGAAGCGTAAGGTGGACTTCAATACTGGCGGTATGATGGATAAATCCAACGGTTATAATAAGATCCAACACCCCACTTTCCAAAGGTGTGGAAAGAAGCACCCCAGAAATTGCCTGAAGGGGATGAGGAAATGCATTAGGTGTGGAAGGGAAGGGAACCTGGCTATTAACTGTCGGCAAGAAAAACCCGCAGCTACGATAGAGGAGAGGAATTCTCCATTAGACTCTCAGCATGCTTTTCATTACATCAACTACAAAGAACCAAGGCACTTTTCAAATCATTTCCCTAATCCAAGGGTTTTCGAAGGTAACCAACAACCTCCAAGGCAGCAAGGGTGATCTTTTTCCATCACTACTACCGAAGTGAACCCCGAAAATGAAGTGGTGACAGGTACGCTAGTTATTCATTCAAGAATATAGAATTTACTTTTTGATTCTGGTTCTACACATTATTTTATATCCCAAAAGTTTAATAGAACAATCCCAGCACAACCACAAATCATGGAAGTAAAGATGTCAGTGAGTATGGAAAATGGGGAAATCATTGCATCCCATGAATATAACTCCTCCCCTGTCATAATCTATGGACTAAACTTCCACATGATCCTTTTCATACTCCCTCTAGTGTAATTTGATCCAATTCTTGGCATGGATTGACTTTCTTTATATAGAGCCAACATAAATTGCTATGAGATGTAAATCACTCTCCATGTGGAGAATCGACCCCCTATTCTATACAAGTGCAATGAGGAAGATGAATCTTCTTTAGCTCCATCATATCAAGCATGGATATTACTTCCCTATGATTACACGTATCTAGATCAGATGATTGAGTCCAAGGAAGCAACCATCCTTGAATACATGCCTATTGTGAAGGAATTTGTTGAAGTGTTTCTTAAGGAATTGTCTGGTCTTCCTCCTAGAAGAGATGTTGAATTCTCAATTGATCATATACCTGGGGCGTTACCAATATCCAAGAGTCCATATAGAATGGTTGTTGTGAAGCTTGTGGAGATGAAGAAACAACTACAAGAGAATATAGATAAAGGGTTTATACGCCAAAGTGCTTCACCATGGGGTGCACCAGTCTTCTTCATCAAGAAAAAGGATGGATCAATTCACCTTTGCATCAATTATCGTGAGCTTAACAAAATCAAGATAAAGAACAAGTATCCTCTCCCACAAATTGATGACTTGTTCGATCAGCTATGTGGAGAACAATACTTATCCAAGGTGGATTTTCGGTCGGGATATTATCAATTAAGGGTGAATAAGGAAGATATCCCCAAAATTGCTTTTCGTACAAGATACGGGCACTATGAATTCATAGTAATGCCTTTTGGACTCACTAATTATCCATAAATCTTCATGGGCTTGATGAATATAGTATTTAGAGATTACCTTGAAAAATTTGTGGCAGTCTTTATAGATGATATTATAATACACTCCAAAACCAAGGAGGATCATGAGGAGCATCTAAGAACTATACTAGAGACCTTGTGCAAGGAGAATCTCTATGAAAAGTACAACAAGTGTGAGTTCTTGTTGAAGGAGGTCTCATTACTGGGTCATATCATCACAAGCAGTGGGATATATGTGGATCCCTCCAAGATAGCCACAATAGAGGGGTGGCCGAGGCCAACATCAGTAACAAATATCCATAGCTTTTTGGGATTAGCTAGATATTATCGACGATTTGTGAGAAATTTCTCACAATTATGAAACCCTCTTACCATGCTAACTCAGAAGGGATTAAAGTTTTCTTGGAGGGATGAATGAGAAGAAAGCTTCACAGAGTTGAAAAGGAGGCTTATCATTGTGTTTGTGCTCACTTTACCCATAATTGGAGAACTTTTTGTCATATTTAGTGATGCTTCGAAGAGGGGCCTGGGATGTGTGTTGATGCAAAATGAAAAATTCATTGTCGATGCTTTAAGGAAATTGAAATTTCATGAGCATAATTATCCAACACATGATCTGGAGTTGGCTGCGGTGATCTTCGCTTTAAAAATATGGTGGCATTATCTCTTTGGGGAGAAGTGTGAAATATATACGGACCACAAAATCCTAAAGTATATATTCACACAGAAAGAGTTGAACATGCGCCAATGAAGATGGTTAGAGCTGATCAAATTCTATGACTACTCAATCCATTACCACCCTAGGAAAGTGAACAAGGTGGAAGATTCTCCAAGTAGAAAGGATCCAGCAATTCTATCATTGATGAGAATTGAGAAGTATCCAACCTTCTTAGATTTGATGAAGATAGACATGGTAATCATAAAGAAGTGAAAATCATCAATCCTTTCAAAAATTATTGCTCAACCGACTTTTTTTTAAAAGTTAAAGGATGCTCAAAGAAAGGATGTGGAAATTCTAAAAAGGGTGGAAGCTACCGGAAATAGGAAATCCTTAGAGTTCAATGTTGACAAGGATGGAATCATGGGTTTTGGGTCACGATTATGTGTACCATCCGATCCAGAGATAAAGAAGAAGATTATGGATGACTCACATAGCTCAACCTTCTCTATTCACCTAGGGAGCACAAATATGTACTGAGATCTATGAGAAAAATTTTGGTGGGACAAAATAAAAAGGGAGATTGAAGAATATACATCAAAGTGCCTGGTATGTTAGCAAGTGAAGTCTGAGAGGAAAAAGTCTAAGGGGATGATGCAACCACTACCCATACCAAAATGGAAGTGGGAAAACATTACCATGGACTTTGTCACTGGAATTATAAGGACATCCAAGGGAAACAATTCTATATGGGTCATTGTGGATCGTCTTACAAAGACAGCTCACTTTATCGCGATTAGAAAGGAATTATCATTGGATCAACTAGAACAGATTTAAATCAAATAAGTGGTAAGTATGTATGGAGTACCACTATCTATTGTATCCGATCGTGATCCAAGATTCACCTCGAAGTTCTGGAAAATTCTAAAACATGCTCTAAGAACTAAACTGAACTTCAGTATGACCTATCATCCTCAAACTGATGGCTAATCTAAGTGAAATATTTATACACTAGAAGGTATGCTGAGATCATGTTCTATGGACTTCAAAAGAGGATGGGACCAACATCTTCCACTAGTTGAATTCTCTTACAATAATAGTTTCCACTCGAACATCTGAATGGCACCATATAAATCCATTTATGGGAAAAGGTGCAGAACACAGGGAATGCTGGGATGAATTCGGTGAGCATAAGATGCTAGGACTAGAAATGGTTGAAGAAATGGTGGAGAAGATGAAAACCATTCAGCAGCATATCAAGGCGGCCCAGAGTTGACAGAAGAGTTATGAAGATAAACGTCAGTGAGACCTTGAGTTTAAAGTTGGAGACATGGTATTTCTATTCATATCTCCATGGAAGAAGTTCATGAGGTTTAAAAATAAATGGAATTTAAGCCATAGTTACATCGGCCCCTTCGAGATTCTTGATTGTTTTGGCGTTGTGGCCTATCGACTAGAACTTCCACCTATAATGGAAAAGTACATGATGTCTTTCATGTATCCCTCTTAAGGAAGTACATAGCAGACCCTTCACATGTACTCTCTTCAGAGGTGGTATATTTAGATTATGATCTCTCTTATGAGGAGAAACCAGTGAAGATCTTAGATCATAGAGAAAAAGTTATACGAAATAAATCAATGCCCTTCGTCAAGGTGTTGTGGAGAAACCACAAGTTTGAAGAAGAGATGTGGGAATTAGAGGAAATGGTGAATCAGAGTTACGCACATCTATTTTAGTGTGGGAAAAGGAAATTTTTTGGGTGAAATTTCTTAAGGGGGGAAGATTGTAACGACCCAAACTCTCATCAATGAAAATTCCTCTTGATCTAATTAAAGGTTTATATAAAATGTGAACATCATTGGTTTTATGTTTTTGGATTTTAAAATACCATTAATAATTATTACCATTGCTAATATAGTCGTTTAAAAATGATCACATGATTAGTATAAATATAGGGCTTTTACAAATCCAATTTACTCGGACAAAGGAAGCGATGGCCTCGTCCAGTAGACTTTCCCCATACAAAGCCCACTTTTCAGAGCTCAGAAAGGAGGTGGAGTCATTGGGATTCACTCTTGACCAAGTCCAATCTGAGCTTGAATACATTAATCTTGATCGGAACCACCTACGAGAGAAGTGGAAGTTGATAGAGATTACCACTCGAGCAATGCAATCCGAGCCACCCCAAGAGTCGGTCACCGTCACACACCATACCCTTCAGTCTTATGTGGGTGTTATAAGGGGTTATGTAACAAGACCTTAGCACTATGAATATGTGCATTATTTTTGTATATAATAATTAATATACATTCATTTTATTATTGTTACTTTGTAAATAGTTTTTAATGTACAAATAGTATTTTTAGTTAATATTCCACTAAGAAATCTATTTTTATGAATTAATGGATTTTTGAATTAAATAATAATTTAATAAAATATTATTATTATTAAATTAATTTTTATTAAATATAAATTATTGTATTATTTTATGAATGCGATTGTAATTTTTATTAAGTTTTTAAAGTAGTTTTTGTCAAAACCCATGAATTTTTTATAAATATCGGTTTTTATTTTAAAAGTAAAAATTCACATATTTAGAAAATTATTTAGATAAAATTAATATTATATTTGGAATCATGATGTCAAAATTATCCAACAGTGAATTTTTCATAATTTTCCGATACAATTGAATTTTTGGGTAAAAATTAAATACCATTTAAATATATAATGTGTTTTATGACATCATAATGACCCAATAGTGATGTAATAAGATTCTATAAATTTTATTCTAGGAAAATATATGTTTTATCATTAAAATAATTTTATTTTATTTTTGTTTGATTTATTTTACAAAACTTTAGTGGACCCTCCAAGAGTTATAAAACATTTTCACTTTTTAAATGAATTTCCTTTAGAGTGTAACTCACATCCACATAAGAACCCTCAATATTTTAAGAATTTCGGCCATTGGCCTTATAAAATATTTTTTTTCACTCCCCTTTGAAAAAAAACATGGGAAAAACCATGGGCTGGTTTGTTCTATTGATTAGTTTAATGTGTGGTGACCCAAACCTAAATAATAAAGAATTCCCTCTCCTTTCCTATATAAACCCACACAATATCCCACTTCCTCTTCACTCAAAGACTTTAGAGTTCGTCCAACCTCTTCCCTACTCTATCTATAATCCTCCTAAGGTGCCCTAAGATCCCAAGAAGCCTCTCCCAAGCCTTTGGGATCACACTTCCAAGTAAGGGATTTCTTCTTTTCTCATTTTTGTCTTAATTTCATTATGTTGTTATACCCTTTTAATTTCAATTAAAAATGTTGGGGTATGATTTCTCACCTCCCCCATACTTTCTTATCTATGTTTGAATGATGATATACCCCTTTCTATCTTATTAAATGTCTCTTGTGTACACCCATTACCATGCCAAAATTTCGTAAGGAATCTCTCTCTCCTCATTAACATTCAAGCAATTCTTTTGTGTTGTGAATCAAAATTACATTACTTATGTTGGTAAATGTATCTATATAACCCCTTAAATTCCATTTCATGTACATATGATGAGACACCCATTTCTCTCTCATCAACCATTTTTATGAATTCTTATGTCATGCCATTACGCTGCCAAAATTGCACCGTGATTTTCCAATCCAAAGTTATTGTGTAGTGAATACCATGCCCATTTCTCCATAAAGAGTATTCAACTTTATGCACATTTATGTATTTATTATATTGTTTAATGTATGAATTAAACATTTCCTTTATCATGGAATAAATGATGAGGTTTAATGAATCCATGTTATATGATCTATGTGGCATATTTATGCATGAAGTGAAATGTTTAAGAAGGGTGCGCCCTGATAGCGCTCCAATTCATTGGGTAAAGATTAGTATCATGATACGTCAAGTGCAATGAGGTTTTACTCATTATCCATGTGAAATGAGCCTTGGATCATGCTAAAATTATGTTAAATGTTGTTTCCACATTTCCATGTTATGATTATCATGCTTTATCATGCCCTTATGTTAATGTTTCTATTATGCTCTGTTGATATTCCTGTTGTCTAACATGTACTGTATTCTTCATGTTATTCCATGTTTATTCCCTTACTGGGCTTTATATCTCACCTTTTTCTTATTCATGACCACAGGTTATCTTATGCAATGATAAGTACGAGGGAATGTAGTGGTTATGTAAAGGAAGTTTTCAATAAAGATGTTGTATTTAATGTTTTAAGTTGTTATGTAATGATCCTAAGACCCCAATATACTATACCTCTTGATATTATATGTTGAATCAAGGGAATTTTATGTACTAAATCGTGTTTAAGTGTGTAATAAAGAGCAGGGTTTTCATATGTCAGGTGAAAAATAAGTCTAGTCGATTTTAGTAAAAAATTACCCACACAATATCAGACTTGGGTAACCTCCACTATAGGAAATGGAACAAGAGCATTTTGATCAATAATATCATGTACTATTACTTTTACCTAGCCCAAATACATAGGTTGTTGATGTATAGAATCCCCCAAAATATGTATGAATCCATATGCTACAATATGTTTATGGGGATCACCAGCATAGAAATCATAGTATAAGGTCGAGTGCAAACAACGAGGTGGAGGATCTGAGTAGGTAGGTTGCACAAGTTGTGATTGTATCATCATTTTTTCAAAAATAACCCACAAATATTATTTAATTTGATTTCCCATGGACTATTTTAGGTCTTCCACCACATCTTTCAAGGAATCTATTTCAACATCCCTCAATTTCTAACTTGGATGACAAAAAAACTTTCCAAATACTAACACCCACATCGTATCCTCTTATGCGGTTAGGGTGTTCTGGATTTCTTAAAGTAGTAAATTGAATGTCCATCCTACCCTGAGGGATAAAAGTCTTCTATATATCTTAATACTGAAGGCCATTCTAAAATGATATATTAAAATGGTATATTAGTGCTTTTAATTTAAAAAATAGAAACATTCAAGAAAAATAAAAATTAATTTCTTACAATTATATCAACTACTTCTTTTGATTTATATATAAGAAACTTTTCATTTTTTTTAATTCTTAATCTTTTACATTTTTCATTGAAAGTGGGGGGATGGAGGACCAAATTGGACCAAGTCTCATCCACTACTATATTCATCTCTTGATGCATCAAACTTTTCTATAATCATGTTATCTTCTAGTAAATGATGCCCTCTACATGATAAAGTAGTAGGGTGTCATTTACTAGAGGAGAAATAAAGTATGAGGGTATACATTCCAAAACTATATCTATTTGTGAGATATCCTAGAGGCTTATTACATAAAAATAAACAAATAAGTAATCAAGTAATATACAAGAAATTTTATAATATACAATAATTATCACATCATAAATGCTTCATCATGTCAATTAGAAACAAATTTAGTCCATGTTTCTACATGTAAAACCCCATACTTGAGGCATGGGTTTTCATTTTTTAACTTCCCAAAAACATAATTTTTTTATCAATTTCATTTTAAAATCTCTCTATCAAACTCTCACTAAATATAGACACTTTTTTAATTTATTTCATTTCTTGAAAGTTGAATGTTATCTGTAATTAAATACATTCAATATTAGTCATATAAATTATATAATATTTGAATAATGAGATAAAAAATAAATTTAGATATTTTACCATTAGGGACTCTCATAGCTGCTATTTCATCATCCTATTGACAGACTTCCAATCAGTGTATAGAATGTTAATCCTATAATAGTTCTACATGGAAATATAACTCCTAAACTTCATTGAATTTAGTCTAGTTAGGTTATTATTATCATTAAATTTAATATGTATCCTCTTCTCTCCATGATAAAGTTAAAGTTTTGGTAAACATGTGATCCCTCTTCTACCAGCTTTAGCAATCATATTCTATAGATAAGAGAATAAGACTCTATCATAGGAGGCTCACCAGTAGTTCTGTAAATAATTTCTGACAAATTAAAAGTTTTTTTTTCATTAAATAATTTAATTATTCAATATTTAATAATATGAAAAAACATACATATACCTCTATAATATTCATTTTCCTCTATGTATATCATTTAAATTGATTAATGTAATGATATTCTATGTACCTGTATATTATTAGAAAAGTTAATATCTACAAACAATGAATGAAAAAATATCTAGGTAAAAAAAGAATGTCATAAATTTTTAATTTTCAAAAAAAAATGATGTCATGATTCTTAACCAAATAATATGTAACTTAAACTAATAAATATTAATATTAATTTAAAAATGATTGAAATGATCAATATTTATAAATTTTAATATCATAGTTACAAGAAAACTGTTTTATATGCATAAATTTAACCAAAACAAAATGATGTATGTTAGGGTTTTCAATCAAAAAATGTTTAGTTGAAAATATTGGATATAAAATTTAACAAAAAAATAATATAAATAATAAATATATATATGTATATATATTAAAAAATCCAAATTAAAAAAATTAAGTTTTTACATGTGTAAGTTTTAAAAAAAATAAATAAATAATAAATATTTATCTAAATAATTAGGAGAGTAACTTAGTGTTTTCCTATATCCCTTTAACATGATCATTTCATATATTATAGACTAGGTCTATATTATAGTCATTGTTATCATCTGGAAATTGCGTAATATATTAAGAAACCTCAAATAAATCCATAACATCATCACCATTCTCATCACCCAAATAAATTCTTTTTCCTTACAAAATGACGGACCATTTATCATTCGATGGGTCGATAACATAAAATATCTTCTTTTCAAGTTTCACAATGATAAATGGTTCCTCTTGGAAACTAAATATTTTCAAATCAATGAGTGTAAATCCATAATAATCATGTTTCACACCATTTTTTCTATCAATCTAGTTACAATTAAATAATTTTACTCACAATTTAGTATATTAAATTTCTCATATAGCCTCAACAACTAAAAAAATATGTCATTGATGTAAAAATTGGGTTTTTTCCTTTGAAACTAGAAAAATGCAATGCTTCACTGATGACCATTACCCCACTATTTTGAATGGTAATCTTATCATCCTGATTTTTTTGTAAAATGTGTAACCATTAATATCAAAACCAGACCATGTGATCATATTAAGAGATGGTCCCCCTTCCAACAATTTCAATGTATCTGATTCAAATAAATCTATGTTGACTTTCTCTTTAAACCATGAAACAAATGTCTTTTTATGATCGGTCATTAGCCATTTTTCATTTATTTTTAGATATCATAGCTTTAATCTTGAAATATGTGATGATGTATATGGTTGAACCTAATTTGTGTTGTTCAAAATATATAAATGTGTATTCATCACTTCATCACATGGAATTAACTTTACCTTTAATTCATGAATTCATATACCTTTATTATCAAATATCAAGATATAGGGAGACCAATGTTCTCCACTTCATATAGGTAATAAATATAGAACTTAATCACCTATTTTAATATATATTTTTAAACAATAGATTCCTCCAGTTGATGAGTATTTTTAACTTATCCCTTAAAAAATTTCATATATTTTTAAAAAAGATACATTCATTGTAAATAAATAGACCCACATTTTCTTATCTCTCACACCAAATGAATAAATAGATGAACCATTGTATCAAAAAATGTTGGTGGGAAATACAATTATAGTTGAAAATATATGAGGTTAGATTCATTATACAACACATCTAACAAATTTGGATCAATGAATTTTCAACAAATGGATTTTAAAAAATGACATAACCTGATGATAGTCTTTCTGATAGGAATCGGTAATATACCATGCTGTGTAACTGGTAGTATTTGTTTCATCAATACATGATAGTAATGAGATTTCATATCTATTAATTTAGAATACTTAAATGACACTCAATTATTCACATTTAAAGAATATCCATTGGTTACTTTAATACCATAAAAACATTGAATAAATTAATCTTCTCCCTCTTGTTTAATGTGTGATAAGTTGGAGGTAAATATGTTCTATTTCCTTTCATAGTGGGAGATAAATCCAAATGTATTCCCATGGATATTAAGTCCAATATAGCATGCAATATATATTTTTCTTTTATTTTATGTCTAAAAAAGATCCAATAAAACTATAAAATATGTTTTTCTCAACATGAATAACATCAATGTCATGTTTTATCTCTAAAAAACTATAATAAGGTATCTCAAATAAGATAGACTATTTCTTCTAGATATTTTTTGATAACCAGAACTTCATTTCTTTACAAATGTTAAATCAATATTTTTCACCTTGTTAGAATATTATTCAGCTAAAAATGGTTTTTGGGGAAGATTAAACTCTTGTAAACCATTAAATAACTTTTTCAATCTATTATGAGGATAATACATTCACAAAAATCTTTAATTTCCCATGTACACTATCTTTATTCCATTATTCAATTGATAATATGAAGTATCTTCTTCAAAAATTAGAAATTCTTTATATCCCTTAACATTGTATCCAAATAAGTTTCCATATGTAGGAAATTCATTTATAGTGAACATTATCATAGAATATAAAAGAAAATATTCTTTATTGTATGCATCAAAATTTGTGACACTTGTCTCCCATAAAAAAAATTAAATCATCAATCAATGTTGAAAGGTACATATCAATATCGTTTTCTAGTTGTTTTGGTCTATAAATCATCAAACTCATCATAATATATTTTTTCTTCATACATATTTATGGGGAGAAGTTGTAAACTACCAAAAAAATAGCTCATGAGCTATGTTGACTATTAAGGCTCCAATATGGATTCATTTCATCCATACACAAACTTATTCTAATATTTCTAGCTATACTTCCAAAATCAGGAAAAAAGCATATCTATTCTACTATGGTGAATCAATAGGGTGAAATAAGTTTACATAAAATATACACTCATCTATATTCCATCTTAACCTTTTTGTATCATTTGAATTTGAAAAAAATGATTCAAATATGGAATTATTGTAAGATACCAAATTTCTTTATCAGGAGGTTTGGTGTCATCGCTTGAGAATGAAACAGAGTTGAATTTTCCATTCATCTTATATCATGATATACCATATTTAGGAAATTTTTATAAATAATCATATTTCTTCCTACATAATACACAATCATTAGTAAAAGCATGTATATTTAATACCCCAATCCCATTGGGCATAATATTTTTTTATATAGTAATTGTAATCTAGAATCCAATTACCTTCTGAAAGTAGAGATTTTAAAAGTTAAATAAATTCATAGAAATTTTATCACTCCACCCATTTATTAATTTCATGTTAACAAATATCAGAACTACTACAAAAAAAATAAATTTAGTGAAAACTGATAATAATGGTTTTTTCACATCTCTATACAATCATTCAATGGTTTTTTTATAGTTTCAATGCCTACATCATGAATTAATTCTTCAATATGATCCTCTACCTCTTGGTGAATATTTTCATCAAGATTAAATGTTGAATTTTTTATTATTTCACCATGCCAGATCTAACATGTATAATTATGATTAAAAGCATATAAAATCATAGTATATTTGATTTCTCTAGAATTCAACTTTATCACATTCAAACACTTCATGTGTGGATATAAAATCATATCTTTATTTTAAGGATTTTATTTAGAAAATTCCAAGAAATAGTCAACTCTTTTTTCATATTCATCATTTGTTCTTCAAAAATTTATCAAATTTCAATCGATTAATTACCTAAGATCACAATATAAATGGTGAATATATTAAAATATTAAAACATTTGAAAATATATATAAATGGATAAATTTAAAAAATAAAAACATATAATAAAAATAACCAATTAAACTTTTATTGATAACTGTTTGATGAAAAAAAATAATAGAAAATGTTTAGATATAGCTACTATAATTCCCCAGCCCAGGATCTACTTAGAACAATGCCCAGATCCAGTTCTCCACTAGGCCTCAAGCGTGGCTCCTCATATTCCAGAGGCTTCTGACTAACAATGAGGGTATAAAGGTGGAATAGTGGGGATAATATACCCTATGGATAAGTATATAAAAATAGTCTAAGCACAAATAAAATAAAGGTAGTATAAAATAAAATAAAAAATGGAAGATATATATAATCAACTGATAACCATGCCATAGCCAAATGAACATCCATGCATGAACATTCTATGACATCAAAACAGATAGTCAATATATACAACATGAATATATATATATATAAATGAACTAATTTAGAAAAATAAATAAATAAATAAAGGACACAACTCTGAAAGGTGGCCTGAGTACATGCTCGGCTACTACTCCCAATCTCCCATGACCAGACCAAGTTCATAATGAAAACAGCATAGTAGGATAGTCCAAGCCTAACCTGAAAACACAAGGTCTATCTGCGTACCAAACGGCGGCTTGAATAGGGTGTGAAATATACTCTGTATGTCATCACCAATGGTGTCTGCATTAATCTAGACTTTGATTATAAAATAAAGCAGTGTGTACATTATATCAGAAGTAATACAGTGCAATGAATTTAAATATAAACAATTCCGGATTGGGTTCCTCAAGGACACATGGTCGGCCATACCGGCTTCATCCTAATCCAGAATATCTTTGAATATGCCATCATGTATATATATGCATACGTTAGAAAATCATATGAAAATATATATATGCACCGATGAGGATCTGAGGTTTAGTACCAAGGAATCCACATAAGGGGATCATATATCAATAAGGGGAGTCATGCCTAGGGTTCCATACCCATCAATTAAAATATAAGGGACACCATTCCTAGGATGTAATACCCATTGATCACAATATAAGGGACACCTTGCCTAGGTTTTCATACCCTTTGATCATAATATAAAGGATTCCAAGCCCATGGTTCCATACCCATTGATCATAATATGAAGGATTCCATACCTATGGTTTCATACCCATCAATTATAATATAAGAAAAAGTAGATAAAGAAATTTAAGGTTCATGTTAGTGTCCACACAATTTCATTTATAAAGTGAGTCAACTCATCTCATAAGGTGGTTCCATATCATAGCCTAGGCTTATGATTCCTAGAATGACATCACATGTTTTTTTTAAATTCATTTAATGTCACCACATTTCTAATGAATAAAGATATTTCACCCCACAGGTGGTTTTATTATATATAAAAAACTGAGAAATGGTGGTTACACTACTTACTTTAATCCCATCCAATTAAAAAATTTAATAATTAATCAAAACAATTATTTCACCACAATTATCAAATAATACAAAGACACTTTAGTGGTTTTTTTGTCTTATATCATGGGGACAGTTCTAGGAAATTAAATGAGAACACCTGAAGAGTGGGTCAGGATGAGGTTAAAAACCTCTTAACAGGTATATAAATCACTTAAAATTACCAAATTGTATTTTAAAATATTTAATTGTAGAAATTTAACATTTTATAGGCAATGCATGGAAGGTATGACATGCATCACAATGGTGCATTTTATAAACTGATAAAACTTTAAAGTAAAATCGATAGACCAGATACCTCATACTTAAGATGATCCACTCATCCATCCTTGGGATTTGATTCAAGATAAGGTAAGATAAATCTAAGAAACTAACAAACTATCTATATATAGGGTGAATTATCTCACATAAAGATAGCATTTAAGATAGTGAGATAAACTAAAAAGGAGATAAGGGGATTCCTAGAATCACCAAGAGGCTCCCAATGCACCGGAAGGTGATGAAATTATAATAATAATAGAGTAAATCCACCCATTGGAAGATTAGAGGAAGGGGGAACATATGGAGGGAGATTTTGGAGAAATGGGGGAGGAAAAAGGGGAAACCCCATTTTAAGGGTAGAGGGGAAAATTGGATTTTCCCCCTTTTAATGAACAACATGGTTAGGTTACATGGTTTGGATAACAATGCACCATATTTGTATCTTATACTTCCCAAGATCCACACCCTGCATAGTTTATCCACACTATCTAAGCTAACCATGCACTAACCATGTGGTGTTTTTGGTTAATTGGAACTAACCATGTGGGTTGGGTGCATGATTTAACAAACTGTGTGCAGCCCATGCACCCACCTTTGTAATTTTCTACCCAATTCTTTCATGGTTGTTTCCCCACCTTTCACAGTTTAACAAACCATGTTGCACCCCTTTATAGGGACACATGGTTTCTCTTATGGGGCTCCACATTTTTATCAAACCATATTCCCTTGTCTATTTCTATTGAAAGTTTACTTTTCAGAGCCTGATTCTTCCGAAAGTCATCCAAACTTCCGATAAACCTCTAGGTCCCTAAAACTCATCCAAAAACAACAATTTTATGTGTTCCAACTCTCATAATTATGCTCCTAGACTCAATTTAAGATTTTTCATGTCTACCAAATTGAAAATTCAAAAATAAAACTTTAGAAAATTTGACTGATTCAAAACACGGTATGTTATACCTACCTTAGATGAGTTTTTGAAATTCAAAGGAATGATAAAAAATGATCCTAGTTATCAAGATTATTTACCAATATTTAATATTAAAACATCCAACAAAATCTTAAAATATCAATTTATAAATATCTAAATATGAGCTACCAAGATGATTTACCAATCCCTAATATCAAAACATTCAAATCAATCTTAAAATAGAAATCATTCATTATCTAATTATCAATAAGGTTAACTAAAAAAATTACCAATTAAAAATTTATAAATATAAATGATTATAAATTCGAACATTTCCGATTACAAAGAAAATATACCATAATAAAAAATAATTTATAATCATAAAGATATTTATAATCTGAAACTATTTATAACCACAATAATTTATAATTTAAAAATATGCATGTATAAAAAAATAAATGAATATAATTTAAAAATAAAAAATACTAAATAAATATTCTAAAAATAAAAAATAAGTATTATACTTACAAAATATAGAGATCTAGGCTGAAAATATTTGACATAGAGATCCAAAATTGTTTTTTATAAACATCAGATTTTAAATAATACAAAAATATGTCCTAAAGATGGTGAAACTCGAACAAGATAAAGGGAAAGAGATTAGTGGGCCAAATAAATCCAAGAATTAACTAGTATGGTGAAATGGAGAATAAAAATGATGAAAAAAGATAAAAAAAAATAGATCAAATGAGGTAGATTGAGGCATATGAAGTGAGGTCGAGAGTCATTCACTACATGTATTAGGGTTTCTGAAAAAATAACAACAAATGAATTAGGGGAAAATCAATTGTATATTTTTATTAAATGTATTTTGATGTTGGTTTTCATTAAAATACTTATCAAAAATTTTAAAATAATTTTTAGCAAAAACTTTTATAAAACCTAGCATCAAAAGGTAAAAATAAAATTTGACATTGGTTTTTTTAGTAAAAATGACATCAAATGTTAATCAAAACAACTTTTGGCATTGTTTTTAAATAAAATATGATGACAAGGGTAAATTGGGAAGAGGTTTAAAATTGGATTTAAATAAAATGACATTAAAAGTATCTTTTTTTTTCAATTCTGACATCATTTTTTGGAAAAACCAGTGTTAATATTTTTATGCGAAATAATATTTTTCTACTAGTGGTTGTAGATGAACTGGATAAAGGTACAAAAACCAGAGTCTCGCTAAGAAACCAGGTTGAACATCTAGCCTTATTGTCATAAATTTGACCTTAAAACATCAAAGAAGAAATCATTTATGAACAATTGGTAATAGATATTCAAGTATAATTGAATCAATTTGAAATGAATAAAGTCTATAAATTAGTATATATACCTAAATAATGTCTAAATATTGGAACCAAGTGGTTATATATAAATAAGGTTTATGAATCATGCATATTTATTAGAAACATATCTATATTGGCCGAACAAGGTTATATTCAAGAAGAAGGTATTGGATATAAAGAAACCTTTACCCCGGTATCTGGACTTGAAGTCATCAGAATACTACTTACTCATGCAATGCATATGAATTTAAAATTATATCTAATGGATGTTATGATTAAATTTTTATATTTTTATATTATTTAGGATGTTTTTGTTGAAAAACTCCATATAATTTCAAATCCTCATTTTCCAAATCATGTTATCAAATTAACTAAATTACTTCATGGTTTAAAAAAATCTCCTGGATATTAGTATAGTAAGATCAACACTTTTCTTATTTCAATTGGTTTCTAAAAATTTGTTGTTGACCCTACTCTATTTATAAAAATAATTTAAAATAATTTTTTAGTAGTTAATGTATATGTTGATGATATTATTTTCAGATCATCCAAACATTTTTTATCTTAAAAAGGTGTTTCTAATTTTGGTGGTTGTATGTTAGATCAAAAATAAACCTTTGGAACTTGTCACTTGTTGGGAAATTATTTGGTATCATGGTGTAGTAGGAAACATATTTTTTTATATTATCTACTAATAAAGTTGAATAAATAGTTTTTGACAATTTTTATGCACAGATTATGTGGATGAAACACACTTGAATAGATTATGGATATCAATTCAGACATGTCCCTATAAACTATGAAAAGACAAGTGTTATTAATATTTTTAAGAAACCTATGTACCACTCTTGGAAAACACACATTGATATAAGAAATCACTTTTTGAGAGATCATTTTCAAAAAGGGTATAACACCTCTTGAATTCATTGACACATAACATTAGCTTGAAAAATAAATTACAAAGCCTATGAATTATAAGAGGTTAAATTATATCATACATGAGTTAGGAATTATTAACTATGTTTAATTTATTTTGTGTATAATTATTTTATATATATCTTTTTATATGTGTACAATTACTATGTGATAATAAGTTTTTCTTATAAAGAATATTAAATTAATTTTTAATCTTTAAAGAGGATTTATGTGTTTTTAAGTATATTTTGTTCATGTTTCCCACATATTACATTATATATATCCCTAAATGATTTTAATATCTTTAATTAGAATCTTAATTTTTTTGTCTATTTTCCAACTCAAACTGAACCCTTTTTAATGCCTCCTTTACCAAAACCCTAGCCTTATGATCTTCAAATGTCTATTGAAAATAGAAAATATGAAGATATATCTCAAGGAAGATATTCCTGAAGAATAAGATACTTACAAGATATATAAGGTGAGAATAAGTGATTCTATAAATCATTTTAATCTATATATTTTTCTAATATAATTCACAGCTAAAAATTTCTAAATGTTGAATGGTTTAGAACAAGTCATTCTCTAGTTTGGAGAGAAGTAATTCATCAAGGATGAACCTATTTGTTTTTAGATTATACTCACTACTTCTATACACATTTAATAAGAGAATTCTATATGAAAATGGTATTCAAAGTTAGAGATAAAGAGGATCGAATAAAACCTTTTTTAATGGTCAGGAATGTGGGTTTTGTTAAACTTTTTGGGCTAAAAGTTTAAGAGTAATGTATCAAGGAGAGTTTTAGGACTATAAAAGTTCATATCCCTTAAACCATCTATATTTTGACCTTGGAAATGATTTGGAAGATTTAACCAGTTATAAAACCCATAGAAGGCCTAGTGCTATTGAGCTAAACTATAAGATAATGATGTTGTTATAGTTTATACAGCATGTTATCTACCCTATAAAGGGATATTTTCACACCATTAGGCACCAAGACCTCTACTTGTTGTAATTTATAGTTTATGGATTCTCGATAAATCTCTCTAGATTTTTTATGTTTCATATGGAAGATCTTAGAAAAACCTCCTCGAGGTTAAATACTATACCTTACCCCAAGTTCATTTTTTCTATGATTGAATAGAAAATACTTATTCTAAAGATATTAGAAAAGTCAGTACTTTCTGGTGGTGTTTGTCTTACCAAAACCATATGTAAGAGAATGAAGAATAGCTGGAACCCATGGAAAAAGATATGGGTAGAAAATAAGGATAGTCTATATGAATGATTTGATCCTATTAGAAACCCTACGAGACTAAGAGATTCTATATATCTAGGATTGGATCCATATCAGATAGTATAATTTGACTAATCTTCTAATGAGAATGGTTCTCAAGCAATAGTTTATGTGGTTGAAGAATCCAAAAGAGAAAATGAAGAGAGTTTGGACTGTTCTCCTAGTACAGAAATTTCCAAAGTTTCAAAAGTTCAAATGGAAGTTGAATCTATAATAGAAGAAGGAGTAGTAACTCCCATGGGGGAGAAAACTCCAAGATATATACTCTTTAGAGAAATCCTTACTAATTTTAAAAGTGATCAGGAATATTATCCTATTGGATTTATTCCTCCCATGTTTGAGATAGGGGGATTCCCTATTTTTGATTCAATGCCTCCAAGGGGAGATAAATCTCTAGATAATCATTTATTTAATTTGGATCTATCTTCTCCTTGAAATGGTGATAATAAGGATAATGGTATTGATGATAACCCACCTAATCCAGATGAGAATTCAATTCCTATTGTTTCCATAGTTTGAGGTCCAGTTTTTCTAAAAAAATCTTTACCTATTATGGAATAAAAAATAAGACCTGAGCCTTATATTGATCATCTAGAAGAGATTTTTGGTTCTATAAAACCAGATCAACCTTCTTCATCAAGACATTAGTCAAATAGTATTTTTAAAGGAGATACCATTTAAGGCTTATCTCCCAAAACTGAGGTTTATTGTGTGGAGTAATCTGATAGCTCTATTCAAAAAATTTAAAGGAACCAAAATATATTTTCAGATAATATGGGATCTATATTAAGACCTTAAGAGTTAGAGTTTAGTGACTCAACTCCTAATCCCAATCCTACCTCATCTTCTTGGGTTGCACATAATTCATCTTCATATGATCAACCTCTACTAGCTACACCTTTTTCTTCTTCATTTATCATTTCTTATAATTTTATCCAATTTAAGAATGATCTTCTAGATGTGTTGAAAGAATAATTTCTCAGTATTAAAAGTTAAAATGAGTATGACAGCAAAGATTATATTGCCTACACTATTGAGGGTGTTATGGATCATATTCATCCTAAGATATTTCTAAAGTTATATCATATGAACCATGAGACTAGGTGTTTCAGAACTCAAATGAAAGATTTCAAATGATATATTAGAGCTCTTCAAGATGATTTATTAGATATGCTTGATAAACTTGACATGAGATAACTTTATGTGATAACAAGTCCTTCTTGGCCTTTAATTTCTACTCCTATTTAATATATTTATATTTATGAAGACTTTATTAGAAAGATTGTACATAAGGAAATCCATAGTATGTAAGGGAGTGTTAAGGATATCAGGAACCAAGTTCAAATGGATGTTGTTTTACATTGTGAGAAGCTCTATGATATGGTTAAATTTGAATCAGACAAGCCTTATAAGGATAAATTTGTAATCTATATGGGCTATAAAGTATCATCTCATGTATATTTATACTAAGGAAGATTTGAAATGTCAGTTTAAATATTTGTCAAGGGACCCTAAAATGCCACCTATGATTGTAGCTTTTAAAGGAATTATAGATAATTTATTGATTATGGAACCCCTTTTGGATTAGTTTATTTTACAGAATGATGAGTTCTTATAGATCATTAAGCATGGATTCAAAGCTATGAAAAATTATAGTATCCCGCCTTTTTATAACATAACTTTTCATTACATTTTACAAAATCAGGGATCTTTAAGGTTTAGTGTCTTGGAAACCAGGAACTTAATACATGACAACATAAAACATTCTTCTTAAACACTTGGAAGGATTATTCATTGTTCATCCTAAGATAATTACAGAATCTCATAACCTGGGAGCATACATCAAAGGAAAGGGTGAGCAGAAGGCCCAGTAAGGGAAACAAGAGAAACATTTTATATGTGAACTTGAGATACATCAATAAAGTCATGATAAATAACTTTAAGGCATGAGAAAGAGATCATGAGTCATATCATAATAAAAGTAATGTGTTTCATAACTTGAATATGTTCCTACAACATTTAACTTAGAAAATCATTTTTGTATCACCAAGGTCCATCCCCAAGGTGTCATTAAAAAATTACCAAGGTTATTTAGCAAGGTATCGTTAAAATGGTCATCTCTAGAGATTAAGTCTTTACCCAATGCATTGGAGCGTTATCAGGGTGCACCCTTAATTTGTCTTTATTATCATTTAATCCACAAATACAATCATCAAATATTTCATAAATAACCCATATGTCATAAAATAAATGGGTTTCATTTCATAATCATAACATTTTAAAAACTTCTTTAAAGACATGATCTTTATGTCACTTTAAACCCATGGTAATGGAAAGCGGGTTTCATGTATGTAACTCCCAGAATTTAAAATAGAACATTTTGGTATATATGTGAATAACCCTGTAGAATAAAGAGTTTTGAGTATTCACTTAATAAAATAAAATAATTTGAGAAAAAGAGAGAGACATTTTGAGATGAAAATTCGGCAGCATAATGGCTATGTTGCAGGGTTTTAGAAAATATTGAAAAGAGAGGGGACATGCGTTACCCACTCATAAATTATCCAAAAAATAGTATATGGATAGAATATAAATGATATAAGAACATGTTAATGAAATTTCAAGGACATACCATTTGAAATGAAAAAATTGAAAGAAAGACAAAAATAATATTTCTCTTATGAAGAATTTGGCAGCCTAACAGTGTCACTTAAAACTTCAAAAAAAAAGAATTGATGAGAATAAATAGGGTCTCTAATCATGTGAACATAAAAGGATAGTATTATGAATATAGATATCATACCCGAACATGGAAAAAAGGAACTTGAAAGACTTGACATGAAAGTAGAACTTTGAAAATGGGAAGAGTGAAAGAATCCCTTACCTTGAAGAGTAACTTCAAAATCTTGAATTTTGGGACCTTGGGAGGCTTGAGGGCACCTTCTGAGGACCCCTTGGGAGGTAAGGAGACCATAACTTCGTTTAAGAGTATTTTTGAATGGAAAGGATGAGATAATGTCTTGGTATTTATAGGGGAGGTGAGGGGACAAGGCATTAATGGCCAAGGAACACTTCATTGGTGGTATTGGAAATACCATGGGCTTGCCCTTGGTATTTACCCATGGTATTAGCCACTGGGGACACCTTATACCTTATCTTACTATTCATAAGTCGACCAGAATTATTACATAATTATTACATCCTTAATGATGTCATTAAACACTCGAAAATCTAAACTGAAAATTGACTATTCACCGAAAATTCAATTTTTTCAGAAAAATCCCAAAAATTCACCTTAATATAATATCGATGCTCTAAATTCAAAAATGAACTCCATTTTATAAAAAATAATTTTCTAAATATTTTTAATTTAATTTTTAAATAAGAAACACTATTCACCCGAAAAAACTAATACTTAACTAATAATTTCTGAAACAGTTATTTACCTATTTTATTGAATCACATTACTTAATCAAGGTGCCTAAATTATATTAATACTTTATTTAAATGAGATTACTAATCCATTTGGTCACATTACTAATCCGAAGCATAAAATCACTATTCATAATTTACTATTCACCAAAAATTAAGTTGATCTTATTAGACTCTAAATTTCTTACTGAACACATTTACAGAAGACCATTTTTTGAAAATCCTTACACATCATTAATTATTTAAGGATTACATAAATATTTTAAAATATCATTTTTTTCAAAATACATCCATAAGATACATCCTATTTTTATCCAGACATCTGAAAATTCACAAACTTCACCATAGGAAGAAATCACAATTTTATTTATCTCAAAGGATTAAACAAAGTAGATATGGTCTCATTACATAGCCCCTCATAACACCAAAATATAAACTAAGTGTAAGGTATTCTAAAGTGAGAGAATCTAAGGGAGGGTCGGATAACATTTCCCTAGTAGTAATCTCTACTAACTTGAACTTCTCCCGTAGGAGATTCCGTTCAAGCTTGACATGCTGGAGTTCGTCTTGGGCTTGGTCTAAAGCAAAGACCAAAGATGCCACCTCCTTCCCAAGCTCTGATAAGTGGGCTTCATATGGTTCATGTCTACTTGATAAAGCCGTCGAATATTTTTTCTATATAAAACATTAATATCTCTATTAAATTGTTAAGAGTAAATTAATATACTATTAAAAAAATTTGAGTCGTTACATTCTTCCCCCCTTAAGAAATTTCATCCCTGAAATTATAAACCAATGGCCTAGTTTAAAAGGTGAGGGTAATTTTGCTTCATTGTTTCCTCAGGCTCCCACATCGCTTCTTCATACTTATGATTCCTCCACAACACTTTCACAAGGTGGTTAGTCTTGTTGCGTAGAACCTTATCCCTACGGTCTAAGATCTCCACTAGATACTCCTCATAAGAGAGGTCATGTTCCAGTTGTACCACCTCTGGGTTCAGTACATGCGAAGGGTCGGGTATGTACTTCCTTAAGAGATATACATGGAAGACATCGTGAACTTGAGCTAGGTTCGGTGGAAGTTCTAGACGATAGGCCACTGCTCCTATGTGATCAAGGATTTCATAGGGGACAATGTACCTAGGGCTGAGCTTCCCTTTCTTCCCAAACTGCATGACTCTCTTCCATGGAGAAATTTGAAAGAAGACTTTGTTGCCAACACCAAACTCCAAGTCCCTTCAACGGTTGTCAGTATAGCTCTTCTGCCGACTCTGAGCAGCCTTTATGTGTTGTTGGATGGCATGAACCTTTTATGTCATCTCCTACACAAGATCAGACCCAAGAAGCTTTCTCTCACCAACTTCAGCTCAACAAGTAGGAGTTCTATATCGCTTTTCATACAGAGCTTCATAGGGTGCCATCTGAATACTGGAATGGAATTTGTTGTTTTATGAGAACTCAACTAATGGGAGGTGTTGATCCCATCCACCTTTAAATTATATTGATCATAATCTCAGCATGTCCTCAAGTGTATGAATAGTACTTTCATATTGGCCATTAGTTTGAGGGTGATAGGCCATACTAAAATTCAATTCGGTATTCAGATCATGTTGAATACTTCTCAAGAATTTTGATGTGAATCTTGGATCTCAATCAGATACGATGGATAGTGGTACCCCATGCATCCTTAGCACTTCCTTTACGTATATCTTGGCAAGTTTATCTAGAGATAGATCTTCTTGAAAAGAGATAAAATGGGCAGTCTTGGTGAGACGGTCCACTATAACCCATATTGCATTGTTCCCTTTGGATGTTTTTTGGAGACTAGTGACAAAGTCCATAGTGATATTATCCCACTTCCATGCTGGTATGGGTAGCGATTGTAATACCTCCTTAGGAAGTTGTCGTTCTGCCTTTACTTGTTGACACACCAAGCACCTTATAGTGTAATCAACAATCTCCATCTTCATGTTATCCCACCAATAATGATCACGAAGGTCTCTATACATTTTAGTGCTTCCTAGATGTATAGATAAAGTAGAGCTATGAGCTTCATCCATCAGTTATTTCTTTATCTCCAGAATAGATGGAACACATAGTCTTGTATGAAATTTCAATACACCTTCTTGATCAATATTGAAATCAGGAAAATTCCCATCCTTCATAGCCTCAAACTTCTCCTGCAAAAAAAGATCTTCTTTTTGAGACTTCTTGATCTTCTCTAGTAATGAAGGTTGAGAAATCATTTGGGATAGGGTTGATGATTTCCCTTCCCTTACAATTCCCATGTCCAGTTTTACTAGATCCTTAATCAATGGATCTTCTAGGATCCTCATTGTTTCCAGAACAACAGGGTCTTTCCTGCTTAACGCATCTGCGACATTTTTTCTCATCCAAGGTGATAATGAATTGAACAATCATAGTATTTAATAAGCTCCAACCATCTCCTTTGTCTCATGTTCAATTATTTCTACGTGAAAATATACTTTAAACTTTGGTGGTCGGTGTATATTTCACATTTATCCCCATAAATATAGTGCCTCTATATCTTTATAGAAAAAAAAACTGCTGCCAGCTCTAGATCATGCGTAGGATAATTCTTCACATGTTTCTTCAACTGACGAGATGCATAAGCAATTACCTTGTCATTTTGCATGAGGATGCACCCAAGCCCTTTCATAGATAAATCACTAAAAATAATGAATCCTTCTTCGATAGAGGGTAGTGTAAACACAGGTGTAGTAACCAATCTCTTCTTCAAATCTTGGAAACATTCCTCGCATTCCTTTATCCATATGAACTTAACTCCTTTTTTAGTCAATTTGGTTAGTGGATTAGAAAGTTGTGAATTTTTTTTCAAAAACCTCCTATAATCTACTACTAAACCAAGGAAACTACAAATCTCAATTATTATTGTGGGTTTAGGCCACTCCCTCACAACCATTGTCTTTGTAGGGTCAACCGAGATTCCTTCATTAGTTACGATGTTCCCCAAGAAAGCCACTTGTTGTAACCAAAACTCACACTTGATGAACTTTCCAAAGAGCCACTCCTTCCACAGAGTTTGAAAAATAACCCTCAGATGATCTTCATGCTCCTCATGAGTTTTTGAATATATCAAAATATCATCAATAAAAACTACAACAAAGTTATCAATGTAGTCCTTAAATACTCTATTCATCAAATCCATGAAAATAGAAGGAGCATTAGTCAAGCCGAAGGGAATAACAGTAAACTCATAATGTCAATATCTTGATCGGAAGGAAGTCTTTGGAATATCTTCCTTCTTCAGCCTCAGTTGGTGATAACCAGATTGAAGATCAATCTTAGATAAGAATTGAGCCCCACGAAGTTGGTCAAATAAATCATCAATTCTTGGAAGAGGGTATTTGTTCTTCAATGTGATCCCATTCAGTTCTCTATAATCAATGCATAGCCGCATTGATCCATCCTTCTTCTTCACAAAGAGAATCGGTGCTCCCCAAGGAGACACTCAGTCAGATAAAACCCTTCTCCAACAAGTCTTGGAGTTGTTTCTTTAACTCATCTAGCTCCACATTTTTCATTCTATACGGGTTGTTTGATATCGGTTGAGATCCAGGTACGATTTCAATGGAGAACTCTGCCTCTCTTTCTAGGGGAGGTCCAGGTAACTCCTCAGGAAATACTTCCATGCATTCATGAACATTTGGAACATCTTATATTTGTATACTCCCTTTTACTTCTTCATCCTCACCGATTAACTCCATAAATAAGGCTATAGGAGGTTCCCCTAGACAAAGATCAGGTCGGGATATCTCTCCTTGGAAGATAATTGTAGGTTGTTCATTCAAGACTACTAAGATTTCCTTACTTCTGCATTTGATCTTAGCATTATACTTTGAGAGCCAGTCTATCCCTAGTATAAAGTCGAATTCCATCATGGGAATGACTACTATATTAGAGATAAGATTGTGCTCACTAAAGTAAAAACTAGAGTCTCTAAACACTATTGATGCATGGATAATCCCACTTGGATTCTTGACTGACAACTCTACCTCTAGCAGTTCGGAGATTGATTCTATATTCTGTGTAAACATGGAAGAAATAACGGAATGTGTAGAACCAGAATCAAACAAAGTACTTGCTAGTTTTGAGAGGACAACAAGAGTACCTGCTACCACATCATTCGGAGCTTAAACTCCAGTTGTTGTGATAGCAAAATTATGACCTTTCTCCCTTGGCCTTTGCTGAGGTTGATGTTGATTCCCCTCCACTGCCCTCAGATTTTGACAGTGATTATAAAAGTGCCCAAGTTGTCCACACTTGAAGCATTGGACTTCGGGTATGGCTAGAACCATCTTTCCTCTGTCGTTAGTGTTGGTAAGTTGAGGCTTCACCTCACTACGATAATTCCGAGCAATATGGCCTCTCTTCCACACTTGTAACACTTTCCACTTACGATCAAGCAGTTCCCCGAATGCTTCTTCCCACATTTATTGCATGTGGAAAGTTTCATTTTCTTCCCACCTCTTTCCTGATCAAAGCTTCTTCCCTGGCTTGGTTCTAGAGCTCTCTTCTTCTCATTAAATTTTTGAGACCACTGTGTCTCACCAAACTCCAGTTCGACATTCATAGCACTTCGAACTATTTTTTTGTAGCTATCATAGCCCCTGTTGGCTAGATTCTTCCGCATATGAGGTCGTAGTCCACCAAAGAATCTATCAACCTTACCATTACGGTCCATGAAAAATCTTGAGGTATAATAGGAAATCCTTGTGAAGTTCATCTCGTAGATTCGAACAGATTCGTTCTCCTTCTGCTTCATCTTGATAAATTCTTTCTCCATTCTCGTTCTCATCGAACGAGGGAAATACTTATTGAAGAATATTCCCCTGAACTCTTCCCACTCCATAGCTTCCATCTCTCCTCTTGGCTTCGTGTTTTTGATCAGTGACCACCATTGATCAGCTTCTCCCTCTAGGTGGTAAACAGCAAGGGTGACTCTTTCTTGTTCCGAACAATGAAGTACAGAAAATAACTTTTCAATGGAGCTTATCTCTTATTCCACAACAAATGGGTCAATAGATCCACTGAATGTTGATGGTCGTTGACGTATAAAGGACTCAACAAAATGTTGTTCCCTTCATGGTGATATCGGCCTCTCATATTTATTCAAGTTATTACTCATAACATGAGTCAGTTGGTTCATCATTCGCATGAATGTTTCCATTCTGGCTTCCATCGGAGGGCAGTCAGCGCATGGTCCATTGCGGTCACCATTTACACGGTTCTTCCTATTACCCGTCATTTTATAAAACAATAAAATCTTAGTGAGAAACTTGTTTCATTTACAAATATTTTAACTATAAAGGATTCTATATCTTAAAACTTTATGCTTAAACAATTATATTTCTCTATAATTCCTTCATAATGATTCATAAAAATCTTTCCATTAACCAAACATATCCCCCGGGAGTGTCATAACCAAGAGTGCAGCAAGGCCCATTGTCATGCACCAGTTCTTATTCGAGTCTAGCTCAAAGTAGTGTTTTTGGGTTTTACCCCTATGTACATCTGTGCCAGATCCACCTCTACCTACTCGTATCCAGACAGTTATGTATTTGTTTGATAAACCACTTACTCAATACTCACCAAAATACCAGGAAGTTTTACCTATATTTAAACTTTTCTATAGGGTTCTTCATAAAGTTTTTCAAAGCCTAATTTCCATAAATAACTAAACCATCCTTTGATACCAACTATGGAATCCCACCTTTTTATAACATAAATTTTCATTACATTTTAAAAAATCGAGGCTCTTTAAGGTTTAGTGTCTTGGAAACCAGGAACTTAATACATGACAACATAAAACATTCTTAATAAACACTAGGAAGGCTTCTTCATTGTTCATCCTAAGTTAATTACAGAATCTCATAACCTAGGAGCATACATCGAAGGAAAGGGTGAGCATAAGGCCCAGTAAGGGAAACAAGAGAAACATTTTACATGTGAACTTGAGATACATCAATAAAGTCATGATAAATAACTTTAATGCATGAGAAAGAGATCATGAGGCATATCATAATAAAAGTAATGTGTTTCATAACTTGAATATGTGGCTACAACATTTAACTTAGACAATAATTTCTGTATCTCCAAGGTCTATCCCCAAGGTTTAATTAAAAAAATTCTAAGGTTATTCACCAAGCTATCATTAAAATGGTCATCTTTAGAGATTAAGTCTTTACCCAATTAATTGGAGCGCTATCAGGGTGAACACTTAAATTGTATTTATTATCATGTGAGACACATCTATCATCATCAAACATTTCATAAATAAACCCTATAGCATAAAATAAATGGGTTTCATTTCATAATCATAACATTTTAAAAATTGATTTAAAGACATGATCTTCATGTCACTTTAAACCCACGGTAATGGAAAGCGGGATTCATGTATGTAACTACCACAATTTAAAATAGAAAATTTTGGTATATATGTGAATACCGCTGTAGAATAAAGAGTTTTTAGTAGTCACTTAATAAAATAAAATAATTTGAGAAAAAGAGAGAGACATTTTGAGACGAAAATTCGGCAGCATAACGGATGTGTTGCAGGGTTTTAGAAAATGTTGAAAAGAGAGGGGACATGGGTCACCCACTCATAAATGATCCATAAAATAGTAGAGGTACAGAATATAATGTATATAAGAACATTGTAATGAAATTTTAAGGACATACCATTTGAAATGAAAAACTTTAAAGGAAGAAAAAAATAAGATTTCTTTTATGAAGAATTCGGCAGCCTAACGACGTCACTTAAAACTTCAAAAAAATGAATTGATGAGATTAAATAGGGTCTCTCATAATTTGAAAGAAAAGGAAAGTATGATTAATATAGTGATCATACCCCAACATGGAAAAAAGTAACTTTAAATACTTGACATCAAAGTAGAACTTTGAAAATGGGAAGAGTGAAAGAATCCCTTACCTTGAAGAGTAACTTCGAAATCTTAAATTTTGGGACCTTGGGAGGATTGAGGGCACCTTGGGAGGACTCCTTGGGTGGTAAATAGACCATAAATTTTTTGATAAGGATTTTTGGAATGGAAAGGATGAGAGAATGGCTTGGTATTTATAGGGGAGGTGAGGGGACAAGGCATTAATGGCCAAGGGACACCTCATTGGTGGTATTGGAAAAACCATGGGCTTGCCCATGGTATTTTCACATGGTATTGGACACTTGGGACACCTAAAACCTTATATTACTATTCATAAGTAGACCAGAATTATTACATAATTATTACATCCTTAATGATGTCATTAAACACCCGAAACTCTAAACTAAAAATTCACTATTCACCAAAAAATCATCTTTTTCAGAAAAATCCCAAAAATTTACCTTAACATAATATCGATTCTCTGAATTCAAAAATGAACTCCATTTTATAAAAAATAAATTTCTAAAAATTTTAATTTAATTTCTAAATAAAAAACACTATTCACCCAAAAAAACTAATACTTAACTAATAATTTCTGAAACAGTTATTTACATATTTTATTGAATCACATTACTTAATCAAGGTGCCTAAATTATATTAATACTTTATTTAAGTGAGATTACTAATCCATTTGGTTACATTACTAATCCTAAACGTAAAATCACTATTCATAATTTACTATTCACAAAAAAATAAGTTGATCTTATTAGACTCTAAATTCCTTACTGAACACATTTGCAGAAGACCATTTTTTGAAAATCCTTACACATCATTAATTATTTCAGGATTACATAAATATTTTAAAATATCATTTTTTTAAATTCATCCAAAAGATACATCCTATTTTTATCTAGACATCTAAAAATTCACAAACTTCACCATAGGAAGAAATCACAATTTTATTTATATCAAAGGATTACACAAAGTAGTTATGGTCTCATTACATAGCCCCTTATAACACTAGCATATGATCTAAGTGTAAGGTGTACTAAGGTGAGAGAATCTAAGGGAGGCTCGGATAACATTGCCCTAGTAGTAATCTCCACTAACATGAACTTCTCCCGTATGCGATTCCGTTCAAGCTTGACACGCTGGACTTCGGCTTGGTCTTGGTCCAAAGAGAATCCCAAAGATGCCACCTCCTTCCCAATCTCTAATAAGTGGGATGCATATGGTCCGAGTCTACTGGATGAAGCCATCGACTCTTCTTTTTGCATTAAACATTAACATCTCTATTAAATCGTTAAGAGTAAATTAATATACTATTAAAAAAATTTAGGTCATTACAAAGATACTATAAGGATTTTGGAGTCGTACATGTATGATGTAAATGCACTAGTTATAGAATTTATAAATCTTCTTGTACCTATTACTTCTCCTTCTCATACCCAAGATAAAGTACCAGTTCCATCTTCAGTTTCTACAACTTATTATAGACTATTTTCTTCTACTGCTCATGTTAAACCTCTTACATGACTATTTGGTCTCAACATACCTCAATCCCATCAATATATAAGACCTATTTCCAAATCTCTTATGATTCTAGGAGCTAATGTTACTCCTCGCCTTGCACCTCCTCCTGGTCTAATCATTAGTAATGGAAAATCCATGATTGGTTGATCAACCTTACCAGAATCTGATTATAATTTTGGTTAGGGATTCTAATAGGGGCTTGTAATACACTATTTTTGAATTTTAATGAAATCGTTTTTATTTATCTTTATGCATTTTTATTTTATGCACTTTATCTTTACTATTTTTTTTTACTTTCTCACCCTTTCTATATTATTTTTGATAATCTCAAAAGGGGATTAAGGTATGACATATTTATGGGAGTAATGTATGGAATATTTATAGGATTAAAGTATGAAATGTTAGAAAATTTCATGATTATATACTATTAATGCTATGGTTAGTGCATTATGTGTATTTATTTATGCCAAGATTTTTTATCACCAAAAAGGGAGATATTATTGGATTTGTCCAAAAACTATTTATTTTAATAATCACAAATAAGTTTTATGTGTTTATAATAGTTTTTGTGTTTTATGGATGTAAAATGTTTTTCTGAGAAATTTGGAATTTTCATAATGTGCTGAATTCACCGTATAAATAAATATTGACAATCTTGATTTGAAAAATTACCAGAGTTACCGCACAGCCAGTACATCGACTGTATGTATATCAGATCGACCATGATGAAAATCTCACAAAGTGCTCAATCAAATGTACAGTTGATCAAGAAATCGTACGTTATATCTTAGAGTGACTTCCACTATCATAATTTTCACAAAGGATGGGATCGAATGTACTGTAATAAGATTGAACACATGAAAAGTGGATCAACCACATTCTTATTCTATAGAAAATGGAATATTTCTCACTAACTTCCCAATTGACTACATGGGAAACAAATAAATCACACGACCAACTTGAAGTGATCACATGGTTTTTCTGTCTATCAAAAATCTAATGAAGTATTTGAGAAACTACACATTTCTTTCCAATCAACCACATGATAAAGTTAGAATGACCATATGAAAATTTGAGATTTTTAAAAACTGTTAGAGATACCGTGCAACTTTAACTTACCGCACATTTAAGTGAAGCAACCACATAGAATTTTTCAAATTATTTAATCAACTATAAGTTCAGAGCAATCGATTGTATGAATTTCAAGGAATCTGATCAAGTATTTCACTAAGTGTTAGAGATACCGTGGATGAGCTGACATGGAACATTTAAAGTGATTGTGTCATAAAGTGGGTATTATATTTTAATATAATGTATTCCAACTACTTTTTTGAACATAATTAAATGCTTGGTCAGATATATTTATTACTCCCTGATTTTGTACTGAGTATGAAGATTCTTAATGATGAATTTCCAACAGGTCATTTTAGAGGAAGATCTCTTTTTATATAAGATTGAAGATGGAGACAAAATTGGATTTTTGAAGAGTACTTTTAACATGATTTTTAAGAATGTGAAAAATGTTAACTACACAATACTCTACTCTAATTGGAACTTTATCTCAAGATCTGAAAATATCCTCATGTCTTCTCATCTCATCACCAAAATAAAATATGACTTCAATAAGAGAAGAAACATCTTCAGAACAACAAAACTAAAATTATCTTCTACATCAAATTATTCTCACATTATTTTATATTTTTTTTATTACTTTCAAGTTGTACTTTAAATTTTTTTGTATTTGTTATAGAACAATATCTTGTAAATAATTGGATATTACTAGATACTCTCTCATATTCTTTCTTCATATTTGTACTCCCACAAAAAATGTGGAAGAGGTAGTGTATAAACCTAGAAATCCCTGTGTGTTGTTTTATATAAAATTTATTCTAGGTTATGTATCAAAATTATTTGTTTAATAAATTTTATTGGAAGCAGGTGACTTCTAAGAAGATAGTATTAGGTCTCTTCTTGAGACTGATCCTCTTATTTTTATATTTTGTTGTGTTTTTCAAAGTTTTGATTACTCTATTTTAAAAATTTTTCCAAAATATATTTTGAAAAACTATACTCTGATAGTTAGTTTCTTAAAGTGATATTCATACTATTTTGTGTGATTATATTAATCTCAAAATATTAGGATACTAATAATATTATTATACCATAGTTTTGATCAATCTTTTGAGAGGTTATTTAAAACCATTAAATTAGATATACTTACTGTATTAGTTAACTATGAAGTATTTCAAACTAGGGGTTTTAGTTTTAAATTATTTTTAAATATAAAATTTTAATTAGAATCTCAATTCCACCCCCCCCCCCCCCCATTTAGTTTTCCACTCTAACCAACAAGTTGTGCATTACCAAATATGTCTCAATGGAGTGGAAATTGAGACAAAATCGCTTACCTCCAGTTCAACTTGCCTCATAAGTGATTTTAATATCCTATAGAATAAATTTATATTTATTATAATCACTAACTATAACTATATACATATCTATAATATCATATATTATCTATTTATAACATCTTATCACCCATTTGTTAACAATATTTTATTATTATCATTGTTTTGGGTGTTAGCTGCTTCGTTTTTCATATATGTTTTGATTTGGAAGTTATGGTCCTTGTATATTGATCATGGTTATATCATATGTTGAATATTATTCATAACATAAAAATCATACATATTCATTATATACATATTTAAAATTGTCTATGAGAAATGTACATGAAAAATGAATTGCATTGCTTCGTGGAGATAGTAGGACGTACATACGCACGAGTGACGTTATAATTTTTTAATGGGTGGAAATTTAAGGAATAAGATGATATATTATACTTAAAAAATTATAATTATGTCATAATTATCATATATATTCATTAGTTAGATCATTATTACAAGCCATGTGAGGTAGTAATGGAAATAAATTTACATTGGTTTGTGAGGCGGTAGTCCACCATACACACGAGCGGTGGTTTTATTTCCCATTTGATGGAGAAGGAGATGGATAAATATTATGTAATAAATATAATAACATATAATTAATTAAATATACTAGTTTTATTATATTTTAATTGTTAGGACATAATTTAATGTGGTAAAAAAGAATAAAAATGAAGGTGCTCGGTGAAGATGATTACCTATTATTTGAAAAGCTCCTTTAGATCTCCCATTAAGGTATATAGGGTTGGTATTTTAAGAAGACCAGTACCTATAAAACTTTTATAAAAAAATTTAGAAGAGTTTTTGGCATGGTTTTTTTATCTAAGTAGATCTATGTTATGTATATAAGAGAGTACAGGTGGTGACTTTTTATAGTGAATGAAAGGACACACATGGAATTATTAAAAAGATTTAAATATAATAAATTAATTTTCATGTGAAAGTGGCACAATGTGGAAATAATTTAGAATATAATATTGGATATTATTTCAATCAAATCAATAAATAAAATTTCAACAAGTTTAAGTGATATTTTAAACCTTATCTTTTGGTTTAACCCTGACATTAAACAATTTTAACCTTAACCGTAATAACAACTTTTTCAATCTTAAAGGGTTATAATTTTACTTATATGGTAAAAAATTTCTAATAAATGGATAAGGAATGAAATTTTAGAACATTTCTGATCATACTTGTCCTATTTCAATATTTTTCTATTTTAAATAAGTTCATAAATATTGTTTTTTTTAAAATATCATTAATTTTATTTTTGACACTATTCATTTAATTTGAATTTAAAGACATCAATAAAAATATTGAATTAAAATATAATACTTTTCACCATAAATAATACATTATTATTAACTAAACAATTCTTGTGGGGCTATAATTTATCCTAAATACATTAGTTTTAATGTTTTTAAAATTATTTACTAGGATTTTTTCACTACTTTCACAAGCACTGTATCGGTGTTTTATAAGAATTTAAGGTAATTATATAATCACTAAAAATTATAAATAAGTTACCATAATAAAAATAATATCATTATACTCAAAATAAACTTTAATATTCATTCAAAACTTATTTTTATCCCTATGTGAACATATAAGATAAATTTAAAGGCAAGGGAGTAACATTTTGTGTCTTTTCTTTACATTAAATAAAATAAATGTCACTGTCAAAGGAAAATGGCACAAAAATTCAAAATATTATAAGTTTCTATGTATATGGTTGAATTCGTCTCTTACAATGAAATAAATTCAACGGTTAGATATATTTACAATTCATTGTCACATTATTTTTAACCTTAATTACCCAATTTACCAAGGTGATAAGTTTTACCAAAATTACTATTCATAATGCCTAAAAATAAAAGGTAACTATTTACCAAATTTGAAACCAATAATTAAAAATATGGAATCTATTTTTTCAAATTCTATTCCTATAAATTTCATAAAAATAAACCCACAAAATACGATAATAACGGTTTTCCAGAAAAATGCATTTTTAATCATAAAAATTGACTTATATAAAAAACATGTAAATAAAATATTCTAATAGAATTAATTATATTATTTTAAATCAAATTGATTTTATATCACTTTAATACCAAATAAAAAATATAATGGTACTTTAAAATTACTTGATTTAAATAAAAGAAATGATATTTTTACAAAAATTGGTATTTTTTACAATTCATTAAAAACTAAATATTTTTAGAAATACTAAAAAATAAACCTAAGGTAATATTGAAATTATAATTTTAAAAATGATATAACTATCACATAATAATATTTCACTTATTTTTTATAATTCATTTAAACTCAGACTTGTGAGTAAAGAAAGGTATCAAAGAAATTAGATTTATTTAAAGAGAAATATATCATAAAATATTATGGTGTTACATTCTACCACCTCATAAGAATTTTTCCATAGAAATTTTTTTCAATTTGATATAAAAAAATGAGGATGCTTCTAACTCATCACATCCTTGGGTTCCCACATATCTTCCTCGAATTTATGGTTTTTCTAAAAAACTTTAACCAGATGAGTAGTCTTGTTTCATAAAACTTTCTCTCTATGATCCATAATTTACACCAATTATTACTTATAAAGATATATCTTACTCTAGTGGTATGACCACTAAGTTTACTACATGTGAATGATCAAGTATGTACTTCCTCAAGAGAGATGCATGGAACACATCGTGAACTTGAGAGATATTCGGTGGAAGTGCCAAGTGATAAGCTACCACCCCAATATGATAAATAATTTAGAATTAATCGATATATCTAGGTCTTAGTTTGAACTAATTTTAAACTCTCATAACCTTATTCCAAGTATATATTCATATTAATACCTTATCACCAATATCAAACTCTAGATCTCACTAACAATTGTCTGTATAACTTTTTTGTCGACTATGAGCTACCCTTATGTGTTTTTGAATAGATATAACCATATATACCATTTCCTCATCTAGTTTAGGTCCCAATATATTTCTTTCTCTAACTTCATCTCAACATGTTGGAGTTCTGCACTTCCTTTCATTGAGGGATTCATAAGAATCCATATGAATGCTCGAGGGAATGCAATTATTATAATAAAATTCTACCAAAGGAAGGTGTTGGTCCCAACCACCTTTTAAATCAATAAATTTATCTCTTAACATGTCTTCTAGAGTTTGGATGGTCCCCTAATATTGATCATCTATATGAGGATGATAGGTCGCACTAAAACTTAACTTTGTACCCATATGCTACTAAAGGATTCTCTAGAACTTAGAGGTAAATCTCATATCATAATTAGATAAGATTGAGAGTGGTACTCCATATAATCTTATAACTTACTTAATGTATAATCTAGTAAGTTATTCAAGAGATAAATATTCTCTAATAGTGATAAAATACACTAATTTTATAAGGCGGTCAACTACAACCCAAATAGTATTATGCCCTTTAGATGTTTTGAGGATTTTAATGAAAAAAATCCATGGTAATGTTTTACAATTTCCATTATGGTATGGGTAATGGTTGTATCATCCAATTATACATATTTCTATCAAAAAAACTTATTTACACACTAGGAATCAAGATATATACTCTACAATATCCCTTTTCATACTATCTAACTAGAAATACTCTTTTAGATCACTATACATCTTTGAATTTCTGAGATAAATAAAGAATGATGAATTGTGAGATTTATACAAAAATTAATTATTCAAGTATGGTATTGACATAACAAATACTTGGTTTATGAACATTATCATTCCAGCATGATAATGGTTGAAACTCAAAACTATTCTTCAACTTCTTCCATAATTTCGCATCTTCATTTTGATCCTTTTTAATCCTCTTATGGATGTACGGTTGAACACTCATCTGAGAATGATAATATTTTTCCTCTTTAATAGAGATTTCAAGATCTAATTTATAAAAATTCATAATTATTGGATCTCTTACAATCCTCATCATGGAAAAAATCATGGTCTTTCCAACTCATAGAATTATCCACCTTTTTCACCTTCCTAAGGTGGTAATGTGGTGAGCATCCATAAGCTTTCATCAACTCCAATCATATTCTTTGATGAATTTTCAACTCTTTATGTATAAATATATAATTCAAGAATTTATGATCATTATATATCATTCCTTTCACTATAAAGATAAATCCTTTGTATCTTCAATGTAAAAATTAATGTTTCTAACTCCAAATCATGAGTATGGTAATTTTGATCATAAAGTTTCAATTATAGAGATGTATAAGCTATTATAATATCATTATGCATGAGGACACATCTTATTACATTATTTGATACATCCCTATATATGAAAAACTCTTCTACACTATAGGGTAGTGTAAGCATAGGCACACTGACCATCCTTCTCTTTAGTTATTTGAAATTATCCTCATATTCATCTATCCACAAGAACTTGTATCCCTTCTAGGTCAACTTAGTGAGTGGATTAGATAGTCATGAGAAATATCTCACAAAGCACCGATAATATTTATCCATCCCAATAAAACTATGGATCTCGATTACCATGGTTTGCATAGGAAATTTCTTAATAACTTCTATATTTGAATGTTCCACCAATATACCCTCATTTAAAATTAAACGACCTAATAATGATAATTTTTATAGACCAAATTTATACTTGGTAAATTTGACATATATATTATCTTTCCTTAGGGTCATCAGCATATTCCTCAAATGTTCTTCATCCTCTTACTTACTCTTCAAAGATATAATAATGTAGTCTATAGAGACTACCAAAAACTGATCAAGGTTGTCTCTAAAGACTCTATTCATTAAATCCATGAAGATAATATGAGCATTAGTAAGTCCAAAATGGAATTACTATAAATTCATAATAACCATACCTCATACAGAAGGTTTTCTTGGGTATATGCTTCCTATTAACCCTTAGATAATGATATCCAGATTGAAGAACAATCTTGGAAAAATATTGATCTCCTTGTTATTGATCAAATAAATAATTGATATAGGGTAGATGATACTTTCTCTTAATAGTTATTTTGTTAAGTTCCTTATAATCAATGAAAATATGAATTGACTCGTTTTTATTTTTATCAAAAAGAATAGGTGAACCTCATGGTGAAGCACTAGTCCAAATGAATCCTTTATCTATATTATCTTATAGTTTCTTCTTTAATTTTTACAACTCAATTAGAGACATTCTATATATATTCTTTAAAATAGGTGTATCATTGAGTATAAGTTCTATTGAAAAATCAACTTCACAATTCAGAGGAAGACTATGAAACTCTTCTGTAAATACATCAATGAACTCTCGTACAATAAGAATATCATCAATTTTGAGTTTCTCCCCAAAAATCTAAGATAAATATACCTCATGAAAATATAGTAAATCCCATGTGATGGAAGTAATTTCATTTGGATTTTAGGTTCATCCTCGCACTGATTGGCTATTACGGGTTGATCTAGAATATCGAATGTAACTTTCCTTTCTCAACAATTGATATAGACTCTATACTAAGGGAACCAATTCATGCCCAAAATTACATTAGATTCAAATATAATAAGAATAAAAATAATTATCAAAATCACATTACCAAAAATTTCTATCAGAGAGGAGTTATATACTTGAGATACGATCATCATACTATTGGGATTTTTTTACTGCTAACTCGACATCTAATTATTGAGGTGGTGATGTGATACCCTTAGAAAATTTTGCAGATATAAAAATTATGTATAACCTAAATCAAATAAAAAAAATCACTTTTAGTGTGGATGATAAGTGTACCTTTAAACACATTGCTTGGAACTTTCACTTGGACTATAATAATTCCATATGCTTGGCCTTCTCCCCTTGGCTTCTAATATAGTTAGTTCCCTTCATGATTGGGGAACTAGTTTGAATAATGCCCCATATATTTATAGTTGAATCACTAGATAATATTTATTTCTTTCTTTTCCTTACATTCATTATTCAAATGACCCCTATCTCTACACTTGTAGCAAACTCCCATACTCTTTTAGTATTTTCTAGGATGTTTCTTTCCATAATTTTTACATTATAGAAATTGATTTGTTCCCTTATTCTTATTTGATGTGTTCCCTTTTTCTTGGTGATCAGTCAACCTCTTCTTCCCTTACTTTACCTTAAAGATATATCATCTAGAAAATTATTTCTATATATTAATGGAACTTGATACTATATCATCATATGATGAAAACATTTGAGAAACTAGTGCCCATAGGAGACTTTTCCTAAGCCTATCAAAGAATTGGTCAATCTTTATTTATAAATTATGTATATAATTCGAAACATTCCGGAATAATCTTGTAAAGTTGGTTGCATACTCCACCTCACCTTCATCTTCCTTCTACATTAAAGTCATGAATTTCCTCTCCAATTTAACCCATTGTTCTTAAGGGAAGTATTTCTTGAAAATATCACTTTAAAAGTTATCCATTCCATTATTTATATTTTTTCAACCTCTTTAGTGTTCTTGATCAATTAAAACATTGATCGTATTCTCCTTTCAAATAATAAACTATTAAAATAACATTTTCACTTTCATTACTTCTCAAAGTTGGGAATATATCTTCGAGAGACATAATCTATTGTTCAGCTACCAACGGATTGATAGTTCCATTAAAAATAGAGGATTTTATCACATAAAGTGATCCAACATAGGTGAATCACACTATGGAACAACAATTTTCTCCATACAGACAAGGTTATTAGTCATAACTTGAGTTAGATTCCCAAATATAGTCATGAACTGTTTAGTTCCAACATGATCTATATTGGATTTCTCAACAAGGAAATCCCTATAGTGAATATGAGTGTTGATTCCCTTTACTCTATTAAAGGCCATCACTAAATAATGTAATACACTATGTTAGATAATGATTGTCTTGAATATTAATCCATGAAATAAAAATCCCTATAATGGTAAAAGTTCTCAAATACTATAAGGAATTATTATAATTCACATGTTAGCTATGTTCATTTAAAATCTAGTTCCCAATGTTTTTACAAAACTTGACTATAATAACAACTGTAACAACCCCAAATCATGGGACACAAATTCAGTGTCTAGTTTTTTATATTTTCATAAGATAAAAATGATCACATAACCAAATATTGATAATTTTATTAGTTTTAAAGAACCAGACACATAAATTATTTTCATATTACATTGGAAATATAAAAACATAGAATAAAAAAAATTCTAATATCCTTAATTTTATTCATAATATCCTTCTTCATATACAAGTGGAAAAAAATAAAGGGTGATCTTAAAATATTAGTAAGGTTATTTATAGAAAAATATATCATGAATAAATAAGTAATAATCAATATAATAAGGTAAATAACTAAAAACATGTGTTATTTAATCAATAAATTGATCAAGAAATGCATCCATGGATAATATCAATGAAGAATCTTATGGATAATAACAAATTAATTCTCAATAAAGGAAATGCTTAATTTTGTATGTAATGATATCAATCATCATGATATCTTTACTATCAAGGTCTTGTGCCAAGATAATATAATTTATGGATAGGTATAAACCAAAAAATCATTTAATAATTTTGGATAACTAATTTGTCTCATGAGACCTATCAATACATCGAGAGGGTATCTATAACTGGGCACCACCGATCACTGCATGTCTAATGAATTCATCATATATTGAATGATCAATTTAATTCATAAACAATAAAACTTATTAACAAATTTCTGTATTAAGTAAAGAATAAAAAATATTAATATTTCCCCAGTCAATCAAATAACATTCATTGTAAAACACCATATGTAAAATGGTATATAATTTAGGAAATAATCATATCTATGATACAAATAATATAGATATTTAAGATAAATTTAATTTCCAATGAAAATGATCAAAATAAATTAAATGTTTCAATATATTTTTAATGACCATAAAATTAATCAAGAGATGAGATATGGCTATCAATTCACCAGAAATATAGGTTTTGTGGTAAAATCATATCCTTTGTAGAATAAAATAAAATTGAAGTAAAACATTAAAATAATATTTCATTTAATATTTTTCTTTTTAAAACCATTTAAAACTTATATAATAATCTAAATAAAATAAAATTATTATGACGGTGTGAAAATCCATTAATGTCATATACATTAAAAAGAAACATTCATTTTGAATTTTTATAAAGAAATTCAAAAAATGCAACTTTTGGAAAACATTATAATAATTCCTTTAAAACCTTTTGAAATTTAAATTATAACATAAAATTTCTTTAATAAATCATTTTAGTAAATAAAAAGGATTTTTGTAAAATATTTTTGAAAAATGTGGATATGGAAGAAAAATTTACCCCCATCAAAATGATAAATAAGATCGGATTTTATTTTAAAAATTTATTTGATTGATTCATGTGATAAAATGAAGGAAAATATAGAATAAAACATGTAAAATACTAAATATACAAATTATAAGAAAATAGATGAAGTTTATGAAGGATATATTATAATATTCCTTTAATGAAAAATATTAGCAATCTTAAAAATGAGATTGTAAAATATATTCTTACCTCTTTGATAACTTTTAAATTATATCACCTTGAATGGGTAAACTTTCATTGAAACTTTAATTTTCATTAATAAACATATATTCATGTTAAATAAATCAAATGGGTAGTATATACATCACACAAAATAAAATATGTTTATATTAACAAATATGTCTCAATGAAGTAGAAATTGAGACGAAATCTCTTACCTCAAGTTTGAATTGCCTCATAAGTGATTTTAAACTCCTATATAATAAATTTATATTTATTATAATTACATAATAGAACCATATAAATATGTATAATATCATATATGATCTATTTATAACATATTATCACATGTTTGTTAATAGTATTTTATTATTATCGATGTTTTGGGTGTTAACTGCTTTGTTTTTCATGTATGTTTTGATTTTGAAGTTATGTTCATTGTATATTGATCATGGTTATATAATATATATAATTTTAAAAATGATATAAAAATCATAAATATTCATTATATATAAATATAAAATCATATGTGAGAAACAGACAATAAAAATGAATCATTTCGCTTCGTGGAGATGGTAGGTTGTACATATGCACACATCATCATTTTTTAACGGGTGGAAAGGTAATAAATTAGATGATATATTATACTTAAAGAATTATAATTATTTCATAGGTGTCATATATATTTATTACTTCTATAATTATTACTATCCATGTGATGTGGTAATTGAAAACAAATTACATCGGTTCGCGAGGCGGTAGTTCGTTGTACACTTGAACAATAGTTTTGTTTCCCATTTGATGGAGATGAAGATGGATAAATATTATGAAATCAACATAATAATATCTAATTAGTTGTTATAAAATGGTTTTATTATATTTTAATGGTTATGACATAATTTAATGTTCGAAAAGAAGAATAAAATGAAATTGATGAGTGAAGATAATTACCTCTTCTTTGAAAGATCTCCTTTAGATCTCCTCTTAAGGGAAAAGAGTTTGGTATTTTGGGAATACCATCACCTATATAACTTAGATAAGTATTTTTATAATAATTTTATCTGGTTTTTTTATCTAAGTGTCCCTAGGTGGTGTATATAAGAGAAGATATGTGGTGTCTTTTTATAGTGAATGAAAGGACACACATGGAATTATTGAAAAGATTTAAATATGATAAATTCATTTTCATGTGCAAGTGGAATCATATGGATGGAATTTTGAATATAATATAGGATATTTTTGAAATAAATTTGACCAATAAAATTTTTATAGGTTTAATTTGTATTTTAAACCTTATCTTTTGTGTCAACCACTTTGTTAAACAATTTTAACCTTAACCACAATAACGACTTTTTAAATTTTAAAGGGTTATAATTTTACTTAAATGGTTAAAATATTCTCATAAATGTAAAAAGGGATGAAATTTTTTACCATTTATGATACTAATTGTCTTATTTGAATATTTCCATGATTTTTGAATAATTTAATAAATATTATTTTCCATTAAATATCATTAATGTCATTTTTTCACTATTCATTTAATTTGACTTTATAGACAGCAAGAAAAAGATGTAATTTGAATATAATTATTTTAACTATAAATAATAAATTATTATTAACTAAAAAATTATTTTATAACCATAATTAATCTAAAATATGTTAGTTTTAATGCTTTAAAAATTATTTTCTTTGATTTTTCCACTACTTGCACAAGCACTTTATCAGCGTTATTTAAGTGTTTAAGGTAATTATATAATAGCTAAAAATTAGAAATAAGTTTCCATCATAAAAAATAATTTTATTAGTATGATAATAACCTTTAATATTCATTCATGGATTTTTTATCCCTATGTGAACATATGAGATAAACTTAAAGGCAAGATAGTGACATTTTGTATTTTTCTTTATTTAAAATAATATAAATGTCATTACCAAAGTAAAATGAAACCAAAAAGTCATATATTATAATTTATGATGTCTATGGTATAATTAAACTCATAAAATTAAATAAAGTCAAGTGTTTTATATATTTTTAATTCCTTGTCTCATTATTTTTAACCTTAATTACCTAATTTACACTTTACCATGGTGATAAATTTTACCATGATTACAATTCATAATGCCTAAAAATAAAAGGGTAATATTTAGAAAATTTGAACATAATAATTCAAAATATGAAATAAATTTTATCAAATTCAATTCTAATAATTTTTTTAAATTAATTTAAAAAATAAACCCACAAAATACGATGAAAGGTTTTCTTAAAAAATGTGTCTTTAAGTCTAAAAAATTGATTATATAAAAAACATGAAAATAATGATCCTAATAGAATTAATTATATTATTTTAAATAAAATAGATCTTATATAACTTTAATAACAAATCCAAAATATAATGTTACTTTTAAATTACTTGATTTAAAGAAAATAAATAACAGTTTTGTAAAAATCAGTATTTTTTACTATTCACTAAAAAATAAATATTTTTAGAAAAATATCAAAAATTCAAACTAACCTAATATTAACATGACGATTTAAAAAATTATATAATGGTAACATAATGATATTTCAATATTTTATCATGTTTTGTTTAAAGTTGGTGTTTCATGTAAATCAAACTATTAAAGAAATTTAATTTATTTAAAGACAAATATATAATAAAATAATAGGGTGTTACAGTAGGTGAAAGAACACCGCCAATTTTATTTTTAAAAGGCGGAGATTTTTGAAATATGTTTTAATCATAAATTTTATATTGAATTATATTCAATTATACTTGTTTAATTTTCATGTAATTATAATATTTTTATGCTTAAATTATATTCTGGTATTATATTTTTTTCTTCTTAATGAATTATCCATTCTCTTGATATGGCCTTCTTCATGTTAGGAAAGTTGGTCCATGGATTTTTTGTTTTCTCAATTTCCCATATTTTTGGGTCTTTAACCTAACCCTTATTCTACTAATTATTTGGTCAACAGATCTACTCTTTGTGCCCTAGCTCATGTGATCCATCAATTGGCATTTGTTAATGACCCCATCCAAGTTATACATGTGTTCGATGATTCTGTTTAGCCTCCCCTTAGTTTTTTCACTTTTAAGGGGTAGTTATTCATATCATATTCTAGAATACATACATTTGATTTGATATTTGTGTGATAACACCTTTGGAAGTATTCTCTCACGCACTTCCTCTTCACTCTCCTAAGATCCAGAGGAAAAATTTGGAGATTTTAGAGTTTATTTCAGGCACCATCCTATACGATGTCCCTAGAGGACTTTTCTATTCCATTATTTCACATTATTGAATATCTTGATCTTGGATTAATGGTCTGGTGGAGATATCAAGTTCATATCCCATGAGGAACATCATTCACATGCATACGCAGATCCAAAATGTAAGATCGTATTTATATTAAAGCTTTTGAAAAGGTACATACATCGATGGTAAACTGACTGGTTCATGAGTATCCTTATTGGTATTCTTATTTCATTTCTTTTTTTATTTATTCATTATTATCAGTTTAATTTATATTTTCCATATCTCTTATATTGTTTTTTTCTTGAGCTTAATAAAATGTGTGAGTCTGGGTGGTGTTATTATCATGCATGTAGGACCAAAATTAGTCTGAAGCACATTAAATCATTGTGTTCATTTACTAATTTTATTTTCTTTCTTTCGTTCTAGTTTAAATTATATTAATTAACCAATATCTTACATTTCTTACCACTATCATATTCACTTCTTTATTCTTTATTCTATTTACCATAAACACAGTAGAAACTAATCGAATATCCAATGTTCCTAGGTTTTTCTTGGGGGTGTTCTATAAAATGTGGTCCCCAAAAATACTTAGTCCTACTTCATAGGAGAACACTATTGCTTTAATTATTAACAAAATAATAATATTTCAATTGTATCATCAAATCATTATACAAGTGACTCCACCTTGGCTATATATTGAAGAGTCCAACTAGTTTTCTAGGTTCCACTGCCTTCTGATATTCATAGGGTGTCCACTAGATCATGGACACCTTTGGTTACCAATAGGTTTTATTTCCTCAACTATTGTCCTATGGTGAATAGTGGATGCTCCACAAGTTTCTCTCGTAATCTAGAAACAGTCACTTTTCAACTAGTTCCAGAATATTGACTTTTGGACTATGTATGGATACGTCGATCTTGCACTACTGCAAGCCTCATCAAGGTCATAACCCAAGATCCAGACTTTCTCCTATTATATACAAAGGAAAATGGAACTTGAATTAGTCTTCAAACTTCCTAATAAAACCATCACCACAACAAAAACATATTCCACCTCCCATCCCCAACTACAAAAATCAGCCATGATAAGACTATTCTACCAATAACATTAATAATTTTTATAATAATACAAATAATATAATTTTGATTCCATTTAAAATATAACTTTATGGGATTTGGTTAATTTGTTTTTCATAATTTATAATTTTATCACATTCATGGTCAAACATATATGTGTAGTAATAATTTTTTCCAATGTTAAATGGGATTCCCTCACTCCATTTGGTTCCATGATATAAACTTCAAACCACATATAAATTCACCCTTTGGTCAATCTGACAATAAAAAACACGCCACCGAATATCAAAACAAAGCTAAAAACATGCTTAACATGGTTTTATAGTATAATGGCCCCATAAAACTCAGATAACATCATCAAACTCATAAATATTCCTACAAAACAGCAAGAAATGTTTCAACACTAACATTAAGAAAAAATTATAAATTTATATCCAAGCAATGAATCATGCATCACTGAAATTTGGAATCAAATTTTATTAATCATTCATTTTAATGTACATGTCATTTATGTAATTTCTATTAATATTTAGTGTTTATATACATTATATTTATATTTTTTGGGAGTGGTTTGTGTGTGTGTTTTATGTTCCTTAAACCATCTCCAACTAAATACTCTAAAGTGGAGTAGGGTTACTCCAAAATAGAGTATCTGCAATAAAATATACTCTAACACATTACTCTATATTTTGTACCAAAAGAATATTATATGAATATTATTTTTTATTTTTGAATAAATATATCCCTTTTGAATATATATTAATAAAAAAACAAGTAAATAAATAAAGAACATTGATCCTTCTACTACAGCATGATGACAAATTGGGTGTTGTATTGTAGAAAAAATGCCATTTTGGCATTGGTTGGAGTTTCATTGTTATTGAAAAATTTATTTTTCATGGAAAATTAGCATCGTTTGGATATTTCCTTATATCTTATACCCCCCCCACCACAACCACACACACATTCTTCATTTCATGTTCTCGTTATTTTTTGTGTTTGCTTTCATTTTTCATGTACTATTTATTATCTCCATGTTTATGCATACATCTTATGTGTTTAATGCATTATGTGTGTTAGGATAAAATTATTTATAAATTTTTTCTGAACATATGTGTTAACATTCATTATCTTTTATATATTATAAAATTTAATGTTCATTATACATGTTAAGATATAACTATTAAAAGCATTATAAAATTGTTATACATTAAATTTCATGTATTATAAATGTTTCTTATATTATAAATGTTTCGTGTACTATGGAGAATATATATAACACAATAAATACATATCCATTATATATACTATAGAGGGTTCTTACTAGGACATGTGGCTCCTCCAGAGCCTTCCAACCTTACATGTTTGCCTCTCTAGTGACACTCAAAACCGGATTAGCCCTCCGCTCTCCCTCCCTGCGATACCTCCCTCCAAAATTCCACCATTCTCTCACCCCCTACTCTCCTTGGCCCCCCATTCCCTCATTGCATCTGTGAATCCTCTCAGAATCCCATCTACTAGGTCTTCATCCCCATCTCCACCTCCTCCCCATCTTTTTCACCTCCTTCTCCTTGTCACATCTACCTTCCCACTTATGGCTCCATGCTGAGATTATTAGAACATCATCTCCCCTCCTCCATCAGTTCCCTTTAAACCTTAACCCCTCCCCATCCACCATGATTATCATCACCATGTATTCATCTCTTTTTTCACTACATCCCCATAATATTATGTCTTTCTTGAGTTTTCTCCCCTACTTTTTCAGACATTCTTCTTGATTTTTGGCTCCATTGAGTAATCTAGGTAATAAATTTTCCCTTATCTCCATTGATGGAATCATATTATTTATCCTATGTAGAACCATCAAGTCTCTCTTCATTCCTATATCCATCCTTTCCATATAGACTAATGGATTGACATCAAGGTATTCTCTGGTCTTTATTCTATTTAATTGATTCCCCTCCACCACGATCGATAGTGGGGTGGATAAATTTGATCTCGAAAATGAACATTTTGGTCTAGATAAGCATAATATTATCTTCCAAGTACCTGATAAGCCCAATTATCTAGACACCATGACCATGATATTGTTGTTACTATAGGTAGGTTCCCTTTTTTCTTCCCTTCTACCACTATTTTATATTGAATTTTAGAAAACCATTATATGCATATTCTAAATGAATACTGTATATTTGAGTTTAAAATATTTAGTATACTCTATATATGTATACTGCATACGATTTATATGCATGCATCATATTCATATAATATTTTCATCTATGGAAATATATGTCTTTTAACCATTACCCATATCATAATTCAAACTCATCTTCCACTCTTTTATTTCAAAAAAATCAATAAAATTTTTAACATTTTTTTATATTTATATTAAATTACATATGTTGGTTTTTTTAATATGTTATATGTTAACAATTTTGAATATCATAATTGTGTTGTATACCTTATGCTACTTTAAGTAGTTCAAATATTGTAGGTTCATCTATTAGCTACATTTCATTACATTTTATTAACCAAATAACCATTTTTCAATACATTAATATAGTGTCCTATAGTGGAAACAACATAAAAAATCATATTTAATTACATTATTGTAGTCGATAGTAAAAGGTTATCTTGACTCTCCTTTACCATATATTTGCGATGCACTTTTTATGTTTTACTTTAACTACTGTTGTCAATGTTTTATTTTATAACCAACAATCCACTTTACCTATTTTATTCTATTCCATACTATTTTTTTTGTTTTTATAGGTGATCCTCTAAACTGAATATCTATAAGACTTAGTACTACCTTTCCTAATCGAATTTATTCTCTATAATGATTACTATAATTTCCTTGTTTTTATTATGAGGTACGAACCCTTTAATTTTCTATTTAACCCCCTATTGTTATCCTTATGGAAGTTCCCAAGTAGATGAGAAGCATTTAGGGGGTGTTTGAAGCTTGTTTGGAGCCCAAAACCCCAACATGTGGAAGGACCGGGTGGGCCGCACTATTTTTTTAAACTATGTGAGGTGCTCCAATGCACTGCATAGGGTTGCATAGTTTGTTTAAACCATTCATCCCAGTCTACATGATCATGATTGGAATTTCAAAGGGATTGTAGTAAAACACACAGGTTGTGAATAGTTTTCCTAAACCCTGTGCCTATCCTGCACCCTTAGTTCTACTTAGGTGGTAAGGGAACATGGTTGGAATACGGTTTGTCCAAACCATGAACCCTTAGAAAAGGTGTGAAATCCTTATTTTTTTACCTACCTCCTTTTATGTTTTAAACTAATTTTCTCTTCCTATCTACACACAGTAAGTCCTATCCTCCACTTGAGCTCTCTCATGGTTCCAACCTAGGCTTTGTGTTAGGTTCTTCATCTGATCTTTGATTCCTTTTCCATCGGTTTCATTGGATGGATAATGGTAAGATCTACAATCCTCTTCTATCTTTCCTTTGTTTACCTCTCCATATCAAACACTATTTAAAAGCGATCTAATATGCCCTATTTTAAGATCATTTGTCTATTTTATGGATTTTTTCTATTTTAGCGCAAATTAAAGGATAACACTAGTTGAGGGGTCATATACAAACCTAATATAGGTGGTCTAGTACTTTTTTATAAATTTGAGTTGTTCTATATCATGTGTCATCTTTACTCAAAAAAAAATATCATGTGTCATCATGACGCGTGCCGAAATTACTACATGCTGCCTTAAAATTTCGTTTTCCCTTAATTTAAATCATTATCCATGTTAAAAATTCCTCATATACCCTTGTTTATGGTAGAAGTTCCCCAACATCAACAAGTATACCCATTAGGGTGTGCTTATATGATTCCATTGAATTTTAAAATGTTTATATGGAAAAACCACCTTCTAAGTGGTCTTGGATTGATTCCTAAATGAAGTAAAAACCTTGAATTAAATGGGATTGAGTAGTATGACCACTACATGAGACTTTAAAATGAATAAGGGATGTTTCCATTAGTTAAATGGAATGTTAAATGAGTTGTAATCCATCCCTTGGTTTGTATTAAAGCATGACAGAAATTTATTATACAAATGGGATTTATGGGAATGGTGTCCCATATATTTGTGACACTCAGGAAAGGCTTCCCATATATTTGTGACACTTAGAAATGATGTCCCGTATAAATTTGATCCTCAGGTATGGCATCCCATATACTTGTGGTGATTGGGCAGGGTGTCCCATATACATATGATATTTTGGCATGGCGTCCCATGTACTTATGAAACTCAAGAATGGCGGCCCATGTGATTTGTGACAATCAGGCATGGCATCCCAAATAAAGTGTAATATGCGAGCATGAAATCCCTAATTAAATGGGATAACCATGAATGGAATCCCATATTGTGATATACAAGACTGGAAACCCATATGACACTCAGTCATGGCATCCCTAGAGTTTCTATGAGACTCTTATGACTATCCATGGATTCCAGAGTCATGCCTCAGATCCTAGATAGTAGTCTCATATATATATATATGGCTATAAACGTCATTACATATATAGACCATATATATATATACATATAAATATATGCACACTAATTTAGTCACTTGTTCAGATATACCTCGGCTTAGGATGAAGAGGGTAGTGTTATCCTGGTGTCCTTTAGGAACTAGATCCAACCTGTTTACAGTTTATATTTCTGTTTACATTGTTATACATGCATACTATTCATTTAATAGGAATTGGTTGGATTATACTAGACATTGTTGGTGGTGGCCTTATGAGGATATCTCACACCCTATTCGGGTCACCAGTTGGTACATGAATAGATCTTATGGATGCAATTAGGGACAAAGGTAAGCGTTTGGTTTTGGATGTCTGGGTTACTATATTGAGATGGAGAACGGGAGAATAGGATCAAGATTATGATCATGATGCTATCAGAGATAGTTTTTTTAGTTTTTTATTTCTTTTATAGTATGTTTTATATGCATGTACCAATGTATCCCATGTATATCCCATTTTTATTAGCATCATGACATGATCATCATTTTGTATCTGATAATGATTCATCTTCTATCTGTTTATTTTTATCTAGATGTTTATGCTTCCAAAACTCTCTTATTATGTCATTTCTAGTGCCCACTATTATTTTATTCTATTGTGATACACTTTGATCATGAGGGCATAGTCTCCCCCCCCATACCATAATAGACCCTATCTACTAGTTAGTAGCTTAGGGTGTACGAGGAGGTGCACTTGAGGTCATATAGCCAACTGGTTTTGGTTAGATATGAGTGAACTGGGTCCAAGATATCACAAATTGGTATCATATGTTTATTTTCCTTTTTGTCTTACTATTTTGGGTTAGTAGACAGGATAATAGGAACTTTTCAAAATTTGGTAATGATCTTGTATTAGGGATTAGTTAATCCACATATAGGAAAAAACCAAATTATCTAGATTTGGGATATTGCTTTTTTGGTTTCTTTTTGTTACAATTGTACTGATTTGACCATTAGGTTATGCATATGAGTTGTGATGTTTTACATTATTGTGAGTTTTCCTTTACCCTTGGTCAAATGAGGCAAGGAGGTATCATCACATGCATCATTATAGGCACTTCAAGATTCACATGTCATGTGTATGCCATTCCATATTTATATTACTACTTGCATTGCCTATATTTTCTATGATTTTTATAAGTACCTTGACTGTTATATATAGAAATGTGTTGATTTTTCTTGAAGGTATAAAATAATTGGGATAATTAAAGTGTCTACATCAACCTAAATGGTGTTTCCCCATATCGATTGATGGTTTCACATTAATTGTTCAATTATTCCATGTTTGAGCCATGGATCATTGGTCACATGGGCTAAAATATTAGTTGATTTGGTTACATGAATACCAATAGTAATTTATGAGGCATGTGATTCTATAAATTGGGAATGATGATTCATCTAATTAAATCATTATATACGACACATTACATCTTGTTGTTGGATGTAAGGGTTAGGTCATAGTTACAAGATGAGTCAATTGAAATTTATAAAGAGTATGGGCCATTATAAATTGGAAATGGTAACTCGTATAACTGGACCATGATATATATACATACACATAAATGAGTATGAACTTAAATAAATTTGAACTCTTAAATAAAATCGTTACTGTTAAATGGGGATGCCAATTTCTTTGTAAAGGGTGTTCTCCTCTATACATTATAATTAACACTCCATATATTGGGACCTTTGTTATGTGATGTGAGACCTTGACCCTAACCTGACCTTATTAGTGGGTAGTAGGGAGTGTCTCTTATAATCTATTTTGATCTTACTTACCACCTATACCTAGATTTAGGATATGGAGGAGAGGTGTGACCCTTTTCATACGAATGCTTGTACTTGTACTATTATGATATCTTTAACCCTCTATGCTATTGAAACTTATCTTAGGTGTGTGTTTGGAAATTATGGATCTATTCCACCATGACTTCCATGAGTCGTGTTCCATGAAGGTGGTCCCTATGCCACCGAAATTTCCTCCAATAGTTCCACATGAGGAACCTCCCATTATTCCTAATATGGATGTCGATGCTCAGTTCCAAGAGAGCTTTTTATAGTTTATGTAGTTTTTTTAAGGATATTTGTGATCTACCCCCATCATGGAAGATTTGAGGCACAAATTCTAGTAGTATCATCTACCAACCTTCTCGGGGGATGGTTCCCCCCAGGATGATGAGTCATGGATAAAGGCCATTCTGTCAATATTTGAGAATTTTGAGATTCCTTCAGAGAGAAGGGTCAATCTTGTAACCTATATGCTTCATGATTCCGCTAAGAGTTTGTGGGACGTGATTACCCAGGCTAATTGTTATTAGGGTACGATCTAAGTAGACTTCCAAATATCCTTATATGATTACTTATTTCCACAAACATTGAGAAAAAACTATGATAGGAAATTTATGCATCTATAGAAGGGTGATATGTATGTGATGAAATATTCAGCTCATTTTACTGAACTTCATTGCTTTGCATTGATAATTAAAGGTGATGATTTGATGACAGTGAAACATTTTGAGGATGGGATCATATATGTCATCTGATCTCAGGTAAAGGTTTTTTGGTTAGCCACCATTTCTGAGATAGTGAATTAGGACCTCATCATAAAGTGGAACCTGAGGGAATATAATGGTGTGGAATAGGGTGGTTCCATGCCGAGATAAAGAAGTGGTTCTTTGAGCGGCAGGAAGTGTCTCTTTGAGTCTACATATGGGGGAAAAACATCCAAATGACACCTAATAATAGTTATATGGTGTGTTACCAATGGGGAATCTAGGGCATAAGAAGCCTCAGTTTCCCAAATACCCTATTGAGTGCTAAAGATATGGCGGGTTGGGGCATATTTAGTGCTTCTGTAGGAATTTTCCATATGTTCCTCATGGTAAAGGATTTGTATCATCTCTACCTTCAAGATTAGGATTGGTATCACCTCACTATGTAGGTAGTTGGAGTATTATCGGTCGATCATGCTAAGGAGGTGGCTATGGATAAGGTATCTAGGCTCTAGACATTCAATTCCAGTAGATCAAACCTGCCCAGGGTAGTCAGGTTGTATCTTAGGGTCGCGGGTCTAGACACATCTATGCATTGTAGCATACTCCCAAATAGCATAGTGTGGTGCCTTTTATAGTATGAGGTATTATTATAGTAGCCTCTACTTTAGTGTTCCTTATTTTACATAGTCACTTCACATTCCTTTATATCTATGGTAATTATAGGCCTAGAGATAGATTACTTTTGTGGTGTAATGAATCCTGATACATCATTGGGGATTAGATCTAATATAATATGATGATGTAATGAATTCCCCCTTGAGATAAGTGGATGTTTTTTTTTTGTATAGAACACCTTTATCCTCGAGATGGTTGGTTTTTATGTCATACTCAAAATGAAATAGTTGGTATCTTAGCATTCATATGTTGATTTATATCACCGAAGGGTGTCCTTCACATCACATGAGGGTGGTACCTTTATTCACAAGGGTGAATGGTATATCCAATTGAGACAAGATGGGCCCTAGAATCATGGTCTAGGTGGAGTGATAGCTCAGATATCTAGTCTCTTTATGAGTAATCAGGGAACATGGGGCATGTAATTCCCTCCTATTGTGGATCCTTTTAGGGATATTTCCACTGAAAAATTTTCTGGATTACCTCCTATAAGAGAGGTGAATTTCACTATTGAGATAGTTCTAGGAGCATTACCAGTGTCTATTCCTCCTTACAAGATAGAACATACTGAGCTCTAAAAACTCAAGATATCGTTTGAGGACTTGAAAGTTAAGGGATTTATATGACCCAATACTTCTTCATGGGGTTCACCTATCCTTTTCTACAAGAAGGAAGATGGTAACCTCATATTGTGAATATATTTATGGTAGTTTAATCAAATCAAGGTAAAGAAATGGTATCCACTTCCATGTATAGATGACCTCTTTGACTAGATCTGAGGAGTGAGGGTTTTCTCCAAGATTTATTTGAGTTTGGGCTATCATCAAGTGCATGTGAAACCATCATACAAACCAAATACGACATTCCATAATAGATATGGAATTTAAAAGTATTTGGTCATGTAATTTGGTATCAAAAATGTTCCTATAGTCTTTATGGATCTAATGAATCAGTTTTTCCACCCATATCAATATTCATTTGTGGTAGTCTTCATGGACGATATCTTGGTATATTATCATACTCAACACAACCATATAAAACATCTTGAGATCATATTGAGTACACTGATATAGCACTAATTTTATTTCAATATCTTCAAATTCCACTTTTGGATCAACAAGGAACACTTCTTGAGTCGCATCATCTTAGAGGAAGGAGCACTTATTGACCCAAATAAGGTGAACGTTGTAATTTCCTAGGAGTAGCCCAAGAATGTATTTTACATAAATAGTTTCTTGGGGATGTATAACTATTATAGGTGTTTCATTTAGTACTTTTAATTCCTATTAGTGCATCTCATGGTATTGACTAATAAGGGTGTGAAGTTCTTATGGTATGAATCATGCGAGAAAACCTGTCAGGAGATAAAAGGGAGACTGACTTCAGCATCAATTCTGATTCTTCCAGACCTGGGTAGAAGCTATATAGTTTATTATGATGATTTAGTTATTAGTATGGGAGTCATTATTATGTAGGGAGATCAATTTGTGGGGTATGGGTATCAGCATCTAATTCCTCGTGAGTGTAATTACCTGATGCATGATCTCAAACCAGCATTTATAGTTCACGCCTTGTGTTTTTTGGAGACAATATCTTTTGGGAGATCATTTTATGGTGTATATAGACCACAATATCCTAAAATACATCTTTACATAGCATCAATTAAATATAAGGTAGAAAATTTGGGTTTAATATCTATATTACTTCAATTTTGAGCTTGTGTATACACCTAGGAAGGGTAATGTAATCGTTGATGCACTGAGCCAGAAGACTCAGACACATGTAGTGTAGGAGGCCTGTAGTGAGTGGCAGTTGATGGTCATGTTTTCTTTGATGCACTTAAAGGTCCATGATCATCACGGGTAGTCTATCCTTATAGCCTTATTAGTGAAATATTATTTTCTAGAGAGAGTAAAGATAATATAGCTTTCTAATCCTAAGGGTTTGGTCCTATGGGAGAGTGTTTTAGGTAAGGACCCAAAGCATGGATAGTTTGTTGATGGGGATGAGGTATTTTACATTCATGGATGAATTTAGGTTCATGTATACATATAAGAGGATTTGATGTGAGAGTCTCATATGTCTATTTTGGAAGTACACCATGGTGTTACCCGGATGTACCATGACATACACCGCCAGTATTGGTGGTCGAGTATGAAGAGGCAGATTTCTATATTTTTCCCAAAGTGTTCTACCTGTCAGTAGGTGGAGGAAAACAAACCAGTGTCCATTGGGATTTTTTAGACATTTTCCATTATTTAGTGGAAATGGAATGAATACAACATGGAATTTTTGACAGGTTTACCTAGGTTTCCTTTAGGCAGTGGTGTTTTATGGGTTATCATTGACCGGCAGACCAAGGTTTCCCACTTCTTACCTATTAGAGAGACATTTTCTATGGATTATCTTGGGATAATTTACATTAGGGTTTACATTTTCATGGTGTTCCCCATTCTATCATATCAAATAGGCACACTTGGTTTATTTTGTGGTTCTAGAAGGGGTTATAAAATAGATATTAGAGGGCATGATCAGAGCATGTGTCCTTAATTATTTAGATTTTTGGGAGAAACACTTACCTCTTACTAAGTTTTCCTATAATAAAATCTTCCATGAAACTATACAGATGGATCTATATAATACATTGTATGGAAGATCACATAATTTACCACTATGTTGGCTAGAGGAAGGATATGCAGTGTTACCAGGACCGCATCTTATTCAAGAGACTTTAGAACATGTACAGTTTATTCATAAATGTATGGATATTTCTCACTCTAGGAAGAAATAATATACTGATGGTCATCACTAACCTATGATGTTTGAGGTGGGACGTAAGGTTTTTCTATGAATATCTCCTAGATTGGGTCATAGAAAAATTCAAAGATAGGTCAAGTTATCACCTCATTAGGTCAATAATTTCAATATCTTGGAGAGAGTTGATTTGATAGCCTATTGTTTAGCCTTACCTAATAGGTATCGGTCCATGCACAGTGTCTTCTATATATCTCAACTTCACTATTACTTTTCAGACCCATCTCATACTTTTGATCCTAAAGAAGTTAAATTGGAGGATAATTCTTCCTTTGAGGAGTACCCTATCTGGATCATTGATCAGATCATGAAGGCTCTCCGAGACAAGTTAGTTCCTCTGGTATGGGTGTTATAGCAGCACAACCAAGTATTGGATGAGACCTGGGAGTGAGAGGCTGATGCACATGCTTAGTGGCCAGATCTTTTCTCAGACAACATTTTACCACCCTCAAAAGGAAAACTTCAGTATGGGTTGTTTTAAAGAGGGAATATTATAAGATCTAGGTTTTTATTGTGAGTACAACCCTTTAATTTACTATTTAAACACTTATATTTATCCTTATGGAAGTTTCCAAGGGGATAAGGAATGTTTATGGGGTGTTTGGGACTTGTTTGGATCCCTAAGCCCTGACTTTTAGAAGGACCTAGTGGGCCATGTGATTTATTTAAATCATGTAGCCCAGTCCACACTGTCATGCTTGGAATTGCAGAGGGCCTACAATAAGGTTCATGGTTTTGAATTGTTTTTCCAAACCATGCGCCTAGCCCACACCCTTAGTGCCACTTAGGAGTAAGGGAACTCGATTTGCGCATGGTTTGTCAAAACCATTCACCCTTATAAAAGGGGTAAAATCCCCATTTTCTCCTACCTCCTTTTATGTTTTAACCTCATTTTATCTTCCTCTATATGCATAGCAGGTCCTCTCCTCCACTTGATCTCTCCCATGGTTCCAACCTAGGCTTTGAACTAGGCTCTTCATCTAAGCTCTGATTCCTTGATCCTTGGATGTGTTAGATAGCTGATGGTAAGCTCTCCACTCCTCTTCCTTATTTCCTTCGTTTACCTTGCTATATCAAACATTATTTTCAACAGAGCTAATATGTCATGTTTTTAGGTAATTTTTCTATTTTCATGATTTCTTTCATTCTAGCTCAAATTAAAGGAAAATAACGGACAAGGGGTCACCTACCAACCTAAGGTAGGCGGTATAGTGCTTTCCCCCTAAATTCGAGTCATTATATATCATGTTTCATTATGTCGCATGTTGTAATTTCCACATGTTTCCTTAAAATTACCTTTTTTCTTAATTTAAATTATTATAATTGTTAGAAATGCTCCATATACCCTTGTTTATGGTCAAATATCACCCACCTTGATAAGTGTCGCCCCTTAGAGAGTGCTTATGTGATGACCTTGAATTTTTAAATGTTTATATTGTAAACCACCTTTTAAGTATTCTTGGATTGATGCCTAAATGAAACAACTACCTTGAATTAAATGGGAGTGAGTGGTACAACCACTAAACTTGACTTTAATATGAATATGGGATGCACCCCTTAGTTACATGGAATGTTAAATGCATTGTAATTCATCTCTTGGTTTGTATTAAATAATTATCAGCCTTTATTGTACAAATGAGATTTACAGGCATGGAATCCCATATCTTTGTGATACTCAGGAAAGGAATCCCATATATCTGTGACACTCGAGAATGATGTCCCATGTACTTGTGATCCTTGGGAATGTCATTCCATATACTTGTGATAATTGGGCATGGAATCCCACATACATATGATATTTGGGCATGGTGTCCCATGTACTTGTGATACTGAAGTAACGTGACCCATATGATTTATGATAATTGGGCATGGAATCCCAAATAAAGTGTGATATACAAGAATGAAGTCCCTAATTAAATGTGATAACATGGAATGGCATCCTATATTATGATATACGGGCATGGAAACCCATATGATTCATGATACATGGGCATGGCATCCCTAGACTTTCTATGAGACTCTTATGACTATCCATGGATGCATGTGTCAGCCTCAGGTCCTAGATATTATTAGTATCTATATACATGGCTATAAACATCACTATGTATATAGACCATATACATACATACATACATACATATATATATATATATATCTGTGTGTGTAAATATAAACATTTAGTTACTTGTTCATAGATACCACACCTGCTTAGGCCGAAGCATATAGTGTTAACCTAGTTTCCTTTAGAAACCAGAGCTGACCCATTTACAACATATATTTCTAATTACATTGCTATACACCACTACAAAATGTGGAATAAGCAGTGACAACCTTTATCAGTGCTAAATAAAAATGAAAAAAAATAGCACCATTTATAAGCACTTTTATTTAACATTGATAAAGGGTTGACTGCATATGTGTGCATCCCACATCAGATTCTGAGATGTGCTTCGTAATTTTTTACACGTTAACCCCTGACACCATTCTGACAATGAAGTCGGGATGACGTTGGAGGATTCCTACCACCACTGGTGCCACCTCGCACCAGTGACGCCTTCCTCCCATCGTCATGTGGGCCTGACCACCACACGTCAGTGTGATGCTTTGGCATGCCAGCTAAGTCCTCTTTCACCCATGTGGAGGAATCTCCCTATGAGTTGGCCTGCCCGACGGGCCTACTTTGGACCTGCTTTGTGGTAGGATGACCGGTGGATTGAGGGCTATCCCATTGGCATATATTTTTAGCTAAAAAATAACGAACTCTTAAAAAAAGTCTCACAATATTCATTATTAAATTTTAAATATATATATTTAACATATTATTTATTACTATATATATATATTAAATTTATTCATTTTTATTAATAAATATTTCATTAATAATTAACTCTTAAAAAAATTCTCACAGTATTCATAATTAAATTTTAAATATATATAATTAATATATTCTTTATTACTATATATATATATATATATATATTAAATTTATTCATTTTTATTAATAAATATTTAATTAATAATTAACTCTCAAAAATTTATCACATTATTCATAATTAAATTTTAAATATATATAATTAATATTTTGTTTATTACTATATATATATATATTAAATTTATTCATTTTTATTAATAAATATTCCATTAATAAATTTTTTAATATTTTTTTAATTTGTTACTTTTTAATTAAAAAATAATATACTATTTATTCATATTTATTTCTATATATATAAATTAAATTTATTCATTTTTATTAATAAAAATTTCATTAATAAATTTTTTAGAATTGTTATAATTCATTAATTTTTAATTAAATAATTAATATGGTATTTATTACTATATATATATATTAATTTTATTAATTTTATTAATAAATAGTACATTAATAAAAAAAATTAATAATTTATTAATTTATTAATTTTTAATTAAATAATTAATATATTATTTATTATTATATATATTGAATTTAATAAGTTTAATTATTAATAGTATATTAAATGTTTAATTATATATATTAAATTTATTCATTTTTTTTAATAAACATTTCACTAATGGATTTTTTAATAATGTTTTTAACATTTAATGTTTTTAATACAGTTGTAATTTACATAATAAATATATATCACGGGTTGGACCGAGCCAACCCCCAAATTTTTTATTATTAAATTTATTGAATTTAATATATATATATATATATATATAGTAATGAATAGTATATTAATTATTTAATTAGTATATTAAGTATTTAATAAATTTATTCTTTTTTATTAATTATAAATAATAAATTTATTCGTTTCTATTAATTGTAAATAGTATATTAATTATTTAATTATATATATAATTATATTTCACTCATTTTTAACATGCATTCATTCAACGTAATTTATTCATAGATAATATTTAGTGTTTTCTTGATTTTTTATAATTTATAGATTTTAAATATTTATTCATTTAAAATTTTTGTAATTTATTCATTTTTAATTTTTTTATACACAATTATTCATTAATACATTTAATATTTTTTTAATTCTTCATTTTCAATTTTTCATTGTTCAATATTTTTTGTAATTTTATCCATTTTCTAATATTTTTATACATGTTTGTTCATTAACATTTGATTTTTTTAATATGGTTTTAATTTATATAATTAATATGTATTCATTTTTATTTTAGCATATATAAATATTCATTTTTAATTTTTTAAAATTGTCTATATTATTAGTAAGATTTATTTATTTTTTGAATTTATTCATTCTTATTATTATTTATTTCATTAATAGACATTATATATTATATAATGTAATTGTTCAATTTAACATATATCAAACATGTATATATATACATTTATTTCACACACACAAATATGTACATAATTAATGAAATCTTATATAGAAACACACACATGTCATATTAATGTAATTTGTTAAAAATTTAATATTCTTTTTAAAATTTCATCTCGTAACCTAATATATTTAATATATTATTCTTTTAATCCATAAATTTTATTTATTTATTTTTAATATATTTTATGTCATTCTACAAAGCCACTTTTTTGGTATTTTCAAATAACCCACTTTTTGGTTAAGTGATAACCTTTCAAATTCATAGAACTAATTCAAAAAAATCATGGTAAACAACTTCAAAATTCAAATTGATTCTAAAGATGAGGACCCACACCATCAAATTCAAATTTCAAATTTCAAATGAAACCACTCACGTCACCCCTTAGACCTATGACCCTCACACACATCACTTTCATAAACTCACTGTTATCATCACGAAAGCATTGGTGGTAAGATCCCATGATCACTGGAATCCCTGAGTCGTCAATGACCAATACCACAAAAGAGACCATGCAAATAAAAGATGCTACAATAGAACTAGAATCTCAAACACCATCTGCATCATCCTTGGATGAGTGACTGAATATCTCTATAGAGATGAAGCTAGAACCTCTAAAACAAACACCGCTTGATGAAGCTCGCACCACCACCATGCCCACCGCTACAGACCAAACCCACCTTGACAAACCATCGCACCCAACCGAGGTGGTGTCTAGTGTGTTAGAACAGGCCGACAAAGAAGATAGAGAGAATAGAAGATGGGACCATCCCATAGAGATGAATCCAAACATGCCGAAAGACACCATCCATACATCAAAACACCATCACCAAGAACTAAACCAACACTGTAAACAAATTCCACTGAAACAGAATGCCAGAATCCTAGGCGACCAACTACAATGCAAGAACAAAAAACCAACATACTAAAATCTATAGGAAGAAAACCTCCACTATAGAAGGAAATTGAAGGCCAATGCAGGAGTCTCCCCCTATAACACCATCAAAACGTTCAACCAACACATATAAAAACTCACATGAAAACATATGCAACAAAACAATAATGGGTCTGGTACGATAGATCTGGAAACAAGAGTAGTGAATGAACAAATCTAAGGCCTTATCATGGAGCATAACTGGAGGAGACAAACCGAATGAAAATCCACCCAAACAAATTTATTTATAATTATAAATATATGTATTTATAATTACAATTATAAATATATGTATTTATAATTACAATTATAAATATATATATATTATTATATTTATAAATACATATTTACAATTATTTAAATATATTTATAATTATATGCATTTATATTTAAAAAATATTAATGAACTTTTTATTAATAAGAATGAATAAATTTAATATATATATATTAAGAAATAGTATATTAATTATATATATTTAAAATTAAATTATGAATAGTGTGATATTTTTTAAAAAAGTTGATTATTTGTTAGGAATATATATATATATATAAGGTTCTTGAGGGTAAAATTACATGAAACATACACACACCACACACATAGACCAGAAAGGCATGCTATAGCCCCCCCCCCCCAAGGGATAACCCACTCATCAAGACTTATTTATACAATACATGACCTGAGTGCCTAGTAGGAATGAAGCCTGTCACGTACGTAACCTATTTTAGGGTTATTTTAAATTTATTTTCCACTCATTATTTGTTTTGGTGGTTTCCAAAGGTTTTATTGATAATAGGTGAGTTTTCATGAATTGGGTCAAACTGCGAGCCCAATTCCAGATTTAAAAAATAAATTTTGTTTCATTTATAACATTTTCAATTTTTAATATTTTTGACTCATTTCAACTCCTAATTGTTCTACCCTGATATATTAACCCCACAGTTAAATTGGGGGCCTTTATAAATCCATAAGCATGGGGGATTTTTGTTTTTATTTGAGAATTAGGCCAACCCGAAGGCCCATTTTCCAGTTTTAAATTGTTTCATTAATTTATTAATATCTTATTCATTAAAATGTATTTTTCAGTGATTCCACCTCCCTCTCGACCCTAAGAAGCCCAGGAGCTCTCCCATTGCCTTTCCCCCCACTTTCGAGATCTATTTCATCGCGATTTGGTGCTGACATTCTTGGGGTTTCTAAAATCGGGCAGATTTGAGGAGGTAAGTTCATTCCATCATAACTCTCTCAATTATTACTCTATTACCCCCATTCCAATTCCTAAATTATTTCATAATACCTGTTCTAACTTCCCTTGAATGGTTGGATATTTTTAAATTCATATTCTGGTGGAGTTTAGGTCGTTTTCTTCAAGATTATTTTGGGTAATGTTTCTCTTTTCAATTCTTCTCTTCTCCTTAGGGTTTCCACCCTATCTCAAGAGTTTATAGAATGTCCAGAACATAGGGTTCGAACATATGGTCTTATTTGGTATCTTTTGTGTCAATTTTTGGTGTTATAGGTCTGGATTTATATTCCTTGATGTGCGGCGGTGGTGCGGTTGATGTTTCGCACCATGTTTTGAGGGTTTCAGCATAAAAGGTAGGTGATTCCATGTGTAATCATTTCTAGATGAGTTAGTTTGCTCGAATTACTTATTATGCATTTACTAATATGTTGTGTGTTGTGCGGGAACTGTTTATTTTGTATTTGGTAAAGCATTTGTTTTTACAGTTTCATTTTAGTTTACAAAATTGGGTGTTTTACATGTGCAACCCTTTGGGTATTGTTTGGGTGTGTTTTATAACATATGCAATTGGTTTAATAAATCTTGTTTGGGATGAAAATTATGATTTGGTAGGGTATTGGTGTTACATTAGGTTTTAAAGAGGTTTCTTTTAATGGGTTTAAGGTGTAAGGCCTTATTGTACTTCTTGAAAGTGATTTTGAAAATGTGTGCTTTTCATGTGGATCTTTTGTGGTATTGTTTGAGGTGTTTTTATAAGACATGGGGGTAGTTTAATAAATGTTTTTGGGGATGAAAATTCAGTTTTGAATTTGTATTGGTGTGATTTTGTCCTTGAAATATGGTTTTGAAATGAGTTTTTTTGTGAAAAGATTTGGTACACTCTTTAGAATTGTTTTATGAAAGTTTTGAATGGTTTAATGTTTTATGTAAGATGTGAAACCATATTGGAAAACTGTTTTTGATTGTTTATACTTTCAAATGGACCATTTTAAATGTTAATAGTTCTGTTATGTTATGTGTATCCTCTTGGAAATGTTTTATAAAAATGTTTAATTGATTTACTAAAATGTGAAAGAGGTGTGAACGTGATATGGGCTGTTTGTGTGAGTGCGATGTGAAAAGTGGATTTTGTTTATAAAAAGGGTTTTAGGAAACATGTGAGTGGGCTGTTATGTGATGTTTAGTATATTTGTAGGTATTTTATAAAATTGTTAAAGGATGTGTTGGATTGTGAAAGTTATGCAAAAAGTGTTGTGGGCTATTTTGGTGTGGGTTTGATTTCAAAATGCATTTGAATGAGAAGTGGACTTTTGTGACTTGTGTTGTATACATGTGGGATGTTTGGTGAATTTATGATATGGAAATGATATTTTCATGTGAAATATATATTCATTTACTTGTTGAAATTGTTTGAGCACAAAGGGAAAACCCAGGTATCTAGGTGGGTGGACATGTACTAGTATGCTAGTGATCCCGTGGGGTTTGGCCTCAGTTTCACTTAGAAAGATTGACACTTACAACTCTAACTAAACTAAGATGATGATGATTGGGGACCACTAGGTTATGGGTATGTTCCCTACTAGTGGATCGTGCACGAGAATGAATATTTGTGATGGTTACTCTCACCGAGATACGAGGTACCTGGGACCCACAACTAGCTAGTGCCTAGGGGATATTTCCCATTGCTTGTGCTCACTGGATATTTTGTGCTTACTGTCGGCATACGGTACATTTTTCAGGAAAATTAAGTAGCTTTGGTGTTTATTTTAAAAAGTGTTAATCCTTTAAAATAGCCCACTTGAAAACTGTTCTTATTCAAAGTTGCAGCTTTTAGAAATTGTAACTAGCTTTTCATGTTTTTGAAAACTTGCATGCTTTTCGTCTTTAAATGCTTATTATATGGAATCTCTTAGTGGTGGTATCCTATTGGGCTTTGTCTCACACCCTACTTACACCCTTGGTTGTAAGTAGACTTGGTTATTTTGTTGTCGCAGGTTTGGGTATAACTTTTGTGCCAACAGTTCGGGTTTCCACCGGTCATTCATGATGCAGTGTTGTGGAGATGGCTTGAGGAAGATGCCTCTTGCCATGTTGAGGTTCTTGGGCTGTCTTTTCTTGGGTTTGTACCTTTTTAATGATCTTCAAACATTGTTTAAAATTGTGCAATTCAGTTCTTAATTCACTAAAAAGATGTTTCGGTTTGAAAAATCCAGATTTGGTTTCTTAGATTCATTTGATGTTTCAAGTATAAAAACTCGGGTAAATCGTTCCCAATTTTCAGTTTTTGATACCCGGGCACTTGTTCCAGCCCGTGGGGATTGGGAATGCCCTTCGGGACTTGCCATGGACTGGGTCGGGTGCCGATTTTGAAGGCGACCAGATTCGGTTTGTGACAAAATGGTATCAAAGGGAGGTTCGCTCCATTTGAGTCATGTTATTTGGGAAATAGTCAGGATGGTATAGAGTTATGATTGTTGGGACATGGAATTCTGGTTATGGGTAGTGTTATTGATCACCACACCTCATTTCAGGATTCAAGTCGCCAGGGGAAGTTGGGATTTGTTCTATGTCTTTTGGTTTTCTTAGTTTGATGATGATTAGGGGAAATGAAAAGAGAGTTGGGTTAATGGTCTCAATGAGCTCATAGGGTCTGGAAAGCCATGTGGAGCTAGGGATATTCCCTAGAACACTCTCGGTGACAGTGAAGTGATTGGAATATGGCCGCCAACCATATGTCCAAGTCACCCACTGAAACTAGTTTCCTCTCGCATTTTCTTGTGTTCTTTAGTTTTGAAATCTTGGAACTTTGGTTTTAAAGTGACTTGGTTTTAAGAAGTGTAATGTTTTTGTGAAATGATTTTCAAATAAATATGGAATGGTATGATTTATGAAATTTTGGAACTGAATATTCAGAATTATTTTGAAATAGAAAATGGTGTGATTACACCTCTTTTGAAGGCAGAAACTGTATTGAAGTTGGTTTTGAAAAGTGTTTCCAATAGAGTTTTCTAAACAATAAAAGAGTGTTTTAATGGGATGAGATGTTTTTAAATTGATGTGAATATATTGAAAGTGAGTTATTTTCTAAATGGTTGTGCATTTCTGAAAAGTTTTGTAAGATGTGAGTTGGAATTTGATCTCGTGGTTAGCAGTTTTGAGAAAAAGGATGTGTTGGTTGACCATTTTGGTTTTGAAAAGTGGAAAGAATTTTTGTTTTAACCTTTGGTATTTTCATGAGAAACCACATGCATGGGGTTATATCGGAAGAGGGATGGTTGATGACATGACTGGTTGAGTGTCGGGATGGATATGAGGAGGGTTCCTGGTATGGCATAGAAACATGTATGTGTAAGGCCCATGGGGTACCATTGGTGGATGCGCTAACCGCTGAACCATTTGTTTTCAAAGAAATGTTTTTAAATAAAAAAACATGATTTCTTGATGATTTTTTTGGGATGGTGTATATTATGTGTTTTCGGAAAATGTTGATGTTGTGGGATGTTTTGAGTCCAAGAACCCCTCCTGTTTGAACTGTGTTTTGGGTTTGGGTTTGGTCAGTAAGTTGTGTTGTAGGGACGGTTAGTGGTCTCTTTTGAAAAATGTTTCGGGATGCCTTTACGATGGTTCCCTACATGTGTTTGGATCTGGTTTGTGGTATATCTTGACCAATGGACTATCTTGGTTGGGTCCTTGGGTTCAATCATGGGATAAGGTACACCCCCATTAAAGTTTAGTGCACAATTGAAGTGCAACCCGGATTGTTTCGCCGTTTGAAGACCCTCCAGTTGATCAATATAAGGAATCTTTTTCTTGAGATTTCTAGATTGAGTCTACACCCATTCCATTCATTGATTTTTAGATCCTCTTATAACAGGAGATTGCTCTTGGAAGGTTGGAAGAGACCTTAGTTTCTTAAGTTTCTTGATTCGTCGAAGGTGGATATGGTCTAGGGTTGTTAGTGTGGATGATTGTCTCGATGGTGTCTAAGAGGGCCTTTGGGTTCTTCAAAGTTTCTTTGAATCATGAGTTCATGTTAAACCACTGGTGTGGGAAATATGGTCATGATAGGATATTGTGGCCACTTTCTATAATTGTGTGCTGTTTGGGGATGTTGTATAAGGTCCCTCTCCATGAATTGTTTATATCAGTTGAAATGGTCATGTTTGGTGATGCCTTATGATGTCATGTACTCTATTGAATGTATAAGTGAAAGTAGTGAAATCCTCTGAGAGTCCCTTTTATGTTGGGCAAATGTATCCCTTGGAAAAACTTCAAAATCATCTATTTTAGAGGAATGTGAGTGTAGGTGTTCTTTACTTCTATTGTTTCTCACCTGAAGAAACAAGTTGTGATGTGTGTGTATCTTCTTAGCCCTTGTTTCAGTGAAATATCGGGATAAGGTAAAGTGAGTTTGGAATGTGTTATGTCTAGAAAACTTATTTGGGACTGCGGTGTAGTTTTTGGTGGCACCGAAAAGAAGAATTCTCATTCAGTGGGTTTCCAAATATTAACTACGAGGACGAAGATGCTTCAATCATTTGAGCTCCAGCCATAGGTCTCGGAGAGAAGCTGGCTCGTAGTCAGGGGAAATCCTAGGGCCATTTAAACCCTTGTACAAAGTCCTATCCTTAGTATGAAAGATGGGAATAGTTTAAACCTCTGGTTTCATCATGGTTGAGCACATAATTTGTGCACGTTTAGTAGTGGACGTGTGCTAGGAAGCCATGTAGAAAGAATTATATTCATAGTTAGTGCACAGTTTCCCAAACCATGCGGACTAATCCTACGCCCTTCTTAAATCTTTAATTTCTTTTTGGGTCTTTCTATGTTGGCCAATGCTGGTCGGTTAAGATGGTAAGTTCTTATGGTGGGGATACCCACTATGATTCTCATGAATGTTCCTTAATAAACATTTAATGGAAGTATATCCCTTGTACTAGAGAGTATGTTTGGGCCTCCCACTATTAGTGTCTTGATTCTGTCTTGGGAAAACAATTTAAGTTGTCTCTTATGGTGGGGAGCCCATTTGTGTCTCTTCATACGAGTAACTCATATTTTTTTCCTTGGACTTGTCTGGGAAGTAGGTATTATCATTCGAAGATATCTAACTACCTACATATTCATTGGGTAAATATTGATATTGGAGAGTTTCCAATGGTTTAGTTATAGTAGGGAAGTGTAACCTTGTTCAATGTTGTTGTTTTTTTTTGGGTAAATTGATTGAGTATTGTTCAGATTGTGTTTGAGGAGTTTTCATTTGGGATAAAGCCTGAATGTACTTGATTGTTTCAGGAAAGTGGTGTAAGTGTGGTTTGTGAGAGTATTCCTTCCATCATTGATCACTGGAGGTGTTTTGACTTTTGGGGGTGAAACCTGGCAAGGGTGTACCTATTGGTTTCTCAATTGGGTTTGGTTGTTGCTTTGACCTTGCTGTGACTTTTCGGGGTGGAAAGTTTTCAAGGTGGGGAGAATTTTCACGTACGTAACCTATTTTAGGGTTATTTTAAATTTATTTTCCACTCATGATTTGTTTTGGTGGTTTCCAAAGGTTTTATTGATAATAGGTGGGTTTTCATGAATTGGGCCAAACTGCGAGCCCAATTCCAGATTTAAAAAAATAAATTTTGTTTCATTTATAACTTTTTCAATTTTTAATATTTTGACTAATTCCAACTTCTAATTGTTCTACCATGATATATTAACCCCACAGTTAAATTTGGGGCCTTTATAAATCCATAAGCATGGGGGATTTTCCTTTTTATTTGAGAATTGGGCCAACCCGAAGGCCCATTTTCCAGTTTTAAATTGTTTCATTAATTTATTAATATCTTATTCATTAAAATGGATTTTTCGGTGATTCCACCTCCCTCTAGACCCTAAGAATCTCCGGCGCGCTCCCATTGCCTTTCCCCCCACTTTGGAGAACTATTTCATCGCGATTTGGTGCTGACATTCTTGGGGTTTCTAAAATCGGGCAGATTTGAGGAGGTAAGTTCATTCCATCATAACTCTCTCAATTATTACTCTATTACCCCCATCCCAATTCCTACATTATCTCATAATCCCTGTTATAACTGCCCTTGAATGGTTAGATATTTTTAAATTCATATTCTGGTGGAGTTTAGGTCGTTTTCTTCAAGATTATTTTGGGTAATGTTTCTCTTTTCAATTATTCTCTTCTCCTTAGGGTTTCCACCCTATCTCAAGAGTTTATAGAATGTCCAGAACATAGGGTTTGAACATATGGTCTTATTTGGTATCTTTTGGGTCAATTTTTGGTGGTATAGTTCTGGATTTATATTCCTTGACGTGCGGCGGTGGTGCGGTTGATGTTTCGCACCATGTTTTGAGGGTTTCAGCATAAAAGGTAGGTGATTCCATGTGTAATCATTTCTAGATGAGTTAGTTTGCTTGAATTACTTATTATGCATTTACTAATATGTTCTGTTTTGTGCGGGAACTATTTATTTTGTATTTGGTAAAGCATTTGTTTTTACAGTTTCATTTTAGTTGACAAAATTGGGTGTTTTACATGTGCAACCCTTTGGGTATTGTTTGGGTGTGTTTTATAACATATGCAATTGGTTTAATAAATCTTATTTGGGCTGAAAATTCTGATTTTGTAGGGTATTGGTGTTACATTAGGTTTTAAAGAGGTTTCTTTTAATGGGTTTAAGGTGTAAGGCCTTATTGTACTTCTTGAAAGTGATTTTGAAAACGTGTGCTTTTCATGTGGATCTTTTGTGGTATTGTTTGAGGTGTTTTTATAACACATGGGGGTAGTTTAATAAATGTTTTTGGGGATGAAAATTATGTTTTTAATTTGTATTGGTGTGATTTTGTCCTTGAAATATGGTTTTGAAATGAGTTTTTTTGTGAAAAGATTTGGTACACTCTTTAGAATTTTTTTATGAAAGTTTTGAATGGTGTAATGATTTATGTAAGATGTGAAACCATGTTGGAAAACTGTTTTTGATTGTTTATACTTTCAAATGGACCATTATAAATGTTAATAGTTCTGTTATGTTATGTGTATCCTCTTGGAAATGTTTTATAAAAATGTTTAATGGATTTACTAAAATGTGAAAGAGGTGTGAACATGATATGGGCTGTTTGTGTGAGTGCGATGTGAAAAGTGGATTTTGTTTATAAAAAGGGTTTTAGGAAACATGTGAGTGGGCTGTTATGTGATGTTTAGTATATTTGTAGGTATTTTATAAAATTGTTAAAGGATGTGTTGGATTGTTAAAGTTATGCAAAAAGTGTTGTGGGCTATTTTGGTGTGGGTTTGATTTCAAAATGCATTTGAATGAGAAGTGGACTTTTGTGAATTGTGTTGTATACATGTGGGATGTTTGGTGAATTTATGATATGTAAATGATATTTTCATGTGAAATATATATTCATTGACTTGTTGAAATTGTTTGAGCACAAAGGGAAAACCCGGGTATCTAGGTGGGTGGACATGTACTAGTATGCTAGTGATCCCGTGGGGTTTGGCCTCAGTTTCACTTAGCAAGATTGACACTTACAACTCTAACTAAACTAAGATGATGATGATTGGGGACCACTAGGTTATGGGTATGTTCCCTACTAGTGGCTCGTGCACAAGAATGAATATTTGTGATGGTTACTCTCACCGAGATACGAGGTACCTGGGACCCACAACTAGCTAGTGCCTAGGGGTTATTTCCCATTGCTTGTGCTCACTGGATATTTTGTGCTTACTGTCGGCATACGGTACATTTTGCTGGAAAATTCAGTAGCTTTGGTGTTTATTTTAAAAAGTGTTAATCCTTTAAAATAGCCCACTTGAAAACTGTTCTTATTCAAAGTTACAGCTTTTAGAAATTGTAACTAGCTTTTCATGTTTTTGAAAACTTGCATGCTTTTCATCTTTAAATGCTTATTATATGGAATCTCTTAGTGGTGGTATCCTATTGGGCTTTGGCTCACACCCTACTTACACCCTTGGGTGTAAGTAGACTTGGTTATTTTGTGGTCGCAGGTTTGGGTATAACTTTTGTGCCAACAGTTCGGGTTTCCACCGGTCATTCATGATGCAGTGTTGTGGAGATGGCTTGAGGAAGATGCCTCTTGCCATGTTGAGGTTCTTAGGCTGTCTTTTCTTGGGTTTGTAACTTTGTAATGATCTTCAAACATTGTTTAAAATTGTGCAATTCAGTTCTTAATTCATTAAAAAGATGTTTCGGTTTGAAAAATCCAGATTTGGTTTCTTGGATTCATTTGATGTTTCAAGTATAAAAGCTCGGGTAAATCGTTCCCAATTTTCAGTTTTTGATACCCGAGCACTTGTGCCAGCCCGTGGGGATCGGGAACGCCCTTCGGGACTTGCCATGGACTGGTTCGGGTGCCGATTTTGAAGGCGACCAGATTCGGTTCGTGGCAAAGCCCATTACATAGCCCAAAGGCCCATTAACTAGACTGATGACCTAGTGCAACGTCATGCTTGCAACATACTATCTGCGTCACTAGCCATGAATCATGTATGTTTCACCGCCTACCTATGTCACCAGTCCCGCATCATGTCTGCGTCGCCACCTGCCTACATCACCATCTGTCGATGGAAATTTTCTCCCACCCAGATTTGAACTCGGGTCTAATGTAGGATTATGGGGAGCCTTTACCACTCGATTAATCTGCAACTCCATATATTTATTTATAATTATAATGATAAATATATATCTATAATTATATTTATAGATACATATTTACAATTCTTTTAATATTTTTAAAATTATATAATTAATTATTTGTTTATAATTATTTATATTTATTTTTATTTATAATTATATTTATAAATACATATTTACAATGGTGCTTGAGAGGTAAACCCGATAATCCTTCATCCAAAAGACTGAGATTCAAAATTGGGTAGAGGCGATTTCCTGAGTTACTATAGTAACACCATAGCAAGGTACTATAGCAATGAAGACTATATCAACGATGGAATTGTAGCTATGGAAGGTATTGTATCACGTAATATAACGATGAAGATACTATAGTAGGTACTATAGAAGCTTGGGTACAGTTGCAGTACTATTCACCAGAGGGGCCTTTGGGCCAAAAATGGGATTTCAGACCTAGAATTAGGGATTTCAAGCCCCAAGACCTTCGAACCATGTTCATGACCCACTTATCCTTGGGCCTACAAGATATGTAATGGGTCTCCCTCTACCCATATAGAAAGAGGTATTTTCTTTCATAAGAAAAAGAGTCTTTAACCCCAAATTTTAAATATATATATATATACATTTATATTTTAAAAAATTACTACTGAAATATTTATTAATAAAAAAAACTAAATTTAATATATATATATATATATAGTAATAGATTGTATATATATTATTTTTTTAACAGGTAGGGGGAAACATCCCCTTTTTTATCAAGTAAAGAGAGCTTTTTTTAACTGGGTTTAGAGGTAACCCTTACATGACCCGAAGGCTTAATGGCATAAATACCCATTATAATTTTATGGCTCAAATGACCTATGGCTTGAAAGCTGAATGATATGACTTGAATTCACAAGTTGAGCATCCAAACTTTGCATCATGATCTCAGTATTCTTATTGTGATTCCTCCTTACCAACAGCCATTGCATTGCACTTCTCACCATGAAGTCATCGCATAGCACCCCTATTTAATCCATTTTTGGGTAGAGGGATAGATATAAGTGACAGCATACCCATCGCTCTTTCAATATTCCCACCCAGAAACACCAACATGTCTCAATGCAATGATACCTACCAAGATGTTTCATGTCACCTGTATGGTTGTCACCATCCACATGATGTGTCGCCCCCTATGCCAAAAACCATTATGTTGTGTTGTACTTTTCAATGTCATGGAATATCACCCCTTAGTACCAAGTGGTTGGAGGGCTAGTTGACAGGTTCCAATGAGACTCTTGCTCTTTTGAGTTTCCCACCCAACAATAATGCTTGAGTCCAAGCTACACTACCTACCTGATGTATTGTATTGATCATTTGGTTACTCTATATCACCTATTACTCTTTGTTGACTTGAAGGCCCTATGGATTGAAGGACTTTAGTGGACCAAAGGACTTGTGGTTTGAAGGCCCAAAACAGTGGTTCATAGGCCCAAATTCGGTGAATACATCTTTTGGTATAGTAACCACTACAATACCAACAATATTAACTTATATAGTACTAATATAATAAAAAAAATATGTCAATGGGATAGCCCTAAACCATTGTTCATCCCTCCGCATAGCATGCCCAGTGTAGGCCCGCAAGCCAGGCCAACCTATAGGGAGATGGAACACAAGAGCATCACACCAATGTATGGTGATCAGAACCACACGGTGACAAGAGGAAGGTGTAACCAGCATGGGGTGGCACTGTCAATGATATGCGCCCTCCAACGCCAGTCTGAATCCATTATCGGTATGGTGTAGAAGGTTAACATATAAATAAGCACATAGTGCATCTCATAATTTGATGTGGGATTCACACATATTCATTCAATCCTTTATCAGTGTTTTTCATCACTCATAAAACCCCTATTTATTAGTGTTTTCTTATAAGCACTAATAAAACTCTTCATGATATTTTAAATATAACCCTAACTGAACCGATTTATCTTACACCGTTCAAGCTCTCATTGCAGTTCAACTTTTTCACCACTCGCCCTCAACCTTCTCTCGGATGAATCAACTCTCTCAAATCCTAAGGTATGTTATTATTTCTGCTCATCTCTTGTTTATATTTTTGAGTCTTTTATTTCTTACTTTTCATCATTGTTCATATTGGTTCATATTTTCTCATTGTTTATTTATCCTTAATTTATCAAACTCTTTACAAACTAGAATTAATTAGTTTTTATGTGATCATGGGTTCACAAAATGTTGTGAAATCTAACAAGGAATATTTATTTTCTATATTAATCTTTGGTTCCTCTCCTGGTAGTTAAGAGAGTTCCATTAATAGGGTGTTAAATCTGGAAAAAATATATTTATTTCATTGGAAAAATGATCAAAGATATATACTATATATATTTAATTAATATCTTTAATGAAATCTATAAACACATGTCCATCACCTTCAAATAAATAGAACCTCCTAATTTTTTAGAAATAATTACCACATTCCCAATAAAAGTGGCTAATTTATCGAACTCCAAAAAAATTTAAAATATTTTTCATATTTGATTTTTTATATTTTTTTATGATTTTATAATAATATTAATATATGTTAATAAATAATGAGTGAGATGATGTATGACTCCCTAGAAATGGTAAGAGTGACAGGTTTTCATGAGCCTCATAAATAAAAATATGATTTATAGAACACTAAGAATTTTTATAGGTTATTGAATAAGGTCATCACTCAAATAGAAAAAATACCACTCTAAATCCTAAGATGATATTTTTTATTACTATTTTTAATGAATGAAATCAATGTGAGCAATGCGGATGGTTATTGTGTATGTTTGTGTGTACCAAAATTAAATAATTATAGTAAACACTATGTTATCTAGGAATGGTAGTGAAATATAGGTTCATCTAGTAGTATCCATATTTATTTTTCAATTACACTATCATAAAATTGTTATTTCAATCAAAACCATTCATACATAACCACCGTCTATCTAAATTATCTGATCGTATTAACTTTTAGAGACCTCCTAACTATACAGAATATCACCTCCTTTATAATATAGATTGATAATAACGCCATGGTAAGGGAATGACACTAACTCCATCCAACCCATAATATATTCATCATGACCCCACTCCACAACCTTAGCCTCACAGGAAGTTAAGCGCTTTTGAAATTTAGTCCTTAGACCAAAATCCTTTTCCTTTTCATGGATTAATTGAAGGTTTGATTTGAATATTTAAACTACAATATCTATCTCAGCATGAGTACATGCAAGACAATCCAGCTAAGCCTTATCATAGTCACACTAATCAAGGAGCCCCTTGTAGGGATCAGACTGCCACTACTTCTTTTTTCAGCTTTAGCCAGCAAACAATGAAATGTTGTCTGGTTCTTTTCCAACTCCTTAGCCCAAGAACATTTAGATTTAAGGAGACAATTGTCATACTCATGAACTTCATCTCCTAAGCTTTTATTATTTCATTTTTTTTCTAAGACTCATCTCACATCTCGTTTATACATGCACCTATGTTTCTTGAACTACTCTAAGTAGTTGTCATCCCATACTGGTTATCAGTGATCATTTTGGATGAATTCATAGGATAACACCCACCACGTATGGATCAATTATTTTCTTAAATTCAATTACCCATTTCCTTCAAAGCTGGCTGAAATTATTTGAAACATTCAAATTTTGGGTTCCCCTTATTAGAATTTTATATAACTTTCTCCTTTGACTATGAATATCTTATGTGTATTTATTTATTTTTTGTAAAAAATGAATATTTTATAAACCTAATAGGATGGATAATAATTGAAAATGGATGCACACTAATATTATAAAAAAAAGATTATAAATATGGAGTTAAATATTTTATCAAGTTTTAAGTAGAGCATGCATAATACCCTTCTTGAATATTTTCTCCATGTTAACATTGTTGTTATTAAAGAAAAATTATTCTATAAGAGTTAGAAGAACATTTTATTTATCACAAAATATATCAGAGCTATAAATATTGGACTAAACACTGGGAAAAACTAAATGCGCACACCGATTGAGATGATATTATGGTTTATGGATCATTTGATATTAATAACAGTGTAAATGATGATGGAGATCATATGGAAGAAATGAAAATGGAAATTGAATATGACATTTATGATTTTAAAAAGTTGTTTGAGAAGTTAAAAATTCTTGCTAAGAGACCATTGTATATTGGTTGTACTAAATACGTAACATTTTCAGCTGTATTGAAGATGTATAATTTGAAAGATGGAAGCGGATGGAGAGACTACAACTTTATAGAACTACTTGGTCTCCTAAATGATATTCCACGAAAAAAATGAACTTCCTTATTGAACATATGATGCCAAATAAATGTCATGTTCAATGGGAATGATCTCCGAAAAATACATTATTGTCCAAATGATTGCTTATTGTTTTGCAAGGACCATGAATCACTCATAAAATTCCCTAAGTGTGGAACGAATCGATACAATAAAGATGAATCAATCCTTAAAAATATTTATGGTAATTTCTAATCATTCAATAGTTTACATGGAATATAGATACAACAATTAAATATGAAAAACTATGTCATCTAACAGACTCTTCTCAATGGAATAAAATTGATTATGAGTATCCTTAATTTTGAAATGAGCTAAGAAACATCCATGTTAAATTATATACAGATGGAATAAATCATTTTGGTGTACAAAGTAATACTCATAGTACATGTCCAACTATGTTGGTAAATTATAACTTGACTCTAAGGTTATGAATGAAGCACAAATACATTATTTTGTCATTGATTATATCTAGACCAAAACAACCCAATAATGATATTGATTTATATTTAGCTCCATTTATTGAAGATCTAAAATTTATGTGGGATACAAGTGTTTCAATTTTTGATGCTCATAGAAGTGAAGAATTCACAATGAGGGTCATGTTGTATGGGATGATATATGAATTTCCTACTTATGAAAATTTTTCAAGCTATATCATTGAAGGAATGTTAGGGTGTCCAATCTGTGAAGAATACACAAACTCAATTGGGTTGAAACATTCCTTGAAGACTGTGTTTTTAGGACATCATAAATTTTTACCTCGATAACAGAAATATTGATCATAGATGACAAATTGGACACCCTAACATTCCTTTAATGTTATATTATTATTAGCACATTACTAAATGTTCATGAAAAAAATATGACATCAAGGATAGGTTGGACATGATTGATATGGGGATAGGGAGGAGTTGGTACTAGTGAAGGGTAAAAGGTGGAAGTTTCTTCCTCTAGCAGCTTACACTCTATCCAGACAAGAAAAATTACAATTTTTCTTTTTCCTTAATAGTTTAAAAGTTCAATAGGGGTATTCATAAAATATCAAGAATGTTGTTTCAATGACTAATTTGAAGTTATAGGGATTAAAATCACATGATTGAAATGTTTTTATGCAAGATTTTATGTTCACTGCTTTACGTTGCATTCTGCCTAAAAATTTATAACATGCATTAACTAGACTCTACTTCTTTTTCAAAGTCATATAAAGTTATAGACCCAAAAAAGCTTCCAATCATGAATAAGGAGGTTGTAGTCATATTATTTGAATTAGATATATTATTCCCACAATTATTCTATGATATAATGGTCCACCTGATGGTTCACTTAGTTAGAGAGGTAAAACTATGTGGTCTTTCCTGTTATAGATGTATGTAACCCATTGAATGGTATATAAAGATTTTGAAAGGGTGTTTCAAGAATCAAATTCATCCTGAAGGTTGTATTGCAGAATGATGTATTGTTGAAGAAGATATTGAATTATTTACCAATTTCCTATTAGAAGTTGATAACATTGGTCACCCAAAGTCTCATTACAATTAACACATTATGGGTGAAGGGATTTCTAGAAGAGATTTTATTATAATTACCAGCATAGAGAATTAGAAATCTCACCTTTACATTTTATAAAATATTGAAAATTTTGATCCATACATTGAATCCCCTAGAGTAGTTCTTAGAGATTTGAATCCATCAAGTATTATTAGAACATTACTAAATGTTCATGAAAAAATATATGACATCAAGTCTAGGTTTTACACGATTGATATGGGGATGGGGAGGAGTTGGTTCTAGTGAATGGTAAAAGGTGAACTTTTCTTCCTCCAGCAGCTTATACTCTATCCAGATAATAAAAATTACAATTTTTCATTTTCTTTAATGGTTTAAAAGTTTAAGAGGGGTATTCATCAAATATAAAGAATGTTTTTTCAATGACTAATTTGAAGTTATAGGGACTAAAATCACATGATTGACATGTTTTTATGCAAGATTTTATGGTCACCACTTTACATTGCATTCTGCCTAAAAATGTATGACATACATTAACTAGACTCTGCTTCTTTTTCAAAGTCATATAAAGTAAAGTTATACACCCAACGAAGTTTCCAATCATGAATAAGGAGGTTGCAGTCATATTATGTGAAATAGATATATTATTCTCACTATCATTCTTTGATATAATGGTCCACCGGATGGTTCACTTAGTTAGATAGGTTCAATTATGCGGTCTTTCCCATTATAGATGGATGTACCCCCATTAAATGGTATATGAAGATTTTGAAATGGTGTTTCAATAATCAAATTCATCCCGAAGTTTGTATTACAGAATGATATATTGTTGAATAAGCTATTGAATTCTTTACCGATTACCTATTAGAAGTTGATAACATTGGTCACCCAAAGTATCATCACAACAGACACCTTATGGGTGAAGGTATTTCTAGAAGAGTTTTTATTATAATTACCATCATAGAGAGTTATAAATCTCACCTTTAAATTTTATAAAATATTGAATATTTTTACCATACATTGAATCTCATAGAGTAATTCTTAGACATCTGAATTCATCAAGTATCATTAGCACGTTACTAAATGTTCATGAAGAAAATATGACATCAAGGCTAGGTTAGACATGATTGATATAGGGATAGGGAGGATTCAGTGCTAGTGAAGGTTAAACGGTGGAATTTTCTTCCTCCAGCAGCTTACACTCTATCCAGACAAGAAAAATTACAATTTTTCATTTTCCTTAATGGTTTAAAAGTTCAAGAGGGGTATTCATAAAATATCAAGAATATTGTTTCAATGAATAATTTGAAGTTATAAGGACTAAAATCACATGATTGGCATGTTTTTATTCAAGATTTGAATTACACCACTTTACGTTGCATTCTACCTAAAAATGTATGACATACATTAACTGGACTCCGCTTCTTTTTCAAAGTCATATAAAGTAAATTTATAGACCCAATGAAGTTTCCCATCATGAATAAGGAGGTTGTAGTCATATTATGTGAATTATACATATTATTCCCTCTATCATTCTTTGATATAATGGTCCACCTGATGGTTCACTTAGTTAGAGAGGTTTAACTATGTAGTATTTCCCATTATAGATAGATGTAATCCATTTAACGGTATATGAAGATTTTGAAAGGGTATTTCAACAATCGAAGTTATCCTGAAGGTTGTATTGCAGAATGATATATTGTTGAAGAAGCTATTGAATTCTATACCAATTATCTATTAGAAGTTAATAACATTAGTCACCTAAAGTCTTGTCATATCATACACCTTATGGGTGAAGGTATTTCCGAAATAGATGTTATTATAATTACCATCATAAAGCATTATAAATATCAGCTTTACATTTTATAAAATATTGAAGATTTTGATCCATACATTGAATCCCATTGAGTAATTATTATAAATTTGAATCCATAAAGGGTTGAAGGATGGATATTAAATACACATAATAAATAGTTTATAGGATGGTTCTAAGATTATATTTATAAGGATTTATCTAAAAATTCGAACTCAATTTTCGAACGACTTCAATGGATAACCAGGGGACCAAATAGAAATGTTATATATTACACTAGTCTTTTAATTAATTGTTATATGTTCTATAGAAAAGAACATTATAACAATATTATAATGGAAAATAGTGGACTTATGCTTGTGGTGGAAGTTATGCATATATCTGGCTCCAAGAATATAAATCCAATTTATGTGAATATTTCATATTACGACATCACTGAATAGATATACGAGTTGAATTATACAAAATTTTTAAGTGTCAATTTTCTATTACAAATGAGATGACAATAGAAGTGTAGTGAAAGTTGATGAAATGGGCTTCGTGAAGGTGAATTTCAGTGTGGAAGGGTATAAAGATGATTCGTTCATAATGACATCATAAGTAGTACAAGTATTTTATATCTCGAAACTAAAAAACAAGAATTGGTCAATTATCATGCTTGTGAATAAAAAAATTGTAGAGTCAGATGAAAATTCAATCAAGGATGAAACTTTCATTGGGATATTACAATCATTCCCTGGAATTATCAATAGAGACAATATCTTATAAATTAGAGGATACCATAAAGAGGGGATTTGGATTATCGATAGAGGATCCAAATCCCATTAACCTTTAAATAAAATAAAGTGAGCTCAATGAGCAGTTTAAAGTGTTTTTAATATACTATGATATTTACAATAATATTATATGTTATCTATTATATTAACATAATATAAATTAAATGTTTGGTTACTCATTCAGACAATGACTTCTGCACATGATGATATTACCAGTCTTGGGGAAGAACAGGCAGTTGATGCTAAAACTATAGAATTATTAGGGTATCAACAACATGTTAATGAAAAAAACAAGAATAAAATAACATCACTTTGTTGACAAAAAAATTCAAGGCAAGAAGCAAGGGTATAAAATTTGAGGTTGACTAGAATAAATGTGGCCAAACTATTGACCCCAACAAGTCAATGTTCATTAGTTATGTTGGGGACAAAATGAGAATGAATGTGCCAATTGATATAGATTTGTGGTTACATTTCCATACTATAATGAAGGAAACTCTTTGGGAATATATTATAGTATTGTTAAGATATTATTTCACTATTTTACCAAACAAATATACAATGAAATGTTGATTTACTTTTCATTATCCATTATAGGGTTTGTTTATTTTAGATGAATTCCGTACGAAATATGTCTTAATGGATTATAAGAAATCTCATAGAGGCTTTAAGACACTTATAACCAAGTTTTATCTCAGGGATGTTGAGGAGGAAGTAAACCCCACCCACCAATTATGTATTCACACATTATAAAGCAGGAAATATGGAATTCTTTTATCAGTCGTTGTGATGAGAAATCATTTTAGGCGTATTATAGTCAATAATATATCATTTGACATTATTTATTTTATCCAATTTGATTAAAAAAATTTAATTTATGAAACAAAAAAAGGAGTATTAAAAATTAACAACGTGCATCAAAACCAATGTATATATATGGTAAAGAAAGGATGGGGTACACTTCACTAGAGAAGAAAATTTTATGTATTTTAAATATATAATAAAAGTTTTATGTGATATGAAATAATATTTTTTCCTTTGTTTATATGTATATTGATGAATCAAAGTATGAAGAAAATTTCATCCCACATCATGTGTTATGGAAGGAGGCCCGTGTAAATAATAAGGGTAAACTAGTTGATGAAAACACATAAGCAATATGGGAAACATGTATAAGGGTGATATAATAGTAATTCATTATGATTTATAAAAATATTACATAAAAATATCTATTTATGTTCATATGTTTTTATATGATTTAGACATAAGAATCAGCAATGACCATACCTGAAGAAAAACTACTTTCGGTAGCTTTGAAGCGACCGGAACAATATATTTGTGTTAAATGTGTAGGTGTTGAAGTGTCACCTCAAATATATTTTGAGAAGACAAAGTAGTAAGAAGATATATATATCATATTATGAAAGGATTTTAGGTGAAAATAGATTCTTTTCAAGATATTATTGTTTGGTCCAGTTTGGTAGACCAATATATATGAAAGGATCAATGAGAATCAGCAGTAGAATAAATATCAACACATGAAGAGCCAAATAACGCCACTAGATTTGAGGCTAGTCATTCCCCTTAACCACATACCTTACCTAAGGTAATAAATTTTTTCAGTTCTATTTCTCCTAAATGTGAATCAATTAACTTCTGATAACTTTATATTACTAAAATTATATAGGGTGGATTTGTATGTGATTTCTATCTATCAATACTCATGCACTGCCTTATTGTAAGGGGTACAATGTATAATATCTCAGGACACATGCTACACAACAAATAACTCTCAAAAGATCACATGGGAGTAGGTATTGAAGTGGATCAAGATCCAATCACTGATTTTCCTATTCCACTTGATGATATAGATATTACATTGTTCAATGATGCTATTGGAACATCCGTAACATGGTCATATAATCTTATAAAGGTACATGGGGTATATATTTAACAATTTTTTTAAATGAAAAACCTATAACAGTTGACGAAAAAAGTTCTAAAGTGAGTTATGGTATTACAAACAAATAAAATGATGGGGAAGCAAAAGTTCATATCAAGAAAATCAAGTGAATTGAAAAAAGAAAACAAAATGACCTTCTAAGTTTCCCTTCTCCCCGCCAGTTCCACTATAGCATATATTAACATTACAAGTTCATGCAGACGCCACATTAAAATATGGAGATGTTTTCTACATTCAATGTGAAGAAGAAATGTTTTGATATGTCATTACATATGTGGTTTGTCTCAAGAGTATAAATGAGATTCTTAAGTTTGAATGTTTCGGAGTCTTAGTTTTGAATACATACATGAGGTACATTTTTATAATATGTTTATCCAAAAAATGGTATACTATATTAATTAAAGTTAATAACTATTCATATTTTCTATAAGCGTTTATATTTATACTATATAAAGAGAAACCCCTATGAAACATGATTTGAATTCATTATTCCATGTATCGTTTCTACCGAAGATTTTTTTCTGGAGTTGGAAGAAATTGATAAGAAAAAAGATGATCTAACCAAGGCATTTGAGAAGAAAATAATAGAAGACAAACTCTTGATGATGCCTACAATTCAAGGGTAAAACTATTCAATCTAATCATATAAAATATATTTTTCTTTTTTCACTACTTAATTGTTATTATTTTTTTATGAAGCACTCGATGTTGATTGAAATCAATTTGGATACTCCAAATGTTTATTTTTTGGATCCAATGTATGGATTTCCATCAAATCGACAACACATGATGTGTATTGTGAATTTTTAATGCAATAAAATCATCATTTTATAGATAAACATCGAATTATATGTTTCAGTTTTTGTTTTAACAAAAAATTTGTTATGATAGGATGATTTATAAATATAGGCTAAATCATGGTATGAGGTCAATGACTGAACATAAGAAGCCTATTGATTTATTCAAATAGAAACATATTAAGGTATATATAGAAATATTTAACTATCAAAATATATTTCAAAACAATTTCCTAATTTTTTCTATTGTTTCTATAGTGTCCAAAGAAATATAACTACAATGATTGTGGATATTACGTTTGAAGATTTATTAAAGATATCATATACCATAAAAAGACCAACATCCCCTAACAAATAATTTCTGAAGGTAATTACAATTTCATTAAAAATATATCTTAATCATTTTTTTCTATATTTTCTCATCACTACCAAGATTTATAAAAATCGACATACTCAAAATAAGAATTAAATTTGTTTAGAGATGAGTGGGTAGAGTTTGTGGTGTCAGAATGTCTGCTGACATCAAATTTAGGTGGTTACCTATTATGTTTGTGATCTAGTACAAGCTATGACCATAGATATAAACTTGGTATGTGAATTATTATTATCATAATGATTATATATTATTTTTGATCTATTTCTCAAGGATAAGTATAATGGAGAAAATTAATTTGTATAGAAATGAATAGGAAGAATACTTGGTGTTAGAATGTATACAACAAATCATGAATATGTAACTTCCTACTGCTTATTTAGTTATATCTCATAATTTTATCTACTTTTTTAGTTAATTTTCTTGTCATTTTTATCTGATAATTATTTTGTTAAATTTACACATAATTTCAAAACACACATCACATGCAAAAAACCAAGAAAACAAATCCATATTGTTTTGATAATTTAGGAAAATGATCCATAAGTCATTTTTGAAATATAGGAATTGACTGCACATCAATCCAACACCCGATGTGGTCAGCACAAGTTAAAATTTAGGCTATATCCATGGTTTAAAACCATGGCTATAAGCTATAGCCACGGTTTTACTGGCCATGTAACCTATTGGCATGGTTATAGCAAAAATCTATAGCCATGGTTTTAAGAGGCTATATCAATGGTTTAAACCATGGTTATAGGTTATATTTCCATGGTTTTGGAAACTATGGAAATATATCACATGGTTTTCCATCGTGGCTATAGGTTCTATTGCCATGGTGGAAAACTGTGGATATAGCCCATGTAAACTGTGGTTATAGATTTAAAATAAATAGCGCCCAACCAGATTCAATCTCTTTACCTCCACTATCTGAACCTGTCACCTTACCACTACACCACAGACACCTTTGTGTATATAAATATATATATTGTTATATATATTATTAATAATTGTGGATATATCATGTAAATCTTGGTTATATCATGTAAACCATGGCTATAGACCTTCCTGGCATTTTTTGCGGGTTAATTTTTTACCGCGCAAGGGCGGGAGACCTATAGCCCAGATTTTGATGAATTGTGGCTATAGAAAATAAAAAAACTCTATATCCATGGTTTAGGAAAACTATGGCTATATCCCTTGAAAAAAAATCCCTATAGCCACAATTTTAAGAGGCTATAGCCACAGTTTAAACTACGGTAATAGCTCACACTGTTTTCTACCGTGGATATAGGGTCTATTTCCATGGTTGTCCACCATGGATGTAGGGTCTATTTCCATGGTGTAAAACCATGGATATAGCCTATGTAAACCATGGATATAGCCTTGGTATAAATACATATATCCATGGTTTTGGAAAACCATGTATATATGTTTGTGTCTATAGCATAGTTTTCCAGTAGTGTGGTATGATTCAAAGTGCATGTTCTCAATATAAAAGTGTCATTTTAGTTTACAATATGTGTTACAACACCAAAACTGAGTAAAGAAGCTAATATTATTTTAAAACTTTATGAAAACAATCCATAATTCATTTGTAACATGTAGTAATTCACTGCACACCAATATGACACATAATGTGGTCGTTATGACTCAAAGTACATGTTTTCAATATAAAAGTGTCATTTTGGTTTAAAATGCATCACCTAGACAAAACTAATAAAATGATATTATATTGTTTTCAAACTTTAGAAAAATGATCCATAATACATTTTATGATATGTAGGAATCAACCACACATCAATATGACACCTAATGTGGTCGGTGTGACTCTAAGTACACATTTTCAATATGAAAGTATCATTTTAGTTTAAAACATGCATCACATAGCCAAAACCGATAAAACGAGCATGAATTATTTCCAAACATTAGAAAAATAGTCCATAATTAAATTTTGATGTGTAGGAATTGATTTCACATCAATATGACATGTGATATGGTCGATATGACTCAAAGTGTGTGTTTTCAATACTAAAGTGTCATTTTAATTTAAAACATGCATCAAATAGAAAAAACTAAGAAAATGAGATCAGATTGTATTAAAACATTAGGACAGTGATCCCTAATTCATTTTTGACATGTAGAAATCAACTGCACATCAATTTTATACTTGATGTAGTCGGTATGACTCTAAGTGCATGTTTTCAACACAAAAGTGAAATTTTAGTTTAAAATGCTAATCAAATAGCCAAAACTGAGCAAACAAGATCAGATTATTTTTAAACTTCTGGAAAACAATCCAAAAATAATTTTTGATGCATAAGAATCAATCACACATCAATCAGACACACAATATGACTGATATGACTCAAAGTGTGTGTTTTCAATATAAATCATCATTTTAGTTTAAAACATGTGTCACATCACCATAACTGAGAAGACAAGCTCGAATTTTTTTCAAAATTTATAAAAATGATCGATGATTCATTTGGGACATGTAGGAATCAATCACACATCAATTCGACACCTAATGTGGTTGGTATGACTCAAAGTGTGTGTTTTCAATATAAAAGTGTCATTTTAGTTTAAAAGGTGTGTCACAACATAAAAACTGAGAAAAAGATCTCATATTGTTTTCAAAATTTATAAAAACAATCCATAATTCACTTTTCATGTGTAGGGATTTACCGCACACCAATTTGACACACGATGTGATCGGTATGACTTGAGGTATGTGTTTTCAATATAAAAGTGTCATTTTAGTTTAAAACGCATCATATAGAAAAAACAGAGAAAACAAGCTCAGATTAGTTTTATGCTTTATAAAAACAATCCATAATTCATTTGTGATGTTTAAGAATCAACCACATGTCAATCTGACACCCGATGTTCCCAGTATGACTCAAAGTGCGTATTTTCAATAGAAAAGCATCATTTTACTTTAAAATGAGTCTCAAATAGTTAAAACTAAGAAAAAAACTCATACTGTATTCTAATTTTATAAAAATGATCGATAATTTATTTGTGACATGTAATAATTGACCACACTTAAATATGACACCTAATGTGGTCAGTATGAGTTGAAGTGTGTGTTTTCAATACAAAAGTGTCATTTTAGTTTAAAATGCATGTCACATCGCCAAAACCGAGAAAACAAACACAAATTGTTTTAAAACTTTAAGAAATGATCCATTATTCATTTTTGACATGTAGAAATTAACCACGCATAAATATAACAAGTGATGTGGCCGATATGACCCGAAGTGCGAGTTTTCAATACAAAAATGTCATTTTAGTTTAAAACACACATCAAATGGACAAAACCGAGAAAACAAGTTCATATTTTTTTCAAACTTTAGGAAAATGGTCTATAATTCATTTTTGACATGTAAGAATTGACCACACATCAATCTGACACACGATGTGACTGATATGACTCAAAGTGTGTGTTTTTAATATAAAGGTATCATTTTAGTTTAAAACGTACATCACTAGAAAAAACTAAGCAAACGATCTTGGATTATTTTCAAACTTTAGGAAAATAATCCATAATTCATTTGTGACATGTAGAAATTTACCGCACATCAATCTGACGCACAATGTGGTCGGTATGATTCAAAGTGTGTGTTTTCAATAAATAAGTGTCATTTTAGTTTAAAATGTGCATCACATAGGCAAAACTGAGCATAACAAGCCCATATTATTTTTCACCATTTTATATGTTATTAATTTATTAATTTTCTTATCATCTTTATCTTATAATTATTTAATTTTCACTGAGAAAATGATTGAATATTAACAAGAAACGGTGTGATGGTTGAATGTTTGTTCTCAAAAAGAAAGTTCTCTTGAATTGGGTCACATCTGTAGTGATATTTTTTATCACCATGGATGTAGCCCAATTCAAGAGCATCTGCTTTTGAGAACAAAAAGAAATGGTGTGAATTTTAATAATCAAATGCAACTCAATCTGATACATGGTGTGTAATATATGTTTTTAGTTTAAAATTGACACTTTGTGTTTAATTTATTTCTTTATATTATTAATAACATAAGAATAATTTTTTTATATAGGTGCATTCTTTTTCTTGAGTTGATGTGGTTTTTTTGACAACTAATAGCATGACCGGGGGTTGGGGGCCAAAGACAAATGAACAATGTTTGTGATAAATTGTACATACTCAAGTAATTGTATAAATCAATGTATCAAATGTCTATAATATAGTTTTTTTTCTTCTATTTGTGTTGTAAATTTTATTTTAATTAAATTCTATGTTTTCTCTTGTACTTGGTCCATGTTTTATTTTCTGTAGTGTGCTATAATTTTAAGAACACACTGATAAAATATTCCCCTTTATCAATGCTATGAAAAGCACTGATAAATTTATCCTTTATGAGCGCTAAACTAGCACTGATAAAGGACCTCCTTTATTGGCGTTATTTTTAGCACTGATAAAGGACTAGGGATTTTAAGGGTGATCCTATTGTTAGTGCTTTTTTTTCACTGACAAAGCCCTATTATATCACTATTAAAGGCCTTATTTGTAGTATTGATACATACACATTTCTCATTTTACATGCACCGACTAAATTATACTAAGCACCATTGGTGGTGACCTACTAAGTATATCTCACACCATGTTCAAGCCTCCGGTTGGTACCTAAACAAATCATATGGATGCAGGTAGGGACAAAGGAAAATGTTTAGTTTTTGATGGCTGGTTTATTGTACTAGTATGGAGCACGAGAGCAGAAGACTGAACTTATGCTTGTGATGCTATTAGAGATAATTTTTTGGACTTTTTATATTTTTGTATAGCATGTTGTATATTTATGCACCCGTATCCCATGTATATCCCCTCTTTATTAGTGTCATGACATGATCTTCATTTTGTCTCTGATATTGATTCAGCTTTAGCTTCAGCTTGTTTATTTGTATCTAGATGTTTATACTTCCGAAACTCTCTTATTATATTTTTTATGTTTCTCATTTTTATTTTATTTATTCCTGCTACACTCTGATCATGAGAGTATAGTCTCTCCATTGTACCATCATATACCCTCATTGCTAGTTGACACCCTTTGACAAATATAGAGGTGTGTTTGAGGTCATATGGTCAACCGGGTTAGATTACTTATGAGTGCAACGAGTCCAGGACATCAAAATTACATTACGCACCATGTAACTTTTGAATTTGAAACAATGTTTGTATTATTTTTTATATTTGAACATTACTCTTTTTAAATGCACAACTTCACATATTTTAATTATGTATTATCATTTGTAGTGGTGAATATCTCTGAAAAAATTATGATTTTATCTGATTTTGGGTTGTCGATATTATTTTTTATTTAATTTTCTTTCAACTTCAACAGTATGTGTTGTGCACTTTTGTAAACCATGTTCTTTGAATATAAGTGGTCACTATTTTCAAAAAAAATTCATTGTTCATGGAAGTTCAACAAGTGACATTTTTTGGATCTTCTCTATTGTCTAGAACTTATCTTTAACTTAAAAGACGCATGTTTCAACACATATAATGATTTTTTCTATTTCACTGAACACATGTTGCTTGTTAAAAAAATATAATATTATCCAATTTATTTTAATATTACATCCATATAAAAGGAAGCATCTAAAACCCTGGATTTACATAAAAAATATCATATTATTCAATTTAAATTAATATTTGCGTATTGATCTATTTTCATATTTATTTAAATAAAAATTATTTAACTACGACACTTCATTGTCGATCTTCATTGGTCAATTTAGAACAGAGAGGGATCTAGATACCAGTCTTAGATGTGATATTATCTATCGATTACCTGATGATTGATGGCCACAATCACCCTCACACTCCCTCGCTGGTGTGTGGACTCTCCATTAAAACACACCATCGGATTAAAAATGATGGCATGGAAAAATTACACATGAAAATATTTGCATGAAAATATAATGGAGATAGTAAATTGAAAATTCCACATTAAAATCTTTTCATCACATTCATGTACACCAAAAAACTTCTAATAAAATGAAATTTTAATTGCAACATAACAAATGAGGGCATGACAAAATTAACAAATCTCCACCTTGATGTTTAAATGGTTCATTAAAAGATGGTGTTCTCTCAATTACTACTATTGAATTGGGTCAAGGTTTATAATATATAAACAGTGGTTAAATTAAGAAATGGGAATAAACTTAGTCAAACTATTGACTCGATTATCCATAGTGTGTATTTTAGTGACACACACAATCAGATTCAATAATATCCTTAATAAAGCAAAGTCTAATTTCTATATTCTTCGATTTACCATCACGTAGTTTTTAGACAAATGTAAAGTAGACTGACTATCATAATGTACAACAATAGTAGAAGAATACACAAAACTCGTGAATAATAACTTTCAACGAAATAGCTTCTTTAATGCATTCGGTCAAGGCTATATACTTAGCCTTTGTGGTGGATAGAGTAACTACTAATTGTATGTTACATTTCTAGGAAATCAAACCACTATAAGGAAGGAGGAAAAAACTAGTTTTGAATTCATGAGAATCTATATTAACAACATAGTGAGTCTCAAATCCTACAATTTCATCATTATAACTAGCATTTTTGTTAAAATGAATACATAAACCAGAAGATATTTAGACATACTTGAGAAGCCATTTTAGAGCATTCTAGTGTGCTTTTTCAGTTTTCCCCATAAAACTTCTCAAAGTACACACTACAAATGAAATATTGGGTCTAGAACTGACCATTGCATACATAAGACTCCCAACAACATTAGCATAATAGATTTTTCTCATGAAATCAATCTTAGATTCACTGGTAGGGGATTTGTTCATAGATAACTTAAAGTGTTGACTCAAGGGTATGATTACTAGTTTAATGTGCTCAAACAAATACCATTTCAAAACCATTTTTTACATGACCATGTTGAGATAGAAAAAAAATTCTTTTCTATTCTTAATGTTTTCCATTCCAAGGATCTCTTTTTCATTTTGTAATTCTTTTATTTCGAAGGTAGAATTCAATTGAGTTTTCATATGGAAAATTAATTTCATGTTCTTACAAATAATTAACATGTCATCAATATATAAAAGCAGGTAAATCATGTATTACTTAACATGTTCGTAATAAACACATGCATCAAAATTTCTTCTATTGAAATAGTTTTCAATCATAAAATAATCAAAATATTTGTATCGTTTCCAAGATAACTGCTTCAAACCATACAAAGACTTTTGTAAAAGGAAAACTTGATTCGATTTAAAATTCTTTGAAAACCCATTAAGAGGTTGCATATAAATGGTTTTATCCAATTTATCATTCAAAAAGATAGTTTTAATATCTAATTATTCAATATGGAAATCATTTTTAGCATTAGAAGCAAGTAAAACACAAATAGATGAATGTTTTTAATAATAGAGGAAAAAATCTCACCACAATCCACTCCCTCATGCTAGAGGTATCCCTTTGCGACTAATTAGGATTTAAATTTGATTTTTAACTTCCCAGTGTTATCCTCTTTCTTCTTGAAGATCCACCTGTAACCTATAAACTTTTCATTCAGAAGTTTAGTTACAACAGTCTAGGTTTTATTTTTCCTAGGGGAATTCATGTTATCATTCATAGTAGCCATCCACTGTCGACATTCTCTAGATTTTAAAACTCACTTAAAGGTTTGAGGTTAATCATTACACATGTCTTGAGAGACACTAAAAGCATAACCACCCATGTCAGCATGACTGAACTGGGCAGAGGGTCTGATAACCCTTCTCTCCCGGTCTCGGGTCAATTGGTATCCCCTAAGGTTTCCCTCTTATAATTCAATTTCTGAATCAGAATCAGATTCTGATTTACCCTCAAGTTGTGATGGGTGATCAAAAGGGTTGGGTTTAGGTTCTAAAGTGGTTTGATAATGAGGGCCAACTTCAACACCCAAGGGATTGGGTACACTAGTCCCTTCAGATTCAATAGTCTTTCCTTTAAGAAGACTTGACTCACTGAACACAACACCATGACTGATAATACACTTTTGATATCCCGACTTGTCTACCCACAATCTATACCCCTTAACACCCACTAGATAACCAATAAATATACACTTGAAAACCCCAGGTTCCAGCCTATCATTTTTATAATGAGCATAGGTTGTGGATCCAAAAACCCTTAGGTGGTCAAGACTTGGAGGTTTTCATATCCAGAGTTCTTCAGGTGTTTTGAAAGCATTAGCTAAGGTTGTAAATCTATTGATTACATATATGACTATAGTAATACCCTCAACCCAAAAGGATTTGATAAGGGAGGAATAATAAAACATACATCGAACCCTCTCTAGGATGTTCTTGTTCATTCTCTCGGATAACCTATTATGTTTTGGGGGTTCCAAAATAGCATAGTATCTATAAACACCCTCAGAGCTACAGAATTCAACGAATTTAGTGGACAGATATTCCAAACAATTATCGGTTCTAATAGATTTTAACTTATTATCGGATTCAGTTTCTATACTAGCCTTCCAGTTCTTAAAGGTTTGAAACGTATCAGATTTGTGTTTCAGTATGTATATCCAAACATTATTAGGATAATCATCTATAAAATTCACAAAGTAATAGCCTCTATCATGAAAGGCAGTCATAGAGGGGCCCCAAAGGTTAGATTGGACACACACTAAAGGGTTTATGTCTTTATAGGATGACTTACTGAAACTAACCCATTTAGATTTACCATACACACAATCCTTACAGAAAGAAAGACTGCTAGGGCTAACATTTGTTAACAAACCTTGTTTTCTAAGCTCATATAACCCTTTGGAACTAAAACACCCTAGTATTCGATGCCATAAGGTTGTATTATCGAAAGTTTGAACACTTGAAACATTTAATTCTTTTATGTGAGTCCTACCTTCTAACACATATAACACATTACTAAGTTTTCCTTTCATAATAATAAGAGATCCACAAGTGATTATAAGATAACCCGAACCAGACTTGAAGGTATGACCGTTCTGGTCTAGAAATCCTAGGGAAACAAGATTTATTTTAAGTTTGGGTACCCACCTTACCTCTTTAAGAGTTTTAACCATCCCATAATTAAGTTCTATAGAAACATAACCTATACTCATAATGCGACAACTCTTATTATTACCAAAGTAGACATTAATTGATTCAATCTCTCTTATATCAGTGAAAGACTCCCTATTCAGACACATATGGAATGAGCATCCCAAATCCAAGATCCATTCCTTAGAGGTAGGATGATCACTGACATTCAACACATCAACCGTGTCGAAATCCTGTTCAACTAACAAATAATGATCACTATTATTCTCACTACATACACTCTTTCTATTAAGACAATTACATTTCATGTTCCTAGTTTATTTGCAATGAAATTTTTTGAACACTTTAGTTTTAGACTCTCTATTCTTGGATTTATACTTATGCTTTCTTGATTGCCTCATCTCTCAGTTCTTATCTCTCTGCTCACCTCTGCCTCTAATATTTAAACCCCCAGGTTCATTCTTAACGTGAATTTATTTTGGATTTCTTTGGCTAAAAAAGTAGAATTAACTTATTCAATAGTTAAAGTGTATATATCATACATCATAAAATCTTTTATAGAAGTATATGATTCATCCAATGAAGTTAAAATAATTATTACTTGGTCATCCCCTATTTAGACATCTATGTTGAACGTGTATAATAATATTATATTAAATTCATCCATACGTGACCTGTCTGCATTTCGAGGGAACATTTTAAAATTATAAAGACTCATTTTTTTATTAACCCTTTCAAATAAAGACTTATTCATGTATAGGTCTTCCAACTTGGACCAAATACCAGTGACATATGACTCAAAGGCTACGTCCCTAAGAACCCTATCACCTAAAGACAACAAAATGATTCTATAGTATTTCCTAAGAACATCATCATAAACATAAACAAAATCAATAGTGGTCTGTCTATCTAAGGATAGAGTGGTCACCTTCTTTTTAGGACCATTGATAACATCAATTATCTCATTGTGATTTAAAATATCATTCATCCTAATTATCTGTAGATTAAAATCATTTTCACCATCGAATTCCTCTATTTCAAACTTTGTAGAACCCATTGTAAACACTTTAGAAAGGATCTAATGCCAATTTTTAGTGGAAACATTGACATGGGTATCCCTAATCAATGATCAAAATCCACTAAGGAGTTTTATAAGGTTACAAAGTGATTCATAGAAATTGTATTTCCTTAGAAATGGTGAGTTATAGATTAAGATGAATTCTCGAGTTAAAACAGAAAAGAAAACAAGAAAGAGAACACAGATGTAACGTGCTTCAAATCTTTGAGAACCTATATACACTGTGAGAACACCATCAATAGAGATGTTCTTATTAGAAAAATATAAAACAAGAAATTACAAACTTTGTGCAAGAAAGAAAAAGAATAGAGAAGCTATCTGAGGAAGTCGGCTTTGCTAAACCAGGTGGCGGTGATGAACTCGGTCATGTGGAGTTAGCACCATACACTCCTAGATGGACTCACGCACACACCCAACATAAAATGATACAACAGTGGGTTAAAATAAAAAGAAATAAATCACTTACGAAGCTATATTTCTTTATTAAAACCTAGTTATGATAAATATGTGAACCCAACAACATCCATGTTGTTCACTAGGATCATCCAGGTCAAGTTCCCCGCCAGAATCTCTATTGAATCTCCATCAGATGATATGTCCAGTTATAGAAGATCAGAACTCCTAGCACCCTGAAACAACAAGCAAGAGAGAATACCTTAGCTTCCTCCCTTCTTCAATATCTCTAGAAAACCAAATGGTTTTCTATCTTGCAAATTCTCTCTATAATCTTCGTCGAGTGAACAGAATGAACCAAACTTGGGAGGCCCAACAGAGGAAGAAGAGAAACACATTAATTACATGTCAATGAGAATCAAGTGGTGTGCAAAGAATCCATCCAACAAAGGCCAGTGGATGGACAGGATAAACAAGGTGGTTTGAATAACCACTGGGGGAAGTTGGCTAAGACATGTGGGAGTACCACATTGGAGGAGAGGCCCATGCGTGGATCGATCCAAAACAAAAGAAGTGCACCCAAGCGCCATTATGACTATTGGATAAAGAATGATCAAAAGTCCAAAATACATCAACTAATAAGTAAATCTGAAATAAGTAGAACCAATATACCACAAATATAATGAAGATAGTAAATTAAAAATGACACATATGAAAGATCCATGAATCCCATGCATGTACAGAAAACAACTTATAATAAAATGAAATTTGAATTGAAACATAATAAATTCTAGGATGAAAAAATTAACATTATGAATTCATACATTGATGTTTTATTATGAGAAGTAAAAATTGTAATAATAATGGAAAATGTGAATACTTTAGTCCAAATTAAAAGTTTTGAAAGTGAGATTATATGTGCCTAATTAGAGGTATAAATTTTTAATAAATAATGATTTCTCTTATCTAAAGTCTTGATGAAATCGGTTGAGATTTAAAAGGAGGATTTTGGGGATCTTCTTGAATCATTCATAGGATAAAAGAAAGCTCTTTTATCCAATGAGAGTTTTGAGAGATCTATGTGTGAGAAAAAAGAGAGGTGCGAGAGGGATCACTTGTAAAAATTTGAAGTAAATTTATTTTACTTTCATTTATTTTTATTCATGATAATAAAATCACAATATGGGATATTAGAGGTAGGTTTTGGTGAAATAGTGGCGTGTAGTGGAGATTTTCAAGTGATCGGAAAATTCAAGCTATCCAAAATCGTGTTTTGAAGACAGATTTTGAAAGTTCATGTTGATGTGATTCCAATGGTGAAAAGAATGTCAAAATGGAGTTAAAACGATCACCCTAGGCTTCATTATGCTACATTAGCACCACATCATCAGTCAATCTCATCTTCTTACACTAATTTAGTTATATCTTGATCAATCCGTGTTTGATTTTAATGATTCAGGGGTCAATTTCACTATTTCTAACCATTCCCGATGCAACAGTACACTCCATTTTTCCAAATTATGATCTAAGGATACTTTTTACTCTATTTATAACAAGGGAGTCAACCTTGTTGCCACCAAGGAAGCAGAATGGAAGAAACTAAATAAGGAGATGATCGGTCAAATCCTCCAATGGATCGATCACAACATCTACCACCATGTTGCTCAAGAGACTGGAATGTACAAACTTTGGATTAAGTTGGAAAATATTTACCAGTCAAAGACTACTTGTAAAAAGATCCTATTTTTAAAGAGGTTTAATAATATTTGATTATAATGTGATAACTCTATAGCTGAATACACCAGGGAGTTCCAAATCCTAGTGAATCAATTGGTGGTTACAGGTAAGAATTTTACTGATGAAGATTAGGAGAACCACCTACTATGCAGACTCTCTAATAGATGAGATATGATTATGTTCTCACTAATAAACTTGGCACCTAGAGGCAAACTTACCATGACAATGGTAAAGGATGCACTCTTCAATGAGGAGGCCTGGAGGAAGGATGCAAGTTATAACCAAATTCAAGATCTCATCCTGGATAAGTGGGGGATACAAGGAGGAGGTCGAGGGGTAGGAATTAGAGGCCAAGGAGAGAGAATAGAAATATCCATAGCTGGTAGGATGATAATATAAAAATTCTACCATTAAGGAATGGAGGGAAAATTAAAGAAGAACCGTCAAAATTTTCTACAATAAAAGGGTCAAAGTAGCAACCAATAAAGAAGAAATGAAGATGTTCATGTGTGTATCACCATAGAAGTTGTATTTTTTTCCAAATATGAGGAAGAGACTTGATTTCACACATAAAACCAAGACACATAATGAGTGGTCAATACTGCAACATCGTACCATGCCACTCTACATCATGAGTATTTCATGACTTATCAAACTTGAAACTTTGGTGCAGTCAAGATTGGGAATACTAGTGTTGAGAATATTGTTAGAATGAGTGATATCCAAGTCAAAATGAATATTGTTATTTCCCAAGGATACATATTCAGTATGTTTAAAAAAAATCATGTGATGATATGTGAATACAACCTCAACATAATGGAAGAAGATAATTCATCCAATATGTGACATAGGAGACTTGAAAACACGAGTGAAAGAGGGATATCTAACCTAATAAAGAATAAGTACATTAGTATTGATAAGGAAACATCACTTCTTCCTTGAAAATTATACTTGTATGGGAAGTAATGTAGAGTCTTATTCAATACTTATTCATTAAGGAGATCAAATTTTTTGGATATGGTGCACTTTTATGTATGAAAATACATTGAGGTGGATTCACTAGGAGGTAACAAATATCTCATATCCTTTATTGATGATTCATCTCGAAGTGTGTGGGTGTTCTTATTGAGGATGAAGTACCAAGTACTAGACTACTTCAATATGTTCCATGCCATGGTGGAGCGCCAAAACTAGAAGGAATCTGAAGTGTCTTCATTCATAAAATGAAGGATAGTACACATACATGGAATTTGATGCCTATTTAAGGAGTCAGGGAATCCAATATGATAGAATAGTCCAACACACCCCACAACACAATAAAGTTTCAAAAAGGATAGACATAACCATCATGGAGAAGGTCAAAAGAATGATGGGTTTGACTAAGTTTCCTAATCTGTTCTGGGGAGAATCTATTCAGGTTGCATGATACCTCATCAAAAGATCACCATCGATCCTACTAAATTTTGAGAATCCATAGAATAGATGGTTTGGTAAACATCCCTATTACTCTCATTAATGACTATTTGAATGTTTGAAATTTTCACTTGTATCCAAGGAGCTCAGGAAAAATCTAGACAGGAGATCTACTCCATGCATATTCATTGACTATGGAGATGAGGAGTTCAGATACAAGCTTTGGGACTTGAAGGAGAATAAGGTGATCAGAAGAGCAGATTTCGTTCTCCATGAGAACCATATGATTGATGGAATTCAAAATCATAGAATTTATTGAAGGTAAAGTGTTTAAGAATAAATTCATGATCCAACACTTATATTAGAACCACCAGTCAATGAATAGGAGGAGGTACAAGAATACTCAGAGATAGCTAACCAAGAGGTTGTGGTGGAGGATATTGAGTAGGGGAGACACAATAATCTCTACAAGAAGTTTAAGAACTATCATAGGATCTAGGTGATTTTATGACGCTTGAAACTAACATTTCACAGGTTTGAATATCTTTGAGAAAATATATTCTATCAAAAAAAATTAGAGTTAGAGTACCTATTTATGACTAATGAGGCGGGGTCAGAAGGATACTAAGATGCAGTGTATCATCCTAAAAAACTAAAGTATCTATATGCAATAAAGGACGAGATGGAGTCTTTGGAAAAGAACCAGACATATGATTTGGTGGAACTACCTAAAGGTAAGAAGGCACTAATAAACAAATGGGTGATCAGGCTGAAGAAAGGTGATAACAAAAAGGTGGTCAAGAAAAAAACCTGGTTAGCAGTCAAGGGACCACTTCAGAAGAAATGAGTTGACTTTAATAAGATATTTTCACCCATGGTGAAGATGGATTCAATCTGATTCATTTTCAGATCGGTGGATAACTTGGACTTGGTGCTCGAAAAAATGGATATAAATACAACCTTTCTTCAATCCGATTCATTTTTGGATTGTGTGTTGAATATTATATTGCAATGTATGAAACCTCTATGAGGAGATCTATATGAAGAAACCTGAAGGTTTTGAGATTTATGGACAAGAAAAACTCACTTTCAAATTATAGAAGAGCTTGTACATACTGAAATAAGCTCCCAAATAGTGGTATAATATGTTTAACCCATTCATGGTGATTCATGGCTACAAGAAAACAAAAGAAGACCATTGTGTTTACTTCCAGATATTTTGGGATAGTAAATTTGTTTCTCTTATACTTTATTTTAATGACATATTGATCATTGGGAAGGATGTAGTGAAGATCATCCAGTTGGAGAAGGAGTTATCCAATTATTTTTATATGAAGGATTTGAGAGTAGCTCAAAATATTTTGTAGTTGTAGATCATTCGTGATATAAATATTATGTTGTTATGGCTGTTTCAGGAGAATTATGTTTAATGCATTCTGAAATGTTTCAATATAGATAAAGATAAACCATTGAACATTCCTCTTACTGACCATTTGAAGTTGAGAAAGAGTACACGTCTATCATCCAAGGAAGAAATCAGGTAAATGGAGATTATACCATACTCTTTAGTAGTTAGAGGCTTGATGTATGCTATGGTGAGTATGAGACCATACATTTCTTATGTAGTGATGATCATGAGCCAATTTCTCTCCAATCTTGGGAAGCAGTACTGGGATGTGTCAAATGGATTCTGAGGTATCTTAAAGGTACTTAAAATCTATTTTTATGCTACAAGGGAGATAACTCAATCTTAGAGGTCTATACGGATGCATATATATATATATTTAGATATCCTAATAGAAATAATTCTACATTAGTATATATCTATACATTTACAGGAGGAGTTGTAACATGGCAGTCAATGTTACAGAAGTGTGTTGCTTTATCCACAATGGAATAGAGTACATTACTTCTTTGAATGTTGAAAAGGAAATGTTATGGCTAAATCATTTTCTTCAAGAGATCAGATTTATCCAAAAGGAGTAAATTTTTCATATCAATATTCAAATTTCTTTGGACTGGAGAAAATACTCCATTTATTATTCTAGAATGAAGTATATTGACATTCATTATCATTGGATACACGGGGTGATGGAGTGAAAACTAATGATACTTTTGAAGATCCACATGAACGATAACCTAACTAATATGTTGAAAATGTAATTTCTTGGGAGAAGATGGATATTTATAGATGGTCCGATGGATTGTAATTGGATGGGTAGAATTTATGGCATTTTTTCAGTGGCCTTGGTAGGTGGCTGGTGAACCAACTCCACCCACCATGGACTTCTCCTATGGATGTTTCATGTGATGGAACTGTACCTTTGGTAGTTATGGGTTTAGGTGGGGATTAGCGGGGATTGGTGGGGGGTTTGTTTCAAATAATGACCCCTCCCACCATTCCTATAAAAGAATTCCTTTGGTGAGATTCCTTAATCATCCATCTGAGCTAAGAGAGCTCTTCTATCTAGTGAGATATCCTTGAGAGCTTCATGTTTGATAAAAAAGGGAGGTGTGGGAGGGATCACTTATAAACCTATGATATTGGTGAAATAAATTTTTTTCCCTCCATTCACCTCTCTTAATGATCAATAAATCACAACAAATTATTTATAAATTTTATGTAAATTTACAATATCCATATAATGTTTTAATTGTAGAATATATATGCACTTGCCTATTATATGAATCATTTAAATGATATATAAATGATGCTCCCATTAAATGGTCACATGTATTTTTATTTTCAATGAATATATATCACATGTTTTTAATTATAATTAAAATAAATATTGAGCATCACATATCCATTAGGATTAGTGAGAATCTGTTTTTTGGTATGTGTTAGAATTTATAGAAAGGGGAAACTTCTTGAAAATTAATATGGAACAATAAGAAATGATGGAGGAAGAATAATGTTCAAAACCACAACAACCAATGACTTAAATAAGTTTGGATGTAGAAGGATGAATTCCAGACACATACACTATTCAGTAAATGTGGATTTGGTGTGATGAAAAGGCAGCTGGAAGTTTACATGAACAAGTGAAGATGGTTTGTGAAGATTTTATGGTGGTGGAATCTATGAAATCATCTAGTTACTACGGGAAATTTTTTATAAATAGATATATAGGGTCACTTTCATTGTACTTGGGGTTTTCATAGCTAATATTATGCTAACTTATTCTTTTGAGTGACTAAATTAAAATTGACTTTTTTATTATGAAAAGAAATTTTATAGAAAAATGGGAAAGTGTTTAAGTTCAGAATAGGATATTAGTTGACACCATAAGAAAAAACCAATTTATTGAAATAAAGTTTAAGAATATTATAAATATTACCTCTATAGAGACTCCATTGAAGGGTATTTTACTTCTTGTCCAGATCATCCATGATGAGGTATTCAAATCTATAGGCTATCTTATCCCAAATTTTTATAAACTCTTCCACATCGATCTTCCTTCCATTGAATCCACGTATCAAAATTTTATTTTTCTTATGGATCCATACACACTATTATTCATTGAGGTCTAATCAAATAATTCTCTCAACCATCCTGTTGAACACCTCATTGGTAGCATTGATTTATAATTCCTACTCAAATATTTCTTCATTAGAATGGGAGATGAGCTCCCATGCTTCCCTTTTTTCTGCATCCTCCTTGTCATCTGCCCTGACCTTACCATTAGGAACCACATGCTACTAAATAAAATTAACCATCTTGAAAACACCTTTTTTCATTTTACATACAAAAATCCATCATCTGATGTTCACTATGGATAATTGATTTTCCTTCCTTATCATGAGACATGAATTCAATATCCATCGCCTTATTATTTTTTGTGGACCTTGTTTCCATCGGCTTATGTAGATGAGAGTAGTTCTTACGACCTTTATACTTATTTCTATTTAATATAATGAAACTCCCTGAATCCCTTTTTCCCTTCTTCCCTTTCTTCCTCCTAGGGATGAGTAGACCTATTTCATTCTCTCTATCAATTTTCCCCCTAAAACATGGCTAGATATCTCATCCTCCAAATCTATCAGAAAAAATATTTTATCATCATAGAGGTTATTCTTTTGTACTAAGGTTTGGATTCCTTTCAAAACTTGTGTATCATCCCCTTGATAATATACCAAACCTTTGATCTCCAAGTTTAAAAAGAAATTTCTAACATGGATTGTCAGACTGGTCTATTGTGACCTCACCCTACTTATTGCAAGCACCCAGTCCCTGTTTCCTCCACTGGTTAAGCAGGCCGATGAATTTTTCTCACCTGCCTCCTCTATAACCTTTATACCTTTAACTCCATCATTTCCCCTGCTTCTTCCATTAAATCCTCTATCTCTTCATTTAGTCGAATCACCACATTTATTGTTGCACACACCACCTCTAGGTCGTGGTTCAATTGGCCATAAATTTCAACAACATTCAGATTAGTAGGAAAAAACTATTCTTTCTTATGGATGGTGACATCCTTTGATAACCCATGTGAAACTAGGTGATTAGAATCATGGCCATAATGTTCTGACCCCGCCATCCCCCCTCCCTTAGAATGCTATTACTGGAAGAGATAAAGGTGAGACTAAACATGTTCAATGAAATAGATTTCAGATTCTATAAGATGAAATTTGAGGATTACTTGTTTCTAAGAGATCTAGAGATTTTGTTGATGGGGTTAAGTTGGAAGTGATGTTAAAGGAAGATTGGGAAAAGATCAATTGGAATTCTCCAAGTTTTATTCAGATTATGTTGGCCTATAACATGTCCTTCAACATCCGTGAGGTGAATAAAAATTTTTAATCGATGTCTATGATTTTGAAAATGTATGAGAATACCTCCTTAATTAATAATGTGTATTTGATGTAGTGACTTTTTAGTATGAAGATGATATAAGGAAGGTCAATGACTGATCATGTGAATGAATTAAACATTATCCATATCCAACTAAAGCATATTGGGGTGAAGTTCCATAGAGGTGTATGTGAATTGATACTTCTGTCATCACTTATGGAATCATGGGATAAAATGGTTACTACCATGAGTGATTCCAATGGAAAGGATGGATTGGAATTTAAGAGAATATGGAATCAGATTTTGAATGAGGTGATCCATAATAAATAATTCTCAAGTTCTACTAGAATAAATTTTAGTATGGAATACATGGGATGTTCCACTTGAAGAAGTTATAAAAATAAGAGAGAAAATGGAAGAGAACGTAGTTGCAGGAGATTGGATAGTCTTGTTGATTCTGTATGTTGGTACCATGAAAACAAGGGATACTTGAAGAAATATTTTTGGTAAAGGCATGTTAACTCTAGAAATTATGATTATGTTTCATCCAAAAAGTCCATAGCTAAAGGGAAGGATGACACTTTTATATTAAGTGTCATGAGTTTGATGTAGTTATGGATTCTTGAATTTTTAGCTTCATTTCACTTAATATACAAGAATACGTGCATACAGAATTATGTATCTAGAAGATTTGAAAAGGTTCACCTTGAAAATATGGAAGTGATCATGATTGTTGATAAAGATGATATAAACATATAGATGGAGAATGAATTATTTCTATATTTATAAGGCATTCATCACATCCTAAGTTTACAAAAAAACATAATTTCTATCAATCAACTTGATGAAAAAAGATTCTATATAGTCTTTACAGATGGTGCATGTAAGATCACACAAGGTTCTATAGTGGTGTCCCATATTAATTATGAGACATTTTACTTAAATGATAATTAATAATATATAGTTAATATTGGATAAATAACTTTTGAAATAATAAATTTGTGGCATGACCACCTTGGGAACATTGGTGGAAAAGTTTTATGGACATTTTCTATAAAGGTATTTTCGAATCATGATCTCATTGAGTATGTAACATATGAAATTTCTATCCTAGGAAAGAAGAATAAGGTGTCATTTGTGTCTTTGGACAAGCCACCAAATATTCAGAATATCAATTTGTTTCATAAAGATGTATGAGTTTGGAATGAAGATAAAATTCCTTTAGTTCAATAATGGCAGCGAGTATGGAGTAAAAGAGTTTTGAATGTTCTATTTGACAAATGAAATATTTATAGAGAATATAATTTCTTTAATACTTGATTAAAACAATAATGAAAATGGATGAACCTAACTTTGAATGAGAGAGTCGTTCCAAATGAGTTTTGGGTCAAAGCAGTTAACTATGCGGATTTCCTCATGAATCTGAGTCCTTCCAAATAGATTGGGAAATGACTTTCAAAAGAACTATAGAGTGGAAGATTGGTCTATTTGACTTACTTAAAAGTTGTAGGATCAATTTTTTATGCCAATTTTATTTCCAAAGAAAGTGATAATTTTGAATCTAAGTCTATACATGTTTTTTTATTGGGTACAATGGTGAAAATTTTGGATTCTATCTCCAAGATAAAAATCAATGAAAGGTTATTAGAGTTCAGAATGTATTCTTCAATGAGGAGATCCTATAGAAGTATCAAAACTAAACTGAAGATTCAATTAAGAGAAAAGAACCAATGTATTCCATGGTTGATCTTAGCACAAGCTGAGTGGTTCTACATTGGTTAAGGATGATAGAAGTTTGAGAGGTACAATCAAGTTCTGGAATAAAATACACTAATCGATTTCTAGAAATACTAGGGTTCAAAGTACCATAATGATTAAGGAGTGAAGAATCTCGAGGAAGTTTTTTGGAAATGTTGGGTCTGTAAAGACCTGAACCTTAGGAGTTGAGGTGATCTATTAGGGTCAGAAAAACAGTGAAAAAGTTTGATTCTAGAATTAATTATCTATTAATTATAAAATATAGAGAACCTAAAAGATTGGATGAGGTGATAAGTCCAAAAAGCACATTGTAGCAGGAGTTAAAAATTAAGGAAGAGTTTGATTACTCGCATGATTTTAATATATGGTAACAAATAAAATTACCTCTAGGTAAGAGGTAACATTATAAAAAATGAGTTTATTTTACAAAGGAATAATTAGATAGTAATAATTTATATAACGGATGACTGGTTGTTCCATGCTTTCAACAATCGAATGAGTGGATTTTAGTGAGATTTTATCTAATATTATAAAGAAAAAAATGATTCAAATGGTTCTCAACCTTATTTTCTTGGTATTCCTATTTCTTGAACAAATTTATGTCAATATCGCATTTCTCCATGAAAATTTATTGGAATAGATCTACATGGATAAACCATAAGGGTTTTTATTGAATGAAATAGAAGGCCTGGTGTACATTCTCAAACAAAGTTTGTGTGGGTTTAAGTAGGTACCAAGATAGTGGAACTGGGGTTTATATGTATTAATGGAAAAATTTAAGTTCATCCAATGTAATTTGGATCATTGATACTACCAGAATATGTATGATGATGAGAGTTTCATAATTTCACTTCTCTATATTTATGACATGCTCTGAACTGTATTGGTATTGGAAAGGATGTAAGAGTTAAAGTTTTATTTGTATGAAAGATTATAGATGAAGGATCTTGGTTCTACAAAGAGGATACTGGGGAAAAGGAACATATGATACTTAAATTTTAGAACTTTTTTTAACTCATCCAGAGTACATGTGGAAGGTGTTGGAGTAACTCAAAATGTGCGAGTTGAAACCTGTGAGAACCCTTGGTCAGACATTACAAACTTTCCAAGTAGAATACACATAAAAATTAAAAGGTTCCTAAATACATGAAGGAGGTTTTTTATGCATCAAATATTGGAATTCTGATGTGTTCCATGGTTATTACAAGGCTAGATATCATGCATGTGGCAGGGGTTGTCAGTAGCTTCACAGAGAATTTGGGAAAAGAACATTGGGAGGTTTTTAAGTGGATTATTTAATATCTCAATGGTATGATATATCAATAACTTTAATTCAAAATAGAATATCCATTAAAAGGATTTTAAGATATTGAATTTGGAGGAGATACTGACACAAGTAAGAGCACCGATGGATTTTTTTTACTTTTGAAAGCACTTCCATGAGCTGGATGTTGAGACTACAACCCACTATAGCATTATAAACCTCAAAAGATGAGTATTATATAACAATTAAAGTAGGTAAGGAGAAAGTATTATTGAAAAAATTTATGGAGAAAATTGAAATAGGTAAATAAATCGGCACACTATTTTATTTTATCCAAAGTGCGGTTCACTTGAAAAAGAATTAGGTGTTTCAATCACAAAAAAAATACATTCAACTGAAGTACTAATTAAATTAAAATCTTGTGGAATATGAAATGTTTAAATAATGGAAGGTTATTGGGAGTCATAATTTGGCAGACATGCTGACTAAATCCATTTCCCTGGAAAGTTTGGTGCTTTGCTGAACTTCAGTAGGGCTTGGATAAATTGGCGATCAAAGGATCACAAAAGAAAAAAATAGAATATAAGTGTTGAAATAAAGAAGATATGTTCAAAAAATGGTGACTTATGACCTAGTTTAATTGATTTTGAATCCTTGAAAATGATTATCAAGTTATATATTATTAGGCTTGGTGAGAATCCATTTTTTAAAAGTGTAAAAATTTCCAAAAAGATAAACTTCTATCCTATTGATGTGGAATATAAAAAATATTAGAGTGATACGAACATCTATAAATAGTAAAAATAATGAATTTTGAAAGTTTGGATATGGTAGGATGAGTTTCAGGCACATGCACTATTCACCAGAAGTTAGAGGTGGATTTGGTGCACTAGCAGGGTAGCTAATGGTTTCCATGATCAAGAAAAGGTTATCTGTGAAGATCATATCATAGTGGAATCAATAGAACCAATTGGATACTATAGTAAATTTTCTATAAATAGATGACTGGGGTCACATGCACTATACATGTGGTTTTGGTAGCTATAATCCTATTATTTTAGGCTTTGGATTGACTGCAAGATCTAGTTCTATTTCTCCTAGGTATCATACTTATTTTATAATATTATGATCCAGTTGAGTTTTGTTCTCTTATTTCTCTTACTTTTAAGTTTCTTATTTCCCATGGAGTATGAATTGTTACAAAACATTCAAATCCATGTGTTCTATATTGAGTTCTTCTTTTGTTTTTCTTGATTCTATTTTAGTTTTTTTCTATGAGTGCTTGCAAAGGTGTGAAAATAGTGCATGGTTGGGGTGTGACTAGGGGTGGATGTAGATTGGTTTGGTTTGGTTTTGACTAAAAACCAACCTAAAACACAATTCATGGTTATATTTTTATATATGAAAAACTAAACCATTCAATAGCTATTTGGTTTAGATTAAAAAGTTCTAAACCATTAATTTGTGGTTTAGTTCAGTTTCGATTATAGATTAACCTTTTTTTACAATATCCTATATATAGAATCATGAGGGTTTTCCCTTTCTCTCTTAATGGATTCCCCCTGGGTATATAGGGTTTCCCCATGTCTCTCCATTACAATGATGTTCTTTCCTTATAGTTTCCTCCTTACCACTTGAGGCCAATATGTTTCCCACCCATTTTCAACATGGTTTATTTATTGGTGGTTTCTTGTGGTGGTAGTAGTATCATGTTATGATTTACTAATCCCCCCCCTCTTTATGGTCTCAATACTATGTCCCTCACTCTATTTAGACCCTTTTTCTATTTTCTTATCCTTGTGGTTTCTAGGTTCAATTTAGTGTCATCCCTTAGAGGTTGTTCTTCCCTAGTCTTAGTCCATTCAGATTCTAGCCCTGAGTAATGATTCCAGTACTGACCATCTTGAGTTGCCTATTTAGTGATGTCCCTTTGTGTCTACCATCCTTTAGAAAAATTTATTCAACCCCCCCCCCCCCCAATATGTTTTTATCATTGTATTTTCACTCCAAAGTGACAGAGATTTAAGGTTGACAATGTTGGTGGGTATAGAGGTTGGCCATCCTTTAATTAGTGTTTTAGCATGATGGTTGTATGCATGATGGTATGAATTTATACAAGAAGGTATCAAATATCATAATAAATTATAATGTGTGCCACAAAAATGAGTAACTATAAGGAGTAAGTATTTAAGCTCACTATTTATTATTTAGAATGGGAAATTATGATTTGGTTTAGTAGATTCTGAGAAGCATACCTTTATTTTTCTACTATGTGGTAGTTGGGAGCTAGTGACTAGGATGATATTCCTTTTTGAGGTTTTAATATTTTTTCTATTTGAAGGATTTTAACTTTTAAGGCCTTTTATATATTGATTTTATTATGATTTATCATCTTTCAATATTTTTATTCTGTTAGAAAAAATATGGATATTAGAGTCATTAGATGAGAAAGGATTCATTTTTATTTGGTTTTTGGATTTCATTGGTTTAGTAGAAGTTATTTTTATGGACTTATTTATATATTTTGGTCCATTATAGGTTCTATTTTTCACTTATATATTGACACTATTGTGTTTGAGGTTTTTGGTACATTTTTTGTGTCATTGAATAATTATTTTGAGATTGGTGAATTAAATCCAATGGGGATCTTCTACAACAAATGGTGTTGTGTTTCATTTGGTTGATGAAGGTTTTTGTTTAGAAGGGTATATCTTTAACATCATTTCTAGAGATTTCAAATGAAAAAACATATAGTTAATAGATGTAGTTGTGGAAACCTACGTCAAAGTTTTTGTTACTAGTGTTTTGAATTTGTTTTATTTGGTTGTTTTTATTTGGGTGAATGTGGTCATTTGGTCTTTAATTTTTTTGTTTTTAACTAGTTTCCACTAAACAAAAAGTAGTTATTTGATCATAGAAAAAGGTATTAGATTGATTCATAATATTTTTTAATGATTGGCTAATAATTTAAATAGAATTTATACATAATCATTGACATAATGAAATAATATTAAATTTGACCTACTATCAAAATAAAACTTTTTTTCATTAATAGTGACTCTAAATATAATTTGAAAGAGGGTTTGGATCATGGAATTGAAGCATGGGGACCAAAAAAATATAAAATTAATTTTTTTAAAAAGTTGTGGTTTGACACACAAATCAAACTACAAACCACAAGGGTCTATTCAATCTAGAAAACAAACCAAACCACAAGAAAAAATAACCATTTCAGTTCGGTTTACGGTTTGGTTTGATTTGAGTGGTTCTTTTTACCACACCTATGAATGTGGCTTCTCATTTATATATATATTGACATGTGGTGATAAGAATTTTATAAAATATGGTCAACCAGTTTCTACCTTTGTGGTTTCAGAGGTTGGATCATTCAAAATGTGGATAATAGTGTAATAATACTTTATATAAAATGACTTAATATAATAATTTATAATATTGTCACAATAATTATATGAATAATTCAGTTGTAAAGTGATGAAAATAAATAGTCTGATATGTTTATTATACATATTGGAAGTTTGGATGAATGAATTATATAAAATAATTTTTCATCGTGTGTGGAGAGTAATAAATAAATTATTCTCTAGAAGTGGAAAATAAATATATCAATTACAATATTTTTTTTATAGATTTTAGTCTAGAAGTGACATTGAAACCAAATAAATCATTAAATATGATAATTTTTTTAATGATATAGTTATATTTTTTAATTATTTCAAAAATCATTGATAATAATGAATTTTGATAGATGTCGATGTTGAAGTAATTAACCAAAAATAATTGAAGGAATATGTGATATGTTTAACACATGATTTTTTGGAACGATTATCAAAACTATTAGGAATATTTACTACTTATGAAATTATAAAATAAATATTATTACTAATATTTTTTTCATTGTTTATATATAAGGTAACATTAATTATAATATCTATATATAAATCCTTGAAATGTTCAAAATTTTCGAGGAATATTTAAAATTATGAGGGTTTACCCAATTAAAAAATTACTATATGGTTGGAACTAAATAAGTCATATATAATATAATTATTTTAATAAATACCCACATAAGGAAGAATATAAAATTGATTTTATCATCCTATGGTTTGTATAAATTAATGTATTTTCAGTAATCATCATATTATCAAGATGTTTTGAATAACATTAAAATGCCTCAAGTGTTTATGAAAGAAATATAATATTTGATCATCAAATTACAAGGAATATAATTGTATTTTGGAATTAATCATCTAGAAGATGAAATCTTAAATTTTGTAAAGATTTTACATATTCATGAAAATACCCTTAATGAATAATTATATACTTCAATTATATATGTAATATATTCCATAAATGACTGGATAATAAAGAACTTATTTTTCCCTAAAGGATTAAATATAAATGCACATTTTATTTATTCTTGAAAGATATACACATACATGCATATATGTACCTTGTAAATAATATGAGGACTTATTGCAGTGAATTTGACACAATTTAATGTTCATCTCTCACTCACTAATATTTAAGGGGTATACATCATCACTTATTCCAAAATTTTGAGGAAAAATTGGTAAATTATGCTGATGTTGGATATTTGTTTAATTCATACAAAGCTAGATCTTATATAAGATATTTATTCATATATGGTATAATAATCATATCACGAGGTTCTACAAAACAAACCATTTCTGTGACTTCATCGCATCATGAAAAGTTGATTGTAATTCATGATGCAAGTCAAGAAAGTGTTTGGTTGTGATCATTTATTCATCATATCAGAAATAATTGTGGATTGAATATGAATAATGATATTTAAACCACTTCATAAGAAGATAATGTTTGTGCATGTGCATGTATGTATATATATTTTGTTTATTACATGTTATTTTCTGTTTTAAATATCCAAAACCCTTTAATTATTTTATGTGAAAACCCATTTTTAAAACCTATCTATATTTGAATTATAACTTGTTTTGTAGTGATCATAATTTTACGATTCTTATTTCATATGAAATATAACATGTTAATATAACTTTTATTAAAACTAAAACATTTTCTAATTCATTCTATAACATGTTATTATTTAATCCCAAACATGATTCATGTTTTTTGTTACAAGAAATGTTTTCGATATAAACTACTTTAAAGTTGTCTTCAGTATTTTACTTATAAATTACACTATTATAATCAGATTCTTTCGAAACTTATCATATTTTAAATCAAAATCATTTATATTAATTTCCTTATAATAAATAAATGTTTGATTTTATTTTTTAAGTGGTGTTTCATCTGTCCGAATATCTTGCAACATATCTGTAATTATGAAGTTTTTGGAATTAATTTTTTTTTGTTTCTTTGTTATCTAATTCGTTTATAATCATAATTTCTCAAAATTTGTTTGGTTATAAATATAAAATATTTTTATTCCTTTAATTAAACTACATGAAACTATAAAAATTTCATTTACATACCTTAAAAAAGTGCCTAAGTACTATAATGGGTTTTGAAGTATTCAAAACATGTGTTCAAAGTATTTTGATCATATATCTCTAGATACTAATAAAAATTAAGTTAATATTAATTAGTTGGAAATATCTTGAAATTATATTCAAATAAGTCTTATAGAATACCTATAAATTTAGTCGTTTATATGGATTTTTTTTAAGTTTCGTTTTCCACTTTTAATAGCAGGTCATTTTTTCCCTTTGCCAATTTTTTCCAACGGTGGGTAGTTTCTTTCCTTTGCCAATTTTTTCTAGTGGTGGGTCATTTATTTTTATTTCCTTTTCCAATTTTTTCCAATGGTGTTTCATTTATTTACTTTTCCAATTTTTTCAAATGGTGGTTCATTTATTTCATTTTCCATTTTTTCCAATGGTGGGTCATTTCTTTCCTTTTCCATTTTTTTCCAATGGTGGGTTATTTCTTTCCTATGATAATTGTTTCTAACAGTGGGTTATTTCTTTCCTTTGATAATTATTTCCAATGGTGGTTAAATTATAACTAATGGTCAGTAAATTATAATTAATGGTGGGTAAATTAATTCTATGGGTAACATTATTTTTCAATGGTGAATTATTTTTTCCACTGCCAGGTATTTTTTCTACCACTAGTGATGATTTATTCATGCTTTATTTTTCATCACTTTTTATATTTTGATGAACTGCATGAATTTTATAATTATTTTACGTGCTTTATTAATTTCTCAAATTAATATATATTATATTTAAATCAAGAAAAGTTTTATTATAATTTTTTAATGAATTTTAAAGTGTCATTAAAATTTTTCATTCTTGTTACGTAAAACTTACAACATATTTAAGGAATTTTTATGATTTAATATTTTAAGTTAATTTCATTGACTGGTTCTTTTATAAATTATTATTTAATGAAATTGAATATATTCAAATACATTTTATGGTATTTAAGTTAGTGTAATTATTTTTTAAATTGCACAATGCTTTAAATTAAATTGCATTTAATATTTGTTTTAGACAATCTTATAATTTTTATGGGATTGATTTGAATTATTATTATCATTTAATGGGTTATTTAAACACATTTTAATTATTCTTTATGATTTTAATTCAATCGATATTTGTTACAATTATTCTCGAGGATAATTTTACCTCTCCTAAATAATTAAATCATTTTTGAACTTTAATTTCTTTACCCAAATATTGGTTTGTTAGTTCTATTTAAAGATCCTACTTAAAGGTTCTATAACACTTCAAGGATTACATTAGCTAACCTCTTATTCAATAATCTATTTTCCTTGATAAAAAAGCTATGAAATTCTAACCTCTTGCACATTTGCAAAGTCCAGTGATACCCTGTTTCATCAGCTAGAAATTCTATCAAGTGCCTACTTACTTTAGCTTTGACTTCTACTGACTTGATGAGACATGTCAATCCAATTATCAAGAAACAATACATGTGCTTTAATTATTTTTCTTCTCATTCATCTGGTTACTTGAGTCTGTAACACTATTTCCCATATGTCACATACACTCTATTTTTATGTTTATGTTTTTAAAAACAAAAGAATTATTTTTTTTCTTCTCTTTCTCAGATTGTGACTTCCAGATTCTAAATTCAGGATTGAGGGTTGTGAATCCCAATATCTAAAGTTAGTACTGTTCTATTTATGACTCCCACTATCTAAATTCATATTTTAAGGGTTGTGACTCCCCTTACAAAAGTTAATGTTGTGGTTATCCATCCACAAGAAAATAATTCTGTAATTAGGTTATGATTCCCCCCCTAAAAATCATATTAGTGCACACGTATCTCTCACTGAGTAGAGAGATATAAGAGTAAAGCAGACCCAATTTGGACCAAACCACTATAAAAAATATATTTGTGTTCTTTACTTTTTCCTCTGCAAATTAAATATAATAATTAACTTTAATAATCAATATATTTGACTAAAATTTTTAATCTGGTATATTCACCCCCTCTAGACCATCTCCCGTTACCCTATCTGATCTAACAGATAATGTTTCTTATATAATGCAATTAAATATTGGGTATATCAAAATTAATCGAACAAAACACATTTCACAAAAATTAATTTTTACACATGAGCTTAAAAAAATGTTTAGATTGATATATATAAAATTGGATCATGTGATAATCTTGGAGATTTATTCATAAAGGAATTACTAAAAGAAACTTTTTAGAAATTTATTTATAAAATTGGTATGCAAATATTACAAAGTATATCATAATTTAATATAGGGGAGTTGATAGTACCATACTATTTTCTCATCATGTAATATATCGGCTCGAATACCTGACCATCATACTCGAACTGAAATGCCACAAACCTAAATCACATTCTCAATTTCCCTAGGATGTAACTAGTGTTAAAGGGTATAACATGTATACAATTAGAATTGTTTACCCCTTTTAAATTATATAAAATAAATAAAACAAAAACAAAAAAATTTCAATAAATAAGACATGTATGATTCCATATATAATATAATAAATATATACAGTGGTAAGTCTATACAATAATTTCATAAACTTGATATAATCAAAAAAATAAAAGTCTAAACATATTTATGTGACACAAAAAATCCTTTGTTTATGAGCACCTCTATATTCTCATTCTTGATCCATGGTTGAATCCTAAAGAACAAGAACCTTGGTCCTACTTTCAAGGAAAATCAAGAGAATACAAGGCTACATACACACTAAGGTATGCATACATATGGCATGAGTAAAAGACCATGAGGATACCACTATGAATTTATGTAACACTTTTTATAAGAGAAACTCAAAAATTTTAGTTTGAAATACAATTTGAAAATACCTTTGCTACCTTTTCATTTGAAAACTATTTTACTTTGAAAATGAAGCATAACCATGAAGTAAATAAGAATCCCTAGAAGACACATAAATAACATAAATTAAACCAGAATATAATATAAATAAAATCATCAAATAAATCACAACATTGGATAAAAATATAGAGTCTATTAGTAAAACCTAGGAACTCACTAACAGAACCATCTACTGGAATTTGATGTGTACATATTTAAATAAACCCCAACTTTCATCCCTTATCTAGGGAATGAACTAAACTAGGATACACTTGCCAAAGTGTAATAAAAAAATATTGAAACAATCATACTCAATTTTCAATGGTAATATTTGAAAGATGATATCCACAATCAATAACAATAATCATAAAAATGAACAAAACTTTACAAGCCACAACACATTACAAAATCACGAGACACTTAATATGAATATCATACTATAATGACCCTTGTATTTTGAGGTATAATTAAGAAAACATTTGTAAGAAACTAGTTTTTCTTTAAGGTATTAACCCTTTAATCTTCGATTTAATTACTTGTTTTTGACCTTATACGAATTCCTTGTAAGGCTTGAAGGAAACAATAGTATTCGGGGTATGTTCAGAGCTCAGGATCCCGGTCAGTAGAAGAAATAACTAGGTTGCACGATTAGTAGAAATCATGCCACCTAGTCCACACAATTTATACTAATCGTGCAAGGTGTTTAGTGATTAGAAGAAGGCCAAAAGATTTTACCTAACCATACGACCCAGGCCACATGTCCGTTCATGGTTTCTATAGATTTAAATTGAGGGAAAATGCATAGTTATAGTTTGTCTAACTATGTGTCATGACCATGAGAGGGGGTTATTGAGGTATTTCATGACACATGGTTGGAGTATGGTCTGGAAAACCATGTATCTAAATCATGTGAACCATGTATGTTGGTTAAAATGACTATTTGACCCTTATGAATTTATATGTTTACCAACCCTTCTTATTTCTTATTTCCATCAGGCAAGATACTCATTTTTCTCCTATAGAAGTTCTTCCTCCCTCCCCACCTAGGTTCCTTAATAATTATTCCATCTGAACTCAAAATTTATAGATCTTCATCTTGTTGGATTCCTCTTGGTATGTTCTCTACTCCTTAGGATCATTTCATCATTTTTACTTCTATCGACGATGTTATTTTGGTGTGATCTTATATGCCCTATTTTTAGGGTGTTCATTCATTATTTTATTTTATTCCAATCTAGGAAAAACTAAGGTATGATACTAGACAAGGAATCTACTACATGAATAAGGTAGGTTTTCTATGACTCATCCATTAAAGTGTCATTGTCTATAAATTTTATCCATTGCACACATGTCAGTTTCACCGAGAATTGCTCTTTAAATTCGTCCACCTTAAATTAAATTGTCTAGGTTGTTTTAATATGGACCGAATAATATATATTGACACCATTTTATATTGAGATATTAATTTGGACCACCCATTTATGGTTTTTGCTTCTTTTATTCCCCTGGTGACCCATGTTGGGTCAATCTGCAACATCGTTCGAGTGCATCTGACTTGACCTTTAAAAAGGTGAGTATTCCTTTATAATTAATAAATATTTAAATGGATGTTATAGAAAGTGTATATTTATATATATCACTTTTCTTAGTTAAATTATGTAATTTAATTTATATTGGTTTTATTTCCTTAACCCCTTTTCATGTTTAATGAAAGGTATAGAATGAACCTAATAAATTATTATGCAATTGAAGTGATATTTGGTTGAATGTCCTTAAACCCTTGTCATGTTTAATGAAAGGTATGGAATGAACCTATTAACAGATTAAATGTAATGAGTACTACATGTACATGATTACATATGATATAAATGGAATTATTATAAGGTGTGTATTGCCTTGGGTCCTTTTCATCTTTATAGTAATGATCAAACTATTGAGTCGAAAGTTATACTTTCTAATTATCCTTTCTATAGTTTTGAAAATCACAAAACCTTAATAATTTCTTAAAACTATATTTTATTAAATTTATATATCCCATGTGTTTTATAATGTTTTTTTTAGAAAATGTCCTTTTATACCAAAAGAATAATTAGTTCTAATATAAATGAATATAAACCTTATTCTTTAATCTAATCCATCAGAATGACTATGTGTCTAGTCCATCAGACCAACTAGTATTCTATACATTATTTAGACTAGTGTATTGTATATTAGATAGACCAAATTCATAACCTTCAGATTGAAAATAGTTCAAATCCATCAAACTGACCTTAGTTTAGTTCATCGGATTTACAAACAGTAATATAGTTCATTAGACTATCCAAAGTTTATAATCTGAGTGATTGTAATTATTTCTATTAGATTTAATTCATTACAACATTATAATTATTCTAATCAAAATGATATCAGATGGAAATTTTTTGTTGAGATGTAAAGTGAAGAAAATTTGAGGCCATTGAAAACAACTTCGAGAATCATATAAAATATGATTGTTGGAAGGATGCCTATAAATAGGAGTGCATTCGAGGAGTTGGGAGATGATTCATTTTCAATTAAATATGTATGATATTTTTCTCTTCCTAGAAATCTCATTTTTAAACTTTTTAATTTCTTAGAGAGTTATTATTATAAGGATTCTGAGTGAGGAATTGTAAAATCCTTAGAACATTTTTTTCTTTTGTATTCATCTTTCAAATCAAGGTTTATATCAAGGGATTATGAGGATAGGAAGATCAATGAATCTTATTCATTAAATTGAAAGATTTCAGGGATAGAAATCCAAATCTTACACTAATAATCATCTTGTGGGATTCCATGGTTTTGGAAGATGTAGCTATTCTGATCATAATATTGAGGGATTTCCTAGTAAAGAAATACAAACATGTATAGTTATGTTGATAACTATGGATATATTAAGTTAGGATTTATAAATTTCTTAACTATTAAGGTTAAAGAGTAGAATTACTTTTCTAAATCTTGTAATTCATCATTACTATGTTATAAGATTTTTTATTTATTATTTTTACAAGTTTTACATTCCTCTATGCATTTACCTTAGAAAGTTTATTTTACTAATCTTCCTAATAAACTGTTTTATCAGACTATCTGTGATCCCAATTAATAAATCTATTTTATCAGATGAATTATGAATCCTAAACATACACTCTGATCATCAGATGATTTTTGAGCTAGATCTTTTTTAATTTTTTTTTTGAGTTGTTGTGTTAGTTTAAATTTATAAACAAGAATCCACCCACCTCTTGTAGCCATCATAAAATCCTATGAGTAAATAATTGACATCAGAGTATGTTCTAATACTATAATCATTGAGTTTTTACTTTTTTAATCTATTGAAGTTATTATGTTTTTTTATAAATTACTTTTTTATAAATTTTTATTATAATAACATGTTTTATAGAAAAGAGTTTATATTTTTTATAATATGGCATGGTTAAATGTAGATACCCTTGAAAATATGAATTATAGTAGACTGACTATCTTTTATTGGAATGATTATGAATACTAGAGAGCTAAAATGAATATTTTTTTATCAATACTGGTGTGGATAATTTTTTTACATTGACTGGAAATTATCGGATTCTAGAGAAAGAAGTTACATCTTTTACTAATCAGGAAAATTTAGAATATCAACTAAATTATAGAGTAAGGAATACATTATTGTGTTTTATGACCATAAGTGTCAATAGTCATATATCGTCATGTGAAGCAGAAACTAGTATATGTAATAAGTTATAGGTAACTCACTTTATAACTTTTGAAGTTGTTGAGACAATAATATCTATGTTTAGAACTGATTATCAAGATTTCTATTTTTTACCTAATGATATAGTTGCTAAAATTCACCAAAGGTTTATGACTATTGTTAATATCTTATAGTCTCTTAGTAATAAGGATTTAACATATGGAATTTTATTTGAGAAAATTATTTAAATAATGCTTTGTGAATGGGAATCTAAGAGAACAACTTTTGATAACACTAGAATGATTATAGATCTTACTCATGATGATCTTATTGAACCCTTATTCAGTATTAGGGAAGACTAAAAAGGGATGCAAATAATATGAAAAACAAGAATAGAGGAGTTTCTTTTTCAACTATATCTAATGTTATTATTAAATCTCAATATTCTGAAAAAGTTATGAAATATTCTAAAAAGAAGAATGTTATCATTGAGTTTGATACTGGTTCATCGGAACAAACTATAAATGAGTTAGATAATATTGTGAAAAGGATGAACAAGATTGTGGGAAAGAAATATTTTTAGTACAGACATAATAAAATTCAAAAGGATAAAAGAGATAAGAACGAATCTTTATAAGTAATATTCTATGAGTGTAAGAAGGTATAACATATAATACCTAACTATCCTAAGCTGAAGAGAAAGGATAAAAAATAAATAAATTATGAAAAGAATTATAAAATCACTATAATCACAAGAGAAAGAAAAGTCTAAAAGATTCAGACACTCCTAGTGAAAGTGGAGGAGATATTTCTTCTGAAAATTCATCAAAAAATGAATGTTCAGTTCAAAAAAATATTGGACTCTATGAAATAATACAAAAGGTCAAAAATTTCTACATAGATAAGGTAACTAATACTAAATCTATTACAAACCTTACCTTAAATGATAATTACCCTGATAGAAATGATGATAATAATTTTACATCTTCAGATAAATAATACAATTAATTTGATAAGGAAAACAATACATTACCAAGTTATAACGAAGTTTCAAGATCTTCAAAATTACTTGAAAATCAAAATTTTAATAATTTTAAAAAAACATGAAGTTTCTCAAGGTAAAATTATGAAATGAAATTTAAGGATATCTACTTTAACTACTATAATATAAGATATTTATAAATAACTTGATAAATCTAATTTTGATAAAGAATATTTTTCAAAAGATATTGAGAAATATTGTTTTAATAAAACTAGTTTACAAAGTGATATTGCAAAACATAGTTTGAATATAATTCTAATGAGGATAAAAATTTATTTGTAAAAATAAATTCTGAAATTTCTTGTTTGAATAAACTTTTTTCTAAGTTTACGATTAGAAAGTAAAAATTTGATAAAATTTATAATAAAATAAAACCTCATAGAGATATTTCTATAACGGTTTTTACAAAGAAAAAATCTATTTTTAGTAATAACTACTTTGTTTTAAAAAGTGATCCATTTTTCAATAAGTGTAAAAGTGGTAGGAATTAGAAGAACAAATGTTATTTAAACAAATTCCAATCTCTAGGATTTCACAAAGATTTTTTTTAAATATTAAAATTTTTCTCAACTTAATATAGTTGAAAAAATATAGATTCCTAAAATATTACTTTTTGATAATATCAAAACCATGAAGGTTTGGGTTCTGAAGTGCTAATGTTTTTGTTTTCAGTAAAATAAGGAATCTGCCAACAATAAAAATATTTGATATGTGTAAAGTATTTACTACAAACACATGACTGGAAATAAATATTTATTTAAGATTATTATAAATATGAAAGGTGGAAAAGTCAATTTTTGAGATAATTCTCCAGGAGAAATTATTAGTATAGGTAACATTATTCTTCTAGGAAAAGATTTAATTTCAAATGTTTTATTTATTGTAGGACTTAACAACAAACTTACTAGCATATTTCAGTTATTTGATGAGTGTTATCTTGTGAAATTTAGGAATGATAAATGTAATATCGTAGTTCTAAATATTAGTTTATTATTTCATCCAATTGGCATGAGAATTTCTATACATTAAACTTAGAAGACCTTAGGAGCCAAGATCTACCATTCCTTAGTGAAATGGAAGACCAATCTTGGTTATGGAATAGAAGTTTAGGACACTGTAATCTTAGAAAATCATCTAAGTTGTCAATGAAAGGATAGTAGAGGATCTACCAGAACTTAGGTTTGATACTTCTAAAGATTGTGATCCTTATCAATTATAAAAGAAACATAAGTCATGTTTTAAATATATTAGTGAAGTCTCATCTTCTGATGCTTTATAGTTAGTTCCCATGGAATTGTTTGGTCCTAAAAAAACTAGAAATATTAGTGTAAAATACTATATATATGTTTTAGTTGATGATTACACTAGATATACTAGGATCTATTTTATAACAAAGAAGTTTTAATACTTTATTTATTTTAAAAATTTTGTAGCCAGATTTAAAAATGATAAAAACCTCTCCTTGATAGTTATTCATAGTGATCATGGTGGAGAATTTTTAAATTCTAATTTTTGAAACTTTTTATAGTAAAAAATTTATTATACATAAATTTTTGGCACATAGAACTCCATATAAAAATGGTGTAGTTGAAATAATAAATATAATTCTTCAAGATATTACTAGAACCATGCTGAGTAAATACTTAGTTACTAAATTTTTTTAGGATAAAATTTTTATTAATATGTATTATACTATAAATCAAGTTTTTATAACACCTTTTATTAATAAAACTTCTTATGAGTTACAGGACAAAAGGAAACCAAAACTTTCTTACTTGAATGTTTTTGGATGCAAAGTATTCATTATGAATAATAAAGATAACTTACATAAATTTTCTCCAAAATCTGATGAAGGAATATTTTTAGGTTATTATACAACCAGTAATGCATATAGAGTTTTTAATAAAAACAAAAGTACTATTGAGGAAATATTACATGTTAAATTTGATGAATCTTATCCTTTTGTTTTCAAACAACCTCAAACTACATATTCATATGTTATTTCTAAAAATAATTTTAACCTATTTTGGAAACTTCTTTTTATGATAGAAAAACTAAATAATATATTTCTAAAGTTATACCTCAATAATATTTTCAACATGTTGTTGAAGAATAGATTTTGGTAAACCCAAGTAATTCTATGTTTCATAGGAGTCATCCTAGTGAAAATATCATTGGTTATATAGATCAACTAGTTAGAACTAGAAGTTCTTTGAGAAATTAAATTGAACATCTAACATTTTTATCTCAATTCAGACCTAAAACTCTTGATGAGACTTTAGGTGATGAGGATTGCATAAAATCCATGAAATATGAATTCAATGAATTTGAAAGAAATCAAGTTTGGAATTTGGTTCAATGACCTAAAGATACTTCTGTAATTGGAGTAAAATGAGTTTTTCAGAAAAAATGTGATGAAAATAGAATAATAGTTAGAAATAAATCTAGAATTGTTTCTAAAGGATCCAAATATTTTTATAAAATAAGTTAATAAAAAAAATTATTGTATAAATTCACACTGATGAAATTATATTCGGTTTAACACAAAAGTATTTAACTGATTCATTTGCAGATCTTATGAAGTTTGAGTTTTAAATGAGTATGATGGGTGAGTTAACATATTTTCTAGGTTTTGAAATTTCAAAAAAACTAGAAATAAATTTTATATCTCAATATAAGTATATAAAATATTTCATAATAAATTTAGATATGAAAAAACTTTAAGTATTAGTACTTCTATCAGAACCTCAAATACTTTAGATATTGATGAAGATGGAAAATCAGTTGATCAAAAAATCTTTAGAAAAATTATTTGAAGTTTACTTTACTTAATAGTTATTCATCCATAATTAATGTTTTATGTATTATTGTGTGCTGGATATCAAGAAAATAGACAAGAGTCCTATATTAAACCTGTAAAATAAATTTTTCATTATCTTAAAGGAATTATGGATTTAGGTTTATTTTACTCTCTTGGAAATGATGTTGAGTTAAAAATATTTTTGTATGATAACTTTGGTGGATGTAGAATGGATATAAAATTTACTTCTAGAACTTGTAATTTCTTAGGAGAATCTTTAGTTTCTTGGTTTTATAAGAAACAATACTCAGGAGCACTTTCCACTGTTGAAGCTAAATATGTGGAAGCCATAAGTTGTTATGCTCAAGTGTTGTGAATGAAACACACACTCACTGACTATGGCATGAGTTTTGATAAAAATAATTTTTTTGTGATAAAAAAGTGCAATTTATTTATGTAAAAACCCATAACATCACTCATGATCTAAGAACACATACATAAAACACCATTTTCTTCAGGATCACACAAAAAAAGGAGATACATTCTTACAATTCATCAGAATACAAGAACAACTTGTACATATTTTTACTAAACCCCTTAGTTTCTATAGATTTTAATATATTAAACAAAATCAATGAATTATCAATATCATTTGACCATTAATATACACTTCATTTTTACTAATATACTTATATTAATGAACTCCTTATAAAAGGGAGAGTACATATGCATTTGTTTTCTAAAAACTTTTATTTTCTAAATTTTTTGTTTTTTAAAACTATACAGCTTTCTAAAAATTTAATTTCTAAAATATTTGGTTTTTAAAAGAAAATATTTTATTAAAATTTCCCATATTCAAAAATAATTACTAAAGTTATTTCAGAATCAAAATAGCTTTCAATTTTTTTTGGGGAAAAAAGTTTATTATAAAGTTTATCAGTTTGAATTTTTTGTTAAAAAATCCAAGAAGAATAGGTTCCTCATACAAAAATTAATATTTACTCACAAATGTATTCTTCTAATCTTTTATTTTTTGTAATTATTCCATTACTTTTACTTTTTTTATTTTTTTTTATATATTCATTATGTTTTATAAACATTCAAATTGTTATAAATTTTTAAAAGTATTTGTAATAAGAAAATAAACTAGTCTGATGAGTAGCTTTATCTATAAAGATCAAGATTTTATAATATATTAATAAAATCATTTGAGAATTAATCTCAACTGGAAGATCGGATTTTGGATTTCAATCAGAGCCGTTGGGTTTATGCAATATGAAACATCACCCCTGTGCCTATATATAATGGCTGAGTCACCCTTATCCCACATTGATCTTATGGTTTTTTCTCTCGACTCTCGACACCCCATTTATTGCTCAATCCAAAAATATTCCATTCATCCAATCATATTCTTCAGTCTGAGTTCTCATACTAGGTTTTGTTAGATGGACTCAACAGAAGATTTAGCGAAGCATAAAGTTGTAAGATAAATGATAATTGAGAAAAATTAGTATGAAAAGTATGATTCTTTATTTAAAATAGTTATTAAATTTTAGTGTTTGGAAAAGATATGCGTTAATAAATAAGATTTTAATTTACACTATCCAAAAATAGTAATAGATTTCTATTTTTCAGTAGAATTTAAAAATGAAGATGATCAAGATGTGATTATTTTCACGATTTTAGAGAAAGCTACAAACTGACATATCACCAATTTTTTGAGTTAATTGAACTTCCCTTGTATGGTGAATCGCATATTCCATTACACAATATTTTGGAGAATATTGGTAGTTTTGATAAGTGAAAAGTAGAATCTCCATTGTTTACTTTTGAAAAGGTTATAAAGGTATTTCATCTCACTCAAGATGTGATAGTTATAATACTGTGGATAAAAGGGTACATGATTACAAAGAAAGTTGATACAGATACTTTGAAATTCCTAAAAAATTTCAAATTGGACTTTCTTGTTAATATGAGGCATATAAATCTTATAATGTTTGTTTTTCTTTCTATTGAATATATTAACAAGACCTCGATGAAGTACATAATACTCATGTTCCATTATTTTATGAACAAAATGTTGGTAAACTACATGGAGGTTTTTTAAATCAATAATCAATCGTATTATCTTATAGAAAAGGTTTCTCTCATCATAGAGTAAATAATGGCCAGAATGAAATTGGTTTTTAATCCAAAGTTGAAAAAATTTATGGATAAATAAGACAAAACTACATCAGCTGCTAAACTATTTAAAGAGAAATAATTGAAACAAGTAAAAAAAGAAAGGTTGAATAATCACATAAAAAAGTTCCTAAGAAAAAAAAGAAATGTCTTATGAATAATTTAAGAAATTAATGGCACATAAGTCACAAAAGAAGCAAAGGGATCCTTGCATTATACTAGACAAGGCATAAGCTTTATATTGGAAGATTATAACAAATTATGAATTGGAATAAGAAGAGAAGAAGAAGAAACAACAGAAAAGGTTTGCTAAGTAAAGAATGATGAATAGTTTATTTAAAATATTAGAAAGAGGATAAAAATATCAACTGATATATGTTTCTCCAAATCAGTTTCTCAACCTATTCAAGGTTCCAAAACTCTTCCTACTGCTGCTTTTTAAATTTTAAAAAATTATGTATTTCTATAATCTGTTTAAAAAATAAAGGTTAGATAAATTTTAGAATAATTCAAAACTCAAGTTAAAAAATTATTTTAGGAATCAGTCCCAAAAATATCTAAGAAATCAGTGAATAAGAAAACTCAAAATTCAGTCCATAAAGTTGGAAAATGAGTCTTAAGAAATTTAATATTGTAATGTCTCATAAATTCTGTATAATGTTTTTTAATTATATGGAATTATTACGAGACCGTGAAATCTAACGGCACGCGATTCCGAGTCCCAGAGTGCCTAGAATGACACGTCGAAGCTTTGTTATGCTTTAATTAGCGTGTGTAAGTAGTTTTCCTAAAAAAGTGGAATAACTCATAAAAAGTTTTCTGGAATTGAAATCTGAAGGCACCGTTGCATTCAGAATGGCGAGTTTACCCTAGGCGCGACTTAAGTTTGGTCGGCGCGGGCCTCCTATGAGAAAACCCAAAAATGGCATAATCTTAAATAAAATAATTAATTACATTATTTTATTTTTCAAATGATTATAACTCACATATGATGGATCAGATTGAAAATATGAGACCACTGATGAACTCATGAGGGCATGCTTTATTTAAGCAGATAGTAACTTTGGCTGGTGTGGGCCACCAGTGAATGTTAGTTTTTGGCCGTGAATAAAATAATTAAGTGACAATTATTTTATTGTGAAATCCATAACTTTTAAACGATAACTCGGATTGAAAATCTGAAAGTACTGTTGGGTTCGTTGGGGAATTTTTTACTTGGGTAGAGCCTAACCTCGACCGGCATGGGTCAAGGGTGACTGTTAATAATTTTCTGAACTTTTTTTCAGGTACGTTCAGTAAACGTGGAAATGGTGTTTTGTAACATTTGAACAAGTGCTCAGAATTAAAATCTGAGGGCACTGTTGAACTTGCAGCGCCAGTATTCACTTAAGGAGACTCTCACCTCGACGAAAGTTGGTCGAGGGTGAAAGTTAGTTTTTGGGTTTTTCATGGAAATAATAAAATAAACACATGTTTTATTTTATTTTATTTTATCTATTGTAACCACCCATGTGGAAGTTAGAGGTGGGGGCAACCACACCCTAACCTCCCATGAGAGGTTATGGTGGTGGTGCCCACCCGAACCTAACCTCCCATGAGAGGTTACGGTGGTGGGGACCACCCAGGACTAAACCCCCCATTTAATTGTGGAAAACCTCTCAACTACCCTCATTAATGAGGGAGAGCCTCTTGACCTCCTCCAACTTTATTGTGCCAACGCACATGCCATTAATTGTGCCAACTTAGTTAATTGGCTTTCCCCCTTTTTTAATTTAAGTAACAATGTTGTTGGAATTTAGGAAGGTTCCTAATAAATGAACCGTCATAAATTCCACAATCGTTACCTACCTTTCCCCCTCTCCTATATATAGGGAGCTTGGGAGGAGGTTTTGGGATGGCTTCAGCAAGCGACGAAGTGCTAGTAAAGTGACGTGACGCCCAACACTTGGAGGATTATGCTCTCCAACGAAGAACGCTTCCTCCATGAAGAACGCTTCCTCCACGAAGAATACTTCCTCCACAAAGAACATCAGTGAGGAACGTCTACAACTCCTTTCTCGGAAGCACCTTGCAGAGGCAATCGATGTGGGACGTCTTTGACGACCAACCTTCCCTCCTCATCATCGTCAACGAACTGACGCACGAGCTCGGGATTGGAGGTGTGTGGCGGACGCAACGAACGACAACAACTCTGTCTTCTTCCCCACGACTCCGTCGACGTATCAACCCGAGGTAGAGAATTTATTTGAACATGATATTATTCCTTTAATTCTTCCCTTCTAAAGCAAAGAATAATTGTGGATGATTTTCCTTGAGGGTTGGGAATTACTTTTGCGGGAAGATATTGGGTGTTTGATTAATTTTTATTCTATAATTTTTCTTGATAATTATTTGAAATTCAAGAAAGAATTGAACCGCTTGATACCACCCTAAACGTGGAGTGTGCGGGCCAAACCAACATGGCTCGACCCTCCGTTGTTATTTTTTGTGATGTTCTTTGTAATGAAGATGAGGTGACAAGACGACGAAGGCAATGAAGGAAACGGTCGCGCTACCTGTGGCCTCTGTAACCCGCGCTGCCACCGCTATGCTGTGGCGCCCCTACTGAACCATCCCGAGCCACGCCGCGCCCCAGCCGTGCCACCCTGGCTGCACCCTCCACCAGACCGAACCAGCCAAACCGGCCCCATCCACCTCATCCGCCGGCCGAATCGGCTCCCAGCCGCCCGTGCCTCCTGGCCAAATTGGCCTTGTGACACCCTCTCGAGCCGTCCCGGCCGGACTGGCCTCCCGCGCCCCTCACGGCGCCTCATCCGAACCAGCCCGCACCCTCGCGGTACCCTTTGGGCCGAGCCACCCTCACACCGACCCCGTGGCCGGTTTGCGCCCTAGGGCTGGTCCGCGCCCTCACGACCCTTCATGGTCCCTCGCGGCTTGTTGGGTTGGGCCTAGTGGGCCAGGCCGAACCCAACGGGCTGGCCCGCCCAATGGGCTGGGCCAGACCCAACGGGTCAGGCCGGGTCGATCCAAACCGGGTCGGCCCGGGCTGGGTCGGACCGGACCCAGAACCACTGCGACCCTTTACCTTCTTTTGGCCATATCTTTGGCACCGGACATCCGTTTGATGAATCGTCAGTGATGATGGTAATCTTGGAGCATGAAGGTCCCTTTGAGTATACCCCACTAGAGTTTGGGGTATAGTTGAGATACGGTTAGGTTGGATCATGCACGAATCTAGCCGGGCCCATGGGACTAAAAGGTTAATAACTCACAGACCGGGCGTCCGATTGGTGCATCGTCAGTTGCGTTGAGAACCCTATGATGTGGAGGACCTTTGGGATATTTTTTCATGGGACTTCGTGGTATTTAGAACATAGACTAGTAGCTTTTGGAGAGGATCTTCTGGAGACAAGTGAGCATTTGTGCAGGAACCTAGTAGTTGGTTGAGACTTGACAACTGCTGACCGATTGACTCAGAGTGACTAGACTAGCCTAGTGGGGAGCACCTAGTTATGGAAGTATACCCACGGAGAAGGAGGGCCTAGTTGTGGCGACAGACCCACGATACTCGATAGGAAGAGTACCTCTACAGGCTGTGAGGGGGAGCGCCTGGTTGTGGCGGCAGACCCATGGTGGGAGTGCCTCTGTGTGACGCAGCAGACCCATGGTACTCAAAAGGAGGAGTACCTTAGCAATCCAAGGTTAGTGGTAAGTGCCTAGTTGTGGTGGCAGGCCCACTATACGCAATAGAGGAGGATTTCTCTAACAACCGAGGGCTCGAAATGTTTTACCCCAAGAATAAATCCTGGTTTGAGCTGAGTCAGTACTTTTGCGTTTTTCTTCATGATTGAGACAGATTACTTAATAACTTAGGCATACGTATGGGTATATACCTAAGTAGGCTTATCTGTTGATTCCTTACCTTTTGGTTTATCCTTATTGGATTTTGTGAGACCTTGAGGGTCTCGGGGTCCATATTGAGTATCGTTATACTCACCCCTGCACGAGCTATGCCCGCACCTTATTGTGTTGGATGCAGACGACAGACAATGCTAACTGTGGTTGAGAGTACTAAGACTGGACGGTACCCAGAGGTGAAACATACGACGAGTCGGTACATGGAGGAGACGGACGGAAGAGGAGTGATGAGAAGGTTATCTATACCTACCCTTCTGGTAGGAACCAAGAATGGAAGAGGAGTGCTGAGGAGGCTATCTGTACCTACATAGTGTTTTTTATCCAATTGTTTTCTCAGTTGTGTTTGTTTACAAGTTATAAAGTCAATGACTTCCCAATTATAGGGAATTACGCTGGTGCTAGTCACCAGCCCCTGGCCTATGGAAGGCGGGCTTGGGGTAGTGACTGCATGGGCCCCGGGGGACGGGTCGTGAAAAATATAGTTGGAGAAAAAATTAGAAGAATAAGTGGAAGAATAAGAAGAAGAAGAATAGGAAGAAATGAAATAAGAAGAAAGCTATTCAAAATCATCTTCATCCCCTACTTAAATTTCAACTTATTTTGATAAGAACCATGTTCTTGATGTTTTAATGGATGTTCATTCATCATCATATATAAAAGAATCTAAACTTTAACATTCACACACTAAAGTATCTAAAAAGGTATAAAATGATAGAGGATTTGATATTCTAAAATTTTTAGAGGAATAAAAATTTGAAGAAAAATAAAAGGAGAATATTAGAACTTCTCGAAAACACATTTCAGAGGCTTCATCAGACTCTTCAGACTCAAATTCCACTGAATCATAGAAAATTATCGATTAAATTTTTTAGACTTCGAAACAAAATTATGGATTCAATTCTATACCTTCCAAATATTTAATCTAGGTGCAAAAAAATTCATAACTTGTAACAGCCCGAGATTTTATGAAAAAAATATTCTTTTTATTTTACTAATGTCTTGTGTTATACGCTACACCAAAAGGAGCTTGCACAACACGCATCCTTGACTTGCCTTGCATTACACGCAATCGCAACCTTCCTCGATAGCGTGTGTGGTGCGTAATCCTGAGTTTCACGAAACAATGATATGCTATTAAAATATTATTAAAACTAGCTGTTATGAATAGTAATAACCACTTTTTAAATTTTAGAAATTTTAACTCTCAAAATGGACTTCATTTTTGGATTCGGAGTATCGAATTTAGCCTAAGGTGAAATTTTGGTACTTTTCGGATAACTTTCATATTCTGATGAATAGTGAAAATTACTAAATTATAATTAAAAACAATTTTTTTAATCGAAATAATTAATAGTGATAAATCATTAATTTGAGTGGTTTTAAAGTATATTTAGAATATATTTTTACAATTTAATACAATGTTGGTCATTGGATGTAATTTCACATTTAAACTAGACATAAACAAGTGTCAATCTTTTGATAGATATTGTTTCTTAAAAACACGCTATTTGTTTTAACAGCGGGATTTAATTATAAAATTAATTAATGCAACTTTTATGTTATGAATTTGGTAAAATAGACTTCATTTTTGAATTCGGAATATGAAATATAGCTTGGGATGAAATTTTGGCATTGTTCTGAAAAACATCAATTTTTGATGAATAGTGAAACTACTAAGTGGTAGGTTAAAAACTGAATTTTGCATAAAACTTAATTTTACCGCTTCTGTGAATGGAATTTCGAAAATCCGAGAGACACGGTTAATATCAAGGACTAAAATGTGGTTCAATGAGATGAAAATAATTTTTTGGTGAATAGTAACTTTTTACTTTTTTACCACGGTTAATAGTAAATAGGGTAACTAAGGGTAAATATGATATTAATATTACCCTAACACATGTCCTAATTCTATTGGACAAGTTTAATTCGACCAAAAACAAACTTAGGAATAAAATATGACCATTTAGGCCCACTTGGATTAGATTTGGACATTTATTATTAATTTATTTAAAGAAGGGTTAAAATAGTTAAAATCAAAGTTTAATAAGTAAATAATTTTTAATATGGGGTTATACATAAGATACATTCGACTATAAATATTCATTAGAAAGCTCAAAAGATTTCCTACATGATGGTATTTTATTTGTAATTTTTAGACATCAAATAATATAATTTATTTATGACACAAAGATGATGCAGTAATTATCTTATTAATGAAATATTGACATAATTGATAATATAAATACCAAAATAAATGTAATTTAAGACTTTTTATGAATTCCACTAATTTTCTAGGTTACTATGATATATTAGTGTTTATTTAATCAACTTGGTTTGAACATATAATTCTGTTATGACTTTCACAAAAATCATATATCAAATAGTGTCAAAATTGACACAAAATAGTTTTTAAATCAAATATTATATTATTAATTGTTATTTTATTCCTAAAAATCTAAGGTTCGGCCAAATGACTTAGATAAGGATATATGTATTAATAATATACAATTTGGGGTTCGTTTGGTATGTTATAGTAAGTTTATTAACCATATAGTGAAAGAAAACAAAAAGACACGGTAAAAGTTAAATTATTTAACTTAGAGTTAAATCTAATTGATAAGGTTAACATAATACCCTAAACTTGTCTAAATCCTATTGGTTGATAGGATTTAGACCCATCCCCACTTTAGCTTCGAAATAAGACCCTTTGGAACCATTATAAACCTATTTTGACTTTAATATAAAATAATATTTTGAGATATTCCTAAGGTGCCCCTCTCCTCCCCTGTAAAAGGACACCTCCTCCCCCTCCTCCTCACACCAATTTGAGCACTCAAGCTCGGCCAACCCCTGCCATTTTCTCCTCTCCACTTCCCTAGAATAATCCTAGAGGTCCTGGTCTTCTCCAAAGACCAATCTTAGTTCCTTAAGTGGAGGATTCAAAGAGGCGTTCCAAAGAAGAGGTAATATCCATTACCGATCTTTTCAATTTATTTGTTCTTCAAATTCTTCTTCTTTAGTTGTTTCATGATAAAGTAATAACATAAGTATTACTTACATACTGATATGTTATTATAAATATGAAACAACCCAAATTCACCTTCTATCCATCCTACGGAAAAATGAAATCACCGCGCGTGCGTACGTACGGAATACCGTCTCCACGCCGTGGTGTAATCTATTTTCCACCATCACCTTACAAGGATGGGTATAATGGTGTAATGAGTAACTATATATGATTATTATGAAGTAATATTGATACTGAAATAATATATATATACTCCAATTCAATTCAATATTTATATAAATGATATCATCGCTCGTGCATACGTACGGAATACCGTCTCCACGACGCGATGAGATTCATTCTCCATGTTAACCATTTAAGAATGATTATAATGTATATATAAGAAATAATAATGAAATATATGACATTATAAAGCTACTGGATTTATGTATATATATACATATGTATGTCATCTACTTACTTCCATTTCAAGACAATAAGGAAAGGAAAACAGCGTTCATGCGTACGTACGGACTACCGTCTCCATGAACGGTGTTTTTCATTTTATTTATCTACCTATTATATATATATATATATACTGAATATATATGATATATAAATCATATTTTATATTCTGGAAGTAAGTAAATCATGATATATGTAATAATGATGTCAAGAACAACAAGTCAAAACACCTACGATAAATGAAACGATTTTACCCAAAACGCTTCTTTAACATGGAATTTACAAAAGAACGGGTAATATAATGTCATAAGTGAACCATATATGATATCATAACAATGAATATGATTCTGTAATAAGTCAATAACATGATTTAAATCATTATACAGGAGGTTCGGACAGTTACAAAGCAAGTCGGACCTAAGGTAAGGGAAATATCACAATCTCATTTTTATCCGAGATTGTTTATTCGTAAGTATTTACTGGGGTGTATTTTATCATCCACATCCATGTTCCCTCAATATGTAATATTGTTTCCATCCACTTGCAATAGTTTAAAACCAATTTTACCCTTAGGTGAGTTTTTAGTAAAGAATATGAAAGGAATCTTTTGTCGTTTTTCCGTACGAGGTACTTTTTGACTTTTCCGACAAAAGTACGAAGAATGTTTTTTTTAACTTATACGGCATGAATGGATTTTTAAAACATTATTTCCAAGAAACTTCATTTAAAAGTTTTCAAGTTTATTTTTAATCAACTTCTTTTATTTTAAAGTCGTATGACATGTTATGAAAGGAAAAAAAAAATTTGAAGTAGAAAGGATATTTTCCTCAAGAATGGAGTTCAAGTATTTTATCAAAATTATTTTCCATCTAAGATTACAAAAGGGTTCTGTTTTTACCCCTATTATTACATGGATTTGATTATGTTGTGATGGAAACATTTTTATGAATTCCTTTATCTTATATGAATTGTTTTATGATGTCATGTTGTTTAAGAATTCCATTTTTATTACAAGGGTTATGATATGATGTATGGTTTATGATTATGTGGCACACATAAGAAAGGATTCATTATAAGATGGGTGGGACCTATATCTCCCTCCAATTCATTGGGTAAAGATTTTATATCTCATGAGATAGACATGGCTGGAACGGAAAGTTATTTCGGTTCAGTGATACAGGACTGAAACGAGGAGTGAACTCGGTTCAGAAAGGGACTTTGTCCACTAAGATAGTCTTGGCAATGAGTCATGACTAACAAGAAATGATTTTCCATGATTATGTTTGCATGCCACAAAGTTTCAAGTTTTATGTTATGATTATGGGGATCTCATTTTCACTTCTATGATTTATCCCATGTTATGATATTATGAGCTCTTTTGCAGGTTAAGATTTCCAAAAGCTATGTTCTTATGTATATGATGTGATTGATATTTCTTTTGTTTACCCTTACTGAGCATTTGAGCTCACCCTTTTATGTTTTCTTTTCCCCAGGATATAAAGAAAGGTTTTTAGGTAAAAAAAAGGGAAGATCTTTATGGGAGATATTGAAGATCTTTCACCACGATTAGAAGATTACGTTCCGAGTTTCCAAAGACACTAAACTATTATGATCCTTGTGTGTGTGTTTTTGTTATGTACTAAGTATTCCGCAAAAGTAATGTAATGTCCATGTACGATAAGCTTCGGGTCATTATAGTTGGTATCAGAGGAAAGGTTTAGTCAACCTTTGGAAACTAGGATGCGAGAACTTTAGTGAGATCCCTAGAGATATTTCTAAGGTATGTCTAGGGATGTCCTTAGGGATAAGTATACGTATAGGTTATAGTAATAGAATTACGCTAACGATCATAGAATTAAACCTAAGATGTTGGATATTGAAGGTACTCCCCCTTTATTATGTTGTTTTCCCTAGCATGATTTTTGCCTCTCACACTATTCTTTTTGGGTTTTAGACGATGGCTGGAACCCGAAGGAACCGTGTTGATCAATGCAATGGACAATGCAATGATTGCCCTCCTGAACAAACAAATGTTATGGAAGATGGAGTGCAAAATCTTATTTCTATACTTACACAAGCTATGAATCATTCTGGACTTCCAAATGAGCAGAGAAGGGAACAATATTCTATTGAGTCCTTCATGAGGCAACGTCCACCTTCTTTCAGTGGGTCTACTGATCCATTAGTTGCTGAACAATGGATTAGTACTACTGAAAAGATATTTTCAGTTCTTCAATGTTCTGAACATGATAAAGTCATCTTAGCAGTATATCGTTTGGAAGGTGAAGCTGATCAATGGTGGAATCTTATCAAGAATACGAGGCCAAGAGATGAAATTGAGTCCATGGAATGGGACGAGTTCAAGAACTTGTTTTTCAGTAAGTACTTCCCTCGTATTCTTCGAACAAAGATGGAGAAAGAGTTTCTTGAACTGAAGCAAAGGGACGATGAATCTGTTGGTACCTATGAAGAAAATTTTACAAGACTTGCAAGGTATGCTTCTGGAATTATCATCCAACCTGAAAGTAAAGGTGATCGATTTTTCAGTGGCTTAAAACCAAGTCTTCGAAGGGAATTAGCTATAAGAGACTTCAGTAGCTATGAAGAAATTGTGCGTTGTGCTATCAAGGTAGAAATGGAAGTTGGTGTTACATATCCATCTCATGGTTTTGACAAGAAACGAAAGATGGAGTTCAAGGAGAAATCTCAGAATAATGATGAAAAGAAGATGAATGTTTCCTTATGCACAAAGTGTGGGAAGAAGCATGGTGGGGATTGTCTTAAAGGGACTAGAAAATGTTTTAAGTGTGGAAAAGAAGGTCATCGAGCAGCTGAGTGTCGAAGTAATGGAAAAAGGGTTTCTAATGATGTGAATAAAGCAAACACTGTAGAGAACACACCGCCAACACTTCAATGCTTCAAGTGCAAGGAAATGGGGCATTATGCTAATAATTTCCCTAATCCAAGGGTTAGTGATGATCAACATGAGCAACCACTGAAGGCAAAGGACAAAGGGAAATCACATGCGATCACTATTGGCAATGTTGAATATGACAACGATGTGGTGGAATGATTAAGTGTTTATGTAATGGGATTCCAAAATAATGTTGTATCATTGAGTATTTCAATATTTATTGATGTGGTATTCAAAGTGATTGAGATATTTTTTTTGGAAATAAGATGATATGCGCATAATGAAGATGAGAAAATGAAATGTTTAATAGTATTCATGAGCTCATGATTGATATAAGGACTAAGTGATATCATGGTTTGAGTATATAGAATTTTGAGGATTTTGGTATGTGGAAAGTGTTAACTTTTAACTGCACTCATGTTTTCACTAAGGTATTCAAGAGAATACACGATTAAGGACTTTGAATGTTTGGAATGTGACCAACAAGACATATCTTATGATATGTGGGGATCAACGACAGTATTAAATCTCTGGTACTCGTTGTCACTATATTATGAGAGTGGATTGCAGTATTATGTATAAGCCTAAAGATTAGACTGGATTATGTTGGACATAAGTTAGTATTGTTTAAGGATAGAAGATTTTCGATATTATTGATGGGATGTTATAGTAATGTAGTTTTAGAAAAAGGACAACCTGCAGGACGGGCGACAGCCCATCGCTTCGGACAAGGCTGTAGGAATCGAACCCACAACCGAAGTGAGGCTGGCCTTTATCACCTACCACTGACCTACAGGAAGTCCCTGTTTAGTAGAAACTAGTGTTATTATATTAAGCAGTATGATATATGAAGTATAAGTCCATTTTAGGAACCATATGTGATTAATCTCACTATAGAATGACTTATGTATATTTAATAACTTTTTCTAACCTTTTGTTTGAGACAGATGGAATGACCCATCATTCTATCACATAATCTGCTAACACTTCACAAATAACAAATTCAACTTCATTTATTCAAGAGATGAAGTAGAAATTGTTCAAGGCATGAACAAAAGTGAGATTGTACCAAAATAAAGTAAGTATTTATTTTAAGCAAATTTTCAACTTTAGGGAAATGATCTTGAAAACCAAAAATGTTGTCCTAGTGATCTTATACCTGATGAATCAGATGGTACCTTATATCATCACAAATCTATGGATTTGTGATTACTGGCTTTTCCATAGCCATGTTCACTACCACTCTCCATCAGAACATGATGGTTAGATTTCTCTTCCATATCCATATTTTCACCTATGTGGAAACCCAGTGATTAGTTTATTTGGGTAATCGTTACATTTCATACTTTAGTTTTTAAAAGCCAAGTTTTGGTATTCCCTTTTACGATGTGGGTTTCTATTAAAGAAACTTTCAAATAGTAAACCATTTATAACCCCGACGAATTTCGAGGGCGAAATTCATTTTAAGGGGGGTAGAATGTAACAGCCCGAGATTTTATGAAAAAAATATTCTTTTTATTTTACTAATGTCTTGTGTTATACGCTACACCAAAAGGAGCTTGCACAACACGCATCCTTGACTTGCCTTGCATTACACGCAATCGCAACCTTCCTCGATAGCGTGTGTGGTACGTAATCCTGAGTTTCACGAAACAATGATATGCTATTAAAATATTATTAAAACTAGTCGTTATGAATAGTAATAACCACTTTTTAAATTTTAGAAATTTTAACTCTCAAAATGGACTTCATTTTTGGATTCGGAGTATCGAATTTAGCCTAAGGTGAAATTTTGGTACTTTTCGGATAACTTTCATATTCTGATGAATAGTGAAAATTACTAAATTATAATTAAAAACAATTTTTTTAATCGAAATAATTAATAGTGATAAATCATTAATTTGAGTGGTTTTAAAGTATATTTAGAATATATTTTTACAATTTAATACAATGTTGGTCATTGGATGTAATTTCACATTTAAACTAGACATAAACAAGTGTCAATCTTTTGATAGATATTGTTTCTTAAAAACACGCTATTTGTTTTAACAGTGGGATTTAATTATAAAATTAATTAATGCAACTTTTATGTTATGAATTTGGTAAAATAGACTTCATTTTTGAATTCGGAATATGAAATATATCTTGGGATGAAATTTTGGCATTGTTCTGAAAAACATCAATTTTTGATGAATAGTGAAACTACTAAGTGGTAGGTTAAAAACTGAATTTTGCATAAAACTTAATTTTACCGCTTCTGTGAATGGAATTTCGAAAATCCGAGAGACACGGTTAATATCAAGGACTAAAATGTGGTTCAATGAGATGAAAATAATTTTTTGGTGAATAGTAACTTTTTACTTTTTTACCACGGTTAATAGTAAATAGGGTAACTAAGGGTAAATATGATATTAATATTACCCTAACACATGTCCTAATTCTATTGGACAAGTGTAATTCGACCAAAAACAAACTTAGGAATAAAATATGACCATTTAGGCCCACTTGGATTAGATTTGGACATTTATTATTAATTTATTTAAAGAAGGGTTAAAATAGTTAAAATCAAAGTTTAATAAGTAAATAATTTTTAATATGGGGTTATACATAAGATACATTCGACTATAAATATTCATTAGAAAGCTCAAAAGATTTCCTACATGATGGTATTTTATTTGTAATTTTTAGACATCAAATAATATAATTTATTTATGACACAAAGATGATGCAGTAATTATCTTATTAATGAAATATTGACATAATTGATAATATAAATACCAAAATAAATGTAATTTAAGACTTTTTATGAATTACACTAATTTTCTAGGTTACTATGATATATTAGTGTTTATTTAATCAACTTGGTTTGAACATATAATTCTGTTATGACTTTCACAAAAATCATATATCAAATAGTGTCAAAATTGACACAAAATAGTTTTTAAATCAAATATTATATTATTAATTGTTATTTTATTCCTAAAAATCTAAGGTTCGGCCAAATGACTTAGATAAGGATATATGTATTAATAATATACAATTTGGGGTTCGTTTGGCATGTTATAGTAAGTTTATTAACCATATAGTGAAAGAAAACAAAAAGACACGGTAAAAGTTAAATTATTTAACTTAGAGTTAAATCTAATTGATAAGGTTAACATAATACCCTAAACTTGTCTAAATACTATTGGTTGATAGGATTTCGACCCATCCCCACTTTAGCTTCGAAATAAGACCCTTTGGAACCATTATAAACTGATTTTGACTTTAATATAAAATAATATTTTGAGATATTCCTAAGGTGCCCCTCTCCTCCCCTATAAAAGGACACCTCCTCCCCCTCCTCCTCACACCAATTTGAGCACTAAAGCTCGGCCAACCCCTGCCATTTTCTCCTCTCCACTTCCCTATAATAATCCTAGAGGTCCTGGTCTTCTCCAAAGACCAATCTTAGTTCCTTAAGTGGAGGATTCAAAGAGGCGTTCCAAAGAAGAGGTAATATCCATTACCGATCTTTTCAATTTATTTGTTCTTCAAATTCTTCTTCTTTAGTTGTTTCATGATAAAGTAATAACATCAGTATTACTTACATACTGATATGTTGTTATAAATATGAAACAACCCTAATTCACCTTCTATCCATCCTACGGAAAAATGAAATCACCGCGCGTGCGTACGTACGGAATACCGTCTCCACGCCGTGGTGTAATCTATTTTCCACCATCACCTTACAAGGATGGGTATAATGGTGTAATGAGTAAATATATATGATTATTATGAAGTAATATTGATACTGAAATAATATATATATACTCCAATTCAATTCAATATTTATAGAAATGATATCATCACTCGTGCATACGTACGGAATACCGTCTCCACGACGCGATGAGATTCATTCTCCATGTTAACCATTTAAGAATGATTATAATGTATATATAAGAAATAATAATGAAATATATGACATTATAAAGCTACTGGATTTATGTATATATATACATATGTATGTCATCTACTTACTTCCATTTCAAGACAATAAGGAAAGGAAAACAGCGTTCATGCGTACGTACGGACTACCGTCTCCATGAACGGTGTTTTTCATTTTATTTATCTACCTATTATATATATATATACTGAATATATATGATATATAAATCATATTTTATATTCTGGAAGTAAGTAAATCATGATATATGTAATAATGATGTCAAGAACAACAAGTCAAAACACCTACGATAAATGAAACGATTTTACCCAAAACGCTTCTTTAACATGGAATTTACAAAAGAACGGGTAATATAATGTCATAAGTGAACCATATATGATATCATAACAATGAATATGATTCTGTAATAAGTCAATAACATGATTTAAATCATTATACAGGAGGTTCGGACAGTTACAAAGCAAGTCGGACCTAAGGTAAGGGAAATATCACAATCTCATTTTTATCCGAGATTGTTTATTCGTAAGTATTTACTGGGGTGTATTTTATCATCCACATCCATGTTCCCTCAATATGTAATATTGTTTCCATCCACTTGCAATAGTTTAAAACCAATTTTACCCTTAGGTGAGTTTTTAGTAAAGAATATGAAAGGAATCTTTTGTCGTTTTTCCGTACGAGGTACTTTTTGACTTTTCCGACAAAAGTACGAAGAATGTTTTTTTTAACTTATACGGCATGAATGGATTTTTAAAACATTATTTCCAAGAAACTTCATTTAAAAGTTTTCAAGTTTTTTTTTAATCAACTTCTTTTATTTTAAAGTCGTATGACATGTTATGAAAGGAAAAAAAAATTTTGAAGTAGAAAGGATATTTTCCTCAAGAATGGAGTTCAAGTATTTTATCAAAATTATTTTCCATCTAAGATTACAAAAGGGTTCTGTTTTTACCCCTATTATTACATGGATTTGATTATGTTGTGATGGAAACATTTTTATGAATTACTTTATCTTATATGAATTGTTTTATGATGTCATGTTGTTTAAGAATTCCATTTTTATTACAAGGGTTATGATATGATGTATGGTTTATGATTATGTGGCACACATAAGAAAGGATTCATTATAAGATGGGTGGGACCTATATCTCCCTCCAATGCATTGGGTAAAGATTTTATATCTCATGAGATAGACATGGCTGGAACGGAAGGTTATTTCGGTTCAGTGATACAGGACTGAAACGAGGAGTGAACTCGGTTCAGAAAGGGACTTTGTCCACTAAGATAGTCTTGGCAATGAGTCATGACTAACAAGAAATGATTTTCCATGATTATGTGTGCATGCCACAAAGTTTCAAGTTTTATGTTATGATTATGGGGATCTCATTTTCACTTCTATGATTTATCCCATGTTATGATATTATGAGCTCTTTTGCAGGTTAAGATTTCCAAAAGCTATGTTCTTATGTATATGATGTGATTGATATTTCTTTTGTTTACCCTTACTGAGCATTTGAGCTCACCCTTTTATGTTTTCTTTTCCCCAGGATATAAAGAAAGGTTTTTAGGTAAAAAAAAGGGAAGATCTTTATGGGAGATATTGAAGATCTTTCACCACGATTAGAAGATTACATTCCGAGTTTCCAAAGACACTAAACTATTATGATCCTTGTGTGTGTGTTTTTGTTATGTACTAAGTATTCCGCAAAAGTAATGTAATGTCCATGTAAGATAAGCTTCGGGTCATTATATAACTATTTGAATGAGAATTTAGAATCGATAAAGTTGTTGACAGAGTTAGTGATTCAAAATGAGGATAAAATCAAAACTTTCAATGATAAGACTAAGTCACAAAAAATAAGATTCAATAAAATGGTGAAATGGTCGCAACAAGTTTATGGTGAGTCGAAAGATCATTATGATCAGATTTTCAAAGTCAAGAAATTTTCTTTTGACATTACAGATTCATTTGAGAAGATATATTATAATGTATCAGATAGAATGAAGTTTGTTGAATAATTTAGAGATATGAAATATTCTTGTAATGAGGAAGTATTAGAATTGAAATAATAAATAAAAAAGTTGAAATAGGAAAATATGAGGTTTCGATATTTCAAAGAAGATTTTTTGAGGTTTAATGAGGAAAATAAGAAGATCAGTGTTCTTGAAGAAGAGGTTTAAAGTTTGAATGTTGAGAATCATAGGATCTCAATAATGAAAGATAATATTGCAAAGCTAGAATCCACTATAGTTGAATCTTAGAAGGATCACAATTATTTGAATAAGTTAAAAATAATTTTCAATAAATTGTATAAGTAGGAATGAGAATTTTTACCGAACTCTCAATGTCTTGATGTATTTCAAAAAAAAATTGAATAAAAACTAGTTTTCATGACTTATTCTCTAAATATTTTCCATCTGAATATTTTATAATTATACTTGGATTAATGTTCTTGATTTTATATCTTGGATGAATTTTTATTTAATAAAAACTATTTCATATTATGTTTTTATAAAATTTCAAGAAAATATTTTACTTTTCTTATTTCTTTTTGAAAATCACAAAGGGGGAGAATTTATAAAAATGGGAGAATTTGTTTAAGGGGGAAAAATAGTTCCCAAGGGAGAAATAATCTAAATGGGGGAAAACCTTATAAGGAATAAAATTTGTTAATGGGTATAATCTGAAGTAATATTTTCTATCAGATCAACTATGGTGTACAAAAAAGAAGTTATCAACTCAAGGGGAGTTATGATAAGTAAATGGAAAATTTTATTATGAAAAATTACTTTGAATTTACAAAATGTAAAAAGTTTTTTAAGTTTTTTAAAATTAATATTATTTTCATTTTAAGTTTTTTTCTTTGTGCTTTCCAAAAAGGGCCAGATTGCTTAGCCAAACTAATACTTACAACTTTTCCTTTCCTTAGTTTTTGAAAATATCAAACACTTTAAAAATTTCTTAAAACTATATTTTATTAAATTTATATGTACCAAGTGTTTTATAATGTTTTTTTAGAAAACATCATTTTCTACTGAATGAATAATTATTTCTAATATAAAAGAATATTAACTTTATTCTTTAATCTGATTCATCATATTCACTATCATTCTGTATAACAACCCTGACCCCAGTAGCCTAGAGCTGGTGCCTCACTTTGTTATATTGGTATAGATACAAGTTTCAAATTCCAAAGGACCAATTATTTTAGAAGTTTTGGAAACTAGATTACATACATGAACCTTACATTACAATCAAAAATATAAAATACAATATAATGAATTCTTTAAGAACACTATTATTCTCTTAGATTATCCCTACATATCAGTCATAAAATACATCTTGGCATCCTAGGAAAAATAAAACATAAGAAAGGGGTGTTCTCAAATTCTAATAAAGGGTAAAAGTTCAATGGAGGCTACCATAAATAATCATAAACACTAATGTAAGGTGAATATCTCAAACACAAGTCATTTAAACATAATCTTGAGAATAATATGGAAAGAATAAATAATACCATATAACATAATCACATGAGTTAGAAAAAATGACCATGGATATTATACTAGTCAAATAATCACATGGAATATCAATAACTAATCTCATAATGAAGGAATGCATAATTTCAGGCATCATAAACATACCATCAAGGATTTAGCCAAGAAATCATATGTAAACGAGTAAGACATCATCCAATACCCAAACTAGTTTGTCTCATGAGACTTACTGATGAATTGTGGGGCTATAGGGGGGACCCACCCATAATTTACTAAGTTTAATTCATTCCTCATATGAAAATGGTAAAACATAAATAACATACACATTCGTATTGAAAAAATTGCATATGAAATGTGAATACTTTAACCATAATCCATGAATGGTAATAAAATAGCACATCCACAATCAAAATATTCATAAACCCTTCAATAAAATATGGTAAATGGTATCATAATAGATCAAACTTATTTAATCATAAAATACAACAAAGTATTTGGACATAAATGAAAATAGTATAATAAAATCATTAAAATTTCTTCAGATAAATACAACTTTTTTACTTTGAAATAATTTATTTTAAAAGTAATGTGGTTATAAAAGAAAAAAAAATCATTGAAAATAATAAAGTAAAATCTTAAAGGAAGCTTCAAAATTTTAATGTGTCAAGATGGTGGAAAAATCCACTCACACCGCATAAGCTAAAAAACATTCCTTCTGTCGAAAAAGTCACAAAGTACCTCATTTGGAAAACGAAAAAAAGATTCCTTTATAACCATTTTTTTAAAAGTAAAACATGGGTAAAAAGGACTTTAACTATTCATAGTATAATAGTAAAAATATTTTGGAAAAAAAATTATAAGAAATTTGGCCATGAATGATAAATTTTCTCTAGTAGATACTTACATATAAACAATCCCGAATAATAATGAGATTATAAAATAACCCTTACCTTGTAATTTCCTTTAGTTGGATGTAATTTAACCTCCTATTTAATGGTTTAAAACATGTTATTAATTTATAACAGAACCATATCCATATTGATTATATCATATATGATCCTTTTATATTATCTTATCACCTATTTGTTAATAATATTTCATTATTACCCTTGTTTCGGGTGTTAACTGCTTCATTTTCCTATACATGTTTTGTCATGTAAGTCCTATTTATTATGAATAGGATATATTTATTTGATATCCATAATTTTATTAAGTTAATAGATATTATATTTACCCATTATATACATCTTTATAATCATTCTGTAAAGGTCAGCATGGAAAATGAATCACATCGCTATGTGGAGACGGTAGGCCGTACGTACGCACGAGCGACGGTATCATTCCCTTAATGGTGAAAGTGCAAGTAATTGGAAGGTGTATTAATTATAAAGAATAAATATCATGTCATAATAATTATTTTTATCCATTATATCCATCATTATACCCATCCGAATAAAGTAGTGATGAAAACGAGGTTACACCATTGAGTGGAGAGGGTAGGTCGTACGTATGCACGTGTGGTGATTTTATTTTTCATAGGATGGATAAAAGGTGTAATATGGTTATAAAATATTCACAATAAAATATAATAATATATATTATAATATATTTATTTCTTTATAATATAAACAAAACATAAATAGTAAGTAGAAGAAGAAATAATCTTGAAGGATTCAGTAAAGATGATTACCTCTTTTTTAGCGAACCTCATTTGAATCTCTTCTTAGGGACACTAGGGTTGGTCTTTTGAAAGGAAAAAACCACTAGTATGTGTTTATAAAAGTTTATAAGATAAATTTCCTTGGATTTTTGGATATATAATGCTCAAAGTGATGAAATTGGATGAGGGATTATGTGCTTTTTATAATCGAGGTGAGGGGTTCTTTTAGAATTTCAAAAAAAATAATTTATAATAAATTAAATATCAATAAAAATACCACAAAAATATCATTTATTCAAATATAAGATGATATAAGGTCTTAATATCATAAACCAATATATTTTTGACAAGTTCTGGTATTTTTTTAAACATTATAATTTTAATTAACACTTAGTTAACCTATTTTAATTTTAACTATGGTAACAAATTTTTCGATATTAAAAGGTTTCAATTTTTACATATTTTACATAAATTAGAACATAAAAGAAAAATTTATAACATTTTAGACCATATAATAATTATTTTTTATTTTTTAAATATGTTTTATGATTTCTAAATAAGTTAATAAAATATTAATTTGATAAAATATCATTAGTGTCAATTTTGACACTATTAATTATTTTTCTTTTTAAAAATATCATAACAACATGATATATTCAAAAAAACTCTATTAAATCATCCCTAATATATCAAATTCATCCATAAAATTCATGGATGACATTAATTATATCAAATTATATTTATTTTAATATTTTTAATATCATTTATTTGATATTTTCATTAATTAAACAATTATTGCATCATCGTTATATAAGATTTAAGGTACTTATTTATTTTCTAAAAATTAGAGATAAATTACCATGATAAATAAAAATATTATAGATTTAAAATGATTATTAATAGTCAAATTTATCATTTGTATAACCCTATATTAAAAATGGTATTGTTATTAAAATATGAGTATGACATCTTTAACTCTTCTTTAAATAAAATATAATAAATGTCAAACTCTCACACAAGTGGCTTAAAAAGAGTTATAATATTATCCCATGGATTATTTTGATCAAAAACCACTCATACAATGAAATTAGGATAAGTTTTAGAGTAATGTTCTAATATTTATAATATTATTTTTTACCCCCAATTACCCGATTTACTTTTTACTATGTTAATAAAATTTTATTAAAGTTACTTTCTATTTATATAATTTTCAATCACTGATTCCAAATATGGAATACATTTTTTAAAATTCAAAAAATAGAAATTGCAGTAATTAATTTAAAATTAATCTCATTGATGGGGTACGAAAATGGGTTATTAAAGTTTAAAACATGAAAAATATTGAAATGTTTTTATATCTAAATTCAATATAAAATTGATACCAATGACCTAAATTATATTAAATGATAAAAAAATAATCTAGTTATAATTTAAAACCATTAAATAATATAATTCAACACTATAAATTATTTTGATGAAAAAAAGTTGTTTTCAATTAAAATTTAGTATTTTTTACTATTCATAAAAACATGAAACTTATCATAAAAATACCAAAAATTCAATCAAATTAAATTTTGATATTAATATTTCAAGAAAGAAGATTATTTTTTCATATAAAATTTCTAAAAGTTTCAAAAATTAGATTTAAAATATGTTTTCCAAAGGTGGTAAAATATCTTTTTTTTAAATACTTATTTTATGAAAAAAATTGGATTTGTTATTATATCATGTATAGAAAAAAAATAAGATGAATGTTAAAATTATATGGAATATATATAAATTTCATAATATGGTTCATTCTATTCATTCCCACCAACTTAATGGATAGTGTTAAAAAATAAGATTTAATATTATGTTATGATTCATTTAAGCCGGTTATTTTGTGCAACACAAGCTATTTAAATTTAGATAAAAGAAAAACGTACCATAAAATATTTGGGTTTTCATTCTTCCATCCTTAAAAAATTTTATCCTTGAAATTTTTTAGAGTATCACCTCATAAAAAGATTTGGGTAGTTCTTCATCATAATTTCTTCAGGTTCCCACATTGCTTCTTCCATTTTATGGTTTCTCTAAAGAACCTTTACTAGTAGAGTCATCCAATTACTCAAAAATGGTTCTCTAGTGTTAAGAATCTAGATAGAATCTTTACAGTAATATAAATCAGGCTTCAATTCTATTTCTTCAAAAGTTAAAACATGTGTTGTGTATGGAATGTACTTTATTATCAAATATATATGGAACACATCATGTACTTTAGAAAGTCTAGGTGTAATTTACAAATGATAAGACACAGTTCCAATTTGTTCTAGAATTTTAAAAGGTCTGATATACCTAGACCTCAGATTCCATTTCTTACCGAATCTTATAACACCCTTCCATGGAGATACCTTCAAGAAAACATGATCTCCCACTTGAAATTACAAATCCATCCTTCAGTTATCGGCATATCTCTTTTGCTTACTTTGAGATGATTTGATATGGGTTTGAATAGTATTTACATTTTCCATTGTTTCCTCCACAAGTTCTAGGCCTACAAGATTCCTTTGACCAACTTAATCTTAAAAAGTTGTTGTACAATATCAATTTCCATATAACTCTTTATACGGTGTCATTTGAATACTTGAATGGAAGCTATTTTTATAGAAAAATTCTACCAAAGGAAAAAACTCAACCCACATACCATAAAAGTCAAGTGATCATGATCTCATCAAGTATTCTAATATTTTAATAGTCCTTTCAGACTTTCCATCAGTTTGAGGGTGATAAGAGGTTCTCAAATAAAGTTCTGTATCAAGGGTCTTCTGAATAATTTTTCATAATTTTGATGTAAATCCTGGATCACGGTCAGACATAATTGAAATTGGTGCACCATAAAGTCTTAAAACTTCATTAATATAGATTCATGTAAGATTCTCCAGTGAAAGGTCTTCCCTTATTGCGAAGAAATGTTAATATTTGGTAAGGTAATAAATGATGAACCATATCACATCATTATTCCTAGGAGTATTTGGTAGTCCTATGAAAAATTACATAGTAATGTCATCCCATTTCCACACAGGTATAGGAAGAGGTTTCATGACCCCTCTAGGATTTTTTCTCTCAGATTTTACCTATTAAAAAACCAGACATCTTGACACATAGTCAGAAATTTCCCACTTTATATTGTCCCACCAAAAATGTTCCTTAAAATCTCTATACATCTTGGTTCTACTGGGGTTTATAGAGAAATTTGAGCTATGAGAATCATCCAATAATTCCCTTTTCATCATGGGTATATAGGGAAAACAAATCCTTTGTATAAATTTTAAAAATAACATCTTCACATGTGAAGTCTATAAATTTTACATTATTCATAGCTTTTATTTTCTTTGGGAAATTCTCATCATCAGAATGAGAGATTTTTATCCTTTCCAATAAATATAGTTTGTAAACCATTTGAAAAATTAGTGATGTTTCACCTTCCTTGATAATTCCCATATCTATCTTTATTATATCCATGAACACATGATCCCTTTCAATTCTCATTTTGTTCAGAACTGCATGATCCTTCCTACACAATGCATATGCCACCTTATTTTCCTTCCCTGGGTGGTAGTGTATTGAGAAATCATAATCCTTGAGTAGATTGATTCGTATCATTTTCCTAATATTGAGTTCTTTCTGGGAGAAGATAAATTTCAAACTCTTGTGATATATATATATATATATCACATCTTTCACTATAGAGATAGTGTCTCCATATCTTCAAAGAAAATATTATAGATGCTAACTAAAGATCATGAGTTGGATAATTCTATTCATCAGTTTTTAACTACCATGATGCATATGAAATATCTATATCATTCTGCATAAGGACACAACCAATTCATTTCCTTAATGCATCACTATAGATCAAAAATCCACTATTTCCTGATGTAAAGTCAAGATCAGAGTATTGAACAATATTTTCTTCAATTATTAAAAACACTCTTCAAATTATTTTTACATTTAAACTTAACCCCTTTATATGTGAGCTTAGTTAACAGTTTAGCCAGTCAGGAAAAATTTTGAACGAAATGCTGATAGTAATCTGCTAAACCAATGAAACTACATAACACAATTATGCTCGTTGGTGTAGGACATTCTTGGATTGATTTTTTATTTATAAAATCAACAAAAATTCCATACTTAAAGTAAATATGGTCAAGAAAATAAATTTTCTATAGCCAGAATTCACACTTACTAAATTTACCATATAATTATTCCCTTATGAGAGTCTCAAGAATGATATGTAAGTGATTATCATGGTCTTCATAGCTTTTAGAATGCACTATAATATCATCAATGAATAACAAAACAAAATCATCAATATATTCCTTGAATACTATGTTCATTAGATCCATAAAAACTGAGGGTGAATTAGTCAGTCTAAATGGAATTAATATAAAATCGTATTGCCCATACCATGTCTAAAAATATGTCTTCAGAATAAATTCCTTATTTACTCACAGTTGATGATATCTAGAATGAATCCCAATCTTAAAAAAAATTGAGCTCCATGAAGTTGATAAAATAAACCATCAGTGTGAGGTAGAGGATACTTATTCTTTATTGTAATAACATTTATTTTCCTATAATCAGTACACAACCTCATGGATCTATATTTCTTTTTAACAAAAAGAACAAGGTCTCCCATAGAGAAATACTAGGGTGAATGAATACTTTTTTACCCAACTCCTATAATTATTTATTCATATACACTAATTCCACCATATCTATTCTATATGGAGTATTTGATATTGGTCTTGAATTAGGGATTGAATCAATAGAAAACTCAAATTCAAACTCTGGGGTATTTCTACATAATTACCCAGGAAATACATCAATGTATTCCTTTACAATAGTCAAATACTCAATTTGAATATTGCTTTCTCCATACCCAAATGTTGTTTTCTATTCCTCCCTAAGAATTTAATTCAGTAGAGCTACTGGGCATGGATCTAAATAAGAATCAAATGATGAATTTTTCACTTTAAAGATAAGGTATTCTTCTTCTTCCTCACAAATAAAAATTTACTTCTTATTGCAATAAATTTTTGTATCATATTTTGAAAGACAATCCATACTAAGGATTATATCAGAGTCAACCATAGATATGATGACAAGGTTAGCAATTAAATCACATTTATGTGTCATAAAGGGGACTTCCTGACACATCTTTGTTGCAGTGATACGTCCCTTATGAGTTTTGACAGACAAATCCTTTATTAAATCAAAAGAGAAATGTCTAAATTTCATTACAAATTGGGAAGATATAAAAGAATTAGATTATCCAGAATCAAATAAATCATTATATAAGTTTGAGGAGATAATTAAAGTACCTTTCACCATATCATTAGGAACTTCAACCTCAATATTTGTGATTGCATAAGATTGTCCTTGATCCCTTGGCCTTTTCTATAGAAAATTCTTTGATACATAGGAAAATAATTTTCATAGTTTTCCATATCCTTATAGTTGAAACACTTCACATTATTGGATTATTTCTTTCCCTTGAAATCATAGTCCTAGTGTCCTTTCCCTCTGCACTTGTAACGAAATCTCATTCCCTTCAGGAAATCACTAGGGTGTTTCTTCCCAAAATTAGTGTAGGATGGAAATTCAACTCTTAACTATCTTCCCCCTTTCCTTATTTCCTTTTCTAGAGTGTTCAAAAACCCTCTTATTCTCTTAATTTCCATTAAAATTCATATGAATTAGAGAATTATTTTTCTATCTTAATAGCACATGAGACTGTATCTTCATATGATGATAAATTTTGGGAGAATATTTCCCTTCAGAGGAATGGTTTTAATCCATAAAAGAATTAATCAATCATGATATTTTGATTATATATGTAATCCATATCATGCCTTGATATCCTTGTAAATTTGGCTTCATATTTAGAAACATTCTCATCCTTCTTTTTCCTCATATTCAAGAATTGTCTCTCTATATCCGCTTGTTGTTCGTAGGGGAAATATTTTTCCAAGAAAAGTTCCTTAAAATACTTATATTTTATGTTTTCTTTTTCTTTCCCCTCCTTTGTGTTTTGAATCAGTGACCAACATTGATATTCATCTCCTGAGAGATGATAAACTTCTATGAAAACCTTCTCCCTTTTTTTGCTTCTTAAAGTAAGAAATATCTTCTCTAAGGAACTTATCCATTGTTCAGATACAAACAGATTTATAGTCCCATTAAATGTTTGAGATTATTGTACCATGAAGTGATCTAACATTTTTCCTCTATTTTGTGGATCAAGATGCTCCATATGGGTAAGGTTATTATTCATAACCTGAGTTAACTATCCCAGTATTGTTATAAGTTTCTCATAACGAGTTGCATCTCCAACCCCAACATCATTATCTTTCATAGGAGGTAAATCCCTACAAATATTACGTATGTTGATACGGTTTCCATTCCTTGCACTAGGCACCATTTATAAACAATGACATATGCTAGATTAGGTTATGAACCATAATTCCTAATTTTGAAATAGTAAAACACTTAACATAAATTGAAAATTTATGCATAGCTAATATCATAATCATAAAAATGGTTCTATTGGGAACATATTTACTTTTAAATAATTCAAAATGGTTTGTAAAGAAAATTAATTATCCTAATCATATCCCCTGGGAGTGTAAAACTAGGTATGTAGTAAGGCTTGTTGTCATGTACCAGGTTATGCCGAGTCAGGCCCGACGCACCTTATCAGAGTTTTTACCCCTAGGTGCATCTTTTCCAGAACCATGCCCACTTGTAATATCCAAACAGGGATTTATTGCTAGAAATACCCATATATTATCCACCTTACCAAAAATCTAGGATTTTATTCTATTCTTATCCTCAAAATCAATCTTAGGGTTATATTCCCTAATCTATGTTCTCTAAATCTAGTTTCCAATGTTTCTACCAAAATTCATTTGAAAATAACTGTAACAACCCTAACCCTAGTAGCCTAGAGCTAGTGCCTCACTTTATTACATTGTAATAGATACAATATTTGAATCATAAAGGAATGATTAGTTTATCAGTTTTGGAAACTAGATTACATACATGAACATTACATTAAAATATAAAATATAAAATATAACGTAATGAATACTTTAAAAACACCATTATTATCTTATATTATCCATAAATATCAGTCATAATACACATCTTGAAATCCTGGTAAAAATAAAACTAAGAAATGGGTGAGATCAGATGCTTAGCAAGGGTAAGAATACAATTAAAGATATCATAAATAAGAATAAATATTAAGGCAATGTGAATATCTTAAACATAATCCAGTTAAACATAGTATTGAAAATAATATGGAAAGAATAAATAATACTATATAATATAATCACATGACCTAGAAAACATAACCATGGGTATTCTACTAGTCAAATAATCACATGGAATATCAATAACTAATCTCATAACGAAGGAATACATAATACCGAATATCATAAACATATCATCAAGGATTCATCTAGGACACTCTACGTAAACAGGTAAAACATCATCCAATACCCAAACTAGTTTGTCTCACAAGACCTACTGATGCATCGAGGGGATATAATGGGCCCTTACCATCACTTACTAAGTAAAATTCATTCCTCGTATGAAAAGTGTGAAACATAAACAACATACATATTCATATTGAAAAACTATCATACAAAATGAGAATACTTTAACCATAAACCATGAATGGTAATAAAATAGCACATCCACATTCAAAATGATCATAAACCCTTCAATAAAATATGGTATTTGGTATCATAAGATATAAAAATAAATTAATAATAAAATCTAACAAAGGATGTTTACATATATGAAAATAGTCTAATAAAATTATTAAAATTTATTGATAGAAATACCCCCTTTTTACTTTGAAATAATTTATTTTAAAAGTCATGCAGTTAAAAAAGAAAAAAACATATTGAAAATAATCTTGTAAAATTTTAATGTAAGTTTAAAAACATTAAATTGTCATGAAGGTATAAAAAATCACTCATGCCGCATAAGCTAAAAAAACATTCCTTCAATCGAAAAAGTCACAAAGTACATCATTTGGGAAAGGAAAAAAAAGATTTATTTCTAACCATTTTATAAAAATTCAAACATGGGTAAAAAGGAATTTAAAAATTCATAGGATAATATTAAAAAAATTGGAAAAAATTATAATAAATGTGTACATGGATGATAAATGTTCCCTAGTAGATATTTATGTATAAATAATCCTAAATAATAACGAGATTGTAAAATAACCCTTACATTGTAATTTCCTTCAATTATATGTGATTTAACCTCTTGTATAATGGTTTAAAACATGTTATTAATTTATACCATAACCATATTCATATTTATGATATCATATATGATGCTCTTATATTATCTCATCACTCGTTTGTTAATAATATTTCGTTATTACCCTTGTTTCGGGTGTTAACTACTTCATTTTTCTATGCATGTTTTTCCATGTAAGTCCCATTTATTAAGTTCATAGATATTATATTTACTCATTATATACATCTATATAATCATTATTTAATAATTAATATGGAAAATGAATCACATCGTGTCGTGGATACGGTAGGCCGTACATACGCATGAGCGACGATATCATTTCCTTAATGGTGAAAGGGGGAGGAATTGGATGGTGTATTAATTATATAGAATAAATATCATGAAATATTTATTATTTATATCCACTATATCTATCATTATACCCATTAAAATAAAGTAGTGATGAAAAATAGATTACACCATGGCGTGGAGATGAAAGGTCATATGTACGCACGCGTGGTGATTTCATTTTTCATAGGTTAGATAAAAGATATAATATGGTTGTCCCATATTTTTAATAAAATATCATAATATATATGATTCATTATTTAATACTTTATAATGGAAACAACACATAAATAGTAATTAGAATAAGATATAATTTTTAAGGAGTCGGTAAAGACGATTACCTCTTCTTTAGAGAACCTCCTTTAGAACTCCTCTTAGAGACACTAGGGTTGGTATTTTGAGAAGAACAGAACCTATAATATGTGTCTAGGGAATTGAATAATATAAATGGGTAGGTTTTGGTCAATATAGAATACTCAAAGTTATTAAATGAGATGAGGGAGGATGTGCCATTTTATAATTGAGGTGAGGGGATCTTTTGGAATTTATAAAAATAATTGATTTATAATAAATTCATTCTCAATCCAAATACCACAAAAATTTAATCTATTATAAGATAATATTAGATAATGTTTTAATATAATAAACCAATATATTTTATAAAAGTTTTGGTATTGTTTTAAATCTTATCATTTTAATTAACCCTTAGTTAACCAATTTAAATTTTAACTATGGTAACTACTTTTTCAATATTAAAAGGTTGTAATTTTTACTTATTTGATTTAAAATAGATCATAAATAAATAATTTATAACATTTTAAAACATATAATAATTATTTTATATTTTTAAATATGTTTTATTATTTTTAAATAATTTAATAAAATATTAATTTGATAAAATATCATTAATGTCAACTTTGAAATTGTTCAATATTTGTCTTTTTAAAAATATCATAACAACATGATATCTTTGAACCAACTCTATTAAATCATCCCTAATATGTAAAAGTAATCCATAAAAATTTTTATGACATTAATTATATCAAATTATATTTATTTTAATATTTTGAATATCATTTATTTGATATTTTCATTAATTATTCAATTACTGTATCCTTATTGTATAAGAATTTAAGGTAATTATAATTTCCTTTTAAACATTTATTTAACTCATAATTTTTCACAACTAGATTGTTTAAATAAAATTTCAATTACAATATATAGAGTAAAACACTTTTTGAGTTGAAATTAGCATTTTAATTCACTGAAACCTCATAATAATAAATCTCAAAAGTAGATAAATGGTCTTTTATCAATTAAAAGGGGACTGGTCAAGTAATATTACACCACACGTTTATACATAACATCATATAAGTGGTTATAGACACTTTAAATATCCATCCCATTTATCATATCATACCCTCATTGGGTTAAGTACTAAATAATATAATGATAAGGGTGACCTACGAGGGTGCCATCATGTCAACCCGGGTCTACCAAAATGAAACCCCAAAGAAATTTTTTTATTAAATATTAATTACACCCTTAGTGGGTTTATTTAATAAGTATATCATGCCAAGAATAACCTAATTGGGTTGAGTCCAGTTTATCTCATAAGTGACATGCCTTAACCGACCTACTTGGGCTGAGTTGTGCATTTTGGAATTCAGTCATACGGGTCATCATGCCCAAGTAAATAGAGGTACTGTCCTTCATAAAGGAAACCATTTTCTACAAGAATTTAAATTCTGAATATATATATATATATATATATATATATATATAACCATCATGGTTTAGTTAGTTGAATCACCATTCCCAAGTTATAAAGGCACATGCCTTTATAAGTTACAATTGGAATTCATGTAATTGCATCCAGGTTTTCAACTTTGGTGTCAAAATATATCAAGTTCATATATAATGATTTGATTATATGGGTTACCCTTTGAAATTTATAAAGGCCCACACCCTTTATAAATTGTAACTGATACCCATTTAGTTACAACCATAAATTTCCCAACCTATAGAACTGATGATCCATGGATAAAACATGTCTTAATTGATTAATTAAGGTGTCACCAGCAAACTATATGGGAAAAATCATTTAGGCTGATGAAAAAACTTTAATAAAAAATTGATTTATCATAATATTACAAGGAATTTTATCAAAAATAATAATACCAGTAAACATGTAAATAATCATGGAAATCCACTATGTAAGAAGGTAACACTATAACCAAGGTAAAAAATTAACCAATCATGGTATACACATAATCATTCTATACAAATCATAATGCATCAGGAAATATACAATGTAATCTATAGGGCATGTAATATGCATGGAATGTGACACTATATGTGCATATGATGATTCATAAAGACACCTAATCTCTTTCCATAACAGACCAGGAGGTAAAAATCCATAAATCAGTAACCAATGAAACAAACCAATCACTCTAGGTGACATAATAATCAATTGTAATATAGAATATCATAAACATCATTTCATCCCTAGAAACTTGATCTTTCCCTCAAGTGTGGGTTAATTAGACCCAGGAACAAACTATTTACCAAGTGTTGAAACATTACTAGAATACTTTCTATCATCCCAAAATAGTAATACAAAAGGAAAAGAAACCCTTTGATACCACTTGTAATGCCCCAACTGAGGATCCACTCCAAATATTTCCCCAAACTGGTTTTCCACTGGGCCTCAAGTGCGCATCCTCATATGGTAGAGGTTGGTGACTAGAAACGAGGGTCTAAAGGTGGTATAATGAGGAGACTATACCTTATGGATATTTATATAGAAATAAAATAAGAAAAAAATAAAAGAAATGAAGTAGAAAATAAAATAACAACTGTAAAATACATGTGTGTGTGTGCAATTAATTGATAACCTATCCATATCCAAATAAACATCCATGCATGAACATGTTATGGCCTCAAAATAGGTAGTCAACATATACAACATGAATAAATATATAACTGGACTAATTTAGAAAAAGAAATAAATAAATAAAGGACACTACTCCATAATGAAACCTAAGTATATGCACAACTTCTGCTCCCAATCTCCCATGACTAGACCAAGTCTATAATTAAAATAACACAGTAGCACAGTCCAGACCTTACATGTAAACATGCGGTATGTCCAGGTACCAAATGGTGTCCCAAATAGGATGTGAGATATACTTAGTATGCCACCACCAATGGTGTCTACATTAATCCAAACTATGATTATAAAATAAATTAGTGTGCATGTATATCAAAATTAAGACAATGTAATTAATATAAATATAAAAGAGTTGGGATTGGGTTCCTCAAGGACACCTGGCTGACAATACCTTCTTCTTCCAAAGATGGAATATCTTAGAATATGTCATCATGTATATATATTCATAAGTAATATAAACATATAAAAATTTGCACATGCACTGGTGAGGATCCAAAGTTTAGTACCAAGGCATCCACACAAGGGGGTCATATATCAATATGGGACATCATGCCCAGGGTTCCATACCCATTGATCGGAATATAAGGTATGACATGCATAGGGGTTTCATACCCATCGATCACAATATAAGGGATCACATTCCCAGGTTCCATACCCATTTATCATAATATAAGGGATGCCATGACCAAGGTTTTATATTCATCGATCATAATATAATGGATTTCATGCCTAGGGTGCCATACCCATTAGTCATAATATAATAAAAATCAGATAAATCAATTTAAGGGTCATGTTAGTGTTCTCACCATTTAATTTATAAAGTGCGGAAACTCACCTCAGAAGTTGGTTCCATCTCATATCCTAGGCTTAGGAGGCATAACATGACATCACATGTTTTTCTTTTAAATTCATTTAATGTCATCATATTTTGAACGGATGAAGACATCACACACTACAGGTGGTTTTATTTTATAAAAAACTATAAGAATGGTGGTTACACCACTTCATTTAATTATATCTAATTAACTCATTTAATAATTAATCAAAACTATTGAGTCCCCAAAATTATCAAACAGGCCAAACATGCCTTAGTGATGTTTTGATCTTATAGAATGGGAACTGTTATTGGTAATTAAATGATATCACTTGACATGTGTATTGATTTGTGGTTGAAAACCTATAAATGGGTATAAAAATTACTTAAAATTACCAAATTTTGTTTTAAAATATTTAATTAAAGGAATTTAACATTTTACAGGCAACATGTGGAAGGTTCAATGTGCGGTACAATGGTGCATTTTATAAATCAATGAAACTTTAAGGGAAAATCCATAGTCCACCTACCTCATACTTAGGATTATCTACTAATACATCCTTGGGATTTGGTTCAATCTGAGGCAATAGAAATCAAAAAAATGGATAGACACCCTACAAATAGGGTGAATTATCTCGGATGAAGATAACATTTAAGTTGGTGAGATAAACTAAAAAAGGAGATAATAGGGGTCCTATATTTACCAAGAGGCTTCCAACACACCTGGTGATAATTAAATTGGACTAATAATGGAAGAAATCCACCCATGGGAAGAGGATAGGAAGGAGGAACACACATAGGGAGATTCTAGAGAAATGGGGGAGGAAAAGAGTGAAAACCCTTTTAAGGGTGGAGGGGAAAATAATAATTTTACCCCTTTTAATGAGGTACATGGTTAGGTTACATGGTTTTACTAACTATTTACCAATATTTTAGTACATACTACCCAAGAGACACACCCTGTATGGTTTGGATGAAGGGTTATATCTAAACACACACTTACAGTGCGGTGTTATTGGTTAAGTGGCACTAACCATGTGGGCTAGGAGCATGGTTTAACAAACCTTGTGCATCCCTTTCTCCCACATGTGAAATTTATTATCAAATTATTTCATAGTCGTGTACCCCACCTTGTATGGTTTAACAAACCTGGTGGTACCCATTTATAGGGCCTCACAGTTTCTCCTAAAGGGCTTTATTGTTTAAAAAACCATAAACCCTTGTCTGTTTCTCCTGAAAGGTGAGTTTTCAGAGACTTATGCTCCCAAAACTCATCCAAACATCTGAGAAACCTCTAGGTCCCAAAAAATCATCCAAAAAACACTTTTAAGTGTTTCAACTCTCAAAATTATAGTCTAGGACTCAATTTTTATTTAGCCCGTCCACCAAACTGAAAATTCAAAAAAAACTTTGGAAAAGTTGACCAATTAAAAACATGGGATGTTACAAATACCTTAGATGAGTTTATAAAATTTAAAGGAATGATAAAAAATGATCCTAGTTGTCAATATGATATACCAGTCTTTAATATCAAAAATCTAACAAAATCTTAAAATAACTCTTTATCATTATCTAAATATCAACTATCAAGATGATTTATCAATCCCTGATATCAAAACATTCAAATAAATATAAAAATATCGATAATTCATTATCTAATTATCAATAAGGTTAACTATAAAAAAATTAACAATTATAAATTTATAAATATAAACAATTATAAATACAAATAATTATAATTAAAAAGAAATTATACTAGCCAACGAGCCTATACCCGAGTGGTAGAGGCTCCTGCTTAGCATCCAAGAGACCCGGGATAAAATCTAGGTGATACTGAATTTCTAGGTTACTGTAGAAATACTGTAGCATTTACTAAATTAGGTACTATTCGGAACTGTAGTAGCTAACACTATTCATCTAATTTGGGCCTTCGGGCCACCGGTTTGGGCCTACGGGTCTCAGGGCCATAGGGCCACCAAAGGCCTTTGGGCCATAGGGCTGGCCTTTAGGACACAAGGATTTCCAGCCACAGAAAATACCAAATATGGGAATACCACATTGGAGGAGGCCTAGATGAGGATTCAGAGCAAAAATATCAACAATCAGAGTAGAGATAACTGGATTGGAAGAATTAGAGGGTATGGTAACTACCATCAGGACTAGGAACTGTGCAGCTCTACACGAGGCAATGCAAGCCGATCAGCCATGTGAGGTGGGGATCCAAGCTCCTTCAAGATGAAAATGTTGGGGAGGGACAATTTCAAGTGTGTCAGGGCATGGGCATTTAAGGTCATGTATTAGGTCATGTATGGGCCTTGTGCCTTGGGCCTATGGGTTATATAATGGTTCCCCTTCAACCCTTAAAAGGGTTATTATCCAAAATAAAATAAAAAATAAGGCCTTTGGTCCATTCAGTAAAGAAATTATACCATAATAACAAACACTTTATAATCTTAAAGGCATTTATACTCTGAAACTAATTATAACCATATGAATTTATAATTGACAAAGATGTATATAAAAAATAAATTAAAACAATTTAAAACTCTATAATACTAAATAAATATTCAAAAAATTAAAAATAAATATCACACTTAAAAAATATAAATATTCAGACTGTAAATCTATGACAGAGAGATCCAAAATGGTGATTGATAAACATCAGATTTCATATAATGAAAAAATATGGCCCGAAGATGGTGAAACTCAAACAAGATAATGAAAAGGAGATTAGTGGTCCAAATTAAGAAAAGGATGAGTTAGTGGGATCTAATGGAGGAGAAAAATTACAAAAACAAAGAAAACAAATAGATCAAATGAGGAAGATTGAGGCAGATGAAGTGAGGTCAAGAGTCATGCGCTACATGTATTAGGGTTTTTGAAAAAAAAATAATGAATGAATGAGGGGAAACTTGTGAATATATTTTTATTAAAAATATTTTTATGTTGGTTTTTATTAAAACCATTTTCAAAAATTTTAAAATAAGTTTCAGTGTCAGCTTTTATAAAATTTGTTGTCAAAAGTTAAAAATAACATTTGATGTCATTTTTTTAGTAAAAATGACATCAAATGTTAATAAAAACAACCTTTAGCCTTGTTTTTTAATAAAATATTATGCCAAAGGTAAATCAAGAAAAGTTTTAACATCAGTTTTAAATAAATTGAAATTAAAATTATCTTCATGTCTATTGTGACATCGATTTTGGAGAAATCAATGTTAAAATTTCAATGTGGGATCATATTTTTCTACTAATGGTTATAGGATAATTACATAAAGGTACTCAAAACTACGCCTTTCTAAGAAACTAGGTTAAAAATATAGCCTTATTATCATAACTTTAACCTTAGAACATCAATCAAACAATCAATGATGAATATATGGTAATTTCTATGAAAGTATAATTGAATCAATTTGTAAGGAATAAAGTATGGGAATGAATAGATTGAACTAAAGACTGCATAAATATTGGAACAAAGTGGGTATATATAAATATGGTTGATGAATTATGGAAAATTATTAGAAGCAAAGCTATATTGGTAGCATAAGTTTATATTCAAGAAGAATGTATTGACTATAAAAAAAACTTTTCACTAGTAGCTTTACTTGAAGTCATCAGAATGCTACTTACTTATGCAGAACATATGAATTTAAAATTATATATAATAGATATTAATATTGAATTTATAAATTTTTTATTATTGGGGATTTTTTTGTTGAACATATCCATGTAATTTCGTATCCTCATTTTCCAAATCATTTTTTTAAATTAACAAAAGTACATCATTGTTTAAAACAAGCTCTTAAAGATCGATATGATAGGTTTAACACATTTATTATTTAAAATGGCTTTTAAAAATTTTTTGTTGACCCTACTCTATTTATAAAAATAATTTAAAATTATGTTTTAGTGGTTCAAATATATATTGATGATATTATTTTTAGGTCATCCAAACATTCTCTATGTATAAAATTTTCAAAACTAATGAGAAATGAATTTGATGGGTAAACTGAAATTCTTTTTGGTTTTAAAATATTTAAAAATAAATAAGGAATTATTTTAAATCAAATTAATTGCACAATTTTTTTTAAATCATTTGGCTTGGATAACTCAAAAAAAGGTGATACTCTAATGAGTGCCACCTATAAATTGGATCTTGATGAAACTGAGAAACCAATTGACCAAACCAGTTACCAAGGTATGATATGGAGTTTACTTTAATTGACATATAGTCAGCTTGATATTATGTTTAGTGCATTTATTTGTTCCTATTTTCAAGAAAACCCTAGGGAATCACATTTAACTGTTGTTAAATAAATTCAAATAACACAAAAGTAGAACTAATTTAGGATTGTTCTATTATAGAGGAAATGCTTTTGATTTAATTACCTATTCAGGAACTGATTTTGGTGGATGTATGTTAGATAAAAAAAAGAACCTCTAGAACATGTCACTCGTTGTGAAAGAAACCCAAGAAGGCCTAGTGCTATTGAGATAACTGGTGAGTATATTCTACAATTAAATTTTATATGACATATTATATTCCCTATAAAGAAATATTTTAGCACCATTTGGCACTAAGAAATCCCCCTGTTTTACTTAATGGTTCATGGATTTTCGATCAATCTGTCTAGATTTTTTATGATTCTTATGGAAGAGCTTAGTAAAACCTTCTCAAAGTTTTATACTTTAACTCACCCTAAGTTAATTTCACCTATGCTTGAATAGAAAATAATTATTCCAAAGAGAGTGTAAAATTTAGCACTTTATGGTAATGATTGTCTTAACTAAACCACATGTAAGAGAATTAATATTAGCCAGAACCCATGGAAAAAATATGTAGGTAACCGATGGGGATAGGATATATGAGCACTTTAATCCTTTTAGGAACCCTAAAAAACTGGGAGATGCTATAGATCTATTATTGTATCCATACCAGATAGTGTAAGATGACTAATATTTTAATGAGAATGGTTCTCAAGCTACATTTGATGTGGTTGAAGAATCCAAAAGAGAACATGAAGAGAGTTTGGATTGTTCTCCTAATACATAGATTTCCAAAGCTTTAGAAGTTCAAATATAAGTTGAATCAATAAGAGAATAAGGGGTAGTAAATCCTGAGGTGGAGAAAACTCCAAGACATCTACTCTATAGACCAATACTTAGTAGTTTTAAAGTGATAAGGAAGATGATCCTATTGGAGTCAGTCCTACCATGTTTGAGATAGGGCCCCCCTATTTTTGATTCAACACCTCAAAGGGAAGACAAATATCCAGATAATAGTTTATTTAATTTGGATCTATCTGCCCCTTAAAATAGTGATTACAAGGATAATGGTGATGATGATAATCCACCTAATCCATATGATAATTCCATGCTTATTGTTTCCATAGTTTGAGAGCCAATTCTTCTAAAACCTCCTTCACCTATTCTGGAAGAATAAATTAGAACTAAGCCTTTTTTTGATCATTTGAAAGAGATTTTTGGATCTATAGAACCAGATTAACCTTCTTCACATAGACATGAGTCAGAAAATATTTTTCAAGGAGATTCTATTTATGACTCATCTTCTAGAACTGAGGTTTTATGTGTGGAACCTGTGGCGGTGGATTCTCCTTCAGCACTGTCATCGTCCATCTCAACATCTCATCGTTGCTGGACTGCTTCACGCCTCACTCCACCTTCGTTGGATAGGGATTCCAATGGCGGCGTGATGATTCTTAGGTTGACATCTTACTTCTGCTTCTGAGGGTTACTGCTTCAACTCCTAGTATGTGTTGGGTGGTCTGTTGTCGTCTTCGTACGCAAGGATGGTGGCGACGGGTTATGGGTTCTGATTTGTGATGGGGTGCGGTGAGCATGGATTTTGGGTGGCCGGATTTTGGTGAAGGTTTCTTTAACTCTGATTCACACCCTGTTTTTTTATTTTGGCCTTTTCTCGTGTGTTGGTTTTTGGTCGTGATCTATTTTGGTTGATTTGCTGCTGGTTTTGACTGCATCTACTGATCCAGTATTTGATTCTGGTATTCATGGAATGTTTTCTTGGTGGAGAAGCTGTGAGGATTTGGTACTCATTCCATCTACTTCCATTCTAGCTAAACTATGCTAAAATCTCTGGTTGGCCCGTTTCTGTTGATTGCGGCGTCTGACGATCCGGTGATGGTTCATGGCTTCATTGATGTTGGTGTAGGGATCGATGCGTTTCTTATCTGTTTCTTGAAATTTGAATTTAGTTTGTGGATTTTGGGATTTTTGTGTGGTTCTGTGATATGCTTGACTCGACGATGGTGTTGGATGGCGTCAATGACAGTGTCGACGACACTAGTGGCGACCTGTGGGTGTTTTTTGAATTTTGGACTTTGAAGTTTGTATTTGGGTTTTTTGGTTCCTGCCTGTTGTGTAGGTTACAACTCAGCCAAAAAGTGGCCTCTGAAAATCAAATAAAAATCACTTTTCAGTCAGTCTATTCAATAAATTTAAAGGCAAAAAATATATTCTCGGATAATGTGGGATATATGTTATGATCGTCAAATTTGGAGTTCAGTGACTCAAATCCCAATCCTAGTCCCACATCATCTTCTGGGGATGCACATACTTCATCTATTCATTCTCAACATTAACCATCTACACCTGTTTTTCATTCATTTATCACTTCTTATGATTTTATCCAATTTAAGAATGATATTCTAGATGTGTTGAAAGAATAATTTCTCAGTATTAAAAGTGAAAATGAGTATGAAAAGAAATAGGATATTTTATAAAGTTATATCATATGGATCATGATATTGGTAGTTTCAGAACTAAAATGGAAGATTTATAAGGATATATTTGAGCTCTTCAAGCTGATCAATTAGATATTATTTCTACACTTGACATGAGATAATTTTACCTGTTAAGCAGATCTTCTCAACCTTAAATTTCTACTCCTATTGAATCTGTTTCTATTGATGAATACCTTATTAGAAATCCTATGCATGAGGAAATCCATAGTATAAAAGGGACTATTGAGGATATAAAAAACCAAGTTCAAATGGATGTTTTTTCACAAGGTGAGAAGATCTATGATATGGTTAAAGCTAAACCAGTCAATTCTATTAAGTATAAAGTTGTAATCATGGGATTTATAAAGTATTATCTCAAATTAATTTATACCAAGGCATATTTGGAAACCCAGTTTCAATATTTGGAAAGGGTCCTTAAAATGCCTCCTTTTATTAAAACTTTTATAGAAATTATAGAGGAGTTATTGATAATAGAACCCCTTTTGGATAAATTTATATCATAGAATTATGAGTTATTATAGATCATTAAGCATGGGTTAATAGTTTTGATAGATATTACAAGGCTTTTGGAGCCTTACATGTATGTTGAAAATGCACCAATTATAGTAGTTCTACTCATCTTGTACCTATTATTTGTCCTTTTCTCACCTGATAAATAGTAGTTGTTTCAACTTCAATTTCGATAAATACTTTTACACCAGTTTCTTTTACTACTCCTGTTGCACCTCCTAAAAGATCATTTGGTCTCAACCTAACTCAATCCCTTAAATAGATCAAACCTATTGACAAATCCCTTATTATTCTAGGACATATTGCTACTCCTCACCTTGCACCTCCTTCTGCTCCAATTATTAGCAAAGGAAAATCCAAGATTGATCTATCAACCTTACATGACTATGATTCTAATTCTTATTAGGGGTTCTAATAGGGATTTGTAATACATTATTTTGGAATTTTAATTAAATCCTTTTTATTTATCCTTATGCCTTTTTATTTTTATTCACTTTATCTTTACTGTTTTTTTACTTTCTCACCCAATATGTATTCTTTTTGATAATATCAAAAGGGGGATAAAAGTATGAAATATTTATAGGGGTAAGGTATGGAATATTTATAGGATTAAAGTATGGAATGTTAGAAAATTATGTGATTATATACTATTAATGCCATGATTAGAGAATTATGTGTATTTATTTATGCCATGATTTTGATCATCAAAAAAGGGGTGATTGTTGGATTAGTCAATAAATTCCTTATTTTAATAATAAAAAATCATGTTTATGTGTTTCTAGTATTTTTTGTATTTTATGGAAGTAAAAAAAATCTAAGAAATTTGGAAATTTCATAAAGTTTTGAATTGACCGTGTGAAGAAATATTGAGAAGCTAGATTTGAAAAGGAACCAAAGTGACCGCACAACTAGTACATCAATCGTATGTCTATTAGATCGACCATGATGGAAATATCACAAAGTTATCAACCAATGATAAGGATAATTAAGAAACTACATGATATATCTCAGACCGACTATCACTATCATAATTTTCAAAAAGTATTGGATCGAATTCACTGTAAGAAAATCAACCATATGATAAGAAGACTGAATACATGATTATTTGATTAACCATGGAAGATTTCTCACAAAATCCTCAATATAATTCATGGGAAACCAAGCAACTGAAAGGAAAAATTGAATTGATTACATGGTCTTTCTGCCGATTAGAAATGTCCGGAATAATTGGAGTGAATTCACTTTGATTTCCAATCACCCACATGATAAATTTATAATGACTATATAACAAGTCTATATTTTGAAAAACCATTGGAGATACCATGATAATTCAATATAATTCAAGTTTAATTGAAGCAACCACATGGAATTTTGTAAATTACTAGATCGACCATAAGTTTAGAGCAATCAACTATATGAATTTCAAGGAATCTCATCAAATTTTTTTCTAATTTTTAGAGCTACTGTGGATGAGCTGACATGGATTATTTAAATAGACCATTTCTAAAAGTGGGTATTATATTTTAATATAATATATTCCAACCACTTTTATACATAGAATTAAATACTCTTCTAGAGATTTTTATTGCTCCAATATTTCATGCTAAGTATGAGGATTCTTATTGATGCATTTCCAAAAACTATTTTTAGAGGAATATTTCTTTTTATAGATGATTGAAGTCAAAGAAAAAATAGGATTTTTGAAGTGGTTTTTTAATAGGATTTTAAAGAATGAGAAAAATGAAAACTACACAATACTCCGCTCTCATCGGAACTTCATTACCAGATTTGAAAACATCCTCACGTCTTCTCTTCTCATTTCCGAACTAAAATATGACTTTGAGAAGAGAAGAAACATCACCAGAACAACATAACTACAATTATCTTCTGCATCAAATTCTTCTAAATTCTCTTTCTCTTTGTTTTATTAATTTTAAGTCGTACTTGAACTTTTTTTTATATCTATTAGATAAAAATATCTTATAAATCATTGGAGAGTACTAGATACTCTCTCATAATCTTTCTTCATATTTTTACTCCCATAAAAATTGTGGAATAGGTAGTGTATAATCCTAGATAACCCTATGTGTTATTTTATATAAAACCTGATATAGTTTGTGTATAAAGTTTATTTTTTTAATAAATATTCTTGGAAGTAGGTTACTACTAAGTAGATAGGATTATATCTCATCTTGAGATTGAAACTCTTTTTTTTATTCCGTTACATATTTAAAAGTTTTTCTTACTCTATTTTAAAACTATTTTTAAAATATGTTTTGAAAAACTATACTCTGATAGTTAGTTTTTAAAAGTGATATTTATACTATTTAGTGTGAGTAGATTAATCTCAAAAATATTAGTATAGTCATAATATTATTCTAATTGAGTTTTGATCAATCTTTTGAGAGGTTATTTAAAATCATTAATTTAGAAATACCTACTGTATTAATTAACTAGGTTTTATTTCAAACAGGGGTATTTAGTTTTAAATTATTCTTAAATAGAAAATTTCAATTAGAAACTCAATTAACCCCCACCCCATTTGAGTTTTCCACTCCCACCAACAAGTTTCATATTACCAAATATGTCTCAATGGAGTGGAAGTTGAGACAAAATACCCTACCTCAAGTTATACTTACCTCATAAGTGATTTTAACCTTCTATATAATAAATTTATATTTATTATAATCATATATAAGATCCATATACATATCTATAATATCATATATGATCCATTTATAATACCTTATTGCCCATTTTTTAACAATATTTTATTATTATCTTTGTTTTGGGTGTTAAGTGTTTTGTTTTTCATGTATGTTTTGATTTGGTAGTCATGGTACATGTATCTTGATCATGGTTATATATCTACAGAGTATTAATAATTACATAATAATCATAAATATTCATTATATAAATATTTAAAATCATCCTTGAGAAACATACATGAAAAGTGAATCACATTTCTTCGAGAAGATGGTATGTCGTACATACGCACAAGCAATATTTTACTTAAATAATTATAATTATGTCATAAGTATCATATATATTCATCAGTTACATCCTTATGAAAATCCATGTGAGGTGGTAATAGAAAAAAATTACATCAGTTCATGAGGTCGTAGTCCACTATACACACGAGTGATGGCTTTATTTCCCATTTGATGAAAATGTTTGAGAAACTAGTCACCTTTAGAGACTCATCCTAATCCTATAAAATAGATGGTCAATATTTCTTTATATATTATGTATGTAGTTTTCAACATGTCAGACTAATCTTGTAATGTTGGTCGTATACACTACCACACCTTCTTCTTCCTTCTACTTTAAAGTGGGGAATTTCCTATCCATTTCATCTCACTATTCATGAGGGAATTTTTTCATTAAAAATATAACTTTTACATTTACCCATTCCATTATTTATATTTATTCAACCAATTTGGTGTTCCAGATCAATGACCATCATTGATCAGTATCTCCATTCAAACAATACACTGCTAGAATAAATTTTTCACTTTCATTATTTCTCAAATCCAAGAATATATCTTTGAGGGACTTAATCCATTACTTAGATACCAATTTATTGATAGTTATATTAAAAATGGAGGCTTTTATTGCATTAAGTGATCCAAAATATGTTAATCACACTATGGAACAACAAGTTAATCCATACAAGCAAGGTTATTTGTCATAACTTGAGTCTTCTACCCTAATATGGATATAAAATGCTCATTTCCAACACCAGATATATTGTTTTACTCAACAAGACAATCCCTTCAGGGACTATGAGTTTTTAGTCCCTTTCTTCTATTAGGCACCATCACTAAATAATGTAATACACTAATTTAGATCATAATTTTCTTGAATATTAATCCATGAAATAAAAATACCTTTAATAGTAAAAATTATCAAATACTATAAGGAATTATCATAATTATCATGTTATCTATGTTTATTTAAAATCTAGTTCCCAAGGTTTTTCACTAAAATGACCTCGAATACAAACTATAACAACCCCAACTCATGTAACCCAGATTTAGTGTCTAATTTATTACATTAGAATAATATACAAAGGTTCACATCACCAAGGATTGACCAGTTTATTAGACTTGAAGAACCAGATACATACATGATTCCCATATTACATTGGAAATATAAAAATATAGCATAAGAAACATTCTCACAACCTTAATATTATTCATAATGTCTTTATTGATATCTTAGGGGGAAAGAAAACAAATAAAGGGTGATATTATATTCTTATTAAAAAAAATTACAACAAAATATATCATGAATAAATAATGCATAGTCAATATGACAAGTTAAATAACTGAAAATACGTGTTATTTAATCAATAACTTGATCACAAAATGCATCCATGGATAATATCAATGAAAAAATATCTTGGATAATAATAACTCAATTTTATATGAAGTAAATGATTAATGTTGTATGTCATGATCTCAGGCATCATGACATATTTAATATCAAGGCCTTATTTGAAGAAAATTTAATTAATGGATAATTATACACCAAAAATCTATTTAATAAGATTGGAAAACTAGTTTGTCTCATGAGACCTATTGATGCATTGATAGGATATCTATAACTATCCCCCACCTATCACTACATGTCCAATGTATTCCTCGTATATTGAATGATCAATTTAATCCATAAATAATATAACTTATCAACAAATTTCTATATTGAGTAAATAATAAAAAATATTTATATTTCCCTAGTCCATTGAATAACTTTCATAGTAAAACACCATATGTAGAAATGGTATATAGTTTATGCAATAATAATATCCATGATATAAAAAATATGAATATATAAGAGAAATGTAATTTCCCATGAAAAATTATCATAATAAAGTAAATGTTTTAAGATAAATTTAATGAACACAAAATTAATCAAGAGATGAGAGATGGACAACAATTCACAAAAAATATAGGTTTTGTAATAAAATCATGTCCTTTGTAGAATAAAAGAAAATAGAAGAAAAATATTAAAATAATATTTCATTAAATATTTTTCTTTTTTAAAACCATTTAAAACTTATAGAAGAATATAAATATCATAAAATGATCATGGAGGTGGGAAAATCCGTTAACTTCGTATACATTAAAAAGAAACAGTCCTTTTAACTTTTTATAAAGAAAGTTGAAAAATGGAACTTTTGGAAAACATTATAAGGATTACTTTAAAACCTTATAAAAATTAAATTAGAACATAAAATTTTCTTAATAAATCATTTTATTAAGTAAAAAGGACTTTTATAAAACATTTCTGAAAAATATGGACATGGAAAAAAATGTACCCGGTCAAAATAAGAAATAAGATCATATTTTATTTTAAAAATTTATTTGATTGATTCAAGTGAAAAATAGAGGAAAAGTTATAAGAAAACATTTACAATTATTAAATATCCAAATGATAAGAAAATTTCTTAATTTTATGAATGATATATGATAATATTCCTTCAATTAAAAATATAAGAAATCCTAAAAATGAAATTTTAAAATAAATTATTACTTATTTGGTAAATTTTAAATTGTAACCCATTGGAAGAGTAAACTTTAATTAAAACTTTAATCACCATTAATAAAAATATATTAATTTTAAATACATAAAATGGGTATTATATACATCACATAAAAGAATATAGGTGTATATTAACAAATATGTCTCAGTGGAGTGGAAATTGAGATGAAGTATCTTACCTCAAGTATGAATTGTCTCATAAGTGATTTAAAACTCCTATATAATAAATTTATATTTATTATAATTAAATAATAAAACTATATTCATATATATAATATCATATATTATCTATTTATAACATCTTATCACCTGTTTTTTAACAGTCTTTTATTATTATCATTATTTCGGGTGTAAATGCTTCGTTTTTCATGTATGTTTTGATTCTACAGTTATGGTAATTTTATATTTATTATGATTATATCATATATATAATTATAATAATGACATAAAAATTATACATATTAATTATTTACATATTTAAAATCATCTGTGAGAAAAATACATGAAAAATTATTCACAACGCTTTATGGAGATGGTAGGTCGTATGTACGCACGAGTGACATTATCATTTTTTAATGGCTGGAAGGGTAAGAAATTATATGATATATTATACTTAAATAAATATAATAATTTCATAATTATAATATATATTCATTATTTATTTCATTATTACTATCCATGTGTTGCGGTAATGGAAAACAAATTACATCAATTTGTGAGGTGGTAGTCCATTGTACACATAAATGATAGTTTTGTTTCCCATTTGATGGATAAGAAGATGGATAAATATTATTAAATCAACATAATAATATCTAATTATATTTTATATACTATTTTTATTATTTTTTAATGTTTAGGACATGATTTAAGGTGGTAAAAGAAGAACAAAGATGAAAGTCCTCGGTGAAGATAATTAACTTTCCTTTGAAAGATCCCCTTTAGATATCCTCTTAAGGGACATCGATTTGGTCTTTTAGGAAGAAAATCACCTATATAACATGAATAAGTATTTTTAGAATAGTTTTTTTCATGGTTTGTTCAAGATAAGTGTCTCTAGGTGGTGTATATAAGAGAGGAGCGGTGGTGTATTATTATAGTGAATGAAAGTACACACACGGAATTATTAAAAAGATTTAAATATGATAAATTAATTTTCATGTGAATGTGGAACCATGTGGATGGAATTTTGAAGATAATTTAGTATATTTTTGAAATAAATTTTACCAATAAAAATTGGATAGGTTTAAGTTGTATTTTAAACCTTATCTTTTGGTTTAACCCTTTTGTTAAACAATTTTAACCTTAATAATAATAATGACCTTTTTAATTTTAAAGCATTATAATTTTAATTATATGGTAATATTTTTCTCATAAATGGAAAAGGGGTTAAATTTTTGACTATATATGGTCCTAATTGTCCTCTTTAAATATTTTTATAAATTTTAAATAATTTAATAAATATTATTTTTCATAAAATATCATTAATGTCAATTTTTACATTATTCATTTAATTTGACTTTATAGACATCAAGACAAAGATTTAATTTGAATATAATTATTTTTAATATTTTTAATGCATTATTATTAACTAAAAAATATTTTATAACCATAATTAATCCTAAATACATTTGTTTTAATGTTTTTAAAATTATTTACTTTGATTTTTCCATTACTTGAGCAAGCACTATGTCAGCATTGTTTAAGCATTTAAGGTAATTATATAATCACTAAAAAGTAGAAATAACTTTCCATCATAAACATATTTTCATTATTATTATAATAAACTTTAATATTCATTGATATATTCTTTTTATACCTATATAAACATATAAGATAAACTTAAAGGTATGAGAGTGACATTTTGTGTTTTCCTTTACTTAAAATAATATAAATGTCATTATCAAAGGAAAATGGCACCAAAATTCCATATATTCGAAGTTAGTATGGATATGGTATTATTAATATTGTCCAATGAAACAAATTTAAGTGTTTTATTTATTTTTTATTCCTTATCTCATTATTTTTAACCTTAATTTCCCAATTTACTCTTTAGTGAGGTGATAAATTTTACCACGATTACTATTAATAATGCCTAAAAATAAAAGGGTCCTATTTACCATATTTTAAAATCATAATTAAAAATATTAAATTCATTTTATAAAATTAAATTCCCATAATTTTTAAAAATTAATTTAAAAAACAAACCCACAAAATGTGATGAAAATAGTTTTCTTGAAAAATGTGTCTTTAAGTCTAAAAATTTACTTATATAAAAAAACATGAAAATACTAATCCTAATGGAATTAATTATATATTTTTAAATAAAATGGAAATTATATAAATTTAATACCAAATCCAAAATATAATGGTACTTTTAAATTACTTGATATAAAGAAAAGAAATAGAAATTTTATAAAAATTGGTATTTTTCACTATTCACTGAAAAATAATCTTTTCTAGAAAAATACCAAAAATTCAACCTAACCTAATATTAATGTGCCGGTTTCAAAAATTATATAACGGTCACATAATAATATTTCAATAGTTTTTCATGGTTCATTTAAATTCATTGTTACGTGTAAAGTAGGTTATCAAAGAAATTTGATTTATTTAAAGAGAAATATATCATAATTTGTGAACATTGATTTAATCATAAATTTTCTCTTGAATTATATTCCATTATACTTGTTTAATTATCAATAATTATAATTTTTTATGCTTAAAATATATTCTCGTATTATATTTATTTTTATGCTTACTGAATTATTCATTCTCCTAATATGGTCTTATTTATATTGGGAAGATTGGGACCTGTATTCTTGGGTTTTTCACTTTCCAACACTATTGGGGATTTAATCTAGTAATTATTCTGCTAATTTCTCAGCCTATGGATTTGTTTTTTGTGCCCTAGCTCATATGATCCATAAATTAGAAATTGTGAATGACCTCATCTAATTTATCCATGCATTCGATGATTTTGTTCATTTGCCGCTCAGGTTTTAAAATTCTAAGTAAAATTTATTCCTCTTGTATTCTATAAGACATTAATTTTATTCAATATTAGGGTGATAACCCATTTTTCATTCTTCTCTCAGGTAATTCCTCTCTGCACTTATGATATCTTGAGGAAATCTACAGAGATTTTAGAGTTTCTTTAGAGATTCATCCTATATGATGTCCTTAGGGGACTTTTAGATTCAGTTATATCACATCAAATAATAGAATAATCTTAGAGTAGTGTTATAATAGTGATCTCAAGTTTTTACCCCCTGAGAAATGTTATTCAAATGCATATTTACATCCAGAATGCAAGAATATCTTTATATTGAAGCCTTTGAGAAGGTACACTAACCATTGGTAAGCTGACTGGTTCATGAGTGTCCTTTTTGGTTTTCTTATTACTTTTATTTTTTTATATTTTCTTATTATTGACCTATTTCATACTATTCATATCTCTTATATTGTTTTCTTATTGATATTAATAAAACATGTGTGTCTAGGTGGTGTTCTTGTCATGCACATAGGACCAAAATCAGTCTAAAGCACATTAAATCATTGTGTTCATTTACTTCTTTTATTTTCTTTATTTTTTTATGGTTTAACTCATCTCGATTCACAAATATCTCATGTTTCCTACCACTATCGTCTTCCCTTATTCATTGTTTCTTTTATTTACCACAAACTCAATAGAAACCAATAAGATATACAATATTCCTAGGATGTTCTTCTGGGATTTCTATAAAATGTTGTCCTCAACAAGACTTAGTCCTACTCCATGGGATAATGCTATTTCTTTCTTTATTAACAAAAGAATAATATTTCAATCATATCACCAAATAACCATACAAGTTATCCCACCCCAGTTATATATTAAAGGGTCCAACTAGTTTTTCAGGTTCCACTACCGTCTAAACTTCATAGGGAGACCACTGTTAATCATGGACACCTTTGGTTACCCATAAGTTGAAATGCCTCAAATATGATCCTATAGTCAGTAGTGAATGCTTCATAAGTCACTCTCATGATCAAAAAATAGTCACTTGTTAATAGGTTCTAGAATATTGCCTTCTAGAAAATTTATACCTTCATCGGTCTTCCATTACCATAAGACTTTTCAAGACCATAACCTGAGCTCTGAACATTATCCTACTAGATACAAAGGAAAATGGAACTTGAAAGGTGTCTTCACACTTCCTAATAAAACCACCACCACAACAACAAAACATGTCACCTTCCATTCCCAACTACAACAACTAACCATGATAATAGTATTCTAGCCATACAATTAATTGTTTTTATAATAATCTAAATAATATGATTTTGATTCCATTTAAAAAGATAACTTGAGGGGATTCGGTTATTTTTTTAATAATTTATAATTTTTTCACATTCATGGTCAAACATATATGTGGAGTAATAATTTTTTCCAATGTTCAATGGGGGTCCCTCACTCCCTTTGGTGCCATGATATCAACTTCAAAATCTTTATAAATCCACCCTTTGGTCAATCTAATGATAAAATCAAAACACCTAATATCAAAACACACCTAAAAACATTCTTAATATGGTTGTATAGTATAATGGCCCTATAAAACTCATATAACATCATCAAATTAAGAAAGATTCATCAAAATCATCATGAATTGTTTCAACACTCACATCAGGAAAAAATTTAAATTTAAATCCAAGTAATGAATCATGCATCACTTAAATTTGGAATCAAATATTATTAAACATATCCAATTTAATGTACATGTTCTCTGTGTGATTTATGCTAATGTTTGGTGTGTATGTGCTTCATGTGTCTGTGGTTTGTGTGAGTGTGTTGTGTGTATATTGTATATTGTGTGTTCTTTAAACAATCTCCAACCAAATACTCTAAAATGGAGTAGGGTTACTCTAAAATTAAGTATCTAAAATAAAATGGACTCTAACTCATTATTATATATTTAGTTACAAAAGAATATTATATGAATATTATTATTTCATTTTGAATAAATATTTCCTTTTTGAATATATATTAATGAAACAAAAAAGATAAAGAATAGTGATCCTGATGCTATAACATGAAAAAAAACTGAGTGTTATGTTGCAGTAAAAATGATAGTTTGGCATCAGCTCGAGTGTCCTTGTTATTGAAAAATGTATTTTTCATGGAATTTTAGCACCGGTTGGAGATTTACTTATTTCATATAGCCACCCACCCACACACACACTCTTCGTGTCATGTTCTCATTGTGTTTTCTGTTTTTTTTTCATTTTTCATGTATTATTTATTACCTCCTTGTTTATGTATACATCTTGAGTGTTCAATGCAATACGTGTCTTAGGAGAAAATTATTTATAAATTTTATCTGAACATCTACGTTAACATCCATAATCATTTATATATTATAAAATTTAATGTGAATTATACATATTAAGATATAACTATTTCATGCATTATAAAATTCTTGTACAATAAATTTCATGTATTATAAATGTTTCATGTGATATAATTATATATATAACGCAAAAAATACACATTCATTATCAATACTAAATAGGGTGCCTACTAGGACATGTGGCTCCTCTAGAGCCTTCCACCCTTATATGTCCACCTCTCCAGATCCACTAGAAACCATCCAACCCCTCCTCTCTCCCTCTCTGAGGTACCCTCCTTCTGAATTCGACCCTCCCCTCACCCTAGAATCTCTTTTCCCCCATTCCCTCAACACATTTTTAACTCCTCTAAGCGTACCTTCCATTGGGTCATCATCCCCGCCTTCACCTCCTCCCCATCCTTTTCAACTCCTCTCTATTGCATTCACCTTCCCACTTCTAACTCTATGTTGAGATTATTGACACATCATATCCCCTCCTCCATCAGTTCCATTATAACTATAACCCCTACCCATAAACCATTATTATCATCACCTTGTATTCATCTCTATTTTCTCTACATCCCCATGCTCTAATCTCATTCTCAGGTATTCTCTCCTTACTTTTCCAAACAATCCCTCTTGATTTTGGATCCACTGAGTAAAATAGGCCATACCTTTTCCCTTATCACTATCGATGGAATCATCTTCATCATCCTATATAGAATCTTCGAGTCACTCATCATTATCATTCTTCATCCTCACCCTTTGGTATAATGGAACTACATCAAGGTATGTCCTGGTATTTATTTTTTTTAATCGCTTCTACTCCACCACGATCGGTAGTGGGGAGGAGAAATTTAATTTGGAAAATGAACATTTTGGTCTAAATAATCATAATGTTATCTTCTGAGTACCTAATGAGTCCAATTATCTAGACACCAAGACCATTATATTGTGGTTACTATAGGCGAGTTCCATTTTTTTCTACCCTTCTACCACTATTTCATATCGCATTTTAGAAAACCATTATATGCATATTACCAATGCATACTATATATTTGGGTTTTAAATATTTGGTATACTTTGTATATGAACATCGCATATAATTTATATAAATGCATCATATTCACTATATTCAAATAAGATATTAATCTCTAGAAATATCTATCTTATAACTATTACCCGTATCATAATGAAAATTCATCTTCCACTCTTTTATTTCTAAAAAAACAATAAAATTGTTAACATATTTTTTATATTTATATTCAATTACATATATTGGTTTCATTTTTTCCTTATATGTTATATGTTAATAATTTTTAATATCATAATTTTATTGTATCACTTATGATATTTTAAGTAGTTCCAATATTGCAGGTTCATCTGTTAGATATATTTCATTAAATTTTATTAACCAAATAACCATTTTTGAAGGCATAAATTCAATTTCTTATAGTAGAAATAACATAAAAAAACATATTTAATTCCATTATCATAGTTGATAATAAAAGGTTTTCTTGACTCTATTTTACCATATATTTGCAACGCACATTTTACGTTTTACTCAAACTACCATTTTCAATGTTTTATTTTATAACCTAAAATCCACTTTTCCTATTTTATTCCATTCTATAACTAATTGTTTATTTTGTTTTTATAGGTGATCCTCTAAACTATAGAACTACAGGACTTAGTACTACCTTACCTAATAGAATTTATGATATATAATGATTATAGTAAGATATTATTTTTTTATGAAGTAAATACCCTTTAATTTCTAGTTTAAACCCCTCTTTTTATCCTTATGGAAGTTCCAAAGTGTATGAGAAGAATTTAGGGGGTTTCCAGGCTGTTTTTGGAGCCCAAATCTTCTACATTTAGAAGAACCAAGAGGTCCGCATAGTTTGTTTAAATTATGCAGCCCATCTTGTATGACCATGCTTGGAATTTAAAAGTTCCTATAGTAAGGCACATGGGATATGCACAATTTTCCCAAACTATGTGCCTAGACCACACCCTTAGTGAAACTTAGGCAGTAAGGTCACACGGTTGGTACATGATTTGGTCAAACCACGCACCCTTAAAAAAGGGGCGAAATCATCATTTTTCTCCAACCTCCTTTTATGTTTTAACCACCTTTTCTATTCCTATCCACATACAACTGGTCCTCTCATTCACTTGATCTCTCCCATGGTTCCAACCCAGGAATTGAGATAGGTTCTTCATTTGAGCTATGATTCCTCCACCATCAGTTGTGTTTGATATCTAATGGTAATATCTCCACTCCTCTTTCATTCTTCCTTCATTTACCTCTCCATATCGAACATTATTTACAGGTGAGCTAATATTCCATATTTTCATAGAATTTGTCTATTTTTCTTGTTTCTTCTATTCTAGATTGAATTAAAGGACAAAAATAGATGATGGGTCATTTACCAACATAAGTTAGGTGCTCTATTACTTTTTTCCTAAAGTCGAGTCATTCTATATCATGTATCATTATGTCACACATCATAATTTCTTCACATTGCCTTAAAATTGCCTTTTTACTTAATTTAAATTGGTATCCATTTTATAAATTCCCTATATACCATTTTTTATGGTCGAAGGTCCCCCACCTCGACAAGTTCCACTCCTTAGGGTGTGCTTATGCGATGCCCTTGAATTTTTAAATGTTTATATGGAAAAGACACCTTCTAAGTGGTCTTGTATTAATGCCTAAATAAAATGAATTCCTTGAATTAAATGGGAGTGATTAGTATGAACACTTAATGATACTTTAATATAAATAAGGCATATCTCCCTTAGTTAAATGGAATGTTAAATGAGTTGTAATTCATCCCTTAGTTTTTATTAAAGCATGGTCGGCCTTTATTATACAAATGGGATTTATGGGCATGGTGTCCCATATATTTGTGACACTCAGGAAATGAATCCCATATATTTGTAACACTTAGGCATGAGGTCCCATGTACATGTGATCCTCGAGTATGGAGTCCCATATACTTATGATAATTGGGTATAGCGTCCCATATACATATGATATTTGGGCATGATGTCTTGTGTACTTATGATACTTAGGCAAAGATACACATATGATTTATGATAATTAGTTTTTGCATCCCAAATAAAGTGTGATTTGGAGGCATGGAATTGATAATTAAATGTGATAACTAGGTATGGAATCCCATATTATGATATATGAGCATGAAGACCCATATGATTCATGACACCCGAGCATGGAATCCCTAGACTTTCTATGAGACTCTTATGACTATCCATGGATGTCTGAGTCACACGTCGAGTCCTGGATAGTAGTAGTATCTGTATATATAGATATAAACATCAATACATATATAGACTATATATATAAATACATATTTATACACACACATATATATATATATATACATATTTAGTTACTTGATTAGAGATACCCCAACTTAGGCTAAAGTGGGTAGTGTTATCCTGGTTTCCTTTAGGAACCAGATCTGGCCCGTTTAATGTTTATATTTCTGCTTACATTTTTATACATGCACACTTCTCATTTTATATGAACCAACTGGATTATATTATACACCATTGGTGATGTCCTACTGATTATATCTTACAACCTATTCGGGCCATCAATTGTCACCTGAACAGATCTTATGGATTCAAGTAGGGATAAAGGGAAGCATCTAGTTTTGGATGTTGTATTTATTGTACTAGAATGGAGAATAAGATAAGAGGGTTGATATTATGCTCATGATTCTATCAGATATAGTTTTTTAACTTTTTATTTTTTTTATATCATATTGTATATTCATGTACATATTTATCCCATATATATCCCATTTTGATTAGAATCATGACATGATCATCATTTTGTTTATGATATTCATTCAAATTCCACCTATTTATTTTTTTCTGGATGTTTATACTTCTACAACTCTCTTATTATATCATTTCTACTACTCACTGTTATTTTATTCTACTTTTATAAACTCTAATCATGATGGTATAGTCTCCCCACCATACCATCATAGACCCTCACTGCTAGTCAACAACTTCTAGTGTGCAGGGAGGTGTGCTTGAGATCATGTGTCCAACTGGGTTCGGTTACTTATGTGTAAATCGGGTTCGGGATGTCACAAAATGGTATCAAAGGTTTCTATTCCTTTTTGTATTACTATTTTGGGTTAGTAGATAGGATACTAGGAACTTATTAGAATTTGGAAATGAGCCTATGTCTTGGGGTAGCTAATCCACATACAGTAGAAAGACAAATTACCTAGATTGGGATATTTTTGTTCTGGTTTTTTCTTGTTATAATTGTACTCATTTTCCCATTGGGAGATGCACATGAATTGTGACATTTTACATTATTGTGAGTTTTCCTTTACCCTTGGCTTGATGAGGCAAGTAGGTATCATCGCATGCATCATTATAGGCACTTGATGATTCACATGTCATGCATATTCTATGCCATATTTATATTACTAGTTGCATTGACTATATTTCCTATTATTGTTGTAAGTTCCTTGACTACTATATATGAAAATGTGATAAATTTTCTTTCAAGTATAAAATAATTGGTTTAATTAAAGTTTCAATATCAACCTAAATAATTTTTTTCCCATATATCTTGATGGTGGAACCGTAATTAATCAATTATGCCTCATTTAATCCATGTATCATTGGTCATATGAGATGAAACTTTAGTTTATTTAGTTACATGAATTCCAATTGTAATTTATAAAGCATGTACTTATATAAATTTGGAATGGTTATTCATCTAATAAAATCATGTTATGTGACCCATTACATCTAGTTATTAGAAGTAGGTGTCAGGTCACAATTATAAGATGGGCCAATTGCAATTTATAAAGATTTTGAGCCTTTATGAATTGGAAATTGTAACTCATATAAATGGATCATGATATATATACATACACCTAAATGAGTATGAAAATAAATGAATTTAAAATCTTAAATGAAATGGTTACCATTAAATGGGGATTCCAAATGCAATGTAGAGGGTGTTCTCCTCTATACTATATAATTGAAAATCCATATATCAGGACCTCTTCTATGTGATTTGAGACATTAACCCTGACCTAAACATAGTATTGGGAAGTAAGGAGTGTCTCTTATCATCTTTTGTGATATTCCTTTCCACCTATACCAGTATTTAGGAGCAGACATAAAGGTGTGACCCTTTTCATAGGAAGGCTTGTACTTATCCTATTATGATATCTTTGACCCTTTCTACTATTAAAACATATTTAAGGTGTATGTTTTGAAATTATAAATCTATTTCACCATGACATGCTTGAGTCATGTTCCAGGAAGGTGGAAACGATCATTCCCTAGAGATGGTGGGCCCTAATCCACCTTAATTACCTCCAATGGTTCCACCAGATGCACCTCCCATTATTCCTAATTTGGGAACTGATTCTCAATTCTGATATATTCATATTTCTTATATAGTCTCTATAAGGAGCTCCATGATCTTCCCCTATTATGAAAAATTTGAATCAATAATTCCAACAACATCCACCTACTTTCTAAGGAGATGGTGTCCCCTATGCTGCTAAGTCATGTCTAGAGGTTATTCTATTGATATTCAATCATATGAAGACACCTCCAAGAGGAGGTTCAAACTTGCGACCTATATGATTCATGATTCTGACAAGCGTTGGTGGGATGTGATTACCCATACTAGTCATCATTACGGTATGATCTCAGCAGACTTCCAGACAGCCTTCTATGATTACTTCTTTCCATAAATGTTGAGAGTGAACTGTACTAAGGAATTTATGCATCTATATCAAGTTGTTATGTCTGTAATGGAACATTCAGCTCGTTTCACTAAACTTTAGTGCATCGCAACAAAACTTACCATTGAAAAGTTGACGATAGAAAGACGATTAGAGGATGGAATCATATATTACATCTAATCTTGGGTGAGTGTTTTTTTGCTGACCACCATTTCTCAGATAGTAAATCAGTCCCTCATCACCAAGATGAACCTGAGGGAAGATGATGGTGTAGGATAGGGAGGTTCTGTGCCAAGAAAGAGCAATGGTTATTTGAATGACAAGAAGCATTGCTTAGACTTTTCATGCGGGAGCAGCAGTAGTCATATGACACCTACTAATTATTTTATGTTATGTCACCTATGTGGGAAGCCAGGGCATAAGAATCCCCAATGCCCAAAGACCTTATTGAGTGCCAAGGTTGTGGCGGTTTGGGGAATATTCAGTGATTCTGCAAGACTTTTTCATTTTTGATTGGTGAGATATGATTTATATCAACTCCACCTTTAGGATCAGGATTAGTATAACCTTTCTAGGTAGGTAGTTGGAGTACAACTGGCCGATCAGGCCAAGGATGTGGTTATGGCTGAGGTAGCCAGGCTCTAGTAGAGTGGACCTACCTAGGGTAGTTAGGTTTTATCTTAAGGTCATGGGTCTAGCCACATCTATGCAGTGCATCCAACTTCCGAGGAGTAGAGCACCAGGCCTTCTATAGTATGAGGTACTATTCTAGTAGACTCTACTTTAGTGACTCCCTTAGTTGACATAGGCACATCACATTCCTTTATATCTGTGACAATTGTGAAAATTCTAGGCCAAGAGATAGAGTAATTTTGGAGTGTAGTGAATCTTGATACTTCTTTGTGGATTCGATCTGAGAGAATACACTGATGTAATGAATTACCACTTTCAATGGGTAGTTGTATTTTTGTATGGAACATATTTTTCCTAGATATGGTGTGTTTTTATGTCATAATAAAAATAGAATGGATGGTATCTTACCATTCCCAAATTTATTTATATCACAAGAGTTTTTCCTTCACATCACCTGAGGGAGATACCTACGTTCACAAGGGTGAATGGGATGTCCAGGAAAGTTGAGATGGACTAGAGCATCATGGGTTGGGTGGGGTGATAGATTAGATAGATAGTCTCTTTACGAGTAATATAGGAATGTGGAATATGGAATTCCTTCATGTTGTAGATCATTTTAGGGATTCTTTACCTGGTGAATTTTCTTGATTCCATCCTGTAAGAGAGGTGGAGTTCACATACTTAGCTCCAAGATAGCAAGAAGTAGTTATAGGACTTGAAATATAAGGGCTTTATATGACCCAATACTTCACCATGTGGTTCACCTGTCCTTTTCTCTAAGAAGACAGATGGTACCCTTATATTGTTCATGGATTAATGAATGTTTAATCAGACTATGGTAAAGAATTATTATCCATTTCCATGCATAGATTACCTATTTGACCACCTCTGAAGAGAGAGAGTTTTCTCTAAGATTTATTTCAGTTTGGGATATCATCAGGTGTGTGTGAGACTATCAGACATACCACATATTGCATTTCATAGTAGATATGTCCTATATGAGTATTTGGTCATGTCATCTGGTGTCATGAACATGCCTATAGTATTCATGGATCTGATGAATCAGGTTTTCCACCCATATCTAGATTCATTTATGGTAGTCTTCATGGATGATATCTTAGTGTATTATTGTACTCGATATGACTATGAAAAACATATTTAGATCATGTTGAATGCATTGGTAGAGCACCATATGTATGCTAAGATCACTAAATTCCTCATTTGTATCGATAAGGTACAATTCCTAGGTCACATAATCTCAGAGGTAAGAGTATCTATTGACCTAGTGAAGGTGAACATTACAGTTTCTTAGGATCATCCCAAGAATGTTTTTGAAATAGATAGTTTCTTAGGACCGGTTAGCTATTACTGGTGTTTCATTTAGAACTTATCATTCCTATAAGTGCCTCTCATGGGATTGACTAAGAAGGGTTTGAAGTTATTATAGTCTAAAGTGTGTGAGAAATCCTTTTCAGATCTAAAAGGGAGAATCACTTCAGTGTCGATCTTGATTCTTCCAGAGTTGGGTAGAAGCTATATAGTTTATTATAAAGCTTCAAGAATCAGGATGGGATACATTATAATGTAAGGATATCAAGTTTTGGAATATGGGTCTTGGAATCTGAGGCCTCATGAGCATAATTACCTAACTCATTATCTTGACCTGGTAGTTGTAGTTCACACCATGTGTTGATGGTGACACTATCTGCTGAGAGAGAATTTTGTGGTGTATATAGACCAAAAAATCCTCAAATACATCTTTATATAGCATGAAATAAATATAAGGTAGTATAGTTGGGTTGAATATCTACATTTATTCATTTTTTAGCTTGCGTATATGCCTGGGAAGGGAAATTTTAATGCTGATGCACTGAGCTGGAAGACTCGGACATAGGCAATGTAGGAGGCTTGTAGTGAGTGGATATTGATGGAACAATTTTTTGAGATGTACTTATAGGTCTATGATAATTACAAGCAATTTATCCTTATAGCCTTAGCAGTGAAATATTCTCTTTGAGATCAAGTAAATATTAGACAGTTTTTTTATCCCAAGGGATTGGTCCTATAGGAGAGTGTTTTAGGCAAGGACCCACCACCTAAATGGATTGTTAATGGGGATGAGGTATTGCACATTAATGGATTCATATGGGTTCCTTCAAACATACTGGAGGATTTTATGAAAGAGTCTCATAACTCTATTTGGTAAGAAAACCCTGGTTTTACCAAGATGTACCATGATATAAGCCTCCAGTATTGGTGGCTAGGTATGAAGAGGTAGATTACTGAATTTGTTACACAATGTTCCACATGTCAGCAAGTGAGGGTGGAACAATAGATACCAGTAGGTATTTTTCAGTAATTTCCCATTTCTGAGTGGAAATGGGACGATGTCACCATGTACTTTGTGACAGGTTTACCTAGGTCACCTTCAGTCAGTGATATTGTATGGGTTATCATTGACCAGATGACCAAGGTTTCCAGGTTCCTAACTATCAGAGAGACATTTTTTATGGATGATCTTTTGAGTCTTTACACTAAGAAGATTTATGTATTCATGATTTTCCCCATTCTATCATATCATATAGGGACACTTGATTTATGTTGTGGTTCTAACAGGGGTTGTAAAAGGATCTTGGTATATAGGTGCTTCTGATCCCAGTCTTCCATTGATAGAATAGTGGGATATCTGAGCATACAATTTAGATATTAGAAGACATTATTTGAGTGTGTTTCCTTAATTTTGGAGTTCTTGGGAGAAACACCTACCTCTTGCTAGGTTTTCTTATAATAATAGCTTTCAAGAAACTATGGAGATGGATCTATATGAGAACCTATATAGTAAATCACGTTGTTCACCACTGTGCTGGATAGAGGTATGAGAGGCATCGCTACTAGGACCATGTCTCATTTAAGAGACTTTAGAGTAGGTACAACTTATCTAAAAGTGTATAGATACAAATCACTCTAGGTATAAATATTATGTCGATGGCCATCGCTAACCTCTAAAGTCTGAGGTGGGGAATCTTGTCTTTATACAAATTTATCCTATATAGGGTCATAGGTAGATTTTGAGACATGGAAAGTTATCACCTCATTTCATCAGACCTTTCAAGATATTAGAGAGATTTGGGCTAGTATTTTATCGGTTAGCCTTACCTTATAGGTATCGAGCCATGCATGAAATCTTCCATGTATCTTGGCTTCACTGTTACTTTTCAAATTCATCTCATAATTTTGATCCTAAAGAATTTAAATTAGAGGTTGAGGCTTCCTTTGAGTAGTTTCATATCCAGATCATTGAACAAAGGATGAAGGCTCTCTAAGGTAGGTCAGTTCATCTAATATGAGTGCTATAGAAGCATGAGCTAGTGCAAGATGAGATCTGGGAGAGAGAGGTTGATGTAAATGTGTAGTGGCCATAGCATTTCTCAAACAAAATTTTACCACCCTCAAAAATACAACTTAGAGATGAGTTGTTTTAAAGAGTGGATGTTGTAAGATCCTAGTTTTTTTATGAGGTACATACCCTTTAGTTTATGATTTAAACCCTTCTTTTTATACTTATGAAAGTTCCCATGGGGATGAGGAATGCTTAGGGGTGTCTGAAGCTTGTTCAAAACCTTGATACCTAACATTTGGAAGGACTGGGTGGGCTATATGGATTGTTTAAACCATGTTGTCCAATATGCATGGTCATGCTTGAAATTACATAGGGCATACAGTAAGGTGCACAAGTTGCGTACGATTTTCCCAAACCGTGAACCCTTAGAAAAGGGGTTAAATTCCCATTTCCCTTGCCTCCTTTTATGTTTTAACCTCCTTTTCTCTTCCTCTCCAAGCATAAAAGGTCATATCCACTCATCTTCCTTCTTTACTTCATTTACCTCTCCATATCAAATGCTATTTTTAGGCAAGCTAATATTTCTTATTTTTAGGGAATTTGTCTATTTTTTTTATTTCTTTTGTTCTGGCTCAAATTAAAGGAAAATAATAGACAAGGGACCATTTACCAACCTAAGGTAGGTGGTCTAGTACTTTTCCCCTAAATTCGAGTCATTCTATATAATGTTTTATCGTATCGCATGCCGGAATTTCCCCATGTTTCCTTAAAATTACTTTTTCCCTTAATTTAAATTGTTATCCATGTTAGAAATTCCCCATATACCCTTGTTTATGGTCGAAGGTCCCACACCTCAATAAGTGCCACCCCTTAGGGCATGCTTATGTGATGTTGTCATTACTACAAAGCGGGTATTTAACAGCGCTAATAAACGGTGCTCTTTATCAGTGCTTTATTTTTAGCATTGATAAAGGGTATCCTTTGTTAGTGCTTTATTTTTATCACTAATAAAGATCCCAAATAAAATAATATAAATAAACAAATAAAAATTAGAAACGAGTAAATTAAAAAAACATTAAAAATTTTATAAATTAAATAAGTATTTTTAAAAATGAATAAATTTAATATATATATATATATAAATTATAAATATTAATAAATTGTATATATTAAATATATAGATATGTAAAATGAATAAAATGAAGTAATTAAACAAATAGAAATTAAAAATGAGTAAATTAAGAAAAATATTAAACATTTTATTAATTAAATAATTATTGATAAAAATGAATAAATTTAATAATTAAACAAAAAAATTAAAATTGAATAAGTTATAATAATTAAACAAAAAATTAAAGATCAGTAAATTACAAAATTATTAAAAAACTTATTAATGAAAAAAATATTATTAAAAATGAATAAGTTTAATAAATATATATTATAAATAATAATATATAATAATATACTAAATATGAATATAGAAAATGAATAAAATGTAATAATTAAAAATATATAAATGTCTTATTCTTTTTTAATGTTTTTATACATAATTATTCATTAATACATTTAATATAGAAATATATTCACATATATATATATATATCAATATATATAATATTTATTAAAATGTGATTTATATAATAAAAATATTTATTCTTACATTAAATAATTTTTATATTTAGTGAAGAATAGTTTATAATTAAAAATTAATATTAATTAAAATTAATTAAAATTAATGACTAATTACATCGAGTAATGGATATAATTGAATGTCGTTTGATTTTTCAATTTAACATATGTCAAACGTGTGTTAAATTGATTTTACACATACATATACATAATTAATGCATTTTTATATACAATGGACATACACAAACATTTATGTAATTAATGAAATCTTATATAGAAACATATGCACCTAATATTTATGTAATTTATTCAAAATTTAGTATTCATTTTAGAATTTCATTATAACATGATACATTTAATATATTATGTTTTTAATCGATAAATTTTATTTATTTATTTTTAATATTATTATAGTTCGGTATTATTTATTCATTTTTAATATTTTTTATTTTTTATTTTTTATTTTTATTGGAATTTAATCATTTTCTAATATTTATTTTTATATATTTATTTATTTTGTTTTAATATTTTCAATATATATTCATCTTTATTTCAATATGTATCCATATTTTTTAAAATATATATATTTAATTAATAAAACTTATTCATTTTTTCAATATTTTTAAAGTGTACACATTTTTAATTATTCAATTTCACTCATTTTTAACAAGCATGCATTTTAGAGTGTATATTCATTAATAATGTTAAAAATATATTTATAAATAAATATTTATAAATAAATATATTAGTAAATAAATATTTATAAAAAAATATATTTATAAAAATATATTTACTATATTTATAAATTTATATATTTACTATATTTATAAATTCATATATTTATAATTATAAATAAATAAATATTATTTTTTAAAATATTATTTATATAATTATAAATATATATATATATATATATATATATATATATTTAAATAATTATAAAATTATAATAAAATTATTTAAAGAATGAATATATTTACTATATTTATATTTATATATATACATATATTAATTATATATATATACATATATATAAATATATAAAGATATAAATGTTATTTTTTTAACATATTTATATAATTATAAATAAATAATTATATATTTAAATAATTATATAATTAGAATAAATATATTTAAAAAATGAATATATTTAATATATTTATATTTATATTTATATTTATTTATTATTATATATATATAATTATATAAATATATATAATGATATGAATATATTTGTAATTATAAAATTATAATAAATATATTTAAATAATGAATATATTTACTATATATATATAGGGACAACATCCCTTTATTAAAAGATAGAAAAACATAGAAAGTAAAAGATGGAGTTAGACATGGAAATACTGCCCTCATCAGAAAAAAAAATCAATGACCGAAATTTTCACAGATCTTAGATCCAATCCTTCGCTCCTCATCGTGTATTGGATTCCAATCAGACCATTTGTGCCCACGACATCGACCTCTGGGGTGTCAGCCTCGCATCCATGCCCTCTCCTATTACAAGAGGCTTTCATTATCACTGTTATCTGAATCTGATCCCCCATCGACTGATTTAGACACCACCCTCTTATAAGGGTCATCAACCAAGGTGTTTTCATTAACTTTGTTTGTGGTGGTCTTCACTTTCCCTAATAATTCTTATGATGCGTTTACATTGGAATTCAAGACACCCTGCACTTATCCCAATTGAATATCATTAGAAGAATCAAGGACTCCAAAGGGGTTGTGGGAAGACATCTGTATATTGCTTGATGAAACTTGTGTACCCTGCACATTTTTAGATGAAGGGCCACTTGATGTTTCTGGGAGGATAGAACCCACATTTCTGCTTATGGGGGAGCAAGATAGAAGGTCCATCTGAATAGGGAGCACTAAAGGGGGAAGGATCAATTCACCAGAAGAGACAGTAATGGAAACCTGCCCAGGCCCAGAAAAATGTGACTTGGGATTATTAAAAGGAACCAACTGGAATCCCTCTTAATTCACTAACTTAGATGAAGATGGTTTTTTCCTTCTAGACCAAAATCTATTTGATCCTCCACATACCTATTGGAAGCGGCAAAAATGTCACTTCTAATTGTTTGAACCAATTTGAAAGGAACCTGTATAGCAGGGGTAGAATCACCCAAAACCAAGGAGTCCCTACCATTAGTACCATCCAAATATGACCTCTTTCAGGTAATCACACTCGCCTTAGGACTATCCCACCCACCGGACTAAAGCACTGAAGATAAATTCTTAAATTTTGATGGTATATCAGTATCAAATTTTTTTCCCTTGAGAGCCCTTTAAGTGACCATTTTATCCTACCTCGCCTGCTTATCATCCAGACCTTGGGTCGTGTTTTCATCAATTAATTGGTTATCCATTGCCGCCTCCCATGAATTATTTCCATCTACACTATGGATCGATAGATTTGAGCTTCCTTTTCCCCCTAACAAAGGAATCCTGACCAAGGATTCCTTGAATGAAACCCCCACCTTCACAGTGGAATTAACTCCACTAGGAAGTTGATCCCTATGAAATCCAGCATAGTATGCACAACCATCGGGTGCCCTATGTGTAGTCTCATCAGCATTAAAACATACCCTTCCAACCCTCCTCCTTTACATTCACTCGTAATAATCAAGCATATAATCCAAGTTATGTTATTTTCTCTTCCTCCTCACTCATTTATTTCTTATTTGTGTTCTGCATAATATTTCTTGTGTGTTGCTTTCCCTTCTACTTCAACACCCACTTGCTGATTTCTTCCACTAGATTTAACTCAAATTGTATCTCCTTTACACCCTATATAACATGACTAATGTAGAACAGATCTATTATAGCTTCATCCATGTTGATTCACCTATAGTGTTAGGGATTTGATAGCCTTATTTATTTTCCAATGGTGTTGTTATAAATGGGAACCCTTGGGTTATTGATTATACTGGTATTATTTAAAATTTTCATACCATGGTATCATGTGAGATTCCCATTATTATTTTCAATATTATGATATTATCTTAAATATCCCTGCTACACACATTTTTTTATCCATTTTTACATTTCATGGACATGTTGTAGAAATTTATTTTTTTTCACCATTATTATACATCATTGTTATAATGGATATCATTTAATCTATATGTTATCTTTAATTTATGGGTGAGATTACTTTTTTTATTATAAAATATGTTTTGAGAAATTTTTTGAATGAATAAAATTTATTTTGATTTATTTTCATAAGCTATAAAGTCCAAATTTTTAATATTTTAATCTGTTTTCACTTTTAAATGCATGATACCATCCATTGGTTGGTGAAAATTGGATTTTGAAAGAATTAGTTTAAATGATTTTTTATCTATATGAATATAAATGTATTGATCTTAATTCCTTGATTTCTTGATTTCTAGAAAATATAGCATCATAATGTTAATTATGTTATACATGAATGTGTATCTTGGGTTGGAACTATATAATTCATTGGAGTTGGGACATCATCTCAGGTGTCTTCCTCAAACTATGTTAGAGCTATAATATCCCCATAGTTATGTTCACAGGCTTATGTTTGAGTTTTAACACACTATGAAGCCTTGATGTAAGAATCTATTGGCCTTATAATATTCTCGAACTGTTATTTATCGCATTTCATTATCCTCAATTGATTTTTATGGATCTTTATGGATATATATTGTCATATTGATCCCACCTCAATATGAGATCTAAAAAAACATTTATAATTGGATTCTTCTTGAGTTTTCCACCATATTTTACTATATCACCCAATCATAGTCTTAGATTTATTTATTATTAAATGAATCAATTTCTTTTCATGATCTAAAAAACATCCAAAATTAAATTATTTACCTTAATAGAATTTCAATTAAAATAATAGAATAAATTAATGAAAATCCTTGAATTATTATCTAGAATAGGGATATGGTTTCTGGAAACATGAAAATTTTAAAACTACCATTTCATATATAAAAAAAGGGAAAAAATAAAAATAAAAAAAGAATGAATAGAATGTGCATTGCACAGTCCATCACACTTGAGTGCTAAATTTTCCTCAAGTTATTTCTCTCATTATGTTTTAAATAAACCCAAATCATCTCAAGATGATTATTTTGTCATTTAAGATTAATTAAAGATATTTTAGTTAATTAATTTCTCTAATATACAACACTTTCACAAATCCCACTCTTTCATGCTTCATCTTCTCTTTCTGGCATCCCGCTTCCTTGATAAAATATAAATGAAAATTCTATAATTTAATTTGTAACACCCGAGACTTTTATGAGAAATATTTTGTTTTTATGTTATATAAATCATCAAAGGAATCTTTCACTACACACAACACTAGCTTGGATTTCTTTACACGCAACCGTGGCCTTCCTCGATAGCTTGCGTCGTACGCAATACTAAGTTTCACTAAACAACAATATGCTATTAAAATATTATTAAAACTAGCCATTATGAATAGTAATAACCACTTTTTGAAATTTTTTAAATTTTATTTTTCAAAATGGACTTCATTTTTTGATTCAGAATACCGAAATTATCTTAGGGTGAAATTTTGGTACTTTTCGGATAACTTTCATATTCTGATGAATAGTGAAAATTACAAAATTTTAATTAAAAACAACTTTTTTAATCGAAATAATTAATAGTGATAAATTATCAATTTGAGTGGTTTTAAAGTATATTTAGAATATATTTTTACAATTTAATACAATGTTGGTCATTGGATGTAATTTCACATTTAAACCAGATATAAACAAGTGTCAATCTTTTGATAGTTATTATTTCTTAAAAACATGCTATTTGTCTTGACGACGGGAATTAATTTTTAAATTAGTTAATGTAGCTAATATGTTTTAAATTTGGTAAAATAAACATCATTTTTGAATTCATAATATCAAATATATCTTAGGCCTAATTTTTGGTATTTTTCTGGAAACTTTCATTTTTTAATGAATAGTGAAACCACTAAGTGGTAGTTAAAAAACTGAATTTTTCATAACACTTAATTTTACCGCTTCTGTGAGTGGAATTTCAAAAATCTGAGAGACACGGTTAATATCAAGTACTAAAATGTGGTTCAATGAGATGAAAATAATTTTTGGTGAATAGTAACTTTTTACTTTTTTTACCACGGTTAAAAGTAAATAGGGTAATTAAGGGTAAATATAATATTATTATTACCCTAAAACATGTCCTAATTCTATTTGATAAGTGTAATTCGACCAAAAAAAACCTTAGTAATACAATATGACCATTTAGCCTCACTTGGATTAGATTGGGACATTTATTATCAATTTATTTAAAGAAGGGTTAAAATAGTTAAAATCAAAGTTTAATAACTAAAGCATTTTTAATATAGGGTTATACATAAGATAAATTCGACTATAAATATTCATTAGAAATCTAAAAATATTTCCTACATAATGGTATTTTATTTGTAATTTTTAGACTTAAAATAATATAATTTATTTATGACACAATGATGATGCGGTAATTATCTTATTAATGAAATATTGACATAATTGATGTTATAAATACCAAAATAAATGTAATTTGAGACTTTTTATGAATTCCAATAATTTTTTATGTCAATATGAAATGTTAGTATTTATTTAATTAATTTTTTAGAAGTAATAATTCTGTTATGATTTTCACAAAAATCAATTACCAAATTGTGTCAAAATTGACATAAAATAGTTTTTAAAACAAATATTATATTATTAATTGTTATTATATTCCTAGAAATATATGGTTCGGCCAAGATACTTATATCATGATATTTGTATCATTAATGGACCACTTGGGGGTCTCTTGGATTTATATGTTAAGTTTATTAACTATATAATATAAAAATACAAAGTGACATGGTAAATGTCAATCTAATTAACTAAGAGTTAAGACTAAAAGATAAGGTTGATATAATGAGAAAAACTTGTCTAAATTCTATTGGATGAGAGTATTTTGACCCATCTCCACCTTAGAATCGAAATATATCAATTTGGAGCTATTAAAAACCGAATTTGACTTTATAATAAAATAATATTTTTAGTTATTCCAAAGGTGCCCCTCTCCTCCCTTATAAAAGGGCACTTCCTCCCTTTCCTCCTCACACCAATTTGAGCCTTCAAGCTCGGCCAACCCCTGCTCATTTCACTTCCCCACTTCCCTAGAAACATCATAGAGGTCCTGGTCTTCTTCAAATACCAATTTTAGTGCCCTGAAAGGAGGTCTCAAAGAGGCTCTTCAAAGAAGAGGTAATGTCCGTTACCGATTCTTTCATCCTTATTTCTTCTTCCACTTCTTCTTATTTAGTTGTTTAATTATGAAGTAATAACATAAGTATCACTCATATACTGATATGTTATTATAAGTATGAAACAAATCTATTTCACCATCTATCCATCCTACGGAAAACGAAATCACCGCGCATGCGTACGTACGGAATACCGTCTTCATGCCGTGGTGTAATCTATTTTCCCCCACCACCTTACTTGGATGGGTATAATGGTGTAAATAATAAATATATATGATTATTGTAAAGTTATATTGATTCTGAAATAGTATACATACACTCCAATACAATTCCACGATCATGGGAACGATATCATCGCTCGTGCGTACGTACGGAATATCGTCTCCACGATGTGATGCGACTCATTCTACATGATATTAATTGCATAATGATTATATAAATTAATTTAATGAATACATATGATATATATTACACTAAAAACATTCTGGACATGAGGTATCTATAACCTGAAAAGATGAATAAGAATTTATTCGACAAAACACGCATAAGAACAAAAAGTAATAAACACCTGAATAACAAGTAGTAATGAAATATTACTAATAATAAGCTAAGAATATGACCATATATGATATCATAAAAATAAGTATGATTCTGGAATAAGTCAATAACATTATTTAAATCATTATACAGGAGGTTCGGACACTTACAAAGCAAATCAGACCTAAGGTAAGGGAAAATATCACAATCTCATTTTATCTGAGATTGTTTATACGTTGGTATTTACTGGGGTGTATTTTATCATCCACATCCATGTCTCATAAATATGTAATATTTATATCCTTCTAAAATATTTTATATCCAATTTTACCCTTCGGTGAGTTTTTAGTAAAAGATATGAAAGGAATCTTTTGTCGTTTTTCGTACGAGGTACTTTTTGACTTTTCTGAAAAAAGTACGAGAACAATGTTTTTTTAACTTATACAGCATGAATGGATTTTTAAAGCATTACTTCCAAGAAGATTCCTTACAATTTTTCATGTTTATTTTTAATCAACCTTTTTTAGTTTAGAATTTTATGACATGTTAAGAAAGGAAAAGTGTTTTTGAAGAAGAAAGGATATTTTCCTCAAGAATGGAGTTCAAGTGTTTTATCAAAATTATTTTCCATCTAAGATAATATAGGGTTCTGTTTCTATCCCTATTATTACATTTATTTGATTATATTGTGATGGAATTATTTTTATGAATTCCTTTATCTTATATCAATTGCTTTATGATGTCATGTTGTTTAAGAATCCCATTTTTATTACATGGGTTATGCAATGATGTGTGATTTATGATTTTGTGGCACACATAAGAATGGTATAATTATGAGATGGGTGGAACCTATATCTCCCTCCAATTCATTGGGTAAATATTTTATATCACATGAGATAGACATGGCTGGAACGGCAGGTTAAACCGGTTCCGTGAAACAGGACTGAAATGAGGAGTGAACTCGGTTTAGAAATGGACTCTGTCCACTAAGATAATCTTGGCAATGAGTCTTGACTAATAAGAAATGATTCTCTATGATTATGTGTGTATGCCACAACGTTTCATGTTTTAAGTTATGATTATTGGGATTACATTTCACTACTATGATTTATCCCATGTTATGAAATTATGATCTCTTTTGCAGGTTAAGATTTCCAAAAGTTACGTTCTTATGTATATGATGTGATTGATATTTCTTTTTTTTACCCTTACTGAGCATTTGAGCTCACCATTTTTTATGTTTTCTTTTCCCATGTCAGGAAGAAGGTTATTAATTAGGATATGCCAAAAGGGATGCTAGATATGATGAAATAAATGGGAGACAGTGTAGATGCTTTATAAACCAGTTGTTTATGTTTCCCAGTTTCTAAAGACACTATACCTATACGGTCCTTTCATGGTTTTGTTATATGTTGTAATAAGTGTACTTCAATTTTGAAGTACTAACAATGTATGTAAATTATGGGTCATTATAGTTGGTATCAGAGGAAAGGTATAGTCAACCTTTGGAAACTAGGATGTGAAATCCTTAGTAAGAACCCTAAGGATAAGTCTAAGCCTAGAACACAATCTTAGTGTTTTAGAAATGACCATGAATAACCTAGGATAAGACCTTAAGTGTGAAATTTTAATCTTGATTATGTGGTTTTCCTATTATAATTAGTGTTTCTCACATGATTCTTCTTGGTTTTAGTCAATGGCTGGAACCCGAAGGAACCGTGTTAATGCAGAATGCGACAGGCAATGCAATGATTGTCCCCCTGACCAACCAAACGTTATGGGAGCTGGAATGAAAAATCTTGTAGCCATGCTCACACAACTTTCTCAAGCTATGAATCATGCAGGACTTCCAAACAAGAAAAGGAAGGAGCAACATTCTATTGAATCCTTCATGAGGCAGCGTCCGCCTTCATTCAGTGGGTCTACTGATCCATTAGTTGCTGAACAATGGATCGGTACTACTGAAAAGATATTTTCAGTTCTTCAATGTTTTGAACATGATAAAGTCCTCTTAGAAATGTATCGTTTGGAAGGTGATGCTGATCAATGGTGGAATATTATCAAGAATATGAGGCCAAGAGATGAAATTGAGTCCATGGAATGGGACGATTTAAAGAACTTATTTTTCAATAAGTACTTCCCTCGTATTCTCCGAACAAAGATGGAGAAAAAGTTTCTTTAACTGAAGCAAAAGGATGATGAATCTGTTGGTACCTATGAAGCAAATTTTACAAGACTTGCAAGGTACGCTTCTGATATTATTATCCAACCTGAGAGTAAGATCTAACAATTCTTTATTGGCTTAAAACCAAGTCTTAGAAGGGTGTTATCCATAAGGGACTTCAATAGCTATGAGGAAATTGTTCGATGTGCTCTCAAGGTTGATATGGAGATTGGGGTAACCCATCAGTCACATGGGTTTGATAAGAAGAGGAAAATGGAATTCAAAGGAAAATCTAAAGACCACACTGAAAAGAAGATGATTTTTCACTTATGATCAAAGTGGGGAAAGAAACATGAAGGAAATTGTCTTAAGGGGATAAGAAAATGTTATAAGTGTGGAAAAGAAGGTCATCGGGCAATTGAATATCGAAATAATGGGAAGAAGATGTCTAATGATGCAAACAAAGGAAGGGATACACAGAATGAACCTAATACAATTCAATGTTTCAAGTGCAAGGAGATGGGGAATTATGACAATAAATTCCCAAATCCAAGGGTTGATGATGATGATCGACGTCAACAAAATCTTAAGGCCAAAGAAAAAGGAAAGTCACATGCAATTACTATCGGTGATGTGGAGTACGACAACGAAGTGGTGAGAGGTACACTTACCATCCACTCTAAAGTAGAAAATGTTTTATTTGATTCTAGATCCACCCACTCTTTTATTTCTGAAGAATTTTTTGAGGGTATCACTGTATTACCTCAACAATTAGATGTTGAGTTGGCTGTGACAACTCCTAATGGCACAACAGTCGCATCAAAAGTTTACGATTCTTCTCCGATTGAAGTTTGTAGGAAAGTGCTTCCTGCAAATCTTGTGATCCTTCCTGTAGTGGAATTTGATGTGATTCTTGGCATGGATTGGCTTTCTTTATATGGAGCTCATATCAATTTCCAAAGAAGGGAAGTCACATTTCATATTCTAGATCAATCTATGATCATCTATCGATGCAAGGATGAACATAACCTTCCAGTGGAAATTTCATCCACCTTATGGGTCTTGATTCTACCAAATGAAGGTTATTTGTCTCAAATGGTTGGAGAGAAACTCACGATTAATAATATACCCATTGTAAGGGAATTTTATGATGTCTTTCCGAAGGAATTACCAAGTCTTCCACCAAATCGTGAAGTTGAGTTTTCAATAGAACTCATATCGGGTGCTTTTTCTATTTCAAAGACACCTTATAAAATGGCCCCAATTGAGTTGCAGGAATTAAAGAAGCAACTCTAAGAGAATCTTGATAAAGGATTCATACGCCCTAGTGCATCACCTTGGGGAGTACCTATTCTATTTGTTATGAAGAAAGACGGATCAATGAGACTCTCCATTGATTATCAAAAACATAACAAGATCACTATCAAGAACAAATATCCTCTCCCACGCATTGATAACCTATTTGACCAACTACGCGGAGCTCAATACTTTTCCAAGATTGATCTTCGTTCAGGTTATCATCAATTAAGGGTCAAAAGGGAGGATATACCAAAGACAGCTTTCCGTACAAGCTATGGACACTATGAATTTATAGTGATGCCATTTGATCTTACTAATGCCCATACTATCTTCATGGATCTGATGAATATAGTCTTTAGAGACTATCTTGATCAGTTTGTGGTAGTATTTATAAATGATATTATTGTCTATTCAAAGAGCAAGTAAGAACATGAAGATCACTTGATAATTGTATTAAAGACCTTGAGAAATGAGAATCTTTATGCCAAATTTACCAAGTGTGAATTTTGGCTTCAAAAAGTTGCATTTTTGGGTCACATAATATCAAAAAGGGGATATCTTTGGATCCAGCAAAAATATAGGTTATCGAAAGATGGTCGAGACCAACAACAGTAACTGAGATCCGAAGTTTTCTTGTTTTGTCTGGATATTATCAATGTTTTGTGAAAGACTTTTCAGGATTATCTAATCCACTCACCAAGTTGACTCGGAAAGGAGTTAAGTTTGTTTGGACGGAGGAATGTGAAGAGAATTTCAAGGAGTTGAAAAGAAGGTTATCCAGTGCACCTGTACTCACACTTACTTGTAGTGGAGAAAGGTTTGTGATCTACAGTGATGCATCCAAGAAGGGATTGTGGTGTGTTCTTATGAAAAATGATATGGTGATGGCTTATGCCTCACAACAGTTGAAAATCCATGAGCAAAATTACCCAACTCACGATTTGGAGTTAGCTGGGTAATCTTTGCATTAAATATTTGGAGGCATTATCTTTATGGAGAAAGGTGTGACATTTATACTGATCATAAAATTTTAAAGTATATTTTCACACAAAAGGAGTTGAATATGCGTCAAAGAAGATGGTTAGAGTTGATTAAGGATTATGACTGCTCAATTAATTACCACCCTGGGAAAGCAAACAAGGTGGCAGATGCATTAAGTCGACAAGACCATGCCAGTTTATCCATGATGAGGATCACAAAAGATCCAATATTTATGGATTTACAAAGGATGGATCTTGGAATTATAATGGAAGGGGGAAAATCGTATCTTTATCAAATGAATGTTCAACCATCTATACATGTGAAGATTAAAGAGGAACAGAAAGAAGATGTAGAGTTACAAAAGAAGATAAGAAATGTACCTAAATTCAACCTTGATTGTGATGGGATAATAAAGTTCAGGAATTGGGTTTGTGTTCCTTCCATCCCAGAATTAAAGAAGGAGCTGCTGGATGAGGCTCATAGTTCTTAATTATCTATTCATCCGGGAAGCATGAAGATGTATAGGGATCTGAAAGAGTACTTCTGGTTGGATGGAATGAAATGATATGTTACTGAATATATCTCTCGATGCTTGGTTTGTCAGCAAGTTAAAGATGAGATACAGAAGTCTAAGGGGATGTTACAACCATTACCCATACCTGAATGGAAATGGGAAAACATCACTATGGACTTTGTCACCGGACTTCCTAAAACATCCAAAGGCAATAATGCTATCTGGGTCATAGTTGATCGTCTTACAAAGTCTGCACATTTCATTGCTATTAGAGAGGATTTCTCTCTAGATCAGCTTGCCCGGATATATGTAAAGGAAGTGGTAAGATTGCATGGAGTACCACTTTCTATTATATCTGATCGGGATATGAGGTTTACCTCAATGTTCTAGAGAAGTCTTCAGTATAATTTGGATACAGAGTTGAGTTTCAGCATTGCTTATCATCCTCAGAAAGACGGTCAGTCTGAGAGGACAATTCAAACTCTAGAAGATATGTTGAGAGCTTGCTCTATAGATTTCAAAGGTGGTTGGGATCAACACATACCTTTGGTAGAATTTTCTTATAATAATAGCTTTCACTCCAGTATTCAGATGGCTCCTTATGAAGCTCTCTATGGAAAGAAATGCAGGACTCCAACTTGCTGGGATGAAGTTGGGGAAAGAAAGCTATTAGGACCTGATCTCGTTGATGAAATGGTAGAAAAGGTCAGATCTATTCAACAACACATAATAGAAGCTCAGAGTCGACATAAAATTTATGCCGACAACCGAAGAAAAGACCTAGAGTTTGAAGTGGGTGATAAAGCGTTCTTACGAATATCTCCCTGGAAGAGGGTCATGAGATTTGGAAAGAAGGGGAAGTTGAGCCCTAGATATATCGGTCCTTTTGAAATACGGGATCGTGTTGGAAAGGTAGCTTACCGATTGGTGATTCCACCAAATCTCTCTCAAATTCACGATGTGTTCCATGTATCTCTCCTGAGAAAGTACATACCTGATCCTTCACATGTACTCAGCTCAGAAGTTGTACCGCTGGAGCAAGATCTTTCTTATGAAGAACAACTGATAGAGATTATGGATCGTAGTAAAAAAGTCCTACGGAACAAGACCACTCACTTGGTGAATGTTTTGTGGAGGAACCACCAATTAGAAGAAGCTACATGGGAGCTTGAGGATATGATGAGGGAGAGGTATCCTCATCTGTTTGTTACAAAGTGACGAATTTTGAGGGCGAAATTCATTTTAAGGGGGGTAGAATGTAACACCTGAGACTTTTATGAGAAATATTTTGTTTTTAAGTTATATAAATCATCAAAGGAATCTTTAACTATACACAACACTAGCTTGGCTTGCTTTACACGCAACCGCGGCCTTCCTCGATAGCTTGCATCGTACGCAATACTGAGTTTCACTAAACAATGATATGCTATTAAAATATTATTAAACTAGCCATTATGAATAGTAATAACCACTTTTTGAAATTTTGTAAATTTTATTTTTCAAAATGGATTTCATTTTTGGATTCAGAATATCGAAATTAGCTTAGGGTGAAATTTTGGTACTTTTCGGATAACTTTCATATTCTGATGAATAGGGAAAATTACTAAATTTTAATTAAAAAAACTTTTTTAATCGAAATAATTAATAGTGATAAATTATTAATTTGAGTGGTTTTAAAAAATATTTAGAATATACTTTTACAATTTAATACAATGTTGGTCATTGGATGTAATTTCACATTTAAACCAGACATAAACAAATGTAAATCTTTTGATAGTTATTATCTCTTAAAAACACGCTATTTGTCTTGACGACTGGAATTAATTTTTAAATTTGTTAATGTAACTGATATGTTTTGAATTTGGTAAAATAAACATCATTTTTGAATTCATAATATCAAATATAGCTAAGGCCTAATTTTTGGTATTTTTATGGAAACTTTAATTTTTTATGAATAGTGAAACCACTAAGTGGTAGTTAAAAAACAAAATTTTTCATAAAACTTAATTTTACCGCTTCTGTGAGTGGAATTTTGAAAATACGAGAGACACAGTTAATATCAAGGACTAAAATGTGGTTCAATGAGATGAAAATATTTTTTGGTGAATAGTAACTTTTTACTTTTTTTTACCACGGTTAAAAGTAAATAGGGTAATTAAGGGTAAAAATAATATTATTATTACCCTAAAACATGTCCTAATTCTATTTGATAAGTTTAATTCGACCAAAAAAACCTTAGGAATAAAATATGACCATTTAGGCTCACTTGGATTAGATTAGGAAATTTATTATCAATTTATTTAAAGAAGGGTTAAAATAGTTAAAATCAAAGTTTAATAACTAAAGAATTTTTAATATAGGGTTATACATAAGATAAATTCGACTATAAATATTCATTAGAAAGATAAAAAGATTTTCTACATAATGGTATTTTATTTGTAATTTTTAGACTTAAAATAATTTAGTTTATTTATGACACAATGATGATGCAGTTATTATCTTATTAATGAAATATTGACATAATTGATGTTATAAATACCCAAATAAATGTAATTTGAGACTTTTTATGAATTAAAATAATTTTATATGTTAATATGACATGTTAGTATTGATTTAATTAATTTTTTTCGAACTAATCATTCTGTTATAATTTTTACAAAAATCAATTACCAAATAGTGTCAAAATTGACATAAAATAGTTTTTAAAAAAAATATTATATTATTAATTGTTATTATATTCCTAGAAATCTAAGGTTCAGCCACGATACTTATATCATGATAGGTGTATCATTAATTGACCACTTGGGGGTCACTTTGATGTATATGGTAAGTTTATTAACTATATAATATAAAAATACAAAGTGACATGGTAAATGTCAATCTAATTAACTAAGAGTTAAAACTAAAATATAAGGTTAATATAATGAACTAAACTTTTCTAAATTCTATTTTATGAGAGGATTTCGACCCATACCCACTTTAGCTTCTAAATATATCAATTTGGAGCTATTAAAAACCTAATTTGACTTTATTATAAAATAATATTTTTAGTTATTCCAAAGGTGCCCCTCTCCTCCCTTATAAAAGGGCACCTCCTCCCTCTCCTCCTCACACAAATTTGAGCCTTAAATCTCGGCCAAACCCTGCTCATTTCACTTACCCACTTCCCTAGAAACATTCTAGAGGTCCTGGTCTTCTTCAAAGACCAATTTTAGTGCCCTAAAAGGAGGTCTCAAAGAGGCGCTTCAAAGAAGAGGTAATGTCTGTTACCGATTCTTTCGTCCTTATTTCTTCTTCCACTTCTTCTTCTTTAGTTGTTTCATTATGAAGTAATAACATAAGTATCACTCATATACTGATATGTTATTATAAGTATTAAACAACCCTATTTCACCATCTATCCATCCTACGAAAAATGAAATCACCACGCGTGCGTACGTATGGAATACCGTCTCCACGTCGTGGTGTAATCTATTTTCCCCCACCACCTTACTTGGATGTGTATAATGGTGTAAATAATAAATATATATGATTATTGTAAAGTGATATTGATTCTGAAATAGTATACATATACTCCAATACAATTCCACGATCATGGGAACGATATCATCGCTCGTGCGTACGTACGGAATACCGTCTCCACGATGTGATGTGACTCGTTCTACATGATCTTCATTGCATAATGATTATATAAATGAATTGAATGAATTAATATGATATATATTACACTAAAACCATTATGGAAATGAGGTATATATAACCTGAAAAGATGAATAATAATTTATTCAACAAAACACGCATAAAAACAAAAAGTAATAAACACCCGAATAACAAGTAGTAATGAAATATTACTAATAAGAAGCTAAGAATATGACCATATATGATATCATAAAAATAATTATGATTCTGGAATAATTCAATAACATTATTTAAATCATTATATAGGTGGTTCGGACACTTACGAAGCAAATCGGACCTAAGGTAAGGGAAAATATCACAATCTCATTTTATCCGGGATTGTTTATACGTTGGTATTTACTGGGGTGTATTTTATCATCCACATCCATGTTTCCTCAATATGTAATATTTATATCCTTCTAAAATAGTTTATATCCAATTTTACCCTTCGGTGAGTTTTTAGTAAAAGATATGAAAGGAATCTTTTGTCGTTTTTTGTACGAGGTACTTTTTGACTTTTCCAACAAAAGTACGAGAAGAATGATTTTTTTAACTTATACGGCATGAATGGATTTTTAAAACATTGCTTACAAGAAGATTCCTTAAAAGTTTTCAAGTTTATTTTTAATCAACTTCTTTTAGTTTAGAATTGTATGACATGTTAAGAAAGGAAAGGTGTTTTTAAAGTAAAAAGGATATTTTCCTCAAGAATGGAGTTCAAGTATTTTCCATATAAGATAATATAGGGTTATCTTTCTATCCCTATTATTACATTGATTTGATTATGTTGTGATGGAATTACTTTTATGAATTCCTTTATCTTATACGAATTGTTTTATGATGTCATTTTGTTTAAGAATCCCATTTTTATTACATGGGTTATGCAATGATGTGTGATTTATGATTTTGTGGCACACATAAGAATGGTATCATTATGAGATGGGTGGGACCTATATCTCCCTCCAATTCATTGGGTGAATATTTTATATCTCATGAGATAGACATGGCTGGAATGGAAGGTTAAATCGGTTCAGTGAAATAGGACTGAAACGAGGAGTGAACTCAGTTCAGAAATGGACTTTGTCCACTAATATAGTCTTGGCAATGAGTCTTGAATAATAAGAAATGATTCTCTATGATTATGTGTGTATGCCACAAAGTTTCATGTGTTAAGTTATTATTATTGGGATTACATTTCACTACTATTATTTATCCCATGTTATGAAATTATGATCTCTTTTGCAGGTTAAGATTCCCAAAAGTTATGTTCTTATGTATATGATGTGATTGATATTTCTTTTGTTTACCCTTACTGAGCATTTTAGCTCACCCTTTTGTATGTTTTCTTTCCCCAGGTCAGGAAGAAGGTTATTAAGTAGGATATGCCAAAAGGGATGCTAGATATGATGAAATAAATGGGAGACAGTGTAGATGCTTTATGAACCAGTTGTTTATGTTTCCCAGTTTCTAAAGACATTATACCTAAACGGTCCTTTCATGGTTTTGTTATATGTTGTAATAAGTGTACTTCAATTTTGAAGTACTAACAACGTATGTAAAGTATGGGTCATTATAGTTGGTATCAGAGGAAAGGTATAGTCAACCTTTGGAAACTAGGATGTGAAAGCCTTAGTAAGAACCCTAAGGATAAGTCTAAGCATAGAACACAATCTTAGTGTTTTAGAAATGACCATGAATAACCTAGGATATGACCTTAAGTGTGAAATTTTATTCTTGATTATGTGGTTTTCCTATTATAATTAGTGTTTCTCACGCTATTCTTCTTGGTTTTAGTCAATGGCTGGAACCCGAATGAACTGTGTTAATGCGGAATGCGACGGGCAATGCAATGATTGTCCCCCTGAGCCACCAAACGTTATGGGAGATGGAATGAAAAATCTTGTAGCCATGCTCACGCAACTTTCTCAAGCTATGAATCATGCAGGACTTCCAAACGAGAAAAGGAAGGAGCAACATTCTATTGAATCCTTCATGAGGCAGCGTCCACCTTCATTCAGCGGGTCTACTGATCCATTAGTTGGTGAACAATGGATCAGTACTACTGAAAAGATATTTTCAGTTCTTCAATGTTCTGAACATGATAAATTCGTCTTAGTAGTGTATCGTTTTGAAGGTTATGTTGATCAATGGTGGAATATTATCAAGAATACGAGGCCAAGAGATGAAATTGAGTCCATAGAATGGGACGAGTTCAAGAACTTATTTTTCAGTAAGTACTTCCCTCGTATTATCTGAACAAAGATGGAGAAAGAGTTTCTTGAACTGAAGAAAAAGGATGATGAATCTGTTGGTACCTATGAAGAAAATTTTACAAGCCTTTCGAGGTATGCTTCTGGTATTATTATCTAACCTGAGAGTAAGATCTATCGATTCTTTAGTGGCTTAAAACCAAGTCTTCGAAGGGCGTTATCCATAAGGGACATCAATAGCTACGAGGAAATTGTTCGATGTGCTCTCAAGGTTGAGATGGAGATTGGTGTAACCCATCAGTCACATGGGTTTGATAAGAAGAGGAAAATGGAATTCAAAGGAAAATCTAAAGACCACACTGAAAATAAGATGAGTTTTCCCTTATGCTAAATGTGTGGAAAGAAACATGGAGGAAATTGTCTTAAGGGGACAAGAAAATGTTATAAGTGTGGAAAAGAAGGTCATCGGGCAATTGAATGTCGAAATAATGGGAAGAAGATGTCTAATGATGCAAACAAAGGAAGGGATACACAGAATGAACCTAATACACTTCAATGTTTCAAGTGCAAGAAGATGGGGAATTATGCCAATAAATGCCCAAATACAAGGGTTGATGATGATGATCGATGTCAACAAAATCTTAAGGCCAAAGACAAAGTAAAGTCACATGCAATTACTATCGGTGATGTGGAGTACGACAACGAAGTGGTGAGAAGTACACTTACCATCCACTCTAAAGTAGAAAATGTTTTATTTGATTCTGGATCCACCCACACTTTTATTTCTGAAGAATTTTCTAAGGGTATCACCATATTACCTCAACAATTAGATGTTGAGTTGGCTGTGACAACTCCTAATGGAACAACAGTCGCATCAAAAGTTTACAATTCTTCTCTGATTGAAGTTTGTGGGAAAGTGCTTCCTGCAAATCTTGTTATCCTTCCTATAGTGGAATTTGATGTGATTATTGGCATGGATTGGATTTCTTTATATGGAGCTCATATCAATTGCCAAATAAGGGAAGTCACAATTCATATTCCAGATCAATCTATGATCATCTATCGATGCAAGGATGAACATAACCTTCCAGTGGAAATTTCATCCATCTTATGGGTCTTGATTCCACTAAATGAAGGTTATTTATCTCAAATGGTTGGAGAGAAACTCACGATTAATAATATTCCCATTGTACGGGAATTTGATGATGTCTTTCCATAGGAATTACCAGGTCTTCCACCAAATCGTGAAGTTGAGTTTTCAATAGAACTCATATCGGGTGTTTTTCCTATTTCAAAGACACCTTATATAATGGCCCCAATTCAGTTGCAGGAATTGAAGAAGCAACTCCAATAGAATCTTGATAAAGGATTCATACGCCCTAGTGCATCACCTTGGGGAGCACCTGTTCTGTTTATTAAGAAGAAAGATGGATCAATGAGACTCTGCATTGATTATCGAGAACTTAACAAGATCACTATAAAGAACAAATATCCTCTCCCACGCATTGATAACCTATTTGACCAACTACGTGGAGCTCAATACTTTTCCAATATTGATCTTCATTTAGGTTATCATCAATTAAGGGTCAAAAGGGAGGATATACCAAAGACAGCTTTCCGTACAAGGTATGGACACTATGAATTTATAGTGATTCCATTTGGTCTTACTAATGCCCCTGCTATCTTCATGGATCTGATGAATAGAGTCTTTAGAGACTATCTTGATCATTTTTTGGTAGTCTTTATAGATGATATTCTTGTCTATTAAAAGATCAAGGAAGAACATGAAGATCACTTGAGAATTGTATTAATGACCCTAAGAAAGGAGAAGCTTTATGCCAAATTTACCAAGTGTGAATTTTGGCTTTAAAAAGTTTCATTTTTGGGTCACATAATATCAATAGAGGGGATATCTGTGGATCCAGCAAAAATAGAGGTTATCGAAAGATGGTTGAGACCAACAACAGTAATAAAGATCCGAAGTTTTCTTGGTTTGGCTGGATATTATCGACGTTTTGTGAAAGATTTTTCAAAATTATCTAATCCACTCACCAAGTTGAGTCGGAAAGGAGTTAAGTTTGTTTGGGCGGAGGAATGTGAAGAGAATTTCAAGGATTTGAAAAGAAGGTTATCCAGTGCACCTGTACTCACACTTCCTTATAGTGGAGAAAGGTTTGGGATCTATAGTGATGCATCCAAGAAGGGATTGGGGTGTGTTCTTAAGCAAAATGACATGGTGATAGCTTATGCCTCACGACAATTGAAAATCCATGATCAAAATTACCCAACTCATGATTTGGAGTTAGCTGCGGTAATCTTTGCATTAAATATTTGGTGGTATTTTCTTTATGGAGAAAGGTGTGACATTTATACTGATCATAAAAGTTTAAAGTATATTTTCACACAAAAGGTGTTGAATATGCGTCAAAGAAGATGGTTAGAGTTTACTAAGGATTACGACTGCTCAATTAATTACCACCCTAGGAAAGCAAACAAGGTGGAAGATGCATTAAGTCGACAAGACCATGCCAGTTTATCCATGATGAGGATCACAAAAGATCCAATATTTATGGATTTACAAAGGATGGATCTTGGAATTATAATGGAAGGGGAAAAATCGTATCTTTCTCAAATGAATGTTCAACCATATATACATGTGAAGATTAAAGAGGCACATAAAGAAGATGTAGAGTTACAAAAGAAGATGAGAAATGTACCTGAATTCAACCTTGATTGTGATGGGATAATAAAGTTCAGGAATCGGGTTTGTGTTCCTCCCATCCCAGAATTAAAGAAGGAGCTGCTGGATGAGGCTCATAGTTCTTCATTATCTATTCATCAGGGAAGAACGAAGATGTATAGGGATATGAAAGTGTACTTTTGGTGGGATGGCATGAAAAGAGATGTTGCTGAATATGTCTCTCGATGCTTGGTTCATCAGCAAGTTAAAGCTGAGAGACAGAAGTCTAAGGGGATGTTACAACCATTACCCATACCTGAATGGAAATGGGAAAACATCACTATGGACTTTGTCACCAGACTTCCTAAAACATCCAAAGGCAATAATGCTATCTGAGTCATAGTTGATCATCTTACAAAGTCTGCACACTTCATTGCTATTAGAGAGGATTTCTCTCTAGATCATCTTGCCCGGATATATGTAAAGGAAGTGGTAAGATTGCATGGACTACCACTTTCTATTATATCTGATCGGGATCCAAGGTTTACCTCAAAGTTTTGGAGAAGTCTTCAGCATACTCTGGATACAGAGTTGAGTTTTAGCACTGCTTATCATCCTCAGACAGACGGTCAGTCTGAGAGGAAAATTCAAACTCTAGAAGATATGTTGAGAGCTTGCTCTATAGATTTCAAAGGTGGTTGGGATCAACACCAACCTTTGGTGGAATTTTCTTATAATAATAGTTTCACTCCAGTATTCATATGGCTCCTTTTGAAGCTCTCTATGGAAAGAAATGCAGGACTCCAACTTTCTGGGATGAAGTTGGGGAAAGAAAGCTATTAGGACCTGATCTCGTTGATGAAATGGTAGAAAAGGTCAGATCTATTCAACAACACATAAGAGAAGCTCAGAGTCGACAGAAAAGTTATATTGACAACCGAAGAAAAGACCTAGAGTTTGAAGTGGGTGATAAAGTGTTCTTATGAATATCTCCCTGGAAGAGGGTCATGGGATTTGGAAAGAAGGGGAAGTTGAGCCCTAGATATATCGGTCCTTTCGAAATACTGGATCATTTTGGAAAGGTAGATTACCGATTGGCGCTTCCACCGAATCTCTCTCAAGTTCACGATTTGTTCCATGTATCTCTGCTGAGAAAGTACATACCTGATCCTTCACATGTACTCAGCTCAGAAGTTGTACCGCTGGAGCAAGATCTTTCTTATGAAGAACAGTCGATAGAGATTCTGGATCGTAGCGAAAAAGTCCTACGGAACAAAACCACTATCTTGGTTAAAGTTTTATGGAGGAACCACCAATTAGAAGAAGCTACATGGGAGCTTGAGGATATGATTAGGGAGAGGTATCCTCATCTGTTTGTTACAAAGTGACGAATTTTGAGGGTGAAATTCATTTTAAGGGGGTAGAATGTAACACCCAAGACTTTTATGAGAAATATTTTGTTTTTATGTTATATAAATCATCAAAGTTATCTTTCAATACACACAAAACTAGCTTGGCTTGCTTTACATGCAACTGCGGCCGTCCTCGATAGCTTGCGTCGTACGCAATACTGAGTTTCACTAAACAGCGATATGCTATTAAAATATTATTAAAACTAGCCATTATGAATAGTAATAACCACTTTTTGAAATTTTGTAAATTTTATTTTTCAAAATGGACTTCATTTTTGGATTTGGAATATCAAAATTAGCTTAGGGTGAAATTTTGGTACTTTTCGGATAACTTTCATATTCTGATTAATAGTGAAAATTACTAAATTTTAATTAAAAACAACTTTTTTAATTGAAATAATTAATAGTGATAAATTATTAATTTGAGTGGTTTTAAAGTATATTTATAATATATTTTTAGATATTAATACAATGTTGGTCATTGGATGTAATTTCACATTTAAACCAGACATAAACAAGTGTCAATCTTTTGATAGTTATTATCTCTTAAAAACATGCTATTTGTCTTGACGACGGGAATTAATTTTTAAATTAATTAATGTAACTGATATGTTTTGAATTTGGTAAAATAAACATCATTTTTGAATTCATAATATCAAATATATCTTAGGCCTAATTTTTGGTATTTTTCTGGAAACTTTCATTTTTTTGATGAATAGTGAAACCACTAAGTGGTAGTTAAAAAATTGAATTTTTCATCAAACTTAATTTTACCGCTTCTGTGAGTGGAATTTCAAAAATCCTAGAAACACGGTTAATATCAAGGACTAAAATTTGGTTCAATGAGATGAAAATAATTTTTGGTGAATAGTTACTTTTTACTTTTTTTTACCGCGGTTAAAAGTAAATAGGGTAATTAAGGGTAAAAATAATATTATTATTACCCTAACACATATCCTAATTCTATTGGATAAGTTTAATTCGACCAAAAACAACCTTAGGAATAAAATATGACCATTTAGGCTCACTTGGATTAGATTAGGACATTTATTATCAATTTATTTAAAGAAGGGTTAAAATATTTAAAATCAAAGTTTAATAACTAAAGAATTTTTAATATAGGGTTATACATAAGATAAATTAAACTATAAATATTCATTAGAAAGATAAAAATATTTCCTACATAAAGGTATTTTATTTGTAATTTTTAGACTTAAAATAATTTAATTTATTTATGACACAATGATGATGTAGTAATTATCTTATTAATGAAATATTGACATAATTGATGTTATAAATACCAAAATAAATGTAATTTGAGACTTTTTATGAATTCCAATAATTTTCTATGTTAATATTACATGTTATTATTTATTTAATTAATTTTTTTTCAAACTAATAATTCTTTTATGATTTTCACAAAAATCAATTACCAAATAGTGTCAAAATTGACATAAAATAGTTTTTAAAAATATATTATATTATTAATTGTTATTATATTCCTAGAAATATAAGGTTCGGCCAAGATACTTATATCATGATAGTTGTATCATTAATGGACCACTTGGAGGTCGCTTGGATGTATATGTTAAGTTTATTAACTATATAATATAAAAATACAAAGTGACATGGTAAATGTCAATCTAATTAACTAAGAGTTAAAACTAAAATATAAGGTTAATATAATGACTTAAACTTGTCTTAATTCTATTGGAATAGAGGATTTAGACCCATACCCACCTTAGCATCGAAATATATCAATTTGGAGCTATTAAAAACCGAATTTTACTTTATAATAAAAAAATATTTTTAGTTATTCCAAAGGTGCCCCTCTCCTCCCTTATAAAAGGGAACCTCCTCCCTCTCCTCCTCACACCAATTTGAGCCTTCAATCTCGGACAAACCCTGCTCATTTCACTTCCCCACTTACCTAGAAACATCCTATAGGTCCTGGTATTCTTCAAAGACCAATTTTAGTGCCCTAAAAGGAGGTCTCAAAGAGGCGCTTCAAAGAAGAGGTAATGCCCGTTACCGATTCTTTCATCCTTATTTCTTCTTCCACTTCTTATTATTTAGTTGTTTCATTATGAAGAAATAACATAAGTATCACTCATATACTGATATGTTATTATAAGTATGAAACAACCCTATTTCACCATCTATCCATCCTACGGAAAACGAAATCATCGCGCGTGTGTACGTACGGAATACCATCTCCACGCCGTGGTGTAATCTATTTTTCCCCCACCACCTTACTTGGATGGGTATAATGGTGTAAATAATAACTATATATGATTATTTTAAAGTGATATTGATTCTGAAATAGTATACATACACTCCAATACAATTCCACGATCATGGGAACAACATCATCGCTCGTGCATACGTACGGAATACTGTCTCCACAATGTGATGCGACTCGTTCTACATGATATTCATTGAATAATGATTATATAAATGAATTGAATGAATGAATATGATATATATTACACTAAAAACATTCTGGAAATGAGGTATATATAACCTGAAAATATTAATAAGAATTTATTCGACAAAACAGGCATAAGAACAAAAAGTAATAAACACCCGAATGACAAGTAGTAATGAAATATTACTAATAAGAAGCTAATAATATGACCATATATGATATCATAAAAATAAGTATTATTCTAGAATAAGTCAATAACATTATTTAAATCATTATACAGGAGGTTCGGACACTTACGAAGCAAATCAGACCTAAGGTAAGGGAAAATATCACAATCTCATTTTATCCGAGATTGTTTATATGTTGGTATTTACTGGGGTGTATTTTATCATCCACATCCATGTTTCCTCAATATGTAATATTTATATCCTTCTACAATATTTTATATACAATTTTACCCTTAGGTGAGTTTTTAGTAAAAGATATGAAAGGAATCTTTTGTCGTTTTTCGTATGAGGTACTTTTTGACTTTTCTAACAAAAGTTCGAGAAGAATGTTTTTTTAACTTATACGGCATGAATGGATTTTTAAAACATTGCTTCCAAGAATCTTCCTTACAAGTTCTCAAGTTTATTTTTAATCAACTTCTTTTAGTTTAGAATTGTATGACATGTTAAGAAAGAAAAAGTGTTTTTGAAGTAGAAAGGATATTTTCCTCAAGATTGGAGTTCAAGTGTTTTATCAAAATTATTTTCCATCTAAGATAATATAGGGTTCTGTTTCTATCCCTATTATTACATTGATTTGATTGTGTTGTGATGGAATTATTTTTATGAATTCCTTTATCTTATATGAATTGTTTTATGATGTCATGTTGTCTAAGAATCCCATTTTTATTACATGGGTTATGCAATGTTGTATGATTTATGATTTTGTGGCACACATAAGAATGGTATCATTATGAGATGGGTGGGACCTATATCTCCCTCCAATTAATTGGGTAAATATTTTATATCTCATGATCTAGACATGGCTGGAACGGCAGGTTAAAGCGGTTCAGTGAAACAGGACTAAAACGAGGAGTGAAATCGGTTCAGAAAAGGACTTTGTCCACTAAGATAGTCTTGGCAATGAGTCTTGACTAATAAGAAATGATTCTCTATGATTATGTGTGTATTAAAAAAATTTTCATGTTTTAAGTTATTATTATTGGGATTACATTTCACTACTATGATTTATCCCATGTTATTAAATTATGATCTCTTTTGCAGGTTAAGATTACCAAAAGTTATGTTCTTATGTATATGATGTGATTGATATTTCTTTTGTTTACCCTTACTGAGCATTTGAGCTCACCCTTTTGTATGTTTTCTTTCCCCAGGTCAGGAAGAAGGTTATTAAGTAGGATATGCCAAAAGGGATGCTAGATATGATGAAATAAATGGGAGACAGTGTAGATTCTTTATGAACCAGTTGTTTATGTTTCCCAGTTTCTAAAGACAGTATACCTATACGGTCCTTTCATGGTTTTGTTATATGTTGTAATAAGTGTAATTCAATTTTGAAGTACTAAAAATGTATGTAAATTATGGGTCATTATATAATTTATACCTTTTTTATTTGGCTTTAATATCCCATATGTCCATTCTATTAACAACATGGAACACTCACTGTTTTTATGCTTTTGAGTCATAGAAGTTTATTTGAATTCATTAGTTTAGTGTGACTATTCTTGAACTAAACCATAACATATTGAAAAAATCCCCCAGTGATAATTTAAATAGTCATGGTATGAAAGAAGTAAAGGGAAGTTGGATCTCTAAATGTCATTTCATCCTTTATAGGTTTTCTTTTTCAATCACACAACTAGTGCCAAAATATCTCATAAACATAAAGTCAAATCCCAATTTCCTATTTCAATCAAGTTTTAATGGAATTATATGATTGTATTTTACATTTTATCCTTGATGATTTTTTACATTATAGTAAAAAATATACATAAATTCATGTTTTAATTCCAATATATACACATCATATTGTGATCCCCTAAATTATTTCATTTTAATTTCACTAACCAAGTTCAAAGATAAAAAACTCAATGTTTTCTAAGTAATTTTTCACCTAGAGAACTGAAGGGAATAAATCTTATGTATTTTTCAAGAATAGTTCACACACCACACTACCCTAATTATTTTTCAATTAATTATATATATATATATATGGATATATGAGACTTCAAATATGAAAAAATAGTAATCTCAATGAAATAATTATTGTAATTATAATAATCATCTTCCTTGTAGGATATTATTCTATAGTTCATACTTTTCCCTTTTATTTATCAATATTCATTCTTCATAACCATCCTAAAATACATTAGTTCTAAATTTATTGGGTTGAATTGTTATTATTATAAACTAATAATGATGTGTAAAGAACATTGGATGCTTCCCAAGAATAATTAATTCATATTCATCATTCTAACTATTATACTCGCCATTATTTCTTTTTCAAAGTTTTGGATCTCTATATCATTATTATATTAATGTAAAGTTTAAACCTATATCAATTCAGAGTGAATGAATCTCTTTCTTCTCTAGAAATATTCATATCAGTATTAGTATTTACTTCTTGTATATTGAATATCCAAAACTACTTTGATTTAATCTTACAAATAAATAGCTTTATTCTAGAATTGAAGAGAAGGGCTGGTTAGAATTTTAAGATCTTACTTCAAATAAAAATATCAAGAAACCAAATGGATATTTTATTAACAATATTTTCATTCCCATAGGATTTTATTCTTATCTCTTCTAACTCATTAAAATCAAACATACTCTTCCCTACAAAACTCTTATAATCCATATTAATGGACTTTTCTACATTAAAAGATTCATGTTTGATCTCAAATAAAAGGTGTCATGTATGTAATGGTCTATGAATTCATGGTCCATTACTTTTCTAGTTTTTTTAGTTTTAGGTGTTTGGGGGGAGGTTCCAAGATTTTTTGGTTGAGGTTGGAGTTGAAGCAGAGGTGTTGCAAGAAATACACGCCATGTAAGTTTATTACATGACATGTAATGTCGGTTCAAGGCCTGTGTGAGGATGGTTCATGATGTGTAATAAATTGGGTGTTTAATCCTTCAAGGTGATGTGTTTTTTGGTGAAAGATGGAAATTTTTGGAAACCCAAGGATTACACACCGTGTAATGGTTACAAACTGTATAAATGTCAGGATATAGGTTTTAAGTTATTTTTCTCAACCGATTATCTTTCATTTGGTCACCTATCTTCCTCTCGCATTACAAGAAAACCCTAGGAACCCCAAGGAGTCCTTAAATACCTTCTTCCTACCTCTTTGATATGTTGGTTCCAGTGGTTGTTATTTGGCAATCTATGGTAATTTATTCCTTCTTCTTGGTTAGTTTCCTCTTGTTGTTCTTTGGAGTTTCACTACAGTGGTATGATTTGGTTTGGGTTGTGTGTTTAGGTTGCATTTTAATGATATTTCAGTGTGGTGTAGGTGGATCTATGGTTTCTCGTAGTGCGGTTGTGGTTTTCGAGAATTCTTCTTTGCCCTACGGTGAGCAAAGATTTGGAAAGATTCTTTGAGGTAAGGAATCCCTTGTTTCTCTTTATTGTGTACCATGTGGTAGGGGTTTGCTTTTGTTTACCTATGGTTTATGGTTTTTTTATTAATCAAAGATAAATAATTGTTCAGTTGAAATTTAAAGGGGTAAATGGGATTATTTCGCATGATTTTATAGATTTGATATGTTTGTGATATTTTGGATTGTACGGTCTTAATGCCCCAATAAAATTTGTGGTTATTGGAGGCTTTGTTTATGTTGGATATATGTGTTGTGATATCTATTTTTTATGATTATTGTGATACCACCCTAAAATGAAAATTTTCTAACCACTTATATTTGGTAACACCACTACCAAATAGGCCTTTAACAGCACTAAAAATGTCCTTTATCAACACTAGAGAAGCGTTGACTACTAGAGTGAGATTAAATTCCCTTATATTTTATCAGTTCTAAAAAAGTACTAATAAATGGGCCTTTTATCACTGCTAAAAAAGCACTAATAAAGGACCCCTTTATCAATTATTTTTTAGTGTTTATAAAGGACCAATTTATCAGAACTTTTATTTAGCAGCAATAAAGAGTACCTTTATCAGCATTTTTCAAAGCACTAATAAAGGGTCATACTATAGTGTGTTGTAATAGTACACTGTTGTACCAGTGCAATGTGCTCTTACAACACACCTCAACACCAAAAACACCACTAGATGTCAAAAAAATCAAGTAGCAATACATAATTTAAATGAAATGAAATTTACAACACAAATAAAAGAAAAAACACTATATTATAGATATTTCAAACATTGGTTTATGTAATTATATATGTACAAATTATTATATACATTAAAAAACATCAATATTTCTTTTTATTTTGATCCTAACCTTGACTCATGCTATTTATAAACAAATGACCCTTGGTCAAGAAAAAAACACCTATATAAGAAAAAAATTCTTATGTTAGTAATAATATAAAGAAATAAATTAATAAAAGGTGTTAATTTTTATCTAAAAATTCAGTAAAAATAGGAAAATTGTGAATCAAAATGAGTTGTGGTTGATTCTTACATTTCACACCATTTATTGTTCATATTCAAGAATTATCTCTATGAAAATTAATTAAATAATTATAATAAAAATCCCCATGGGCACAACCTAGTGGTTGCATGAGTGACACTTTTTGAACTAAAATGTAGATTTTAAACTGATAATGGACACTTTGAGTCATAATGAGCACACAGTGTATCATATTGGGGTTATTTTGATTCCTACACATCACAAAATACTTATTGATCATTTTAGTAAAGTATAAAAACAATCTGAATGTGTTTTCTCAGTTTTGAGTAGGTTAGTCGTCCATTTTACTAAAATTGATGTTAGTATTAAATAAAAAGACGCACTTGGAGTCCTACCAGTCACACCATTCATAGTATTGAGTAACTTAAAATTTATAAAAATCTAAAATGACTTATGGATCATTTTCCTAAAGTATCAAAACAATTTGAATGCATTTGGTCAGTTTTGAGTAGGCCAGTTTTCCATTTTACTAAAATTGATGTCAAATTTAAATAAAAAAACGCAATTGGAATCATAACAGTCACACCATGAATCTAATTGAGGATAAAATAATTAATAAAAATAAGAAATAACTTATGGATAATTTTCCTAAAGTATCAAAATAATAAAAATGTGTTTTCATGGTTTTGAGTACGTCACTTGTCTTTTTTACTAAAATGTCATTTTAAAATGGAAACACACACTTTGAATCATACTGATCACATAATGTATCATTTTTCTGTGAGACCAATTCCTAAACATAAAAAATTAATTATGAATAATTTTACTAAATTACCAAGAAAATCCTAGCACATTTGATTGGTTTTCAGTTAGTGACATTTTTTGAACTAAAATGTCCATTTTAAACTGATAACGGATACTTTGAGTAACTCGGGATCATCGTGTATCATATTAAGATGAGGATAATTCCTAAACATAAAAAATGAATTATGTATCATTTTTATTAAGTATAGAAACAATATTAATGCTTTTTATTGGTTTTGAGTAGGTATGTTGTCCATTTTACTAAAATTGATGTCATTTTTAAATAAAAATATGCACTTAGAGTCATACTGGTCACATTGTGTGAAAGATTGAGGTGTTACCAATTACTACATGTCTATAATGACTTATGGATCATTTTCATAAAGTATAAAAACAATACAAATATGTTTTATCAGTTTTGAGTGTGTTACTTTTCTTTTTTACTAAAATGTCATTTTAAACTGGAAACACACACTTTGAATCATACCGATCACATCATGTATAGGTTTTATGTGATATCAATTTCTAAATGTTAAAAATTAATTATGAATAGTTTTCATAAATTATCAAGAAAATATGTTTTTTTTATTAGTTTTTAGTGAGTGGCCTTTTTTGAACTAAAATGTCCATTTTAAACTGATAACAGACACTTAGAGTCATACCGGGCACATCGTATATAGGATTGAGATGAGGATGATTCCTACACATAAAAAATGACATATGGATCATTTTTATAAAGTATAAAAATAATAAGAATGCATTTTCTCAGTTTTGAGTAGGCTAACTATCCATTTTACTAAAATTGATGTCATTTTTAAATAAAAAGGCACACTTTGAGTCATACTGGTCACACCATGCATCGGACTGAGGTGAGACTAATTCTTAAACATCTCAAATAACTTATGGATATTTTTAATAAAGTATAGAAACAATAAAAATGTTTTTTATCTGTTTTGAGTATGTCACCCGTGTTTTTTACTAAAATGACATTTTAAACTAGAAGCACGCACTTTGACTCATATTGATTACATTGTGTATCATTTTGACATGAGACTGATTCCTATACATAAAAAATGACTTATGAATTGTTTTAATAAATTATTAATAAAATATGAGTATGTTTTTTCAGTTTTCAGTGAGTGACACTTTTTTATTTAAAATGTTGATTTTAAACTGATAACAGACACTTTGAGTCATACTAGGCACATCGTGTATCAGATTGAGGTTTGGTTGGTTTCTACATGTCACAAAAGACTTATAGATTGGTTTACTAAATTATAAAAACAATCTAAATATTTTTTCTCAATTTTGCGTATTTCAATTGTTTTTTTACTAAAATTAATGTAAATTTTAAATAAAAAGAAGCATTTTGAGTCATATCGGTCACACCATGTGTCAAATTGAGGTGAATCTAATTAGTACACACCTAAAAATCTCAAAAAAATTCTAAATACCAATGTTAAAATGATTTACATTGTCTTTATTTGTCGAAATTATAACACTATATAAGGAAATTAACTTACAAATAGTAGACAAAATTAAGACAAAATTAATTAAATAAGTAGTATGGGTTCACCTTTTCATGATAGTTTTATGAATTTTTGATAAATTTCTTTGTTGTCATTATCTCAGTTGTAGGATTGAAGTCTAATCTCTCATGATCATGAGTAGCTTCGAACAAAATAATTCACATGTATAAGAAAATAATAATTATATGAGTAATTTTAAAAATCAATAAATAAAACATAAATATTAAATGATACATTAATTATATGGAAAATGATTTTACTATGAAAACATAAATATTACCTCTATTATTGAGAAGTAGAGGGAACTAGAAGAAAAGTGATAAATGTCAACACTATAGGGGTGAAAAGGTTTTTAGAGAGAAGAAATTTGTGGATGTTTTGGTGTATAAAAGCATGAAAGATAGACAGACCACCCTAACTCAAACAAAATAATCCACCTTTATGAGAAAAAAATTATTATGTTAGTAATACTAAAAAGAAATAAATTAAAAATAAATATGAAACAATGCATTAATTCTATGGAAAATGATTTTACTATGTAAACATCAAGATTACCTCTATGATTGAGTAGAGGTAGCTTCATTTCTCTTCCATCAATGGTAGTGGAGAGAACATGAAGGAAAGTGATAAATGAAACACTATAAGGGTGAAAAGGTTTTGAGGGAGAATAATTTTGTAGAAGTTTTGGTTCATAAAGGTGTTAAAGATAGACATACCACCTCAACTCGAATAAAAGAATCCAATTGTATAAGAAAAAATTATTATGTGAGTAATACTAAAAAGAAATGAATTAAACATAAATATGAAAAAATAAATTAATTCTATCAATAATGATTTTACTATGAAAACATAAAGATTATGTCTGTGATTGAGTATAGACAGCATCATTTCTCTTCTATAAAGGCATGATATATGGAAAAAATCTTCTAAAATAAATTAAATATACAAAGAATAATAAAAAATAAATCAACGTTCCATTATATAATTTTTTGGTAAAATAGAGAAAGTATATCGTAACATTACCTTTAAATATTTCAAAGGGTTTCCTTCATTATAGTTTGTTATTTCGAGGGATTGGTAACATCATCATGTATAGAAGAAATTATCTATATGAGTAGCCAAACATTTAATTTAGATTATGTTAATATAGTATAGAACATATAATATTATGATGAAAAAAATAGTATATTAAAAAACACTTTTACCTTCTCATTTAACTCTATTTTTTTAAATGTTTTACGGATTTCATTCCTCTATCAAGAATCCAAACCCCCTATTTATGGTCCCCTATAACGTACATAACATTTTCTACATTGGGACCGACATGAAATTATTGTTATCTCTCAATACAAGGGTCATCCTCGATTGAATTTTCATTTGACCCAACATTTTTTTTAGTCACCAGCAAGACAATCGACCAATTATTATTTGTTGGATCTAAGACATAAAATACTTTCACTGATTGTGATTCCATTATGAATGGTTAATCTTTTTCCCCTTATACACTAAAATTTACCTTCATGAAGCCCATTTCATCAACTTTCACTCCACTTATATTTTCAACCCATTTGTAATAGAAAATTAAAACTTGAAATGTTGTATAATCCAACTCGTATATTTTTAAGATAATGCCAAAATATGACATATTTTCATAAATTAGATTTCTATCCTTGGAAACTTAAATTTTCATCGCTTTATCCACAAGTTTAACACCACTGTTTTTAATCATACTTCAGTCATTATGTTCTTTTGTATAGAACATATAACCATTGATTACAAAACCAGTGTAAGATATAACATTTTCATTTGGTCCCCTGGATATTCATTGAAGTCATTCGGAAATTGAATTTATATTTTCAGATAAATCCTTATAAATTTGATCTCATAACCATCCTATAAACTATTTATTATTTTTATTTGATATCCATACTTCATCCCTTGATGGATTTTAATCTCTAATAATTTATTTGTGGGATTTAATGTATGGATAAAAAATATTCACTATTATGTAAAATGTAAAGGTAAACTTGCTTCTTCTCTGTCAAGGTAATTGTAACAACATCTCATTTGGAATTCCATTCTCCCATAAGGTGTTCGTTATGATGATAATTTGGGAGACTGATTCTATAAACATCTAATAGGCAATCGGTACAAAATTAAATATCTTCTTAAACAATATATCATTATGCAATACAACCTTCTGTCTTCCTTTGATTCTTCACATACCCTTTCAAAATCTTCATATATCGTTTAATGGGGTACATCCATTTGTAATGGATAGGGCCACATAGTTGAACCTCTCTAACCAAGTGAACGAGTAGGTGGACCATTATATCAATGAATAATGGTGCCAATAACATCTCTAATTCACATAATATAACTGCAACCTCCTTATTCATGATGGAAAACTTCGTCGGGTCTATAACTTTACTACATATGGCTTTGAAAAAGAAGAAAAGTTTGGTTAATGTATGTTGTGAATTCGGAGGCAAAATACAATAAAAAGAAACAGGCATCAAATCTCACATAAAAACATGATAGTCATGAGATTTTAGTCTTTGTAACTTCAAATTAGTCATTAAAATTACATTCTTGATATTTTATGAATACCCTTGTGGAACTTTTACACTATTAAGGAAAATAAAAAAAATTAAATTTTCTAATCTGGATAGAGTGTATGCTGTTGGAGGAAGAAAAGTCCTCCTTTTACCCTTCATCTGTGCCAAATCTTCCCTTATCCCCATTTAAATCAAGACCAACCTAGCCTTGATGCCATCTTTCATTTTTCCAGGAAAATTTAGTAACATGCAAATAAAACTATCAAATACATTTTTTTCTACATGCATGACATCAAGAAAATGTCTAACATGAAAAAATTCCAATATGGTAATTCAAAGAAAATTGATCTTTTATTATAACCTGGTTTTTTACGGTTTTTTGAAATTGGTTTACCGAAAATAGTGTCAATATATTTTACTTTATTTTATATTTAATCGCCTATTACTGAAAATGGTGTTTTACCTTGTTTGATATTCCCATTTAATGATGTCATACATGATTGGTATTTATGTCATCGAGGTAAAAATTTACGATGTCCTAAAAACACAGTCTTCGATGAATGTTTCAGCTGAACTGAGTATGTTCTTTTTTCACAAATGGGGAACCCCAAAATTCTTTTAGTGATATAGCCTGATAAATTTATATAAGTGGGGAAGTCATTTATCATTTCATACAACATGGAATTCAATGTGAATTATTCACTTTTATGATTATTATATATTGTAACACCTATATCCCACATCAATTTCAGATATCTGATCAATGGAGCCAAATATACATAAATATCATTATCAGGTTTCTTTGGTCTAGATATAAGCAGAGACAACATAATTTATTTTTACTTCATGCATAACCATGGTGGAAAGTTATAATTTAACAACACGATGGACCATGTACTGTGAATACTACTCATTGTACCAAAAGGATTTATTCCATCTATAGATAACACAAGATGAATGTTTCTTAGTTTATTTACAAATTTAGGATACTCATAATCAATTTTCTTCTACTAAGGAGAATTTTCTAGATGACATAGGTTCCCATATTTAATTCTTGTATTTTCATGCCATGTCAATTTTCTCATAGTTTCCTAACATTCATATAGTCTTATAAATTTTGTAATGATAGAAAAGTACCATATATATTTCTAAGTACTTCATTCATTTTCCTTGTATCGATTTGTGCCACACTTAGGTCACGTTATGAGTGATTCTTGGTCCTTATGAAACAATGTGAAATCATTTGTAAAAGCATGTATCTTTTAGATATCATGCCCACTGAACCTAACATTTTATTAGTTTTATATTTTTGAAATGGTAGTTAATTTTCTTATGGTATAATATCATTTAGGAGACCTAGTAGTTCTCTAAATCTAGTGTCACTCCATCCACTACCATCTTTCAAATTATATAACTTCAATATAGATGACAATGTTGTGTATTTAGTATAACTGGTATACAATGGTCTCTTAGAATATCTATTTAACTTCTCAAACAACTTTTTATAATCATGAAGGTCATCTTAAATTATCATTTTCATTGATTCCGTGTGATTTCCATCACCATTTACACTAGTATTCATTTCAAATGATCCATAAACCGTAGTATCTCCCAATTGGTGTCCACATTCAGTTTTTTCCCATGTTTAGTCCAACATTTATCATTATGATCTATTCCGTGATAAATGAAATGTTCTTCCAACTCTTTTGGACTATTTTTTATTGAATAAAAACAATTTAAACATGGAAAAATTATTTTAGAAGGGTCGTATGCATGCTCTCTTGCAAACTTGATGAAATATTTAACTCCATCTTCATACTATTTTATCAAACAATTAGCATGCATCAATTTTCAATTCATATCCATCATTTTGGACTTATAAATATTAATTTTGTAAAATAAATAAATAAAGACACATAAGATATTCATTATACAAGGTCAAAGTTATAGAAAATTCTAATAAGGGAAACCCAACATTTGATTGTTTCAAAAAAATAGTATGATTTGAAGAAAATGGGTAATTGAATTTAAGAAAAGAATTACTCCAATATATCAGGTTCTATCCTCCGAATTCATTCATAGACATATCTCATCCTCATCAATTCATCACCCATAAAATTATCATTTCATTTTGTTTTTTGACGCACATCCTCCATCTCTTGTGGAAATGAACCTATGTTTCTTGAAATACTCTAAGAAATAGTCATCCATGGGATGACTAATTCTCATAGTAGTACAAGAAACATAAAAGTGATTGGTTATGAGTCTCAAGAAACACATTTCAATAATAACTATTTGGGGGATGAAGTTAATGAGGATAATAATTATTTATAAAAGAGTTGGGGGATGAGTCTCAAGTAACAAATTGTATTAATAAATATTGTTTGAAACACCTCAGGTCTTTCTTAAATCCCATAAGCAAATGAAAATATAATATAGTCAATTAAGGAGTAATAAGAAACCCAAATATGATAAATAGGAATAATAAACTCTCATTCAATCAACTAGAAGATATAAAAATTCATTGATAAAATATTTTAATAAATAAAGAGTTATTTCATTTACATGGATGGTAATCAGAGATTCCTAGGGGTGGAACCAATACATGTAGTCCTAAATTTATGAATACCTAAAAATGATTTCTAATATATAGAATTTGATAACCTCCATTCTATTTTTTGGAAAAAGTGATGCAACAAACTAAGGAATTATTACATTTAATATTAATGGTATATCAAATATTTTAAAACATCTCAAGACTCTTGGGATGTCATGTCACTACACCGACCCATCCCAAGGATTCTAGAAAGGCCATCACATAAAATCTACCCATCTGAAGGATTATATAGAGGCCATCTAATACACATTGACCAATCATTGAGATTCTAGGGAGGTACATTAAGAAGTTGGCAGAAGCAATAATACACATCAACAAGATATATCACAAACAAGGGAGAAAAACACACCAACCCTTTCAATATCTATCCCATGCACACTAGCCTCTACAGAGATGGAACGACCCTGATGAGGTCACATTTTTTAAGTGGAATACCCTTACTTCACTCATAAATATAAGTGGAATCATAAAATTAACAGATAAAAAAAGCATCACTCCCCATCTAAAGTCTCTATTACACAAATAAAAAAATAGCTAGTCAATTTATTATGCCAGGAAGTAGTCTCATAGTCTACCCAACCACCATCATTGAAATTGATACATACACAATTATATAAATGATGTAAAATGGGATGGGACTTCTATCATTTGGTTAATTACACTATTTATCCAACAAAAATAAATCATGATTCATCCACACTTTCACAAAAATGTAAGATTAGCACAAAAATAACCTATATTAATTCCTATTTGTAATTGAGAATGAAGGAGATGCTCGTATGACCTAGGAGTGAAGTTGGGAAGGATCACAGTATGGGTGTTTCACACTCTAAAAATTCCATGCATCAAAATGGATGATCTCCATGTCCAAATCTCCAAAATGGATAAATCACCACCCTCTTAGTTACAAAATAGCCTCCAAAACAGCCATAATCATTGATATTTTACACCCTGAGTTCCTCAAGATAAAGTAGAGAAAGGATTTCATTCCAGAGAAAGTAGAGAAATAATTACGTTCAAGCCTTGGATTCCTTCGACCCTTAAATCATTTGAGCCTTGAATTTGAGCCTTGGATTTGTTTGAGCCTTGATTTCAGCTTCAATTCACCAAGGAGGAGTACCAGAAGTGGGTGGATTACACAAAAATATTTTGATATCGCGATGGGTTAGGTTTTTTTAAATAGGTCAGGACACTTTTATTAGTGCTTCCAAAAAAGCGCGGATAAAGATACCTTTTATTAGTGCCTAAGTAATAAGCGTTGATAAAAGGCCTCTTTATCAGTGCTAAAAAAAGACTAATAAAATACATCTTTATCGGTATTAAAGTTTTAGTACTGATAAAGATGTATTTTATCAATGTTTTTTAGCACTGATAAAGCTCTATCTTTATCAGCACTCATAAATAATCTTTTTATCATTGCTTATTACTTAAGCGCTGAAAAAGGAATTATAATTATACTTATAAATAATTTTTTTTAATATATATATATATATAATAAATATATATAAATATAAATATAGTAAATATATTCTTTATTTAAATATATTTTTTATAAATTTATAATTATTTAATTATATAATTATTTATTTATAATTATATAAATATTTTAAAAAAATAATATTTATATAATTATATATTTATTTATATTTATTTATTTAATATATATATATATATTAATATATTAAATATATTCATTATTTAAATAAATTTATCATAAATTTATTTATTATTTAAATATATATAATTTTTTATTTATAATTTCTTAAATACTTTTAAATATATATATATTTATTCATTTATAATTATAAATATATAAATGTATAAATATAGTAAATGTACATTTATAAATATATTTATTTATAAATATTTTTTTACAAATATAATTTTATCATTATTAATTAATATCTAATCCTAAGTGTATACATGTTAAAAATGAGTGAAATTGAATAAATTAAAAATAAGTACACTTAAGAATATTGAAAAAATGGATAAGTTTTGTGTGTGTGAATTGTATATAAAAATGCATTAATTATTTACATGTGAAATCAATATAACACACATTTGATCTATGTTAAATTGAAAAATCAAACTATATTCAATTATGTCCATTACTCTAAGCAATTATTCGGTATTTTTAATTCATATTAATTTTTAATTATAAACCATTATTCACTAAATATATGACTATCTATTGTAAAGCATAAACAATTTGTATTATATAAATCATATTTATATACATTTATATATATATATATATATTTAATATATAATATTTATTAACATTATCAATAATTATCTAATTAATAAAAAATTTAATATTTTTCTCAATTTACATATTTTTAATTTTTATTTGTTAAATTTTTATTTTTCAAATATCTATATATTTAATACATACTATTTATTAGTATTTATAATTTATATATAGTATAATTAATTAATTCATTTTTATAAATAATTATTTAATTAATAAAATTTGTAATATTTTTTTAATAAACTCATTTTTTTATTTTTATTTTTAAATTATTTCATTTTATTCAAACCTTTATCGACACTAAAAAGCACCAATAAAGGATCTCTTTATGAGCACTAAAAATAAATTGCTAAAAAATGAAACCTATATCAACACTAAAATTAAAGTGCTGATAATGAGTACCGCCTATAAATGTTAAAAATAAAGCACAGATAAAGTTAACCCTTTATCATCACTAAAAAAAGCATTGATAAAAGGTAAAATTTATAAACTCTTTTTGTAGCACTGATAAAGATGACCTTTATCAATGATTTTTACTAGCGTTGATAAAGACCAGCGCTGCTAAAGGCATATTTTGTATTATTGTGAATAAAATGGTTTTCCCAGGATTATAGTTTGTGTGATAACACCCCTAAAATAAAGTTTAATGTGATAAAATCCCCTTTGTAAATTTATAAAATGATCTTGATGTGTTGTGACGTGTGGTCGTGCTTATGGGATGGTGATTTGTGGTTGGGGAATGTGGATCTGATGGTATTTTAGCCATGATTTTGGGGCGATGATGTGGTTTTTTGGTCGTGCTTTTGAGGCAGTGAGGTGGTTTTTTGGTTGTGCTTTTTGGGTGGAAATTTGGTTTGTTGGCCATGATTTTGGGATAGCGAGGTGGTTTTTCGGGCATGCTTTTAGGGTGTAAAGGTGGTTTGTTGGTCGTGTTATTGGGGAGGCGAGGTGGTTTTTTGGACATGGTTTTGGGGGTGGTGAGGTGGTTTTTTTGGACTTGCTTTTAGGGCGGAGAGGTGGTGGTTGATTTGTGCTAGATGTTGGGGTAGTGGTGGAATAAATAAATAATTGTTTAATAATGTTTGAAATGACATGGGTTGGTTTGTTGAATGGGATGGAAATGACAGATAAATAATTAAATGATGGGTTGGGTGGTCAAATTTGGTTGATGCTAAATAATTAAATTAATTGGTTGGATAATGGAAATTGGTTGGAGATGTGAAATTGGGATTGTGGCTTCTTGTGTGGTGTTATGCATTTAGAGGTGCTAACCAAAGTGACAATGTTGTTGTGGGTTGGTTTTTGTTTAATTCTAAACCCATAGGTTGTAGTTTTGTGTGGCTATATATATATTTATACTTTAATATTTCTTGAAATTTCTATAGGCACCCCTCCCATGTCGATCACCATGTTCTGACACCCGCATAGTCACGTGTGGGTGATTTTCCTGACATCTGGTGAGGAGGACGAATGGTTGGGTACCCACTCCTTATGACTCTCTCTTCCAGAAGAGGTAGGTATTTTGCTAGTTATGATATCCAGAGGTATTTTAGTTCCTTATATGGTGGTTGTGATAGCCCATGTGTTTTCAGGAAATATGTGATAGCCCAGGTGTTTTCGGTCAAGATGTGATTGTGCTTGTGGGGTGGTGGCCTGGGTGTTTTCGGGTGAGGTGTGATATGGCCGTGCTTGTGGGGCAGCTTCTATTGGGTTTCATTCATGGTAGGAGGAGGTAATGAGGTTGATGTCCTACATTTTCATGATTCCCTACTGCTCTGGTTATGGTTGTTGATGTGTTGTGGTCCAGGTGTCTACGGGCGAGATGTGATGTGGTTGTGCTTGTGTGGCAGCAAGACCAGGTGTCTGCAGGTGAGGTGTGGTGTGACCATCCTTGTGGGTAGGTGTGTTATATGAAAGATATGGGAGTTCCAAGACGTATGAAGTTGGGGTGTGAGAGCATCGTACCGGTGGGAAAGCGGTGCGGGGTGCCCTTATTGATATTTCTTTTGTTATATTATATTACTTAACTTGTGTTATTTGGTGAGTGTGTCATTGGTGAGGTTGGGTTTGGTTAGTATACCTGTATAAGTGTTGTTTGGTTCTTTAATTTTCTCATGGGTTCATTAGTGTGCTTCTTTCACGTGTGCACAAGAGACTTTGGTTTTCCTACTAAGTATACTTGTATGATCACCCTACGTATATAAAATATTTTCAAGTTTCCATGAGGATTACATAGACCATGTTTGAAATTACTGTATCAGACCTTTGGATAGTTTTTGTATCACTTATTTAGATTCTATTTTGGGTATTTACTTTGCGTACTTTTATCTGCATCAGTTCTTTTTATACATGCATTGTGGGATGGTTTTGGTTTATTTTTATATGATGTCATGGTGTTGTTTGTTGATGATTCTTCTTATCTCTCGTTCCTACATTATCATAGAGGGTAATGTCTCCCATACATGAGATTTTTTTATACCCTCGGTGCTAGTCACTAACCCGGGGCCTACTGGAGACGGGACTCAAGGGGTCATTATCTCTCTCCCCTCTTTGTAGTATCTTTGGAGGTAGGGTATCATGATAGAGTGGTATAAATGGAGTGGTTGATAGATAGGATAGAGTTTAGAGTTAGTAACAATGAGTATTTCATGGGTTGGTATGGAAAAAAATCCATTTGACCTTGGTGTGTGACATAAGACAGGGAGACTGACTGGGAAATGGGATTTTAGGGCCCCCATGATCTAGTGCACGAAATCTGAGCATATTGAACAACTAAGTGTGGTGGACCTGTTTGCAGGGTAAAGAACTAGGAGTGGTACATGAATCATGATGACTTATGTTCTTGTTTGAATTTGGGTTGTTTTGGGAAGGTGAAAATAAATAAAATGAATAAATTTAATTAAATTAATCTTAATAAAATTCCACACTATCAGGCTTAAGAAGATCTTGTTTTCTTTTTAGCTATGGATCCTATTCATCATCTGTATGTGGATTAGGAATTTGAGGTTCAATAGGATGATCTAGTTGATATTCATAGGTTTGATCTAATGGATGAGGATGGGTCTTGGTAGAGGGTCTTGTGTGCTTTCTAATGGTGGGCTTTGGGAAAGTATGAGGGAAGTGTTTATTTTGTTGAGATAGAGAGATGGCTGGAGGATCACAAGATGTATTTCAATTTGATTTGGACCCTGGTGGAGTAATGGGTCCCTTTGGAATTTATTTAGATATGGGGAGTTGTGCATCAGTAGTGGATGTTATATCTGTTTGAGTGAAAATAGACAAATATTTCACGGGTCAACTTCCAGAAGGAGTTCTGGACATAGTTTTTTTCATCTGACATGAAGGTAGTGAAGAGGTAGGAGTTTCTTTCTCTTTAGTAAGGGATTATATCGGTGTAGAAGTTGGGAATCAATTTAAAGGACCTTATATGTTTTTCCTAGATCTTTTCCTAGATAAGGAGTCTCGTGTGAGACGTCTTGAGGAGGCACTTTGTCCTTATATCTAGTATGTAATTACTCCTTTTATGTTTCCAACGTATCTAGAGTTCTAGAAGAAGATGAAGGTGATTGAGTGGATGCACTTGTAGGGAGTTTTACCATGAGAGGGGAACCATTAGGGATCCTCAAGGAGAAGAGTTCTTAGTGGTAGGTCTCAAGCATCAGGACCTTTGAGGTTTTGATCAGTAAGGGTTCAAACTCAAGAGCTTCTTTTCAGCCTTCAAGGGCTAGTGGTTTCCTTGATTTTCCTAGGGGATTTGTTCTAGTGTGATTTGTTTTTGGGGTTCATGGAAATTTCCAAAACCAGTGCCTAGTGATTCTTCTAGATCAGTTTGGTGGAGGTGTAGAGGTTCAATGTCAGCCTCAATAATAGTTTCTAGTGATACTATTTCAACAGCAGGGGAAACAAGCTTATGCTCTATCGAGGGGAGATGGAGCATATAGAGTCTGACCTTAGGATGTTCCTCATGTTCAAGGACCTATACCCATGCATGGTCATGGAGATGGTCATCAGAATAGGGGTAAAGGAGATGGCATGCTTGGTTTCACACAGTGGAGGCAGCAGTGCCAGAGGGTCCAAAGATCATCAGAGGTACGATCAGTTTGTTTAGTACCCTTGTTTGTGCCTTGTTTGATTTAGAATATTTGAAATATTTTATTAAACTCTATCTCATACTTTAAGAATATATGTAGAGATGATTACCATTAAATTGGTGTTAATTATTCCATCCAGAGGATAGACCAGCTTGTTTGATGTGTTCTAGAGGTATAGACTGATGATGGGGCCACATTAGTCCCATGGGGATATTTTCTTGATACAAATGCATCCATATGATGTTATCCTCGACATTGAATGGTTATATTCCATACATTATATTATAGAATACTTCTGGTGGAGAGTCATATTTTTGGATATGGATGTCCAGTGTGTGGTTTTCATTAGCAAGTGGGGTTAATAGGTGGGCAGTCATTGTTTGGATCCCCTTATTTATTTGTTGGTCGAGTTGTCAATGGAGTTAGTGGACGTTGAGAAAATGAAGTTCCCCAGGGTCAATGGGGAGTTTCTAGATGTTTTTCTCAAGTTGTTTGTGATTCTACCCCCTCGACATGATGTTAAGTTTGGGATATAATTGCAGTTTGGTGCTTCGCTGATTTCAATGGCTCCCTATTAGATGGAACCATATGAGTTGTAGTGTTTAGGATTCAGATAGATGATCTGATGCAAAAGGGTTCTATTTGACCTAGTGTGTCATCATGGGGTACTCAAGTGTTGTTCACTAAGAAGAAATATGGTAGTCTAAGGTTTTTTATAGACTGCCATAGGTTGAATTGGGTGACATTCAAGAAATGTTACCCTCTTCTGAGGATAGATGATCTTTTCGACTAGTTGAGAGGGGCAAGTTAGTTTTTGAAGATTGATTTGAGGTTTGGATATCACCTAATGAGGGTGAAGGAAGGATATATCATGAATACTTCCTTCAAATATTGGTATGGTCACTTTAAGTTTGCAGTCATGCTATTCAGTGTTACGAACACACTAGTTGCGTTCATGGGGCTTATGAACTTTGTGTTCTGTGAGTTCCTAGATCGGTTCATCATCATATTAATCGATGATATATTAATCTATTTGAAGTCATAAGAGGATTGTATCGATCATCTCAGAACTATATTGTAGGTTCTTCAACACCACCAACTTTATGGAAAGTTTTCCAAGTGTAATTTGTGGACACGAGAGGTGAATTTACTTGGGCAAGTGGTGTCTCAACTAGGTATGGTAGTGGACCCATGAAAGGTTGAGATAGTTGTTTCTTGGACATCACCCAAGAACATGGAAGAGGTTCATAGATTCCTTGGTCTTATAGGCTATTATCAGAGGGTTTTTCCTGATTTCTCTTGATTTATAACCCCATTAACAACTTTTACTAGGAATAAAAAGGCTTTTATGTGGACTAATCAATGTTAGGAAATGTTTTTTTACCTAAATGGGAAGTTGGTCGGTTCTCCAGTGCTTCAATTTCCCGAGGAGGGGGTGGTGTTTAAGGCGTTTTATGATTCTTCCCATTTGGTTTTAGTATGCGTACTGATGCAGAAGAGGGAATACTACTACAAAACTGGGTTTATCCAGCACTAGACTTTATCAGTACTAGCTAAAAGTTCTCATAAAGGCCCCCTTTATCATCTCTACCAAAACTGCTGATAAAGGGTGACTTTATCAACGCTTTTTTTAGCACTGATAAAGGGGGTCTCTATTAGTGCTAGAAAAAATAACTGATAAAGAGGACGCTTTATTAGTACTAATAAAAAAGCACTAATAAAGGGGGTCTTTTATAAATGCTACTAAAAATCACTAATAAAGGGACCCCTTTACCAGTGCTAGTAAAAAAGCACTGATAAAGGGGGTGTCGTTATCTGCACTTTTTTACTAGTGCTGATAAAGGCCCCCCTTTATCAGCACTTTTTTTCTAGCACTAATAAAGGGTATATTTCATAAAAAAATTATATTTAATTAAAAATAATATATTAATATATAAATATATTTATTTTTTTAAAATATAATATATATTTTTAAATGTGTTTTAGATAAGGCTAAATACCAATTTACACTTAATATATATGATATTTAGTGTAAATGGATTATAAAATAATTTAAAATATGATTATTAAATAATTTGATAATTATTATCAATTAATATTTATTTAATAACAATTGGATGACATAAAAATTAAATGAATTAATGAATGGTCTAGGATAAGTTAAAAACCTGACTTGAACTTCAAACGGTCATAATTTTTGATCTTGGTGTCTGTTTGGGCTCTATTATATATCAAATTGAATCTTGTGATGAAATTTACACCCTTGTGACCTAAAGAAACCCTAGATCACATTTTTAAAGGCAAAAAAGTCATATAAGTTCTCTAAAAATGAGTTTTTAATCGGGGTATCCTAATTTTTCAATATTCAATGGAATTTTAGCTTTATTTGAGGGGTTATTATTTTGTTTTTTTATGGGGAATCAATTTTTTTCTAGAGATTAAATTTATATAGATATTATGGTTTTAAAATTTTATCATTTTTCACAATTGTTTTTATTTATAATTAAATATATACATATTTTCTTATATTTACTTATAATAAATCAATTGTATGATACATATTTATATAAAATTATATTTTTAAATATATAAACCATATGGAAATAAATATTTATTATTAATTTTATTTAATATAAATAATTATCCATTTTATTTGGCTTATAAAAATGTGTTAATATTTATATATATACCTATACTAGAAAATGTGTTTATATATAAACATGTGTGTGTATTAATACACACATATATATATTAATATTCTAATATATATAAATGAATATTAATATATAATATATTTAAATAAATATAAGTGTGTATATATATCACACACTTCTAGTAGTTTTAGTGATCTATTATGGGTCTAGGAAGTTACATCCCCACGAGCGTAACTATTCCACCCATGATCTGGAGCTAGTAGTGGTTGTGTTTGCGCTAAATTTGTGGTGGCATCACCTCATTGGGAAGCACTTTGTGGTCTTCATGGATCATAATAGCTAAAGGTATTTATTTTCTCAGCATGATCTGGACTTGTAGTAATGGAGGTGGATAAAGTTTCTTCAGGACTATGATTTTTATATCTCCTACACCTCATGAAAAGGGAATGTTGTGGTTGACTCTTGGAGCATGTAGTTGGGGAAGGATGTTGTCCAGAAGTCTAGGGATTCTTGGAAAGAAATGGAGGAGTTGTAATCCTTTCACTTAAATACAAGGGTGGATGATGGTAGAGACTATTTATTTCAGATGAAAATGTAGTATTCTCTGATTCAGTAGGTGGAGGAGTCTTAATGGTGAGTCTTAGAGGTGGAGGTCATGTGCGATCATGTTTTCCTTGGTGATGCTCTGGAGGGATGGTCAGAGGATGTTCAGAAACAGATTTTATTTCATAGGAGGTTTTTTGTTCAAGTAGTGATGCATGGGGGATTCCTTCATGAGTTTCATAGCTCATCTTTTTCAATACACCCAAGAGTTTCGAAGATGTACCATGGCTTGAGGATGCAATTTTTGTGGTCTAGGATAAAATGGGTAGCGGAAGAGTTTGTAGAAAAGTGCTTGGTTTACCGGTATGTAAAGGTTGAGAATCATGTTCCTGTAGGATTGTTGCAACCTTTAAATGTTCCTGAGTGGAAATGGTATGAAATATAAATGGATTTCGTCATAGGGTTACCCTAATATTAGGGAGGTTTTGATACTATATGGGTGATCATGGATCTCTTGATGAAATCATCCCACTTCTTAGCGATCAAGGAGGCAGGTGTAGTGAATTATTTGGCTATGAGTTATGTGGATGAGGTGGTGCAGTTTCATAGAGTTATGATGTATATTATCTTGGATCATTATGCATGTTTTACCTCATGATTATTTAGGGGATTATAGAATGATTTTGGCACTCAATTACGCCTCAGAACTACTTTCCACCCTCAGAAAAATGGGAAGATAGAGCAAACTATCCAGATGATAGAGGACATATTATGGTCATATATCTTGTACTTTGATAGATCTTGGGTAAAACACTTTCCTTTGGTTGAGTTTTATTATAAAAATATCTATCACTCTTCCATTGGCATGAATACATTTGAGGTTTTGTACGGGAGGTCGTGTCATTCTCTGTTGTGTTGGACAGAGGTTGGGGTGGCAGTAGTTCTTGGTCTCGATGTGGTGAAGAGCACAATAGATAAGGTTAGTCTTGTTTATTAGAGGATGAAAGTAGTGCAGGGCCATAATAAGTCTTATTTTGATCACAGGAATATTCCCTTGGAGTTTGAGGTCGGAGACCACATGTTCTTTAAGGTTTCCCCTTGACACAGGAAGCAGAGGTTTGGTAGGGGGAGTAATTTTTATCCTAGGATTGTTGGGGCCTTTGAGGTGTTAGGGTGAGATGGTGAGGTGGTTTATCAGTTGGAATTTCCACCATGGTTATAGAGGATCTACGATGTATTCCACATCTCTCAAATTATTTGGTGTCTTTACGATGACTCTCATGTCATTAATTGGGTATAGTTGGATAATAAGGATGATGTGAAGTTTGTGGATCAGCCAATATAGATCCAGGATCATCAAGATAAGGTGCTGCATGGACAGACCATTTCTTTGGTTCATGTGATGTGGAGGCATAGTGGCCTGGAGGAGAGTACTTGGGAGTGAGAGATGTAGATGCATTCCCATTACTCAAATTTGTTTTGAGTTTTTCTTTAATCTGTTTTGGTTTGTGATGTGATGTTTAGATCTCATTATTTTATGAGATGATTTGTTTTCTCTTGTTGTGATGTGTGATGCATGATAAATTCATAATGTATTAAAAGGGTAGAACCTAATTCCTAATTGAGAAGAATTAACTAATATGTGATTAAACCCATGAGAGAGAGTCAGTTCTACCCAGAGAGGATAGTATCCTGACATGGAGGATGGAATTTTCTGATTTTTATGTTTAGGATGGCATGGTTTGTTGGTTGTACAGTGCTTGTGAGTTTGGATGGTTTTGGTTGTGTGGTGCTAAGGTTTTATGAGATTTTTTTCACCAAGTAAAAATGTCCACGAATGGACCAAAGATTGAGTAACCTGATCGTTATGTGTATCTTGTTTTTCAGGCTTTGTTTTGACTGGTCTTAGAGTCCGGATGGAGTGACAGATCAGAAGTTATGGTTGTTAGAAGTTAGACTACCGAAAACAGCCAGTCGGGGAAATTCTGGGTAAAATTATAGATTTTCACACAAGTTTTCAAAGAGTTTGTGTAAGTTAGGGTCTGTGAATAAATTTCCAAAAAACATGCACAACTCCTTCGTAGTCACTGAACTAACTTGCATGAAAAATATGACAAGAAGTTCCACAGATCCCCTCAGCTGAAATGTGCGCCCAAGTACCATGTGCGTAAGAAAGTAGTTTTAGACACAAGAAAGCAATTTTGTGTGCAATGGTGAAATCTTTCACAAAAAAACTATTTCACACCAAAGGTGACATCAAATGGATAATTACCATGCATACATGATCTAACCTCCAAAACCTAAAGGCATTTGCATGTAACCCCATAAATTTTAGTGCCAGCGTGCAAAGTTTCACAACATAGAGAAAACATCTATAAATACAGCATCCACCCACTCATTTGAGAGAGGACCTCTAGGTGGATATCTCATGCATGCAACCCCAAGTTGAAAATTACATGTATCCCCCCTCAATTCCCAAAGCTGCATTCAATTACCTAGGTTAAACCTCTCAGGTAGGGGGATTCTGTTAAGATGTTTTCACACAATAGTTTCCATTGGAAACACAACTTTGTGTAAATTCCAACCTTTATTACACCTCTATTTTGTGTGAAACACCAAATTTACATGACACGTGACTTACCAAATCATACCGGTATGCCAAACCTAATGCGAACTCCCTTCTTTCATGAAACAGTTCCCACTCACATGCAATAGTGCCATCTTATGTGTAGCAGTGCACACTCATGCACAACAATTCCATATTTCATGTAGCAGTGATTAATTGCATGTAGTAATGCTAACATTCATGCAATAACATCCAAACATGCACTTTCTAGTCCATATGACCCAGTTCCTTTGCTACTTTCATTAACCCCCATTAAAAATGGAGAGTCACACCGTGAACTTTTTAGTCCGGGCTAATGACATTTTTGGTTGTGCTCATATGCAAGCCCACCATCCACCCCTAGAATACCATGATTCGAGATACTCTTCTACACTCCTTGAAATTCCTTGAGTCAACATACTCCTCTTGGTCCCTTTCCTATGTCACTAGTTGAGAATCTCAACTTGGATTCTCCAAGTACCTTGAGTAGAAACATTCTTCAAGAAACTCTTGATACCCCATCACTTAACTCCTATGTCAGGTTGAACTAGAAAGGGCCGATCTTGTGTAAGTACTGCACCAGCCATTTCTAGGCATCTTCCATATGATAGTACTCACTACATGGATTTAAATTGTATCATACACTGTCATTAAATAATAATATGCTTTTACATCAAGCATAAGATGCCTCATGATACAATCATGATAATACATTTAGTAGTCCTCTCTACATGACTTTTAACTATCGAATTCCCTATCATTCAAGAATATGATGCCTTTGTGTCATGCATAAGATGCCTCATGCCATGATAATGAGAAGAAATTTTTTAGTCCTCACTACATTACTTTAAAATGTACCATACCCTATCATTCAAGAACGGTATTCCTTTACATCAAGAATAAGATGTCTCATGCCAAAATCATGAAAATACATTCATTAGTCCTTAATACATGACTTTAAACTATAGAATAACCTATACGAAAAACATAGGACACCTCTTGTGAAAATAATGATATTACTTATGTGTCAATCATAAGATGCCTCATATAATAATCACGAGATGACCACCAAAAAACAACCATGGGCCACCTCATCTAGTGTATGACACAATCATATACCTCGACCCTCCAACAAGTTGAGATACCCTAATGAATTGACATGAGTAAGACACAAGAGGTAGCTCAATGTGTAAGCCCCACACACCACATCCTTTCACATGATGTTAAACTATAATATTAATTCATTCAATGGACATGGAATTCCATCATGACCTGACATGAGGAAGAAATGATGGGAAACTCCCACACGTAATCCCCAACTGTATCCTCATTGCTCCTAGAAGCGTATGGACCACTCTCATGCATAATCCACAACAACAACCTCAATGATCCTAGCAGTGCATGGGTTTCTCCCACATGTAATCCCCAACTACATCCTTGTTTCTCCTAGTAGTGCATGAGCTTCTCCCACATCCTCAATTCTCCTAGTAGTACATGGGACACTACCAGGTGTAAGACCCAACCACATCCTCACTACTTCTAGTAGAACAGGGGTTTCTCCCATGCATAAGCCCCAACCACCTCCTCGTTGCTCCAAGATGCACCTGAGTATCTCAATGTACAATCCCCACACCATTAAAACCAAGATAAATCCTCTTGTGAAGGGAAACTTCAATGTATATGCCCCGTACCATCCCCCATCGAAGCTCCTTTTGCAACATGAGTGTCCTTACTGCATGATGTCAAACTGCATGGATTAGTCCTATCACATGAACTTAAACTTCGGTATTGAACAATGTGGGTTTTGATCCCTTCCCCCTAAATAGGGTATGTAGGAATCCTCTCTGAGGTTCAATCCTGACCATGGTAAACTCATGGTGTTTCCCTCTTATGGAAATACATCCCGGATCCACCTCTATGGGGAGTTTTCATCCATCGGTAAACCTTTCAAGTGTGAAATAATCCCTCCTAGATAAAAACCTCCTTGATCCACCTCCATGGGGAATTCTGATCAACATCCTTGATCCACCTCCATGGGGAATTTTGATCCATTGGTAAACCTTTCATGTGTTACATCATCCCTCCTAGGGGAACACCTTTTTTATTTGCCTTCATGGAGTATTTTGATCAACCTATATTATATGCCTCTATAGGGCATTATGATCTATTAATAAACCTTATAGGTGTGATATTTTCTCTCATAGGGAAAAACCTCTTAGGTCTATCTCAAGGGATGTTCTGATCTAAAATTCTGGATCTTCCTTCACAGGGTATTCTGATCCACAACTCCGGATCTTCCTCCATGGGGAGTTTTGATCCACAACTCCAAGTCCACCTCCATGGAACATTATGATCCATCAATAAACTATCTAGGTGTGACATTTTCCCACCTAGGGTCACACCTCCTAGGTCCATCTTAATGGAAATTCTGATCCAAAATTCTAGATTCACCTCCATGGGGAATTCTAATCCATAACTTCGTATCCGAATTTATGGGGTGTTCTCATCCATGACTCTTTGTCCACCTCCATGGGGAATTCTGATCCATCAGTAAACTATCTAGGTGTGACATTTTCCCTCCTAGGGACACACCTCCTAGGTCTATCTCAAGGTGAATTTTGATCCAAAATCCTGGATCTACCTCCATGGGGCATTCTGATCCATTGGAAAACCTTCTAAGTATGACATCTTCTCTCCTAGGGACAGACCTCCCAAGTCCACCTCCATGGGGAATTATAATCCATCCAACTTTTCTCCACATGATGTTAAACTTTCACCCAACCTATCCCCAAAAAAATTAACATTGTGCCTATCTCTACAAGATGTTAAACTCATTCTCTGATCCGTCTATATAGGACATTCCAACTCATCTCTGTAAGATGTTAAACTCACACCTTGGTCCATAATGCCTACCCCATGTAATAAACATGGGATGCCTAAGGTAAAAGCCTCGTAAGAATCATTCCCATGGAAAGAACTGACTCATGTACAACACATGACTCCTTGGGTTTTGTTCCTAAGATGCTTCATATGTGATGTATCCTACTTCAAAAAGAGAACACTTCCCCTAGCATCAACTACCTCGTGACCAAAAAAGATTCCTTGGGTTATGTAACTAAGATTCCTAATATGATATGCCTCCTAAGTTAAATGTATAAGACTTTACAGGGTTCTAATTCACCCAACATCTAGTGATTCACAGACATACCTGACGTTTCCATCTACTCTGAATAAAGTTTGTTTCCCTATTGAGATATAAGAGGTGTAATTAACTAATGTCCAAAAAAAATATGGAACCAAGAATGTGTTTCATTAACACGACTCAAATCTATGAGGGAGACTGGGAGTAGGTGATCAGTTCCAAGGAGGAATCCATGTAAGGAGGAACTGACATCCCATCATCATGTTTCAATCAAAGAGCATACATCACTAATGAAAGTGATTAAAGTAGCCTGCCTTTGGAAAGTGGGAATGCAGGGATACAACAACTAGCGTACACATTTGTGTGTTGCTGCACAGGTGTGCCCCAATGAAATCATTGGAAATAGAGTTGTTTGTTTCCATTTATTTTGGAGTGTTTGTATAGTGGTAGCATTTTAGGTATGATAATATCCCTAAGAGGTATCTTATAGTGTGGTTGTTCAAACCCCTTTACTTCTAGGCTTGGTTTTGGATTCTCGAAGGTGAGAATCATTTGATAGGTATATAATGTAACTTTTTGTACCTTACTGGTCTATTAATTTTATATTTTTTGTGGTTGGAGGTGTTTGTGGGAGGTTCTATGAGTTTTTGGTGGAGACTGGAGTTATAGTATAGGTGTTGCAAGAAATAAATGTCGTGTGATTGTATTACATGGCATGTAATGGTAGTTCATAGCTTGTGTGAGGTTGGTTCACAATGTTTAATAAATTGGTTTTACAATAATTCAAGGTGATGTGATTTTCAGAAAAAAGTAAGAAATTTTCAGAAACCCAAGGATCACACGCTATGTAATGGTTACATGACATGTAAATGTTCAGATCTAGGTTTTAAGTTCTTTTTCTTGGTTGATTATCATTCATTCACACACCTATCCTCCTCTCTCATTTCAGGATAATCCTAAGCACCTCAAGGAGTCCTTCAATTCCTACTTACTCCCACTTTGATCTATTGGTTTTGGTGGTTATTCATTTTAAATTTGTGGCAATCCTTTCCTTCTTCTTGGTTAGTTTCCTCTTGTTCTTCTTTGGAGTTTTGTTGTGGTGGTATGGTTTGGTTTGGGTTGTGTTTTTTGGTTTCATTTTGATTATCTTTGGGTGCATTGTAGGTTTATTTGTAGTTTATTATGGTGAGGTTTTGGATTGTCATTTTTCTTCTTTTCCCTAAAGTGTGTATCAATTTAGAAATCTTCTTTGAGGTAGGGAATCCCTTGTTTCTCTTTATTTTGTATCATGCAGGGGGGGTTTTCTTTTGTTTACCTATGGGTTATGTTTTTACTATCTTAATCAAAGATAAATAATTATTTAATTGAAATTTAAAGGGATAAAGGGGTTTATTTCTCATGCTTCTACGACTTTTATATGTTTGTGATATTATGGATTGTATGGGATTGATGCCCCGCTGAAAATTGTGGTTGTTAGGTAATTTATTTTTGTAGGATATATGTGTTGTGGATGCTATTTTTTTTGTGATTATTGTGATGTCACATTGAAATGGAAATTGTCTTAGCACTTCTATTTGGTAAATAAAATAGTTTCCCCAATATTTTGGCTTGTGTGATAAATCCCCTAAAATAAAGTGGAATGTGATAAAATCCCCTTTGTAAATTTGTAAAATGATCTTGAAGTGTTGTGATATGTGGTCATGTTTATAGGAATACGATGTGTGGTTTGTGAATGTAGGTCTAATGGTTTGTTGGTTATTATTTTTGGGTAGTGATTTGGTTTGTTTTTCATGCTTTTGGGGTGGTTAGGTAGTTTTTTTCCATGATTTTGGGGCATTGGGGTGGTTTTTTGGATGTGTTTTTGGGGTGGTGAGGTGGTTTTTTGGTCATGCTTTTAGGGTAGCGAGGTGGTTTGTTGGGTGTTCTTTTGGGGAGGCAAAGTGGTTTGTTGGATGTGATTTTGGGGTGGTGATGTGGTTTATTTGGATGTACTATTGGGGCGATGAGGTGGTGGTTTCTTTATGATTTATGCCCTGGTAGTGATGGAATAAATAAATAATTGTTATTAATGTTTGAAATGACATGGGTTGGTTTGGTTAATGGGATGGAAACTACAGATAAATAATTAAATGATGGGTTGTGTGGTTAAATTTGGTTGATGCTAAATAATGAAATAAATCAACTAGATAATTTATATTGGTTGGAAATGTCAAATGGAGCTTGTGGCTTGTTTTGTGGTGTTATGAATTTAAAGGTGGCAGCAAAAGTGATGACGTTGTTGTGGGTTGGCTTGTGTTTGGTTGTGAACCCATAGGTTGGGGTTGTGTGTCTTTATATATTTTTATATTCCTTGTGATTTCTATACACACCCCATCGATGTTTAACACCATGTGATGACACCCACATAGTCACATGTGGGGTGTTTTTCTTGACATACGGTGAGGTGGACATATGGCTAGGTACCCTCTCTTTCTCGCTCTCTCTTCTAAGCAAGTTAGGTATTTCACAGGCTGTGATGGTCGGAGGTCTGTTAGTGTATTATATGGTGGTTATGATAACCTAAGTGTTTTCAGGAGATATGTGATAGCCCAGGTCTTTTTAGGTGAGATGTAATTGTGCTTGTGGGGTGGTTTCCGAAGTGTTTTCATGAAAGGTGTGATATGATTGTTCTTGTAGGGTGGCTTCTAGTAGGGATCATGCATGGTAGGGGGAGGTAACATGGTTGATGTCTTATATGTTCATGATACCCTACTTCTCTTATTATGGTTGTGGATATGTTATGGACCGAGTGTCTGTGGGTGATATGTGATGTGTTCGTGCTTATAGGGTGGTGAGCCCAGGTATCTGCGGTTGAGGTGTGTTGTGACAATGGTAGCGGGGTGGTTTGTTATATATAAGATATGAGAGCATAGGGACATATGACATTGGGGTGTGAGAGTGTCATACTAGTAGGAAAGTGGTATGGGGTACCCTTATCGATATGCCTTTTGTTATATTATATTACTCGACTTTCATTATTTGGTGAGCATGCCTTGGTGAGTTTGGGTTTAGTTAGTATACCTATATTGGTGTTGTTTGGTTATGTTGTTTACTCATGGGTTCATTAATATTATTCTTTCACATGTTCATAAGAGACTTTAGTTTTCCTACTGAGTATACTTGTATGCTCACCCTACGTATGTAAACTGTTTTCAGGTTTCCAGGAGGATTATGTAGACCGTACTGAACATTACTAGCTTGGACCTTTGAATATTTGTTGTGTCACTACTTTATCTTTTCTTTTGGGTATTTAATTTGGATATTTTTAACTGTATTAGTTCTTTTTATACATGTATTTTGGTATGGTTTTGGTTTCTTTTTATATTATGTCGTGGTGTTTCTTTTGGATGATTCATCTTATCTTCTGATCCTACATTATTATAGAGGTCATTTCCTCCTATATATGATATTTTTTTATACCCTCGATGCTAGTTGACAACTTGGGGGATACTGGAGGTGGGACTTGGGTGGTCATTATCTCTCTCCCCTCATTGTAGTATATTTGGAGGGAGGGGGTCGTGACAATGTCTTTATAAATAAAAGTACATATGATGACATGTAAATAGAGGTTTTATAAGAAGTTGTGTATACTCATAGATAATCCTCCAGTTTTTACGACTAATAAATCAAAGATAATATAACTATATTATCTACAATCCCTTTTAAAGTCATTTTGGTCACCTCATCATGTCCGCATGAATGTGGGAGGTACACAATTCCAGTTTTTTTCTTGCATTCATACTTCTCCATAATCATTCTACATTTTTGGGTGGTAAACCATTATCCCTATTTATAGATCTATGGATACTAGATCTATAAAATATATTTTCCCTCATAAAATTAACTAATTAAGAACCCAATTTAATTTTTAAAGCATTGGACCCAACATATTTTTATATATAATCTACTATCACAAAAATTTATTCATTCCCATTAAATTTTTGGAATGATCCAACGAACTTAAGACCCAAAAAATAAAATATCTACACATATATAATTTTGGTTTAAGGAATTTTCATCCTTCTACCTAAATTTATTATCCATTAACAACTATTATAATTTCTAAAAAAATCTCTATAATCATTGAAAATTGAAGGTCAATAGAAACCTCACTGAAATACCTTTCTTTTTCTTTACATTTCCAAAGTTACCACTATATAAGACTATAATGGTGGATTAGAATTGAAATAACTTCCACTTGTATCACACAACATCTCCAAGTTCCATTAGCTTCTTTTTTGTAAAGATATGTAACTTCTCACAAGTAATACATACTAGCATCCTCAAACCTATTATTTTACTTTAATATAATCCCCTTTGGTTTCTTTATAGTATAATTGAAAATAGAAAATTTAAAATACAAAGAAAGTAAATTGGTTGTAACTGAAAATATTTTCTCAATAGGGAAATCTACCTCGATAGGATGGGTTTGATCTTCTTTCAATTCCTCAAGTCTGGTTAGGTGATTTATAGTATAATTATCCATTCTAGTTTCTCCTTAAAATCAAGATAAAATTCTTATAATAGAAATATATGTCTATTTTATTTTTTTTGTATATGGATAAAAGAGTGTTTTTAATGTACTATTTTTGTTTACCATGGGGATTTAAAATCAAGTTTTCTATAAAAACTGAATTTTAGGAAATTTTTTGTTTAAAATTAGTTTTGGTGAATTATTTCAAAGAATAATTTTTTAGAATGTTACTATTTTTTAACTAGGTGTTATGGTTTTTTATAAATGATTGTAACTATGATTTGTGGTCTCAAAAGTGGTGGGTTTAAAAAAATTAATTTAGGAGGAGTTTTGACATGAATGTTGATTTTTATAGAAATGTTATCAATTACATGGTGGAGAGGTATGTGTTTTAAACTCATTAAAGAGTTGTTCAATAGGTTTTATCATTTTTTATAAATGTGTTCAAATGATTTAAATGAATTATTATTTTTTAATATGAGGTTTTATAAATTTTATTGAATGATGGTGATTCAAAATAAAGAAAATGTTTTGGAAGAGTGAATTATTTTGATGAATTTTTCTCTAATGTCTGTTCCCATGGTTATGTGGGGATTATTTGAGTTAATTTTTATATCATAAATCTATCGAGTTGATATTTCATGTTATTTAGAATATTCCTCACAATAAGTTCTTGATGGAATATATAAATTCATCTCTATAAATGATACTCATGGTGATTCCTCCTATTGTTTAGGATCTAAAAATAAGATTGTTAACTCTACCCAGAATCAAAAAGGATTGATGGAGCCATATCCTTGTTTTATAATTTAATATATCCAAACACTTTTTAATTGATACCATACTTCTTTTCATAATGATCAATGTCCACTTGAGGTGATATAGTTGGTATACATGTTTTAGGGGACTATCAATCCTATGAAAACTTCTGAAATTTCAATTTTGAAATATGTAGTTGGTGGCACTATAAAATGTGCCCATTTAATTCACTGAATGCATCCAAACATGATCTTGGGGTGTAGCTCATTTCGAAAGCTTCGATTTAACTGGTCGGGGAGCTCGAATGGAGTAACGGATCAGAATTTATGGTCATTCGATGTCAGACTACTGAAAATGTCCATCTGGAATGATTTTGGGGAAAAGTATGGTTTTGCGCACAAGATTGGAAATTTGGTGCGCAAGAATGGATGTTTCGCACGCAAGAATAGAATATTTCATGCAAAAAAAATCTTTTGTGAAACCTATCACGCAAACCTTTTACATGCCCAATGTGATGTCATCTTTCACCCCAGCCACCTGAAAAATGTCTAAGTAAGGTGTGCGCAAGTTTTGAGATGCGTGTGCAAGATCAACATCTGCACGCAAGATTCTTATGCCCCCAATGTGATGTATATGAGGAATGTTCTACTAAGTCTAGTGAAAATGGTAAGGAATGTGCGTGAAAGTTTTAAGATGTGTGTGCAAGATTAAAATCTTCGCTCAAGACTCTTATGTGCCTAATGCGGCATCAAATTCCCTTTTGCACACGCACCCACTGCAGGGTACGCAGAAGATCTCTTCTATGCCTGGAATCTTACGCACCACCGCTCAAGGTTTTTCCTATAAATAAAAGTGCACCCCCCCTCTCCTCAGGGTAAGTATCCGGAGGTCAGCTGCTGCTCTACTATGCGTAAGACCACCTCTTCCGTGTATGCGTGGAAGAATGGAAATCTCCATGTGAGATCTTGCGCAAAAAGTCCCATATGGGTCTACCTTCGCACGGGCCCATAGTGTTTTGATCCTCAATCAATCTTTTTTCCTCCTATGTTATGTGCGTGAAATATTCCATTCCTACATGCAAGATTACAATCTTATACGCAATACTTCCAATATAGTGTGATAAAACTTTAATCTTACATGCAACATTTCCATGTTCCAAATATTGCACACAATAGTTCCAATGTGCCCATATTGCACGTACCTGTGTCACACAGCCCAATCTTGCATGCAGTGCATCTTGTGCATATCTCATCTTACGTGCAACAGTGCCCAGGTTGTGCCTAATGGTCCTTACCATGGGGGCTGCGCCCCCACACCCCTACTCGGGATCAGTATTGAGCTGTAGTCCCAGCCCTCTGGGTTGGTCCCTTCACTACTATCACTACCCCCCATAAAAAATGGAGAGTCTCACTGCAAAATTTTTGGGCTAGGTCACCTGTATTTTACATTGTGCACCCACCTTCCACCTATGGAAGACCATTATTCAAGGTACTTCTCTATGCTATAGAAAACACCTTGAGTCAACATATTCTTCTTGGTCCCTTTACCATGCCATGATTTGAGATTCTCATCATCAATTAATTGAGTACCTTGAGTTGAACCATTCCTCAAGCGACTTATCCAAACCTCCATCACCTGACTCCTATGTCAGGTTCAACTAGAAATGGACACTCTCGAGTAAGTCCCACACCAACCATTATTAGGCACCTTATGACTAATAGTCCTCTATGCATGACTATAAACTGTAGTATACCCTATATGAAAAATATAAGATACCTCTTTCTCCAAATAAGAGATTCCTTATGCGCCAATCATAAGATGTCAATAGTCCTCTATATATGACTTTAAACTATAGCATGATCTATCATTAATCAATAGGATTCTTTATGAATCGATCATAATATTCCCTCATGGCCTGACATGAGTAAGACAGAACAGGAATTTCATTGCACAATCCCCACATAGCTTGTCTATTTACATGACGTTAAATTGAATCATTTTTCCTTGCAATGCACATGGGATGCCATCATGGCCAGACATGAGGATAACATCATGGGTAGATTCCACGCATAAGCCTCATCCACCATTGTTTCTACTTAGTGACACCTGGGCATCTTCCATGCATAAGCCCCAACCACCAATTTTCGCTCCTTAGTGGTGCCCGAGAAGGTTCCATGCGTAATCCCCATCCATCGTTTTTTCTCCTTAGAATCGCCCAGGAAGCATCCATGTGTAAGCCCCAACCACCAATTACTGCTTCTTAGCAGCACTCAGGCGGATTCCACATGTAATCCCCATCCACCATTGTCGATCCTTATCAGTACTTGGGAAGCTTCCATGCATAAGACCCATCCACCATTACTACTCCTTAGCAGAACCTAGGAAGCTTCCATGCGTAAACCCCATCCATAATTGTCCTCCTTAGCGGAACCTAAGAAGCTTCCACACATAATCCCCAACCACTAATTTCTGCTCCTTATCCAAACCTGGGTAGCTTCCATGCATAATCCTCAAACCATCTCATGTGCATGTACCTTCATGACACAGTCGTTAGGTCTGTCTCTACCTCTGGTTTCTCACACCGAGCATGACTCATGTGGGATTAGAGTAAGAATAGACCATGACATTCTCTATGGGACATTGGCCAAGCGTAATCCCCATGCCCCCTTTCTTAATAAACTACATGGACTTTGATCCTTTCCCCTTTCCAAGTATGGTACATAGGAAGACTCTTTGAGGATCAAGACCATAACCCATCAGTCCTGACCACTTTACATCAGTTCACCCTCATCCGGCATGACATTAAACTATATTACCCTCTCATCCTGCATGATGCTAAACTGTATGTTTTCGAACTACATGGACTTTTATTCCCTACCATGAGGATACATAGGAATCCTCCCTGAGGTTCAATCCCATCACCCATATATTCTATCCATTTCACACTGGTTCACTCTTTATCCCGTAAGATGTTAAACTATATATTCCATAAACTATGTGGGTTTTGATCCCTTTCAATTCTGTAGGATTCCTTCACGAGGTTCAATCCCAACTAATGGAAAACTCTAGTGCTACCTCCAAGGGATAAACCCTCTTAATGTGACATCATACCTCCTCAGGACACATATCTAAGGTCCTCCTCCTTGAGGTGTTCTAATCCCCTCGGGAAGTTAACCATGCATAAGCCCCACACTCAATCCATAATCCTCAAACTAAGAGTGTCCCTCTTGTGATGGGATACTAACCATGCATAATCCCCAAGCCTATCTTCGAGTTTTTATCCTTTTTCTACACCCTTATTTTGTGCTCTATTCCCGAACTACTTGTACTTTGATCTTTTCCCTTTTTGAGAAAGGTACGTAGGAATCCTCTCCAAGGTACAAGACCATCACCCACTCCTCATCCTGGTCTCTCCCTCAAGCCTTTGTATCTCGAGAAGATCATTCCTTAACATTTTGGTTCTATTTCCTTCGGGTCCCCATCCACGCATCCATTCTCATGAACCGCCACCTCAAGTGACCCATCGCCCCATTTGAGAACTATGTGGACTTTTATTCCCAACCACTAGGATACGTAGGAAACCTCTATGAGGTTGAAGCCCAGCACCATCATCCTATCATCGGTTTCACTTCATTCATCCACATCCTTTGACACTCCCTCCATATACATCCTAATTTTACCCAGGCTGCCACATCCTGATGAACTCATGCCATCCATATGGGCAACTAACCATGTGTAAGTCCCAGATCACCCTTTCGAACTATGTGGGTTTTGATCCCTATCTTCTACACAGGGTACATAGGAAGCCTCCTTGAGGTTCAATCCCAACCAATGGAAACCTTTGTGTCCCATTTATTTGGACCCTCCTTCTCTAACCCATCCTTTGTGATGTCCATATCAGGCTTCATGGTGTGATACCTTCCCTTTTTTGGACACGCCATATCGAGTTTGTCCTCATTGGGTGTTTTGAATCATCCATTCGTTAAACCTTCTAGGTGATCCCTCATAGGGATGTACCGACCTGATTAATCCTTTGTGATGTCTAGATTAGCCTTCACGGTATGAAACCTTCCCTTTTTGGGACATGCCATCCAAGTTCCATCCACATAGGGTGTTATGATCCATCCATCCGGTAAACCTTCCAAGTGATCCCTCCTAGGGATGTACCTGCCTGATCCATCCTTTGTGATGTCCATATCATCCTTCATGGTGTGAAATCTTCCCTTTTTGTGACATGCTATCCAAGTTTCATCCAAAATGGGTGTTACGATCCATCCTTTTGGTAAACATTACAGGTACTCCCTCCTAGGGATGTACCCATCTGATCCAATTTCATAAGTGTTACGATCAGTTTGATCCATCTCTGCAATACATTAAACTCATGGAATAACCAATGTTAAACATGATAAGCTGAGGAAAACCTAGGATACATGCCTACATCATAATATACCCCATGATCGACGTGGGATGCCTCAGGATCTGTGCCTTTGAGAAGCCCTCCTATGAGGAAGAATATAGGTTACCAATGTTTTAGCATCCTGAGATGCCCCAACCTGCCTAATGTTACCATTTACTCTGGCTGAAGATTGCTGACCTGGAATGACCCTTTGGAATGTCCTAACAGAAGTAGCGTAATTAACCAGCGTCTGCAAAGATATGGCACCAGGAATGAGATTCATGAACAACGACACAAATCTACAAGGGAGACCCAGACTAGGTGATGAATTCTGAGGATGAATCCATGGAAGGAGAGCCCAATATCTCATCATCCCATTTTGATCAATGGAAATATTTCTCTGAATAAGTGACAAATTCTTCCCACCTTTGGAAAGAAGGAACACGAGGCCACAAGATTGTGATGCCATGATGATTTTTCCATCATCCACAGAAAGCATCGGAAATAGTAGTTAGATTATTTTAGGGACCAATATGAGTGTAATGGGTAACTATATTTTCTTCCATGATTACATTACACTACTGGAAATCTGACCTTTCCCAACGCTTCTATACCAACGGTTCATAATAACTGTTGGTATAGGTTCCCTTTCCCAACGGTTTGGCCAAACCGTTGGGAAATCCCACTTTGAGGCCACCTTTCCCAACGGTTTGGGCAAACCGTTGGTAAATCCCACATTGTGGGGACCTTTCCCAACAGTTTTGGCAAACCGTTGGGAAAGGTATACCCTTTCCCAAAGGTTTGGACAAACTGTTGGGAAAGGTCCACTTTGTGGACATCTTTCCCAACGGTTTGGCCAAAAACGTTGGGAAAGGGTATACCTTTCCCAACGGTTTGTCCAAAACCATTGGGAAAGGGTATACCTTTCCCAAAAGTTTTCCAAAACCATTGGGAAAGGTCTCCCATGCATCAACCTTCACCCAGAATCAAATCCAGGCTCAAAATATTTCCCAACGGTTTGCCAAAACTGTTGGTATAGGTCTATACCAACGGTTGTCAAAACCGTTGGTATAGATCCTTTGATTTTTTATCATTTCTTCTTACCCAGAACATTATATAAATCAAAAATTAATATAATTATGAGAATACATATATATATTTATGTAATTATATACACAAAAGTCATGTTAGGTTAGTGGTTAAGTCGTTCAATAATAAACTAGGGGTGTTGGGATCAAATCCCAGCGAATGTTTTTTTTTTGAAATACATATACCAACAGTTATACAACTGTTGGTAAAGATTTTCATATTAATTATACCAACGGTTTCCAAAACCGTTGGGATAGGTCTATACCAACGGTTTTGGGAAAACCGTTGGTATAGACCAATCCCAACGGCTTACTTGGCCACGGTTCTCCAAACCGTTGGTATATGTCAGTTTTCCAGTAGTTTTAAGATATATCTTTGGTGTTCCAATAGACCATGTATATTCAATGGAATTATCATGATAATTTGATGGTGTTGAAATCCATTGATTTCCTGACTCTCAATCGAGATAAGCCCTATATTACACACAGACTTCATCTAACACCTTGAGATATTTTGTAAAATAGTTTTCAATGTCATGAATATTTATAAAACATTCTTGATATTGATTATTGAATAAATTTTATGGAATTTAAAAGCTTTTATTTGAGTATTCTAATGTGTTTTTATTTATTTATTATAAAACATGAATATTTTATAAACCTAATATGATGGATATGAACTGAAAATGGATACACGCTAATCGTATGACAAAAGAGTATGAATATGGAGTTAAAGAGTTCATCAAGTTTTCAATAGAGCATACATATAACCCTCATGAAATCCTTTTTCTGTATTTACATTATTGTTATTCCTGACAAATTAGTCTATAAGAGTTGGAAGAACATTTTATTTGTCAAATAATATATCAGAGCTATAAATTTTAGACTAAACATGGGGAAAACTATGTGTGCACACCGATCGGGATGATACTATGGTTTATGTATCATTTTATATGAATAACAATGTAAATGATGATGGAGATCACATGGAACAAGTGACAATGGAAATTGAAGATAAACTTCATGATTGTTCAAAGTTGTTTGAGAAGTTAAATAGTTGTGAAGATACCATTGTATAGTGGTTGTACTAAATACACAACATTGTAAAGTGTATTGAAGTTATATAATTTGAAATCTGGCAGCAGATGGAGTGACACCATCTTTACAGAACAACTTAGAAATAGATTAAGGTATATATATAGAAATATTTAACTATTAAAACATGTTTTGAAACAATTTACTTATTTTTTTAATGTTTATATAGTTTCCAAAGAAAGATAATGGAAATTATTGTGAATATTATGTTTTCAAATTTATGAAAGATATCATAAACCATGAAAAAATCATCATCCCCGAATAGTTAATTTTCAAAGGTAATTACAATTTCATTAAAAAAATTTCTTAATAGTTTTTTTGTATATATTTTCTCGGTACTACTAAGATTTTCAAAAAACTTCATACTCAAAATAAGTAGTAAATTTGTTTAGAGATGATTGGGTAGCATTCATGGTGTCATAATGTTTGCCAGCAATAAATTTAGGTGATTGTATACTATTTTTGTAATCTAGTATAATATATGACCTTAAAAATATATTTGAGGTTTGAATAATTAGTATAAGAATTCTTATATATTATTTTAGATCTATTTCTCAAGGATATGTATAATGGAGGAAATCGATTTGTTTATAAATGAGAAGAAAACATGGTTTCAGAATGTATTCAGGCATCATGAAGAGATGAATTACTACTACTTATTTAGCTAATTTTATCATCATTTTATCTAATTTTTTATTTAATTTACTTATAATTTTTAGAATAAAATTAGACTAATTCTCTCTCTAGGGTTCCATCATGGGTGGTGGTAAATGATAGAAGAAAATAATAATACAATGGTTACACTGTGGTGGGTGGAAGAATTATTTGGTCTATTCAATCATCAATTATATGCATGATATAATGTCAAAATTTTTTGTGAAATCCATAAAAGTAACACATAAAGTTCACATTAGTGAAATTGATTAACTAAAATTGATTCTTTTGAATGCACATGATGTGAAATTAAATCATCCCACCATTATATCACATGGAATCTCACAATCATTACATGAGTAGTAGAGTTTAACCTATCCTTATTATGCATATAGATACTTGTTCACTAGCTCACCATCAAAAAAAATTCCATTGTTTCATAACTAATATGAATACATGCATTCATTATGTAAAATGATCCATGTTCACAAGCTCATTAATAAAAAACTCATCATAATTCTCAATAAAAAAATACATGAGAAAAGGGATGTTTCCATTTTGATGAAAAACTAATGATGATGTTATGTTAGAGTTTATCATCACCTAGAATATTGAAAATGATATACTAATATATAGAAAAATCCAGGAAGACTTAATGGATGCGCTAGATTTTAGTGTAATTTAGATGAAATAAAGGGCTATATTGATGTTTAATACTGTCAAAAAGGGGTAAAAATTTATAATGGAGTTTAGTGTCTTCTGAAAATACATAATGGTTCACACTAAAGTTTTTTCCACAAAATAAGGTATATGGTTTATCATGGAGTTTGTACTCTCTATGATGGTGAAAGGAAAAGATAGATTTTATTATGTACCATAAAAACTCAAATGTAAATATTTATTTTTGTTCAATCAATGAATTCTAATAGGTTTACACTAATAGTTAATGTTTTATAGGAATAAATAAAGGGATATTCCGATGTTTAGTATAATCCACGAATATATAATATGTTATACTATTTTTTGTAACAAATAAGAAGAAAAATGTTTATATATGAGTTTTACACTAACCCAAAAGCATAAATGTTTTTATGGGAATTTTTTGTAATATGTGAATTTTATGTTATTGTAAAGTTGTTAAATATATCATATTATTGGGATTGATCTTATAAAATATCTCATATGTATCCATAGTTGGTGAATAAAAAATGTTATAGTTTGGAATAATAGTTTAAAACAATGGGACTAGGAATGCCAATTATCTTAAAAAATGAGTGTTATAATTTTAAGTTATGGTGAAGGGAAAAATATTAATGTAGAAAATATAATGTGAAAAAACAATCCTTTATTATGAGATTTATAGTTTAGATACTTTAATAAAGAAATATCATATAGGTAATAATCATCTATGTAGGATGGTATTTCATACATTTTAAGGTCATGTGGTAAGGACTGCTGAAGGAATTTTAATTTCATATTAGATGGTCCAATGTATTTTCTTTTAGGGTTATGTAAAATTGACTAAATCCCTTATATTTTAGTTTTATATGATCAAGAATAATTATATTATAGTTTAATTATTTGTAACTAGAACAAATTACCTTTTAAATGAATGCACTGTAGGATAAAAAGACACAGCGGAATCAATTATACCTCAAAGAAATACACGGTGTACCTGGTATGACTCAAATTGTGTGGTTTTGTTTTAAAATTGAAATTTTATTAATGTATTATTTCATATTTATGTTTAATTTATTTCTTTATAATATAACTAACATAATAATTTTTTTCTTATGCATGTGGATTCTTTTTCTTGAGTTGGGGTGTTTTGTTTGAAGTTGATCATGCTCATGAGATATTTGACTTCAAGGATGTAGCTAAGATAATTACAATAAGGAAATGGGTTGAGAATGTATACAACCATCATGAAAAGGTGAATTACAACTACTTATTTAATTAATTTTGTCATAATGTTATCTATTATTTTTAAATTAATTTTATTATCATTTTTATCTAATACTTATTTAGTTTCTTTCAAAGATATTTTGGACAGTCGTATTTTTCTTTCAACTATCTACAACAAGATAGAAAAGAAAGAATGTGTTTTTTTATAATGGAAGAGGAAACCCCATGTTTCCTGAAACGTGAAGTGTTGGAGGAAACATGAGGTTTATTATTCCATCATAATGGAAAACGTTCTCTCTTTTCTGGATTTTTGCAGATATTTGAAATAAAAACACATCTCACATGCTCAATCAGTTGCACCTTAATCTGATACATGGTAGGCTCGGTATGACTTAGTCTGTATGTTTTTAGTTTATAATTTACTTTTTTGTTCAAAACACACATCAAATACTAAAAAATAAGAAAACACATAAAGTTTGTTGTTATACTTTAGGATAAAAATTCATATGTCATTAGTAATGTGTAGGAATTAGTTGTATCTCAATCTGATGCACGGTGTGGCCAATATGACTCAAATTATGTCTTTTTATTTAAAATTGAAATTTTAGTAAAAAAGACAATTGACATACTCAAAACTAAGAAAACAAATTTGTATTTTTTTGATACTTTATTAAAATGATCCATAATTCATTTTTAATGTGTAGGAATCAGCCTCACCACAATCTGATACACAATGTGTTTGGTATGACTCAAAGTTTACATTGTCGTTTTAAAATTGAAATTTTAGTTTAAAATGTGTGTCACTCACCGAAAATGAGAAAAAAACTCATATTATCTTGATAATTAATTAAAACAATTCATAATTTATTTTTGATATCTAGGAATCAGTCTCATATAAAACTGACACACGATGTGACCGGTATGACTCAAAGTTCTTATTTACAATTTGAAATGATATTTTAGTAAAAAAATACAAGTGACATACTCAAAACTGATCAAAAACATTCATATTATTTTAATACTTCAATAAAATTATCCATAAGTCATTTTGGATGTGTAATAATCAGCCACACCTCAATCTAACACGCGGTGTGACCGGTATGACTCCAAGTGTGTCTTTTTATTTAAAATTGACATTAATTTTAATAAAAAAGAAAAATGACATACTCAAAACCAACCAAACACATTAATATTATTTTTATACTTTAGTAAAACAATCCATAAGTCATTTTTGATTTGTAGGAATCATCCTCACATCAATCTGATGCACAGTGTGACCGGTATGACTCAAAGTGTGTCTTTTTGTTTAAAATTGACATTAATTTTAGTAAAAAAGACAAATGAAATACTCAAAACTGATAAAATGCATTATTATTATTTTTATACTTAATAAAAATGATGCATAATTCATTTTTTATGTTTAGGAATTGGCCTCACCTCAATCTGATACACGATGTACCCGATATGACTCAAAGTGTCTGTTATCAGTTTAAAATTGACATTATAGTTCAAAAAGTGTCACTCACTAAAAACCAAAAAAATGCACTCATATTGTATTAAAAATTTATTAAAATAATTCAAGATTCATTTTTTATATGTAGTAATTAGTCTCATGTCAAACAAACACACGATGTGACTAGTATGACTCAAATTGTGTGTTTCCAGTTTAAAATGATATTTTAGTAAAAAACACAAGTGATATACTCAAAAAATGAGCAAACTCATTCATATTGTTTTTATAATTTATGAAAAAAATCCATAATTCATTTTGATATGTAGGAATTATCTCAATATGACACACGTTGTAACTTGTATGACTCCAAGTGTATCTTTTTATTTAAAATTGATATTAATTTTAGTAAAAAAGAAAATTGACAAACTCAAAACCAAGAAAATGAATTTGGATTATTTTGATACTTTATTTAATGATCCATAGGTCATTTTTATATGTAGTAATAAGTCTCACCTAAATATAACACATGATGTGTCCGGTATGACTCAAAGTGTCTGTTATCAATTTAAAATTGCCATTTTAGTTCAAAAACAGTGTCAATCAATCAAAACCAAGAAAACATGGTCGTGTTGTCCTAATAATTTAGAAAAAATATTAAAAGGTAATTTTTTAAATTTAGGTATTAGTCTCACATAAAAATTACACACGATGTGACCGGTATGAATCAAAGAGCGTGTTTCCAATTTAAAATGACATTTTAGTAAAAAAGAAAAGTGACATACTAAAAACCAATAAAATGAATTCATATTGTTTTTATACTTTATTAAAATGATACATAAGTCATTTTTCACATGTATGAATCATTTTTACATTAATTCGATACACGGTGTGACTGATATGACTCCAATTGTGTCTTTTTATTTAAAATTTACATTAATTTTAGTAAAAAGGACAACTGATATACTCAAAACTAAGAAAATGCATTCAAATTATTTGGATACTTTATGAAAATTATCCATAAGTAATTTTGGATTTGTATGAATCATATCTTCCTCAATATGATGCACGGTGTGACCGGTTTGACTCCAAGTGTGTCTTTTTACTTAAAATTGACATTAATTTTTGTAAAAAAGACAACTAACATACTCAAAACCTAGCATATGCATCTGGATTATTCTTATACTTTAGGAAAACTATCTATAAGTCATTTTTGATGTGGATGAATCATCCTCACCTCAATATGATTCACGATGTGCCTGGTATGACTTAAAGTATACATTATCAGTTTAAAATCAATATTTTAGTTCAAAAAGTATCACTCACTGAGAACCAAGAAAAATTACTCGGATTGTATTTATAATTTAGGAAAAAAATTCATAAGTCATTTTTTACATTTAGGAATTAGTATCACATAAAATTGACACACGATGTGACTAGTATGACTCAAAGTACCTGTTTTCAATTTAAAATGAAATTTTGGTAAAAAACACAACTGACATACTCAAAATAGAGAAAACACATTAGGATTATTTTGATAATTTAGTAAAATTATCCATAAGTCATTTCTGACATGTAGTTATCAGCCTAAACTCAATCCAATGGATTTTTTGATTGGTATTACTCCAAGTTTGTGTTTTTATTTAAAATTGAAATTAACTTTAGTAATAAATACAATTGACATACTCAAAACCAAGAAAACACATTTATATTGTTTTGATACTATAAGAAAACGATTCACAAGTCATTTTTGATGTGTATTAATTATCCTCACCTCAATATGATACACGATGATCCCAGTATGACTCAAAGTATATGTTATCTGTTTAAAATTAATATTTTATTTCAAAAAGTGTCACTCATTGAAAACCAAGAAAACACTCTTGGATTGTCTTGATAATTTAGAAAATCTATTCGTAATTCATTTTTATGTATAGGAATTAGTCTAACATCAAACCAACATAAGATGTGTCTAGTATGACTTAAAATGCGTGTTTCCATTTTGAAATGAAATTTTATTAAAAAAGACAAGTGACATACTCAAAACCAATAAAATGCATTCATATTATTTTGATACCTTATGAAATTGATCCATAATTAATTTGGAATGTGTAGTAATTAAACTCACCTCAATCTGATGAACAATGTGACCAGTATGACTCCAAGTGTGTCTTTTTTATTTAAAATTGACATTAATTTTAGTAAAAAAGAAAAGTGACATAATCAAAATAGAGAAAAAATATTCATATTGTTTTTATAATTTAGTAAAATTATCCATAATTCATTTTTTGGTGTGTAATAATTATCTTCACCTCAATATGATGTACAGTGTGACCAGTATGACTCTAAGTGTTTCTTTTTATTTAAAATTGACATTAATTTTAGTAAAAAAGACAATTGACATGTTTAAAACCAAGAAAACGTATTTATTTTGTTTTCTTACTTTAGAAAAATGAACCATAATTCATTTTTTATGTGTAATGATCATCCTCACCTCAATATGATACATGATGTGCCCGGTATGACTCAAATTATCCCTTATCAGTTTAAAATTGACATTTTAGTTCAAAAAGTTCCACTCCCTAAAAACACATCAAATGTGCTTTAATTATCATGATAATTTAGTGAAATGATTCATAATTCATTTTTGACATGGATGAATCAATGTCACATTAAACCAACACACAATATAACCATTATGACTCAAAGTGTGTGTTTTCGGTTTAAAATGACATTTTAGTAAAAACGACAAGTGAAATACTCAAAACCAAGAAAACGCATTTATACTGTTTTGATACTTTATCAAAATTATCCATAAGTCATTTGGGATGTTTAGTAATCAGACTCACCTCAATATGACACATAGTGTGACTGATATGACTCCAAGTGTGTCTTTTTATTTAAAATTGATATTAATTTTAATAAAAAACAATTATCATACTCAAAACCAATAAAATTCATTTGTATTGTTTTTAAATGTTATAAAAATGATCCATAAGTCATTTTTTATGTTTAAGAATCATCTTTACCTCAATATGATGCACGGTATGATCGGTATGACTCCAAGTATAACTTTTTATTTGAAATTGACATTAAATTTTGGAAAAAGGTTAACTGACATACTCAAAACCAATAAAATGCATTTAGATTATTTTGATACTTTAGGAAAATGATCCATAAGTCGTTTTTGACATGTAGTAATCATCCACACCTCAATATGATACACGATGTTCCTGGTATGACTCAGAGTTTTTCTTATCAGTTTAAAATTGACATTTTAGTTCAAAATTTTTCACTCACTAAAAACCAAAAAAATGTTCTCGGATTGCCTTGATAATTTAGAAAAATGATTCATAAGTCATTTTTTATGTGTAGGAATAAGTCTCACATAAAACTGACACATGATGTGGACAGTATGAATCAAATTACGTGTCTCTAGTATAAAATGAAATTTTAGTAAAAAAACAAGTGACATACTCAAAATAGATCAAACACATTAGGATTATTTTTATACTTCAGGAAAATGATTCATAAGTCATTTTTTATGTGCATGAATCATCCTCACCTTAATCAAATTCATGGTGTGGATGATATGACTCCAAGTGGGTCTTTTTATTTAAAATTGACATTAATTTTAGAAAAAAAGATAACTGATATACTAAAAACTAAGAAAAAACATTCAATATGATTTTAAAATTTAATAAAATGATTCATATATCATTTTTTACATGTATTAATCATCCTTACCACAATCTAATACACGATTTTCCCGATATGACTGAAAGTGTCTGTTATCAGTTGAAAATTGATATTTTAGTTCAAAAAGTGTCACTCACTAAAAATAGAGAAAACACACTCAAATTGTATTGATAATTTAGTAAGAAAATTCATAATTCAGTTTTGATGTGTAGTAATCAGTCTCACGTCAAATTGATAAATGATGTTACCAGTATGACTCAGAGTTCATGTTTCCATTTTAAAATTAAATTTTAGTAAAAAAGAAAAATTACATACTAAAAAACAAGAAAATTAATTCATATTGTTTTGATACTTTAGGAAAATGATCCATAAGTCATTTGGGATGTGTATAAATCATCTAAACCTCAATCCGACACACAGTGTGACCATTATGACTTCAAGCATGTATTTTTATTTAAAATCGACATTAATTTTAGTAAAAAATAAAACTGATATACTCAAATTTGAGAAACTGTGTTAATATTGTTTTTATACTTTATTAAAATGATTCATAAGTAATTTTTTATGTGTAGGAATCAGACTCACCTTATTCCAATTCAGGATGTGATTGGTATGACTCTTAGTGTATTTTTTATTTAAAATTGACATTAATTTTAGTAAAAAAGATAATAGACATACTTTGAAACAATAAAATTCATTTATATCATTTTCATACTTTAGTAAAATGATCCATAAGTAATTTTTGATTTTTAGTAATCTTTTTTACCTCAATATGATACACGATGTGCCCGGTATGACTCGAAGTTTCTGTTATCAGTTTAAAATTGACATTTTAGTTCAAAAGTGTCACTCACTAAAAACCTAGAAAACATGATTGGATTGTCTTAATAATTTATTAAAATGATTTATAAGTCATTTTTTATGTATAGGAATTAGTCTAGCATCAAACTGATACATGATGTGACCGGTATGACTCAAAGTGTGTGTTTCCAGTTTAAAATGACATTTTAGTAAAAAAGACAAGTGACATACTCAAAACTGAGAAAAACATTAGGATTGTTTTGATATTTAAGTTAAATGATCCATATGTCATTTGGGAAATTTTGGAATTATTTTCACCTCAATATGATGCATAGTGTGATCAGTATGACTCCAATTGTGCCTTTTTATTTAAAATTGACATTAATTTTAGTAAAAAGGAAAACTAACATACTCAAAACTGAGAAAACAATTTTGGATTATTTTGATACTTTATAAAAATGATCCATAAGTTATATTTTATTTTTATGAATCATCCTCACCTAAATTAAATGCACTTTGTGAATGCTATGACTCCAAGTGTATCTTTTTATTTAAAATTGACATTAATTTTAGTAAAAAGACAACTAACATACTCCAAACTGAGAAAAATCATTCATATTATTTTGATACATTAGTAAAACAATCCATATGTCATTTTTAATGTGTAGGATTTAGCTTCACCTCAATTTGATACATTATGTTCTCAGTATGACTCAAAGTGTCCTTTATCAGTTTAAAATTAACATTTTAGTTCAAAAAGTGTCACTCACTAAAAACCTAGAAAACATTCTCAGATTTCCTTGATAATTTAAGACAATTATTTATAAGTCATTTTTGATGTTTATGAATTATTCTCGTGTCAAACCAATACAGGATGTGACCAGTATGACTCAAAGTGCATGTTTCTAGTTTAAAATGACATTTTAGTAAAAAAAACACAAGTGGCATACTCAAAACTGAGTAAACTCATCTGGATTGTTTTTATAATTTAGTAAAATTATCCATAAGTCATTTGGGAAGTGTAGGAATTAGCTTCACCTAAACTGACACACGATATGACCAGTATGACTCCAAGTGTGTCTTTTTATTTAAAATTGACATTAATTTTAGTAAAAAAGACAATTTACATACTCAAAACTAAGAAAAATCATTCTTATTATTTTGATAATTTATTAAAATGATCCATAAATGTATATTAATCATCCAAACCTCAATCTAACGCATGGTGTGACCAATATGACTCTAAGTGTGTCTTTTTTATTTAAAATTGGCATTAATTTTAGTAAAAAAGTAAACTAAAATACTCAAAACCAAGAAAACACATTTGTATTATTTTAATACTTTATTAAAACAATCCATAAGTCATTTGTGACATGTAATAATTAGTCGCAACTCAGTCTGGTACATGATGTGCTCGATATAACTCAAAGTGTATGTTATGAGTTTAAAATTCAAATTTTAGTTAAAAAAGTTTCACTCACTGAAAAACTATAAAACACACTCATATTGTCTTTATAATTTATGAAAATGATTCATAAGTCATTTTTGAAATGTAGGAATTATTCTGACATCAAATTGATACACGATGTGATCGGTATGACTCAAAGTGCATGTTTCGAGTTTAAAATGACATTTTAGTAAAAAAATAAGTGACATACTTAAAACTAAGAAAAAAAATTCAGATTATCTTTATACTTTAGGAAAAGAATCCATAAGTCATTTTTTGAGTGTATGAATCAGACACACCTCAATCTGATGCACCGTGTGATCGTTATGACTCCAAGTGTGTACATTTATTTAAAATTGATATTAATTTTAGTAAAAAACAACTAATATATTCAAAACTGAGAAAATGAATTCAGATTATTTTGAAAATTTAGGAAAATGATCCATAATTCATTTGGGACTTGTAAGAATCAGTTTCACCTCAATCCAATACATGATGTTCCTGATATGACTCAAATTATTTGTTATCAGTTTAAAATTGACATTTTAATTCAAAAAGTTTCACTCACTGAAAAATGAGAAAACATGCTCAGAATTTCTTGATAATTTAGGGAAATGATTTATAATTCATTTTTTAAGTATATTAATTTTTCTCACATAAAACTGACACACGATGTGACCGGTACAACTCAAAGTGCATGTTTCTAGTTTAAAATGATATTTTAGTAAAAAAGACAAGTAACATATTCAAAACTAAGAAAATGAATTTGTATTATTTTGATACTTTATGAAAACAGTCCATAAGTCATTCGGGATGTGTAGGAATTATCTACACCTTAATTTTATTCATGGTGTGACCAGTATGACTCCAAGTGATTGTTTTCAATATATAAGTGTCATTTTAGTTTAAAACGTGTGTCACATTGGAAAAACTGAGAAAACAAGCCTAGATTGTTTTCTCATCATTCTATCTGCTATTACTTAATTAATTTCCTTTTCATTTTTATCTTATACTTATTTAGTTAACTTTTATAGAGATAATTCTTGAAGATGAATAAGAAATGGTGTGACGTGCAAGAATCAACCACAACTCAATCTGATACACAGTGTTCCTGGTATGACTCAAATTTTAGTTAAAAATTAACACTTTATATTTAATTTATTTCTTTATAGTATTACTAACATAAGAATTGTTTTCTTATACAGTTTCATTCTTTTTCTTGAGCTGGGGTGGTTTTTTTGGCAATAGCATGAGTGGGGTCAGGGGCCAAAGATAAAGAAACATTGATGTTTTTTAATATCTTTGATAATATTTAATTACTCATTCAATTTTATAAACCAATGTTTGAAATGTCTATAATATATTTTTTTTCTTTTATATATATTGTAAATTTTATTTATTTAAAATCAGTATTTGTGCCTATTTTTTGTGTTGTTTCTAGTGATGCATTGTGTTGTAACTTTAACAGTACACTACAGTATGCCTCTTTATCAATTATCTTAGAAGTGTTGATAAAGGACCCCCTTTATCAGTGCTTTTAGAAGAATTGATTAATGGGTTCCTTTATTAGTACTTTTTTAGCGTTGATAAAGGCCTTGGTATTTTAATCGCGCTTCAGTAGTCAATGCTTTTTTTGCACTAAAATGGCCATTTTTAGTGCTGTTAAAGGCTTGTTTTGTAGTAGTGTCTTAAATTTTTAAATGCTTATATAGCCAAAACACCTTCTAAGTTGTATTGGTTTGATTCCTAAATGAAACAACTACCTTGAATTAAATGGGACTAAGTGGTAAGACAGTTTCACATGACTTTAATATGAATAAGGGATGTTCCCCTTAGTTAAATGGAATTTTAAATTCATTATAATTCATCCCTTGGTTTGTATTAAAGCATGATTGGGCTTTATTATACAAATGGGATTTATGGGCATGGTGTCCCATATATTTTTTCACACTCATAAAAGGCATCCCATATATTTGTGACACTCGAACATGATGTACCATGTACATGTGATCCTTGGGCATGGTGTCCCATATACTTGTGATAATTGGGCATGGCGTCCCATATACATATGATATTCGGGTATGGCATCCCATGTACTTGTGATACTCGAGTATGGAGACCCATATGATTCATGATAATCAAGCACAATGTCCCAAATAAAATCTGATATATGAGCACGGTTTCCCTAATTAAATGTGATAACCAAGCATGGTATCCCATATTGTAATATATGGGCATGGCGACCCATATGATTCATGAAATATGGACATGGAATCCCTAGACTTTCTATGAGACTCTAACGATTATCCATGGATGCCAGAGTCACACCTTGGGTCTTAGCTAGTAGCAGTATCTATATATATGGATATAAATGTCACTACTTATATAGAACATTTATATACATACATTTCTATATATATATGTGTGTGTGTGTGTGTAAATATACACATTTAGTCACTTGTTTAGAGATAACCCGGCTACTTAGGCCACAACATATAGTGTTAGCCTAGTGTCCTTTAGGAACTAGAGCTGACCCATTTAAATCATATATTTCTATTTACATTGTTATAAACTACTACAAAACATGGAATAAGTAGAGACAACCTTTATTAGCACTAAATAAAAGCACTGATAAAGAGCACCCTTTATCAGCACTTTTATTTAGCACTAAAAAAGGGTTGACCACATATGTGCGCATTCTACATTGGATTTTGAGATGCACTTTGTGCTTCTTTATATGTTAACCCTCAACTCCATTCCTGTAATGAAGTCTAACTAGCATCAAAAGACACCTACCACCACTGGTTCCACCCTACACCAGTGACTCCTTCCTCCCATCACTATGTGGGTCTGACCACTACACGTCGGCGTGATGCTCCAGCATGCCAACTAAGCTCCTATCTCACCTGTGTGGTAGGCTCTCCCTGTGGGTTGGTCTCCTTGGTAGGCCTACTTTGGGACTACTATGTGCCAGGATACCCAATGGGTTGAGGGCTAGCCCACTGGCATATATTTTTACATAAAAAATAATAAACTCTTAAGAAAATATCACAATATTACTTATTAAATTTTAAATATATATAATTAATATACTATTTATTACTATATATACCAGGAAAGTTCAAGAATCGAGTGAACTCGGTCCTAAAAATTTATTTAAGAAAATAAAAGTACAACTGAACACACCAAACGCGCAGCACAAAAGCACTGCCAAACTAGCACACATGCACATAGTGCAACCCCAACACACCAAAAGTCTAAAGACTCATGCACAACCAGACCCAAATAGCCTCAAACAATGGCCATACCCAGTATCCATCAGAAATGGCCTGATAAAACCGTTAGGACCTCTTAAAGGCACTGCAAGTCAACCCGCCATCTATTAAAACACCACTCCTCCCACATAAAGAAAAAGCCCTTGTACCGAGGGTGGAAAAATTCTCACTGGCACATAGCCATGTTCCGCTGCCTAGAAGCACCAAAATTCCACATATAGCCTGTCTGATTGGATTTCCCGCGTCCTGAGTGAAGCAAGGTTCACAGCATCCAACGTCGCTGCCTCCCATCAAGTCACCGCCGTCACAAAATCCTCGTCAGAGCAAGGTCATCCCACCATCTAAACAGTCAATGCCATACTGACTACACCATCCACACCCAGCACCACCGCCAGGATCCCACACCATCCCTAGCCATTCACCCGCTTGCACCACCATGACGATGTGACCGCAGTCACATCCTTCTCCCCTTCTAGGGGTGCCGCCACTCAGGGTATGACTAGATCCTCCTACTCCCCATCAGCAGCCATACCTCTGAACCCCCACTCCGCCAGGCCTTGTCGCGCCACCAAGGCTCCGTCGGGCCTCACCTCTCTGTCGCTACTCCTTACCACTTCATCGCCCGTCACACACCATCACATCTCTTCCAAGCCTTGCCTCTTCATTGTGACTTTGCGATACCTCGTCTTTCCATCGCCTATTCTTGCTTGTCCATTGGTCAACAGATCCACAAATCCCCACGTCACCGCAGATCTCAAAGGATCTGCCCAGATTTACCTCGAACTGAAGCAGTGCACACCCACGCCACCCCCTATTCAATGTCGATTCCTTCAGACCCTTCCTCCCATGAGGGATAACATTAGTTTCCACCACAAAAGAACTGAAAAAACGTGATTTTCCACAAGAGGAAAACATTTGATAATGGCTAACAATCTCATCAAAGATTGGTGCCTGAATCTCCCCGCTAGATTGAAGAGAGATAAACTCTCCATCCTTGAGAGAGAATCTCTCCATCCCAACCTGGGGTGATTATAAATATATACCTTTATTACTATATATATATATAATAAATTTATTCATTTTTATTAATAATTATTTTATTAACAATCAACTCATAAAAAAATCTCGCAATGTTCATAATTAAATTTGAAATATATATAATTAATATGTTATTTATTACTATATATATATATATTCAATTTATTCAATTTTACTAATAAATATTTCATTAATAATTTTTTTAATATTTTTCTAATTCATTAAATTTTAATTAAATAATTATTATACTATTTATTACTATATATATTAAATTTAATCATTTTTATTGATAAATATTACATTAATAATTTTTTAATATTTTTGTAATTTATTTATTTTTAATTAAATAATTAATGTAATTTTTATTATTTTATATATTAAATTTAATAAATTTAATTATAAATATTATATAAATTGTTTAATTATATATATATTAATTTTATTAATTTTTATTAATACACATTTCATTAATGATTTTTTTAATAAATTTTTTTAACATTTAATGTTTTTAATATAGTTGTAATTTACATAATAAATATATATATCACAGGCTGGACCAGACCAACCCCCAAATTGTTTTTTAGTAAATTTATTAAAATTAATATATATATATATATACATATATATTAATAAATAGTATAGTAATTATATATATAATTAATATACTATTTATAATTAATGGAAATGAATAAAATTATTAAAAAATAATAAATTTAATATATATATATATATATATATATATTAAACTAGGAGTGACTTTGGAAATGGATTAGTGTATATAGGCCTCTACTCCTATAATCAAGGGGCAACAAAATCTGAGTGATGGTGATTTTTCAAGGATCCTAGAAAATATTAATAAATTATGGGAAACGCATGGCATCCATGGAAGGAGGGATAATATATAGGATTATTCCCTAAAAAACCATCCTATAGTTAGGATTTTTCCAAAGGAAAAAATGTTGTTGTGGATGATGAAGGCTTTCAACCTATTCCTCCTAGTAAAGCAATATGTAGGAAAGACTATTCCTATCTGAAGCCAACTATGGTTACCAGGTTTCTTGGTCCCTTAGAATATGACTCTAATTGGTATAGTGATTATGATACTTCCTATCAATTTGATTGTGATCTTTGATCATTTTTTTTAGTTTCGCTTGGCATGAGGGCATGAATGCTTGTATGACCCCATCCATCTTCTCTCTCTTTTCTTTTTTCCTTTTTTAATAAAAAGGGGTCTACCCTAGCCTTTCTAGTAATTAGTATATTAAGTATTTAATAAATTTAATCATTTTTATTAATTATAAATAGTAAATTTATTCAATTTTATTAATTATAAATAGTATATTAATTATTTAATTATATATATATATAATTAAATTTCACTTATTTGTAACATGCGTTCATTAAATATAATTTATATATTGATAATGTTAAGTATCTACTTACTTTCTTATAATTTATAGATTTTAAATATTTATTCATTTAATATTTTTGCGGTTTATTCATTTTTAATATTTTTTATACACAATTATTCATTAATATATTTAATACTTTTGTAAATTATTCATTGTTCAATATTTTTTAATTTTATCCATTTCCTAATATTTATTTATACATGTTAGTTCATTAACATTTAATTTTTTTAATATGGTTGTAATTTATATAATTAATGTGTATTCATTTTCATTTTAACATATATAAATATTTGTTTTTGATTTTTTAAAAATTATCAATATAATTAATAAAAGTTATTCATTTTTTAAATTTAATCGTTCTTATTATTATTTATTACATTAATAGATGTCACATATTATATAATTTCACTGTTCAATTTGACATATATCAAACTTGTATATATATATATATACATTAATTTTACACACACAAATATTTACATAATTAATGAAATCCTATATAGAAACACACACACCTAATGTTTATGCAATTTATTCAAAATTTAATATTCATTTTAGAATTTCATTTAGTAACATAATATATTTAATATATAATGTTTTTAATCTGTAAATTTTATATATATTTTTTTAATATTATTTTAGTTGGTATTATTTATTCATTTTTAATATTTTTTATTTTTTTATTTTTTTGGAATTTAATCATTTCCTAATATTTATTTATACATAGTAATTTACTATGTTTTAATATTTTCAATATGTATTCATATTCATTTCAATATATATCCATATTTTATTTTTTTAATAATTTGAATAATTAATAAAACCTATCCATTTTTTAATATTTTTAAAGTCTACTCATATTTAATTATTCAATTTCACTCATTTTTAACATTCATGAATTTAATATTATATATTCATTAATAATGTTAAAAATATATTTGTAAATAAATATTTATAAATAAATATATTTATAAATTTATATTTACTATATTTATAAAATTATATATCTATAATTATAAATAAATAAATATTTTTTTTAAAGTATTTATATAATTATAATTATATAATTATATAATTATATATTTAAATAATTATAAAATTATAATAATTATATTTAAATAGTGAATATATTTACTATATTTATATTTATATTTATATTTATTTATTAAATAAATATATATAATTATATAAATATATATAATTATATAAATGAATTTATAATTATTTACAAATATTTATAAATATATGAAAATATTTATAAATATATTTATTTATATATATGTAACATCCTAGGTAAATAAAGAATATGAATTTTTCATATTTATTAATCTTTGAATTCAATATTAATTTTACTTTAAAAGGGTTGCTAAGTTCGATAACGTACCCGATACGCAACAACGGGTTTCTTTGAAATCTTACGTTGCACACTAATAATATAATATTATTATTTTAAATGGTAGTCAATTCCAAGCCGTTATATTGGCAGGAATGAACAAAACTAAATACAATATGATTATACATGTTTTTTAAATGTATTTACATTTATCCAATAAAAGTAAAGGCTTAAAATGTGAATGAATCTAATTTTAAGCATAATTTACATTAAAAGACCGATTTATCGCCTTTTAATGGCGAACCCTTTTTAAGTCTAGTTTTGGTCACTTTAATAAATTCTATATGACCAAATAAAATCTTTCTTTAGAATGGGAACATCAAAATTTACTTTGTGTAAATTTTTAGAATTTTTCCGATAAAGTTCATTTTTAATGAATAGTGAAAATTATTGTATTTTAATTCAAGTGTATTTTAATATAATTTATTTATATTGTTAGATTATCTTTTTCATTAATTTTAAAGTGAAATTAAAATATATTTTTACCATTTAATCCAATGTTGGTCATTGAAATTAATTTCACTTTGAAATTGGACATAAACAAGTATCAATCTTTTGATAGTTATTGTTTCGTAAAAACACGCTATTTGTTTTGATAATGGGAATTAATTTTAAAATTAATTAATGACACTTCTATGTTTTTAATTTGGAAAAATAAACAGCATTTTTTAATTTGTAATATAAAATATATCTTAGGCTGAATTTTTTATATTTTTCTGAAAAACTTCAATTTTTGATGAATAGTGAAACCACTTAGTGGTAGTTAAAAATCTGACTTTTTCATTTAAATGAAATTTTACCACTTTTGTGAATTGAATTTCAAAAATCCAACATACATGGTTTTTATCAAGAGGTAAAATTTGGTTCATTAAGTTGAAAATAATTTTTGGTGAATAGTAACTTTTGACTTTTACTTACAGCAATTAAAGGTAAATAGGGTAATTCAAGTTTAAAAGAATATTATAATAATTAAAAATTACATGAAAACTTGTCCAAAACTTATTGTTTGAGTCATTAATGACCATGGGAATCTTTGGGTTGATTTTGGGACCCCATTGAGCCACTTGGGAGTGATAATGACAATTTAGATTAATTAATATAATGTAAAGACAAAATTGACATTAACAAAAATATTTCAGTAATTAATTTTTATATGGTGTTATATAAGTCATATTTTTTACTATAAATATTCATTGGAAATCTAAAAATATTTCCTACATCATGGTTTTTTTTATAATTTTTAGACATCAAATAAATTAAATTATTTATGACATAATAATGATGCAATATTTACCTCATTAATAAATGATTTAAATAAATAAGATTATAATTATTAAAATATTATCCAAAACATTTCCAATTCTAATTGAATGATTTTATTTCGACCATGAGTCATCTTATCTTCATCTTTAATGATTTTTGGACCTTTTGAAACTGAGTATCATTATATAATAAAATAATATTTTCACACTTTCCTAAAGAGCTCCTCCTCTCCCTTATAAAAGGAGACCATTTGTATCCAATTCCTCACAACTCTAAAGCCATTTGGATCGTCCAAACTCTACCCAATTAATCTCCCTACATCCCTCTCCTCCCCTTAGAAGCCTTACCTTAGGCAGAAGGAACTTCAAGAAGTCCTTTGGTTCAAACCAAAGGGAGTTACCCAAATTAAAGGTAACGGTTTCTCTTAAATTGTTTTCTTTTATTTTACTTCTCCAACCCCTAAACTCTTTTTATTCCTTTATTTTGTAACAAAAACAGTATCCTAAATATACTAGGATGTTGTTATGAGAAGGATTCTAACTAAACTTACACACACCTCCATCTAATGGATGAATAACATAATGTTTCTGTGGATGGAAAACTAACACCTCACGAAACAATGATTGTTCAAATATCTCCAACCGCCTCTCATGGTGGTCATTATGATGGCACTGTATTTATATGTGATATATATTATGTTTATATTTTCTTTATGCTTCTGTATTTTCCATTTATAGCACGCCTTTATGGTTTCCATAGTGGGTAAGTACGATAATCTCATTTGAGGAAGCGCGGACTACGGCCCCCTCAAAGTGATGTGACTCATTAATTCCTTATGTGGGATGTATAAAGGATAGATTTAATGATATTATATATGATATTATACTGGAATTATAATATACCTATGTATCATTATGTTTTAATTCCATTAAAATAAGAAATAGAAATGAAAGTAGCGTTCTTGCGTACGTACGACATACCGTCTCCATGAACGGTGCATTTCATTTCTTTCCCCTAAATGTTATGTACTATTATAAATACATGTATATACTGGATATATATGATATATATAATATCTAAATCATGAATATAATTCTATATATAATGAAACTTGGACCACATGAACAACATGTAATTATTCGAAGTCCATTTTTAACTCAAGTACCAAATATCGACAAAACAAACATTATTAACTGAAATGATTACATAATGTTTATAACATGGTAATAAGTGATATAAAAGGAATAATAAACTTGAAAAAAGTTCTTAATAAATTATAAATTAACTTTAGTTTATTATTCTGGAGATTAAAGAACGATCGAGTCAAGTCGGACATGAGGTAAGGGATCCTACCTCTCTCTTTCTTTATAAGGACTATCTTTTATGTCATTTCTTTTAAGCTCATCTTTCTTATGTTGGGGGATGTTATTTTATACTCATATTACTGTAATTTTTATGTTCATATGATGAGAGACCCTATTTTATCTCATCAATCCATTTTTTAAGTTTTAAGTGGCATTGTTAGGCTGCCGAATTTTCGTAAGGGATTTCTTATCTCACATTTAATTCCGTGAGATTTCCATTGTTCGCCACTAATTTATTGCATGTGGTGTATTTTTTACTTCCATTTTATATATATTATCATGATTATTTTTATATTCATGGTATTTTTTGATTAATTTAATGGATATTAACTTTTGGTCATACGAATCGATTGATTACGACGTGGTAAGGAGTTTTCATCTCACTTTTTATTCTCGTGAGATTCATGCTATATTGACACTATTTTCTTTTATGTGGTGTATGTACTGTCCATGATTGTACTCTTTGTGTAATATATTTTCATTTATGAGTATTTACATATTCATTTTATGATCCTTCTTTCATATGGCGTATGTTTTGTAAGTTACCAAATCAGTAAGGGAACCATTCACCCTCCTCTTTTTAAAAGGCTTCTTTTTGTTATGTCTTTTAAATTACATATTATTATGTTGGGATATGTTCTTATATATATTTATTGATTTAAACTTCATTTCCAAGTGATGATATACCCTTTTTGTCTCATCAACTCATTTTCTGAATTTTAAAGTGACGTCGTTAGGCTTTCGAATTTTTACAAGGGAACTTCTTAACCCAATTTCGATTCTTTGGGTTCAACTTGTAATTCTTGAAAATGTCATTTGAAATATTATATCATGAATCCCTTTATTCTCATGATATTATAATGTTCTGATTAAAATCTATTCTTTAATTATTTGTATTTAAGCGTCTCTCTTTTTGTTAAAAACTCTTTAACTAAAATATTGTTTTAAATGTTTTAAAGATTTATTCTTCTAAATATTTCTCATTAATGTCCATGTTTTCAAAATGGGTTTTAGGATTTATTTATATGGACATTAATGTTTTCAAATTATAATTCATTTAAAATCTTCAAATTGGTATGGGACACTTTGATTCAAAAAAATCTCTTTTTAAATGGTTTTGAAAATGATTTGATAAAACATTGTTTATTTCAATATCTTGATTTGATATATTGGAATGTGGAAATGTTATATTTCCTTTATACATGTGTTATATGTTATTATTATGTTATGGTTATTGGGAATTGTTTACGTATATGGGTGGTTCTATGATAAACCTAGGGCAGGTGAGCCCGAGATAGCTCTCCAATGTATTGGGTAACATGAAGGAGGTAAATGTGATGTTTCTCCTAAGAGATTTAGGGAATATACCATGATGGGTATTCCAAGTGTAAATACCAATGTAGCTGTGATAGCTATAATGTATGTTTAATATGGATTCCATAAGTAAACTTTATGATTTATGATTTGTGTGTGTTATTCATAAATCTCATGATTTCATAAGGTATGTTATGATTGAAAAGTATGGTTTCATTGATTTGTATTTATTAATGGGCTAATGTTTTTCTTCTTTATTTTATAACCCTTACTGAGCTCTTTATGCTCATCCCATGTTTTTGAAATGTTTTCCACAGGACTTAAAGATGAATAGGGTCAAGGATGGGATCAAGGAAAATTCATGATATCTAAAAAATGGAACTAGACATGTTTATTTTTAAGAGTTTTTATTTTATGAAAAAAAAATGGATACTGACTAGTAGTGTCTACTTGTAATATTCAAGTTGTAATGTAATAGTTATGGCCTAATTCTCTAAAACTCTAAACCTGAAAAGATCCTCTGTGTGAATTATTCATTTAATTCAATATTATGTAATGTTTAAGGACGGGTCCTTATAATATATATATATATATATATTTATATTATAGTTGATTAGGGGTACAATTACATCAAAACACATGCACACACCTCACACAGGACAATAGGCAGGTCATAGCTCCCCCCCTGAGGGATAACCCACCCATTATATAGGCACGTAGATCTCCTTACTATATCGGCCCAATGACCCACAAATCATGCCTCGAAAGGCCCAAACCACCATCAACCTGGAACATGCACTGTTAGGGAGATGTGTCACCACCGAACAAGCCTCCAGCATTTCAATAATGAACAACCTACCTATCATTATCTTGTCGGACGTTGTGCCACATTGACACACATGACCATTGGACAACCGCCCCCGCCATCGAGTGGGGGTTCACCATTCCTTTTCGGTAGTTACCACACCACCACCACACCCCACCACTGCATGCATGTTCGAATCACACTGCTTCCTTCTCCCCATTGTTCACCACTCCACCAACCAGAGGTCACAGTCACATCGTCATCCAACCCCCCTCGTAGTAGTAGCAAAGCATTGTAGCAATAGCTGAACTGTAGCATCAGTGACACTATAACTATGGTGGGTACTGTAGTACATATTGTAGCAGTGGAGATACCATAGCAGTCACTGTAGCGACACAGGTATTGTAGTAGTACTATTCATTAGAGGGGCCTTTAGGCCAAAAAAATGGGATTTTGGTCCTAGAATTAGGGATTTCAAGCCCTTGGGTCTTTGGACCATGTTCATGGGTCACTTGGCATTAGACCTACGAGTGATGTAATGAGTCTACCTCTACCTAAATAGAAATAGGTCTTTGCTTTTGTAATAAAAAGAATCTTTATCCCCAACTTTAATATATATATATACACACACATTTATATTTAAAAAATTATTAATGAAATATTTATTAATAAATATGAATAAATTTAATATATATATATATATAGAAATAAATAGTGTATATTTATTTATTTAACAGGTAGGGGGAAACTCTTCCTTTTATTAAGGAAATATATCTCTCTTTTTTAACTTAGTTTAGAAGTAACCTTTACATGACCTGAAGGCCCATTACAATTTGATGGCCCGAAGTCCTTGTGGATTGAAAGCTAAAGAAGATGACCTAAATGCCCTAGGTGAGCATCTAAGCTTCACATCATGATCACAGTCTTCTCGTTATGATGCCCCCTACCATCAATCATTGCATTGCACTTCTCACTATAAAGTCATTGGAGAGCACCCCTCTTTAACCCATGTCTAGGTAGAGGGCTAGATACAGGTGTCAGCATATTCATCACTCTTTCAAGATACCCACCCAGCAATGCCAACATGTCTTCAAGAAATTCTACCTACCAAGATGTGTCGCTTCACCTCTCTGGTCATCACCATTCACATGATGCATCACCCCCTCTACCAAGAATCATCACATTGTGCTACACTTTGCAATGTCGTGGAAGAGAACCCCTCTGTCCTAATCAGATAGAGGGACATTTGACATGTGCTAATGCACCTATCAATTTTTTGAGCTGCCCACCAGACAATACTACCTGAAACCAAGATGGACTGCCTATTGGATGTCCTGCATTGATTGACTGGTCACTCTGCATCACATGTTGCTCTATGTTGGCCTGAAGGGTCCTAAAGGCCTTTGTTGGCCCGAAGGTCTTGTGGCCCGAAGGTCTAAACCAATGTCTCATCATCCCAAATCTAGTGAATAGTTTTACTGCTACAATACATTCTATAGTAGCTGCTATAGTTCTACTACAGCAAAAAAAATATGTGAGTGGGGTAGCCCTCAACTATTGGGTAGCCCTCCACATAGCATGCCCAATGTAGGTTAGCTAGCTAGGCCATCCCGTAATGAGATCCCACCATATTAAGAGAGAAGATTATTTGGTACATTGGAGCATCATACCTATGTGTGGTGGTTGGGCTCACATGATGATGGGAGGAAGGTGTCACCAGCGTGAGGTGGCACCGGTAATGATAGAAATCCTCTGATGTTAGTCTAACTCCAATGTCGATATGGTGTTAGGGGTTAACATATAAAGAAGCGTAGAGATCGTCTCAAAATTCGATGTGGGATGTGCACATATGTGGTTAAACCTTTATCAATGCTTTTTATTTTAGTGCTGATAAAACCCTTCCTGGTCTTTTAAATAGAACCCTAACCGAACCAATTTCTCTCACTTCATTCAAGCTCTCACATAAGTTCAACTTTGTCGTTGATCCCCCTCAACCTTATCTCGGATGAATCAACCCTTTCAAATCCTAAGGTATGTTATTATTTCTATTCCTCTGTCATTTATATTTTTGTGTCTTTTATTTATTACTTTTTTTCATTGTTTATCTGGGTTCCAATTTTCACATCATTTTTTTATCCTTAGTTTCTCAAAATATTTACAAACTAGAATTCGTTAGTCATTACATGATCCTAGGTTCACATAAGGGTGTGAAATCTGAAAAAAAATTTCTATATTAATATGTGGTTCCTCTTTTGGTAGTTTGCTGTGGTCTATCAATCGGGTGTTAAATCTGGTAAAAAATATTTATTTCATTGGAAAAATGGTCAAGTGCATACACTATATATATTTCATTGATATCTTTAATTAAATATCTAAACACATGTTCATCACCATCAAGAAAATAGAACCTCCTGGTTTTTTGGAAAGAATTACCACTTTCCCAATAAAAGTGGCTAATTTATCGAACTCTAATTTTTTTCTAATCATTTTAATATTTTATTTTTTATATTTTTTTATTATTTAAGAATAATATTAATATATGTAAATTAATAATGAGTGAGATTAATGGATCCCTATAAATGGTGAGAGTGATAGGTTATCATGTACCTCATAAATCAATAATGATTTCTAGAACACTAATAATTTTTATAGGTTTTCTAAATAAGGTCATCTCTCAAATAGAAAAAATAACTCTAGATCCTAAGATAATATTGTTTATTATTGTTTTTAATGAATTGAATCAAGGTGATAATTGAGTATGGTTATTTTGTATGTCTATGTGTACCAAAAATAAATAATTATAGAAAAACACTGTGTTAGCTAGGAATGGTAGTGAAATATAGGTTCAACTAGTAGTATCCGTATTTATTTTTCAATTCCACTATCATAAAATTTTTATTAAAATAATCATCATTCATACATAACCATCGTATATTTATATTATATGATCATGTTAATGAGCTTCGTGCCCAGTAGGCCTTCAGGCTATGTATTGAACAAATTAAGGCTTGATGGGTGGGATATCCCTTGGGGGATATGACCTGTCTTTCAAATATGTGTTTGTGGTGTGTGTGTTTAATGTAATTATACCCCCAAGCACCTAATATATATATATGGTCATATTAAATTTCAGAAACCTCCTAGATACACATAATCTCGCCTCCTATATAATATAGATTGATAATAACACCATAGAAAGAGAATTTCACTAACTCTATCCAGACCATAATATATTCATCATAACCCCACTCCCATAACCTTGGCCTCATAGGAAGCTAAGTGTTTATGAAATTTAATCCTTGAACTACAGGTCTTTTCCTTTTCATGGAGTAATTGAAGGATTTATTTGAATTTTGAAACTACAACAATTGTTTTAGCATGGGTGTGTGTAAGACCATCCAGATTATCCTTATCGTGGCCACACCAATAAAGGGGCCCCTTGTAGGGATCATCTTATTGGTTCTACTTTTTTCATCTTTAGGTAGAAAACTAAGAAATGTTTTTTGGTGGTTCACCAACTCCCCAACCTGAGAACATTTATATTTAAAGTGACAACTGTCATTCTCATCATCTTCATCTCTCAAATATTTATTATTGAATTTTTTTACCTGAGACTCATCCCCCATCTCTTCTAGACATGCACCTATATTTCTTAAACTACTATAAGTAGTATTCATCCCATACTGAGTACCAATGATCATTTTGGATGAATTTAGAGGATAACACCTACCACCAGTGAAGTAATTATTTTCTTAAATTCAATTATCCATTTCCTTCGAATCATGCTGAAATTATTTGAAACATTCAAATGTTAGGTTCCCATTATTATAAATATCTATAAATATCTCCTTTTATTATGAATATTATATGTGTGTTTATTTATTTTTTGTAAAAAATTAATATTTTATGAACCTAATAGGATGGATATAAATCAAAAATGGATACACAATAATCATATGACAAAAGAGTATGAATATGGAGTTAAAGAGTTCATCAAGTTTGTAATAGAGTATGCATACAACCCTTCTCAAATCTTTTAGTCTTGTTTACATTGTTTTCATTCAAGAAAGATTAGTTTGGAAGAGTTGGAAGAACATTTTATTTGTTATAGAATAGATTAGAGCTATAAATTTTGGACTCAATGTAACACCCCAAAATTTTATGAAAAATATTCTTTTTAATTTCACTAATGTCTTGTGTTGTACGCTACACCAAAAGGAGCTTGCACAACACACATCATTGACTTGCCTTGCATTACACGCAATCGCGACCTTCCTCGATAGCGTGTGTAGTACGCAATACCGAGTTTAACTAAACAACGATATGCTAATAAAATATTATTATAACTAGCCGTTATGAATAGTAATAACCACCTTTTAAAATTTTAGAAATTTTAGCTCTCAAAATGGACTTCATTTTTGGATTCGGAGTATCGAATTTAGCCTAAGGTGAAGTTTTGGTACTTTTCGGATAACTTTCATATTCTGATGAATAGTGAAAATTACTAAATTATAATTAAAAACAACTTTTTTAATCAAAATAATTAATAGTGATAAATTATTAATTTGAGTGGTTTTAAAGTATATTTAGAATATATTTTTACAATTTAATACAATGTTGGTCATTGGATGTAATTTCACATTTAAACCAGACATAAACAAGTGTCAATCTTTTGATAGATATTGTTTCTTAAAAACACGCTATTTGTTTTAACAGCGGGATTTAATTATAAAATTAATTAATGCAACTTCTATGTTATGAATTTGGTAAAATAGACTTCATTTTTGAATTCTGAATATGAAATATAGCTTAGGATGAAATTTTGGCATTGTTCTGAAAAACATCAATTTTTGATGAATAGTGAAACTACTAAGTGGTAGTTAAAAAACTGAATTTTTTATAAAACATAATTTTACCGCTTCTGTGAATGGAATTTCAAAAATCCGAGAGACACGGTTGATGTCAGTAATTAAAATGTGGTTCAATGAGATGAAAATAATTTTTGGTGAATAGTAACTTTTTACTTTTATTTACCACGGTTAAAAGTAAATAGGGTAATTAAGGGTAAAAATGATATTAATATTACCCTAACACGTGTCCTAATCCTATTGGACAAGTGTATCTCGACCAAAAACAACCTTAAGTGTAAAATATTATCATTTAGGCCCACTTGGATTAGATTAGGACATTTATTATTATTTAATTCAAAGAAGAGTTAAAAGAGTTAAAATCAAAGTATATTTACTAAAACATTTTTAATATAGGGTTTTACATAATATAAATTCAATTGTAAATATTAATTAGAAATATAAAAATATTTCCTACATAATGGTATTTTATTTGTAATTTTTAGACATCAAATAAGTTAATTTATTTATGACACAAAGATGATGCAGTAATTATCTTATTAATGAAATATTGACATAATTGATATTATAAATACCAAAATAAATGTAATTTAAGACATTTTATGAATTCCACTAATTTTCTAGGTTACTATGATATATTATTGTTGATTTAATCAACTTGGTTCGAACATATAATTCTGTTATGACTTTCACAAAAATCATATATCAAATAGTGTCAAAATTGACTTAAATTAGTTTTTAAAACAAATATTATATTATCAATTGTTATTTAATTCCTAAAAATCTAAGGTTCGGCCAAATGACTTAGATAAGGATAGATATATTAATAATAAACAACTTGGGGTTCGTTTGGCTTCATATAGTAAGTTTATTAACCATATAGTGTAAGAAAACAAAAAGACACGGTAAAAGTTAAATTATTTAACTTAGGGTTAAATCTAATTGATAAGGTTAAAATAATACCCTAAACTTGTCTAAATCCTATTGGATGATAGTATTTCTACCCATCCCCACTTTAGCTTCGAAATAAGACCCTTTGGAACCATTATAAACCGATTTTGACTTTAATATAAAATAATATTTTGAGATATTCCTAAGGTGCCCCTCTCCTCCCTTATAAAAGGGCACCTCCTCCCTCTCTTCCTCACACCAATTTGAGCACTAAAGCTCGGCCAACCCCTGCCATTTTCTCCTCTCCACTTCCCTAGAATAATCCTAGAGGTCCTGTTCTTCTTCAAAGACCAATCTTAGTTCCCTAAGTGGAGGATTCAAAGAGGCGTTCCAAAGAAGAGGTAATATCCATTACCGATCTTTTCCATTTCTTTCTTCTTAAACTTCTTCTTCTTTAGTTGTTTCATTATAAAGTAATAACATCAGTATTACTTACATACTGATATGTTATTATAAATATGAAACAACCCTAATTCACCTTCTATCCATCCTATGGAAAAATGAAATCACCGTGCGTGCGTACGTATGGAATACCGTCTTCACGCCGTGGTGTAATCTATTTCCCACCATCACCTTAAAAGGATGGGTATAATGGTGTTATGAGTAACTATTTATGATTATTATAATTTAATATTGATACTGAAATAATATATATATATACTCAAATACAATTCCACGATCATAGGAACGATATCATCACTCGTGCGTATGTACGGAATACCGTCTCCACGATGTGATGCGACTCGTTCTACATGATCATCATTACATAGTAATTATATAAATGAATTGAATGAATAAATATGATATATGTTACACTAATACCATTCTGGATATAAGGTATCTATAACCTTAAAATAATAATAAGAATTTATTCGGCAAAACACGCATAAGAACAAAAGGCAATAAAGACCCGAGTAACAAGTAACAATGAAATATTACTAACAAGAAGATAAGAATATGACCATATATGATATCATATCAATATGTATGATTCTGGAATAAGTCAATAACATTATTTAAACCATTATACAGGAGCTTAGGACATGTACAAAGCAAATCGGACCTAAGGTAAGGGAAAATATCACAATCTCATTTTTATCCGAGATTGTTTATTCGTAAGTATTTACTGGGGTGTATTTTATCATCCACATCCATGTTTCATCAATATGTAATATTATTTCTATCCACCTACAATTGTTTAAATCCATTTTTACCCTTCGGTGAGTTTTTAGTAATATGTATGAAAGGAATCTTTTGTCGTTTTTCGTACGAGGTACTTTTTGACTTTTCCGAAAAAAGTACGAAGAATGTTTTTTTTAACTTATACGGCATGAATGGATTTTTAAAACATTATTTCCAAGAAGATTACTTTACAAGTTTTCAAGTTTGTTTTTGATCAACTTCTTTTAGTTTATAATTGTATGAAATGTTAAGAAAAGAAAAGTGTTTTTGAAGAAGAAAGGATATTTTCCTCAAGAATGGAGTTCAAGTGTTTTATCAAAATTATTTTCCATCTAAGATAATAAAGGGTTATGTTTTTATCCCTATTATTACATTGATTTGATTATGTTGTGAGGGAATTATTTTTATGAAGTCATTTACCTTATATGATTTGTTTTATGATGTCATGATGTTTCAAGAATCCCATTTTTGTTACATGTGTTATGCGATGATGTATGATTTATGATTATGTGGCACACATAAGAAAGGATTCATTATAAGATGGGTGGGACCTATATCTCCCTCCAATGCATTGGGTAAAGATTTATATATCATGAGATAGACATGGCTGGAACGAAAGGTTATTTCGGTTCAGTGATACAGGACTGAAATGAGGAGTGAACTCGGTTCAGAAATGGACTTTGTCCGCTAAGATAGTCTTGGCAATGAGTCATGACTAACAAGAAATGATTTTCCATGATTATGTGTGCATGCCACAAAGTTTCATGTTTCATGTTATGATTATGGGGATCTCATTTTCACTTCTATGAATTGTTCCATGTTAAGATATTATGATCTCTTTTGCAGGTTATGATTTTCAAAAAGATATGATATGATTTTTATTTCCTTTATTTGCCCTTGCTGAGCATTTGAGCTCACCCTTTTATGTTTTCTTTTCCCCGGGATATAAAGAAAGGTTTAAGTATATAAAAAAAGAATATCTTTATGGGAGATGTTGAAGATCTTTCACCAGTATTAGAAGATTACGTTCCGAGTTTCCAAAGACACTAAACTATTACGATCCTTGTGTGTGTGTTTTTGTTATGTACTAAGTATTCCACAAATGTAATGTAATGTCAATGTACGTCAAGCTTCGGGTCTCTACAGTTGGTATCAGAGGAATGGTTTAGTCAACCTTTGGAAACTAGGATGCGAAAGCGTTAGTGAGATCCCTAGAGATATTTCTACGGTATGTCTAGGGATATCCCTAAGGATAAGTATACGTATAAGATACAGTCCTAGAACTACGGTAACGATCTTAGAATTTAACCTAAGATGTTAGAAATTAAGGGAACTCCCCCTTTACTATGTTGTTTTCCCTAGCATGATTTTTTCTTCTCACAAGATTCTTTTTGTGTTTTAGTTAATGGAGGGAACCAGAAGGAATTCGGTTAACATTGAATCCAATGGACAAATTGGTGACTATGAGGAAAAAATTGTGTAATTCCTAGAGATAAAGATCTTGTGATTATGCCAAATCAGTCATCGCGATATATGATTAACAAGGTGAAATTTAGTGGTATGCCTAATTCATCAAAGAAGAGGAAGATAAACTATTATGCATTTTCGCATGTTGAGGAGCATAAAGAAATGAAGATTGGGATTTCTAAAGAAGGGAAGAAGAACCTTGAGGAATACCTCAAATGGAGGGACCGATGTTATCGGTGTGGAGAAAAGGTTCATAGAGTGATAGACTGTTATGGAGTTCAATGTCTTATTTGTGGAGAACATGGGCATTACCCAACTCAATGCCCTAACCTAAAAAGTTACTTCTAAATCAATGAAGGAATTCTTCCAGGACAATCATTGAAGTGGATGGACTGAAGTGTTTATGTATTGGTATTCAGGAATAATGTTGTTGAGGTACTTTTATGGTGTATTGAAATATTTATGTATTGGTCTATTGTGGTCTTCAATAATTTTAAGGTACCGGTAACCATGAAAAGTGATTCAAATATTTTGGAAAGTAGATAATATGCCCATAATGAAGGGATAAGGAGAAAATGAAATGTTTGACAGTATTCATGAGCTCATGATTGATATAAGGACTAAGTGATATCATGGTTTGAGTTTATAGAATTTTGAGGATTTTGGTATGTGGAAGGTGTTAACTTTTAACTGGATTCATGTTTTCACTAAGGTATTCAAGAGAATACATGATTGAGGACTTTGAATGTTTGGAATGTGACCAACAAAACATATCTTATGATATATGGGGATCGACGATGGTGTTAAATCTCTGGTAATCGTTTTCACTATGTTATGAGAGTGGACTGCAATATTATGGATAAGCCTAAAGATTGGAATGGATTATGTTGGACATAATTTAGTATTGTTTAAGGATAGAAGTTTTTTCAATATTATTTTTGAGATTTTATAGTAATGTAGTTTTAGAAAAAGGACAACCTGCAGGACGGGCGATAGCCCATCGCGTCGGACAAGGCTGTGGAAATCGAACCCACAATAGAAGTGCGACTAGCCTTTATCGCCTACCACTGCCCTACAGGAAGTCCCTGTTTAGTAGAAACTAGTTTTATTATATTAAGCAGTATGATATATGAAGTATAAGTCCATTTTAGGAACCATATATGATTAATCTCACTATAGATCGACTTATGTATATAATTTTTGTTAACCTTTTGTTTGAGACAGATGGAATGACCCGTCATTCTATCACATGATCTACTAACACTTCACGAATAACAAATTCAACTTCATTTATTTAAGAGATGAAGTGGAAATTGTTTAAGGCACGAACAACAGTGAGATTGTACCAAAATAAAGTAAGTATTTATTTTAATTCAAATTTTCAACTTTAGGGAAATGATCTTGAAAACCAAAAATGTTGTCCTAGTGATCTTATACCCGATGAATCAGATTGTACCTTATATCATCACAAATCTATGGATTTGTGATTACTGGATTTTCCATAACCATGTTCTCTACCACTCTCCATCAGAACATGATGGTTAGATTTCTCTTCCATATCCATATTTTCACCTATGTGGAAACCCAGTGATTAGTTTATTTGGGTAACCGTTACGTTTCATACCTTTGTTTTTAAAGATTGGTTTTGGTATTCATTTTTACGATGTGGGTTTCTATTAAAGAAACTTTCGAATAGTAAACCATTTATAACCCCGATGAATTTCGAGGGCGAAATTCATTTTAAGGGGGGTAGAATGTAACACCCCGAAATTTTATGAAAAATATTCTTTTTAATTTCACTAATGTCTTTTGTTGTACGCTACACCAAAAGGAGCTTGAAAAACACACATCATTGACTTGCCTTGCATTACACGCAATCACAACCTTCCTCGATAGCGTGTGTAGTACGCAATACCGAGTTTAACTAAACAACGATATGCTATTAAAATATTATTATAACTAGCCGTTATGAATAGTAATAACCACCTTTTAAAATTTTAGAAATTTTAGCTCTCAAAATGGACTTCATTTTTGGATTCGGAGTATCGAATTTAGCCTAAGGTGAAGTTTTGGTACTTTTCGGATAACTTTCATATTCTGATGAATAGCGAAAATTACTAAATTATAATTAAAAACAACTTTTTTAATCAAAATAATTAATAGTGATAAATTATTAATTTGAGTGGTTTTAAAGTATATTTAGAATATATTTTTACAATTTAATACAATGTTGGTCATTGGATGTAATTTCACATTTAAACCAGACATAAACAAGTGTCAATCTTTTGATAGATATTGTTTCTTAAAAACACGCTATTTGTTTTAACAGCGGGATTTAATTATAAAATTAATTAATGCAACTTCTATGTTATGAATTTGGTAAAATAGACTTCATTTTTGAATTCTGAATATGAAATATAGCTTAGGATGAAATTTTGGCATTGTTCTGAAAAACATCAATTTTTGATGAATAGTGAAACTACTAAGTGGTAGTTAAAAAACTGAATTTTTTATAAAACATAATTTTACCGCTTCTCTGAATGGAATTTCAAAAATCCAAGAGACACGGTTGATGTCAGTAAGTAAAATGTGGTTCAATGAGATGAAAATAATTTTTGGTGAATAGTAACTTTTTACTTTTATTTACCACGGTTAAAAGTAAATAGGGTAATTAAGGGTAAAAATGATATTAATATTACCCTAACACATGTCCTAATCCTATTGGACAAGTGTATCTCGACCAAAAACAACCTTAAGTGTAAAATATCATCATTTAGGCCCACTTGGATTAGATTAGGACATTTATTATTATTTAATTCAAAAAAGAGTTAAAAGAGTTAAAATCAAAGTATATTTACTAAAACATTTTTAATATAGGGTTGTACATAAGATAAATTCGATTGTAAATATTAATTAGAAATCTAAAAAGATTTCCTACATAATTGTATTTTATTTGTAATTTTTAGACATCAAATAAGTTAATTTATTTATGACACAAAGATGATGACGTAATTATCTTATTAATGAAATATTGACATAATTGATATTATAAATACCAAAATAAATGTAATTTAAGACATTTTATGAATTACACTAATTTTCTAGGTTACTATGATATATTAGTGTTGATTTAATCAACTTGGTTCGAACATATAATTCTGTTATGACTTTCACAAAAATCATATATCAAATAGTGTCAAAATTGACTTAAATTAGTTTTTAAAACAAATATTATATTATCAATTGTTATTTAATTCCTAAAAATCTAAGGTTCGGCAAAATGACTTAGATAAGGATAGATATATTAATAATAAACAACTTGGGGTTAGTTTGGCTTCATATAGTAAGTTTATTAACCATATAGTGTAAGAAAACAAAAAGACACGGTAAAAGTTAAATTATTTAACTTAGGGTTAAATCTAATTGATAAGGTTAAAATAATACCCTAAACTTGTCTAAATCCTATTGGATGATAGTATTTCGACCCATCCCCACTTTAACTTCGAAATAAGACCCTTTGGAACCATTATAAACCGATTTTGACTTTAATATAAAATAATATTTTGAGATATTCCTAAGGTGCCCCTCTCCTCCCTTATAAAAGGGCACCTCCTCCCTCTCTTCCTCACACCAATTTGAGCACTCAATCTCGGCCAACCCATGCCATTTTCTCCTCTCCACTTCCCTAGAATAATCCTAGAGGTCCTGGTCTTCTTCAAAGACCAATCTTAGTTCCCTAAGTGGAGGATTCAAAGAGGCGTTCCAAAGAAGAGGTAATATCCATTACCGATCTTTTCAATTTCTTTCTTCTTCAACTTCTTCTTCTTTAGTTGTTTCATTATAAAGTAATAAAATCAGTATTACTTACATACTTATATGTTATTATAAATATGAAACAACCCTAATTCACCTTCTATCCATCCTACGGAAAAATGAAATCACCATGCGTGCGTACGTACGGAATACCGTCTCCACGCCGTGGTGTAATCTATTTTCCACCATCACCTTACAAGGATGGGTATAATGGTGTTATGAGTAACTATTTATGATTATTATAAATTAATATTGATACTGAAATAATATATATATACTCAAATACAATTCCACGATCATAGGAACGATATCATCACTTGTGCGTACGTACGGAATACTGTCTCCACGATGTGATGCGACTCGTTCTACATGATCATCATTACATAGTAATTATATAAATGAATTGAATGAATAAATATGATATATGTTACACTAATACCATTATGGATATAAGGTATCTATAACCTTAAAAGAATAATAAGAATTTATTCGGCAAAACACGCATAAGAACAAAAGGCAATAAAGACCCGAGTAACAAGTAACAATAAAATATTACTAACAAGAAGCTAAGAATATGACCATATATGATATCATATCAATATGTATGATTCTAGAATAAGTCAATAACATTATTTAAACCATTATACAGGAGCTTTGGACACGTACAAAGCAAATCGGACCTAAGGTAAGGGAAAATATCACAATCTCATTTTTATCCGAGATTGTTTATTCGTAAGTATTTACTGGGGTGTATTTTATCATCCACATCCATGTTTAATCAATATGTAATATTATTTCCATCCACATACAATTGTTTAAATCCATTTTTACCCTTCGGTGAGTTTTTAGTAATATGTATGAAAGGAATCTTTTGTCGTTTTTCGTACGAGGTACTTTTTGAATTTTCCGAAAAAAGTACGAAGAATGTTTTTTTTAACTTATACGGCATGAATGGATTTTTAAAACATTATTTCCAAGAAGATTCCTTTACAAGTTTTCAAGTTTATTTTTGATCAACTTCTTTTATTTTATAATTGTATGACATGTTAAGAAAAGAAAAGTGTTTTTGAAGAAGAAAGGATATTTTCCTCAAGAATGGAGTTCAAGTGTTTTATCAAAATTATTTTCCATCTAAGATAATAAAGGGTTATGTTTTTATCCCTATTATTACATTGATTTGATTATGTTGTGAGGGAATTATTTTTATGAAGTCATTTACCTTATATGATTTGTTTTATGATGTCATGATGTTTCAAGAATCCCATTTTTGTTACATGTGTTATGCGATGATGTATGATTTATGATTATGTGGCACACATAAGAAAGGATTCATTATAAGATGGGTGGGACCTATATCTCCCTCCAATGCATTGGGTAAAGATTTATATCTCATGAGATAGACATGGATGGAACGGAAGGTTATTTCGGTTCAGTGATACAGGACTGAAACGAGGAGTGAACTCGGTTCAGAAATGGACTTTGTCCGCTAAGATAGTCTTGGCAATGAGTCATGACTAACAAGAAATGATTTTCCATGATTATGTGTGCATGGCACAAAGTTTCATGTTTCATGTTATGATTATGGGGATCTCATTTTCACTTCTATGAATTGTTCCATGTTAAGATATTATGATCTCTTTTGCAGGTTATGATTTTCAAAAAGATATGATATGATTTTTATTTCCTTTATTTGCCCTTGCTGAGCATTTGAGCTCACCCTTTTATGTTTTCTTTTCCCCAGGATATAAAGAAAGGTTTAAGTATATAAAAAAAGAATATCTTTATGGGAGATGTTGAAGATCTTTCACCAGGATTAGAAGATTACGTTCCGAGTTTTCAAAGACACTAAACTATTACGATCCTTGTGTGTGTGTTTTTGTTATGTACTAAGTATTCCGCAAATGTAATGTAATGTCAATGTACGTCAAGCTTCGGGTCTCTACACTAAACATAGTGAAAAACTAAATATGAACACCAATTGGGATGATACTGTAGTTTATGGATCATTTGATATGAATACCAGTGTAAATGATGATGGATATTGTATAGAAGAAATGGAAATGAAAAATTATGATGAACTTATTGATTCTCCAAAGTTGTTTGAGAAGTTAAATAGTTATTCTAAGAGACCATTTTATACCAATTTTACTAAATACACAACATTTTCAATTGTATTAAAGTTATATATTTTGAAAGATGGAAGTGGATGGAGTGATGCCAGATTTACAAAACTACTTAGCCTCCTGAATGATATGATACCAGAAAAAATGAACTTCTTTATTAAACATATGATGCTAAATAAATGATACATTCAATGGGAATGACCTTTAATATATATATATATATATACTTGTACAAATTATTGAATATTGTTCCACAAGGACTATGAATCACTCATAAAATGTAATCAGTTTGGTGTGAATCAATACAAGAAATATGAATCATGTACTTAGAAAGTTGTATGGTACTTTCCTATAATTACATAGTTTAGAAGAATTTATGGATGTCAGAAAACCATGAGAAAATTTCCATGACACATAGATGTAAAAATTAAAAATGGGAAACTATATCATCCAACAAACTCTCCTCAATGAAAAAAAATTATTATGAGTATCTTGAATTTGGAAATGAGCTGAGAAACTTCCATCTTGAATTATATACAAATGAAATAAATCCTTTTGGTATACAGATTAGTACTCATGGTAAATTTCTAGTTATGTTGGGATATTATAACTTGTCATCATGGTTATTCATGAATCATAAATAAATTATGTTTTATTTTCTTATATCTAGACCAAAACAACCCAGTAATGATATTGATGTCTATTTTGATCCATTAATCGAAGATCTAAAATTGATTTGGGATACAGGTGTGACAAGTATGATGCTCATAAAAGTGAATAATTCACATTGAGGGTCGTGTTGTATGGGATGATAAATGACTTTTGTACTTATGAAAAAAAATTAGGCTATAACATTAAAGGAATTTTGGGGTATCCTATTTGTGAAGAATGAACACACTCAGTTCGGTTGAAACATTCCTCGAAGACTGTTTTTTTTACATCATAAATTTTTACCTTGATGATATAAATATTGATCCTTAATAACAACATTTGAGGGGAGTAATGAATAAGGTGCAACACCATATCCATTAACGGGTGATCAACTATTTGATAATGTAAAATATAATGACATTGTTTTTGGTAAACTATTTTCAAAAAACCTTACAAAACTAGATTGGAAAAAAGTGATCAATTTTATTTGAATTACCATACTGGAATTGTTTGTATGTTAGAAATTTTATTGATTTCATGCATGTATAAAAAATGTATTTTATAGTGTTATTATCATGTTACTAAGTGTTCCTATAAAAAACAAAATATGACATTAAGACTAGGTTGGATATTATTGGCATGGGGATAAGGGAAGTATTGGAACTGGTGAAGGGTAAAATGCAGACTTTTCTTCATCCATAATCTTACACTCTATCCAGACAAGAAAAATTACAATTTTTCATTTACTTAATGGTATAAAAGTTCCAAAGGGGTATTCATCAAATATCATGAATTTTGTGTTAATGACTAATTTGAAGTTATATAAAGTAAAATCACATGAATATCATGTTTTAATGCAAGATTCGATGCACATTGCTTTACATTTTATTCTTCCTAAAAATGTATAACATAGATTAACCAATGTATGCTTCTTTTTCAAAGCCATATACAATAAATTTATAGACCCGCTGAAGTTTCCAATCATGGATAATGAGGTTATAGTCATATTATGTGAATTAGAGATGTTATTATCATTATCATTCTTTGATATAATGATCCACTTGATGGTTCACTTGGTTAGAGAGTTTCAACTATGTGATCATGTCCCTTACAGATGGATATACCCCATTGAATGGTATATGAAGATTTTGAAAGGGTACGTCAAGAATCAAAGTCATACAGAAGGTAGTATTACAAAATGATATATTATTGAAGAATTTATTGAATCCTATATTGATTAACTATAAAGTATTGATAACATTAGTCTCCCAAAGTCTCTTCACAATGGATGCCTTATGGGAAAAGAGATTTCTAGAAGAGATGTTATTACAATTACCATCACAAAGTGGTATAAATCTCACCTTTACATTTTATATAACAGTGAAGATGTTGATACATATGTTTAATCCCACAAATCAATTCTTATACATTTGAATCCATCAAGTGTTGAAGGATGGATATCAAATACACATATTCAATAATTTATAGGATGATTATAAGATCATATTTATGAGTTATTTGAAAATAAAAATTCAATTTATGAATGACTTTGATGGATAACTAGGGGATCAAATAAAAATTTTATATCTTACACTGTTTTTGTAATTAATGGTTATGCATTCCATACAAAAGAACGTGATAACTGCAGTATGATGTAAAATAGTGGAGTTACACTTATTGCGGAAGTGATGCACATATCTAGTTCCAAGGATAGAAATACACTTTATGTGAATATGTTATATTATGGCATCATCAAATAGATATACGAGTTATATTATACAACATTTCAAGTGTTTATTTTCCATTAAAAATGGGCTGACAATATGAGTTCAGTGAAAGTTGATGAAATGGTATTTGTTAAGGTGAATTTCAGTTTGGAAGGGTATAAGGATGAACTATTCATAATGGAATCACAATCAATGTAGGTATTTTATTTCTAGGATCCAGAAAAAAAAAAGAATTGGTCAATTGTCCTACCAGTGATTAAAACAATTGGAGGGTCATATAAAAAATTCAATCAAGGATGAACCTTTTATTAGGAGATCACAATCATTTTATGGCAACCCCAATGTAAAAATTGTCTTATAAATTATAGGGGGAACAAAGAGGTGATTTGGATTCTCGATAGAGGATCTAAATCCATTCAACCTTTAAAGAAAAAAAAGAGATTCCAATTATCAGATTAGAGTATTTTTTAATATACCATGTTCTTTCTCATAATATTATGTGTTATATACTATATTAACATAATCTAAATTAAATGTTTGACTAATAATGTATATGATGACTTCTATACATGATGATGTTACCAATATCAGGGAAGAAAATGTAGTTGATGCTAAAACTATAGAATTATTAGGGGATCAACAACATGTTAATGAAAAAAACAAGAACAACATAGAATCATTATTTTGAATGAAATTATCAAGGCAAAAAAACAAGGGTATAAAATTTGAGGTTGGATGGAATCAATACGGATAAAATATTGACCACAACAAGTCAATGTTCATTAGTTATGTTAAGGTCACAATGAAAATGAATTTTCTATTTGATATAGTTTTTTGTTGCCATGTCCAGCCTGTAACAAAGGAAACCCTTTGATAAGATATTAAGGTAATGTTATGATATACTTTTTCTATTTTATCAAAAAAAATATAATGAAACATTGTTTTTATTTTCATTATCCCTTGAATAGTTCTTTTATTTAAGATGATTTCCATAAGAAATATGTCTTAATGTCCATTGTAAAATCCCATGGAGGCTTCCAAACACTTCTTGCCAAGATTCATCTCAAGGATGTTGAGTGAAAAGTAAAGCCCCACCCACCAATTACGTATACACACATTATAAAGTAGGAAACATGGAATGATTTCATCAGTCGTCATGATGATAAATCATTTCAAGTTCACTATAGTTTATAATATATTATTTTAAATTATTTATTTTATCCAATTTAATTCAAAATTTTAAATTTATAAAATAAAAAAGGAGTTCTTAAAATAAACAACATGCATCAAAACCAATTTATCCCCACTCCAAAGCAAAGATGGGGTACACTTCACTAGAGAAGAAAATGGTATGTATTTTAAATCTACAATAAAAGTTTTATGTGATGTGAAACAACATATATTACTTTTTTTATATTTATATTGATGAATCAAAATCCGTAGACACTTCCATCCCACATCATGTTCTTTGGAAGGAGGCCTGCATAAATAAAGAGGGTAATCTAGTTGATGAAAACACACAAATAGTACGAGAAACATATGTAAGTATGAAATGATAGTAATTCATTATTATTTATAATGGTATTAAATAAAAATATCTATCTATTTTTATATATTTTTTATACGGTTTAGACATAAGAACTAGAAACAATCATACTTGAATAAAAACTACTTTCAATGGATTTGAAGCAGCCAAAACAATATGATCTTATTAGAGGTGTAGGTTTTAGAGTGTCGCCTCAAATATATTTCAAGAAGAAAACGGAATAAGAAGATATGTATTAGATGATGAAAGTATTATAGGCACAAATATATTATTTTCAAGATATTATTGTCTAGTCTGGTTTTGTAGAACAATATACGTGAACAGGTCAAAATGAACCAGAAATAGAATAAATATCAGCACATGAAGAGCCAAGTTACTCCACTATATTTGAGGCTAGTCATTCCCTAAACCACATACCTTACTCTAGGTAATCAATTTTTTCTTTACTCTTTCTCGTAAATGTGAATCAAATAACTCTAATAACTTTATATTACTAAAAATTTTCAATATGAAGTTTTATGTGATTTCTATCTATCAACACCCTTGCACCACCTTATTGCGAGGGGTGTGGTGTATAATATCTAGGGATACATGATATACAACAAATAACTCCAAAAATATCACATAGGAGTGGGGATTAAAGTATATCAAGTTTCAATCATTTAGTTTCTTGTTCAACTTGATGATTCAGATATTACAACAATTGATGTTATTGGAACTTTTGTAGCAGAGTCATTTCATCTTATAAAGATGCATGGGTTATGTCCTTAATAATTTTTTTCAAATGAAAAAACTATAACAATTGATGAAAAAAGGTATGAAGTTATGTATGGTATTAGAGATGGATAAAATGATGAGGAAACATAAGGTTAACTGAATATAATCCAGTGAATCGACCAAGAAAACAAAATGACCTTCCAGGAGTATCTTCTCCCCACAAGTTCCACTACAACATATATTAACATTACAATTCCATGCATAAAACACATTAAAATATAGATATGTTTCCTACATTAAATATTAACAATAATTATTTGGATATGTTATTACAGACGTCGTTGGTCTTGAGAGTATAAATGAGATTCTCAAGTTTGAATGGCTAGGAGTCTCAGTTTTGAATACATACATGAGGTACATTTTCATAATTTGTCTATAGAAAAGATGATCTACTATGTTCATTAAATTTAATAATTATTCATATTTTCAATATTTATTTATATTAATACTATATAAATGTAAACCCTTACAAAGAACGATTTGGATTCATTAATCCATTGATCGTTTCTAAGGAATAATTTTTTTTGGATTTGGAAGAAATTGATAAGAAAAAAGATGATTTAACCAAGGTATTTGAGAAGAAAATAATAGATTATAGACTCTTATTGATGCCTAAAATGTAGTGGTAAACCTCTAAAATCTAATCATATAATATATATATATATATATTCATTATTTATTTGTTATTATTTTTTTAGGAAGCACTGGATGCTGATCGCAATCAATTTTGATACCCCAAATGTTTATTTTTTAGATCCAATTCATGGATTTCCATCAAACTAACCACACATGATATGTATTGTGAATTTTTAATGCATTTTAATCAACATTTTATAGATAAAATATGAATTATATGTTTCATTTTGTGTTTTAACAAGAATTTTATTATGATAGGGTGATTGATAAATATAGGCTAAATCATGGTATGAGGCTGGTGACTGAACATAAGAAGACTATGGATTTATTCAAATAGAAATAGATTAAGGTATATAGAGAAATATTTAACTATCAAAACATATTTCAAAACAATTTACTCATTTTGGTCAATGTTTCTACAGTGTCCAAATAAATATAACAATAATGATTGTGGATATTATGTTTGAAAATTTATGAAAGATACCATATACCATTAAAAGACTAACATCCCTAGATAAGTAATTTATAAAGTTAATTACAATTTCATTAAAAATATTTCATAATCATTTGTTTTTTATGTTTTATTAGTACTACCAATATTTCCAACAATCTACATACTCAAAAGAAGAAGTAAATTTGTTTAAAGATGAGTGGGCAGAGTACATGGTGTCAGAATGTTTGTCGACATCGAATTTAGGTGATTACCTATTATGTTTGTGATCTATAATGGACTATGAACTTAGAGATACACTTGGGATGTGAATCATTAGTATCATAATCCTTATATATTATTTTTGATCTATTTCTCAAGGAGAAGTATAATGGAGGAAATTGATTTTTTTTTTGAAATGAATGGGTAGAATACATAGTGTCAGAATGTATACGGACATCATGAATAGGTGAATTCCTACTACTTATTTAGTTATATATCATCATTTTATCTACTTTTTTTAGTTAATTTCATTACTGTTTTTATCTGATACTAATTTTTTTTAATTTAACATTAGTTCAAAACACATGTCACATGCTCAAAACTAAGCAAAAAAATCATATTATTTTGATACTTTGAGAAAATGATTCATAAGTCATTTTTTATGTTTAGGAATTTATCTCACATAAATCCAAAACTTTATGTGGTACTCAAAGTGCATATTATTAGTATAAAAGTTTGATTTTAGTTTAAACCATTCATCACATCTCTGAAACCAAGTAAACAAGCTCGTATTGATTTAAAAAGTCAGAAAAATGTTCCATGATTCATTTTTTATATGTAGTAATTGACTACACACCAATATGATACATGATGTAGTCACTATGACTCAAAGAATTTGTTTTCAATATAAAAGTTTCATTTTAGTTTAAAATACATCACATATCCAAAACTGAGAAAATGAGCTCGTATTATTTTCAAACTTTAGTACAATGATCCATAATTCATTTGTGATGTGTAGGAATCGACCACACATCAATATAACACTCTATGTGGTTGATATGACACTAAGTACATGTTTTCAGTATAAAAGTGACATTTTAGTTTAAAATGTGTGTCACATAGCCAAAATTGAGTAAACTAGCTTGAATTATTTTCAATCTTTAGGAAAATAATCCATAATTCATTTTTGACATATAGTAATTAACCACACATCAATTTGATACATGATGTGGTCGATATGAATCGAAGTGCGTGTTTTCAATACAAAAGTGTCATTTTAGTTTAAAACACACATAAAATAACCAAAACTGATAAAATGAGCCCATCTTGTTTTAAAACATTAAGAAAACAATCCATAATTTATTTGTGATATGTATGAATCAACCGTACATCAATTTGACACACAATGTGGTCGGTATGACTCTAAGTGTAAGTTTTCAACACAAAGTGTCATTTCAGTTTAAAACACACATAAAATAGACAAAAATGAGAAAAATATCTAATATTATTTTCAAAATTTAGGAAAATTGTCCGTAATTCATTTGTGATGTGTAATAATAAACCACACCTAAATATGACACACAATGTGACTGATATAACTCAAAGTGTCTGTTTTCAATATAAAAGTGTCATTTTAGTTTAAAACACATGTCACATCATCAAAACTAAGAAAATAAGATCAAATTGTTTTCAAACTTTATAAAAATGATCGATAATTCATTTTTGACATGTAGGAATCGAACACACATCAATATGACACCAAATGTGGTCAGTATGACTCGAAGTGCATGTTTTCAATATAAAAGTGTCATTTTAGTGTAAAATATATATCAAATCACCAAAACTGATAAAATGAGCTTAGATTATTTTTAAACTTTATAAAAAATCAAACTTTAGGAAAAAAATTCATAATTCATTTTTAATATGTAGGAATTGACCGCACATCAATCTGGCACCCGATGTAGTCAGTATGACTCGAAGTTCTTATTTTCAATATAAAAATGTCATTTTAGTTTAAAACAGGAATCAAATAGACAAAACAAAGAAAAAAACTCATATTAATTTCAAATTTTAGAAAAATGATCAACAATTTATTTTTTACATGTAGGTATCAACTGCATGTCAATCTAACACTCGATGCGGTCAGTATGGCTCAAAGTGCATGTTTTCAATAAAAAAGTGTCATTTTAGTTTAAAATGCATGTCACATCACCAAAACCAATAAAAATTAAGTCATATTGTTTTCAAACTTTAGGAAACCAATTCATAATTCATTTTTGACATGTAGGAATTGACCACACATCAATCTGACACATGATGTGGTCGACATGACTTTAAGTGAGAGTTTTCAATACAAAAGTGTCATTTTAGTTTAAAACACACATCAAATAGCCAAAACTGAGAAAATGAGATCAAATTGTTTTCAAACTTTACAAAAATGGACCATAATTTATTTTTGATGTGTAAGAATCGACCACACATCAATCTGATATACAATGTGACTGATAAGACTCAAAGTGTGTGTTTTTAATATAAAGGTGTCATTTTAGTTTAAAATACACATCACTAGAAAAAACTAAGAAAAAGAGATCATATTGTTTTCAAACTTTAGTAAAATGATCCATAATTCATTTATGACATGTAGAAATTTACCACATGTTAATCTGATACACGATGTGGTCAGTATGACTTAAAGTGTGTGTTTTTAATATATAAGTGTCATTTTATGTTAAAATACTCATCACATAGTCAAAACTAGGCAAAACAGACTCAAATTGTTTTCTCATCATTTTATATACTATTACTTAATTAATTTCCTTGTTATTTTTATCTTATAATCAGTTAATTTTTAGAGAGATAATGCCTGAAGACGAACAAGAAATAGTGTGATAATTGAATGCTTGTTTTAAAAAAGAAAGTGATCTTTAATTGTCTCACATCTGTAGTTAGTTTTTTTATCACCACAGATGTGAGACAATTCAAGGTCACCTGCTTTTGAGAATGATAAGGAATTGTGTGGTGTGTAAGAATCAACTGTAACTTAATCTAATACACGGTGTGTCTGACATGACTCAAAGTATATGTTTTTTTTTAATTGACACTTTGTATTTAATTTATTTATTTATAGTATTACTAACATAATAATTGTTTTCTTATACAAGTGAATTCTTTTGCTCGATATGAGGTGGTTTGTTCAGAAACTAATAGCATGATCAGGTGTTGGGGTCCAAATACAAAGGAACATTGATGTTTTTGAATGTTTGTGATAAATTGTACTTACTCATGTAATTATACAAACCAATGGTTGAAAGGTCTATAATAAGTGTTTTTTCTTGTATTTGTGTTATAAATTTTATTTCACTTAAATTATGTATTTGCTCCATATTTTTGTTGTTATAGTGTGATGTAATTTTAATAACACACTACAGAAATTTCCCCCTTTATCAATGTTATGAAAAGCACTAATAAGGGGATCCTTTATTAGCGTTAAACTAGTATCAATAAAGTACTACGGATTTTAAGGGCACTCCAATTATCAGTTTTTTTGCACTGGAAAATCTCTATTATAGCCCTATTAAAGGCCTTATGTATAGTAGTGATACATGAACACTACTCATTTTATATGAACCATTTCACTTTAAAAAAAGTTCATTAGTAGCTATTTTGTTATCAACTATCAGAGGTTTAAACCACCACCTAATTGTATAGAGGTGGTTAATAAAACCGCTGCATATTGCATGGTAGCTAGTTATTTAGTGGTAGTTTTCTTTATTTCACAGTGGTTTTCTTATGTGTAATTTTTTAAACATTTAGCGGCAGTTTTATTTTTATTTATCGGTCATTCTTTTATTTAAAAAAACTGATGGAATATATATATATAATGAAACTAAATTCCACTAAACATATGCGTGGTGGTATGTTTTAGCGGTAACTGTTGCTGAAAAATATTTTATTTAATGTATTTAGCATCGATTACTAAAAATCACCGCTAAATTAGTTTTTTTATATTTAATAATAAATTGACATGCAATAAACTAAAACATGAATATATGATAAACCCATCATATATACGTCATACATCCACAGTCATATATACAAACATCCACAATCATCATAACCTCAATCTCAGTAAACTTAGGCATTTGTCAACCAATACCTCGATCATAAATATATATATATATATATATATATATATATAATATGTCCAACAACAATTGATTCCCAATATACATCCAAGTCATGACCTCCAGTGCATTTGTCTGCCTCCACATTATCTCATCAACTAAAACTGACCATGTCATCTCATCAACTATAATAAAAAAGAAAACAAAAATTAAAACTAAACATAATAAATCAGAATTACAATAGAAAACCAGAATAATTTCATGGATCAAAATGGTCAGCTTCATGCCTACTGCCAACATCTACCACCTACAATGAGAACTATAACATTTAAGAAAAGAAATGCAAAAGAAAAAAGTCACAGAATATATTCAGAATGTCTCACATAAAATTTGTTATTTTCTTAATAAAACAGATGAAATTTTAACATAAAACAAATAATATATAATTAAAAACTATTTTAAAACATAAAATTACCTATTTAAGATAAGATTCAACACTTGAAACTGAAAAGGGATAAGTAAATATTCTAATTTATTTTTAAAGTGGTGTGTGGTGTGCTTGAACTTGACTTAATAAAAAAATAAAGACTTTGATATCACAATGTGTCCTATATTTCAAAAACAACTCAATGACATTTGTCCAATGATTTCACATCAATATGAGGTTGTTTTCAATGGTTTTGACCATTCCATGCATGTTTTAATGTTTTAAAACACTAAAAATGAATTTATGTCCATCATGGGAAAACCATAATTCAAAATGATGTTCCATCAGTTCCTAAAGTATCAAAACAATCTGAATGCATTTTCTCGGTTTTGAGTAGATTATTTGTCCTTTTTACTAAAATTGATGTCAGTTTAAAATAAAAAGACACAGTTGGAACCATACCAAGAACATTGTGTATTAGATTGAGGTGTAGTTGATTCCTACACATCAAAAATGACTTATGGATCATTTTCCTAAAGTATAAAAATAATATGAATACGTTTTCTTGGTTTTGAATAGGTCATTTTTCCTTTTTACTAAAATTGATGTCAGTTTTAAATAAAAAGATGCACTTTGAGTCATATTGATCACACCATGCATCATATTGAGCTACAACTAATTCCTACATCTTAAATTACTTATGGATCACAGTTCTAAATTATAAAAACAATACAAATATGTTTTCTTGGTTTTGAGTATGTCACTTGTCTTTTTTACTAAATTGTCATTTGAAACTAGAAACATGCACTTTGACTCATACCGATTACATCGTGTATCATTTTGATGTGATATTTATTCGTACATGTCACAAATGACTTACGAATCAATGTCTTAAATTATTAAGAAAATCTGAGCGTGTTTTCTTAGTTTTGAGTGAGTGATACTTTTTGAACTAAAATGTTGATTTTAAACTAATAAAGGACACATTGAGTCATACCAGACACATCTTGTATCATAATGAGGTTTGGTTTATTCCTACATGTCATAAATAAATTATGGATTATTTTTCTAAAGTATCAAAACAATCTGAATGTGTTTTCTTGGTTTTGAGTTGGTCATTTGTCATTTTTACTAAAATTGATGTCAATTTTAAATAAAAAGACACACTTGGAGTCATTCTAGTCACATCATGTGTCAGATCAAGGTGAGGATGATTCCTAAACATCTCAACTAACTTATGTATTTCTTTCCTAAAGTATCAAAACAATATGAATGTGTTTGCTCAGTTTTGAGTATGTCACTTGTCTTTTTTACTAAATTTTCATTTTAAACTGGAAACACGCACTTTGACTCTACCAATCACATCGTGTATCAGTTCGATATGAGACTGATTACTACATATCACAAATAAATTATTAATATATTTCCTAAATAATAAATAAAATATGAGTGTGTTTTTGTGGTTTTCAGTGAGTGACACTTTTTGAACTAAAATGTCGATTTTAAACTGATAACGGACACATTGAGTCATAGTAGGAACATTGGGTATAAAATTGATGTGAAGTTGATTCCTACATGTCACAAATGACTTATGGATCATTTTTATAAAGTATAAAAACAATACAAATGTGTTTTCTTAGTTTTGAGTAGTTCATTTGTCCTTTTTACTTACATTTATATCAATTTTAAATAAAAAGGAACACTTGGAGTCATACCGGTCACACCGTATGTCGGATTGAGGTGAGGATGATTAATACACATATAAAATGACTTATGGATCATTTTTCTAAAGTATCAAAACAATAAAAATTTGTTTTCTCTATTTTGAATACGTCACTTTTCTTTTTTACTAAATTGTCATTTTAAACTGGAAACACGCACTTTGAATCACATCGATCACATCATATATCAGTTCTACGTGATACCAATTCCTATATGTCAAAAATGAATTATGAATAGATTTCATAAATTATTAATAAAATTTGATCACATTTGATCAATTTTCAATGAGTGACACTTTTTGAACTAAAATGTCGATTTTAAACTGATAACGGACACTTTGAGTCATATCGGGAAAATCGTGTATCATATTGAGGCAAGATTAATTCCTACACATAAAAAAATGACTTTTATATCAATTTAATAAAGTATCAAAAAATCCAAATGCATTTTAATAGTTTTGAGTAGGTCATTTTTCTTTTTTACTAAAATTAATGTCGATTTTAAATAAAAATAAGCAATTTGAGTCATACCGGTCACACCCTACATTGGATTGAGGTGCAGATAATTCCTAAATGTCTCAAATGAATTATGGATCATTTTCCTAAAGTATCAAAATAATATGAATGTATTTTCTCAGTTTTGAGTACATCACTTGTCTTTTTTACTAAATTGTCATTTTAAACTAGAAACACACACTTTGACTCAAACTGATCACACCGTGAATCGGTTCAATGTGAGACCAATTCTTACACATAAAAAATGACTTATGAATTGATTTCCTAAATTATTAAGAAAATTTGATCATGTTTTCTTAGTTTTTAATGAGTGGCCTTTTTTAACTAAAATATTGATTTTAAACTAATAATGGACACTTTGAGTCATATTGGGAACATCATGTATTGGATTTGGGTATGAATAATTCCTAAACATCAAAAATGAGATATAGATCACTTTCCTAAAGTATAAAAACAATCCAAATATGTTTTATCAGTTTTGAGTAGGTCATTTTTCCTTTTTACTAAAATGAATGTCAATTTTAAATAAAAAATAAGCACTTGGAGTGATACCGGTCACACCGTGTGTCAGATTAAGGTGAGGATGATTCCTACACATCTCAAATGACTTATGAATTATTTTACTAAAGTATAAAAACAATCTAAATACATTTTTGTAGTTTTGAGTATGTCACTTTCCTTTTTTACTAAATTGTCATTTTAAAATGGAAACACACACTTTGACTCATACAAATCACAACGTGTATCAGTTTTATGTGAGACTAATTCATACACATCACAGATGATTTACGAATCAATTTCATAAATTATCAAGAAAATCCAAGCGTGTTTTATCAGTTTTCAATGAGTGACATTTTTTTAACTAAAATGTCAATTTTAAACTAATAACAGACACTTTGAGTCATACCTGGCACAACGTGTATCAGATTGAGGTGTGACTAATTCCTACACATCACAAATAACTTATAAATCATTGTATTAAATTATCAAAATAATGAGAATATGTTTGATCAGTTTTGAGTATGTCATCCATCTTTGTTACTAAAATTAATGTCAATTTTAAATAAAAATAAGCACTTTGAGTCATACCAGTCACACCGTGTGTTGGATTGAGATACGGTTGATTCCTACATGTCCAAAAGTCTCAAAACAATTATAAATACCAATTTTACCATGATTTTCATTTTCTTTCTTTGTTGAACTGCCAACACTGCATATTTACTTGATCTTATTAGTCGAAAAAGTTTCTCATTATTGAAAGTCAAAAAAACATAGGAAGATCATGTGCCCATTATATCACGAGAAGCCATCACAATGGGCACATGAGATTCCTCTACTTTTCTAACTTGCAAAAATGAGAATGGTTTTTTAGCTAATAACATCAAATCAATATATAGTGTTAGAAGTTCAAAAAATAAAGGTAAGGAAAATAGAAATCATGGTAACATTGGCAGAAAAAAAACATTGTATCTCTTTTGTGCCTTATTGTAGATATTTGAAAAAAAAATACGACTTCCCAAAAGATTTTTGAAAAAAACTAAATAATTATTAGATTAAAATGATAAGGAAATTAACATAAAAATAGTAGATAAAATGATGAAAAATTAATTAAATAATTAGTAGGAATTCACTATTTCATGATGGTTGTATGAATTCTTGACATATTTTATTTTTTCCATTATCTCAGTTGCAGTCTTGAAGTCCAATCTCTCATGAACATGATAACCTTCGAACAAACCACTCCAACTCGAACAAATGAATCCACCTATATAAATTGTGTTTTAATAAATATATAAAATAACCCCTCTAACTAATTTTTTGTGTGTTCATCCTTTGTTTTTATGAATTTAATGTAATGTAATTTATAATCATGATAAATCCGACATTTAAAATACAACATTTTATATATTGGAAAACTATTTTTTGTAGATAATGACATTTTTACTATTATTTTTCTTAATATTATAATGAATTTATTCCTAATAAAATATGTGTTAATATAATCATATATGTTTGTAAACATCATTATAGTGTCATTATTTTAAATAAATACATATAATTTATTAGTTAAATGTTACAAAACATTAATAAAAAAATCATCGAATATAATATTTTTATCATTATCATTATCATAAACATTAATAATAGTAATCATACATTTATTCCAAAAAAATACATGATAATTATTACATAATATTATAATATTTATCTAAAATAAAATACACATTTTCTGGATATATTTTCAAAAGGTGAAGAAAACTAATTATTTACTTTAATCAACTAAATCATTATTTTGATTAAAAAATTACATATGTTTGAAAATTTATATACAAGTGTTTTATAAATACAAAAAAAATTATATTTTTGATTTATTATATATATATATTTATAATATAAAAAGGCTTCAAAAAAATTAATCCATTATTCCATTATGGTAACTATTATTTACCCTCATGTAATCTCATGGGATTAGATTTTTTTATTTTTAAAAATAATGTTTTTGGTATGAATTAAAAAAACTAAAAGAATAAATAGTAAACATGGAATTAAACTATGAGATTAAAATAATAAATAGTAAAAATGGAATTAAACTATGATATGAGTGAGTAAAAAATCCACAGTGAGTATATCTATGCATTTCTAAAGTTAGGAAAAACATTAAACTATATAGTAGCATGTATGTAAGGGTATTAAAATTAATTCCTTTAATGAAACATACCAAGAATGAATGATGGTCCTAGATTTCAAAAGCATATACAAAATATCTTATTAGCATTAACCATAAAGACTTCAACTACAATTTCATTTTAACATGAAAAAACTTATACCTAAATTGCAAGCTCCCCGATGAATTAACAATAAGAAACCACAAAGGCCTCCTTAAACATGAGTTTTTTTGTAATTTTACTTATACGTGGCATTATAGAATAGGAAATCCAAAGGCAGGTGTCTTTCCAGACCCTGTCTCTATAGCGCCAATATCCTATGTCTCAATCCAAAAAAAATTAATTTCAAACAAAACTAATTTTTACTCAAAAATGAATATTTAATATCAATTAAAAGTTGTACAAGTAAAGATGAAATTAATTAAAGAATGATATATATAGTTACAGTAATTCAAATATTGATTTATTAATGGTTCAAATGAAAATGAAAATAAAGTTTTGTATAATTAAGCAACGTTATAATTATGATATTTTGAATATTTATATTACTTCATGATATTTTTATCTTGATGTAAAGTGATGGAATTGTCAAATTATAAATATATGTCATTTTTGACTGGAAATGGTTGAATGAAACAAAAAAAAAAGAATTCAAATTGTAAAATAATTAATCCACAACATGCTCAAGGTGTAATTTTCATCTTATAATTTGAAAATTCAAATCTAATTTCAATATCTAGTGGAATTATAATTGAATATCAATTATGTAATTACATGTTTATGCTAAACTATGAAATTTGGGACTGATAAGTAGAAATAGTTATAATTATGAAACACACAACACAAACCACCTCAGGGGACCAAAAATACTATCTAAGGGGCATGTTAAAGGATACAAATGGTAAATTGTTTTCATTTGGGAGGGGAGAATAAAATATATAAGTACATAAAATGATGTTACAAAAAGGATTCATGATTTTTATTTGAAGAATATGTGACTTATTAAACATAATTTTCATCAAATATGTATGATGATAATTTTAAGTGGATGATTTTCATATTGTATTATCATATAAATGATGTGAAGCCTAGTAACATTGTTGGATAACCTCATCTATTTTTCATCTTGTTCAACATATTGGTTTTATACTCTCTCATGGAAAAGCTTCATAATCCAGAAATAAACTATAGAGTGATTAAAAATAATTATATTAATTTGAAATTTCATATTCCAAAAGTAAAATATAGAGTGATTACACAACAAATAAATTATAAAGGATTTATATAATAGAAGCATATTTACTGCATTAATTTTGTAATAAAAATATAGAGTGATTATGCAATAATGATAACAAGCTCAAACTATAATATATAAATCGTAAATCATTGATTATTAAAAAAAAATTAGCAGCTGTATAATCCAATGTATGATATAGAGTTATTACAAAATAATAATAATTAATATATATGGAAAGTTTAATAAACATTCATGGAAAGAGTTTTATTAATTAATAAAGTGTAATCTAATACCATGTATACATAAAAAATAGAACTGCATAAATAAATTACAAGAAAATAACTCCTTTGATCAATAATAGATTTAGGGTGATTATGGGGAAGAGGATGAAACCTTTAAGGAGGGGTTGTGTTTCCCATGAGGAGGGGATCCAAGCTGGGGAGAGGGATGTTAGAGGGGGGGTACATGTATCCATTGAGGAGGGGAACAAACTCGAGGAGAGTGAGGTTAGAGTGGGGGTCGGCGTCACCGGCGAGCCAGCCAGAGAGGAGGTCAGAGGGGGGAGGGTCGCAGGGGTTGGGGTCAGGGAGGGGGGTCACGGGGGTCGAGGGTCGCAGGTTCGGGGTCACTACTAGGTAGAGGATAGGAGGAGGGGTGGGGGGAAGGGGATCATGGGCTCGGGTCACCATCAGGGAGAGGAGAGGAGGAGGTTGGGGATGGGGGATGGGGTCAGGTCGCATAGAGGGAGTAGGGGAGGGGGAGGGATTAGGGTTTTTTTAAGTTTAGAGGGGGTTTAATTGAAATTGCCACTATTTTATATATATTTTTAACCGAGTTTATTTCACATTGGTTACTAGAACCACCTCGAATAAACCACTAATAACCATCTCTTTTCTTATAGTGGTTAGATTATACTAGACATCATTGGTGGTGGATTACTGAGTATATCTCACACCCTATTCAGGTCGCCAGTTAGTACCTGAATAGATATTATGGATATAGGCATTGACAAAGGGAAATGTTTAGTTTTGGATGGGTGATTTATTTTACTATGATAGATCACGAGAGTAGAAGACCGAGATTATGCTCGTGATGCTATCAGATATATTTTTTGTCTTTTTTGTATTTTTGTATAGAATGTTGTATATGTATGTTATTATGTATCCCATGTATATCCCCTTTTTATTAGAATTGTGTCATGATCATCATTTTGTATCTGGTATTGATTCACCTTCTTCCTGTTTATTTTTATCTGGATGTTTATACTTCTACAACTCTCTTATTATATCGTTTTTGTCATTCACTATTATTTTAATCCGTTGTGTTACACTCTGATCATGAGATTATAGTCTTCTCATGATATCAGCATACACTACTACACATATGCCCTTTAACAACGCATAAAAAAACTTTTAATGATGTTAAAAAAAACACTGCTAATTACAGCGCAGATAAAGGGAGTCCTTTATCTGTGCTAAAAAAACACTGATAAAGGACCCCCTTTATCAACACTATTTTAGAACATATAAAGGAACACCTTTATTAGTGCTAAAAATAGCACTAATAAAGGCCTAGCTGGCTCCAATGTACTATTAATATAACAGCACACCCAGCAAAAAGCTGCAGGTATATATAGCACACCTAGAAAACAATGTTATATATATTTAATTGACCACATGAATACAAAAATATTCACCCATGTTATATAAAAAAACACTGCTATGTATATTTCAAACAATGTTTTATATAATTACATTTACAATTATCCTACAAATAGTTAAAAACATTAATGTTTCATCTTTTGATGCATGTGATCCCCTCTCAAAAAATTTCACCCATGGTATCAATTACTGAAAAAATCATCCCAACTTGAGAAAAATATTCCGCCTATATAAGAAATCAGATATTATATTAGTAATACTATAAGTAAATAAATTAAAAATTAATATGAAATAATACATAAATAAAATGTCAATTTTTAATAAAAAAGACACATTTGGAGTTATATCGGTCACACCATGCATCATATTGAGGTGGGGTTAATTCCTACGCATCACAAATGAATTATGGATCATTGTCCTAAAATATAAAAATAATCCGAATGTGTTTGCTTAGTTTTGAGTATGTCGCTTGTTCTTTTACTAAAATTAATATCATATTTAAATAATGACACATTTGTATTTATACCGATCACACCGTGCATCGGATTGAGGTGTGGTTTATTCCTACATGTCAAAAATAACTGATGGATCATTTTCCTAAAGTATCAAAATAATCCAAATGTGTTTACTCTGTTTTTATTATGCCACTTGTTATTTTTACTTAAATTAATGTCAATTTTAAATAAAAAAGACAAATTTGGAGTTATACCGGTCACACAGTGCATTTTATTGAGATAGGGTTGATTCTTACACATCAAAAATGACTCATAGATCATTTTCATAAATTATTAAAACAATATGAATGTTTTTTCTCAATTTTCAGTATGTCACTTGTTCTTTTTACTAAAATTAATGAAAATTTTAAATAAAAAGAGACACTTTGAGTTATACCAACCACATAGTGCCTCATATTGAGGTATGGTTGATTCCTACATATAAAAAATGACTTATATAACCTTTTCCTAAAGTATAAAAACAATCCAAATGTGTTTGTTTGGTTTTCAGTATGTCAGTTTTGTTTTTTTACTAAAATGTTATTTCAAACTGGAAACACACATTTTGAGTCATATCGGTCGCATCATGTGTTGGTTTGATGTGATAATGATCCATAAACATCAAAAATGACTTATTAATCACTGACCTAAATTATGAGGATAATCATAGTGTGTTTTCTTGGTTTTCAATGAGTTACATGTTTTGAGCTAAAATGTCAATTTTAAACTAATAACAGACACTTTTATTCATACTGGTCACACTTTGTGTCAGATTGAGGTGTGGTTGATTCCTAAAGATCAAAAATGACCCATGGAACATTTCATTAAATTATCAAAATAATCTGAATCTGTTTTCTTTATTTTCAATACGTCACTTATTCTTTTTGCTAAAATTAATGTCAATTTAAAATATAAAGATGCACTTTGAGTCATACCGATCATACCATGCATCATATTGAGGTGAGTTTGATTCCTAAACATAAAAAATGACTCATGTATCATTTTATTAAATTATGAAAACAATATGAATACATTTTCTTGGTTTTGAGTAGGTCAATTTTCCTTTTTACTAAAATTGATGTCAATTTTAAATAAAAATACACACTTTGAGTCATACCGGCCACACTGTGTATTGGATTGAGGTGAGGCTGATTCCTAAAAGTCACAAATGACTTTTAGATCATCTTACTAAGGTATAAAAACAATATGAATGTGTTTTCTCAGTTTTTATTATGTTAGTTGTGTTTTTTTTACTAAAATGTCATTTCAAACTAGAAATACACATTTTGAGTCATACCGGTCTCATTGTGTGTTAGTTTGATTTGAGACTAATTCATACACATCAAAAAGGAATTATTAATCATTGTCCTAAATTATGAATAAAATCAGAGCATATTTTCTTGGTTTTTAGTGAGCGAAACGTTTTGAGCTAAAATGTCAATTTTAAACTGATAACGAACACTTTTAGTCATATCGGTCACACCGTGCATAGGATTGAGGCGTGGTTTATTCCTACACATAAAAAATGACTCATGGAATGTTTAATTAAATTATAAAAACAATATGAATGTGTTTTTTCAGTTTTTAATATTTCACTTATTCTTGTTTCTAAAATTAATGTCAATTTAAAATAAAAAGGCACACTTGGAGTCATACTAATCACATTGTACATCAGATTGAGGTTCGATTGATTCCTACACACCAAAAATGACTCATGGATCATTTTTGTAAAGTATGAAAACAATCCGAATGAATTTTCTTGGTTTTTAGTAGGTCAGTTTACCTTTTTACTAAAATTGATGTCAATTTTAAATAAAAAGATGCACTTTGAGTCATACTGGTCACACCGTGTGTCAGATTGAGGTGAGGATGATTCATACAGATCTCAAATTACTCATGGATCATTGTCCTAAATTATCAAAAATAATCTGAATGTGTTTTATCAGTTTTCAGTATGTTAGTTTTGTTTTTTACTAAAGTGTCATTTCAAATTAGAAACATTCATTTTAAGTCACATCGGTCACATTTTGTATCAGTTTGATGTGAGACTACTTCATACACATCAAAAATGACTTGTGTATATATTTCCTAAATTATGAATATAATCAGAGTTTTTTTTCTTGGTTTTTAGTGAGTGGCACGTTTTTGAGATGAAATGTCAATTTTAAATTGATAACGAACACTTTTAGTCATACCAGTCACACCATATATCAGATTGAGGTGTGGTTGATTCTTACACATCAAAAATGATTTATGGATCATTTTCTTAAAGTATCAAAACAATTCGAATGTGTTTTTTGGTTTTCAGTGTGTCACTTGTTCTTTTTACTTAAATTAATGTCAATTTTAAATAAAAAGACACATTTGGAGTTATATCGGCCACACAATGTGTTTTATTGAGGTGGGGTTGATTCCTAAATGTCACAAATGACTCATGGATCGTTTTCCTAAATTATCAAAATAGATTCATTCATTTTCTCAGTTTTGAGTAGGTGAGTTGATCTGATACCAACTATATTGACCCATACATTTCATACATAGATATCACATATTATTATATTAATCTTCCTTACATAAAATAATGATGCATGTCATAATAGTTTAGTTTTAGCGCTTTTGGAAACATGGAATCATAAAGAACTAGTTCATAAGAGTCTCTTATTAAGTTATTCTTTACTAGAATATTTCTTAGACAAATCATTTCTAAAACCATTCTTCATAACCTAAGGATATGAAACATGAGAAAGGGGGGTCATAGATTCTCAATAAGTGTAAACAAGGGAGATATCAATGATCATATAAGGATAACATGAGGATAAAGATGTTAGAAGGTGATATTAACATTATAAATTCACACCTTTCATATCATATATCATAATCATGATTCATAGATTAAAGCATGGTAGATCAAAAGACATGAATCTTAAAGGATTAAAGAATATTATAAACTAAAAACATACACTTTGTGCCATACTGAACACACTGTGTATCAGATTGAGGTATGTCTGATTAAGTCGTGGTTGATTACTACAATGTTTAGGAAATTATTCATGACATATATTTTGGGAAGTTATAATTTTCATTAAAATACTGAGAAATCCCTTAGTATATTCATATTTACAATTCACTTCACATTTCATGCAACATGGGGTTTCCTCTTTCACCCTAAAGGAACATGTTCTCCCTTTTCTAGTTTATTGCAGATAGTTGAAAGGAAAACATAACTTCCTAAAAGATCTATAAAAAAACTTAATAAGTATTAGATAAAAATGACAAGGAAATTAACTTACAAATAGCGGATAAAATTATTACAAAATTAATTAATTACATGAGTAGTATGAATTCACCTTTATACATTCTTAGACCATTTCCTTATTGTTATTATCTCAGTTGTAGCCTTAAAGTTCAATCTCTCACAAGTATGATCTGTTTTGAACAAACCACCCCAACTCAAATAAAGGAATACACCTGTATAAGAAAACAATTATTATGTGAGTCATAATAAAAAGAATTAAATTAAACATAAATATGAAGCAATCCACTACTTCTATAGAAATCACATCTTTGTGTTATTTGTGTACATTCTTCCATCGGGTATGCTACTCATTCATTTCTAAGAAAATCTATATCATCTTGTGAATATGAGTTTTTCAATAGTTTTATTAGTACTGAAAAAATATAAATACACAAAGTATTAATAAATATTTTAAATGAAATGGTAATTATCTTTGAAAATACCTCTTCGGGGATGCTAGTTTGTTCATGGAATATGATCTCTCTCATAAATTCATAAACATAATAACCACAATATTTTCCATTTGTTTGTTTTATACACTATAGAAACATTGAGAAAAATAATTAATTTGTTTTTATATGTGTTTAGATAATGAAATATTATTATATATACCCTAATACTTGTCTAGTCATAGTACTTGTTGTGTTTCTCGTACTTATCCCTTGGCCTCATTCTATGTTTTAGATGATATTGATGCACTGTCCTATCATAATAAAATCCTCATTAAAAGATAATATAAATTATATAACATGATGTTTAGTTCTAAAATGTTGGATGTAGTGTATTAAAAATTGAAAAATTTCATCATGTGTGGTTAGTTTCTTGGGTATCCATGCATTGAATCCAGAAAATAAATCTTTAGAGTATCCAAATTGACCAAAATGAGCATCCAATGCTGCCTAAAAACACAAAAAGGAATAAGTAATCAAATAAATAAAAATATATTTTATATGATTAAATTTTAGAGTTTTACCCTTGCATCATTGATATTAAGAAGAGTCTGTCATCCATATGTTTTCTTTTAAACGGTTTGAGTAGGCATGCCATTATTTCATCCCCTTTCTTAGAATCTATTTTTGGTTGTTCTATAGAGGTGGTGTGAGGACTAACGAGTCCAAAAAAAATCATGTGTAAATCCCTTCAATTGTTTTGTATATATATTCCTACTAAAAATATGAAATGTATTTAGTCATAATTAACATAGTATATCAGATTTTGGAAAATAAAATCATGAAAATATACCTCATATATATAAATATTTACAACTGATCCACCTATCCAATCATAGTTGAGGATTTCACTTAAATTATCAACACCAATGAAGTCTTGAACTTCCTCTCCATACATATTTTCTTTAAAATCAACTATGTGAGTGTAACCATTTTTTAACTTTGTTCCACATGAACCTTAAATGATATTAAATGTGGATATAGAACAGTTTGGGTAAAGGTTATTTCAGTAATTATTTTTGATCGGTTGGTCGATCCTTTAGATGGTTTTGAGCTGAAATTTCATTCCACCCCTTCCCTTTGTCTTTCTGTGATAACATTCATCGATTCAGAACTTTTTTCATTAATTGTTAAAGGTTTATCTTGAAAAATAAATTGGAAATGAATACCTCCTTGTCAATATGATTTTTACAAGATGTTAAGGTCATGTGATGAATATTCCAATATCTTGTTCAACCTTATAAATATCTTCTATCACGAACCAGCCTGGGTCGACCCTAAACCGGTCACCCGAGCTGGTCCGTAACATGTCCTGAGGGGCGTTCGCAATCCCCTCAAGATAGAAACTAGCGTCGGTCATCAAAACATACAAGCAGGGATGATTTAATCCCAAAAGAAAAGATAAATAAAAATAAATAACTGAACAAATAGATAACACTAAAAACGGAAATAAAATAGAGTTTCATAGCCAAACATACCTCCACATGACCCCAGGTGTCACAATCGAACATAGGACCATGCTCACTACAAGAGATATCCAACACTAGAGGAGCCTAAAACTAAAATGTTAAAAGTAGGTGTGAGCACTGAAATACTTAGTAGGAATGCCAAAAGTAAACCATGAAATCCATGTGTTTTCCTTTCCCAAATCAATCCATTAACACCAGTTTGAAATATAGTTATAAAAATATATTTTTAACCATGATTTACATTTTTAAAACTAGCAATCACAGTTCCATTTCCATTATGATTTAAAAACAAGGAACAATAAGGAGAAAGGGAAATGCATTAGCTCTTTCAACATTCACTTTAGAGTTCTTTTAAAGCAACCACAATCAAAACTTCCAAAACAACCACCAAAACCAAATACCAGATAGGGTTCTACACAACAAGGGAAACGACACTAAGTATTCATGTTATAGGATCATGGGAAAACCTAGGAACTCATAGAATAACTAGAATATACTAATACCAATGACTCCATCCTCGGTATCATGCCACACACGACAAAGTCAAAATGCCCAAATGCCCGACCACCCTATCTCAGGACAGACTGAGGGGCCCAATCCCATAGCAATAAACCCAATTATCCACCTACTATGGGGAACTGGTTAGTACGTAAACTACTAGTGCAGTAATCATTCTCATTAAACCTCTTTGTTATGTTAGGTTCCCATGTTATGTTTTTAAGGGGGTGTGCCACACATTCGAACAAAAAGCCTCATATATATAACCAAACACATCACACAAACCAGCACCACCCCAACCGCCTCAAGGTTAGTCCCTTTTCTGAAATAATAATTACCCAAAGGATGTACCATACCAAGGACCCTCCTCTCTCATGATCAATCCAACAGGAAAGAGACCTAACCCAAGAGGGGTTTTCCAAATAGTCCATTCAAAGATGCTAACCAGGCCTTTAACTTTACAACTTTCTAGCATTTACCAAAACACATTGAAATAATTTACAAAACTACACCAAACACCATTTTTATATAAACATGTCCAAATGGCCCTTTACACCAAGGATTTACCAAAAAGTTCCCAAGTGCCTTTTTAATCCAAGTTAAAACACACAAATCATATGAAATTTCCAAATGGGATTTTGAACTACTTACAATCCAATTATTTTTAATAAACACCAAATGGGTCTTCGCTTCCAATCACACAACCAAGTATATTTCAAGACCAACCAGCCCAAAACATGAGAAACACCTTTTAAACCATATTTAAAAACTCAATAAACACAAATTTACCCCATTTTAGAAAAACATGGAACCATTTTAAAGGGGGATAGGAGGAAAGGAAGAAGAGGTTTCCTTAAGGGAAACTAGTTTTTAGTGTGCCATCTTCATTTGATTGCACATCCATGTGTATACTTAATGCACCCATGGATGTGACAACATCCAATGGAACATTCCAAAGACAAATAGAATGTCCTAACTCATTTTCATAAAACCACCATTTTCTTTCAAATTAAAATTCATCCATTTCAACCCTTTATGAAATAAAACACGAGTTCATCAACCAAGAAGCCCTTTTTCCAAAATGAGTTTCAACCTGCACTAAAAGGAATCACTAAACTTCACATTTAAAACCTAATATATACTTAAAATAAATTTAAAAAAACATTTCAAATAGTTAAAACCTCACTAAACCATCTAATTTCACCCTAAAAGTTTATTGAACATTTTATCAAACACTTATGGCACAAAAACACATGGTCGTAAAACAAGATTCATGTAAAAACCTATTTTTAACAAAATCTAACAACTTTAAAACATCATAACAAGCCACATAGAGGTGTCATAGAGGTGATAAAAAAGTTTATAAATTTAATAAATACACCAAGACTCAAAGGAAATTCATTAGAAATTAAAAATGTGTATTTTCCTACCTTAAACCAAGTGCAGATGGAACAAAAGTTCAAGGACAGGGAGAATAAAGCCTCATAAATAATCTTCATGTCCTAAATCAAAAAAAACATCACCCGCACCCAAACCCTAAACATTAGGGTTTGAAAAAAATGATAAAACCCCAAAAATAAATGAGAAACAAACAAACCATAGAAGGGGGTCAGGTTCGCCGGAGGCGCACTAGAAAGGGTGTGCACAGGCGAAGGTCGGTCGTCGGAGCGCAACAAAAGGAGGATATGGCACACTATGCCTCAAATGAGAGAAGGAGAGGGGACCGCCTCACACTTGGAGGAGAAGGGGGGATCGCATCAGTAGTAGGTTGCCGAAAAGGGAGGAGTGCAGGGCTTGGTTCGTCTAGGAAGGGGGAGCATCAGCTTGGTCGGTTCGTGCGCGCACTAGGGAGTAGGGGAGGGGCTCTGTGCACTTCAAGGGAGAAGAAGACCCCCAGGGTATCACCATTTTTTTTGGTTTATTATAATAATAATAATAATAATAACCATTTTAATAATAATAATAACAAAATTTTAATGAAAACATTTATAATAATATTAATAATTATATAATCATTACAACATAATTAATTTTTTTGATAAAAATGATAATAATAATAAGAATAATTTTATTAATTTTTTTTAAATAATAATAACATCGATAACAACTAAATAATAATTATATTTATAAGAATTTTAATGATAATAATATTATTAACAATTTTTAATATTAAAAATATTTTTATCTACACAATAATGTTGTTATTATTATTATGTGTTAAACATTTACTTTATTTCATTCTCATAAAGTTTTATTGTTTTAATTAATGGGAAATTGCATGGAACATGGGCCAACCATACAGTTATCACCAATCGTGCGGTGCCCACGCACTGATCTGAAACCCACCAAAATCATTAAACGTTAAAAATTTTAAATCGGGACCCAAACCCAACTTTGTCCAAACAATGAGATATTATGAGAAGAATAAAATAAAAGAGCTTATGAGGTAGAGTTGTGACAATTCTCTCCACCACATACACTTTCTACCCTAATAAAGTCACCAAGCCAACAGTTAACACAACTCGAGTCCATGCCCAGACAAAACCAAAGGAAACTGAGAGCCTCGGGGTGACTATCCCCAACACACATCACACCCGTCCAATTCAAGAAAAACCACTCCCCAAGATTAAAGGGAGAACACGGGAGTTTTCCCCCCACCACAAGAATTCATTAACCTGAAATCCTTAAAACCCAAGCACACCAGCCCCGGGGGGACGCGGGAACTCCCAAACTGAACTCATTCAATTTATCCACATAGACCCAACAACACCCCAAATACTTAAATGAAAATATTGATAATAAACGACCTAGAAAACTAATTATGATAAATTAACTCATTACCTCCCACACTAAATGAATAAAATCCTCATCGCAACCGGAGACTAGGGAATTCCTAGTCCAAACTCAACCCACTTTCTCAATGCTAACGAAACAACTCCACCACTATGAATAAAACCATTGTGGGGAAAACCAGCACATCGGGACACTGGTATGGAGGAACCCCCTACAAAACTGAAACACACTAGAGGAAAAGCCATGGAGAGGTTCCTGAACAAAGAAAGGGCCCAGAAACACCACCCACTAATTTCATGAAACCAAAAATTACCCTAATTAAAACAACTGAGACCAAACTCAAAATCAGAATGGGTCCATTTATTCACAAGCCCAACACACTTCAAGGAACCCGAAAGATTTAGAAACCACAACAAGAATAGATAATACCACTTGGATTGTGGTAGAACAATCTCATCACACCACCACAACAAGGATGAGATTACGATGGCGACAAGAATAGAACAAGGAAATTTTGTATATTTCCATCCCAAAGTTGAAAACATGATCTGGACTGAATTTCCACACACCCTCTGTAACTCCTTATTATGCACGAGATTCACCCTAATACCTATGGTTAGGGATTTAATGGTTGAAGCATCTCATACCTCATAGTCAGGCATTTTCATCCTCTGGTCCCTAACTTCTTCTTCCTCCTGATGATTCAAACAACCACAATTGTGGTATGTTTTCAAAGGGATGCAACATGATGGATTAGAATTACCAAAGTGTCCATCCTGGTGGCACACAAGAGAACGGTCTGACAAACTGGAAGCCAACACTGACAAAGATAGCTTCTTGGAGGCAGGTTCCTCCAGCAGACACTCCCCGCCTGATAGGTAACCCTTACGAAAGCTGACCACCACCAACTATGCCCTAAACTCTAATGATGATGAGATATACCGCCTTCACTAGTCCAAAATTGGACCCTCAAATAAACCTGGGATGGTACGAACCTTAACACCCTTGGGAGTTCCCCGCAACCCAAATAGTCACTCTATCTCCACAAACCACGAAACTATCTCTAAAAAACTTTGATTACCTTGATAAATAGGCAATACATGAAAAGAACTAGGAACTGGACATGAATCATTGGAAACCTTGGGGGGATTTCTAGGAGGCACATTCTAAACAACACGAAAAACACAAACTGAAACTGGCATCAAGCCCATAACATAATCAAAAGAAACACCCTAAACTCAAAACAACTGGCTCAGAAGCCAAAAAAACTCGAGCACAACCAAAAACATCTTTTCAAAAATTCCATTTCATATAAATTTTCAAAATGGACACATTTACAAGAGACTTTCAAAATACTAAAACCCTATTTTAAAACCAAATTCATTTCCCAAAATTCATTTCCCTTTTTAAAACCATCATTCCCCTTTAAATATTAAAAATCACCTATAGAATCTTATAAACCATCACATGTGCGTTCATCCAATCCTACTTACATCATCCATGAACAAGTGCCCCCATGCACTCTCTATACATACCCACACACATGTGACCCTCCATAAAGAATTTTGAGGTCCAAACATCTCTTTTCCTTATCAAATCCAAACACATACCAACTTCTCCTATTTCAGAACAATTTGAAAGAAATCCCTTTTCCATTCCAAAATAATTTTTATTTTGAAAATCTATTTTCATTTCAAAATCCTGATTCACATCAAACAAACACTCACATTAACCACGACAAAAAAAGAAACACAACCAACAACAAACCACTAGAATGTGAAACTAGTGTCTATATATAACTTGGTAACATGGTGGTGATCCATTCCCCAAGTAAGGAATGATGCTAAGAGGACCTTGAACCAAACACTTGGACTCCACATGGGTCACCACCCCATGTGAGGCCGCAACATAACCTGATTTTCTTCCATTTTCATCCCTCGGTCCAAAACAACCCAAGATAAAAGACTCAAATCTCAAACTACCCCTGGTAAATCAGGTCTCACCATGAGCGGTGGTGATCAGGCACCAACCCATAACCTACCTCCTGAGCCCTGAAAATTCTAATCTCTATCTACCAGACACCCCAAATAACAAGGTTCTAATTTAATACCATTTTTTCATGAACCAGCTCAAGTCGACCCTGAACTAGTCACCCTAGATGGTCCACAACATGTCCCAAGGGGCATTCCCGATCCCCCCAGAATGACAACTAGTGTCGGTCATCAAAACATTTAAGAGGAAAAGATTTAATTCTAAAAGAAAATAAAAATAAAAATAAATAACTAAACAAATATATAACACTAATAGTAGAAATAAAATAAAGTTTTTCATCCAAAAGTACCTCCACGTGACCCCAGGGGTCAACACCTAACACAGGACCACACTCACTGCAAGAGCGATCCAACACTAGAGGAACCTGAAACTAAGAAGGTAAATTGGGCATGAGCACTAAAATTATCAGTAGGAATTCAAAAATTAAACCATAGAATCCATGTGTTTTAATTTCTCAAATCAATCCATTAACACCAGTTTGAAATGCAGTTATAAAAATAGATTTTTAACCACACTTTACATTTTTAAAACTAGTAATCACAGTTCCATTTCCCTTATGATTTAAAAATAAGGCACAATAAGGAGAAAGGGAAATGAATTATATCTTTCAACATTAACTTTAGAGTTATTTTAAAAAAACCACAAAGTCACAACTTCCAAAACAATCACCACAACCAAATAATAGACACGGTTCTACATAACAAGGGTAATGGCACTAAGTATTCATGTCATAGGATAACAGGAAAACCTAGGAACTCATAGGAGAACCATAATATACTAATACCTAGAAATCCATCCCCGGTATCATGCCACACATGACAAAGTCAAAACACCCAAACACCCAACCACCCTATCTCAGGACAGACCGAGGGGCCCAATCCCATAGTAATAAACCCAATTATTCACCTACTATGGGGAACTATTAATTACATGAACTACTAGTGTAGTAATCATTCTCAGTAAACCTCTTTTCTATGCTAGGTTCCCATGATATGTTTACAAGGGGTTGTGCCACACATCCAAACAACAAGCCTCATATATATAACCAAACACATCACACAAACTAGCACCACCCCAGCCACCTCAAGGTTAGTCCCTTGCCTTAAATAATAATTACCCAAAGGAGGTCCCATACCGAGGACCCTCCTATCTCATGATCAATCCATGAGGCAAGAGACCTAACCTAATAGGGGTTTTCCAAAAAAACCCTTTTGAAGATGCCAACCGAGCCTTTAACTTTACAACTTTCCAGCATTTACCAAAACACTTTGAAACCATTTCTAAAACAACAACAAACACCATTTTTATATAAACATGTCCAAACAGGCCTTTACACCAATGATTTACTAAAAAGTTCCCAAGTGCCTTTTTAAGCCATGTTAAAACACACAAAGCATATGAAATTGCCTAACAGTATTTTGAACTACTTACAATCCAATTATCTTTAATAAATGCCAAATGGGCCTTAACTTCAAATCACACACCCAAGTATGTTTCAAGGAAAATTGGACCAAACCATGAGGAACACCTTTTGAACCATGTTTAAAAACTAAAGAAATTCCAATTTCCCCTATTTTAGAAAACATGGAACCATTTTAAAGGGGGATAGGAGGAGGGGAAGAAGATGTGTCCTTAAGGGAAACTAGTTTTTAGTGTGCCATATTCATTTGATTACACATCCATGTGTGCACTTAGTGCACCCTTGGATGTTCCAATATCTGATGGAACATTCCAAAGACAATTATAACTTCCAAAACCATTTTCATAATACCATCATTTTCTTTCAAACTAAAATTCATCCATTTCAAACCTTTACGAAATACAACACAAGTTCATCAACCAAGAAGCCCTTTTTCCAAAACGAGTTTCAACCTAGACCGAAAGGAATCACCAAGATTCATATTTAAAACCCAAGACATAATTAAAATCAATTTAACAAAACATTTCAAATGGTTAAAACCTCACTAAATCATCAAATTTCATCCTAAAAGTTTAATGAAAGTTTTATCAAACACCTATGGCATAAATACACATAGGAATAAAACAAGATTCATGTAAAAAACAATTTTAAAAAAAATATAACAACTTCAAAACATCATAACAAGCTACATAGATGTGTCATTGAGGTGAGAAAAAAGTTTATAAATTTAATAAATACACTAAGAATCAAAGGAAATGCATTGGAAAGTAAAAATATGGATTCACCTACCTCAAACCAAGTGAAAATGGAATAGAACTTCAAGGAGAGGGAGAATAAAGCCACATGAATGATACACATTCCCTAAATCAAAATAAACATCACCCACACCCAACCCCTAAACATTATGGTTTTTCCAAAAGGAGAAAACCCCAAAAAGAAATAAGAAATGAACAAACTGGAGAAGGGGTCAGGTTCACTAGAGGCGCGCCAGAAAGGGTGTGTGTAGGGGAAGGTCAACCACCGGAGCACAATGCAAGGAGGATAGGGCACGCTGCACCTCGAATGGGAGAAGGAGAGGGGATCTCTGTTCACTTGGAGGAGAAGGGGGGCTCGTATCAGTAGAAGGTCACCGGAAAGGGAGGAGTGTGGGGGCTTGGTTTGGTGGGAAGGGGGAGCGTCGTCTTGGCTGGTTCGTGCGTGCACTAGGGAGCATGGGAGGGGGATCCATGCACTTCAAGGGAGAAGAAGGGTGGTCGATGCCCCCCCCCCCCAAGGTCTCACCATTTTTTTGGGTTTCTTATAATAATAATGATAATAATATTGATAACCATTTTAATAATAATAACAATACAAAAAATTTAATAACAACATTTATGATAATATTAATAATTATATAATCATAACAACATCATTATTATTATTTTGATAAAAATGATAATAATAAAAATAATAAATAATAATAATTATAATAATAATTTTATACATTTTTCTTTTAAATAATAACAACATTAATAACAACTAAATAATAATTATATTTATAACAATTCTAACGATAATAATATTATTAATAATTTTTAATATTAAAGTATTTTTATCTAACAAGAATGTTATTATTATTATTATGTGTTAAAATTTTACTTTATTTCATTCTCATAAATTTTTATTATTTTAAGTAATGGGAAACTTCATGACACCTAGGCCAACCACACGGTTACCTCAAACCGTGTGGTGCCTACACACCGGTCTGAAACCCACCAAAATCATTAAATGAAAAAAAAACAGGACCCAAACCCAACTTTGTCTAAATGATATGATATCATGAGAAGAATAAAATAAAAGAGCATCTAATGTCGAGGTGTGACATCTTTCTCATAAATTGGAACAGGTAGCTTAATGCTTGACTCATGGGATATGTTAATCGACACTCTCACATGACCTGTTGGAAGTGGTATGTTTTGTAGCATGTCATTTTGGATATTGAACATCATAGCCCTTGCTACAAGGCAATGGGTGGGTGTTGATAGATATAAATCACAATCATTATCATTCTGTAGAATATCAGTACAAGAAAGGTATTAGTCTTTGTCTGGTTCACATTTCACAGAAACAGTTATTATAACACTAATTACTTTGGCCAAGACAGCTCTTTGAGGGGAATGGATCACCTCAAATCTAGTGGGGGTGGGGTCATTAGGAAATGGGTTTTCTTGAGTTTTTTCTCCTCTTCCACCCCCCCATTAAAGTTTCTCTCTTCCATTGGAATTATTCTTCAAGGGTAGTTAGTCTTTCTCTCATATGTTTCATTTCTTCACCTTGATCATCCTTTTGTTTTTTTCTCAAAATATATTCAGGGTGTCACCCTAAAAATCACACCTCTAATGTAACCATATTGTTCTGGCCACTTCAAGGCCACTAATAGTATGTGTTCATCTAGTACAGGTGTTTCTGATTCCTATGACTATTTCGGATAGAAAATATAGGAAAATAACTAATCATTGTTATGTAATTGTGATTTAAAGAAAAAAAAATTATTATGTCATACTTACACATGTTTCTCACACTTTTTGTGTGTTTTCATATATTATTATTTGGTCTTTATTTACACGTTCCTCCTTCCATATCACGTGGAGTGGGATGAAAGTGGATTTGAATTTGGAGTCATAAATTTGTATATAAATAGAGGAACTTAATTATGTTGTTGTTTAATGTCACATAAAATTATTAAGGTAGATTTAAAATATGTACCAATTTTTTTTCAAGTGAATCATACAACATCCCTACTTTACGGTAGGGGTACATTGGTTTTTCTTCTCGTTCTTTGTTTCTAGTACTCAGATGTTGTTTCATAAAAAAGTATCAATCAAAATGATGAATCCATGTATCATCAAACAATTTATTTCTATCCACAATATATCTAAAAAGACACATCCGCATAATAGTTAGTAAACACATCCCATGCTTCTTGGGTTATCAGGTGTGCATATATAAGTTGTGGGTGTGGGTTTATTTTTCCTTCATCATCTTTAAGATAATGTCTCATTATAATTGTGTGAAATCCTATGTGAATCCTTCCAGCAAGCATTAATACATATTTCTTGAAGGATTCATCTACTATAAATTCACTCTATAAGGGATAATGAAGAGTAAGTAAATGTTTCATTATTTTATTTTTAGTAAAATAAAGAAATGATATCATAATGTCATCGTAATCTCTTCCCACATCAGTGTCTTAATCCCAACCACAACATGGTGCCACAAATCTACATCAATCCGCACATGTTTCTGAGTAAAAATTCTAATGTAACTAATAAACATGGCCTTATTGGGTTTAACATGTTGGCCCCGCGCATTCCATCCGACCTTGTATTTAATGCCTTTGATTTTCACCTTGATGATTTTTGCCAACATTGTCAAGCTATAGCGCTTCTATTTTTATTGCGTCGTCAGTCCTAATCATCTACCATTTCCTTGGAATCAATATTATAAATATGTTACTATGGAGTGGTAGCATCGACATGTGAATATGGTCGTTGTACCTTTATATTGGGAGTGGCAACGGGTTGATAAACCTAACGTTCCTCGAGATTGGAAGCACCAGCACATTCAGAAGGTCATTATTCCTCTACACTGCAAGCAGCAGTAGCTTCAGAGACCTTTTTTTCCTCGAGATTAAGGGCACCAGCACATGAATAATTCATTATCTATATAAGTGGCTTAACATTTAATTTAGAGTTCATAAATGCAGCAGCGAACGGATAATAACATGAGGTAAAAATTTGTATATTACAAAAAAATTACCTGATTATTGAACTCTATTTTTTTAAGGCTGAAAGGATTTGACCCCTCTATCGACTATCCAAATCCCTTCATTGTGGTCTCCTATGACATATAAAATTCCTTCTACATTGGGACCTCTGTGAAATGATTACGACATCCCAATGAAAGGGTTATCCTCATTTGAATTTTCATATAACCCTTCAATGGTTTTGGGTGATAATAGAACAATTGACCACTTTTAGTTTATGTGATCTGGAATATAAAATACTTGTACTACATGTGATTCCAATATAAACGGTTTATCTTTATACCCTTCCTTAAAGAAATCAACTTTCATGAATCTTAATTCATTTATTTTAACAACACTCATGTTATCAAATCACTTGCATTGAAAAATTGGCACTTAGAATGTTGTATAATCCAACTCCCATATGTTTTTGATGATACCAAAGTATGACATATTCACGTAAATTGGATTCTTTTCCTTAGTACCAGAAATAAGCATCGCTTTAGCCATAAGTGTAACTCCATTATTTTTCATGGTATTATCTTCATCACATTCATTTATATAGATCGTATAACAATTAATTACATAAACATTATAAGATAATATATGCACACTTGGTCCTCCAGCTAGTTGATAAAGAGTTATCGTACTTTATCTCAAAAATATTTATAACTAAGTACATCACAGGAGATGACCTTGGTCGTTCTCTTAAGAATCTTTCACGGCCAATAACTCACTACTTATAATTCACTTTTTTTATATTTCTTTTATTTATTAAATAAAATTAATAGAAATTTATATTTATAAATGAGAATTCAAAACAAAAAATAAACATGAAAATTCAATGCAAACTGAATGAATGCATATAGAATGATGTTAGGTATAAAGGATACATTCCCAAGAGAATCACTCAGATTAAACCTTCATTATCATATTATTATTTTTGAATTTACTTAATTAAAACACTACATCATATGTGTGAACATAATACTCTACATATGGTTTTGAATATATTATTCTATCAACAATCACTGAAATACCACACATCCACCTCCTCGATCAAGGTAAAATATTGCAAAAGTGAAAGTTAAACCTCCGGTGTAAAGTGGAGACACAAAGGCGCGTTTCCCACTCTCCATCATTATAACACTAAGTAAATAAAAAATATTAAAAATGATATCTCAAATACTTGGTTTCATCATTGGATTACTCCCTCAGTAACTTACTCGGGTTAGCTACTCATGATCGTGAGCATAAGAGTTCACAGTGGAGAAGATCAGAGTGAAAACACAAAAGATAAAAATATGAGAGAATGTGATGAATACAAAGGATAAAATATAATAAAAATTCAGAATAATATTAAAAAATAAATTAAACTAAAAAATATATAAAATTTCTAATAAATTCTACCCTCAAGTTTACAACACTTTGAAATGAAGAAGTACTCTTTTATAGGCAAAGGGAGTGAAAAAATTTGGCTCCAAAAATGTTATCTGAATGTTTATGCATGTTATACCCATTTAATGACATAAATTTGGAATATTTAATTCTTTAAAGTTTTTAGGTTTTTTATTATCTTTCTGCCCACAAATTTTCAGCTTCATTGGACACACGTGGAGAGAGATATAGCTATATTACTTCAGTAATTTATTCTGTCCAAACTGACTGTTCATATTCCAATACAGTGAGTTCCCAATGCACTATGAACTTGAAAATGAATGGTTAATGCATGTAAACCTTAATAAAAGTTCTTAAAATGGATTTATTTTTATCCATTTTTAATGTTAATTCATTTGGTTTATCAGTTTATGATATATCATCCCAACAATAAAATTATCCAAATCTGTGCATAGTTTTTAAGGCTGGACTTGTGAGCTAGATTTTGGACTTCAAATGATGGATTGTGCTTTGGGACCTGAAGAATAAAATGAATACCGATATGTATAGAAACATAAAAAATAATAATTTTTCAATTTTGATCATTTTGGAAAATGTTATGGCCGAAATACAAAATAAAAATAAAATAGTTAAAATCCAAAATATGTCATTTTATCAATTAAGCTCAAAATACTTCAAAAACTATAAAATGTGAAAATTTCCCTTGAAATAACACTTTTTTAGATTAAAAATTTATAAATTAAGAATAAAATAATTATAAATATTTTATCTATCAATTCCCACATACTTAAACATTGCACTCCTAGACAATCATCTTATACCAAGGTCAAAACAAACTTCTCAAAGCATAAATGACAACACAACTCAATTATCATATTAAAGAAAATATCATACCTCCTACATGGATAAGAATTTACTAAATCATAAAAAATAATAAAAAACCATTAAATATTATGTTAATCCTTATATGAATTTTGTACCTACCTCCCCAGAAAAATATTTCTCTCTTCACTCAAGGATTGTTTTTGTGGAGTTTTTCTCATTCCCAAGAACATGTGTGATTTACATAGGCTTGATATAATCCTAGAATATCCTATTAAAAGAGTCACAAATATGTCAATCATGAGTTATTTTTAATGGTTTATTCTGAGGTTGGGGGTTGTCAGGTTTTAAATGTAAAAACATCAGAGGCAGAATGAGGAGGGTTATGCTCTAAAGTGAAGTATATGCATGGAAATAATTTTACTCAAGAATGGTGTGCTCATCAATCATCGAAAAAATTATTCACCACCAAACACCTCTTTATTTGGGAAGTTAAAACTTGGAATTTCAGTATAATTTATTTTCTTTCTTATTTTCCCTATTTGTAGCATTGTTTCAGCTTGAATACAGATATGGATTTCTCTCCAGAATCATGTTTTTTAGGAAAAAGAGGCATCTTTTGATCTTCAAAAATTGGTGAACACCCACCCCAAATGTGTAATGATATATATAATACCCATAATATTTACATAATGAATTTTTTTCCACCCAAGTAGTAATAAATATGAAAACACTTTCAATTCAGCTCAAACAAATTCTTCAAGAAAGAAAAATACAACTCATCTTCTCCCTCCCCCACACTTGAGTTCAACAATAATCATGCATTTAACTTCTAAATAAGGTTTTAAAGGGATAAATGGATTATAATTTGACTGAACAACAAGGTATACAATGGATAATATGGTATTAATAAAGTTTATATGAAAATGTAGTCCAAAATAAGAGTTGAATGCAAAAATGGATTTCAAAATGGTGCCTCAATCATACTTAATAAATTCCACGATCTCTAACAGCTTTGAAAAGGAGGAAAACAGAAAGTTATGGATCACACAAAATGTATCAAGACACTAAATAAAAATATAAAAAAGTCTTATAAACCTCTCAAGTTAGGCATAATAATCAATTTAGACAGTACTAGGGCACATGAGTTTTACAATTAACCAAAATTCATCAAATGAACAGATTGGAAATAAAGAAAAAAAATCCATCAATCATTTAAATCCTCAAATATTCAAATAAAATAATGTGCCAAAAATTCCAATATGGTTTTAATTTTTCAAAGTATTCAATTCATATTAATAATCCTAAAAACACACCAAAAATGAAAAAGTAAAACAAGAAACATTCATAAAAAGACATGAAAAATAAAATGGAATCATACAAAAAATTTCTAAAAATAGGTTGACATCTCTCCACCACACTTATTCCATTCACTTCCCAATTTTTAGATCAAATAAGATCAATAAATTTTTACACACATAATTTATATTAGGAAGTAAATAAAATAAAGAAAAGTAAATACATAGCCTGATTTATTTTTTAGGGGCAACCTTGATTTAAGATCCTGGATTTTACCACTTTAAAACTACATGAAAGAAATGAAAAGACATAATAAAAATAATGAAAAAAATATAAAGTTAAAATAAAGGGATAATTCTTGGTTTAACCCCAAATTGGGTGCTAGTTTTTTACTGCCCTTAGTCAGGAAATTGTAGTGGATTATCCCCAATCAGATGGTGAATGTGGTTTCTTTGAGATGAACCACCACATGTGACTTTTTCTAGTGTCCATGATTAAACACTGATATTGGAGAAACCCAAATAATATAAGAAATTTAAAAAACCCCAAGAAATAAGAAATATATAATTTTAGGTCCTGAGTGGGAGGGAAAATAAAATAGGTGTGATCCCTATTGACTTATGTGGTGTCCTCCTCCATATGGTATCCAAGTTGTTGTGGAGGAGGTAGTCTCACCACCACCATCTTCTCTAGATCTTATTCAACCGTCTCCACTTGGGTAGTATCATAATTAAAATCCATGGTCAGATCCCTTTTTTTTATATTAAAAATTTTAGAAAATGGTGATTTAGAAAAAAAATTCAGTTTGAATAAGATTAAGACATGACGAATCAATAAAGAAATATTCCCTTTCAAGTAAGTCAGCTTGGAAATTGATCTCTTCTCACAGGACCATTGACAACTCAATCTCAGTAGTTTCATCTTCATCATCATATTCCAATTAAATAGAAAGGTATAGTGGTGTTTATTGTTCAATAATAAGGATGGTAAGATCAAGTTTCAGGTTATCTTCAACAAAGCTATTCCAATATTATTCTAAAAATTATTGATTTCTTATAAGCACATCAGCTTGAATGTGTACTTCCAGGACCTCCTCAAGCAATTGTTATGTGTGGGATGATGTTATTAATTCCTTTAGTATCTCCTTCTCCCCTGCCTCGAGTTCTTTGACATAAAAAATTATTAGTGAAATTCCTTCCACCACTTGTTTTGATTCAGGTTTTAGTTTTGGTTCGGGTTGCGGTACTAGTGAATGAATATATTCTTCAACCCTTTCATCTTTGATCTTCAGTTTTTGTATTTATTCTTTAAGTTATTTCATGTGATATTTTTTAATTTCTTCTTTAAGTTATTTCATGTGATATTTTTGAATTTATTCTTCTGGTTTCACCTGATAATAGTCGATCCATGCATAATAATGACAATTTAAATACATCATGGACAAAAAAGTTTTTTAATTTTTTTTTTTTGAAATTTATGATTTTTTGTGTTTTTTAATGATTTTTTTTTAAAAAATGTGAATAAAAATAATGAGTGAAGACCAATTGTCTCCCCGACGACAACACCAATTTTATGAAGCATTTTCTATGCGCTCTTAAAAATATTTATAACTAAGTTTAGCACGTGGGCTGACCTAGGCCGTTCTCTTGAGGAGTTTTCCTGGTAAATAACTCAATAATTCTAATTCACTTTTTTATATATATTTTTTATTTATTAAATAAAATGAACAGAAATTTAGATTTTAGAAATGATAATTAAAAATAAAAATTAAACATGAAAATGCAATCCAAACTGAATGAATCCAGACAGAATGATGTTAAGTAGAAAGGAGACATTCCTGAGATAATCACCCAAATTGAACCTTCATTATATTATTATTATTATTGAATTTAATTAATGAACACATTCCATAATATGTGTAAACATCCTCCTATTAATATGGTTTTGAATATACAGTTCTCTCAATGATCACTGAGAGATTGCACATCCACCTCCTCGATTGAGAGAAAATATTGCAGAAGCGAAAGTTAAACCTCAGGTGGAAAGTGGAGACAAAAAGGTGCCTTGACCACTAAGATAACCCTATTTATAACTCTAAGAAAATAAGAAACATTAAAAATGATAGCTCAAATACTTGGGTTTATCATTGGATTACTCTCTCAGGAACATCCTCGGGTTAGCTACTCATGATCATGAGCATAAGAGTTTAGAGTGGAGAAGATCGAAGTGAAAACACGAAAGATAAAAATACGAGATAATGAGATGAAGAAAAAGGATAACATATACTAAAAATTCAGAATACTATTACAAAATAAATGAAACAATGAAACTACATAAAGGTGGTATATACCAGACCCTTCACATGTACTCTCTTTAGAGGTGGTATAGTTGGAGAATGATCTTTCTTACGAGGAACAACCAGTGAATATCTTAGATCGTAGAGATAAAGTTATACATAAAAATATTAATCACTAGGTCAAATTATTGTGGTAGAATCATATGTACGAAGAGGCAACATGAGAACTGGAGGAGGCAATGAAGGAAAAGTACCCACACTTGTTTATGGATTAGAATGTAAAACGAAATTTCGAGGGCGAAATTTCATAAGGGAGGGATAATGTAATGACCCAATGTTTTATCAATAGAAATTACTTTCTTATAATTATTTCATATAATCACATGAAATTAAAACACAATGAACTACTAAGTGCTATGTGACGTTTAAAAATAATATTGTAACCTCTATGATTTGACTTTTAAAAATCTAACATACACGGTTGCGACCAGTAAGATGTTTGGAGTCTAATAGAACAAACTTAATTTGTTTAGTGAATAGTAACCTAACATTATGAATAATAAAATACAGTTATTAATAGTAGTATGAACCTTATGAATATTAAATCTTCCAAAAGAATAGGAACCTCATTCATGAATGTATAAATAAAATTTAGGCATCTTATAAGTGATAATATGACCATAGCAAAAGTATTGTTATTTTTGTAACCAAATTAAATTTACAACCATGTAACCTTTTGGATGTTCAATAATAAAATATAACTCCAATTCTGGAAAACCATTCCCATTTTACATGTTTCTCTATTCATGAAAATAAGTAAATCAATCGTAAAGACCAAGAAAACAAACAGACCCAAATAATGAAATTGGACCACTTAACCCATAAAAAAGGTCATCAATGAACTTAAAAAGTTTATGATATATCTTTTAAATATAGAATAGGTTCTGGAATTATTAATTAATGAACCTAATTTGATTATTCAGGTTATTAATATCAAGTGAAGAACACCATCAGACTTAAGATAAGGGATCCTCTCTATTTCACTTTTATTCAAGAATGTCCTTTACATTATGCACTTTTTTGTGTAATCCCTAATTATGGGGTATGATTTATCACCTCCCCCGTAATTTCATCATGATTTATAAGTGATGAGAAACCCTTTTCTCTCTCATTAATCCCTATTAAGTACACCTGACACCATGTTGATAATCCGTAAGGGATTCCACCCGAACCTCCTTTGTTCCTTCAGGTTGCCTTATCTTTCTTTTACCAAAATGAATTTATATTATCTTTTTATGTGCATATTATAAATTTTGTGTAAATGTAAAAAAATCATTTATGGATACCCTTTCATCATTATATTTTAGGGATATACATTTTTTTAAGTGATTCCCTCCTCAATACCTCCGGATAAGCAAACCAGTTTTGAGGGAACTTCTCGAATTATTACCCGATTTAAAGTGCACTCTATCTTCTGTTTTAAGCCAAAATTATCTTTATAAAATCAGTCTTTTTTTATTAAAACCCCCTTGGTTCACTTCTTGTTTTATATAAAGGATTTTTCTCTTTTCTATTTTAAATGCTCTATAGTATTTTCCTTAAAACCGCACAAAAATGTTTTAATGCTAAAATTTCTTAAATACTTTTATTAAATGTTTTCAATTATACTTAACATACCTTAACGTGATACATTCCTATTTTAACTTATTAATTCCCATTTATATTTTATTTCCTTTCTTTATGGTAACTTTTATGATATGCCCATTTTTTATACTTAATGACATGATTATGGTACCCGATTCTTTTCATGGGTAACCCTTATATTTATGTAATATTGATTATGTATGATTATTTATGTGGAAAACATATTCATGAAGAAAGTTAAGATAGTTTCACCCAGATAGCACTCCAATTCATTGGGTAAAGTTTAGCCTCATGAGACGTTATGTGCGACGGTCTTGGCGGTTAGCCTTGGCTTGTGCTACCATGTGCGACGGTCTTGGCGGTTAGCCTTGAATCATGATAAAGACATGTTTTATGTTGCTTACACATTATTATGAATCCATGTTTATATTTTTCCTTGTTTATATGTTATGATTCGATATGTTACATGTCTTTTTATATCATCATGTCATGCCTTCTATCCCATGTGCTAATGCTTTGTTCTTATGGTAATTCCCTTACTGGGTTGTTTAGATCATACTTTTGTTCATGTGTTCCCTAGGGTACCCTATGGAGATGTTTGAGCACAATTTAAGTTAGGAGCTCAATTTTAAGATTAAATAAGGAAATGTTTTATTTAGTTCCATGTTTTTCAGTTTTATGTACCTAGTCTTCCAAGACACTAGACTTTACGATCCTTGGCTTGTACTCTGATGTATAAATATTCTTAAAATCATGTAATGTTATATATAAAAAGCTAGGGTATCTATACTAGCCTTATCTTTATACATATATAATACATACATTGGAAATCTATTTTGAATCCTTTTTAAACTCAAATTCAATTATAAGGGACCTCACCCAACAAAAATCAAATCAATAACATGCTTAATAAAATAATATTTGAATCTAAAAACAAGAAAATCAATATATAGTTTTAATGGGGAGGCTTGGGGGTGAAGAGAAAGTTAAAAAATAAAACAAAATAATAAATAATCTTACCTTTTAAGGAGCAATGGTGGCGAAGAAGGAGGATGACGAGGAAGGGAGAGAAGGTGGTGAGGCAGGAAGAGACGGCGGTGAGGCAGGGATAGACGGCAACAAGGAAGGGAGAGAAGTTGGTGGAGGTCAGTTTGTGGTAGATTAGGGGTTCATGGTAAAGTTAGGGTTTTTAGAAGGGGTGGGGTTCAGTGGTGGAGGTGGGGTTCAGAGGCGGAGGTGGGGTTCACGGTGGAGGTGGGATTCGTGGCGGCGGAGGAGGGATTCACAACGACGACGACAGAGGAAGGGTCAATGGTGATAGAGGTCAGCTTCTGCGATAGCTTGAGGTGTGCGAGATAAGAATCTGACAGTTAGGGTTCAATTATAAAAATGGTAAAGACTTTTATCAGTGCTACTTAAAAAGGACTGATAAATGTATGTTTTATCAGCGCTAAACTAGAAAGTGTTGATAAAACCTACCTTTATCAAAGCTAAATTTATAGCGCTGATAAAGATATAATGTTAATAAATTATTTCTATTAATTATATATATTTATACAATTATATATATAATAAATATATATTTATTATAAAATTATAATAATTATATTTATTATACTTATAATTTTATAAATATATATAATTAATATATTTATCATTATTTTATAATTATTTAAATATATATATATATATATATTTATTTAGAATTATAATAATAAATATCTATATTTATTTAAAAATATTTGTATATATTTATAAGATATACACACGTTTTGGTACTTTTGATATTGGGGGGATGGCTTCGAGCACCGGGAGCTCCCGACTCTGCAATGGTTAGGGTTTTCCAACCACCGTCATTTGTGTGTCTCGTTGCTACTAGGATCTGTCATCCACATTGTCATCCTGTTGTTGTTGGGATTCATCGACCACATTGTTGTCGTTGTGGGATCTCATCGACGCGCATCCACGTTGTTGTTCCGTTCTGGGATCGTGACCTTGTCGTCGCGTTCCCTCCACACTATTGTAGCGTTGCTGCAGGTTTTCAAAATCGTCGTCGTAGCAATTTTTGTGGGATCTCGTCGACATACATCCATCACTCTGGGATCTTTCTCGTTGTCGTGTTCCCTTCATGCTGTCGTAGCTTTGTTGCAGGTTTTCACAATCGCAGTTTTTCTCACCTTTCCTGGCATGTTTTCGGTTGATGGTGTCTCTTGCTGAAGCTTCTCTGGGTCGGGGGTGTTTTGAATCGCACATGCACATTGTGATTGTTTAGGAACCATGTGGTTTTGTCGATCTAGCTATCTCATGCCCGGATGCTCACGGTGTTTCGGTCATTGCTTGTGATGTAGCAACAACATCTATTGGTGGAGCGGGCAAGCGCTCATTCTCTATCTATAAAGGATCGAATGTTCCTCTCATTTTTCAAAAAGGCAGTGTGGCGCACATCAAGGCAGATCTGATTGATGTCTCAAAATTCTTCAAAATGGGTGAGCATTCAATAATAGCTCATCTTTTTTTACCTAAGGGTTCCATTCCAATGAAAATTGAAGAACTAATTAAGCGGCTTTTGACAATTTTGGGGTTCTCATCTTGGAAATGTGTTTCATTGAGCCGTAGCTTCTTTCATATTCTCTTCCCCTCTGATGAGTAGAAGATGTGGGCATGTGGATTTGGATCTATTTAGTTCAAATGAGGTATTATACATATTTGTGAATGGGATGAGAATTTTAATCCGCTTGAAGTTGGTCAATCTTTTTTTCAACTCTCGGTAAGGGTTTATGGCCTTAATTGGATTCTTTGGCACCCTAAAATATTATATGACATCGCAATGTCAATTGTAGTTCCAATCAAGATTGACAAAGAAACAAAGACTTCAATATTTGGGCACTTTGCCTACTTTTTGGTCGAGGTTGATTTGAACTCCATTTTAGTAGATCGTGTTCTGTTGTACACTAATGAAGATGAGCTTTATTTGCAGATTGTGTGTGAGAAAATGCCAAAATTTTGTTTGGAATGCAAGGTAATTGGACACAATACCTCGAATTGTAGGAAATCTGTGGTCTGTGATTATTGCTCCCTACGTGGGCATGATTCTAAGATATGTCTAAAGAAAAATAGAAACGAAGCCACCCATTCTGGTGGGCGTGATCAGACTTGGGTTGCAGTAACTTCAGATGGTAATTTTGGGCACGGGCAGATTGTGCATGAACCTACAAATGATTGCACACCAATGAGGTCCCCTTCGCATGACACTAGAATGATTCCCCCTAGACATGAAAATGAGAAGCAGTTGACAGAGAGCACTCCTGGTAATGGTAGTACAGGGGCTGGTCAGACAGCTTGTGGGACCTTTGGGCAGCTAATTGTGCAGTCTGAAGGTGATGGTGATTTATCTACTAGGCGAGTGGAGGAAGGGGTTGAAAGCACTTGTGAGAAGAAATTATGGTCAGATATTTTTATTGGAAATGAGAAGAATGTTGGGGAGGGTAGTTTAGTGTTTGATCAAGTTACTCAAAAATCCATTGAGATTGGTAACAGGCAAATGATTGATAAGAAACCATCACCTGTCATGGATAGAATGGAGTTGATTGAACATGATATTTGTGTGCAAAATGTGGTGTATGATGCTTCCAGAGTCATTAATGATTCTATGGAGCACCCTCTCATGTTTTCTGAACCAGAAGGGGATTGGAAGCAAACGAAGACTTGGAAACGAGGTTGACATCTGAAAAACTATGGACGAGGACGTGGCAAGGACGACTTGGTCTGTGGGTGTGGCCAGTCTACCAGGTCTTCTTCAAAAGATCTCACTCTCGAGCATGTTAAACTCAAGGAAAAGTACATTGTTCTTTTCAGTCAGAAGAATTCGCAGTCAGAGTGGGAATCTGCTGATGATTTATTATGATTATGGGGATGATCCTGGTTCTACCCACTTGTAGTTTTCTTTTTCTGGATGAAGATCTTTCCTTTGTTGATCTTGTCATTTCTCATTTTCATGTTCTGTCTTTTATCTTTTTAATAAATTTTGGTAGGAGCAGGTTTGTCTGGCTCCTGGACCCTTTTGGTATACTTATAACATTATAAGTATAATAAATATATTTATTATAGTTTTATAATTATTTAAATATATATATATTTATAATTATAAGTATAGATAAATAAATATTTATTAATAATTAAAAAATTATAATAAATATATATTGTTGTAATTATAAATATATATTTATTTATTTATTTAAATAATCATAAAATTATAAAAAATATATTTATTATATTTATAATTTTATCAATATGTACAATTAATATATTTATAATTTTATAATTATTCAAATATATCTATATTTATCTGTAATTATAATTATAAATATTTTGTATATATTTCTAAATATTTCTATATATTTATAAATAAATTTATTTAATTATATATATTTATAACATTATAAGTATAATAAATATATTCTTATGATTTTATAATTATATAAATAAATAAATTTTTGTTTATAATTATAACTATAAATAAATATATATTTATTTGTAATTAAAAAATTATAATAATTATATATTTATTTATAGTTATAATTATATATATATATATATATATTCATTTATTTAAATAATTATAAAATTATAAAAAATATATTTATTATATTTGTAATTTTATAAATATATTTATTATATTTTTAATTTTATAAATATATATAAATAGTATATTTATTATAATTTTATAATTATTTAAATATATCTATATTTATTTAGAAGAATAATTGTAGATATTTGTATTTATTTATAAATATTTGTATATATTTATAAATATATTTACTTAATTATTTATATTTATAACTTTATGGGTATGATAAATATATTTATTATAATTTTATAGTTATTTACACACACACACACATATATATATTTATAATTATAAGTATGAATAAATATATTTATAAATATTTGTATATAATTATATATATATATAATTATAATAGATGTATCTATTGTAATTTTATAATTATATATATATATATATATATGTGGTTATAATTATAATTATAAATAGATATATTTAAAAAGTATGTATATATAATTAAAATTTTATAATTATAAAGATAATAAATATATTTATTGTAATTTTATAAATATTTATGAGGATATAATATATTAATGAGTATAACATGGATGAATCATATACCTAGTAAAGTATAGATCATAAAAAACGAGTTATCACATGGACAACAATTACATTACGCACCATGTATCCTTTGTCGCCCTATTTTCAATTGCACTTGGTAACTTCTTTAAAAATATTGTTATTTCATATCTTATCGAGAAAATTATACAAACTCCTTTTCATTTTCTATGTATTTGCCTTGCATTATAACTCAATCTATGTATGATGTGTGCTCTAGACTAATTACATTATATGCCATGTAATTTTTGAAACAATAATATTTGTATTGTTTTTTTGTAAATGTACTATTTACTATTATGAACGGTATATCTTTTCATCGCCTGCAAGAGAATACACTATAATTCATTATATTGGTTACATTTTTGTTTTCAAAAAATTTGTATTGTTCTTTTGTGGAAGTTCAACAAGTGGCGGTTTGTGGGACTCCTCTTATCTAGAACTTATCTTAACTTAAGAGGCCTATGCGTCAACACATGTATATGTGTCAACACATGTATAATGATTATTTCTCTTTTAGTGAACACATGTTTCCTGCCAAAAAAATATAATATCATTCAATTTATTTTAATACTACAAACCCTAGATTTACTTAAAAAAATATCATATTATTCAATTTAAATTAATATTTGTGTATTGATCTATTTTCACATTTATTTAAATAAAAACTATTTAACTGCAGACACTTCGCGGTCGCTCCTCATTGGTCGATTTGGAACAGAGAGGGATCCAGATACCTATCTTAGAAGCGATATTAGCCGTCGATTACCCGACGATTGATGGCCACAATCACCCTCCCACTCCCTCACTGCTGCGTGGACTCTCCATTAAAACGCGCCATCGGATTACAGGACGCGACATTCCTCAAAAGCGGCCACCAGTTTCATTTTCATTTCAAATTGTCTTAGTTTTAATTCCTGCTCCGTGGTGAGTGATGGAGTCGGGGAAAACGAAGAAGGGCGCCGGTGGCAGAAAGGCTGGAGGTCCGAAGAGGAAGCCGGTTTCCCGCTCTTCAAAGGTCGGCTTGCAGTTTCCCATCGGGAGGATCGGTCGGTTCCTGAAGAAGGGGCGTTACTCGCAACGCGTCGGCGCAGGCGCTCCGGTTTACTTGGCCGCCATGCTCGAATACCTAGCTGCTGAGGTACTGTTCTCTCTTCACACATTTTGTTTCAATTCTGTCCTCGTCTAGCATCGATTGTTTGTTAACTGGCTGTTTCCGTGTGTATTTTAGTGACACACACTGCTCCACTTTCAATAACCTCTCTAATAAAATGAATCCTAATGTCTATGTGCTTGGACCTACCATGACAAACTACGTTTTTAGTCAGATAAAAGGCAGATTGAGAATCACAATGCACAGTAATAATTTCATTACTAATACTAAGTTCAGAAATCAAACCCTTGAGCCATATGACTTCTTTAATGGCTTCTGTTAGTGAAATGTACTCGGATTCAGTGGTTGAGAGGGCCACCACCGATTGCATATTGCACTTCCATGATATAGGTCCTCCACATGCAGTAAAGACATAACCAGTTAGTGATTTCCTAGTATCAATGTTTCCAGCATAGTCAGAATCAACATAACCAGTCACTAATTTAGATGAACTAACATTCTTACCATAGCAAATAGAAAGAGATGAAGTAGAATAAATGTACCTTAACAACCATTTAAGAGCATGCCAATGAGGCTTTCCCGGATTTGCCATGAACCTGCTCAATGTACAGATAGAAAAAGAAACATCTGGTCGAGTACAAATCATAGCATACATAATACTATCCACTACATTAGCATAGGGGATTCTACTCATGTATTCAATATCAGAAGTTGTGGTAGGTGATGGGGATAAAGACAATTTAAAATGTTGGCCTAAAGGAACACTAACAGGCTTTAAACAATCAAACAAGTATCTCTTAAGCACTTTAAGGATATAGGCACGTTGAGATATATAGAGAAGTCTATGCTTCCTATTCCTAATAATTTCTATGTCGAGAATTTGCTTAGCACAGCCTAGATCTTTCATTTCAAAGGCCGAATTCAATTGCATTTTCACATGGGTGATTAATTTCATGTCACTACACATGAGAAACATGTCATCTACATAAAGCATTAAATAAAGCATGCATTTTTTGACAGACTTAAAATATACACATGCATCAAACTGACTCCTGCTGAAACTATTTTCGAGCATAAAAGAATCAAACTTCTTGTACCATTTTCTAGAAGCTTGTTTCAATCCATATAATGATTTATTAAGCAAACAAACTTGGTTAGCTTTAAATTCATGTTCAAAACTGGAAGGAGGCTTCATGTATAACTTTTCATCTAAATCACCATGCAAGAAAGCAGTTTTGACATCTAACTGTTCTATATGCAAATCAAAATGGGCAGAAAATGTAAGAAGAATTCTTATAGAAAAATGTTTCACTACAGGAGAAAAAATTTCTGAATAATCAATTCCTTCCCTTTGAAGGAATCCTTTGGCAACAAGTCTTGCTTTAAATTTAATTTTATTCCCTGCAGTATTGTCTTCTTTCATTTTGTATATCCCTTTACAGCCAATCACCTTGGCAGTAGGTGGTTTATTGACTATGGACCAAGTATGGTTCTTTCTTAGGGATTTCATCTCATCTTCCATAGCCGAAATCCAATGCTTAGAGTTGCTGTCATTGACAGCTTGATTGTAGCTTTGGGGATCTTCTCCACCAAGATCCACCGCCACATTGAAGGCAAAGACAACCATATCAGCATGGCTGTACCTAGAGGGAGGTCTAATGATTCTCCTCTGCCTATCCCTAGTGAGCTGATAACCCCTAAGGTCACTAGGAGCTCCACCATCAGGAGAATCATCAGAATCAAACCCAGATTCTGGATCAGGTTGAGAAAGGGGCACCTTAGAGGTAGAGGGATTCTCAACAGGAGACTCACTAACACTAAGAGGATCAACCTCAAGATCCCTCTTCTGAGAAGGACCCTCACTGTCATCAGTGGGAGGCTGGACTCTAGCAGGAACAGACTCTCAAAAAACCACATCCCGGCTAATGATGCACTTTTGAAAGTTGGGTTTGTCTACCCAAATTTTATATCCCTTCACCTCAGTAGGATATCCTATGAAGATGCACTTGATGGCTCGGGGCTCAATTTTATCATCCTTGACATGAGCATAATCAGTGCACCCAAACACTCTAAGATGTTCATAGGATGGGGGTGATTGCTCCACAATTAAATCGGAGTCTTAAAGTCATTGGCTGATGAGGGACACCTACTTATTAAGTAAACTGCCGTAGTGACAGCTTCTGCCCAAAAGGATTTGGGCAGGCCTGAGAATGCAAGCATGCTACGAACCCACTCAATAATGGTACGGTTCATACGCTCAGCTAGTCCATTCTTCTGAGGAGTATGACTCATGGTTCGGTGTCTCAAAATTCCATCATTTTCACAAAATTTGATAAACTCAGTAGAAAGGTATTCAAGACCATTGTCGGTTCTTAAAGCTTTCAACTTTCTCCCAGATTGATTTTCAGCAGAGGCTTTCCAAGTTTTAAACACCTCAAAGACGTCAGATTTATTTTTCAAAATATAGACCTAGACTTTCCTAGAAAAGTCATCTATAAAGGTGACAAAGTAGGAGCCTCCACCATGGGAGGCAGTCCTGGCAGGTCCCCACAAATCAGAGTGAACATACTCAAGTGGGTGGCCAGCTTTAAAGCTGGATCTATGAAAACTGACTCTTTTTGACTTACCAATTACACAATCTTCACAGAAGGGTAAGTTACTCGGTGTAACTTGAGCGAGCATTCCTTTCTTGCTCAATTCCTCTAAGCCTTTAGCGCTCACATGTCCTAGCCGCTTATGCCAAAGCATAGTATTGTCATTATTAGTGACATAGGTGTTTCCCAACTGCTTGATGTGTGTTCTTCCATCCAACACATATAGCCCATTCAACAAGGAGCCCCTAAGAACCGTACGAGCTCCCTTGGAGATTCTAAGACAACCAAAATCAGACATAAAGGAAAAACCTCTATGATCTAGCACACCTAATGAGATGAGATTCCGGTGTAAATCTGGAACCCATCTCACATCCAACAAGGTGACAAGAGAATGGTCTAAGAGCTCTAGAATAACAGAGCCTCTACCCATGACGCAACATCTCTTATTGTTGCCTAGAACAACCTCTCCTTCAACTCCTTCGGTCAAACTAGAAAAACAACTCCTATCTGGGCACATATGGAAATAACATCCCGAGTCTAACACCCAATCATCATCAAGAGTATCATGGGACACACACAGCACCTCAGTACTTTCATAGCCTTGGTTGGAAAAGAGTGAATGATCAGTAGATTCATTAGAAGGCTTAAAATATTTCAATTCAGGGCATCTGGGTTTTATATGCCCAAGTTTCCCACAGTGGAAACAGATAACCCCCTTTGTTTTGGATTTAGACCGGTGTTCCTGTGACTGGATAGGAATTTTTCTACCTTTTCTACCTTTACGTTTCTTCTTCCCTCGAAACTCCGAACGACCCCTCACATTCAGACCCTCGGCTTCAGGCTTAACCTTAGCCTTACTACGCAACTCACGTGAAAGCAAGGCAGACTTGACTTCCTCTAAAGTCAAGGAGTCTCTGCCATACATCATAGCATCAATAAGGTGTTCATATGAACTGTCTATAGAAATTAAAGTATAATGACTTGGTCCTCATCTTCAATATTGACATTAATATTGGCTAGTTCTAATAATATTTTATTGAATTCATCAAGGTGTGTCTAGATGGCCATTCCAGGATGCATCTTGAAAGTGTACAACTTGTGCTTATTATGTAAACGGCCAATTAAAGAGGTTTTCATATAAAGTTTTTAAAGCTCAGACCAAATACCAGCTGCGGAAGTCTCATATGCGACTTCTCGTAGAACTTTATCACATAAAGACAAGGTCAAAGAGCTATAGGCTTTCATCAAAATGTCAGGAGGGACGTCTAAATAGGTCGTCATAGTCTATCCATCAGCAGACAGACTCACATGGGGTTTCTTAGGTCTGCAGAGGGTGTCTTGCAGCCCTTGCTGGACTAACAAGGCTCGCATTTTTAACCGCCACAAATTAAAATCATTATTTCCATCAAATTTTTCTATTTCATATTTTGCAGATGCCATGGTTTATTCGGAGCCTTTGATACCACTTTGAGGTGGGAGAAAATGCGGAAAACAACTCCCAACGCACGAGCCGAGGATCACCAAATGAACGGGCAGGTGCAAAATAATTTTTACAATGAAAAAATGATGTTCAATACACTGCAATTAATACAAATTGAAAATAGACAGCAGCGAATAGTAGCACAACAGCAGACAACAACGCAAACTAAAGAAGAACAGCCAGGAGACAAGTATTTACATGGTTCGGAACCCCTTTGGGCCCTACTTCACGGCAAGAACACCACCACCCATGCTTTATTATTAAACGCTCAAACAAAACACATTACAAGAGGCTAACAGCAGTGATAAAACCTTTCAGCAGGAACAACATCTCGCAGAGCAAACACCAGACAACAATCGCACAAAAAACGAACAAAGAAAAGGCGAAGGAAAACTCACAGCGCCGGACCTGTCTTGGTTCGGCTATCCATATCTCTTCAATAGATAGGTTGGAGTCGAAAGCAAGACCAAAGAGCGCCGGATTGAGAGCTGCTACGGAGATCTGGTGTTGCGCTGCTTGAAATCACCTAGATCTGGAGCGTTGCGGCGGGAAAACTCCGATCTTGAAGTACCGCAACCGGAAACACCCTCTTTGCAATGTCGCGCCCGGAGAGGAACACACCTCAAGCGAGACGGCCGCAAGCAGTGGATGTCGGACCTGAACTGTCAAGGACGAAAGATGGCTGGATCTAAAACAACGCACCCGGAAGGCTCCTTCTTTGAAGATGCCGATTCCTGCGAATCCTTGACTGTCAAAACGAAAACCAGGAGAAAAACTATCCTATCGAAGGTGCTGCCTTTAAGGAAAAATAAGAATCCAAAACAACCCTAACAGCGGGTGTAACCGCATAGTAGATCGGACGACCATGATAAAAGGGGCGGCTGAACAGATCAACGGCCAGAAAGTTTGAGCATATAAAATAAATAAAAAACGCATGTAATAAAATAAAAAAAGAAACAGAATGGAGACATTTAATATGAAAATAAAAAATTAACAAAGAAGAACAGGATCGTGCCGAGACACCTGTTACTGGCCGTGAGGAACGACGAGGAGCTTGGGAAGCTTCTTGCTGGAGTGACCATTGCTCATGGCGGTGTTCTTCCTAACATCAATCCAGTACGGTTGCCCAAGAAAACCGAGAAGGCCAGGGATGAGAAAAAATCCCCGAAGAAAGCCACGAAGTCTCCCAGGAAAGTTAAGAAGGCTTGAATTCTTCTCAATCGTTGTTTTCTTTTCAAATCGGGCTCTGTTCATCTTATAGGTGGACTTGCAGTGTCTGGTTTGTTGAGCAGATGATGTAGGTTGTGTGTAATTGTAGATCCATGGAGCATTTTCTTGTTTAACGTGCAGGCATTTGTTTGATTGCGGTTATATGCATTTGTCTTAAAATACCTAGGGATATGTTCAATCGGTAAGCATTTTTTGGAAGATTTGGATAAAAATTTCAAAATATGTAACATCAACTCACCGATTTGGTTTGTCTATTAAAAAATTGTGTGATCCCAATTACCACTGATCAATTGGGTTAAGGTTCATAATATTTAAACAGTGGTTAAATTAGGAATGGAAAATAATGTCAGTAAAACAATTGGCTCGATTGCATGTTATAGTTTTGGTAAATTGTACCACTTTAAGAAGTGAAAACAAAATCATTTATTGATTTATGAGTGTTTATATTAACAACATGGTCAGTATTAAAACTTAAAATGTTATTGTTATAACTAGTTTTTTTTGTTACAATGAATGCATAAATTCGAAGATATTGGGACATACCTAAGAATCCATTTTAGACTCTCCTAGTGTGCTTTTGTAGGTTTGCTTATAAACTGAACACATGGAAAATGCAATATTGGGTCTAGAACTAACCATTGTGTACATAAGACCCCCAACATTAGCATGTTGAGATAGAAACAAAACTCTTATGTTTAATGATTTTCATTTGAAGGATCTCTTTTGCATTTCCTAAGTCCTTCATTTTGAAGGTAGAATTCAATTGAGTTTTCATATTGCAAATTAATTTCATGTTCTCAAAAATAATTAGCATGTCATCAATATATAAAAGTAGGTAAATCATGTCATGCTTAACATGTTTGTAATAAATATATGTATACAATTTTCTTTTATTGAAACCATTTTCAATTAGAAAATAAATAAAATGTCTGTACAATTGTCAAAAGGACTGCTTGAAGTCATACAAAAACATTTGTAAAAGGAAAACTCGATTCAATTTAAAATTCTTTGAAAAACCTTTAGGAGGTCGCATATAAATGGCTCCATCCAATTTACCATGCAAAAATATGGTTTTAACATCTAAATGTTTAATATGGAAATTATTTTTAGCAACAAATTCAAGTAAAACACGAATAGATGAATGTTTAATAGGGGAAAAAATCTCACAACAGTCCACTTCCTCACGTTGGAGGTATCCCTCTGACTAATTAGGTTGTAAATTTGATTTTTAAATTCCCAGTGTTACCTCTTGAAGATCCATATGCATCCTATAAACTTTTCATCTAGAGGTATAGTTATAACAATATAGGTTTTATTCTTCATAAGGGAATTCATCTCATTATTCGTAGCAACCAACCACCGTCGACATTCTCTTGATTTTAAAACTTTAAGGTTTGATATTCATCAATACACATGTTTTGAGCAACACTAAAAGCATAAGCAGCCATGCGAGCATGACTGAATTGAGCAAGGGGTCTGATAACCCTTCACTCTTGGTCTCGAGTCAATTGGTATCCTCTAACACACCCTAGTCTTTTATGCCATAGGGTAGTATCATTGAAGGTTTGAACACTTGAAACATTTAATTGTTTTATTTGAGTCCTACCATCTAACACATATAAACCATTACTAAGTTTTCCTTTCATAACAATAAGAGTACCATAGATGATTCTAAGACAACCAGAACCAGACATAAAGATACAACCCCTTTGGTCTAGAACACGTAGGGAAACAAGGCTTATATTTAAGTTTGGGTATCCACCTAACCTCTTCTAGAGTTTTAACTAGCTCATCACGAAGTTATAAAGAAAGAGAACATATACTCATAATGCGACAACTCTTATTATTCTCTAAGTAGACATTAATCGATTCAATCTCTCTTATCTCAATGAAAGAATCTGTCGCACCCGGCCTTTTTAAATAAATTTTTATTTTATTATTCCTTAGTTTCAGGTTCTCGTACCAATTTCTGGGATGAGTTCTGGTTTAAATTTTTCAACATTTAATAAGTTTAGGGGGTTTCAGACCCGTGCGCAGTCACCGCATAGTGGGCGGTAGACCCGTCGTTAGCTCGGGTGTCGCGTAAATGTTTAACGATTAAAATAAATAATGTTTTATATAAATGCGGCGGGTTGAATGTTTAAATTGTAATAAGAATAATGTTATTATTTAATTAATGATATTATTATTACTAAGGTGTAATTATTTTATTATTATATCATTATTGTCTATGTTATTTATATTATTATTGTTATAATTATTTTTATTATTATTGTCATTGGTTATTATTATTATTATTATTATTATTATTATTATTATTATGGCTATTTTTATTATTTTTATTCCTGGTTTTTATTATTATTATGATTGTAAAAATATCATTATTTTTTTTATAGAAAAAAAAGAGAGTAAACCCTAATTCCGGCCAGCCCCCCTTTTTTTCCTGTTCCGCCGCGGGCCGCACCCCCCTCTCTGTTCCCTGTGCGAACCAGCCTCCCCTCTGCCTTCCTCGCCGACCTTGCCAGCGCCCCATCCATGCTTTCCGCCCTCAGCTCGCGCCTCAACCTCGTCCCGACAACTCGACCCCCCGGTTCTCTGCGCATCACCGCCCCCAGGACCTCACGCCCGCAAGCCCCTCCGGCATCCTCTCGCATGACCGCCTCCAACGCCCAGCGCCACCGCCCTGTCCAGATTCTGGTCGGCCTCTTCTTGCATCCAAGGCCGCCTCGCCCCCGCTCCAGCTCCGGCCTTCCGCGTTCTAGCAGGTTGCCGCGCCCCGAACATCCAGCCGTGATCTGGCCTCCCCTCCGTCGACGAGCGGCCCTCCGACACACCTTCCGAGTGCGCGCATCTCAGACAACCGACCCCCTACCTTGCTGGCGTCCTCCCCGCTCCGACCATAGTGTTTGTTTTATTAATTTTTGTGGTTTTCCTCATTTTGGCCGGACCCCAATTCCATGTTGGTGTGTGACTAGTTTTCTAGGGGTTTTAGGGATTGCGGATTGTTGCGGGGTGTTGTCCTCCCTTCCGGTGAGGTTTTGTTGCATTTGCACTCAATCGGTAATTGTTTACGTGGCTTATTTTATTTAGATGTTCTTAATATGCTAGTGTGGCTTTATAAATGTGTTCCATGGATTTGTTGTGTGGTGCGAATTGTGTTACGAAGGTATATATATATATTTTGGTGTGCTTAAGTAGTGAAAATGGTTTTTATAAGGGATAATGACTATGTTTTGATTGTGTTTTCGTTTAACTTCTATGTGTGTAGAGTCATAAAATAGGTTTTTGAATAGGTTTTGGTGTGTGTAAACTGGAAAGTGGTTTGTTATAAAAAAGCGGGGTTTTCTGGTATGTCTGTAATGATTGGCTTGTGGATTTGAAAATTGGTGTGTATGATGGAAAGAAGGGTTTTTGAGCTGGTTTCGTGTGTGTAAAGCTATGGTATACTTCTCAGACCAGATTTATAAACTTCTAAATTATTTATTAAATTATGTAGATGCTGCAAGTCTGGGTTTGGAAAAGTGTTGAGCCGCGCATGCTTTTAAATGGAGTTTTCAATGTACCGTGCGCTTTTGTCAGGTTGTGCACTCTACTTGTTTTCTTGAAATGGCCCGATGGCTCTTTAAAATGATTAGTGAGTTATTTTGAGTGTTGTTTGGTTTTTGTAAACACTTTGTGGATTTTAAAGGGGTTTAATAAATATTGTTGAGGTTGCGATTTGTGTTTTGAAAACTTGTTGAGTTGGCTCTTTTGCGCTAATTATTCATTTGAATTGTTTCAAGTCCGTGTTTATGCGTTTTTATTTGTGCAGTTGTTGGAGCGTGTCGGCAAGGAAGACCTGCGATACTGTGGTTGTCGGCGTGCACGTGTTTGTGCGTCTGTGCGAGGCGTGATATGCCATTGTGTTTGGACAACGAGTCGAGGTAGGTCCCCCACTGCATTTGCCTTTAAATTTAGAATTTATTAATTGCTTGATATTTTATAAAATTTAATAAATAAGAAATAGTATTAGATGATAAATTTTTAAATGATCACTCAATGTAAAAAAGAGCTGTTTATTTTATACACGACACTTGAAATGTTTTCTTGATGAGCGGACACCCAGTAGTTAGTAATGCGAAACGGGCGGGCCGGTCCAAACCCGCACGGGTTTGAGCCCGCACGGGTTTGTCCGCAAAAGACCGCATATAATGCAAACAAAAAATTTAAAGCCCGCCCCGCCCCACATAAACCCGCGGGTTGCCTGCGGGTTTCCCGCAGGCTTACCCACAATTAAAAAAATACTATTTATAATAATTTAAATACAGTATTTTTTATCATTCTTAAAGGTATTTGAGGAGATAAATATGAATTAACAATAATTAGAGATTTAAGGGAGGTGATGAAACATTTTTGTGTGTGTTAATGGTGGCATGCAGCAACGCCGATGTGGTGGTGAACTGCTGCGATAGAAAGTAGGTGAGTGATCAGTGAGGGGCGATGAATGATAATGTAGGTTGTGTGGTGATGTGAACAACTAAACCTGTGAATGAGTGAAGTCTCTCTAGGTAACGATCAGTTTCAGAGGAAGTTATTAGTGTTTCCACGAGGTTCTATCCTATTCACTTAATAACAAAATAAAATTAAATAATAAAAAAATTAAATCAACCTAAAAAATATTATGATTATAATAACTCTTATAGAATTGAAACCATGCGCATGGGTGATGAGTTCTATTTTTCGAGAGATGGGTTGACACACCATGTGAATATGGTTAATAATTACGATATAAATAATATAATATCATATCAAAACAATAAATATAGGCCTATTTAAAATTCACATGGGAATAAATGGTGAATTAGTATGATCATTACGGTGAGAAATCATATGTCACCGTTTAACCATGATTTTTTATTAAAAAAACTAAAATGTTAAAGAAACATATATTGTAAAAATAATATATATTTTTTAAATCAGGCCCGCGGGCAAGCTCGCACCCACGCGGGCTCAACCCGCATTAACCCGCACCCGCGCGAACTCAACCTGCATTGGCCTGCACTCTAAACCGTCAAAATTTTTAGGCCCGCCCCGCCCCACATCCACCCATACCTGCAAAGCCCGTGGGCCGCATGCCCACTTTACATCGCTACCAGTAGTGAAAGAATGCCCGTTTGGCATTTAAACATAATTCACGGAATTTTAAATGTAGATTTGGTTTATTGATAAATGATTTATTTTGAAGCGAAAACAAGTGTTTTGGTTCACTTGAGAAATGAGGATTTTCCTTAAAATTGGTGAAGGCCATTTGTCACTTTAATAAAATGAATTATTTTGGAAAACTCTATTTGGGGTGACTCAGATGTGATATTTGGTGTACGTTGACTGCATGATTTGTGTGTGATGTTGTACTGCTTGATTGACTTTGTTGACTCACCCCTTTTCGATTTATTATATGTGTTGACATGAGAAACCTGTCATAGTAAGAGAATATTCTAAGAATGATTGCTGCACTGGTAGGTTATGTTAATGACCAGTGGCCCATAGTAGGTGGATATATTGCGTTTATTACTATGGGATTTTCCCTCGGCCTGCCTGAGAAAGGATGGTCGAGCGTATTGGGCGTTTTGATTTCATCGTGTGTGACATGTCAATGAGGATGATATCTCATGTATTGATGTCTTCTGGTTTATTCTTGATCTCCTAGGTTTGACACATGTTTTCTTTAGTGTTTAGTTTTATGTGGCAGACGATTGAGGGGTCTAGTTCGGTTGCTGGCCCCTGTGTGTCACTTCTTTTCCATTTCCCTTAGTGCGTGTTGTGTGTTGTATGTGGTTTTCCCTTTGATTAACAACTGAAATTTGAATTTCTAACTTGTTCGCAGAAATGTTTTAAAATGCAATGCACATGTTCCTTTCAAACATTAAACTTATTTTTAAATTAAAAAGGGCAATGGACTGTTACTTGTCTTAGAAATGGAAGTGTGTGTGTGGAAACCCATATTTTGTATAATTTAGTTCAAACCTGGAATTAGTAAATTTCTTTATTTAAATTTAGTGCATTGAGAATAGTTTATTGGGCACGCCTACTGAGTTTTAATACTCACGCCTATAGTGTTTTCCTGTTTTTAGTTTTGTTACAGGTTTGACTTGAGCTTGCTCGCTGTGGGCGAGAGTTGGTTGTGGACTGGTGAGCGACTCACGGAGTCGCGAGGAGTTTTGGTCATGGTCAGGTTAGTTTGCTGTTGTTGGTTGTTCCTCCTTTTTCATGTCATTTATTTGCCTTGCATTATTCTACTTTTTATGCTGCTTTACTTGTCCTTCATTTATGGGCCAAATCATTCCCTCTTGTTTAGTTTTGATGCCCGACACTAGTTTCCAGCCCGTGGGGATCGAGAATGCCCCTCGATCCATATCGTGGGCCGGCTCGAGTGACCGGTTCAGGGTCGACTCGGGTTGGTTCGTGACAAAATGGTATTAGAGGAGACCATTGTTATTTGAGGTGTTCGGTAGATGGAGTTTAGGACTGTCGGGACTTGAGAGGAAGGTATGAGAAGGACGTCATGAACCCTCACTCGTTTCGAATCTCGAGTCGCCAGGGGTAGTCCGAGATTGAGTTTTTGTCTTGTTCTGATTATTTTTGGATTGAGGGATGACAACGGAGGCAAACCGATGTTATATTGTGATTTTACATGGAATAGTGACCCATGTGGAGTCCGCGTACATGGTTTAATTTCTTCCTAGTCATTGACGCTTACTTGGGGTATGACCCACTACCATGTCGCTAGGTTAAGCATGACTAATAGTCCCTCTCTTCGGTGATTTGATGCAAGTTGTGTGTTGTCTTGGTTCTTGTGGGTGTAAGTTCACTTTTAAAAATGAAAAAGGGTTTTTGAAATGAGAACGATTTCTTTTAAATGACTTTAAATTTGTGAAAGGTATTTTTTTTAAAACTGAAAGTTCTTGGTTTAAAAATCCGGTGGTTGCTTGGAACTGGTAGAGATATGGTTTGGGTGCAACCTCGAGTACTCTTTATGAACGTTTGCACATGTGAGGGAATACATGAGAAGTGTGTGTTGGTGCGTATGGATGAAAGCAGATGAAGACATGTGCAATGGTTCATGGTATTACTGGGATGTGCACTTGGAAGTAAAGGCTTGACCTTGTTTTTTCTAAAGTGATTTTAAAAAGGGAAATGATTTTTGAAAATTGAATTTGGTTTGAAAAGTGGGTTTGGGTATTTGGAAAGTGGCCTTAAAGGAAGGAGGTTTTGAAATCAAAATTGGAAAGGGGATTTTGGAAGAGGAATTTTTGAGTGGTGTTTGTATTTGCTTGTTTATTTTGAGATGGTTGTTTTGGATGAAGGCGTTTTATTTGATGTTGCTTCGACTTGATATCAGTTTTGGCTCTATGTTTTATTTGTTGTTCAGAAAATGTCACCAATAAAGGTCCCCAGAGTTTTTGATAAGTCATGCCCAGTCCTTGGTCCTTCTTGGACATTTCTTATCCTTTATGGTGATCGGGGTCCGTTAAAGGTAGTTATGCGGTTTGAAGAGGTTGAGTGTGCTTTTAGGATGTTGGGAACTCCCAAAGCTATTAGAGTGCATGTTGTTTTGGAACTGTTTGAAGGTCCATCTATGGACATATGGGGGTTTCTCTCCCCACCGTCAATGCAAGTTGGGATGACGTGGGATGTCTTTAAATCTATCTTCGTCCGATTGTTTATACCTGAAGATGTGAAGGTGAAGAAAAGGGAAGAGCTTGTGCGTATTCAATAAGTCCAATGGATGGTGAAGACATATGTTGACCCTTTTAAGGAACTTGTGTCCTTTTCTCCGGAGGTAGCGTCAAAGGATTTGATGAATACTTCTCTCTTCATTGGGGGTCTTCGTCCAGAGATCAAGGAGTAGGTCCTTCCTTTGAAGGGCCATTGTTTCGAGAAACTGGTGGATGAGGCGTTCCTAGCTGAGTGGGTATTCAAAGTGCAGATTGTCAGAAATCCAGCGTATCCGGTCACTTGCAAAGGTTCCCATTTGGCGAGCAGGGTGTGCCAGAGGAATCAGTTGCTAAAGAGTCCTCTGCAGTGGTTCTGGCTTCCAGTTCATGGGACCGTTCAATGGTGTGCCACCAGTGTTGCCGGTTCAGGCATGTGAAGCTGTCATGACACATTTCTCTAAAGATGTGCCGTCATTGCGACTATTTGGGTCACTTGGGAGAAGTTTTGCATGAAGCGTCGCCTGAGGAAGACGCTGTGACTGGAGGAAATCTAGTGCCTAACTGTGAGGAAGGAGATGCTTCATCCATCAGAGCCCCAACCACAGGTCTTGGGGTGAAGCTCCCGCGCAGTCAGGAGTTGCCGAGGGTGTGAAGCCTCGGTTCGGGTTTTGTGTTCCATGTTGGCAGTGAGACATTTAAAGTCTCTTCGTTCTCTTTTTTCTGTGGTTAAAGTTTTGACATCATCGTAAGTTAATTGTTTTGTCGTGGGGTTATGACAGACATGTCCTATTTTAATCCAAACAGTTTTGTTTGTTTGATCATGATTTTCTGAATCGTGAACTTTTCTTAAAAGTGTGTTTGGCCCTTTTCTGCTTTGATTTGGTTTAGCTGTGTTCGTTTGGAGATGTAACTGCCTATGAAGAGCCGATGTTTGTGACTATACTCAGGTTTACTGCTTGGGTTAAGTTCTGCTCGGAGTTTTTTCTCTAGTGTTCGGGCTTTCTTTGGTCTGAGTCGAGAGTTCCAAGTTTTGGAGGTGGTGTTGTTTCACTCGTGTTATCGAGGTTAGTCTGGATCGGTTGGGAGTTCCCGTGTCTCCCCCCTCCCGGGGTGGTATTTTGGGTGTTAAAATTTCCACACTAGTTGAGTTCTTGTGGTGGGGAGAACCCTCTCATGTTCTCCCATCCTCTTATGTCGTGGTTTATTTTTGTTTCATTCGGGAATGAATTCTTGTTATGTCTATCGTTCAACTGGGTGACTTTCTGGGGGTAGAAAGTGTTTGTGGTCTGGAGAATTGTCACACCCGACATTTTAAATAAATTTTTATTTTATTATTCCTTAGTTTTAGGTTCTCGCGCCAATCTCTGGGATGGGTTCTGGTTTAAATCTTTCGACATTTAATAAGTTTAGGGGGTTTCAGACATGTGCGCGGTCACCGCATAGTGGGCGGTAGGCGCGTCGTTAGCTCGGGTGCCACACAAATGTTTAACGATTAAAATAAATAATGTTTTATATAAATAAGGTGGGTTGAATGTTTAAATTATAATAAGAATAATGTTATTATTTAATTAATGATATTATTATTACTAAGGCATTATTATTTCATTATTGTCTATGTTATTTATATTATTATTGTTACAATTATTTTTATTATTATTTTCATTGGTTATTATTATTATTATTATTATTATTATGGGTATTTTTATTATTTTTATTCTTGGTTTTTATTATTATTATGATTTTAATAATATCATTATTTTTTTATAGAAAAAAAGAGAGTAAACCCTAATTCTGGCCAGCCCCCCCTTTTTTTTCTTATTCCTCCATGGGCCGCACCCCCCCTCTCTGCTCCCTGCACGAACCAGCCTCCCCTCTGCCTTCCTCGCCGACCTTGCCAGTGCCCCAGCCATGCTCTCTGCCCTCAGCTCGCGCCTCAACCCCGTCCAGACAACTCCACCCCCCCCCCCCCCGGTTCTCTGCGCACCGCCGCCCCCCATGACCTTACACCCGCAAGCCCCTCCGGCCTCCTCTCGCATGGCCGCCTCCAACGCCCAGCGCCACCACCCCGTCCAGATTCCAGCCAGCCTCCTCCCACACCAAGGCCGCCTCGTCCCTGCTTCCCCGCTCTAACTCCGGCCTTCCGCATTCCAGCAGGTCACCATGCCCCGAACATCCAGTCGTGATCCGACCTCCCCTCCGTCGACGAGCGGCCCTCTGGAACACCTTTCGGGTGCGCACATCTCGGACAGCCAACCCCCTACCTTGCTGGAGTCCTCCTCGCTCCATCCATAGTGTTTGTTTTATTAATTTTTGTGGTTTTCTTCATTTTGGATGGACCCCAAATCCATGGTTGGTGTGTGACTAGTTTTCTTGGGGTTTTAGGTATTGCAGATCGTTGCAGGGTGTTGTCCTCCCTTCTAGTGAGGTTTTGTTTCATTTGCACTCAATCGGTAATTTTTTCTGTGGCTTATTTTATTTAGACGTTCTTAATATGCTAGTGTGGCTTTATAAATGTGTTCCATGGATTTTTTGTGTGGTGCGAATGGTGTTACGAAGGTATATATATATTTTTTGGCGTGCTTAAGTAGTGGAAAACACTCTTTAAGTTGTAATTAGAATTTGAATTAACTAACACCTCATAATAGTAAATCTCAAAAGCAGATAAAAGGTCTTTTATCAATTAAAAGGGGATTGGTCAAGTAATATTCCCCCATACATTTATATATAACATCATATAAGTGGTTTTGGACACTTTAAATATCCATTGCATTTATCATAGCATACCCCCATGGGGTTAAGTACCAAATAATATAAAGATAAGGGTGACCTACGAGGGTTCCATCATGTCAACCTGGGTCCATCAAAATGAAACCCCAAAGAAATTGTTTCATTTAAGGTTAATTACACCCTTAGTGGGTTTATTTCACAAGCATATCATGCCAATACTAACTAATTGGTTCGAGTTTAGTTTATCTCATAAGAGACATTCCCCAACCAACCTACTTGGGTCGAGTTGTGCATTTTAGAATTCAGTCGTACGAGTCATCATGCCCAAGTGAATAGAGGTATTATCCTTCATAAATGAAACCATTTTCTATAATAATTTCAATTAAAAACACACACACACACACATATATATAACCATCATAGTTTAGTGAGATGAATTACCATTCCCAAGTTATAAAGGTGTTTTCCTTTATAAGTTACAATTGGAATTCATGTAATTGCATCCAGGTTTTTACCTTTGGTGTTAGAATATATCAAGTTCATATATAATGATTTTATTATATGGGTTACACTTCCCAATTTATAGAGGTCCATGCCCTTTATAAATTGTTATTGGAACCAATTTAGTCACAACCATAAATGTTTGATCCCATGAAACTGATGATCCATGGAACAAACATGTCTTAATTGGTTAATTAAGGTGTCACCATCAAACTATATGGGAAAATGTCATTTAGGTTGATGCATTCACTTTCATAAATTTTTTTATCATAATATAACAAGTCCTTTTATCACAACAATAATACCAGTAAAAATGTAAATAATCATGGAAATCTACTATGTAACCAGGGAACACTATAACCAAGGAAGGAAATCAACCAATCATGGTATACACATAAGCATGTTTTACAAATCATAATGCATCAAGAAATCTACAATGTAATCTACAGGGCATGGCATATGCATGGAATGTGAATCTATATGTGCCTATAATGGTGCATAAAGACACCTCATCTCTTTACATACTGGGCCAAGAGGTAAAAATCCATAAATAAGTAACCAATGAAATAAACCAATCACTCTAGATGAAATAATAGTCAACTCTAATATAGAATAGCCTAAACACCATTCCCATCCCTCGAAACTTGGTCTTTCCCTCAAGCGTGGGTTGGTTAGACCCAGACACAAACTATTTAACAAGTGTCGACACATTCATAGTCTCCTATCTATCATCCCAAAATAGTAATACAAAAGGAAAAGAAACCATTTGATACCACTTGTAATTCCATGACTGAGGACCCACTTAGAACAGTTCCCCAAACTGGTTTTCCACTGGGACTCAAGCACGCCTCCCCATATACTTGATTTTGGTGACTAAAAATGAGGGTCTAAATGTGGTATAGTGAGGAGACTATACCCTCTGGATATTTATATAAAAATAGAATAAACAAAAATAAAATAAAGGAAATAGAAAATAAGATAACAATTGGCAGAAATATATATATGTGTGTGTGTGTGTAATTAACTGATAACTTGGATAGAGCCAAATAAACATCCACGCATGAACATGATATGACATCAAAATAGATAATAAACATATACAACATGAATAAATATATAACTGGACTAATTTGAAAAACAAAATAAAGGACTTAACTCCAGAATGAAACTTGAGTATATTCTCAACTGCTTCTCCTAATCTCCCAGTACCAGACCAAGTCTATAATGAAAATAGCACAATAGCACAGTCTAGACCTAACCTATAAACATGAGGTATGTTCGGGTGCCAAACAGAGGCCCAAATAGGGCGTGAGATATACTCAGTATGCCACCACCAATGGTGTATACATTAATCAAAACTCTTATTATAAAATAAATTAGTGTGCAAGTATATCAAAATTAAGACAATGCAATTAATATAAATATAAAAAAGTCGATATTGGGTTCCTCAATGACACCTGTCCAACCATACCATCTTTGTTCAAAGATGGAATATCTATGAATATGTCATCATGTATATATAGGCATAAGTAAGATAATCATATAAAAATATACACATGCACCAGTGAGGATCCAAAGTTTAGTACCAAGGAATCCATATAAGGGGATCATATATCAATAAGGGAAATCATGCCCAGGGTTTTATACCCATTCATCACAATATAAGGTATTCCATGACTAGGGGTTTCATACCCATCAATCACAATATAAGAGATGACATTCTGATGGTTCCATACCCATTGATCATAATATAGTGGACGCTAAGACCAATGTTCTATACCCATCTATCTTAATATAAGGGATGCCATGCCGAGGGTGCCATACCCATCCATCATAATATAAGAAAAACCAACTAAAGGAATTTAAGGGTCATGTTAGTGTCCTCACCATTTAATTTATAAATTGAGGAAACTCACCTCAGATGGTGGTTCCATCTCATATCCTAGGCTTATGAGGAATAAAATGACATCACATGTTTTCCTTTAAATTCATTTAATGTCATCAGATTTCCAATGGATGAAGATAGTGCATGATACAAGTGGTTTTATTATATAAAAACATATAGGAATGGTTTTCACACAACTTCATTTAATTATATCTAATTAACTTATTTAATAATTAATAAAAACAATTGAGTCACCACAATTATCAAACAAGCAAAACATACCTTAGCGCTGTTTTGATCTTATAACATGGGAATAGTTCTAGGTAATTAAATGAGATCACCCAACATGTGGATTGAGTTGAGTCTGAAAACCTCTAACCGGGTATAAAAATCACTTAAAATTACCATTTTTTTTAAAATATTTAATTAAAGTAATTTAACATTTTATAGGCAACACGCGGAAGGTCCAATATGTCGTACAATGGTGCATTTTATAAATCAATGAAGCTTAAAGGGAAAATTCATAGTCCACCTACCTCATACATATGATTCTCTACTAATCCATCCTTGGTATTTTGATCAGTCTGAGGAAAGAGAAATCAAAGAAACGGATAAATACCCTATAAATAGGGTGAATTATCTCACATAAAGATAACATTTAATATGGTGATATAAACTAAAAAAAGGAGATAAGAGGGGTCTCAGATTTACTAAGAGGCTTCTAATGCACCTGATGAAAATGAAATCATAATAATAATAGAAGAAATCCACCCATGGGAAGAGGAGAGGAAGAAGGAACACACAGAGGGAGGTGCTAGAGAAACGGGGGAGGAAAAAAAGTGAAAAACTTTTTAAGGCTAGAGGGGAAAATAATATTTTACCTATTTTAATGAGGTTCATGGTTAGGTTACATGGTTTTACTAATTATTTACCAATATTTTATCTCATACTACCCAATAGACACACCTCTTATGGTTTGGATGGATGGTTAGAGCTAACCACACACTAACAGTGCAATGATACTCATTAAGTGGCACTAACCATGTGGGTTAGGTGCATGGTTTAACAAACCGTGTGAAGCCCGTGCTCCCACCTTTGAAATTTATTGTAGAATTATTTCATGGTCATGTGCCCCACCTTGAATGTTTTAACAAAACTTGTGGAACCCATTTACTGGGCAACACAGTTTCTCCTAAGGGGCTGTATAGTTTAAACAAATCATGCACCCTTGTTTATTTTCTCCAAAGGTGAGTTTTTAGAGCCTAATGCTACCAAAACTCATCCAAACATCCGAGAAACCTCTAGGTCCCCAAAAATCATCCAAAAACAACACTTTTAAGTGTTACAACTCTCATAATTATGGTATAGGACTCAATTTAATATTTTTCCTATCCACCAAACTGAAAATTCAAAAAAATGTTGGATAATTCAACCAATTCAAAACACGGGATGTTACAACTACCTTAGCCGAGTTTATGAAATTCAAAGTATTGATAAAAAATGATCCTAGTTATCAAGATGATATAAAAGTCTTTAATATCAAAACATCCAACAAAATCTTAAAATATCTATTTATCATTATCTAAATATCAACTATTAAGATGATTTATTCAATCCTTGTTATCAAAACATTCAAATAAATCTTAAAATATTGATAATTCATTATCTAATTATCAATTATGTGAACTATGAAAAAATTAACAATAATAAATTTATAAATATAAAAAATTATATATAGAAACAATTCCAATTACAAAGAAATTATACCACAATAACAAAAAATTTATAATCTTAAATACATTTATACTCTAAAACTAATTATAACCATAAGAATTTATAATAGGAAAATATGTATATATAAAAAATAAATGAATACAATTTAAAACTATCAAATACTAAATAAATCTTCAAAAAATAAAAAATAAATATCCCACTTACAAAATATAGAGATTTATACTGTAAATATGTGACAGAGAGATCCAAAATGGTGATTGATAAACATGAGATTTCATACGATGAAAAAATATGCCCAGAAGATGGTAAAACTCAAACAAGATAATGAAAAGGAGATTAGTGGGATGAATTAAGCAAAAGATGAGTTGGTGAGATGTAATGGAGAATAAAAATGACAAAAACAAATCAAACAAATAGATAAAATGAGGAAGATTGAGGAAAATGAAGCGAGGTTGAGATTCATGCATTTCATGTATTAGGGTTTCTTAAAAAAATAACAATGAATGAATGAGGGGAAACCCATGCACGTATTTGTATTAAAAATATTTCTATGTTGGTTTTTATTAAAATCATTTTAAAAAATTTTAAAATAAGTTTCAGTGTTGTCTTTTATAAAATCTGATTTTAAAAGTTAAAAATAACATTTGATGTCATTTTTTAGTAACAACGCCATCAAATGTAAATAAAAACAACCTTTGGCCTTGTTTTTTTAATAAAATATGATGAAAAAGGTAAATCAAGAATAGGTTTAACATCAATTTAAAATAAACTGAAATTAAAAGTATCTTCATGTCTATTGTGACATCGATTTTAGAGAAACCAATGTTAAAATTTCAACATGGAATCATATTTTTCTACTAGTGGTTATAGAATACCTGCATAAAGGTACTCAAACCTGAGCCTCACTAAGAAACCAGGTTGAACTTCCAGCCTTCTTATCATAACTTGAACCTTAGAAAATAAATCAAACAATCAATGATGAACATATGGTAATTGCTCTGAAAGTATAATTGAATCAATTTGTAAGGAATAAAGTTTGGGAGTTAATAGATTGACATAAAGACTACCTAGATATTGGAACAAAGTGGGTATATAGAAATATGGTTGATTAATTATGGAAAATTATTTGAAATAAAGCTATATTAGTAGCACAAGATTATATTCAAGAAGAATTTATTGACTATAAAAAAAAACCTTTGCACCAGTATCTTGAATTGAAGTCATCATAATGCTACTTACTTATGCAGAACATATGAATTTTAAATTATATCTAATGGATTTTAAGATTTAATTTTTAAATTTCTATATTATTGGGGATTTTTTTCTTGAATAGATCCATGTAATTTTAAATCCTCATTTTCCAAATCATGTTTTTAAATTAACTAAAGTACATCATTGTTTGAGACAAGCTCTTAGAGATTGGTATGATAGGCTCACCACTTTTTTTATTTCAAATGGTTTTTAAAATGGAGTTTTGACCCTAATATATTTATAAAAATAATTTAAAATGTTGTTTTAGTGGTTCAAATGTATATTTATGATATTATTTTTAGGTCATCCAAACATTATTTATAACTAAATTTTCAAAACTAATATGAAATAAATTTAAAATGAATTTGATGGGTAAAATGAAATTCTTTTTTGGTTTTTAAATCTTTCAAAATAAATAAGGAATTATTTTAAATCAAAGTAAGTACACAAAAGATATTTTAAAATCCTTTGGATTCGATAACTCAAAAATAAAGTGATACTCTAATGAGTGCCACATATAAATTGGATCTTGATGAAACTGAGAAACCAATTGACCAAATCACTTACAAATGTATGATATGGAGTTTACTTTACTTGACATCTATTTAGCCTGATATTAATTTTAATGTGTTTATTTGTTCCCATTTTCAAGAAAACCCTAGGGAATCACATTTAACCGTTGTTAACAAAATAAAATGACATAAAAGTACAAGTAATTTAGGATTGTTATATTCTAGAGGACATGCTTTTAATTTAATTACCTATTCAAATACTGATTTTGGTGGACGTATGTTAGATCAAAAAAGAACCTCTAGAATATTCCACTTGTTAGGAAAGTATGTAGTATCATGGTGTAGTAAGAAACATGATTTTTTTTGCATTATCTACTGCTGAAGCTAAATACATAGCTACAAGCAGTATCTATGCTCAGATTCTATAGATGAATTTTTTTTTACTATATTGTGAATATCAATTTATACATGTCCCTATAATTTGTGAGAGTATAGGTGTTATTAATATTTCATAGAATCCTATGTCTCACTCTTGGAAAAATCACATCAATATACGACATCACTTTTTGAGAGATCATTTTCAAAAGGGGGATATAATTCTTGAATTCATTGGCACAGAACATTAGCTTTCTAAAAAATTTACAAAGGCTGTGAATTATGAGAGGTTAAATTATATCATACATGAGTTAGGAATAATCAACTATGTTTAATTTATTTTCGGTTTAAATTATTTGATATATATATTTTGTTATGTGTACAATTACTATGTAATAATAAGTTTGGCTTATAAACAATATTCAATTAATTTTTATTCTTTAAATAGGTTGTATGTGTTTTTAAGTATATTTTATTCATGTTTCCCACACATTACTATACATAGATCCCTAAATGATTTTAATATCTTGAATTAGAATTTGAATTATCATGTCTCTTTTCCAACTCGAACTAAACCCCTTTTCAACCCTTCCTTTATTGAAACCCCAGTCTTCTAATCTTTGAATCTCTATTAAAAATAGAAAAGATAAAGATACATTTTGAGGAAGATATTACTAAATCATATGATGCTTTAAAGAGATATAAGGTGAGTACAAGTGGTTCTATAAATATTTTGAAGCCGCATCTTTTCCTAAGATAAGTCACACCTAAAAAAGTGGTAAATGTCAAATGGTTTAGAATAAGTCATTCTCTAGTTTAGAGAGAAGTAATTCCTCAAGGATGGACCTATTTGTTTTTAGATTATAATCAGTGCTTTTATCCTCATTTAGTAAAATAATTCTATGTGAACATGTTATTAAAATTTGGAAATCTAGAGGATCTCATCAAAACCTTTGTTTATGGTTAAGAATGTGTGTTTTCTTAAAAAAATTGGGCTAAAAGTTTAAGATTAATGCATCAAGGAGAGTTAGAGTAATATAAAAGTTCATATCCCTTAAACTATCCACATTTCGAGCTTGTAAATTCTCTAGAATATTTAACTGGTGACAGAACCCCAAGAAGGCCTAGTGCTATTGAGATAATAGGTGAGTGTATGCTACTATTAAAGTTTATATAATATGTTATAGGCCCTATAAAGGAAGATTTTAGCACCATATAGAACTAAGAAATCTCCCTACTATACTTGATGTTCATGGATTTTTGATCAATATTTCTAGATTTTCTATGATGTATATAGAAGAGTTTAGTAAAACCTCCTCAAAGTTCAATACTCTACCTTAACCTAAGTTCATTTCACCAATTCTTGAATAGAAAATAATTATTCCAAATAGAGTGTAAAATTCAGCACTTTCTAGTAGTGATTTTCTTAAATAAACCACATGTAAGAGAATGAATATTAGTTATAACCCATGGAAAAAGATGTAGGTAACTGATGAGGATAGGCTATATGAATGCTTTAATCCTTTTAGGAACCCTACTAGACTAAGATATGCTATAGATCTAGGATTAGATTCATACCATATAGTATAAGTTGACTAATATTATAATGAGAATGGTTCTCAAGATACATTTTATGTGTTTTAAGAAGCCAAAAGAGCACATGAAGAGATTTTGGACTGTTCTCCTAATACATAAATTTCAAAAGCTTCAGAAGTTCAAATAGAAGTTGAACCTATAAGAGAAGAATGGGTAGTAACTCCTGAGGTGGAGAAAACTCCAAGACATCTAATCTTTAGACCAATATTTACTAATTTTGAAAGTGATAAGGAAGATGATCCTATTGGAGTCAGTCCTCCCATGTTTGAGATAGGGTCCCCCTATTTTTGATTCAAAACCACCAAGGGAAGAAAAATCTCTAGATAATAGTTTATTTAATTTGGATCTATCTACTCCTTGAAATGGAGATTCAAGGATAATGGTAATGATGATAATCCACCTAAGACAGATGAGAATTACATGCTTATTGTTTCCATAGTTTTGGAGCCAATTATGAAAAAACCTCCTTCACCTATTCTTGAAGAAGACATCAGAACTGAGCCTTCTATGGATCATTTGAAAGAGATTTTTGGATATAGAACTAGATCAATCATATTTACCTAGAAATGAGTTAGAAAATATTTTTCAAGGAGATTCCATTTATGACTCATCTCTTATAATTGAGGTTCTATGTGTGGAAGAATATGATAGCTCTATTCAAGAAATTGAAAGGAATAAAAATATCTTCTCGGATAATGTGGGATCTATGTTAAGACCTTTAGAGTTGGAGTTCAGTGACTCAAATCCTAATCCTAGTCCTACCTCATCTTCTTGGGATACACATACTTCATCTTTACATGTTCAACCATAACCATATACACCTATTTATGCTTCAGTTATCACTTCTTCTGATTTTATCCAATTTAAGAATGATCATCTAGATGGGTTGAAAGAATAATTTCTCGGTATTAAAAGTGAAAATGAGTATGACAAGAAATAGGATGTTTTCTACACTATTGAGAGTATTATAGATTATATTCATCCTAAGATATTTCTAAAGTTAGACCATATAGATCATGAGATTTGTAGTTTCAGAACTCAAATGAAATATGTCCAAGTATAGATTAGAGCTCTTCAATCTAATCAATTAGATATGATTGCTAAACTTGACATGAGATAACTTTATGTGATAAACAGTCATTATAAACCTTCAATTTCTAGTCCTCTTGAATCTGTTTATATTTATTAAGACCTTATTAGAAAGCTTGTGCATGAGGAAATCCATAGTATGAAAGATATTATTAAGGATATTAGAAACCAAGTTCAAATGGATGTTTTTGTACATGGTGAGAAGATCTATGATATGGTTAAAATTGAACCAGTCGAGCCTACTAAGGATAAAGTTGTAATTAAGGGAGCTATAAAGTATTATATCAACCAAATTTATACCAAGGCATATTTGAAAACCCAACTTCAATATTTGGAAAGGGTCCTTAAAATGCCTCCTCTGATTGTAGCTTTTAAAGGAATTGTAGAGGAGTTATTGATTATGGAAACCATTTTGGATCAATCAATATCATAGAATTATGAGTTCTTATAGATCATTGAGCATGAGTTCAGAGTTGTGATAGATATTACAGGGCTTTTGGAGACTTACATGTAAGTTAAAAATGCACCAGGTCTAGCAGTTCAACTCTTCATATACCTATTATTTCTCCTTCTCTCACTCGAGAAACGATAGCATTTTCAACTTCATTTTATATAAATATCTCTACATCAGTTTCTTTTAATATTCATATTGAACCTCCTATAAGATCATTTGGTCTCAACCTACCTCAATCCATTCAATAGATCATGCCTATTGAAAAATCCCTTATGATTCTAGGTGATACTGCTACTCCTCACCTTGCACCTCCTCTTGGTCCAATCATTAGCAAAGGAAAATCCAAGATTGATCCATAAACCTTAGATGAACCTAATTATAATTCTGATTAGGGGTTCTGATAGTGCCTTATAATAAATTATTTTGTAATTTTAATAAAATCCTTTTTATTTATCCTTATGTCTTTTTATTTTATGCAATTTATCTTTACTATTTTTTTACTTTATCACCCAATATGTATTCTTTTTGATAATATCAAAAGGGGGAGAAAAGTATGAAATATTTATAGGGATAAGTTATGAAATATTTATAGGAGTAAAGTATGGATTGTTATAAAATTATGTGATTATATACTATTAATTCCATGATTAGTGAATTATGTGTATTTATTTATGCCATGATTTTGATCATAAAAAAATGGGTGATTGTTGGATTTGTCTAGAAATTCCTTATTTTAATAATAAAAAATAATTTTTATGTGTTTCTAATCTTTTCAATATTTTATGGAAGTAAAAAAAATTTATGAGAAATTTGGAAATTTCATAAAGTGCTGAATTGACCGTATGAAGAAATATCGAGAAACTAGATTTGACAAAGTACCAAATTGATCACACGACCAATACATCAACCATATGTCTATCAGATCGACCATTATGGAAATATCACAAAGTGATCACCCAACCACAAGGATAATCAAGAAACTATATGCCATATCTCAGATCGATTGTCACTATCAGAATTTTTAAAAAGGATTGGATCGACCACACTATAAGAAGATCGACTATATGATAAGTATATCAACTAGATGCTTATCTGATAGACTATGGAAAATTTCTCACTAAATCCTCAATCGACTGCATGGGAAAACAAGCAATTGTAAGGAGAACTTGAATTGACTGCATGGTTTTTCTACCTATCATAAATCTCATGAAGTATTAGAGTGAATTCACATTGATTTCCAATCAACCACATGATAAATTTATAATTAATATATGAAAATATGATATTTTGAAAAACCAGTGGAGATACATTGATACTTCAATCTAGTACATGTTAAAGTGAAGTGACCACATGGAATTTTCCAAAGTACTAGATCGATCATAAGTTTAGAGTAATCAACTGTATGAATTTCAAGGAATCTGATCATGTTTTTTGCTAAGTTTTAGAGCTACCAAGGATGTGATGACATGGTTTATTTAAAGTGACCATGTCTAAAAGTGGGTATTATATTTTAATACAATATATTACAACCAATTTTCTATATAGAATTAAATACTCGACCAGATAAATTTTTTGCTCCCATATTTCATGATGAGTATGAGGATTCTTAATGATACATTTCCAACAACTCTTTTTAGAGGAATATTTATTTTTATAGATGATTGAAGACAAAGAGTAAATAGGATTTTTGAAGAGGTTTTTTAAAAAGATTTTAAATAATGAGAAAAATTCCAACTACACAATACTAAACTCTCATAGGAACTTAATTAAAAGAATTTAAAACATCCTCATCTCTTCTATTCTCATCACTGAACTAAAACAAGACTTTGAGAAGAGAAGAAACATCAAAAAAAACAGCAGAACTACAATTATCTTCTACATCAATTTCCTCTCACTTATCTTTCTATTTGTTTTATTAATTTCAAGTTTTACTTAAATTTTTTTGAATATATATTTGATAAAAATATCTTATAAATCATTGTATAGTAATAAATACTCTCTAATATTATTTATTTGTATTTTTACTCCCACAAAAATTGTGGAATGGGTAGTGTATAAGCCTAGAAAACCATGTGTGTTCTTTTCTATAAAACCTGACCAAGTTTTTGGATCAAGTTTATTTTATTAATAAATATTATTTAAAGTGGGTGACTACTAAGTATATAGGATTAGGTCTCATCTTGATATTGATCCTCTTTTTTTTATTCTGTTGTGTATTTCACAGTTTTGCTTACTATATTTTAAAACTGTTTTTAAAATATGTTTTGAAAAACTATACTCTGATAGTTAGTTTTTAAAAGGAATATTTATACTATTTAGTATTATTATATTAATCTCAAAATATTAGGATAGTCATAATATTATTCTAAGTGAGTTTTGATAAATCTTTGAGAGTTTATTTAAAAGCATTAAATTATAAATACCTACTATATTAATTAACTAGGCTGTATTTCAAACTGGGGGATTTAGTTTTAAATTGTTTTTAAATTGTAATTTTTAATTATAACCTCAATTAAACCCCAACCCTATTGAGTTTTACACTCCAACCAAAAAGTTTTATATTACCAAATATGTCTCAATGGAGTGGAAATTGAGACAAAATCCCCCACCTTAAGTTCGACTTACCTCATAAGTGATTTTAAATTCCTATAGAATAAATTTATATTTATTATAATCACATATCAGAACCATATACATATCTATAATATCATATATGATCCATTTATAACACCTTATCAACCATTTTTTAACAATATTTTATGATTATCCTTGTTTTGGGTGTTAAGTGATTTTTTTCATGTATGTTTTCATTTAGTAGTTATGGTACTTGTATATTGATCATGGTTATATCATCTACATAGTATTAATAATGAAATAAGAATCATAAATATTAATTATATACATATTTAAAATCATCCTTGAGAAACGTACATGAAAAATGAATCACATTGCATCGTGGAGATGGTACATCGTACATACGCACAAGCGGTATTTTCATTTATTAACGAGTAGAAATTTAGGGAAGTATATGATATATTATACTTAAAGAATTATAATTATATCATAATTATCATATATATTCATCAGTTACATCATTATGACAATCCATGTGAGGCGGTAATGGAAAAAAATTATATCGGTTCACGAGGCGGTAGTCCACTATACACACGAGTGATGGTTTTGTTTTCCATTTGATGAAAACGTTTGAGAAACTAGTTCCCTTCAGAGACTCATCTTAATTCCATAAAATAAATGGTCAATATTTTTTTCCAGATTATGTATGTAGTTTTCAACATGTTATACTAATCTTGTAATGTTGGTCGTATACACTACCACATTTTCTTCTTCCTTCTACTTTAAAGTGAGGAATTTCCTCTACATTTCATATCTCTATTCACAAGGGAATTATTTCTTGAAAAATATAACTTTAAAATTTCCCCATTCAATTTTTTATATTTTTTCAACCTATTTAGTGTTCTAGATCAATAAACATCATTGATCGACATCTCCTTTCATACAATACACTGCTAGAATAAATTTTCCACTTTTATTACTTCTCAAATAAAAAAATATCTCTTTAAGGGAATTAAAACATTTTTCAAATACCAATGGATTGATAGTTCCATTAAAAATAGAGGCTTTTATTGCATGAAGCAATCCAACATAGGTTAATAACACTATGGAACAAAAAGTTGATCTATACTGGCAATATGATTCGTCATAACCCGAGTCTCCTGCCCTAATATGGCTATGAAATGCTCATTTCCAACACCAACTATATTGTCTTGCTCAACAAGGCAATCCCTATAGTGACTATGAGTGTTTATTACCTTACTTATATTAGGATTTAGCACTAAATAATGGAATACAATAAGTTAGATCATAATTTTCATGAATATTAAGTCATGAAATAAAAATACCTTTAATAGTAAAAATTCTCAAATACTATAAGAAATTATCATAATTCTCATGTTAGCTATGTTTATTTAAAATATAGTTCCCAAGGTTTCTACTAAACTAACCTCTAATACAAACTGTAACAACCCCAAATCAGGTAACCCATAGTCGGTGTCTAATTTATTACATTGGCATAGGATACAAAGGTTCACATCACCAACGATTGATCAGTTTAGTAGTCCTGAATAACTAGATACATGCATGATTCCCATATTACATTATAAATATAAAATAATATCATAAGAAACATTATCACAACCTTAATATTATTCATAATATCCTTATTCATACCCTAGAAGAAAATAAAAAAAATAAAGGGTGAGATTAGATGCTTATTAAAGTTATGTACAATAAAATATATCATGAATAAATAAGGCATAGTCAATATGACAAGGTAAATAACTGAAAACACATGTTATTTAATCAATAACTTGAGAAAAAAAATGAATCCATGAATAATATCAATGAAATAATCTTATGGATAATAATAACCGAATTTTATATGAAGGAAAGGATTAATTTAAGATGTCATGATCTCAATAATAATTATATCATTACCATCAAGGCCTTGTTTTAAGAAAATTTAATTTATGGATAAGTATACACCAAAAACCTATTTAATAAGTTTTGATAACTAGTTTGTCTCATGAGACCTATCAATGCATTGAGAGGATATCTATAACCGACCCCCACCTATCACTACATGTCCAATGCATTCCTCATATATTTAATGATCAATTTAATTCATAAATAATATGATTTATCAACAAATTTATATATTTAGTAAAGAATAAAAAATATTGATATTTCCCTAGTCAATCTAATAACTTTCATAGTAAAAAACCATATATAGAAATGGTATATAGTTTAGGTAATAATCATATCCATGATATAAAAAATATGGATATTTAAGATAAATGTAATGTCCAATGAAAAATGATCATAATAAAGTAAATGTTTTAAGATAAATTTAATGAATAAAAAATTAGTCAAGAGATGAGAGATGGACATCAATTCACAAAAAAATATAAGTTTTGTAATAAAATCACATCCTTTGTAGAATGAAAGGAAATATAAGAAAAAAATTAAAATAAGATTTCATTAAAGAGTTTTATTTTTTAAACCCATTTAAAACTTATAGAAGAAGCTAAATAGCATAAAATGATTATAGAGGTCATAAAATCTGTGAACGTCATATACGTTAAAAATAAACATTCCTTTTGACTTTTTATAAAGAAAGTAAAAAAATGGACCTTTCAGAAAACATTATAACGATTCCTTTAAAACCTTATAAAAATTAAATTATAAAACAAAATTTCCTTAATAAATCATTTTAGTAAATTAAATGGACTTTTGTAAAACAATTTTGAAAAATATGGACATCGAAGAAAAATGTACCTGGTCAAAATGAGAAATAAGATTGTATTTTATTTTAAAATATTATTTGATTGATTCAAGTGAAAAATAAAGGAAACGTTATAAGAAAACATGTAAAATTATTAAATATCCAAATTATAAGAAAATTTATGAATTTTATAAAGGATATATTATAATACTTCTTTAATGAAAAATATAAGCAATCCTAAAAATTAAATTTTAAAATAAATTATTACCTATTTGGTAACTTTTAAATTGTAACCTATTGGAAGAGTAAACTTGAATTAAAATTTTAATCACCATTAATAAACATATATTAATTTTAAATACATAAAATTGGTAGTATATACATCACATAAAATAATATAGGTGTATATTAACAAATATGTCTTAGTGGAGTGGAAATTGAGATGAAATCTCCTACCTCAAGTTTGAATTTCCTCATAAGTGATTTTAACCTCCTATATAATAAATTTATTATTATTATAATTACATAATAAAACCATATACATGTCTATAATATCATATATTATCCATTTATAACATCTTATCAACTGTTAGTTAAAAATCTTTTATTATTATCATTATTTCGGGTGTAACTGCTTCATTTTTCATGTATGTTTTCATTTTCGAGTTATGGGTCTTGTATATTTATCATGTTTATGTCATATATATAATTTTAATAATGATATAAAAATTATAAATATTCATTATTTACATATTTAAAATCATATCTGAGAAAAAGATATGAAAAATTAATCACATCATTTTGTGGAGATGGTGGGTCGTACGTACGTACGAGCGACATTATCATTTTTTAACGAGGGGAAGGGTAAGAAATTAGATTATATATTATAATTAAATAAATATAATAATTTTATAATTATAATATATATTCATTAGTTGTGTCATTATTACTAGCCATGTGATTGGGTAATGGAAGACAAATTACATCGATTCGCGAGGCGGTAGTCTGTTGTACACATGAATGATAGTTTTATTTCCCATTTGATGAAGAATAAGATGGATAGATATTATGAAATTTACATAATAATATCTAATTATATGGTAGATACTGGTTTTATTATTTTGGAATGTTTATTATATGATTTAAGGTGGTAAAATAAGAAGAAAAATGAAAGTGCTTGGTGAAGATAATTAACTCTCCTTTGAAAGATATCCTTTTAAGGGACATTGGTTTGGTCTTTTGGGAATAACATCACCTCTATAACTTGGATAAGTATTTTTAGAATAGTTTTTGGCATATTTTGGTCAAGATAAGTGTCTCTAGGTGGTGTATTGAATAAATAAGTGGTGGTGTCTTTTTATAGTGAATGAAAGGACACACATGGAATTATTAAAAATATTTAAATATGATAAATTAATTTTCATGTGAAAGTCATGTGGATGGAATTTTGAAGATAATATAGGATATTTTTGAAATAAATTCTTCCAATAAAATTTTTATAGGTTTAAGTTGTATTTTAAACCTTATCTTTTGGTTTAACCCCTTTGTTAAACAATTTTAACCTTAACAACAATAACGACCTTTTCAATTTTAAAGTGTTATAATTTTACTTATATGGTAAAAAAATTCACATAAATGGAAAAGGGGTGAAATTTTTGACCATTTATGATTCTAATTGTCCTATTTAAATGTTTTTATGAATTTTAAATAATTTAGTAAATATTATTTTTCATAAAATATCATTAATGTCATTTTTACACTATTTATTTAATTTAACTTTATAGACATCAATACAAAAGATTTAATTTAAATATAATTATTTTAAATATCAATAATACATTATTATTAACTAAAAAAATCTTGTAGAAACATAATTAATCATAAATAAATTAGATTTAACATTTTTAAAATTATTTACTTTGATTTTCCCACTACTTGCACAAAAACTATGTCAGCATTATTTAAGCATTTAAGGTAATTATATAATCACTAAAAAGTAGAAATAACTTACCATCATAAAAATATTTTTACTATTCTCATAATAACCTTTGATATTCATTCATATATTATTTTTATACCTATGTAAACACATAAGATAAACATAAAGTCATGAGAGTGATATTTTGTGCTTTCCTTTACTTAAAATAATATAAATGTTATTATCAAAGGAAAATGACACCAAAATTCCATATATTAGAATTCGGGATGGATATGGTATAATTAATATTTCCAAATGAAACAAATTCAAGTGTGAGATATATTTTTAATTTCTTATCTCATTATTTTTAACCTTAATTTCCCAATTTACTCTTTACTAAACTGATAAATTCTACCACGATTACTATTAATAATGCCTAAAAATAAAAGAAACCTATTTACCAGATTTTAAACTCATAATTAAAAATATTAAATCTATTTTATCAAATTAAATTCCTATAATTTTTAAAAATTAATTTAAAAAATAAACCCACAAAATGCGATGAAAAATGGTTTTTTAGAAAAATGTGTCATTAAGTCTAAAAATTTACTTATATAAAAAACATGAAAATACTAATCCTAATGGAATTAATTATATTATTGTAAATATAATGGAAATAATATAAATTAAATACCAAATTAAAAATATAATGGTACTTTTAAATTACTTTATTTAAATAAAATAAATGACAGTTTTATAAAAATCGGTATTTTTCACTATTCACTAAAAAATATTTTTTTTAGAAAAATCCCAAAAATTCGACCCAACCTAATATTAATGTTATGATTTAAAAAATTATATAACAGTCACATAATAATATTTCAATAGTTTATCATGGTTCATTTAAAGTAATTGTTGCGTGTAAAGCAAACTATCAATGAAATTTGATTTATTTTAAGAGAAATATATCATAAAATAATAGGGTGTTATAATAGGTCTAAAAAACTGCCAATTTTATTTTTAAATGGTGGATATTTTTGAACTGTGATTTAATCATAAATTATCTCTTGAATTATATTCCATGATACTTATTTAATTATCATATAATTATAAATTTTTATGCTTAAATTATATTCTGGTATTATATTTATTTTTTTTCTTGATGAATTATTCATTCTCCTGATATGTCCTTCTTTATATTGGGAAGCTTGGGCCCTATCTTCTTGTGTTTTTTCCTTTCACATGTTGTTGGGGCTTTAATATATCCCTTATTCTACTAATGAAACTACCGATGGATCCACTATTTGTGCCCTAGCTCATGTGATCCATCAATTGGAAATTATGAATGACCTCATCCAAGTTGTCCATGCATTCAATGATTCTATTCATACGCCCCTTAGTTATTAAAATTTTAAGGAATAGTTATTCCTTTAAAATTATGGAAAAAATTTATTTGATTCAATATTAGGGTGAAAAACCATTTTTCATTCTTCTCTCACATACTTCCTCTATGCTCTTATGAGATCTTGAGGAAACCTATAGAGATTTTAGAGTTTCTTTTGAGCTTCAGCCTATGTGATTTCTCTAAAGGGCTTTTCAATTTAGTTCTATCACATCAAAGAATAAAATGATCTTAGATTAATTCTGTAATGGATATCTCATGTTTTTACCCCCTAAGGAATGTTATTCACATGCATATGTAGATCCAGAATGCAAGAACATCTTTATATTGAAGCTCTTGAGAAGGTTCACTAACCATTGGTAAGCTGAATGGTTTATGAGTGTCCTTTTTGGTTTTCTTGTTACTTTTTCTTCTTCATATTTTATTATTATCAATTTGTTTTATATTGTTCATATCTCTTATATTTTTGTTTTATTGAGATTAATAAAACATGTGTGTCTAGGTGGTGTTCTTATCATGCACATAAGACCAAAATTAGTCTTAATCACATTAAATCACTATGTTCATTTACTTATTTTATTTTCTTTCTTTGTTTCTGGTTTAACTCATATCTATTCGCCAATATCTCATGTTTCTTACCACTATCATCTTCTCTTATTCATTATTTATTTTATTTATCAACAAACTCAATAGAAACCAATAAGATATACAATATTACTAGGTTGTTCTTATGGGATTTCTATAAAATTTGGTCCTCAAAAAGACTTAGTCCTACTCCATGGTATAAAACTATTCCTTTATTTATTAAAAAAAGAATAATATTGAAATCATATCACCAATCACCATACAAGTGACCCCAACCCAGTTATATATAAAATGGTCCAACTAGTTATCTAGGTTATACTAAATTTTAAACTTCATAGAGAGACCACTGTTAATCATGGACAACTTTTGTTACCCATAGGTTGCACCGCCTCAACTATTATCCTATGTTTAATAGTGAATTATCCATAAGTCACTCTCCTCAATCGGAAATAGTCATTTTTCAACTAGTTCTAGAATATTATCTTCTAGACAATATCTACCTTCATCGGTTTTCTGTTGCTGCAAGATTCCTCAAGACCATAACCTAAGTTCTGAACATTATCCTACTAGATACAAAGGAAAATGGAACTGAAAATGAGTATTCACACTTCCTAATAAAACCACCACCACAAAAACCAAACATGTCACCTCCCTTTCCCAACCACAACAACCAACCATGATAAGAGTATTCTAGCCATAAAATTATTTTTTTTTATAATAATCTAAATAATATTATTTTGATTCCATTTAAAAGATAACTTGAAGGGATTTGGTTAATTTGTTTTTAATAATTTATAATTTTATCACATTCATGGTCAAACATTTGAATGGAGTAAGAATTTTGTCCAATGTTTAATGGGGTTCCCTCACTCTCTTTGGTGCCACGATATCAACTTCAAAATCCATATAAATCCACCCTTTGGTCAATGTAATAATAAAAATCAGACCAACTAATATCAAAACACCACTAAATACATGATTAACATGGTTGTATAGTATAATGGCCCCATAAAACTTAGATAACATCATCAAATATAGAAAGATTCATCAAAATCATCATGAAGTGTTTCAACACTCACATCAAGAAAAAAATTTAAATTTAAATCCAAGTAATGAATCATACATCACTTAAATTTGGAATCGGATGTTATTAATCATATCCATTTTAATGTACATGTTATTTGTGTGATTTCTTCTAATGTTTAGTGTGTATATGCTTTATGTGTGTGTGTTGTGTGTGTGTTGTGTGTATATTGTATGTTTTATGTTCCTTAAACCATCTCTAACCAAATACTTTAAAATGGAGTATCTACAATAAAATGGACTCTAAATCATTACTCTATTTAGCACCATAAGAATATTATATGAATATTATTATTTCTTTTTGAATAAATATTTCCATTTTGAATATAGATTAATGAAAAACAATTAAATAAATAAAGAACAGTGATCCTGATGCCATGAAATAATGAAAAAATGGGTGATATACTTCAGTAAAAATGCTAGTTTGGAATCGGTTGGAGTGGCCTTGTTATTGAAAAACTCATTTTTCATGGAAAATTAGCACAGGTTGGAGACGTACTTCTGTCATATAGCCACCCCACACTCTTCGTGTCATACGCTCATTGTGTTTTATGTTTTTTTTTCATTTTTCATGGATTATTTATTATCTCTTTGTTTATGTATACATATTGCGTGTTCAATGCATTATGTATCTTAGGAGAACATTATTTATAAATTTTATATAAACATCTATATTAACATCCATTATCATTTATATATTATAAATTTAATGTGCATTATACATGTTAAGTTATAAATATTTCATGCATTATAAAATTCCTATACATTAAATTTCATCTATTATAAATGTTTCTTATATTATAAATGTTTCATGTTCTATAATAAACTATATAACACAAAAAATACAAATCCATTATCTATACTATAAAGGGTTCCTACTAGGACATGTGGCACCTCCAGATCCTTCCACCCTCGCATGTCCACATTTTTAGAGCCACTCGAAACAATCCAAACCCTCTTCTCTCCTTCTCTGAGGTACCTTCCTCCTGAATTCCACCCTCACCACACCCTAAAATATCCTTACCCCCACCCCCTCATCACATCTTTGACTCCTCTCAACATACCCTCCACTGGGTCATCATCCTCGCCTCCACCACCACCCCATCCTTTTCACCTCCTTCTCTCTATCGTATTTTCCATCCCGCTTATATCTCTATGCTGAGATTATCAACACATTATATCCCCTCCCCCATCTGTTCCCTTACAACCCTAACCCCTCCCCATCAACCATGATCATCATCACCTTGTATTCATCTATATTTTCTCTCCATCCCCATTCTCTGATCTCATTATCAGGTTTTCTCTCCTTGCTTTTCCAAATAGTCTCTCTTGATTTTGGCTCTATCGAGTAATATAGGACATACCTTTCCCCTTATCTCTATCGATGGAATCGCCTTCATCATCCTATGTTGAACCATCATGTCACTCATCATTATCATCTTTATCCTCTCCCTTTGGCCTAATGGATCAACATCAAGGTATGTCCTGGTCTTTATTTTGTTTAATCGCTTCCCCTCCACCATGATCGATTGTGGGGAGGAGAAATTTAATTTGTAAAATGAAAATTTTGGTCTATATAAGCATAACTTTTATCTTCCAAGTACCTAATGAGTCCAAGTATCCAGACACCATGACCATAATATTGTGGTTACTATAGGTGGGTTCCCTTTTTTTATTCCCTTATACCACTATTTCATATTGTATTTCAGAAAACCATTATATGAATATTACCAATAAATACTATATATTTGGGTTTTAAATATTTGGTATACTTTTTATATGAACATTTCATATGATTTATATGAATGCATCATATTCAGTATATTCATATAACATATTCATCTTTGTAAATATCTATATTTTAACTATTACCCATATCATAATTCAAATTCATCTTCCACTCTTTTATTTCTAAAAAACTATAAAATTGTTAACATATTCTTTTATATTTATATTCAATTACATATATTGGTTTCTTTTTTTATAATATGGTATATGTTAGAAATTTTGAATATCATAATTGTGTTATGTCACTTATAATACCACAAGTAGTTCCAATATTAAAGGTTATTCTATTAGCTATATTTTACTACATTTTATTGACCAAATAACCATTGTTGAAGACATAAATTCAATTTCCTACTATGGAAATAACATAAAAAATCATATTTGATTCCATTATCATAGTTGACAGTAAAAGGTTTGCTTGATTCTCTCTTACCATATATTTTCAATGTATATTTTATGTTTTACTCAAAATACCATTTTCAATGTTTTATTTTATAAACTAAAATTCACTTTACCTATTTTATTCCATTCTATAACTAACTAATTATTTTGTTTTTATAGGTGATCCTCTAAACTATAGAACTGCAAGACTTAGTACTACCTTTCATAATCGAATGAATTCTCTATAATGATTACAATAAGATCCTAGTTTTTCTTATAAGGTACAAAACCTTTAATTTCTAGTCTAAACCCCTCTTTTTTATCCTTATTGAAGTTCCCAAGTGCATTAGGAGCGTTTAAGGGGTGTTTGGGGCTTGTTCAGAGCCTGGAGCTTTGACATTTGGAAGAACCAAGAAGGCCAAATATTTGTTTAAATCATGCAGGCCAGCCTTCACGATCATGCTTGGAATTTAAAAGTTCCTATAATAAGGCACATGGGATGTGCACAATTTTCCCAAACTATGTGCCTAGACCACACCCTTAGTGTCACTTAGTCAGTAAGGTCATGCGGTTGGCACACGGTTTGGCCAAACCGTGAACCCTTAGAAAAGGGGTGAAATCCACATTTTTTCCCTACCTCCTTTTATGGTTTTTCCACCTTTTCTCTTCCTATCCCCACACAACATGTCCTCTCCTTCAGTTGAGCTCTCACATGGTTCCAACCTAGGATTTGAGATTGGTTATTCATATGATCTATGATTCCTTTACCATCGGTTGTGTTTGATAGCTAATGTTAATCTCTATACTTCTCTTCCTTCCTTCATTTACCTCGCCATATAAAATTCTATCTACAGGATAACTAATATACCCTATTTTCATATCATTTGCCTATTTTTATGCTTTTTTCTGTTATATCTCAAATTAAAGGAAAATAATATATGAGTGGTCATTTACCAACCTAAGGTAGGTACTCTAGTACTTTTCCCCTAAAGTCGAGTCATTCTATATCATGTATCATTGTTTCACACATCATAATTTCTACACATTTCCTTAAAATTACCTTTTCCTTTAATTTAAATTGGTATCCATGTTAGAAATTCCCCATATACCCTTTTTTATGGTCGGAGGTCCCCCACCTCGAGAAGTGCCACCCCTTAGGGTGTGCTTATGCGATGTCCTTGAATTTTTAAATGTTTATATGGACAAGCCACCTTCTAAGTGGTCTTGTCTTGATGCCTAAATGAAATGAATTCCTTGAATTAAATGAGATTGAGTGGTACGACCACTTCATGAGACTTTAATATGAATAAGGGATCTACCCCTTAGTTAAATGGAATGTTAAATGAGTTATAATTCATCCCTTGGTTTGTATTAAAGCATGATCAACCTTTATTATACAAATGGGATTTATAGGCATGGTGTCCCATATATTTGTGACACTCAGGAAAGGAATCCCATATATTTGTAACACTCGGGCATGACGTCCCATGTATATGTGATCCTATAGTATGGATTCCCATATGCTTGTGATAATTGGGAATGGTGTCCCATATACATATGATATTCAGACATGGTGTCCCATGTACTTGTGATACTGAGGTAAGGCGACACATATGATTTATGATAATTAGGCTTGGCATCCCAAATAAAGTGTAATGTGTGGGCATGGAATCCCTAATTAAATGCGATAACTATGTATGACATCCCATGTTGTGATATACGATCATGGAGACCCATATGATTCATGAAACCTGAGCATGGAATCCCTAGACTTTATATGAGACTCTTATGACTATCCATGGATGTATGAGTCACACATCGAGTCCTGTATAGTAGTAGTATCTATATATATGGATATAAAAATCACTACATATATATACCATATATATACATAAATATCCATAAATATATATGCACACACATTTAGTTACTTATTTATAGATACCCCAACTTAGGCTGAAGTGGGTAGTGTTATCCTGGTGTCCTTTAAGAACCAGAGTTGACTCGTTTAATGTTTATATTTCTTCTTAAATTGTTATACATGCACACTGCTCATTTTATATGCCCTGATTGGATTATACTATACACCATTGGTGGTGTCTTAGTGATTATATCTCACAACCTATTCAACCTGTTAGTTGGTACCTGAAAAAATCTTATGGATGGAAGTAGGGATAAAGGGAAGCATCCGGTTTTGGATGTCTGGTTTACTATACTAGGATAGAGCACAAGAGAAGAGGAGTGATATTATGATCGTGATGCAATTAGAGATAGTTTTTTTACTTTTTTATTTTTGTATAGCATGGTACATATGTATGTACATATGTATCCCATGTATATACCATTTTTATTAGAATCATGACATGATCATCATTTTGTATATGATATTCATTCCGCTTCTTCCTATTTATTTATTTTTGTATGTTTATGCTTCCACAAATCTCTTATTATATAATTTCTGCTACTCACTTTTATTTTATTCCACATTTCTACACTCTAATCATGAGGTTATAGTCTCCCCACCATACCATCATAGACCCTCGCTATTAGTTGGTAGATTCTAGTGTGCAGGGAGGTGCGCTTGAGGTCATGTAACCAATTGGGTTCGGTTACTTATGAGTGAATCGGGTTTGGTATGTCACAACATGGTATCAAAGGTTTCTTTTCCTTTTTGTATTAATATTTTGGTTTGGTAGATAGGAGAATAGGAACTTGTCAGAATTTGGTAATGAGCCTATGTCTGGGAGTAGATAATCCACATATAGTGGAAATCCAAATTACCTAGATTAGGATATTGTTGTTCTGGTTTTTTCTTGTTACAATTAGACTAATTTCATCATTGGGAGATGCACACAAGTTGTGACATTTTACATTATTGTGAGTTTTCCTTTACCCTTGACCTAATGAGGCAAGGAGGTATCATCACATTCATCATTATAGGCACTTAAGGATTCACATGTCATGCATAATCCATGCCATATTTATATTATTAGTTTCATTGAATATATTTCCTATGATTTTTATAAGTGTCTTGACTGTTATATATGGAAATGTGATAATATTTCTTATAGGTATTAAATAATTGGGTTAATTAAAGTGTTTGTATCAACCTAAACAGTGTTTTCCTATATATCTTTATAGTGGCACCATAATTAATCAATTATGCCTCATTTAATCCACGTATCATTGGTCATATGGGCTGAAACGTTAGTTTATTTAGTTACATGAATGCCAATTGTAATTTATGAAGCATGTACTTCTATAAATTGGGAATGGTGATTCATATAATCAAATCATTTTATGTGACCCATTACATCTAGTTATCAGAATTAAGTGTTAGGTCACAGTTACAAGATGGGCCAATTTCAATTTATAAAGAGTTGGGGCCTTTATAAACTGGAAATGGTGACTCATATAACTATATTGTGATATATATACATACACCTAAATGAGTATGAACTTAAATGAATTTAAAATCTTAAATTAGATGGTTACCATTTAATGGTGATGCAAAATGAAATGTAAAGGGTATTCTCCTATATACCATATAATTGACACTCCATATATCATGACCTCTTCTATGTGATGTGAGACCTTAACCCTAACCCGACCTTAGTAGTGGGTAGTAAGGAGTATATCTTATGATCTTTTGTGATCTTCTTTACCACCTAGAAATGGATTTAGAAGTAGGCATAGAGGTGTCACCCTTTTCTTAGGAAGGATTTTACCTGCACTATTATGATATCTTTGACCCTTTATACTATTGAAACATATCTGAGGTGTATGTTTGGAAATTATAAAGCTAATTCACCATGACATACATGAGTCATGTTCTAGGAAGGTGGAAACAATTATGCCCCAGAGGTGGTGGGCCCTAATCCACCAGAATTACCTCTAGTAGTTCCACCTAAGGCACCACCCATTATTCCTAAGGTGGTCTAGTACTTTTTCCCTAAAGTCGAGTCGTTCTATATAATGTGTTGTCATATCGCATGCCAAAATTTTAGTGTGTTTCCTTAAAATTACTTTTTACCTTAATTTAAATTGTTATCCATGTTATAAATTCCCCATATACCTTTGTTTATGGTTCGAGGTCCCCCACCTCGATAAGTGCCACCCCTTAGGGCGTGCTTATGCGATGCTCTCACTACTACAAAGCATGTATTTAATAGCGCTGATAAACTGTGCCCATTATCAGCACTTTATTTTTAGCATTGATAAAGGTCCCGAATAAAATGATATAAATAAACAAATAAAAATAAAAAATGAGTAAATTAAGAAAAACATTAAATTTTTTATAAATTAAATAATTATTCATAAAAATGAATAATTTTAATATACATATATATAAATTATAAATATTAATAAATAGTATATATTAAATATATAGATATGTACAATGAATAAAATGAAGTAATTAAGCAAATAAAAATTAAAAATGAGTAAATTAAGAAAAGTATTAAACTTTTTTATTAATTAAATAATTATTGATAAAATTGAATAAATTTAATATATATATATATATATATATATAACGAATAAATTTTAATAATTTAAAAAAAATTAAAAGTGAATAAATTATTATAATTAAACAAAAAAATTAAAAATGAATAAATTACAAAATTCTTAAAAAAATTATTAATGAAAAAATTATTAATAAAAATGAATAAGTTTAATATATATATATATATTATAAATAATAATAAATAATATATACTAAATATGAATATAGAAAATGAATAAAATTTAATAATTAAAAACATATTAATGTCTTATTCTTTTTAATGGTTTTTATACATAATTATTCATTAATACATTTAATATAGAAATATATTCACATATATATATAAATATATATAATATTTCCTAAAATATGATTTATATAATACAAAATATTTATGCTTACATTAAATAATTCATATATTTAGTGAAGAGTAGTTTATAATTAAAAATTGATACTAATTAAAAATAATGACTAATTGCATCGAGTAATGGACATAATTGAATGTCGTTTGATTTTTCAATTTAACATATATCAAACATGTGTTACATTTATTTTACACATACATATATGTAATTAATGCATTTTTATATACAATTCACATACACAAATATTTACGTAATTAATGAAATCTTATATAGAAACACGTACACCTAATATTTATGTAATTTATTTAAATTTTAGTATTCAATTTATAATTTAATTATAACATGATACAATTAATATATTATGCTTTTAATCAATAAATTTTATTTATTTATTTTTAATATTATTATAAATAGGTATTATTTATTCATTTTTAATATTTTTTTATTTTTTTATTTTTTATTTTTATTGGAATTTAATCATTTTCTAATATTTATTTACTATGTTTTAATATTTTAAATATGTATTCATATTTATTTCAATATGTATCCATATTTTTTTAATAATTTATATCTAATTAATAAAACTTATCTATTTTTCAATATTTTTAAAGTGTAGTAATTTTTAATTATTGAATTTTGCTCATTTTTAACATGCATGCATTTTAGATTATATATTCATTAATAATGTTAAAAATATATTTGTAAATAAATATTTATAAAAAAATATATTTTTAAATAAATATTTATAAAATTATAATAAATATATTTAAATAATGAATATATTTACTATATTTATATTTATATTTATATATATTTATTAAATATATATATATATAAATATATAAATATATATAATGATATAAATATATTTATAATTATAAAATTATAATAAATAGATTAAAATAATTAATATATTTACTATATATATATATATAGGGACAACACCCCTTTATTAAAAGATAGAAAAACATAGAAAGTAAAAGATGGGGTCAGACATGGCAATACTGCCCTCATTAGAAAAAAAATCAAAGACTAAGCTTTTCTCTGATCTTAGATCCAATCCTTCACTCCTCATTGAATATTTCATTCCAATCAGAGTATTCGCACCCACTACCTCAACCTCTAGGGTGTCAGCCTCGCATCCAAGTCATTGCCTATTACAAGAGGCTTTCAATGTCACTACTATCTGAATCTGGTCCCCCAATGATTGATTTAGACACCACCCTCTTAGAAGGGTCATCAACCAAGGTGTTTTCATTGAATTTGTCTGTGGGGGTCTTCACTTGCCCAAATAATTCCTATGATTCTTGCACATTAGAATTCAAGGCACCCTGCACTTCTCCCTCTTACATATCATTAGAAGAATCAAGGACTTCAAAGGGGTTATGGGAAGACATCTGTATATTGCCTGATGAAACTTGTGTACCCTACACATTTTTGGATGAAGGGTCAACCAATGTTTTTGTGAGGAGAGAACCCACCATTATGCATATGGGGGATCAAGATAAAAGCTCCATCTGAATAGGGAGCACCAAAGGGGGAAGGGTCAAGTCACTGGAAGAGACAGTAATGAAAACCTATCCAAGATCAGAAAAAGGTGCCTCGGAATTCCTAAAAGGAACCAACCGGAAGCCCTCTTCATCCACTAACTTGGATGAAGAGTCTTTTTTCCCTTCTAGACCAAAATCTATTTGAGTCTCTACATGCCTATTAGAAGCTGCAAAAATGTCACTACCAATTGGATGAACCAATTTGAAAGGTACCCGTATAGCATGGGTGGAATCACACAAAACCGAGGATTCCCTACCATTAGTACCATCCAAATCTGACCCCTTTGAGGTAAGCACACTCACCTTAGGACTATCCCACCCATCATATTGAAGCACTGAAGAGAACTTCTTAAATTTTGATGGTATATCAGTATCAATTTTTTGCTTTCCCTTGAGATCCCTTGAAGTGACCATTTTCTTCTACCTCGCCTACTTATCAGCCACACATTGGGCAGTGTTTTCATCAATGAATTGGTTCTCCATTGAATCCTCCCCTAAAATATCACCATCCACACTATGGATCAATAGATTTGAGCTTCTTATGCCCCCTAAAAAGGGACTCCTGACCAAGGAGTCCATGAATGAAACCCCCACCTTCACAGTGTAATTAACACCACTAAGCAGTTTAGCCCTGTGAAATCCAGCATAGTCTACACAACCATCAGGTGCCCTCTGTGTAGCTGCATCAACATTACAACATACCCTATTAGCGCTCCTTCTTTACGTTCACTCGAAATAATCAAGGATAGAATCCAAGGTATGTTGTTTTATCCTCCTCCTCACTCATTTATTTCTTGTTTGTGTTCCATGTAATATTTCTTGTGTGTTGATTTCCCTTCTACTTCGACAGCCACTTGCTGATTTCTTCCACTTGATTTAACTCAAATTGGATCTCCTCTACACCCTATATAACATGACTAGTGTAGAATAGATATATTATATCTTCCTCCATGTTTCTTCACCTATATTTTTCGGTATTTGATACCCTTATTTCTTTGATGATGGTGTTGTTATAAATGGGAACCCTTAGGTTATTGATTATACTAGTATTATTTAATATTTTCAAGCCCTTGGATCCAGTTAGATTCTCATGATGATTTTTTTATTTGATGATATTATCTTAAAGATCCTTGTTACGCACATTGTTTTCATCCCTTTTTATATTTCATGGACATGTTGCAGTAATTTATTTTTGATTACTATTATTATACATCATTGTTATAATGGATATCATTTAATATATATGATATCTTTAATTTATGGGTGAGATTGCTTTTTTTATTATAAAATGTGGTTTTAGAAATGTTTTTAATGAATAAAATTGATTTTGATTTATTTTCATAAGCTATAAAGTCCAAATTTTTAATATTTTAATGTGTATTAACTTTTAAATGCATGATTCCACCCATTGGTTGGTGAAAATTGGATTTTGAAAGAATTTTTTTTAATGATTTTTTATCTATATGAATATAAATGTATTGATCTTAATTATTTGATTTCTTGATTTCTAGAAAATAGAGAATCAAAATTTTAATTATTTTATACATGAATTTGTATCTTTGATTGGAACTATATACTTCATTGGAGTTGGTATATCATCTTAGGTGTCTTCCTCATACTAATTTGGAGCTAGCATATCCCCATAGTGATGTTCATAGGCTTATGTTTGAGTTTTAACACACTCTAAAGCCTTGATGTAAGATTCTATTGGCCTTATAATATTCTAAAACTCTTATTTATCGCATTACATTATCCTCAATGTATTTTGATGGATCTCTATGGATATATATTGTCATATTGATCCCACCTCAAGATAAGAGTTGAAACAACATTGATAATTGGATGCTTCTTGAGTTTTCCACTATATATTACTATATCACCCAATCACAGTCTTATATTCCCTTAGTATTAAATGAATCAATTTCTCTTCATTCACTAAAAAACATCCAAAAATAAATTATTTACATTAATATAATTTCAATTAAAATAATAGATAAAATTAATGAAAATCCTCGAATGATTATCTAGAATAAGGATATGGTTTATGAAAACATAAAAATTTTACATCTACCATTTCATATATAAAAAAAGGGAAAAAAATAAAAATAAAAAAAGAATGAATAGAATGTGCGTTGCACAGTCCAACACACTTGATTGCTAAATTTTACTTAAGTTATTTCTCTCAATATGTTTGAAATAAACCCAAATCATCTCAAGATGATTATTTGTTCATTTAATATTAATTAAATATATTTTAGTTAAATCATTTCTCTAATATAAAACACTTTCACAAATCCCACTCTTTCATGCTTCATCTTCTATTTTTGGCATCCCACTTCCTTGATAAAACATAAATGACAATTACATAATTCAATTTATTCCTTCTTTATTTGGGTATAATATCCCCTCTATCCATTCTCTTAACAACATGGAACACTCACTACTTTTTTTGCTTTTGATTCATAGAAATTTCTTTGAATTTATTAGTTTAGTGTGACTATTTCTGAACTAAACCATAATGTATTGAAGAAAAACCCTAGTAATAATTGAAATAGTCATGGTATGAAAGAAGGAAAAAGAATTTGGATCTCTGAATTTCATTTCATCATTTATGTGTTTTCTTTTTCAATCACACAACTAGTGCCAAAATATCTCATAAACATAAAGTGGGATCCCAATTTCCTATTTCAATCAAGTTTTAATGGAATTATATGATTATCTTTTACATTTTCCCCTAGATTATTTTTTTACTTTATAGTAAAAAATATACATAAATTCATGTTTTAATTCCAATATATACACATCATATTGTGATCCCCTAAAGTCTTTCATTTTAAATTTACTAACCAAGTTCACAGATTAAAAACTCAATGTTTTCTAAGTAATTTTTCACCTAGAGAACTAAAGGGAATAAATATTATGTATTATTAAAGAATATTTCACACACCACACTTCCTTATTTTTTTAAAATTAATAATATATATATATATATGAGACTTAAAATATGAAAAAATGGTAATATCAATGAAATAATTGTTGTAAGTATAATAATCCTCTTCCTTGCAGACTCTTCTTTTATGGTTCATAATTTTCCCTTTTATTTATCAATATACATTATTTATACCCTTCCTAAAATATAAGAGTTTGAAATTTATTGGGTTGAATTGTTATTATTATAAACTAATAATGAGGTGTAAATAACATGGGATGCTTCTGAAGAATAATTGATTTATATTCATCATTCTCACTATTTTTCTCCTCATTATTTATTTTTCAAAGTTGTGGATCTCTCTATCATTTTTCTATTAATGTAAAGTTTAAACCTTTATACATTTAGAGTGAATTACTCTCTTTATTCTCTAGAAATATTCACATCACTATTATGATTTAACATTATCAATAATTATCTAATTAATAAAATGTTAAATATTTTTTTCAATTTACTTTTTTTAAATTTTTATTTGTTTAATTTTTATTTTTCATATATCTATATATTCAATACATACTATTTATTATTATTTATAATTTATATATAGTATAATCAATTAATTCATTATTATAAATAATTATTTAATTAATAAAATTTGTAATATTTTTTAATAAACATATTTTTATTTTCTATTTTCTTAATTATTTGATTTTATTCAGACCATTATCGGTGCTAAAAAAGTGCTGATAAAGGATCTCTTTATGAGCGCTAAAAATAAAGTGCTAAAAAAGGGAAACCTTTATTATCACTATGAATAAAGTGCTGATAAAGAGTAGCCTTTATCAGCATTAAAAATAAATCTCTGATAAAAGTAACCTTTTATCAACGCTAAAAAAAGCGTTGATAAAAGGTAAAATTTATCAGTGATTTTTGTAGCACTGATAAAGACCAGTGCTGTAAAGGTATGTTTTTTAGTAGTGTAAATAAAATAGTTTCCTAAGTATTATAATTTGTAAGATAATGCCCCTAAAATAAATTGGAATGTGATAAAATCCCCTTTATAAATTTGTAATACGATCTTGAGGTGTTGTGATGTGTGGTCATGCTTATGGGATGGTGATGCGTGGTTGAGGAATGTGGAGCTGATGGTTTGTTAGCCATGCTTTTGGGGTGGTGAGGTGATTTTTTGGTTGTGCTTTTGAGGTGGTGTGGAAGTCTTTTTTATGTGATTTTTGGGCGGCAAAACTACTGGAATTTTACACTTCACCAACAGTTCATAACCATTGGTAAAGGCCTGGAAACCATTGGTATATAGTATACCAATGGTTCCCTAAACTGTGGCCAAGTAATCCATGATAATAGGCCTATACCAATGGTTCTGTGAAAAACGTTGGTATAGGTGTCAAAATAGAAGGTATACCAACAGTTTGATACAAACCGTTGGCATATGTGTGTTAAAGTATAACATATACCAACGGTTTATGAAACCGTTGGTATATGTGTGTTACACTTATACCAACAGTTGTAAACCATTGGAATAGAGGGGATTTGGAAAGTCATAAGGCTATACCAACGGTTTTGTTATAATCGTTGGTATAAACCGATATAAATAGTTATAACAAAACCGTTGGTATAGTTATATTATAAAATCTATACCAATGATTTTGAAAATCGTTGGTATACATTTGCTCAACTCCACAGTAGCAGGCCCCTCTCCCCTCTCCAGACCTGCAACAACACAGCTCCATAGCAACATAGCAACACAACTTCCCCTCTCCATACCTACAACAACACTAATACAAAATCCCCATCCAAAGTATTCAAAATTTAGAATTCATTCCAGAATTTAGAAATTTAGAAATTTAAAAATTCAAATACAATAACGCCCATAAGAGAAAAAGCCTACATGTTATAGGAAATGCAATAACACCCATAAGAGTATTCCAAATTTATAATTCATTCCTCACTCAAACCAAAACACCAACACACATAAGAGTATTCAAAATTTAGAATTCATTCCTCACTCAAAACACAACACCAATACACACAAGAGAAAAAACCTACATGTTATAGGAAGCACATGGGATGTTTAATCACGGTCTTGGGTTGAGTATCTTAAAACCAACAGAAAAACTTGGGTAGAGTGGACAAGGATCATGATACCCATAAGATAGACAATGTTAGTGGTCATGTGCTTAGACCTAGGATGAGTTATAGGAATCACATGGGATGTTTATATTTCTCTAATGATTATGTATCCATGTATAAATGGTTCCTGATATGTTAGTGGGAAACATTGGCCAATCTTGACATATGAGATGGGTTACCGGAATAGCCTACATGTTTTTCATATACTTTTCAATTAGAATAAGGGGGTATGTGGCTAATTGTAATTTTCTCTCCTGGGTGTGATGTGGGATGAATCCCCATCTTGGGTAGTGGGTATGAATATTCAATTAAGTATTTGGTATTGGGTTCCCAAAGGGACTTTGGTTTGGTCCTAGAACCCACTGTTTGAGGATGATATTGAGGTGATCCATGGGGCTATGGTGTCACCATATGTATTCCTCACCATTGGGGTATTTTTATGAGACTTTGAAACTTATTTTTCAAGAATCTATGTGTAGCCTTGTTGAACAATTTGTTATATGGTATGCTTGAGTGTTCATAGGTTTCATATGAAATAACTATATGATATTTATTTGTTGTATGTTATTGTATAGAATGAACGACCCGTGATTGAGAATTAGAACATGAGTGTTGGTGCATGTTCATGATGGGATGTCGAGAATCATTCCTAATATAATTCATGTTTTTCTACATATACTATGACCCATTGTGTTTCAATCTATTCCTTGTGAATATTTTCTTCTAATAACTTATGACCAATAGACCATATTTTATTTTTTGTCCCTTAATTTCAAGAATCTATGTGTAGCCTTGTGAATATTTTCCATATGTCAGTTGTTGTTTTCACTTAAAATGTTGTCCATTTCAAACAAAAGTGATACACTTTGAGTGATACCAGTCACACCATGCCTTAGATTGAGGTGGGGTTGACTTGTACCCATAAAAAATGATCCATGGATCATTGTGCTAAATTATCAACATAATTCGAATGCGTTAGGGTGTTTTCTTGTGATTTTAAGTCATTCTGATATCATTAGGTATGTATTTGACCGTAAAACACATGTTTTGGTCATTTACGACACGCGAAGTGTGCTTTCAGCCACCACGGTCACACGACACCTCTGATTGACGTGTTGTCTGCCCTACCATTTCAGAATTCACTCACCCTTTGTTGTCATCCGATTACATGGCATTCTGAGGTCGTTCGACAATTTTTGACCACCTCACGCATGCTTTTCAAGCACGCCAAACACCTAAAAAACACATATTCAGCCGTATTGCGCAAAACAAACATCTAAATTATGTTTTGTCTCCTCATACACCTCATGAATAATAATTAGGGTGTTTTCGTGTGATTTCAAGTCATTCCGATGCCGTTCGGTATGCATTTGACCGTTAAACACATGTTTTGGAAATTTACGACACGCGGGGTGCGTTTTCAGCCACCGCGGTCACACGACACCTACGATTGATGTGTTGTATGGCCGACCATTTCAAAATTCATCCACCCTTTATTTTCTTCTGATTTCATGGCATTCTGAGGTCGTTCGGCCGGTTTTGACCACCTCACGCACGCTTTTCAAGTGCGCCAAACACCTAAAAAATACATATCTAGTCGTACCATGCAAACCACACGTACAAATGATGTTTTGTCTCCCCATACACCTCATGAATAATAATTAGGGTGTTTTTGTGTGATTTCAAGTCATTCTGATGTCGCTTGGAATGCATTTGACCGTTAAACACATGTTTTGGCCATTTACGACACACTGAGTGCGTTTTCGTCCACCGCGGTCACACAACACCTCCAATTGACATGTCATATGGTCAAAAATTTCACAATTCACCCAACCTTTATTGTCGTCTGATTTCATGGAATTCTGAGGTTGTTTGACCAGTTTTGACCACCCTACGCACGCTTTTCCAGCGCGCCAAACACCTAAAAAATACATATTCAGTCGTGCCATGCAAACCGTGTGTTCGAATGACGTGTTGTCTCCTCATACACCTAAAAAATAAAAAATAGGGTGTTTTTATGCGATTTAAACTCATTCTGATGTCGTTCGATATGCATTTGACTGTTAAACACATGTTTTGGCCCTTTATGACACACAAAGTGCGTTTTCAGCCATCACAGTCACACAACACCTCTGATTGATGTGTCGTCTAGCCAACCATTTCACACTTCACCCACCCTTTGTTTTTGTCTAGTTTCATCAAATTTCGAGGTCGTTCGGTTGGTTTTGACCACCCCACGCACACTTTTCAAGCACGCCAAACACCTAAAAAATACATATTCAGTCATGTCATGCAAACCACACATCTGAATGATGTTTCGTCTTTTCATACACCTCACGAATAATAATTAGGGTGTTTTCGTGTGATATCAAGTTATTCCAATGTCGTTGGGTATATATTTGAACGTAAAACACATATTTTTGCCATTTACGACACATAGAGTTCGTTTTTGGCCACCACGGTCACACGACGCCTCCGATTGATGTGTCGTCTAGCCGATCATTTCAAAATTCACCAACCCTTTGTTGTTGTCTGATTTCATGGCATTCCGAGGCCGTTCAACCGATTTTGACCACCCCACACACTCTTTTCAAGCGCGTCAAACACCTAAAAAACACATATTCAGTTGTGCTGTGCAAACCGTGCGTCTGAATTATGTGTCGTCTCCTCATACACCTCATGAATGACCCATGGGTTGTTGTGTTAAAGTATCAAGACAATACGAATACGTTTGGTCAGTTTTCCGTATGTGAGTTGTTTTTACTTAAAATGGTGTCCATTTTAAACAAAAGAGAGACATTTAGGGTGATACCAGCCACACCGTACCTTAGATTGAGGCGAGGTTGTCTTGTACACGTCTCAAATGACCATTGGGTCGTTGTTCTAAAGTATCAACACAATCCAAATACATTTGGTCTGTTTTTCATATGTCAGTTGTTGTTTTCACTTAAAATGTTGTCCATTTCAAATCAAAGTGAGACACTTTGAGTGATACTGGCCACATCGTATCTCGGATTGAGGCAGAGTTGACTCATACCTGTCACAAATGACCAATGTATCATTTCCCTAAAGTATCAACACAATCTGAATGTGTTTGATCGGTTTTTCGTATGTCGGTTGTTGTTTTTACTTAAAATCCGATCCATTTCAAATTAATGTGAGACACTTTGAGTGGTACCGGCCACACCATGCCTTGGATTGATCCGGGGTTGAATCGTACACGTCACAAATGTCCCATGTATCTTTTTTCTAAAGTATCAACAGAATTAGAATACGTTTGGTCCGTTTTCCGTATGTCAGTTGTTGTTTTCACTTAAAATGTTGTCCATTTCAAATAAAAGTGAGAAACTTTGAGTGGTACCAGCCACACCGTGCCTCGGATTGAGGCAGGGTTGAGTCGTACACATCACATATGACCCATGGATAGTTTTCCTAAAGTATAAACACAATCCAAATATGTTTGGTCATTTTTCTGTATGCCAGTTGTTTTTACTTAAAATGGTGTCCATTTTAAATAAAAGAGATACACTTTGAGTGATACCGGCCACACCGTGCCTCAGATTGAGGCGGGGTTGACTCGTACACGTCACATATGACTCATGGATCGTTTTTCTAAAGTATAAACACAATATGAATGCATTTGGTTGGTTTTTTGTGTGCCAGTTAGGCAAATCGTGCAACAACAATGATAATATCTTATACTAAAACTATAGACATTGTGCATGATGTGCATCCCCTAGTGCATGATTAGGGAAAATCATGAAAATTTCTTATAATATATCGCCATATATGGTTGGTAGATACCTTGTGGGATGGACTTAAATTTTTTACTAACCGTGAGGCATAGTGTTTTTCTACACCGACCAGGGTTCCAAGCTCTGAACAAGCCCCAGAATCCCAATAAAACATTATAACATCATTAGGATTCTATATTTGGTCAAAAATAAAGAGTTTTACTGAATTCAAAAATATCCATACCAGAGTGAAAAACCAGGTTCAAAAATAAAGAGTTATACAGAATTCAAAAATGTAATGGATCAATCTGCCCCTGATCACCATCACCATCACCACTATCATCATTATCCTCATCCTCGCTGCCATCTCTGTCCTCTTCGTCATCCTCGTCATCGTCCCCATGCTCATCCTTGGCCCCATCCTCACCCTCGGCCTGATCCTCGCCCTCGTCCTCATCCTCATCCTCGCCCTCGTCCTCTTCAGCATCCTCTTCATCACCAGGAACTTCATCATATCGACCACCACTAGAACTGCCGCCTGTTGTATTGGATAATGCACCCATAGATGACATATATGTTTGAAAAGTTGCACTGGCCTCTGGTGGAAGTAATGAAGATAAAGATTTGATCAGTTTCATAAATTCTTTCTCCCTCGTTTGAACCTATTCTTCCAACTTTGTGACCCTTTTATCAAACTTTCTTGCATTCTTCTTGACCTGTTCCAACTCGATGGTACTAGAATGGATACCTGGAGAGGACCAATACCTCTTCAAGACTATATTCTTAGCAGGTCGACAGCGTACTCGACTAGAGTGATCATCTCCCAAAACCTAATATAAATGATCGTGTGGCTCTAAATTGTCAGGATCTTGGGCATCAAGGGCCTCTAAAGCAGCCTGTTAAAAATATTATTATATTATTAAATTTCAAAATAGATATTAAACTTTGAAATAAACAAATTAAAACTTACAATCTTTTCTTGTGTCAGTTCATTAACTACAGTTACATCTTTTTTCCTTCTACTCGAGCAAAACAATTTTGCTCGAGGGAGACATCCTTCAATATTCAATTTGTGCTTCTGCAATGACATTGAAACAATATAAAGTACAAGTATAATCATATATTCAATATTCAATAAATCACATAATTTAAGTAGGAAACAATAAAAAGGTAAAGTCCTAAAGAAAAATTATAAACAACTATATTGTACCAGCTGCCTCTCATGATCTGACATAGTAGTGCGCCCCAAAGTGTGGAGGTATTGCTTTGAATCAATATTTTTTCATAATATTCTTAAATAATGTTTAATAATAAATAATATAATATTAATGAAAAATATGAAAACTGTCATTTAAATACCTCAAATGGGATTAATACCTTAAATTTTGCAGTCGCCCAATGGGTAATCATTTGGAGATATTTCTCTATCGGGCAGTCATCCATGATAGGTACTATCTCCAACTTTGTACCCACTCTATCACACCAACCCAGCTAATGCTTATAATCTCTATAAACCTCTCCTAGCTCCTTTAAACGTGCTGGTCGTGCACCTTCGCCATCAGGGAAGTTAAACCGAAGCTGAAACCCAATAAATTAATTCATATAAATATAAAAAAATACTACATTAAATCCAATAAATTTTTTACCCATATTTGTGCCCACACATTATCCTTGACTTCATGTGGCAGATGTCTCCAAGAGAGAGGGCTGACCGGAATGATGTCAGGGTATTTGGCTAGCATAGCAAAAAAAAACGACATTCCTGCCCAGATTTATCAATCATCTGTCCATCATCATTGTATTCAACCATCAACTGTGTCTGGAATTTCCATACCGCACATAAGCGAGTACGCCCCCTCCCCCGCCTCCTATCAGTAGATGAATATGTTATTAAAGAAAAAAAATATCATTACAAGTTATAATAAAAATAAATTTTGGTATAAAAATTTGTTAGAGTTATATAAATATACATGTGGTAGTCAGATCAATGGGCGTCACTGGATGTGCAGAAGCTGAAGGAATATCCTATACAGGTGGAGTTTCCCTTAGTGTATGCTCCTTAGCCACATACTGTGTCAGAGCAGGAGTCGAAGAAGGTGGAATATAATAACTCAGAGATAATGAACCGGAAGCAAAAGATTATGGCAAAGACATATGACCTACTGGTAGTGTAAACATAAGAGGCCTAAATATCATGTGTGTACCTAAAGACACACCAGGATCAAAATGGGGCGTAGAAGATACATATGTGGTAGGGGCATAGTCCAATCGGGTACGACCAGTGGATCGTCTAACTCTCGTACCATGATCCCTCATACCACCTACCTCAGTACTGGGACCACCATATGATCGTCTAACTATAACACCACCCCCCTCCTACCACCAGCCTTTGTACTGGGAGCAATATCAGGCTCCTCATCGGATAACTCTTATCTAGGGGGTGGATCCTGAAAAAAAATTTAACACAAAACTAAACACATGATATTATAAGTTATTGAAATATATATATTTGAAATAAAATACTCACAACAGGGATGAGTGGAGAAATGCCCATCTGTGTCATATAATGATTATTTTCTGTCATATTTTTCCACCGCATCTCTTCAATGGGTGTCATTTCCTACAATGAAAACAAATATGGAAGTAATTAGAAACATATAACTAATGTTTAACCTAAAAAACAAAATATAGAAAAACCATTCTGATAAAAAAACATAAAGAAACAGAAGATTTATGGTGGTTTTAAGGTAAGTACTATAAAACACACTCTGAATGATATAGGTGAAACATGTAGGTGAGAACACGACTATATGATTCTATATATTTCCCACCACAACTTAGGGTTCACAATCAAATCTGACAATTGAGCTATTGGAGTCATCATAAGTAATAAACAGATTGCTTCCAATTACATTAGGGATAGTGTCAACTTCATCATCACCATCATCATAAAAATTTCTAGGATTTACTTCAATAATTACACCGAATTTAGGATGACGATGATCTTTGACATAAAAAACTTGTTTCACGATTGATGCCAATACACATGGTTCATCAGTGGCAAGAGTGCGAGTCATGTCAATAACTCGAAATCCACAATCATCAATAAAGGTGCCTTTCTTAGTCATTGAATCAAACCATTGACATTTCATCATCGTGACCTGACCATGTGAGTAATAATCCAAAATTATTATTTTCTCCACAACTCCATAATAAGCTACATTTTTAGAATGAGGTCTATTATCTGATGAACTAGCATAACAGTCTGTTATAGCAGTTAGCACAACACCATCATGTTGTGTTCTCATGTTTCTTTCCCATTCAGTGATAATAAATTTGTATCCATTTATCACAAGTGTTTTACAAGCACAAACCATGGTATTAGGACCAAAATCCAAAGCAATTATTTCCTCAGAAATAGAATCTGCATGCAAACTCGATACCTGAAATATAAAAAAATAGTAAAATTAATTAAATATTATTTTTTATTTAGTTATTATAGAAATATTTTTACATTCAATTTCAACCAAGCAGAAAACCCTTTGCTTTGCAAAGTCTCTTTCCTTCTCAAAGATAAAGAATGATTCTTTCTATATATCAATTATTTATGTTCCCTATAGATAAAAATAATAATAGTTTAACAGATATTTAAAATTACAAGAGATAAGATAAGAGATACATTTACAATTTACTTACTTGATATACTCATCGAAAAAATCACAATTGAACAACACTGTGCGATGTGCCATCTGTCGCTCTTTAAGGCTTAATGTTGTCAATGTATATGATCATGGAATTCCTCCTATCTGAGGAAGTGATGGAAAACTGTGTTCAATTTTCTCATACTATTCTTCTTCATTTCTCATTGATCTGTTTATTCTCGTAGTAAGATCAGACAAATACATTGAGAAGAAATCCATACATTCTTGAGCCAAGTAACCGTTCAAAATAGAACCTTCGGGATAATTCCTATTCCAAACATATGATTTCAATGTGTACATGTTTCTTTCAGTTGGATACATCCAACGAAAAGCAATGGGTCCTCCAAGAAGTATTTCGGTCAGAAGATGGACAGTCAGATGCAACATGCATGTAAAAAATGATGGAGGGAATATTTTCTCTAACTCACACAAAATTAATGGTGTCTCTGCCAATAGTTTTTACAAGAAGGATTTGTACAACTTCTTATCACAAAGATCTCTAAACAAATATCACAACCGAATAACTGAGACTCTTACATTATTGGACAAGAGATGAAGGATTTCTATTGGAATCAACTCATGCAAAATGACTTGATAATGATGAGTCTTCAAAGATTTCAACTTCAACTCTTTTATATTGACCCGTTTTGATATATTGCTTGAATATCCATCAGGAACTTTAATAGTCTCTATCACTTCTAGAAATTGATTTTTTTCAGCAGGTGTCATCACATAAGAAGCACATGGAACTTTCCATTTATTTTCACTGATACAGACAGGATGCAATTCTGGTCTGATCCCCCAATCTACCAAGTCACGCCGAGATCGTAAATCATCTTTTGTCTTCCGCTTGACATTTAGAAGAATCGAAAGCAACATTTCACATATATTCTTTTCAATGTGCATTACGTCTAAGCAATGATGTAACAAGTTGGTTGACTAATACGACAACTCAAAGAATATACTCTTCTTATTCCAATTGTAATAGGTATCATTGGAAACATTTTTCCTCTTTATAGATTTCATTACACCCTTTCCAAATGAATAACTGAAATATTTCAATTCATTAAGCACATCCATTCCAGACATATGCTGAGGTGGATCGTCGGTCTCCATGGTATTGTCAAATCTTCGACGATTGTTTCTATATGGATGGTTCATTGGTAAGAATCATCGATGTCCCATAAAACTAAAACTATGACGATATTTCAGTCTTCTCGATCGAGTATTCTTTATACAAACAGGACATGAAAATTTTCCTTTTGTGCTCCATCCAGACATCATTGCATAAGCATGAAAATCATTGATCGTCCACATAAGCACAATACACATCTGAAATATATCTTTCGAACATGAATTGTATGTGGGCACACCCACATCCCAAAGAAGTTTCAACTCTTTTATTAAAGATTAAATGTGTAAATCCATATCATTGCTGGGATTAGAAGGGCCAGATATTAGTATACTCAAAAAAGTGTAAGGATTTTTCATACACAACCATGGGGGAAGGTTATAAATGTGTATGAAAACCGACCATGTGTTGTTCGAATTAAGCATCTTCCCAAATGGATTAAAACCATCACATGAAAGACCCAATCTCACATTACGCACGTCGGCTGAAAATTCAGGATATCGAGCATCAAATATCTACCATGAAAATCCATCTTCAGGGTGAACCAACTCTTCATTATTCTTTTTTCTCTCGGTGTCATGCCATCGAATTTTTACTGATATTTTATTAGACATGAAAAGGTTCTGTAATCTGGGGATCAATGGAAAGTTCCACATTACTTTTTGTGGCACATGAGATGGTGTTTCATCATATTTTGGATTCCATCGGGAGGTTCCACATTTGATACAGTCATTTCTTTCAGCGGTTTCCTCACAAAATAAGCTGCAATCATTCGGGCGAGCATGATTTTTTTTGAGAATCCAGGTTCATCAACTAAATTCTATGCCATATAGTGGTTTGAGGGAATATCTGCATCATCTGGAATTAAGTCCTTCAAGAAGGTAAGAATTTAATCAATTGTAGTATTTTAAATCCCATACATAGTTTTCCCATGAAACAATCAGATTAAAAATTCCAAAATTTTCATTCTACCACATTGCTGATATACTAGAGTCGTTGCAACATCATTCAATTTTTTCACCCTATCAACATCATCATTTTCATTAGACGCATCATGTGTGCTTGTATCGAAATCTTTTTGGCTAGACATCCTTTCCTTCTCATGATGTCGAATAAATGGAAACTGATCATATATCAAACTCTTCAATTCAGTCCTATCATTTGGATCATTAACATTTTGAGATTTAATTTTCTCTCCATTGTGATACCACACATAATAGTTTGTTTAGAAACCATATTTGGTTATATGATATCTAACTGCTTCACGACTCAACCAAGGTCTTCCAACACAATTAGAACATGGACAGTGTATGTGACCAATATCTGATGCCTTGTCAAATGAAAAATCTAAAAAGTTGTTCAAATTATTTTGAAAATCGGTTGAAATTCGATCAGTTTCATACATCCAACTTCTATCCATTCTGTAAAAAAATTTCAATAAGTCATTTCAAAGCAATTCAACAATATTGAAGTTCAATCAAAAAAATATTTAGGTAAATGATAATTTTTTACTTTATATAAAAGCATAACTGACACATTACTCTATATGAGAATCATATTAAGAAACACAACAAAATACAATGTATATAAGAAAATAAGATACAAAATTTCTAATGCCTATATTCAAGGATTTCTTAGTAAGATATTGGAAGTGGATCAAGGAATACATAATCCTTAAGGGTCTTGTTGGGAGTACATGAGTTTTGTACTTTAGCTTCTTCAGGGAGATCAAGATGAAGAGTAGGATGAGGATCACATCAAAAGTAGTTATGGCCTCATCAAGTTTCACCTTAACCATGGATTAAAGGATCCTAGGTTTGGGGCCATAGATCATAGGTTGGTAGGGTGTATTCATTGAATCATGTCCAAATTGATTTTGGAGAGGTACCTTTAATAGTTTTAGGTATGGATTTGATTATATTAATTCTATTAGTTCCCTAATGTACTACTCAGTCTTCACATTCATTTATTTCTGATCTCATTTTTTCTTTTTTATGGTTCTTAATAGATTCCCCCCCTATTTTTTAGAGCCTTAATACAAGCCTTTAGAAGAGGATGGATCATTATTAGAAATGACCAATGTTTCCGATAGTGGTTTTATGTTATAGACATCAATGGTATATCATGATCCAATATATTAAGAACGTTGATGTTATTTTTGGTACAAGATAGTTTACATATTATAAATATCACATTGATTTTTATAATAAGTGGATTTATTTTACCACCCCTAATGACTTGGAGTACATTATTACTTGGGATTGAAACCTAGAGATATGCAGAGCATGTCCATGCCTAGACATGATTGGGTCAATTATGGAATAGATGGTAGGTGCGGTTCTAAGAATGAGGAGGCACTTATGTCCGTGGTCCAGGGAGGAGGGTGGGGGGGATGTCCAGGTTGCAAGACAGAGGGGGGGGGGGATATCCTGGGTCTAGAAAGGTGGGTGGGGGTTTTTCGGGGTCTAGGGAGGAGGGGGGCTGTCTAGGGTCCAGGAAGGAGGGTGGGGGGCTATCCGGGGTCCATGGAGGAGGGTGGGGGGGGGGGGGCTGTCCAGGGTCCAGGAAGGAGGGGGGTTGTCCTGGGTCCAGGAAGTAGGAGGGTTGTCCTGGGTGGACCTCAAAACACCGAATGGGGTTCCGATCTATAGTTCTGAGAATATATTATCCAAAGCTACAAAGATTCCACCTGTAAACATGACAACTTTAAATCAGCGCCTACTGTAATTTCATGACATTTAAGGGATATGTGTTTTGTGAAAATCCTATACATTACAGTGATGTTCATGAATGATCTTTTTTTCCCATATGTGTATGGAATTCAGTAACGAGGATGATTTATTCCATTTAACCAATGTTATAGTTTATGTTTAGGATGAATTCTTGCATTTAACCAGTGTTCTAGTTTATTTTTAGGTGAGGTGAGTTAGAAACCATGTTAGGCATGTCATTAGAACATGGGTTCTTCAATTTAACCATGTAGTCTTGAATTTCAGGGATAAAAGTGTTTTGACTAAGATAATTACTACCCACTCTACAGTATGGCCAACAAATCATGTGGGCATACCCATGAAACAAAGCCATGTGTAAATGAGACGTTTTCAGCACCCCATTTGGCCAAAAATACTTTTCACCATAAGGGATAGGCCATGTATATTTACATGGATATCCAATTCATGTACTGTGTGTACATTCCCATGTACATTCCCAGGACACTAGATTATCGTAGACACCATGTCAACCGTTATACACACCATGTGAACCCTTATACCATATCGTCATTATTACAACCATTAATAACAACTTATTAAACAACATCACTTGTCAAAGATAATCAAATTGAACATAAATCAATAATAATATTGGATATATCAATTAAAATGAAGTCATACTATCTTACATCCTAAATGACCACCCACAACCATGATTAATGACCACAAATCTCCTCTTTCGGCCAAATCAAAAGTGAAAAAAAAAACATAGTTGCAGAACAACAAAACCAAGGAATCACTTACATATTTGATGTGTAGAAGAAAAAAATTCCTTGATTTAAGATGGATCGATATGTGGAATAAGTTTGGTAGGAGGAAGATTGGATTTAGGTCACCAATCCAGCGGAGCAGAATTGCAATCGAGTGGAGGGGGAACTGGATGCCTAATCTATATTTAGGGTAAATCTTTCCCAACAATTTTTAAAAACCATTGGGAATGTATGTTATATCAATGGTTGAATCAAACTATTGGTAAAATTGGTATGGAAGTGGCCTTTACCAATAGTTTAAGTAAATCGTTGGTAAAAAGGTGATATGGATAAGGCCTTTACCAACGGTTTTGAAAAACTGTTGGTAAAATCTTATATAAAATCTTTTATACCAACAATTTTCTAAAACTGTTGGTATACATATCCATTCCCAATAGTTTACATAAACCATTGGGATGTAAGTGTTGGTAAAATTGGGATTTCCAGTAGTGAAAGGTGGTTTGTTGGCTATGATTTTGGGGCAGCAAGGTGGTTTGTTGGGAATGAATTTGGGATAGCGAGGTGTTTTATTGGCCATGATATTAGGGTGGCATGGTGGTTTGTTGGGAATACTTTTGGGGGTGTTGAGGTGGTTTGTTTGGACGTGATTTTATGGTGGATAGGTGGTGGTTTATTTGTGATATATATTGGGGTAGTGATGGAATAAATAAAGAATTTTTTAATAATGTTTGAAATGACATGGGTTGGTTTGGTTAATGGGATAGAAATGACTGATAAATAATTAAATGATGGGTTGTGTAGTTAAATGTGTCTGATTCTAAATAATGAAATGAGTTGGTTGGATAATATAAATTTGTTGGAAATGTGAAATTGGGCTTGTGGATTGTTGTGTGGTGTTATGCATTTAGAGGTGGTAGCCAAAGTAACGATGTTGTTGTGGGTTGTTTTTTTTGTTCTGAACCCATGGGTTGGGGTTGTGTGTGGCTATATATATATACTTGTATATATTTTTGGATTTTATATGCACCCCAACCATGTTGATCACCATGTTCTGACACCCACATAGTCACGTAGGGGGTGTTTTTTCCAACATCCGGTGAGAAGGACAGATAGTTGGTTACCCACTCTTTCATGTTATCTCTTCTAGAAGAGGTAGGTATTTCAATGTTTGGGATTTCCAAAGGTATTTTTGTTCTATATATGGTGGTTGTGATATCCCATGTATTTTTAAGAAATATGTGATAGCCCAGGTGTTTTCAGGAGAGATGTGATTGTGCTTGTGGGGTGGTGGCCTAAGTGTTTTTTGGTGAGGTGTGATATAACTGTGCTTTTGGGTGACTTCTAGTGGGGGTTGTGCATGGTAGTAGGAGTAAATTAGGTTTATTTACTACATTTTTGTGATACCCTACTACTCTGGTTATGGTTGTTGATGTGTTGTGGTCGAGGTGTCTACGGGTGAGATGTGATGTGGTCATGCTTGTGGGGAAGCAAGACCAGGTGTCTATGGGCGAGGTGTTTTGTGACCATGCTTGTGGGGAGGTGTGGTATATGGAAGATATGGGAGTTCAAGGACGTATGATTTTGGGGTTTAAGAGTGGAATACCATCAGGAAAGCGGTGCAGGGTTCCCTTATTGTTATTCATTTTGTTGTATTGTATTACCCGACTTGTGTTATTTGGTGAGTGTGTTATTGGTGAGGTTGGTTTTGGTTAGTATACCTGTATAGGTGTTGTTTGGTTCTTTTATTTTCTCACGGGTTCATTAGTATGCTTCTTTCACATGTGCACAAGAGACTTTGGTTTTCCTACTGAGTATACTTGTATGATCATCCTATATATATAAACTATTTTAAGGTTTCCATGAGGATTACATAGACCATGATGGAAATTGCTATCTTAGACCTTTGGATAGATATTGCGTCACTAATTTATATTTTATTTTGGGTATTTACTTTGGATACTTTTATTTATATCATATCGTTTTATATATACATTGTAGGATGGATTTGGTTTATTTTTATATTATGTCATGGTGTTGTTTGTGGATGATTCATCCTATCTCCTTATCCTATATTATCATAGTGGTTAATTTATCCCATACATGAGATTTTTTTATACCCTCAGTGCTAGTCACCAACCTGGGGCCTATTGGAGGTGGGTATCGAGGGTCATTATCTCTCTCCCATGTTTGTAGTATCTTTGGAGGGAGGGGGTCACGACATAGTGGTATAAATGGAGTGTTCGAGAGGTAAGATGGAGTTTGGAGTTAGTCATAATGAGGATTGCATGGGTTGATATAGAAATAGTGTCAGTTGACCTTGTTTTGTTATATAATCTAGGGAGACCGACTAGGAAATGGGATTTTAGGACCCCCCAGGATCCAGTGCACTGAATCAGAGCATATTGAATGACTAAGTGAGGTAGACTAGTTTGCAGGGTAGAAACCTTGGAGTGGTACATAAATCACGATGAATTATGTTTTTTTTGGGTTTGGATTGTTTTGGGAAGGTGAAAATAAATTAAATTAAAATGAATCTTAATAAAATTATATACTACCAGACTTAGGAGGATCTTGTTTGATTTTTAGCTATGGATCCTATTCATTATCCACATGTGGATTAGGCAGTTGGGGTTCGGAAGGATGATCTAGTTGATCTCCATAGGGTTGATCCAATGGAGGAGGATGAGGATTTCTAGAGGGTGTTGTGTGATTTCCAACAGTGGGCTTTGGGAAAGTATGAGGGTAGTGTTTAATATGTGGAGACACAGAGATGGATAGAGGAGATCGAGATCTCTTTCAGTTTTATTTAGTCCCCTGTGGAGTACCAGGTCCCTTGTAAGTCATTCAGATATGGGGAATTATGCATCAGTGGTGGATGTTGTATTTAGGTGAGATGAAATAGGCACATGTTTCATGGTTCAACTTTGAGAAGGAGTTCTAGATCTAGTTTCTTTCATCTACCATGAAGGTAGTGAAGAGGTAGGAGTTTATTTCTCTTTAGTAGGGGAGCATGTTAGTGTGGGAGTTGAGAATCAAGTTCAAGGACCTTCTATGTTTTTTCTCAGATATTTTCCCAAATGATGAGTCTCGTGTGAGATATCTTGAAGAGGCACTATGTCCTTCTATCTAGTATGCAATTACTCTTTTTATGTTACCAACATATCTGGAGGTTCAGAAGAAGATGAAGTCGATCGAGCAGATGCACTCAAGGGGAGGTCTACCAAGAGAGGGGAACCATTAGGGATCCCTGAGGAGAAGAGTTTTTATTGATAGGTCTCAGGCACCAGGACCTTTGAGGTTTCTATCATTAAGGATTCAACCTCATCATCTTCCTTTCCAACCTTCTAGGGCTAGTGGTTTCCTTTCTTTTCTTGGGGGCTTTGATCCAGTGTGTTTTGGTTGTGGGGTTTATAGCCAATTCCAAAACCAGTGCCTAGTGATTCTATGAGATAATTTTAGTGGAGGTGGATAGGTTTAGCATCAGCCTAAATAATAGTTTCTATTGAGACCATTTCAATAGTATGGGAGACATGCTTATTCTCTGCCAAGGGGAAATGGAGCAGGTAGAGTCCGACCTCAAGATTTTTCTCGTGTTTAGGGACCTAGACCCATGTGTGGTCATGCAGATGGTCATCAAAAGAGGGGTAGAGGAGCTGAGAATTCTCAGTTGCATGCAGTGGAGGCGGCAGTGCTAGAGGGTCCAGAGATCATCATAGGTATGATCAGTTTTTTTAGTACCCTTGTTTGTTCCTTGTTTGATTCTGGAAATTTATATTCCTTTATTTCACTCTATCTCATTATCTATGACTATACGTAGAGATGATTACCATTACCTTTGTGTTAATTATTCTAGTTCAAGGCCATAACAGCTTGTTTGATGTGTGTCGGGGGTATAGACTGATGATGGGGCCAAATAAACCCCATGGGGATCTTTTCTTGATATAGATGCATCCATACGATGTTATCCTTGACATCAACTGGATATATTCCATGTGTACTATTATTGAATGCTTATGGAGGAGAGTTGTGTTTTTTGGATATGGATGGACAGTGTGTGAGTTTCATTGGAGAGAAGGGTTTTCAGGTAGGGAGTCGGCGTTTGGGTCCCCTTATTTCCTTAGTGGCTGAGTTATCGATGGAGTCAGTGGATGTTGATATAGTGAAGGTGCCCAGGGCATTGGGGAGTTTCTAGATGTTTTTCCAAGGAGGTTGTGATGCTACTCCCTCGACGTGATGTTGAGTTCATGATAGAATTTCAACTCGATGCTTCCTTTATTTCAATGGATCCCTATCATATGGCACCATATGAGTTAGAGAAGTTGAGGATTTAGATAGATGATCTGATACATAAGGGTTCTATCTAACCCATTGTGTCCTCGTGGGGTGCTCTAGTATTGTTCTATATGAAGGTAGATGGTATTATAAAGTTTTTTATAGACTATTTTAGGTTGAATCGGGTGAAGGTCAAGAACTGTTACCCTCTTCCAAGGATAAATGATATTTTCAACTAGTTGAGAGGGGTGAGTTGGTTTTATAGGATTGATTTTCAATTTGGATATCACCAGTTGAGGGTAAAGGAGGGATATATCCTGAATACTTCCTTCAAATGTAGGTATGGTCACTTCGAGTTTGTTGTCATGCCATTCAATGTTACAAACACACTAGTCGTGCTCATGGGGATTATGAACTCTATATCCAGTGAGTTCCTAGACTAGTTTGTCATCATATTCATTGATGATATCTTGATCTACTCGAAGTTAGAGGAGGAGTGTATTGATTATCTTAGAACTATATTGCAGGATATTCGACACCGCCAAATTTATGAAAAGTTTTCCAAGTGTAAGTTTTGGACACGAGAGGTGAATTTCCTCAGGCATGTGGTGTCTTAGCTGGGTGTGGCTGCAGACCCATCAATGGTCAAGATAGTTATTTATTGGACATCACCCAAGAACATGGAAGAGTTTCATAGCTTACTTGGTCTTGTATGATATTATCGTAGGTTTGTACCCTATTTCTCTTGAGTTATATACCCATTGATAGCTTTAACTAGGAAGGAAAAGTCTTTTTTATGGACTGATCAATGCCAGGAAATGTTTCTTTACTAGGATGGGAAGTTGGACAGTGCTCCAGTGCTTCAATTTACTAAGGAGGAGGTGGTGTTTCATGATGCTTATCATTTGGGTTTGGGATGTGTGTTGATGAAAAAGATGTAAAACTACTAGAAAATCAGGTTTATCTAGCATTAGGATTTATCAGTGCTGGCTAAAAGTGTTGATAAAGGCCCCCTTTATCATCTCTATCAAAAGAGCTGATAAAGGATGCCTTTATCAGTGTTTTTTTAGCATTAATAAAGAGGGGTCTTTATTAGTGTTAGAAAAAAGAACATATAAAGAGGACTATTTATCAGCACTAATAAAAATGTTCTGATAAAGGGGGCACTTTATCTATGTTACTAAAAAGAACTGAAAAAGGGGTCCCTTTATTAGTGCTAGTAAGAAAGAACTGATAAAGGGGAGGCCTTTATCTGTGCTTTTTTACTAGTGCTGATAAAGGCCCCCCTTTATTAGTGATTTTTTTCTAAAGCTGAAAAAGGGTATATTTCAAAAAAAAATATTTCATTAAAAACAATATATTAATATATAAATATATTTATATTGTTATAAATATAATATATATTTTTAAATATGTTTTAGATAAGGTAAAATATCAATTTACACTAAATATATATGATATTTAGTAAAAATGGATTATAAATAACTAAAAATTATGATTAATTAATAATTTGATAATTATTATCAATTAATAGTCATTTAATAACAATTGGATGACATAAAAATTAAATGAATTAATAAATGGTCTTGGATAAGTTAAGAACACGACTTGAACTTTAAGTGGACATAACGTTTGATCCGGGTGTCCGTTTGGGCTCTATAACATATCAAATTAAATCCTGTGATGAAATCTATACCTTTGTGACCTAAGGGAACCCTAGATCACATTTTTAAAGGAAATATTCATGGAAGTCCTCTAAAACTGAGTTTTTAGTCGGGGTATCCCAATTTTTCAACATTCGATCACTACTAGAATTCTAGATATTTGCGACGGGATATTTGCAACGGGATCTCGTTGCAAATAAGTTTTTGTGATGGGGTCTCATTGCAAATAGTATGTCGCAGAAAATGGCATCGCAAAAAATATTATTTGCGACAGGCCCGTCGCAAATAAGTCTCTGATTATATACTATATATATATATATATAAACTTTTTTGCGACGGGCCTGTCGCAAAAAAGTATTTGCGACGGGCCCGTAATCCCGTCGTAAATAATTTTTTTAAAAAAAATATTTAGACTATTTTTGACAGGCCCGTCGCAAATACTTTTTGCAACGGGTCCCTATTCCCATCGTAAATACTTTTTAAAAAAATTATTTAGACTATTTGTGACGGGAACCCGTCACAACAGATCCCGTCGCAAATAATAAATAAATTTTTTAAAAAATAAATTTAATAAAATTATGATTATTGAAAAATTAATTTCAATATTATTAAAATAATTAAAATAAAAATAGATTAAAATTCTCAATATTCACAAAATAATATTAAAAAAATCATAAAATAATAATAATATTATTATTATTAATAGAAAAATAAACAAACATTAAAAAAATAATACTGAAAAAATATATTTAATAAAATCATGATTAATGAAATAATAATATTAATATTATTAAAATAATAAAAAATAAAAATTATTAAAATTATTAAAATTCTCAATATTCCCAAAAAAATCATAAAATATTACAAATTAAATTATATAATATTTGCACCAATATAAAAGATAGAAACTGTAAATAGTTCATATTACAACAAATGTTAAATCCAAATTTTTTTAACATAAAAAAAATCATTGGGGGGTCATCTTCTGGAGGAGGTGGAGGAGCTGAAGGAGATGGTGGAGGAAACTCCATCCCCAAACTACGAGTCAGACGACGCATGTACTCCATCTGCTCCTGATGCTGCTGCTACCATCAACGCATCTCCTCCTCATGCTGCTACTTCTGCTACTACTGCTGTTGATGCATCTCTTCTTGCTGCTTCTGCAAACTCTCTATAATCTCATTCTGAGCTCGTAACTGCTCCTAATACTGTGAGGCAGAAGATGATACCTCTCCACGAGCTCCTCTCGAGCTGTACGCCGACATCGCAGTAGTACCATAATAAGTACCAGGAGTCACATGAGAGCTGATACCAACTACTCGGCTCTTCTCAAATCAATACTGAGTCGCCTGCATCCATGCCGCCTCGTCGAAATGGTGTGCACTGGTCTGATCAGTCGCCTCATCCTGACCCTCAGCCTGTGTTTGAGAGGTCACAAACTCATATGACTCCTTCAATTCAAATTTGAAATTAAAATTGTGAAAATATTATATGCAGTTAATTATTAAACTGAAAAAATAATATTAACCACAATTCGACGCTGGCGATCACCTCTAATCACTCTAGTGGATGGATCACTATACATCCTCCGATAAACGTCGAACTCCGTAATATCGGGATGCTCAAATGCCTACAGAAATATAAAATAAAATGTTTATATTTAAAGTAATATAATTTTTTAAAAAAATATACTTACTAGATACTCTCTATGCGTACTGAATGTACGACTACCAGCTCGATGCGTCACCTCCTGTCTCCCCCGGTTCTACCGACCCAATGAAGACCTCCTCTGAAATCTACCACCCAACCAGTGTGCACATAATCCATCCCAAACCTGAGATGAAACTTACTCTGGCCGGTGGACTCTACACGACTCATCAAATATTGTCGCTCCTGCTTTCTTAATGGTCGTCTTTCTCAAATTGTGTAAAAACTAACGCAAACGCTCATGCATAGCCACCTCCCATGCTGCATGGATAGCGTCACACATGATATCTTCGATGGGATACCAAAAAACCTACAAATAATTTATAATATAAAGTTATTAATAAAATAAATTTCAAAATAAATATTATTTATTTACGTACCAGCCAATGATTGTACATGGCGAGCTGCACATCAATGGGAATCTGTTCCCATGTGATCCATGGATGAGAAAAATAATTGCTCAAGATAGGGCTCCCCTTTCCAACAGCTACATGCGTAAAACTGTGAAAAAAGAATAAATAATAAAACAATTAATATATATATAAATAAATTAATGAAAAAGCTAACTAAAATATACAGGTTATTCCTATTTATTCCAAATTATTCCTAATTATTCCTATTTATTACTAATTATTAAAATTTATTATTAATTATTACAATTTATTACTAATTATTACAATTTATTACTAATTATTCCTAATTATTGCTAATTGTTATTATTTATTGCTAATTATTCCTATTTATTTCTAATTATTCATATTTATTGCTAAATATTCCAAATTATTACTAATTATTAGTATTTATTCCTAATTATTAGTAATTATTCCTAATTATTACTAATTATTCCTAATTATTCCTAATTATTCCTAATTATTCCTAATAATTCCTAATAATTCCAATTTATTACAAATTATTCCAATTTATTACTAATTATTACAATTTATTACTAATTATTACTAATTATTACTAATTATTACTAATTATTAGTAATTATTACAATTTATTACTAATAATTACTAATTATTACTAATAATTAATAATTATTACTAATTATTACAATTTATTATTAATTATTACTAATTATTACTAATTATTACAATTTATTACTAATTATTACAATTTATTACTAATTATTACAATTTATTACTAATTATTACAATTTATTACTAATTAATACAATATATTATAAATTAATGCAATTTATTACTAATTAATACAATTTATTACTAATTATTACAATTTATTACTAATTAATACAATTTATTACTAATTAATACAATTTATTACTAATTAATACAATTTATTATTAATTAATACAATTTATTACTAATTAATACAATTTATTACTAATTATTACAATTTATTACTAATTATTACAATTTATTACTAATTATTACAATTTATTACTAATTATTACAATTTATTACTAATTATTACAATTTATTACTAATTATTAAAATTTATTACAATTTATTACAATTTATTACAATTTATTACTAATTATTACAATTTATTACTAATTATTACAATTTATTACTAATTATTACCATTTATTACTAATTATTACAATTTATTACTAATTATTACAATTTATTACTAATTATTACAATTTATTACTAATTATTACAATTTATTACTAATTATTACAATTTATTACAATTTATTACAATTTATTACTAATTATTACAATTTATTACTAATTATTACAATTTATTAAAATTTATTACTAATTATTACAATTTATTACTAATTATTAGTAATTATTACTAATTATTACTAATTTTTACAATTTATTACTAATTATTACAATTTATTACTAATTATTACTAATTATTACAATTTATTACTAATTATTACAATTTATTACTAATTATTATAATTTATTTCTAATTATTACAATTTATTACTAATTATTACAATTTATTACAATTTATTACAATTTATTACAATTTATTACAATATATTACTAATTATTACAATTTATTTTAATTATTACAATTTATTACAATTTATTACTAATTATTACAATTTATTACTAATTATTACTAATTATTACTAATTATTAATAATTTTTACAATTTATTACTAATTATTACAATTTATTACTAATTATTACAATTTATTACTAATTATTACAATTTATTACTAATTACTACTATTTATTACAATTTATTTCTAATTATTACAATTTATTACTAATTATTACAATTTATTACTAATTATTACAATTTATTACTAATTATTACAATTTATTACTAATTATTACAACTTATTACTAATCAACACAATTTATTACTAATTAATACAATTTATTACTAATTAATACAATTTATTACTAATTATTACAATTTATTACTAATTATTACAATTTATTACCAATTCTTACAATTTATTACTAATTATTACTAATTATTACAATTTATTACTAATTATTACAATTTATTACTAATTATTACAATTTATTACTAATTATTACAATTTATTACTAATTATTACAATTTATTACTAATTATTACAATTTATTACTAATTATAACAATTTATTACTAATTATTACAATTTATTACTAATTATTACAATTTATTACAATTTATTACAATTTATTACTAATTATTACAATTTATTACTAATTATTACAATTTATTACTAATTATTACAATTTATTACTAATTATTACTAATTATTACAATTTATTACTAATTATTACAATTTATTACTAATTATTACAATTTATTACTAATTATTACAATTTATTACTAATTATTACAATTTATTACTAATTATTACAATTTATTACTATTTATTACAATTTATTACTAATTATTACAATTTATTACTAATTATTACAATTTATTACTATTTATTACTCATTATTACTATTTATTACTATTTATTAATAATTATTAATATTTATTACTAATTATTTGTATTTATTATTATTTATTACCAATTATTATTAATTACTACAAATTAATTATATACATTACTAATTATAGTTAATAATTACTAATTACTACTAATTATTAAAAATTAATACTAAAAATTTCAATTTATTAGTACAAATAAATAGTCATGACAAAACAATTTAAATTCAATTTAATTACAACTAATTAACAATAATAAAAATCAACATAAAAAATTGAAATAAATAATAAATTAAATAAAACATAAATACCTTTAAACTTGATTTGTTATTGATGTAGACGGCTTCACAACTTCTTCGTGTCCAAAAAAAATAACTTAGAAAAAATTTCCCTCTGGAATCAGAGTTCAGAGAGAAAGAAGATCTAGGAATTGAGTGGAATGAGAAGAAAAGCGGATGGGGGTATATATAGGTTAGATTAGTTGCGACGGGACCTGTCGCAAATACCTACGCCCGCATTAATTATTGTCGGCAGTTAAAAAGTTATTTGCGACGGGACCCGTCACAAATAGTCTTTGCCGACACACCTTTTGCGACGGGAGGACATCCCGTTGCAAAAAGCTATTAACCGCTGCCGGGTATTTGCGACGGGGCTCGTCGCAAATACTTAACTATTTGCGACGGGGGGATCCCCCCGTCACAAATACTCTTCACGCGGTTTGCCGCGCTACCCGTGCCAAACCTTTTGCGATGGGACACGAAATCTCATCGCAAATAACCACTTGGAAAGACTTTTTGCGACGAGATTTATTCCTGTCGTAAAAAGCCCGTCGCAAAAAGTCATTTTTCTCGTAGTGGATGGAATTTTAGATTCGTTTAAGGGGGTATTATTGTATTTTTTTTATGGAGAATCAATTTATTCCCAAGGATTAAATTCATATAGATATTATGGTTTTAAAATTTTATCATTTTGCACAATTTATTTTTATTAATAATTAAATGTATACATATTTTCTTATATTTACTTATAATAAATCAATTGTATAAATACATATTTACATAAAATTATATTTTTAAATATATAAACCATATGGAAATAAATATTTTTTATTAATTTCATTTAAGATAAATAATTATCCATTTTATTTAACTTATAAAAATGCATTAATACTTATATACATACCTATACTAGTAAATATGTTTATATATAAACGTGTGTGTGTGTGTGTATTAATAAACATATATATATTAACATTTTAATACATATAAATGAATATTAATATATAATATATTTAAATAAATATAAGTGTATATATATATCACACACTTCTAGATATATATAAATATATAAAAATATCATAAAACATAAAACAAAACAAGCATGGCAAAGTAGAAAAGGGCATCCAGTCATATAAGGGAGTTCATGGGATCAAATCTAGGTGCATGCAGGTATTTGGGGGAGAATTCAAGCACTGTGGAAGGGGGGATGTTCATGAGAACTAAGTTAGGGTGGGGTAGAGTGGAAAGTGCAGAGAAAGGGGTCTCAAGTGCTGATAAAGGGCATAAAAAATATTTTTTTCAATTTTTATCAGCACTATAAAAAGTCATTGATAAAGGAGGACTTTATCAATGCTAAATAAAAGATATTATAAAGGGTAAACTTATCAACACTAATGAAAAGTGTGGATAAAGGCCCTTTTTATAATCACTTTTTTCTAGTGTTGATAAAATTGGATTTTAACCTCTCTTCGATAGTTAGTGCTTTTTTAAGTGCTGATAAAGGCCCTTTACTAGCGCTGTTAAAAGTGTGTTTTGTAGTAGTGGTAGTGATCTCTTATGGGTCTAGGAAGTTACTTCCCCATGAGCATAACTATTCCACCCATGATCTGGAGCTAGAAGCAGTTATTTTTGTGCTAAATTTGTGGTGGCTTTACCTCATTGGGGAGCATTTTGGGGTCTTCATAGATTATAACATCTTGAGGTATATCTTTTATCAGCATTATATAAACTTACAGTAGTGTAGGTGGATAGAGTTTCTTTATGATTATGATTTTGATATCTATTACACCTTGGGAAAATGGAATTTTGTGACTGATGCTTTGAGAATGTAGTTGTCGAAGGATGTTTTTCAGGAGTCCGGGGATGCTTGGAGAGCAATGGATGAGTTAGAAACCTTTCAATTAGATGTAAGGATGGATGATGGTAGAGAATTTTTATTTCAGATGATGGTGTAGTCTTCTCTAATGTAGCATGTGGAGGAGTCTCAATGGTGAGGCTTAAAGGTGGAGGTGATGTGCGATCATATTGGCCATGGTGATGCTTTGAAGGGATGTTCAAAGAATGTTCAAAACTAGATGTTATTTCAAGGGAGGTTATTTGTTCTAGTAGTGATGCATGGGGGATTCCTTCATGAGTTTTATAGCTCACCTTTTTTGGTACACCTAGAAGTTTCCAAGATGTTCCATGTCTTGAGGATGCAATTTTGGTGGTTTGGGATGAAATAGGCGATGGTAGATTTTGTGGAAAAGTGCTTGGTTTTCCAGCATGTAAAGTTTTAGAATCATATTCCTAGAGTCGAGAGCAGTGAATTCTTTGGCTATGAGGTATGTGGATGAGGTGGTGTAGTTGCATGGATATATGATGTAAATTATCTTGGATCATGATTCATGTTTTACCTCATGATTATTCAGGGGATTATAGAATGATTTTGGCACTTAGTTACGCCTCAGAACTACTTTCCACCCTCAAACAAATGGGTAGACATAGCAAACTATCTAGATACTAGAGAATATATTGTGGAAATATTTCTTGGACTTTGGTGGATCTTGGGTAAAACACTTTCCTTTGGTTGAGTTTTCTTATAACAATATCTATCACTCTTCCATTGGCATGAATCTATTTGAGGCTTTGTACGGAAGGCCGTGTCATTCTCTGTTGTGTTGGATGGAGGTTGCGGTGGCAGCAGTTCTTGGTACCGATGTGGTGAAAATCACAACAGAGAAGGTTCATATTGTTTATGAGAGGATGAAAGAAACTTAGGACCAACATAAGTCTTATGTTGATCACAAAAGGAGGTCCTTGGAGTTCGAGGTTGGAGACCATGTGATCTTTAAGGTTTCCTCTTAACATGGGAAGCAGAGGTTTGGTAGGGGGAGTAAACTTTCTCCTAATTTTTTTGGGGCCTTTGAGGTGTTGAGGTGATTTGGTGAGGTGGTGTATCTGTTGGAATTGCCACCATGGTTGGATAAGATCCATGATGTATTCCACATATCTTATCTTCATCGGTATCTTCATGATGACTTCCATGTCATTGATTTTGTATAGTTGGATAATGAGGATATTGTAAAAATATCCCTCAAGGTTTCCTCTCGGTATGTTTTGGGTGTGACTGTGTTTATTGACAAATCCATATGACCACAAATGTTTTGGGTGTGGTTGTGTTTTTCCTCTTGGGAATTTGTGTTTGGAAATGTAAGGGTTTCTTTATAGGACTGAATGGTGTGAAATAGTGGTGAAAGAAATCAAAAAAGGATGAGAAACATGGAGCCTGATACATGGACCACGTACCATGTCTCGGAAGGGTTTTCGACTGTGTACCAGGCAGCGGGAATGGTACGTAGGGGCGGTCAGAAAAACCAAAAAAGGTTTGCAGTGGAAGGTCGTGCGGTACATGGATAGCTTGTCATTGGAGGAGATCAACTGCGTAGGATAAAAGGTAGTATGTGGACTGCGTATGAAAAATGGTTCACTGGAAGGCTTGCAGTTCATGGCAGGAGGACCAGTATGCGGTAGAGGCTGTGCTGAATCAAAGATTTGGTAAATCTTGGATTAACAGATTTTTTCAGATATCTTTGCCTATATTAGGAGCGATAATCCCACCAATTATAAGCGAGATCTAATATCATTAGAGAACATATTTTTTCTCCAGGGTTTCAATAAAGTCTGAAGGAAGCTCATGAAGAAGAATTCCACGAAAGATGAAGTATTTCATGCAGAAGAAATTCCACTGGAGGTTTTTGTAGAGAACTATAACCCACATAGGACATGGTACATGGAGGAAGAAGGCATGGTATGCAGGTGGTTTGCGAAGGCAGTCCATGAACAGAGAAAAGTTCGCGGGTAGAGGATAATTCACAGAGGAGGTTTGCAGAGTTGGTATGTGGAGGCGGTATGCGATAGCTAATGTGAAGGAAGTCCATGGAAATGGGGCGGTTCGTGGAATCGGAAGCAGTACATGGAGTAGGTGTTCCATGTACCATACCTGATACACAATACGTGGAGGAATAAGGTGGTTTTATATTTGCACAAGAAAGCTTGTGAAAGCTTCAAATCAGTTTGAAAAAGTATTTTTCAGTACCTAGTTCAACTCGAGAAGGTGGAATTCCTCTGCGGGTGAAAAGGGGACTTCAATAGAGAATCTACCTAATGTTGAGGATACAGAAATTCATGCAAATGAAGGGACCTACAAGTCCATAAACTGTGAGTGGATTCCGTTCCAAGGGCATGAATGAAGGAAGAGGAAGATAGTGGCCCTTTCCACCGATAGTGATCTAGAGAAAGAGGCATAGGGAGTGACCCTTGGGAACGCAGTGAGTAGAACCTAAACCTTGTAAAGTCAATGATCCTAGGTATAGAAGATCTATCCCGAACATTGTACTCATTATTGGTAGCGATCCTTAGTGAATTTGGTACATCATCACATCATCATTGTATTCTTCTTAAACGTAGCCCAGTGAGGGTGAACCAAGTAAAACTCATTGTGTCATGTGCATGATTTAATATCTGTTCATATATTTCTATAGGAGGAAGAGGGAATTGAGTTTTTTCTAACAATGAAACAAGATCCAAAGGGGTATAAGTTTTAATCTATCATACCCTGCTTACCCCCCCCCCCCCTCTCATGGTATTCAACCTTGTGGACCTAACAGAGGATGATGTGAAGTCTGTAGAGCAGCCAATAGAGATCCAGGATCATCAGGAGAAGGCATTGCATGGACAAACCATTTATTTGGTTCATGTATTGTGGAGGCATGGTGTCCTAGAGGAGAGTACTTGGGAGTGAGAAATGTATATGTGTTCCCAATACTCGAAGTTGTTTTGAGTTTTTCTTTACTCTATTTTGGTTTGTGATGTGATGTTTAGATCTCATTATTTTATGAGATGAGTTGTTTTCCCTTATTTTGATGTGTGATGCATGATAGATTCATGGTGTATGAAAAGGGTATAACCTAATTCCTAATCAAGAAGCATCAATTGTGATGTGATTAAACCCATACGGGTGACTCCGTTTTTCCAAGAGTGGATAATATCTTGACATGGAGGATGGAATTTCCTGATTCGTATGTTCAAGATGGAAAGGTTTCTTGGTTGTACAATGATTGTGAGGTTGGATGGTTTTAGTTGTGTGGTGATGAGGTTTTGCAAGATTTTTGGAACTAAGGAAACATGTCCAAGAATAGACCAAAGTCTGAGTAACCTGATCATTATGCATATCTCATTTTATAGGCTTCGTTTTTACTGGTCGTAGAGCCCGAACGGAGTTGCGGATCAGAATTTCTGGTCATTCAAAGTTAGACTATCGAAAACATCCAGTCGGGGAAATTTTGGGGAAAAGTGTGGATTTGAACACAAGTTTTCAAAAAGTCCATGAAATTCAGGGTTTGTGAACGAATTTCCAAAAAGTGTGCACAACTCCTTAACGGTCACGAAACTGAATTGCGTGTGAAATACAACGAGAAGTTCCATGGAGCCCCTTAGCTGAAATGTGCGCCCAAGTACCATGCATGCAAGGAAGAATTTTTGAACATAAGAAAACAGTTTTGCATGAAAGGGTGTAATCTTGTGCGCAAACCTATTGCATGCCAAAGGTGACATAAAATGGAGAAGTTCTAAGCATATGTGATCCAACCTCCAAAAATTAAATGAATTTGCATGCAACCCCATAAATTTTCATGCCAGCACATAAAGTTTCATGAAATGGAAAAAACACCTATAAATGCAGCATCTACCCCCTCATTTGAGAGAGGACCTATGGGTGGAGCTATCATGCATGCAACCCCAAGTTACGAACTGTGTGCAACCCCCCTAATTTAACAAAGTTGCTCGCAATTACCTAGGTTAAACATATCAAGTAAGGGGGTTCTTATAAGATGTTTGTGCACAACAATTTTCAAAAGGAACACAATTTTGTGCAAAGTCCAACCTTTCACGCACCTCTATTTTGTGCGTAGCACCAAAGTTACATGATACATGACTTACCAAATCGCACTGGTAGTCCACGCCTTGTGAGAACTCCCTTATTTCATGAAAAAATGCCAAATCACATGCAGCAGTGCCATCTTGTGCACATTAGTGCTCACTTACACACAACAATTCCATCTTTCATGTAGTAGTGCTGACTTTGATGTAGTAATTCTAACTTGCATGCAACAACATCCGAACATGCGCCTGTTGGTCCATATGAACCAGTCCCTTTGCTACTGTCACCGACCCCCATTAAAAATGGAGAGTCACACCGTGAACTTTTCAAGTCGGGCTGATGACATTTTTGGTTGCGCTCTTATTTGAACCCACCATCCACCCCTAGAATACCATGATTCAAGATACTCCTCTACAATCCCTAAAATTCATTAAGTTTACCTACTCATATTGCTCCCTTTCCTATGTCACGAATTGAGATTATCATCTTACATTTTCTAAGTACCTTGAGTGGAAACATTACTCAATAAACTCTTGATACCCCATCACCTGACTCCTATGTTAGGTTGATCCATAAAGGGTATCTCTTGTGTAAGTACCACACCATCCACTGCTAGGAATCTTCCACCTGATAGTCCTCGCTACATGAATTTAAACTACAGTATACCCTATCATTAAATAATAGTATTATTTTGCATCAAGCATAATATGACTCATGTTAAAATCATGAGAAGAAATTCATTAGTCCTTGCTACATGACTTTTAACTATATCATACCCTATCATTCAAGAATAGGATGCCTTTGCATCATGCATAATATGCCTCATCCTACAATAATGAGAAGAAATTCTGTAGTCCTCACTACATGACTTTAAAATGTAGCATACTCTATCATTCAAGAATAGGATGCCTTTGCATCAATCATTAGATGCCTCATTCCAAAATCATGAAAATAAATTCAGTAGTCTTCACTACATGACTTTAAACTATAACATACACTATATGACAAACATAGTAGACCTCTTGTGGAAAGAATGATATTCCTTATATGTCAAGCATAAGATGCCTCAAATAATAATCATGAGATGACCACCAAAAAATAACCATGGGCCTCCTCAACAAGTGTATGCCCCAATTATATACCCAGACCCTCTAACAAGTTGAGATACCCTAATGAATTGACATGAGGAAAACACAATAGGTAGATCAATGTGTAATCCCCACACACCACATCCTTTCACATGATGTTAAACTATAATATTAGTTCATGCAATGGACATGGAATGCCCTCGTGACCTGACATGAGGAAGAAATGATGGGAAACTCCCACACGTAATCCCCAACCACATCCTCACTAGTCCTAGAATCACATGGTCCACTCCCATGTGTAATCCCCAACCATAACCTCACTAATCCTAGTAGTGCATGGGATACTCCCACATGTAAGCCTCAACTACATCCTTATTTCTCCTAGTAGCGCATGATATGCTCCCACGTGTAAGGCCCAATCAAAACCTCATCTCTACTAGAAGCGAATAGGACACTCCCATGAAAAATCCCCAACCACATCCTCAATTATACTAGTAGCTCATGGGACACTCACATTTAAGAGCTAACCACATCCTTACTGCTCCTAGAAATACATGGGTTTATCCCATGAGTAAGCCCCAACCACATCCTCACTGCTCCCAAGAAGATCAATGAATAAGCCCCACACCATTCCAACCAAGAGAAATCCTCTTGTGAATACCACCCCTCATCGAAGCTCCTTTTGCAACATGAGTGTCCTTAGATCATGACGTCAAACTGCATGGATCAGTCCTATCACGTGACCTTAAACTGATGTATCAAACTATGTGGGTTTTGATCTCTATCCCCTAAATAGGGTATGTAGGAATCCTATTTGAGGTTCGATCCTGACCATGGTAATCTTATGGTGTTCCCCTCCTATGGAAACACGTCCTGAATCCACCTCCATGGGGTGTTCTAATCCATCAGTAAACCTTTCAAGTGTGACATAACCCCTCCTAAGTACACACCTCCTTGATCCACCTCCATGGGGTGTTCTAATAAACATCCTGAATCCAATTCCATGGGGAATTTTTATCCATTAGTAAACCTTTCATGTGTGGCATCACCCCTCCTAGGGACACACCTCTTTGATCTGTCTTCATGGGGTATTTTGATCAACCTATATGATCTACCTCCATAGGGAATTATAATCCATTGGTAAACCTTCCAGGTGTGATATTTTCTCTCATAAGGACACAACTCTTAGGTCTATCTCAAGGTATGTTCTGATCCACAATTATGGATCTGCCTCCATGGGGTATTTTGATCCACAACTTTAGATCCACCTCCACAGGGAGTTCTAATCCACAAATTTGGATCCACCTCCATGGGGTATTTTGATCCATCAGTAAACTATATAGGTGTGACATTTTCCATCCTAGTGAAACAACTCCTGGGTCCATCTCAAGGGATGTTTTGATCCATAATTCTGGATCCACCTCCATAGGGCATTCCAATCCACAACTTTGGATATGCCTCTATGGGGTGTTCTGATCCACAAATCTAGGTCCACCTCCATGGGGAATTCTAATCCATCAGTAAACTATCCAGGTGTGACATTTTCCCTCATAGGGACACACCTCCTAGGTCTATCTCAAGGGACATTCTAATCCACAATCCTGGATCTACCTCCATAGGGAATTTTGATCCACTGGTAAACCTTCTAAGTGTGACATCTTCCCTCCTATGGACACCTCCTGGGACCACCTCCATGGGGAATTATAATCCATATAAAATTTCCCTGTAATATGTTAAACTTTCACCCAACCTATCCCCACAAGACATTAACCTTGTGACCATCTCTACAAGATATTAAACTCATTCCCCAATCCGTCTCTATAGGACATTCCAACTCATCTCTGTAAGATGTTAAACTCACACCCTAGTCCATAATACCTACCCTATATAATAAACATGGGATGCCTAAGGTAAAATCCTTGTGATAATCATTCCCATGGAATCAAATACCTCATGGAAAACACATGATGCCTTAGTTTATATGCCTAATATGCCTCATATGAGATTTCTCCAACTTCAAAAATAGAAGAATTCCATTTGCATCAACTACCTCATGAACAAAAAGGCATGCCTTGGGTTATGTGCCTAAGATTCCTCATATTATATTCCTCATACTTTAAATGTATAAGACTTTATAGGTTTCTAATTCACCCAAAATTCAGTGATTCCAAGACATACCTGACGTTTCCATCAACTCTGATGAAAGGTTGTTGCCCTGTCGACACAGAAGCGACGTAATTAATTGATGTCCAAAAAAATACGGAACCAGAAATGAGTTTCAAAAACTCAACTCAAATATGTGAGGGAGACTGGGAATAGGTGATTAGTTCCAAGTAGGGATCCATGGAAGGAGGAACTAATATCTCATAATCCTATTTCAATCAAGGATCATACATCACTGATGAAAGTTTCCCACCTTTATAAAGTGAAAATGCAGGGATACAAAAACTAGCATACACATTCATGTATCAATCCACAGGTGGTACCTAGTTAAATCCATATAAAAATAGTTTTTTTTGTCCATTTGGTTTGGAGTGTTTGGTTGGTGGTAGCGTTTGAGGTATAACAATATCCTTGAGAGATATCTTGCAGGGTGATTATTATAGACCCCTTTACTTCTAGGATTAGTTTTGGATTATCGAGGGAGAGAATTGTTTGAGAGGTATTTGATGTAACTTTTTTTCCTTACTGGTCCATTAATTTTCTAGTTTTGGTGGTTTTAGGTGTTTGTGGGAGGTTCCGGGAGTTTTCAGTGGAGTCTAGAGTTGTAGCAGAGGTGATGTAAGAAATAAACGTTATGTGAGTGTATTACATGGAATTAATGGTGGTTCATGGCCTGCATGAGGCAAATTCATGATGTTTAATAAATTGGCTATTTAATAATGCAAGGAAACATGATTTTCAAAAAAAGTAGTAAATTTTTAGAAACCCAAGGATCACACACCGTGTAATGGTTACATTCCATGAAAATGTCAAGATCTAGGTTTTAAGTTCTTTTTCTTGGCCAATTATCATTCATTCACCCACCTCTCCTACACTCTCATTACAGGAAAATCCTAAGCAAATCAAGGAGTTATTCAAGTTCTCCTTCCTCCCTCTTTGATCTGTTGGTTATGGTGGTTATTAATTGGAAATACGTGGTAAGACCTTCCTTCTTATTAGTTAGTTTCCTCTTGATCTTCTTAGGAGTTTCACTATGGTGGTGAAATTTGGTTTGGGTTGTGTGTTTTGGTTGCATTTTGATGATCTTTGGGTGTAGTGTAGGTTGATTTGTGGTTTATTATGGTGAGGTTGTGGTTTTTAGGTGTTCTTATTTTCCCTGATGTGCGTATCAAGTTATAAAGTTTCATTGAGGTAGGGAATCCCTAATTTCTCTTTATTGTGTATCATGTAGGAGGGGTTTTCTTTTGTTTACCTATGGGTTATGTTTGAATTGGCTTAATTAAAGATAAATAATTAGTTAATTGAAATTTAAAGGGGTAAAGGGGTTTATTTTTCATGATTTTATAGCTTTGATATGTTTGTGATATTATGAATTGTATGGGCTTGATGCCCCGCTGAAAATTGTGGTTATTAGGGAATTTATTTGTGCAAGATATATGTGTTGTGACTGCTATTTTTGTTGTGATTACTATGATATCACCCTAAAATTGAAATTTTATAACCAATTATATTTGGTAAATAAAATAGTTTCCCCCAGGATTATGGCTTGTGTGATAAAGCCCCTAAAATAAAGTGTAATGTGATAAAATCCCCTTTGTAAATTTTTAAAATGATCTTGATGTGTTTCGATATGTGGTCATGTTTATGGGATGAATATGTATGGTTGGGGCATGTAGGGATGATGGTTTGTTGGCTTCACTTTTGGGGTGGTAAGGTGGTTTGTTTGTCGTGCTTTTGGGGTGGAGAGGTGGTTTTTTTACCATGATTTTGGGGTAGCGGGGTGGTTTGTTGGATGTGTTTTTGGGGTGATGAGGTGGTTTTTTTGTCGTGCTTTTAGGGTGGTGAGGTGGTTTGTTGGATATGATTTTGGGGTGGTGAGGTGGTTTGTTGGTTGTACTTTTAGGTTGGTGAGTTGGTTTGTTTGGAAATACTTTTGGGATGATGAGGTGGTGGTTTCTTTATGCTATATGACCAAGTAAATGATAGAATAAATAAATAATTTTTATTAATGTTTGAAATGACATGGGTTGGTTTGGTTAATGGGATGGAAACAATTGATAAATAATTAAATGATGGGTTGTGTGATTAAATGTGGTTGATGCTAAATAATGAAATGAATTGTTTGGATAATAGATATTGGTTGGAAATTTGAAATGGGGCTTGTGGCTTGTTGTGGTGTGGTGTTATGCATTTAGATGTGAAAGCAAAAGTGACGACGTTTTTGTGGGTTGTTTTGTGTTTGGTTGTGAATCCATAGGTTGGGGTCGTGTGTGTGTGTATATATATATATATGTATACTTGTATATTCCTTGTGATTTATATACTCATCCCTCCCGCATCAAATACCATGTGATGACACCTTCATAGTCACGTGTGGGGTGTTTTTTCCAACATACGATGAGGAGGACATATGGTTGGTTTCCCACTATTTCATGCTATCTTTTCCAGGAAAGGTAGGTATTTCATAGGATGTGATGGCTAGAGGTTAGTTTATTATATGGTGGTTGTGATAACCCAGGTGTTTTCAGGTGATATGTGATAGCCCAGGTGTTTTTAGGTGAGATGTGACTATGCTTGTGGGGTGGTGGCCCATGTGTTTTCAATCAAGGTGTGATATGACCATGTTTTTGGGGTAGCCTCTAGTGGGGGTCATGCATGGTAGGAGGATGGAACATGTTTGATGTCTTATATGTTCATGATACCCTACTTCTCTTATTATGGTTGTGGATATGTTATGGCCTTGGAGTATGTGGGTGAGATGTGATGTGTTTGTGCTTGTGGGGTGGTGAGACCAGGTGTCTATGGGTAAGGTGTGTTGTGACTGTAGTAGTGGGGTGATGTGGTATACAGAAGTGATGCGAGCTCTAGGACATATGATGTTGGGGTGTGAGAGTGGCATACCAGCAGGAAAATGGTGTGGCATACCCTTATCGATGTGACTTTTTTTATATTATATTACTCAACTTACATTATTTAGTGAGAGTGTCTTGGTGAGTTCAGGTTTAGTTAGTATACCTATATAGTTATTGTTTGGTTCTTCTATTTACTCATGGGTTCATTAATATTATTCTTTCACATGTTCACAAGAGACTTTAGTTTTCCTACTGAGTATACTTGTATGCTCACCCTACATATGTAAACTGTTTTTAGGTTTACAGGAGGATTATGTAGACTGTTCTAGACATTATTAGCTCAGACCTTTAAATATTTTTTATGTCCCTGATTTATCTTTTCTTTTGGGTATTTACTTTTGTGATGTTTATCTATATCAGTTCTTTTAATACAAGCATTGTGGGATGGTTTTGGTTTCTTTTTATACTATATTGTGGTGTTTCTTGTGGATGATTCATCTTATCTTCTAATCCTAAATTATTAAAGAGGTTATTTCTTCCTATATATGAGATTTTTTTTATACCCTCAATGCTAGTCACTAACCCATGGGCCTACTGGAGGTGGGACTCAGGGGTCATTATCTTTATCCTCTCATTGCGGTATCTTTGGAGGGAGTGGGTCATGACAATTTATTTTCAAATAAAAGTATATATGATGACATGTAAATGGAGTTTTTATGAGAAGTTATGTATACTCCTAGATTATCCTCTAGTTTTTAGGACCAATAAATCAAAGAGAATATGACTATATTATCTACAATTCCTTTTAAAGTCATGTTGGTCACCTCATCATGTCCACATATATCTAGGAGGTACACAATTCCAGTTTTGTTCTTACATTCATACTTATCTATAAGCATTCTATATTTTTGAGTGGAAACCCATTCTACCTAATGATAGATCTAGTGATAATAGATCTATAAAATATATTTTCCCTCATAAATTTAACTAATTAAGAACCCAATTTAATTGTTAAAGCATTGGACCTAACATATTTTTATATATAATCTACCATCACAAAAATATATTCATTCCCATTAAATTTTTGGAATGATCCCGAGAAGTTAAGACCTAAAAAATCAAATATCTAAACCTATAGATTTTTTTTAAGGAATTTTCATCCTTCTACCTAAATTTATTGTCCATTAATAACTATTATAGTTTCTAAAAAAATTCTAGAATCAATAAAAATTGAAGGTTAATAGAAACCTCACTGAAATACCTTTGTTTTTGTATTTACATTTCCAAAGTTACCACCATATGGAAGACTATGATGGTGGATTATAATTGAAAGAACTTCCACTTTTAGCACACAATATCTCTGAGTTCTATCATCTCCAAAGTTACCACCAGGGCGGGCCGGCGGCGGCCGGACTGGCCGGTCGAGGCCGGTCCGACCTCTTTTTGTTATACGAGGGTCTTTAAACCCCCGTATCTTGCAATCCGGGAGTCGGATTCGTGTGCCGTTTGCGGAGACGCGACCCTGACGACGAGGAGAACCCTTTGGTGTGGGTTCGAGGGTTTGAAGGTTCAGGATCGTGGCCCGGGAGTTAGAAACGTCGTATAAAATAATAATATTTTATTATTTTACGACTTCGGGCCGTTGTAACTTCTCCCCGGAGCGTCCGGATGACGTGCCGTCAGTGGCGTTGAGACCCTGATGGTACGACATACTTTTTTGAGTTGGTTTCCGGGTGTTGGGACTGAGAACGGGGTGTGGGCCCCATGAGGCCGGGTTTTGGCGTTTACGGAGAAACACAACTTTTGCACCAGGAGTCCGATTTTGGCGGATGATTAGTCGATCCTGTGTGTTTTTCCGAGAGGATCGCAATGGTACGATCCGTTCGATGATTTTCAGAATCGAGGCATGGGCCCCACCCGAGCTGGCTTCGGTGAATAGTACCTTTTTCACCGGGTGTCCGTTTCGGACGAGCGAGTAGTCGATTCCGCTTGTTTTTCCGAGGGGATCACCGTGGTATGATCCACTCAATGGGTTTCAGGATCGTTGTGTGGGCCCCGCATGAGCAAGCTATGGTGAATAGTGCCTTTTTCACCGGTGCTCCTTTTCGGGTGAGTAAGCAGCCTATCTTGCGTGTTTTTTCGCATAGATCACGATGGTGGCCTCGGTTTTGGCCTTGTAGATGCGCAATGTGGCGTTGTTGCGGGTCGCTCGGGTTAATGATGTTTTGGACCAGCAGTGGTTAAGGGTACTCCCTTGGTTCGTTCCCACGAGGGTTCGTGTGACATCACAGCCTTCATATAGGTTTGTGATCCTCTCGATGGGATGTTTAAACTGTTAGAGTTGTGGAATCCCTCTAGTTGGCCCGAAGCGGGATCCTCTAGCATCTTTTCCCGAGATCGGGTTCTTGGTATGACTGTGACTGCTTATTCACGGGCGGTGATCCCCTATCTAGCAGGTTAACCCCATAGGGTTTGTGGCATTATCGGGAATATGATCCCCTACGTAGTGGGTCATGCTCAGTAGGGTTGTGGCATCGTCGGGTATACGATCCCCTGCTCAGCATCAGGTTTATAGTAGGGTTGCGGTATCATCGGTTTTACGATCCCCTACTCATCATGAGGTGTATAGTATGGTTGCGGTATCGTTGGTTATGTGATCCCCTACTCAGCACGTGGTTTCGGTAGGGTTGCAGCATCGTCGGTTCGATTCCCTACATCGTGAGTTATACCAGATAGGGTTCCGGTATCGTCGTGACCAACTTTATATGGGCGATGATCCTCTATCTGAGTGATGTGTTTCTGTCGAGCGCCAGATCGGGTTGTGGTATCCCCCAGCGGATCCTGGGTGTGATCCCCTATCTGTGAGAACTACGTATGCCAGATCGGGTCGTGGTATCCCCCAGCGGACCCTCGGAGTGATCCCCTATCTGTGAGCTTCGTATACCGGAGTGGGTTCTGGTATCCCCTATAGGACCCTAGGAGTGATCCCCTATCTGAGGAGTTTGGTGGTTATGTTGTTTCAGTGAGTTATCCTCAGTGATGCCAACCGACGAGCGTGATCTCTCGGGTGAGCGTCTGAGAGGTTTGTGAAAAACCCGATGGAGTGTATCTCTCATATGAGTGTTATCTGGGATGACAGTGATCATGGGGTGTACTCTTCTGGTTGTGGACAGTTGCTGGTGACGAGGTCGGTACCTCTTGTGGCTTTGTGGCGTGAGCTGAGTTTATCTGGATTGTTCAAGGTGTATGTATGGGCATACACATGAACTGAGCTAACTAGTTGTGTTTAGCCAAGGATGGTCATGAGATGAAGTTTCTCTCTCGTCTGGGTTCCCTCTGGCTGGGATGAGCGGACTGTTGCCTTTCAGTTGCTCTCTTTGGTTTTGAGTTTTTGGGGTGCCTACTGAGTATGTTTATACTCACCCCTACACAGGCTTTGCCCGCACATGTTTGTATCTTGTGTAGACCACAGGCCTTTTAACGGAGTCCCTGGAGGACCCGGAGCAGGCGGAGCTTAGTGAGCGTTTTCACTGGGGTGTTTACCGGAGCTGTGCCGAGGGAGCTTTCCTGCGGGTGTTTGTGGCAGTGTTCCCCTTCTTCAGAGCAGGTTGGACGTGCTTTGTAGTTTCTTTTTGGTGGGCCCTATTTTTCCCTAATGTACTTCTATTGTACTCTGGTTTGGGATAGATTGTTTGCATGCATTTTCTTTCTCGTTTTATATATCTCTTCACTGTTTCATGGAGGTGTATGTGGGTGCGTGTGTACAGGTACCTTAGGCTAATGCCACCCATGTGTGTGATAGCCTACTCGGTGCTGGACGCCAGCCCCTGGCCTATTGGAGGCGGGCTTGGGGAGTCGCGGCTCGAGCCCCGTTGGGTCAGGTCGTGACAGAGTGGTATCAGAGGAGGTTTCACCTTTGGGATCTCAGAGCGTATCTTGTCTAGCAGGAGTTTGGTTTGGGTTGCATAGCAGCAGTGTTAGGATGTTTCAAGTTCGGCTTTCAGGCTAGAGACTCCAGTGTTGGTGCGGCGGCTGACGTATTCATACACCAGGACTCTGATAACCTGCCTTTCGACTCGGGACATTCGTACACTGGTCGCGGGGACATAATGGTACATGCATCATATAGGACTGGGTTTTTGGGTTTTCCTTGTTTTTCTTGAGTCAGCTCTCCAGATATACTCTTTGACTGTGGTGCGTCTTGAATGTATTTTAGGATGCCTCCACGATGAAAGCCAGTGAGGGTTCCACAGCAGGATTGTGCTGATGACCCGCCCCTTGTAGAGGCTGTGGAGTAGGGCGCAGGTTCTGAGGTTGCACCTCCAGGTGGTCTGCCAGTTGAGCCACCACCTTTCAAGCAGCCGGTTGTGCTGGTAGTGCAGGACGAGGTTGCACGCAGGCTGAGTGCACTGCATGAGTTCCAGAGGCAGCGACCTCTAAGGTTTCGGGGTGATCCAGACCCCCAGGCAGCTGATGACTGGCTTGAGGCAGTCACCCGAGTTTTCCGCCTAGTGAGGACACCTCCTGATCAGATGGTGGTCCTAGCGGCGAGCCTTCTGCATGGTTCGGCCGGGCGATGGTGGAGTTTGGTGATGCAGTCCCATGATGAGGAGACGCTCACGTGGGAAAAGTTTGAGCATCTCTTTAGGGAGGAGTTCTATCCCGTGACGCTGAGGTCAGTGCGGATCCAAGAGCTTCTGCAGCTTCGACAGGAGGGCATGACCGTGTCGGAGTACTCAGCGAGGTTTACAGACCTGTCGCGCTACTCCCTGGATATGGTTAGAGACCCGTTCTTTAGGGCTCGGACCTTCGAGCAGGGGTTACGCAGGGACATCCGAGTAGGTGTGGTTTCCATGTGCCTGCCCACTTATGCTGGAGTGCTAGAGAGAGATTTGGTGGTGGAGAGCTTTCTGGCTGAGCAGTTTCCCCTGTTAGTGTTGGGCACGCGAGTGTGGAGACGTCGGCATCTGGTAGCCGACGGCAGACGCAGGGGACTGGGCGTGGGCGTCGTTTCAGGAGGCGACCCAGGATGGAGGATCTGAGGCTCAGGGCTCGCAAGACATTTTTGGTCAGCCACAGGAGAGGCGGTGTTATGCTTGCGATGGTCGGTGACATCTTGCTCGGGATTGTCCGACCCGACGTGCTGCTGAGAGGGAGTCGGTCGATGTACCGCCTTGACAGAGGCAGCGTCTCGAGCAAGGAGATCCGCAGGGCGGCGGACGTGGCAACGTAGCTGGTGCAACAGGAGGCAGTGGTAAGCGGTACCAGATGCCACCACCCCCACCCCCAGGTGTTCCACGCCAAGCTCAAGGAGCTGGTGGCTGAGGGCGAGGATAGCTGCATTCCCTGGAGGCTGTTGACCCAGAGGCTCCACAGATGGATAGAGGTACGCCTTGTGTCTTTTCTACTAACTACAGTAGTTTGTTAGACAGTATTTAGTGGTACCCTTTCCTTTCTGTTACTTGATCGAGTTTTGTTCAGGGCATTGGTAAGACCCTGTGTGGGTGTTGTTCAGTATGCTTCGAATGCGTGAGGAAGAGGGATCCTTCCCCCACCGAGACGCATTTTTGTGACGCGATTAAAACCGTGCGGGAGAGTAAGTGCTGCCCAAAGTGGATAGTATCGAGGTGTGGTGGATGAGTTCCTCTGACTTATGTGTTCGGGCAAGAGTGTGTGTGAGACCCAGTTGAGAGTCCAATCGCTTCCCATGAGCTTAGGGATTTTCGGGGAAGAAAAAGTTCTAGGGGGGAGGATGTAGCGACTCAGGTTTTTGGCCCTGTCAGACTTTGGAATATTTCTATGAATAATTCCAGAATTAGGCGTGAAGACGGCATGCGATTCCGAGGCCCGGTGTGCCCAGAATTAATTTTATAAAAATATTAAGTATTTTTTATAATATGCACGTGGAGGGGGTGTGATATCTCTTAAACGGTAGCTCAAAACGGGAATCTGAGGGCACAGTTGCGTCCAAAACGTGTCGTTTACCCTAGACGAGGTGTAAACTTTGCGGGCACGAGCCTGCGGTGGAAAACGTCACCAGGGGAATTTTCGTAAATAAGTGGAGAAGTTAGTCTGCGAGCGTCGGCTCGAATAACTTCTGAACGGAGTCTCGGATCGCCAATTCGAGTCCTCCGTTGCGTTCAGAACAGCGCGTTTACCCTAGGGGTGACCTTACCTTTGTTTGCATCGGGCATCGGGCGGAGGCGAGACGGGGGCCAGAGATATGAGATATTTTTGTTTAAAAAATAATAATATCTCCTCCTTACCTCCCTCCTCCCTCACGCGCAGGCGACGACACCCTCCTCCCAACATCCGGTTCTTCGCCATTTCGAGCTTCGATCGTCCGTTTTCAGCGTCGTTCGTCGGCAGACCCAGCATCAGGGCGTCGCGAGCGTCGTTCTGCATCCAAAGCGTCGGCGATCCGCCAACAGGTAGGTGTTTTACGTTTTGAAAATCCCGGATCCCAAATTTCTGCGTTTTTCTCTGTTTTGAACCTGTAGATCGGTAGATCGGGTCCCGGGGGGCGCGCAGATGCTTCTGGATCTGCGTTTGGACCCCCAAGGCGCCTCCGGCGGACCTCGGAAGGTTCGGCGGCGCGCGGCGGCGCCGGGCACCGCGCTGCGGAGAGCCGCCGGCCAGGGCGGGCCGGCGGCGGCGGCCGGTCCAGGCCGGCCGGACTCTTTTTGTTATAAGGGGGGTCTTTAAACCCCCGTATCTTGCAATCCGGGAGTCGGATTCACGTACCGTTTGCAGCGACGCGACCCTGACGACGATGCGAACCCTCTGGTGTGGGTTCGAGGGTTTGAAGGTTTGGGATCGTGGCCCGTGAGTTAGAAACATCGTATAAAATAATAATATTTTATTATTTTACGACTTCGGGCCGTTGTAACTTCTCCCCGGAGCGTCCGAATGACGTGCCGTCAATGGCGTTGAGACCCTGATGGTACGACAGAATTTTTGAGCTAGTTTCCGGGTGTTGGGACTGAGAACAGGGTGCAGGCCCCACGAGGCCGGGTTTTGGCGTTTGCGGAGAAATGCAACTTTTGCACTAGGAGTCCGATTTTGGCGGATGATTAGTCGATCCTGTGTGTTTTTCCAAGAGGATCGCAATGGTGAGATCCGTTCGATGAGTTTTGGAATCGAGGCGTGGGCCCCACCCGAGCTGGCTTCGGTGAATAATACCTTTTTCATCGGGTGTCCGTTTCGGACGAGCGAGTAGTCGATTCCGCTTGTTTTTCTGAGGGGATCGTCGTGGTATGATCCGCTCAATGGGTTTCGGGATCATTGTGTGGGCCCCGCATGAGCTAGCTACGGTGAATAGTGCCTTTTTCACCGGTGCTCCGTTTCAAGCGAGTAAGCAGCCTATCCTGTGTGTTTTTCCGCATAGATCGCGATGGTGGCCTCGGTTTTGGCCTTGAAGATGCGCAATGTGGTGTTGTTGCGGGTCGCTCGGGTTAACGATGTTTTGGACCAGCAGTGGTTGAGGGTACTCCCTTGGTTCGTTCCCACGAGGGTTCGTGTGGCATCACAGCCTTCATATAGGTTTGTGATCCTCTTGATGGGATGTTTAAACTGTTAGAGTTGTGGCATCCCTCTGGTGGGCCCGGAGCGGGATCCTCTAGCATCTTTTCCCTAGATCGTGTTCTTGGTATGACTGTGACCGCTTATTCATGGGCGACGATCCCTTATCTAGTAGGTTAACTTCGTAGGGTTTGTGGCATCATCAAGAATTTGATCCCCTACGTAGTGGGTCGTGCTCAGTAGGGTTGTGGCATCATCGGGTATACGATCCCCTGATCAGCATCAGGTTTATAGTAGGGTTGCGGTATCGTCGAGTTTACGATCCCCTACTCAGCATGAGGTGTATAATAGGGTTGCGGTATCATTGGTTATGCGATCCCCTACTCAGCACGTGGTTTCAGTAGGGTTGCAGCATCGTCGGTTCGATCCCCTACATCACGAGTTATACCAGATAGGGTTCCGGTATCGTCGTGACCACCTTTATATGGGCGACGATCCTCTATCTGAGTGATGTGTTTCTGTCGAGCGCCAGATCGGGTTGTGGTATCCCCCAGAGGATCCTAGTGTGATCCCCTATATGTGAGAACTACGTATGCCAGATCGGGTTGTGGTATCCCCCAGCGGACCCTGGAAGTGATCCCCTATCTGTGAGCTTCGTATACCGGAGTGGGTTCTGGTATCCCCTAGCGGACCCTAGGAGTGATCCCCTATCCGAGGAGTTTGGTGGTTATGTTGTTTCGGTGAGTTATCCTAAGTGATGCCAACCGACGAGCGTGATCTCTCGGGTGAGCATCTGAGAGGTTTGTGAGAAACCCGATGGAGTGTATCTCTCGGATGAGTGTCATCTGGGATGACAGTGATCATGGGGTGTACTTTTCTGGTTATGGATAGTTGCTGGTGACGAGGTCGGTACCTCTTGTGGCTTTGTGGCGTGAGCTAAGTTTATCTGGATTGTTCAAGGTGTATGTATGGGCATACACCTGAACTGAGCTGACTAGTTGTGTTTAGCCGATGATGGTCACGAGATGAAGTTTCTCTCTCATATGGGTTCCCTCTTGCTAGGATGAGCGGACTGTTGCCTTTCAGTTTCTCTCTTTGGTTTTGGGTTTTTGGGGTGCCTACTGAGTATGTTTATACTCACCCCTACACGGGCTTTGCCCGCACATGTTTGTGTCTTGTGCAGACCACATGCCTTTCAACGGAGTCCTTGGAGGACCCGGAGCAAGCGGAGCTTAGTGAGCGTGTTGACCGGGGTGTTTACCGGAGCTGTACCGAGGGAGCTTTCCGGCGGGTGTTTGTGGCAGCGTTCCCCTTCTTCAGAGCAGGTTGGACGCGCTTTGTAGTTTCCTTTTGGTGGGCCCTATTTTTCCCTAATGTACTTCTGCTGTACTCTGGTTTGGGATAGATTGTTTTCATGCATTTTCTTTCTCTTTTTATATATCTCTGCACTGTTGCATGGAGGTGTATGTGGGTGCGTGTGTACAGGTACCTTAGGCTAATGCCTCCCATGTGTGTGATAGCCTACTCAGTGCTGGAAGCCAGCCCTTGGCCTATTGGAGGTGGGCTTGGGGAGTCGCGGCTCGAGCCCTATTGGGTTGGGTCGTGACATATAATATGTTATACTAGTTTTTTTTAAACAAATAATAAGGAAAATGTGTATATATGATTTTTACACCAACCCAAAAGGATAAAAGTTTTTATGGAAATTTTTTGTAATATGCGAATGTTATGTTATTGTAAGGTTATTAAATATATCATGTTGTTGGGATTGAGATTCTAAAATATCTCATCTATATCCACATTGGGTGAATAAAAAATGTAATAGTTTGGAATAATATTTTAAAACAATGGGACTAGGAATGACAATTATCTTGACAAATGAGTGTTATAATTTTAAGTTGTGATGAATGGAAAAAAAATAATGTAGAAAATATAGTGTGAAAAAACAATCATTTATGATGAGTTTTATTATTTAGATACTTTAATAAAGAAATATAATCACTAACACAAAAACAGTTTTTCGCAGTGCCCCCCTTTATCAGCGCTAATGAAAAAGCACTGATAAAGGGCCCCCCTTTATCAGCGCTTGCTTAGTAGCACTGATAAAGGGCCCCCCTTTATCAGGGCTTGCTTAGTAGCGCTGATAAAAGGGGGCCTTTATCAGCGCTTTTTTTAGCGCTGATAAAGGGTCGGCTTCAAAAAAAATTAAAAATATATTAATATATAAATATAGTTATATTTTTATATAAATATAATATATAATTTTTAAATATTTTTTAGATAAGTATAAATGTACATTTACACTTATTATACTTAATATATATATATTTAAGATATTTAGTGAAAATGGCTTCTTAAAAAATTAAAAAAATATTTTTAATTAATAATTTGATAATCATTATGGAGTAATAGTCATTTAATAACAATTTGAGGACTAAAAAAATTAAAAAAATTAAAAAAAGATCCAAAATATGTTGAAAACGCAACTCAAACTTCAAATGGCCATAACTTTTGATCCGAGTGTCCGTTTGAGCTCTACCACATATCAAATCAAAGCCTACGACGAGCTCTACGTCACTGTGACTCGGGGGGGACCCTAGTCAAGCATTTTTCGAGGCCAAAAGAGGCCTAGAAGGCCTCCAAAACTGAGTTTTTTGTCGGGGTACCCAGATTTTTTTACATTTTGTGGATTTTCAAACTCGTTTAAGGGGGTATTATTGGCTTTTCTTCGTGGAGACTAAATTTATTCCAAGGTATTACATTCATATTGATATTATGTCTTTGAAATTTCATCCTTTTTTATAATGAACTGCTATTTATAATCAAATATATAACTATATGTACATATTTTTTATATATTCGCACTTAAAAATTAAATTTTTTAAATAAATAATTAAACATATTTACATATAAAATATATTAGCTTTATCTAAATAATAACTAATATCCATTTTATTTAAAATACCAATATATGAATATTTATATACCTATATATTAATCTAACTATATATATATTAATCTAACTATATATATATTAATCTAATAACTATATATATATTAATATAACTATATATATATATATATTAGTATTACTATAAATATATATATTAATATCACCATAAATATATATATTAATATCACTATATATATATTAATATAACTATATAAATATATATTCATATAACTATATATATGTTAATATAACTATATATATGTTAATATAACTATATATATGTTAATATAACTATATATATGTTAATATAACTATATATTAATATAAATATATATTACTATATGAATAAATATAACTATATATATATATATAGATATAGATATATATTAATACCACTATATATATATATTAATATTACTATATATATTATAATATAACTATATATATATATATTATAATATAACTATATATATATTAATATAAATATATATTACTATACGAATAAATATAACTAAATATATAAATATATATATATAGAGATATCATGAATTGGAAAGCAAATCAAAATAGAGTAGTGGTAAGGGCTTAGGCGTGCAGGGGGGAGGTCTCGAGTTCAAATCCTAGTGGAGGCAGGGATGCGCGCGCATGGGGAATATTAGAGCAAGCGTTGTTAAAGGGTGGAGGGGGGTGCGTGGGGTGCGTGGGGTGTTGTATAGAGGCCGAAAAGCGCTGTAAAAGGGGGGGTTCAAGCGCTATAAAATCCCCCCCCCCCTCGATTGGCAATATTTTTTAAATTTTTTTAAATTTTTTTTAACTTTTATCAGCGCTAAAACGAGAGCGCTGATAAAGGAAGCGCTGATATAGGACCCATTTATCAGCGCTAAAAAAAGCGCAGATAAAGGGGTACTTTTATCAGCGCTTTTTTTTTGAGCGCTGATAAAAGAACCCTTTTATCAGCGCTTTTTTTTAGCGCTGATAAAGGGGTCCTATATCAGCGCTTTTCGGAGCGCTGATAAAGGGGACCCCCCTTTATCTACGCTGGCTTTATCAGCGCTTTTCTAGCGCTGATAAAGGCCGTTTTTAGCGCTGATAAAGGCCGTGTTTTTAGTAGTGAATATAGGTAATCATCATCTATGTAGGATGGTATTTCATACAGTTTAAGGTCATGTGGTAAGGACTGCTGAAGGAAGTTTAATTTCATATTATGTGGTCCAATGTATTTTATTTTAGGGTCATGTAAAATGGACTAAATTCCTTTTATTTTAGTTTTATATGATCAAGAATAATTATATTATAGTGTAATGATATGTAACTAGAACAAATTGCCTTTTAATTGAATGCACTTTAGGATAAAAAGACACGGTGGGATCAATCATACCTAAAATTAATATATAGTGTACCCAGTATGACTCAAATTGTGTGGTTTCGATTTAAAATTGAAATTTTATTAATGTATTATTACATATTTATGTTTAATTTATTTCTTTATAATATAACTAACATAATAATTGTTTTCTTATGCATTTGGATTCTTTTTCTTGAGTTGGGTGGTTTGTTCGAAGCTTCCCATGCTCATGAGATATTGGACTTTGAGGTTGCAACTAAGATAATGACAACAAGGAAATGGGTTGAGAATGTATACAATCATAATGAAAAGGTGAATTCCAACTACTTATTTAATTAATTTTTTCATAATTTTATCAACTATTTGAAAGTTAATTTCCATATCATTTTTATCTATTATTTATTTATTTATTTTCATAGATATTTTTGGAATTCATATTTTTCTTTTAACTATCTACAATAAGCTGGAAAAGAAAGAATGTGTTCCTTTATAATAGAATAGGAAACCCCATGTTGCCTAAAATGTGAAGTGTTTGAGGCAGTATGATGTTTCCTTTTCCATCAGAATGGAATATGTTCCCTCTTTTCAAGATTTTTGCAGATATTTGAAAGAAAAAAACATCTCACATACTCAATTGGTTTCACCTTAATCTGATACATGGTGTGCTCAGTATGACTCGGGCTGTATGTTTTCAGTTTATAATTTACATTTTTGTTCAAAAAATAAATCACATACTCAAAAATAATAAAACACATTAAGATTGTTTTTATAATTTAGGATAAAAATACATGATTCATTAGTAATGTGTAGGAATTAGTTGTATCTCAATCTGATGCACGGTGCAATTGATATGACTCAAAGTGTGTCTTTTTATTTAAAATTGACATTTCAGTAAAAAAAAGATGAAATACTCAAAACTAAGAAAATTAATTTGGATTTTTTTATACTTTAATAAAACAATCCATAATTCATTTTTGATGTGTATGAATTAGCCTCACCACAATCTAATACATAGTGTGTCTGGTATGACTCAAAGTGTCCATTATGAGTTTAAAATTGACATTTTAGTTCAAAACATGTGCCACTCACTGAAAACTAATAAAACACACTAATTTTGTCTTAATAATTTAGTAAAATGATTCATAAGTCATTTTTTATATCTAGGAATTAGTCTCACAAAAAACTAACACACAATGTGACTGATATGACTCATAGTGCTTATTTCCATTTTAAAATGATATTTTAGTAAAAAATTCAAGTGACATACTCAAAATTGATCAAATAAATTCATATTATTTTGATACTTTATTAAAATGATCCATGTGTCATTTGGGATGTGTAATAATTAGCCACAGGTCAATATGATACACAGTGTGACCGGTATGACTCCAAGTGTGTCTTTTTATTTAAATTTGACATTAATTTTAGTAAAAACGAAAAAATGGCATACTCAAAACTGACCAAACACATCCAGGTTGTTTTTATACTTTATTAAAACAACTCATAAGTAATTTTTTATGTGTATTAACAATCCTCACCTCAATCCGATGCACGGTGTGACTGGTATGACTCCAAGTGTGTCTTTTTATTTAAAATTGACATTAATTTTAGTAAAAAATACAATTGACATACTCAAAACCAAAAAAACACATTGGTATTGTTTTTATACTTAATTAAAATAATAAATGAGTCATTTTTCATGTTTAGGAATTATCCTCACCTCAATCTAATACATGATGTGCTTGGTATGACTGAATGTGTCCATTATGAGTTTAAAATTAACATTATATTTCAAAAAGTTTCACTCACTAAAAACCAAGAAAACACACTCCTATTATCTTGATAATTTATTAAAATGATTCATAATTAATTTTTTACATGTAGGAATTAGTCTCATGTCAAACCAACACAATATGTGATCGGTATGAATCAAAGTGCGTGTTTCCAGTTAAAAATGACATTTTAGTAAAAAACACAAGTGACATACTCAAAAATGAGAAAACACATTAATATTGTTTTGATAATTTATAAAAACAATAAATAATTTATTTTTGACATGTAGTAATCATCTTCACCTAAATCTTACATACGTTGTAACCGGTATGACTCCAAGTGTATATTTTTATTTAAAATTGATATTAATTTTAGTAAAAAAGAAAACTGACATACTCAAAACCAAGAAAACACATTAAGATTATTTTGATACTTTATTAAAATTATAAATAGGTCATTTTTTATGTATATTAATCATTATCACCTCAATCTAATACATGATGTATCTGGTATGACTCAAAGTGTTTGTTATCAGTTTAAAATTGACATTTTAGTTCAAAAAGTGTGTCACTCAATAAAAACCAATAAAACATGGTCATATTGTCTTGATAATTTATTAAAAATATTAAAAAGTCATTTTTTATGTGTAGGGATTAGTCTCACATCAAACTTACACACAATGTGACCGGTATGACTCAAAGTGTGTCTTTCCAGTTTAAAATGACATTTTAGTAAAAAAGACAAGTGACATACTGAAAACCAATAAAACACATTCATATTGTTTTTATACTTTAGTAAAATGATCCATAGGTCATTTTTCACAAGTAGGAATTAGTAGTACATTAATCTAATGTAAATTGTGGCCGATATGACTCTAAGTGTGTATTTTAACTTAAAATTAACATTAATTTTAGTAAAAAGGACAACTGATATACTAAAAACTGAGAAAATGAATTAATATTATTTTTATACTTTATTAAAATTATACATAAGTAATTTTGGATGTATAGGAATCATCTCTACCTCAATATGACGCATAGTGTGACCGGTTTGACTCTAAGTGTGTCTTTTTATTTAAAATTGACATTAATTTTAGTAAAAAAGACAACAGACATACTCAAAACCTAGAATACACATTTGGATTATTTATATAGTTTAAGAAAACTATCTATAAGTCATTTGTTATGTATATGAATCATCCTTGCCTCAATCTGATATAAAATGTTCCCGATATGACTTAAAGTATTCGTTATCAGATTAAAATTGATATTTTAGTTCAAAAAGTATCACTCACTAAAAACTAAGAAAACATGATTGAATCGTATTTAAAATTTATTAAAACAATTCATAAGTCATTTTTTACATTTATAAATCAGTATCACATCAAATTGACACACAATGTGACCAGTATGACTCAAAGTACCTATTTCCAATTTAAAATGAAATTTTAGTAAAAAACACAAGTGATAGACTAAAAATAGAGAAAATGCATTCATATTATTTTGATAATTTAGTAAAATGTTTCATAAGTCATTTCTAACATGTATGAATCATCCTAAACTCAATCCAATGCATTTTTTAATCGGTATGACTCCAAGTGTGTGTTTTTATTTAAAATTGAAATTAATTTTAGTAATAAAAAAATTTAACATAATCAAAACCAATAAAATACATTTATATTGTTTTGGATAATAATCCACAAGTAATTTTTTATGTGTATGAATTAGATTCACCTCAATATGATACATGATGTTCCTAATATGACTTAAAGTGTTTTTTATCAGTTTAAAATTAACATTTTAGTTCAAAAAGTTTCACCCATTCAAAACTAGGAAAACACACTCAAATTATCTTTATGATTTATAAAAACTATTCATAATTCATTTTTATGTGTAGAAATCAGTCTGACATCAAATCGATATAAGATGTGTCTGGTATGACTCAAAGTGTGTGTTTCTAGTTTGAAATGAATTTTTAGTAAAAAAGACTAGTGACATACTCAAAAACCAAGAAAATGCATTCAGTTTGTTTTGATACTTTATGAAAATGATCCATAATTCATTTGGAACGTGTAGGAATTATCCTCTCCTTAATCAGATGCATGGTGTGACCAGTATGACTCTAAGTGTGTCTTTTTCATTTAAAATTGACATTAATTTTAATAAAAAATACAACTGACTAATCAAAATAGAGAAATCACGTTAATATTGTTTTTTATACTTTAGTAAAACTATCCATGAGTCATTTTTGGTGTGTAGTAATTATTTTCACCTCAATATGATGCACAGTGTGACCAGTATGACTCTAAGTGTGTCTTTTTATTTAAAATTGACATTAATTTTAGTAAAAAATACAATTGGCATGATCAAAACCAAGAAAACACATTTAGTTTGTTTTAATACTTTAGTAAAATGATCCATAATTAATTTTTTATGTGTAATAATCATCCCCAACTCAATATGATACATGATGTGCCCGGTATGACTCAAATTGTCCCTTATCAGTTTAAAATTCACATTTTAGTTCAAAAAGTTTCACTCACTAAAAACCCATAAAACATGCTTAAATTATCATGATAATTTAGTAGGATGATTCATAATTAATTTTTTACATGTATGAATCAATCTATCCTCAAACCGACACACGATGTAACCAGTATGACTCGAAGTATGTGTTTCCGATTTAAAATGACATTTTAGTAAAAACGACAAGTGAAATACTCAAAACCAAGAAAATTCATTTATATTTTTTGATACTTTATTAAAATGATCAATAAGCCATTTAGGATGTTTAGTAATCAGACTCACCTCAATATACCACATGTTGTGACCGATATGACTCCAAGTGTGTCTTTTTATTTAAAATTCACATTAATTTTAGTAAAAAAAACTGACATACTCAAAACCAATAAAATGAATTTGGATTGTTTTTATACTTTATAAAAATGACCCATAAGTCATTTTTTATGTGTAATAATAATCTTCACCTCAATATTATGCACGATATGTTCGGTACGACTCCAAGTATGTCTTTTTAATTAAAATTAGCATTCACTTTAGTAAAAAAGATAACTAACATGCTCAAAAACTAGGAAAACGCATTCATATTGTTTTGATACTTTATAAAAATTATCCATAAATCATTTTTGACATGTAGTAATCATTCACACCTAAATATGATACAATTTTATCCCATTATGACTCAAAGTTTTCATTATCAATTTAAAATTGACATTTTAGTTCAAAAAGTGTCACTCATTGAAAACCAAGAAAACGTGCTCATACTACCTTGATAATTTAAGAAAATGATTCATAAGTCATTTTTATGGGTAGGAATAAGTATTATGTAAAACTAACACATGATGTGGTCATTATGGCTCAAATTATGTGTCTTTGGTATAAAATGACATTTTAGTAAAAAACACAAATGACATACTCAAAACAGATCAAACACATTCAGATTGTTTTTATAATTTAAGAAAATGATTAATAAGTCAGTTTTTATGTGTTGGAATCATCCTCACCTCAATCCATTTCATTGTGTGACTGATATGACTCAAAGTGAGTCTTTTTATTTAAAATTAACATTAATTTTAGTAGAAAAGATGACTGACATACTAAAAACCAAGAAAAAGCATTCAAGAAATTTTGATAATTTAGTAAAATGATTCATGTGTAATTTTTTACATGTAGTAATCATCATCACCACAATATAATATTTGATGTTCCCGGTATGACTTAAAGTGCCTGTTATCAATTTAAAATCAATGTTTTAGTTCAAAAAGTTTTACTCATTAAAAATAGAGAAAAAAAACTCATATTGTCTTGATAATTTAGTAAAATAATTTATAATTCAGTTTTGATATATAGGAATTGGTCTCACATAAAACTGACACGTGATGTTACTAGTATGACTCAAAGTGTGTGTTTCCATTTTAAAATTAAATTTTAGTAAAAAAGAAAAGTGACCGACTCAAAATTGAGAAAATTAATTCATATTATTTTGATACTTTAGGAAAATGATCCATAAGTAATTCGGGATGTTTATAAATCATTTAAACCTCAATACGACACACAGTGTGACCAGTATGACTTTAAGTGTGTCTTATTATTTAAAATTGACATTAATTTTAGTAAAAAAGAAAACTAACATACTCAAATTTGAGAAACTACATTAATATTGTTTTTATACTTTAGTAAAATTATCCATAAGTCGTTTTTGATGTGTATGAATTAGATCTACCTCATTCCAATTCACGGTGTGATTGGTATGACTCAGAGTGTGTCTTTTTATTTAAAACTGATATTAATTTTAGTAAAAAAGATAATAGACATACTTTGAACCAAGAAAATTCATTCATATTATTTTCATACTTTATTAAAATGATACATAAGTAATTTTTGATGTCTATTAATCATTTTTACCTCAATTTGATACACGATGTGCCCAGTATGACTCAAAATTTCCATTATTAGTTTAAAATTGACATTTTAGTTCAAAAGTGTCACTCATTGAAAACCTATAAAACATGCTCAGATTGTCTTAATAATTTATTAAAATGATTTATAAATCATTTTTTATGCATAGTAATTATTCTAGAATCAAACTAATACATGATGTGACTGGTATGACTCAAAGTGTGTGTTTCCAGTTTAAAATGACATTTTAGTAAAAAAGATAAGTGACATACTCAAAACTGAGAAAAAAACATTCAGATTGTTTTGATGATTTAGTAAAATGATCCATATGTCATTTGGGACATGTCAAAATTAGCTTCAACTCAATCTGATGCACGGTGTGAGTGGTATGACTCCAACTGTGTCTTTTTATTTAAAATTGACATTAATTTTAGGAAAAAGGACAATTGACATAATCAAAACTGAGAAAACGCTTTCAAATTATTTTGATACTTCAGAATAATGATCCATAATTAATTTTTTATGTGTAGGAATTATCCTCACCTCAATTCGATTCATGGAGTGAATGGAATGACACCAACTGTGTCTTTTTATTTAAAATTGAGATTAATTTTAATAAAAAGACAACTAACATACTCAAAAACTGATAAAACTCATTCATATTTTTTTGTTACTTTATTAAAACGATCCATATATCGTTTTTTATATGTAGTAATTAGTTTCACATTAATCCAATACATGATGTGCCCGTTATGACTCAAAGTGTCCTTTATCAGTTTAAAATTAACATTTTAGTTCAAAAAGTGTCGCTCACTGAAAACCTAGAAAACATGCTTAGATTTTCATGATATTTTAAGACAATGATTCATAAGTCATTTTTTATTTGTGTGAATTAGTCTCATTTTAAACCGACATAGGATGTGACCAGTATGACTCAAAGTTCATGTTTCTAGTTTAAAATGGAATTTTAGTAAAAAACACAAGTGACATACTCAAAACTAAGAAAACACATTTGGATTGTTTTGATAATTTAGTAAAATTATCCATAATTCATTTGGGATGTGTAGGAATCATATTCACCTAAACTGAAATAGGGTGTGATCAGTATGACTCCAAGTGTCTCTTTTTATTTTAAATTGACATTAATTTTAGTAAAATAGACAATTGACATACTCAAAACTGAGAAAAATCATTCTTATTATTTTGATAATTTAGTAAAATGATCCATAAATGTGTAGTAATTAGCCAAACCTCAATTTGACCCATGATGTGACTGATATGACTCTAAGTGTGTCTTTTTTATTTAAAATTGACATTAATTTTAGTAAAAAGGTAAACTGATATACTCAAAAACCAAGAAAACACATTTATATTATTTTTATACTTTAGTAAAATAATCCATAAGTCATTTGTGACATGTAGGAATTAGTTTCACCTCAATCTAATACACGATGTGCTCGGTATGACTCAAAGTGACTATTATGAGTTTAAAATTGATATTTTAGTTCAAAAAGTGTCACACACTGAAAACCCAATAAACACACTCATATTTTCTTGATAATTTAGTAAAATGATTCATAAGTCATTTTTAACATGTAGGAATCAATCTCACATAAAACTGATACACGATGTGATCGATATGACTCAAAGTGAGTGTTTCTAGTTTAAAATGACATTTTAGTAAAAACCACAAGTGACATACTCAAAACTGAGAAAACACATTTATATTATTTTGATACTTTAATAAAAGGATCCATAAGTCATTTTTTTTTGAGTGTATGAATCATCCACACCTCAATCTGATTCATTGTGTGACTGGTATGAATCCAAGTGTGTCTTTTTATTTAAAATTGACATTAATTTTAGTAAAAAAGACAATTGACATATTCAAAACTGAGAAAATGCACTCATATTGTTTTTATACTTTAGGAAATGATCCATACTTCATTTGGGATGTGTAAGAATCAGTTTCACCTTAATTCAATACACGATGTTCTCAATATGACTCAAAGTGTCTGTTATCAGTTTAAAATTGACATTTTAGTTTGAAAAGTGTCACTCATTGAAAACTAAGAAAACACACTCAGACTGTATTGATAATTTAGGGAAATGATTTATAATTCATTTTTTAAGTATAGGAATTTTCTTACATTAAACCAACACACAATGTGACTGATACAACTCAAAGTACATGTTTCTAGTTTAAAATGACATTTTAGTAAAAAAGACAAGTGACATATTCAAAACTAAGAAAATGCCTTGGGATTATTTTGATACTTTAGGACAACAATCCATGAGTCATTTGGGATTTGTAGGAATTATATACATCTTAATTTTATGCATGGTGTGACCGGTATGACTCCAAGTGTTTGTTTTCAATATATAAATGTCAATTTAGTTTAAAATGTGCATCACATTGCCAAAACTGAGCAAACGGGCCTAGATTGTTTTATCATAATTATATATGTTATTACTTAATTAATTTCCTTTTCATTTTTATTTTATACTTATTTAGTTAACTTTTATAGAGATAATTCTTGAACACAAACAAGAAATGGTGTGACGTGTAAGAATTAACCACAACTCAATCTGATACACGGTGTTCCTGGTATGAATCAAAGTTTAGTTTAAAATTAACACTTTATGTTGAATTTATTTCATTACAGTATTACTAATATAAGTATTGTTTTCTTATACAGTTGTTTTATTTTTCTCGATTTTGGGTGGTTTTTTTGGTAATAACATGAGTGGGGGTGAAGGGCCAAAGACAAAGAAACATTGATGTTTTTGGATATCAGTGATAATTTTTAATTACTCATGTAATTGTATAAACTAATATTTAAATGTTTGTAATATAGTATTTTTTTCTTTTATTTGTATTGTAAATTTTATTTCATTTAAAATATATATTTGTACCTATTTTTTGTGTTGTTTCTGATGCTTCAGTACGCTGTAAATTTAATAGTGCACTATAGTATGCCTCTTTATCAATGATTTTAGAAGCATTGATAAAGGAACACATTTATCAGTGATTTTAGAAGCATTGATTAATGGGTTCCTTTATTTTTTCTTTTTGAGAATTGATAAAGTTCTAGGGATTTTAATCGTTCTTCGGTAGTCAGTGATTTTTTTACGCTAACAAAGGCCATTTTTAGCGTTGTTAAAGGCCTGTTTTGTAGTAGTGCCTTGAATTTTTAAACATTTGTATGGCCAAACCACCTTCTAAGTGGTATTTGATTGATGCCTAAATGAAAAAACTACCTTTAATTAAATGGGAGTGAGTGGTAAGACTACTTCACATGACTTTAATATGAATAAGGGATGTTCCCCTTAGTTAAATGGAATGTTAAATTCATTATAATTCATCCCTTGGTTTGTATTAAAGCATGAATGGGCTTTATTATACAAATGGGATTTATGAACATGTTGTCCCATATATTTTTCACACTCATGCAAGGCATCCCATATATTTGTGACACTTGGGAATGATGTCCCATGTACATGTGATCCCTGAGCATGGAGTCCAATATACTTGTGATAATTGGGCATGACGTCCCATATACATATGATATTCAAGCATGGTGTCCCATGTAATTGTGATACTCGAGTATGGTGACCCATATGATTCATTATAATCAAGCACAGTATCCCAAATAAAGTGTGACTTACGAGCATGGTGTCCCTAATTAAATGTGATAACCGGGAATGGCGTCCCATATTGTGATATACAGGCATGATGACCCATATGATTCATGACACCCAGGCATGGCATCCCTAGACTTTCTGTGAGACTCTGACGACTATCCATGGATGCCTGAGTCACACCTTGGGTCTTGGATAGTATTAGTATCTATATATATGGCTATAAATGTCACTATGTATATAAACTATATATATGCATACATATCTATATATATATGTAAATATACACATCTAGTCACTTGTTCCGAGATACCCCAGCCGCTTAGGCCACAACATATAGTGTTAGCCTGGTGTCCTTTAAGAACCAGAGTCGACCCATTTAAAGCATTTATTTTTATTTACATTGTTATACACTACTAAAAAACATGGAATAAGAAGTGATATCCTTTATTAGCGCTAAAGAAAAACACTGATAAATATCACCCTTTATCAGTGCTTTTATTTAGCACTAATAAAAGGTTGACCACATATGTGTGTGTCCCACATCGGGTTTTGAGATTCACTTCGCGCTTCTTTATATGTTAACCCCTGATGTCATTCTTGTAATGAAGTCAAACTAGCGTCAAAGGATGCCTACTGTCGTCGGTGCCACCATGCACCAGTGATGCCTTCCTCCTGTCACTATGTGGGCCTGACCACCACATGCCGATGTGATGCTCCAGCATGCCAACTATGCTCTTATCTCACCTGTGTGGCAGGATCTCCAGCGTTCCAACTATCCAATGGGTTGAGGGATAGTCCACTGGCATATATTTTTACATAAAAAATAATGAACTCTTAAAAAAAACTCACAATATTCATTATTAAATTTTAAATATATATAATTAGTATACTATTATTACTATATATATATAATAAATTTATTCATTTTTATTAATAAATACTTCATTAACAATTAACTCTTAAAAAACCTCATAGTATTCATAATTAGATTTTAGATATATATAATTAATATGTTATTTATTAATATATATATTAAATTTATTCATTTTTTACTAATAAATATTTCATTAATAATTTTTTTAATATTTTTATAATTCATTAATTTTAAATTAAATAATAATTACACTATATATTACTATATATATTAAATTTATTCATTTTTATTGATAAATGTTACATTAATAATTTTTTAATATTTTTTGTAATTTATTTATTTTTAATTAAATAATTAATATACTTTTTATTACTATATATATTAAATTTAATAAATTTAATTATAAATAGTATATTAATTATTTAATTATATATATATATTAAATTTATTTATTTTTATTAATACACATTTCATTAATGAATTTTTTAATAATTTTTTAACATTTAATGTTTTTAATATAGTTATAATTTACATAATAAATATATATATCACAGGCTGGACTGGGCCAACCCTTAGATTTTTTTTATTATTAAATTTATTAAATTTAATATATATATATATATATATTAATAAATAGTATAGTAATTATATATGTATATAATTAATATGTTGTTTATAATTAATACAAATAGATAAGATTATTAAAAAAGAATAAATTTAATATGTGTATATATATTAAACTAGGAGTCACTTTGGAAATGGATCAGTGTTTGTAGGACTCTGCTCCTACAATCAAGGGGGGAAAATCCGAGTGATGGCGATTTTTCAAGGTTCCAAGAGGAAATTAATAAATTAAGGGAAACGTAGGGAATCCATGGAAGGTGGGATAATATAGAGGATAATTCCCTAAAAACCATCTTATAGTCAGGCTTTGTCCAAAGGAAAAAATGTTATTGTGGATGATGAAGGATTTCAACCTATTCCTCCTAGTAAAGCAAGACATAGTAAAGACTGCTCCTATCTGAAGCCAAACATGGTTACCAAATCTCATTATTACCAAATCTAATTATCCCTTAGAATATGACTCTGATTGGTATAGTGATTATGATGCTTCCTATCAGTTTGATTATGATCTTTGATATATTTTTTAGTTTTGCTTGGCATGAGGGCATGAATTTTTGTATGACCCCATCCCTCTTCTCTCTCTTTTTCTTTTTTGTTTTTTAATAAAAAGGGCTCTACCCTAGCCTTTCTAGTAATTAGTATATTAATTATTTAATAAATTTATTCATTTTTATTAATTATAAATATTAAATTTATTCATTTTTATTAATTATAAATAGTATATTAATCATTTAATTATATATATATAGAGAGAGAGAGATAATTAAATTTCACTCATTTGTAACATGCATTCATTCAATATAATTTATCTGTTGATAATGTAAAGTGTTTCCTTACTTTTTTTATAATTTATAGATTTTAAATATTTATTAATTTAATATTTTTTTAATTTATTCATTTTTAATGTGTTTTATACACAATTATTTGTTAATATATTTAATACTTTTATAAATTATTCATTTTCAATTTTTCATTTTTCAATATTTTTGTAATTTTATCCATTTTCTAATATTTATTTATACATGTTTTTTCATTAACATTTAATGTTTTTAATATGGTTATAATTTATATAATTAATATGAATTCATTTTCATTTTAATATATATAAATATTCATTTTTAGTTTTTAAAAATTATCAATATAATTAATAACAGTTATTCATTTTTTAAATTTAATCATTATTATTTTTATTTATTTCATTAATAGATGTTACATATTATATAATGTCATTGTTAAATTTAACATATATCAAACTTGTATATATATATACATTAATTTTATAGACATAAATATTTATGTAAATAATGAAATCTTATATAGAAACACATACACCTAATGTTTATGTAATTTATTCCAAATTTAATATTAATTTTAGAATTTCATTTAGTAACATAATATATTTAATATATCATGTTTTTAGTTGGTAAATTTTATTTATTTATTTATTTTTAATATTATTTCAGTTAATATTATTTATTCATTGTTAATATTTTTTATTTTTTGGAATTTAACCATTTTCTAATATTTATTTATACATATTTATTTACTATGTTTTAATATTTTCAATATGTATTCATCTTCATTTTAATATATATCTATATTTTATTTTTTTAATAATTTGAATGATTAATAAAACCTATCCATTTTTTAATATTTTTAAAGTCTACTCATTTTTAATTATTCAATTACATCATTTTTAACATTCATGCATTTAATATTATAAATTTATTAATGATGTTAAAAATATATTTGTAAATAAATATATTTATAAAAGTATATTTACTGTATTTATAAACTTATATATCTATAATTATAAATAAATAAATATTTTTTAAGGTATTTATATAATTCTAATTAAATAATTATTTATTTCAATAATTATAATCATTATAATAATTATATTTAAATAATGAATATATTTACTATATTTATATTTATATTTATTTATTAAATAGATATATATAAATATATAAATATATATAATTATATAAATAAATTTATAATTATATACAAATATTCATAAAAAAATACAAATATTTATAAATTTATTTACAAATATATTTATATATATCTTATAGGTGATTAGGGGTACAATTACATCGAAACACATGCACACACCACACACATGCCAATGGGAAGGTCATACCCCCCCCCCCCCGCAAGGGATAACCCACCCATTATATAGGCACATAGACCTCCTTACTATATCGGTACCAATATAACGACCCATACTTTACATACATGATTATTACTTCAGAATTGAAGCATACTTATTACAACATATAACAAAACCATGATAGGACCGTATAGGTATAGTGTCTTTAGAAACTAGGAAACATAAACAACTGGTAAAGCATCCACATTGTCTCCCATTTATTTCATCATATCTAGAGTCCCTTGGGCATATCCTACTTAATACCTTTCTTCTTGACCTGGGGAAAAGAAAACATACAAAAGGGTGAGCTCAAATGCTCAGTAAAGGTAAACAAAGGAAATATCATATTCATAAGAACATAGCATTTCAAAAATCTTAACCTGCAAAAGAGATCAAAATATCATAACATGGGATAAATCATAGTAGTGAAATGTAATCCCACTAATCATAACATAAATCATGAAACTTTGTGTCATACACACATAATCATAGAGAATCATTTCATAGTAGTCAAGACTCATTGAAAAGACTATCCTAGCGGACAAAGTCCATTTCTGAACCGAGTTCACTGCTCGTTTCAGTCCTGTATCACTGAACCGGATTAACCTTCCGTTCCAGCCATGTTTATCTCATGAGATATAAATCTTTACCCAATGCATTGGAGGGATATATAGGTCCCACCCATCTCATAATGAAACCATTCTTATGTGTGCCACAAAATCATAAATCATAGCATAACCCGTGTAATAAAAAATGGGATTCTTAAACATCATGCCATCATAACATAATCCATAAAAGGACATCATAAAATTAATTCCATCATAACATAATAAAATCAATGTAAAAATAGGGATATAAACAGAACCCTATATTATCTTAGATGGAAAATAATTTTGATAAAACACTTGAAATCCATTCTTGAGGAAAATATCCTTTCTACTTCAAAAACATTTTATCTTTATTAACATGTCATAAAATTTTAAACTAAAATAAGTTGATTAAAAATAAACTTGAAAACTTTTAAAGGAAGCTTCATGGAAATAATGTTATATGAAATCATAAAAATCCATTCATGCCATATAAGTTAAAAAAAGATTCTTCTCGTACTTTGGCTGGAAAAGTCAAAAAGTACCTCGTACTAAAAACGACAAAAGATTCCTTTCATACATTTTACTCACCAAAGGGTAAAATTGTATTTAAACAATTGTAGGAGGATAGAAATAATATTACATATTGAGGAAACATGGATGTTGATGATAAATACACCCCAGTAAATACCAAAGTATAAACAATCTCAGATAAAAATGAGATTGTGAGATTTTCCCTTACCTTAGGTCTGATTTGCTTCGTACGTATCCCAACCTCATGTATAATGATTTAAATAATGTCATTGACTTATTATAGAATCATATTCATTGTTATGATATCGTATATGGTCATATTTTTATCTTCTTATTAGTAATATTTCATTGCTACTTGTTATTTGGGTGTTCATTGCTTTATGTTCTTATGCATGTTTTGTCGAATAAATTCTTATTATTATTTTTAGGTTATAGATACCTCATTTCCAGAATGTTATTAGTGTAATATATATCATATTTATTCATTCAATTCATTTATATAATCATTATTCAATGAAGATCAAGTAGAATGAGTCGCATCACATCATGGAGACGGTAGGTCGTACGTACGCACGAGCGATGATATCGTTCCCATGATCGTGGAATTATATTGAAGTTTATGTATACTATTTCAGAATCAATATCACTTTACAATAATCATATATAGTTATTATTTTCACAATCATACCCATCCAAGTAAGGTGGTGGTGGAAAACAAATTACACCATGGCATGGAGATGGTATTCCGTACGTACGCACGCACAGTGATTTCATTCTTCGTAGGATGGATAGAAGGTGAAATAGGGTTGTTTCATATTTATAATAACATATTAGTATATGATTGATACTGATGTTATTACTTCATAATGAAACAACTCAAGAAGAGGAAGTAGAAGAAGAAATAAATTTGAAAGAATCAGTAACAAATATTACCTCCTCTTTGACACTCCTCTTTGAAACCTCCTCTTAGGGCACTAATGTTGGTCTTTGAAGAAGAACAGGACCTCTAGAATATTACTAGGAGAGTTGATAAGAGTAATGGTCATGGGTTGGCAGAGCTTGAAGGATCAAAGTTGTGTAAAGATGAGAGGGAGGAGGTGCCCTTTTATAAGGGAGGAGAGGGGCACCTTTAGAAAGTGTGAAAATATTATTTTATTATAAACTTATCTTCGGTTTCAAAAGGTCCAAAAATCATTAAAGATGGTGATAAGATGACTCATGGTCTAAATAAAATCATTCAATCATAATTGTACATGTTTTGGATAATATTTTAATCATTATAATCTTATTTATTTAAATCATTTATTAATGAGGTAAATATTGCATCATTATTGTGTCATAAATAATTTAATTTATTTGATGTCTAAAAATTATAAAAAAAATACCACCATGTAGTAAATATTTTTAAATTTCCAATGAATATTTATATTCAAAAAGATAATTTATATAACCCCTTATAAAAATTAATTACGAAAATATTTTTGTTAATGTCAATTTTGTCTTTACATTAAATTAATTAATCCAAATTGTCATTATCACTACCAAGTGGCTCAATGGGGTCCCAAAATCGACCCAAGGATGCCCATGGTCGGACACTACTCATCCAATAAGGTTAGGACAAGTTTTAATGTAATTTTGAATTATTATAATATTCTTTTAAACTTGAATTACCCTATTTACCTTTAACCGTAGTAAATAAAAGTCAAAAGTTACTATTCACCAAAAAATATTTTCATCTTATCGAACCACATTTTACTTTTTTGATAACAACCATTTATGTTGGATTTTTGAAATTGAATTCACATAATTGGTAAATTTTCATTTAAATGAAAGAGTCAATTTTTTAACTACCACTAAGTGGTTTCACTATTCATCAAAAATTGAAGTTTTTCAGAAAAATATCAAAAATTCAGACTAAGCTATATTTGATATTCTTAATTCAAAAATGATGTCTATTTTTCCAAATTCAAAACATAGAAGTGACATTAATTAATTTTAAAATTAATTCCCATTATCAAAACAAATAGAGTGTTTTTAAGAAACAATAACTATTAAAAGATCGACACTTGTTTATGTCCAATTTCAATGTGAAATTAATTCCAATGACCAACATTGGATTAAATAGTAAAAATATATTTTAATTACACTTTAAAACCAATTAAAAAGATAATCTAACCATATAAATTATTGTGATGAAAAAATTTGTTTTTAATTAAAATATAGCGTGTTTTTACTATTCATTAAAATATGAAAGTTATCAGAATAATATAAAAAAAATTATCCAAATTAAATTTTTATATCCTGATTCCAAGGAAGAATTTTATTTTGTCAAATTGAACTTATAAACATGTCAAAAACTAGATTTAAAGTGGGTGCGCTATCAAAAGGCGGTAAAACTGCATTTTTTGAAAAATACTTATTTTACCCGAAAAAATTATTTTGTTCTCATACCATGTTCTAGAAAATATGTAAGATGAATAATAATGTTATAAAATTCAAAATGTAGTTAATACTATTCATAACGGCTAGTCCATAATAATATTATAACAATATATTGTTGTTTAGTGAAACCCGGTATTGTGTACTACACACGCTATCGAGGAAGGTCGTGATTGCGTGTAACGCAAGCCAAGCTAGTGTTGTGTGCAGTGAAAGATTCCTTTGATGTTACGTATAACATAAGACATAAAGAAAATATACTTCTCATAAAATAACAGGCTGTTACATTCTACCCCCCTTAAAATGAATTTCGCCCTCGAAATTCGTCACTTCATAACAAATAGATGAGGATACCTCTCCCTCATCATATCCTCAAGCTCCCATGTAGCTTCTTCTAATTGGTGGTTCCTCCATAAAACTTCCACCAAGCGAGTGGTATTGTTCCGTAGAACTTTTTCGCTACGATCCAGAATCTCTATCGGCTGTTCTTCATAAGAAAGATCTTGCTCCAACGGTACAACTTCTGAGCTTAGTACATGTGAAGGATCAGGTATGTACTTTCTCAAGAGAGATACATGGAACACATCGTGAACTTGAGAGAGATTCGGTGGAATCTCCAATCGGTATGTTACCTTCCCAACATGATCTAGTATTTCGAAAGGACCGATATACCTAGGGATCAGCTTTCCCTTCTTTCCAAATCTCATTACTCTCTTCCAAGGAGATATTCGTAAGAAAACTTTATCACCCACTTCAAACTATAGGTCTTTTCTTCGGTTGTCGGCATAACTTTTTTGTCAACTTTGAGCTGCTCTTATGTGTTGTTGAATAGATCTGACCTTTTCTGCCATCTCATCAACAAGATCAGGTCTTAATAGCTTTCTTTCTCCAACTTCATCCCAGTAAGTTGGAGTACTGCATTTCTTTACATAGAGAGCTTCATAAGAATCCATATGAATACTGGAGTGAAAGCTATTATTATAAGAAAATTCCACCAAAGGTAGGTGTTGATCCCAACCACCTTTGAAATCTATAGAGTAAGCTCTTAACATATCTTCTAGAGTTTGAATTGTTCTCTCAGACTGACCGTCTGTCTGAGGATGATAAGTAGTGCTGAAACTCAACTTTGTATCTAAAGTATGTTTAAGACTTTGCCAAAACTTTGAGGTAAACCTCGGATCCCGATCAGAAATAATGGAAAGTGGTACTTCATGCAATCTTACCACTTCCTTCACATATATCCTGGCAAGCTGATCCAGAGAGAAATCTCACTACTGGAAATGCTAGTTTTACCAACGCTTACATCCCAACGGTTTACATAAACCATTGGGAATGGCTATCTATACCAACGGTTTCTACAAACCGTTGGTATAGATGAATTTATACAAGTTTTTACCAACGGTTTTACAAAACCGTTGTTAAAGGCCTTTGATATCACTTTTTTACCAATGGTTTAAGTAAAATTTTGGTAAAGACATATATTCCCAATGGTTTTTAAAAACCGTTGGGAAAAAATTACCCTAAAAACATATCGGGCATCCATTCCCCCTCCACTCGATTGCAGTTCTGCTCCGCACCCTAAATCCAATCTTCCTCTTGCCAAAATTATTCCACATATCGATCCATCTTCAATCACGGAATTTTTTTCTCCTACACATCAAATCTGTAAGTGATTCCTTTATTTTGTTGTTCTGTAATTATGTGTTTTTGTTTTCATTTTGATTTGACCGAAAGGGGATCTTTGTTTTCATTAATCATGGTTGTGGTTGGTCATTTAGGATGTAATATAGTATGACTTCATTTTACTTGATATATCCAATATTATTATTTATTTATGTTCAATTTGATTACAAGTGATGTTGTTTTCAGTTTTGATTTTCCAAAAGGGGTGGGGGTTGTCCGGGGGTGAGTGGGGGTTGTCCGGGGTGAGTGGGGGCTGTCCGAGGGTTGGGGGATGTCCGGGGTGAGTGGGGGTTGTCCGAGGGGTGGGGGGTTGTCTGGGGTGAGTGGAGGGTTGTCCGAGGGGTGGTGGGGGTTGTACTAGGTGAGTGGGGGTGTCTGAGGGGTGGGGGGTTGTCCGGGGTGAGTGGGGGGCTGTCCGAGGGGTGGAGGGGGCTATCCGGGGTGAGTGGGGGGCTGTCTGAGGGGTGGTGGGGGATGTCTGGGGTGAGTGGGGAGATCTTCGAGTGGTGGGGGGCTATCCGAGGTGAGTGGGGGGGCTGTCTGAGGGGAGGGGGGATTTTCGGGGTGAGTGGGGAGCCGTCCGAGGGGTGGGGGCTTTCCGGGGTGAGTGGGCTGGTGTTTGAGGGGGGGGGGGTTGTCTGAGGGTTGGGGGGCTGTTCGGGGTTAGTGTGGGGCTATCTGAGGGGTGGGGGGTTGTCCGGGGTGAGTGGGGGGCTGTCTGGGGTGAGTGGGGGGCTGTCCGGTGTAAGTGTGTGTGGTGTACATTGATCTCCCTAGGAAGAATGTTTTAAATAAAAAATTACTTAATGGAATTAAAACATTATTGTGAGGACATTGCTTTTTCAAACATAATCTAAGACAGTCGATTCATTGTAGAGAAGTACACCTTAGGGATCCAAATAAAAATAAATTGATATAAGATTTTGATAATGGAGTAAAATTGATAATTGGGATCCAATTGATATAAGACTTTCATTAATGGTTGCATTAATGTTTTATTTCAATTAATGTTTTCATTAATGTTTTCCTTAATGTTTTCATTAATTAAAGTTCTTTCTTTTGTGTATGAATTTGTTTTTTGATTGATTTGTGTGTGGGGGGGTCCGAGGGGTGGGGGTTGTTTGGGGTGAGTGGGGGTTGTCTGAGGGGTGGGGGTCTGTCCGGGGTGAGTAGAGGGTTGTCCGAGGGGTGGCGGGGGCTGTCCGGGGTGAGTGGGGGGTGTCTGAGGGGTGGGGGTTGTTCGGGGTGAGTGGGGGGCTGTCCAAGGGGTGGTGGGGGCTGTCCGGGGTGTGTGGGGGATGTCTGAGGGGTGGAGGGGGCTGTTCGGGGTGAGTGGGAGGTTTTCTGAGTGGTGGGGGTTGTCCGAGGTGAGTGGGGGCTGTCTGAGGGGTGGGGGGATGTCCGGGGTGAGTGGGGGCGTCTGAGGGGTGGGGATGTCTGGGGTGAGTGGGCTGGTGTTCGAGGGGTGGGGGGTTGTCCGAGGGTTGGGGGGATGTTCGGGGTGAGTGTGGGGCTGTCCGAGGGGTGGGGGTTGTCCGGGGTGAGTGGGGGGCTGTCCGGGGTGAGTGGGGGGCTGTCCGGGGTAAGTGCGTGTGGTGGAAATTGATCTCCCTAGGAAGAATGTTTTAAATAAAAAAATCCTTAATGGAATTAAAACATTATCGTGAGGACATTGCTTTTTCAAACATAATCTAAGACAGTTGATTCATTATAGAGAAGTACACCTTAGGGATCCAAATAAAAATAAATTGATATAAGACTTTTGATAATGGAGTAAAATTGAAAATTGGGATCCAATTGATATAAGACTTTAATTAATGGTTGAATTAATGTTTTATTTTAATTAATGTTTTCATTAATGTTTTCCTTAATGTTTTCATTAATTAAAGTTCTTTCTTATGTGTATGAATTTTTTTTCTGTTTGATTTGGGTGTGGGGGGGGTGTCCGAGGGGTGGGGGTGTCCGGGGTGAGTGGGGGATGTCCGAGGGGGGGGGGATGTCCAGGGTGAGTGGAGGGATGTCCGAGGGGTGGCGAGGGTTGTCTGGGGTGAGTGGGGGGCTATCCGAGGGGTGCTGGGGGCTGTCCGGGGTGAGTGGGGGGTTGTCCGAGTGGTGGGGGTTGTCTGAGGTGAGTGGGGGCTCTCCGAGGGGTGGGGGATGTCCAGGGTGAGTGGGGGGCCGTCCGAGCATTGGGGGATGTCCGGGGTGAGTGGGCTGGTGTTCGAGGGGTGGGGGGGCTGTCCGGGGTGAGTTTGGGGCTATCTGAGGCGTGGTGTGGCCGGGACCACTCAAACTGCCTCTCTTTTGTTCAAAATGGACTTATTTTTAAGTGAAAACACCAACTGACATACGGGAAACTGACCAAATGCATTCGGATTGTGTTTAAACTTTTTTAAAATGATCCATGTGTCATATGTGACGTGTAAGAGTCAACCCCGCCTCAATCCGAGGTACGGTGTGGCCGACACCACCCAAACTGTCCCTCTTTTGTTTAAAATGGACAATATTTTATGTATATATGCCAAACCGATCAAAAGGTTTATAATTGTGTTGATAATTTTTCACAACAATACATGACTCATATGTGATGTGTACGAGTCAACCCCGCCTCAATCTGAGGCTCGGTGTGGCCGACACCACTCAAAGTGCCTCTGCTTTGTTAAAAATGGACTTAATTTTAAGTGAAATCAACAACTGACATACGGAAAACCAATGAAACGCATTCAGATTATGTTGAAACTTAAGTAAAACAATCCATGGGTCAAATGTGACGTGTACGAGTCAACTCTGCCTCAATCCGAGGTGCGGTGTGGTCGGGACCACTGAAACTGCCTCACTTTTGTTCAAAATGGACTTATTTTTAAGTGAAAACACCAACTGACATACGGGAAACTAACCAAACGCATTTTTATTGTGTTGAAACTTTAGGAAAACTATCCATGGGTCATATGTGATGTTTATGAGTCAACCCTTCCTCAATCTGAGGTGCGGTGTGGCCGAAACCACACAAACTGTCCTTCATTTGTTTAAAATGGACAATATTTTACGTACATAGTCCAAACCGATCAAACGGATTCTGATTGTGTTGATACTTTTTCAAAATGATCCATGACTCATATGTTATGTGTAAGAGTTGACTCTATCTCAATCTGAGGCCCAGTGTGGCCGAAACCACTCAAAGTTCCTCTGTTTTGTTAAAAATGGACTTAATTTTAAGTGAAATCAACAACTGACATACGGAAAACCGACCAAACGCATTCGTATTCGGTTGAAACTTAAATACAACGATATATGGGTCACATTTGACGTGTACGAGTCAACCCCGCCTCAATATGAGGCACTTTGTGGTCGAAACCACTCAAAGTGCCTCTATTTTGTTAAAAATGGACTTAATTTTAAGTGAAATCAAGAACTGACATACGGCAAACCGACCAAACGCATTCGGATTCTGTTGAAACTTAAGTAAAATGATCCATGGGTCAAATGTGACATATACGAGTCTAATATGCCTCAATAAGAGGTACGTTGTGGCCGGAACCACTCAAACTGCCTCTTTTTTGTTCAAAATGGACTTATTTTTAAGTGAAAACACCAACTGACATACGAAAAACTGACCAAACGCATTCGGACTATGTTGACACTTTAGGATAATGATCCATGTGTCTATTGTGAAGTTTATGAGTGAAATTCAACCCCGCCTCAATCTGAGTTGCGGTGTGGCCCCCACCACTCTAAGTGGCTCACTTTTATTTGAATTGGAAACCATTTTAAGTGAAAATAACAAATGACATATGGAAAACCGACCAAACGCATTCAGATTCCATTGAAACTTTAGAAAAATGATACATGGGTCTATTGTGACATTTACGAGTCAACCCCGCCTCAATCCGAGGCGCGGTGTGGCAGGGATCACTCTTAGTGTCTATCTTTTGTTTAAAATGGACATAATTTTAAGTACATATGGAAAACTGACCAAACGGATTCTGATTGTGTTGATACTTTAGCACAACGATCAATGGGTCATATATGGCGTGTATGAGTCAACCCCGCCTCAATGCAAGGAAATGTGTGGCCGGCACCACTCAAAGTGTATCTATTTTGTTTAAAATGAACAAGATTTTAAGTGAAAATAACAAATAGCATACGGAAAACCGACCAAACGCATTCAGATTCTGTTGAAAATTTAGTACAATGATCAATGGGTCTATTGTGACGTGTACGAGTGAACTAATCAAAGTGGATCACTTTTGTATATGTATGTTTATAATTACCTATGTTTATATTCTAAATGAATTATGTATGTTTATATTTTTTTTGTATGTATGTTTATAATTACGTTATGAATTATGTACATGTTTGTCATCAAATTATGCATCATATGTTAAATGTTTATGAATTAAAATGAATTATGATTTAATTCTTGATGTGCATCAAATTATATCAAATTATTTTAGGACACCTCCACCTCTGCCTGCTGTGCAAATTACAGGGATGTTGTGCAATTTGCACAGCATAGGGTATGCTAACGGTTTGAAACCGTTGGCATAGGTCTTGTAGGAAGCTTTTTACCAACGGTTCTATTTGAACCATTGGTAAAAAGCTTTCCCAACAGTTCTACAACCATTGGGAAATCCCCTCCTCCTTTGGTTTTGCCAACGGTTTAGCACAACCGTTGGTAAAATCTTTCCCAATGGTTTTTTGAGAACCGTTGGGAAATGTTAACTTTCCTACCCCTACTCCAACGGTTCTATGTAAACTGTTGGGAAAAGCTTTTCCCAACGGCTTAATTACCTACGGTTTTCTGAACCGTTGGTATAAATTATACCAACGGTTCAGCAGCCTTTACCAAGGGTTCTGAACCATTGGTAAAACCCAAGTTTCCAGTAGTGTCTTCTCTGATAGAAATGAAGTGTGCCGAATTTATAAGACGATCAACTATAACCCAGATAGCATTATTTCCTTTGGATGTTTTAGGAAGTCCAGTGAAAAAGTCTGTAGTGATGTTTTCCCATTTCCATTCTGGTATGGGTAATGGTTGTAACATCCCCTTAGACTTTTGTCTCTTAGCTTTAACTTGCTAAAAAACCAAGTATCAAGAGACATATTCAGCAACATATATTTTCATGTCATCCCACTAGAAGTACTCTTTCAGGTCCCTATACATCTTCGTGCTTCCAGGATGAGTAGAGAATGAAGAACTATGAGCCTCATCCAGTAGCTCCTTTTTTAATTCTGGGATGGGAGGAACACAAACCCGATTCCTAAACCTTATTATCCCATCACAATCAAGGTTGAATTCAGGAACATTTCTCACCTTCTTTTGTAACTCTACATCTTCTTTTTGTGCCTCTTTAGTCTTCACATGTATAGATGGTTGAACATCCATTTGAGAAAGATAAGATTTTTCCCCTTCCATTATAATTCCAAGATCCATCCTTTGTAAATCCATAAATATTAGATCTTTTGTGATCCTCATCATGGATAAGCTAACATGGTCTTGTCGACTTAATGCGTCTTCCACCTTGTTTGCTTTCCCAAGGTGGTAATGAATTGAGCAGTCGTAATCCTTAATCAGCTCAAACCATCTTCTTTGGTGCATATTCAACTCCTTTTTTGTGAAAATAGACTTTAAACTTTTATAATCAGTATAAATATCACACCTTTCACCATAAAGATAATGCCTCCAAATCTTTAATGCAAAGATTACCGCAGCTAACTCCAAATCATTAGTTGGGTAATTTTTCTCTTGGATTTTCAACTGTCGTGAGGCATAATCTATCACCATATCATTTTTCATGAGAACACACCCCAATCCCTTCTTGGATGCATCACTGTAGATCACAAACCTTTCTCCACTACAAGGTAGTGTGAGCATAGGTTCACTGGATAACCTTCTTTTCAACTCCTTGAAATTCTCTTCACACTCCTCCGTCCACATGAACTTAACTCCTTTTCGAGTCAACCTGGTAAGTGGATTAAATAATCATGAAATATATTTCAAAAAATGTCAATAATATCCAGCCAAACCAAGAAAACTTCATATCTCAGTTACTATTGTTGGTCTCGACCATCTTTTGATAACCTATGTTTTTGCTGGATCCACAGATATCCCCTCTTTTGAGATTATGTGACCAAAAAATGAAACTTTTTTAAGCCAAAATTCACACTTGGTAAATTTGGCATAAAGCTTCTCCCTTTAATACAATTCTCATGTGGTCTTAATGTTCTTACTTTCTCTTTGAATAAACAAGACTATCGTCTATAAAGACTACCACAAACTGATCAAGATGGTCTATAAAGACTCTATTCATTAGATCCATGAAGATAACAGGGGAATTAGTAAGACCAAATGGAATCACTATAAATTTATAGTGTCCATACCTTGTACGAAAAGTCGTCTTGGGTATATCCTATTTTTTGACCCTTAATTGATGATAACCTGAATGAAGATCAATCTTGGAAAAGTATTGAGATCCACGTAGTTGGTCAAATAAGTCATCAATGCATGGGAGAGGATATTTGTTCTTGATAGTGATATTGTTAAGTTCTCAATAATCAATGTAGAGTCTCATTGATCCATCTTTCTTCTTAACAAATAGAACAGGTGCTCCCTGAGGTGATGCACTAGGGCGTATGAATCCCTTATTAATATTCTCTTATAGTTGCTTATTCAATTCCTGCAACTCAATTGGGGCCATTCTAGAAGGTTTATTTGAAATGGGAATAGCACCCAGTATGAGTTCTATTGAAAACTCAACTTCACGATTTGGTGGAAGACCTAGCAATTCCTCCAGAAAGACATCATCAAACTCCCGTACAATGGGAATATTCTTAATTGTGAGTTTATCTCCAACCATTTGAGATGAATAACCTTCATTTATTGGAATCAAGACCCATGATATGGAAGAAATTTCCACTGTAAGGTTATATTCATCCTTGCATCGATAGATGATAGTAGATTGATTAGGAATATTAAATGTGATTTCTCTTATTTGGAAATTGATATGAGCTCCGTATAAAGAAAGCCAATCCATTCCAAGAATCACATCAAATTCCACTATAGGAAGGATCACAAGATTTACAGGAATCACTTTCCCACAAACTTCAATTTGAGAAGAATTATAAACTTTTGATGCAACTGTTGTGCCATTAGGAGTTGTCACAGCTAACTCAACATCTAATTGTTGAGGTAGTATGATGATACCCTTAGAAAAGTCTTTAGAAATAAAAGAGTGGGTGGATCTATAATCAAATAAAACATTTGCTACTTTAGAGTGGATGGTAAGTGTACCTTTCACCACTTTGTTATCGTACTCCACATCGCCGATAGAAATTGCATGTGACTTTCCTTTGTCTTTGGCCTTAATAGTTTGTTGAAATCAATCATCATCAACAACCCTTGGATTAGGTCATTGATTGGCATAATTACCCCATTTCCTTGCACTTGAAACATTGAAGTGTAGGAGGTGCATTCTGTGTATCCCTTTCTCTGTTCGCATCATTAGACATCTTCTTCTCATTATTTTGACATTCAACTGCCTGATGACCTTCTTTTCCACACTTAAAACATTTACTTGTCCCTTTAAGACAATTACCTCCATGTTTCTTTCCACACTTTAAACATAAGGGAAAACTCATCTTCTTTTCAGTGTGGTCTTTAGATTTCCCTTTGAATTCCATTTTCCTCTTCTTATCAAACCCATATGACTGATGGCTTACTCCAATCTCCATCTCAACCTTGAGAGAACATTGAACAATTTCCTCATATCTATTGAAGTCCCTTATGGATAACACCCTTCGAAGACTTGGTTTTAATCCACTAAAGAATTGATCGATCTTACTCTTAGGTTGGATAATAATTCTGGAAGCCTACCTTGCAAGTCTTCTAAAATTTGCTTCATAGGTACCAACCGATTCATCATCCTTTTTCTTTAGTTCAAGAAACTCCTTCTCCATCTTTGTTCAAAGAATACGAGGGAAGTACTTATTGAAAAATAAGTTCTTGAACTCGTCTCATTCCATGGACTCAATTTCATCTATTTTCCTCTTATTCTTAATAATATTCCACCATTTATCAGTTTCACCTTCCAAACGATATACTGCTAAGATGACTTTATCATGTTCATAACATTGCAGGGCTGAAAATATCTTTTCAGTGGTATTAATCCATTGTTCAGCCACCAATGGACCAGAAGACCCATTGAATGAAGGTGGACGCTGCCTCATGAAGGATTTAACAGAATGTTGCTCCTTCCTTTGCTCGTTTGGAAGTCCTGCATGATTCATAGCTTGAGAAATTTGTGTGAGCATGGATACAAGATTTTTCATTCCAGCTTCCATAACGTTTGGTTTCTTAGGGGGACAATCATTGCATTTCCCGTCGCATTCAGCATTAACACGGTTCCTTCAGGTTCCAACCATTGACTAAAACCAAGAAGCATAGTGTGAGTAACACTAATCATAATAGGAAAACCACATAATCAACAATAAAATTTCACACTTTAGGTCTCATCATAGGTTGTTCATGGCCATTTCTAAAACACTAATATTGTGTTCTATGTTTAGACATATCCTTAGAGTTCTTACTAAGGATTTCACATCCTAGTTTCCAAAGGTTGAATATACCTTTCCTCTGATACCAACTATAACGACCCATACTTTACATACATTTTTATTACTTCAGAATTGAAGCATACTTATTACAACATATAAAAAACCATGATAGGACCGTATAGGTATAGTGTCTTTAGAAACTGGGAAACATAAACAACTGGTAAAGCATCTACATTGTCTCCCGTTTATTTCATCATATCTAGAGTCCCTTTGGCATATCCTACTTAATACCTTTCTTCCTGACCTAGGGAAAAGAAAACATACAAAAGGGTGAGCTCAAATGCTCAGTAAGGGTAAACAAAGGAAATATCGTATTCATAAGAATATAGCATTTTGAAAATCTTAACCTGCAAAAGAGATCATAATATCATAACATGGGATAAATCATAGTAGTGAAATGTAATCCCAATAATCATAAAATAAATCATGAAACTTTGTGTCATACACACATAATCATAGAGAATTATTTCATAGTAGTCAAGACACATTTCCAAGACTATCCTAATGGACAAAGTCCATTTCTGAACCGAGTTCACTCCTCATTTCAGTCTTGTATCACTGAACCGGATTAACCTGTCGTTCCATCCATGTCTATTTCATGAGATATAAATATTTACCCAATGAATTGGAGGGAGATATAGGTCATACCCATCTCATAATTAAACCATTCTTATGTGTGCCACAAAATCATAAATCAAAGCATAACCCATCTAATAAAAAATGGGATTCTTAAATATCATTCCATCATAACATAATCCATAAAAGGACACCATAAAATTAATTCCATCATAACATAATCAAATCAATGTAAAAATAGGGATAGAAACATAACCCTATAATATCTTAGATGGAAAATAATTTTGATAAAACACTTGAACTCCATTCTTGAGGAAAATATCCTTTCTACTTCAAAAACATTTTACCTTTCTTAACATGTCATACAATTTTAAACTAAAAGAAGTTGATTAAAAATAAACTTGAAAACTTGTATAGGAAGCTTCAAGGAAATAATGTTCTATGAAATCATAAAAATCCATTCATGCCGTATAATTTAAAAAAAAGATTCTTCTCATACTTTGGCCGGAAAAGTCAAAAAGCACCTCATACTAAAAACGAAAAAAGATTAATTTCATATATTTTACTCACCAAAGGGAAAAATTGGATTTAAAAAATTTTAGGAGGATAGAAATAATATTACATATTGAGGAAACGTGTATGTGGATGATAAATACACCCCAGTAAATACCAAAGTATAAACAGTCTCGAATAAAAATGAGATTGTGAGATTTTCCCTTACCTTAGGTCTGATTTGCTTCGTACATATCTGAACCTATTGTATAATGATTTAAATAATGTCATTGACTTATTACAGAATCATATTAATTGTTATGATATCATATATGGTCATATTCTTATCTTCTTATTAGTAATATTTCATTGCTACTTGTTATTCGGGTGTTCATTGCTTTAGGTTCTATGCATGTTTTGTCGAATAAATTCTTATTATTATTTTTAGGTTATAAATACATCATTTAGAGAATGGTATTAGTGTAATATATATCATATTTATTCATTCAATTCATTTATATAATCATTATTCAATGAAGATCATGTAGAACGATTCGCATCACATCATGGAGACGGTAGGTCGTACGTACGCACGAAAGATGATATCGTTCCCATGATCGTGGAATTGTATTGAAGTTTATGTATAATATTTCAGAATCAATATCACTTTACAATAATCATATATATTTATTCTTTACACCATCATACCCATCCAAGTAAGGTGGTGGTGGAAAACAGATTACACCACGGCGTGGAGACGGTATTCTGTACGTACGCACGCGCGGTGATTTCATTCTCTGTAGGATAGATAGAAGGTGAAATAGGGTTGTTTCATATTTATTATAACATATAAGTATATGATTTATACTTATTTTATTACTTCATAATGAAACAACTATAGAAGAGGAAGTAGAAGAAGAAATAAATTTGAAAGAATCGGTAACGGATATTACCTCTTCTTTGACACTCCTCTTTGAAACCTCCTCTTAGGGCACTAATGTTGGTCTTTGAAAAAGACCAGGACCTCTAGAATATTATTAGTGGAGTTGGGAAGAGTAATTTTTAGGGTTTGTCCAAGCTTGAAGGCTCAAATTTGTGTAAATAGGAGAGGGAGGAGGTTCCCTTTTATAAGGGAGGAGAGGGGCACCTTTGGAAAGTGTGAAAATATTGTTTTATTATAAACTTATATTCGGTTTCAAAAGGTCCAAAAATCATTAAAGATGATTATAAGATGACTCATGGTCGAAATAAAATCATCCAATCAGAATTGGACATGTTTTGGATAATATTTTAATCATTATAATCTTATTTATTTAAATCATTTATTAATGAGTTAAATACTGCATCATTATTGTGTCATAAATAATTTAATTTATTTGATGTTTAAAAATTATAAAAAAAAATACCACTATGTAGGAAAAAAATTTAGATTTCCAATGAATATTTATAGTTGAAAAGATAATTTATATAACCCCTTATAAAAAATAATTACTAAAAGATTTTTGTTAATGTCAATTTTGTCTTTATATTAAATTAATTAATCCAAATTGTCATTATCACTACCAAGTGGCTTAATTGTAACGCCCCGACCCCAGTTACCCAGATTCGGTGCATTATTTCATAACATTGGCATGATCACAAAAGATCATGTCTCGAAAGACCGATTAGTTTAGTAGCCTTGGAAACACTAGATACATTCATAAAAGTTACATTACATCATAAAGTGAAAAAATATAATAACATGGTCTCCACTCATATCCCCTTCTGACTACCCCTACAGGTCATTTATAAAATACTTCTTCACATCCTGGAAAAAATTAAAACATTGAAAGGGGTGAGCTCAAATGCTCAGTAAGGATAACAATATAGCGGAAGCTTTCATAAATAAACAAAAATAGTTAAGGCAATGTATAACTAAAACAAAATCCTTTTAAACTTGAACTTCAACATAATATGGCAAAATTAAAATGGGATAATTCCATTTACTTATTCACATGGATATTCTACTGGTCGAATGATCACATGCAATATCAATAACCACTTTCATAATGATGGAATGCATAATGCCAGACTATCATAACCACGTATCCAAGGCCTCGTGCCAAGACTACAAATAAGATTTTGTAAAGGCCTCGTGCCAAGACACTAGTTTGTCTCATGAGACCTTCCAATGCATCGAGGATCTATATCGGTCTCCACCCGTCACTTATTAAGTCCAATTCATTCCTCATATGAACAGGTTTAAACACATCATAAATCATAACATAATCGTATCACATAAAACATGCATAAAGGAAACATAAAATTTCCATATTTCAATCACAAGATATCAATACAACACATTTATATAAAAAAAATTATCAAAACCCTTTTCAATACCAAAATAAAAGAAAATTAAAACTTGGTTTTTATTTTTCATTTAAAAAAAAGTTATGGCTTGTAGAGGAAGCCGAAACTCAAATAATGGTCACGGAGGTGGAGAAGTTGTTGTCACTACATACGTATGACAAAAAAACATTCCCTTTTTTCTTTTATTAAAATGTTTGGTATAAAAATATTCCTTTTGAATAAAAGTAAAAGTCATAGGGGTTTATACACCGTATAAAATAAAGTTGTGTATAAAACAAAATATGCCCCATTGAAAGAAGATTGAGACGAAGTCCCTTACAAAGATCATTTTTTTAAATAAAATAGACCAATTATGTGTATTCACTATAAGTACACAAAAATTAAGTACAAATACAAGATATAACATAATAATATCATGACATAATTTGAAAGTAGGAGATTAACCCAAAGAACGGAAATTAGGTTAAGAAGTTCCCTTACCTCGTGTCCGACTTGACTCGACCGTTCTTTAACCTCCTGAATAATAAACTAGAGTTAATCTCTACTTGATTAAGAACCTTTTTCAAGTTCATTATCCCTTTTATATCACTTATTATAGTGTTACGAAAATTATGTAGTCATTTAAGTTAATAATGGTCGTTTTGTCGATCTTTGGTACTTGAGTCAACAATAAAATTCTTATAATTACAAGTTGTTCATGTGGTAAAATATCCATTACATCTAGAATTATATTCATGATGTAGATATCATATATTTATAGTATATACTTGCCTTTATAATATTACATAACATTTAGAGGTAAGAAATGAAATGCACCGTTCATGGAGACGGTAAGTCGTACGTACGCATGAACGCTACTTTCATTTCTATTTCATATTTTAATGGAATGAAACAAAATGATATAAAGTTATATTATAATTCTAGTATAATATCATATATAATATCACTTACTCCATCCTTTATATGTCCCACATATGGCATTAACGATTCAAATCACTTTGAGGGGGCGGTAGTCTGCACTTCCTAAAATGAAATTATCGCGTTTACCCATAATTGAAATCATAAAGGTATGCCATAAATTAAAAATACATAAGCATAAGGAAAACATAAACATAATATATATCATATATAAAAAATAGTGTCATCATAATGTCCACCATGAGAGGTGTTAAAAGAAGATTGAACAATCATCATTTCGTGAGGTAGTAATTCGCCACCCACAGAAACAGTATGTTTTTTAACCATTTGATGAAGGTGTGTGTAAGTGTAAATAAAGTAATTATCATAAAAAAATCCTAGTATATTGAAGATACTTGTTTTGTTACAAAATAAAAGAATAAAAATATTTTAGGGGGTTGGAGAAGCAAAATAAAACAAAACAACATAAGAGAAGACATTACCTTAAAATCGGGTAACTCTTTGATTTGAGCCAAAGGCTTCCTTGGGAAGACTTCTGCCCAAAGTGAGGCTTCTAGGAGTAAGAGAGGGAAGTTGAGAGATTATTTGGGCAGATTTTGGCCGAGCCAAATGGCTTTGATGGTGTGAATAAGGTGGTATAGGTGGGGGCCTTTTATAAGAGGAGAGGAGGGGCACTCTTGGAAAGTAATGAAATGTTACATTATTAGGAAGTGCTTTTCAGATTTAAAAGGTCCCAAAATTATATATTTCGAGGATAAAGTGATAAGGGTTCTATATCTACCCATACAATAGGTTTTTGACAAGTGTAAGTCTTAGATTTTACATTATCTTTTCATTTTATTTAAATCGTTAATTAATGAGGTAATCGCTGCACCATCATGGTGTCATAAAAAATTTAATTTATTTAATGTCTAAAAATTATAAAAAAAATATAATTATTTAGGAAATATTTTTATATTCCCAATTAATATTTATAGTTGAAAAGTTAAATTATATAACCCCATGTAATAATTGTTTTAGTAAAACAACACATGTTTGTGACAATTTTATTTTTACTTTAAATAAAAAGTTATTATTGTCATTTTCTTACCCAAGTGGCTCCATGGGGTCCCAAAGTTGACCCATGGATTGTCTTAGTCGTCCATGACTCATCCAATAAGGGTAGGACAAGTTTAAAGGTAATTTCATTTTTTATAATATCATTTTTACCTTAAATCTCACTAATTGCCTTTAATCGCGATTAATTAAACTTAAAAGTTACTATTCACCAAAAAAATTATTTTAATCACATTGAACCACATTTTAATTCTTAATGAAAACCATGTATGTCAGATTTTTTAAAATCAAATCACAGAAGTGGTAATGTTTCATTTAAACGAAAAATCAGTTTTTTAACTACCACTTAGTGGTTTCACTATTCATCAAAAATTGAAGTTTTTCAGAACAATGCCAAAATTTCACCCTAAGCTATAATTGATATTATGAATTAAAAAATGATGTCTATTTTACAAAATTCCAAACATATAAGTTTCATTAATTAATTTTATAATTAATCCCCACTGTCACAACAAATAGCGTGTTTTTAAGAAACAATATATATCAAAAGATTGACAATTGTTTATGTCTAATTTCAAAGTGAAATTAATTCTAATGAACTCCATTGGATAAAATGGTAAAAATATATTCTAATTATAATTTAAAACCACTCAATAGTATAATTTATCACTATAAATTATTTTGATTTAAAAAGTTGTTTTTAAGTATTTTTCACTATTCATAAAAAATTGGAAGTTCTCAGAAAAATACCAAAAATTCAACATAGGCTAATTTCGATATTCCGAATCCAAAAATGAAGTCCATTTTGAAATATAAAATATATATAATTTCAAAAAGTGGGTATTACTATTCATAATGGCTATTTTGATTGGTCACGGTGTGTTAGAATCTCGAACTTGCGTACAATGCAAGCTATTGCATTATTGAAAGAGAAGCGTATCATGGAAGCTCGGGGTGTTACATTCTCCCCTCCTTCAATAAATTGAATCCTCGCAATTTGAAATTTTTCTTTGAAAATAAAAGGTTGAAAATATAAAATACCTTTGTGTAAAACCTACATCGGAAATAAGGTTAATAAAATTTAGCCTTTATAAGAGGAAAATGGAAATGAAAAAGTCACCACCAAATTATGATCTCAATAAGAACATTGGTGGAAATTAGAGACATATAATTGGAGGAAAAATTTAAATATTTGTAGGGAGTGATTGAGGTCATCAATCACAAACAAGTGTAAAATTGTGGGCCTCAAAGCCTTCAATCTATGTTGATTTAAAATATTATCAGTTCAACAAGACATAAGGTGTTAGGATAACATATTTTTTTGTTTTAATATCCCTTTACTAAAGTTTAAGAATTAATTTATTCATAGAATAAGAGATAGGTATATATATATATTTATGCTTGACACGTAGAGTTTCAACCTTCAACTAATTTCTACCACAAACTCATCTTTCACTCAAAAAGATAATAGAACTCAAAAATATTATATTTATCCTAATCATACAAGATTCAAAATATTAACACATAACATTTAGATTAGGAAAACTATTTTGTAATAACCAGATACTTCCTGTAGGCTAGTGGTAGGTAATAAAGGCCTGTCGCACTATGGTTGTGGGTTCAATTCCTACAGCTGTGTCCGACGCGACGGGTTATCCCCCGACCTACAGGTTGTCCTTTTCCTAAAACTATAGTATTATAATATTCCAAAAATAATATTCAGAAATGTTTTAACCTTAAACAATACTATCCAAGGTTCAACTTAATCCATTCCAACCTTTATATTTATCCAAAATACTTTTGTCCAACTCACAGTCCAACTTTTATAAGGAAGGTAAACATAATGAAGATCCTTTTTTCTGCGTAACAACATGTGAACATCGTCATCATGTATTCTTTTAAAACACTGCAACATCCTGAATTACCATAAATCCTTATTGATTACATTCATTATCCCTTATTCCTTTTAGAATGCTAGATATACTCCTATCCAAAAATGTAAACAAATCATTAATCAGTTTCAAGGAAGTTAAGAATATCCAATATAATTTATCCAAATCAATCATGTATTATTCCAAAATCACTATCTCGATATCAGAACCATATTATGGTTTATCTTTCTCTCAACCATATATTTTCCAAAAATTTAACCTGCTGTGGAGTCACTTTTCTTGGTTCCACACCATCTCAAGTCCTTGATGAAATAGTACTGCAATACAATCCTTATATACTCCATAATTATTATAACCAGTACATCATTGATACAACACTCAAATGACAAAATTATTTAATAACAACATAAGAACTCTAATCATTACTCCTCATCTTTGGTTGTATCATAACTTGATTATTATCCAATAACATCATTTGGGGCATACTCTGATGATTTGGACATTGGTTTGCATAGTGTCCCCACTTCTTACAGATGAAGCATTGTACATTTGAAACCTTTTTCTTACCCTTTCAGTCATGCACTGGGTGTCCTTTTTCTCCACACTTATAAAAAACTCTCATTCCCTTCAGGAAAGTTTCAAGGTGTTTCTTCCCACAGTTATCACATATTGGAAAATTCTTCTTTTCCCTCGTCCCTTTATCCATCATTCTCTCTTCCATCATTTTCGTCTCTTTCTTCCCTTCAAATACATAAGACTCAGATAATTCTTTACTTATCTTATTAACACATGATACTATTTCTTCATATGTTGAGAACACATGGGAGACTATTTCCCTTCTAAATGTTGGCTTAATACTATGAAAGATATGATCCTTCTTACTCTTTGGATCATACGTATTGATGGAGTTCACATTCCTTCTACTGGGCGCCATTTCTATACAATGGCATAAACTAGGTTAGTTTATGAATTGCAATGAATAATTCCAAACTTATAAAATACTTAATGTAAATTGAACGGTTTATGGATATAATCCATAATCATAAAAAATGTTTTCTTTGAGGAAGTATATACTCATAAACCCTTCATAATGGTTTGTAAAAAAATGATAATTTTCCTAATCATATCCCCTGGGAGTGTCGTAACCAAGAGTGCAGCAAGGCTCATTGTCGTGCACCAGTTCCCGTTCGAGTCTAGCTCAAAGCGGTGTTTTTGGGTTTTACCCCTAGGTACATATGTGCCAGGTCCGCCTCTACCTACTCGTATCCAAACAGGGATGTATTGCTCGGAAAACTCACAAAATCTCTATAATACCAAAATTCTAGGAAGTTCTTCTATACTAATCATCAAAGTCTATCTTTGGGCTATGTGCTCTAATCAGAGTTTATCTAAATATAGCTTCCAAGGTTAGTACTAACCTCCCTCTGATACCAACTATAACGCCCCGGCCCCAGTTACCCAGAGTCGGTGCATTATTTCATAACATTGGCATGATCACAAAAGATCAAGTCTCGAAATACCGATTAGTTTAGTAGACTTGGAAACACTAAATACATTCATAAAAGTTACATTACATCATAAAGTGAAAAAATAAAATAACATGGTCTCCACTCATATCCCCTTCTAACTACCCCTGTAGGTCATTCATAAAATACTTCTTCACATCCTGGAAAAAATTAAAACATTGAATGGGGTGAGCTCAGATGCTCAGTAAGGATAACAATATAGAAGAATCTTTTATAAATAAACAAACACATTTAAGGCAATGTATAACTAAAACAAAAGCCTTTTAAACTTGAACTTCAACATAATATGGAAAAATTAAAATGAGATAATTCCATTTACTTATTCACATGGATATTCTACTGGTCGAATAATCACATGCAATATCAATAACCACTTTCATAATGATGGAATGCATAATGCCAGACTATCATAACCACGTATCCAAGGCCTCATGCCAAGACTACAAATAAGATTTTGTAAAGGCCTTGTGCCAAGACACTAGTTGTCTCATGAGACCTGCCGATGCATCGAGGAGCTATAGCGGGCTCCACCCGTCACTTATTAAGTCCAATGCATTCCTCATATGAACAGGTTTAAACATATCATAAATCATAAAATAATCATATCACATAAAACATGCATAAAGGAAACATAACATTTCTATATTTCAATCACAAGATATCAATACAACACATTGATATAATAAAAAAAATTATCAAAACCCTTTTCAATACCAAAATAAAAGAAAATTAAAACTTGGATTTTATTTTTCATTTAAAAAAAGTTATGGATTGTAGAGGAAGCCGAAACTCAAATAATGGTCACAGAGGTGGATAAGTTGTTGTTACTACATACATATGACAAAAAAACATTCCCTTTTTTCATTTAGTAAAATGTTTCGTATAAAAATATTCCTTTTGAATAAAATTAAAAGTCAAAGTGGTTTATACACCGTATAAAATAAAGTTGTGTATAAAACAAAATATGCCTCAATGAAAGGAGATTGAGAAGAAGTCCCTTACAAAGATCATTTTTTTAAATAAAATAGACCAATTATGTGTATTCACTATAAGTGCACAAAAATGAAGTACAAATACAAGATATAACATAATAATATCATGACATAATTTGAAAGTAGGAGATTAACCCAAAGAACGGAAATTCGGTTAAGAAGTTCCCTTACCTCGTGTCCGACTTGACTCGGCCGTTCTTTAACCTCCTGAATACTAAACTAGAGTTAATCTATAATTGATTAAGAACCTTTTTCAAGTTCATTATCCCTTTTATATCACTTATTACAGTGTTATGAAAAGTATGTAGTCATTTAAGTTAATAACGGTCATTTTGTCGGTCTTTGGTACTTGAGTCAACAATAAAATTCTTATAATTACAAGTTGTTCATGTGGTAAAATATTCATTACATCCAGAATTATATTCATGATGTAGATATCATATATTTCCAGTATATACTTGTCTTTATAATATTACATAACATTTAAAGGTAAGAAATGAAATGCACCATTCATGGAGACGGTAAGCCATACGTACGCATGAACGCTACTTTCATTTCTATTTCATATTTTAATGGAATGAAACATAATGATATAAAGTTATATTATAATTCCAGTATAATATCATATATAATATCACTTACTCCATCCTTTATACGTCCCACATATGGCATTAACGATTCAAATCACTTTGAGGGGGCGGTAGTCCGCACTTCCTAAAATGAAATTATCATGTTTACCCATAATGGAAATCATAAAGGTATGACATAAATGAAAAATACATAATCATAAGGAAAAAATAAACATAATATATATCATATATAAAAAAGAGTGTCATCATAATGGCCACCATGAGAGATGTTAAAAGAATATTGAACAATCATTGTTTCGTGAGGCAGTAATTCGCCACCCACAGAAACAGTATGTTCTTTAACCATTTGACGAAGGTGTGTGTAAGTGTAAATAAAATCCTTCTCATAAAAACATCCTAGTATATTTAAGATACTGGTGTTGTTACAAAATAAAAGAATAAAAATATTTTAGGGGGTTGGAGAAGCAAAATAAAACAAAACAACATAAGATAAGACATTACCTTAAAATCGGGTAACTCTTTTTGATTTGAGCCAAAGGCTTCCTTGGGAAGACTTATGCACAAATTGAGGCTTCTAGGAGTAAGATAGGGAATTTGATAGAGTATTTGGGTAGATGTTGGCCGAGCCAAATGGCTTTGATGGTGTGAATAAGGTGGTATAGGTGGGGGCCTTTTATAAGAGGAGAGAATGGGCACTCTTGGAAAGTAATGAAATGTTACATTATTATGAAGTGCTTTTCAGATTTTAAAGGTCCCACAATTATATATTTCAAGGATAAGGTGATAAGGGTTATAAATATACCCATACAATAGGTTTTTGACAAGTGTAAATCTTAGATTTTACATTATCTTTTCATTTTATTTAAATCGTTAATTAATGAGGTAATCGATGCACCATCATGGTGTCATAAAAAATTTAATTTATTTAATGTCTAAAAATTATAAAAATATTTCATTATGTAGGAAATATTTTTTTCTTTCTAATGAATATTTATAGTCTAAAAGTTAACTTATATAACCCCATATAATAATTGTTTTAGTAAAACAACACATGTTTGTAACAATTTTATTTTTACTTTAAATAAAAAGTTATTATTGTCATTTTCTTACACAAGTGGCTCCATGGGGTCCCCAAGTTGACCTATGGATTTTATTGGTCGTACATGACTCATACAATAAGGTTAGGACAAGTGTAAAGGTAATTTCATATTTTTATAATATCATTTTTACCTTAAATTTTACTAATTACCTTTAATCTCGATTAATTAAACTTAAAAGTTACTATTCACCAAAAAATTATTTTAATCCCATTGAACCAAATTTTACTTCCTAATGACAACCATGTATATCATATTTTTGAAAATCAAATCACAGAAGTGGTAATGTTTCATTTAAACGAAAAATCGGTTTTTTAACTACCACTTAGTGGTTTCACTATTCATCAAAAATTGAAGTTTTTCAGAACAATGCCAAAATTTCACCCTAAGCTATAATTGATATTCCAAATTCAAAAATGATGTCTATTTTATAAAATTCCAAACATATAAGTTGCATTAATTAATTTTATAATTAATTCCTGCTGTCACAATAAATAGCGTGTTTTTAAGAAACAATATATATCAAAAGATTGACAATTGTTTATGTCTAATTTCAAAGTAAAATTAATTATAATGACCACCATTGGATAAAATGGTAAAAATATATTCTAATTATACTTTAAAACCACTCAATAGTATAATTTATCACTATAAATTATTTTGATTAAAAAAGTTGTTTTTAAGTATTTTTCACTATTCATAAAAAATTGGAAGTTCTCAGAAAAATACCAAAAATTCAACATAGGCTAATTTTGATATTCCGAATCCAAAAATGAAGTCCATTTTGAAATATAAAATATATAAAATTTCAAAAAGTGGGCATTACTATTCATAATGGCTATTTTGATTGGTCGCGGTATGTTAGAATCTCAAACCTGCGTACAATGCAAGCTATTGCATTATTGAAAGAGAAACGTATCATGGAAGCTCGGGGTGTTACATAAATGGGGTCCCAAAATCGACCCAAGGATACCCATGGTCGTCCACTACTCATCCAATAAGGCTATAACAAGTGTTAAGGTAATTTTGAATTATTATAATATTCTTTTAACCTTGAATTACCCTATTTACCTTTAACCGTAGTAAATAAAAATCAAAAGTTACTATTCAACAAAAAAATAATTTCATCTTATTGAACCACATTTTACTTCTTGATAACAACCATGTATGTCGGATTTTTGAAATTCAATTCGCAGAAGTGCTAAAATTTCATTTAAATGAAAGAGTCGGTTTTTAACTACCACTAAGTGGTTTCACTATTCATCAAAAATTGAAGTTTTTCAGAAAAATACCAAAAATTCAGTCTAAGATATATTTGATATTCCAAATTCAAAAATGCTGTCTATTTTTTCAAATTCAAAACATAGAAGTAGTGTTAATTAATTTTAAAATTAATTATTGTTATCAAAACAAATAGTGTGTTTTTAAGAAACAATAACTATCAAAAGATTGACACTTGTTTATGTCCAATTTCAAAGTGAAATTAATTCCAATGACCAATATTGGATTAAATAGTAAAAATATATTCTAATTACACTTTAAAACCAATTAAAAATATAATCTAACCATATAAATTATTACGATGAAAAAAGTTGTTTTTAATTAAAATATATCGTGTTTTTACTATTCATTAAAATATGAAAGTTATCAGAATAATATGAAAATTTTATCCAAATTAAATTTTTATATCCTAATTCCAAGGAAGAATTTTATTTTGTCAAATTAAACTTATAAACATGTCAAAAACTAGATTTAAAGTGGGTGCGCCATCAAAAGGCGGCAAAACTGCATTTTTTGAAAAATACTTATTTTACCTGAAAAATTTAATTTGTTCTCATACCATGTTCTAGAAAATATGTAAGATGAATAATAATGTTATAAAATTAAAAATGTAGTAAATACTATTCATAATGTCTAGTCTATAATAATATTATAACAATATATCGTTGTTTAGTGAAACCCGGTATTGCGTACTACACATGCTATCGAGGAAGGTCGCGATTGCGTGTAACGCAAGCCAAACTAGTGTTGTGTGTAGTGAAAGATTACTTTGATGTTGTGTATAACATAATACATAAAAAAATATACTTCTCATAAAATATCAGGGTGTTACAACCATGCCACAAATCATGCTTTAAAAGGCCCAAACCACCATCAACCTGGAACGTGTACTGTTAGGGAGATGTGTCACCACTGAACAGGCCTCTAGTATTTCAACAATGAACAACCTACCTGTCATTATCTCATCGGACGTCGTGCCACATTGACATACACGACCTCTGGACCACTTCCCTCGCCATCCAGTGGGGGTTCACCGTTCCTATTTGGTAGTTACCACACCACTGCCACACCCCCATCGTTGCATGCATGTGCAAATCACCTTGCTTCCTTCTCCCCATTACACACCACTCCACTGACAAGAGGTCATAGTTGCACCATCCTCCAACCCCCTCGTAGCAGTAGCAAGGCACTGTAGTAGTGGCAGAACTGTAGTATCGGTGACACTGTAGCAATGGTGGGTACTGTAGCATGTATTATAGCAGTGGTGATACTGTAGCAGTCACTGTAGTGACACGGGTACTGTAGTAATACTATTGATTGGAGGGGAATTTATGCCAAAATGGAATTTTAGGCCTAGAATTAGGGATTTTAAGCCCTTGTGTATTTGGACCATGTTCATGGGTCACTTGGAGTTGGACCTACAGGTGATGTGATGAGTCTCCCTCTACCCAGATAGAAAGAGGTATTTTCTTTCATAATAAAAAGGAGCTTCATACCAAACTTTAAAATATATATATATACATTTATATTTTAAAAAATATTAGTGAAGTATTTATTAATAAAAATGAATAAATTTAATATATATATATATATAGTAATAAATAGTGTATGTTTATTTATTTATTTATTTAACAGGTAGGGGGAAATGCCCCCTTTTTTATTAAGGAAAGATAACTCGCTTTTTTAACTGAGTTTAGAAGTAACCTTTACATGACCTGAAGTGCCAGTGACACAAAGTCCCATTACAATTTGATGGAATGAAGTCCTTGTGGCTTCAAAGCTAAAAGAGATGACCCTAAGGCCCTAGTTAAGCATCCAAGCTTTACATCATGATCATAGTATTCTTGTTGTGATGCCCCCTACCATCAGCCATTGCATTGCACTACTCACTATGAAGTCATCGTAGAGCACCACTATTTAACCCACATCTGGGTAGAGGGCTAGATATAGGTGTCAGCATAATCATCACTCTTTTAAGATACCCACCCTACAATGCCAACATGTCTTCATGCAACACTACCTACCAAGATGTGTCACTTCACCTATCTGGTTGTCACCATTCACATGATGCATCACCCCCTCTACCAAGAATCATCACATTGTGCTGCACTTTGCAATGTAGTGGAATATCACCCCTCTGTCCTAATTGGTTAGAGGGATAGTTGACATGTGTTAATTCACCTATCACTTTTTTGTGCTTCCCACCTAACAATACTACCTGAATACAAGTTGTACTACCTACTGTATGCACTCCATTGATCAGTTGATCACTCTACATCACATATTACTCTGTGTTGGACCAAAGACCATATGGCCCAAAGGCCTTTGGTGGCCCGAAGGCCTTGTGGTCCGAAGGCCCAAACCAGTGGCTCATCAGACCAAATCAGGTGAATAGTTTTGCTACTATAGTACCCACTATAGTAACTGCTATAGTACTACTATAGTAAAAAATATGTGAGTGGGCTAGCCCTCAACCAATGGGTAGCCCCCCACATAGCATTCCCAGTGTATGCCCACTGGCCATGCCAACCCGTAAGGAGATCCCACCACACAACAAGAGGAGCTTAGCTGGTACATTGTAGAATCATGCTGACATGTGGTGTTTGGGCCCACATGATGATGGGAGGAAGGTGTCGCCAGCATGAGGCGGCACCGACAGGGATAGACATCCTCCGATGTCAGTCCAACTCCAATTTTGATATGGTGTCAGGGGTTAACATATAAAGAAGCACATAGCTCGTCTCAAAATTCTATGTGGGATGTGAACATATGTGGTCAACCCTTTATCAAATCTTTTTTATTTTAGCACTGATAAAACCCTTCCTAGTCTTTTAAATAGAACCATAATCGAACTAATTTCTCTCACTTCATTCAAGCTCTCACATAAGTTCATCTTTTTCATCGATCCCACTCAAACTTCTCTCAGATGAATCAAACCTATCAAATCATAAGGTATGTTATTAGTTATACTCCTCTCTCATTTATATTTTTGTGTCCTTTATTTATTACTTTTTGTCATTGTTTATCTTGGTTCTTATTTTCTCATCATTTTTTATCCTTTATTTCTCAAAATATTTACAAAATGGAATTCATTAGTAATTATGTGATCCCAGGTTCGCATAAGGGTGTGAAATATGACAAAAAATATTTATTTTCTATATTAATCTTTGGTTCCTTTTCTGGTATTTTAGCACAATCCATCAATAGGGTGTTAAATATGGTAAAAATATTTATTTCATTGTAAAAATTGTCAAGGAAATACACTATATATATTTCATTGATATCTTTAACGAAATATCTAAACACATGTTCATCACCGTCATAAAAATAGAACCTCCTAATTTTTTGGAAAGAATTACCATTTTCCCAATAAAAGTGGCTAATTTATCAAACTCCAAAAAAATTTCTAATCTTTTTAATATTTGATTTTTTATATTTTTTTTATGATTTAAGAATAATATTAATAGATTTCAATTAATAATGAGTTATATTTATGGATACCTATAAATGGTGAGAGCGATAGGTTGTAATGAGACTTATAAATCAATAATGATTTCTAAAACACTAAAAAAAATTATAGGTTTTCTGAATAAGGTCATCTCTAAAATAGAAAAAATCACTCTAAATACTAAGATAATATTATTTATTATTTTTTTAATGAATTTACTCAAGGTGGGTAGTGATGATGGTTATTGTGTATGTATGTGTGTACCAAGATTAAATAATTATATCAAAACACTATGTTAGCTAGGAATGGTAGTGAAATACAGGCTTAACTAGTGGTATCCATATTTATTTTTCAACTCCATGATCATAAAATTTTTATTATAATAAAAATAATTCATACATAACCATCATCTATTTAGATTATATGATCTTATTAACTTTCAGAAACCTCTTAAATACACATAATCTCACCTCCTATATAATATAGATTGATACTAACACCATGGAAAGGTAATTTAACTAACTCTGTCCAACCCATAATATATTCATCACAAACCCACTCTCGTAACCGTGGCCTCATAGGAAGCTAATTAATTTTTAAATTTAGTCCTCGAACTAATTTCCTTTTTATTTTCATGGAGAAATTGAAGGATTTCTTTGAATGTTGAAACTACGATAATTGTTTCAGCATGAGTGTGTGTAATACCATCCAGATGAGCCTTATCACAGTCACACCAATCAAGGGGCCCCTTGTAGGGATCAGACTATTACTACTACTTTTTTCATCTTTAGGTAGTAAACTAAGAAAATTTCTCTGGTGATTCACCAACTCCCCATCCTGAGAACATTTATATTTAAAGATACAACTATCATTATCATCATATTCATCTCTCAAATAGTTATTATTCCATTTTGTTACCTAATACTCATCCCCCATATATTCTAGACATGCACCTATATTTCTTGAACTACTATGAGTAGTATTCATCCCATACTGAGTACCAATAATCATTTTGGATGAATTCAGAGGATAACACCTACCACCAGTGGATTAATTCTTTTATTAAATTAAATTATCCATTTCCTTTGAATCATGCTTAAATTATTTGAAAAATTCAAATGTTGGGTTACCCTTATTATAATTATCTATAACTCCCCCCATTGATTATGAATATATTATGTGTATTTATTTATTTTTTGTAAAAAATGATTATTTTATGAATCTAATAGGATGGATATGAATCAAAAATAGATACACAATATTTATATGATAAAAGAGTATGAAGATGGAGTTAAATATTTCATCAAGTTTGCAACAGATCATGCATACGACCCTTCTCAAATATTTTATTCTTTTTTACATTGTTGTAATTCAAGAAAAATTAGTTTTGAAGAGTTTAAAGAACATTTGATTTATCACAGAATAGATCAGAGCTATAAATTTTGGACTAAACATAGAAAAACACTAAATGTGAACACCGATTGGTATGATATTGTGGTTTATGGATCATTTTATATGAATACCAGTGTAAATGATGATGGATATCATATGGAAGAAATGGAAATGGAAATTGAAGATGACCTTTGTGATCCTCCAAAGTTGTTTGAGAAGTTAAATAGTTATTCTAAGATATAATTGTATACCAATTATACTAAATACATAACATTATCATATGTATTAAAGTTATATAATTTGAAATGTGGTAGTAGATGGAGTGACACTATATTTACAAAACTACTTGGTCTCCTAAATGATATGATACCAGAAAAAAATGAACTTCCCAATTAAACATATGATGCTAAATAAATGTTACATTAAATGGGAATGGCCTCTAAAAAATATATATGATTATCCAAATGATTTCATATTGTTTCTAAAATACCATTAATCACTCATAAAATGACCTAAGTGTGGCACGAATCTATACAGGAAAGATAAATCATGTACTTTGAAAGTTGGATGGTACCTTCCTATCATTCCTTAATTTATATGAATTTATGGATTTAAGGAAGCTATGAGATTATTAACATGACACATATATGTAATAATTAAATATGGGAAACTACATCATCCATTAGAATCTCCTTATTGGAAGAAAATTGATTATGAGTATCCTGAATTTGGAAATGAGCTGAGAAACTTCCATCTTGTGTTATATACAAATGAAATAAATCCTTTTGGTATACAGAGTATTACTCATGGTACATTACCAGTTATGTTGGTAAATTATAACTTGTCACCATGGTTATTCATGAAACATACATACATTATGTTGTCTTTGCTTATATCTGGACCAAAACAACCCGGTAATGATATTGATGTCTATTTGGATCCATTGATCGAAGATCTGAAATTGATATGGGATATAGGTGTTACAATGTAAGATGCTTGTAAAAGTGAAGAATTCACATTGAGGGTCATGTTTTATGTAATGATAAATGAATTTTCTACTTATGGAAATTTTTTAGTCTATAACATTAAATCAATGTTGGGGTGTCCCATTTGTGAAGAATGCACACACTCGGTTTGGTTGAAACATTCCTTGAGGAATTTTTTTTAGAACATCATAAATTTTTACCTCGACGATATAAATATTGATCCTTAATGACAATATTAAATGGGAATACTAAATAAGTTACAACACCATCTCCATTAATGGGTGATCAACTGTTCGATAAAGTAAAATATATTGACATTGTTTTTGGTAAACCATTTTCAAAAAAACTTACAAAACTAGATTGAAAAAATAGATCGATTTTATTTGAATTACCATATTGGAATTTTTTGTATGTCATAAATTTTATTGATGTCATACATTTAGAAAAAAAAATATATTTGATGATATTATTTTCATGTTACTAAATGTTCCTGGAAAAACAAAAGATGACATTAAGACTAAGTTGGACACGATTAACATGGGGATAAGGGAAGTTTTGGCATCAATGAAGGTTAAAAGGTGTACTTTTCTTCTTCAAGTAGCTTACACTCTATCCAGACAAGAAAAATTGAAATTTTTCATTTTCCATAATGGTGTAAAAGTTCTAGAGGGGTATTCATAAAATATCATGAATTTTGTTTCAATGAATAATTTAAAGTTATAGAGACTAAAATCACACAACTATCATGTTTTGATGCAATATTTGATGCATGTCTCTTTACATTTTATTCTTCCAAAAAATATATGACATAGATTAACTAGTATCTGCTTCTTTTTCAAAGCCATATGCAATAAAGTTATAGACCCGATGAAGTTTCCAATCATGAATAAGGAGTTTATAGTCATATTATGTGAATTAAAGATGTTATTATCATTATTATTATTTTATATAATGGTCCACTCAATGGTTCACTTGGTTAGATAGTTTCAATTATGTGTTCATGTCCCTTGTAGATGGATATACCCCATTGAATGATATATAAAGATTTTGAAAGGGAACGTCAAGAATCAAAGTCATCCAGAAGGTAGTATTATATAATGATATATTATTGAAGAAGTTATTGAATCCTATACTGATTGCCTATTAGATATTGATAACATCAGTCTCCCAAAGTCTCATCACAGTGGACACCTTGTGGGAAAAGAGATTTCTATAAGATATGTTATTAAAATTACCATCACAGAGTGGTATAAATATCACCTTTACATTTTATATAATAGTGAAGATATTGATCCATACGTTGAATCCCACAAATCAATTCCTAGACATTTGAATCTATCAAGGTTTGAAGGATGGATATCAAATAGACATATTCAATAGTTTATAGGATGATTTTGAGATCATATTTATAAGGAGTTATATGAAAATATGAATTCAATTTCTGAATGAATTTGATGGATAACCAAGGGATCAAATAAAAATGTTATATCTTATATTGGTTTTGTAATTAATGGTTATATATTCCATACAAAAGAACATGATAACCGTAGTATGATGCAAAACAGTGGAGTTATTCTTGTTGCAGAAGCAATGCACATATCTGGTTCCAAGGATAGTAATCTACTTTATGTGAATATGTAATATTATGACATCATCAAATAGATATATGAGTTAGATTATACAACATTTCAAGTGTCAATTTTCTATTAAAAATGGGTTGAAAATAGGAGTGTAGTGAAAGCTAATGAAATGGGCTTTGTTAAGGTGAATTTAAGTGTGGAAGGGTATAAGGATGAGTTGTTCATAATGGAATAACAAGAAATGCAGGTATTTTATTTCTCAGATCCAGCAAACAATAATTAGTCAATTTTCCTACTGGTGACTTAAACAAATGTAGGGTTATATGAAAAATTCAATCGAGGATGGCCCTTTTATTGGGAGATCACCATAATTTCATGGTGGTGCCAATGTAAACATTGTCTTGTAAATTAGAGGGGGCTACAAAGAGGGTATTGGATTCTCGATAGTGGATCTAAATCCCTTCAACCATTAAAGAAAAGAAAGATATTTCAATGAGTAGTTTAAAGTGTTTTTTAATATACTATGTTTTTCCTCATTATTTTATGTGTCATCTACTATATTAACATAACCTAAATTAAATGTTTGAATACTCATGTAGATGATGACTTCTACACATGATGATGTTACCGATATCAAGGAAGAACAGATAGTTGATGCTAAAACTAAAAAATTATTAGGGGATCAACAACATGTTAATGAGAAAAACAAGAACGACATAGCATCATTATGTAGACTAAAATTATCAAGGAAAAAACAAGGGTATAAAATTTGAGGTTGGATGGAATCAATGCGGCTAAAATATTGACCCCAACAAGTCAATTTTCATTAGTTATGTTGGGGTAACAATGAAAATGAGTGTTCCATTTTATATAGATTTGTGACGCCATGTCCAGAATGTAACAAAGGAAACCCTTTGGGAAGATATTAAAATAATGTTACGGTGTACTTTCTCTATTTTATTAAAACAATATAATGAAAATGTTGTTATGATTTTCATTATTCTTTATAGAGTCCATTTATTTTAGATGATTTCCATAAGAAATATGTATTAATGGCCACTGGAAAAGCCCATAGTGGCTTCCAAACACTTCTTTCCAAGATTCATCTTAGGGATGTTTAGGGGAAAGTAAATCCCCACCCACCAATTACGTATGCACACATTATAAAGTAGGAAACATGTAATGATTTAATCGGTTGTTATGATGAGAAATCATTTCAGGTTCATTATAGTTTATAATATATTATTTGACATTATTTATTTTATCTAATTTGATTCAAAATTATAAATTTATAAAATAACAAAGGAGTGGTGAAAATAAATAACATGCATCAAAACCAATTTATCACTACCGCAAAGCAAGGGTGGGGTGCACTTCACTAGAGAAGAAAATGGTATGTATTTTAAATATATAATAAAAGTTTTATGTGATATGAAACAATATATGTTACTTTTTTATATGTATATTTATGAATCAAAATATGAAGACATTTCCATCCCACATCATGTGCTTTGGAAGGAGGCCCGTGTAAATAAAGAGGGTAAACTAGTTGATGAAAACACACAAGAAGTATGAGAAACATATGTAAGTATGACATAATAGTAATTAATTATGATTTATAATAGTATTAAATAAAAATATCTATTTATGTTTATATTTTTTTATAAAATTTATACATAAGAACTAGTAACAACCATACCTCAAGAAAAACTACATTCAATATCTTTGCAGCATCCAAAACAATACGATCGTGTTAGAGGTGCACTTTTTAGAGTGTCACATCGAACATATTTTGAGAAGAAAAAGCCTCAATAAGATACATATCATATGATTAAAGGATTACAAGTACAAATATATGATTTTAATGATATTATTGTCTGGTCTGGTTTTGTAGACCAATATATGTGAATGGATCAAAGTGAACCGGTAATGGAACAAATAACATCACATGAAGAGCCAAATGACCCCACTATATTTAACGTTATTCATTCCCTAAACCACATACCTTACTCGAGTTAATAAATTTTTTCATTACTCTTTCTCATAAATGTAAATCAAACAACTCCAATGACTTTATATTACTAAAATTTTGCAGGATGAAGTTGTATGTGATTTCTATCTATAAACACCCATGCACCACCTTATTGTGAGGGGTGTAGTGTATAATATCTCCCGAGAAATTCTATACAAAAAATAACTCCCAAAAGATTACATGTGAGTGGGGATTGAAGTATATAAATATTTAAGCATTGAGTTGCTTGTTCAACTTAATGATCAGATGTAACAATGGTTATTAATGCTATTGGAACTCATGTAGAATGGTAATTTAATCTTATAAAGCTACATGGGGTATGTCCTTAATAATTTTTTTCAAATTAAAAAACTATAACAATTGATGAAAAAAGGTATGAAGTTATGTATGTTATTATATATGGATAAAACAATGAGGAAACAGAAGGTCAGGTGAAAATAATCTAGTGAATCAGCCAAGAAAACAAAAGGACCTTCCAGGAGTACCTTCTCCCCACTAGTTCCACTACAACATATATTAACATTATAATTCCATGAAGACACCACATTCAAAGATGGAGATGTATAGTACATTCAATATTAATAATAAATATCTGGATATTTCATTACATATGTGGTTGGTCTCAAGAGTATAAATGAGATTCTCAAGTTTGAATGGCTATGAGTCTTAGTTTTGAATACATACATGAGGTACATTTTCATAATCTGTATGTCCAAAAAATGATCTATTATGCTCATTAAATTTAATAACTATTCATATTTTCAATATTTGTTTATATTACTACTATATAAAGGGAAACTCCTACAAAGCATGATTTGGATTCATTGATCCCTATATCATTTCTAAGAAAGAATTTTTTTTGTATTTGGAAGAAATTGATAAGAAAAAGGATGATATAACCAAGGTATTTGAGAAGAAAATAATATAAGACAAACTCTTTTTTATGTCTACAATGTAGTGGTAAACCTCTATAATATAATAATATAAAATATATTTTTATTTTTTCATTATTTATTTGTTATTTTTTTTGAAAGCACCAGATGTTGATCACAATAAATTTAGATACCCCAAATATTTATTTTTTGGATCCAATGTATGGATTTCCATCAAAATGACCACACATGATATGTATTGTGAATTTTTTATGCATTTTAATCAACATTTTATAGATAAACTATGGATTATATGTTTAATTTTGTGTTTTAACAAGAATTTTGTTATGATAGGGTGATCTATAAATATAGTCTAAATCATGGTATGAGGTCGGTAAATAAACATAATAAGCCTATGGATTTCTTAAAATAGAAATAGATTAAGGTATATATAGAAATATTTAACGATCAAAACATATTTCAAAACAATTTACTCATTTTGGTCAATGTTTCTATAGTTTCCAAATCAATATAACAACAATGATTGTGGATATTACATTTTCAAATTTATGAAAGATATCATATACCATCAAAAGACTAGCATCCCTGAATAAGTAATTTTTGAAGGTAATTACAGTTTTATTAAAAATATTTCCTAATCATTTGTTTTTTTATGCTTTCTTAGTACTACCAAGATTTATAACAATATATATACTCAAAAGAAGAAGTAAATTTGTTTAGAGATGAGTGGACAGAGTACATGGTGTCAAAATGTTTTTTAACATCTAATTTAGGTGATTACCTATTATGTTTGTGATCTATAATGAGCTATGAACTTACAGATACACTTGGTATGTGAATCATTAGTATCATAATTCTTATATATTATTTTTGATCAGTTTCTCAAGGAGAATTATAATGGATGAAATCAATTTTTTTAGAAATGAATGAGCATAATACAGTGTCAGAATGTATATAGACATCATGAATAAGTGACTTCCTACTACTTATTTAGTTATATCACATAATTTTATATAACTTTTTTATTTAATTTCCTTACCATTTTTATCTGATACTTATTTTGTTAAATTTAAACATTAGTTCAAAACACATGTCACATGATCAAAACTAAGCAAACAAATTCAGATTATTTTGCTACTTTGGTAAAATGATCCATAATTCATTTTTATGTGTAGGAATTTATCTCACATAAATCCAAAACCCAATGTGGTACTCAAAGTGCATTTTATCAGTATAAAAGTGTTATTTTAGTTTAAAACACACACCACATCTCCAAAACTGAGTAAATGAGATTTAATTGTTTTAAAACGTTATAAAAATGATCCATAATTCATTTTTTTAAATGTAGTAATTAACTACACACCAATCTGATACATGATGTGGTCATTATGACTCAAAGAATGTGTTTTCAACATAAAAGTGTAATTTTAGTTTAAAACGCATCACATAACCAAACCTGATAAAATTATCTCATATTATTTTAAAACTTTAGTACAATGATCCATAATTCATTTGTAATGTGTAGGAATCAACCGCATGTCAATCTGACACCTGATGTGGTTGATATGACTATAAGTACATATTTTCAGTATAAAAGTGACATTTTAGTTTAAAATGCACATCACATAACCAAGATCGAGTAAAAGATCTTGAATTATTTTCAAACTTTATGAAAATAATCCATAATTCATTTATGACATGTAGTAATCGACCACACATCAATTTGATACATGATGTGGTCGATATGACTTGAAGTACATGTTATCAATAAAAAAGTTTCATTTTAGTTCAAAATAGATATCAAATAACCAAAACTAATTAAGTGAGATCATATTGTTTTAAAACATTAGGAAAATGATCCATAATTAATTTATGACATGTATTAATCAACCGCGTGTTAATTCGACACTCGATGTGGTTGGTGTGACTCTAAGTGTAAGTTTTCAACACAAAAGTGTCATTTTAGTTTAAAACACACATAAAATAGCCAAAACTAATAAAAAGATCTAAAATTATTTTCAAACTTTTGGGAAAGAGTCCATAATTTATTTGTGATGTGTAATAATTGACAGCACATCAATCTGATACATGATGTGACTGATATGACTCAAAGTGTGTGTTTTTAATGTAAAAGTGTCATTTTAATTTAAAATGTATGTCATGTCAAAAAAACTAATAAAATAAGCTCAAATTGTTTTCAAACATTATAAAAATTATCGATAATTCATTTGTGACATGTAGGAATTGATCACACATCAATCTGACACTCGATGTGGTCAGTATGACTCGAATTGAATGTTTTCAATATAAAAGTGTCATTTTAGTTTAAAACATATGTCACATCACCAAAACCAAGAAAATGAGATCATATTATTTTAAACATTATAAAAATGATCCATAATTCATTTTTCATTTATAGTAATTGATTTCATGTCAATTTGACACACAATGTGATAAGTATGACTCACAGTACGTGTTTTCAATATAAAAGTGTCATTTTAGTTTAAAATGCATCACATAGCCAAAATAGAGAAAATGGGCTCATATTGTTTTCAAACTTTAGTAAAACAATCCATAATTTATTTTTGATATATAGAAATTTATCACACATCAATATGACACCTGATGTAGTCATTATGACTCTAAGTGCATATTTTCAATACAAAAGTGCCATTTTAGTTTAAAGCATGCATCAAATAGAAAAAATAGAGAAAAAAAGATTAGATTGCTTTTAAATTTTATAAAAATGATCTATAATTCATTTTTTACATGTAGGAATCAACATCACATCAATCTGACACTCGATGCAGCCGGTATGGCTCAAAGTGCATGTTTTCAATACAAAGTGTCATTTTAGTTTAAAACGCATGTCACGTCAACAAAACCAAGAAAAATGAGCTTGAATTGTTTTCAAACATTAAGAAACCAATTCATAATTCATTTTTAACATATAGGAATTGACTACACATCAATCTGACACTTGATGTGGTCGACATGACTCGAAGTATGAGTTTTCAATACAAAAGTGTCATATTAGTTTAAAACACACATCAAATAGCCAAAATTGAGAAAATGAGCTCAAATTGTTTTCAAACTTTAGGAAAATAGTCCATAATTCATTTTTTATGTGTAAGAATTTAACAAACATCAATCTGATACAAAATGTGACCGATATGACTCAAAGTGTATGTTTTCAATATAAAGGTGTTATTTTAGTTTAAAACGCACATCACTAAAAAAACAAGAAAAAGAAATCAGATTGTTTTCAAACTTTAGGAAAATGATCCATAATTCATTTGTGACATGTAGAAATTGACTGCATGTCAATATAACACATGATGTGGTCGGTATGACTCAAAGTGTGTGTGATTTTAATATATAAGTGTCATTTTAGTTTAAAACGTGCATCACATAGTCAAAAATGAGCATAACAAAATCAGATTATTTTCTCATCATTTTATCTACTATTACTTAATTAATATCCTTATCATTTTTATCTTATACTTAGTTAATTTTCAGAGATATAATTCTTGAATATGAATAAGAAATGGTGTGACAATTGAATGCTTGTTCTCAAAAAGAAGGTTCTCTTAAATTGGATCAGATCCATAGTAAGTTTTTTTTTATCACCACAAATGTGAGACAATTCAAGATCACCTTCTTTTCAAAACAATAAGAAATTTTGTGGCGTGTAAGAATCAATCGTAACTCAATCTGATACACGGTGTGTCTAAATGACTCAAATTATATTTTTTTTGTTTAAAATTAACACTTTGTGTTTAATTTATTTATTTATAGTATTACTAACATAATAATTGTTTTCTTATACAGGTGCATCCTTTTTCTCGAGATGAGGTGGTTTTTTTTGGAAATTAATAGCATGATCAGGGGTTGGGGACCAAAGACAAAGAAAAATTGATGTTTTTAAATATTTGTGATAAATCTTACTTACTCATGTAATTATACAAACCAATGGTTGAAAGGTATATAATATAGTTTTTTTTTGCATTTGTGTTATAAATTTTATTTCAATTAAATTCTATATTTGCTCCATATTTTTTCTGTTATAGTGTATTGTAATTTTAATAGCACACTACAATAGTTTTCCCCTTTATCAGTGCTAAACTAGCACCGATAAAGGACTAGGTCTTTTAAAGGCACTCTAATTGTCAGTGATTTTTTTCACAGGAAAAGCTCTATTATAGCCCTATTAAAGGCCTTATGTGTAGTAGTGATACATTCACACTTATCATTTTATATGCACCTATTCACTTCCAAAAAAGTTCATTAGTGGGATTTTTTTTTCAACTAACGGCAGTTTAAACCGCCGCCTAATTGTATAGAGACGGTTAATAAAACTGCTGCATATTGCATGGTCGCTAGTAATTTAGTAGTGGTTTTTTTTATTTCACAGTGGTTTTCTTATGTGTCATTTTTTGAACATTTATCAGTAGTTTTATGTTTATTTAGTGGTGGTTATTTTATTTAGAAAAAAACCAATGGAATATAAATAAAATGAAACTAATTATTGCTAAACATATGATTAGTGGTTTGTTTTAGTAGTGGTTTCAATTAACCGTCACTAAAGCATATTTTATTTATTGTATTTAGTGGTGGTTACTAAAAACCATTGCAAAATTAGTTTTTTATATTTAATAATAAATTGAAATTTCATAAATTAAAACATGAATATATTATAAACCCATCATATATATTCCATACATCCACAATCATCATAACCTTAATCTCAGTCAACTCGTGAATTTGTCAACCAATACCTCGGTCATCAATATAAACATATAAAAAATGTCCAACAAAAACTAATTCCCAATATACATCCATGTCATGACCTCCACTACATTTTTCTTCCTCTACATCATCTCATAAACTATAACTGGCCACATCATCTCGTAAACTATAACAAAAAATAAAAAAATAAAACTAAAAATAATATATCATAATTATAGTCGAAAACCAGAAGAATGTTGTTGATCAAAATAGTCAACCTCATGCCTACTGCCGACATCTACCGCCTACAATGAAAACTGGATCATTTAAGAAAATAAATTCAAAATAAAAAAGAAATGGAATATATTCAGAATGTTTCGTATAAATTTTTTTTGTTAATCAAATAGAAGACATTTTATCATAAAAAATAATATATAATGAAAACCACTTTGAATGCATAAACTTACCTATTTAAGATAATATTCAACACTTGAAACTGAAAAGGGATAAGTAAATATTATAATTTATTTTTAAAGTGATGTGCGTTGTGCTTGAACTTGAATTAATAAACAAATTTTAAGTACTTTGATATCACAACATGTCATGTATTTCAAAAACAACTCAACGGTGTTTGTCCAATGATTTCACATCAATATGAGGTCTTTTGCTATGGTTTTGACTATTCCATGCATGTTTTAGTGTTTTAAAACACTAAAAATGTATTTACAACCATCATGAGAAAACCTTAATTTGAAATTATGTGACATCGGTTCCTAAATTATCAAAACAATCTAAATTCATTTTCTCGGTTTTGAGTAAGAAATTTGTCCCTTTTACTAAAATTGATGTCAATTTAAAATAAAAAGATTCACTTTCAGCCATACTAAGAACATCATGTATCATATTGAGTTGTATTTGATTCCCACGTCGAAAATTACTTATGGATCATTTTCCTAAAGTATAAAAACAATCTGAATGTTTTTTCTCGGGTTTGAGTATGTCATTTTCCCTTTTTAATAAAATTGATGTCAATTTTAAATAAAAAGATGTAATTTGAGTCATATTGGTCACATCGTGTATCATATTGAGCTACAAATGATTCATACACATATAAAATTACTTATAGATCACTGTCCTAAATTATCAAAACAATACAAATGTGTTTTCCTGGTTTTGAGTATATCACTTATCTTTTTTACTAAATTGTAATTTTAAACTTGAAACATGCACTTTAAAACATACCGATCACATCATGTATCAGTTCAATGTGAGATTTATTCCTACACATCAAAAATGACTTATGAATCAATTTCCTAAATTATCAAGAAAATCTGAGTATGTTTTCTCAGTTTTCAGTGAGTGGCACTTTTTAAACTAAAATGTCAATTTTAAACTAATAACGGACACATTGAGTCATACTATGAACATAATGTATAATATTTAGGTTCATTTGATTACTAAACATCATAAATGACTTATGTATAATTTTTCTAAAGTATAAAAACAATCTGAATGCATTTCCTTGGTTTTGAGTAGGTCATTTTTCATTTTTACTAAAATTGATGTCAATTTTAAATAAAAAGATGCACTTGGAGTCATAATAGTCACATAGTGCATTGGATAGAGGTGTGTATTATTAATAAACATATAAAATGACATATGTATTACTTTCCTAAAGTATCAAAACAATCTGAATGTGTTTGATCGGTTTTTAGTATGTCACTTGTCTTTTTTACTAAATTGTCATTTTAAACTAGAAACACGCAATCTAACTCATACCAATCACATTGTGTATCAGTTTGATGTGAGACTGATTAATACATGTCAAAAATTAATTATGAATCGATTTCCTAAATTATCAAGAAAATATGATCATGTTTTCTTGGTTTTCAGTGAGTGACACTTTTTGAACTAAAATGCGGATTTTAAACTGATAATATATTCATTGAGTAATATTGGGCACATCGTATATCGGATTGAGGTGAAGTTGATTCCTATATGTCAAAAATTACTTATAGATAATTTTTATAAATTATAAATAATCCAAATCCATTTTCTTGGTTTTGAGTAGTTCATTTGTCCTTTTTACTAAAATTCATGTCAATTTTAAATAAAAAGACACGCTTGGAGTCATACCGATCACACTATGTGTCGGATTGAGGTGAGGCTGATTGCTACATGTATAAAATGATTTATTAATCATTTTTATAAATAATAAAAACAATCCAAATGTGTTTTCTTGGTTTTGAGTATGTCACTTGTCTTTTTTACTAAATTGTCATTTTAAACTAAAGCACACACTTTGACTCATATCGATCACATTGTATATCATTTTGATGTGATACCAATTCCTACATAAAAAAAGTTAATTATCAATCTATTAACTAAATTATCAAGAAATCCGAGCATGTTTTCTCTATTTTCAATGAGTGATACTTTTTGAACTAAAATGTTAATTTTAAACTGATAACGGAAACTTTGAGTCATACCATGAACATCATGTATCAGATTGAGGTGAGACTGATTCCTATACATCAAAAATGAATTATATATAGTTTTAATAAAGTATAAAAAAATATGAATGTGTTTTCATGGTTTTGAATGGGTCATTTTTCCTTTTTACTAAAATTAATGTCAATTTTAAATAAAAATAAGCACTTTGAGTCATACCGGTCACACCCTACATTGGATTGAGGTGAGGATGATTAATAAATGTCTAAAATGACTTATGGATAATTTTCCTAAAGAATAAAAATAATAAAAATATGTTTTATTAGTTTTTAGTACATCACTTTTCTTTTTACTAAATTGTCATTTTAAATTGGAAACATACACTTTGACTCATACTGATCACATCATGTATCGGTTCGATGTGAGACCAATTCCTACACATAAAAAATGACTTATGAATCAATTTCCTAAACTATCAAGAAAATACAAGAACATTTTCTTAGTTTTCAATGAGTGACACTTTTTTAACAAAAATCTCAATTTTAAACTGATAACAGACACTTTGAGTCATATCGAGCACATCGTGTATCAGATTAAGGTGATACTTATTCTTAAACATCAAAAATGACTTATAAATTATTTTCCTAAAGTATCAAAACAATCCAAATGTGTTTTATCAATTTTGAGTAGGTCATTTTCCTTTTTTACTAAAATGAATGTCAATTTTAAATAAAAATAAGCACTTGGAGTGATATCGGTCACACTATATGTCGGATTGTGGTGAGGATGATTATTACACATATAAAATAGCTTATGAATAGTTTTCCTAAATTATCAAAACAATCTGAATAAGTTTTCTTGGTTTTGAGTATGTCAATTTCCTTTTTTACTAAATTTTCATTTTAAACTGGAAACACACACTTTGACTCATACAAATCACATCATGTATCGGTTTTATGTGAGACAGATTCATACACATCATAGATAATTTATGAATCAATTTCATAAATTATCAATAAAATATTAGTGTGTTTCCTCAGTTTTTAATGAGTGACACTTTTTGAACTAAAATGTCGATTTTAAACTGATAAAGGAAATTTTGAGTCATACCTGGCACATCATGTATTAGATTGAGGTGTGACTGATTCCTATACATCATAAAAGATTTATAAATCGTTTTCTTAAATTATAAAAACAATCAAAATATGTTTTTTCAATTTTGATTATGTTAGTTGTATTTTTTACTAAAATTAATTTCAATTTTAAATAAAAATAAGCACTTAGAGTCATATCAGTCGCACTGTGTGTCAAATTGAGATACGAATGATTCCTACATGTCCAAAAAGTCTAAAAACAATTCTAACTACCAATTTTACAATGATTTGTATTGTATTTATTTGTTGAACTTACAACACTGTATATTTACTTGATGTTATTAACTGAAAAAACCTTTCTCATTTTTGAAATTCAAAAGAGAAGAGGAAGTTTATGTACCCATTATATCATGAGAAGTCAGCACAATGGGCACATGAGCTTCCTCTAATTTTTTGAATTGAAACAATGAGAAAGGTTTTTCGGCTAATAACATTGAATCAATATGCAATGTTAGCAGTTCGAAAAAGAAAGGAAATGAAAATAGGAATCATGGTAATATTGGAAAAAAGAAACATTTTATCTCTTTTGTTCCTTATTATAGATAGTTAAAATAAAAATATTACTTCCCAAAATATCTTTGGAAAAAAAACTAAATAAGTATTAGATAAACATGATAAGGAAATTAACATAAAAATAGTAGATAAAATGATGGAAAAATTAATTAAATAAGTAGTAGGAATTCACCTTTTCGTGATGGTTGTATGAATTCTTGATGAATTTTCTTGTTTCCGTTATCTCAATTGTAGGCTAAAGTCTAATATATCAGGAGTATGAGCAACTTCAAACAAACCACCCCGACTCAAACAAATGAATCCACTTGTATAAATTATGTTTTGATAAACATATAAAATAACCCCTCTAACTAAAATTTTGTGTGTTCATCCTTATTTTTTATAAATTTAATGTAATGAAATTTATAATCATGATAAAACTGACATTTAAAATAAAAAAAATTATATATTAGAAAACTATTTTATATAGATAAATGATATTTTACTATTATTTTTCCTTAATATTACAATGCATTGATTACTAATAAAATTTGTGTTAATATAATCATATATTTTTGTAAACATCATTTTAGTGTCTTTATTTTAAATAGATCTATATAATTTATTAGTTAAATGTTTCAAAACATTAATAAAAAAATTCATCGAAAATAATATTTTTATCATTATCATGATCATAAACATTAATAATAGTAATCATACATTTATTCCAAAAAAAGATACAAGAATTATTACATAATATGATAATATTGATCTAAAATAAAATGAAAATTTTATGGATATATTTTCAATAGGTGAAGAAAACTAATTTTTAATTTAATCAACTAAATTAGTATTTTGATTATAATATTACATATGTTTGAAAAATTATGTAAAAGTGTTTTATAAATAAAAAAAAAGTATATTTTTGATTTATTATATATATATATATATAATATAAATAGGATTCAAAAAAATTAATCCATTCTTCCATTACAATAACTAGTATTTCCCCCCAAGCAATCACACGGGATTAAATTTTTTTATTTTTAAAAATAATGTGTTGGGTATGAATTAAAAAAACTAAAAGAATAAATAGTAAACATGTAATTAAACCATGATATTAAAAGAATAAATAGTAAACATGGAATAAACTATGAGATGTGTGAGCGAAAAATCCAAAGTGAGTATATCTATGTATTTCCCAAGTTAGGAAAAACATTAAACCATATGGTAGCATGTATGTAAGGGTATTCAAATTAATTCCTTCAATGAAACATATCAAGAATGAATTATGGTCATGGATTTCAAAAGAATATACAAAATATCTTCTTGGTATTAACCATAAATATTTAAACTACAATTTTATTTGAACATGAAAAAACTTATACCTGAATTGCAAGCTCCCCGGTGAAGTAATAATAAGAAACCATAAAATCCCTCCCGAAACATGTGTTTTGTTTTCACTTTTACTTATACATGGAATTATAGAATAGGAAAGCTAAAGGCATGTGTCTTTCTAGACCCTCTCTATAACACCAATATCCTATGTCTCAATCCAAAAAAAATTAATATCAAACAAAACCAATTGTTACTCAAAAATGAATACTTCATATCAATTAAAAGGTTCACAATTAAATATGAAATGAATTAAATCATGAGATATATAGTTATATTAATTAAAATATTAATTTATTAATGGTTTAAATGAAAATGACAAGAAATTTTTGTATAATTAAGCAATGTTATAATTATTGTATTTTGAATGTTTATATTACTTCATAATATTTTTATCTCGATGTAAAGTGATGAAATTGTCAAATTATAAATATATGTCATTTTTTACCATACATGGTTGAATGAAATAAAAAAAGAACTCAAATTGTAAAATAATTGATCCACAACATGCTTAGGGAGTAATTTTTATCTTATAACTTGCAAATTTAGATCTCATTTCAATATCTAGTGGAAATATAATTGAATATAAATTATGGAATTACATGTTTATTCTAAACTATAAAATTTGGTACTAACAAGTATAAATAGTTATAATTATGCAACACACAACACAAACCACCTCGGGGGACCAAAAATATTATCTAAGGGGCATTCTAAAGGATACAAATGGTAAATTGTTTTCATTTGGGAGGGGAGAATAATACAGAAAGACATCAAATGATGTTCCAAAAAGGATTAATGATTTTTATTTGAAGAATATGTGACTTATTAAACATAATTTCCATCAAACATGTATGATGATAATTTAGAGCAAGGCATTAGTTTCTTAAGTGGATGATTTTCATCTTGTATTATCATATAAATGATGTGAAACCTGATTAAATTGTTGGATAACCTCATCTAGTTTTCATCTTGTTCAACATATTGGTTTCATACTATCTCGTGGAAAAGCCTCATAATCTAGAAATAAACTACAGAGTGATTAAGAATAATTATATTAATTAGAAAGTTTATAATACAAACAAAAAATATAGAGTGATTACACAATAAATAAATAATAAAGGATTCATAGAATAGAAGTATATGTACTACATTACTTTTATAATAAAAATACAAATTGATTATGTAATAATGATAATGATCTCAAACTATAATAGATAAATCATAAATCATTGATTATTAAATGAAAATGAGCAACTGAATAATACAATGTAGGATATAGAGTTATTACAAAAAAATATTAATTAATATATATGGATATTTAAATAAACATTAATGGAATGAATTTTACTAATTAATAAAGTGTAATATAATACCATGTATACATAAAAATCATAACTGTATAGAGAAATTACAAAAAAATAACTCTTTTGAGCAATAATAAAATTAGGGTGATTATGGTGAAGAGGATTCAACCTTTAAGGGGGGTTGTGTTTCAACCGAGGAGGGGATCCAAGACAGGGAGAGGGAGGTAGAAGGGGGTCCACATCACTGCCAAGGAGGGGAACCGAGTTTGGGAGAGGGAGGATAGAGGGGGGTGGCATTGTGGTGAGCTATCCAAAGAGGAGGTTATAGGGGGGAGGTCATGGGGGGAGGGGTCGGAGGGGGTCACGAGGGTCGGGGGTCGAGGTTCGTAGGCTTGGGGTTGCTACTGGGGAGAGGGGAGGAGGAGGGATGGTGGAAAGGGGGTTGCAGGATTGGGGTCGCTGTCAAGGAGAGGAGAGGAGGAGGTTGGGGGTGAGGGGGAAGGGGTCAGGGTCGCACATAGGGAGTGGGGGAGGGGGAGGTATTAGGGTTTTTTTTAAAGTTCAGAGGTGGTTTAATTGAAATTTTCACCAATTGAAAACATAAAAAAAGTCATTAGTTTTATGAAACTGCCACTATATTATATATTTTTTTAACCAAGTTTATTTCATGTTGGTTACTAGAACCACCATGAATAAACCACCATTAACCATATCTTTTCTTAATAGTGATTATATTATACTAGAAATCATTGGTGGTGGCCTACTGAGTATATCTCAGACCCTATTTGGGTCATCGGTTGGTACCCAAACAGATATTATGGACACAGGCATGGACAAAGGGAAATGTTCAGTTTTAGATGGGTAATTTATTGTAGTAGGATAGAGCACGAGAGCAGAAGATTGATCTTATTCTCGTGATGTTATAAAATATAATTTTTTTTTCCTTTTTGTATTTTTGTATAGCATGTTGTATATGTATGTGCCTCTTCATTCCATGTATATCCCTTTTTAATTATCATCATTACATGATCGTCATTTTGTATCTAGTATTGATTCATATTCTGTCTATTTATTTTTATCATGATGTTTATACTTCTGTAACTCTCTTATTATATCATTTTTGTTGTTCACTATTATTTTATTTCACTATGTTACACTCTGGTCATGAAAGTATAGTCTCCCCACCATATCATCATACACTACTAAACATATGCCCTTTAACAGTGTACACAAATCCTTTTTACAGCACTAAAAAACATTGTTAATCACAGTTCTGATAAAGGGGATCCTTTATCCATGCTAAAATAAAGCATTGATAAAGCCCCCCCCCCCCCCCCTTATTAGTGCTATTTTAGTGTAGATAAAGGAGCGCCTTTATCAATACTCAAAATAGCACTGATAAAGGTCTAGATGGTTGCAATGTGCTATTAATATAACAGTACACCCAGCAAAAATCTACATGTACATAAAGCACACCCAGTAAACAATGATATATACAATTAATTGACCTCATGAATACAAAAATATCCACCCATGTTATATACAAAAAAACACTACTATATAGATTTCAAACAATGTTGTATATAATTACATTTAAAATATTCCAAAAAATAGTTAAAAACATTAATGTTTCATCTTTTGATGCCTATGATCCCATCTCAAAAATGTATGCCCATGGTATTAGTTGCTAAAAAAATCATCCCAACTCAAGCAAAAGATTCCACCCATATAAGAAAACAAATATTATGTTAGTAATACTATAAAGAAATAAATTAAACATTAATACAAAAGAATACATTAATAAAATGTCAAATTTTAATAAAAAAGACACATTTGGAGTTATATCGATCAGACCATGCATCGTATTGATGTGGGGTTTATTCCTACACATCAAAAATGAGTTATGAATCATTTTCCTAAAATATCAAAACAATCCGAATTTGTTTTCTCTATTTTGAGTATATCACTTATTCTTTTACTAAAATTAATATCAAATTTAAATAATGAAACATTTGGGTTTATAACTATCGCACCATGCGTTAGATTTAGGTATGGATGATTCTTACCTATCATAAATTATTGATGGATCATTGTACTAAAGTATCAAAACAATCAGAATGTGTGTTTGGTTTTCAGTATGTCAGTTTTTTTACTAAAGTGATATTTCAAATTTGAAATACGTATTTTGAGTCATACCAACTTCATCGGGTGTTGTCTTGACATGATACTACTTTATACACCTCAAAAATGACTTATGAATCATTGTCCTAAATTATGAAGACAATCGGAGTGTGTTTTCTTATTTTTCACTCAGTGACATGTTTTGAGCTAAAATGTCAATTTTAAACTGATAACGGACAATTTTAGTCATACCAGTTACACTATGTGTAGGATTGAGGTTTGGTTGATTAATAAACGTCAAAAATGACTGATGGATCATTTTCCTAAAGTATCAAAACAATCCAAATGTGTTTTCTTGTTTTTTAGTATGCCACTTGTTCTTTTTACTTAAATTAATGTCAGGTTTAAATAAAAAGAAAATTTTGGAGTTATACCAGTCACACCATGCATTTTATTAAGGTATGTTTTATTCATACATGTCAAAAATGAATCATGGATCATTGTCCTAAATTATCAAAACAATCTGAATGCACTTTCTCAATTTTTAGTATGTCACTTGTTCTTTTTACTAAAATTAATGACAAATTTAAATAAAAAGAGACACTTTGAGTTATATCAGCCGAATCGTGCATTTTATTGAGGTGAGGTTTATTTATACATGTCACAAATGAATTATAGATCCTTTTTATAAAGTATTAAAACAATATGAAAGTGTTTGTTTAGTTTTTAGTATGTTGTTTTGTTTTTTTACTAAAATGTCATTTCAAACTAGAAACACACATCTTGAGTCGTACTGGTTTCATAGTGCATCGGATTGATGTGAGACTAATTAATACACATAAAAATGACTTATGAATCATTTTCCTAAATTATTAAGACAATTGGATCATGTTTTCTTGGTTTTCATTGAGTAACACATTTTGAGCTAAAATGTCAAAAAAACTGATAGCGGACACTTTTATTCATACCGTTCACATCATGTATCTAATTGAGTTGTGGTTGATTCCTATACATAAAAAATGACCCATGGAACCTTTCATTAAATTATCAAAACAATACAACTATGTTTTCTCTATTTTTAGTACGTCACTTATTATTTTTGCTAAAATTAATGTCAATTTAAAATAAAAAAGACGCACTTGGAGTCATACTGATCACACTATACATCAGATTGAGGTGATGTTGATTCCTACACATAAAAAATGACTCATGGATCATTGTAGTGAAGTATGAAAACAATATGAATGCATTTTCTTGGTTTTGAGTAGGTCAGTTTTCATTTTTACTAAAATTGATGTCAATTTTAAATAAAAAGACGCACTTTGAATCATGCCGGAAATACTGTGTGTCTTATTGAGGTGCAACTGATTCTTAAAATTCAAAAATAACTTCTAGATCGTCTTCCAAAAGTATCAAAATAATCCAAATGTATTTTTACAATTTTTAGTATGTCAGTTGTGTTTTTTTTACTAAAATGTCATTTCAAACTAGAAACACACATTTTGAGTCATATCAGTCACATCGTGCGTCAGTTTGATGTGATAATACTTTATACACATCATAAAAGACTTATGAATTGTTTTCCTAAATTATGAATACAACCAGAGTGTGTTTTCTTGGTTTTCAGTGAGTGACATCTTTTGAGCTAAAATGTCAATTTTAAACTGATAACAGACACTTTTAGTCATACCAGTCACACCTTGTGTTGGATTAAGGTTTGGTTGATTCTTACACGTCAAAAATGACTCATGAAAATTTTCATTAAATTATCAAAACAATATGAATATTTTTTCTCGATTTTTAGTATGTCACTTATTCTTTTTTCTAAAATTAATGTAAATTTAAAATAAAAAAGACATAATTGGAGTAATACCGATCACACCATGTGTCAGATTGAGATAAAGTTGATTCATATGCATCAAAAATGACTCATAGATAATTTCCATAAATTATAAAAACAATCTAAATGCATTTTCTCAGTTTTGAGTAGGTATGTTGTCCTTTTACTAAAATTGATGTCAATTTTAAATAAAGAGATGCACTTTGAGTCATACTGGTCACACCTTGTGTCATATTGAGGAGTGGATGATTCATAAACATCTAAAATGACTCATGGATCATTTTCCTAAATTATAAAAACAATAGGAATGTGTTTTCTTGGTTTCTAGTGTGTTAGTTTTTTTACTAAAGTGTCATTTCAAACTAAAAACATGCATTTTAAGTCATATTGGTCGCATCGTGCATCTGTTTGATGTGATACCACTTCATACACATCAAAAATGAATTATTAATATATTTCCTAAATTATGAATACAATAGGAGTACATTTTATTGGTTTTCAATGAGTGACACATTTGGAGCTAAAATGACAATTTTAAAATGATAACGGACACTTTTAGTCATACCGGTCACACCATGTATCAGATTGAGATGTGGTTGATTTATACATGTAAAAAATGACTAATGGATTATTTTCCTAAAGTATAAAAACAATCTGAATGTTTTTTCTTAGTTTTTAGTATGTCACTTGTTCTTTTTACTTAAATTAATGTCAATTTTAAATAAAAAGAAACATTTGGAGTTATACCAATCACACCATGCATGGTATTGAGATGGGTTTGATTCCAACATGTCACAAATGAATCATGGATCATTATCCTAAATTATTGTGTTTTCTCAGTTTTGAGTAGGTCAGTTGCTCTGATACCAACTATACTGACCCAGACATTTCATACATAGATATCACATCTTAGTAGATTAATATTCCTTACATAAAATAATGATCCATGCTATAATATTTTAGTTCTAGTGATTTTGGAAACATGGAAACATAAATAACTAGTTCATAAGAGTATCTCATTAATTTATTCTTTACTAGAATCCTTCTTAGACATATCATTTCGAAAACCATTCTTCATAACCTAAGGATATGAAACATAATAAAGGGTGATCATAGATGGTTAATAAGTGTAAAAAAAATAGAGATATCAATGATCATGTAAGGATAACATGATCATAAATATGTTAGAAGGTGTTATTAACATTAGAAATCCACACCCTACATATCATAGATCATAATCATGAGTTATGGATTAAATCATGGTAGTTCAAAAGACATGAATCTTAAAGAATCAAATAATATTATAAACTAAAAACATACACTTTGAGTCATACTGAGCACACTATGTATCAGATTGAGATGTGGTTGATTGATCTGCGACTGATTACTACACTGTTTAGGAAACTGTTCATGACATATCTTTTAGGAAGTCATACTTTGCATTAAACTACTGATAAATCCCTTAGTAGATGCATCCTTATGATTTAATTCACATTTAATGAAACATGGGGTTTACTCTTCCACACAAAAGGAACATGTTCTCCATTTTCTAGCTTGTTGCAGATAGTTGAAAGGAAAGTATTGCTTCCCAAAAGATCTATAAAAAAACTTAATAAGTATTAGATAAAAATGACTAGGAAATTAACTTAAAAATATTAGATAAAATGATGACAAAATTAATTAATTACATAGGTAGTATGAATTAACCTTTATACATTCTTGACTCATTTCATTATTTTCATTATCTCAGTTACAGCATTGAAGTCCAATCTCTTATGAGAATGATCAGTTTTGAACAAACCGCCCCAACTCAAACATATGAATCCACCTATATAAAAAACAATTCTTATATGAGTAATACTAAAAATAAGTAAATTAAACATAAGTATGAAATTATCCACTACTTCTATGGAATTCACATCTTCATGCTATTTGTGTACATTCTTCCATTGGGTATGCTACCCATTAATTTCTAAGAAAATATATATCATCTTGTGAATATGAGTCTTTTATACAGTCATAATACTACTGAAAAAATATAAATACACAAAGTATTAATAAATATTTTAAATTAAATGGTAATAATCTTTTAAAATACCTCTTTATGGATTCTAGTTTGTTCATGGAATGTGATCTCTCTAATAAATTTAAAAACATAATGACCAAAATATTTTCCATTTGTTTGTTTCGAACACTGCAGAAACATTGAGAAAAATAAGTAATTTTTTTTAATATGTGTTTGGATAATGAAATATTATTATATATACTCTAATACTTTCCCATTCATAGTACTTGTAATGTTTCTCATCTTTATACCTTGGCCTCTTTCCATGTTTTAGATGATATTGATGCACCACCCTATCATAACAAAATCCTCATTAAAAGATAATATAAATTATATAAATTGATGTTTAGTTCTAAAATATTGGATTTAGTGTACTATAAATTGAAAAACACCATCATGTGTGGTCATTTTGTTGGGTATCCATGCATTAAATCTAGTAAATAAATCTTTAGAGTATCCAAATTGAGTATAATGAGCATCCAATGCTGCTTAAAAACAAAAAAAAAGTAATAAGTAATGAAATAAATGAAAATATATTTGATATGATTAAATTTTATATTTTTACCCCTACATCATTGGTATTAAGAAGAGTTTTTCATCCATATGTTTGCTTTTAAATTATTTGAGCATGCATTCCACTATTTCATCCCCTTTCTTGGAATTTATTTTTAGTTGTTATATAGATTTAGTGTGAGGAATAATGAGTCCAAAAAATCAAGGGGAAATCCCTTCAAATTTTTTTAATATATACTCCTGACAAAAATATGAAATGTATTTAGCCATAATTAACATAGTATAACAACTTTTGGAAAATAAAATAATGAAAACATACCTCATATATATATTTACAAATGATCCACCTATCCAATCATAGTCAAGGATTTCACTTAAATTCTCAGCACCAATAAAGTCTTGAAATTTCTATCTATACATATTTTCTTCAAAATCAACTATGTGAGTATGATCATTTTTTAACATTGTATCCACATAAAACTTCAATGATATTAAATGTGGATATAGAACAGACAGGGTAAAGGTGATTTTGGTAGTTCTTTTCGATTGGTTGGTCGATCCTTTAGATGGGTTTTATCTGGTCTTTCATTTCACCCCCTTCCCTTTGTCCTTATGTAATAAAATTCATCAGTTCATAAATTTTTTCATTAATTGTTAAAGTTTTATCTTTAAAAATAAATGGGAAATTAATACCTCCTTGTTGACATGTTTTTTACAAGTTGTGATGGACATGTGATGAATGTTACAACCACTTGTTCGACCTTATAAATATCTTTCTCATCAATTGGAATCGGTATCTTAGTGTTTGGATCATGGGATATGCTAATCAACACTCTCACATGACCTGTTAGAAGTGGTATGTTGTGTAGTATATTGTTTTGGATATTGAACATCATATCCCTCACTACAAGCTAATGGGTGGGTGTTGATAGATATAAATCATAGTCATTATCACCCTATATAATATCATTACAGGAAAGGTATCAGTCTCTATATCATTCACATTTCATAGAAACAATTATTATAACATTGATTACCTCAGCCAAGATAGCTCTTTGAGTGGAATGGATCACCTTAAAGCTAGTGGGGGTGGGGGGATCTTCAGACAATGGTTGTTCTTGAGTTGTTTCTTCTATTTTCTTCCCCCCAATTAAATTTTCTAGAATCTCTCTCTACCATTGTAATTGTTCTTAAAGGTTAGATAGTCTTTCTATCATCCATTTCATTTCTTTACCTTGATCATCCTCTTTTTTTCTCAAAATATGTTCAGTGTGTCACCCCAAAACCCACACCTCTGACATAGCCATAATTTTCTAGCCACTTCAAGGATACTGATAGTATGTGTTCATCCGGTACAAGTATTTCTGAAACCTAAAGAAAATGTCAGATAGAAAATATTGTAAATAAGTGATCATTGTTATGTAATCATTCTTTAAAGGAAAAAAATTATTATGTCATACTTACACATGTTTCCCACACTTTTTGTGTGTTTTCATCTATTAGTATCCCATATTTATTTAAACATGCCTCTTCTATAGTACATGGTGTGGGATGGAATTGGATTCGAATTTGGAGTCATCAATCTGCATATAAACAAAGGAATATAATTATGTTGTTGTTTAATGACACATAAAAGTATTACAGTAGATTTAAAATATGTACCAATTTTTTTCAAGTGAAGTGTACCCCATCCTTGCTTTATGGTAGGGGTACATTGTTTTTTCTTCTCATTTCTTATTTTTAGCACTCAGTTGTTGTTTTATAAATAAAAAAATCAATCAAAGTGATGAATCCACATATTGTCAAACAATGTATTACTAGCTGCAATGTACCTGAAAAGACACATCTGCACGATGGCTAGTAAATACATCCCACACTTCTTGGGTTATCGGGTGTGCATAAATAATCTATGGGTGTGGGTTTATTTTCCCTTCAAAATCTTTAAGATAATGTCTCGTTAGAATTGTGTAAAAGCCTTTGTAAATCCTTCTAGCAAGCATTAATACATATTTTTTATGGGATTCATCTAGTATAAATGAACTCTACAAGGAATGATGAAGAATAAGTCAATATTTCATTATTTTATTTTTTTAGTAAAATAAATAAATGATATCATAATGTTATTGTAATATCTTCCCACATCAGTGTCTTAATCCTAGCCACAACATGGTGCCATGAATCTATATCAATTGACACATGTTACCGAGTGAGAATTCCAATGTAACTACTGAACATGACCTTATTGGGGTTAACATGCTGTACCCATGCATTCCATCCGACATTGTATTTTATGCCTTTGATTTTCACCTTAATTATTTTTTCTAACACCATCAAACTATGGCGCTCCTGTTTTTTCTGCGTCATCGGTCCTTCATCGCCTACCATTTCCTTAGAATCAACATCCTCAATATGTTCCTCTATAGCAGTAGAATTTACATGTGAATATGGTCATTATACCTCTGCATTGGGATCAGAAATAGGTTGAGAAACCTATTGTTACTCGGGATTGGAAGCACCAACACATGCAGAAGGTCATTGTTCATATGCACTGTGAGCATCAGTAGCTTCAGAGACTTGTTGTTCCTTAGGATTGAGAGCACCAGAATGTACAGAAGTCATTCTCTATATAATTGGTTTAACGTTTAATTTATATTACATAAATTTAGTAGATGATGGATAATAATATGAGGTAACAAGTTGTATATTACAAAAAATATATTACCTGATTATTGAACTCTCTTTTTTTAAGGATGAAGGGATTTGACCCCTCTATCGACTATACAAATCCCATCATTGCGGTCTCCTATGACATAAAAAACCCTATCTACATTGGGATCGCTGCAAAATTAATGTGACGTCCCAATGAAAGGTTCATCCTTATTTGAATTTTCATCTTACCCTTCAGTGATTTTGGTCGATTATAGAACAATTGACCACTTTTAGTTTGCAGGATCTGGAATATAAAATACTTGTACTGCCTATGATTCCATTATAAACTATTCATATTTGTACCCTTCATTACTGAAATCAACTTTCAAGAGTCCCAATTCATCTATTTTAACAGCACTCCTGTTATCAACCCACTTGCATTGAAAAATCAGCACTTGGAATGTTGTATAATCCAACTCCCACAAGTGTAATTGCACTATTTTGCATGGTACTATCTTCATCATTTTCATTTGTATAGAATGTATAACCATTAATTACATAACCATTGTAAGATAATACATACACACTTGGTCCTCTGACTAGATGATGAAGCGTTGTCGTGTGCACTCTTGAAAATATTTAAAATAAAGTGCAGCATAGGGGATTACCAAAGTTGTTCTCTTGAGGAGCTTTCGTGGTCAATAACTCACTACTTATAATTCAATTTTTTATATTTCTTTTATTTATAAAATAAAATGAATAGAATTTTATATTTGAGAAATTATAATGAAAAACAAAAAATTAAACATGAAAATGCAATGCAAACCGAATGAATACAGAAAAAATGATGTTAGGTAGAAAGGAGACATTCCCAAGAGAATAACTCAGATTGAACCTTCATTGTCTTATTATTATTTTCGAATTTACTTAATGAACAAACTACATCATATGTGTGAACATCCTCCTCTACATATGGTTGTGAATATATAGTGCTCTCAATGATCGTAAAAAGGCCACACATCCACCTCCTCAATCAAGGGAAAATATTACAAAAGTGAAAGTTAAAGCTTGGGTGGAAAGTGGAGACACAAAAGTTAATTCCCCAATAAGACCCCCTTAGGTATAACTATAAGTAAATAAGAAACATTAAAAATGATAGCTCAAAGACTTGGGTTCATCACTGGATTACTACCATGGGAACTTCCTCGGGTTAGCTACTCATGATCATGAGCATAATAGTTCATAGTGGAGAAGATCGGAGTGAAAACACAAAAGATAAAAATATGAGATAATGTGATGAAGAAAAAGGATAATATTTAATAAAAATTAAAAATACTATTAAAAAATAAATGAAACTAAAAAACTATAGAAAATTTCCAACAAAGGCTACCCCCAATTTTCCAACACTTTGAAATGAAGAAGAAGTACTCTTTTATAGGCAAAGGCAATGAAAAAAATTGAATCCAAAAATATTCTCTAACTTTTTACATGTCTTATACCAATTTAATGATAGAAATTTGAAATAGTTACTTATTTAATTTTTTTTGTTTTTTCTTCTCTTTCTACCCACAAATTTTCAGCTTCACTGGACACATGTGGAGATAGATATAGATGGATTACTTTAGTAATTTATTTTGTCCAGACTGACTATTCGTATTCCAATACAGTAAGTTCTCATGGCTCTATGACCTTGAAAATGAATGATTAATTCATGGAAACATTAATAAAAGTTATTTCACTGGATATTTTTGTTCTCAATATTTAATTTGATCTCATTTGGTTTAGCAGTTTATGAGATAACATCCCAACTATAAAATTCTCCAAATCTATACACAGTTTTCAAGGCTGGACTTGTGAGCTAGATTTTAGCCTTCAAATGATGGATTGTGCTTTGGGACCTGAAGAATAAAATGAATACCAAGATGTATATAAACCTAAAAAGGAATAATTTTTTAATTTTTATTATTATGGGAAATGTTATGGTATAAATAGAGAATAAAAATAAAATAGTTAAAATCCAAAATAGTTCATTTTATCAATTAAGCTCAAAATACTTCAAAAACTATAAAATGTGACAATTTCCCTTGAAATAAAACTTTTATGGGATTAAAAACATTGAAATTAAGAATAAAATAATAGTAAGTATTTTCTCTATCAATTCATCCATACTTAAACATTTCACTCTTGGCCAATCATCTTATACAATGGTCAAAACAAACTTCCCAAAGCATAAATGAAAACACGTCTCAATTATCATATCAAAGAAAATATCATGCCTCATACATGGATAATAATTTCATAAATCCTAAAAAATCATAAAATAAATTCAATTTCATGTTAATCCTCATACACATTTTGTACCTACCTCCCTGGAAAAATATTTCTCTCTACACTCAAGGATTGTTTTTGTAGAGTTTTTCTCATTCCCAAGAACATGTTTGATTTACATATGCTTGTTATCCTCTTAGTATATCTAATTAAAAGAGTCAAAAATGTGTAAATAATGAGTTATTTTTCATGGTTTTTTCTGAGGTTGAGTGTTGGCGGGTTTTAAATGTAAAAACATTAGAGGCAGAATGAGGAGGGTTATGCTTTAAAGTGAAGTAAATGCATGGAAACAGTTTTTCTAAAGAATGGTGGGGTCCTTAATCAGCTCAAAAATAATTCACCACCAAAAAAATATTTATTTGGAAAGTTCACACTTAGAATTTAAGAAAAAAAAATATTCCCTATTTTCCCCATTTGTATCATTATTTCATCTTGAATGAAAATCTGGATTTCTCTTCAGAATCATGTTTTTGAGGAAAAGAGAGACGTCTTTTGATCTTACAAAATTAGTGAAGACCTAACACAAATGTTTAATGATATTTTAGATACCCATAAATATTTCCATTATGAAATTTATTCCACCCAATTAGTAATAAATATGACAACACTTTCAATCATCTCAAACAAATTCTTCAAGAAAGAAAAATACAGCTCATTTTCTCCCTCCCCCACACTTGAGTTCAACAATAATCATGCATTTAACTTCTAGAGAAGTTTGTAAAGGGATAAATGGATTTTAATTTCACTAAATATCAATTTATTTAATATATACTATGGGATTAATAAAGTTTAGATCAAAAGGTAGTCCAAAATAAGAGTTGAATGCAAAAAGGGATTTCAAAATGCTGCCTCAATCATACTTAATACATTCCATAAACTCTAACAGATTTGAAAAAGAGAAAAATAGAAATTTTTGGATCACACAACATGTCTAAAGACTCTTAATAAAAATATAAATGTGAATAAGATGTCAAAAAGGCTTAAAAATCTCTTGGTTTGGGCATGATCTTCAATTTGGACAGTACTAGTGCACATGAGTTTCATAATAAACTAAACTTCATCAAATGAATAGATTGTAAATAAAGAAAAAAACATTCAATAATCATTTAAATCCTAAAATATTCAAATAAATAAATTTTCCAAAAATACCAATATGTTTTTAATTTTCCAAAGTATTCAATTCAGGTTAAGAATCCTAAAAACACGCCAAAAATGAAAAGGGAAAACAAGAAAAATTCTGAAAAAGACATGAAAAATAAAATGGAAGAGTACACAAAGTTCCTAAAAATAGGTTGACATCCCTACGCCACACTTATTTCAATAACTTACCACTTTTTATCTCAAATAAGATCAAGAAATTTTTATACACATAATTTATATTAGGAAGTAAATAAAATAAAGAAAAGGAAAGACAAAACCTGATTTCTTTTTCAGGGACACCCTTGAGTTAAGATCCTAGCTGCAACCACTTTAAAACTACAAGAAATAAATGACAAGACATAATAAAAATAATGAAAAAATATATATAAATTGGAAAGAAATGGATAATTCTTAGTTTGACCCCCAAGATAGTGTTAGTTTTTTACTGCCCTTAGTCAGGCAGTTGTAATAGATTATCTCCAATCAGATGGTGGATGTGGTTTCTTTAAGATGAATGATAACATGTGACTTTTTTCAGTATCCACGAGTAAACACTGATATTGGATAAACCGAAAGAATATAATAAAATTCTCAACCCCCAAGAAATAAGAAATATATAATTTTAGGTCCAGAGTGGGAGGAGGAAGAAAATAGGGGTGATCTCTGTTGAATTTTGTGGTGTCCTCCTCCATATGATATCCAAGTTGTTATAGAGGAGGTAGTCTCACCACCACCAGCTTCTCTAGAACTTCTTATTCAATCACCTCCACTTGGGTAGTCTCATAATTAACATCCAAGGTCTTATCCCTTTTTTCTATATCAAAAATTTCTGAAAAATGGGAATTTAGAAAACAATTCAACTTGAATAAGATTAAGACATGATGAATCAATAAAGAAATATTCCCTTTCAAGTAAGTCATCTTGGAAATTGATCTCTTCTGGCATGATCATTGGAAACTCAATATCAGCAGGTTAATATTCTTCATCATCTTCCAAATTAATAGAAAGGTATAGTGGTGCTGATTGTTCATTAACAAGGATGGGAAAATCAAGTTTTAGGTTATCTTCAACAAATATATTCCAGTATTCTTCCAAAAAATATTGATCTCTCATAAGCGCATTATCTTAAATGTTTACTTTTGGGACCTCCTAGAGAAATGGTTGAGTTTGGGGTGATGTTATTAATTCCTTTAGTAGCTTCTTCTCACCTGCCTCATGTCCTTTGACATAAAAAATTATTAATGAAATCTCTTTCACCACTTGTTTTGATTCAGGTTCTGGTTCTGGTTCGGGTTGCAGCATAAGTGAACAAATATATTCTTCAACCCTTTTAACTTTTCTCTTTAATTTTTGTATTTCTTATTTAATTTCTTTCATGTGATATTTTTGAATTTCTTTTTCTAGTTACATGTGATAATAGTCGATCCCTACATAATAATCACAATTTTGATACATCATGGACAAAAATATTTTTTTAATTTTTTAAAAAAAATTATGATTTTTTGTGTTTTTTTAATAAAAAAAATATTTAAAAAATGTGAATAAAAATAATGAGTGAAGACCACTTGAATCCCCAGAAATAGTTCCAATTTGATAAAGCATTATCGTACGCACTCTCAAAAATATTTATAACTAAGTGCAGCACAGGGGCTGACCTAGGTCATTCTCTTGAGGAGATTTCACAGTCAATCACTCACTAGTTCTAATTCAATTTTTTATATTTTTTTTAATTAATGAAATAAAATTAACAGAAATGGATATTTTAGAAATGGTAATGCAAAACAAAAAATAAACAAGAAAATGTAATGCAAAGTGAATGAATGTAGACAGAATGATGTTAGGTAGAAAGGAGACATTCCCAAGAGAATCACCCAGATTGAACCTTCATTGTCTTGTTATTATTTTTTAATTTACATAATAAACACACTCTATAGTATGTGTGAACATACTCCTCTGAATATGTTTTTTAATATACGGTGCTCTCAATGATCACTGAGAGACCACACATCCACCTCCTCAATCGAGGGAAAATATTACAGAAGTGAAAGTTAAACCTCGGGTAGCAAGTGGATACCCAAAGGAACCTTACCCACTAAGATCCCCCTCAGTATAACTCTAAGAAAATAAGAAAAATTAAAAATTATAACTCAAATACTTGGGTTTATCACTAGATTACTCTCTTGGGAACTTCCTTGGGTTAGCTACTCATGCTCATTAGTATAAGAGTTCATAGTGGAGAATATCAGAGTGAAAACACAAAAGATAAAATATGATAGAATGAGATGAATAAAAAGGATAACATATGCTAAAAATTAAGAATACTATTAAAAAATAAATAAAAAAACTACATAAAATGGACAACAATGGCTACCCCCAAGTTGCCAACACTTTAAAATGAAGAAGAAGTACTCTTTTATAGGCAAAGGGAGTGGGAAAAAATTGATCCAAAAATGTCCTAATTTTTTCATGTGTTATCCCCATTTAATGATAGAATTTTGGAATAGTTACTTCTTGAAAGTTGTTCTATTTTGTCTTTTATTTCTACCCAAAAAATTTCAGCTTCATTGAACACGTGTGGAGAGATATATATCTAGATTACTTTGATAATTTAATCTATATAGGATGATTGTTCATATTCCAATGCAGCGAGTTTCCATGCCATTATAAACTTGAAAACGAATGATTAATGCATGGAAACCTTAATAAAATTTCTTCCAGTAGATGTCTTTTTTCTCCATATTGAATTTTAGATCATTTAGTTTAGCAGTGTATGAGATATTGGCCCAATAATAAAATTCTTCAAATCTATGCACAGTTTTCAAGGATGGACTTGTGAGATGGATTTTTGGCCTTCAAATGGTGGGTTTAAATTTGGTACCTAAAGAATAAAATGATTCCCAGTATGTATATAAATCTAAAAAATAATAATTTTTCAATTTGGATCATTGTGGAAAATGTTATGGCCAAAATGCAGAATGAAAATAAAATAGTTAAAATCCAAAATAGGTTATTTTATAAATTAATCTCAAAATACTTAAAAAACTATAAAATGTGAAAATTTCCATTGAAATAACACTTTTGTGGGATTAAAAACATTGAAATTCAGAATAAAATAATTGGAAATATTTTCTCTATCACTATCCATTGAAGTTGTTCTAAAATTGAATCCAGATTTCTATCTGACTCCTTAAAAATATGGTCTCAGAAACATCTTATAAACTATTGATTATGTGTATTTGATATCCATATTTTACCCCTTGATATATTTAGATGTATAAGAATTTATTTTTGGGTTTCAACATAGGGGGAAACCTCCAAACTTTTATGCAAAACATAAAGGTGTACCTGCTCCTGATCTCTAATATTGATTGTGACAACATATCTTCCAGAAATTCATTCACCCATAAGTCGCCCGATGTGATAAGATTTTGGTAGACCAATACTTTCCACATCACACAAGTATTTGGTACAGAATTCAATGGCTTCCTCAACAATATATCACTTCTTAATACAACCCTTTGTCCGACTTCAATTTTTGTCATACCCTTTCAAAATCTTCATATACCATTCAATGGGGTACATTCATCTATAGTGTGTAAGACTGCATTGAAAAAATATCTCTCACTAATTGAACCATAAAATGAACCATCATATCAAAGAAAGTTAGTGGGAAGAACATTTCTGATTCACATAATATGATGATAATTTATCTTTCTATAGTTAGCAATTTTGTCGAGTCTATAACTTTAATGCATGTATCTTTGAAAAAGAAACAGATCTTGGTTAATATATGGTGGAAATTCTTGAGCATAATGCAACTTAAAGCTATAGGAATTATATCTTACATCAAAACATGGTAGTCGTGTGATTTCATACCCTTTAAATTTAAATCTTTCATTGACACGATGTTCTTGATATTTGATGAATACCCCTATAGAACCTTTACGTCATTCAAGAAGTTACAAAACTAATATCTCTCCTTCCTGGAAAGAGTGTACGCAGTTGGAGGAAGAAAAGTTTGTTTTTCACCCTTCATTGGTGCTAACTCTTCTCATATTTTCATGTCAACCATGTCCAACCTAACCTTAATTTCATCCTTTATTTTGTTGAGTGCATTTAGCAACGTGTCAATGACACTATCACATACATTTTTTTCAACATTCATAACATCAATAAAATTTCTAACGTACAAACAATTCTAGTATGGTAATTCAAAAAAATGATCTCTTTTTCCAACAAGTTTTCATAAGTTTTTTCGAAAATGGTTTCCCAAAAGTAGTGTCCATATATTTTACTTTCTCAAACCATTGATCACCTATTAGTGGAGACGGTGTTGTAAGTTCTTATTAACTTCCATCAAATGATGTCCTCTATGATCAGTGCTTATGTCATCGAGGTAGAAATATGGGATATCCTAGAAACATAGTTTTTTATAAATGTTTCAACCTAATTAACTATATAATTTGTTCACAAATTGGATACCCTTGAGTTCCTTTAATGTTATATCTTAAAAAAATTCCATAAGTATTAAAATCATTTATCGTCCCATACAACATGGATCTCAATGTAAAATCTTCATTTCTATAAGTATCATACAACGTAACACCTGAATCCCACAATAATTTAAAATCCTCGATCAATATATCCAAATAAACATCAATATCATTACCCAGTTGTTTTAGTACTGATATAAACATAGATAACATGATGTATTTTTGTTTTATGCATAAAAACGGTGGTAAGTTATAATTTACCAATATAACCAACCATGTACTATGAGTGATACTTTGAAAACCAAAAGGATTCACTCCATCTGTAGATAATGCAAGATGAAAGTTTCTCAGCTTATTTATAAATTTAGGATAATCATGATAAATTATATTCTACTGAGGAGAGTCTGTCAAGTGATGTAGTTTCCCATATTTAATTCTTGTATCTGTGTGCCACATCAATTGTCATGTAGTCTTCTCACTTCCATATAGGCGCTTAATCCTTGGAATGATTGGAAAGTACCATACAACTTTTGTAAGATCAGATTTATCTTTATTGTATTTATAAGAACCACAATTTAGGCATTCTATAAGTGATTTTTGGTTCTTACAAAATAGTATACAGTTATTCAGGCAGGGTTGTATTTTTTGGTGTTGTATGTTCAGATTAGGAGCTCATTACCTTCTAGGATCATGTCATTCAAGAGATAAAGTAGTTCCGTAAAATTGGAATCACTCCATATATTTCCTTATTTCAAACTATATAGCTTTAGTATGGCTGACAATGATATATATTTAATGCAACCAGTATACAATGGTGTCTTTGCACAACTCTTTAACTTCTCAAACAATTTTAGAAAAGCACAAATTTCATCTTCAATTGTCCTTATCATTTCCTCAATATGATATTCATCATCATTCACATATATAATAACATCCTTGATATGGTCTTCTTTATTTTCCACACTTGTAATCATATCAGATAATCCATAAAATGAAATGTTATTCCAACCACTAGAAACATTCGCTTTTCCCCCGTGTTTATTCCAAAATTTATAACTCTAATCTATTTCATGATAGATCAATTGTTATTCAAACTCCTATGGACTAATTAGTATTGAATAACAACAATGTAAACACAGATAAAGGATTTGAGAAGGGATATATGCATGATATTTTACAAACTTTATGAACTCTTTCACTACATCTTCATGCTCTTTTTTCAGATGATTGGCATACATCCATTCTTTATTTATATCCAACCTATTTAATTTGGTAATATTAATATTTAAAAAAATAAATACAAAAAATGTGTTTAACTAGGGTCATCATCCAACTATATAACCCTCTCAGAAGATCCAAAGGAATCAAAACAAGATTGAACAAACTTGAACCTATAAAAATAAAACAACATTTTCCAACATTTTTAACACTTTCAAATCACACAAACTATTGCTTTGAAATCCAATTAACACAAGAATAATTTTTAAAACATAAATTCATTGATTACCACTTATTTTAAAATCAAAATAATTATTTTAAAAAAATACATTTAAGCATTTTCTCAAGTATCATAATTTGAACAAAATATTTAGAATGTTGTATTTTTTATCATAAACCTCATTAAAAAATCCTTTTAAATCCATGAACACAAAATTTTAAACCAATCTCATTAAAAATAATTTTTTTTCAAAGAAACCACATAGAAAGAAAGTTATTTGGAAGAATGATAGGGTATGGAATTTTCCATCGGTACCAGGCATGTGCACCTCTACACAAGATTGCTAGTCGAACAACCATGCAAAGGTGGAGAACTGATCATGATATAGACATTGGGGAGGGGTAGTTTCAAGTAGTCGTAGTCTGTAATGAATTCCTTTAAGACCTTCAGGTCCTATAATGTCACGAAGCCTACGGGCCATGTAAGGGTTACCCTTCAACTCTTAAAATGGGGATTATCAAAAATGAATAAAAAATGAAGGCCTTTAGGCCATTAAAGCATGGTAAACAATACCCTTACCTTGAGTCCCATAGAAGAAGTGAATATTTTTTATGGATCACATTTAAAACATAACCCTAGAAACTCTTTCCCAATATTGAAATCCAAAGGATGGGTATATAGGTTATGGGAGAAGGAATATGGGTATAATTTAGATAAAAAACCAAATGTTAAATACTTGGAAAAGGTGGGGGAAGTGCTCCTTTATAGACAAACTTAATGTAATTTTCATAATTAAATGTTAAGTATATAATTGCTAAATGAAACATTGATCATAAAATAGACATTAAGAGAGAAAATTTCACATATCTATAATCTTCTTATGTCATAAGATTTTATAAAATTTCATTTAAAGTGACTTCAATAAAATATAGCTTCTCACTGTTATTCTTATCTCGAACTGCTCTGAACTACTTCATATAAACCTTATCTTGAAATATCTAAATATCAAGCTACCTGTATTCATTGATAGACTTTACCACCCTATATCATTTTCACGTCTATCCCTTATAGCTCCAGTTCTCCAACTAAACCAATATAGAATCCTTCTATACCTACCATAGGTCTAGCTCTATTTAACTAACTATAAATTATCATTAGCTTGGATATATCAAGTAATCCCCATAATTCTATATTCAAACTAACTAAACCTGATTGGTACCTTCTTTGCATCAATGGTTTTTTGAGTTGAAGACTAGATCCCATACATAGAGCCATTATAGATCCAAGACGACCTCTTCATGCATTACTCAAGACCAGAGTAGATCACACCCATCTTCCCAACCACCTTATCAATGGAACTAACTATGAGAATCCCTTACACTAGAATGTTTTAGTATCCCACATGAGATCTTGTGAAAATACTACCTCTAAGAGTAGAACCCTACATAAAATCTACACTTTCTAAATACACAAACTTAAATCTATAACTACCAAGAATAGTTGACCAATAACCACTTTGTTTTTTGTTCTACATCCCGAAGTAGATTTAATGTACACATGCAGTGCCACACCAAGCAACTTCTAGATAATGAGCTTATAGCTTTAGTATGGTGTATTCACTATCAAATCTATCCCTCCAATTGTTCAATCTAATGAAATAACCAACTTCTATATGCATTTTTGTAAATTGGTTTTTCATTGTTGCTCTAGAAACATAAAGGCCTACTCCACCAGCCCATTTCAACTAGGCCCATGCACTAACCCTAGCTAATTTTAGCCTTCATTCTCTATCTAACCATTTCAATCTTGTTTTGAATAATGTTCATCATCACCGATACCAACACCATATCATGCCTATATATATTCAAGAACTAGGAACATGTTCATATCAGCTTATGTCATGGGTTTAAAAACCAACCTACACATGCAGCTTCCTTTAATGTGATTTATAATATAGTAATTTTAAATCCTCGTTTTGATCCATAACTTATGAAAGACTAGCCTTATCACATGCACACAATCATAATAAAGGATAATAAGGGATCAATTATGGTGTAAACATATATCAATAAACCACCTTCCCTTAAGGTTCTAAACTAGACTTATCTTTATACATATATAATACATACATTGGAAATTCCTTTTTAATCCTTTTTAAACCCAAATTCAATTATAAGGGAACTCACCCAACAAAAATCAAAGTAATAACATGCTTAATAAAATAATGGATGAATCTCAAAACAAACAACTCAATAGGGATTTTGAATGGGGAGGCTTGGGGATGAAGGCAAAGTTAAAAATAAATCAAAATAACAAAGTATCTTACCCTTCAAGGAGCGATGGCGGTGAAGTAGAAGGAGGGCAGTGAGGAAGGGAGATAAGGCGGCAAGGTAGGAAGAGATGGCGGTGAGGTAGGGATAGATGGCAGCGAGGTGGGGAGAGATGGTGGTGGAGTTCGGTCCACGATAGAGGAGGGGTTCACTATAGAGGTAGGGTTTGTGGACTAGGTGATAACTAGTAGAAAAATGGTCTTTAACGTCAGTTTTTTTAAAATTTTAACATCATTTTTTAACTGATGTTGAATCCACTAACGTAAAAAATATGACTTTTGACATAGGTTTTTGTAAAATGACGCCAAAAACGATTCACATCTATTTTTTGGCATCGGTTTTTTACTAAACTGATGCCAAAAATACCCATCAGTATCATTTTTTGGCATCAGGTTTTAAAGAAACTGACACCAAAAAAGTAAAAAAAATATTTTTGGCATCGGTTTTTGAACAAAATGATGCCAATAATGATTTTTTATACTATATTTTAGAGTGTTTTATAATCTTCAATTTGACTGGTTGTGGGGCTAAATGGAGTTATGGATCAAAAGTTATGACCGTCGAAAGTTGAACATCTCAAAGTTTTGATAGATACAACTCGTTTCAAAGAAAACATGAGAAACATGAATGAAAATTGCATACACCAAATGAAATAAAATAAAATTAAGGCTTCAAACATATTTCAATTCTTTTAGGAGTTTCCATCAAAATGATATGTTTTTTATCATCATATCTCTTAGTTTTAGGGTAGAACTAATGCGGAAATGAAAATGGTGATCGATAATGAATTTTTCACCTCGATTGGTAAATATCATCTGAATGTTTTATATGTGTAACTCAATAATAATAATAAAACAAAATTATAAACAATATTACCAAGATGTTTAGCAGTGAAAGAAAATAATAATAAAGAAATTAATTTACTAAAATAGATACCGTGTTCAAATTATCGATTGAAGTCGCCTTGAAAACTTGATTGAATCAAAGAGGTCAAAAATGATGAATGAAAGAGAAAATGGATTTATATAGTAAATGAAAATGTATTCAACGGCGTTTAATTAAAATTTAGGTAGGATTTTAAAAATTGAAATGTGTATTGTGAAAAAATTGAAATATCGATCTTGCGTATTTGCAGATACTTTTTAGCGTCAGTTTTATTTAAAACCGATGAAAAAGAGAATTTAAATTGGTTTTTTGGATTTTTTTTTACAAAACCAATGCAAAAAATGATCATCTATAAAAATTTTGGCACCATTTTTTAAAGAAAACCAATGCAAAAAATTAAAAAAAAAATTGGTGTCGGTTTTAAAAAAAACGGCGCCAAAAAGTTAAAAAAAATATTCTTGTTGTCAGTTTTTTAGAAAACCAATGCCAAAAATTAGATATATATCTTTATAATGTTTTAGATAATTTCTTAATATTTGATTTTACTGGTCATGGAGCTAAAATGGAGTTACGTATTAAAATTTATTTCCTTCAAAATTTGGAATTCTTTAAAACTTCTCTTAGAGAGGTTTAATTTTTGGCATCTATAACTCTATTTTATCTCTACGAATAGTAAAATATAAGCTTAGGAAATGATCTAAAATATAGTAAAAAGGTATAATTATTGGAATTGGTTTTTCTAAAAACCAATTCCAAAGATATATATCTTTAATTTTTGACGTCAGTTTTTTTAAAAACTCACCCCAAAAATGATACGAATGGGTATTTTTGGCATCTTTTTTGAAAAACTGATGCCAAAAAGTATCTGAAAATATATTTTTCATTAGTTTATAAGAAAATAACATCATATTTTTGATGTTAAAGACCATTTTTCTACTAGTGGGGGTTCGGTGGTGGAGGTGGGGTTCAGAGGCGGAGGTGGGTTCACGGTGGAGGTGGGGTTCATTATGGAGGTGGGATTTGCGGTGGCGAAGGAGGGATTCACGGTAGTGATGGAAAAGGAGGGGTCGATGGTGACATAGGTTGGCTTTTGTGATAGGTTGAGGTGTGCGAGAAAAGAAGATGGCAATTGGAGTTCATTTATAAAAATGGGTAAGGCTTTTATCAGCACTACTTAAAAAGCACTAATAAATGTATGTTTTATCAGCACTAAACTAGAAAGTGCTGATAAAACCTACCTTTATCAGCGATAAATTTATAGCATTGATAAAGACACATTTTATCAGTACTTTTTTAGCATTGATAAAGGCATCTCTTTACCAGCGCTAAAAAAGTGCTGATAAAAATATAATGTTAATAAATTATTTATATTATTATATATATTTATAAAATTATATATATAATAAATATATATTTATTATAAAATTATAATAACTGTATTTATTATACTTATAATTTTATAAATATATATAATTAATATATTTATTATTATTTTATAATTATTTAAACATATCTATATTTATTTACAATTATAATTATAAATATTTGTATTTATTTAAAAATATTTGTATATATTTATAACATATACACATGGTTTGGTACTTTTGATATTGGAGGGATGGCTTCGGGCATCAGGAGCTCTTGGCTCTATAATGGTTAGGGTTTGTAGATCTTCACCGTCGGTGTGTCTCATTGCTACTGGGATACACCATCTACATCATCGTCTCATTGTTGCTGGGATCCGTCTTCCACGTCGTTGTCACTGCGGCATATCGTCAACGTTAATCCACGTTGTTGTTCCACTCCGGAATCGTGACCTTGACATTGTGTGCACTCCATGTCGGTGTAGTATTGCTGCGGGTTTTCAAAATCATCATCGTAACAATTGTTGCGGGATCTCATTGAGTGTGTCCATCGATCCAAGATCTTCTTCGCCATCGTATGCCCTCCATGTCATCGTAGCTTTGTTGAAGGTTTTCACAATTGCGGTTGTGCTCGCCTTTCCTGACATGTTTTCGATTGACGGTGTCTCTTGGTGAAGCTTCTTGGGGTCAGGGGCATTTTGACTCGCACAGGTACGCTGTGATTGTTTTGGAACCATGTGGTGTTGTCGATCCAGCTATCTCGTGCCTGGATGGTCATGGTGTTTCGGTCGTTTCTCGTGATGTAGCAACAACGACTATTGATGGAGCGGGAAATCACTCATTCTCTATCTATAATGGATCAGATTTTCCACCCATTTTTCGAAAAGGCAGTGTGGCAAACATCAAGGTAGATTCGATCGATGTCTCGAAACACTTCAAAATGGGTGAGAATTCAATAATATATCATATTATTTTACCTAGGGGTTCCATTCCAATGAAAATTGAAGAAATAATTGAGAATCTTTTATCAATTTGGGGGTTCTCATCTTGGAAATGTGTTTTATTGGGTCACTGCTTCTTTCATATGTTCTTCCCCTCTGATGAGTTGAAGATACAGGCATGGGGACTTGGATCTATTTAGTTAAAACTAGGTATTATCCATATCCTTATAAGGGTTCCCCCCATCCCTTGAAAGGGGGATTATCAAAAATCAGTAAAAAAAGGTCTTCGGGCCATTCAAGTAGGTATTATTCATATCTGTGAATGGGATAAGAATTTTAATCCGCTTGAAGTTGGACAATCTTCTGTTCAACTCTAGGTAAGGGTATATGGCCTTAATTGGATTCTTTGGCACCCTAAAATATTGTACGACATAATAATGTCAATTGGAGTTTCTATCAAGATTGGAAAAGAAATAGGGACCGTAAGATTTGGGCACTTTGCTCGCTTTTTGGTCAGGTTGATTTGAACTCCACTTTGGTAGATCGTGTTCTGTTGTACACTGATGAAGATGAACTTGATTTATGGATTGTGTATGAGAAAATGCCAAAATTTTATTTGGAATGCATGGTAATTGGACACGATATCTCGAATTGTAGGAAATCGGTGGTCGGTGATTATTTCTCTCTGTGTGGGCATGATTCTAAGATATGTCTGAAGAAAAATAAAAAAGAAACCACCCATTCTGGTGGGCATGATCATATTTGGGTTGCAACAACTTCATGTGGTAATGTTGGGCATAGGAATATTATACATGAACCTATAAAGGATTGAATATCGATGAGGGCCCCTTCGCATGATACTGGAATGATTCCCCCTGGACATGAAAATGAGAAGCAGTTGATAGAGAGCACTTCTAGTAATGGTAGTATAGGGGCTGGTCAGATAGCTTGTAGGACCTCTAGGCAGTTGATTGTGCAGTCTGAAGGTGATGGTGATTTATCTACTAGGTGAGTGGAAGAAGGGGTTTCAAGCACTGGTGAGAATAAATTATGGTCAGATATTGTTGCTTGGAATGAGCAGAATATAGGGGAGGGTGGTTTGGTGTTTGATCGAGTTACTCAAAAATCCACTAAGATTGGTAACATGTAAATGACTGATAAGAATCGATCACCTGTCATGGATATAATGGAGTTGATTGAACATGATATTGGTGTACAAGCTATGGAGTATGATGCTTCAAGAGTCATTAATGACTCTATGGAGCAGTCTTTCATGCTTTTTGAACCAGAAGGAGATTGGAAGTAAACGAAGACTTGGAAATAAGGTCAGCATCCAAAAAACTGTGGATGAGGATGTGGCAGGGATGACTTGGTTTGTGGGTGTGGTCAGTCTACCAAGTCTTCTTCAAAGGATCTCACTCTCGAGTAGGTTAAACTCAAGGAAAAGTATATCGTGCTTTTCAATCAAAATAATTCGCAGTCAGAATAGGAATCTGCTGATGATACCTCTGATCAGGATTATGGGGATGATTTTGGTTTTACCCACTTGTAATTTTCTTTTATTAATGAGTATATTTCCTTTGTTGATCTTGTCTTTTCTCCTTTTCATGTTCTCTCTTTTATCTTTTTAATAAATTTTGGCAGGAGCAGGTTTATCTGGCTCCTGGACCCTTTTGGTATATTTATAACATTATAAGTATAATAAATATATTTATTATAGTTTTATAATTATTTAAATAAATATTTATTTATTTATAATTAAAAAATTATAATATATATATAGTTGTAATTATAATATATATAATTAATATATTTGTAATTTTATAATTATTTAAATATATCGATATTTATTTATAATTATAATTATAAATATTTTTATTTATTTATAAATATTAGTATATATTTCTAAATATTTGTATATATTTGTGAATAAATTTATTTAATTATATATATTTATAACATTATAATTATAATAAATATATTTTTTATAATTTTATAATTATTTAAATAAATAAATATTTGTTTATAATTATAACTATAAATAAATATATATTTATTAGTAATTAAAAAATTATAATAAATATATATTTATTTATAGTTATAATTATATATATATATATATATTCATTTATTTAAATAATTATAAAATTATAACAAATATATTTATTATATTTGTAATTTTATAAATATATTTATTATATTTATAATTTTATAAATATATATAATTAGTATATTTATTATAATTTTATAATTATTTAAATATATCAATATTTATATATAATTATAATTATAGATATTTGTATTTATTTATAAATATTTTTATAATATAATATATATTAGGTGCTTGGGCTACAATCACATTAAACACGCACACACCACACACACAAACCAGAAAGGCAGGTCATAGCCCTCCCAAAGGATAGTCCACCCATCATGCCTTATTTATTCAGTACATAGCCTGAAAACCTAGTGGGCATGAAGCCCGTTACATGACCCAAAGACCCACAAACTAGCCCGAAGGTCCAGTGCAGCCTCATGCCTCCATCATGTCTACATCATCATCTGTATATAATTATAAATATATTTACATATATATATAGTTATAATTATAATTATAAATATATATAATTAAAATTTTATAATTATAAATATAATAAATATATTTATTTTAATTTTATAAGTATTTATGATAACATAATAGATTAATGGGTATAACATGAATGGATCATATACCTAGTAAAGTGTAGATCATAAAAAATAGGTCATCACATAGACAACATGAATAATAATAAGGGTGTAATGTATAAATGAACATTCATGATGAATACATAACATATGCACATCAATTATACTCACGCGTCAATATATTTATTGATCAAATTCATTGGAACATATATATATTTATTTATAATTATAATTATAATTATAATTATATATATTTAAAAAGTATTTATATATAATTATAAATATATAATTATAAATACAATAAATATATTTATTATTTAATAAAATTTATTATAATCTTACAATTATTTAAATACATGTTTATTTAATTATAATCTTATAAATGTTTTTTTAAAGATTATATATATATTTGAATTATTAAAAAAATATCAACTATAAACATGCGTTTTTTATTTAATGTATATAACTAAATATTATTTTTTAATATAAATATAATAATTGTATACAAATTAATAATAGTTTTTATTAAAAACCTGAACCAGCATTTGTTTTAACACTGATAAAATGTGGATTTATCAGCGCTTTTAGTTAGCGCTGATAAAAGTTCCCCTTTTATCAGCGTGTTTTTCCTAGCACTGATAAAGGTCGGCGCTGCCCTTGTGCCGATCTTGTTGGAGTTGGTGGCCTAGAACCAACTACTTTGTACTTTATTCATTAATAAATACCTGATCACATCTTTATTGTTCTTCTGCATGACAATGCATGTGATAATGTCTTAAGGATAGTTGTTTCACTAAGAGGTCATAGCAGATCCCTACTATGATGAGAACCCAGAAGTGCCATAACATTGTTCTTTAACATATGTTCTATGGATGGATGATGTTATTTAAGGGACACAAATAATATAGGCCGTTATGGGTGAGGACTCATAAAACTTTGAGTCACTTTCTCATGGTGTGCGCCCTTGGTAATATCCAAGAGGATATTATGAGAACGAGACCTGCTAGTAGGAAATCTACATTTCATATTGTCATGGATGTTCCTATCTGCGGATGTGTGTATTAGTCCTTAGACTTTAAGGTTATTATTAATGGGTATTACAACTCGCACACTTAGATATATTGATGAAAATGGTGACAACACTTTGTCCGCACCGAGCTAGGATATGTTGGGCGCGTCATGAGTAATATTGCATTAATAGATAATACGAGAAAGGATTTGTCCCTTCTGTTCTGTAACAGAAGTAGATATCTTAGGCCCTTTGATGGAATTGATATAGCCTAAATAAATCCATGGCCATGGTAAGGAATGGGCGAGTTCAATTTTGGAAAGTCAAATAAATAATAATCGAGCACATGGGTTTATGGCACTAGCATATAGCCCGCTTGATTTGAGATATCGAGACAAAGGGATTATATTACACGATAAGCATTCATAGGAAGTGATGCATCATTGAGGCATTAAATTCTTTCTCTATGGGTGTCTTGGAATGTTACTAGATGCTGACCTTGGATTTTAGGTAGACTCCGCCTAATTCCACTGATAAAAAGGCCTAGAGGGTCATACACTAAGTGTGTCCAAGTATCTAAGTTAAATATTAATTTATCAAGTTTAATAAAGATTATTCCCAATTGTGGTTTAATAATTATTCAAGGATGTCTGATCTCATTTATTTTGACACTAGTTATTCAAGAGAATATATTGTGGGTGAAATAATAAATTTTATTAGCCAGTAATGTAGTAATATTTATTTGAGAAATAAATAGTAATTATTCAAGGTCTAATAAATATGGTGGAAGAAATAAAGAGAATGGAAAAAAAAGTACATGTCATGCATATTAATATACATGTCGTGTATTTTTTCTGGGGATTTTTGAGAAATAATATTATTTATTTAATTAAATAATATTAGGTGTAATTCATTGGATGCATGTCAAGTAATAATAATAGTCAATTGATATTATTAGAAATGGGGTCTTATTAAGAATTAAATGAAATGAATAAATGATTTTGGGTAATTAATTCATTTTATTATTCTAATTAATTAAAATCTCAATTATATTATTCTCATTAGCCTAACCATTCATGGTTGTTGTGCACAACATATCTAAAGAAATCTCTCAAGCCAAGAGAGAATTTTTTTCTTCCAAAAACGCTCTCAAGCTACGAGAGATATTCTCCTCCACCGAATCAAGGAGAGCGCTTTACAAGCGGCTCTCAAGGCGATCAAAGGCGGACATCACAAGTGAAGGCTCTTCTATGCTAGCATCCATAGATCCCTTTGGAAACATCCAGAGATATGTGGAGCATTTTTAGATCACCGCTAGAGGAATCCTACACTTGGATTCTACGACGCAATGACAGATCACATCGGATTGTGACTGGAAACATCAACGGAGAGAGAATTCCATCAAGGTAATTCTTGTATTTTAATTAAATTAATTATAACCAACATATTATTATCCTCTCTATGGTTCCAAGACTCCCTTCTTTTTCTTTCATTCTTCATTCTATTCCTAATATTCGACATTTTATTATCGTGATGGATCTCGGATTGATCGTTGTTAATGAAAATATTATAGTTGGGTACACCCACCAACGCGCTTCTGTTGTGCCCGAAACCTACAAGTGGTATCAAAGGGGTCATATTTTTTATTATAATTATTTAATTTATTGTTGATAATTTACGCATTTAATAATTTAGTTGTTTCAATTCAAGATTAATCGTTTTGTAAATCTGAATCTTGAGATATGTTCCTCCTATCTCATTTATTGTTCACCTTACATAAACAACCTTTTCTTTTAATTTTTGATTAAAATAAAATAGAGGATCTCATATGGAGGTGCCAAACGTTCCTGGTCGTACAACACCAGAACACACAGCATGTATTCGGCAGTACACGCCATGTAGTCAAGATTCAATGCATCAGACTGATCCGCCAAACTAGGTCGTGTGTTGGAGTCTTTATAAGTCTTAAATGACTCCATTTGTTGACCATGAACAGGTGGCACATGTTTTCTAGATTACACGTCATTTGGTGCATTGGACATGACGTGTAGTCCCTTCAGTTTAGGATTCGACCATGTACCCCGTACATGGATTGCCCGGCTAGAAACCATGTAATGCAGATATTACACGATGTGTGTCCCACTGAATACGCCATGTACTCTGAAGATTTCTGAAGTATATCTACACGCCATGTCCCCGGTCATGTACTTTGGATGGATGGTGAACAAAATTACATGTTGTGTAGTCAAAACTACACATCTTTTACTCATCCAAATTATGCAGATTTATTAAAATTTATTATTATATTATACAAACCCTTGAGATGTGTACCATAGTGCGGGTATAAAGCTGAGTCAAAACACGTGATAGGTGTTTTATATATGTGTGTTTAATTTTACATATGCGTAATGTTCATTTCTACTCATTGGTTAGTTATAAATGGGAATTCACCGGGTTTCCTCCAAGGTACAAGTTACGTATAAAGATAATTTTAAATGAATTTATTTGTTTAAAATTATGATGGATGAGAATATCATAGAAATTCAGAAAAGGGTTTAAGATAAAAGGATTGATTAATTAAAGATAATTAATTGATTCAAGCATGATTTATCTTAAACAATAATTATTAAAGAATTGAATGCTAGTTTTATTTATGCGTAAATATCATTGCATGTATGAATGATCATGAGCTAAACCAAGACCTTTGTATGTGAATGGTTTATTTTAATTAATTTATTTAAATTAAATTTGTTGGTCTGTGAGCCTTCTCCTCATTAATATGTAGGGCCTGCATGCCCAAGGTTTCTTTTATGTAAAACCCTGTTTTACCCCTCACCTGCGAGTGCAATAAAATCATATGTAATGGATTGAGCTTCTAAGCTAGTGGAGGTAGCTAAAGTTAGGATCCAAGGTGAAACCAATCCAAGGAGATACAAAGGTGGACAGGTGGAAAGTTGTAAACACGAACCCAAAAGGTTCAAGGTGTTTCTCCCCTCGGCCTTGGGTTATTTTATCAACCACTAGATAAACTAACCAATAGAACAAGATCATGATCATACCATTTATTTTATTTCTCTTAGTTGCATGGTTTATTTATTGTGGGTGTGTTGTCATGATCACACAATTAATGAATTAAACAAGTATGCAAGATATAACTAAAATAAGACCGACTTATGCGTAAATACTATATTAGACATGGTTAATCACTTAAGTATATCCCACTTAATATTAAAAAGCATATAATCAAAGATAATAAAATAAAAATTTATTTGTAAGGATAAAATCCCTCAAAGAAATATTAAGTCGATATAACCTTCCATAATCTTGGTTAGAATCAAACCATAGTTCAAAGTGCTTGAACAACCCTAGTTGGGGTGCTTTAAATTATCGGGGAATTCTAATTCAAGATTTTGGATTGACTTGACTTGGTTCACATCAAGGGTTGACTGCCACAACAGGACTTGGGGTGACCAATAAGCAAAGGTAGAGGAAATCCAAAATAAAAATATTTTAGGATTGGGGAGTCCACTCAGTGGATGAAGGAGCTGTGAGCTAATGTAGTTGGCATTTGGAATGCCTACCTAACACCCTTAAAGTTGCTTTACCAACCCTAGTTGGGGTAATGCGAAGGGAAATATGGATCATTTCCACTAGAATATTCAAGTAACAGAATATTCCAAATTCAATGGTGAGGGATATTGGATTTCGATAAAATAGTGGGAGACTAATAGGTATTAAATTACTTATTTATCTCAGCTTTATCATGATAAAGTACTAAAATTTTTCTCATCTTAATTTGTAGAAATGACAAGTAAAATGAATTCAAATATATCATTTTTAACCATACTCGAGAAGAAAAACCTTCTCACAAGCACCAATTTCCAGGAATGGTAGAGGCGTTTACGCATCATCCTTCGCCATGAGAGAAAATTTTACGTGTCGAAGGAGCCTATTCCAGTTACGCCTGGAAAAGAGGCAAGTGATGAGGAACTATATCTCAATATAAAACATATGGATGATTCCATAGATTTCCAATGTTTCATGTTATCGGCCATATCTAATGAGATCTTAAAGCAACATGAAAACATGGACGCGTATAGCATTATGTCCCGCCTTAAGGATCTCTATCAAGAGAAGGTGAGACAGGAGAGATATGAGATCTCCAATGCTTTGTTTACAACTAATCTTGGAGAGCATGTGCTAGCTGGGCCTCATGTAGTAAAGCTTATTGGCTACATTGAATGCCTGTACATCTTAGGGATTAAGTTCCCGGATGAATTACGTACAGATCTCATCCTATCATCACTGCCCAAAACCTTCTCTAGATTTATTGTCAACTACAAAATGAGAAACAATGAGAAGATTCTATCATAACTTCTAACCTTAATTCACCAGGTAGATAAGGACATGAAGCATGACAAATCCTTAGTCCTTATGGTGAATAAAAAATGGAAGGATAAGGCAAAGGGCCCAAGGACTCATAAATAGTCTAAAGCCTCTGAGCACCGTCCCTCCAATAAGGGGAAGATCTAGAGGCAGGGCAAGGAATGGGAGGTGGTATGTTTTTCATGTGGAAAGAAAGGCCACTAGAAGAGAAATTGCACCCAGAAGCATGGGGATGTTAAAGGTGTGTTCGTTATCGAGTGTAATCTTTCCATTTCTACACATTGGGTATTAGATACAGCTTGTGGGGATCACATATGTATTCAAATGCAGGAACCAAGTAGATTTAGAAAGATTTCCAGAGGAGAGATGGATCTTCGAGCTATCAATGGCGTGAGGCTGGCTGCATTAGCCATTGGTTATTACCATCTCTCATTGCCAACTGGGATGCTTTTGGTTTTACATAACTGTTATTATGCGCCTAGTGTTACCAAGAACATAATTTTTGTATCATGTTTGGATAGGGATGGGTTTATTTTCAAGTTTGTAAATAAGGGTTGTTTATTATATAATAACAACATATGTTATGTTATGGCACATTTAAATAATGGTTTGTATGTATTAAATTACGAAAACCAAGTGTTGGAAATCGATAACGAAACAAACTCACATGACTCATACATCACCCAGTTGTGGAATCACCGTCTTGATCATGTAAACAATAAGTGGTTGACAAAACTCTACCAAGATGGTTATTTAGACTCTACTAAGCTAAAACCACTTGATAGATGTCACGCTTGTTTACAAGGTAAAATGACCAAGTCACCTTTCAGTGGATAGGGTGAAAGGGCCACCGAGATTCTAGGATTGGTGCACACGGATGTGTGTGGACCATTTCCAGTAGAAGCTAGAGGTGGATATTCTTACTTTATTACTTTTACTGATGATTTGAGTAGATATGTATATGTCTAATTAATGAGGTATAAGTCAGAGTCCTTAGAGAAATTTAAGGAATTCAATAATGAATTAGATAATGAGATTAGTAAGAAGATAAAGAAACTTCAGTCAGATCGAGGTGAAGAATATCTGAACCAAGAGTTCATTGATCTTCTATGGGAGTTTGGGATTCTATCTCAGCTCACTCCTCCTTATACACCATAGTGGAATGGTGTGATTGAAAGGAGTGTTGGAACCGGGCATGCAGCGGAAGCCCCAAAAAGGTGGGTTTTAAAATTTTCCACTGACGATCTACGTAGACTTGTCGATGTCAGTGCAGAGAAGCCCAGACAAGGCCGAGGATCTCACGCTAAAGGTTTTAAGCACAAACATAAACCATAAAATACATGGTTTAGATCCGAAGCCACGCATGACGTCTTCTCGTCGTTGGCGATCACTGCTTGAAGAATCCAAAGCCAAATTCATCTAGATCATCCACACATGCTTCGAGTAATCTGTGGGAGCGTCGTTCGTCGTAATCTGGGTGCTAGCGTGGAATACCGACGATGCCTTCGACGTTCCAACAATCACCGCATCGCTTCGCTAGCGATGCCTGAGAGAGATCTCCATCTGATCTCCTTGAATCCAGAGCATCTCTCTCTAGAATGTGGGAGAGAGGAGATAAGATAGAAGCTCCATGAATAGTGTTTGGAAAATTACCCTCCTCTTCTATTTATAGTGCTTAATTAAAATACATGGTATAGCCTCACTAGCTTCGGATATTTAACGCACTATCAAAGACATTTTATGACTACTAATCTGAGTCATAAATATTATTATCACTTACCTGTAATATATTAAAATATATTACATGATAATAATTAATTCATTAACTCAACTCGTTGCTCCCATAAATATTAATTGAACCTTGAATAATTTAATATTCGTCAATTAATATTTTTTCTTGTATTTACTTAAAACTCATAAATACATTTAATAAATAAATTCAATACTCATTATTCTAAACTCAAATAATATGAATTTATTTATTACATTGGTGATCGTTTAACTTTGGACAAATCCCGGATCCCTATGGCGGGGCCCACCATGTCCAAAAACTCCTATTCAACTGAATAGGGAAGATTCTTGAATACGCTATTGTGTGTGACCCTCTAGGCCCTTATTTCGACAATCGTGAATTATAGTCACAGACCAAGAGCGGGATCTAGCAACCCATCATGGCCTCTGAAGAAATAAGGATTGTCACAGCAGCAAAAACCAACCTATGAACACACACCGTGTAATATAATCTCTATGTTTGTAATATCTCATAAAGTAGGACGCACTAATGTGTCATCGCACTTTTCTTGCTTTATAGGTTGTTGATTTAATTGGACGGATTTACCCTTGACTGCCATGGCCATGGTCTTATAAAGGTACTGTCATCCATATCAACATGGCCTGAGATATATTACTTCCATAACCCGGAGACTACAAATCCTTTCTTGGACATTCAACCAATGTCATGCCACCAATGACACACCTGACACAAACTACCTCGCCATGACTTCATTGCCATGGTTTTCATCTTGCATCAAAGTACACAATCAAATGACATACATTGGTAATGATCTCAATTCAGGAGACCATTACACATGATCGTAGATAGGAACATCCATTGACACCCAAAACATGTGGTGTTCCTATTGGCGGGTCAGTCCTCATGATCTCACTACTAGAGATCACCAAGTGAGAACTTCATGAGAAGAAGTCTCAATTATTATGAGCCCCCAACACCTAATGGTCAGACATATACTATGTCCAATTAATAAGATGTATCTAGACCATAGAACATATATTTAAGATTAATGGCATAGTATCTAGAGGTTCTCATTATAGCCTGGGAACTGCTATAACCTTTTGATATGACAATTAACCTTTGGACATTACCATTTAAATAGTGGGCGTAGAAAAGTCTACACTATAATGGTAAGATTAAATCATGTATATCTAACTGTATACATAATATAGTAATCAAAAGCACTGAATAGTTGGGTCTAGGGCACCCACTATTTCAACACTCCCACTTGCACTAGAGCCAACTTTCTAACCAAACTTGTTAGCTACCCACATGATGAACACCATGTTTCTGCTGAGTTAATGGATTTAGCTACTGGGTCCACCACGGTTCCGCTGCATGGCTATTCTGCTATTTCAACCTTATCTCATTGAGTAAAACTTCTCAAGATACGGTATCCCGAGTATATACCTTTTTTTCCACTGTCATAACTTGAAATTTTGGCTAGTAAGAATATCATAATCTACATTATGATAATACTTTTCTCACCAGGTGTGATTCCAAGAACTGGAACAAATCATTGCATTTAACTGCTTCTTATATATCTTAGAAGCTACAATGTACTTGGTATTATAGGTATGGCCACCACAGGATGATATGAGCTTGACTCGCTCCTCAACTTTATCCTAACTGTAATACTAGATCACATTGATCAATGGAAGACTAGTTCATATCCCCAAAAACTAGTATCATTTCTTCTCCACTTACCAGGAACATATCTTTTGTACTTTCCCAAGTACAATTAGATAGTTTTGACTACATCCCTTGCAGTGCTCCTAGATATAACTGATATTTTCCTATTGTAAAATATACCTTGGCAATATCGGTTCTTGTACATATCATGGCATATGTGATTGATCCATCGCTCCAACGTATGGATTTAAATTCACCACATTTATCTTTTCCCATGTAACGGACCGGTCAACATGGAGAGATTATGCCCTGTGACATAGGCAACAATTCATATCTTGAATTGTTCCAACATGTATTTTTCAATACAATGTCACTATATGTACGATTGACTAGGACCAAGAAACCTATAGATCTACCTTAGTAGATCGTATTCCCTAGAACTTAGGTTGCTACTTTAAGTCAATCATTGGAGAGTAAATTTCATTTTGGTCTTAACTAATTGTCATACCAATGTCTGTTTTCCATATGTTACCGAACATATTTCTTATTGGAAAACCTTAGCGCTCCCACTAAACTCTGGTAGAAACATGGCAAACATTTTTTTTAAATGTATATACTATGATCGTGTTGCTTACTTTAATCCTAAACCAGATTTCAGTAACATGCAACCTTTATTAGCATTCTATGATGTGACCATCCCTTTTTGGTTGCGTCGTATAGACACCATCCACAATTGGTGGTCATGACATCCAATGCTAAATAAATTGATCATATATATTAGCTATGATAAGTAAAATTCTAACGGATTTAGGCATAAAAACTTGGTGAAACCAATCAAGCCTTATGGGTACTACACTTGTAACATCCATGTATCAACTCACTTGAATACCCACCACAGTATTCAAAATAATAAGCCCCTTTTATACTTTGATACATGGAATCCATTAATTGAATTTTAGTTGGTCTTATCAATTTTATCTAATTGTAATATACTACTTACTTGTAGGAAATATTATTCACTTTTAATAATAGATCACCGTCCACAGTGAATATAAAAACCATCACCATGGTTTTATCCTCCCTACGCAGTATGTGTCTCCGGAACATACTTTGTTCCACATGTGCTTGTGGAACTAGATCCTATGCCAAATACTTGTGCATTTTGAGCATTGACTAAACACAAGTCAATATAGCCCCCACTATCTCTAATAGATATGTGCACCCTTATATAGAAGTTTATTCTATTGCTTGACTACCTGCTCTTATATCTTAGGGATTTATGTAACATCCTAAACAACTGTTAGGATTATTACACTAAATTCACAATGTTTTTGTTTTGACGCTAGTTTGTTTATGTCCTAACAAACTCTTTGCATCCAAACACATGTTCTTATGACATAATGGGTTTAAATCATAATATGACTCATATGATATCCATTTTTCATTATAGTTGGCATATGGTTGTGGGATATCGCTATTATTTGCAAATCATTTCATGAAATATAATGGAAGTTTCTTCTAGTTCCAACATTGATATTACTTACATCAATACTTTGATGTATAAAATGTGTGTTTATGAATTACTCCATGCTACATTTTGTTGATCAATGTTGATATGTAAGACTTCATCATCAATCCTCCCCATTAACATCAATGTCATGATTTCGATAAGGTAATGTGCATTTAGGAATTGCTCCACGCTACATTATCATGATTGATGAATGCTTGGTCGAGATATTCTTCGGTATCCCAACCCGAAGCAACTCATATCTCCTGAACATGAAAATACTTCACTTTGATATTCCTTAATTACTTAAAAGAATATTATGAAGTATATATACCTCTAGATTATACTTGGAATAGTTCACACTTTTGTGTTGAACTATTTCCAAAAGCTTTGTGACGTACCTTTATTTCTAAAGGATCCTTTGTCCAAACTAAAGACATCGATAATACTAAAAGTATTTAGCTGTGTCGAGCCTAAATACCATACTTGGTATATTCATGATGTCCATTTTTAGTATTACTTGACAAAGAATTATCCTTTCACAACTGGGTATAAGTCTTACATTTATATTCATCACTAATTGCCTATGATTCATGTATTACTGAACTAGTGATTGAGTTTACCAAAAACAACATTCATTCCAGAAACCGAAATAATGTCTCCTTGTGTCCAAGGACACATGAGATTAATGTTTTTGGTTATACTCAACAATAGTTCAACACAAATCTTTCGCTTGGAAATTAAGAAGTCGTGTACTCCTCACCACTGGCCTATGTATCACCCTTTCACAACCTATTTGGAGAATACACCTGACTTCTAGTAAGGTTTCTATACTAACTTGTTTATCATATTAGAATACACATATGTTACCATCATATTGTATTTAATACCCAAGTAGTAAAAGGAAACATCACATTAATGAATATACCTGATGTAGAAGCGGAAATTTGCTTCTTTAAATCATTTTATTTCTTTTAAACTTCCATAGTATTATTTTATAATATACAATGCAAATAACCTCTATTAATACCTCATTAATTGAAGGACATCGTGAATATGTCATTAGCATTAAATTCCTTTGACCTTTTCACATTGTCTTTCAATTTATCCACCATAAGAATTAAAGTTTAATTGTCTTTTATTCTTATTCACTTGGCGAACCTTACCTAGATAGGTAATGAAGCATTTACTCAATACTTTTTCGTTTTGTAACTTAAAACGAGACTTGAGTAATGTGGTGAAAATGATATTTAAAGATCATGATCAATCTTTAAATTTACACATGCCAGTGTAAACTTCGCCTTATTTATATCATTGCTTTGCATTCTTTTTGCAAAATTCTCGAAGATGAGACTTTATGTTATATCATCTATGTCCTAGTGTAGCGACCGCAACTGACACCAGATGTTGATGAAAGCATAATGATATAACTATAATATGCTTTGTACATTAGTCTCCTGTAAGCAATTTTCACCCACACTTCTTGAGGTAGTTTAACAGTGTCGGGGACACTGACACCTTGAGTTTCCTGTATCATAGTACTATGTGCACGCGCATGTACTATTCATGGATATTCGTGTTAGTGTGGAAATTTACTTTTTCCATTATTTATCACATTTTAAACTTGTGGTATAATATCAGATTAGTGCCTTTTATCTGGATTACCAGTTTAGACATTTTGATTAATTACTTAAATCATTTAATGTTTCCCACTATTTTATCGGATTCTAGGAACCCTCTATGCTAGAATCAAAATAATATGTCGCTTAATTATTCTAGTGGAAAGGATCCCAGAACCACCCCTCATAGTCTACAAGCTATGGCTACGCCACTACTTGGAGGGTTCTAGGTGGGCTTTTGGCTGGTCGGCCGCTTTAACTTGCGGTTCCTTGATCTGTTGAGTGAAGTCCCAACTTCTTAAAGTCAAAATTTGATTTACTCAATGCTTTCCTCTAAAATGATAGCAAGTTAGTTGTGGATAATCCTTACTAGCACTTTAAGTCATCCCATCATTCTTATAAGGTCTCCCCAGTAGTAAGAGGCACCCTCAACTAAGGCATGATCGGCACCTCAAACAGCTGGTTTTGTCCAAATTTTAATAACGGAAGGCTATTTAGTCTTAATATATCTTTGAGGGTTTTATTATTTTTAGTGTGACGAAAGAAATCATTTTCTAATTTTATAAGCACGTACTATGTGATCGCACTCACAATTGACCATGCAAGAAATAGAAATTTCATGGCGTCACATGTTCATTTTATCTTGCATGCTTGTTTATTATTATACTATGTGATCGCGCAATAAATTACACATGCACACCAATAATAAACCATGTAGAAATAAAACAAACACCTGATCATCAGTTGGTACTATTGGTTGATCCATTGAGTGAATAATGGACCAACCGAAACTCTAGGGGTAAATACCTTTAGTCGCATGGCTTGCAACTTGAATAGCAATGTCTGCTCATCCAATGCATCCAACTCATGTCTGGTGTGTTGCCGTCACTTGGCACGAAGTGTGTCATACGTCATCTCATCATTATACAATTGTACTCGCACGCAGGCGAGGGGATCCCGGGGAGTAAAATTACAACTCTGAGAATGGGCGCGTAGACCCTTATACATATAACGACTCTAAGACGACACGCAAATCATCTTTTATTTAATTAAAATAATTATTAAAAACCATTGCAATAAATAAATAATTTAATGAAATAAATAAACACCAGACATACATTGGTAGGTCAACAGCTCATGACCAGCATATATGCATTAAACTCACGTATATTAAACTAAATGCAGAATAAAAATTAAACTTGCATTAAAAATAAACTTGAGGGCATTATTTTATTGAATTAAAATTTCACTCTAATTTTAATTCAATAAATATCGTCGTTCAGTCCCGATTAATTAATTTAATTTATCACTAAATAAATTAATTATGTGGCTTTAATTATAAATTAAAGTTAATATTTAATTAATTTAATTCTGAACCGAAATTAAATTAATTAATTTAATTAACTTTTTATTCAAATAAAACTACCCGAGCCCCATAAACCCCGGGCAGGGCCTGTGCGGGTCGGGGCGAACCTGCGCAGGCCCATCCTGGGTAGTGTCGACCCCGTGTAGGGGCTTTCTGGGCCAGGCAGGTCCGCTCAAGCCTGTTCCGGGATGAGCAGACCTGCCTAGAGAAGTTTCGGAGCAACAAATGTTACCTGCCCGCTATGGGGACCGGGAGGTGGCCGGAACGAGGCCAATCTGGTACGGTGTGGGATGGCCAAGGGTAGAGGCTGAAGCGGGTGCAGGGAGGGGCCTGGTGCGCCACGTCTCTGGTGCCCTTCGGTTCCACGAAGTTGTGCACCATGAGTGGGGCCTACTGCAGCAGCGTGGTGAATGGGAGGAGTCGGGACGGGGTGGTCGGGTGCTGGCTGGGCCTGATGCAGCACTGGGTTGGGCACCTACTGCTGGCTGCATGCAGCGCGTCTGGGGAGCCGCGCGATGCGGGGAAGGAGGTCCTGCACCTACTGCCCGGGATGTGGCACTTGGACCTGTTGCAGTGGGTTTCTACAGAGAGGGAAGAACCACTAGGGTCTGGGGTGCGGTGCCTGCAGGCAGGCTGCAGCGGTGCGTTGTTGCTCCGCTGAGCATGGAGGAGGGTAGGCTCGTCAGGTGCCAGTTCCAGACGGTTCCGACAGGGATGCAGGGTGCGGGACACGGACAGGGTATCGGGGTGAGCCTGGCGCTGCTGTTTCCACGGGCAGGGAAGGATGATAGAGGAGGCCGAGGGGAACACTGGGTGTTGGCCTGGTGTGCCGCTTCCAGGCGGGGCGGAAGAGGCGGTCAGGAGGTCGCATAGGGCCCCGCGAGGAGAGGTGGCCGCTTGGTGCACTACAGTGCGTCGGGGAGAGGAGGCGCCCAAAAAAATTGGCAAGTCCACCACAACACCCCTTTTTTATTTTTTTTAACAAGACCTAAAAGAAGGTCTTCCTCCCCTTTTATTTATTTTGATGACTTAACCCACAAAGTTGAGTCATCTCCTTTTATTTATTTTACATTTTCCTAAACCTATATAGGTTTCTAAAAACAATAATAATATTATAAAATTAAAATATTATTATGACAAAATTATTATAATAATCAAATTATTATTATAATAGAACTATTATTATTACAATGAAATCATAATAATAATTATTATTATGAAATCTCAAAGGATGAAATTGAGGTTCATAGATCTAAAACCTCATATGTATTTACCAATGTTAAATCCGAATTAAAACTTCAGATGACCGCAGAATGGTCATCTGAAGTCAGATTAACACACGGTTTGCGGCATTGGGACCGTATCAACACCCTTTTCAAGAATTAATACAAATTTAATTTTTCTTGGCTTAAAATCAACACACATTCCTCTGATACCACTTGTTGGAATCGGGCATGCAACGGAAGCCCCCAAAAGGTGGGTTTTAAAATTTTCCACCGACGATCGACGTAGACTTGTCGACGTCGGTGCAGAGCAGCCCGATCAAGGCCGAGGATCTCGCGCGAAAGGTTTTAAGCATAAACATAAACCATAAAATACCTAGTTTAGATCTGAAGCTGCGCACCACGTCTGCTCATCGTTGGCGACCGCTGCTCGAAGAATCCAAAATCGAATTCCTCTAGATCGTCCGCACGCGCTTCAAGTAATCCGTAGGAGCGCCGTTCGTCGTAGTCTGGGTGCTAGCGCAGAATATCGATGATGCCTTCGACATTCCAACAATCACCGCATCGCTTCGCTAGCGATGCCCGAGAGAGAGCTCCATCTGAGCTCCTTAGATCCAAAGCATCTCTCTCTAGAATGTGGGAGAGAGGAGAGGATAGAGAAGATCCATGAATAGTGTTTGGAAAATGACCCTCCTCTTCTATTTATAGTGCTTAATTAAAATACCTGGTATAGCCTCACCGGCCTTGGATATTTAATGCACTATCAACGACATTTTATGACTACTAATCTGAGTCATAAATATTATTATCACTTACCTGTAATGTATTAAAATATATTACATGATAATAATTAAGTCATTAACTCGACTCGTTGCGCCCATAAATATTAATTGAACCTTGAATAATTTAATATTCGTCAATTAATATTTTTTCATGTATTTACTTAAAACTCGTAAATACATTTAATAAATAAATTCAATACTCATTATTCTAAACTTGAATAATATGAATTTATTTATTGCATTGGTGATCGTTTAACTTTGGACAAATCCCGACCCCTGTGGTGGGGCCCACCATGTCCAAAAACTCTTATTCAACTGAATAGGGCATATTCTTGAATACGCTATTGTGTGTGACCCTCTAGGCCCTTATTTTGACAATTGTGAATAGTATTCACATACCAAGAGCGGGGTCTAACAACCCATCATGGCCCCTGAAGAAATAAGGATTGTCACAGTAGTGACAACCAACCTACAAACACGCACCGTGTAATATAATCTCTTTGTCTCTAATATCTCATAAAGCAGGATGCACTCACGTGTCATCACCCTTTTCTTGCTTTATAGTTTGTTGATTTAACTGGAAAGATCTACCCTTGACTGCCATGGCCATGGTCTTATAAAGGTACTGTCATCTATATCAATATGGCCTGAGATATATTACTTCCATAACCCGGAAGTGACAAATACTTTCTTGACCATTCAACCAATGTCATGCCACCAATGACACACCCGACACAAACTACCTCGCCACGACTTCATTGCCATGGTTTTCGTCTTGCATCAAAGTACGCAATCAAATGACATACATTGGTAATGATCTCAAGTCAGGAGACCATTACACATGAACGTAGATAGGAACATCCAATGACACCCGAAACATGTGGTGTTCCTATTGGCAGGCCAGTCCTCCTGATCTCACTACTAGAGATCACCAAGTGTGAACTTCATGAGAAGAAGTCTCAATGCTTATGAGCCCCCAGCACCTGATGGTCAGACATCTACTATGTCCAATTAGTAAGATGTATCTGGACCATAGAACATATATTTAAGATTAATGTCATAGTATCTAGAGGTTCTCATTATAGTCTGGGAACTGCTATAACCTTTCGATATGACAATTAACCTTTGGACATTACCATTTCAATAGTGGACGCAGAAAATTCTACACTATAATGGTAAGATGAAATCATGTATATCTAACTGTATACACAATATGGTAATCAAAATCACTAAATAGTTGGGTCTAGGGCACCCACTATTTCAACAAGGAGGAACCACACCTTGTTGGACATGGTGAGGTCGATGATGAGTCATACAGATCTTCCATTATACTTTTAGGGATATGCATTACAAACTACAGCATACACATTAAACCGAGTACCAACTAAGGTGACAAATGGAATTCCCTCTGAGTTATGGAATAGAAAGAAACCCATTTTGTCGCACACACATGTGTGGGGATGCGAGGCGTTTGTTAAGGCCTTCTCAGGCAACAAACTAGAACCCTGGGGCACGAGGTGTATCTTTATAGGATATCCTAAGGAAATGAAAGGATATTACCTATATAACCCTTCAGATAAGAAAGTGATTGTCGCCAGACAAGCTGTATTTCTTGAGAGGGAGCACATCCTCGAAAAGGATAGTGAAAGAAAGATTGACTTTGACAAAGCTGATGCTCAAGATACACAAGAGTTGGTACAAGAACAAGTTCCACAGGTCCTCGTAGAAGAGGTTCCAGAAACACAAGTACTGCGTAGGAGCTCAAGAGAGGTAAGGGAGCCAGAGAGATTTTGTTTCCAAGTCACCGAGGATGGTGAATCGTTATTGTTGGACAATGATGAACCTCTCTCCTATAAAGAAGTATTAGAAATCTCAGAAGCTGCAAGATGGCTAGAAGCTATGAATTATGATATGGATTCCATGTATCAGAACCAAGTATGGGTTCTCGTCGATGAGCCAATTGATGTAAAGCCTTTTGGATGCAAATGGGTATTCAAGAGAAAGTTGGAAATGAAAGGTAAAGTTAGCACCTATAAGGCAAGGCTAATGGCTAAAGGATTCAGACAGCATCAAGGAATTGACTATGACGAAACCTTCTTTCCATTTGCCATGTTTAAATCCATAAGAATCAAACTTTCCATAACAGCTTACATTGACTATGAGATTTGGCAGATGGTTGTCAAAACAGTGTTTCTTAACGGGAACCTTCAGGAAGATGTCTATATGACACAACTAGAAGGGTTTGTGACACCAGGTGAAGCCAAACAGGTTTGCAATTTGTAGAAATCCATTTATGGTTTAAAGCAAGCATCCAGGTCATGGAACATTCAATTTTATGAAGCCGTAAAGGAATTTGGTTTCATTAAGAACGAATGTGAGCCATGTGTTTATAAGTGGTTTAATGGGAATGCAGTCATTATCCTAGTAGTATATGTTGATGATATATTGCTTATTGGAAATGATGTATCAGTCTTACAGTCAGTTAAGGACTGGTTGAACAAGTGTTTCTCCATGAAGGACTTGGGTGAAGCAGCTTACATTCTAGAGATCAAGATCATTTGTGAAAGATCCAAGAGCCTGCTTGGACTAAGTCAGGGTACATACATTGACCAGATACTAAAGAGATTTAGTATGGAACAATCCAAGAGGTGATTGGTTCCAGTGTCACATGGCCTACATCTTTCTAAGAAAATGTGTCCTTAGACACAATAAGAGAAAGATAGAATGAGTAAGATCCCATACGCTTCGGCTATAGGATCCATCATGTATTCCATGTTATGTACCAGGCTTGATGTTGCCTATGCACTGAGCATGGTAGACAGATATCAAGCAGATCTAGGAGAGTAGCATTGGACTATTGTTAAGACTGTCCTTAAGTATCTGAGAAGAACTAAGGATATGTTCCTGGTGTATGGAGGAGATGAGGAGCTTGTCATCTGAGGGTATACTGATGTTGGTTTTCAGACAGATCAGAATGATCTGAAGTCGCAATCAGGATATGTTTTCTGTCTCAATGGAGGAGTTGTGAGCTAGAAGAGTTCAAAACAACTAGTTGTCGCCGATTCTACAGTGGAGTCCGGATATATAACGGCTTCTGATATAGCCAAGGAAGCTGTTTGGATTTAGAACACTACTAGAAATGTGACCTTTCCCAACACTTCTATACCTCCTTTCCCAACGATTTGGCCAAACTGTTGGGAAATCCCACTTTGTGGCCACTTTTCCCAACCGTTTTCCAAAACCGTTGGGAAAGGGTAGGCTTTCCCAATGGTTTGGCAAAACCGTTGGGAAAGGTCCAATTTGTGGCCACTTTTCCCAACGGTTTGGCCAAACCGTTGGGAAAGGTCACCAATATTTCAACATCCCTACCAGGATTCGAGGGACCTATACCATTGGTTGTCAAAACCGTTGGTATAGGTCCTTTGATTTTTTATCGGATCCTCTTAACCAGAACATTCTATAAATCAAAATTTAAAATAATTATGATAATACATATATATATTTATGAAATTATGTTCACAAAAGTCATGTTAGGTTAGTGGTTAGGTCGTTCAATGATAAACCGGAGGTCCTGGGATCAAATCCCAGCGAATGTTTTTTTTGGAAATACATATACCAACGGTTTTAAGGAACCGTTGGTATAGATTTTCATATTACTTGGACCAACGATTTTCAAAACCGTTGGTGTAGGTATATACCAACGGTTTTCCAAAAACTGTTGGTATAGAACTATCCCAACGGCTTACTTGCCTACGGTTCTCCAAACCGTTGGTATAGGCTATACCAACGGTTTATAGGCCTATACCAACGGTTCCAAACCGTTGGTATAGGTTAGTTTTCCAGTAGTGGAACTTTGTCCACGAGCTTGATGTGGTGCCTAGCAGTAAAGACTCTATCACATTGTATTGTGATAATACTGCAGCGGTGGCTCTTGCAAAAGAACCAAGGGCACATCAACAAACAAAGCACATACTCTGGAAGTATCACCTTTTGAGGGATTTCTATCAAAGGGGTGAAGTTGCAATGATCATAGTATTCACAGAAGAGAACGTGGCAGACCCAATAACTAAAGGCTTATCTTAGCAGAAGCATGAATCTCATGTGAGAGCTAGCGGGTTAAAGGTTGTTAGCAGTTGGCTCTAGTCCAAGTGGAATTCTGTTGGATTTGGTATCCTAGAACTAACTACTTTGTACTTTATTAATAAATAAATACCTTGTCACATGTTGATTGTTCTTATGCGTGACAATGCATGTGATAATGTCCTAAGGATAGTTGTTGCACTAAAAGGTCATAGCGGATCCCTACTATGATGAGAACTCAGAAGTGTCATAACATTGTTCTTAAATATATGTTTTATGGTCAGATGATGTTATTTGAGAGACACAAATAATGCAGGCCATTAGGGGTGATGACTCATAAAACTTTGAGGCACCTCCTCATCGTGTGCGCCCTTGGTAATATTTAGGAGGATATTATGAGAACGAGACCCGTCAGTAGGAAATCCACATTTCATAGTGTCATTGGATGTTTCTATCTGCGGACGTGTGTATTGGTTCTTAGACTTTAAGATTATTATTAATGAGTATTACAACTCGCGCACTTAGATATATTGACGAAAACAGTGACGACACACTGTTCGCAGTGAGGTGGGATGTGTTGGGTGCATCATGAGTAATATTGCATTAATAAATAATGTAAGAAAGGATTTGTCCCTTCTGTTCCATAACAGAAGTAGATATCTTAGGCCCTTTGATGGAATTGATATAACCTAAATAAATCCATGATCATGGTAAGGAATGAGCGAGTTCAATTCAAAAAAGTTAAATAAAGAATAATCGAGCACATGAGTTGATGACACTAGCATGCAACCCGCTTGATTCGAGATATCGAGACAAATATATTATATTACATGATAAGCATTCGTAGGAGGTGACACGTCATTGCGGCGTTAACTTCTTTCTCTATGGGTGCCTTGGCGTGTTGCTAGACACTGACCTTGGACTTTAGGCAGGCTCCGCCTAATACCTCTGAGAAAGAGGCCTAGAGGGTCACACACTAAGTGTGTCCAAGTATCTCAGCTAAATATTAATTTAACAAGTTGAATAAAGATTATTCCCGATTGTGGTTTAATAATTATTCAAGAATGTCTAATCGCATTTATTTCGACACTATTTATTTGAGAAAATATATTGTGGGTGGAATAATATATTTATTAGCGACTAATGCAGTAATATTTATTTGAGAAATAAATAGTCATTATTCAATGTCGAATAAATATGGTGGAGGAAATAAAGAGAATGAAAAAACAAAAGTACACGTTGTGTATATTAATATACACGCCGTATAGTTTTTCTAGGGATTTGTGCGAAATAATATTATTTATTTAATTAAATAATATTAGGTGTAATTCGCTGGACGCATGTCAAATAACAATAATAGTCAGCTGTTATTATTAGACATGAGGTTTTACTGAGAATTAAATGAAATGAATAAATACTTTTGGGTAATTAATTTATTTTATTATTCTAAGTAATTAAAATCTCAATTATATTATTCCCATTAGTCTAGCCATTCATGGCCGTTGTGCACAATGGATTTAAAGAAAGCTTTCAAGCCAAGATATTTTTTTTTTCTTCCAAGAACGCTCTCATGCTACGAGAGAGATTCTCCTCCACCGGATCAAGGAGAGCGTTTTGCAAACATCTCTTAAGACAATCGAAGGTGAACATCCCAAGCGAAGGCTCTTCCACGCTAGCACCTGAAGATCCCTTCGGCGACGTCCAGAGATAAGTGGAGCACGTGTGGATCACCGCTAGATGAATCCTACACTTGGATTCTACGACACAACGACAGATCAGATCGGATCGTGACCGGAAATATCAACGGAGAGAGAATTCCACCAAGGTAATTCTTGTCTTTTAATTAAATCAATTATAACCAACACATGATGACCATCTCTATGGTTCTAGGACTCCTTTTTTTTTCTTTTGTTCTTCGTTCTATTTCGAAGATCCGACGTTTTATTATCGTGACGGATCTCGGATTGATCGTTGTTAACAGAAAAATTATAATTGGGCACACCCACCAACATGCTTCCGTTGTGCCCGGAACCTACAGATCTGTGGTAGTGATAGACCATCGTTACTAATTGGCAACCTTTGACATGCAGAGAAGTGCGTTTTAGGTCAGGTGGCAAATTGAGTTCAGTTGGTTGTGAGTGAACTAGGTCTGGGACTCACGATTACATTACGCACCATGTATCTTTTGTCGCCCTATTTTCAATTGCACTTGCTAACTTCTTTAAAAATATTGCTATTTCATATCTTATTGAGAAAATTATACAAACTCCTTTTCATTTTCTATGTCTTTGCGTTGCATTATAACCCAATCTATGTATGAAATGTGCTCTAGACTAATTACATTATATGCCATGTAATTTTTGAAACAATAATATTTGTATTGTTTTTTTGTAAATGTACTATTTACTATTGTGAACGTTATATCTTTTCATCGCCTACAAGAGAATACACTGTAATACATTATATTGGTTACTTTTTTGTTTTCAAAAAATTTGTATTGTTCTTTTGTAGAAGTTCAACAAGTGGCGGTTTGTGGGACTCCTCTTATCTAGAACTTATCTTAACTGAAGAGGCCTATGTGTCAACACATGTATAATGATTATTTTTCTTTCAGTGGACACATGTTGCCTGCCAAAAAAATATAATATCATTCAATTTATTTTAATACTACAAACCCTCGATTTACTTAAAAAATATCATATTATTCAATTTAAATTAATATTAGCGTATTGATCTATTTTCACATTTATTTAAATAAAAATTATCTAACTGCAGACACTTCGAGGTCGCTCCTCAGTGGTCGATTCGGAACAGAGCGGGATCCAGATACCCGTCTTAGAAGCGACATTAGCCGTCGATTACCCGACGATCGACGGCCACAATCACCCTCTCACTCCCTCGCTGCTGCGCGGATTCTCCATTAAAACGCGGCATCGGATTACGGGACGCCTCATTCCTCAAAAGAGGCCACCGGTGTCGTTTTCATTTCAAATTCGCGAAGTTTTAATTCCCGCGCCGTGGTGAGAGATGGAGTCGGGGAAAACGAAGAAGGGCGCCGGAGGCAGGAAGGCTGGAGGTCCGAAGAGGAAGCCGGTTTCCCGCTCTTCAAAGGCCGGCTTGCAGTTTCCCGTCGGGAGGATAGGTCGCTACCTGAAGAAGGGGCGTTACTCGCAACGCGTCGGCACAGGCGCTCCGGTTTACTTGGCCGCCGTGCTCGAATACCTAGCTGCTGAGGTACTGTTCTCTCTTCAAGCGTTTCGTTTCGATTCTGTCCTCGTCTAGCATCGATTGTTTGTTAACTGGCTGTTTCCGTGCGTATTTTTTGAAGTTAAGATCTGTATATTCCGATTGCAGGTTCTTGAATTGGCTGGGAATGCGGCTCGTGACAATAAGAAGAACAGGATTGTGCCGAGACACCTGTTACTGGCCGTGAGGAACGACGAGGAGCTTGGGAAGCTTCTTGCGGGAGTGACCATTGCTCACGGTGGTGTTCTTCCTAGCATCAATCCGGTACTGTTGCCCAAGAAAACCGAGAAGGCCGGGGACGAGGCGAAATCCCCGGAGAAAGCCGCGAAGTCTCTCAAGAAAGTTACCAAGGCTTGAATTATTCTCAATCGTTGTTTTCTTGTCAAATCGGGCTCTGTCCATCTTATCGGTGGACTTGCGGTGTCTGGTTTGTTGAGCAGATGATGTAGGTTGGGTGTATTGTAGATCCATGGAGCATTTTCTCTTGGTTTAACCTGCAGGCATTTGTTTGATTGCGGTCATATGCATTTGTCTTAAAATCCCTTGGGACTTATTCAACCAGTTTAACAGTTTTTGGAAGATTTGGATAAAAATTCCAAAATATGTAACATCAACTCCCCGATTTGGTTTGTCTATTAAAATATGATGTGATCCCAATTACTGATCTTCATTTGGGTTAAGGTTCGTAATATTTAAACAGTGGTTAAATTAGGAATGGGGAATAACCTTAGTAAAACTATTGGCTTGATTGCTTGTTATAGTTTTGGTAAATTGTACCACTTTAAGCAAGGAAAAACAAAATCATTTATTGATCTACAATCACACTCAACTTACATTTGTTCAACAAACCAGACACCGCAAGTCCACTGATAAGATGAACATAACTCGATTTGACAAGAAAACAATGATTGAGAAAAATTTATGGAAAAACAAAATCATTTATTCATTTACAATTACACCCAACCTACATCTGCTCAACAAACTAGACACCGCAAGTCCATTGATAGGATTAACATAGCCCAATTACAATGAATGCATAAATTTGAAGATATTGAGACATACCTGAGAAGCCATTTTAGATCATTCTAGTGTGCTTTTGTAGGTTTGTTTATAAACTACACACACTGCAAATGCAATATTGGGTCTAGAACTATCCCTTGTGTACATAAGACCCCCAACATTAGCATGCTAAGATAGAAACATAACTCTTTCTATGCCTAATGATTTTCATCCCAAGGATCTCTTTTGCATTTCCCAAGTCCTTCATTTTGAAGACAAACTTTAATTGAGTTTTCATTTTGTAAATTAATTTAATGTTCTTAAAAATAATTAGCATGTCATCAATATATAAAAGTAGGTAAATCATGTCATGATGAACATGTTTGTAATATTTACATGTATCAAATTTTTCTTTTATTGAAACAATTTTCAATCAAAAAAGAATTAAAATGTTTGTACAATTGTTAAGAGGACTGCTTCAAATCATACGACGGCTTTTGTAAAAGGCAAACTTGATTTAATTTAAAATTCTTTGAAAAACCATTAGGAGGTTGCATATAAACGACTTTCATCCAATTTACCATGCAAAAAGATAGTTTTAACATCTAACTGTTTAATATGGAAATCATTTTTAGCAACAAAAGCGAGTAAAACACGAATTGATGAATGTTTAACAACAGGGGAAAAAATCTCACAACAGTCCACTCCCTCACGTTGGAGGTATCCCTTTGCGACTAATCGGGGTGTAAATTTGATTTTTAAATTCCCAATGTTACCTCTTTCTTCTTGAAGATCCATCTACATCCTATAAACTTTTCATTTAGAGGTTTTGTTATAACAATCTAGGTTTTATTCTTCATAAGGGAATTCATCTCATTGTTCATAACAGCCAACCACTGTCAACATTCTCTTGATTTTAAAACTTACTTAAAGGTTTGAGGTTCATCATTACACATGTCTTGAGCAACTCTAAAAGCATAACCAGTCATGCCGGCATGACTGAACTGAGCAAGGGGCCTGTTAACCCTTCTCTCTCGGTCTCGAGTCAATTGGTATCCTCTAAGGTGCGCTTCTTCTTTGGTTTTTGAATTAGAATCAAATTCTGATTACCCCTCAAGTTGCGAGGGGTGAGCAACAAGGGCAGATCTAGGTTATGATGTGGTTTGAGAGTTGTAACGTCCCGGTTCCGGAAGCCACCCAGAGGCGTCCTGTACCCGGTTGGTCACATGACTTCAAGTACATTTTCCCAAACGCCAGAGACTGCCGATTAGTAGCGAAAGCCTTGGGTGTGATAATGGAGAAACTATTTCTTCATAGACAGAGTACACAACGGAAGTAAACACAACATGCAATAACGGAAGCAGTGAATATCCAAGAACAATAAATAACAGAAGACAAAAACAATAAACAGCTGGAGCACACATGTAAATATGAAATGATGCACGTTACATATATCTAAGAAAGCAGCCAACAAGTCACAATGCTGAATACAATACTAAACCAAAGTAGAAGGAAAAGTAAACAGATAAGCAACTTCTCAGCATCGCAAGCCTCGGTTTGGTCCCATGCTCTCCTGCTCCAAAGCAATCAAATACCAGAAGTCGAAGGGCGCTTTCCCTTGTCTATAACTGCAACAACATAGTCTGCTTGGGCTCAAAAACATGACCCAAACAGGGTGTGAGACTAAATCCCAGTAGGCAACCACCTGAAGATCTGTGCCTAACAGTCAGTGAGCATATGACAGGTAATAGTACAGTAAGCAGTAAACAGTAACAGTAAACAACAGACAGTAACAGTAAGCAGTAACATGATGATATACAACAATAATCAATCCACAAAACAACAAGCAACAGTGAAGCAAACAACTAACCACAACAGGAACCCCTCTGGGAAGTACTCGCAGCCAGCCCCTCTGGTCCTATCCAAGAAGTACCCACAACCCTCTGGGCAGTGCACTCAGCCTAACCCCTCTGGTTTGGTCATACGAAATTATAAGACTCTCTGGGGAAGCTCGCTCGGTCAATTCCCCTTATAGTCTAGGGTAGTCAGGGACTCTCTGAGGAAGATCACGCGGTCTAACCCTCTTATAGCCCCAAGGTTTAGAAACTCTTTGAGGAAGTTCGCTCGGTCAATTCCTCCTATAGTCTCAGGTTTATCACAGACTCTTTAAGGAAGCTAACTCAGTCAATTCTTTCTCTAGCCTGGAAAGGTCTTAAATAAAATTCAAACAAGTAAAGACTCTCTGAGGAAGCTCACTCGGTCTACCCTAATGTAGTCTATAATATCCAAGACTCTCTGGGAAGCTCACTCGGTCTATCCCCTGTAGTCAATAATGTCAAAGACTCTCTGAGGAAGCTCACTCGGTCTACCCTCCTGTAGTCTATAATATCTAAGACTCTCTGGGAAGCTCACTCGGTGTATCCCTTATAGTCTATAGCACCAGGTTCTCACGGTCCCGTGCCGGTCATTGCATAATAATGCTATAAGGACAAAGTACACCTATAGAGCTACTTGGCTAACCAAAGTACACCTATAGAGCTACTTGGCTAACCAATCTACAACATAACAAGCATGTCAAGAATATCATTCCATCCTACGGTCACAAGGCATGGAAAACAGGTATACCGACCAAAAGCTAAACAAGGCCCAAAGGGTCGTAAACAGAACAAGGCATGGGAAAAACATCCAAGCACAAAAAATTATCCTCACACATGATCAAATTACCACTACACAAGCATACAAGCAAGGCATGAAAACAACACGGGAAAAAGGTAAACACGCAATACTCCGTTCACGGGTATTGGTGGAATTTGCACATAAAACTCAAAGACTTCAAAAGATAAGGCACAAACCACCTAACTTGATGCTAGGAGATCAATATACTTTGACCACGAGGCTCGATTCTCCTTAGAATGACATAGATCTACGAAAACACACAAAACGTTCAACCCACGATATCTTGAGAAAGAGGGAGAATCATGGAATGAAACTCAAGAAGAAGGAAAAGCTCACCGCTGTGGTTCCAACGCAATCAACGACGATCGATTCGGCAAAAAGACGGAGGCTCGGGGGATCAGAGGGTGTTTGCGGCTGTACGGGTCACTCTCGGCTGAGGAACCTGGAGAAGAAGGTGTTTTCATCGATTAGGCGCGACCCCGGTCCGTTTAATGAAAAAAAAGAAACTACACGACGTGTACTTCTGGGGTACACGACGTGTACTTAGCTTTTTCGTACTCCGCTTTAAGCGACCTCCACATCGCCCTTACACACCGTATGTGTGGCCCAGACACGGCCAACACACAACCTAGCGCGACATCAAAGTACACAGCGTGTACTTCGAAAATTTCCAGATTTTCCTCTTTTTCTCAAAAAAGACCAAAAAAGGAAAAACATACCTGAAACGAAGATCCGGGTTCTTACAAACTTCCCCCCTTAAAGAAATTCGTCCCTGAATTTCCCTAGCGAGGTGTAGAAGAAGAAGCCCCGAACAGCTCCGGCCACTGCGATCGTACATCGGCCCCCCTCTCTTAGGTCTCGTCCTATACTCGCCCGTGTTGCCATAACACTCATACCAGAGGAACATACCGACCACGGAGAACCTTCGTACTGCGATCGACAATCCGGATAGGATGCTCCTCAAACGACGCTTCCGCTTCAAGCTCAACCTCCTCAGATTGAAAGACATGAGACGAGTCTGAAAAGTAACGCCAGAGCTGAGAAACGTGGAAAACGTCGTGCATAGCCCAGTACCTCTGAGGTAACTGCAACTGATAAGAAACCATCCCAACTCTCTCCAATACCTCAAACAGTCCGACGTACCGCGGTGAAAGCTTACCCTGTCTCCGAATCCTCTTGTGTACCAATCTCGGTGCGACACACAGGAAAACCTGATGCCTGACCTCGAACTCTAGAGGTCGTCTCCACTGATCAGCATAAGACTTCTGTCGAGACTGTGCTGTAGCCATCCTCTTCCGAATCAACTCTATTTGCTCTGAGGTCTCCTGAACAAGACGAGGTCCCAGCAACGCTGCCTCTCCTGCCTCCAGCCAGCACAAAGGTGATCGACATGGCCTACCGTACAAAGCCTCATAAGGTGCCATCTGAATAGTCGCCTGAAAACTGTTGTTATAGGAAAACTCCACAAGAGGAATATGCTTTTCCCAAGAACCGCCAAAGTCTAGAATGCAATCTCAGATCATATCCTCAAGCACCTGGATCGTACGCTCGGACTGACCATCTGTCTGGGGATGGTATGCTGTACTCAAAAGTACCTGTGTACCCAAAGCCTTCTAAATCCCCAACCAGAACCGAGAAGTAAAATGCGCATACCTATCTGAAACAATAGAGTGTGGAACTCTATGCAGACGTACAATCTCTCGGATGTACAACCGCCCTAGCTCATCAACATTGAAGGTCTCATTGATCGACAAGAAGTGAGAAACCTTCGTAAGCTGGTCAACGACAACCCAAACAACATTACTCCCTCGAGGTGACCTCAGTAACCCAGTCACGAAGTCCATCGCGACATCATTCCACTTCTACTCGAGAATGAGTAACTACTGTAAAAGCCCCGCTGGTTTCTAATGCTCTGCTTTCACCTACTGACAAGTAGAACATCTCATGACGAACCCAGCGACATCTCTCTTCATACCTAGTCACCAATACTGGCGGTGTAGATCACGATACATCTTTGTGACGCCAGGATGAACTGCCCAAACTGAAGAATGAAAGTCCCGCATCATCTCCTCGCGTATGTCTACTGGCACCCATACGCGTCCCTAGAAATGCAAGATCTCATCCTCACCCCCTTTCCATCCAGGAAGAGGGTCCTCTCCTAACACACTCTCTCGCAGGACTAGGATTTCTGAGTCTGATAGCTGCCTCATTCGTATCCGATCGAGAAGGGTAGAGGTAACAGCTACAGAAGATAGAAAAGTCTGTCCCTGTCTATCGTGCACCTCCAAGTGCATCTCAGAGAACAAAGCTATAAGCTGCCACTCACTACTGGCCTCCTGAACTACCTGAATCTGAGTTCTCCTGCTCAATGCATCAGCCACTGCGTTGCCCTTTCCCGGCGTATAGGCAAGCTCAAAGTCGAAGGATTGAAGATACTCGACCCACCCGCGCTGTCTCATATTCAGATCATGCTGAGTGAAGATATACTTGAGACTCTTGTGGTTGGTAAACACCAAAAAGTGCTCTCCCAGAAGATAGTGTCTCCAACAACATATGGAATGAACAACAGCTGCCAACTCCAGATCGTGTGTCGAGTAGTTCCTCTCGTGTGGCCTCAACTGCCGAGACCCGTAAGCAACGACTCCATCTCCCTGCATAAGCACAACTCCCAGCATGACACCATAATCATCACAATAGACTATATAGCTCCTGCCTGACTCTGGAAAGACTAGTATTAGTGCTGACGTCAACCTCCCTTTCAGCTCCTGAAAGGCTGTCTCACAAGAATTTGACCATAAGAACTTCGCCCCCTTCTTAGTCAGACCTGTCAGTGGTGCTGCAAGGCATAAAAAGTCCTGTATGAAATGCCTATAGTATCTATCCAGCCCTAAAAAAATCCACACCTCAAAGAAATTTTTCAGCTGCTCCCAGGAAACTACAACTCTCACTTTCTCTGGGTCTACTGATACTCCTGTTTTTGAGATGACGTGACCCAAGAAGTGAATCTGATCCATCCAAAAGTGGAATTTCGATAGCTTAGCATATAACTGATGCTCTCTCAGTGTACTCAGAACAATCTCAAGATGGGTAGCATGGTCGTGTCGAGTGTGAGAGTACACCAAGATATCGTCCACGAAGACCACCATGAAAGAGTCCAAGTATGGATGGAACACTCGATTCATCAGTGCCATAAAAACTGCTGGCGCATTCATGAGACTGAATGGAATGACTGTATACTCGTATAGACCATACCTACTCCTGAAGGATGTAAGATGTATATCTGATGGTCTAACGTGCAACTAATGATAACCAGACCTCAAGTCGATCTTCGAGAACACCCGGGCTCCTCGAAGCTGATCAAAGAGGTCATAGATCCTCGACAAGGGATATCAGTTCTTGACCGTCAACTGGTTCATCTTCCGATAATCCACACAAATCCTAAAGGTGTTGTCTTCCTTCTTCACAAACAGGATAGGAGAACCCCAAGGGGAATTACTGGGTCAGATGAAACTCTTTGTCTACAACTCCTCCAACTGCTTCTTGAGCTCCTGTAACTCAGGTGTAGCCATCCTATAAGGAGGAATGAACACCAGTGCCGCTCCTGGCACGAGCTCAATCGAGAAGTCTTCATCATGATCCAGAGGTAAACCTGAAAAGTCCTCTGGAAAGACATCCCTGAAACGATCCACCATTGGAGGAAAGTCTAACTATGAAGTCCCCTAGTCATACAAATAAAGACTGGAAATCTGGGATGTAACTCCTCCTAGCCCATGATGCTCTAGTCCAGCTCTACCCGCCTGGACATCCTACTCACCTCTATGAAGAAAAGATCCACCCTCTGGTGATACGAAACTCACCCTGCGGCGATAGCAATCAACGACTGTTTGGAAGGGAACTAACCAGTCCATACCGAGAATGACATCATAGCCTGTCATCTCTAGGACATAGAGGTCCCATACAAAGTGACACCCTGCAACCTCAAGAGGACACTCTCTGCACTGGTGTACGCTAGATTTCCTCATCCCCAACGGTGTATCAAGAGTCAACATGTTGACATACGAAAAGATATAGAGCCCAAGGCTCTCCACAACAGCAACAAAGATAAAGCTATGCGAAGCACCAGTATTGAAAAGGGCTGAAGATAAGACTGAGGCTACTAAGATCGTACCTCAAACTGTGGAAGGGTTGGGATCCTGCTCCTGATAGGTCTGCTCCATGGTGAAATTCTGGCCTGTACTGCAGACCTACGCCCCTGGCTGACTAGTCTGAGCTGATCCACTCTGCTGTTGCTGGTAACCCGGTGACTGACCACCACGACCGCAACCTCCACCTCGTCCGGAATGGCCGGAAGAACTCCAGTTCCCAGACTGGTGAGAAACTGGTGATACATCTCCTGTACATGGGGTCATAGAAGAACCCCTACCACCAGCTGTAGGCGAGAAGATCTGACAGAAATGCTGAAGATGGCCCATCTTGCCGCAAGATCGGAACTCCATCAGGTCTCTTTGGCATTGAGGCCTAGTATGCCCACTCCTACCACACTGGTAGCATAAAACCTGGCTGCCCGAAGATACATTCCGCCTACCCTGATCTCCTAGAGTAGACTCCCTGTGGCATTTCCTACTATCAGTGGGAGGAACACTGACTCTAGATGTCGAACCACCCTGGCTCACTGCTCCAGAATCCCTCAGATTGCGCTCAGTAATCAGCACCTGGTTGACGATAGATGATATCGAATTCAACCTAAAGATATTCACCTGGGAATGGATCTCCTACCTGAGATCATCCTCAAACTTCCTATCAAGGAACAACTCATCACCTGCAAGAATCGTCGTGAAGCACTACAGCTTGGTAAAGCGAGACGAGTACTCCATGAAAAAAAAGAGTACCCTACTCGAGACTCATAAACTCCCGGGCTCGGTCGGCCCTCAAGGTCTTCAGATAAAAGTAATCGTAGAAGATGCGCCGAAACTCATCCCAAGTCATACTCTACTGGTGCCCTGACTATGAGATCACCTCCCACCACCTCTTGGCGGTGTCTCGGAGTATATAAGTCGCAAGATTTACCCTTTTCTCCGGAGGTATATCAAGATGTTCGAAGATTGTCAGCATGGCCTCTAGCCACGACTTTGCAGCCTGGGGTCCTCCATACCCTTAGAAAGTAGGAGGATGCTGCTGCTGGAAAACCCAAATCAACTCAGCCATCGACGGAGCAAGAGGCGACGCTCCCTGAAAGGTATGCATCATCCTCAGGAAGTCCTCCCTAAACTGAACATCGACGCCTGTAACGGGTATAACTGCTGGTGCCAAGGCTGGCACAATAGGAGGATCTGCAGGAGGTCCCTGATCGGCCATATCCAGTGTCTGATCACCGTCTGGTAGCTGACAAAAAACCAGATGACGTCTCGATGGCATAACTCTGAAAGAACAAAAGCACACCTTAAGTCAGGATTATCAAGGAAAAAGAACATAAGAGTACAAAACGGGAACAAGAGAAAAGAAAAATCAAGTTCTAAAAAACATGACTACACGGCGTGTATAAAAACTACACGGCGTGTCCTCTTAAGCCTAACACATGGGCGTGTACTTCAACCACAACTGGTCGTGTAACACCCCAGACTACACGGTGTGTTTCCCCCCCACACGGTGTGTACTTTAACTCCATTCCCTTGCCCGAGTCTCTTTAAACGGATAACTCACACAGTACTATTAACCCTAGACTACACGACGTGTTCACTAAGGACACGACGTGTACTAGACAAGGTTTCGGCAACCCGTGTTGTTAGTTACACGACCGACTACACGACAGACCCTTACATGGCGTGTTTCAAATAAACACGATGTGTATAGGAGAAATAACACCTAACCGTGTTGTTCGTGACATGGCTGGGTACCTAGAATAAGGACACACGACGTGTTCTTACTAAACCCGGCGTGTTCTGCATGAGCTTCCCCGACCCGTGTTGTTAGTGACACAACCGAGTACACGGCTCACTACTACACGGTGTGTAACTACCGTACACAACATGTTCCTGAAAACTTTTTCACCACCCTGTGTTTCTTCTCACATAGTCAGTGACACAGTCTAAAACTACACAGCATGTAGTCAAGTACACGCTGTGTATTCTGGGTTCTTCCAGGCAGTAGCTCAGAAACTGCACTGAAGCCCAGAAAACACTAAAAAACAAACATGGAGGTGCCAAATTGTGATCCGTGAGGTCCCATAATCCTCGTGAATCAAAGCTTGACATCTCCTACATATCAAATACAAGGGTAACAAGTCAATGATCCACCAAGTTCCAATTCATGAGGGCCCATAACACCTCAAGAACCAAAATTCGGCGTTCATTTAAGCAAGGTACAATACAGACAATTTCTCTATCAAACTATAGAGATTCTATCAAATCATCTATCACAAAAACATGCATAATCTACACAATGTCTATCATAACAACATGCAATCGCTAATGTACCCTAGATGGAATGGCAAGAATGCATGGCATGTGATTTCTAACAAGTTCCTATATGATGCATGAGATGGTATACCCTCATCTTATCAGGTTGCGACAGAAATAGAACCACAATAGCACAATAATAACAACACAAGGCATGTGAATCACTCCAGGTGAAATCATCTCAACCGTAAAATCTCAAAACCAGAAAACTGCAATAAACGAGGTAGATTAGTTTTTCCCTGTACACGGGTTAGCTACTCCCGGGCACAAATTATTACCAAGTACAGAATCCATCCTATCCCTGGATAAAGGCTCCAAACAGTAAATCAAGAGAAAATAATCCCTCTGATACCACTTTGTAACGTCCCGGTTCCGAAAGCCACCCAGAGGCGCCCCGTACCCGGTTGGTCACATGACCTCAAGTGCATTTCCCCAAACGCTAGAGGCTACCGACTAGCAGCGAGAGCCTTGGGTGTGATAGTGGGGAAACTATGCCCTTATTGGTAGAGTACACAACAGAAGTAAACAAAACATGCAATAGTGGAAGCAGTGAATGTCCAAGAACAATAAACAGTGGAAGACTAAAAAAATAAACAGTTGGAGCACACATGTACATATGAAATAATGCACATTACATATATTTAGGAAAGTATCCAACAAGTCACAATGCTGAATACAATACTAAACCAAAGTACAAGGAAAAGTAAACAGATAAGCAACTCCTCAACATCGCAAGCATCGGCTTGGTCCCATGCTCTCCTGCTCCAAAGCAATCAAGTAACAGAAGTCGAAGGGTGATTGACCTTGTCTATACCTGCAACAATATAGTATTATTGAGCCAAAAAGCATGACCCAAACAAGGTGTGAGACTAAATCCCAGTAGGCAACCACCCGAAGATCTGTGCCTAATAGTCAGTGAGCATATGGAAGGTAATAGTATAGTAAGCAGTAAACAGTAATAATAAACAACAATCAGTAACAGTAAGCAGTAACGGAATGATATGCAATAGTAATCAATCCACAAAACAACAAGCAGTAGTGAAGCAAACAACTAACCACAACAGGAACCCCTCTGAGAAGTACTCGCAGCCAACCCCTCTAGTCCTATCTAATAAGTACCCACAACCCTTTGGGCAGTGCACTCATCCTAACCCCTCTGGTTTGGTCATATGAAATTATAATACTCTCTGGGGAATCTCGTTCGGTCAATTCCACTTATAGTCTAGGGTAGTTAGGGACTCTCTGAGGAAGATCACGTGGTCTAACCCTCTTATAGCCCCAAGGTCTATAAACTCTCTGAGGAAGATCACTCGATCAATTCCTCCTATAGTCTCAGGTCTATCACAAACTCTCTAAGGAAGCTCACTCATTCAATTCATTCTCTATCCTGGAAAGGTCTTAAAGAAAATTCAAACATGTAAAGACTCTCTGAGGAAGCTCACTCGGTCTACCCTCCTGTAGTCTATAATATCCAAGACTCTCTGGGAAGCTCACTTGGTCTATCCCCTGTAGTCTATAATGTCCAAGACTCTCTGAGGAAGCTCACTCAGTCTACCCTCCTATAGTCTATAATATCCAAGACTCTCTGGGAATCTCACTTGGTCTATCCCTTATAGTCTATAGCACTAGGTTCTCACGGTCCCGTGTCGGTCAGTGCATAATAATTCTATAAGTCCAAAGTACACCTATAGAGCTACTTGGATAACCAAAGTACACCTATAGAGCTACTTGGCTAACCATTATACAACATAACAAGCATGTCAAGAATATCATTCCATCATACGGTCACAAGGCATGGAAAAAAGGTATAGTGGCCAAAAGATAAACAAGACCCAAAGGGTTGTAAACAGAAAAATGCATGGGAAAAACATCCAAGCACAACAAATTATCCTCACACATGATCAAATTACCTCTACACAAGTATACAAGCAAGGCAGGAAAACAACAAGGGAAAAAGGTAAACACACAATACCCTGTTCAAAGGTATTGGTGGGATTTGCACATAAAACTCAAAGACTTTGAAAGGTAAGGCACAAACCACCTACCTTGATGCTAGGAGATCAATATACTTTGACCACAAGGCTTGATTCTCCTTAGAATGACGTAGATCTATGAAAACACATAAAACATTCAACCCATGATATCTTGAGAAAGAGGTATAATCATGGAATGAAACTCAAGAATAAGGAAGAGCTCACCGCCACGGTTCCAATGCAATCGACGACGATCGATTCGGCAAACAAATGGAGGATCAGGGGCTTAGAGGGTGTTTGTGGCCGTACGGATCAATCTTGGCTGAGGAACCTGGAGTAGAAGGTGTTTTCGTCGATTAGGCGCGACCTCGATCCATTTAATGAAAAAAAGAAACTACACGACGTGTACTTCTGGGGTACACGGTGTGTACTTAGCTTTTCTGTACTCCGCTTTAAGCGTCCTCCACATCGCCCTTACACACCGTGTGTGTGGCCCAGACACGACCAACACACGACCTGACACGACATCAAAGTACATGGCGTGTACTTCGAAAATTTCAAGATTTTCCTCTTTTTGTCAAAAAAGACCAGAAAAGGAAAAACATACCTGAAACGAAGATCCGGGTTCTTAAAAGAGTCATGACCAACTTCAAAAACCAAGGGATTGGGTACACCAGTCCCTTTAGATTCAACAGTCTTTCCTTTGAGAAGACTTGACTCTCTGAACACAACATCACAATTGGTAACAAAATTTTGATATCTCGACCTGTCTACCCATAATCTATACCCCTCAATGCCCACTAGATAACCAATAAATACACACTTGAGAACCCTAGGTTCCAACCTATCATTCTTAGAATGAGTATAGGCTGTGGATCCAAAATCCCTAAGGTGATCAAGACTTGGAGGTTTTCTTGTCCAGAGTTCTTTAGGTGTTTTGAAATCATTAGTAGAGGATGGAAATCTATTGATTAGGTATATGATTGTAGTAACATCCACACCCAAAAAGGATTTGGGAAGGGAGGAATAGGACAAAATACACCTAACCCTCTCTAGGATGGTCTTGTTCATTCTCTCAGGTAACCCATTATGTTGTTGGATTTCTACAAGAGTCTTGTACCTATGAACACCCTCAGAGCTACATAATTCAATGAATTCAGTGGATAGATATTCCAAACCATTATCGGTTCTAAGAGATTTTAACTTACTGCTGGATTCAGTTTCTACACTAGTCTTCTAGTTCTTAAAGGTTTGAAACGTATTATATTTGTGTTTCAGTATGTATATCCAAACTTTCTGAGAATAATCATCTATAAAATCCATAAATTAATAGCCTCCATCATGAGAGGCAGTCCTAGAGGGTCCCCAAAGGTTATATTGGACACACTCTAAAGGGTTTCTAGCTTTATAGGATGACTTACTGAAACTAACCCATTTTGATTTACTATACACACAATCCTCACAGAAAGGAAGACTACTAGGGTTAAAATTAGTTAACAAACCTTTCTTTCTAAGCTCATCTAACCCTTTGGCACTAACACACCCTAGTCTTCTATGCCATAGGGTAGTATCATGAAAGGTTTGAGAACCTGAAACATTTAATTGTTTTATGTGAGTCCTACCATCTAACACATATAAACCATTACTAAGTTTTCCTTCCATAACAATAAGAGTACCATAGAAGATTCTAAGACAACCCGAACTAGACTTAAAGATATAACCCCTATGGTCCAGAACACCAAGGGAAACAAGGTTTATTTTAAGTTCAGGTACCCACCTAACCTCTTCAAGAGTTTAACTAGCCCATCATGAAGTTCTAAAGAAACAAAACCTATACTCATAATGCGAAAACTCTTATTATTCCCTAAGTATAAATTAATCGATTCAATATCTCTTATCTCAATGAAAGAATCCCTATTCAGACACATATGGAATGAGAATCCCAAATCTAGGATCCATTCCTCAGAGGTAGGATGGTTGAGGGCCATAACAATGGTGTTCGGTGAGGTCTGGGGTTTGATTCCTGGGAGCCCTCTCTTAGGAGAATTTCTGCCTCCCATGTACCGCTCGTCTTGCCAAGTCACCCAGTGTCTCACCGGGTGGGCAGAATGGCGCACTTCAAGTAGATGACATATTGCTATGTCGAACCATCACTGAGCGAGATGTTACCCCATGGGACGCTCTGTCATCTCGGCTGGCAATGACATCTTCCCAGCCGAGGCTTCTCTGGATGACCTCTTCGTGGGGAGGGGGGTTCCTGGGTGTGGAGGGTTCGAAAAGGTCACTCTTGGGAATTCCATTTTAAAAATTAATGATCACTATTATTCTCACTATAGACACTCTTTCTATTAGGACAATTATATTTCATGTGCCCAGGTTGTTTGTAATGAAAACATTTGAACACTTTAGTTTTAGACCCTATATTATTGGATTTATACCTATGTTTTCTTGATTGTCTCATCTCTTTCTGCTTATCTCTCTACCCACCTCTGCCTCTAATATTTAGACTCCCAACTTCATTCTTAATAGTGCATTTCTTTTTAATTTCTTTGGATAATAAAGTAGACTTAACTACTTCAAGAGTTAAAGATTATCTACAATACATCATCAAATCTTTTATTGAATTACATGATTTATCTAATGAAGTTGAAAAAATTATTTCTTGTTTATCCCCTATTTAGACATCTATGTTGGACGTGTATAATAAGATTCTATTAAAGTCATCAAGATTTTACCTCACTGCATTTCCGAGGCGCATTTTAAAACTATAAAGTCTCATTTTTTTTATAAAACCTTAAAACTAAGGACTTAGTCATGTATAAGGATTCCAACTTGGACAAGATACCAGTGAGAGATGACTCAAAGGATACCTCCCTAAGAACCCTATCCCATAAAGACAAAAAAATGAGGCTATAATATTTCCTAATAACATCATCATAAACATCAATAAAATAAATACCGGTCTGTCCATCAAGGGATAGAGTGGTCACCTTTTTCTTAGGACCATTGAGAGCATCAATTAGCTCATTGTGATTTAACATAGCATTCATCCTAATTCTCTATAGATTAAAATCACTTTAACCATCGAATTCCTCTATTTCAAACTTCGTGTAACCCATTGTAAAAACTTTAGAAAGGCTCTAATGCTAATTATTAGGGAAAAAATTGATGTGGATATCCCTACTGAATGACCAAAATCCACTTAGGATTTTTATATGGTTGTGAAGTGATTTAAAGAAATCATATTTCTTTAGAAATGGTGAGTTACAGATGAAGGTGAATTCTCGAGTTAGAATAGAAAAGAAAACAAGAACACACATATGTAACACCCTTTAGATCCTTGAGATCCTACATACATGGTGAGAAAACCACCAGGAGAGATGTTCTTATTAGAAAAATAGAAAACAAGAAATTTCAAACTTTGTGCAAGAAAGAAAAGGATCAGAGAAGCTATTTGAGGAGGTTGGCCTTGCTAAACCAGGTGGTGGTCATGAACTCTATCACGTGGAGTTAGCACCATCCAATCTTGGATGGACTCACATACACACCCAACATAAAAGAATACAAAAGTGGGTTGAAACAGAAAGAAATAAATCACTTACAGAGCTAGATTTATTTATCTAAATTTGGTTATGATAGTGATGTGAACCCAACAACATCCATACCATGTGATAGGATCATCCAGGTCAAGTTCCTTGCTAGAATCTCTATAGAATCTTCATCGAATGAGATTTATAGTTCTAGAAGATCAGAACTCAGAGCACCTCAAAACAATGAGCTAGAGAGGATACCTTAGCTTCCTCACTTCTTCAAGATCTCTAGAAAACCAGATGGTTTTCTCTTTTTCAAAGGCTCTCTACAATCTTCGCCTAGTGAACCGAATGAACCAAACTTGGGAGTCCCAACATAGGAAGAAGAGAAACACATTAATTACATGTCAACAAGTGTTAGGCTGCATGCAAAGAAGCCATCAGATAAAGGCAAGTGGATGGACATGATAAACAAGGAAGTTTGAATAACCACTGGGGGCAGCTGGCTAAGACTTGCGGGAGTACCACATTGGAGGAGAGGCCCATGCGCAGATCAATCCAAAACAAAAGAAGCACACTCGAGCAACATTATGACTATTGGATCAAGAATGATCGATGGTCTAGAATACATCATCTAATAAAAAAAGTTGAAATAAGCATAACCAATACACAAAAAATATAACATAGATAGTAAATTAAAAATGACACATATGAAAATCCATGCATCTCATGCATGTACAAAAAACAAATTCTAATAAAATGAAATTTGAATTTCAACATAATAAATTAGGGAATGAAAAAAATTAAAATTATGAATTCATAAATTAATGTTTGATCATGAGAAGTGAAAATTGTAATAATAACGAAAAATGTGAATACTTTATTACAAATTAATGGTTTTGAAAGTGAGAATATTTGTTCCTACTTAGAGGTATAAATTTTTAATAAATAATGATTTTTTTATATAAAGTCTTGATGATATAAGGATATTTTTGATCCCATTGATAACAAGGGATTCAACCTTGATACCACCAAGGAATTAGGATGGAAGAATATGAATAAGGATATGATCGGTCAAATCTACCAATGGATCGATCACAATATCTACCACCATGTTTCTCAAGAGGCTGAAAAGTAAAAACTTTGGATGAAGCTGTAAATTATGTACTAGTCAAATACCGCTCAGAATAATATCCTCTTGTTAAATAGGTTGATTAATCTTTGATTAAAAAGTATAAACTCTATATTTTAATGCACCAACGAGTTCCAAAGCCCGATGAATCAATTGGTGGTTGCATATAAGACTTTTACTGATGAAGATTAGGCGAACCACCTATTATGAACACTTACTAATAACTGAGATATGCTTATTTTCTCACTCAGAAACTCAGTGTCTGGAGGAAAACTTACCATGACAATGGTAAAGGATTCACTATTCAATGAGGAGGCCCAAAGGAAGGATGCAAGTTACAACCAAACACAAGCTCTCATCCTGAGGAAGTGGGGGATACAAGGAGGAGGTCGAGGGGTAGGATTAGAGGCCAAAGAAAGAGAATAGGAAGGTCCATAGCAAGTAGGATTCCAACATACAAATGCTACCATTATGGCATGGAGTTACACTTGAAGAATAATCATCAAAATTTGCTATAAGAAAAGGGTCAAAGTAGCAACCAATAAAGAAGAAATGAAGAAATGCATCTGAGCATCACCAGAGAAGTTGTATTTTTCTCCAAAGATGAGGAATATACTTTATTTCACACATCAAACCAAGACACATAATGGGTGGTCGATACTGCAACATCATACCATGCCACTCCACATCAATAGTATTTCTTGACTTATCAAACTGGAAACTTTGGTGTAGTCAAGATGGGGAATACCAGTGTTGTGAAGATTGTTAGCATGAGTGATATCCAAGTCAAAATGAACATTGGATACAAAATCACCCTTAAGGATGTTCTACATGTTCTAAGATTTCATCTTAACCTATTATTAGGAATAGCCTTTAACCAACAAGGTTATGAAATCATCTTCAACAATGGAGCATTGAAGATGACAACAAGTGCCATCGTTATCACCTAAGGAAAAATATGTGGTATGTTGTAAAAAACTCTTGTGAAGACATGTGTATACAAACTCAAAATAATATAAGGAGAGACTTCATCCAATATGTGACATAGTAGACTCAAAAACATGAGTGAAAGAGAGTTATATACCCTGATGAATAAGAATTACATTAGTATTGACAAGGACGCATCACTTGATCCTTGCAAATACTACTTGTATGGGAAGAAACATAGAGTCTCATTCAATACTGCTTCATTAAGGAGATAAAAGTTTTTGGATCTGGTGAACTTTTATGTATTCATATATATTGAGGTGGATTCACTGGGAGGTAACAAATAACTCATATCCTTTATTTATGATGCATCTCGAAGGGTGTGGGTTTTTTTCTTGAGGATGAAGTACCAAGTACCAGACTACTTCAAGATGTTCCATGCCATAATGGTGCATGAAACTAGAAGGAATATGAAGTGTCTTTATTCATAAAATGTAGGATAACACACATCAATGGAATTTGATTTCTATTATAGGAGTCAAGGCATCCAACATGATAGAACGGTCCAACACACCCCACAACACAACAAAGTTACAGAAAGGATGGATAGAGCCATCATAGAGAAGTTCAAAAGCATTATTAGTTTGACTAAGTTTCCTAATATGTTTTGGGGAGAATCTATTTAGGTTTCATGATACCTCATCAATAGATCACCATCATTCTTACTAAATTGCGTGATTCCACAAAATAGATGGTTTGGTAAACATCCCTCTTACTCTCATTTATGACTATTTAGATGTTTTGAATTTTCAATTGTATCCAAGGAGCTTAGAAAAAATCTATATGGGACATCTACTCTATGCATATTCATTGACTATGGATATGGGGAGTTAAGATACAAGATTTGGGACCCAAAGGAGAAGAAGGTGATCAGAAGTGGAGATGTATGTTCCATGAGAACCATATGACCGAGGAAATTCAAAATACTAGAATGTATTAAAGGTAAAGTGTCTAAGAATAAATTCATGATCCAAAACCTATATTAGCACCACCAGTCAATGAAGAGGAGAAGTTTTAAGAAGACTCATCAAAATCCAACCAAGAGGTTGTGGTGGAGGATATTGAGTAGGGGAGACACAATAATCTCTATAAGAAGTTGAAAAACCATCATAGGATCTAGGTGATGTTATGAATCTTGAACCTAACATTTCACAAGTTTGAAGATCTTTGAGAGGATGGATTCTATCAAAAAAATATTTATAGTCAAAGTACCTATTCCCGACTGATCAGGGGGAGTCAGAAGGATACTAAGAAGTAGTGTATCATCCTGAAAAACTCAAGTGGCTGCATGACATGAAGGATGAGATGAAGTCTTTGGAAAAGAACCAGAAATTTGATTTGGCAGAACTATCTAAAGGTAATAATTCAATAAAAAAGTGTGTTCAAGATGAATAAGGATGAAAAAAAGGTGGTTAAGAAAAAGTATTGGTTAGTTTTCAAGGGATCCTTCAGAAGAAAGGAGTTGACTTTAATGAGATCTTTTCACCCATGGTGAAGATGGATTCAATCTGATTCATTTTTGGATCAATGGCTAACCTAGACTTGGAGCTCAAACAAATGGATATGAAGACAACTTTTCTTTAATCCGATTCATTTTTGGATCATGTGTTGACTATTATATTGCAATGTGTGAAACCTATACGAGGAGATCTATTTGAAGAAACCTAAAGTTTTTGAGGTTTATGGACAAAAAACCTCAACTTTAAATTATATAATAGATTTTACAGACTGAAATAATCTCCCAGAGAGTGGTACAAGAAGTTTGACTCATTCATGGTAAGTCATGGCTACAAGAAGACATAGGAATATCAGTGTGTTTACTTCTAGATATTTTAGGATGGTAACTTTTCTTCTCTTCTAATTTATTTTTATGACATGTTGATCATTGGGAAGGATTTAGTGAAGATCAACTAGTTGAATAAGGAGTTATATAAGTATTTTGATATGAAGGATTTGAGAGCAACTCAAAATATTTTTTGTATGCAGATCATTCATGATAGAAATAGGATGTTGTTATGGATATCTCAAGAGAAGTATGTTTAATGTGTTCTGAAATGTTTCAACATAGATAAAGCTAAACCAATGAGCATTCCTCTTCCCAACCATTTGAAGTTGATCAAGGGTACATTTCCATCATCCAAGAAAGAAATCAAGGAAATACATATGATACCATAATATTTATTCGTTAGAGGCTTGATGTATGCTATAATAAGTATGAGAACAGACATTTCCTATGTAGCGAAGATCGTGAGACAATTTCTCTCCAATCCCAGGAAGCAGCACTGGAATGCAGTCAAATGGATTTAGAGGTATCTTAAAGGCACATCAAATCTATGTTTATGCTAAAAGGGAGATGAATATCTCTTAGAGGTCTATACAGATGCATATATATTCAGAGATTCTAATAGTAAGAATTATACATTAGGATATATCCATACATTTACAGGAGGATTTGTATCATGACAGTCAAGGTTACATAAGTGTGTTACTTTATCCACAATAGAAGTAGAGTACATTGCTGCTTTGAAAGTTGGAAAGAATATTTTATGGATAAATAATTTTCTCTAGGAGATCAGATTTATCCATAAGGAGTACATTTTTTATTTCAATAGTCAAAGTGCTTTGTACTAGAGTAAAGATTCTATGCATCATTCCCAAATGAAGGATATCAACATTCGTTATCATTGGATACATGGGGTGATAGAGTAAAAACTACTGATGCTTATGAAGATCCACATGAAGTAGAACCGAAATGATATATTGAAAAAGGTGGTTTATTTGGTAAGATGGATCTTTATAGATGCTCTAGTGGATTGTAGTTAGAGGGGGATAATTGATGGAATTTTTTTTCTAGCTGCCTTGGTAGATGGCTGGTGCACCAAATCCACCCACCATAGACTTCTCCTATAGATATTTCATGTGCTAGAACTGTACCTTTGGAAGATATGGGTGTAGGTGGGGATTGGTGGGGGTTGGTGGGGGAGTTGTGTCAAATAAGGATCCCTCCCACCATGCCTGTAAAAGGAGGCATTTAGAGAGCTTCCTTAATCATCCATTTGAGATAAGAGAGATCTTCTATTAAGTGAGAGGTCCTTGAGAGATCCATATGTGAGAAAAAATGGAGGTGTGGGAGGGATCACTTATAAACCTTTGTTATTAGTGAAATAAAGTTTTTTTCCTCCATTCATCTCTCTTCATGATCAACAAACCACAACAAATTATTTATAAATTTTAAGTAATTTTTCAATATCCATATAATATTTTAATTGTAGAATATATATGCGCTTTCCTATTATATGAATCATTTAAATGATATATAAATGAAGCACTCATTAAATGGTCACATATATTTTTATTATAAATTAATATATATCACATGTTTCTAATTCTTATTAAAATAAATATTGAGCATCACATATCTGTTAGGATTAACGAGAAGCAATTTTTTGGTAAGTGTTAGAATTTATATAAAGAATAAACTTCTAGAAGATTGATGTGGAATAATAAGAAATGATGGATCATGAAAAATGTTCAGAATAAAAACCACCAATGACTTAAATAAGCTTGGATGTAGGAGGATGAGTTCCAGGCACATGCATTGTTCACTAGAGGTAGAGTCAGTGTGTTGATAAGGCAGCTGTAAGTTTCCATGAACAAGTAAATATTTTTTGTGAAGATTTTATGGTGGTGGAATCTATGAAATCATCTAGTTCTAAAAGAACTTGTTTATAAATATACGAACAAGGTCACTTACATTGTACATGTGGTTATCATAGCTAAGATTATGCTAACTTATTCTTTGGAGTGACTGACTTAAAATTGACTTTTTTATTATGCAAAGCACTTTTATAGAAAAAATGGGAAACCATTCAAGTTCAGAATAGGCTATCAGCTATCACCATAAGAAAAAACCAATTTATTGAAATCAAGTTTAAGCCTATTAGAAACCTTACCTTTATAGAGACTCCATTGAAGGGTATTGGACTCCGTGTCCAGATCATCCATGATGAGGTCTTCAAAGGTATAGGCCATCTTGTCCTAAATTTTTATAAACTCTTCCACACCAATCTTCCTTCAATTGAAGCCACATGTCAAAATGTGATTTTTATTATTGATTCATACACACTATTCTTCATTGAGGTCCACTCAAATCATTCTCTCAACCATCCTATTGAAATCATCATGGGTAGAATTGATTTCCAATTCCTACTCAAACATTTATTTATTGTAATGAAAGATTAGATCCCATGCTTCCATTTTTTCTGCATCCTCCTTATCATCTTCCCTAAACTTACCATTAGGAACCACCTGATCCTGAATCAAATCAACCATCATGAAAACACCTTATTTTTGTTCATTTTACACACCAAAATCCATCATCTTTTGTTCACTCAATAGAATTAACTTTGCTTCCTTATCAAGAGACATGAATTCAATATCCATCTCCTTATTATTTTTGGTGGACCTTATTTCCATTAGCTTAGGTATATGAGAGTAGTTCTTATGGACTTTATACTTCTTTCCATTTAATACAATGAAACTCCCTAAATCTCTTTTTACCTTCTTCACCTTCTTCATCCTAGGTATTAGTATACCCATTTTATTCTCTCTATCAATGTTTTCCCCCAAAACATGTCTAGATATACCATCCTCCAAATCTATCCCAAAAAATATTTGATCATTAGAGAGGTTCTTCGTTTGTACAGAGGTTTGGATGCTCTTAACAACTTGTGTATCATCCACATGCTCATACACTAAACCTTAGATCTTCATATTTACAAATCAATTTATAACATGGATTGTCATACTAGTCCTTTTTGACCTCACCCTACTTGTTTCAAGCACCCATTCCCTGTTTCCTCCACTATTTAAGCAGGCCGGTGAATTTTTCTCACCTACCTCCTGTAACACCTTAATACTTTTAACTCCATCATGTGATTCCCATAATTATTCCTTTAAATAATCTAGATCTATATTTGGTTTAATCAACATATTCCTTGTTGCACACACCCCCTCCAGGTCATGGTTCAATCAGCCATAAATTTCAAAAACATTCAGATTAGGAGGAAAAAAATATGTCTTCTTCTGGATGGTTATAATGACCCATACTTTACATACATTGTTAATAATTCAAAATTTAAGTACACTTATTACAACATATAACCAAACCTTGAAGGACTATATAGGTATAGTGTCTTTAGAAACTGGGAAACATAAACAACTAGTTCATAAAGCATCTACATTGTCTCCCCCTTATTTCATCATATCTAGAGTCCCTTTTGGCATATCCTACTTAATAACCTTCTTCCTGACCTAGGGAAAGAAAACATACAAAAGGGTGAGCTCAAATTCTCAGTAAGGGTAAAAAAAATAAATATCAATCATATCATATTCATAAGAACATAACATTTTGGAAATCTTAACCTGCAAAAGAGATCATAATTTCATAACATGGGATAAATCATAGTAGTGAAATGTAATCCCAATAATCATAACTTAAATCATGAAACTTTGTGTCATACACACATAATCATAGAGAATCATTTTTTAGTAGTCAAGACTCATAGCCAAGACTATCTTAGCAGACAAAGTCCATTTCTGAACCGAGTTCACTCCTCGTTTCAGTCCTGTTTCACTGAATCGGTTTAACCTGCCATTCCATCCATGTCTATATCATGAGATATAAATCTTTACCCAATGAATTGGAGGGAGATATAGGTCCCACCCATCTCATAATGATACCATTATTATGTGTGCCAAAAAATCATAAATCACACATCATTGCATAACCCATGTAATAAAAATGGGATTCTTAAACATCGTGACATCATAAAACAATTCATATAAGATAAAGGAATTCATAAAAATAATTCCATCACAACATAATCAAATAAATTTAATAATAGGGATAGAAACAGAACCCTATATTATCTTAGATGGAAAATAATTTTGATAAAACACTTGAACTCCATTCTTGAGGAAAATATCCTTTCTACTTCAAAAACATTTTCCCTTTCTTAACATGTCATACAATTTTAAACTAAAAGAAGTTGATTAAAAATAAACTTGAAAAATTGTAAATGAATATTCTTGAAAATAATTTTTTAAAAATCCATTCATGCCGTATAAGTTAAAAAAACATTCTTCTTGTACTTTTGTCAGAAAAGTCAAAAAGTACCTCGTACGAAAAACGACAAAAGATTACTTTCATATCTTTTACTAAAAACTCACCGAAGGGTAAAATTGGATATAAATAATTTTAGAAGGATATAAATATTACATATTGAGGAAACATGGATGTGAATGATAAATATTCCCCAACAAATTCTGAAGTATAAACAATCTCGGATAAAAATGAGATTGCGAGATTTTCCCTTACCTTAGGTCTGATTTGCTTCGTAAGTGTCCAAACCTCTTGTATAATGATTTAAATAATGTCATTGACTTATTCCAGAATCATACTCATTGTTATGATATCATATATGTCCATATTATTAGCTTCTTATTAGTAATATTTCATTGCTACTTGTTATTCGGGTGTTTATTACTTTTTGTTCTTATGCGTGTTTTGTTGAATAAATTCTTATTATTCTCTTTAGGTTATAGATACCTCATTTCCATAATGGTATTAGTTTAATATATATCATATTAATCCATTCAATTCATTTATATAATCATTATGCAATGAAGATCATGTAGAACGAGTCGCATCACATCGTGGAGACGGTATTCCGTACGTACGCACGAGCGATGATATCGTTCCCATGATCGTGGAATTGTATTTGAGTGTATGTATACTATTTAAGAATCAATATCACTTCAAAATAATCATATATAGTTATTATTTACACCATTATACCCATCCAAGTAAGGTGGTGGTGGAAAATAGATTACACCACGGCGTGGAGACAGTATTCCGTACGTACGCACGCGCGAAGATTTTGTTTTCCGTAGGATGGATAGATGGTGAAATAGGGTTGTTTCATACTTATAATAACATACCATTATATGAGTTATACTGATGTTATTACTTCATAATGAAACAACTAACGAAGAAGAAGTGGAAGAAGAAATAAAGTTGAAAGAATCGGTAACGGACATTACCTCTTCTTTGAAGCGCCTCTTTGAGACCTCCTCTTAGGGCACTAAAATTGGTCTTTGAAGAATACCAGGACCTCTAGGATGTTTATAGGGAAGTGGAGAAGTGAATTTTTCAGGGTTTTTATGAGATTTAAGGCTCAAAGTGGTGTGAGGAAGAGAGGTAGGAGGTTCCCTTTTATAAGGGAGGAGAGGGGCACCTTAGGAAAAACTAAAAATATTATTTTATTATAAAGTCATATTCGGTTTTTAATAGCTCCAAATTGATTTATTTCGAAGCTAAGGTGGGGATGGGTCGAAATAATATTATCTAATAGAATTTAGACAAGTTTAGGTTTCTATTTTAACCTTATCATTTAGATTTAACTTTAAGTTAGATAATTTAACTTTTACCGTGTCTTCTTGTTTTCTTACAATATAAGGTTAATAAACTTACTATAACAAGACAAACGAACCCCAAGTTGTTTATTATTAATATATATAACCCTATCTAAGTCATTTTTTTGAACCTTAGATTTTTAGGAATAAAATAACAATTAATAATATAATATTTGTTTTAAAAACTATTTTATGTCAATTTTGACACTATTTGGTAATTTATTTTTTTGAAAATCATAACAGAAATATTAGTTCAAAAAAAGTTATTTAAATCAATACTAACATGTCATATTAACCTATAAAATTATTTTAATTCATAAAAAGTCTCAAATTACATTTATTTGGGTATTTATAACATCAATTTTTTCAATATTTCATTAATAAGGTAATTACTACATCATCATCGTGTCATAAATAAATTAAATTATTTATTGTCTAAAAATTACAAATAAAATACAATTATCTAGGAAATATTTTTATCTTTATAATGAATATTTATAGTCGAATTTATCTTATGTATAACCCTATATTAAAAATGATTTAGTTATTAAACTTTGATTTTAACTATTTTAACCCTTCTTTAAATAAATTAATAATAAATGTCCTAATCTAATCCATGTGGGCCTAAATGGTCATATTTTATTCCTAATGTTGTTTTTGGTCGAATTACACTTATTCAATAGAATTAGGACATGTGTTAGGGTAATAATAATAACATTTTTACCCTTAATTTCCCTATTTACTTTTAACCGTGGTAAAAAAAAGTAAAAAGTTACTATTCACCAAAAATTATTTTCATCTCATTGAACCACATTTTAGTCCTTGATATTAACCATGTCTCTCGGATTTTCGAAATTCCACTCACAGAGGCGGTAAAATTAAGTTTTATGTAAATTTGCAAATTCTCCTAGGAGGTGGGTAAAAGACGGTGAAAAGTTCAATAAAATTTTTATATATCTAAAATTATTATAAAATGACTCCAATTAATTGCATTGAATTTATATAGGTATTATGTATCAATTTTGACCTAAAATAAATTTAAATAAAATAAATAATTATTTAAATAAAAATTCGGTTTTTAAATAGTAACCCAGTGTTTTCACTATTCATCAAAAAATTGAATGTTTTCAGAAAAATACCAAAATTTCACCCTAGGCTAATTTCGATATTCCAAATCCAAAAATGAAGTCCATTTTTAAAAATAAAATTTACAAAATTTTAAAAAGTGGGTATTACTATTCATAACGGCTAGTTTTAGTAATATTTTAATAGCATATCGTTGTTTAGTGAAAATCAGTATTGCGTACGACGCAAGCTATCGAGGAAGGTCGCGATTGCGTGTAAAGAAAGCCAAGCTAGTGTTGTGTGTAATGAATTATTCCTTTGATGATTTATATAACATAAAAACAAAATATTTCTCATAAAAGTCTCAGGTGTTACATTCTACCCCCCTTAAAATGAATTTCACCCTCGAAATTCGTCACTTTATAACAAAAAGATGAGGATACCTCTCTCTCATCATATCCTCAAGCTCCCATGTAGCTTCTTTAAATTGGTGGTTCCTCCATAAAACTTTCACCAAGCGAGTGGTCTTGTTCCGTAGTACTTTTTTGCTACGATCTAAAATCTATATTGGCTGTTCTTCATAAGAAAGATCTTACTCTAGCGGTACAACTTCTGAGCTGAGTACATGTGAAGGATCAGGTATGTACTTTCTCAGGAGAGATACATAGAACACATCATTAACTTGGGAGAGATTCGGTGGAAGCACCAATCGGTAAGCTACCTTCCCAACACGATCCAGAATTTCAAAAGGACCGATATATCTAGGGCTCAACTTTCCCTTCTTTCCAAATCTCATGACCCTCTTCCAGGGAGATATTTGTAAGAATACTTTATCACCCACTTCAAACTCTAGGTATTTTCTTCGGTTGTCAGCATAAATTTTTTGTCCACTCTGAGCTGCTCTTATGTGTTGTTGAATAGATCTGACCTTTTCTGCCATCTCATCAACAAGATCAGGTCCTAATAGCTTTCTTTCCCCAACTTCATCCCAGAAAGTTAGAGTCCTGCATTTCTTTCCATAGAGAGCTTCATAAGAAGCCATATGAATACTGGAGTGAAAGCTATTATTATAAGAAAATTCCACCAAAGGTAGGTGTTGATCCCAACCACCTTTGAAATCCATAGAGCAAGCTCTCAACATATCTTCTAGAGTTTGAATTGTCCTCTCAGACTGACCGTCTGTCTGAGGATGATAAGCAGTGCTGAAACTCAACTCTGTATCCAGAGTATGCTGAAGACTTTGCCAGAACTTCAAGGTAAATCTCGGATCCCGATCAGATATAATGGAAAGTGGTACTCCATGCAATCTTACCACTTCCTTTACATATATCCTGGAAAGCTGATCTAGAGAGAAATCCTCTCTAATAGCAATGAAGTGTGCAGACTTTGTAAGACGATCAACTATGACCCAGATAGCATTATTTCCTTTGGATGTTTTAGGAAGTACGGTGACAAAGTCCATAGTGATATTTTCCCATTTCCATTAGGGTATGGGTAATGGTTGTAACATCCCCTTAGACTTATGTCTCTCAGCTTTAACTTGTTGACAAACCAAGCATCGAGAGACATATTCAACAACATCTCTTTTCATGCCATCCCACCAGAAGTACTCTTTCAGGTCCCTATACATCTTCGTGCTTCCAGGATGATTAGAGAATGAAGAACTATGAGTCTCATCCAGTAGCTCCTTCTTTAATTCTGGGATGGGAGGAACACAAACCCGATTCTTGAACTTTATTATCCCATCACAATCAAGGTTGAATTAAGGAATATTTCTCACCTTCTTTTGTAACTCTACATCTTCTTTCTGCGCCTCTTTAATCTTCACATGTAAATATGGTTGAACATTCAATTGAGAAAGATATGATTTTTCCCCTTCCATTATAATTCCAAGATCCATCCTTTGTAAATCCATAAATATTGGATATTTTGTGATCCTCATCATGGATAAGCTAGCATGGTCTTGTCGACTTAATGCATCTGCCACCTTGTTTTCTTTCCCAGGGTGGTAATGAATTGAGCAGTTGTAATCCTTAATCAGCTCCAAACATCTTCTTTGGTGCATATTCAGCTCCTTTTGTGTGAAAATATACTTTAAACTTTTATGATAAGTATAAATATCACACCTTTCTCCATAAAGATAATGCCTCCAAATCTTTAATGCAAAGATTACCACAGCTAACTCCAAATCATGAGTTGGGTAATTTTGCTCATGGATTTTCAACTGTCACGAGGCATAAGCTATCACTATATCATTTTGAATAAGAACACACCCTAGCCCCTTCTTGGATGCATCACTGTAGATCACAAACCTTTCTCCACTACAAGGAAGTGTGAGTACATGTGCACTAGATAACCTTCTTTTCAACTCCTTGAAATTCTCTTCACATTCCTCTGTCCAAACAAACTTAACTCCTTTTCGAGTCAACCTGGTGAGTGGATTAGATAATCATGAAAAATATTTCACAAAACATCGATAATATCCATCCAAACCAAGAAAACTTCGGATCTCGGTTACTGTTGTCGGTCTCGACCATCTTTAGATAACCTCTGTTTTTGCTGGATCCACAAATATCCCCTCTTTTGAGATTATGTGACCAAAAAATGGAACTTTTTGAAGCCAAAATTCACACTTGGTAAATTTGGCATAAATCTTCTCATTTATCAGGGTCTTCAATATAATTCTCAAATGATATTCATGTTCTTCCTTGGTCTTTGAATAGACAAGAATATCGTCTATAAAGACTACCACAAACTGATCAAGATAGTCTCTAAAGACTCTATTCATCAGATCCATGAAGATAACAGGGGCATTAGTAAGACCAAATGACATCACCATAAATTCATAGTGTCCATACCTTGTACGGAAAGCCGTCTTTGGTATATCCTCCCTTTTTACCCTTAACTGATGATACCCTGAATGAAGATCAATCTTGGAAAAGTATTGATCTCCACGTAGTTGGTCAAATAAGTCATCAATGCACGGGAGAGGATATTTGTTCTTGATAGTGATCTTGTTAAGTTCGCGATAATCGATACAGAGTCTCATGATCCATCTTTCTTCTTAACAAACAGAACAAGTGCTCCCCAAGGTGACGCACTAGGGCGTATGAATCCCTTATCAAGATTCTCTTGGAGTTTCTTCTTCAATTCTTGCAACTCAATTGGGGCCATTCTATAAGGTGTCTTTGAAATAGGCAAAGCACCCGGTACGAGTTCTATTGAAAACTCAACTTCACGATTTGGTGGAAGACCCAGAAATTCCTCCAGAAAGACATCATCAAACTTCCGTACAATGGGAATATTCTTAATCGTGAGTTTCTCACCAACCATTTGAGATAAATAACCTTCATTTAGTGGAATCAAAACCCATAAGATGGAAGAAATTTCCACTAGAAGGTTATGTTCATCCTTGCATCGATAGATGATCATAGATTGATCTGGAATATTAAATGTGACTTCCCTTATTTGGAAATTGACATGATCTCCATATAGAGAAAGCCAATCCATGCCAATAATCACATCAAATTCCACTATAGGAAGGATCACAAGATTTGTAGGAAGCACTTTCCTACAAACTTCAATCGGAGAAGAATTATAAACTTTTGATGTGACTGTTGTGCCATTAGGGGTTGTCACAGCTAACTCAAAATCTAATTGTTGAGGTAATATAGTGATACCCTTAGAAAATAATTCAGAAATAAAAGAGTGGGTGGATCCAGAATCAAATAAAACATTTGCTACTTTAGAGTGGTTGGTAAATGTACCTTTCACCACTTTGTTATCGTACTCCACATCAATGATAGAAATTGCATGTGACTTTACTTTTTCTTTAGCCTTAAGAGTTTGTTGACGTCGATCATCATAAAAAACCCTTGGATTAGGTCATTAATTGGCATAATGCCCCATTTCCTTGCACTTGAAACATTGAAGTGAAATAGGTTCATTCTGTGTATCCCTTCCTTTGTTTGCATCATTAGACATCTTCTTCCCATTATTTTGACATTAAATTTCACGATGACCTTCTTTTCCACACTTATAACATTTGATTGTCCCCTTAAGACAATTTCCTCCATGTTTCTTTCCACACTTTGAGCATAAGGGAAAACTCATATTCTTTTTAGTGTGCTCTTTAGATTTTCCTTTGAATTCCATTTTCCTCTTCTTATCAAACCCATATGACTGATGGGTTACTCCAATCTCCATCTCAAACTTGAGAGCACATCGAACAATTTCCTCGTAGCTATTGAAGTCCCTTATGGCTAACGCACTTCAAAGACTTGGTTTTAAGCCACTAAAGAATCGATCAATCTTACTCTCAGGTTGGATAATAATCCCAAAAGCGTACCTTGCAAGTCTTGTAAAATTTTCCTCGTAGGTACCAAAGGATTCATCATCCTTTTGCTTTAGTTCAAGAAACTCCTTCTCCATCTTTGTTCAGAGAATATGAGGGAAGTACTTATTGAAAAATAAGTTCTTGAACTCGTCCCATTCCATGGACTCAATTAAATCCCTTTGCCTTGTATTCTTAATAAGATTCCACTATTGATCAGCTTCACCTTCCAAACGATAAACTGCTAAGATGAATTTATTATGTTCAGAACATTGAAGAACTAAAAATATCTTTTCAGTGGTACTGATCCATTGTTCAGCCACTAATGGATCAGAAGACCCGCTGAATGAAGGTGGACGCTTCCTCCTGAAGGATTCAACAGAATGTTTCTCCTTCCTTTGCTCGTTTGGAAGTCCTATATGATTCATAGCTTGAGAAAGTTGTGTGAGCGTGGCTACAAGATTTTTCATTCCATATCCCATAACATTTGGTTGCTCAGGGGGACAATCATTGCATTGCCCGTCGCATTCCGCATTAACATGGTTCCTTCGGGTTCCATCCATTGACTAAAACCAAGAAGAATAGTGTGAGCAAAACTAATTATAATTGAAAAAACACATAATCAAGAATAAAATTTCACACTTAAGGTCTTATAATAGGTTGTTCATGGACATTTCTAAAACACTAAGATTGTGTTCTATTCTTAGACATATCCTTAGGTTTCTTACTAAGGATTTCACATCCTAGTTTACAAAGGTTGACTATACCTTTCCTCTGATACCAACTATAACGACCCATACTTTACATACATTATTAATACTTCAAAATTGAAGTACACTTATTACAACATATAACAAAACCTTGAAGGACCATATAGGTATAGTGTCTTTAGAAACTGGGAAACATAAACAACTGGTTCATAAAGAATCTACATTGTCTCCCACTTATTTCATCATATCTAGAGTCCCTTTTGGCATATCTTACTTAATAACCTTCTTCCTGACCTGGGGAAAGAAAACATACAAAAGGGTGAGCTCAAATTATCAGTAAGGGTAAACAAAAGAAATATCAATCATATCATATTCATAAGAACATAACATTTTGGAAATCTTAACCTGAAAAAGAGATCATAATTTCATAACATGGGATAAATCATAATAGTGAAATGTAATCCCAATAATCATAACTTAAAACATGAAACTTTGTGTCATACACAAATAATCATAGAGAATCATTTCTTAGTAGTCAAGACTCATAGCCAAGACTATCTTAGCGGACAAAGTCCATTTCTGAACTGAGTTCACTCCTCGTTGCAGTCCTGTTTCACTGAACCGGTTTAACCTGCCGTTCCAGCCATGTCTATCTCATGAGATATAAATCTTTACCCAATTAATTGGAGGGAGATATAGGTCCCACCCATCTCATAATTATACCATTCTTATGTGTGCCACAAAATCATAAATCATACATCATTGCATAACCAATGTAATAAAAATGGGATTCTTAAACATCGTGACATCATAAAACAATTGATATAAGATAAAGTAATTAATAAAAATAATTCCATCACAACATAATCAAATCAATGTAATAATAGGGATATAAATATAACCCTATATTATATTAGATGGAAAATAATTTTGATAAAACACCTGAACTCCATTCTTGAGGAAAATATCCTTTCTACTTCAAAAACATTTTTCCTTTCTTAACATGTCATAAAATTTTAAACTAAAAGAAGTTGATTAAAAATAAACTTGAAAACTTGTAAAGGAATCTTCTTGGAAATAATGTTCTAAAAATCCATTCATGCCGTATAAGTTAAAAAAAACATTCTTCTCGTACTTTTGTCGGAAAAGTCAAAAAGTACCTCGTACGAAAAACGACAAAAGATTCCTTTCATATCTTTTACTAAAAACTCACCAAAGGGTAAAATTGGATATAAAAAATTTTATAAGGATATAAATATTACATATTGAGGAAACATGGATGTGTATGATAAATATTCCCCAGTAAATTCTAAAGTATAAACAATCTCGGATAAAAATGAGATTGCAAGATTTTCCCTTACCTTAGGTCCGATTTGCTTCGTAAGTGTCTGAACCTCCTGTATAATGATTTAAATAATTCCATTTACTTATTCCAGAATCATACTCGTTGTTATGATATCATATATGGCCATATTATTAGCTTATTATTAGTAATATTTCATTGCTACTTGTTATTCAGGTGTTTATTACTTTTTGTTCTTATGCGTGTTTTGTCGAATAAATTATTATTCTTCTCTTTAGGTTATAGATACCTCATTTCCAGAATGTTATTAGTGTAATATATATCATATTAATTCATTCAATTAATTTATATAATCATTATGCAATGAAGATCATGTAGAACGAGTCGAATCACATCGTGGAGATGGTATTCCGTACGTACGCACGAGCGATGATATCGTTGCCATGATCGTGGAATTGTATTGGAGTGTATGTATAATATTTAATAATAAATATCACTTTAAAATAACCATATGTAGTTATTATTTACACCATTATACCCATCCAAGTAAGGTGGTGGTGGAAAATAGATTACACCACGGCGTGGAGACGGTATTCCGTACGTACGCACGTGCGGTGATTTCATTTTCCGTAGGATGGATAGATGGAGAAATAGGGTTGTTTCATACTTATAATAACATACCAGTATATGAGTTATACTGATGTTATTATTTCATAATGAAACAACTAAAGAAGAATAAGTGGAAGAAGAAATAAAGTTGAAAAAATCGGTAACGGACATTACCTCTTCTTTGAAGCGCCTTTTTGAGACATCCTCTTAAGGCACTAAAATTGGTCTTTGAAGAATACCAGGACCTCTATGATGTTTCTAGGGAAGTTTATAAGAGAATTTGTCAGGGTTTAGTCGATCTTGAAGGCCCAAAGTGGTGTAAGGAAGAGAGGTAGGAGGTGCCCTTTTATAAGGGAGGAGAGGGGCACCTTTGAAAAAACTAAAAATATTATTTTATTATAAAGTCATATTCGGTTTTTAGTTGCTCCAAATTGATTTATTTAAAAGATAAGGTGGGTATGGGTCGAAATAATCTCATCCAATAGAATTTAGACAAGTTTAGGTTTCTATTTTAACCTTATCATTTAGATTTAACTTTAAGTTAGATAATTTAACTTTTACCATGTCTTCTTGTTTTCTTACACTATAAGGTTAATAAACTTACTATAACAAGACAAACGAACCCCAAGTTGTTTATTATTAATATATATAACTTTATCTAATTAATTTGGCCAAACCTTATATTTTTAGGAATAAAATAACAATTAATAATATAATATTTGTTTTAAAAACTATTTTGTGTCAATTTTGACACTATTTAGTAATTGATTTTTGTGAAAATCATAACATAAATTTTAGTTCGAAAAAAGTTAATTAAATAAATAATAACATGTAATATTAACCTATACAATTATTTTAATTCATAAAAAGTCTCAAATTACATTTATTTGGGTATTTATAACATCAATGTTGTCAATATTTCATTAATAAGATAATTACTGCATCATCATTGTGTCATAAATAAATTAAATTATTTATTGTCTAAAAATTACAAATAAAATACAATTATGTAGGAAATATTTTTATATTTCCAATGAATATTTATAGTCGAATTTATCTTATGTATAACCCTATATTAAAAATGATTTAGTTATTAAACTTTGATTTTAACTATTTTAACCCTTCTTTAAATAAATTAATAATAAATGTCCTAATCTAATCCAAGTGGGCCTAAATGGTCATATTTTATTCCTAATGTTGTTTTTTGGTCGAATTACACTTATCTAATAGAATTATGACACGTGTTAGGGTAATAATAATAACATTTTAACCCTTAATTTCTCTATTTACTTTTAACCGTGGTAAAAAAAAGTAAAAAGTTAGTATTCATCAAAAATTATTTTCATCTCATTGAACCACATTTTAGTCCTTGATATTAACCGTGTCTCTCAGATTTTCGAAATTCCACTCACAGAAGCGGTAAAATTAAGTTTTATGTAAATTTGCAAATTCTCCTAGGAGGTGGGTAAAAGACGGTGAAAAGTTCAATAAAATTTTTATATATCTAAAATTATTATAAAATGAATCCAATGAATTGCATTGAACTTATATAGGTATTATGTATCAATTTTGACCAAAAATAAATTTAAATAAAATAAATAATTATTTAAATAAAAAGTCGGTTTTTAAATAGTAACCCAGTGTTTTCACTATTCATCAAAAATTGAATGTTTTCAAAAAAATACCAAAATTTCACCCTAGGATAATTTCGATATTCTGAATCCAAAAATGAAGTTCATTTTGAAAAATAAAATTTACAAAATTTCAAAAAGTGGGTATTACTATTCATAACGGCTAGTTTTAGTAATATTTTAATAGCATATCGTTGTTTAGTGAAACTCGGTATTACGTACGACGCAAGCTATCGAGGAAGGTCGCGATTGCATGTAAATAAATCCAAGCTAGTGTTGTGTGTAGTGAAATATTCCTTTGATGATTTATATAACATAAAAACAACATATTTCTCATAAAAGTCTTGGGTGTTACATTGGTGACATCCTTTGATGACCCACATGAAACCAGGTGATCAGAATCATGACCATAAAGTTCCGACCCCACCATATCCCCTCCCTCAGAAGCCTATTGTTAGAAGAGATAAAGGTGATACTAAACATGTTCAATGAAATATATTTCAGATTCCATAAGATGAAAGTTGAGAATTAATTGTTTCTGAGAGATTTGGAGATTTCATTGAAGGGGGTTAAGTTGGAAGTGATATTAAAGGAATATTAGGAAAATCTCAATGGGAAGGCGCTAAGTGTGATTTAGATGATGTTGGCCTATAACATGTCCTTAAACATTTTTGAGGTGAATAAAACTTTTTAATTGATTTTTATACTTTTGAACATATATGAGAATACCTACTTAATGAATAATGTGTATTTTATGCAGTGACTTTTCAATATAAAGATTCCTAAAGGAAGGTCAATGAATGATCATGTGAATGAATTCAACATGATCTCGAGCCAACTAGAGTATATTGGGGTGAAGTTCTATAGAGGTGTATGGACATTGATACTTATTTCATCACTTATGGAATCATGGGATGTAATGGTTACTACCACGAGTGATTCTAGTGGCAAGGATGTCTTGGAATTTAAGGGAATGTGGAATCTGATTTTGAATGAGGTGATCCATAAGAAGGAAGTCTTAAGTGATACCAGAGTAAATTTTAGTATGGAATACATGGTATGTTCCACTTGAAGAAGTTATAAAAACAAAAGAGAAAATAGAAGAGAAATTAGTTGTAGAAAATTGGATGGTCTTGTTTACTATGTATGTTGGAACCATGAAAATAAGGGAAACTTGAAGAAATAATTTTGGGAAAGGCATGTTAATACTTGAAAGAATGATTCTGTTTCATCCACAAAGTCCATAGATGAATGTAAGGATGACACTTTGATATTAAGTGTCATGAGTTTGATGAATTTGTGGATTCATGACTATGTATCTTCATTTTACTTAATATACAAGAATGTGTGCATGCAGAATTATTCATATAGAAGCCTTGTAAAGGTTCACCTTAAAAATAGGGAAGTGCTCATGATTGTTGATAAAGGTTATATAAAAATTTAGATGGAGAATGGATGATTTTTGTATTTATAAGGTGTTCATCGCATCCTAAGTTTACAAAAGAACTTAATTTCTATCGGTTAACTTGATGAAGAAAGATTCTATATATTATTTACATATGGTGTGTGTAAGATCACATAAGGTTGTATAGTGGTGAACCATATTAAGTATGAGACATTTTACTAAACCAGTAATTCAAAAAATATAATTCATAGTGGAGAAATAACTTTTGAAACAATAAATTTGTGACATGACCACCTTAGGAACATTAGTGGAAAAGTTTTATGGAACTTAACTATAAAGGGATTGCTGAATCATGATCTCATTGAGTATATATCATATGAAATTTGTATACTAAGAAAGAAATATAAGGTGTCCTTTGTGTCTTTAGACAATCCACCAAAGAATCAAAAGATAAATTTGTTTCATACATATGTATGAGTTTAAAATGAAGTTGAAATTCCTTCAGTTCAATAATGGTAGTGAGTATGGAGGAAAAGAGTTTTGTATGTTCTATTGGATGAACAAAATCTGTATATAGAAGATCAAACTTGGAATAATTGAGTAAAACAATGTATAAAATGGATGAAACTGACTTTGAATGAGAGATCCAATAGTATTAGGTGAAGTTACAGATTTCCAAATGAGTTTTGGGACAAAGTAGTTAATTATGTGGATTTACTCATGAATCTAAGACCTTCCAAATAGATTGAGAAATGACTTTCAAAATAACTATAGAGTAGAATATTGGTTTATTTTACTTACTTAAAAGTTTTTGGATCAATTGTGTACGCCCATGTCAATTCCAAAGAAAGTGATAAGTTAAAATCTAAGTCCATACATGTTTCCTTATTGGGTATAATGGTGAAAAATTTGGATTCTAGCTCCAAGATAACAATAAATGAAAGGTTATTAGAGTTTAGAATGTATTCTTTAATAAGTAGATCCTATATAAGTATCAGAACTAGACTAAAGATTCAATTAGGAGAAAAGAACCAATGTATGCCAAGGTTGATCTCAGTACAAACCGAGTGATTCTATGTTGGTCAAGGAGCATAGAAGTTTGAGAGGCACAATCAAGTTCCAGAATAAAAGACACTAATTGATTTCTATAAATACAAGGGTTCAAATTACCATAATGCTTAAGGAGTACAAAATCTCAAGTAAGAGTTTTGGAAATTCTAGGTCTGTAAGGACGTAAACCTTAGGAGTTGAGGTGATCTATTAGGGTTGTAAAACTAGTGAATTTTTTTGATTCCAGAATGAATTATCCATTACTTATATATGATAGAGAACCTATAAGATTGGATGAGGCAAGAAGTCTAAAAAACACACTGTATCAGGAGTTAACAATTAAGGAAGAGTTTGATCACTAACATGTTTTTAATACATGGTAATAAATAAAATTACCTCTAGGTAAGAGGAAACATTAGAAAAAATGAGTTTATTTTACAAAGGAGGAAGCATATAGTAATAATTGATCCAAGGGATGATTAGTTATTCTAGGATTTCAATAATCTAATGATTGGATTTCAGTGATATTTTTTCTCCTATTATAAAGAAAAAAATGATTCAAATGGTTCACAACCTTATTTTCTTGGGAGGACTATTTCTTGAAAAAATTGATGTCAATATCATGTTCCTTAATGAAAATTTGGTGTAATATATCTACATGGAGAAACCATAAGGTTTTTTAATAAATGAAATAGAAGGTCTAGTATGCATTCTCAAACAAAGTTTTTGTAGATTTAAGTAGACACCAAGATAGTGGAATTGGGGGTTATATATCTTAATGAAAAAAATTTAAGTTAATACAATGTAATGTGGATCATTGCTACTACCAGAAGCTATATGATGATGAGAGTTTCATCATTTTACTTCTTTATGTTAATGACATGCTCTGAAATAGATTGGTTTTGGAAATAATGTAAGAGTTAAAGTTTTCTTTGTATGGAAGATTTTAGAAGAAGGATATTAGTTATACAAAGAGGATATCAGGGACAAGGAAAATATGAGACTTAAAGTTTAGAACTTTTTTTTAACTCATCTAGAGTACATGTGGAAGGTGTTGGAGTAAATCAAAATATGCGAGTTGAAACCTTTGAGCACACCTGGTCAGACATTACAAACTTTATAAGGAGAAGACACTTAAAATGGAAAAAGTGGACAAATACATGTCAGAAGTTTTGTATGCATCAACTATTGGAAGTTTGATGTGTTCCATGGTTTTTATAAGGCTAGATATCATGCATGTGGTAGGTGTTGTTATCAGGTTCATGGAGAATCCAGGAAAAGAACACCGGGAGGTTTTTAAGTGGATTCTTTGATATATAAATGGTATGATATATCAATAAATTTGGTTCAAAATAGAATATCCATTTAAATTATTTTAATATGTTGACTTTGGAGGAGATAATAACACATGTAAGAGCACCGATGGATTTTTGTATACTTTTGAAAGAACTTCCATGAGCTAGATGTTGAGAATACAACCAACTGTAGCATTTTCAACCACAAAAGATGAGTATGCTACAATAATTAAAGTAGGGAAGGAGATAGTATTATTGAATTTTTTTTGGAGAAAATTTAAATAGGTAAAGAAATCGACACACTATTTATGGTATCCAAAGTGCGGTTCACTTGAACAAGAATCAGGTGTTTCAATCACAAAAAAATACATTCAGTTTAAGTACCAATTCATTTATAATCTAGTGTAATATTAAATGTTGTAACTATGGAAGGTTAGTGGGAGTCAGAATTTGGTGTATATGCTAACTAAATCCATTGCCCTGGAAAGTTTGGTTCTTTGTTGAATTTCAATGGGGCTTAGATGACTTGGTGATCAAAGGTTCTCAGAACAAAAAAATAGAATAAAAGTTTTGAAATGAAGAAGTGATGTTCAAAACATGGTGACTTGTGACCTGTTGGACATGATGGTGAATCCTTGAAAATGATTCTCAAGTTAGATATTGTTAGGATTGGTGAGAATCCATTTTTTGAAAGTGTCAGAATTTCCAAAAAGGAGAAACTTCCAACCTATTGATGCGGAACTAAAAAAAATGGTAGAGTGAGACTAACATTTATAACTAGTAACAATAATGAATTTTGAAAGTGTGGATGTGGGAGGATGATTTTTGAACACATGCACTATTCACCAGAAGTTTGAGGTGGATTTGTTGCACTACCAGGGTATTTAAAGGTTTCCATGATCAAGAAAAGGTTTTTTGTGAAGATTATATGGTAGTGGAATCAATAAAACCAATTAGATACTATAAGAAATTGTCTATAAATAGATGAGTGGGGTCACATGTGTTGTACATGTGGTTTTGGTAGCTATGATCCTATCATTTTAGGCTTTAGAGTGAATGTAAGATCTAGTTCCATTTCTCCGGGGTAGAATAATTATTTTAGAAGATTATGATCCAGTTGAGTGTTGTTCTCTTATTTATCTTATTTTTAAGTTTATTATTTCACATGGAGTATGAATTATTACAAACCATGAAAATCCATGTGTTCTATATTGATTTCTTATTCTATTTTTCTTGATTATATTTTAGTTTTTTTTTCTACGAGTGCTTGGAAAGGTGTGAAAATAGTGCATGGTTGAGGTGTGAGCAGGGGTGTATGTGGATTGGTTTGGTTTGGTTTTGACTAAAAACCAACTTAAAACACAATTCATGGTTCTATTTTATATATAAAAAACTAAACCATTCAATAGCTGTTTGGTTCAGATTAAAAAAACTAAACCATTAATTTTCAGTTTAGTTTAGTTTGGATTGCAGAATAACCTTTTTTTGACAACATCCTAGATATGGAATCATGAGGGCTATCCCTTTCTCTATTGATGGATTCCCCTAGGTATCTAGGGTTTCCTCATGTATCTCCATTCCAATGATATTCCTGCCTTATAGTTTCCTCCTTTCCACTCGAGGACAATATGTTTCCCTCTCATCTTTAACATGGTTCCTTTATTAGTGGTTTCTTGAGGTAGTAGTAGTATCATGTTATGATTTACTAATTATTTTTACCCTATTTTTGGTCCCTCTCCTATGGGACTCACACTCTTTAGAACCTCATTTTTTTCTTATCCTTGTGGTTCCTAGGTTCGTTCTAGTGTCAACCCCTAGAGGTGGCTCTTCCCTAGTCTTAGTCAGTTCAGATTCTAGCCTTGAGCAATGCTTCCATTTCTGACCATCTTGGGTTGCCTATTTAGTGATGTCTCTTGGTGTTGTTTGTTGAGTCTCCCATCCTTTATCTACATTTAATAGATCCCCCAAGATGTTTGGAGCATTAGATTTTCACTCCAAAGTGACAAATACTTAAGGTTGACAACATTGTTGGGTATAGAGGTTGACCATCCTTCAATTAGTTCTATAGAATGATGTTTGTATGCATGATGGTATGAATTTCTACAAAAAGGTATCAAATATCACAACGTATCAAAATGTGTGTCACAAAAAGAAGTAACTGGAAGTATTAAGTATGTAAGTTCACTATTTATTCTTTGGAATGGGTAATGATGATGTGGTTTAGTAGATTTAGATAAGAATACCTTTATTTTTATACTGTGTGTTAGTTGGGAGCTAGCGACTAGAATGATGATCCTTTTTGAGGTTTTAATAGTTTTTTTATTTGAAGCATTTTCTATTTTAAGGACTTTTATATATCGAGTTTCCTATTATTTAACATCTTTCAATATTTTCATTCTGTTAGAAAAAATCTGGATATTATAGTTTTTGGAGGAGCAAGGTTTCATTTTGATTTGGTTTTGGGTTTTCATTGGTTTAGTGGAAGCCATTTTATGGACTTCTTTATAGATTTTGGTGCATTATAGGCTCCAATTTTCACTTATAGATCAACTCTCTTGCATTTTAGGTTTTTGGTACATTTTTTTGTGTCATTGAATAATTGTTTTGAGATTTGTGAATTAAATCCAATGGGGACCTTCTACAAATAATGGTGTTGTGTTGCCTTTGGTTGATGAAGGTTTTTGTTTAGAAGGGTATATATTGAACATAATTTCTAGAGATTTCAAGTGAAAAAAATCTATTTAATAGATTTAATTTTAAAAACCAATGTCAAAGTTTTTATTATTGGTGTTTTGATTTCGTTTTTTTTGTTTGTTTTTATTTGGGTGAATGTGGTCATTTGGTCTTTATTTTTTTGGTTTTTAAGTGGTTTCCACTAAAACAAAAAGTGGTTCTTTGATAATAAAAAAAGTTATTAGAGTGATTCATGATATTTTATAATGATTGGATAATAATTTCAATAGAATTTATACATAATCATTGACATAGTGACATAATATTAAATTTGACCTACTATAAAAATAAACCTTTTATTTGTTAATGGTGACTATAAATATAATTTGAAAGAGGGTTTGGATCACAGAATCGATGCATGGGGACCAAAAAAAATAGAAAATTATGTTTTTTAAATAGTTTTGGTTTGTTTTGACACACAAACCAAATTAAAAACCAAAAGGGTCCATTAAATCTAGACCACAAACCAAACCACAAGAAAAAACCACCATTTTAGTTCAGTTTACAGTTTAGTTTAATTTGGGTGGTTTTTCCCACCCCTATGTGTGTGGATTCTCATTTATATATATATTGATATGTGGTGACATGCATTTTAGACAATCTGGTCAACCGGTTTTTTCCTTTATGGTTTCAGAGGTTGGATCATTCAAAATGTGGATAAGAGTGTAATAATACCTTATATAAAATGATTGAATATAATCATTTATAATATTATCACAACACTTATATGAAAAATTTAGTTATAAAGGTAATGAAAACAAATAGTATGATATGTTTATTATATATATTAGAAGTTTGGATGAATGAATTATATAAAATTATTATTCATGGTGTGTGGAGAGTAATAAATAAATTATTCTCTAGAGGTGGAAAATAAATATATCAATTAAAATATTTATTTATAGATTTTAGTCAAGAACTGACATTGAAACCAAATAAATCATGAAATCTAATAATTTTTTATGATATGTTTCTATTTTTGAATGATTTCAAAAATCATTTATAACAATAAATTTTGAGAGATATCAATATTGAAGTAATTAACCAAAAATAATTGAAGGAATATGTGACATGTTTAACATATAAATTTTTGGAATGTTTATATAAACTAATAAGGCCATTTAATACTTATGATATTATTAAATAAATATTATTCCTAACTTTTATTGTCATTTTTTATCTATAAGTTAACATTAATTATAATATCTATATATAAATCACTGAAATGTTCAAAATTTTCAAGGCATATTCAAAATTATAAGGGTTTCACCCAATTAAAAAAAATTACTATATGGGTTGAACTAAATAATTCATATATAATATAATTATTTTAATAAATACCCACATAAGGAAGAATATAAAATTGCTTTTATAATCCTATGGTTTGTATAAATTAATGTATTTTCATTAATCATTATATTATCAAGATGTTTTGAATAACATTAAAACCCCTAAAGTGTTTATGATAAAAATATAATATTTGATCATAAAAATACAAGGAATATCATTATATTTGAGAATTAATAATCTAGAAGATGAAATAATAAAATTTGGAAAGATTTTACATATTCATGAAAATGACCTTAATGAATAATTATATACTTCACTTCCATATGTAATATATTCCATAAATTATAGGATAATAAAGAACTAATTTTTCCCTGATGGATTAAATAAAAATGAACATTTTATTTATTCTTGAAAGATATACACATACATGCCTATATGTACCTTTTAAATAATATGAAGTCTTATTGCAATGAATTTTATACTATTTAATGTTCATCTCCCACTCATTGATATTTAAGAGGTATACATGATCACTTATTCCAAAATTTTGAAGAAAAATTGGTATATTATTCCGATTTTGGATATTTTTTTTAATTCATACAAATCTATATCTTATATAAGATATTTATTCACATATGGTATAATGACCATATCATAAGGTTCTACAAAACAAAAAATTTATGCGACTTCATCAAATTATGAAAAGTTGATTGTAATTCATGATACTAGTCAAGAAAGTGTTTGGTTGTGATCATTTATTCATCATATCATAAAGAATCATGGATTGACTATGGATAATGATATTAACACCACTTCATAAGAATATAATGTTTGCGCATGTTCATATATATATATATATCTATTTTCTTTGATTACATGTTATTTTATGTTTTTAAATATCTAAAGCCCTTTTATTATTTTATGTGAAAAACTATTTTTAAAACCTCTCTATATTTGAATTATAATTCATGTTGTAGTGGTCAGAATTTTATGATTATTATTTCATATGAAATATAACAAGTTAATATAAATTTTATTAAAACTAAAAAATTTTATAATTCATTATATAACATGTTCTCATTTAATCCCATACATGATTCATGTTTTTGGTTTCAAGAAATGTTTTCAGTATAAGCTGCTTTAAATTTTTATTCTTTATTTTATTTATAACTTACACTATACTGATCAGATTATTTAAAAAATTATCCCATTTTGAATCAATCTCATTTATATTAATTTAATTAGAATAAATAAAGGTTTGATTTTATTTTTTAAGGGGTTCATCATATGTCCAATAATCTTGCAACATATCTACAATTCTAAATTTTCCAGAAATGAAAATATTTTTTGTTTCTTTGTTATCTAATTCGTTTCTTATCAGAATTGCTCAAAATTTGTTCAGTTAGAAATATAACATATTTTATTCATTTAATTAAATTACATTAAACTCTAAAAATTTCATTTACATACGTTAAAAAAGTTCCTAAGTACTGTAATGGGTTTTGAAGTACTCAAAACATGTTTTCAAAGTATTTTGATCATATATCTTTTGATACTCATTGGAATTAAGAGATTATTAATTATTTGGAAATATATTGAAATTATATTCAAATAAGTCTTCTGGAATACCTATAAATTCATTCATTTATATAGATTAATTTTTTTGAAGTTTCTTTTTCCACTTCGGATGGCGGGTCATTTTTTTTTATTTGCCAATTTTTTCCAACAGTGGGTCATCTCTTACCTTTACCAATTTTTTCTAATGGTGGGTTATTTATTTTTATTTCCTTTTTTAATTTTTTCCAATGGTGGGTCATTTATTTCCTTTTCCAATTCATTTCAATGGTGGGTCATTTTTTTCTTTTGCCATTTTTTTCCAATGGTGGGTCATTTCTTTCATTTTCCATTTTTTCCAACGATGGATTATTTATTTCCTTTGATAATTATTTACAATGGTGGATAAATTATAAATAATGGTTGGTAAATTATAACTAATGGTGGGTAAATTAACTAAGCGCCCCTTAATTCTACATGAAAAATGGGGGTTCAAAACCCATTGGGCGCAGGTTACTGTAGCAGTACTGTAGCAGCGACATATCACTGTAGCGGTGGCAGATCACTATAGCGGCGACAGAGTACTGTAGCAGCGGCAGGTACTGTACAGTACTGTAGCAGCATGGTACTATAGCAGTACTATTCACAGAATGGGCTTTGAGCCTAAAAAATTGTCCTTCGGGCTATGTAATGGGCTAAATGCCCACTGGGCCTTCGGGCTATGTAATGGGTCTCCCTCTACCCAGTTAAAGATGTATTTACTTTGCTTTAATAATAAATGAGGCTTCCGCACCAACCTTTTTAAAAAAAATTACAAGGGTGGGTAAAATTATTTTTCAACGGTGAATTATTTTTCCATCGCCAATTTTTTTTATCGCCAGTGAAGATTTATTCATACTCTATTTTTCATCACTTTTTTATATTTTGATGAACTACATGCATTTATAATTATTTTATGTGATTTATTAATTTCTAAAATTAATATATATTATATTTAAGTCAATAAAAGTGTTATTATAATATTTTAATGATTTTTAAAGTGTTATTAATTTTTTTCATTATTGTTGCATAACACTTACAAAATATTTAAATAATTTTTATGCTTTAATATTTTAAGTTAATTTTATTGAATGATTATTTTATAAATTATTATTTAATGAAATTGAATATATTCAAACACATTTTATGGTATTTAAGGCAGTATAATTATTTTTTAAATTACACACTGCTTTAAATTAAATTGCATTTAATATTTGTTTTAAACAGTCATACAATTTTTATGGGATTGATTTGAATTATTATTATCATTTAATAGGTTATTAAAACATTTTTTAATTATTATTTATGATTTGAATTCAATGGATATTTGTTACTATTATTTTGGAGGATAATTTTACCTCTCCTGAATAATTAAATCATTTTTGAATTTGAATTGCTTTACCCAAATATTGGTTTGTTAATTCTATTTATAGATCTTATTTAAAGGTTCCATGAAACTTAGAGGATTACATTGGCTAACCTTTTCCTCTATAATCTATTTCTAATTGAGAAAAAATCTATGAACTTTGAACCTGTTGCACTTTTTCAAAGTCCTGCGATACCCTGTTTCATTACCTGGACATTCTCTCAAATGCCTGATTACTTTATCTTTGACTTATACTACCTTGACAAGACATGAAAATCCAATTATATAGAAATAGTGCCTATGATTTAATTATTTATCTTCTACTTCATCTGTTTGATTAAGTCTGTAGAACTATTTTCCATCTCTCACATGCACTCTATTTTTCTGTTTATTTTCTTACACACAAAAGCATTTTTTTTTCTTTTCTTCCCCAGATTGTGACTCCCAAATTTTAAATTCAGGATCAAGGGTTGTGAATCCCTATATCTATAGTTAGTATTGTTCAGGTTATGACTCCCACTGTCTAAATTCAGGTTGTAAGGGTTTTTACTCTCCATGCAAAAGTCAATGTTGTGGTTATCCCTCCACTAGAAAAGGATTCTGTAATTGGGTTATGATTCCCACCCAAAAATCATATTAGTGCACACATATCTCTTACTGAGTAGAGAGGTATAAGAGTAAATTAGGCCCAATTTTGATCAAACTACTATAAAAAATATCCTTGTGTTCATTACTTTTTTCCATTGTTAATTAACTATAATAATTAACTATAATAATCAATTTAAGTAATCAATTTATTTGATTAATTTTTTTAATCTGGTCTATTCACCCCCCTCTAGACCATATGCCTTTACCCTATCTAACCTAATATATAATGTTGCTTATATAATGCAATTAAAGATTTAGTATATCAAATTTAATAGGGAAAAACACATTTCAACAAAATTATATTTTACCCATGAGATTAAAAAGAATGTTTAGATTGATATATATTAAATTGGATTATGTGATAATATTGGAGATTTATTCAAAAATGAATTACCAAAAGAAACTTTTTAGAAGTTGATTTATAAAATTGGTATGAAAATATTACAAAGTATATCCTGATTTAATATAGGGGAGTTGAGAATACCATACTCTTTTCCCATCATGTAATATATCAGCTCAAAAACCTAGCCATCATACTCGAACTGACACGACACAAACCTAAAGCGTGTTCTTGATTTACCTAGGATAGAACAAGTGCAAGAGGGAATCACATGTATAAAATCAGAATGATTTACCATTTTTCAATTATAAATAATAAATAAAACTATAACAAAAGTTTTCAATAAATAAGACACGTATGATTCCAAACATAATAGAATAAATATATACAATGGTAAGTCTATACAATGATTGAATAAAAATTGACATAACCAAAAAAATAAAAGTCTAAATATCTCTATGTGACACAAAAACTCCTTTTTTATGATAAAATATATATTATCATGCTTTATCCATGGTCTACTCTTAAAGAACAGGAACCTCAATCCTACTTGCAAGGAAAATCAAGAGAATATAAGGCTACATACACGCTAAGGTATGCATGCATATGGCGTGAGTAAAAGACCATGAATATACCACTATGAATCTATGTAACTCTTTTTATAATACAAACTCAAAATTTCAGTTTGAAATACAATTAGAAAATACCTTTTCTACCTTTTCATTATAAGTAAAACCAATCACATTGTAAAGACCCGAAATTTCTATGTAATTTTTTTTAAATAAATGGGAATTTTACGAGTCCGCGAAAATTGATGGCACGTGATTCTGAGGCCCGGAGTGCCTGGAATGAATTTCTGAACTTTTGTTCGGGTACGTTCAATAAACATGCGATCAGGTTTTTCTAAATTTTGAACCGGTGCTCAGAATTGAAATCTGAAGGCACCGTTGAACTTGCAGCGCTGATAATCTCTTATAGAGACATTCACCTCTATGGCAGTTGGTCGAGGGTGGAAGTTAGTTTTTGGGTTTTTTGTGAATGAATAAAATAAAAATAAAGTTGTGTAGCTTTTATTTTTATTTTATTTGTTAAAACCTCCATGTGGAAGTTGAGAAGTGGGGACACCAGACCTTAACCTCCCATGAGAGGTTATGGTGGTGGGGATCACCCGAGCCTAACCTCCCAAGAGAGGTTATGGTGGTGGGTACTGAGGCCTAAACCTCTCAACTCCCTCAATAAATTTGGGAGATACTCTTCAACTCCTCCAATATTAATTGTGCCAACCCTCCTCCATAATAATTAAGCCAACACACCACTTTAATTGTGCCAACCTATGAGATTAATTAACCCAATTTGAATTATATGCCAAAAAACATAATAGATCACACAATCTATTATTTGAGGGATACCATTTCATTTTGGTGTATTTGGGAGAGGAGGAGCTTTGAGAGAAAAGCTCTCCAACAAAGAACGCCAATGAAGAATGCCTCTCCTTCGACGATTTCTTCTCCAAACTCCGTCAAAGGATCTCCAACGACGCACGAACCGACAATCGAGGAAAACACTGACGACATCGACGTCTATCTTTTATCAATGATTCATCTTTTTCCTTGAGACCTTGTCGATGTCATCAAGTGAACGAGGTAGGGGTTTATTTCTATTTGTTTATCACTTCCCATGTACACCCCTTCTATTTCTTTTGTGGGTTGGGAACAATCATTGTGGGAGGATAGGATTTTGATGTTCATGTTCATGTTCTTGATAAGCCATATGCTACCACCCTAGCGAGGAGGGTATGGGCCAAACCAACATGGCCCGACCCTTACACAAATATTGTGGTGTTCTTCACGATGGAGGAGGATGACAACCATCCATGGTTGGGGCACGAGAACGGCGGCTGACACCACTGCCGACTGCGACGAAGGCGACGATGACACCTCGCGGCCTCCGCGCCGACCGCGACCACCACGACCATCTGTGGATCTGCACCGCCCCGCGGCCGGACTGCCGGCCGGACCACCCCTCCGTACAGATGAACCGCCCCCCCGCGTGGCCATATCGCCCCCCTGCGCGACCGCGTGGCTGGACCGCCGCCTTGCGGCCGGACAGCTGCCTCGCGGCCAGACCGCCGCCTCGCGGCCGGACCAATGCCCCGTGGCTAGACCACTGCCCCATGGCCGGACCTCCGCCCCACTGCCTCATAGCCGGACCACCGCCCCAGGGCTGGACCGCCGCCCCGTGGCCGGACCGCCGCCCCGCGGCCGGACCGTTGCCCCGCGGCCGAACCTCCATCCCCGTCCGAGCTGCCCCGTGGCCTTGTGCCCTCACGAACACCCGCAACCATCCGCATCCCCTCGTGGCCTGCCGAGCCACCCAGAGGGTCAGGTCAGGTCAGTCAGACCAGACCCAGGCCCACTACGACCCAATTACATTCTTTTGGCCATAACTTTGGTTCCAGACGTCTGTTAGACGAACCGTCAATGGCGTTGGGAACCTTGGAGTGAGTCGGTCCCTTTGAGTGATACCCCACTATGTTTTGGATTAATATGAGGAATGTTCATGTTGGATCGAGCATGAATCCAATCAGGACCCCGGGACTAAAATGCTAATAACTCACAGACAAGGCATCCGATTGACGCGCCGTCTATTATGTTGAGACTCCTATGACATGGAGGAACTTTGGGAAACTTCTTTGTGGGAAATACTGGTAGTTGGAGTATCGACCAGTAGCTTGTGGAGCGGATCCTCCCGGAGACGAGCGAGCATAGTGCGGGAACCTAGTGGCTGGCTGAGACTTGATGACTGCTGACCGTTTCGACTTGGAGTGACTTGACAGGCCCAATGGGAAGCGCCTTAGTGACATGGAGGACCCATGTTGGGGAGCGCCTTGGTGATTCGATAGACCCATGGTACTCGACAAGAGTAGTAACTCAGTAAGCCACGAGGGGGAGCACCTTGGTGACGCGATAGACCCACAGTGGGGAGTGCCTTGGTAATGCAGAAGACCAATGGTACTCGACAGGAGGAGTACCTCAACAGTCCAAGGTTAGTGGGAAGCGCCTCTATGTGACGCGGCATGCCCTCTGTACTCAATAGAGGAGGAGTTCTCCAGTAGCCGAGGTGTTCAATGTTGTGACTGTGAATGTTACTTGATACCACCCCTAGAATAAATCCTGGTGTGATCTGAATTAGTACCTCTGTGTTTTACTCATGATTGAGATGGATTACTTGATAACTTAGGTATATTTATGGGCATATACCTAATTAAGGTTATCTGTTGATTTTATACTTTGTGTTTTATCCTTGATGGATTTCGTGAGACCTAGAGGGTCTCAGGGTCTCTAATGAGTATTGTTATACTCACCCCTACATGGGATATGTCCGCACCTTTTTGTGTTGGATGCAAACGAAAGACAGTGCTGATTGAGGCTGAGAGTACCAGGACTGGACGCTACATGGAGGTGGACTATACGACATGTCTGTACGTAGAGGAGACGAGTGGACGTGGAGTGATGAGGAGGCGATCTGTACTTACCCTTTATGTAGGAACCTCAGAGGATGACCCAACAACTGACTTTTCCTTTTCTTGAGTTGTATTGTATCACAGTTGTACTTGTACTTTCCAGTTGGGCTTGTATTCTAGACCCTTTTACTTACTGCACTCACTCTATGTACATTTCAGTTTACTTGTGTTCCTATCTTGCTGTGTACTTGGTTATGTGTTATTACAGGTTATAAAGGCAATGCCTTCTCAGTTTTAGGGAATACGCCTTTGGTGATAGTCTCCAGCCCCTTGCCTATAGAAGGCGTGCTTGGGGTAGTCACGGAACGGGCCCCGAGAGATGGGTCATGACAAATTGGTATTAGAAGAGTCGGTTATACCGTAGAACCTAGGAATCCGATCTTTCTTTTTAACATCAATAGTGTTAAGTGTAGTGAGTGTGGTTATCAGTTTAGGGAAACCAGTGTTGGTGCTGTGATTGATGTATCCATACACTAGGACCCTGACTTCTGATTTCCAACTCAGTGCACGAAAACAATAATTGCATGTGTGTTTTCAAGAGTTTTCTTTGTTATCTATTGAGTCATCCCACCAGGTATAACTTATTAACTGTGGAACACCTGTTTATTTTTAGGATGCCTCTACGTAGACAACTGGATAGGGTTCTAAGAGTTGTATGCACTGATAGCCCACCGAGCGACAAGGCCTCGGTGTAGGGCCATTTTCCAGTAGAGGCACCGGTAGATACACCAGCAGAGGCACCAACGGTACCACTCCCCGTTGGGATACCGATCCCACCAGCCCCAATAGCAGACGGTGCACGCCTATTTAGCATGTTGCATGAGTTCCATCTCTAGAGGCCACCCAAGTTCAGGGGAGATATGGACCCGCAGGTAGCTGAGGATTGGCTGGAGGATGTGGTGAGAGTCTTCCGACTCATAGGGACACCAGCCGATCTCATGGTGATCCGTATCACCATCCTTCTACACGCAGCAGCAGAAAGATGGTGGAGCTTGATTTTCTAGGTTCATGATGAGGTGACTCTTCTATGGGTAGACTCCGAGAGCCTGTTTCGGGCAGAGTTTGTCCTAGAGACTCTTCGCACAATGAATATACAGGAGATCAAATGAGAGATTAGGGCCCAGACCTTCGAGCAGGGGCTCAGATGAGAGATTAGGTCTTCGATGATATCACTCAGCATCCCGACGCAGGCGAGGGTATTAGAGAGAGCCCTATTGGTAGAGAGTTTCCTTGCTGAGTAGTCACCAGCAGTGAGACCCACTACTAGTCATCACGTAGTAGAGTATTCTACAACTGGCAGCAGACAAACATCACATAGGTCCAAGAGGACCAGACCTACAGGTAGACGACCGCATGACTTAGGATCGGTTGTGCGGGGAACCTGAGGCAGAGCCAGTTATACCAGGAGCAGGCAGTGTTTCACATGCGGTGGGCAGAGTCACATGGCTCGTGACGGTCCGACCCGCCGTACAGATGATCAGTAGATGTTCTAAGGACCACCTAGACAGAGACAGAGGTTCTATCAAGGAGGTCCGTAGGGAATAGGAGGACATGGCAGGGGAGATGGCCGTGAATCTTGCGGTGGGCGACGATTTTAGATGTTACCGCCACCACCACCAAGAGGTCCACCCTGACCGTAGGGAGCAGGTGTACAGGGGAGAGCTCAGCTCCAGGCAGCTAAGGCCTACGATCACGGTGTTCCAGAGATGATACAAGGTATGATCTATGTATACTTCACCATAGATGCAGTACTTATAGACATAGGTTCCAGTCATTCTTTTATTTCCATTGCCCTCGTTCGGAGCTCGAAGATTCTGATGGAGCCGTTGGATCGATTCTTACATTTAGAGACTCTTACGGGAGCATATTCGACAATTAAACATTGGTACTGGCAATGTGAGCTTACTCTAAGAGGCAAGAGCTTCGGTGGGATCTCCTAGTAGTGGCATAGAGGCCTTACAACATCATCTTGGGTATGGACTGGTTATTTATAGTCCATGCTCATATTGATTATATTAGGCGCAAGGTGCGGTGTGTCTGCATGGATAGAACTAGGTTTACCTTCACTGGTGAGAAGGGAGCCTTTGTAGAAAATGATAGACTTACCCAGAGGAGAGTGCAGCCGATCACTCATCAGTTGGCTAGCCATACTCTCAGAGCTGTTGATATGGAGAGTCCGAACTATCCTGTAATGGTGGACCAGTACACGGATGTTTTCCCTTATGATTTTTCGGGTCTACCTCCTCGTAGAGAGGTGGAATTTTACATTGAATTGTACCCTAGGATGACACCGATATCTATACCAGTATATCTGATAGCTCCCATGGAGCTTCGTGAGCTGTAGGTATAGTTAGGGGACTTTTAGGGGAATGGATTCATCCGCCCCAATGTTTCTCCTTAGGCAGCCCCAATTCTATTTTCTAAGAGGGAGGATGGGAGCTTGAGGTTTTGTGTTGACTATAGGCGCCTGAACCAGGTTACCGTAAAGAACAAGTACCCACTCCCGAGGATTGAAAACCTCTTTGATTAGCTAAATGGAGCATGGTGGTTCTCGAAGATAGACCTCAGATCCGGCTATCACCAGCTCAGAGTAGGAGATGAGGATGTGAAGAAGATGACATTTAGGTGTCGGTACGACCATTACGAGTTCTTGGTTATGCCTTTCGGCAAGACCAACGCTCCAGCAGTGTTCATGGGACTCATGAACAGTATCTTTCAGCCATACCTTGATTTTTTTACAGTGGTCTTCATCGACGACATTATGATCTACTCGACTATTGAGAAGGATAATTCCTATCATTTTCAATTAGTACTGGACATGATACGAGAGCACCAGATTTATGGTAAGCTCTTGAAGTGCCAGTTCTAGATCCGAGAGGTTCACTTTCTAGGACATGTCATATTGGAGGCTGGAGTTGCAGTAGATCCAGTGAATATTGAGGCAGTACTTGCTTGGGATCCACTTAGGAGTGTGAAAAGGTACAAAGTTTACTATGTTTGGCTAGATATTACTAGAGGTTTGTTCCAGATTTCTTCAGAATTGTAGCACCACTATCATCCTTGATGAAGAAGGGGCAACCCTTCGTTTGGTCGGAGAGATGCAAGCAGAGTTTTTAGGAGCTGAGGAAGAGGCTGACTAGTGACCCCATAATGAGGCTACTGGAGGAGGGCGTAGGGTACATAGTCTACTGTGACGCATCAGGGAACGAACTCGGATGTGTTCTGATGCAAGAGAGAGTAGTGATTGCTTATGGTTCTCAAAAACTAAGACAAAACAAGCAGAACTACGCTACCCATGACCTAGAGTTAGCAGCAGTGGTCTTCACCTTGAAGATGTGGTGACACTATCTGATGGGTGGGTGTTTTACAATGTACTCTGATCACAAGAGTCTCAGGTATATCTTCTCTCAGAAGGACCTGAACCTGAGACAACGATGTTGGCTTGAGTTCCTCTAGAACTATGACTTCGAGATAGTATATACTCCTAGGAAGGAAAGCGTTGTAGTAGATGCACTCAGCAGGAGGTCTGGTATACAGCTTCTAGGTGAGGTGATGGAGCAGCTGGACACCTTACTGATATCCTTTGTGGATAGAGATGGAATATATTTTCTAAATTCTCTTAAAGTCACTCCCCCACTTCTTCAGTGAGTTAGGGAGGCGCAATGTGGGGACGCTGACTGTAATGTCCCGGATTTTTCTATGTATTATTTTAATATTATATGGGAATTAATTCGAGACCAGGCTCTGAGACGACGTTCAGTTCTGAGGCCCGGTGAGCCCGAAACAAATGTTTGAATTTAATTTAATAATTAAATTATGTGCGTGTGCGGGTTTCCTGAAAAAGTGAAATAACTCCCGAACGGTTGCTCGGATCAGAAATCTGAGGGCACCGTTGCGTTCGGAATATCAATTTTACTGTAGTCAAGGCCTAACATCAGCCGGCACAGGTCGGTGGTGGAATCCAGTTTTTGGGATGTAAGAGTAATAAAATATTTAAATAAAAATATTTTCTTTTACAACGAAATATTTTAAATCTGCTGCAACAGATATCCCTTACCTTTTTAATTAAAGGTTGGCGCAAGGGTCCAGGGTTATAAACCTCATAACCCTGAAACCCTTGGTGGCTCTGGAGGCTCTGGAGAAAACCTCCCAATGCAGCGACGATGACGCAGTGACCGGATCATTGCCAACGAACGCCGTGGAATCTAGGTGGGATGTTTGTTTGTGATTTCTTCCCCGTTTTTGATTTCCACAACGAACGAAGACTAATCCACGAATAGATTAGCCCATGGATCGATCGTTCTTGCAGGATGGGATTTTGTGGGAATCGTGGGGATTTTATTCTTGAATTTTTTTTGGTTTCGTTCAACCTCCTATCGGTGACAGATCAAGATTGAAAAAAACATCGATCAAGGTTCGTCCCTCTCGATTTTGTTGTATTCTTCTTCCCCAAAATTCTCGCGTTCTTCCCTGTGTTCTTCACGTTCTTCGTGGGGCGATGAACGAAGGATCATTGCACATCTGTTCTGTGATGCAACGATCCCAAACTGTGAATCCAACCCCGGAGCAGTGTCACAGAGGTGCGACGACGATATCGGTGGACGATTCAGAGCAGATCGAGAGTTATGAGTTTTCGGGCGTTTTTCTTCGGATGGATCATTCGAGGTTTATGATCCATTTTAAAGGCCGAAAACACCCGTCGAGGTGTTCGTATGATGAACCGAACCAATCCCTGGAGTATCGGGATGAACAGACGAGATATCATGGATCCGGAAGATCGGCCGAAGCATGAGGAAGAAGACGACGTTCTGGAAATTTCCCAACTACACGCCGTGTAGTATGGGCTACACGACATGTGTTCGTCGGTGGGATTGCATGGCATGTACTCCTGGAGTACACGGATACGGGAAGAGTACACGGCCACAGACATTCCATGTATACCTTTCCCCGGCCAGACCCGGCCAGATACACGGGATACCCCATGTACTGGTACACGGGTAGGCAACACAGACACGAGCAGAGACCGTGTATGGGCACATGGCCAGTATACACAGAGCGATCCCCAGGTGCTCGGACACGGCGTGTGATTATTCTAAACGCCGTGTAGTTGCTTTCTACCCGATAAGCCGAATGACATGAGCCAGTTACACGGGCAGTACCCGGGGTCAAGGAACACGGCGTGTACTTTTTCTACACACTGTGTAGTTTGGTTTTACACAACCTGAACAAATGACATGGGCCATTAACATGGGCAGTACCCGAGGTCAAGGAACACGGCGTGTAACCATAGTACACACCGTGTAACCTGTCTTAAATGGCTTGAGTCAATTTTCTTCTCTGACTTGGACTACTTTTCTTAGGGTTCGTACCCTTGATATTTTCCCTGAAGGTTCTACTATCATTTCCTTTACACAGGAGTATGATCCCTTCAGCAGAACTTCCTGAATAGAGTTGTTGGAATCCACTCTGTGAGACTTAGTAATTCCTGGAACCCTAGGTAGAGTTCTTGGTATCGACGTGACCAACTTCACCCGAGCGCTGATCCTCTGCTTAGTGGATTAGCTCAGATTGAGTTTTCGGAATCACCCCATGAATTGGTTGTGATCCTCATCTGAGAATCATGTTCTCAAAGTACTTGTGGAGTGTGTTCTTCCGGAACGAGTACTTCGTATCTCTCTCTTCAGACCTAGGAGTGTGTTCTACCAGTTGTATGCTTATTGGAATCTTTGAGCTGGATCCTAGTGGTGGGTTTCGCGATAGTCGACCATGTATGAGTATATCTGAATATTCTTTTTATATGTTCTGTAGACATATACTGTGTGGAGATGGATGTATTTTTCCTTTGTGGTATTTTCCCTTGTTGTATTTCCTTTTTGATTTCGGGGTGTCCTACTGGGTATTGTTATACTCACCTCTGTACGGGCTTTGCCCGCACGTGTCGTGTCTTGTGCAGACGAGCGAGCCTTTGACAGGATTCTAGGCGGACCAGGACCAGACGATACTCAGTGAGATCAGGCAGGCCGAGTTGTGTTCCTACGGCTACAGACTGCAGTTCTAGCACCTTTCTTTACAGGTCGGACTTTGTTACATAATTTCTTTCTGGTGGGATTGTAATTTTAGCCTAGGGATTTAATTTCTTGCACTTTACTTTTCTGTCATACTCTGTGGTTGGGTGTTAGTGTATGCATGAATCTTTTCCATTTTTAGTAGTTTTTACTTTTCAGCTTTGTGGGCTTGGAGATGTGTGTGCATGTGTACAGGTTATAGGCAATGCCTCCCATGTTAGTAGCATGCTTACTCGATGCTAGTCACCAACCCATGGCCTATTAGAGGCGGTCTTGGGGAGTTGCAGCTCGGGCCCCACTGGGACGGGTTGTGACAGAGTGGTATTAGAGGTGGTCGGTTCTACCTTAGGACCGAGAGTCTGTGAGTTGGTTTGGGGAAACAGTGTTAAGTCTTTCGAGTTCGGCTTTCAGGCCAGGGACCCCAATGTTGGTGCGGGCGGCCGACGTATCCATACACTAGGACTCTGATAACTTGCTTTTTGACTCGGAACATGAGAACACTAGTTGCAGGGGAAAATAATGGTACATGCATCATATAGGAATGAGTTGTGGTTTCCATGTCCTTTTTGAGTCAGCTCTCTAGATATACTCACTGACTGAGATACATCTTGTTTCTTTAACAGGATGCCTCCACGATGCGCACCCTCTAGGATCTAGCAGATCGATCATGAGGATGACCCCCTCAGTGATGAAGCCTCGATACATGGACTGGATCCCCCAGTTTTACCACTAGGTGGTGTGCTAGTTATCCCGCCACCTGTAGAGCAGTGTTTAATGCCTGCTGTACCAGTGGAGGAGGAGCGCAGGCTGAGCGCACTCCACGAGTTTTAGAGACAGAGACCCCTCAGGTTTCATTGCGAGCCTGGCCCTCTGGCAGCAGAGGACTGGCTTGAGGCAGTGGCAAGAGTCTTCCGTTTGGTCAGGACACTAGCAGACCAGATGGTGATCCTGGCAGCGAGCCTTCTGCAGGGCTTGGTAGGACGATGGTGGAGTTTGGTTATCCAGACCCACGACGAGGCGACACTTGCATGGTCGGAGTTTGAGAATCTCTTCAGAGAGGAGTTTTCACTGGTTACCCTGAGGGCAGTACGCATACAAGAGATTCTTCAGCTTCAGCAGGGAACCATGACGGTGGCTGACTATTCGTCGAGGTTTACCGACCTCTCGCAGTACTCGATGAATATGGTCAGAGATCAGTACTTCAGAGCTCGAACTTTTGAGTGGGGATTGCGTAGAGATATACGATCTAGAATCATCCCTATGAGCATTCCTACTTATGCTGGGGTGCTCGAGCGGGCTTTGGTGGTCGAGAGCTTTTTGGTAGAGTAGAGACAACTGACAGATGTCAGTAGTGGTTGAGCTGGAGCCGAGACCTCAGCAGCAGGGAGCCGACGTCAGGGACCCAGGCATGGGATACGTTTTCAAAGGAGATCCCAGGACAGGGGATCTGCCATACAGGGTTTGCAGGGCGCATCCATCCAACCTCGAGAGAGGTGATGCTACTCATGTGATGGCAGGGGATATCTCACTCGGGATTGTCCGACCCACTGTACTACTGACACGGGAGCAGTGGATGGACCACCGAGGCAGAGGCAACATGTGGAGCAGACAGATCCGTGGGGCGGCAGACGTGGTAGAGGAGCTGAGAGAGTAGCTGGAGGTGGTAGGCATTTTGACCCTTTGCCACCACCACCCCCAGGAGGTCCACCCCAGGCCTAGGGAGCTAGTGGACAGAGGAAGGAATAGCTGCAGCTGACGGAGGCTTTTGACCCAGGTACTCCCAGAATGATTAGAGGTACTATCTATGTCTTTTATACTTTAGCTGCCATACTGATAGACATAGGTACTAGTCATTAATTTCTGTCTGCTTATCTTTTTCGAGACCTTGAGATTCTAATTGAGCCGTTGACTCGACCCTTACGCTTAGAAACACCAACTGAAGAAGATTCAGAGATCACACACCTCTGTAGATAGTGTGACCTAACCCTTGGAGGCGAGAGTTTCGGTTGGAACCTCTTGGTGGAAGCGTCTAGGCCTTACGATGTCATTCTTGGTATGGATTGGCTATCCATAGTTCATGACCAGATCGACTGTTTTAGGCGAAGGGTGCGGTGTGTCCACAGTGATGGAACAAGGTTCTATTTTGTCGGTGAAAGAGAGACCCAGGAAGCGTAGGATGGACTCGTGCATAGGAGGGAACAACCTATTTCACATCAGTTGGCTAGCCTAGCCCTTGGCACAATAGATGTTACAAGTTTCCAGTTTCCAGCAGTAGTGGCTGAGTACAAGGACGTCTTTCCGGAGGATGTCCCCGGGCTACCTCCCTATCGGGAGATAGATTTCTGCATTGAGTTGCAACCCAGAACGACACCAATATCAGCATCAGCATATCGGATGGCTCCTGCAGAGCTTTGTGAACTGAGGGTGCAGCTGGACGACTTGCAGAAGAAGGGCTTTGTAGGACCCAATGTTTCACCCTGGGTGGCCCCAATGCTGTTTTCTAAGAAGGCGGATGGGAGCTTGAGGCTATGTGTGGATTACTGGTGCTTGAATCAGGTGACCGTGAAGAACCGGTATCCACTACCAAGGATCGATGACCTCTTCGACCAGCTGAGAAGGGAACGATGGTTCTCGAAGGTTGATCTACAATCAGGTTATCACCAGTTGCGAGTACGGGATGAGGATATACCGAAGACAGCTTTTCGATGTCGCTACGGTCACTATGAGTACTTGGTGATGCCCTTCGGCGTGACGAACACCCTGGAAGTGTTCATGGGACTTATGAACTGGATCTTTCAGCCCTACCTAGACTGGTTTGTAGTGGTATTCATCGATGATATCCTTGTGTACTCTGCGTTCGAGGAGAAGCACGCGAGACACCTAAGGATGATTCTGGACACACTCTGAGAGCAACAGTTGTATGGGAAACTCTCGAAGTGTCAGTTCTGGTTATAGGAGGTCCACTTTCTGGGACACGTTATCTCAACAGATGGTGTAGCAGTGGACCCATACAAGGTGGAGGCAGTGCTAGCACGGGAGCCACCCCAAAGCGTGACAGAGGGGTGAAGTTTCCTTTGGTTGGCAGGATACTATCGGAGATTAATCCTTGATTTCTCCAGGATTGCAGCACCCATGACATCTTTGACTCAAAAGGGACAGTCTTTCGTGTGGACTGAGAGATGCCAGCAGGCTTTCCAGCAGTTGAGACAGAGTCTGACGAGCGCCCCGATCTTGAGATTACCGGAGGAGGGTGTCTAGTACGTAGTGTTCTATGACGCATCAGGAACCGGGCTTGGTTGTGTCCTGATGCAGAGGCAAGTAGTGATTGCCTATGGCTCACGTCAGTTGAGGCCACATGAGCAGAACTACGTGACCCATGATATTGAGTTGGCAGTAGTAGTCTTCACATTGAAGATGTGGAGGCACTACCTGATGGGCAAACGGTTTACCGTCTACTCTGATCACAAGAGTCTCAGATATATCTTTTCTCATAAGGATCTGAATTTGAGATAGAGGCAATGGCTTGAGTTCCTCCAGGATTACAACTTTGAGATCGTTTATACTCCTGGGAAGGGGAACGCAGTGGCAGATTTTCTCAGTAGGAAATCCAGTTCGTAGTTGCTGGATGAGGCGACGAGGTAGTTGGCCTCCTTACAGTTATCCTTCGTGGATGGAGATGAGGGAGCTTACCTTCAGTCGATGGTTGTTACCCCTATACTCCTACAACAAGTCAGGGAAGCACAACGCGAGGATGCTAGCTGTGAGACTCTACGTGCTCAGATATCCATAGGTGATTCTACTGATAGATATTCAGAAGGTGGGGAACACGTTGCTCTTTTCAGAGGGTGCGTGGTAGTACCAGTGAAGTTTCGGGAGGAGGTTCTGAGGGAGTTCCATACATCCCCTTTGGCGGTGCATCCATGCATGGCAATGATGTATTAGGACCTCCGACGTCAGTTCTAGTGGCCAGGAATGAAGAAGGGTGTTGCAGAGTTTGTCTCTCAGTGACTTACTTGTCAGCAAGTAAAGGATGAGCACCAGGTGCCAGCAGGTTTGACTCAGCCCCTTGAGGTGTCAGAGTGGAAGTGGGATGGGATATCCATGAACTTTGTGATGGGTTTACCACGTACGTCCAGGGGACACGATGCCATCTGGGTGATCGTCGATTGAATCACCAAGTCAGCCCACTTCCTAGCCATAAGGGAGCATAGTTCATTAGAGAGCTTGGGGCACCTCTATGTGCAGGAGATAGTTCGACTTCATGGAGTGCCATCCATGATCATTTCATATCATGATGCTTATTTCACATCCCGTTTGTGGAAGGGATTGAAGGAAGATTTTGGGACTTAGTTATACTTGAGCATAGCATTTCATCCCCATACTGATGGTCAGACAGAGCGGACCATCCAGGTCCTGAAGGATATGCTTCGATCTTGCATTCTTGACTTCGGTCGTAGCTGGGAGGATCACCCACCATTGGTGGAATTTTCTAACAACAACAGTTATCATTCCACTATTGGTATGGAACCATTTGAGGCTCTGTACGGGTGACCTTGCAGGTCACCACTTTGCTGGACTGACCCAGGAGAGTCAGCACTCATGGGCCTAGAGATGGTGAGGGCCATTATAGAGAAGGTGCAGGTCATCCAGGAATGGATGAAGACTGCACAGAGTTGGAAAAATTCTTATGCCGACAGGAGGCGGAGGCCCTTGGAGTTCGAGGAGGGAGACCATGTATTCCTTCAGGTCTCACCTCGATGGGGATTGCGGAGATTTGGATGAGGCGGAAAGCTATCTCCAAGGTTCATTGTCCCTTTTCAGGATCTGAGTAGAGTTGGCAAGGTGGCGTATCGCTTGGCTCTACCTCCTCAGATGGACCGGTTACACAACGTCTTCCATGTGTCGCAGCTATGGAGGTACGAGCACGATCCATCGCATGTTATCGATTGGGGCGAGCTGGACATCGATGATGGGGAGACCTTTGCAGAGTACCCAGTGGAGATCGAGGATCGACATGAGAAGATCCTTCGTGGATGATCTATTCCCTTGGTGATTGTCCGGTGACAGCACAGGAATCTCCAGGAGAGCATGTGGGAGCAGGAGGCTCAGATTCACGTGCAGTACCCACATCTTTTTGAGTAGCCCTTGTTTTGGCTTTTTTGGGATGTAAAAGCCCTAAGGTGGGTGTGATGTAATATCCCAAATTTTTCCATGTATTATTTTAATATTATATGGGAATTAATTCGAGACCAGGCTCTGAGACGGCGTGCAGTTCCAAGGCCCGGTGAGCCCGGAACAAATGTTTGAATTTAATTTAATAATTAAATTACACGCGCGTGCGGTTTTCTTGAAAAAGTGGAATAACTCCCGAATGGGTTCTCAGATCAGAAATCTGAGGGCACTGTTGCGTTCAAAACAATGATTTTACCTTAGTCAAGTCCTAACATTGGCCGGCACAGGTCGGTGGTGGAATCCAGTTTTTGGGACGTAAGAGTAATAAAATATTTAAATAAAAATATTTTCTTCTGCAGCAAAATCTTTTAAATCTGCTGCAACAGCTATCCCTTAACTTTTTTAATTAAAGGTTGGCACAAGGGTCCAGAGTTACAAACCTCATAACCCTGAAACCCTTGGCGAATTTGGAGGCTCTGAAGAAAACCTCCCAACACGGCGACAACGACGCATCGACCAGATCATCGCCGACGAACGCCGCGGAATCCAGATGGGATGTTTGTTTGTGATTTCTTCCCCATTTTTGATTTCCACGATGAACGCGGACTAATCCACGAACAGATTAGCCTGCGGATCGATCGTTCTTGCGTGATGGGATTTTATGGGAATCGTGGGGATTTGATTCTTGAAATTGTTTTGGTTTCGTTCAACCTCCTAACGGTGAGAGACCAAGATCGACATGAACATCGATCGAAGTTCGTCCCTCTTGATTTTGTTGTGTTCTTCTTCCCCAAAATTACCGCGTTCTTTGTTGTGTTCTTCGCGTTCTTTGTGGGGTGATGAACGACGGATCGTTGCGCATCCATTATGTGATGAAATGATCCCAAATTGTGGATCCAACCTCGGAGTGGTGTCACGGAGGTGCGATGGTGATATCAGTGGACGATTCGGAGCGGATCGAGAGTTATGAGTTTTCAGGCGTTTTTCTTCGGATGGACCGTTCAAGGTTTATGATCCATTTTAAAGGCTGAAAACACCCGTTACAGTGTTCGTATGAATAACCGAACCAATACCTGGAGTATCAGGATGAATGGACGAGAGATCATGCATCCGAAAGATCGGTCGAAGCGCGAGGAAGAAGACGACGTTCTGGAAATTTCCCGACTACACGCCGTGTAGTATGGGATACACGGCATGTGTTCGTCGGCAGGATTGCATGGCGTGTACTCCAGGAGTACACAGACATGGGCAGAGTACATGGCCAGAGAAACGCCGTGTATACCCCTCCCCAGCCAGACTTGGCCAGATACATGGGATACCCCGTGTACTAGTACATGGGAAGGCGTCACGAACACGGGAAGAGACCGTGTACGGGCACATGGCCAGCGTACACGGAGTGAGCCCTAGGTGCTCGGACATGACATGTGATTCTTCTACATGCCGTGTAGTTGCTTTCTATCTGACAAGCCGAATGACACGGACCAGTTACACGGGCAGTACTCGGGGTCAAGGAACACAGTGTGTACTTTTTCTACACGCTGTGTAGTTTGGTTTTACACGACCTGAACAAATGACATGGTCCGTTTACATGGGTAGTACCCGGGGTCAAGGAACACGATGTGTAACCATACTAAACGCCATGTAACCTGTCTTAAATGGCTTGATCCACTTGTCTTCTGTGACTTGGACTAGTTTTCTTAGGGTTCGTACCCTTGATCTTTTCCCTGAAGGTTATGGTATCATTTCCTTTACACAGGAGTATGATCCCTTCAACAGAACTTCCCAAATAGATTTGTTGGAATCTCCTCTGTGAGACTTAGAGCCAGATCCTCTATTAATTCCTGGAACCCTAGGTAGAGTTCTTGGTATCGACGTGACCAACTTCACCCAGGCGCCGATCCTCTGCTTAGTGGATTAGCTCATACTGAGTTGTCGGAATCACCCCATGACTTGGTTGTGATCCTCGTCTGAGCATCATGTTATCAAAGTACTTGTGAAGAATGTTCTCCTGGAACGAGTACTTAATATCTCTCTATTTAGACCTAGGAGTGTGTTCTCCCAGTTGTATGCTTAGTGGAATCTTCGAGCTGGATCCTAGTGGTGGGTTTCGCGATAGTCGACCGTGTATGAGTATATCTGGATATTCTTGTTATATGTTCTATAGACATATACTGTGTGGAGTTGGCTGTATTTTTTCTTTGTGGTATTTTCCATTATTGTATTTACTTTGTGGTTTCGGGGTGTCCTAATGGGTATTGTTATACTCACCCCTGCACGGGCTTTGCCCGCACGTGTCGTGTCTTGTGCAGACGAGCGAGCCTTTGACAAGATTCTAGGTGGACCAGGACCGGACGGTACTCAATGAGATCAGGCAGGCCGAGGTGTGTTCCTACGCCTAGAGACTGCAGTTCCATAACCTTTATTTACAGGTCGGACTTTGTTACAGACTTTATTTCTAGTGGGCTTGTACTTTTGGCCCAGGGATTTACATTCTTGCAATTTACTTTCCTGTCGTACTCTGTGGTTGGGTTTTAGTGTATGCATGCATCTTTTCCATTTTTAGTAGTTTTTACTTTTTAGATTTGTGGGCTTGGAGATGTGTGTGTGTGTACAGGTTATAGGCAATGCCTCCCATGTTAGTAGCATGCCTACTCGGTGCTAGTCACCAGCCCCTGGCCTATTGGAGGCGAGATTGGGGAGTTGCGGCTCGGCCCCCACTGGGACGGGTTGTGACACTGACTGTGAGGCACAACGTGCTCAGATATCCATAGGATAGGCACCTGATGGATTTTCTGAAGGTGGGGAGCACGTCATCCTCTTCAGAGCACGTACCATGGTACCAGTGTCACTTCAGAAGGAAGTGTTGAGGGAGTTCCACACATCCCCTCTAGCGGTACATCCAAGAGTTGTGAAGATGTACTAAGATCTCCCAAGACAACACTGGTGGATAGGAATAAAGAAAGTAGTAGTAGAGTTTGTCTCTCGATGCCTCACATGTCAGCAAGTGAAAGCAGAGCATCAGGTACCAGCAGGCTTGGTTCAGCCTTTAGAGGTCCCTGAGTGGAAGTGGGATGGGATATCCATGGACTTCATGACAGTACTTCCACATACATCTAGGAGACATGACTTGATTTGGGTGATCGTTGACCGACTCACAAAGTCAGCCCACTTACTACCGATCAGAGAGTAGGGTTTAGTAGAGAGCTTGTGATGCCTCTATGTGCAGGATATTGTGCGGTTAAATGGAGTACCCTCAACGATTGTCTCTGATCGTGATACACATTTTACTTCCCAGCTATGGAAGGGGTTTTTGGAGGCTTTCAGGATGCAACTTTTTTTGAGCATTGCCTTCCATCCTCATACGGATGGTCAGACTGAGCGGACCATTCAGACCCTCGAGGACATGCTGCGTGCTTGTGTCCTCGACTTTGGTCACAGTTGGGAGGATCACTTACCTTTGTTAGAGTTTTCATACAAAAATATCTATCACTCCACAATTGGGATGTCACCTTTTGAGGCGTTGTACGAGTGATCTTGCAGATCACCTTTGTGCTGGACTGGCCCAGGGGATTCAGCACTAGTGGGTCCAGATATGGTACGAGATACAAGAGAGAAGGTTCATATCATCTAGGAGCAGATGAAGACTGCACAAAGTAGGCATAAGTCTTATGCCGACAGGAGACTGAGACCTCTGGAGTTTGAGGATGGCGACCACGTCTTTCTATGGGTCTCACCCCGACGAGGACTATGGAGATTTGGCCGAGGCGACAAGTTATCTCCAAGATTCATCGGACCTTTTTAGGTCCTCAGTAGAGTTGGTGAGGTGGCATACTGATTATCTCTTCCACCTCAGTTACACCGAGTGCATGGCGTCTTCCATGTGTCCCAGCTGAGAAGATACTTGCATGACCCTTCTCACATCATCGACCATGGTGAGTTGGACATCGACGATGAGGCAACTTTTATGAAGGTTTCAGTATAGATTGAGGATCGATAGGAGCGGGTCCGTTGTGGATAGTCGATACCTCTGGTGCGCTTTTGTTGGCAACTCGGGAACCTCCAGGAGAGCACATGGGAGTGGGAGGCTCAGATGCGTGCTCAGTACCCCCACTTGTTTACCTAGTTTGAGTTGTGGATTACGGTGACATAGAGCCCTGAGGTGGGAAGAATGTAAAGACCCATAATTTCCATATAATTTTTTAAATAAATGAGAATTTTATGAGTCTGTGAAAATTGACAGCACATGATTCTAAGGCTCGGAGTGCCCAGAATGAATTTTTGAACTTTTGTTCGGGTACGTTCAGTAAACGTGTGAGTGAGTTTTTCTAACTTTTGAACCGATGCTCGGAATTGAAATATGAAGGCACCGTTTAACTCACACCACCGATATTATCTTAAAGATACATTCACCACGACGATAGTTGGTCGAGGGTGGAAGTTAGTTTTTGAGTTTTTCATGAATAAATAAAATAAAAATAAAGTTGTGTAGCTTTTATTTTTATTTTATTTGTTAAAACCTCCATGTGGAAGTAGAGAAGTGGGGACCACCAGACCATAACCTCCCATGAGAGGTTATGGTGGTGGGGATCACCCGAGCCTAACCTCCCATGAGAGGTTGTGGTGGTGGGGACCACCCGAGGCCTAAACCTCTTAACTCCCTCATTAAATGTGGGAGAGCCTCTTCAACTCCTCTAATATCAATTGTGCCAATGCTCCTCCACAATAATTAAGCCAATGCACCACTTTAATTGTGCCAACAAATGAGATTAATTAACCCAATTTGAATTATATGCCAACAAACATAATAGATCACATAATCTATTATTTTGGGGCTACCATTTCATTTTGGTGGATTTGGGAGAGGAGGAGCTTTGGGAGAAAAGCTCTCCAACGAAGAATGTAACACCCCGAGATTTTATGTGATATATTCTTTTTAATTTATTTCATATCTTCTGTTGTACGCTACACCAAGATTATCTTGTGCTATACGCAACACCGTATTAGCTTGTAGTATACACAACATTATTCTTGGATCGTGTTACACACAATTTCAAGTTCGTTTGATAGTAGTTATTCTATGCAACATTGAGTGTATATATATATATATATTCAATGTATAAATGAAATATGGTTGGATTCTGTTATATGCAACAACAAAGGAGTCTTTCACTACATGCAACCATGACTTGGCTTGCATTACATGCAATCACGACCTTTCTTGATAGCGTGTGTTGTACGCAATACCTGGTTTCACTAAACAATGATATATGGTTACAATATTATTATGAACTAGTCTTTATGAATAGTGTTAACTAAAATTTGAATTTTATAACATTATTATTCATCTTACACATTTTATAGAACATGGTATGAGAACAAAATAATTTTTTTGGGTAAAATAAGTATTTTTTTTCAAAAAATGCAGTTTTGCCGCCTTTTGATGGAGCACCCACTTTAAATATAGTTTTGACATGTTTATAAGTTCAATTTGACAAAATAAAATTCTTATTTGGGATCAGGATATAAAAATTTACTTTGGATAAATTTTTCATATTATTCTGATAACTTTCATATTTTAATGAATAGTAAAAACACTCTATATTTTAATTAAAAACAACTTTTTTCATCGTAATAATTTATATAGTTAAATTATAATGTTTAACGGTTTTAAAGTATAAATAGAATATATTTTTACCATTTAATATAATGTATGTCATTATCATTGATTTTACATTGAATTCATAGGTAAAATCATTTCAATCTTTTGCAATGTTTTAACTTTTAAAACTCATTTTCTTAACAACAGGATTAATTTTAAATTAATTTCTAAAAATTCTGTGATTTGAATTTGGAAAAATGGATTTAATATTTGGAATAATTAGGTTAAAATTATGTTTATAAGCTACTTTTTATTTTTAGTCATTATGAATAGTAACTATGGTAAATTTTATTTACCATAGTTAAAGGTAAATCGGGTAATTAAAGGTAAATATAATATTATAAAATTACCCTAACACATGTCTTAATATAATTGGATGATTATATTTTGACATAAATCATACTTGGGTAGAAATGGAATCTAATGGAACCCACTTGTATTTGATTAAGACCTTTTATTTATTTTATTTAAAGGAAAGTGAAATATGTCTCACTCAAACTTTAATAATTAGATTTTTTTTAATATAAGGTTATACAGAATATAAATTTTATTATAAATACTCATTTTAAATATAAAATATTTTTATTTATCATGGTAATTTATTTGTAATTTTTAAGAAAAATTTAATTACCTTAATAGCTTATACATTAATGATGTAGAAATTATTTATTTAGTGAAAAATCAATAATGTACTTTTTATTAAAATAACAATACCTATCAAAAGGACCATAAACTTGACCAAACATTATTGGTAGAGTATATATATACCCTAATCATCAAAGTTTCTATTTTTTCACCATTTGGAGCCTTATAAAAACCGATTAATACATTTATATTATTTTATTTTAAATGATGTCAAAGATGTCACGTTCAAAATTTAATAAATATGACAATTTAAATGTTGTGATTTTAAGATCATAAATTAGAGTAAAAATATTATTATGAAATCTATTATATTTATATTAATCATAGGATTTTATTTTAAATTTTTATGCAACAAATAAGTATATTAAATAATTATATAAAAATGTTGTACTAATTATTTGATTAAGAGATATACCAAACAAATGGATTTAAAAATATTAAAATAAATACTAATGAACAAATTAATGTTCCCCATGATTTTTTTTAGGGATATAACATGTTAGGAATCTATTAAATATTTTAGTTCGAACATATCTTCTGTGTATATTTTATTTAAATTCAAATAAATGAATAGTGTCAAAATTGATACTATTGTTATTTTATAAAAATAACAAAATATAAAATTGTTTAAAAATCACAAAAAAATTTAAAAATTATAAATTAAATTTTATATGGTCTAAAATGTCATAAATTATCCAATTATGGACAATTAACAGCACATAATTAATTATTTATGACAATTTAAAATTTAGAATCTTATTACCACAAATAAAATTAAATAGATTAAATAAGTATAAATCAAGTTGATAAGGTTTAAAATAAAATTACAACATGTATAAATTTTATTTTTTGATGAGATTACAACCCTATATCATCTAATATTCTAATATGAGTCATTTTTTGAGGTTTTTAAGTGGGGTTTAATTTATTGTAAATTAATATTTTTGAGGTTTCCAAAGGTGCCCCTCTCCTCTCCTATATAAGGGCACCTCCTCCCTCTTCTCTTTACACAATTTTGAGCCTTCAAGATCAGCCAAACCATGACCATTTACCTTATAAACTTACATATAAAAATTATATAGGTTCTGGTCTCCTCAAAAGACCAACTCTAGTGCGTTAAGAGGAAGCTTAAAAGAGGTGCGTCGAAGAAGTGGTAATCTCTTCTACCGATTCTTTCAAGTTTTCTTTCTTCTTAATCTTCTTATTCTTTAGTTGTTTCACTATAAAGTAATGACATAAGTATCACTAATATAATTATATGTTATTATAAATATGAAACAACCCCATTCCACCTTTTATCCATCCTACGGAAAATGAAATCACCGCGCGTGCGTACATACAGAATACCGTCTCCACACCATGGTGTAATCTGTTTTTCCACCACCACCTTACTTGGATGGGTATAATGGTATAAAGAATAAATATATATAGTTATTATAACATCATACTAACAATGAGATATTATATTATTCACTCCAATTCTATTCAATAATTATGGGAACGATATCATCGCTCGTGCGTACGTACGGACTACCATATCCACGAACGCGATGAGATTCATTTTCCATGATTAACCATTAAAGTATGATTATAAGGTATATATATAATAAATAATCATGAAAGATATTAAATAATAATGATACTGGATTTATGTACATATATGTTTCATTTACTTAATTCCATTCAATTCAATAAGGAAACGAAAACAGCGTTTATGCGTACGTACGACCTACCGTCTCCATGAATGGTGTATTTCATTCCATTTATCGATCTATCATATATATTTATATACTGAATATATATTATATATAATTAATGTTTTAAATTCTGGAATTAAGTAAATCAGGATATGAGTAATAATATCAAGAACAACAAATTGAAACACATACGATAAATGAAACGATTTTACCCAATACGCTGCTTTAACATGGAATTTACAAAAGAACATGTAATATAAAGTCATAAGTGAACCATATATGATATCTTAACAATGAATATGATTCTGTAATAATTCAATGAAATTATTTAAATCATTATACAGGAGGTTCAGATACATACTAAGCATATCAGACATAAGGTAAGAGATAATTTTTCAATCTCATTTTTATCCGAGATTGAATATACGTAAGTATTTACTAGGGTTATATTTATCATCCATGTCCCTGTTTTATAAAAATGGTTTCATGTATGTTTAAATTCCTTTTTACCCACTTTTTAATTTTATTACATGATATGCAAGTAATCTTTCTTTTGATTACCATATGAGGTACTTTTTGACTTTTTCAGCAAAAGTACGAGAAGAATGTTTTTTTTAACTTATACAGAATGAACAGATTTTTACAGTTTCATAACACCTAATTTTCGTGAATATTCCTCTACAAAATTTCATGATTATTTTCAAAAAAATCCTTTTCTTATAAAGTTTCATGTCATTTTGAGAAAAGAAAATGATTTTGAAGAAGAAAGTATATTTTCCTCAAAAATTCATTTCAAGTGTTTTATCAAAACTATTTTCCATCTAAGATGACATTATTAAGTATGTTTATGTTTCAAGTATAATGTATCTATTATTTACATGGTCTGAGTTTTCTTATGATGAAATGATATCCATTTCTTTTATATGGATTATGTTATGATGGGATAATGTTTATGAAACCCATTTTATTCGTTGGGTTATTATGAATGATGTATGTTTATTTTGTGGCACACGAAAGAATGATTTCATTATGAGATGGGTGGGACCTATATCTCCCTCCAATTCATTGGGTAAATATTTATATCTCATGAGATAAACATGGCTGGAACTGTAAGTTAATCTGGTTCGGTGATACAGGACTGGAACAAGGAGTGAACTCAATTCAGTAAGGGACTTTGTCCACTAAGATGGTCTTGACAGCAATGTCTTGACTACTATGGAAATCATATCATGTGATTAATGGTTTGAAACAATTAAACTTTTTATTCCCATGCTATTTTATCATGATTGATGTTCCTTTATGATCTATGCCTTACCTACTGCCAAGATTTATTTCACAACTCAAGATTTTGATGTTTAAACTTTATGTTCATGTTTTAAAGTTCAAATGTATATGGTTTGTTTTATTTTCTCCATGCATACCCTTAATGATCATTTGGTATCACCCTTTATATGTTTTCTTTTCCCCAGTATATAAATAAAGGTTTTAGGTAAGAAAACAAAAGGGGAATATCTTTATGGGAGATGTTGAAGATCTTTCACCATGATTAGAAGATTATTTTTTCCCGAGTTTCCAAAGCCACTAAACTATTACGATCCTTGTGTGTTAATTTTTTGTTATGTATTAAGTATTCCACAGAAGTAATGTAATGTCTATATAAATCAAGCTATGGGTCTATACAGTTGGTATCAGAGGAAAGGTTTAGTTAATCTTTGGAAACTAGGATGCGAAAACTTTAGTGAAATCCCTAGAGATATTTCTATGGTATGTCTAGGGATGTCTCTAAGGATAAGTATAAGTATAAGTTATAGTCCTAGAATTATGGTAAGGATATTATAATTTAACCTAATATGTTATATATTGAAGGTACTCCCCCTTTATTATGTTGTTTTTCTAGCAAGATTATTACCTCTCAGACTATTCTTTTTGAGTTTTAGAAAATGGCTAGAAACAGGAAGATTCACGATGGACAATGGAATGATATTCTTCATGAGAAACCAAATGAAACGGGATTTGGAAGTCCAAACGTCGTTATTATGCCTAATCAGAAATCTCATAATATGATCAATAATATAAACTTTGGTAAGTTTCCTGACTCATCTAATAAGAGAAATATGGAGTTTCATGATGATCATAGAGGAAAGAAAGTTCAATTTCCATCATGTAAATCATGTGATAAGAGGCATTAGGTAGAATGTTTCAAAGGAACTGAAAGATGCTTTGGGTGTGGAAAAGAAGGACACGAAGATAGTAATTGCAAAGGAAAAGGTTCAGTTAACTCCATGGACAAGGATAACGGTATTGCTAAGACATCAACAACGGTTAAATGTTTTAAATGTGGAATTTATGGGCATTATGCAAACCAATGCCCTAAGGGAGAGTCTCAAGAAGAGAATAAGCATGGTCGTATGGGTAGTATTTATGTTGATGATGATGAAGAGACTACAAATGATGTATGAGAGGAAAGAAGTTTTGAAGCTTGGTCAATGGTTTATGAAGGTAGTGGAATGATTGCATGTTTATCAAAAATAATGTATGGTACTATGGAATAATGAAATATTTAAGTATTTTTACACTATTGTTTTTCCTAAAGTATCTGAAAGTATATGTTGAATGGTACCAGTAACCATGAAAAGTGATTGAAATATTTTTGGAAAGCAGATGATATGCGCATAATGAAGGGATAAAGAGATAATGAAGTGTTTGATAGTATTAATGAGATCATATAAGGACAAAGTGATATCATGGTTTGATTATATAGAAATTTTGGGATTTTGGTATATGGAATGAGTTGACTTTTGATAGCATTCATGTTTTCACAAAGATTCTATGGTAATTCATGTTTCAAAAGAATACATGATTAAGGTATTCACATGTTTGGAATGTGACTAACAAGATATATCCTATGATATATGGGGGATAAATGATGGTATTCACATTCTTGGTAGATGACATTTCTAGTAATTGTTTTCTTTATAATATGATCTTGGACAGAAGTATTTTAGATAATCCTAAAGATTGGAATGGATTATGATAGGCATAAGTTAGTTTTGTTTAAGGATATAACTTTAATCTATATTATTGATGGGATGTTATAATAATGTATTTTTTGAAAAAGGACAACCTGCAGGACGGACGAAAACCCGTCGCGTTGAACAAAGATGTGGGAATCGAACCCACAACTGAAGTGCAACAGACCTTTATCGCCTACCACTGGCCTACAGGAAGTCCCTGGTTAGTAGAAACTAGTTTTATTTTATTAAGCTGTATGATAGATGAAGTATAAGTCCATTTTTGGAATCATATACGATTAACCTCACCATATACGAACTTAGGTATATTTGATAACTTTTTCTAACCTTTTGTTTGAGACAGATGGAATGACCCATCATTTTAGCACATTATCTGCTAACACTTCAAGAATAACAAATTCAACTTCATTTCTTTAAGATATGAAGTATAAATTGTTCAAGGCACGAACAACAGTGATATTGTACCGAAATAAAGTAAGTATTTCTTCTAATTCAAATTCTTCAACTTTAGGGAAATGATCTTGAAAACCAAAAAATGTTGTCCTAGTGTCCTCATATCCAATGAATCATATGGTACCTTAGATCATCACAAATTTATGGCTTTGTGATTGTTGGCTTTTTCATATCCATGTTCTCTACCACTCTCCATCAGAACTTGATGGTTAAATTTATCTTCCATATCCACATTTTCACCCATGTTCTCCTATGTGGGAACCCAAGTGATGAGTTACTTTTGGTATTAATTTTGTATCTAAAATTCATTTTTAAAATTAGGTTTTAGTATTCCTTTTTACGATGTGGGTTTCTATGAAAGAAACTCTCAAGTAATAAACCATTTATAACCCCGACGAATTTCGAGGGCGAAATTCATTTTAAGGGGGGTAGAATGTAACACCCCAAGATTTTATGAGATATATTCCTTTTAATTTATTTCATATATTCTGTTGTATGCTACACCAAGATTATCTTGCGCTATACTCAACACCGTATTAGCTTGTAGTATACACAACACTATTCTTAGATCGTGTTACACACAATTTCAAGTTCGTTTGATAGTAGTTATTCTATGAAACATTGAGTGTATATATATATATATACAATGTATAAATGAAATATTGTTGTATTCTGTTATACGAAACAACAAAGGAGTCTTGCACTACACGCAACCATGACTTGGCTTGCATTACACGCAATCACGACCTTCCTCAATAGCGTGTGTTGTACGCAATACCGGGTTTCACTAAACAACGATATATGGTTATAATATTATTATGAACTAGTCTTTATGAATAGTATTAACTAAATTTTGAATTTTATAACATTATTATTCATCTTACACATTTTATAGAACATGGTATGAGAAAAAAATAATTTTTTTTGGGTAAAATAAGTATTTTTTTCAAAAAATGTAGTTTTGCAGCCTTTTGATGGCGCACCCACTTTAAATCTAGTTTTTGACATGTTTATAAGTTCAATTTGAAAAAAATAAAATTATTATTTGGGATAAGGACATAAAAATTTACTTTGGATAAAATTTTCATATTATTCTGAAAACTTTCATATTTTAATGAATAGTAAAAACACGCTATATTTTAATTAAAAACAACTTTTTTCATCGTAATAATTTATATGGTTAAATTATAATGGTGAATGGTTTTAAAGTATAAATAGAATATATTTTTACCATTTAATATAATTTATTTCATTAACATTAATTTTACATTGAATTCATAGGTAAAATCACTTCAATCTTTTGCAATGTTTTAACTTTTAAAACTTATTTTCTTAACAACGGGATTAATTTTAAATTAATTTCTGAAACTTCTATGATTTGAATTTGGGAAAATGGATTTCATATTTGGAATCAGTAGGTTTAAATTATGTTTATAAGCTACTTTTTATTTTTAGGCATTATGAATAGTAACTACGGTAAATTTTATTTACCATAGTTAAAGGTAAATCGGGTAATTAAAGGTAAGTATAATATTATAAAGTTACCCTAACACTTGTATTAATATAATTGGATGATTATATTTTTTCCTAAATCATACTTGGGTCTAAATGGAATCTAATGGAACCCACTTGTATTTGATTAAGAACTTTTATTTATTTTATTTAAAGGAAAGTGAAATATGTCTCACTCAAACTTTAATAATTAGATTATTTTTAATACAAGGTTATACAGAATATAAATTTTATTATAAATAATAATTTTAAATATAAAATGTTTTTATTTATCATGGTATTTTATTTGTTATTTTTAAGAAAAATTTAATTACCTTAATATCTTATACATTAATGATGTAGAAATTATTTATTTAGTGAAAAATCAATAATATAGTTTTTATTAACATAAAAATACCTATCAAAAGGACCAGAAACTTGAGAAAAAATTATTGGTCGAGTATATATATACCCTAATCATCCAAGGGTCTATTTTTGGACCATTTGGATCCTTATAAAAACTGATTAAGACATTTATATTATTTTATTTTAAATGATGTCAAAGATGTCACCTTCAAAATTTAATAAATATAACAATTTAAATGTTATGATTTTAAGATGATAAATTCTAGTAAAAATATTATTATGAAAGTTATTATATTTATCTTCATCAATGGATTTTATTTTAAATTTTGATGCAACAAATAAGTATATTAAATAATTATACAAAAATGTTGTACTAATTATTTGATTAATAGGTATACCAAATAAATGGTTTTAAAAATATTAAAATAAATAATATATGAACAAATTAATTTTCCCCATGATTTTTTTGAGGGATATGACATGTTATAAATATATTAAATATTTTAGTTCGAACATAACTTCTGTGTGTATTTTATTTAAATTCAAATAAATAAATAGTGTCAAAATTGACACTATTTTTATTTTATAAAAATAACACAATATAAAATTGTTTAAAAATCGCAAAAATATTTAAAAATTATAAATTAAAATTTATATGGTCTAAAATGTCATAAATTATCAAATTATGGACAATTCACAACACATAAGTAATTATTTATGACAATTTAAAATTTAGAATCTTATTACCCCAAATAAAATTAAATAGATTAAATAAGGATAAATCTAGTTGAAAAGGTTTAAAATAAAATTCCAACATGTCTAAATTTTGTTGGTTTGTGAGATTAAAACCCTATATCATCTAATATTCTAATATGAGTCATTTTTTGAGGTTTTTTAGTGGGGTTTAATTTATTTTAAATTAATATTTTTGAGGTTTCCAAAGGTGCCCCTCTCCTCTCCTATATAAGGGAACCTCCTCCCTCTTCTCTTTACAAAATTTTGAGCCTTCAAGATCGGCCAAAACCTGCCCATTTACCTTATAAACTTCCATATAAACATTATAGAGGTTCTGGACTCCACAAAAGACCGACTCTAGTGCCTTAAGAGGAAGCTTAAAAGAGGTGCATCGAAGAAGAGGTAATCTCTTCTACCGATTCTTTCAAGATTTCTTTCTTATTAAACTTATTATTATTTAGTTGTTTCATTATAAAGTAATGACATAAGTATCACTAATATAATGATATGTTATTATAAATATGAAACAACCCCATTTCACCTTCTATCCATCTTATGAAAATGAAATCACCGTGAGTGCGTACGTACGAAATACAACCTCCACGCCATGGTGTAATCTGTTTTTCCACCACCACCTTACTTGGATGGGTATAATGGTGTAAAGAATAACTATATATAGTTATTATAACATCATACTAATTCTGAAATATTATATAATTTACTCCAATTCTATTCAATAATTATAGGAACAATATCATCGCTCGTGCGTACGTACGGACTACCGTCTCCACGAACGTGATGAGATTCATTTTCCATGATTAACCATTCAAGTATGATTATAAGGTATATATATAATAAATAATCATGAAATATATTACATAATAATTATACTGGATTTATGTACATATATGTTTCATTTACTTAATTCCATTCAATTCAATAAGGAAACGAAAACAGCATTCATGCGTACGTACGGACTACCGTCTCCATGAACGGTGTATTTCATTCCATTTATAGATCTATCATATATATTTATATACTGAATATATATTATATATAATTCATGTTTTAAATTATGGAATTAAGTAAATCAGGATATGAGTAATAATATCAAGAACAAAAAATCGAAACACGTACGATAAATGAAACGATTTTACCCAAAACGCTGCTTTAACATGGAATTTACAAAAGAACGAGTAATATAAAGTCATAAGTGAACCATATATGATATCATAACAATGAATATGATTCTTTAATAATTCAATGACATTATTTAAATAATTATACAGGAGGTTCAGATACATACTAAGCATATCATACATAAGGTAAGAGATAATTTTCCAATCTCATTTTTATCAGAGATTGCTTATACGTAAGTATTTACTGGGGTTATATTTATCATCCATGTCCCTGTTTTCTAAAAATGGTTTCATGTATGTTTAAAGTCCTTTTTACTCATTTTTTAATTTTACTACATGATATGTAAGTAATATTTCTTTTGATTACCATACAAGGTACTTTTTGACTTTTCCAGCAAAAGTACGAGAAGAATGTTTTTTAACTTATACGGAATGAACGGATTTTTATAGTTTCATAAAACCTAATTTTTGTGAATATTCCTCTACAAAATTTCACGATTATTTTCAAAAAAATCCCTTTCTTTTAAATTTTAATGTCATTTTGAGAAAATAAAATAATTTTGAAGAAGAAAGGATATTTTCCTCAAAAATTCATTTCAAGTGTTTTATCAAAACTATTTTCCATCTAAGATGACATTATTAAGTATGTTTATGTTTCAAGTATAATGTATCTATTATTTACATGGTCTGAGTTTTCTTATGATGAAATGATATCCATTTCTTTTATATGGATTATGTTATGATGATATGATGTTTATAAAACCCATTTTATTCATTGGATTATTATGAATGATGTATGTTTATTTTGTGGCACACGAAAGAATGATTTAATTATGAGATGGGTGGGACATATATATCCCTCTAATGCATTGGGTAAAGATTTATATCTCATGAGATAGACATGGCTGGAATGGTAAGTTAATCCGGTTTAGTGATACAGGACTGGAACAAGGAGTGAACTCAATTCAGTAAGGGACTTTATCCACTAAGATGGTCTTGACAACAATGCCTTGACTAATATGGAAATTATATCATGTCCTTAATGGTTTGAAACAATTAAATTTTTTATTTACATTCTATTTTATCATGATTGGTGTTCCTTTATGATCTATGCCTTACATACTGCCAATATTTATTTCACAACTCAAGATTTTGATGTTTAAACTTTATGTTCATGTTTTAAAGTTCAAATGTATATGGTTTGTTTTATTTTCACCATGCATACCCTTAATGATCATTTGAGATCACCCTTTATATGTTTTCTTTTCACCAGGATATAAAGAAAGGTTTTAGGTAAGAAAACAAAATGGGAAGATCTTTATGGGAGATGTTGAAGACCTTTCACCATGATTAGAAGATTATTATTTTTTGATTTTCCAAAGACATTAAACTATTACGGTCCTTGTGTGTTAATTTTTGTTATGTATTAAGTATTCCATAGAAGTAATGTAATGTGCATGTACGTAAAACTATGGGTCTCTTCAGTTGGTTTCAGAGGAAAGGTTTAGTTAATCTTTGGAAACTAGGATACGAAAACTTTAGTGAAATCCCTAAAGATATTTCTAAGGTATGTCTAGGGTTGTCTCTAAGGTTAAGTATAAGTATAGGTTATAGTCCTAGAATTATGGTAATGATATTATAATTAAACCTAAGATGTTATATATTGATGGTACTCCCCCTTTATTATGTTGTTTTTTTAGCAAGATTATTGCCTCTCACACTATTCTTTTTGGGTTTTAGAAAATGGCTGGAAACAGGAAGATTCACGATAGACAATGGAATTATATTCTTCATGATAAACCAAATGAAACAGGATTTGGAAGTCCAAACATCGTTATTATACCTAATCAGAAATCTGTTAATATGATCAATAATCTAAACTTTGTTAAGTTTCCTGACTCATCTAACAAGAGAAAGATGGAGTTTCATGATGATCAAAGAGAAAAGAAAGTTCAATTTCCATAATGTAAATCATATGGTAAGAGGAATTAGGTATAATGTTTCAAAGGAACTGAAAGATGATTTGGGTGTGGAAAAGAACGACACAAAGATAGTAATTACAAAGGAAAAGGTTCAGTTAACTCCATGGATAAGGATAATGGTATTTCTAAGACATCGACAATGGTTAAATGTTTTAAATGTGGAATTTATGGGAATTATTCAAACCAATTCCCTTAGGGAAAGTCTCAAGAAGAGAATCAGAATGGTCATATGGGTAGTGTTTATGTTGATGATGATGAAGAGACTACAAATGATATATGAGATAAAAGAAGTTTTGAAGCTCGGTCAATGGTTTATGAAGGTAGTGGAATGATTGCATGTTTATCAAAAATAATGTATGGTACAATGGAATAATGAAACATTTAAGGATTTTTACACTATTGTTTTTCCTAAAGTATCTGAAAGTATATGTTGAATGGTACCGGTAACCATGAAAAGTGATTGAAATATTTTTGGAAAGCAGATGATTTGCGTATAATGAAGGGATAAAGAGATAATGAAGTGTTTGATAGTATTAATTAGCTCATATAAGGACAAAGTGATATCATAGTTTGAGTATATAGAAATTTTGGGATTTTGGTATGTGGAATGAGTTTACTTTTGATAGCATTAATGTTTTCACAAAGATTATATGTTAATTCATGTTTCAAAAGAATATATGATTAAGGTATTCACATGTTTGGAATGTGACAAACAAGATATATCCTATGATATATGGGGGATAAATGATGGTATTCACATGCTTGGTAGATGACATTTCTAGTAATTGTTTTATTTATACTATGAGTTTGGACATAATTATTTTAGATAATCCTAAAGATTGGAATGGATTATGTTGGACATAAGTTAGTATTGTTTAAGGATATAACTTTTTTCTATATTATTTATGGGATGTTATAATAATGTATTTTTAGAAAAAGGACAACCTGTAGGACGGGCGACAACCCATCGTGTCAAACAAGGCTGTGGAAATCGAACCCACAACCGAAGTGCAACGGGCCTTTATCGCCTACCACTGGCCTACAAGAAGTCCCTGGTTAGTAGAAAATAGTTTTATTTTATTAAGCGGTATGATATATGATGTATAAGTACATTTCTGTAATCATATACTATTAACCTCACCATAGATGGACTTAGGTATATTTGATAACTTTTGCCAACCTTTTGTTTGAGACGGATGGAATGACCCATCATTTTATCACATGATCAGCTAAAACTTCAAGAATAAAAAATTCAACTTCATTTCTTTAAGAGATGAAGTAGAAATTGTTCAAGGCATGAACAACGATGGGATTGTACCGAAATAAAGTAAGTATTTCTTCTAATTCAAATTCTTAAACTTTAGGGAAATGATCTTGAAAACCAAAAATGTTTTCCTAGTGTCCTCATATCCAATGAATTAGATGGTACCTTAGATAATCACAAATTTATGGCTTTGTGATTGTTGGCTTTTTCATAGCCATGTTCTCTACCACTCTCCATCAGAACTTGATGGTTAAATTTCTCTTCCATATCCATATTTTCACCTACGTTCTCCTATGTGGGAACCCAAGTGATGAGTTACTTTAGGTATTCATTTTGTATCTAAAATTCATTTTTAAAATTAAGTTTTAGTATTCCTTTTTACGATGTGGGTTTCTATGAAAGAAACTCTCAAGTAATAAACCATTTATAACCCCGACGAATTTCGAGGGAGAAATTCATTTTAAGGGGGGTAGAATGTAAAACCCCAAGATTTTATGAGATATATTCTTTTTAATTTATTTCATATATTCTGTTGTATGCTACACCAAGATTATCTTGTGCTATACTCAACACCGTATTAGCTTGTAGTATACGCAACACTATTCTTAGATCGTGTTACACACAATTTCAAGTTCGTTTGATAGTAGTTATTCTATGCAACATTGAGTGTATATATATATATATATATTCGATGTATAAATGAAATATGGTTGGATTATGTTATATGAAACAACAAATGAGTCTTTCACTACAGGCAACCATGACTTGGCTTGCATTACACACAATCACGACCTTCCTCGATAGCGTGTGTTGTACGCAATACCAGGTTTCACTAAACAACGATATATGGTTATAATATTATTATGAACTAGTCGTTATGAATAATATTAACAAAATTTTTAATTTTATAACATTATTATTCATCTTACACATTTTATAGAACATGGTATGAGAACAAAATAATTTTTTTTTGTAAATTAAGTATTTTTTTTCAAAAAATGCAGTTTTGCCGCCTTTTGATGGAACACCCACTTTAAATATAGTTTTTGAAATGTTTATAAGTTCAATTTGACAAAATAAAATTCTTCTTTGGGATCAGGATATAAAAATTTACTTTGGATAAAATTTTCATATTATTCTAAAAACTTTCATATTTTAATGAATAGTAAAAACACGCTATATTTTAATTTAAAAAAACTTTTTTCATCGTAGTAATTTATATGGTTAAATTATAATATTTAATGATTTTAAATTATAAATATAATATATTTTTACCATTCAATATAATTTATGTCATTAGCATTGATTTTACATTGAATTCATAGGTAAAATCATTTCAATCTTTTGCAATGTTTTAACTTTTAAAACTCGTTTTCTTAACAACGGGATTAATTTTAAATTAATTTCTGCAACTTATGTGATTTGAATTTGAAAAAATGTATTTTATATTTGGAATCATTAGGTTCAAATTATGTTTATAAGCTACTTTTTATTTTTAGGCATTATGAATAGTAACTATGGTAAATTTTATTTACCACATTTAAAGGTAAATCGGGTAATTAAAGGTAAGTATAATATTATAAAATTAACCTAACACTTGTATTAATATAATTGGATGATTATATTTTTCCCTAAATCATAATTGGGTCTAAATGGAATCTAATGGAACCCACTTGTATTTGATTAAGACCTTTTATTTATTTTATTTAAAGGAAAGGGAAATATGTCTCACTCAAACTTTAATAATTAGATTATTTTTAATATAAGGTTATACAAAATATAAATTTGATTATAAATACTCATTTTAAATATAACATGTTTTTATTTATCATGGCAATTTATTTGTAATTTTTAAGAAAAATTTAATTACCTTAATATCTTATACATTAATGATGTAGAAATTATTTATTTAGTGAAAAATCAATAATATAGTTTTTATTAAAATAACAATACCTATCAAAAGGACAAAAAAACTTGACCAAACAATATTGGTCGAGTATATATATACCCTAAGCATCCAAGGTTATATTTTTGGACCATTTGGATCCTTATAAAAACCGATTAAGACATTTATATTATTTTATTTTAAATGATGTCAAAGATGTCACCTTCAAAATTTAATAAATATAACGATTTAAATGTTGTTATTTTAAGATTATAAATTCGAGTAAAAATATTATTTTGAAAGGTATTATATTTAGCTTCATCATAGGATTTTATTTTAAATTTTTATGCAACAAATAAGTATATTAAATAATTATAAAAAAATGTTGCACTAATTATTTGATTAAGAGATATACCAAATAAATGGTTTTAAAGATATTAAAATAAATACTATATGAAAAAATTAATGTTCCCCATGATTTTTTGAGGGATATGAAATGTTATTAATCTATTAAATATTTTAGTTCGAACATATCTTCTATTTGGATTTTATTTAAATTCAAATAAATGAATAGTGTCAAAATTGACACTATTGTTATATTATAAAAATAACATAATATAAAATTGTTTTAAAATTATAAATTAAAATTTATATAGTCTAAAATTTCATAAATTATCCAATTATTGAAAATTCACAACACATAAGTAATTATTTATGACAATTTAAAATTTAGAATCTTATTACCATAAATAAAATTAAATAGATTAAGTAAGGATAAATCTAGTTGATAAGTTTTAAAATAAAATTCCAACATGTCTAAATTTTATTGGTTGATGAGATTAAAACCCTATCTCATCTAATATTTGAATATGAGTCATTTTTTGAGGTTTTTAAGTGGGGTTTAATTTATTGTAAATTAATATTTTTGAGGTTTCCAAAGGTGCCTCTCTCCTCTCCTATATAAGGGCACCTCCTCCCTCTTCTCTTTACACAATTTTGAGCCTTCAATCTCGGCCAACCCCTACCCATTTACCTTCCAAACTTCCATATAAACATTATAGAGGTTCTGGTCTCCTCAAAAGACCAACTCTAGTGCCTTAAGGGGAAGCTTAAAAGAGGTGCGTCGAAGAAGAGGTAATCTCTTCTACCGATTCTTTTAAGTTTTATTTCTTCTTCAACTTATTCTTATTTAGTTTTTTCATTATAAAGTAATGAAATAAGTAACACTAATATAATGATATGTTATTATAAATATGAAACAACCCCATTTAACCTTCTATCCATCCTACGGAAAATGAAATCACCACGCGGGCGTACGTACGGAATACCGTCTCCACGCTGTGGTGTAATCTGTTTTTCCACCACCACCTTACTTGGATGGGTATAATGGTGTAAATAATAACTATATATAGTTATTATAACATCATACTAATCCTGATATATTATATCATTCACTCCAATTCTATTCAATAATTATGGGAACGATATCATCGCTCGTGCGTACGTACGGACTATCGTCTCCACGAACGTGATGAGATTCATTTTCCATGATTAACCATTCAAGTATGATTATAAGATATATATATAATAAATAATCATGAAAGATATTAAATAATAATGATACTGTATTTATGTACATATATGTTTCATTTACTTAATTCCATTCAATTCAATAAGGAAACGAAAATAGTGTTCATGCGTACGTACGACCTACCCTCTCCATGAACGGTGTATTTCATTCCATTTATCGATATATCATATATATTTATATACTGAATATATATTATATATAATTCATGTTTTACATTCTGTAATTAAGTAAATCAGGATATGAGTAATAATATCAAGAACAAAAAATCGAAACACGTACGATAAATGAAACGATTTTACCCAAAACGCTGCTTTAACATGGAATTTACAAAAGAATGGGTAATATAAAGTCATAAGTGAACCATATATGATATCGTAACAATTAATATGATTCTGTAATAATTCAATGACATTATTTAAATCATTATACAGGAGGTTCGGATACATACAAATCATATCGGACATAAGGTAAGGGATAATTTGTCAATCTCATTTTTATCCGATATTGCTTATACGTAAGTATTTACTGGGTTTATATTTATCATCCATGTCCCTGTTTTCTAAAAATGGTTTCATGTATGTTTAAATTCATTTTTACCCATTTTTTACTTTTACTACATGGTATGTAAGTAATCTTTCTTTTTATTACCATACGAGGTACTTTTTGACTTTTCCAGCAAAAGTACGAGAAGAATGTTTTTTTAACTTATACGGAATGAACTGATTTTTCCAGTTTCATAACACCAAATTTTCGTGAATATTCATCTACAAAATTTCATGATTATTTTCAAAAAAATCCTTTTCTTTTAAAGTTTCATGTCATTTTGAGAAAAGAAAATTAATTTGAAGAAGAAAGTATATTTTCCTCAAAGATTCATTTCAAGTGTTTTATCAAAACTATTTTCCATCTAAGATGACATTATTAAGTATGTTTATGTTTCTAGTATAATGTATCTATTATTTACATGGTATGAGTTTTCTTATGATGAAATGATATCCATTTCTTTTATATGGATTATGGTATGATGGGATGATGTTTATGAAACCCATTTTATTCGTTGGGTTATTATGAATGATGTATGTTTATTTTGTGGCAGAGGAAAGAATGATTTCATTATGAGATGGGTGGGACCTATATATCCCTCCAATGCATTGGGTAAAGATTTATATCTCATGAGATAGATATGACTAGAATGGTAAGTTAGTCCGGTTCAGTGATACAGGACTGGAACGAGGAGTGAAATCAATTCAGTAAGGGACTTTGTCCACTAAGATGGTCTTGACAGCAATGCCTTGACTACTATGGAAATCATATCATGTGCTTAATGGTTTGAAACAATTAAATTTTTTATTCCCATGCTATTTTATCATGATTGATGTTCCTTTATGATCTATGCCTTACGTACTACCAGGATTTATTTCACAACTCAAGATTTTGATGTTTAAACTTTATGTTAATGTTTTAATGTTCAAATGTATATGGTTTGTTTTATTTTCTCCATGCATACCCTTACTGAGCATTTGAGCTCAACCTTTATATGTTTTATTTTCCCCAGGATATAAAGAGAGGTTTTAGGTAAGAAAAAAAAAGTGGGAGATCTTTTTGGGAGATGTTGAAGATCTTTCACCATGATTAGAATATTATTTTTTTCCAAGTTTCCAAAGACACTAAACTATTACGGTCCTTGTGTGTTCATTTTTGTTATGTATTAAGCATTCCGAAAAAGTAATTTAATGTCTATGTATGTCAAGCTATGGGTCTCTACAAAGAACTCCAATGAAGAACACCTCTCCTTCGACGTTTTCTTCTTCAAACTCCGTCAAAGGATCTCCCATGACGCACGAACCGACAATCGAGGAAAACGATGACGACACAGTTGTCCATCTTTTCCCAACGATTTCTATTCTTCCTTGTGACCTCGTCAACGTCATCAAGAGAATGAGGTAGGGGTTTATTTCTATTTGTTTATCACTTCCCATGTATACCCCTTATATTTCTTTTGCAGCTTGGAAACAATCATTGCAGGAGGATAGGATTTTGACGTTCATGTTCATGTTCTTAATGAGCCATATGCTACCACCCTAACGCGGAGGGTACGGGCCAAACCGACATGGCCCGACCATTTTGAAAATCTGGTGATGTTCTTCACGATGGAGTAGTATGGAATCCATCCATGGTTGGGACACGAGAACGGAGGCCGACACCACTGCCGACCGTGACGAAGGCGACGACGCAACGACGCCGCCCCGTGGCCTCCACGCCGACCGAGGCCCCCGCCGCTGTCCGCGGCGCCGTACTGCCCCGTGGCCAAGGTGCCGAACCATGACCGGACCATGGCCGTGTGGACGGACCACTGTCGTGCGGCCAGGACGTTGCCCCGTGTGGCTGGACTGCCCCCCCGTGCGGCCGGACTACCCCCCGGGCGGCCAGACCACCGGCCCCGACCTCTCGTCCCGCGGCCTCATGCCCTTGCAGCACCCTCCGCGGCCTCGCAGCCACCTGCAACCCTCTATGGACCCTCACGGCCTACCAGGCCGGACCCAGCAGGCTGGGCCGCCCAGTGGGCCGGGCCGAGTCTGTCTGACCAGGTCGGACTGGACCCGGGCCCACTACGACCCAATTACATTCTTTTGGCCATAACTTTGGCACCAGACGTCCGTTAGATGAACCATCAGTGGTGTTGGGAACCTTTGAGTGAGTCAGTCCCTTTGAGTAATACCTCACTATGTTTTTAATTAATATGGGGAATGCTCAGGTTGGATCGAGCACAAATCCAATCGGGCCCCCAGGACTAAAAGGCTAATAACTCACAAACCGGGCATCTGATTGACGCACCATCTGTTACGTTGAGACTCCTATGATGTGGAGGACCTTTGGGAAGCTTATTTTTGGGACTTCGTGGTAGTTGGAGTATCGAACAGTAGTTTGTGGAGCGGATCCTCCCAGAGATGAGCGAGCATAGTGCGGGAACCCAGTGGCTGGTTGAGACTTGACGACTGCTGGCTGTTTCGACTTAGAGTTACTTGACAGGACCAGTGGGGAACGCCATGGTGATGCGGAAGACCCACGGTGGGGAGCGACTTGGTAACGCAACAGACCCACGATACTCAACAGGAGGAGTACCTCAGCAGGCCACGAGGGGGAGCACCTTGGTGACACGACAGACCTACAGTGGAGAGCGCCTTGGTGACGCGGAAGACCCGTGGTACTTGATAGGAGGAGTACCTTAGCATTACAAGGTTAGTGGGGAGCGCCTCTGTGTGACACGGTAGACCTAATGTACTCGATAGAGGAGGAGTTCTCTAGCAGCCGAGGTGTTTGACGTTGTGACTAGGAATGTTACCTGATACTACCCCTAGAATAAATCCTGGTGTGTGTTGAGTCAGTACCTCTGTGTTTTCCTCATGATTGAGATGGATTACTTGATAACTTAGGTATATGTAGGGGAATATACCTAAGTAAGGTTATCTATTGATTTCATACTTTGTGTTTTATCCTTGATGGATTTTATGAGACCTAGAGGGTCTTGTGGCCCCTTCTGAGTATCGTTATACTCACCCCTACACGGGTTATGCCCGAACCTTGTTGTGCTGGATGCAGACGATGAACATCGATGACTGAGGCTGAGAGTACTAGGATTGGACGGTACCTAGAGGTGGACCATAAGGCGTGTCAGTGCATAGAGGAGACGGGTGGACGTGGAGTGATGAGGAGGCGATCTATACCTACCCTTTAGGTAAGTACCTCGGTGGACGACCCAACAGCTGACTTTCCCTTTTCTTCAGTTGTATTGTATCATATTTGTACTTGTACTTTTTAGTTGGGCTTGTATTCTGGCCCCTTTTACTTACTTCACTCACTCTTTTTACAGTTCAGTTTACTTGTGTTCCTATCATTATGTGTGCTTGGTTACGTGTGCTTACAGGTTATAAAGGAAATGCCTTCCCAGTTTTAGGGAATATGCCTTCGGTACTAGTCACCAGCCCCTGGCCTATGGAGGGCGGGCTTGGGGTAGTCACGGTACAAGCCCCGAGGGATGAGTCGTGACACACATTACATTTTCCTTTTAAAACTATTTTACTTTGAAAATGAAGCATAACCATGAAGCAAGTAAATAAAAATCCCTAGAAGACACATAAATAAGTAATACAAAGTAAACCAGAATATAATATAAATAATATCATAAAATAAATCACAACATTGGATAAAAATATAGAGTCTATTAGTATACCCCAGGACCTCACTAACAGAACCATCTATTCGGATTTTATGTGTACATATTTAAATAAACCCCAATTTTCCCCCATTAGCCTCAAAGGGTAGAAATCCCTTATCTGGGGAATGAACTAATCTAGGATACACTTGCCAAAGTGTAATAAAAAACTAGTGAAATAATCATCATCGATTTTCCACATAGATACCCTATGATCCCATGTAATCCCAACAATTCTCAAACATAAAGGGATCAATCAGGTATATAATTAAATAAAAACTCAATTCACATCCCACATACCCTTTTATCAAAATTACCCTCTTTTAATTACATAATATAATGACCAATATATCAATCTCAAAAATTATAACTATAACATCAAAGGGAATATGTGAAATATGGTATCCACAATCAATAATAATAATCATAATACCGAACACACCTTTACAAGCCCCAACACATTAAAAAATCATGAGACACTTAATATGAAAATCATACTGTAATAACCCTTGGATTTTGAAGTATAATTCTAAGAAAATTTGTAAGAAACCAAATTTTCTTTGAGGTATGAACCCTTTAATCTTCTGTTTAATTCCTTGGTTTTGACCTAATATTAATTCCTTGTAAGGCTTGAAGTACATGATTGTGTTCAGGTCATGTTCGGAGCTCGGGATCCCGACCAACAAAAGAAACAGCTGGGTTGCACGATTAGTATAAACTGTGTCGCCTAGTCCACATAGTTTCTACTAACTGCACAGGGATTTTAGTGAGAATAAGTGGGCCGAAAGATTTTACCAAACCATGCAACCCAAGTCACATTTCCGTGAATGGTTTCTGTAGTTTTTAACTAAGGTAAAATGCATAGTTGGCGCGTAGTTTTTCTAACTGTGTGCCATGACCATGCGAGGGGGGTATTGAGGTAATACATGACGCACAGTTGGAGTATGGTTTGTCCAACCATGCAACCAAACCATGAAAACCTTATAAATTTGTTATAATGACTATTTTACCCTTAAGGGATTATATGTTTAACAATCCATTTTCTTTCTTATTTTCAGTAGACAAGAGACTCATTTTCATCATGTTGAATCTCCTCCTACCTCTCCACCTAGGTTCCTTAATAATTATTCTATCCGAACTCAGAATCAAGATCTCTTAATCTCATTTTATTCCTCTCAGTATATTCTCTACTCCTTAGGATCATTTCATCATTTTTACTTCTATCAATGATGCTATTTTTGTGTAAGCTTATATGAACTATTTTTAGGGTGTTCATTCGTTCTTTCATTTTATTCCTATTCAGGCCAAACTAAGGGATGATACTAGACGAGGAATCTACTACATTAATAAGGTAGGTGGTCTATCAATTATCCCTTAAAGTCTCACTATTTATAAATTGTTTCCATTGTGTGAATGCTGGTTTCATCGGGAATTGATCTTTAAATTAATCCACCTATAATTAAATTGTCTAGGTTGTATTTACATGAATCTAATAATATATATTGACACCATTAGAAGTTGAGAACTTAATGAAGACTACCCATTTAAGGTGTTTTATTCTTTTATTCCCTTGGTGACCCATGTTGGGTCTATCTACGACATTGTTCGAGTGCGTCTGACTTTACCTTAGATAAGGTAAGTGTTCCTTTACAATTAATAAATTATTAAATAGATGGTATGGAAAGTGTATATTTATATATATCACTTGGCCTAGTTAAATAATTTAATTTAATTTATATTGGTTTCATTTTCTTAACCCCTTTCCATGTTTAATGAAAGGTATGGAATGAACCTAATAAATGATTATGAAATTGAAGTGATATTTCGTTGCATGTCCTTAAACCCTTTTCATGTTTAATGAAAGGTATGGAATGAAACTATTAACTGATTAAATGTAATTATTATTACATGCACATGATTACATATGATATAAATGGAATGAGTATAAGGTGTGTATTTCCTTGGGACTTTTTCATCTTTATAGGAATGGCCAGACTGTTGAGTCTAAATTTATACTTTTTTACTTTTACTTTCATTAGTTTTTAAAATCATTAAAGCTTTAAAAATTTATTAAAACTCTATTTTATTAAATTTATATATCCAAATTTTTTTAGAATCCTTTTTTAGAAAACATCCTTTTATACCGAAGGAATAATTATTTATATTATAAATGAATATAAAATTTATTCTTTAATCGAATCCATTAGACTGACTATGTGTTTGGTACATCGGAATGACTAGTATTTTATCCATTGGTTAGACTAGTATCCTTTATATCAGACCAACCAAATTCATAACCTTTAGATTGAAAATAGTTCAGATCCATCAGACTGACCTTAGTTCAGTTCATCAGATTTATAAACAATAGTATAGTCCATCAGACTATCCAAAGTTTATAATCCAAATAATTAGAATTATTTATATTATATAGAATTCATTAAAACATTATAATAGTTATAATAAAAATGATATTATATGGAAATTTTTTGTTGAGATGTAAAGTGAAGAACATTTTAGGCCATTGAAACCAACTCCGAGAATCACAAAAAATATGATATTGGAAGGATGCCTATAAATAGAAGTGCATTTGAGGAGTTGGGAGATGATGCATTTTCAACTAAACATGTATGATATTTTTCTCTACCTGAACATCTCATTCTTAAACTTTTTAATTTCTTATAGAGTTGTTATTATAAGGATTTAGAGTGAGGAATTGTAAAATCATTAGAAATATTTTTCCTTTTGTATTCATATTACCAATTGAGGTTTAGATTGGGGGATTCCAAGGATAGGAAGATTGGTGAATCTGATTCATTAGGCCAAGGGATTCTAGGGATAGAATTTCAGGTTTGACACTGATCATCATTTTGAGGGCTTCTAGGGTTTTGGAAGATGAAGCTATTCTAATCATCGTATTAAGGGATTTCATAGTAAGGAAAGACAAACATTTACAATTAACTGTGGATATCTTAAGTTAGGATTTATAACTTCCTTAAATATTAAGGTTAAAGAGTAGAATTAATTTTATAAATCTTGTAATTCATCATTAATATGTTATAAGCTTTCGTATTTCTTTCTTTTACATGTTTTACATTCCTTTATGCATTTAACTTTGAAAGTTTGTTTTACTAATCTTTCTAATAAACTATTTTATCAGACTATCTGTGAGACCGATTAACAAGTCTGTTTTATTAGATGAATTATAAATCTGATACATACACTCTGATCATCAGATGATTTTTGAGCCTGATCTTTTTAAATAAATAGTTTTTTGAGTTTTTGTGTTAGTTTAAATTTTTAAACTAAAATTCACCCCCTCTTGTAGCCATCATGAACTCCTATGATCGAACAATTATCATCAGAGTATGTTCTACTACTATACTTGTTGAGTTTTTAATTTTGTAATCTACTTCAATTTATTAAGTTTTTTTTATAAACTACTTGTTTATAAATTTTTATTACACTACCATGTTTTATAGAAAAGAGTTTCTATTTTCTATAATATGGAAGGGATAAATGTTGGTACTCTTAAATATCTGAATCCTAGCAGACCGACTATCTTTGATGGGAGTGATTATGAATACTAGAGAGATATAATGAAGAATTTTTTTATCAATACTAGTGTGTATAATTTTTTTATATTAACCATAAATTATCATATTCTAGAGAAAGAAGTTACAAATTTTACTAATAAGAAAAAGTTATAATATCAACTAAATTATAGAGTAAGGAATAATTTATTGTGTTCTATGACCGTAAGGGTCTATATTCAGATATCTTTATGTGAAGTATGAAATAGTATATAGAATAAGTTATAGGTAGATCATTTTATAACTTTTAAAGTTTTTGAGACAATAAGAGCTATGCTTAGAACTGATTATCAAGATTTCTATTTTTTACCCAGTGAGTTAGTTGTTAAAATGAAAAAAAGGTTTATGACTATTCTTATTATTTTATAGTCTCTTAGTGATAAGGATCTAAAAGATAGAATTTTATTTGATAAATTTATTGAAATAATGCTCGGTGAATGGGAATCTAAGAGAACAAATTTTGATGACACTAGAAGGATTATAGATCTTACTCTTGATAATCTTATTGTAAAACTTATGAAATATGAGGGAAGACTAAAATGGGATGAAAAGATGACGAAAAAGAAGAATGGGGGAGTTTTTTTTTCAACTACATCTAATGTTCCTATTAAATCTAAATCTTCTGAAAAAGTTATGAAATATTCTAAAAAGAAGAAAGTTATTATTGATTCAGATATTGGTTCATCGAAACAGACTAGAAATGAGTTGGATAATCTTGTGAAAAGGATAAATAAGATTATGGGAAAGAAATATTTTTAGTACATATATAAGAAAATTCAAAAGGAAAAAAGTGATAAGAATGAATATTAATAAGTAATATGATATGAGTGTAAGAAGGTAGGACATATAAGTCCAAATTGTCCCAATATGAAGAGAAATAATAAGAAAGAAAGAAATTATGATAGGAATTTTAAAATCACTATAAGCACAAGAGAAAGAAAAGTCTAAAAGATTTAGAAACTTTTAGTGAAATTTGAGAATATTTTTCTTCTAAAAATTCATCGAACAATGAATGTTTAGGTCAAAAAATATTATACTCTATACAGAAATACCAAAGGTCAATAATTTCTACATGGCTAAGGTCTACTACTGAATATATTACAAACCTTAACTTAAATTATAATTACCATAATAGTAATAATGATAATAATTATACATCTTATAATTAATAATCTACTTCATATAATGAAGAAAACAACACATTACCAAGTTATAAATAAGTTTCAATATTTTCAAAATTACTTGAAAATGAAAATTGTAAGATTTTAAAAAAACTTGGACTTTCTCAAGGTAAAATTGTATAAGAAAATTCAAGGATATCTACTTTAACTACTGAAATATAATATATTTCTAAAGAAATTGATAAATATAATTTTGAGAAAGAATATCTTTCAAAAGATCTTGATAAATATTATTTTGAGAAAACTAGTTTACAAAGTGATATTGCAAAACTTAGTTTGAATATAATTATAACGAGGATAAAAATTTAGTTGTAAAACTAAAATTTGAAATTTATTTCTTGAATAAAATTTTGTCTAAGTTTACTATTAGAAATGAAAAAACTGATAAAATTTATAATAAAATCATACCCCATAGAGATATTTCTATAATGGTTTTTACAAATAGAAAATCTATTTTTAGTAATTACTACTTTGTTTTGAAAAGTGTTCCATTTTTCACTAAGTGTAAAAGTGGTAGGCATTATAAGAACAAATGTTCTTTAAAAAAAGTCCAATCTCTTGAATTTTACAGATATTATTTTTTAATAGATTCAAATTTTTCTCAACTTAATAAAGTTAGACAAATGTGGATTCCTAAAATATTACTTTCTTATAATACCGGACCCATGAAGGTTTGGGTTTTAAAGTGATAATGTTTTTGTTTTCAAGAAAATAAGTAATGTACCAACAATAAAAATATTTGGTACATAGAAAGTGGTTACTCTAAACACATGACTAGAAAAAAATATTTATTTAAGATGATTATAAATATGAAAGGTGGAAAAGTCAATTTTGGAGATAATGCTCAGAAAGAAATTATTAGTATAGGTAACATTGTTCTTCTTGGAAAAGATTTAATTTCAAATGTTTAATTTATTGTAGGAATTAAGAAAAACCTTATTATCATAATTCAATTATGTGATGAGGGTTATCTTGTGAACTTTAGGAATGATAAATATATTTTTCATAGTTCTAGATATGAGTTTATTCTTTCAGCCAATTTTCATAATAATTTATACACATTAAACTTAGAAGAACTTAGGAACCAAGATCTACACCACCTTAGTTCAATGGAAGATCAATCTTAGTTATGGAATAGAAGGTTAGGAAACTGTAATCTTAGAACATTAGCTAAGTTTTCTATGAAATGACTAGTAAAGTATCTACCAGAACTTAGGTTTGATACTTCTAAAGTATATGATCCTTATCAATTCGAAAAGAAACATAAGTCAAGTTTTAAATCTATTAGTGTGGTCTCAGCATCTGATTATTTACAGTTAGTGCCCATGGACTTGTTTGGTCCTAAAAAAACTAGAATTATTTGTGGAAAATACTATATATATGTTTTAGTTGATGATTTCACTTGATATACTTGGGTCTATTTTCTAACAAAGAAGTCTGAATCGTTTGGTTGTTTTAAAAATTTTGTAGCTAGAGTTAAAAATGAGAAAAACCTCTCCTTGATATATATTCATAGTGATCATGGTGGAGAATTTTTAAATTATAATTTTGAAATTTTTTATAGTAAAAAAGATATTATTCATAAATTTTCAGCACCTATAACTCCATAAAAAATGGTGTAGTTTAAAGAAAAAATAAAATTCTTTAAGATATTACTAGAACCATGCTAAGTGAATACCTAATTACTAATTTTTTTAAGATAAAGTAGTTATTAATGGATATTATACTATAAATGAACTTTTAATAAGACCTTTTATTAATAAAAATTATTATCAGTGTTCTTGAAGAAGGGGTTGAGTGTTTTAAGACTGAGAATCATAGGATATCGATAATGGAAGATAATATTGAAAAGATGAAATCCACTGTAGCTACATCTGAGAAGGATCACAATTATTTGAATAATTTAAAAAAAAATTTCAAGAAATTGTATAAGAAGGAATGATTTTTTTTACTGAACTCTCAATATCTTGATGAATTTCAAAATTTTTTGAATGAAAACTAGTTTACATGAATTATTCTCCAAATATTTTCCATCTAAATGTTTTTTAATTCTACTTGGATGAATGTTCTTTATTTTATATCTTGGATGAATGGTTATTCAAACAAAACTATTTCATATTATGTTTTTCTAACATTTCAGAAGAATATATTACTTTACCTATTCTTTTCTTCAAATCCCAAAGGGGTAGAATTTGTCAAAAGGGGGGACTTTTTTTAAGGGGGATAAATAGTTCCCAAGGGAGAAATAATCTAAATGGAAGAAAACCTTATAAGGAAGAAAATTTATTAAGGGGGAGAATCCAAATTAATATTTTATATCAGATTAAGTATGATTTATAAAAAATAAGTTATCAACTCAGGGGGGAGTTATGATAATTAAAGGGAAAATTTTATTATGAAAAATTACTTTGAAGTTCCTAAATTTAAAAATTGTTGTAATTTTTTCAAAGTTATTTTTTTTCATTTTAAGTGATTTTATTTGTGCTTTCTAAAAGGGGTAGATTGTTGAGTCGAAAGTTATACTTACTACTTTTCTTTTCCTTAGTTTTTGAAAATCACAAACACTTTAACACTTTCTTAAAACTATATTGTATTAACTTTATATATACCAAGTGTTTTATAATGTTTTTTTATAAAACATACTTTTCCACTAAATGAAGAATTAGTTCTAATATAAAAGAATATAAAATTTATTCTTTAATATGATCCATTAGATTCACTATAAGTCTATATAACAACCCTGACCCCAGTATCCTAGAGCCGGTGCCTCAATCTATTATATTAGAATAAATACAAGATTCAAATTACAAAGGACCTATTAGTTTAGTAGTTTTTGAAACTAGATTACATACATAAACCTTACATTACAATCTAAAATATAAAACACAATATAATGACTCCTTTAATAACACCATTATTCTCTTATATTATACCTGCAAATCAATCATAATACACATCTTGAAATACTGGGAAATATAAAACATAAGAAAGGGGTGTTCTCATATTCTCATCACAGGTAAATGTATAGAAGGATCTATCATAAATAAGCATAAAAATTAATGCAATGTGAATAAATGAAACACAATCCATTTAAACATAATCTTGATAATAATATGGAAAGAATAAATAATAACATATAATATAATCACATGATATCGAAAAAATAACCATGGATATTATACTAGTCAACTAATCTCATGGAATATCAATAACTAATCTCATAATGAGGGAATGAATAATTCTAGGAATCATAAACATACCATCAAGGCTTCAACCAAGACACCATATGTAAAAGAGTAAGCCATCAATTAATACCCAAATTAGTCTGTCTCATGAGACCTAACGATGCATCAAGGGGATATAGCAGGCCCCACCTATCACTTACTAATTCCAATTCATTCCTCATATGAAAAGCATAAAACATAAACAATATACACATTCTTATTGAAAAACTGGCATACGAAATGTGAATACTTTAACCATAATCCATGAATTGTAACAAAATAGCACATCCACAGTCAAACTGATCATAAAAACTTCAATAAAATATGGAAAATGGTATCAAAAGATATCAACTATATTTAATCATAAAATCCAACAAATAATGTTGACATAGATGAAAATAGTCTAATAAAATCATTACATTTTCTTGAGAAAAATATCCCTTTCTTACTTTGTAATAATTTATTTTAAAATTCATATGGTTATAAAAGAAAAAAATTTCATTGAAAAGAATATTGTAAAATTTTAAAGTAATATTCAAAACTTTAAGGTGTCATGATGGTGGAAAAATACACTCACACCGCATAATTTTAAAAAACATTCCTTTCGTTAAAAAAGTCACAAAGTACCTCGTTTGGAAAATGAAAAAAAGATTCATTTCTAACCATTTTATAAAAAGTCAAACATGCGTAAAAAGTACTTTAAACATTCATAGGATAATAGTAAAAATATTTTGGAAAAAATTTATAATAAACACATTCATGAATGATAAATTTTCTCTAGTATATACTTATGTATAAACAATCCCAAATAATAATGAGATTGTGAAATAACCCTGACCTTGTGCTTTACTTTAGTTGGATGCTCTTTAACCTCCTGTATAATGGTTTAAAACATTTTATTAATTTATACCAAAACCATATAAATATTTATTATATCATATATGATCCTTTTATATTATCTAATCACCTATTTGTTAATAATATTTCATTATTACCCTTTTTTTGGGTGTTAACTACTTCATTTTCCTATGCATGTTTTGTTATGTAAGTCCTATTAATTATGTATAGGATATATTTATTTCATATCAAGAATGATACTAAGTTAATATATATTATATTTACTCATTATATACATCTTTATAATCATTCTTGAATGGTTAACATGGAAAATGAATCACATCGCGTCGCGGAGATGGTCGGTTGTACGTATGCATGAGCAACAATATCATTCCCTTAATAGTGAAAGGGTAAGAAATTGGAAGGTTTATTAATTATAAATAATAAATATAATGAAATATTTATTATTTATATGCATTATATCTATCATTATACCCATCCAAATAAAGTAGTTATGAAAAATAGGTTACACCATGGAGTGGGGACGATTGGCTGTACGTACGCACTCATGGTGATTTCATTTTTTGTAGGATGGATAAAAGGTGTAATATGGTTATACAATATTCATAATAACATATAATAATATATATGATACTATATTACTTTATAATAAAAATAACACATAAATAGGAAGTATAATAAGAAATAATCTTGAAGGAGTTGGTAAAGACGATTACCTCTTCTTTAGCGAACCTCCTTTGGATCTCCTCTTAGAGACACTAGGATTGGTCTTTTGAGAAGAAAAAAACATCTTGGATGTGTATAGGTAATTTTATAAGATAAATGGTCAGGGGTTGGCTCAAAGTGATGAAATTAGATGAGGTATTAGGTGAATTTTTATAATTGAGGCGAGGGGTTCTTTTGGAATTTATAAAAAAAATTAATTTATAATAAATTAAATCTCAATCTAAATACCAAAAAAATGTCATGTATTCTAATATAATATGATATAAGGTTATAATATCATAATCCAATATAGTTTAGACAAGTTTTGGTATTTTTTTAAACCTTATCATTTTAATTAACTCTTAGTTAACCTATTTTAATTTTAACCATGATAACAATTTTTCCATATTAAAAGGTTTCAATTTTTACATATTTGATTTCAATTAGAAAATAAATGAACCATTTATAAAATTTTAGACCATATAATAATTATTTTTTATTTTTAAATATGTTTTATGATTTCTAAATAATTTAATAAAATATTAATTTGATAAAATATCATTAGTGTCAATTTTGACACTATTCATTATTTTTCCTTTTAAAAATATCATAACAACATGATATCTTCAAACAAACTCTTTTAAATCATCCCTAGTATGTCAAATACTTCTATAAAATTCATGTATGACATTAATTATATCAAATAATATTTATTTTAATATTTTTAATATCATTTATTTGATATTTTCCTTAATTAAACAATTATTGCATCATCATTGTATAAGATTTTAAGGTACTTATTTATTTCATAAAAATTAGAGATAAATTACCATGATAAATAAAAATATTATATATTTAAAATGACTATTTATAGTTGAATTTATCATATGTATAACCCTCTATTAAAAATGATATAGTTATTAAAATATGAGTATGACATCTTTAAATATTCTTTAAATAAAATATAATAAATGTCATGCTCTCAAAAAAGTGGATTAAAAAGGGTTATAATATCATACCACGGTTTATTTTGGTCAAAACCCACTTATTTAATTAAATTAGGAAAAGTTTTAGAGTAATTTTCTAATATTTCTAATATTATTTTTACCCTAAATTACCTGATTTACCTTTTACCGTGTTAATAAAATTTTACTAAAGTTACTTTATATTTACATAATTTTGAGTCACTGATTCCAAATATGGAATCCAATTTTAAAAATTCATAAAATATAAGTTTTAGTTATTAATGTAAAATTAATATCATTTACGGGGTGTGAAAATGGGTTTTTAAAGTTTAAAACATGTAAAATATTGAAATGTTTTTATATCTAAATTCAATATAAAATTGATGCCAATGACCTACATTAGATTAATTGATAAAAAAATATAGTTTTAATTTAAAACCATTCAATAAAATAATTAAACACAATAAATTATTTTGATGAAAAAAGTTGTTTTCAATTAAAATTTTGTATTTTTCACTATTCATCAAAACCTGAAACTTATCTGAAAAATACCAAAAATTAAACCAAATTAAATTTTGATATCCATATTTCAAGGAATAATATTATTTTTTCATATGAAATTTCTAAAAGATTCAAAAATTAGATTTAAAATTGGTTCGCCATTAAAAGGTGGTAAAATATTTTTTTTATTCAAAAATACTTCTTTTATGTGGAAAATTAGATTTGTTCTTATATCATGTCTAGAAAAAAAATAATATGAATTTTAAAATTATATATAATATATATAAATTTAATAATGTGGTTTATACTATTCATTCCCACCAACTTAACGACTAGTGTTAAAAAAATAATATTTAATAGTATATTGTAATTCATTTAAGTTGGGTGTTGCATGCAACACAAGCTATTTAAATTTAGTTAAAAGGAAAATATACCATAAAATATTGGGGTGTTACATTCTTACCTCATTTAAAAATTTTATCCTTGAAATTTTCAAAGTATCACCTCATAAAAATATTTGGGTAGTTCTTCATTATAATTTCCTCAGGTTCTCAAGCCACTTCTTACTTTATATGGGTTATCCAAAGAACCTTTACTAGTCGAGTCATCTGATTCCTCAAAAATTATTCTCTTGTGTTAATAATATGTATAGTATCTTCCCAGTAATATAAATCATGTTCCAATTCTATTTCTTCAAAAGTGAGAACATGTGTTGTGTCTGGAATGTACTCCATTAGCAAAGATATATGGAGCACATCATGTACTTTAGAAAGGATAGGTGTCATTTCCAAGTGATAATACAAAGTTCCTATTCATTCTAGAATTTCAAAAGGCCCAATATACTTGGAGCTCAGTTTCCATTTCTTACCAAATCTTATAACACCCTTCCATGAAGTCACCTTCAAGAAAACATGATCTCACACTTGAAATTATAAATCCTTCCTTCAATTATCCGCATAACTCTTTTGCCTACTTTGAGATTCTTTGATGTAGGTTTGAATAGTATTTACCTTTTCCATTGTTTCCTCCTCAAGTTCTGGGCCTATAATCTTCCTTTCACTAACTTCATCCCAACAAGTTGGTGTATAATATCTCTTTCCATAAAACACTTCATACAGTGCCATTTGAATACTTTAATGAAATCTATTGTTATAGTAAAATTATAAAAAAGGAAAAAAATGATCCCACATACCATGAAAGTAAAGTGAGAATGATCTCAACATGTCTTGTAATGTTTGAATAGTCCTTTTAGATTTTCCATAAGTTTGAGTGTGATAAGAGTTGCTCAAATGAAGTTTGGTATCAAGGGACTTATGAAGACTTTTTCATAATTTTGATGTAAATCATGGATCATGATCAGACAAAATTGAAATGGGTTCACCATTAAGTCTTACAAATTCATTAATATAGATTTATGTAAGATTTTCCAATATAAAGTCTTCCCTTATTGCGAGGAAATGTGTAGATTTGGTAAGACAATCAATGATGACCAATATCACATTATTATTCCTAGTATTATTTGGTAGTCCTGTGAAAAATTCCATAGTAATGTCATCCCATTTCCACATAGGTTTAGGAAGAGGTTGCATGACCCCTATAGGGATGTTGTCTCTCAGCTTTCAACTATTGAAAAACCAAACATCGTGAAACATAGTCAGTAATTTACCACTTCATATTGTATCACCAAAAACATTCCTTCAAATATATATACATCTTGGTGATACTAGGGTGTATAGAGAAGTTCTAGCTATGAGAATTATCCAATAATTCCCTTTTCATCATTGGTATATAGGGAACACAAATACTCTTTCCAAATTTCAAAAATACCATCTTCACATACGAATTCTATCAATTTTCCATTATTCATAGCTTTAATTTTCTTTTGTAAATTCTCATCATCAGAATGATAAATTTTTATATTTCTAATAAATATAGTTTGGAAACCATTTTAAAAAGTATTTATGTTTCACCTTCCTTGATAATTCCCATATCCATATTTACTATTTCCATGAACACATGATCCCTTTCAATTCTCATTTTTTTCTGAAATCTATGATCCTTCCCTTTCAATTCATCTGCGACCTTATTTTCCTTCCCTGGGTGGTAGTGTATTGAGAAATCATAATCCTTGAGTAGCTCGAGCCATCTTCTTTTCCTCATATTGAGTTATTTCTAGGAGAAGATATATTTCAAACTCTTGTGATATATATATATATATATATATATTTATATATCTCACATATTTTACTATAGAGATAGTGTATTCATATCTTCAAAGCAATGATTATAGAATCTAACTAAAGATCACGAGTTGGATAGTTATGTTCATGAGTTTTTAACTACCATGATGCATATTAAATAACTGTATCATTATTTATAAGGACACAACCAAGTCCTTTCCTTGATGCATCACTATAGATCACAAATCCACCATTTACTTATATAAAGTCAAGATTAGAGCATTGAATAATCTTATCTTAAATTATTCAAAACAACCTTCACATTATTTTGTCCATATGAACTTAACCCCTTTACATGTGAGATTAGTTAGTAGGTTATCCAATCAGGAAAAATTATGAATGAAATGTTGATAATAACCAACTAAACTAATGAAAATAAATACCACGATTATTATCGTTGATGTAGGTAATTTTTGGATTGATTTTGTCTTTATAGGATCAACAGAGATTCCATCCTTGGAGACAATATGGCCAAGAAAAGAAATTTCCTATATCCAGAATTCACACTTGCTAAATTTACCATAGAAATCTTCCCTTATGAGAGTCTCAATAATGATCTACAAGTGATTCTCATGGTCTTCATAGCTTTTAGAATACACGAAAATATCATCAATGAATACCAAAACAAAATCATCAATATATTCCTTGATTACTATGTTAATTAGATCCATAAAAACCAAGGGTGCATTAGTCAATCCAAATAGAATTACTATAAACTTGTAATTCCCATACCTTGTTTGAAAATATGTCTTCAGAATATATTACTTCTTTAATCATAGTTGATGATATCTAGAACAAAGGACAATCTTTAAAAAAAAATTAAGTTATGTGAATTTGATCAAATAAATCATCAATGAGAGGTTGAGGATACTTGTTCTTTATTGAAATAACATTTATTTCCCTATAATCAATGCACAACCTCATGGATCCATCTTTCTTCTTAACAAAAATAACAAAGGCTCCCATGGAGAAACACTAGGGTGAATGAATCATTTTTTACCCAACTCCTCTAATTATTTATTCATATCCACTAATTCCACCATGTCTATTCTATATGGAGTATTTGATATTGATCTTGAATTAGGGATTAAATCAATATAAAACTCAACTTCAAGCTCTGAGGGATTTCTAGGTAATTACTCCATAAATACATCAATTTATTCCTTTAAAATAGAAACATATTCAATTTGAATATTAACTTATCCACCCCCGAATGGTTTTTCTCTTCCTCCCTAAGAATTTAATTCATTATAGATACTTGGGGTGGATCTAGATAAGAATCAAATGATGAAGTTTCCACTTTAAAGATAAGGTATTCTTCTTCTTCCTCACAAATTATAATTTTCTTATTCTTGAAATAAATATTTGCATAATATTTTAAAATCCAATCCATACCGAGGATTATATCAAAGTCAACCATAGTTATGATGATAAGGTCAGCAAGTAAATCACATTTATGTGTCATAAAGGGGACTTCCAGACACATCTTTGTTGCAATGATACTTCCCTTATAATTTTTTACTGAAAACTCCTTTATTAAATCAAAAGGAAAATGTATAATTTTCTTGCCAAACTGAGAATATATAAAAGAATGAGATGATCCAAAATAAAATAAAGTATTATCTAAGTTTGATGAGATGATTAAATTACCTACCACCACATCATTAGAAGATTGAAACTCAACATTTGTGATCGCATAAGCTTGACCTTGCTCCCTTGGAATTTTTTGAGGGAAAATTACTTGATGATTAATAAAATAATTTTCATATTTTCCCATAACATAAATGTTTAAACACTTCACATTATTGGATTATTTCTTTCCATTGTAATCATGAGACCGGTGTCCTTTCCCTCTACACTTGTAACAAACTCTCATTCCCTTCCGAAAAGTACCAAGGTGTTTCTTCCCACAATTATCGCCAGATATAAATTTAACAATTCCCCTTATTACCCCATTACTTATTTCCTTTTATAGAGTGTTCAAAAACCCTCTTCATATCTTACTTTCCTTTAAATTCATAAGAATTTGAGAATTCCTTTTATTTCTTGATAGCACATGAGACTATATCTTCATATGTTGAGAAATTTTAGGAGACTAATTCCCTTTAGAGGAATGGTTTTAGCCCATAAAAGAATTAATAAAACATTATCTTTGGATTATATATATAATCCATAGAATTCCTTTCCATCCTTATAAAGTTGGATTCATATTTAGAAACATTCTCATCCTCCTTTTACCTCATATTCAGGAATTGTCTCTCCATATCTGCTCACTGTTCGCAGGGGAAATATTTTTCCAAGAAAACTTCATTAAAATCCTTCTATTAAATGTTTTATATTTCTTCCACCTCCTTTTTGTTTTAAATCAGTGACCACTACTGATCTACATCTCCCAAGAGATGATAAACTTCCATGAAAACCTTATCTCTTTCATTTCTTCCAAAAGCAAGAAATATTTTCTCTAAGGAACTTATCCATTGTTAAATGGATTTTTAGTCCCATTAAATGTTTGAGATTATTTTCCCATGAATCTATATAACATTTTTCATCCACGTTGTGGATTTTTATGCTTCATATGGGTAAGATTATTTTTTATAACCCGATTCAACTATCTGAGTATTGATATAATTTTCTCAGCAACGGTTTCATCTCCAGCTTCTACATCATTATATTTCATAGGAGAGAAATCCCTACATGGATTATGTGCATTGATACAGTTTCCATTACTTCCACTAGGCACCATTTATAAACAAAATACATTCACTAGATTAGGTTATGAATCACAATGTATAATTTTGAACTAGTAAAACACTTAACATAAATTGAAAATTTGTGTATAGCTAATCTCATAATAATAAACATGGTTCATTTGGGGGAATATTTACTTTTAAATACTTTAAAATGGTTTATAAATAAAATTTTAATTATCATAAGAATATCCCTTAGAAGTTTCAAACTAGGTACACAGTAAGGTCCATTGTCATATACCGGGTTATTCCAAGTCAGGCCCGACACACCTTGTCGGAGTTGTTACCCCTAGGTACATCTATACTAGAACCATGTCCAATTGTAGTATCTAGATAGAGTTTTATTTCTATAAATTCCCACATGTTTTCCACCTTACCAAAATTCTAGTATGTTCTTATATTATTATCCTTAAAATCTATCTTAGGGTTGTATTCCATAATCTGTGTTTTCTAAATCTAGTTTCCAAGGTTTATAATAAACTTCCTTTGATACCAACTATAAAAACCCCGATCCCAGTATATTGGATCTTGTATATCACTTTATTACATTGAAATAGATACAAAATTTGAATCCCAAAGGACCGATTAGTTTAGCAGTTTTGGAAATTAGATTATATATATGAACCTTGCATTAAAATCTAAAATATAAAATACAACATAATGAATCCTTTAAGAACACCATTATTCTCTTAGATTATCCCTGAATATCAGTCATAATACACATCTTGGCATCTTGGTAAAAATAAAACATAAGAAATGGGTGATATCATATGCTCAACAAGGTTAAGCATACAATGGAAGCTATCATAAATAATCATAAAAATTAAGGCAAGGTGAATAGCTAAAATACAAGCCATTTAAACATAGTCTTGAGAATAATATGACAAGAATAAATAATACTATATAATATAATCACATGAGCTATAAAAAATAACCATGGATATTCTAAAATTTGAATAATTACATGGAATATCAATAAATAATCTCATAATGATGGAATGCATAATGCTGGACATCATAAACATACTATTAAGGCTTTGGCCAAGACACCATATGTAAATGGGTAAGACATCAGCCAATACCCAAACTAGTTTTTATAACAAGATCTACCCATGCATCTAGGGGATGTAGTGGGACCTTACCATCACTTACTAAGTCCAATTCATTTCTCATATGAAAAGGGTGAAACATAAATGAAATACACATTTATATTGAAAAACTATCATATGAAATGTGAATACTTTAACCATAAACCATATCTATATTTATGATATCATAATATTTGACGTTTTTTAACCTCCTATATAATGGTTTAAAACATTTTATTAATTTATATCATAACCATATCCATATCTATGATGTCATATATTATCCTCTTATAATATCTCATATCTCGTTTGTTAATAATAGTTCGTTATTACCCTTGTTTCGGGTGTTAACTACTTCATTTTCCTATGCATGTTTTTTCATTTAAGTCCCATTTATTATGTTTATAGATATTATATTTACTCATTATATACACCTATATAATAATTCTTGAATGTTTAACGTGGAAAATGAATCACATCATGTCGTGGAGACGGTAGGTCGTATGTATGCACGAGCGATGATATCATTACATTAATAGTGAAAGGGTAAATAATTGTATGGAGTATTAATTATACTGATTCAATATCAGGTAATATTTATTATTTATATCCATTATATCTATCATTATACCCATTCAGATAAATTAGTGATGAAAAACATATTACACCATGACATGGAGATGGTAGGTCGTACGTACACACGTGTGGGGATTTCATTTTTCATAGGATGGATAAAAGATATAATATGGTTATACCATATTTTTAATAACATATCATTATATAGATGATGTTTTAGTTATTAATTTATAATTTAAATAACACATAAAGAGGAAGTATAAGAAGAAATAATTTTGAAGGAGTCGGTAAATACGATTTCCCCTTCTTTAGCAAACCTCCTTTTGGACGTCCTCTTAGGAATACTAGGGTTGGTATTTTGAGAAGACAAGAAACTCTAATATGTGTATAGAGAAGTTAATAAAATAAATGGGTAGGGTATAGTTAATATATAAGGCTCAAATTTATGAAATGAGATGAGGGATGAGATGCCATTTTATAATTGAGGTGTGGGGAACTTTTTGAGTTTCTAAAAATATTAATTTATAGTAAATTCAATCTCAATACAAATACCTAAAAAATGTCATTTATTCAAATATAATATGAGATAAGGCTGTAATATCATAAAAAAATATATTTTATACAAGTTTTGGTATTGTTTTAAACCATATCATTTTAGTTAACCTATTTTAATTTTAACTAAGGTAACAAATTTTTCAATATTAAAAGGTTGTAATTTTTACTTATTTAATGTCAATTAGACCATAAATAAACAATTTATAACATTTTAAAACATATAATAATTATTTTTTATTTTAAAAAATGTTTTATGATTTTTAAATAATTTAATAAAATATTAATTTGATAAAATATCATTAGTGCCAATTTTGACACTTCAATATTTTTCTTTTTAAAAATATCATAACAACATGATATCTTTGAACTAACTCTATTAAATCATCCCTAATATGTCAAATTAATCCATAAATTTTTTTTATGACATTAATCATTTAAAATTATATTATTTTAATATTTTGAATGACATTTATTTTATATTTCCATTAATTAAAAAATTATTACATCCTCATTGTATAAGCCTTTAAGATAATTATTTATTTCCTAAAAATTACAGATAAATTACCACGATTAAGAAAAATATTTTAAATTTCAAATTAATATTTATAGTATAATTTATCTTTTGTATAACCATATATTAAAAATGGTATAGTTATTAAAATATGAGTATGACATATTTAACTCTTCAATAAATAAAATATAATAAATGTCATACTCTCACACAAGTGGCTTAAAAAGGGTTATAATTTATGAAAAAGGATGATTTTGGTCGAAATAAACTCATAAAATGAAATTATGAAAATTTTTAGGGTATTTTTTTTAATATTTATAATATTATTTTTTTGCCTTAATTACCTGATTTACCTTTTACCGTGTTAATAAAATTTTACTAAAGTCAATATTCATAATGCCCAAAAATAAAATAAATCTATTTAAATAATTTGGACCCACTAATTCCAATTAAAAAAATCCATTTTTCAAAATTTAAAACATAGAAGTTGCAGTAATTAATTTAAAATCAATCTGATTGACAGAGTGAGAAAATGGGTTATTAATGTTTAAAACATGCAAAATATTGAAACGTTTTTATATCTAAATTAAATGTAAAATTTATGTCAATGACCCACATTGGATTCAATTATAAAAAATAATATAGATATACTTTAAAACTATTTAATAATATAATTCAACACTATAAATTATTTCGATGAAAAAGTTGTTTTCAATTAAAATTTAGTAATTTTCACTATTAATCAAAACATGAAACTTATCAGAAAAATAACAATAATTCAACCAAATTAAATTTTAATATCCCGCTTTCAATGTAGAAAATTATTTTTTCATATAAAATTTATAAAAGTTAAAAATTAGATTTAAAATGGGAATGCCATTAAAAGGTAGTAAAATATCATTTTTTTAAATACTTATTTTTTTTGTGAAAAATTGGATTTTTTCTTATATAATATATAAAAAAACATAAAATGAATTTTAAAATTATATGGAATATATATAAATTTCATAATTTGGTTCATACTATTCATTCTCGCTAACTTAATGACTAGTGTTAAAAATAATAATATTTAATAGTATGTCATGATTCATTTAAGCTTGGTGTTGCATGTAACACAAGATATTTAAATTTAGTTAAAAGGAAGAAGTATCATAAAATATTATGTTGTTACATTATGGACCATCCGACTGACTAATGTCCTATCCATCAGTTAAACTAGTGACCTAACTGTCATACTGACCAAAGTCATAACCATCAGACTGACAATAGTTCAGATCCATCAGAATGAACTTAGTTCAGTTAATCAAATTAAAAAACAATAGTATTTTCTATCATCATTTCCAAATTTTATAATCAGAGTAATTATAATTCTTTATACAAAAAAACCATTACAATATTGTAATGGTGCAAATAAAAACAACATCAGATGAAATCATTTTTCTGAGCCGTTAAGTGAAGAAAATCTGAGGCCGTTGCAACCAAATATGAGAATTATGAAAAATATGACCATTTTAAGGATGCCTATTAATATGAGTGCATTTAAGTATTCGGGAGATGATGCATTTTTAACTCAACATGTCTGATATTTTTCTTTGTGCGAACATCTCATTATTATGTTTTTTAATTTCTTAGATAGTTGTCGTTCTAAGGATTCTGAGTGAGGGATTATAAAATCCTTAGAAATTTTTTTGCTTTTGTATTCATCTTTATGATTGAGGCTGTGATCGAGGGATTCTAAGGATAGGTAGACATGTGAATCTAATCCATCTGATAGAGGGATTCCGAGGATATGAATAAATAACGAACACCGATCATCCTATCGAGGGCTTCTAGGTTTTTGGAAGATGGAGCTATTCTGATCATCATACCAAGTGATTTCCTGGTAAGGAAAGATAGACCTTTATAGTTAGGTTGAAAACTGGGGATATCTTAAGTCATGATTTATGACTTCCTTAACTCTTAATGTTAAAGAATATAATTACTTTTATAAATATTATAATTAATTCTTAATTTGTTATAAGCTTTCATAATTCTTGTTTTTACAAGTTTTACATTCCAATATGCATTTACATATGAAAGATTGTTTTACTAATATTTCTAATAAACCTTTTTATCAAACTGTCTGTGATCCCAATTAACAAATTTGTTTTATTGGATGAATTATGAATCCAATATATACACTGTGATCATCATAAAATTATTAAGTTTGATCTTTTTAACTAAATAGGTTTTTAGTTTTTTGTTAGTTTAAAATTTTAACTACAATTCACCTCCTCTTGTAGCCATTGTAAACTCTTATGATCCAACCCAGACTTGAGACCACCTTGGATTCCCAAGGGAATGAATTGACCTCTTAGAGTATGCTATTCTGATTCATTGATCTGATTTCCATAGGAGATACCCATAATGGAATTTTATCTTTATCTTATTATGTGAATTACTCAGCATAGTATCGATGATTCACTTGAAATCTTTTCCAGATATTAGAATTCCTTGGATAAACTCTTTGGATTCAGCTTGATGTCTTAGGACATGCGATGCCATGGATTCACCCCATTGGGCCCAATCATGCTTATATCAAGATTACCATGGATGAGATCCATGGACTCAGTTAGACTCATTTATAGTGGAATTCCTTGGGCATACCCCTTGGATTAGAGTCAAACCCCTTATTTCCAGATTGCATGAGTTACTAATATGAGTTGGTTTAACCCATGAGGTCAAGAATGTCTTGGTTATAACTTGGATCCTTTTCCATTTTTGTTATGATATACTTTAGTAATGTTGAAACCTATGTATGATTTATCTATATATATAGAATCATAATTAATTAAATGGTTACATGTTCAGATACTAGCTGAGGATGAAGCAGGTATGAGTTGTTTATATCATTGATTTTCTTTTACAAATACCTATACATTGTACAATTTATATTCAAAGATTGGATTGTATAGATGCCATTGGTGGTGTCCTACTAAGATTTATCTCACACCCATTTTTGGTCGTCGCTGGTACCTAAGTATATTATATGATCATAGGTGTGGTCAAGGGGAAGTTTCCCGCTTTGGAAACCCAACTTACTTGCTTGTTTTAAGATGAGATCTTGGTAGAAAATGACCAGGCCAGTACTTGGTATTCTTGGATAGTTTTTGGCTTACTTGATTCTTTTGTATATATTGTATTGAACAGAATTCATGATTCCATGTATTCATTATTTTCCTTTTATAGAGATATAATATTACATCATTATTTTTGTATATGATTCTGATTTAGCTTTGAGTTATTTATTTATTTCTTGGATAGTTATATTCATTTCCACTACCAGTATTATTTATTATTATACTACCTCCACTTTCTGTTCATCTTTTATATCCACTATTCTCCACTCTTAAATGAGGGAATAGTCTCCCCATAGACACACCCTAGTCCCTCACTACTATTAGGAATACTTTGGCATACAGAGAGACACGCTTGAGTCCATGTGGCTGACTGGGTTTGGTTACTTGGGAGTAAATCAGGACCATGATTTCATAAAGTGGTATCAATGGATATTTATTTTCTTATCTTATTATTTGGTAAATTTAGATAGGATATTTGGAACATGTTGGAACTTGGTTATAAACTGTTCCTAGGAGTAGATAACCCATGTTCAGGGTAAACACCAAGTTTCCTAGGAATAAGAAATTATTTTTCTATTTTTTTCTTATTATAGTTGATATAATTTCACCATCGAGTGATACACATGGATTATGGTACTTGATATTATTTATGGATATTTTACCTTGTCCAAGTATGGAAAAGAGCATTATTACATGCATCATTATAGGCATCTAGGAATTCACATGCCATGCATATTCCATGCCATATAGGTTCATTTCACTTCTTGCATTGCCTGTGTTTCTTGTGATTTTTGAGCGATCCATGGTTTTTATATATGGATATGCTACTAACATATTTTTTAGGAAAGGAAAATTGGTCATTTAAAATGCTAGAACCAATCTAAATAGTGTTTTCCTGTATAGGTTGATGGTGGCATCTTAAATATCCAATTTCAATATATGTAAGCTATGTAACATTGGTTATATGAGATGTGTTTGGTTGAAATTTTATGACTAACAATTTAAATTATAAGGTATATAGGGACTTATAAATTGTAAAGGATAATTAAATTAGTCAAGGAATCATATTTTACCTGTTACATTCTAGGACCAAATGTAAGGGGGTCTGATTGGAATTAAATGGGTGTTGATTTTAGTTTATAAAGTGTATGGGAATTTATTAGATGGGAATGATGATCTATTTAATTAAACCTTTTAATATGTTTATAAGCACATAAAAACTTAAAATGGAAATTTTGACAGATAAATGAAATAGTTTCTAGTAAATGAAGAGACCAGCTACAGTTTAAAGAGTGTTTCTCTCCTTGAATTTCAATTGAACCTCCATATACTAGAATCCATGTAAATAAAAACTTAAACACTTACCAATACCCTATCCTTTTAAGTGAGAAGTTGGGGTAATATGTTTGGTAGTGATCCCTTATTCTTATGTTATTATTATGTTAGAGGTTTTATCATCTTCCAAAATCTTATTCCGAGGTGTGTTCTTGGAATTTGTAGAGTTATGCCACCATGAAATCCTCTATTCGTGTTCCATGAGGGTGGATATGATCATGATTCATAGGTGGTGGACCCTAAGTCACAATTGATACCTTTAGTAGTTTCACAATATTTCACAAGCCTTCTCACATGAGGGCCACCCACCAGTGACCAATGTCCCGCTCCCCACATTAGGAGTGTACTTATCTTCTCTTAAACAAACATAGAATCTAGTTATCATTTCCCATGTCCAGATATAATGTATGGAATGGATAAGTTAATAAACCTCTCATTACCAAGCACTAATGTAAACATCAACCATCACATGTTCTTTCTTCCTAGAATGGTTTTAAAAAAATTCATCAAAATTCAAATCACAATGACATTCACCCCTCTTAAACACCCACTTGTGTACTAAGCACAGTGGATTTTCTTTAAACTACTCCTTGAGCACAACTCTCAAAGAGTATCTTGTTAAACCATAAGAAAGTTTATATAGGTATCTCAGTGTATAAATAATTCTCTCTCAATTTACTCTGGATGATTTCAAGGTAGGGGTCATGATCACCTTTAAATATGAGTACACCAAGATTCCATAAACAGACGTGTATTTATTTCCTAGTCAATCCTCACATCAACCATGCTATACTTTCCAAAACCAACATCTAACACCTCATCTCTTGAAAATGCGTGTTAAGATTCAACACAGGTCAATAGTTTTACAACACCTAGTCTATCTTCAAATTACCCCTCATCATCGGGAATTTAATTTAATTTATGCAAGTTTTGGGTCACCATGCCCATAAGCACCACATTTAAAACCGTCGACCCTCATCTTGTACCCAGCCACTCATCGACATGAGTTGAACGGTACCATCGTAACCAATGTGTACCATTATTTACATACAAAGAAGGTGTTCTTCTTATACCACCTAATTTAAGACCTAAATCCCACTCCATGAGTCGTATGTCCATAGGTCAAGCAAACAGTGTTACATGACATATTATTATTTGATTGCCAAGAGATCTCTTGGAACTCTTCAAAATTGGGCACCTTCCTTATGCCTTGATTTACCAAAAAACTAACTTCCTGATGGATCCATTTCAGAAATTTAAATTGCCAACCACACAACCATTGGTCAATAAGGCTAGGCACCTAAACAATCCTACCCATTGGAGCAGGTTTTGATATACAATCACCCTTAGTGATTTTCAAAAAGAAAAGGCATTACCATACTAAATCTAAATAATTGAGCACCTTCTATACATTGGTCTATAAAAGAGTATAAAACCAAGATCATTGACTTTAAGGAAAATGTACACTTTAGGATAACCTATCTTTTAGGTTTCCCTTGATAAAACTGAACGATTACTTACTAGGTTTTGAGTTAAGCTTAAGAGTTTCTAGGTCTTCCACCTAGCCCTACCATTAAAATCCCAAACAGAACCACTAGTTCTATCCACCGATCCCTAATGTATCTTGCATGAGAACCAAATTCCATTAAATGGAATCAATGATAAGGTATCGAACAAACTTATAAACTCTCTACAAAAGAGGGAAGACTAAAGCTATAATAAGTTAATCGACCTATAAGGGTCATGACATCAATGTCAGAGAGTAAAGAATTGGCACTCACTAGTATACGGTAATACCCCCTCAAGGTTCAACTTACCAAACAACCACCCATGTCCTCAGGGTTTTGTTTCATAAACTAAGAGTCTTAATCTAGAAAAATGGTCAAAGGACAACACTTACTATGCCTAGAAACTTAACTCAAGGGTCTATCAGTTTACTATCTCTAAGTCACTACCACAATGAGCTAACACCTCCTTTAATATAAGGCATAAAACATTAAACTATATTCATTCCTAAAATGTCACTAGGATCTACCACCTATCCTTTATGCCTAAGAAACAACAAAAAAGTATTCAAGTGATATTTATGGGAAATGCTCACATTTTCATTTAGGACAACTCAAGGAAAACTAAAGCTAACCCTTCCATGAGGATTCATGCTATAAACACCTATACAAGGTTTATTTTTAAGGCATTAGATGATGCACATTTATTACAATATTTGAAAATATATCATACAGAATAGATATCAAGTACTATATGTTAAGGAAAATTGTACTAGGAACTTAATTTAGTTGGCACCACGTAGAATTGAAGGAAAATTATCTTATAATTTCCTTTTAAAAATTTATTTAACTCATAATTTTTTCATAAATAGATCAGTTGAAGAAAATTTCAATTACAAGATATAGGAAAAAACACTCTTTAGGTTGTAATTAGTATTTTAATTAACTAACACCTCATAATAGTAAATCTCAAAAGCATATAAAAGGTCTTTTATCAATTAAAAGGGGACTGGTCAAGTAATATTACACCATACATTTATATATAACATCATATAAGTGGTTGTGGACACTTTAAATATCCATCTCATTTATCATAGCATACCCCCATGGGGTTAAGTACCAAAGTATATAAAGATAAGGGTGACCTACAAGGGTCCCATCATGTCAACCTGGGTCAATCAAAATGAACCCCCAAATAAATTGTTTCATTTAAGGTTAATTACACCCTTAGTGGGTTTATTTCATAAGAATATCATGCCAATACTAACCTAATTGGTTCGAGTTTAGTTTATCTCATAAGAGACATGCCCCAACCGACCTACTTGGGTTGAGTTGTGCATTTTGGAATTCAGTCATACAGGTCATCATGACCAAGTGAATAGAGGTACTATCCTTCATAAATGAAACCATTTTCTATAAGAATTTCAATTCAACACACACACACACACATATATATATAACCATCATAGTTTATTTAGATGAATTACCATTCCCAATTTATAAAGGTACTTTCCTTTATAAGTTAAAATTGTAATTCATGTAATTACATCCAGGTTCTTACCTTTGGTGTTAGAATATATCAAGTTAATATATAATGATTTGATTATATGGGTTACCATTCCCAATTTATAAAGTCCCACACCCTTTATAAATAGTTATTGGAACCCATTTAGTCACAACCATAAATGTTTCATCCTATGAAACTGATGATCCATAGAACAAACATGTCTTAATTAGTTAATTAAGGTGTCACCATCAAACTATCTGGGAAAACATCATTTAAGTTGATGCAGAAACTTTCATAACAATTTTTTATCATAATATAACAAGTCCCTTTATCACAACAATAATACCAGTAAACATATAAATAGTCATGGAAATATACTATGTAAGCAGGGAACACTATAACCAAAGCATGAAATCAATTAATCATGGTAAACGCATAAGCATGCTGTACAAATCATAATGCATCAAGAAATCTACAGGGAATGGCATATACATGGAATGTGAATCTATATGTGCCTATGATGGTGTATAAAAACAACTCATCTCTTTCCATAATGGGCCAAGAGGTAAAAATCCATAAATTAGTAACCAATAAAATAAAACAATCACTCTAGATGAAATAATAATCAACTCTAATATAGAATAACATAAACACTATTCCCATCCCTCAAAACTTGGTCTTTCCCTCAAGTGTGGGTTGGTCGGACCCATACACAAACTATTTACCAAGTTTCAACACTTTCATAGTCTCATATCTATCATACCAAAATAGTAATACAAAAGGAAAATAAACCATTTTATACCACTTGTAATGCCTTAACTGAGGAGCCACTTAGAACAGTTACCCAAACTGGTTTTCCACTGGGCCTCAAGCGTGCCTCCCCATATGCTAGAGTCTGGTGACTAGAAACTAGGGTCTAAAGGTGGTATAGTGAGGAGACTATACCCTATGGATATTTATATAAAAATATAATAAGAAAAAATAAAATAAAGGAAATAGAAAATAAAATAACAATTGGAAGAAATATATATCTCTGTGTGTGTGTGTGTAATTAAATGATAACTTGGATAGAGCCAAATAAACATCCATGCATGAACATGATATGACATCAAAATAGGTAGTCAACATATACAACATGAATAAATATATAACTGGACTAATTTGAAATACAAAATAAAGGACACAACTCCAGAATGAAACCTGAGTACATGCTCAACCGCTTCTCCTAATCTCCCATGACCAGACTAAGTCTATAATGAAAATAACACAGTATAATAGTCCAGAACTAACCTATAAACCTGATGTATGTCCGGGTACCAAATGGAGGCCCAAATAGGGTGTGATATATACTCAGTATTCCACCACGAATGGTGTATAAATTAATCAAAACCATGATTATAAAATAAATTAGTGTGCAAGTATATCAAAATTAAGACAATGCAATTAATATAAATATAAAAAATTTGGGATTGGGTTCCTCAAGGAAACCTGGACGACCATACCATCTTTGGCCAAAGATAGAATATCTCTGAATATGTCATCATGTATATATAGGCATAAGTAATATAATCATATAAAAATATACACATGCACCGATGAGGGTCAAAAGTTTAGTACCAAGGAATCCATATAAGGGGATCATATATCAATAAGGGACATCATGGCCAGGGTTCCATACCCATTGACCACAATATAAGGTATTCCATGACTAGGGGTGCCATACCCATCGATAAACATATAAGGGATGGAATTACTAGGGTTCGGTACCCATTTATTATAATATAGTGGATGCCACAACCAAGGTTTTATACCTATGTATCTTAATATAAGGGATGCCATGCCGAGGGTGCCATACCCATCCATCATAATATAAGAAAAATCAGCTAAAGAAATTTAAGGGTCAAGTTAGTGTCCTCACCATTTAATTTATAAATTGAGGAAACTCACCTCAGATGGTGGTTCCATCTCATATCCTAGGCTTTGGAGGCATAACATGACATCACATGTTTTCCTTTAAATTCATTTAACGTCATCAGATTTCCAATGGATGAAGATAGTGCATGATATAGGTGGTTTTATTATATAAAAAATATATTAATGGTGGTCACACAACTTCATTTAATTATATCTAATTAACTTATTTAATAATTAATCAAAATAATTGATTCACCACAATTATCAAACAATCCAAACACACCTTAGCAATGTTTTGATCTTATAGCATGGGAACGGTTCTAGGTAATTAAATGATCTCACCCAACATGTGGATTGATTTGAGGCTGAAAACCTATAAATAGTTATAGAAATCACTTAAAATCACCAAATTTTGTTTTAAAATATTTAATTAAAGGAATTTAACATTTTACAGGCAACACACGGAAGGTCCTATGTGTGGTACAATGGTGCATTTTATAAATCAATGAAGCTTAAAGGGAAAATCCACAGTCCACCTACCTCATACTTAGGATTATATATTAATCCATCCTTGTTATTTTGTTCAGTTTTAGGAAAGAGAAATCAAAGAAACAGATAAATACCCAACAAATAGAGTTAATTATCTTGCATGAAGATAACATTTTAAGATGGCGATATAAACTAAAAAAAGGAGATAAAAGGGGTCTTATATTTACTAAGAGGCTTCCAATGAACCTAAATACAATGAAATCAGACTAATAATATAAGAAATCCACCCATGGGAATAGGAGAGGAAGGAGGAACACACAGAAGAAGATGCTAGAAAAATGGGGGAGGAAAAAGAGTGAAAATTTTTTTAAGGCTGGAGGGGAAAATAATATTTTACCCATTTTAATGAGGTTCATGGTTAGGTTACACAGTTTTAATAACTGTTTACCAATAATGTAGCTAATACTACCCAATATACACACCCTTTATGGTTTGGATGAATGGTTAGAGCTAACCACACACTAACAGTGTGGTGCTATTGGTTAAGTGGCACTAACCATGTGGGTTAGGTGCATGGTTTAACAAACCGTGTGAAGCCCGTGCTCCCACCTTTAAAATTTACTGTCGAATTATTTCATGCTTGTGTTCCCCACCTTTAATGGTTTAACAAACCTGATGTAACCCATTTATAGGGCATCACAGTTTCTCCTAAGGGGCTGTATAGTTTAAACAAACCACGCGCCCTTATTTGTTTCTCTCGAAACCTGAGTTTTCAGAGCTTGATGCTCCCAAAACTCATCCAAACATTCGAGAAACCTCTAGGGCCCTAAAAATCACCCAAAAACAACACTTTTAAGTGTTACAACTCTCATAATTATGGTATAGGACTCAATTTAATATTTTCCTCACCCTCCAAACTAAAAATTGAAAAAAAAACCTTTGGATAATTCAACCAATTCAAAACATGAGATGTTACAACTACCCTCGATGAGTTTATTAAATTCAAAGGAATGATAAAAAATGATCCTAGTTATCAATATGATATAATAGTATTTAATATCAAAACATCCAACAAAATATTAAAATATCTATTTATCATTATCTAAATATCAACTATCAAGATGATTTATTCAATCCTTGTTATCAAAACATTCAAATCAATCTTAAAATATTGATAATTAATTATCTAATTATCAATAAGGTTAACTATAAAAAAATTAACAATAAAAAAATTTATAAATATAAAAAATTATAAATACAAGAAATTCCAATTACAAATAAATTATACCAGAATAACAAACAATTTATAATCTTAAATATATTTATACTCTGAAACTAATTATAACCTTAAGAATTTATAATTGGAAAATATTTATATATAAAAAAATAAATGAATACAATTAAAAACTATAAAATAATAAATAAATATTCAAAAAATAAAAAATAAATATCCCACTTATAAAATATAGCAATTCAGACTGTAAACTTGTGACAGAGAGATCCAAAATGGTGATTGATAAACATGAGATTTCATACAATGAAAAAATATGTCCTGAAGATGGTGAAACTAAAAAAAGATAAGGAAAAGGAGATTAGTGGGCTGAATTAATCAAAGGAAGAGTTTTTGGGATGTAATGGAGAAGAAAAATGACAAAAACAAAGCAAACAAATAGATCAAATGAAGAATATTGAGGTAGATAGAGCGAGGTCAAGATTCATGCATTACATGTATTAGGGTTTCTTAAAAAATAACAATGAATGAATGAGGGGAAACCCGGGAACATATTTGTATTAAAAATATATTGATGTTGGTTTTTATTAAAATCATTTTACAAAATTTTAAAATAAGTTTCAGTGTTGTCTTTTATAAAATCTGATTTCAAAAGTTAAAAATAACATTTGATGCCATTTTTTTAGTAAAACTGGCATCAAATGTTAATCAAAACAAAATTTGGCCTTGTTTTTTAATAAAATATGATTCCAAAGGTAAATCAAGAATAGGTTTAACATCAATTTAAAATAAACCAAAATTAATAGTATCTTCATGTCTATTGTGACATCGATTTTGGAGAAACCAATGTTTAAATTTCAACATGGAATCATATTTTTCTACTAGTGGTTGTTGGAGACCTGCATAAAGGTACTAAAAACTGAGTCTCACTAAGAAACCATGTTGAAATTCCAACCTTCTTATCATAAATTGTACCATATAAAATCAATCAAACAGTCAATGATGAACATATGGTAATTTCTATGAAAGTAGAATTGAATTAATTTGTAAGGAATAAAGTCTGGGAGTTAATAGATTAACATAAAGACTACCTAAATATTGGAACAAAGTAGGTACATAGAAATAAGTTTGATGAATTATGTAAAATTATTAGAAATAAAGCTATATTGGTAGCACGAGATTATATTCAAGAAGAATTTATTGACTATAAAAAACCTTTGCACCAATATCTTGACTTGAAGTCGTCATAATGCTACTTACTTATACATAACATATGAATTTCAAATTATATCAAATGGATGTTAATATTGAATTTTTAAATTTCTATATTGTTGGTGTTTTTTTCTTAAAGAGATCCATGAAATTTCAAGTCCTCATTTTCCAAATCATGTTTTTAATTAACTAAAGTACATCATTATTTGATACAAGCTATTATAGCTTGGTATGATAGGCTCAACACTTTTCTTATTTCAAATGGTTTTTAAAACGGTATATTTTACCCTACTATATTTATAAAAAGAATTTAAAATTTTGTTTTAGTAGTTCAAATATATATTGATGATATTATTTTTAGGTCATACAAACATTCTTTATAACTAAATTTTCAAAACTAATATGAAATGAATTTAAAATTAATTTGATGGGTAAAATGAAATTCTTTTTTTTGTTTTCAAATCTTTAAAAATAAATAAGGAATTATTTTAAATCAATGTAAGTAAAAAAAAGATCTTTTAAAATTCTTTGGCTTGGATAACTCAAAAATAAAGTGATACTCTAATGAGTGCCACCTATAAATTGGATCTTGATGAAACTGGGAAACCAATTGACTAAACCAATTACAAAGGAATGATATGGAGTTTAATTTACTTGACATATATTCAGATTAATATTAGTTTTAATGTATGTATTTGTGCCCATTTTCAAGAAAACCCTAGGGAATCACATTTAACTGTTGTTAAAAAAATAAAATTCCCTAAAAGTACAAGTAATTTAGGATTGTTATATTCTAGAGGACATGATTTTGATTTAATTACCTATTCAAATGATGATTTTGGTGGATGTATGTTAGATAAAAAAAGAACCTCTAGAATATTCTACTTGTTAGGAAAATATCTAGTATCATGGTGTAGTAAGAAACACGATTTTTTGGAATTATCTAATACTGAAGCTAAATACATAGCTACATGCAGTATCTATGCCCATATTCTACAGATGAAACATTATTTACTATATTGTGGATACCAATTTATAAAAGTCCCTATAAACTGTGACAATATAGGTGTTATTAATATTTCCTAGAATCCTATGTCTCACTCTTGGACAAATCACATCAATATACTACATCACTTTTTGAGTGATCATTTTCAAAAGGGGGATATAATTCTTGAATTAATTGGCATAAAACATTAGCTTTCTAAAAAATTTACAAATCCTATGAATTATGATAGATTAAATTTTATCATACATGAGTTAGGAATAATAAACTATGTTTAATTTATTTTGTGTTTAAATTATTTGATATATATATTTTGGTATGCATACAATTACTATTTAATAATAAGTTATACTTATAAAAAATATTCAATTAATTTTTATTCTTTAAATAGGATTTATGTGTTTTTAAGTATATTTTATTCATGTTTCCCACACATTACTATACATAGATACCTAAATGATTTTAATATATTGAATTATAATTTGAATTATCATATCTATTTTCTAACTCAAACTAAACCTCTTTTCAACCCCTCCTTTATCGAAACCCTAGTCTTCTGATCTTTGAATCTCTATTGAAAACAGCGAAGATGAATATATATTCTGAGGAAGATATTCCTAAATCATATTATGATTTAAAGAGATCTAAGGTGATCACAAGTGGTTCTATAAATCTTTTGAAGTCGCATATTTTCCTAATAGAAGTCCCACCTAAAGAAGTGGTAAATGTCAAATGGTTTAGAAAAAGTCATTCTCTAGTTCAAAGAGAAGTACTTCATCAAGGATAGACCTATTTATTTTTAGATTATAATCACTGATTTTATCCTCATTTAGTAAAATAATTCTATGTGAACATGGTATTAAAAATTTTAAATTAAGAGGATCTCATTAGAACCTTTGTTTATGGTCAAGAATGTGGGTTTTCTAAAAATTTTTGGGCTAAAAGTTTAAGAGTAATGAATCAAGGAGATTTAGAGTAATATCGAAGTTCATATCCCTTAAACTATCCACATTTCGAGCTTGTAAATTCTCTATAAGAGTTAACTGATGACAGAACCCCAAGAAGGCCTAGTGCTACTGAGATAAATGGTGAGTTTATGCTACTATTAAAGTTTATATAACATGTTATCTACCCTATAAAGGAAGATTTTAGCACCATATGAAACTAATAACTCTCCCTATTTTACTTGATGTTCATGGATTTTCAATCAATCTTTCTAGATTTTTTAGGATGAATATGGAGGAGTTTAGTAAAACCTCCTCAAAGTTCAATACTCTACCTTACCCTAAGTTCATTTCACCTATGCTTGAATAGAAAATAATTATTCCAAATAGAGTGTAAAATTCAGAACTTTCTAGTGGTGATTGTCTTAACCAAACCACATGTAAGATAATTAATATTAGCTATAACCCATGGAAAAAGATATAGGTAACTGACGAGGATAGGCTATATGAATTCTTTAATCCTTTTCAGAACCCTACCAGACTAAGAGATGCTATAGATATAGGATTAGATTCATACCATATAGTATAATTTGACTAATATTCTAATGAGAATGGTTCTCAAGATAAATTTTATGTCTTTGAAGAAGCCAAAAGAGAACATGAAGAGAGTTTGGACTATTCTCCTAATACATAAATTTCAAAAGATTCAGAAGTTCAAATAGAAGTTGAATCTATAAGAGAATAATGGTTAGTAACTCCTAAGGTGGATAAAACTACAAGAAATATACTCTTTAGACCAATACTTACTAATTTTTAAAGTGATAAGGAAGATGATCCTATTGGAGTTATTCCTCCAATGTTTGAGATAGGGTCCCCTATTTTTGATTCAAAACCTCCAAGAGAAGACAAATATCCATATAATAGTTTATTTAATTTGGATCTATCTACTCCTTGAAATGGAGATGGTAAGGATAATGGTAATGATGATAATCCACCTAAGATATATGAGAATTCCATGATTGTTGTTTCCATAGTTTTAGATCCAATTATGAAAAAACCTCCTTCACTTATTCTAGAAGAAGAAATCAAAACTAAGCCTTCTGTTGATCATTTTCAAGATATTTTTGGATCTATAGAACTAGCTCAACCTTCTTCACCTAGAAATGAGTTAGAAAATCTTTTTCAAGGAGATTGAATTTATGAATCATCTCCTAGAATTGAGGTTCTATGTGTGGAAGAATATGAAAGCTCTATTCAAGAAATTGAAGGGAATAAAAATATCTTCTCGGATAATGTGGGATCTATGTTAAGACCTTCATAGTTGGAGTTCAGTGACTCAAATCATAATACTAGTCCTACCTCATCTTCCTGGGATACAAATAATTCATCTTTACATGTTCAACCTTAACAATCTACACCTATTTTTGCTTCAGTTATCACTTATTCTGATTTTATCCAATTTAAGAATGATCATATAGATGTGTTGAAAGAATAATTTCTCAGTATTAAAAGTGAAAATGAGTATAACAGGAAATAGGATGTTTTCTACACTATTTAGAGTATTATGGATCATATTCATCCTAAGCTATTTCTAAAGTTAGATCATATGGATCATGAGATTGGTAGTTTCAGAACTCAAATAGAATATTTCCAAGGATATATTAGAGCTCTTCAAGTTAATCAATTAGATATGATTTCTACACTTGACATGAGATAACTTTATGTGATAAAAAGTTATTCTAAACCTTTAATTTCTACTCCTCTTGAATCTTTTTATATTGATTAAGACATTATTAGAAAGCTTGTGCATGATTAAATCCATAGTATTAAAGATATTATTAAGGATATCAGAAACCAAGTTCAAATGGATGTTTTTGCACATGGTGAGAAGATCTATGATATGGTTAAAATTGAACCAGTCAGGCCTACTAAGGATAAAATTGTAATCAAGGGATATATAAAGTATTATATCAACCAAATTTATACCAAGGCATATTTGAAAACCCAGTTTCAATCTTTGGAAAGGGTCCTTAAAATGCCTCCTCTGATTGTAGCTTTTAAAGGAATTGTAGAGAAGTTATTTATTATGGAACCCATTTTGGATAAATTTATATAATATAATTATGAGTTCTTATAGATAATTGAGTATGGGTTTAGAGTTGTGATAGATATTACATGGCTTTTGGAGCCTTACATGTATGTTGAAAATTCACCAGTTCTAGCAGTTCAACTCTTCATGTACCTATTATTTCTCCTTCTCTCACATAAGAAACAATAGAATTTTCAACTTCATTTTCTATAAATACATCTACATCAGTTTCTTTTAATACTCCTATTTTACCTCCTACAAGATCATTTGGTCTCAACCTACCTCAATCCATTCAATAGATCATGCCTATTGACAAATCCTTTATGATTCTAGGAGATACTGCTACTCCTTACCTTGAACCTCCTCTTGGTCCAATCATTAGAAAAGGAAAATCCAAGATTGGTCTATCAACCTTAGATGAATGTGATTATAATTATGATTAGGGGTTCTGATAGTGCCTTGTAATACATTATTTTGGAATTTTAATGAAATCCTTTTTATTTATCCTTATGTATTTTTATTTTATACACTTTATCTTTACAATTTTTTTGCTTTGTCACCCAATCTATATTATTTTTGATAATATCAAAAGGGGGAGAAAAGTATGAATTATTTACAGGGATAAGGTATGAAATATTTATAGGATTAAAGTATGGAGTGTTAGAAAATTATGTGATTATATACTATTAATTCCATGATTAGTGAATTATGTGTATTTATTTATGTCATGATTTTGATCATCAAAAAAGGGGTGATTGTTGGATTAGTCTATACATTCCTTATTTTAATATAAAAAATCATGTTTACGTGTTTCTAATATTTTCAATATTTTATGGAAGTAAAATGTTTTTATGAGAAATTTGGAAATTTCATAAAGTGCCGAATTGACCATATGAAGAAATATTGAGAAGCTAGATTCAAAAAAGTACTGAAGTGACCACACAACCAATACATCGACCATATGTCTATCAGATTGACCATTATGGAAATCTCACAAATTTATCACCCAACCACGAGGATAATAAAGAAACTACATGCTATATCACAGTTCGACTGCCACTATCATAATTTTTAAAAAGGATTGGATCAACCGCACTATAAGAAGATTGACCATATGTTAAGTAGATCGAATATATGATTATCTGATAGAATATGGAAAATTTCTCACAAAATCCTCAATTGACTACATGGGAAACCAAGAAACCATAAGTCCAACTTGAATTGACCACATGGTTTTTCTACCTATCATAAATCTCATGAAGTATTGGAGTGACTTCACATTGATTTCCAATTGACCACATGATAAATTTATAATTAATATATGAAAATCTGATATTTTGAAAAACCAATGGAGACACCATGATACTTTAATCTACTACACGTTGAATTGAGGCGACCACATGGAATTTTCCAAAGTACTAGATCGATCTTAATTTTAGAGCAATCAACTGTAAGAATTTCAAGGAATCAGATCAAGTTTTTTGCTAAGTTTTAGAGCTACCGTGGATGAGCTGACCTGACTTATTTAAAGCGACCATGTCTAAAATTGGGTATTATATTTTAATATAATATATTCCAACCAATTTTTTACATAGAATTAAATACTTGAACAGTTAAATTTATTGCTCCCATATTTCGTGATGAGTATGAGGATTCTTAATGATACATTTCCAACATCTCTTTTTGGAGGAATATTTCTTTTTATAGATTATTGAAGACAAAGAAAAAATGGGATTTTTGAAGAGGTTTTTTAAAAATAGTTTAAATAATGAGAAAAATTACAACTACACAATACTACACTCTCATAAGAACTTCATTAAAATATTTTAAAACATCCTCATCTCTTCTATTATCATCACCAAACTAAAACATAACTTTGAGAAGAGAAGAAACATAAAAAAAAAGAACTATAATTATATTCTAAATTAATTTCCTCTCACTTCTCTTTATCTTTGTTTTATTAATTTCAAGTTGTACTTAATTTTTTTGAATATATATTAGAGAAAAATATCTTATAAATCATTGGAGAGTACTAGATAATCTCTCATGTTTTTTCTTTGTATTTTTACTCCCATAGAAATTGTGGAATGGGTAGTGTATAAGCCTAGACAACCATGTGTGTTGTTTTCTGTAAAACCTGATGTAGTTTGTGGATCAAGTTTATTTTATTAATAAATATTATTAAAATTTGGTGACTACTAAGTAGATAGGATTAGGTCTCATCTTGATATTGATCCTCTTTCTTTTATTCTGTTGTGTATTTCAAAGTTTTGCTTATTGTATTTTAAAACTATTTTTAAAATATGTTTTGAAAAACTATACTCTGATAATTAGTTTTTACAAGGGATATTTCTACTATTTAGTGTGATTTTATTAATCTCAAAATATTAGGATAGTCATAATATTATTCTAACTGAGTTTTGACCAATATTTTTAGAGGTTATTTAAAACCATTAAATTAGAAATACCTGTTGTATTAATTAACTAGGATGTATTTTAAATTGGGGGATTTAGTTTTAAATTGTTTTTAAATAGTAAATTTTAATTAGAAAATCAATTAAACCCCACCCCTATTGAGTTTTACACTCCCACCAAAAAGTTTTATATTACCAAATATGTCTCAATGGAGTGGAAATTGAGACAAAATCCCCCACCTCAAGTTCAACTTACCTCATAAGTGATTTTAACTTCCTATAGAATAAATTTATATTTATTATAATAACATATCATAACTATATAAATATATATAATATCATATATGATCCATTTATAACACCTTATCACCCATTTTTTAACAATATTTTATGATTATCTTTGTTTTGGGTGTTAAGTGGTTTTTTTCATGTATGTTTTGATTTGGTAGTTATGGTACTTGTATATTGATCATGGTTATATCATCTACATATTATTAATAATGAAATAAGAGTCATACATATTAATTATATAAATATTTAAAATCATCCTTGAGAAACATACATGAAAAATGAATCACATTGCATCGTGAAGATGATACATCGTACATACGCACAAGCGGCATTTTCATTTATCAACTAGTGAAAATTTAGGGAATTATATGATATATTAAACTTAAATAATTATAATTATGTCATAATTATCTTATATATTTATCAGTTACATCATTATGGCAATCCATGTGAGGTGGTAATGGAAAAAAATTACATCAGTTCATGATGCGGTAGTCCACTATACACACGAGTGATGGCTTTGTTTACCATTTGATGAAAACATTTGAGAAACTAGTTCCCTTTAGAGACTCATCTTAAACCCATAAAATAAATGTTCAATATTTCTTTCCATATTATGTATGTATTTTTCAACATGTCAGACTAATCTTGTAATGTTGGCTATATACACTTCCACACCTTCTTCTTCCTTCTACTTTAAAGTGGGGAATTTCCTCTTCATTTCATATCTCTATTCGCCAGGGAATTATTTCTTAAAAAATATACCATTAAAATTTCCCCATTCAATTTTTATATTTTTTCAACCTATTTAGTGTTCTATATCAATAAACATCATTGATCGATATCTCCATTCATACAATACACTACTTGAATAATTTTTTCACTTTCATTACTTCTCAAAGCCAAGAATATCTCTTTAAGGGAATTAATACATTTTTCAAATACCAATGGATTGATATTTCCATTAAAAATAGAGGATTTTATTTCATGAAGTGATCCAACATAGGTTAATCACACCATGGAACAAAAAGTTGATCCATACAGGCAAGGTGATTCGTCATAACTTGAGTCTTCTGCCCTAATATGGCTATGAAATGCTCATTTCCAACATTAACTATATTGTATTTCTCAACAATTCAATCCCTACATTGACTATGAGTGTTTATTCCCTTAGTTCTATTAGGATTCATTAATAAATAATGGAATACACTAAGTTAGATCATAATTTTCATGAAGATTAAGTCAAGAAATAAAAATACCTTTAATTGTAAAAATTCTCAAATACTATAAGGAATTATCATAATTATCATGTTATCTATGTTTATTTAAAATATAGTTCCCAAGGTTTCTACTAAACTAACCTCTGATACAAACTGTAACAAACCCAAATCAAGTAACCTAGAGTTGATGTCTAATTTATTACATTGGCATAGGATACAAAGGTTCACGTCACCAAGGACTGATCAGTTTAGTAATCCTCAAGAACCAGATACATGCATGATTCCCATATTACATTGGAAATATAAAATCATAGCATAAGAAACATTCTCACAACCTTAATATTATTCATAATATCCTTATTCATATCCTAGGGGGAAATAAAAGAAAATAAAGGGTGAGATTAAATGCTTATTAAAGTTATGTACAATAAAATATATCATGAATAAAGAAGGCATAGTCAATATGAAAAGGTAAATAAATAAAAAAAACATGTTATTTAATCAATAACTTGAGCACAAATTGCATCCATGAATAATATCAATGAAATAATCTCATGGATAATAATAATTGAATTTTATATGAAATAAAAGATTAATGTTGGATGTCATGATATCATGAATAATGAAATCTTTACCATCAAGGCCTTATTTTAAGAAAATTTAATTAATGGATAAGTATAAACCAAAAACCTATTTAATATGTTTTGATAAATGGTTTATCTCATGAGATCTATCAATGCATTGAGAGGATATCTATAACTGCCCCCACCTATAACTGCATGTCTAATGCATTCCTCATATATTTAATGATCAATTTAATTCATAAATAACATGACTTATCAAAAAATTTCTATATTGAGTAAAGAATAAAAAATATTGATATTTCCCCAGTCAATCTAATAACTTTCATAGTAAAACACCATATATAGAAATGGTATATAGTTTAGGTAATAATCATATCCATGATATAAAAAATATGAATATTTAAGATAAATGTAATGTCCAATGAAAAATGATCATAATAAAGTAATTGTTTTAAGATAAATTTAATGAATACAAAATTAATCAAGATACGAGAGATGACCATCAATTCACAAAAAATATAGGTTTTGTAATAAAATCGCATCCTTTGTAGAATAAAATGAAATAGAAGAAAAACATTAAAATAATATTTAATTGAAGTTTTTTATTTTTTAAAACCATTTAAAACTTATAGAAGAAGCTAAATAGCATAAAATTATTATAGAGGTGGGAAAATCCATTAAACATTATATACGTTAAAAAGAAACATTCCTTTTGAATTTTTATAAAGAAAGTCAAAAAATGGACCTTTTAGAAAACATTATAATGATTCCTTTAAAACATTATAAAAATTAAATTATAAAATTAAATTTCCTTAATAAATCATTCTAGTAGATTAAAAGGACCTTTTTAAAACAATTTTTAAAAATATGGACAGGGAAGAAAAATGTACCCAGTCAAAATGAGAATTAAGATCGTATTTTATTTTAAAAGATTATTTGATTGATTAAATTGAAAAAGAGAGGAAACGTTATAAGAAAACATGTAAAATTTTTAAATATCCAAAGTATAAGATAATTTATAAATTTTATGAAGGATATATTATAATACTTCTTCAATGAAAAATATAAGCAATCCTAAAAATGAAATTTTAAAATAAATTCTTACCTATTTGGTAAATTTTAAATTGTAACCCACTAGAAGAGTAAACTTGAATTAAAAATTTAATCACCATTAATAAAAAATATATGAATTTAAAATAAATAAAATTTTTAGTATATACATCACATAAAATAAGATAGGTGTATATTAACAAATATGTCTCAGTGGAGTGGAAATTGATATGAAATCTGCTACCTCAAGTTTTAATTGCCTCATAAGTGATTTTAACCTCCTATATAATAAATTTATAATTATTATAATTACATAATAAAACCATATAAATATCTATAATATCGTATATTATCCATTTATAAAATCTTTTCAACTATTAGTTAACAATATTTTATTATTATCATTATTTCGGGTGTAACTGCTTCATTTTTCATGTATGTTTTCATTTTCTAGTTATGGTATTTGTATATTTATCATGTTTATATCATATATATAATTTTAATAATGATATAAAAATTATAAATATTTATTATTTACATATTTAATATCATATATGAGAAAAAGATATGAAAAACAAATCACATCATTTTGTGGAGATGGTGGGTCGTATGTACGCACGAGCGACATTATCATTTTTTAACGAGTGAAAGGGTAAGAAATTAGATTATATATTATATTTAAATAAATATAATAATTTAATAATTATAATATATATTCATTATTTGTGTCATTATTACTATCCATGTGATGAGGTAATGGAAAACAAATTACATTGATTCGTGAGGCGGTAGTCTGCAGTACACACGAATGATAGTTTTATTTCCAATTTGATAGAGAATAAGATTGATAGATATTATGAAATCAACATGATAATATCTAATTATATGATAGATACCAATTTTATTATTTTGGAATGTTTATGATATGATTTAAGGTGGTAAAATAATAAGAAAAATGAAAGTGCTTGGTGAATATAACACTACTAAAAAAATGGTTTTTATTAGTGCTCAAAACGGGCTTTATAAGCGCTAAAAAAGAACTATAAAGATCAGCACTGATAAAGGGGGGTACCCTTTATCAGTGCTAAAAATGAGCTGATAAAGGTTTACTTTATCACCGCTAAAAAAGCGCTGATAAAACAACCCTTTATCAGTGCTAAAAGAGCGCTGATAAATGCATGTTTTATCAGCGCTCCTTTAGCGCTGATAAACTGATCCTTTATCAGAGCTTCTTTAGCATTGATAAAGGTGTAGTTTATCAGATCTTTTTTAGCGCTGATAAAATCTCCATTTATCAGTGCTATTAAAGCGCTTATAAATGCCCTATCTGCTGCTATGAAAAAATCTGCAGCAGCACACCCGAACACCTACAAAAAAATTCATCATCTCAATAAGCTAATTAGAGCAAGTATACCCATAAAAAATTAACACATAAATCATAATCTAATTAGACCAAGTATACCCATAAAACAAGTATACTCATACACCATTAACACATAATTCATAAGTTAATTAAGTACATAAAAAATTCAATTCAGAATGCAGGGGGTTGGGGGGATATTCAAGGGTTTAGGGTGGCTGTCCAAAGGGGGGTAGGGGGTATACATGGGAATGGGTGTATCCTGGGGGGGATTTCTAGGGGGGTGGGCTGGTGTCCAGGGTGTCGGGTGGGCTTTACAGGGGTGGGGGTGTCTAGAGGGGTGGGGGGTGTCCAGGGGGTGCGTTGGTGTCCAGGGGGGGTGGGGGGCGGTCCAGGGGGTTGGTGGGGTTGACTCATTGCATCACAAAGGACCCATGGATCATTATTATAAAAGATCAATACAATCCTAATGCATTTGGTCAGATTTCCGTAGGTCAGTTATTGTTTTCACTTAAAATTGTGTCCATTTTAAACCAAAGAGAGACACTTTGAGTGTTACTGGTCACACCATGCCTCATATTGAGGCAAATATGACTTGTACATGTCACAAAGGACCCTTGGATCATTCTCCTTAAGGATCAACACAATCCGAATGCGTTTGGTCAGGTTTTTGTAGGTCAGTTGTTGTTTTCACTTAAAATTGTGTCCATTTTAAACAAAATAGAGACCCTTTGAGTGGTACCGACCACACCGTGCCTCAGATTGATGTGTTAATGACTTTTACACACCACAAAGGACCCATTGATAGTTCTTATAAAATATCAAGACAATCCAAATGCGTTTGGTAGGATTTTCATAGGTTAGTTGTTGTTTTCAATTAAAATTGTGTCCATTTTAAACAAAAGAGAGACCCTTTGAGTGATAGCGGACACACCGTGCCTCAGATTGAGGTGAGGATGACTCTTACACATCAAAAAAGACTCGTGGATTGTTTTCCTAAAGTATCAACAGAATCCTAATGCGTTTGATTGAATTTCCGTAAGTCAGTCGTTGTTTTCACTTAAAATTGTGTCCATTTTAAACAAAAGAGAGACCCTTTGAGTGGTACCGGCCACACTGTGCTTCATATTGAGGCGGAGATGACTCGTACACGTCATAAAGGACCCTTGGATTGTTCTTATAAAAGATAAAGACAATCTGAATGCATTTGGTTGGATTTTCATAGGTCAATTGTTGTTTTCAATTAAAATTGTGTCCATTTTAAACAAAAGAGAGACCCTTTGAGTGATAGCGGTCACATCGTTCCTCAGATTGAGGTGGGGATGACTCTTACATGTCACAAAGGACCCATGGATCATTATCTTAAAAGATCAGCACAATCAGAATGCGTTTGGTTGGATTTTTGTATATCAGTTGTTGTTTTCACTTAAAATTGTGTCTATTTTAAACAAAAGAGAGACCTTTTGAGTGGTTCAGCATTATTGCATGTTGCTGGTGCATATCATCTGTTAAAATGGGAAAATGACTCATTAGAGAAAGGATGTTTTATTTAATAACAATTACAATTTTCCTACGAACATTTACATACAACAATGTTTCATCTTTTGATCCCCTTAACCCCTCTCAAAAATGACCACCAATTGTACATGTCTCCAAGTCAGATCTTCATTGTATTTGTGTACAATTTTCCATCAGGTATGCGGCCAAATCATTTCTGAACACATCTATATCGTCTTGTGAGTATGAGGCTTTTCGTCAGTCATATCGTCTTGTGAAAAATGATCTCTTTCATAAATTTACAAATATAATAACCGCAATCATTATCGTTTGTTTGTTTTGGACACTGCAAAAAAATTGATCATTATAAGAATAAGTAACTTGTGTTGAGATGTGTTTGGATAGTGAAATTTTATTATATATACCCTGATATTTGTCCAGACATAGTACTTACCTGCCTCCTTATGCTTAGCCCCTGTCCTTATTCCTTTTTTTAGACGATAATGATACACCGCCCTATCATAATAGAATCCTCAATAAAAGATAATATAAATTATATTACTTGATGTTTAGACCTAAAACGTAAGATGTAGTGTCTTACAGATTCACAAACTCGATCATGTGTGGTTGGTTTGATGGATATCCTTTCTTTGAATCCAGAATATAAATCTTTGGAGTATCCAAGTTCACCGCAATTATCAACTAATGTTGCCAAAAAACACAAAAAGGAATAAGTAATAAAATAAGTGAAAATATAATTGATATGCTTTAATAATATAGTTTTACCCCTGCATGGTTGGTATTAGGAAGAGTTTTTCATCTATAATATTGCTTTAAAATGTTTTTAGCAAGCCGTTCACTATTGCATCCCTTTTTGATAGCTGTAATATTTTTAGGTGTGTTGATGTGGTATGAGGACTAACGAGTCCAAATCTTGGCTCATAGGAAAATTTCTTCAACTGTTTTTCATAAATGCGTCTGTCAACAATATAAAATGCATTTATTCATAATTTTCACATTAGATCAGGTTTTAGAAAATCAATTCATGGAAACATACCTCATATATACATTTACAACTGTGACTCATAGCCAACCATTTTCACGGATCTCATTTAAATTTTCAGCAGCAATGAAATCTTGACTTTCCTCTCCGTATATATTCTCTTTGAAAACCACTATATGACTATTACCATCTTTTAGCTTCGTATCCACATGAGTCTTCAATGCTAATAAATGTGGATAGAGAATAGGTGGTGTTATTATGCTTTCAGTAGCTCCTTGGGATCGGTTGGTCAATCCTTTAGATGGTTTTGAGCCGACGTTTGTCACCCCCTTCCCTTTCTCTGTCAATAACAACAATCATTGGTTCAGAACCTTTTTTCATTAATTGTTAAAGGTTTAGCTTGAAAAAAAAGGAAATAAATACCTCTTTGTCTGCATGTACTCTTACAAGTTGTGAAATCCATGCAATGAATGTCCCAATATCCTTTTCAACCATATGAATATCATCGTCATCAAGTGGAATATGTATCTTTGCATTTGGATCATGATCTATAGTAATCGTCACTTTCAGATGATCTTTCGGAAGTGTTCTATTATGCAGCGTGTCATCTGAGATATTGAACACTGTAGCCCTCACTACAAGGTGATAGGTAGGTGTTGACAGATATAAATCACAATCGTTATCACCCTGTAGAAGATCAGTACATAAAAATTATTAGTGTTTTTTTGATTCACATTTCATGGGAACAATTATTAGAATATTGATTACCACGACTAAGATAGTTCTTTGAGGGGAATGGCTCACCTCAAAGCTGGTGGGGGTGGGGCGGGATGTTCATGCACTGGTTGTTCCTGAGTTGTGTCTTCCCTTTGCTTCCCACCCATAAAAGTTGCTAGCAACTCTCTCTGCCATTGCAATCATTCTTCAAGGGTTGTAATTTTTTCACTCATTTGTTCCAATTTTTCATCTGTATCATCCGTTTTTTTCTTCTTCTCAAAATATACTCAGAGTGTCACCCCAAACCCCACACCTCTAACATGACCATATTTTTATGGCTGCTTTAAAGCCGTCGATAATAGGTCTGTATCCGCTATAGGAGTAGCTGATTCCTATGACTATCGGATATATGAAAATAACTAATTATTTTTATGTAATAGTAATTTAAAACAAATATTTTTATCATCGTGTCATACTTACACATATTTCCCACACTTTTTGTGTGTTATCATCTACTAACTTCCCTTCCTTATTCACACGTGCCTCCTTCTATAGCACATGACTTGGGATGGAAGTGTATTTGGTTTTAGACTCATCAATATACATATAAACATAGAAAGATAATTATGATGTTGTTTATTGGCACCTAACAATATTACTTTAAATTTAAAATACGTACCATTTTCTTTTCTAATGAAGCGTACCCCATCCTTGCTTTACGATAGGGGTATGTTGGTTTTGATGCACGTTCCTTATTTTCAAAATAGAGTTTCTGTTTCATAAATGAAATATTGACAATCAAAGTGATGAATACAGGTATCATCAAACAATGTATTATCACCCACAATGTACCTAAAACTTCTCATCCCCACGGCGGCCAATAAATGCATCCCATGCTTCTTGGGATATCAGGTGAGTGTAGAAAATGGGTGGGTGTGGGTTTATTTTACCTTTGGAATCTTTCAGGTGACATCTTGTTAAAATAGTGATAAAACCTCGATGAATCCTTCTTGTAAGCCTTAGTACATAATCCTTGTGTGAATCGTTTACTATAAATGTACTCTGTAAGAGATTGAGAAGAGTAAGACATTGTTTCATTATTTTATTTGCTAGTAAATTAAAGAAATAAATTCATAATGTTACAGTAATTTCTTCCCAGATCACAGCCTTTAGCCCGGACACAACATGGTTCCATGAATCTATGTCAATCGACACACGTTTCTGAGTGACATATCCAATGTAGCTACTAAACATAGCCTTGTTGGGATTCACATGTTGGCCTCGTGCATTCCATCCGACTTCAAATTTGATGCATTTTCTTTTCGCCTTAAGAACTTTGGCTAACACCATCAAACTACGACGCACCTATGTTTTCTACGATGTCGGTCCTTCATTCCCAACCATTTCATCGATATCAACATCATCTATATGTTTATCTGAAATGGTATCAACGGCATGTGCTGATGGTTGTTGGACCTCAACACTAGGAGTAGTAGGAGCCGTAGCTGCAGGAGAAGTAGTAGCCGCAGTAGGAGCAGCAGGAGTAACAGGAGCCGCAGTAGGAGGAGTAGCAGGAGCAACAGGAGCCGCAGTAGGAGTAGCATCAGGAGCAGCAGCAGCTGCAGGAGCAGCAACAGCCGCAGCTTAAGAGACTTGTTCAGCCTCAAGGTTAGGAGCACCAGAATGTGTAGAAGTCATTATCTGCAAAAGTGGTTGAACAATTAATTTAGATTACATAAATTCAGTAATGATAAGATAATAATATGAGATAACAAGATCTATATTACAAAAAAATATAACCTGTTTATTGAACTCTCTTTTTTTTCAAAGGTTAAAGGGATTTGACACCTCTATCGATTATCCAAATCCCTTCATTGTGGTCTCCTCTAACATCCAAAACATCATCTACATTGGGACCGCTCTGAAATGATTGTGACGTACCACTGAAAGGATCTTCCTCAACTAAATTTTCATCAAAACCTTCAGTAGTTTTGGACGATAACAGAACAATCGACCACTTTCAGTTTGTGGGATCTGGAACATAAAAAACTTGTACTGCTTGTGATGCCATTATAAACTGTTTATATTTGTACCCTTCTTTACTAAAATCAACTTTCAAAAATCCCCATTCATCTATTTTAACACCACTGTTGTTATCAACCCATTTGCATTGAAAAATCGAAAATTGGAATGTCTTATAATCCAACTCCCATATTAGTTTGATAATGCCAAAGTATGACATATTTGCATAAATTGGATTTCTGTCCTTACTACCAGAAACATGCATCGATTCAGCCACTAGTGTAACTCAACTATTTTGCATGGTATTATCTTCATCATGTTCATCTGTATAGTATGTATAACCATTAATTACATAACCACTGTAAGATAATACATACACACTTGGCCCAGTGGCTAGCCATCAAAGTCGTTATGAAATTGAATATGGATTTTCATCCAACTGCTGAAAAATATGGTCCTGAAACCATCCTATAAACTGGTGATTATGTGTATTTGATAACCATTTTCAGCCCTTGATGGATTCAACTGCCTAAGAATTTCTTTGTGAGTTTCAATATATAGAGAAACCTCCCAACTGTTATGCAAAACATAAATATGGGTCTGCTCTTGATCTATAATATTGATTGTCACAACTTCTCTTCCAGAAATTCCCTCACCCTCAATGCATCCAGTGTGACGAGATTTCGGGAGACCAATGCTTTCCACATTAGATAGGTATTCGATACAAAATTCAATGGATTCCTCAACAATATATCGCTCCATTATACAACCCTCTAGTTGACTCCAATTTTTGACATACCCTTTTAAAATCTTCATATACTGTTCAATAGGATACATCCATCTATAGTGCATAGGACCACAAAGTCGAATCTCTCTCACCAAGTGAATCATCAAATGAACCATCATATCAAAGAATGTTGTCGGGAAGAACATTTCTAATTCACATAATATGATGACAATTTCTTTTTCCATAGCTAGCAATTTCGCCGGGTCTAAAAATTTGCTACATATAGCTTTGAAAAAGAAACAAAGTTTGGTTAACGTATGGCGAAAATTCTTGGGCAAAATGCAACGTAAAGCTATAGGAATTAGATCTTGCATAACAACATGGAAATCATGTTATTTCAAACCTTTTAACTTAAAATCATTAATTGACACAATGTTCTTGATATTTTATGAATACCCCTCTAGAACCTTTCCATCATTGAAGAAGTTGCAAAACTGATATCTCTCCTCCCTAGAAAGAGTATAAGCAGCTGGAGGAAGAAACATTCAATTTTCAACCTTCACAAGAACCAACTCTTCTCATATTCCCATGTCAACCATGTCCAACCTTGCCTTAATTCCATATTTTTTTTTCTAGGGGCATTTAGAAATGTTCCGATAACACTATCACATACATTTTTTTCCACATGCATCTCATCAAGAAAATGTCTGACGTACAAACCATTCCAGAATGGTAATTAAAAAAAAACTAATAACTTTTTTCAAACTATTTTAGTAATGTTTTTCAAAAATGGTTTACAAAAAATAGTGTTCAGATCTTTTAATTTCACAAACATCTGATCACCTGTTAGTGGAGACGGTGCTGCGTGTTGTTTTGAACTTCCATTGAATGATGTCATCCAAGATCGATACTTATGCCGACGAGGTAGAAATCTATGGTGTCCTAGAAACACAAATTTCGATGAATGTTTAAACCTAATTGATTTGGTATCTTCTTCGCACACGGGACACCCTTGAGTTCCTTTAATGCTATAACCTGAAAAATTTCCATAAGCAGGGAAATAATTTATTGTCCCATACAACATCGCTCTCAACATGAAGTATTCACTTTTATAAGTATCATACAACATAACACTTGAATCCCACAATAACTTCAAATCCTCGATCAAAGGAGCCAGATAAACACCAATATCATTACCTGGTTGTTTTGGTCCAGATATAAGCATAGATAACATGATAAATTTATGCTTCATGCATAACCAAGGTGGAAAGTTATAATTTACCAACATAACAGGCCATGTACTATGAGTGTTGGTTTGAAAACCAAAAGGATTCACTCCATCTGTAGATAACGCAAGATGAAGGTTTCTCAGCTCTTTTCTAAATTCAGGATACTCATGATCAATTTTCTTCCATTGAGGAGAGTCGGCCAGATGACGTAATTTCCCATCTTTATTTATTTTATCTGTATGCCACGTGTAACACCCTGAGATTTTATGAAAAATATTCTTTTAATTTCATTAATGTCTTGTGTTGTATGCTACACCAAGATTACCTTGCGCTATACGCAACACCGTATTAGCTTGCAGTATATGCAACACTATTCTTGGATCGTGTTACACACAATTTTGATAATAATTATTCTACGCAACATTGAGTATATATATATATATATATATATTCAATGTATAAATAAAATATGGTTGGATTCTGTTATACGAAACAACGAAGGATTCTTGCACAACACGCAACCCTGACTTGGCTTGCATTACACACAATCGCGACCTTCCTCGATAGCGTGTGTTGTACGCAATACCGAGTTTTTATAAACAACGATATATTATTATAATATTATTATGAACTAGCCTTTATGAATATTATTAACTAAATTTTGAATTTTATAACATTATTATTCATCTTACACATTTTCTAGAACATGGTATAAGAACAAAATAATTTTTTTGGGTAAAATAAGTATTTTTCAAAAAATGCAGTTTTGCCGCCTTTTGATGGCGCACCCACTTTAAATATAGTTTTTGACATGTTTATAAGTTCAATTTGACAAAATAAAATTCTTATTTGGAATTAAGAAATAAAAATTTACTTTGGATGAATTTTTCATATTATTCTGGTAACTTTCATATTTTGATGAATAGTAAAAACACGCTATATTTTAATTAAAAACGACTTTTTTCATCGCAATAATTTATATGGTTAAATTATAATATTGAATGGTTTTAAACTATAAATAGAATATATTTTTACCATTTAATATAATGTATGTCATTAGCATTTATTTTGCATTAAATTCGTAGGTTAAATCAATTCAATCTTTTGCAATGTTTTAAAGAAAAACCCATTTTCTTTCGACAACGAGATTAATTTTAATTTAATTTCTACAACTTTTGTATATTGAATTTGGAAAAATGGATTCCATATTTGGAATCAGTGGGTCCAAATTATGTTAATAAGCTACTTTTTATTTTTGGGAATTATGAATAGTAACTACGGTAAATTTTATTTACCATAGTTAAAGGTAAATCAGGTAATTAAAGGTAAATATAATATTATAAAATTACACTAACACATGCCAAAATTCTATTGGATGGCTAAAAGTAGACCCATATAACCTAATGGTCAGATTAGATTCATTTTATGGACTTTTGACTATGAAAATAATTTAATTATTATTAAAACCAAAGAAAGTGACAACATGTCACTCTCTTAAATCTTATAAGTATAATAATTTTAATTCAGTGATAAACATCATAAAACTTCAAACATGAATAGTCTCCAGAAAGCTAATAAAATTATCTACATCATGATAATTTATTTATAATTTTTATGGATTAAATTATTGTCATTAATGGTGATACATTAATGATGCATAAATTATTTATTAAGTGAAAAATCAGTAATTTCGTTTTTATTGAAATAATAAAACCCATTAAAAGGCCCAAAAACCTGACAAAAACTTATTTTTAGTGTATATATACACCTTAATCATCAATTACATAATATATAACCGTTTGGAGTTTTATAAAATTGACTATGACACTTATATTATTTTATTTTAAATGATGCCAAAGTTGTCACCTTCATAATTTAATAAATATAACAATTTAAATATTATGATTTTAAGATGATAAATTCGAGTAAAAGTATTATTGTGAAAGGTAATAGATTTATCTTCATTATAGGATTTTTTTTAATTTTTATGCAACAGATAAGTATATTAAATAATTATACAATGATGTTGTAGTAATTATTTTATCAAGAGATAAACCAAATAAATGGTTTTAAAAATAATAAAATAAATATTATATGAACTATTTCATGTTCTCCACTAATTTTATAGATACATATGACCTTTTATGAATCTATTAAATCTTTTAGTTTGAACATATCTTCTGTATATATTTTATTTAAATTCAAATAAATTAATAGTGTCAAAATTGACACTATTGTTATTTTATAAAAATAAGATATTATAAAATTGTTTAAAAATCACAAAAATATATATAAAAATTATAAATTTAAATTTATATGGTCTAAAATGTTATAAAGTATCCAATTATAGATAATTCACAACAAATAAGTAATTATTTGTTATAATTTAAAATTTAGAATGTTATTACCACACATAAAATTAAATTGATTAAGTAAGGATAAATCAAGTTGAAAATGTTTAAAATAATTTCCTAACATGTCTAAATTTTATTGGTTGATGAGATTAAAACCCTATCTCATCTAATCTTCAAATATGAGTCATTTTTGGAGGTTTTTAAGTGGGGTTAGATTTATTATAAATTAATATTTTTAAGAATTCCAATGGTGACCTCTCCTCCCTTATAAAAGGGCACCTCCTCCATCTCTTCCACACACCACTTTGAGCCTTCAAGCTAGGCCAACCCCTGCCCAATTCTCTTCTCCACTTCCCTAGAAACATCCTATAGGTCCTGGTTGTAAATACCCATAAAATTCAAGGGAAATTTTTTCTTAATTTTCTTTGAAATTTTAAAAGAACGCGGTTTCAGACGGCACTTGATTCTGTGGCCCGGAGTGCCCGAAATTTCTATCCGAAGTTTAGCTCAGGTACGTTCAGTGAACGAACGAGCGAGAATTTCTAACTTTTGAACTGGTGCCCAGAATTGAATTCTGAGGGCACCGATGGAACCGCAGCGCCGGTAATTGCTTAGGAACTCCTGTTCTGAAGTTGCGTTATCACGGGTGTGGGTGATAAAAATTGTGGAAGTTAATTTATTATTATTCTACAATTTTTATTCTAAGTGTTTAGTTCTTGATGGAAGTTGGGTAACCACCCAACCTCTTTTGGGAGGTTATGAGGGTGGTGGGGCCCACACGAACCCCACCCCTTCATATCCTCTAACCCCTCTCAACTCCCATTAAATGTTGATAACTTAAGTTTACTTAACTTATGAATTAATGTGGTGAGTTAAATGTATGTTTTTGAAATTAAAACCCTTGAATTTTTATAAGGCTTGTTGTGTTAATAAAATAAGAAAGTAGCTTATTTTATTTTGTTGTTAGAGTTTTGTTGTTGAGAGGTTTTGGGAAGAACATCTTCTCCTTCGACGAAGAACGCGAAGAACACCTCAGACACCGACGAAGAACACCGTTCTTCAACGAAGAACATCTCCGCCGAAGAACGCGGAGAACTTCTTCCACGACGTTCTTCTTCTGCAACGTTTCCTCTTCGGACGCACCTCGACGGCAACGGAATCGACGTTCGTTTTTCCGCGACGCCTGACCTCCGCGACGCTCGTCTTTCGCGGCTCGTTGACGTGCACCGTTCTTGAAACCGAGGTAGGGGTTTTATTTTATTTAATTATTTCCGTTCATGATTATAGTTCATCGATCTTCATGGATATTCGACTAAATGTTATTGTTTAACGAGAGGGGGCCGGACCGCACAAACACGGCCGACCCTCCTCTTTAACCTTGTTGTTACTTTGTGGATTGGACGGAATGGCGTGGTGCCGTCGCACCACGCGCAAAACGCACGGCAAGTACTTCGCGGCGCCGTCGAACCGCGCCGTGAATTTGAACAAGACGCGACGCCGTCGCGCCGCGTCGAAGAAAATTGAAGACGCCGCGGCCGGAGCGGGGCCGCGGTGGAGCAAGGTGACCGGCGGCCGGACCGAGCCGCCGGCATCGGAGGTGGAAGGGGACCGGCCATCGCCGGTCCCGTTGAGCAGGAACCAGCCGGCCAGGTCGGGCCGGCTGGACAGGGAGGAGCCGGGGGAATTAATTCCCCTGGCCAGACATCAAAGCGGCCCCAATTAAGGGGCCACGTTTACAGAAAACCGGGAGGGGGGGGGGGTAGCGCCCCCCCCCCCCCCTCGCGCGAGCCAAAACGGCTCGGCCGTTTTGGCCGAGCACCGACCAGCGCGCCCAGCGCGCGGGTCGCCGATCCGGGGCGCGCAGGGCCGGGCCAAACCGGACCTGGGGCGGGTCGACCCGGTTCGGGCCAACCGGGGGGTCTCGGGCCGGGTCGGTCCGGGCCCGAAACCCCCGTTTTCGGACTGTTTGGGTTCAATTTCCCATAACTCGGGCTACAGACCTCCGATCGACACGCCGTCAGTGGAGACACGATCCTTGGAACGAGACAGTCGTTTTGGTATATCGCACTCAAGGTTTCGGAATACTTTGAGTTCGGCCGGGTTGGTTCGTACGCGAAACCAACCGGGCCCTCAGAGCGGAAACGCTCATATCTTGAGCTTCAGACGTCCGTTTGATGTGCCGTCAACTATGTTGGTTTTCTCTTAGTGAGACGGATCTTTTGGATTACTCTGCCTGAGGTTTGGACATAGGTGGAGTACGGTCGGGTTGGTTTTGCCTTAAAAACCAACCGGGTCCCTGGGACGAAAAAGCCAATAACTCTCAGACCGGGCGTCCGATCGACACGCCATCTGCGACGTTGAGTTCCCGTTGATGATTTGTAACTTTTGGATACATCAACTCTGGACTATGTGTCAGTTGATGTATCAGGCTCTCGGCTCGTGGAGCGGACCCTCCCGAACGAGCTTGCTGTGTGCGGGAACCCTAGTGCTGGCTGCGACTGCTACTGTGACTGCGACGACGACTATGCAGAGATCCTCAGTGGATTCGATGACGACGACTACAACACTCAATGATCCTATGTGGATCAGTGCTACCGATCCCGTGTGGGTCTGATCCTGTGTGGGTCAGCGCTCAGCGGTTCTGTGTGAGCCAGCGCCTACAGATCCTGTGTGAGTCCGATCCTGTGTGGGTCATTGCGGGGGTTAGTTTCCTACCGATCCTGTGTGGGTCTTTGCGGGGGTTAATACCTATCGATCCTTTGTGGGTCCGAAGACTTAGATGGATCAGTGATCATCTCTATCGTCTTTCGAAGAAGTATACCTGAGTGAGCTGAATCCTGTTTTACTTTCCTGTGCGGACTGTGTTGTGCTATCCTGTGTGGATTTACGTTTTTCTTTCCTATGTGAATTGAGTTGTTCTTTCCTGTGTGGATTACTTTTTTCTTCCTGTGTGGAACACGTTGCTTTCCTGTGTGGACTGGGTTGTACTTGGGCTCAGATGTTGGAGCCGAATGAGAATTGATGACTTAGGTATATGTATGGGCATATACCTAAGCAGTGCCGGATGTTACTTCGTGATTGTATCTTTCCTTTGTGGTTTATCCTTTGTGGATTTTGGGAGACCTTCGGCGGTCTCGGGGTCCCTACTAAGTAGCTTATACTCACCCCTACACGGGCTATGCCCGCACTACGTTGTGTTGGTTGCAGACAACAGACATCGCTGATCGTGGTGGAGGCTTGCGGAGCAGGACGGTACCTGGAGGTGGACCACTGGGCAGGACGTACTCGGAGCGGTAGGCTGGACCGAGGAGCAGTGGAGGCTTTCTGTACCCACCCTTCAGGTGGGATTCCCAGTGGACAGCTCTTCATTGTGGCTTTACCTTTCAGTTGCTATTTTCCCTTTTTGAGTTGTACTTTACTTTCAGTTTGGGTTTGTATACTGGCCCACTTACTTTTCCGCACTTACTCTTGTACCAGCTTTTACTTAGTGTTTACTTTTACTCTGTGGTACTTGTTTACTTTACAAAGGCAATGCCTTCCCTTTTACCAGGATTTATGCCTTGGTGCTAGTCGCCAGCCCCTGGCCTATGGAAGGCGGGCTTGGGGTAGTCACGGCACGGGCCCTGAGGACGGGTCGTGACAAATTGGTATCAGAGGAGTTCGGTTCTACTGCGGACTCTGATCTTTTCTATGTGAAGCAATAGTGTTTAGCGTATTGGGTGTGGTTATCAGTCCAGGGAGTCTAGTGTTGGTGCGGCGGCCGACGTATCCGTACACCGGGACCTTGACTTCTGATTTCCGACTTAATGCACGAAAACATTGATTTCATGTGTGTTTCAAGTTTTCTTTGTGATTACTTTGTATCAGCTCACCAGGTATGCTGTTCTGACCATGGCGCACCTGTTTCCTTTTCAGGATGGCCCCACGACGGCAGCCAGCTAGGGTTCCGAGAGTCGAGCGTGACGATAGCCCACCGAGCGACGAGGCCTCGGTGCAGGGCCCTTTGTCAGTTGTGGCACCAGTGGTAGCTCTACCCGCCGAGCCACCGATGCTTCCAGCACCAGCCACTGACGATGCACGTCACCTCAGTGCACTGCATGAGTTCCAGCGCCAGCGACCGCCCAGGTTCCGCGGGGAGACGGACCCCCAGATAGCCGAGGACTGGCTGGAGGCAGTGGTGAGAGTTTTCAGGTTAGTGAGGAAACCAACAGACCTCATGGTGATCCTCGCAGCGAGCCTACTGCACGCAGCAGCAGGCAGATGGTGGAGCTTGATGCTCCAGGTGCACGATGAGGCATCTCTTCTCTGGACGGACTTTAAGAGCCTCTTCCGCTCGGAGTTCGTCCCAGCCACCCTCCATGCGGTGCGCATCCAGGAGCTTCTTCAGCTGCGGCAGGGCAGCATGACGGTCGCCCAGTACTCGACGAGATTTACCGATCTCTCGCGCTACTCTACTGACATGGTACAAGACCCATTCTTCTAGGCCCGGACCTTTGAGCAGGGATTGAGACACGAGATCAGGGCATTGCTAATCTCCCTCAGCATTCCGACTCAGACAGGAGTACTGGAGCGAGCCCTTTTGATCGAGAGCTTTCTTGCTGAGTCTACACCAGCGCCGAGACCCACCGCAGGGCGGCACGTAGCAGAGTCTTCTGTAGCAGGAAGTCGACGGATGACTCATGGGTCCAGGCAGACTAGACCCTCAGGCAGACGACCTTAGGACACTGGCTCAGCAGTGTGGGACACACAGCGCAAAACCAGTCATACGAGTGGAAGACAATGCTATGCATGCGGCGGGCTGGGCCACATGGCTCGTGACTGCCCGACCCGCCATGCAGAGGAGCTGAAGACGGTTGAGGAACCACCTAGGCAGAGGCAGAGGTTCGACCGTGGCGGTCCGCAGGGAGCAGGCGGACGAGGCAGAGGAGCAGACCGAGCAGCAGGTGGTGGGCGACGCTTTGAGGCTCTACCACCACCACCACTAGGAGGTCCACCCTGACCTCAGGGGAGAGCACAGCTTCAGGAAGCTGAAGCTTACGACCATGGAGCTCCTGAAGTGGGTGGACTAGTGCGGGACTAGCTCCAGGCATAGAGGCATTTTCCCATAATGCCTCTAGCTTCGTAGTTGTGTGTTGCCTTGTGTCCTTGTACTTTGAGTTGAAGTAATAAGAGACACTTGCAATGTTGACGTTTTCTTTCTTGTCTTTTTTTTGTTATTACTAAGAGGTGCCGGTTAAAAACTGTTGACTTGACCCTCACTTGCGAGATTCTTACTGGAGGAGACCCAGTGACCACACACTGATGCCGACAGTGTGACTCAACCCTTGGAGGCGAGAGTAACGGTTGGATCTCTTGGTAGCAGCGTCGAGGCCTTACGATGTCAACCATGCCATGGTTTAACTAATCATGACGGGATTGACTGTATTAGGTAAGGAACGTGGTTCATCCAGGGGATGAGACTGGATTTCCCTTTTCGGCAAAGGAGAAATCTTTGCAGCAGTGGTCTTCACTCTAAAGACATGGCGACACTATATGATGGTTTCTCCTTTGGAGCAGAGCACAACGTCATTTTCAGAGGACGTACCTTGGTACCAGTTGCTTTACGGGAGGAGGTGCTGAGAGAGTTTCACACTTCTCCTTTGGCGGTACATCCTGGAGTGGCGAAGATATACCAGGATCTCAGACGACAACACTGGTGGCCAGGCATGAAGAAGGTTGTGGCAGAGTTCGTTTCACGATGCCTCACCTGCCAGCAGGTGAAGGCAGAGCACCAGGTACCAGTAGGCTTGGTACAACCCTTAGAGGTCCCGGAGTGGAAGTGGGGCGGGATATCTATGGACTTCGTGACTGGACTTCCACGCACTTCCAGAGGTCACGACTCCATTTGGGTGATTGTCGACCGACTCACCAAGTCAGCTCACTTCTTACCCATCAGAGAGCAGGGCTCAGTGGAGAGCTTGGGACGTCTTTACGTTCAGAAGATTGTGAGGCTTCATGGAGTGCCATCATCTATCATCTTCGATCGAGATGCTCGATTTACTTCCCGGCTATGGAAGGGATTACAAGAGGCGTTCGGGGCACAGCTACGTCTGAGCACAGCCTTTCACCCTCAGACGGATGGTCAGACGGAGAGGGCCATTCAGACTCTCGAGGACATGCTCCGCGCATGCGTCCTCGACTTTGGCCGCAGCTGGGAGGACCACATACCCTTGGTGGAGTTTTCATACAACAACAGCTACCACTCCACCATCGGGATGACACCATACGAGGTGTTGTACGGAAGACCTTGTAGATCTCCTTTGTGCTGGACAGACCCTGGGGAGTCAGCACTTGTGGGACCAGAGATGGTTCGGTCCACGACGGAGAAGGTCCTGGTCATCCAGGAGCGGATGAGGATAGCACAGAGCCGGTAGGAGTCTTATGCTGACAGGAGGCAGAGGCCACTAGAGTTCGAGGATGGCGACCATGTCTTTTTGCGTGTCTCACCTCGACGTGGATTACGGAGATTTGGCCGAGACGGCAAGTTGTCTCCACGCTTCATCGGACCATCCCAGGTCCTCAGCAGGATTGGCGAGGTGGCTTATCACCTGACTCTACCACCTTAGTTGCACCGGGTGCACGACGTCTTCCACGTATCTCAGCTGAGGAGATACGTGCACGACCCGACACACATCATTGACCATGGGGAGCTAGACGTTGATGATGGGGTGACTTTTGCGGAGGTCCCGGTGGAGATTGAGGATCGACAGGAGCGGGTCCTACGTGGATGGTCGATTCCTCTAGTGCGCATCATATGGCATCATAGGAACCTCCAAGAGAGCACTTGGGAGCGGGAGGCTCAAATGCGTGCTCAGTACCCTCATTTGTTTCCCTAGTTATGATGTATCTTTACGGGGACGTAAAGCCCTGAGGTGGGAGTAATGTAAAGACCTGTAAAATTCAAGGGAAAATTTTTCTTAATTTTCTTTGGAATTTTACAAGAACGTGGTTTCAGAGGGCACTTGATTCCAAGGCCCGGAGTGCCCAGAATTTCTATCCGAAGTTTAGCTCGGGTACGTTCAGTGAACGAATGAGCGGGAATTTCTAACTTTTGAACTGGTGCCCAGAATCGAATTCTGAGGGCACCGATGAAACCGTAGTGCCGGTAATTGCTTAGGAACTCCTGTTCCAGAGTTGCGTTATCACAGGTGTGGATGATAAAAATTGTGGAAGTTTTTTTATTATTATTCTACAATTTTTATTCTAAGTGTTTAGTATTTGATGGAAGTTGGGTAACCACCCAACCTCCTTTGGGAGGTTATGAGGGTGGTGGGGCCCACACTAACCCCACCCCTTCATATCCTCTAACCCCTCTCAACTCCCATTAAATGTTGATAACTTAAGTTTACTTAACTTATGAATTAATGTGGTGAGTTAAATGTAAGTTTTTGAAATACAAACCCTTGAATTTTCATAAGGCTTGTTGTGTTAATAAAATAAGAAAGCAGCTTATTTTATTTTGTTGTTAGAGTTTTGTCGTTGAGAGGTTTTGGGAAGAACATATTCTCCTTCGAAGAAGAACGTGAAGAACACCTCGGAAGCCGAAGAAGAACACTGTTCTTCAATGAAGAACATCTCCGCCGAAGAACGCGGAGAACTTATTCTATGACGTTCTTCTTCCGCAACGTTTCCTCTTCGGACGCACCTCGACGACAACGGAATCGACGTTCGTTTTTCCGTGACGCCTGACCTCCGCGATGCTCGTCTTCCGTGGCTCGTTGACGTTCATCGTTCTTGAAACCGAGGTAGGGGTTTTATTTTATTTAATTATTTCCGTTCATGATTCTAGTTCGTCGATCTTCGTGGATATTCGACTAAATGTTATCGTTTAACGAGAGGGGGCCAGACCGCACAAACACAGCCGACCCTCCTCTTTAAACTTGTTGTTACTTTGTGGATTGGAAGGAATGGCGTGGTGCCGTCGCACCACACGCAAAACACACGACAAGTACTTCGCTGCGCCGTCGAGCTGCGCCGTGAAGTTAAACAAGACGCGACGCCGTCGCGCCACGTCGAAGAAAATCGAAGACGCCGCGGCCAGACTGGGGCCACGGCGGAGGGACGCGGTGCCGTCGCACCGCGCCGAACGACAAGGGCCGCGGCCGGTTCCGGGCCACGGCGGAGCAAGGTGACCGGCGACCGGACCGGGCTACTGGCGTCGGAGCTGGAAGGGGACCGGCCATCGCCGGTCCCGTTGAGCAGGAACCGGCCGGACAGGGAGGAGATGAGGGAATTAATTCCCCCAGCCAAACATCAAATCGGCCCCAATTAAGGGGCCATAGTTACAGAAAACCAGGGAAGCAGCCCCCCCCCCCCCCCCCCCCCCCGCGCGAGCCAAAATTGCTCGGCCATTTTGGCCGAGCACCGACCAGCGCGCCCAGCGCGCGGGTCGCCGGTCTGGGCCGGGCCGCGCCTGCTGGGCCGGGCCACGCCGGGCCGGGCCGACCCGGACCCTGGGCGGGTCGACCCTATTCGGGCCAACTGGGGGGTCTCGGGCCGGGTCGGTCTGGGCCCGAAACCCCCGTTTTCGGACCGTTTGAGTTCAATTGCCCATAACTTGGGTTAAGAAGCTCCGATCGACGCGCCGTCAGCGGCGACACGATCCTTGGAATGAGATGGTAATTTAGGTATATCGCAATCAAGGTTTCAGAATACTTTGAGTTCGGCTGGGTTGGTTCGTACACGAAACCAACCGGGCCCTCGGAGCGGAAACGCTCATATCTTGAGCTTCAGACGTCCATTTGACGTGCCGTCAACTATGTTGGTTTTCTCTTAGTGATAAAGATATTTTGGATTACTCCGCCCGAGGTTTGGATGCAGGTGGAGTACGGTCGGGTTGGGTTTGCCTTAAAAACCAACCAGGACCCTGGGACGAAAAAGCCAATAACTCTCAGACCGGGCGTCCGATCGACGCGCCGTCTGTGACTTTGAGTTCCTGTTGACAATTCAGAACTTTTGGATACATCAACTCTGGACTATGTGTCAGTTGACGTATCAGCCTCTCGGATCGTGGAGCGGACCCTCCCGAACGAGCTTTCTGTGTGCGGGAACCCTAGTGCTGGCTGCGACTGCTACTGTGACTGCGACGACGACTGCGTAGAGATCCTCAGTGGATTCGACGAAGACGACTACAACACTCAGCGATCCTGTGTGGATCAGTGCTACCGATCCTGTGTGGGTCCGATCCTGTGTGGGTCAGCGCTCAGCGGTTCTGTGTGAGCCAGCGCCTACAGATCCTGTGTGGGTCCGATCCTGTGTGGGTCATTGCGGGGGTTAGTTTCCTACCGATCTTGTGTGGGTCTTTGCGGGGGTTAGTACCTATCGATCCTTTGTAGGTCCGACGACTTAGATGTATCATTGATCATCTCTATCGTCTTTCGAAGAAGTATACCTGAGTGAGCTGAATCCTGTTTTACTTTCTTGTGTGGACTGTGTTGTGCTATCCTGTGTGGATTTACGTTTTTCTTTCCTATGTAGGTTGAGTTGTTCTTTCCTGTGTGGATTACGTTTTGCTTCCTGTGTGGAACACGTTGCTTTCCTGTGTGGACTGGGTTGTACTTGGGCTCGGATGTTGGAGCCGAATGAGAATTGATGACTTAGGTATATGTATAGGCATATACCTAAGCAGTGTCGGATGTTACTTCGTGATTGTATCTTTCCTTTGTGGTTTATCCTTTGTGGATTTTGGGAGACCTTCGGGGGTCTCAGGGTCCTTACTGAGTAGCTTATACTCACCCCTGCACGGGATATGCCTGTACTACATTGTGTTGGTTACAGATGACGGACATCGCTGATCGTGGTGGAGGCTTGCGGAGCAGGACGATACCTTGAGGTGGACCACTGGGCAGGACGTACTCAGAGCGGTAGGCTGGACCGAGGAGCAGTGGAGGCTTTCTATACCCACCCTTCATGTGGGATTCCCAGTGGACAGCTCGTCGTTGCGGCTTTACCTTTTAGTTGCTGTTTTCCCTTTTTGAGTTGTACTTTACTTTCAGTTTGGGTTTGTATACTGGCCCACTTACTTTTCCGCAGTTACTCTTGTACCATCTTTTACTTAGTGTTTACTTTTTCCGCTTACTTACTCTGTGGTACTTGTTTACTTTACAAAGTTAATGCCTTCCCTTTTACCGGGATTTACGCCTTGGTGCTAGTCACCAGCCCCTGGCCTATGGAAGGTGGGCTTGGGGTAGTCATGGAACGGGCCCCGAGGACGGGTCGTGACACTGGTCTTCTTCAAAGACCAATTTTAGTTCCATAAGAGGAGGTCTCAAAGAGGTGTTTCAAAGAAGAGGTAATTTCTGTTACCGATTCTTTCACCTTTACTTCTTCTTCCACTTCTTCTTCTTAGGTTGTTTCATTATGAATTAATAACATCAGTATCACTCATATACTGATATATTATTATAAGTATGAAACAACCCTATTTCACCATCTATCCATCCTACGGAAAACGAAATCACCGCACGTGCTTACGTACGGAATACCGTCTCCATGCCGTGGTGTAATCTATTTTACACCACCACCTTACTTGGATGGGTATAATGGTGTAAATAATAACTATATATGATTATTGTAAAGTGATATTGATTCTGTAATAGTATACATACACTCCAATAAAATTCCACGATCATGGGAACGATATCATCGCTCGTGCGTACGTACGGAATACCGTCTCCACGACGCGATGAGATTCATTCTCAATGATTAACCATTCATAAATGATTATAAAGTATATATAATAAGTAATAATGAAATATATGACATAATAATGATACTGGATTTATGTATATATATATATGTATGTCATCCAATTAATTCCATTCAATTCAATGAGGAAACGAAAACAACGTTCATGCGTACGTACAACCTACCGTCTCCATGAACAATGTATTTCTTTCTATTTATCGATCTATTATATATATGTATATTCTTAATATATATTATATATAAATCATTTTTTTCATTCTGGATGTAAGTAATCATGATCTAAGTAATCATATGAATAATTACAAGTCAAAACACGGACGACAAATGAAACGATTTTACCCAAAATGCTCTTTAACATGGAATTTACAAAAGAAAGGGTAATATAAAGTCATAAGTGAACCATATATGATATCATAACAATTAATATGATTCTGTAATAAGTCAATAACATTATTTAAATCATTATACAGGAGGTTCGGATACGTACGAAGCATATCGGACCTAAGGTAAGGGATAATATTGCAAATCTCATTTTTATCCGAGATTGCTTATTCGTAGGTATTTACTGGGGTTATTTATATCATCCATGTTCATGTTTTATAAAAGTGTATTCATGTATGTTTAAAGTCCTTTTTACCCATTTTTGACTTTTACTACATGGTATGTAAGTAATCTTTCTTTTGTTTACGTTACGAGGTACTTTTTGACTTTTCCAACAAAAGTACGAGGAGAATGTTTTTTTAACGTATACAACATGAAAGGATTTTTATGGTTTTATAAAGCCTTATTTACATGAAGCTTCCTCCAAAAGATTTCATGACTATTTTCAACAAAATATCTTTCCTTTAAAATTGCATGACGTTTTGTGAAAAGAAATTGATTTTGAAGAAGAAAGGATATTTTCCTCAAGAATTCATTTCAAGTGTTTTATCAAAACCATTTTCCATCTAAGATGAAATTATTTCATATGTGTATGTTTCAAGTGTAATGTCTCTATAATTTACATGGTTTCAATTTTCTTATTATGAAATGATATCCATTTCTTTTATATGGATTATGTGATGATGGGATGATGTTTATGAAACCCATTTTATTCGTTGGGTTATTATGAATGATGTATGTTTATTTTATGGCACAAGTAAGAATGATTTAATTATGAGATGGGTGGGACCTATATCTCCCTCCAATGCATTGGGTAAAGATTTATATCTCATGAGATAGACATGTCTCGAACGGTAAGTTAATCCGGTTCAGTGTTACAGGACTGAAACGAGGAGTGAACTCGATTCAGAAAGGGACTTTGTCCACTAAGATGGTCTTGGCAGCAATTCCTTGGCTAATATGGAAATCATATCATGTGATTAATGGTTTCCACAATTACATGTTTTATTCCCATGCTATTTTATCATTATTAATGTTTCTTTATGATCTATGCCTTACGTACTTCCATGTTTTATGTCATTTTTCAAGCTTTTGATGTTTAAACATTATGTTCATGTTTTTAAGTTCAAATTTATATGGTATGTTTTATTTTATCTATGCTTACCCTTAATGAGCATTTGAGCTCACCGTTTTTATGTTTTATTTTCCCCCAGTATTAAAAGAAATTTTTTAGGTAAGGAAACAAAAAGGGGAATATCTTTATGGGAGATGTTGAAGATCTTTCACCACGATTAGAAGATTACGTTCCAAGTTTCCAAAGACACTAAAATATTACGGCCCTTATGTGTCTGTTTTTGTTATGTATTAAGTATTCCGCTAAAGTAATGTAATGTCCATGTACATCAAGCTTTGGGTCTCTACACCACGACAATTGTCTTTCAGTTTCTTCACTTCCATATAGACTCCTAAACCTTGGAATGATTGGAAAGTACCATACAACTTTCATAGGATTGGATTTATCTTTCTTGTATCGAGAAACACCACACTTTGGTCATTCTATAAGTGATTTTTTCTCCTTTAGAAACAATATACAGTATTTCGGTCAGGCATGTATTCTTATAGAAATCATACCCATCGAGCGTAGCATTCGTCTAGCTTCATATGTCCGGCTTGGGAACTCATTATCTTCCAGGAGCATGTCATTCAAGAGAGCAAGTAGTTCTGTAAAACTGACATCACTCCATCCATTTCCTGCTTTCAATTTATAAAACTTCAGTACAACTGACAATGTTGTATACTTAGTGCAACCATCATACAATGGCATATTTGCACAACTCTTTAACTTCTCAAACAATTTTGGGAACTCACGGAGTTCATCTTCAATTGACTTTGTCATTTCCTCAATAAGATCTTCATCATCATTGACATATGTAATCACATACTCCATAAGTTCTTCTTCATTATCCATATTTGTATTCATATCTGATGATCCATAAAACGTAGTTTTATCCCAGCCAGTAGCTACATTCGCGTTTTCTCCATGTTTATTCCAATATTTATAACTCTGATCTATTCTGTGACATATAAAATGTTCTTCCAACTCCTCTAGAGTAAGTAGTATATAATAACAACGTAAACATGGATAAAGGATTTGAGAAGGATCCTTTGTGTAATCCTTTGCAAACTTGATGAACTCTTTCACTCCGTTCTTGTACTCTATTGTCAAACGATTAGAATCCATCAAATCCTTATTCATCTTCATCCTATTTGAATATCAAATATTAGTATTTATGGTTCAAGTACACAAAAAAATACTTCCAAATATAGTATAAGAGAACCACTTCCTTATAAAAATAGAGATTAATAGAGCCTAACCATTAGTATTTATTCATCTTCATTAAATATAATTACTTTTGATTCATTATAGTTTCCTCAAATAACTGCAGACCAAACAAAAGAATAATCAAGAATGATACATCTACCAATCCTAGGTCTCTTCCCTACATTCAATATCATCATGCCTAAATACCGATATATCCACACATACACATGTCACAAACACATAAAAAACCATATCCACATCAGAAACAAAGTACCAATATGGATTTCAATTAGGTTACTCAACTCAAGTGGTGGTGTGTAAGAAATAAAAAGAAAATATAATAAGTATATAGTAACACATAAATCTCAAACTGGTGTTAATAATCCAATAAACCCAAGGTATCATTTCATCTATCAGAATACTCTGAAGGAGACCATATGCGATAATAGTACCAGGTGGTGAAGGTTCCTGATGAGGAAGGGGTGAACACACACCTATCGGGGTTCGAGGTCAGGTCATTGAGGTTTAAGGTGGACCGATACTCCTACAAGGGTTCATTCCATATTTCACAAACCATGTCTTGATACCCTAGGATGTTAACCCACTGCTGGTGGAAGTGAAACCATTCCTGATGATCATGCCAAGAAGAAATGGAAACCAAGAGGGGGAGTGAATCAAAATACCTCAAGAAAGATGAAAAAACATGGTATTTGAGAATAGGTTAGTGGCTTTCATGTTGGCTAGACACCTATCCAATAGACTCCACAAGCGGTGATGGCCCCTACAGTTGTTGCACCAGGTGAAACTATCACCTGAGAAGTTGAGATCAATGAGGCCCTTCCCAGAAATGAACTGAACAAACTCCATGATGGACTTCCTCTGGAATGAGATTATACCTTTCCTTTCCTTTGGGTTTTAAATGAAATTAATGTCACCCCAAATAAACAATGGATGGTGGTCGAGATCGAAGGTATTTTGTTCACTCCATAGATATTCCCTTTGAAGAGGGTCATAGCTTCTAAAAACAAAATTCATAAGGAAGGAGGTGTCACCGTTGGACACATTGGTAGTGATGAATTGATTGTAATCTTGAACAGTCTCAACAACATATTTATTGTGCCAAAATACCCATTTGTGTCTGTTGGAGGGGTCAGAGTGTAGAAATCCATGCAACTTAATCTTCCATGAGAATTCTATGATTATTAGAGGTTTTTTGTGTTATTTGACAACAACAACAACAATGACATTATGCTTTTTGATTTATATAGTAAGGAAGTCCTATTTAACATGGGCACTAAGACCATGAGCATTACATATGAAGATAATAATGATGGGTAGGACATGTCTCTAGCATTGGATCTAGATCTAGTAGCCTTATTGAAGTGGGATGATGATCTCTCATTTAGGTCCCTTGATTTTGAACATGTTCATAATACCTTCTGGTTGGTAAGCTTAATATGAGTGGGAGATGAGGATCCAAAGGGGCAGGGGAAGGATGGGTAATGAAACTTGGGGGCTGGTGAGGGAGTTGTCTCTGGATCAATAAGTATTTGGAGCTGGATGACAGGCTCAAAGCCAAGGGAGATAGAACAAACATTGCTAGGAAGGGTCCTGACCACTACAGAGAAGCAGTCAGTAACCTCAGCAAGGGAGAAGGACGGAGATGGAGGTAGGGGTGGAAAGGATAGAAATCTTGGTGGTCTAGGAATCATGCCATATAGGTTCACTTCCAGACAAAGTCACTTAGATAGCATGAAGGAAAGAATGGGGGAACCCCTAAAAGAAAATAGGGTTCAAGCATTGGATGACCTAGAAATGCATCAGAACCGGGTGGTGTTGTCCTTAAAGAAAAAGTTTATCCTTCATTCCTTACTTTATGGTGACATGGTGTTGGAGCTAAGGGAATCGATGATACCAAGGAGGAATCTAGTGAAACTAGAATCCAAGTGTGAAGGACCTTAAATTTTTAATAAACTTCACTCTGATAGTGTAAACTCATTGATCGCCATTGATGATGAGCATATCAATATTTCCACCAATACTAGGTTTCTCAAGAGATATTTTACATGAATAAACCATCCCTTTAGTCTGAGATATATGGATTTGAACTAAAAATCCAACACCCTAGTTATATGTTTTTTCGTGTGGTGTTCAGCTGCCATAATCCCCTTCTCACATTATGTCGTTATTCTTACATGACACGCCAAAAATTCTGGGACACACCCCCTTTGGTCCATGAATCATGAACTTAAACCTTTTTCATTCTCTACCCATATTTCACATGGTGTAGGGACTCTATGGATGGAAAATTCACCTCACCCTCACTATATGTTCTAGTTGCATGATATGAAACCGTGTGACATTTTGGTAAAATATATTCAACCTTAAAATACATTATCATAATCCTAATCACAAGATATTAAAATGTGTGTCCAATTTTCTCATTTCATGAAGTTAAAAAACATGGTTCATGTCCCTATTGTATGATATAAAACTTTGAAATGAATTTATCCTTCAACTGATAGGGCTCACTCTTTCTGATGCTGATCACTTACCACACCATGTTGAAGAACAAAATAAGGATTGATTCCCATTTAATATCATGGGATATCAAGAGACTGAAAAATTATATATCATTGGCTCAGCTCACTCATTGAACTACCTCAACACTTCCATCAATGAAAAAAAGTTTTTATCTCACTCACGAATGCACTCCATCTATTAAAAAATTGCATTCAGTCTATTAAAAAAACAAAACATTGTGGCCAACCATTTTTTAAAACATATATTTCATTTTTTATAAATGAAAAAATTCACAAGGAATTCTATTTTCCTAACTTAATCTACTTTTATAAAAATAAAAACACACATATTAAGAAATCCCTTTTAAAGAAAATTAACCCATGTCAAACATTCCCCAAAGATTCCACATTTTTATTTACAATAAAAAAACTATACTAATGGAAAATCCTAGAATAATGGAGTAATGATAAAAGAAAAAATAAATAATCAAGGTAAGATAAAAACTAGAAAAAGTAAATAATAAAGTTAATTAATGGTAGTAACTCATAATCACAAAATAATACATTAATATAATTATGGGAAAGAAACTAATTTTAATTGGAGAAACATAGGATGATATCTGACCTATAGGTTCTAATGGAAATTGACTCACTCACAGAACACCACCTGGTTATGTGACCAGACAATCAATATAAATGAGGCCTCTTGGGGACATCAAAAATAGACTCAAGTGATCACCTCAAGGCTAACTAGAGTAGAACCCATTTGATTACTCACAAATATAAGGTCTCCCATGTACCAACTACCAAACATAAAGAAAATTATTCATCACAATCATCAATAGTAAAATCCCAAAATCAAAAAATGATTTGGAAAACATGCCTTAAACACATCATTAACTTATTTAAGGTATATCTAGAACCTTGTTTTGGTCTCCTTATATTTGGAGATTATCTAAATATGTTTTTAGTGAATTTTGAGAAATTTGGTGGTTTTGGGGGGGTGTTCACGGTTGGATCATTGTTAGGGAAAATCATGTCATTGGGCCAAATAAACCATTTATCCTATGATAAGCCACTACAAGGGGGTTCATAGATTTTTCAGACCGTGCAAAGTGAAACTCTAAGGGTGGCGGAGGTCCGGCACGTGAAGCTCAGCGGGCGGCGGAGGACCAGAAACGCGAAGCTCGAGGGCGGTGGAGGTCCGGAAACACGAAGCTCAGCGGGTGGCGGAGGTCCAACAAAGCAAAGCTTGAGGGGAGTGGAGGTATGGAAACACGAAGCTCAGTGGGTGGTGGAGGTCCGGCAACGTGAAGCTCAGCAGGCAGTGGAGGGGAGTCGCAGGGTTCCAATACCACAAGAGATTTAGGTCACGATGAAACAAGGGAACTGTGCGATCGAATTTATAAAAAAATGGAAAACGGTTTTATCAGCGCTAAAAAAGCACTGATAAATCCTTCCTGTATCAGTGCTAACATTTTAGCACTAATAAAGGGACCCTTTATCAGTGCTTTTCTAGCATTGATAAAGGGTCTTTTTATCAGCGCTTTTTTAGCGCTGATAAAGGGAATCTTTATGAGTGCTTTTCTAGCGCTGATAGAGGGACTCTATATCAGTGTTAAAATTTTAGCGCTGATAAAGGGTGTCTTTATCAGTAGTTTTTGCTTAGCGCTGATATAAGGTGCCTATTTTTGTAGTAGTGTAATTAACTCTCCTTTGAAAGATCTCCTTTAGATATCCTTTTAAGGGACATTAGTTTGGTATTTTTGGAAGACCATAACCTCTATAACTTGGATAATTATTTTTAGAATAGGTTTTGGCATGTTTTGTTCAAGATAAGTTTCTCTAGGTGGTGTATAGAAGAAATGAGAGGCAATGTCTTTTTATAGTGAATGAAAGGACATACATGGAATTATTAAAAAGATTTAAATATGATAAATTAATCTTCATGTGAAATTCACGTGGATGGAATTTTTAAAATAATATATGATATTATTTAAAAAAATTATTCCAATAAAATTTGGATAGGTTTAAGTTGTATTTTAAACCTTATCTTTTGGTTTAACCCCATTGTTAAAAAATTTTAACCTTTACAACAATAACGACCTTTTCAATTTTAAAGCGTTATAATTTTACTTATATGGTAAAAAATTTCACATAAATGGAAAAGGGATGCAATTTTTGACCATTTATGATTCTAATTGTCCTATTTAAATGTTTTTATGAATTTTAAATAATTTAATACATATTATTTTTCATAAAATACCATTAATGTCATTTTTACACTATTTATTTAATTTGAATTTATAGACATCAATACAAAAGATTTAATTTGAATATAATTATTTTAAATATCAATAATAAATTATTATTAACTAAAAAAATATTTTAGAAACATAATTAATCCTAAATACATTAGTTTTAATGTTTTTAAAATTATTTACTTTGATTTTTACACTACTTGCACAAACACCATGTCACCATTATTTAAGTGTTTAAGGTAATTATATAATCACTAAAAAGTAGAAATAACTTACCATCATAAAAATATTTTCACTATTCTCATAATAACCTTTAATATTCATTCATATATTATTTTTATACCTATGTAAACAATAAGATAAACATAAAGTCATGAGAGTGATATTTTGTGCTTTCCTTTACTTAAAATAATATAAATATCATTATCAAAGGAAAATGACACCAAAATTACATATATTAGAAGTTGGGATGGATATGGTATAATTAATATTTACTAATTAAACAAATTAAAGTGTGGTATATATTTTTAATTCCTTATCTCATTATTTTTAACCTTAATTTCCCAATTTACTCTTTACTAAATTGATAATTTCTACCACGATTACTATTAATAATGCCTAAAAATAAAAGGAACCTGTTTACTAGATTTTAAACTAATAATTAAAAATATTAAATCCATTTTATCAAATTAAATTCCAATAATATTTAGAAATTAATTTAAAAAAAACCCACAAAATGTGATGAAAAACGGTTTTCTAGAAAAATGCGTCTTTAAGTCTAAAAATTTACTTATATAAAAAACATGAAAATACTAATCCTAATGGAATTAATTAGATTACTGTAAATAAAATTAAAATCATATAAATTTTATACCAAATTCAAAATATAACGGTACTTTTAAATTACTTTATTTAAAGAAAATAAATGACAGTTTTATAAAAATCGGTATTTTTCACTATTCACTAATTTTTTTTAAGAAAATCCTAAAAATTAAACCTAACCTAGTATTAATGTGATGATTTAAAAAATTATATAACAGTCACATAATAATATTTCAATATTTTATCATGGTTTGTTTAAAGTCATTGTTTCATGTAAAACAAGCTATCAAAGAAATTTGATTTATTTAAAGAGAAATATATCATAAATAACAGGGTGTTATAATAGGTGTAAGAAAACTACCAATTTTATTTTTAAATGGTGGATATTTGGGAACTGTGATTTAATAATAAATTATCTCTTGAATTATATTCCATTATACTTATTTAATTATCATGTAATTATAATTTTTTATGCTTAAATTATATACTGGTATTATATTTATTTTTTTGCTTGATTAATTATTCATTCTCCTGATATGACCTTCTTTATATTGGGAAGATTTGGCCCTACAATCTTGAGTTTTTCCCTTTACCATGCTATTTGGGCTTTAATATAGCCCTTATTCTACTAATGACATAGCTGATGGATCCGCTGTTTGTGCCCTAGATCATGTGATCCATCAATTGGAAATTACGAATGATCTCATCCAAGTTGTCCATGAATTCAATGATTCTATTCATATTCCCCTTAGTTATTTCAATTTTAAGAAATATTTATTCATATAAAATGATTAAAGAAATTCATTTGATTCAAGATTAGGGTGAAAACCATTTTTCATTCTTCTCTCACATACTTCCTCTATACTCTTATGAGATCTTGCGGAAACCTATAGAGATTTTAGAGTTTCTTTTGAGATTCAGCCTATGCGATGTCCCTAAAGTGATTTTCAATTTAGTTCTATCACATAAAAGAATAAACTAATCTTAGATTAATGCTATAATTGATATCTCAAGTTTGTACCCCTTGAGGAATGTTATTCACATGCATATACAGATCCAAAATGCAAGAACATCTTTATATTAAATCTTTTGAGAAGGTTCACTAACCATTGGTAAACTGACTGGTTTATGAGTGTCCTTTTTGGTTTTCTTATTAATTTTATTTTTTTCTTATTTTCTTATTATAAATCTATTTTATATTGTTTATATCTCTTATATTGTTTTTTATTGAGATTAATAAAACATGTGTGTCTAGGTGGTGTTCTTATCAAACACATAAGACCAAAATTAATCTAAAGCACATTAAATAATTGTGTTCATTTAATTATTTTATTTTATTTATTTGTTTCTGGTTTAACTCATCTCTATTCACCAAGATCTCATGTTTCTTACCACTATCATCTTCTCTTATTCATTCTTTATTTTATTTAAAAACATACTCAATAGAAACCAATAAGATATACAATATTACTAGGTTGTTCTTATGGTATTTCTATAAAATATGGTCCTCAACAAGACTTAGTTATACTCCATGGGATAAAACTTTTTATTTATTTATTAACAAAAGAATAAGATTTAAATCATATCACCCAATCACCATACAAGTGACCCCAACCTAGTTATATATAGAATGGTCCAACTAGTTTTCTAGGTTCTACTACCTTATAAACTTCATAGGGAGACCAATGTTAATCATGGACAACTTTGGTTACCCATATGTTGCACCACCTCAATTATTATCCAATGGTTAATAGTGCATTCTCCATAAGCAACTCTTGTGAACCATAAATAGTCACTTGTCAACCGGTTCTAGAATATTATCTTATAGAAAATTTCTACCTTCATCAGTCTTCTGTTACCGAAAGATTCCTCAAGACCATAACCTAAGATCTGAACATTATCCTACTAGATATAAAAGAAAATGGAACTTAAAAGGATTCTTCACGCTTCCTAATAAAACCACCACCCCAACAACAAAACAAGTCACCTCCCATTCCCAACTACAACAACAAACCATGATAAGAGTATTCTAGCCATAAAATTAATATTTTTATAATAATCTAAATAATATGATTTTGAGTCCATTTAAAAGATAACTTGAAGGGATTTGGTTAATTTGTTTTTAATAATTTATAATTTTGTCACATTTGTGGTCAAACATCTTTGTGGAGTGATAATTTTGTCCAATGTTCAATGGGGTTCCCTCACCCCTTTAGTGCCATGATATCAACTTGAAAATACATATAAATCCACCCTTTGGTTAATATAATAATAAAAATCATACCAAATAATATCAAAACAGCTCTAAATACATGATTAACATGGTTGTATAGTATAATGGCCCCATAAAACTCAGAGAACATCATCAATTTTAGAAAGATTCATCAAAATCATCAAGAAGTGTTTTAACACTCACATCAAGAAAAAAATTTAAATTTAAATCCAAGTAATGAATCATGCATCACTTAAATTTGGAATTGAATGTTATTAATCATATCCAATTTAATGTACATGTTCTTTGTGTGATTTCTACTAATGTTTAGTGTGTATATGCTTCATGTGTGTGTGTTGTGTTTATATTATATGTTGTATGTTCCTGAAACCATCTCTAACCAAATACCCTAAAATGGAGTATCTATAATAAAATGGACTCTAAATCATTACTCTATATTCAGTACCATAAGAATATTATATGAATATTATTATTTATTTTTGAATAAATATTTCCCTTTTGAATATAGATTAATAAAAAACAATTAAATAAATAAATAACAGTGATCCTGCTACTATGACATTATGAATAAATGGGTGTTATACTTTAGTAAAAATTCTAGTTTGGAATCATCTGGAGTGGACTCATTAAAAAATTCATTTTTATGGAAAATTAGCACTGGTTAGACATTTTTTTCATTTTCTAAAGAGCCAGTTTAAGGGTTACTGGTAACCATACAAAAAAAAAATAATCCAAAATTCAAACGGAGGATGGGTGACCACATGATCCAGATACTCTCCACTAGGTCATCATCTCCACCTCCACCACCTCCCCATCCTTTTCAACTCCTTTTCTCTATCGTATTTGGATTCCCACTTCTGGATCTGTGATGAGATTATCAACACATCATATCCCCTCTTCCATCAGTTCCCTTACAACCCTAATCCCACCCCATCATCCATGATTATCATCACCTTGTATTCATCTCTATTGTCTCTACATCCCCATTCTCTGATCTCATTCTCAGGTTTTCTCTCTTTGCTTTTCCAAACAGTCTCTCTTTAATTTGGCTCTATCGATTAATATAGGACATAACTTTCTCCTTATCTCTATCTATGGAATCACCTTCATCTTCATATGTTGAACCATCAAGTCACTCATCATTCTCATCTTCATCCTCTCCCTTTGTCCTAAAGGATCGACATCAAGGTATGTCCTGGTCTTTATTTTATTTAATCGCTTCCCCTCCACCACGATCGATAGTGGGGAGGAGAAATTTAAGTTGTAAAATGAACATTTTGGTCTATGTAATCATAATTTTTTCTTCCAAGTACCTAATGAGTATAAGTATTCAGACACCATAACCATAATATTATGGTTACTATAGGCGGGTTCCCTTTTTTTTCTTCCCTTCTACCACTATTTCATATTGCATTTCAAAAAACCATTATATGCATATTACCAATGAATACTATATATTTGGTTTTTAAATATTTTGTATAATTTTTATATGAACATTTAATATTATTTATGTGAATGAATCATATTTATTATATTCATATAACATATTCATCTTTGGAAATATCTATCTTTTAACTATTACCCATATCATAATTAAAATTCTTCTTCCACTCCTTTATTTCTAAAAAAATAATAAAATAGTTAACATATTATTTTATATTTATATTTAATTACATATATTGGTTTCTTTTTTTTCTAATATGTTATATGTTAGCAATTTTGAATATCATAATTGTGTTATTTCACTTATGATACTGCAAGTAGTTCCAATTTTAAAGGTTCTTCTATTAGCTATATTTCATTTCATTTTATTAACCAACTAACCATTGTTGAAGAAATAAATTCAATGTCCTACTATGTGAATAACATAAAAAATCATATTTAATTCCATTATCATAGTTGACAGTAAAATGATTGCTTGACTCTCTTTTACCATATATTTGCAACACACATTTTATGTTTTACTCAAACTACCATTTTCAATGTTTTATTTTATAAACTACAATACACTTTACCTATTTTATTATATTCTATAACTACTAATTATTTTGTATTTATAGTTGATCCTCTAAACTATAGAACTAAAAGACTTAGTACTACCTTTCCTAATCGAATGTATTCTCTATAATGATTACAATAAGATCCTAGTTTTTCTTATAATGTAAAAAACCTTTAATTTCTTGTCTAAAACCCTCTTTTTATCCTTATGGAAGTTTCCAAGTGAATTAGGATCATTTAAGTGGTTTCTGGGGCTTGTTCGGAGCCCGAGCCTTCGACATTTGGAAGAACCAAGAAGGCAAAATATTTTTTTAAATCGTGCGGGCCAGCCTTCACGATCATGCTTGGAATTTAAAAGTTCCTACAATAAGGCACATGTGATGTGCAAAATTTTCCCAAACTATGTGCCTAGAACACAACCTTAGTGTCACTTAGTTAGTGAGGTCACATGGTTGGCACACGGTTTCTCCAAACCATGAACCCTTAGAAAAAGGGTGAAATCCTCATTTTTCCCCTACCTCCTTTTATGTTTTTTCCACCTTTTCTATTTCTATCCACATACAACATGTGCTATCCTTAACTTGAGCTCTCCCATGGTTCCAAACTAGGATTTGAGCTTAGTTATTCATCTTATCTATGATTCCTTAACCATCGGTTGTGTTTGACATCTAATGTTAATCTCTCCACTCCTCTTCCTTCCTTTGTTTACCTTCCCATATCGAATGCTATTTACAAGCGAGATAATATACCCTATTTTCATATCATTTGTCTATTTTTATGATTTTTTCTATTCTATCTCAAATTAAAGGAAAAAAACAGGTGAGGGGTCATTTAATAACCTAAGGTAGGTACTTTAGTACTTTTCCCCTAAAGTCGAGTCATTCTATATCATGTATCATTGTTTCACACATCATAATTTCTACACATTGCCTTAAAATTGACTTTTTCATTAATTTAAATTGGCATCCATGTTAGAAATTTCCCATATAACATTTTTTATAGTTGGAGGTCCCCCACCTCGATAAGTTCCACCCTTAGGGTGTGCTTATGCGATGCCCTTGAATTTTTAAATGTTTAAATATACAAACCACCTTCTAAGTGGTCTTGTCTTGATGCCTAAATGAAATGAATTCCTTGAATTAAAAGAGAGTGAGTGGTACGACCACTTTCACGAGATTTTAATATGAATAAGGGATATGACCCTTAGTTAAATGGAATTTCAAATGAGTTATAATTCATCCCTTGGTTTGTATTAAATCATGATTGACCTTTATTATACAAATGAGATTTATAGGAATGGTGTCCCATATATTTGTTACACTCAGGAAAGGAATCCCATATATTTGTAACACTCGGGCATGATGTCCCATGTACATGTGATCCTCGGGTAGTCTCATATGATTGTGATAATTGGGAATGGTGTCCCATATACATATGGTATTCAGGGATGGTGTCCCATGTACTTGTGATACCCAGGAAAGGGGACACATGTGATTTATGATAATCATGCTTGGCATCCCAAATAAAGTGTGATGTGCAGGCATGGAATCCCTAATTAAGTTTGATAACTATGTATGGAATCCCATATTGTGATATGCGATCATGGAGACCCATATGATTCATGAAACCCGAGCCTGGAATCCCTAGACTTCATATGAGACTCTTATGATTATCCATGGATGTATGAGTCACACCTCGAGTCCTGGATAGTATTAGTATCTATATATATGGATATAAACATCACTACATATATAGACTATATATATACATACATATCTATACATATATATGCACACATATTTAGTAACTTGTTTAGAGATACCCCAACTTAGGCTGAAGTGGGTAGTGTTATCCTGGTGTCCTTTAAGAACTAGAGTCGACTCGTTTAATGTTTATATTTCTGCTTACATTGTTATACATGAACACTGCTCATTTTATATGCCCTGATTGGATTATACTAGACACCATTGGTGGTTTCCTAGTGATTATATCTCACAACTTATTCAAGCCATTGGTTGGTACCTGAACAAATCTTATGGATGTAAGCAGGGATAAAGGGAAGCATCCAGTTTTGGATGTTTGATTTACTATACTAGGATAGAGCACATGAGAAGAGGAGTGATATTATGATTGTGATTCTATTAGAGATAGTTTGTTTACTTTTTTATTTTTGTATAGTATGGTACATATGCATGTACATATTTATCCCATTTATATCCCATTTTTATTAGAATCATGGCATGACCATCATTTTTTATATGATATTCATTTAGATTCTGCTTATTTATTTATTTTTGGATGTTTATGCTTCCACAAATCTCTTATTTTATCATTTTTTCTACTCACTATTATTTTAATCCACTTTTCTACACTCTAATCATGAGGGTATAGTATCCCCACCTTGCCATCATAGACCCTCGCTACTAGTTGGTATCTTCTAGTGTGCAGGGAGGTGCACTTGAGGTCATGTGACTAATTGGGTTCAGTTACTTATGAGTGAATTGGGTTCGGGATGTCACAACATGGTATCAAAGGTTTATTTTCCTTTTTTTATTACTATTTTGGGTTGGTAGACAGGAGAATATAAACTTATAGTAATTTGGTAATGATCCTGTGTCTAGGAGTAGATAATCCACATACAGTGGAAAGCCAAATTACCTAGATCAGGATATTGTTGTTATGGTTTTTTTGTTACAATTGTATTGATTTCATCATTGGGAGATGCACACGAGTTGTGATGTTTTACATTATTGTGAGTTTTCCTTTACCCTTGGATCGATGAGGCAAGGAGGTATCATCACATTCTTCATTATAGGCACCTGAGGATTCACATGTCATGCATACTCTATGCCATATTTATATTATTAGTTGCATTGAATATATTTCTTGTGATTGTTGTAAGTGCCTTGACTGTTATATATGGAAATGTGCTAACATTTCTTACAGGGATAAAATAATTTGGTTAATTAAAGTGTATGTATCAACCTAAACAGTGTTTTACCATATATCTTGATAGTGGAACCATAATTAATCAATTATGCCTCATTTAATCCATGGATCATTGGTCATATGGGCCGAAATGTTAGTTTATTTAGTTACATGAATGCCAATTGTAATTTATGAAGCATGTACTTATATAAATTGGGAATGGTGATTCATCTAATAATATCATTTTATGTGACCCATTACATCCAATTATTAGAAGTAAGTGTCAGGTCACAGTTACAAGATGGGACAATTTCAATTTATAAAGATTTTGGGCCTTTATAAATTGGAAATGGTGACTCATATAACTAGATCATGATATATATACATATACATAAATGAGTATGAACTTAAATGAATTTAAAATATTAAATGAAATTGTTACCATTTAATGGTGATGCAAAATTAAATGTAAAGGGTGTTATTCTGTATAACATATAATTGACACTCCATATATTGGGACCTCTTCTATGTGATGTGAGACCTTAACCCTAACCTGGCCTTAGTAGTGGGTTGTAAGGAGTATCTCTTAGGATATTTTGTGATATTCCTTACCACCTAGACATGGATTTAGGAGTGGGCATAGAGGTGTCACCCTTTTCTTAAGAAGGATCGTACCTTTACTATTATGATATCTTTGACCCTTTATACTATTGAAACATATCTAAGGTGTATGTTTGGAAATTATAAAGATAATTCACCATGGCATACATGAGTCATGTTCCAGGAAGGTAGAAACGATTATTCCCTAGATGTGGTGGGCCCTAATCTACCGGAATTACCTCCAATAGTTCCACCCGAGGCACCACCCGTTATTCCTAAGGTGGTCTCATACTTTTCCCCTAAAGTCGAGTTGTTATATATAACGTGTTGTCGTATCGCATGCCGAAATTTCTATGTGTTTCCTTAAAATTACTTTTTTCCTTAATTTAAATTTTTATCCATGTTATAAATTCCCCATATACCTTTGTTTATGGTCGTAGGTCCCCCACCTCGATAAGTGCCACCCCTTAGGGCGTGCTTATGCGATGCTCTTGCCGCTACAAAACAGGTATTTAATAGCGCTGATAAACTGTGCCCATTATTAGCACTTTATTTTTAGTGTTGATAAAGGTTTCCCTTTATTAGGGATTTATTTTTAGAATAAATAAAGGTCCTGAATAAAATGATATAAATAAACAAATAAAAATTAAAAATGAGTAAATTAAAAAAAAAAATTTTTTTTTATAAATTAAATAATTATTCATAAAAATGAATAAATTTAATATACATAAACATAAATTTTAAATATAAATAAATAGTATATATTAAATATATATATATGTACAATGAATAAAATTAAGTAATTAAACAAATAAAAATTAAAAATGAGTAAATTAAGGAAAATATTAAACTTTTTTTATTAATTAAATAATTATTGATAAAAATGAATAAATTTAATATAAATACATATATATATATATATAATGAAAATTTTGAATAATTTAAAAAAATTAAAAGTGAATAAATTATTATAATTAAACAAAAAAAATAAAAAAGAATGAATTACAAAATTATTAAAAAAATTATTAATGAAACAATTATTAATAAAAACGAATAAGTTTAATATATATATATATATTATAAATAGTAATAAATAATATATACTAAATATGAATATATAAAATGTATAAAATGTAATAATTAAAAACATATTAATGTCTTATTCTTTTTAATTGTTTTTATACATAATTATTCATTAATACATTTAATATTGAAATATATTCATATATATATATAAAATATTTTCTAAAATATGATTTATATAATACAAAATATTTATTATTACATTAAATAATTCATATATTTAGTGAAGAATAGTTTATAATTAAAAATTAATATTAATTAATAATAACGACTAATTGCATCGAGTAATGGACATAATTGAATGTTGTTTGATTTTTCAATTTAGAATATATCAAATGTGTGTTACATTTATTTTACACATACATATATGTAATTAATTCATTTTTATATACAATAAACATACAAAAATATTTACGTAATTAATGAAATCTTATATAGAAACACATACACCTAATATTTATGTAATTTATTTAAATTTTTGTATTCAATTTAGAATTTCATTATAACTTGATACATTTAATATATTATGTTTTTAATCAGTAAATTTTATTTATTTATTTTTCATATTATTATAAATAGGTATTATTTATGCATTTTTAATATTTTTTATTTTTTATTTTTTATTTTTATTGGAATTTAATCATTTTTTAATATTTATTTACTATGTTTTAATATTTTCAATATGTATTCATCTTTATTTTAATATGTATCCATATTTTTTTAATAATTTATATATAATTAATAAAACTTATCTATTTTTCAATATTTTTAGAGTGTACTCATTTTAATTATTCAATTTCACTCATTTTTAACATTCATGCATTTTAGATTATATAGTCATTAATAATGTTAAAAATACATTTGTAAATAAATATTTATCAAGAAATATATTTGTAAATAAATATTTATAAAATTATAATAAATATATTTACTATATTTATATTTATATTTATATTTATTTATTAAATAAATAAATATGTATATAATTATATAAATATATATAATGATATAAATATATTTATAGTTATAAAATTATAATAAATATATTTAAATAATTAATATATTTACAATATATATATTTAGGGACAACACCCCTTTATTAAAATATAGAAAAACATAGAAAGTAAAAGATGGGGTCAGACATGGCAATATTGCCCTCATCAAAAAAATCAAAGACTGAGCTTTTCTCTGATCTTAGATCCAATCCCTCACTCCTCATCACGTACTGCATTCCAAGTAGACTGTTCGCACCCATGACCTCAACCTCTGGGGTGTCAGCCTCGCATCCAAGTCCCTGCCTATTTCAAGAGGCTTTCAATGTCACTAATATCTGAATCTGGTCCCCCAGTGACTGATTTAGACACCACCCTCTTAGAAGGGTCATCAACCAAGGTGTTTTCATTGACTTTTTCGGTGTGGGTCTTCACTTTCCTTAATAATTCCTATGATTCTTTCACATTATAATTTAAGTAACCCTGAACTTATCCCTCTTGCATATCATTAGAAGAATCAAGGAATTCAAAGGGGTTGTGGGAAGACATCTGTATATTTCCTGATGAAACTTGTGTACCATACACATTTTTAGATGAAGGGTCAACTGATGTTTTTATGAGTATAGAACCCACCTTTATGCATATGGGGGAGCAATATAGAAGCTCCATCTGAATAGGGAGCACCAAAGGGAGAAGGTTCAAGTCACTGGAAGAAACAGTAATGTAAACCTGTCCAGGCTGAGAAAAAGGTTCCTTGGGATTCCTAAAAGGAACCAACTAGAAGCCCTCTTCATCCACTAGCTTGGATGAAGATGATTTTTCCCTTCTAGACCAAAATCTATTTGAGCCTCCACATTCCTATTAGAAGCTACAGAAATTTCACTGCCAAATGGATGAACCAATTTAAAAGCTACCTGCATAGAAGGGGTGGAATCACCCAAAAACGAGGATTCCTTACCATTAGTACCATCCAAATTTGACCCCTTTGAGGTAGGAACACTCACCTTATAACTAGCCCACCCATCGAAATGAAGCACTCAAGAAAACTTCTTAAATTTTGATGGTATATCAGTATCAATTTTTTGTTTTCCCTTGAGATCCCTTGAAGTGACCATTTTCTCCTACCTCACCTGCTTATCATCCATACATTGGGTAATGTTTTCATCAATGAATTGGTTCTCCATTGCATCCTCCCCTAAAATATCACCATCCACACAATAGATCAACAAATTTGAGCTTCCTATACCCCCTGAAAAGGGACTCCTGACCAAGGAGTCCATGAATGAAATCTCCACCTTTATAGTGGAATTAACTCCACTAAGCAGTTGAGCCCTATGAAATCCAGCATAGTCTACACAAGCATCAGGTGCCCTCTGTGCAGTTACATCAGTATTACAACATAACCTGTCATCACTCCTTTACGTTCACTCGAAAGAATCAAGGATAGAATCCAAGGTATGTTATTTTATACTCCTCCTCACTCATTTATTACTTGTTTGAGTTCCATGTGATATTTCTGTTGTGTTGATTTCCCTTCTACTTTAACAACCGCTTGCTGATTTCTTCCACTTGATTTAACTCAAATTGGATCTCCTCTACACCCTATATAACATGAATAGTGTAGAATATATCTATTGTATCTTCCTCTATGATGCTTCACCTATAGTTTTCGGGATGTGATAGCCTTATTTCTTTGATGATGGTGTTGTTATAAATGGGAACCCTTGGGTTATTGATTATACTAGTATTATTTAATATTTCCACACCCTAGGATCCAGTTAGATTCTCATAATGATTTTTTATTTTATGATATTATCTTAAAGTTCCTTGCTATGCACATTGTTTGCATCCCTTTTTATATTTCATGGACATGTTGCAGTAATTTATTTTTGTTTACTATTATTATGCACCATTGTTATAATGGATACCATTTAATCTATATGAAATCTTTAATTTATGGGAGAGATTACTTTTTTTATTATAAAATGTGGTTTCAGAAATGTTTTTAATGAATAAAATTGATTTTGATTTATTTTCATAAGTAATGAAGTCTAAATTTTTAATATTTTAATGTGTATTCACTTTTAAATGCATGATACCATCCATTGGTTGGTGAAAATTGTATTTTGAAAGAATTATTTTTAATTATTTTTTATCTATATGAATATAAATTTATTGTTCTTAATTCCATGATTTCTTGATTTCTAGAAAAAAAGAATCAAAATTTTAATTATGTTATACATGAATTTGTATCTTGGATTGGAACTATATACTTCATTGGAGTTGGGACATCATCTCAGGTGTCTTCCTCATACTGCGTTGGAGCTATCATAGCCCCATAGTGATGTTTATTGGTTATGTTTCAGTTTTAACACACTCTAATGCCTTGATGTAAGATTATATTGGCCTTGGAATATTTTCAAAATCTTATTTATTGCATTACATTATCCTCAATGGATTTTGATGGATCTCTATAGATCTATATTGTCATATTGATCCCACCTCAAGATAAGAGCTGAAACAACATTGATAATTGTATGCTTCTTGATTTTTCCTCTATATGTTACAATATCACCCAATCACAGTCTTATATTTCTTTAGGATTAAATGAATCAATTTCTTTTCATTCACTAAATAACATCCAAAAATAAATTATTTACATTAATATAATTTCAATTAAAATAATATATAAAATTAATGAAAATTCTTGAATGATTATCTAGAATAAGAATATCATTTCTGAAAACATAAAAATTTTACAACTACCATTTCATATATAAAAAAGGGGTAAAAATAAAAATAAAAAAAGAATGAATAGAATGTGTGTTGCATAGTCCACCAAACTTGACTGCTAAATTTTCCTCAATTTATTTCTCTCAAAATGTTTAAAATAAACCCAAATCATCTCAAGATGATTATTTGGTCATTTAAGATTAATTAAAGATATTTTAGTTAAATCATTTCTCTAATATACAACACTTTCACAAATCCCACTCTTTCATGCTTCATCTTCTCTTTTTAGCATCACACTTCCTTGAAAAAACATAAATGACAATTCTATAATTCAATTTCTTCCTTATTTATTTGGGTTTAATATCCCCTATATCCATTCTCTTAACAATATAGAACACTCACTACTTTTTATTCTTTTGAGTCATAGAAAATTCTTTGAATTTATTAGTTTAGTGTGACTATTCCTAAACTAAACCATAAAGTAATGAAAAAATACCCTAGTAATAATTGAAATGGGCATGATATTAAATAAGGAAAAGGAATTTGGATCTCTAAATTTAATTTCATCCTTTATGTTTTTTCTTTTTTAATCACACAACTAGTGCCAAAATATCTCATAAACATAAAGTGGGATCCCAATTTCCCATTTCAATCAAGTTTTAATGAAATTATATGATTATCTTTTAAATTTTATCCTAGATTATTTGTTTACTTTATAGTAAAAAATATACCTAAATTTATGTTTTAATTCCAATATATACACATCATATTGTGATCCCCTAAAGTCTTTTATTTTAAATTTCACTAACCAAGTTCACAGATAAAAAACTCAATGTTTTCTAAGTAATTTTTCACCTAGAGAACTAAAGGGAATAAATATTATGTATTATTCAAGAATAGTTCACACACCACACTCCTCTATTTTTTTAAATTATTAATACATATATATATATATATATATGAGACTTAAAATATGAAAAAATAGTAATCTCAATGAAAAAATTGTTGTAAGTATAATAATCCTCTTCCTTTTAGGATCTTCTTCTATAGATCATACTTTTCCATTTTATTTATCAATATACATTATTTATACCCTTCCTAAGATATAAGATTTTTAAATTCATTGGATTGAATTATTATTATTCTAAACTAATAATGTGGTGTGAAGAACATGAGATGCTTCCCAATAATAATTGATTCATATTCACCATTCTCACTATTTTTTATCCTCATTATTTCTTTTTCAAAGTTGTGGATCTCTCTATCATTTTTATATTAATGTAAAGTTTAAAACTCTATCCATTCAGAGTGAATTACTCTCTTTCTTATTTATAAATATTCACATCACTATTATGATTTAACATTATCAATAATTATCTACTTAATAAAACGGTAAATATTTTGCACAATTTAATTTTTTTTTAATTTTTATTCATTTAATTTTTATTTTTCATATGTCTATATATTAAATAAATAATATTTATTAGTATTTATTATTTATATATAGTATAATAAATTAATTCATTTTTATCAATAATTATTTAATTAATAAAATTTGTAATATTTTTTAATAAACTTATTTTTTATTTTCTATTTTTTTAATTATTTCATTTTATTTGGACCTTTATTAGTGCTAAAAAGGTTATAATAAAGGATTTATTTATGAGTGCAAAAAATAAAGTGCTAAAAAATGGAAACCTTTATTAGTGATAAAAATAAAGTGCTGAAAAAATAGCCTTTATCAGTGTTAAAAATAAAGCTCTGATAAAAGTAACCTTTTATCAATGCTAAAAAAAGCATTGATAAAAGGTAAAATTTATTAGTGGTTTTTGTAGCACTGATAAAGACCAGTGCTGTAAAGGCCAATTTTTTAGTAGTGTAAATAAAATTATTTCCCTAGGATTATAGTTTGTGTGATAATTCCCCTAAAATAAAGTGGAATGTGATAAAATCCCCTTTATAAATTTGTAATATGATCTTGATGTGTTGTGACATGTGGTTATTCTTGTGGGATGGTGATGTGTGGTTAGGGTATGTGGAGCTAATGGTTTGTTATCCTTGCTTTTGGGGTGTTGAGGTGGTTTTTTGGTCGTGCTTTTGAGGTGGTGAGGTAGTTTTTTTTTCGTGATTTTTGGGTGGCAAGGTGGTTTGTTGGCTGTGATTTTGGGGTAGTAAGGTGGTTTGTTGGGTATGGTTTTGGGATAATGAGGTGGTTTTTTGGCCATGCTATTAGGGCGACAAGGTGTTTTGTTAGCCATAATTTTTGGGGTGTTTAGGTGGTTTATTTGGACGTGCTTTTAGGGTGGATATATGGTGGTTGATTTGTGATAGATATTGGGGTAGTGATGGAATAAATAAACAATTTTTTAATAATGTTTGAAATGACATGTGTTGGTTTGGTTAATGGGATAAAAATGACTTATAGATAATTAAATGATGGGTTGTGTAGTGAAATGTGGCTGATTCTAAATAATGAAATGAATTGGTTGGATAATAGAAATTAGTTGGAAATGTGAAATTGGGCTTGTGGATTGTTGTGTGGTGTTATGCATTTAGAGGTGGTATCCAAAGAGACGATGTTTTTGTGGGTTGTTTTTTTAGTTATGAACCCATGGTTTGGGGTTTTATGTGAATATATATGTACTTTTATATATTTTTTTATTTCTATACGCACCCCAACCATGTCGACCACCACGTTCTGACACCCGCATAGTCACATAGGGGGTGTTTTTTACGACATCCGGTGAGAAGGACGGATGGTTGGGTACCCACTCTTTCATACTATCTCTTCAAGAAGAGGTAGGTATTTCACTGGTTGGGATTTCTAGAGTTATTTTAGTGCCATATAATGTGGTTGTGATATCCCATGTATTTTTAAGAAATATGTGATAGCCCAGGTGTTTTTGGGTGAGATGTGATTGTGCTTGTGGGGTGGTGGCCTAAGTGTTTTCAGGTGAGGTGTGATATAACTATGCTTGTGGGTGAAATCTAGTGGGGTTTGTGCATTGTAGGAGGAGTAAAGGAGGTTGATTTACTACATGTTTGTGATACCCTACTGTTATGGTTATGCTTGTTGATGTGTTGCGGTCCAGGTGTCTACGGGTGAGATGTGATGTGGTCGTGCTTGTGGGGAAGCAATCCCAAGTGTCTATGGGTGAGGTGTGTTGTGACCATGCTTGTGGGTAGGTGTGGTATGTGGAAGATATGGGATTTCGAGTACCTATGATGTTGGAGTTTAAGAGTGGCATACTATCAGAAAAGCGGTGAAAGGTTACCTTATTGATATTCATTTTATTGTATTATATTACTTGACTTGTGTTATTTGGTGAGTGTGTCATTGGTGAGGTTGGTTTTGGTTATTATACTTGTATAGGTGTTGTTTGGTTCTTTTATTTTCTCATGGTTTCATTAGTATGATTCTTTCACATGTTCACAATAGTATTTGGTTTTCCTACTGAGTATACTTGTATGATCACCCTATGTATATAAACTATTTTATGGTTTCCATGAGGATTGCATAGAACATGATGTAAATTTCTATCTTGGACCTTTGGATAGCTATTATTTCACTACTTTATATTTTCTTTTGGGTATTTACTTTGGATACTTTTATTTATATTATATATTTTTGTATATACATTGTAGGATGGATTTGGTTTATTTTTATATTATTCCATGGTGTTATTTGTGGATGATTCATCTTATCTCCTAATCCTACATTATCATAGAGGGTAATGTATCCCATACATTAGATTTTTTTTATACCCTCAGTGCTATTCACCAACCTGGGGCCTATTAGAGGTGGGACTCGAGGGTCATTATCTCTCTCCCCTATTTGTAGTATCTTTGGAGGGAGGGGGTCACGACAGAGCGATATAAATGGTGTGTTTGAGGGATAGGATGGAGTTTGGAGTTAGGTAAAATTAGGATTGCATGGGTTGGTATATAAATAGTGTCATTTGACCTTGGGGTGTGATATAATCTAGGGAGACTGACTAGGAAATGGGATTTTAGGCCCCCCAAGATCTAGTGCACTGAATCTGAGCATATTGAATGACTAAGTGAGGTGGACTAGTTTGCAGGGTAGAGAGCTAGGAGTGGTGCATGAATCATGATGACTTATATTCTTGTTTGAATTTGGGTTGTTTTGGGAAGGTGAAAAAAAAATAAAATCAATAAATTAAACTAAAATTAATTATAATAAAATTATATACTACCAGACTTAGAAAGATCTTGTTTTATTTTTAGCTATGTATCCTATTCATTATCCACATGTGGATTAGGCAGTTGGGGTTCAACAGGATGATCTAGTTTATCTCCATAGGGTTGATCCGATGGAGGAGGATGAGGCTTTCTAGAGGGTGTTGTGTGATTTCTAATGGTGGGATTTGGGAAAGTATGAGGGTAGTGTTTAATATGTGGATACAGAGAGATGGATGGAGGAGATCTAGAGCTCTTTTAGTTTTATTTAGTCCTCGGTGGAGTATTGGGTCCCTTTGGAAGTCATTCAGATATGGGGAGTTATGCGTCAGTGGTGGATGTTGTATTTAGGTGAGATGAAATAGACATATGTTTCATGGGTCAACTTCAAGAAGGATTTCTAGACATAGTTTCTTTCATCTACCATGAAGGTAGTGAAGAGGTAGAAGTTTATTTCTCTTTAGTAGGGGAGCTTGTCAGTGTGGGAGTTGAGAATAAATTTCAAGGACCTTATATGTTTTTTCCCAGATATTTTCCCAGATGAGGAGTCTCATGTGAGACATCTTGAGGAGGAACTATTTCCTTCTATCTAGTATGCAGTTACTCTTTTTTATGTTTCCAACATATCCAGAGGTTCAGAAGAAGATGAATGAAATCGAGCATATGCACTCATGGGGAGGTTTACCAAGAGAGGGGAACCATTAGGGCTCCCTAAGGAGAAGAGTTTTTAGTGGTAGGTCTCAGGCACCAGGACCTTTGAGGTTTTGATCAGTAAGGATTCAACCTCATCATCTTCCTTTCCAGCCTTCTAGGGCTAATGGTTTCCTTTATTTTCTTGGGGGCTTTGTTCCAGTGTGTTTTGGTTTTGGGGTTTATAGCCAATTCCAAAACCAGTGCCTAGTGTTTCTTTGAGATAATTTTGGTGGAGGTGGATTGTTTAATCATCAACCTCGATAATAGTTTCTAGTGAGACCATTTCAACAGTAGGGGAAACATACTTATTCTTTTCCAAGGGGAGATGGAGAAGGTAGAGTCTGACCTCAAGATTTTCCTCATGTTCAAGGACCTAGACCCATGTGTGGTCGTGGAGATAGTCATCAAAATATGGGTAGAGAAGTTGGGCATGATCAGTTTCATGCAGTAGAGGCGGCAGTGCCAGAGGGTCTAGAGATCATCATAGGTACGATCAGTTTGTTTAGTACCCTTGTTTGTTCCTTGTTCGATTCGGGAGATTTTCATTCCTTTATTGCACTCTATCTCATTCTCTAGAACTATACATAGAGAGTATTACCATTACCTTGGTGTTAATTATTCCAGTTCAAGGCCATACCAACTTGTTTGATGTGTGTTGGGGGTATAGAATGATGATGGGTCCACATCAGCCCCATGGGAATCTTTTCTTGATACAGATGCTTCCATATGATTTAAACCTTGACATCAACCAGTTATATTCCATATGTGCTATTATTGAATGCTTCTAGAGGAGAGTTGTGTTTTTTGGATATGGATGGCCAGTGTGTGGTTTTTATTGGCGAGCAGGGTTGTCAGGTGGGGATTCGGAATTTGGATTCCCTTCTTTCCTTAGTGGATGAGTTATCGATGGAGTCAGTGGATGTTGATATAGTGAAGGTACCCAAGGAATTGGAGAGTTTTTTGATGTTTTTTCCAAGGAGGTTGTGATGCTACCCCTAAAAGTGATGTTCAGTTCGGGATAGAATTACAACCCGGTGATTCTATGATTTCAATGGATCTCTATCATATGGCACCATATGAGTTGCAGGAGTTGAGGATTCAGATAGAGGATCTGATGCATAAGGGTTCTATCTAAACCATTGTGTCATCGTGGGGTTCTCTAGTGTTGTTCTATAAGAAGGTAGATGGTAGTATAAGGTTTTGTATAGACTATTGTAGGTTGAATCGGGTGAAGGTCAAGAACGGTTACCCTCTTCCAAGGATAGATGATCTTTTCAACTAGTTGAGAGGGGTGATTTGGTTTTCTAAGATTGATTTGTGGTTTGGATATCACTAATTGATCCTGAAGGGGAGATATATCCCGAATACTTCCTTTAGATGTAGGCATGGTCACTTTGAGTTTTTATTCATGCCATTTAGTGTTACAAACACACTGGCCGTGCTCATGGGGCTTATGAACTCTATATTCAGTGAGTTCCTATACCAGTTTTTCATCATATTCATTAATGATATCATGATCTACTTGAATTCATAGGAGGAGTGTATCGATCATCTTAGAACTATATTGCAGGATATTCAATATCACCAAAGGTTGAGATAGTTGTTTCTTGGACATCACCCAAGAACATGGAAGAGTTTCATAGCTTCCTTGGTCTTGTATGTAATGACCCAATACTTTTTTTGAAGGAAATTACTTTCTTATAAATATGTTGTAATCACATTAACTAATAAGTGCTATGATACCCTTAAAACACAAGTTTTTCACTTCTGGGATGTGAATTTCAAAAATCCGACATACACAGTCGCGATCAGTAAGTTATTTAGAGTCCAATAAGAAAAACTTAATTTTTGGTGAATAGTAACCTACCCTTATGAATATTAACATTACCCTTATGAATATTGATATACCCTAATGAATATTAAACTTACCTATGATAATATATAAAAAATATTCAAGTTGAAAGTATGATATACCTATATTTTAGAATAAGTTAATGAATGTTTTAAAACTGGTTTTTGATAATAAATTATGATTTTAATTAAATATTAAATTAATAATATTTACAAAATTATTTTTGAAAAATGGACTTCATTTTTGGATTCTACACGTCAAAAAATGGTTGGGGTAAATTTTTGGGATTTTTCTGAAATACTTGAATTTTTGATGAATAGTGACATGCCATAAATTGCAAAATTAGGATAAATACACTAATTATAGAGTCATGTGTGATGTTCTGCTGGCGTAATCCCACTTTATTCGGGATCACATGATACAATTACTATTTTTGGTCATGGAATACTCACTATTCCTTGTCTTGAGGAGAAATAATAAATTAATGAGTTTTATATTAAGAAATCCCCTCTCTCCTCCACTATAAAAACCCCCTCTCACCCCCTCTTCCAATCACTCCTCTCAAGCCTTGTGCCTTCTCCAAATTATGGCCAAATATCCTATAAACCTCCTCTCCCACGTCCGGAAAGCTTTGTTCTCATTAAAAGACCAAAACCTCTCCCTTAAGGAGGCTCTCAAGGAAGTTTGGTTCAAGAGGTAAATTCCTCTTTCCAAATCTTTGTCTTTCCTTTCAAGTTCTTTTATTTTCTTTTTCTATTACCTCTATTTATCCAAATTTTGTGATGACTTCAGTACCTTATATATACTGGAATGTTTTCATGATAGTGGAATAAGTTATCATCATCTCCCCCTTTTTACCTTCTTTTATACTAGTAACAAGAACACCATCCGAGATGTGTCAATTTTACACATTCAAGGACGATGGACTTTCGATTTCTATTATCATTCTAAATTCTGGTCATGAAACAATTATTGTTATGGTTGAACCAGGTTATTATGTATAATATAACCTATTTAATATTCTGTAATTTCTTTGTTTAAATGGTATTAGGTTATAAATAAAAATGAGTTCGTTGTAATCAAAACCCACAAATTAACCGAGACAATTATCATTAAAGTTCTATATGATAATTCATCCTAGTTCCATGTAACCAGGTTATATAAATGACCAATAACACCTATTTATGTTCATAAATAATATATAATTTCAATTCTGGAGTTTTAAATTCATTCCACATACTTAAAAACAAGTGAATCGTAGATGAAAATAAAGAAAATGAACACTCCGAAACGACGAAATTCAATACAAAAACTTGTCAATAAAGACATAAATGAACTAGATATAATTATGGTAAACTAAATACATGTATAATAGGTTCTGAAATTAGTTATTAAAAAGTATAATTTCATATTCCAGGAGCTTAAGTACAAGAGCGTAACACGTTTGGAGTTAAGGTAAGGGTTTCTTCATCTCACTTCCATTTTCGTGAGATTTTCCATATTCACTAGTAATACTTTTGTACGGTGTATGTATACCAACCCTTGATGTCACATATCATTAATATATTTATCTTAATTTTATTAAATCTATCATTTTTATGTTATTAATTTTGGAAAATACGAATCATTTGATTACAAAGTGTGAGGGTTTTCCACCCGAACTTCCATTTTCATTCGGGTTACTTTTATTGTCTAATTTTCTCGATGAAATTATTATGTATTGTTATGTACTCCTCATAAATTATGTTTGAGTATTCTATATATTTACACCAACCATAATCCTTCCCTATTTTCTGGATAGTTACATGTTTTAAAAGGAGCATTCAAAACTGTTTCCAAAATACAAGCCCGATTCAATGGAATTTCTCAAATTCTTATCTATTTTCAAGGGAACTCTATAATCTATTTTTGGAAACAATTATCCTTATAAAATACTCATTTTATTCTGAAAATACTATCTTAATTCACTTCTGGTTTTATACAAATATTTTTCCAAAATAACTCTTCTTTTCAAAATAAAAGTGTATTTATCTCAAGAACTACTTAATGATTTTATAAGAGTGTTTTAGTCTAATTCAACACTCTTGTTGATTCCACGATATTATTGGGTTTAATAATATATGAAGTCATCTACCATATTTTATTTAATGGTTTATGACTAACTCTATTGTGGTTGATCTATCCTAAAACCGTTCACCATATTATTCCGAGTGGTTAATGTTTTATGTTTTATGATTGGGGAAAGTTTAGTAGAATACTTGGAAACTAGATTTAGAAAACATAGAATTAGGTAAGATTCCCTAAGTTAGTCTTTGAGGATATAAATACAATAACATCCTAGTATTTTGGTAAGGAATAGATTATGTGGATCTTTCAAGCAATGTATCCCTATCTGGATACGAGCAGGTAGAGGTGGCGCTGGCACAGATGTATCTAAGGGTAAAACCCGAAAACACCGCTTTGAACTAGACTCGAACAGGAACTGGTGCACGATAATGGGCCTTGCTGCACTCTTGGTTACGACACTCCCAGGGGATATTCTTAGGATAATTCACATTTTATTTACAAGCCATTATGAAGGATTGAAATGTAATATATTCCTCAAAGAAACCATATTTGTGAAAATGGGATTAGCCATTCATAGGATCTTAATTTTTTTCTAAGTATTTTGTTAAGTTAAGATTATACATTATGATTGATAACCTAATCTAGTGTATGCCATTATATAGAGATGGAGCCAAGTGGAAGGAATAGAAACTGCACAAACACACATTTCCCTTGTAGGGATTTTCCTCCGATGCAAGATAATGATGTTGGCTCTGGTGCTGTGACTGGTGCTGAGCAACTCATAAATATACTAGGACAACTTACTCAGGTTATGAATAATAACCTTACCCGTATGGAGCATCCGGATCCACCACGTGGAGGAGCTATGCTATATCGCTTTATGCGACAACAACCTCCATCATTCAATGGGACTACAAACCCTTTTGTAGCAGAGAAGTGGATATGTTCCCTCAAGAAGATATTTATCACCTTGGGATGTAATGAAAGAGAGAAGGTTGTCATGGAAGTATATCGTCTATCGGGAGATTTAGATCAATGGTGGTCATTAATCCAAAACACAAAGGAGGAGGAAGAAATAGAAGATATGTAATGGAGGAATTTTAAGGAAATATTCTTAGAAAAATATTTCCCTCGTGAACAAAGAGAAGATATGGAGAGGAAATTGTTGAATCTGAGGCAAAAGGAGGATGAAAATGTTGCCAAGTATGAATCCAACTTTACAAGGCTAGCAAGAAATGTTGTGGATTACATACGAAATCCAAGGAGAAAAATAGACCGATTCTTTAATGGCATAAATCCATTCCTTTGGTGGGATATGGTGTCCCAAAATTTTCATCATATGAGGACATTGTTTCATGTGCTATCAAGACCGAAAAAAAATTCTCTAAGTCTTATGACTTTAAGGGAAATCAAGAAAAGAAGAGGGCTGCTGAAAAACATGGGAAAGGAAATAAGGAAACAGGGAATAAGGTAAGAGTTGAATTTTCACCATGTGACAATTGTGGATGGAAACACCGCAGTGCATGCTTAAAGGGAAAATGAGTATGCTAAAAATGTGGTCAGAAAGGCCATCTTGCTGGTGATTGCAAAGGAAAGAAGGAAGCCAATGATGTTTGATGCTATAATTTTCAGGAGATGGGGAACTATGCTAATAATTTTCCAAAACGTCAAGGAAATATGCAACAGAAGAGGCCAAGGGAGCAAGGACAAGCATATGCGATCACAACTGCAGAGGATGAAGTTCCACGTGATGTGGTGGCAGGTACATTGATCATTTCCTCAAGCTTATCCAATGCTTTATTTGACTCTTGATCATCACATTGTTTCATATCTTCCCAGTTTGCTAAGAAAATTAGATATTTACAATTTGATTTAACAAGGGAGATGTCCGTCAAAACTCCTAAGGGAAGTATCATTGCTACAAAGTTCTATCAATCTGTTCCCATTAGGGTATACAAATGTTCTTTGTCTGCTGATCTCATCGTCATGCCCATGATTGAATTCGATATAATCCTCGGTATGGATTGGATTTTGGATCATGATGCAAAAATTTATTGTAAGAAGAAGGAGGTTACAATTTTTGATGACGATGATAAAGAACACCTTATCTTTAGAGCAGAATCATCACCACCTAATTCTTATCTAGATCCACCCCCAGTAGCTCAACTAAATTCAATTATTGGGGAGGAAGAGAATGAAATAACTGTGGGTGAGGAGATAAATGTTCAAATAGATGATGTACCTATTGTGAGAGAATATGTTGATGTGTTTCCAGAAGATTTACCTAGACATCCTCCAGAACAAGAAATTGTGTTTTCCATTGATTTAATTCCTGGTTCAAGGCCCATATCGAAGACCCCTTATAGAATGGCCACTGTGGAATTAATAGAACTAAAGAAACAACTAGAGGAATTGAGTAATAATGGATTTATCTTCCCTAGTGTTTCTCCATGGGGAGCCCCTGTCCTTTTTGTTAAGAAGAAATATGGATCTATGAAGTTATGTATCGACTACAAGGAGATAAATGCTATAAAAATAAAGAACAAGTATCCCATACCCCGCATTGATGATTTATTCGACAAACTGCATGGAGCTCAATACTTTTTCAAATATTGACCTTCGCTCTGGATATCATCAGTTGAGTGTAAAGAAGGAAGACATTCCGAAAACAGTATTTCGAACTAGGTACGTGCATTACGAGTTTACAGTAATGCCTTTTGGATTGACTAATGCACCCTCTGTCTTCATGGATCTAATAAACAGAGTTTTCAAGGAATATCTCGATGATTTTGTAGTAGTATTTATTAATGATATCTTGGTATACTCCAAAAGATATGAAGATCATGAAAATCACTTGCGCATTATCCTGAAGACTCTTAGAAGACATCAATTATATGGGAAGTTTAGCAAGTGTGAATTATGGATTCAGGAAATTTAATTTCTTGGCCATATTGTCTCTAAGGATGAAATCCTAGTTGATCCTTCAAAGACAAATGCAATACAATATTGGCCCATGCCAACAAACATAACTGAGGTACGTAGTTTTATTGGCTTAGCATATTATTATCGACATTTCGTACAGAATTTTTCCCGACTGTCTAACCCGCTAACGAAGCTCACACATAAAGGGGTTAAATTTTTTTGGACAAAAGATTGTGAAGAATGTTTCGAATAACTGAAGAGAAGATTAGTGAATTCTCCTATATTGACTCTACCATCGAGGAATGAAGGGTTTGTTATTTATAGTGATGCTTCAAAGAAAGGAATTGGTTGTGTCCTTATGCAAAATGATAGGGTTATTTCTTATGCATCACAAGGGCTAAAAATTCATGAGCAAAACTATCCTACTCATGATCTTGAGTTATCTGCTGTAATCTTTTCCTTGAAGATATGGAGACATTATCCCTATAGTGAAAATGTGAGATTTATACTGATCATGATAGTTTGAAGTACATTTTCTCCCAAAAAAAACTCAATATGAGGCAAAGGAGATGGCTTGAACTACTCAAGGATTATGATTGCACAATACACTACCACCCGGGGAAGGCAAATGAGGTGGAATATGCTTTAAGCAGAAAGGATCATGGAGTTTTGAGAAATATGAGAGTTGAAAGGGATCCTATTTTCACGGATCTAGTAAAGATGGATATGGGAATAATGATGGAAGGTGAAACATCAATGCTTTTTCAAATGGTTGCCAAACCATCTTTACTAGAAAGAATAAAAAGTTCTTAGGCTGATGATGGGGAGTTCCAAAAGAAGATTAAAGCTGTGAATGATGGGAGATTGAGTGACTTCATATATGAAGATGGAATTTTGAAATTTGGGAAGAGACTTTGTGTTCCCGATATACCTGATATAAAGAGAGAATTATTGGATGATGCTCATAGTTCTAATTTCTCTATACACCCTGGTAGCACTAAGATGTATAGAGATTTGAAGGAACATTTTTTGTGGGACAACATGAAGAGGGATATTTCTGATTTTGTGTCAAGATGTATGGTTTGTCAACAAGTGAAAGCTGGAAGGAAACATCCTGGAGGAGTATTGAAACCTCTTCCCATACCTGAGTGGAAATGAGATAATATCATGATGGACTTTGTGATGGGACTACCAAAGACTCCTAGAAGGAACGATGCAATATGGGTCATTGTTGACCGTCTTACCAAGTCAGCACATTTTCTTGCTATAAGAGAAGATCTACCACTTGAACGTCTAGAAAAAATATATATTATTGAAGTTGTGATACTTCGTGGAGGACCCCTATCGATTGTTTTTGATCATGATCCATGTTTTACATCAAGATTCTGGAAAAGTCTTCAGAAGGACCTAGATACTGATCTTCGTTTGAGCACTGCCTACCACCCACAAACTGATGGACAATCGGAATGGAAAATTCATACATTGGAAGACATGTTGAGGTCTTGTTCACTTGATTTTTAAGGCATGTGGGATCAGTATTTACCTCTCGTAGAATTTTCCTACAACAATATCTTCCATTCAAGTATACAGATGGCACCCTATGAAGCATTGTATGGGAGGCGATGTCATACACCAACTTGCTGGGATGATGTTGGAGAAAGAAATCTCGTGGGGCCAGAACTTGTTGAAGAAACAATGGAAAATGTGAAGATTATCCAGAACCATATCAAAATAGCTCAAAATAGGAAAAAGAGCTATGTAGATAACTGAAGTAAGGATTTGGAGTTTCAATAAGGTTATCACGTTTTCTTAGAGGTATCTCCATGGAAGGGTATTATATGATTCGGTAAGAAGAGAAAACTGAGTCCCAGGTACATCGGACCTTTTGAAGTTATGGAACGAATTGGAGCCGTAGCTTACCGTTTGGCAATGCCACCAAGTATCTCCAAGATTCACAATGTGTTCCATGTGTCAATGTTAAGAAAGTACATGCCAGACCCAATACATGTACTCACATGTCGGAGCCTGAGGAGCTTATGTTAAAGACATATCCAAATCTTTTTAGTTAATATTTTGTGAATTTGGAGGATGAAATTTTTGTAAGGAGGGGAGAATGTAACGACCCAATAATTTTTTTAAAGGAAATTACTTTCTTATAAATATGTCATAATCACATTAACTACTAAGTGCTATGAGACCCTTAAAACACAATTTTTTCACTTTTGGGATGTGAATTTCAAAAATCTGACATACACAGTCGCGATCAGTAAGTTATTTAGAGTCCAATAAGAAAAACTTAATTTTTGGTGAATAATAACCTACCCTTATGAATAGTAACATACCCTTATGAATAGTGATATATCCTAATGAATAGTAACCTTACCTTTGATAATATATAAATAATATTAAAGTTGAAAGTACGATATACCCATATTTTAGAATAAGTTAATGAATGTTTTAAAACTGGTTTTTGATAATAAATTATGATTTTAATTAAATATTAAATTAATAATATTTAGAAAATTATTTTTGAAAAAATGGAATTCATTTTTTGATTTTACACATTGAAAAATGGTTGGGGTAAATTTTTGGGATTTTTCTGAAATACTTGAATTTTTGATGAATAGTGACATGCCATAAATTGCAAAATTAGGATAAATACACTAATTATAGAGTAATGTGTGATGTTCTAGTGCTGTAAGCCCACTTGTTTTGGGATCACATGATAAAATTACTATTCTTGGTCATGGAAGACTCACTATTCCTTGTCTTGAGGAGAAATAAAAAATTAATGAGTTTTATATTAAGAAATCCCCTCTCTCCTCCACTATAAAAACCCCCTCTACCCCCTTTTCCAATCACTCCTCTCAAGCCTTGTGCCTTCTCCAAATTCTGTCCAAATACCCTCTCAAACTCCTCTCCCACATCTAGCAATCTTTGGTCTCATTTAAAGACCAAAACCTCTCCCTTAAGGAGGCTCTTAAGGAAGTTTGGTTCAAGAGGTAAATTCCTCTTTTCAAATCTTTGTCTTTCCTTTAAAGTTCTTTTATTTTACTTTTCTATTACCTATCTTTATCCAAATTTTGTGATGAATCCATTAACTTATATATACTGGAATTTTGTCATGATATTGGAATAAGTTATCATCATCTCCCCCCTTTTACCTTCTTTTATACTAGTAGCAAGAACACCATCCGAGATGTGTCAATTTTACACATTCAAGGACGATGGACTTTCGATTTCTATTATCATTCTAAATTCTTGTCATGAAACCATTATTGTTATGGTTTAACCATATTATTATTTATAATATAACATATTTAATATTCTTTAATTACTTTGTTCAAATGGTATTAGGTTATAAAGAAAAATGAGTTCGTTGTAATCAAAACCCACAAATTAACCGAGACAATTATCATTAAAGTTATATATGATAATTCATCCTAGTTCCATGTAACCAGGTTATATAAATGACCAATAACACCTATTTATGTTCATAAATAATATATAATTTCAATTTTGGAGTTTTACATTCATTCCACATACTTAAAAACAAGTGAACCGTAGATGAAAATAAAGAAAATGAACACTCCAAAATGACGAAATTCAATACAAAAACTTGTCAATAAAGACATAAATGAACTAACCATAATTATGGTAAACTAAATACATGTATAATAGGTTCTGAAATAAGTTATTAAAAATTATAATTTCATATTCCAGGAGCTTATGTACAAGAGCGGAACACGTTTGGAGTTAAGCTAAGGGTTTCTTCATCTCACTTCCATTTTCGTGAGATTTTCCATATTCACTAGTAATACTTTTATACGGTGTGTGTTTACTGAACCTTTATGTCACATATCATGAATATATTTATCTTCATGGTATTAAATCTATCATTTTTATGTTATTAATTTTGGGTCATACGAATTATTTGATTACAAAGTGTGAGGGTTTTCCACCTGAACTTCCATTTTCATTCGGGTTACTTTTATTGTCTAATTTCCTCAATGAAATTATTATGTATTGTTATGTACTCCTCATAAATTCTGTGTGATTATTATATATATGTAAACCAAATAGAATACTTCCCTATTTTCTGGATAGTTACATGTTTTAAAAGGAGCATTCAAAACTGTTTCCAAAATACAAGCCTGATTCAAGGGAATTTCTAAAATTCTTATCTATTTTCAAGGGAACTCTATAATCTGTTTTTGGGAACCATTATCCTTATAAAATCACTCATTTTATTTTGAAAATACTATCTTAATTCACTTCTGGTTTTATACAAATATTTTTCCAAAATAACTATTCTTTTCAAAATAAAAGTGTATTTATCTCAAGAACTGCTTAATGATTTTATAAGAGTGTTTTCGTCTAATTCAACACTCTTGTTGATTCCATGGTATTATTGGGTTTAATCATCTATGAATTAATCTACCATATTTTTATTTAATGGTTTATGACTAACTCTATTGTGGTTGATCTATCCTAAAACCATTCACCATATTATTCTGAATGGTTAGTGTTTTATGTTTTATGATTGGAGAAAGTTAGTTACATTTCATATGATAGTTTCAATATGAATGTATATGTTGTTTATGTTGATCCCCACTCATATGAGGAATGCATTGGCCTTATTATGTGATGGGTGGGGCCCTCTATAGCCCTTCGATGCGTCGGTAGGTCTCATGAGATGAATAGACATGGAATTGGCTGAGGCCTTTCCCAATGTGATATGGATTTTGGCCAAGGCCTTAATAATTATATATATTGGCCGAGGCCTTGAAAAAATGTTTTAGAATGTCCGGAATTATGAATTCCATCATTATGAGTTCAGCTATTGATATTTCATGTGGTTATTATACTAGTAGAATACCCATGTTTATGTTTTATTATGGCATTATTTACTCAGCTCATATTCCTGCCATAATGTGTTCATGTTTATTATTGAAGGCATGTGTTTTCAATTATTCACTATGTCTATTGTTTATATTATCTTCCGTTGTATTTATTACTCTTACTGAGCGTTTGAGCTCACCCCTTTCTCATGTTTCATTTTCTCAGGACATGAAGAAGTATTTTATGAATGAATTGCAAGCATAATCTAGGAGTTGTGATGACTCTAGTGGAATAAATTAGTGTTGTTTTTCCTTTCCTTATGTAAAGTTGAACTTATGTATGTATCTTGTTTCCAATAATACTAAACTACTTGGTCCTTCGGGATTTGTATTCCTTGTATGTATGCCAACGTAATCAAATAAGGCACCAACTCCGGGAAACTGGGGTCGAGTCCTTACATTGTATGTTGTTATCTTAGGTTTGTACCTGATTTCTCTCAAGTTATATACCCCTTGATAGCTTTGAATAACAAGGAAAAGGATTTTGTGTGGACTGATCAATGCCAGGAAATGTTTGTTTATCTGGATAGGAAGTTGGCTAGTGCCCTGGTGCTTCAATTTCCTAAGGAGGAGGTGGTGTTTGAGGTGTTTTATGATTCTTCTCATTTGGGTTTGGGATGCATGTTGATGCAGAAGAGGGAAAACTACTAGAAAATTGGGTTTATCTAGCATTATGCTTTATCAGTGCTATCTAAAAGTACTGATAAAGGCCCCCTTTATCAGCTCTATCAAAAGCACTGATAAAGGATGCCTTTATCAGCGCTTTTTTTAGCACTGATAAAAGGGGGTCTTTATGAGTACTAGAAAAAAGAACAAATAAAGAGGACTATTTATCAGCACTAATAAAAAAGTTCTAATAAAGGGTGCCCTTTATCAATGTTACTAAAAAGTGCTGATAAAGGGGTCCCTTTATCAGTGCTAGTAAAAAATAACTCATAAAGGGGGCCTTTATCTGCACTTTTTTACTAGTGCTGATAAAGGCCCCCCTTTATCAGTGATTTTTTTCTAGCGCTGAAAACGGGTATATTTCATAAAAGAATATATTTCATTAAAAATAATATATTAATATATAAATATATTTATATTGTTATAAATATAATATATATATTTAAATATGTTTTAGATAAGGCAAAATATCAATTTACACTTAATATATATGATATTTAATGAAAATGGATTATAAATAACTAAAAAATATGATTAATTAATACTTTGATAATTATTATCAATTAATAGTCATTTAATAACAATTGGATGACATAAAAATTAAATGAATTACTAAACGGTCTTGGATATGTTAAAAACATGACTTGAACTTTAAACGGCCATACATTTTGATCTGGGTGTCCGTTTGGGCTCTATTACATATCAAATTAAAGCCTATGATGAAATCTATACCTTAGTGACCTAAGGTAACCCTAGATAACATTTTAAAGGCAAAATTTCAAGAAGTCCTCTAAAACTAAGTTTTTAGTTGGGATATCCCAATTTTTCAACATTCGATGGAATTTTAGATTCATTTAAGGGGGTATTATTGTATTTTTTATGGGGAACCAAATTGTTCCCAGGGATTAAATTCATATAGATATTACTGTTTTAAAATTTTATCATTTTTCACAATTTATTTTTATTTATAATTAAATATATGCATATTTTCTTATATTTTCTTATGATAAACCAATTGTATAAATACATATTTACATAAAATTATATTTTTAATTATATAAAGCATATGGAAATAAATATTTTTTATTAATTTCATTTAAGATAAATAATTTTCCATTTTATTTAACTTATAAAAATGCATTAATTCTTATATATGTATTTATACTAGTAAATATGTTTATATATAAACTTGTGTGTGTATTAATAAACATATATATATATATATATTAACATTATAATACATATAAATGAATATTAATATATAATATATTTAAATAAATATAAGTGTATATATATATATCACGCACTTCTAGATATTTAGAAATAAATAAAAATATCGTAAAACATAAAACAAAACAAGCATGACAGAGTGGAAAAGGGAATCCAGTCATATAAGGGAGTTCATGGGATCAAATCTAAGTGCATGTAGGTATTTGGGGGATAATTAAAGCATTGAGGAAAAAGATATGTTTGTGAGAACTAAGTTAGGGTGGGGGTAGAGTGGAAAGTGCAGAGAAAGGGGGTCTCAAGTGTTGATAAAGGGCATAAAAAATATTTTTTTCAATTTTTATCAGCACTATAAAAAGGCATTGATAAAGGGGGACTTTATCAATGCTAAATAAAAGATATTATAAAGGGTAAATTTATTATCTCTAATGAAAATTGTGGATAAAGGCCCCTTTTATCATCACTTTTTGCTAGTCCTGATAAAATTGGATTTTAACCTATCTTCATTTGTTAGTGATTTTTTAAGTGATGATAAAGGCCCTTTACTAGACCTATTAAAAGTGTGTTTTGTAGTAGTGTTAGTGATCTCTTATGGGTCTAGGAAGTTACTTCCTCATGATCATAACTATTCCACCCATGATCTGGAGCTAGAATCAGTTGTTTTTGTGCTAAATTTGTGGTGGCATTACCTCAATGGGGAGCACTTTGGGGTCTTCACGGATTATAAGAGATTGAGGTGTATATTTTATTAGCATTATATAAACTTGCAGTAGTGTAGATGGATATAGTTTCTTTAGTATTATGATTTTTATATCTATTACAACTTGGGAAAATGGAATGTTGTGACTAATGCTTTGAGCATGTATTTGGGGAAGGATGTTTTTTAGGAGTCTGGGGATGCTTGGATAGAAATGGAGGAGTTAGAAACCTTTCACTTAGATGTAAGGGTGGATGATGGTAGAGACTATTTATTACAGATTATGGCGTAGTCTTCTCTAATGTTGTAGGTAGAGGATTCTCAATGGTGAGGCTTAGAGGTGGAGGTGATGTGCGATCATATTGGCCATGGTGATGCTCCAAAGGGATGGTCATAGAATGTTCTGAACCAGATGTTATTTTGGGGGAGGTTATTTTTTCTATTAGTTATGCATGGGGGATTCCTTCATGAGTTTTATAGATCACCTTTTTTGGTACACCCAGGAGTTTCCAAGATGTTCCATATCTTGAGGATTCAATTTTGGTGGTTTGGGATGAAACGGGTGGTGGTAGAGTTTGTGGAAAAGTGCTTTGTTTTCCAGCATGTAAAGTTTTAGAATCGTGTTCCTAGAGTTAGGAGAAGTGAATTATTTGGCTATGAGGTATGTGGATGAGTTGGTGTAGTTTCATGGAGATATGATGTACATTATCTTGGATCAGGATGCATGTTTTACCTCATGATTATTGAGGGAATTATAGAATGATTTTGGAACTCAGTTACGCCTTAGAACTACTTTCCACCCTCAGACAAATGGGTAGACAGAGGGAACTATCTAGATACTAGAGGATATATTGTGGGAATATGTAATGTAATTTTGTATATCTTGGGTAAAACAATTTACTTTGGTTGAGTTTTCTTATAACAATAGCTATCACTCTTTCATTGGCATGAATCTATTTGAGGCTTTGTACGGGAGGTCGTGTCATTCTCCGTTGTGTTGGATGGTGGTTGCGGGGGAAGTAGTTCTTAGTACCGATGTGGTGAAGAGAACAACAGAGAAGGTTCATATTGTTTATGAGAGGATGAAAGTAGTACAATACTAACATAAGTCTTATGTTGATCACAAAAGGAGGTCCTTGGATTTTGAGTTTGGAGACCATGTGAACTTCAAGGTTTCCCCTTAACGTGGGTAGTGAAGGTTTGGCAGGGGGAGTAAGCTTTCTCCTAAGTTTTTTGGGGCCTTTGAGGTGTTGGGGTGAGTTGTTGAGTTGGTGTATCAATTTTAATTTCCATTGTGGTTGGATAGGATCCACGATGTTTTCCACATCTCTTAGATTCATCGGTATCTTCTTGATGACTTCCATGTCATTGATTTGGTATAGTCAGATAACAAGAATATTGTAAAAATATCCCTCAAGGTTTCCTCTCAGTATGTTTTGGGTGTGGTTGTGTTTGTCCTCTTGGTGATTTTTGTTTGGAAATGTAAGGGTTTCTTCATAGGACTGAATGGTGTGAAGAGTGGTGAACGAAATCAAAAAGGAAGAGAAACATAGAGCCTGACACATGGACCGCATACCATGTCTGGGAAGGGTTCGCAGCTGCGTACCAGGCAATGGGAACGGTACACGGGAGCGGTTCAAGAAACCAAAAATAGTTCATGGTGGAAAGTTGTGCAGTACACGGATGGCTTGTCATTAGAGGAGGAGATCAACTGCGTAGGAACAAAGGCAGTACATGGACTGCGTATGAAAAATGGTTTGCTGGAAGGCTTGCAGTTTATGGTAGGAGGACCGATATGCAGTGGAGGATGTACTGAATCAAAGATTTGGTAAATCTTGGATTAATGGATTTTTAGATATCTTTTCCTATATTAGAAGTGTTAATCCCACCGACTAGAAGTGAGACCGAATATCATTAGAGAACATCTTTTTGCTCTAGAATTTCAGCAAAGTCTGAAGATGGTTCACAAAGGAGAATTCTGCAAAAGATGAAGTAGTTCGTGTGGAAGAAATTCCACTAAAGGTTTTTGTAGAGATTTTTAACCCACATAGGACACAGTATGTGGAGGAAGAAGGCACAATATATAGATGGTTTGAAAAGGCTGTCTGCGAATAGAGAATAGTTCATGGATAGAGGGTGATTCATAGAGGAGGTTTGTGGAGTCGGTACATGGAGGCAGTACGCGATAGCGAAGGTGAAGGTAGTCCACGAATGAAGGGTGGTTCGTAGAAGCGAAATAAGTACATGGAGTAGGTGTTACATGTACCATACCTGATATAAAATATGTGGAGGAACATGTTTGTTCGCTATTTTCACAAGGAAGCTTGCGAAATCTTCAAATCAGTTTGCAAAAGTATTTTTCAGTACCTAGCAGTATGCGAGAAGGTATACTTCATCTGCAGGTGAAAATGGGACTTCAATAAATTATCTACCTAATGTTGAGGATACATAAATTCATGCAAATTAAGGGACCTACAAGTCTATAAACTGTGATTGGATTCCATTCAAAGGGCATTGAGTGAAATAAGAGGAAGATAGTGGCCCTTTCCACTGTAGTGAGCCAGAGAAAGAGACATAGGGAGTGACCCTTGGGAATGCAGTGAGCAGACCCTAAACTTTGTAAAGGAAATGAGCCTAGGTATAGAAGATCTAGCCCGAACATTGTACTCATTATTGGTAGTGATCCTTAGTGAATTTGGTACATCATCACATCATCATTGTATGCTCCTTAAACGTATCCCTGTGAGGGTGAACCAAGTACAAATAATTGTGTCATGTGCATGATTTAATATCTGTTCATATATTTCTACGGAAGGAAGATAGAATTGAGTTTTTTCTAATAATGAAACAATATCCAAAGGGTAAGAAGTTTTAATTTGTCATACCCTGCTCACCCCCCCCCCCTCAGGGTATTCGACCTTGTAGACCTAATAGAGGATGATGTGAAGTTTGTAGAGCATCCAATAAAGATCTAGGATCATCAGAAGAAGGCATTTCATGGACAGGCCATTTTTTGGTTCATGTGTTGTGGAGGCATGGTGGTCTAGAAGATAGTACTTGAAATTGAGATATGTATATTTTTTTCCCAATACTCAAGGCTTTTTTGAGTTTTTTTACTCTATTTTGGTTTGTGATGTGATGTTTAGATCTCATTATTTTATGAGATGAGTTGTTTTCCCTTATTGTGATGTGTGATGCGTGATAAATTCCTGGTGTATGAAAAGGGTAGAACCTAATTCCTAATCAAGAAGCATTAACTATGATGTGATTAAACCCATATGGGAAAGTCTGTTCTACCCAGAGTGGATAGTATCTTGACATGGAGGATTGAATTTCCTGATTCGTATGTTCAATATGGCCTGGTTTCTTGGTTGTACAATGATTGTGAGGTTGGATGGTTTTAGTTGTGTGGTAATAAGGTCTTGAGATATTTTTGTCACTAAGGAAACATGTACAAGAATGGACCAAAGTCTGAGTAACCTATTCATTATGTGTATCTCATTTTGTAGGCTTTGTTTTGACTGTTTGTAGAGCCCGAACGGAGTTACATATTATAATTTATGGTCATTTGAAGTTAGACTGTCAAAAATATCCATTCAGAGAATTTTTGGGGAAAAGTGTGGATTTGAACACAAGTTTTCAAAAGGTCCGTGCAAGTCAGGGTTTGTGAAAAACTTTCTAAAAAGTATGCACAACTCCTTCACGGTCACGAAACTGACTTTTGTGTGAAATACAATGAGAAGTTCCATGGATCCCCTTAGCCGAAACATGCGCCCAAGTACCATGCACGTAAGGAAGAAATTTTGAAAACAAGAAAGAAGTTTTTCATGCAAGGGTGGAATCTTGTGCGCAAACCTATTGCATGCCAAATGTGTCATAAAATGGATAAGTTCCACACATATGTGATCCCACCTCCAAAACTTAGTGGAATTTGCACGCAACCCCATAAAGTTACATGCCATCACATAAAGTTTCATGACATGGAAAAAACACCTATAAATACAGCATCTACCCCCTCATTTGAGTAAGGACTTCTGGGTGGAGGTCTCATGCACGTAGCCCCAAGTTTTGAACTATGTGCAACCCCCTCAATTTCCCAAAGTTTCTCGCAATTACCTAGTTTAAACCTCTCAAGTAGGGGGATTATTATAAGATGTTTGTGCACAACAATTTCCATTGGGAACACAATTTTGTGAAAATTCCAACCTTTCACGCACCTCTATTTTGTGCTCAGCACCTATGTTACATGACAAATGACTTACCAAATCGCACTGGTAGGCCACACCTCGTGTGAACTCTCTTCTTTCATGAAAAAATGCCAACTCACATACATCAGTTCTATCTTGTGCACATCAGTGATCACTCACACACAACAATGTAATCTTGTGTGTATTAGTGCTGACTTGGATGTAGTAATGATAACTTTCATGAAAAAACATTCGAACATGCACCTATTGGTCCATATGACCCGGTCCCTTTGCTACTGTCACCAACCCCCATTAAAAATGGAGAGTCACACTATGAAATTTTCAGGTCGGGCCGATGACATTTTTGGTTGCGCTCTTATGTGACCCCACCATCCACCCCTAGAATACCATGATTCAAGATACTCCTATACACTCCCTAAAATTCCTTTAGTCGACCTACTCATCTTGGTCCCTTTCCTGTGTCATGAATTGAGATTATTATCTTGCATTTTCTAAGTACCTTGAGTGGAAACATTCTTCAAGAAACTTCTGATACCCCATCACCTGACTCCTATGTTAGGTTGATCCATAAAGGGTCTCTCTTGTGTAAGTACCACAACAACCATTTCTAGGAATCTTCCACCTAATAGTCCTCACTACATGAATTTAAATTGTAGTATACCCTATCATTAAATAATAGTATTATTTTGCATCAAGCATAATATGCCTCATGCTAAAATCATGAGAAGAAATTCGTTAGTCCTTGCTGCATGAATTTTAACTATATCATACCCTATCATTCAATAATAGTATTCCTTTTCTTCATGAATAATATGACCCATGATATGATAATGAGAATAAATTCTATAGTCCTCACTACATTTCATTAAAATGTATCATACCCTATAATTCATGAACATGATGCCTTTGCATCGATCATAAGATACCTCGTACCAAAATCATGAAAATACATTCAGTAGTCCTCACTACATGACTTTAAACTATATCATACACTATATGACAAACATAGTATTACTCTTGTATAAAGCACGAGATTCCTTATGTGTCAAACATAATACGCCTCAAATAATAATCATGAGATTACCACTAAAAACAACCATGGGTCTCCTCAACAAGTGTATGCCCCAATTATATACCTAGACCCTCCAATAAGTTGGGATACCCTAATGAACTGACATGGGGAAGACACAATATATAGATAAATGTGTAATCCCCACACACCACATCCTTTCACATGATGTTAAACTATAATCTTAATTCATGCAATGAACATGGAATGCCCTTATGACCTGACATGAGGAAGAAATGATGGGAAACTCCCACACGTAAGCCCCAACCACATCCTCACTACTCCTAGAAGCACATGGTCCACTCCCATGTGTAATCCCCAACCCCAACCTCACTGTTTCTAGTAGTGCATGGGATACTCCCACATGTGATCCTCAACTACATCCTTGTTTTTCCTAGCAGCGCATGAGATGCTCCCACATGTAAGGACCAATCAAAACCTCATTTCTCCTAACAGTGCATAGGCCACTCTCATACATAATCCCCAACCACATCCTCACTTATCCTGGTATCTCATGGGATTCTCCCACATTTAAGATCCAACCACATCCTCACTTCTCCTAGCAATTCATTGGTTGCACCCATGAGTAAGCCCCAACCACATCCTCGCTGCTCTTAGGAATCTCCATGAATAATCCCCACACCATTCCAACCAAGAGAAATCCTATTGTGAAGGTAAAATTCAATATATAGGCCCCATACCACCCCTCATCAAATCTCCTTTTGCAACATGAGTGTCCTCAGTGCATGACGTCAAACTGCATGGATCGATCCTATCACACGACCTTAAACTAAAGTATCAAACTATGTGGATTTTGATCTCTATCCCCTAAATAGGGTATGTAGTAATCCTCTTTGAGGTTCAATCCTGACCATGGTAATCTCATGGTGTTCCTATCCTATGGAAACACATCCTGAATCCACCTCCTTGGGGTGTTCTAATCCATCAGTAAACCTTTCAAGTGTGACATAATCTCTTCTAAGTACACACCTACTTGATCCACCTCCATGGGGTGTTATGATAAACATCCTGGATCCAAATCCATGGGGAATTTTGATCCATTAGTAAACCTTTCACGTGCGGCATCATCCTTTCTAGGGACACACCTCTTTGATCTATCTTCATGGGGTATTCTGATCAACCTATCTGATCTACCTCCATAGGGAATTATAATCCATTGGTAAACCTTACAGGTGTGATATGTTCTCTCATAAGGACACAACTCTTAGGTCTATATCAAGGTATGTTCTGATCCACAATTTAGTATTTGCCTCCATGGGGTATTTTGATTCACAACTTCAGATCCACCTGCACAGGGAGTTTTGATCCACAACTTTGGGTCCACCTCCATGGGGCATTTTGATCCATCGATAAACTATCTAGGTGTGACATTTTCCATCCTAGGGACATACCTATTGGGTCCATCTCAAGGGATGTTTTTATCTACAATTATGAATCCACCTCCATGGGGCATTCCAATCCACAACTTTGGATCCACCTCCATGGGGTGTTCTGATCCACAACTTTGGGTCTACCTCCTTGGGGAATTTCGATCCATTAGTAAACTATCCAGGTGTGTAATTTTCCTTTATAGGGACACACCTCTTGGTCTATCTCAAGGGACATTCTAATTCACAATCTCAGATTTTCTTCCACAGGGTGTTTTGATCCACTGGTAAACCTTCTAAGTGTGACATCTTACCTCCTAGGGACACACCTCCTAGGTCCACCTCCATGGGGAATTCTATTCCATATAACCTTTCCCTGTATGATGTTAAACTTTCAACCAACTTATCCCAACAAGAAATTAACCTTGTGAATATATATACAAGATATTAAACTCATTCCTTAATCTGTCTCTATAGAACATTCCAACTCATCTATATAAGATGTTTAACTCATTCCATGGTTCATAATGCCTGCCCTATGTAATAAACATGGGATTCCTAAGGTAAAATCCGTGTAAGAATCATTCCTATGTAATCAAAAACCTCATGGAAAACACGTGATGCCTTGTGTTATATGCCTAATATGCCTCATATGAGACTCTTCCTACTTCAAAAAGAGAAGACTGACCTTTGCGTCAACTACCTCGTGACTGAAAAGTCATGCCTTGGGTTATGTGCCTAAGATTCCTCATATTATATTACTCCTACTTTAAATGTATAAGACTTAATAGGTTTATAATTCACCCAACATCTAGTGATTCCAAGACATGCCCGATGTTTCCATCTACTCTGATAAAAGGTAATTTCCCTGTTAAGACAGAAGTGACGTAATTAACTGATGTCCAAAAAAATATGGTACCAGGAATGAGTTTCAAGAACTCGACTCAAATATATGAGGGAGAGTGGGACTAGGGGATGAGTTCTAAGTAGGGATCCATGGAAGGAGGAACTAACATATCATAATCCTGTTTCAATCAAGGATCATACATCACTAATGAAAGTGATAAAAGTTTCCTGCCTTTAGAAAGTGGGAATGTGGGGCTAAAACAACTAGTGTGTGCATTCATGTATTTATCCACAGGTGAGACCTAGTTAAATCCTTGGAAACATAGTTGTTTGTGTCTATTTGGTTTGGAGTTTTTTGTTGGTGGTAGTTTTTGAGGTATAACATTATCCTTGAGAGGTGTCTTGTAAGGTGATTGTTATGTACCCCTTTACTTCTGGGATTGGTTTTGGATTATCGAGGGAGATAATTGTTTGATAGGTATCTAATGTAACTTTTTTTCCTTAATGGTCCATTAATTTTATAGTTTTGGTGGTTTGAGGTGTTTGTAGGAGGTTCTGGGAGTTTTTGGTGGAGGCTGGAGTTGCAGCAGATGTGCTGTAGGAAATAAACGTCATGTGAGTGTATTACATGGAATGTAATGGTGGTTCATGGCCTGTGTGGGGCAGATTCATGATGTTTAATAAATTGGTTGTTTAATAATTCAAGGCGACGTGGTTTTTATAAAAAGTAATAAATTTTCATAAACCCAAGGATCACACACCGTGTAATGGTTACATGCCATGTAAATGTCAGGATCTAGGTTTTAAGTTCTTTTTCTTGGCCAATTATAATTCATTCACCCACCTCCCCTCCACTCTCATTACAGGAAAATCCTAAGAACATCGATGATTCCTTCAAGTCCTCCTTCCTCCCTCTTTGATCTATTGGTTCTGGTGGTTATTCATTGGAAATATGTGGTAAGAATTTCCTTCTTATTAGTTAGTTTCCTCTTGTTCTTCTTAGGAGTTACACTGTGGTGGTGTAGTTTGGTTTGGGTTGTGTGTTTTGGTTGCATTTTGATGATATTTGGGTGTGGTATAGGTTTATTTGTGGTTTATTGTGGTGAGGTTGTGGTTTTCAGGTGTTCTTATTTTCCCCGCTATGCGTACCGAGTTAGAAAGATTCTTTGAGGTAAGGAATTTCTAATTTCTCTTTATTGTGTATCTTGTGGGAGGGGTTTTCTTTTGTTTACCTATGGGTTATGTTTTCACTGGATTAATCAGAGATAAAGAATTATTTTATTGAAATTTAAAGGGGTAAAGGGGTTTATTTTTTATGATTTTATAGCTTTGATATGTTTTTTATATTATGGATTGTATGGGCTTGATGCCCCGTAGAAAATTGTGGTCATTAGGGAATTTATTTAGGCAAGATATATGTGTTGTGATTGTTGTTTTTGTTGTGATTACTGTGATATCACCCTAAAATGTAAATTTTCTAACCAATTATATTTGGTAAATAAAATAGTTTCCCCAGGATGACAGTTTGTGTGATAAAGCCCCTAAAATAAAGTGGAATGTGATAAAATCTGCTTTGTAAAATTGTAAAATGATCTTGATGTGTTTTGATATGTAGTCATGTTTATGGGACGACGATGTATGGTTGGGGCATGTGGGGCTGATGGTTTGTTGGCTGCACTTTTGGGGTGGTGAGGTGGTTTGTTTTTCATGATTTTGGGGTGGGGATGTGGTTTTTTACCGTACTTCTGGGGAAGTGGGGTGGTTTGTTAGATGTGTTTTTGGGGCGGTGAGGTGGTTTTTTTGTCGTGCTTGTGGGGTGGAAAGGTGTTTTGTTGGCTATGATTTTGGGGCGGAAAGGTGGTTTGTTGGCTGTGCTTTTAGGGTGGTGAGGTGTTTTGTTTGGACATACTTTTGGTATGATTAGGTGGTGGTTTATTTATGCTATATGCCCAGGTAATGATAAAATAAATAAATAATTGTTATTAATATTTTAAATGACATGGGTTGGTTTGGTTAATGGGATGGAAATGACTGATATATAATTAAATGATAGGTTGTGTAGTTAAATGTGGTTAATGCTAAATAATGAAATAAATTAGTTAGATAATGGATATTGGTTGGAAATTTGAAATGGGGCTTGTGGATTATTGTGTGGTGTTATGAATTTAGATGTGGTAGCAAAAGTGACGACGTTGTTGTGGGTTGGTTTGTGTTTGGTTGTGAACCCATAGGTTGGGGTTGTGTGTGGATATATATATATATATATATATGTGTGTGTGTGTATGTATGTATTTATGTATGTATGTATCTATGTATGTATGTATGTATGTATACTTTTATATTCCTTGTGGTTTATATACTTACCCCTCCCACATCGAATACCATGTGATGACACTACATAGTCACGTGTGGGGTGTTTTCCCCAACATACAATAAGGAGGACATATGGTTGAGTTCCCACTATTTCATGCTCACTCTTCTAGGCAAGTTAGGTATTTCATAGGATGTGATGGCTAGAGGTTAGTTAGTTTATTATATGGTGGTTGTGATAACTTATGTGTTTTCGGGTGAGACGTGATAGCCCAGGTGTTTTTAGGTGAGATGTGATTGTGCTTGTGGGGTGGTGGACCATGTGTTTTCAAGAAAGGTGTGATATGATCATGTTTGCGGGGAAGCTTCTAGTGGGGGTCATTCATGGTAGGAGGATGTAACATGGTTGATGTCTTATATGTTCATGATACCCTACTTATCTTATTATGGTTGTGGATATGTTATGGCCTGGGAGTATGTGGGTGAGATGTGATGTGTTCGTTCTTGTGGGGCAGTGAGCCTAGGTGTCTACGGGTGAGGTGTGTTGTGACTTTAATAGTGGGGCAGTGTGGTATACAGAAGTGATGCGAGCTCCAGGACATATGATGTTGGGGTGTGAGAGTGGCATAATAGTGGAAAAGTGGTTTGGGGTACCCTTATTGATATGACTTTTGTTGTATTATATTACTCGACTTACATTATTTAGTAAGAGTGCCTTGGTGAGTTTAGGTTTAGTTAGTATAACTATATAGGTTTTGTTTGGTTCTGTTGTTTACTCATGGGTGCATTAATATTATTCTTTCACATTTTCACAAGAGACTTTAGTTTTCCTACTAAGTATACTTGTATGCTCACCCTATATATGTAAACTGTTTTTTGGTTTATAGGAGGATTATGTGGAATATTCTAGACATTACTAGCTCAGACCTTTGAATATTTTTTGTGTCACTAATTTATCTTTTCTTTTGGGTATTTACTTTGGAGATTTTTATCTATATCAATTCTTTTTATACATGCATTATGGGATGGTTTTGGTTTCTTTTTATACTATATCATGGTGTTGCTTGTGGACGATTCATCTTATATTCTAATCCTACATTATTAAAGAGGTTATTTCCTCCTATATATGAGATTTTTGTATACCCCCGATACTAGTCGCTAACCCATGGGCCTACTGGAGGTGGGACTCGGGGGTCATTATCTCTATCCTCTCATTGCGGTATCTTTGGAGGGAGGGGGTCGTGGAAATGTATTTTCAAATAAAATTATATATGATGACATGTAAATAGAGGTTTTATAGAAAGTTATGTATACTAATAGATAGTCCTCCAGTTGTTAGGACCAATAAATTAAATAGAATATAAATATATTACCTACAATCTCTTTTAAAGTCATGTTGGTCACCTCATCATGTCCACTTGAATCTGGGAGGCACACAATTCTAGTTTTGTTCTTACATTCAGACTTATATGTAAGAATTCTATATTTTTGGGTGGAAACGCATTCTCCCTAATGATATATCTAGGGATAATAGATCTATAAAATATATTTTCCCTCGTAAAATTAACTAATTAAGAACCCAATTTAATTGGTAAAGCATTGGACCCAACATATTTTTATATATAATCTACTATCACAAAAATGTATTCATTCCCATTAAATTTTGGGAATTATCCCATGAAGTTAAGACCTAAAAAATCAAAAATCTAAACTAATAGAATTTTGTTTTAAGGAATTTTCATCCTTCTATCTAAATTTTTTATCCATTAACAACTATTATAATTTCTAAAAAAATATCTAGAATCATTGAAAATTAAACGTCAGTAGAAACCTCACTGAAATACCTTTGTTTTTTTTAAATTTAAAAAGTTTCCACCATATGTAATACTATGATGGTGGATTAGAATTGAAAGAACTTCCACTTTTAGCACACAATATCTCTGAGTTCAATCAGCTCCATGTTTGTAAAGATATGTAACTTTCTACAAGTAATACATAACAGTATCCTCAAACCTATTATTTTAATTAAATGTAATACCTTTTGGTTTCCTTATAGTATACTTGAAAATATAAAATTTATAACACCAATACAGTACCTTGGTTGTAACTGAAAATATTTTCTCAATAGTAAAATCACTCTGGATAGGATGGGTTTGATCTTCTTTCAATTCCTCAAGTCTGGTTAGGTGATCTGCAATATAATTATCCACTCCTATTTCTCCTTAAACTCATGATAAAATTATTATAAGAGAAATACATGTCTATTTTATTTTTTTATATGGATAAAAGAGTGTTTTTAATGTACTATTTTTTCATGGTGATTTAAAATCAAGTTTTCTATCAAAACTAAATTTTAAGAAATTTTTTATTTAAAATTAGTTTTTGTGCATCATTTAAAAGAATAATTGCATGCAGTGTTCCTATTTTAGAACTAGGTGTTATGGTTTTTTATAAATTATTGTGACTATCATGTGTGGTCTCAAAAGTAGTGGGTTTCAATAATTTAATTTAGGAGGAGTTTTGAAATGAAAGTTGATTTTTATATAAATTTTATCAATTACATAGAGGAGAGGTATGTGTTTTAAACTCATAAAAGAGTTTTTCAATAGATTTTATCATTTTTTATAAATGTGTTCAAATGTTTTCAATGAATGATTACTTTTTTTAAATTAGTTTTTAGACATTTTATTGAATGATGGTGATTCAAAATAAAGGAAATGTTTTGGAAGAGTGCATTATTTTTGGTGAATTTTGCTCTTATGTTTGTTCCCATGGTTATGTGGGGATTGCTTGAGTTAATTTTTATATAATGAATCTATCGAGTTCATATTTCATGTTATTTAGAATATTCCTCCCAATAATTTCTTGATGGAATATGTAAATTCATCTCTATAAATTATACTCATGGTGATTCCTCCTATCATTTAGGATCTAACATTAAGATTGTTGAATCTACCCAGAATAAAAAAGGAGTGGTGGCTCCATATCCTTATTTTATAATTTAATATATTCAAACACTTTTGAATTGATAAAATCCATATATTCATACTGATCAATGTTCAATTGAGGTGATATAGTTGGTAGACATGTTTGAGGGGACCATCAATCCTATAGAAACTTCTGAAATTTCAAAGTTGAAATATGTAGTTAGATTATTTGAGGGACCAAGATGAGTGTAATGGGTAACTATTTTTTCTTCCATGATTATATGAAGGATATCTTTGGTGTTCCAATATACCATGTATATTCAATGGAATTATCATGATAATTTGACACTATTGAAAGCCGTTGATTTTCTAACTCTCTATAAAGATATGCCTAATATCACACAGAGACTCCATCTAACACCTCATGATATTTTGGGAAATAGTTTTATATGTCATGAATATTTATAAAACATTCTTTATATTTATTATTGAATAAATTGTATGGCATGTGAAAGCTTGTATTTGAGGCTTCATATGTGTATTTATTTATTTTTTGTACAAAATGAATATTTTATAAACCTAATAGGATGGATATGAATCGAAAATGGACGCATGCTAATCATATGACAAAAGTGTATGAAGATGGAGTTAAAGGGTTCATCAAGTTTTCAATATAACATACATACGACCCTTATCAAATCCTTTTTCTATATTTACATTGTTGTTATTCATGAAAAATTAGTCTATAAGAGTTGGAAGAACATTTTATTTGTGAAATAATATATCAGAGCTATAAATTCTAGACTAAACATGTGGGAAAACTGAATGTGAACACCGATTGGGATGATACTATGTTTTATGGACCATTTAATATGAATACCAGTGTAGATGATGATGGAGATCACATGGAATAAGTGATAATGGAAATTGAAGATAACTTTCATGATTATCCAAAGTTGTTTGAGAAGTTAAATAGTTGTGCTAAGAGACCATTGTATAGTTTTTGCACTAAATACACAATATTTTCAATCGTATTGAAGTTATATAATTTGGAAGCTGGCAGCGGATGGAGTGACACCATCTTTACATAACTACTTGGAAATAGATTAAGGTATATATAGAGAGATTTAACTATTAAAACATGTTTTGAAACAATTTAATTATTTTTTTCAATGTTTCTACAGTGTCCAAGGTAAGATAATGGCAATGATTGTGGATATTATGTTTGCAAATTTATGAGAGAGATCCTAAACCATGAAAAAATCAGCATCCCTGAATAGGTAATTTCCAAAGGTAATTACAATTTCATTAAAAATATTTCCTAATTATTTGTTTGTATATATTTTCTTAGTACTACTAATTTTTTTGAAAACCTTTATACTCAAAATAATAAGTAAATTTTTTTAGAGAAGAGTGGGCAGCATACATGGTGTTAGAATGTTTGTCAGCAACAAATTTAGGTGATTTCTTACTATTTTTGTGATCTAGTATAATCTATGATGTTAGAAATATATTTGGTGTGTGAATAATTAGTATCAAAATGCTTATATGTTATTTTTTATTTTTTTATCAAGGATAATTATAATGGAGGAAATCAATTTTTTTAGAAATGACCAGAAAATACGGTTTCAAAATGTATTCAAACATTATAAAGAGGTGAATTCCTACTACTTGTTTAGTTAATTTTCTCATAATTTTATCTACTTTTTTATTTAATTTCCTTATAATATTTAGAGTAATATTAGACTAATTACATCTCTAGGGTTTCATCATGGGTGGTGGTAAATGATAAAAGAAAAGAACAATACAATGGTTACACTTTGGTGGGTGGTAGAGTTATTTTGGATATTCGATCATCAATTAGATGCATGATATAATATCACAAATGCTTATGAAATCCGTACAAGTGACACATAAAATTCACATTAGTGAAATGGATTAACTAAAACCGATTCTTTTGAATGAACATGATGTGGAATTAAATCATCCCACTCATTATATCACATTGAATCTCATAATCATTACATGAGTAGAGGAGTTCAACCTATCCTTATTATTCATATAGATACGTGTTCATTAGATCACCATCAAAAAATGTTTCCATTGGTTTGTCACTAATATAAATACACACATTCATTATGTAAAATGATCCATGGTCACAAGATCATTAATAAAAATCTCCTCATCATTCTCAATAAAAAAAATACATAAGAATAGGGATATTCCCATTTTAATTAAAAAATAATAATGATGTCATGTTATATTTTATCATCACCTAGAATATTGAAAAGGATATACCAATCTATAGCACAATCCAGAAATACTTAATGGATACGCTAGATTTAAGTGTAATTTGGATGAAATAAAGGGATATACTGATGTTTAATACTATCCAAAGGGTTAAATAATTTATAATGGAGTTTAGTGTCTTTCAAAAATATATAATGGGTCACACTGAAGTTTTTTTCTCCAAATAAGGTAAATGATTTATCATGGGGGTTTTACACTCTATGATGGTGAAAGGTAAAGATAGATTTTATTTTGTTCCATAAAAGCTCAAATGTAAATATTTATTTTTGTTCAATAAATTAATGATAATAGGTTTACAATAAGAGTTAATGTTTTCTAGGAATAAATAAAGTTATACACTAATGTTTAGTATAATATAGGAATATATAATGTGTTATACTAGTTTTTTGAAACAAATAAGAAGGAAAATGTGTATATATGAGTTTTACACCAACCCAAAAGGATAAAAGTTTTTATGGGAATTTTATGTAATATGTGAATGTTATGTTATTGTAAAGTTGTTAAATATATCATGTTGTTGGGATTGAGAATATAAAATATCTCATATGTATCCACAGTGGGTGAATAAAAAATGTTATAGTTTGGAATAATAGTTTAAAACAATGGGACTAGGAATGACAATTATTTTGACAAATGAGTGTTATAATTTTAAGTTGTGATGAAGGGAAAAAATTAATGTAGAAAATATAGTGTGAAAAACAATCCTTTATGAAGAGATTTATAGTTTAGAGACTTTAATAAAAAAATATATCATATAGGTAATCATTATTTATGTAGGATGGTATTTCATACAGTTTAAAGTCATATGGTAAGGACCGATAAAGGAAGTTTAATTTAATTTTAGGTGTCCAATGTATTTTCTTTTAGGGTCATGTAAAATTGACTAAATTCCTTTTATTTTAGTTTTATATGATCAAGAATAATTATATTATAGTTTAATGATACGTAACTAGAAAAAATTGCCTTTTAATTGAATGAATTGTAGGATAAAAAGACATGGTAGGATCAATCATACCTCAAATTAATATATAGTGTACCCAGTATGACTCAAATTGTGTGGTTTCGACTTAAAATTGACATTTTATTAATGTATTATTTCATATTTATGTTTAATTTATTTTTTTATAATATAACTAATATAAGAATTGTTTTATTATGCATGAGAATTATTTTTCTTGATTTGGGGTGGTTTGTTCAAAGCTGCTCATGCTCATGAGATATTGGACTTTGAGGTTGCAACTAAGATAATGACAATAGAGAAATGGGTTGAGAATGTATACAATCATAATGAAAAGGTGAATTCCAACTACTTATTTAATTATTTTTTTCATAATTTTATCTACTATTTGTGAATTAATTTCCCTATAATTTTTATCTAATATTTATTTAGTTTTTTTCATATATATTTTTGGAATTCATATTTTTCTTTAAACTATCTATAATAAGCTAGAAAATAAAGAATGTGTTCCTTTCTGATAGAAGAGGAAACCCCGTGTTGCCTAAAATGGGAAGCGTTTGAGGCATCATGAGGTTTCCTTTTCCATTAGAATGGAATATGTTCCCTCTTTTCTATATTTTTTCAGATAGTTGAAATAAAAACACATCTCACATACTCAATCAGTTGCACCTTAATCTGATACATGGTGTGCTCGGTATGACTCAGGCTGTATGTTTTTAGTTTATAATTTACATTTTTTTTAAAAACACATCACATACCCAAAAATAAGAAAACATATTAATATTATTTTTATACTTTAGGATAAAAATACATAATTCATTATTAATGCGTAGGAATTAGTTGTATCTCGATCTGACGCACAGTGTGGCTGATATGACTCAAAGTGTGTCTTTTTATTTAAAATTGACATTTTAGTAAAAAAGAAAGATGATATACTCAAAAATAAGAAAATTCATTTGGATTTTTTTGATACTTTAGGAAAACTATCCATAATTCATTTTTGATGTGTACGAATCAACCTCACCACAATCTAATACATGGTGTTCTGGTATGACTCAAAGTGTCCATTATGAGTTTAAAATTGACATTTTAGTTCAAAACGCATGCCACTCACTGAAATCTAAGAAAACACACAAATGTTGTCTTAATAATTTAGGAAAATTATTTATTAGTCATTTTTGATATCTAGGAATTATTCTCACAAAAAACTGACACACAATGTGACCGATATGACTCATAGTGCTTATTTCTAGTTTAAAATGATATTTTAGTAAAAAAAAATACGAGTGACATACTCAAAACTGATAAAACAAATTCATATTATTTTGATACTTTATTAAAATGATAAATGAGTCATTTGGGATGTGTAAGAATCAGCCACACCTCAATCTGATACATAGTGTTACCGGTATGACTCCAAGTGTGTCTTTTTATTTAAATTTGACATTAATTTTAGTAAAAAAGAAAAATGGCCTACTAAAAACTGACCAAACGCATTAATATTGTTTTTATAATTTAGTAAAACAACCCATAATTAATTTTTGATGTGTAGGAATAATACTCACCTCAATCCGATGCACAGTGTGACTGGTATGACTCCAAGTGTGTCTTTATTTAAAATTGACATTAATTTTAGTAAAAAAGACAATTGGCATACTCAAAACCAAAAAACACATTTGGATTGTTTTTATACTTAATTAAAATGATACATGAGTCTTTTTTTTATTTTTAGGAATTATCCCCACCCCAATCTAATACTAGATGTGCCCGGTATGACTCAAAGTGTCCGTTATGAGTTTAAAATTGACATTATAGTTTAAAAAGTTTCACCCACAAAAAACCAAGAAAATGCACTCCTATTGTCTTGATAATTTATTAAAATGATTCATAATTCATTTTTTACATGTAGGAACTATTATCATGTCAAACCAACACATGATGTGACCAGTATGACTCAAAGTTTGTTTTTCCAGTTAAAAATGACATTTTAGTAAAAACACAAGTGACATACTCAAAAATGATAAAATTCATTCATATTGTTTTGATAATTTATGAAAACAATCTATAAGTAATTTTTTGACATGTAGGAATCATCTTCACCTCAATATTACGTACATTGTAACCGGTATGACTCCAAGTGTATCTTTTTATTTAAAATTGACATTAATTTTAGTAAAAAATAAAACTTACATACTCAAAACCAAGAAAACACATTAGGATTGTTTTGATACTTTATTAAAATGATAAATAGGTCATTGTTTATGTGTAGTAATCAGTATCACTTCAATCTGATACATGATGTATTCGGTATGACTCAAAGTGTTTGTTATCAGTTTAAAATTGACATTTTAGTTCAAAAAGTGTGTCACTCAATAAAAACCAATAAAACATGGTTATATTGTCTTGATAATTAATTAAAAAGATTAAAAAATCATTTTTTATGTGTAGGGATTATTCTCACATCAAACTGAAACACGATGTGACCGGTACGACTCAAAGTGAATGTTTCCAGTTTAAAATGACATTTTAGTAAAAAAGACAAGTGACATACTGAAAACCAATAAAACACATTCATATTGTTTTGATACTTTAGTAAAATTATCTATAGGTCGTTTTTCACATGTATGAATCAGTCGTACCTCAATCTGATGCACAGTGTGACTGATATGACTCCAAGTGTGTCTTTTTAATTAAAATTAACATTAATTTTAGTAAAAAGGACAACTAATATACTAAAAACTAAGAAAATGAATTGATATTATTTTTATACATTAATAAAATTATCTATAAGTAATTTTTTATGTATAGAAATCATCTGTACCTCAATATGACGCATGGTGTGACTGGTTTGACTCAAAATGTGTCTTTTTATTTAAAATTGACATTAATTTTAGTAAAAAATACAACTGACATACTCAAAACCTAGCATACACATTTGGATTATTTTTATAGTTTATGAAAACTATCTATAAGTCATTTGTGATATGTATGAATCATCCTCACCTCAATCTGATACATGATGTTCCTGGTACGACTTAAAGTATTTGTTATCAATTTAAAATTGATATTTTAGTTCAAAAAGTATCACTCACTGAAAACCAAGTAAATATGCTCGAGTTGTATTTATAATTTATGAAAACAATTCATAAGTCATTTTTTACATTTATAAATCAGTACCACATCAAATTGACACACGATGTGACCAGTATGACTCAAAGTACCTATTTCTAATTTAAAATGAAATTTTAGTAAAAAACACAAGTGACATACTAAAAATAGAGAAAACGCATTCATATTATTTTGATAATTTAGTAAAATGATTATTAAGTCATTTATGACATGTAGTAATCATATTAAACTCAATCCAATGCATTTTTTAATCGGTATGACTCCAAGTGTTTGTTTTTATTTAAAATTGAAATTAATTTTAGTAATAAAGAAAACTAACATACTCAAAACCAATAAAACACATTTATATTGTTTTGATAATTTAGTATAACAATCCACAAGTCATTTTTGATGTGTATGAATTAGATTCACCTCAATATGATACATTATGTTCCTAATATGACTTAAAATGTCTATTATCAGTTTAAAATTAACATTTTAGCTCAAAAAGTTTCACCTGTTGAAAACTAAGAAAACACACTCATATTGTCTTAATGATTTAGAAAAACTATTCATAATTCATTTTTATGTGTAAGAATCATTCTGACATCAAACTGACATAATATGTGTCCAGTATGACTCAAAGTGCGTGTTTCTAGTTTGGAATTAAATTTTAGTAAAAAAGACTAGTGACATACTCAAAACCAAGAAAATGCATTCAGATTGTTTTGATACTTTATGAAAATGATCCATAATTAATTTTAAACATATAGTAATTAGCCTCACCTTAATCAAATGCATGGTGTGACCAGTATGACTCCAAGTGTGTCTTTCTTATTTAAAATTGACATTAATTTTAATAAAAAAATACAACTGACGTAATCAAAATAGAGAAATCACATTAATATTGTTTTTATACTTTATTAAAATGATCCCTGAGTCATTTTTGGTGTGTAGTAAATATTTTCACCTCAATATGATGCATTGTGTGACCATTATGACTCTAAGTGTGATTTTTTATTTAAAATTGACATTAATTTTAGTAAAAAAGACAATTGGCATGCTCAAAACCAAGAAAAGGCATTCAGTTTGTTTTAATACTTTATTGGAATGATCCATAATTCATTTTTGATGTGTAATAATCATCCTCACCTCAATTTGATACATGATGTGCCCGATATGACTCAAATTGTCCATTATCAGTTTGAAATTGACATTTTAGTTCAAAAAGTTTCACTCACTAAAAACCCATCAAACATGCTTAAATTATCATGAAACTTTATTAAAATGATTTATAATTAATTTTTGACACATATGAATCAATATCTCCTCAAACAGACATACGATGTAACCAGTATGACTCAAAGTGCGTGTTTCTGGTCTAAAATGACATTTTAGTAAAAATGACAAGTGAAATACTTAAAACCAAGAAAATTCATTTATATTATTTTGATACTTTATTAAAATGATTCATAAGTAATTTGGGATGTTTAGGAATTATCCTCACCCCAATCTACCACATGGTGTGACTGATATGACTCCAAGTGTGTCTTTTTATTTAAAATTCACATCAATTTTAGTAAAAAACAACTAACATACTCAAAACCAAGAAAATGCATTTGGATTGTTTTTATACTTTATAAAAATAATCCATAAGTCATTTTTAATTTGTAATAATCATCTTCACCTCAATATTATGCATGGTATATTCGGTATGACTCCAAGTATGTCTTTTTAATTGAAATTGACATTAACTTTAGTAAAAAAGATAACTAACATGCTCAAAAACTAGGAAAACGCATTCATATTGTTTTTACGCTTTATGAAAATTATCCATAAGTCATTTTTGACATGTATTAATCATCCACACCTCAATATGATACACTATGATCCCATTATGACTCAAAGTTTTTGTTATCAATTTAAAATTTACATTTTAGTTCGAAAGGTGTCACTCACTAAAAACCAAGAAAATGTTCTCATAATGCCTTGATATTTTAGGACAATGATTCATAAGTCATTTTTTATGATTAGAAATAATTATTATGTAAAACTGTCGTGCAATGTGGTTAGTATGGCTCAAATTACATGTCTCTAGTATAAAATGAAATTTTAGTAAAAAACAAAAGTGACATACTTAAAACAGATCAAACACATTAAGATTGTTTTTATACTTTAATAAAATGATTCATAAGTCATTTTTTATGTGTAGGAATCACCCTCACCTCAATCCAATTCATTGTGTGACCGGTATGACTCAAAGTGGATTTTTTTATTTAAAATTGACATTAATTTTAGTAAAAAAGATAACTCACATACTAAAAACCAAGAAAAAACATTCAAGATATTTTGAAAATTTAGTAAAATGATTCATATGTAATTTTTTACATGTAGGAATCATCCTCGCCTCAATCTGATACGCGATGTTCCTGGTATGACTAAAAGTGTCTATTATTAGTTTAAAATTGATATTTTGGTTCAAAAAGTGTCACTCACTAAAAATAGAGAAAATGAACTCAGATTGGCTTGATAATTTAGTAAAATAATTTATAATTCATTTTTGATATATAGGAATCGGTCTCACATCAAATTGACACATGATGTTACTAGTATGACTCAAAGTGTATGTTTCCATTTTAAAATGAAATTTTAGTAAAAAAGAAAAGTGACTTACTCAAAATCAATAAAATGCATTCATATTGTTTTTATACTTTACTAAAATGATCCATAAGTCATTTGGAATGTGTATAAATCATATAAACCTCAATCCGACACATAGTGTGACCAGTGTGACTTCAAGTGTGTCTTGGTATTTAAAATTGACATTAATTTTAGTAAAAAAGAAAATTGACATACTCAAATTTGAGAAACTGCATTAATATTGTTTTTATACTTTAGTAAAATGATCCATTAGTCATTTTTGACGTATAAGAATCAGAATCACCTCATTCCAATTCACAGTGTGATTGGTATGACTTTGAGTGTGTCTTTTTATTTAAAATTGACATTAATTTTAGTAAAAAATATAATAGACATACTTTGAACCAAGAAAATTCATTCATATTGTTTTCATACTTTAGTAAAATTATCCATAAGTAATTTTTGATGTTTACTAATCATTTTTACCTCAATCTGATACACAATGTTCCCAGTATGACTCAAAGTCTCCGTTATCAGTTTAAAATTGATATTTTAGTTCAAAAGTGCCACTCACTGAAAACCTAGAAAACATGATTGAATTGTCATAATAATTTAGTAAAATTATTTATAAGTCATTTTTGATGTATAGAAATTATTCTAGCATCAAACCGATACACGATGTGACTAGTATGACTCAAAGTGTGTGTTTCCAGTTTAAAATGGAATTTTAGTAAAAAAGACAAGTGACATACACAAAATTGAGAAAAAAACATTCATATTGTTTTGATTCTTTAGTAAAATTATCCATATGTCATTTGGGACATGTTAGAATTAGCTTCACCTCAACATGATGCACGGTGTGACAGTTATGACTCCAACCATGTCTTTTTATTTAAAATTGACAATAATTTTAGGAAAAGGGACAATTTACATACACAAAACTAAGAAAAAGCTTTCAAATTATTTTGATACTTCATAAAAATGATCCATAATTAATTTTTTATGTGTATAAATTATCCTCACCTCAATTAGATGCATGGTGTGAATATAATGACTCCAAGTGTGTCTTTTTATTTAAAATTTAGATTAATTTTAATAAAAAGACAACTAACATACTCAAAACTGAGAAAAATCATTCATATTTTTTTGGTACTTTAGTAAAATGATCCATATGTCATTTTTGATGTGTAGGAATTATTTTCACCTCAATCTATTACATGATGTGCCCAGTATGACTCAAAGTGTCCTTTATCAGTTTAAAATTAAAATTTTAGTTCAAAAAGTATCACTCACTGAAAACCTAGAAAACATGCTCAGATTATCGTGATAATTTAATATAATGATTCATAATTCATTTTTTATGTGTGTGAATTAGTCTCATGTCAAGACGACATAGGATGTGACCAGTATGACTCAAAGTGCATGTTTCCAGTTTAAAATGGAATTTTAGTAAAAAACACAAGTGACATACTCAAAACTGAGCAAACCTATTTGGATTGTTTTGATAATTTAGTAAAATTATCCATAATTCATTTGGGATGTGTAGGAATTATATTCACCTCAACTGAAACACGGTGTGACCGGTATGACTCCAAGTGTCTCTTTTTATTTAAAATTAACATTAATTTTAGTAAAAAAGACAATTAACATACTCAAAACCAAGAAAAATCATTCTTATTATTTTGATAATTTAGTAAAATGATCCATAAATGTGTAGGAATTAGCCAAACCTCAATATGACCCATGATGTGACCGATATGACTCTAAGTGTGACTTTTTTATTTAAAATTGACATTATTTTTAGTAAAAAAGTAAACTAATATACTCAAACCCATGAAAACACATTTATATTATTTTTATACTTTAGTAAAACAATCCATAAGTCATTTGTGACATGTATTAATTAGTTTCACCTCAATCTAATACATGATGTGCTCGGTATTACTCAAAGTGATTGTTATGAGTTTAAAATTGATATTTTAGTTCAAAAAGTGTCACTCACTGAAAACCCAATAAACACACTCATATTATCCTTATAATTTAGTAAAATAATTCATAAGTCATTTTTGACATGTAGGAATCAATCTCACATAAAACTGATACACGATGTGATCGGTATGACTCAAAGTGCTTGTTTCCAGTTTAAAATGGCATTTTAGTAAAAAACACAAGTGACATACTCAAAACTGAGAAAAAACATTTTGATTATTTTGATACTTTAATAAAAGGATCCATAAGTCATTTTTTGAGTGTATGAATCAAACACACCTCAACCTGATGCACTGTGTCACCGATATGACTCTAAGTGTGTTTTTTATTTAAAATTGACATTAATTTTAGTAAAAAAACAACTGACATATTAAAAACTAAGAAAATGCACTCATATTGTTTTGATACTTTAAAAAATGATCCAGAATTTATTTGGGATGTGTAAGAATCATTTTTACCTTAATACAATACACAATGTTCTCGATATGACTCAAAATGTCTATTATCAGTTTAAAATTGACATTTTAGTTTGAAAAGTGTTACTCGTTAAAAACTAAGAAAATGAACTCAAACTATCTTGATAATTTATGGAAATGATTTATAATTCATTTTTTAAGTGTAGGAATTGGACTCCCATTAAACTGACACACAATGTGACTAATACAACTCAAAGTACATGTTTCCAGTTTAAAATGACATTTTAGTAAAAAAGACAAGTGACATATTCAAAATTAATAAAATGAATTAGGATTATATTGATACTTTGAGAAAACAATCCATAAGTCATTTAGGATGTTTAGGAATAAGCTACATCTTAATTTTATGCACGGTGTGATAGGCATGACTCCAAGTGTTTGTTTTCAATATATTAATGTCATTTTAGTTTAAAATGTGCATCACATTGCCAAAACCGAGAAAACAAGACTAGATTGTTTTCTCATCATTCTATCTACTATTAGTTAATTAATTTCCTTGTAATTTTTATCTTATACTTATTTAGTTAACTTTTATAGAGATAATTCTTGAACAGAAATAAGAAATGGTGTGACGTGCAAGAATTAACCACAACTCAGTCTGATTCACAGTGTTCCTGATATGAATCAAAGTTTAGTTTAAAATTAACACTTTATGATTAATTTATTTCTTTACAGTATTACTAACATAAGAATTTTTACTTATATAGTTGTATTATTATTTTCGAGTAGGGGTGGTTTTTTTGGTAATAACATGAGTGGGGGTGAAGGGCCAAAGACAAAGGAACATTGATGTTTTTGAATATTAGTGATAATTTGTAATTACTCATGTAATTGTATAAAATAATGTTTTAAATCTTTATAATATAGTGTTTTTTTTCTTGTATTTGTATTGTAAATTTTATTTCATTTAAAATAAATATTTGTACCTATTTTTGGTGTTGTTTCTGATGCTACAGTGTTCTATAAATTTAATAGTGCACTACAGTATGCCTCTTTGTCAATGCTTTTAGAAGCATTGATAAAATAACACATTTATGAGTGATTTTAGAAGAATTGAATAATGGGGTCCTTTATTAGTTCTTTTCGAGCATTGATAAAGGTCTAGGGATTTTAATCGTGCTTCGGTAGTCAGTGCTTTTTTACGCTAACAAAGGCCATTTTTAGCATTGTTAAAGGCCTCTTTTGTAGTAGTGCCTTGAATTTTTAAATGTTTTTACGGCCAAACCACATTCTAAGTGGTATTGGATTGATGCCTAAATGAAACAAATACCTTGAATTAAATGGGAGTGAGTGGTAAGACTGATTCACATGACTTTAATATGAATAAGGGATGTGCCCCTTAGTTAAATGGAATGTTAAATTCATTGTAATTCATCCCTTGGTTTGTATTAAATCATGATTGGGATTTATTATACAAATGGGATTTATGAACATGTTTTCCCATATATTTTTCAAACTCATGCAAGTCATCCCATATATTTGTGACACTTGGGAATGATGTCCCATGTACATGTGATCCTCGATCATGGCATCCCATATACTTGTGATAATTGGGCATGGAATCCCACATACATATGATATTCTGGTATGGCGTCCCATGTACTTGTGATACTCGAGTATGGTGACCCATATGATTCATTATAATCAAGCACAGTGTCCCAAATAAAGTGTGATATATGATCATGGTGTCCCTAATTAAATGTGCTAACCGGGCATGGCATCCCATATTGTGATATACAGGCATGGCGACCCATATGATTCATGACACCTAGGCATGGCACCCCTAGACTTTCTGTGAGACTCTAACAACTATCCATGGATGCCTGAGTCACACCTTGGGTCTTGGCTAGTAGCAGTATCTATATATATGGCTATAAATGTCACTACATATATAGACTATATATATACATACATATCTAGACACACACACACACACACACACACACACATATATGTAAATATACAAATTTAGTCACTTGTTTAGAGATACCCCAGCTGCTTAGGCCACAACATATAGTGTTAGCCTGATGTCCTTTAAGAACCAGAGCCGACCCATTTAAAGCATGTATTTCTACTTAATTGGTTATACACTACTATAAAACATGGAATAAGCAGTGACAACCTTTATTAGCGCTAATGAAAAATGCTAATAAAGAGCACCCTTTATCAGTGCTTTTATTTAGCACTAATAAAGGGTTTACAACATATGTGTGTGTCCCACGTTGGGTTTTGAGATTCACTTTGCGCTTTTTTATATGTTAACCCCTAATTTCATTCCTGCAATGAAGTCAAACTAGCGTTAAAGGATGCCTATCATTGTTGGTGCCACCCTGCACCAGTGACTCCTTCCTCTCGTCACTATGTGGGCCTGACCACCACATGCTGGCGTGATGCTCCAGCTTGCCAAATATGCTCTTATCTTGCCTGTGTGGTAGGATCTCCCTGTGGGTTGGCCTGGCCGACGAGCCTACTTTGGGCTTACTATGTGGAAGGATACCCAATGGGTTGAGGGATAGCCCACTGGCTTATATTTTTACATAAAAAATAATGAACTCTTAAAAAAACTCACAATATTCATTATTAAATTTTAAATATATATAATTAATATACTATTATTACTATATATATATATATAATAAATTTATTCATTTTTATTAATAAATATTTCATTAATAACTAACTCTTAAAAAAATATCATAGTATTCATAATTATATTTTAAATATATATAATTAATATGTTATTTATTAATATATATATATATTAAATTTATTTATTTTTACTAATAAATACTTCATTAATAATTTTTTTAATTTTTTTATAATTCATTAATTTTAAATTAAATAATTATTAAATAATTTATTACTATATATATTAAATTTATTCATTTTTACTGATAAATGTTACATTAATAATTTTTTTAATATTTTTTAATTTATTTATTTTTAATTAAATAATTAATATACTTTTTATTACTATATATATTAAATTAAATAAATTTAATTATAAATAGTATATTAATTATTAAATTATATATATATATATTAAATTTATTCATTTTTATTAATATACATTTCATTAATGAATTTTTTAATAATTTTTTAACATTTAATGTTTTTAATATAGTTGTAATTTACATAATAAATATATATATCACAGACTGGACCGGGCCGACCCTTAGATTTTTTTTATTAAAATTATTAAATTTAATATATATATATATATATATATATATTAATTAATAGTATAGTAGTTATATATATATATAATTAATATATTGTTTATAATTAATAAAAATGAAATAAAATTATTAAAAAAGAATAAATTTAAAATATGTATATATATTAAACTAGGAGTGACTTTGGAAATGGATCAGTGTCTATAGGACTCTTCTCCTATAATCAAGGGGCAAAAAAATATGAGTGATGGCGATTTTCAAGGATCCAAGAGGAAATTAATAAATTAAGGGAAACGTAGGGAATCCATGGAAGGAGGGATAATATAGAAGATGATTCCCTAAAAACCATCTTATAGTTAGGCTTTTTCCAAAGGAAAAAAATGTTATTGTGGATGATGAAGGCTTTCAACCTATTCCTCCTAGTAAAGCAAGACATAGGAAAGACTGCTCCTATCTAAAGCCAACTATGGTTACCAAATCTCATTATAACCAAATCTCATTATCCCTTAGAATATGACTCTGATTGGTATGGTGATTATGATGCTTCCTATCAGTTTGATTATGATCTTTGATATTTTTTAGTTTCGCTTGGCATGAGGGCATAAATTTTTGTATGACCCCATTCCTCGTCTCTCTCTTTTTCTTTTTTGTTTTTTAATAAAAAGGGATCTAACCTATCCTTTCTAGTAATTAGTATATTAATTATTTAATAAATTTATTCATTTTTAGTAATTATAAATAGTAAATTTATTCATTTTTATAAATTATAAATAGTATATTAATCATTTAATTATATATATAATTAAATTTCACTCATTTGTAACATACATTCATTCAATAAAATTTATCTGTTGATAATGTTAAGTGTTTCATTACTTTTTTTTATAATTTATAGATTTTAAATATTTATTAATTTAATATTTTTGTAATTTATTCATTTTTAATGTGTTTTATACACAATTATTTGTTAATATATTTAATACTTTTGTAAATTATTCATTTTCAATTTTTTTTTGTTCAATATTTTTGTAATTTTATCCATTTTCTAATATTTATTTATACATGTTTGTTCATTAACATTTAATATTTTTAATATGGTTGTAATTTATATAATTAATATGTATTCATTTTCATTTTAACATATATAAATATTTATTTTTAATTTTTTAAAATTATCAATATAATTAATAACAATTATTCATTTTTTAAATTTAATCATTCTTATTTTTATTTATTTCATTAATAGATGTTATATATTATATAATGTCAATTTTCAATTTAACATATATCAAACTTGTATATATATATATATATAAATTAATTTTACAGATACAAATATTTATGTAATTAATGAAATCTTATATTGAAACACATACACCTAATGTTTATGTAATTTATTCAAAATTTAATATTAATTTTAGAATTTCATTTATTAAAATAATATATTTAATATATCACATTTTTTATTGGTAAATTTTATTTATTTATTTATTTTTAATATTATTTCAGTTAATATTACTTATTTATTTTTATTATTTTTTATTTTTTTATTTTTTGGAATTTAATCATTTCCTAATATTTATTTATACATATTTATTTAATATGTTTTCATATTTTCAATATGTATTCATCTTCATTTTAATATATATCCATATTTTATTTTTTTATTAATTTGAATAATTAATAAAACCTATCCATTTTTTAATATTTTTAAATTCTACACATTTTTAATTATTCAATTACATCATTTTTAACATTCATGTATTTAATATTATATATTCATTAATAATGTTAAAAATATATTTGTAAATAAATATTTATAAATAAATATATTTATAAATGTATATTTACTGTATTTATAAAATTATATATCTATAATTATAAATAAATGAATATATTTTTTGAAAGTATTTATATAATTATAATTAAATAATTAAAAAATTATATATTTAAATAATTATAATAATTATATATTTAAATAATTATAATAATTATAATAATTATATTTAAATAATGAATATATTTACTATATTTATATATATAATTATTTATTAAATATATATATATATATATAATTATATAAATATATATAAATATATAAATAAATTTATAATTATATACATATATTTATAAAAATATACAAATATTTATAAATTTATTTACAAATATATATATATATATATATTATAGGTGATTAGGGGTAAAATTACATCGAAACACATGCACACACCTCACACGTGCCAATGGGAAAGTCATAGCCCCCCCCCCCCTAAGGGATAACCCACCCATTATATAGGTACATAGACCTCCTTACTATATAAGCCATAAGAGCCTCAAATCATGCCTCGAAAGTCCCAAACCACCATCAACCTTAAACGTGCACTGTTAGGGAGATGTGTCACCACTGAACATGCCTCTAGTATTTCAACAATGAACAACCTACCTATCATTATCTCGTCGGACGTCGTGCCACATTGACATACACGACCACTGGACCACTGCCCCCACCATCGATCGGGGGTTCACCATTCCTGTTCGGTAGTTACCACACCACTGCCACACCCCCACCACTACATGCATGTGAAAATCGCCTTGCTTCCTTCTCCCCATTACACACCACTCCACTTACTAGATATCATAGTCGCACCATCCTCCAACCCCCCTCATAGCAATAGTAAGGGCTGTAGCAGTGGTGGATTGTAGCTATGGTGTGTAACACCCGAGACTTTTATGTTATATAAATCATCAAAGGAATCTTTTTCTACACAACACTTGCTTGGCTTGCTTTAAACGAAATCGCGACCTTCCTCGATAGCTTGCGTCGTACACAATACCGAGTTTCACTAAACAAGGATATGCTATTAAAATATTATTAAAACTAGCTGTTACGAATAGTAATAACCACTTTTTGAAATTTTTTAAATTTTATTTTTCAAAATGGACTTCATTTTTGGATTCGGAATATCGAAATTAGCCTAGGGTGAAATTTTGGTATTTTTCTGAAAACTTTCAATTTTTGATGAATAGTGAAACCACTAAGTGGTAGTTAAAAAACTGAATTTTTCATAAAACTTAATTTTACCGCTTCTGTGAGTGGAATTTCGAAAATACGAGAGACACGGTTAATATCAAGGACTAAAATGTGGTTCAATGAGATGAAAATATTTTTTTTTGAATAATAACTTTTTAGTTTTTTTTACCACTGTTAAAAGTAAATAGGGTAATTAAGGGTAAAGATGATATTATTATTACCCTAACACATGTCCTAATTCTATTGGACAAGTGTAATTCGACCAAAAAACAATCTTAGGAATAAAATATGACCATTTAGGCCCACTTGTATTAGATTAGGACATTTATTATTAATTTATTTAAAGAAGGGTTAAAATAGTTAAAATCAAAGTTTAATAAGTAAATAATTTTTAATATGGGGTTACACATAAGATAAATTCGACTATAAATATTCATTAGAAAGATAAAGTTATTTCCTACATAGTGGTATTTTATTTGTAATTTTTAGACAATAAATAATTTAATTTATTTATGACACAAAGATGATGCAATAATTATCTTATTAATGAAATATTGACATAATTAATGTTATAAACACCAAAATAAATGTAATTTGAGACTTTTTATGAATTCCAATAATTTTCTAGGTTAATATGACATGTTAGTATTGATTTAATTAACTTTTTTCGAACTAATAATTCTGTTATGATTTTCACAAAAATCAATTACTAAATAGTGTCAAAATTGACATAAAATAGTTTTTTAAAACAAATATTATATTAGTAATTGTTATTTTATTCCTAAAAATCTATGGTTCGGCCAAATGACTTAGATAAGGTTATATATATTAATAATAAAAAACTTGGTGTTCTTTTGGCTGCTTATAGTAAGTTTATTAACCTTATAGTATAAGAACACAAGAAGACACGATAAAAGTAAACTTATTTAACTTAATGTTAAATCTAAATGATAAGGTTAAAATAGGAACCTAAACTTGTCTAAATTCTATTATATGAGAGTATTTTGACCCATCCCCACCTTAGCTTAGAAATATATCAATTTGGATCTATTTAAAACTGAACATGACTTTATAATAAAATAATATGTTTAGTTTTCCCAAAGGTGCCCCTCTCCTCCCTTATAAAAGGGCACCTCCTCCCCCTCTTCCTCACACCACTTTGAGCCTTCAAGCTCGGCCAACCCCTGACAATTCCTCCTCTCCACTTCCCTAGAGACATCCTAGAGGTCCTGGTCTTCTTCAAAGACCAATTTTAGTGCCCTAAAATAAGGTCTCAAAGAAGCATTTCAAAGAAGAGGTAATGTCCGTTACCGATTCTTTCATCTTTATTTCTTCTTCCACTTCTTCTTCTTTAGTTGTTTTATTATGAAGTAATAACATCAGTATCACTCATATACTGATATGTTATTATAAGTATGAAACAACCCCATTTCACCATCTATCCATCCTACGGAAAAAGAAAGCACCGCGCGTGCGTACGTACGGAATACCGTCTCCACGTCGTGGTGTAATCTATTTTCCACCACCACCTTACTTGGATGGGTATAATGGTGTATGTAATGACTATATATGACTATTATAAAGTTATATTTATTCTTAAATAGTATACATACACTCCAATACAATTCCACGATCATAGGAACGATATCATCACTCGTGCGTACGTACGAAATACCGTCTCCACGATGTGATGCGACTCGTTCTACATGATCTTCATTTCATAATGATTATATAAATGAATTGAATGAATGAATATGATATATATTACACTAATACCATTCTGGAAATGAGGTATCTATAACCTAAAGAGAATAATAAGAATTTGCTCGACAAAACACGCATAAGAACAAAAAGTAATAAACACCCGAATGACAAGTAGTAATGAAATATTACTAATAAGATGCTAATAATATGACCATATATGATATCATAACAATAAGTATGATTCTGGAATAAGTCAATAACATTATTTAAATCATTATACAGGAGGTTCGGACACTTACGAAGCAAAACGGACCTAAGGTAATAGAAATATCACAATCTCATTTTTATCCGAGATTGTTTATACTTTGGTATTTACTGGGTTGTATTTTATCATCCACATCCATGTTTCCTAAATATGTAATATTGTTTCCATCCATCTACAATTGTTTAAATCCAATTTTACCCTTCGGTGAGTTTTTAGTAAAGGATATGAAAGGAATCTTTTGTTGTTTTTCGTACGAGGTACTTTTTGACTTTTCCGACAAAAGTACGAGAAGAATGTTTTTTTAACTTATATGGCATGAATGGATTTTTAAAACATTATTTCCAAGAAGCTTACTTTACAAGTTTTCAAGTTTATTTTTAATCAAATTCTTTTAGTTTATAATTGTACGACATGTTAAGAAAGGAAAAGTATTTTTGAAGAAGAAAGGATATTTTCCTCAAGAATGGAGTTCAAGTGTTTTATCAAAATTATTTTCCATCTAAGATAATAAAGGGTTCTGTTTCTATCCCTATTATTAAATTTATTTGATTATGTTGTGATGGAAATATTTTTATGAATTCCTTTATCTTATATGAATTGTTTTATGATGTCCTGATGTTTAAGATTCCCATTTTTATTACATGGGTTATGAAATGATGTATGATTTATGATTTTGTGGCACACATAAGAATGGTATCATTATGAGATGGGTGGGACCTATATATCCCTCCAATGCATTGGGTAAAGATTTTATATCTCATGAGATAGACATGGCTGGAACGGTAGGTTATACCGGTTCAGTGAAATAGGACTGAAACGAGGAGTGGACTCGGTTCAGAAATGGACTTTGTCCACTAAGATAGTCTTGGAAATGAGTCTTGACTAATAAGAAATGATTCTCTATGATTATGTGTGTATGCCACAAAGTTTCATGTTTTAAGTTATGATTATTGTGATTACATTTCACTGCCATGATTTATCCCATGTTATGAAATTATGATCTCTTTTGCAGGTTAAGATTTCCAAAAGTTATGTGCTTATGTATATGATGTGATTGATATTTCTTTTGTTTACCCTTACTGAGCATTTGAGCTCACCTTTTTGTATGTTTTCTTTCCCCAGGTCAGGAAGAAGGTTATTAAGTAAGATATTCCAAAAGGGACTATAGATATGATGAAATAAATGGGAGACAATGTAGACGCTTTATGAACCAGTTGTTTGTGTTTCCCAGTTTCTAAAGACACTATACCTATACGGTCCTTTCGTGGTTTTGTTATATGTTGTAATAAGTATGCTTAAATATTTAAGTATTAACAATGTATGTAAAGTATGGGTCGTTATATGGTGGGTACTGTAGCATGTATTGTAGTGGTGGTGATACTGTAGCAGTCACTGTAGCGACACGGGTACTGTAGTATCACTATTCATTGGAGGGGCCTTTAGGCCAAAAAAATGGGCTTTTAGGCCTAGAATTAAGGCTTTTTAGCCCTTGGGTATTTGGACCATGTTCATGGGTCACTTGGCATTGGACCTACGAGTGACGTGATGAGTCTCCCTCTACCCAGATAGAAAGAGGTATTTGATTTCATAATAAAATGGGGCTTCATCCCCAAATTTAATATATATATATATATATATACATTTATATTTAAAAAATATTAATGAATTATTTATTAATAAAAATGAATAAATTTAATATATATATATATAGTAATAAATAGTGTATATTTATTTATTTATTTATTAACAGGTAGGGGGAAATTCCCCCTTTTTATTAAGGAAAGATAGATCTCTTTTTTAACTGGGTTTAGAAGTAACCTTTGCATGACCTGAAGGCCCAGTGACACAAAGACCCATTATAATTTGATGGAACGAATTCCTTGTGGATTGAAAGCTGATGGAGATGACCCGAAGTCCCTAGTTAAGCATCCAAGCTTCACATCATGATCATAGTCTTCTTATTGTGATTCCCCCTACCATTAGCCATTGCATTGCACTACTCACTATAAAGTTATCATAGAGAACCACTATTTAACCCACATCTAGGTAGAGGGATAGATATAGGTGTCATAATAATCATCACTCTTTCAAGATACCCACCCAACAATGCCAACATGTCTTCATGCAACACCACCTGCCAAGATGTGTCACTTAACCTATCTGGTCGTCACTATTCACATGATGCATCACCCCCTCTACCAAGAATAATCACGTTGTGCTGCACTTTGCAATGTTGTGGAATAACACCCCTCTGTCCCAATCGGTTAGAGGTCCAGTTGACATGTGCTAATTCACCTATCACTTTTTTGAGCTTCCCTCCTAACAATACTGCCTAAATCCAAGCTACACTACCTACTGGATGCACTACATTGATCGGCTGGTCACTCTACATCACCTATTACTCTGTGTTGGCCCAAAGGCTGTGTGGCTTGAAGGCCTTTGGTGGCCCGAAGGCCTTATGGTTTGAAGGCCCAAACCAGTGGCTCATCAGCCCAAATATAGTGAATAGTTCTACTGATATAGTACACACTATAGTAACTATTATAGTACTACTCTAGTAAAAAATATGTGAGTGGGCTAGCCCTCAACCAATGGGTAGCCCGCCGCATAGCATGCCTAGCGTATTCCCGCTATCCAGGACAACCCGTAAGGAGATCCCACCACACGATAAAAGGAGCTTAGCTGGTACATTAGAGAATCATTTTGACATGTGGTGTTTGGGCCCACATGATGATGGGAGGAAGGTGTCTCCAGCATGAGGCAGCACCAACAGGGATAAACATCCTTCAATGTCAGACCAACTCCAATTTTGATATAGTTTTAGGGTTTAACATATAAAGAAGCACATAGATCATCTCAAAATTTGATTTGGGATGTGAACATATGTGGTCAACCCTGTATAAATGATTTTTTATTTTATCACTGATAAAACCCTTCCTATTCTTGTAAATAGAACCATAATTGAACCAATTTATCTCACTTCATTCAAGCTCTCACACAAGTTCAACTTTGTTGTTGATCCCCCTCAAAATTCTCTCAAATGAATCAACCCTCTCAAATACTAAGGTATGTTATTATTTCTACTCCTATATCATTTATATTTGTGTGTCCTTTATTTATTACTTTTTGTCCTAGTTTATCTTGGTTCTTATTTTCTCATCATTTTTTATCCTTTATTTCTCAAACTCTTTACAAAATGGAATTCATAGTCATTATGTGATCCCAGGTTTGAATAAGGGTGTGAAATATGAAAAAAAATTATTTTCTATATTAATATTTGGTTCCTCTTCTAGTAGTTTAGCACAATCCATCAATAGGGTGTTAAATATGGTAAAAATATTTATTTCATTGGAAAAATTGTTAAGGAAATACACCATATATATTTCATTGATATCTTTAATGAAATATCTAAACACATGTTCATCACTGTCAGGAAAATAGAACCTCCTGGTTTTTTGGAAAGAATTACCACTTTCCCAAAAAAAAGTGGCTAATTTATCGAACTCAAAAAATTTATAATCTTTTAAATATTTGATTTTTTATATTTTTTTATGATTTAAGAATAATATTAATATATGTCAATGGATAATGAGTGATATTTATGGATACCTATAAATGGTGAGAGTGATAGGTTGTCATGATCCTTATAAATCAATAATGATTTCTAGAACACTAATAATTTTATAGGTTTTCTGAATAAGGTCATCTCTAAAATAGAAAAAATCACTTTAAATCATAAGATTATATTATTTATTATTGTTTTAAATGAATTGAATCAAGGTGGGTAGTGATGATGGTTATTGTGTATGTATGTGTGTACCAAAATTAAATAATTATATCAAAACACTATGTTAGCTAGGAATGGTAGTGAAATATAGGTTTAACTAGTAGTATCCATATTTATTTTTCAATTACACTATCATAAAACTTTTATTACAATAAAAATAATTCATACATAACCATCATTTATTTAGATCATATGATCTTATTAACTTTCAGAAACCTCCTAGATATACAGAAGCTCACTTCTTATATAATATAGATTGATACTAACACCTTGGAAAGGTAATTTCACTAACTCTGTCCAACCCATAATATATTCAGAACAACCCCACTCTCATAACCTTGGACTCATAAGAAGCTAAGTGCTTCTGAAATTTAGTCCTCGAACTAAAGTCCTTTTCCTTTTCATGGAGTAATTGAAGGATTTATTTAAATGTTGAAACTACAAAAATTGTTTCAGCATGAGTGTGTGTAAGACCATCTAGCTGAGCCTTATCATGGTCACACCAATCAAGGGGCCCCTTGTAGGATTCAGACTATTACTGCTACTTTTTTCATCTTTAGGAAGAAAACTAAGAAATTTTGTCTGGTGCTTCACCAACTCCCCAACCTAAGAACATTTAGATTTAAAGAGACAACTATCATTCTCTTCATCTTCATCTCTCAAATAGTTATTATTCCATTTTGTTACCTGAGACTCATCCCCCATCTATTCTATACATGCACCTATATTTCTTGAACTACTATGAGTAGTATTCATCCCATACTGAGTACCAATAATCATTTTTGAGGAATTTAGAGAATAACACCTACCACTAGTGAAGTAATTCTTTTATTAAATTAAATTATCCATTTCATTTGAATCATAATTAAATCATTTGAAACATTTAAATTTTGGGTTTCCCTTATTAGAATTATCTATAACTCTCCCCTTTGATTATGAATATCTTATGTGTATTTATATATTTTTTGTAAAAAATTAATATTTTATGAATATAATAGGATGGATATGAATCAAAAACAGATGCACAATATTCATATGATAAAAGAGTATGAATATGGAGTTAAAGAGTTCATTAAGTTTGAAACAGAGCATGCATATGACCCTTATCAAATATTTTATTCTTTTTTACATTGTTGTAATTCAAGAAAAATTAGTTTTGAAGAGTTGGAAGAACATTTGATTTATCACAGAATAGATCAGACCTATAAATTTTGGACTAAACATAGGAAAAAAATAAATGTGAACACCGATTGGGATGATACTGTGGTTTATGGATCATTTTATATGAATACAAGTGTAAATGATGATGGATATCATATAGAAGAAATGGAAATGGAAATTGAAGATGACCTTCACGATTCTCCAAAGTTTTTTGAGAAGTTAAATAGTTATTATAAGAGACCATTGTATACCAGTTATACTAAATACATAACATTTTCAGATGTATTGAAGTTATATAATTTAAAATATGGTATTCTATGGAGTGACACTAGATTTACAAAACTACTTGGTCTTCTGAATGATATGATACTAGAAAAAAAAATTAACTTACTAATTGAACATATGATGCTAAATAAATGTTACATTCAATGGGAATGGCCTCTAAAAATATATATGCTTATCCAGATGATTGAATATTTTTTCTCAAAGACCATGAATCACTCATAAAGTATCCTAAGTGTGGTGTGAATCCATACAGGAAAGATGAATCATGAACTTTGAAAGTTGTATGGTACTTTCCTATCATTCCATAGTTTAGATGAATTTATGGATGTCATGAAACTATGAGAAAATTAACATGACACATAGATGTAAGAATTAAATATGGGAAACTACATCATCCAGTAGAATATCCTCAGTGGAAGAAAATTGATTATGAGTATCCTGAATTTGGAAATGAGCTGAGAAACTTCTATCTTGTGTTATATAGAAATTAAATAAATCCTTTTGGTATACAGAGTACTACTCATGGTACATTACCAGTTATGTTGGTAAATTATAACTTTTCACCATGGTTATTCATGAAAAATAAATACATTATGTTGTCTTTGCTTATATCTAGACCAAAAAAACTCGGTAATGATATTACTGTCTATTTGGATCCATTGATCGAAGATCTGAAATTGATGTGGGATACAGGTGTTATAATACAAGATGCTTATAAAATTAAAGAATTCACATTGAGGGTCATGTTGTATGCGATGATAAATGACTTTCCTACTTATATAAATTTTTTAGGCTATAACATTAAAGTAATTTTGGGGTATCTCATTTGTGAAGAATTCCCACACTCAGTTTGGTTGAAACATTCCTCGAGGACTGTTTTTTAGGACATTATAAAATTTTACCTCAGCGATATAAATATTGATCCTTAATGAAAACATTCAATGGGAATACTAAATAAGGTACAACACCATCTCCATTAATGGGTGATCAACTATTCAATAAAGTAAAATATATTGACATTGTTTTTGATAAACCATTTTCGAAAAACCTTAAAAAACTAGATTGGAAAAAGAGATCAATTTTATTTGAATTACCGTATTGGAATTTTTTGCACGTCATAAATTTTATTGATTTCATGCATGTAGAAAAAATATATTTGATGGTGTTATTTTCATGTTACGAAATGTTCCTAGAAAAACAAAAGATGAAATCAAGACTAAGTTGTACATGATTAACATGGGGATAAGGGAAGTGTTGGCACCGGTGAAGGGTAAAAGGTGGACTTTTCTTCCTCAAGGAGCTTACACTCTATCTAGACAAGAAAAATTACAATTTTTCATTTTCTTTAATGGTGTAAAAGTTCCAGAGGGGTATTCATAAAATATCATGAATTTTGTGTCAATGAAAAATTTGAAGTTATAGAGACTAAAATCACACAACTATCATGTTTTGATGCAATATTTGATGCACATCACTTTACATTTTATTCTTCCTAAAAATATATGACGTAGATTAACTAGTATCTGCTTCTTTTTCAAAGCCATGTGCTATAAAGTTATAGACCCGATGAAGTTTCCAATCATGAATAAGGAGGTTATAGTCATATTATGTGAATTAGAGATGTTATTCTCATTATAATTATTTTATATAATGGTCCAATCAATGGTTCACTTAGTTAGATAGTTTCAATTATGTGGTCATGTCCCTTATAGATGGATATACCCCATTGAATGATATATAAATATTTTGAAAGGGTACGTCAAGAATCAATGTCATCCAGAAGGTAGTATTATATAATGATATATTATTGAAGAAGTTATTGAATCCTATACCGATTACCTATTAGATATTGATAACATCAGTCTCCCAAAGTCTCATCATAGTGGAGACCTTATGGGAAAAGATATTTCTATAAGAGATGTTATTACAATTACCATCACAAAGTGGTATAAATCTCACATTTACATTTTATATAATAGTGAAGATGTTGATACATATGTTGAATCCCACAAATCAATTCTTAGACATTTGAATCCATCAAGGGTTGAAGGATGGATATCAAATACACATATTCAATAGTTTATAGGATGATTTTGAGATCATATTTATAAGGAGTTGTGTGAAAATATAAATTCAATTGTTGAATGACTTTGATGGATAAACAAGGTATCAAATAAAAATGTTATATCTTACACTGGTTTTGTAATTAATGGTTATACATTTCATACAAAAAATATGATAATTGTAGTATGATGCAAAAAAGTGGAGTTATGATTGTTACAGAAATGATGCACATATCTGGTTCCACGGATAGTGATCCACTTTATGTGAATATGTCATATTATGACATCATCAAATAGATGTACGAGTTAGATTATACAATATTTTAAGTGTCAATTTTCCATTAAAAATGGGCTGACAATAGGTGTGCAGCGAAAGATGATGAAATAGGCTTTGTTAAGGTTAATTTCAGTGTGGAAGGGTAGAAGGATGAGTTGTTCATAATGAAATAATAAGCAATGCAGGTATTTTATTTCTCATATCCAACAAACAATAATTGTTCAATTGTTCTACAGGTGACATAAACAAATATAGGGTCATATGAAAAATTCAATCGAGGATGACCCTTTTATTGGGAGATCACCATAATTTCATGGTGGTTACAATGTAAATATTGTATTGTAAATTAAAGGGGGCCACAAGAGGTATTGGATTCTCGATAGAGGATCTAAATCCCTTCAACCTTTAAAGAAAAGAATGATATTTCAATGAGTAGTTTAAATCATTTTTTAATATACCGTGTATTTCCTCATAATTTTATGTGTTATCTACAATATTAACATAACCTAAATTAAATGTTTGTATACTCATGTAGATGATGACTTATACACATGATGATGTTACCGATCTTAGGGAAGAACATGTAGTTGATGCTAAAACTACATAATTATTAGGGGATCAACAACATGTTAAGGAGAAAAATAAGAACGACATAACATCATTATGTTGACTAAAATTATCAAGTAAAAAACAAGGGTATAAAATTTGAGGTTTGATAGAATCAATGCAGCTAAAATATTGACCCCAACAAGTCAATGTTCATTAGTTGTGTTGGGATCACAATGAAAATGAATGTGCCATTTTATATATATTTGTGGTTCTATATTCATACTGTAATAAAGGAAACCCTTTGGGAAGATGTTAAATTAATTTTACAATATACATTATCTATTTTATCAAAACAATATAATGAAAATTTTGTTATACTTTTAATTATCCCTTGTAGAGTTCATTTATTTTAGATGATTTCCATATAAAATATGTCTTAATGGCCATTGGAAAAGCCCATAGAGGCTTCCAAACACTTCTTTCCAAGATTAATCTCAGGGATGTTGATGGGAAAGTAAATCCCCACCCACAAATTACGTATGCACACATCATAAAGTAGGAAACATGGAATGATTTTATCAATTGTTATGATGAGAAATCATTTCAGGTTTATTATAGTTGATAATATATTATTTGACATTATTTATTTTATCCAATTAGATTCAAAATTATAAATTTATAAAATAAAAAAGGAATGCTGAAAATAAATAGCATGCATCAAAACCAATTTATCCCTACCATAAAGCAATGATGGGGTACAGTTCACTAGAGGAGAAAATGGTATGTATTTTAAATCTATAATACAAGTTTTATGTGATATGAAACAATATATGTTATTTTTTTATATGTAGATTGATGAATCAAAATCTGAAGACACTTCCATCCCACATCAAATCAGAAAGGTTTTTCAGCTAATAACATCAAATCAATATGTAGTGTTAGCAGTTCGAAAAATAAAGGCAATGAAAATAGAAATCATGGTAAGATTGGCAGAAAGAAACATTTTATCTCTTTTGTTCCTTATTGTAGATAGTTAAAAGAAAAATACGACTTCCCAAAAGATCTTTGAAAAAAACTAAATAAGTATTAGATAAAAATGATAAGGAAATTAACATATAGATAGTAGATGAAATGATGAAAAAATTAATTAAATAAGTAGGAGGAATTCACCTTTTCATGATGGTTTTATGAATTATTGATGCATTTTCTTATTTCCATTATCTCAATTATAGGCTCAAAGTCCAATCTATCAGGAGTATGAGCAGCTTCGAACAAACCACCCCAACTCAAACAAATGAATCCACTTGTATAAATTATGTTTTACTAAACAAATAAAATAACCCCTCTAACTAAATTTTTGTGTGTTCATCCTTATTTTTTATGAATTTAATGTAATTCAATTTATAATCATGATAAAACTAACATTTAAAATACAAAATTTTTTAGATTGGAAAACTATTTTCTCTAGAGAGATGATATTTTTACTATTATTTTTCCTTAATATTATAATGCATTGATTACTAATAAATTTTTTGTTAATATAATAATATATGTTTATAAACATCATTTTAGTGTCTTTATTTTAAATAGATCTATATAATTTATTAGTTAAATGTTTCAAAACAATAATAAAAAAATCATCGAAAATAATATTTTTATCATTATCATGATCATCAACATTAATCATAGTAATAATACATTTATTCCAAAAAAAAGATAAAATAATTATTACATAATATGATAATATTTATCTAAAATAAAATGCACATTTTATGGATATATTTTCAAAAGGTGAAGAAAACTAATTTTTTAATTTAATCAACTAAATCAGTATTTTGATTAAAATATTACATATGTTTGAAAAATTATATACAAGTGTTTTATAACTACAAAAAATTATATTTTTGATTTATTATATATATATATATTTATCATATAAATAGGCTTCAAAAAAATCATCCATTCTTCCCTTACAATAACTAGTATTTCTCCCCATGCAATCGCATGGGATTAGATTTTTTTATTTTTAAAAATAATGTGTTGGGTATGAATTAAAAAACTAAAAGAATAAATAATAATCATGGAATTAAACCATGAGATTAAAATAATAAATAGTAAACATGGAATGAAACTATGAGATGGGTGAGTCAAAAATCCACAGTGAGTATCTCTATGCATTTCCAAAGTTAAGAAAAACATGAAACCATATAGTAGCATGTATGTAAGGGTATTCAAATTAATTCCTTAAATGAAGCATATCAAGAACGAATTATGGTCATGGATTTCAAAAGAATATATAAAATATATTCTTGGCATTAACCATAAATACTTAAACTATAATTTTATTTGAACATGAAAAAACGTATACCTGAATTGCAAGCTCCCCAGTGAAGTAATAATAAGAAACCATAAAAGGCCTCCCAAAACATGTGTTTTGTTTGAACTTTTACTTATACATGGAATTATAGAATAGGAAAGCTGAAGGCAAGTGTCTTTCCAAACCCTATCTCTACAACGCCAATATCCTATGTCTCAATCCAAAAAAAATATCAAACAAAACCAATTATTACTCAAAAATGAATATTTCATATCAATTAAAAGGTGCACAATTAAAGATTAAATGAATTAAATCATGAGATATATAGTTATAGTAATTAAAATATTAATTTATTAATGGTTCAAATGAAAATTACAATAAATTTTTGTATAATTAAGCAACATTATAATTAATGTATTTTGAATATTTATATTACTCCACAATATTTTTATCTTGATGTAAAGTGATGAAATTTTCAAATTATAATTATATGTCATTTTTGACAGGACATGGTTGAATGAAATAAAAAAAGAACTCAAATTGTAAAATAATTGATCCACATCATGTTCAGGGAGTAATTTCATTTTATAACTTGCAAATTCAGATCTCATTTCAATATCTAGTGGAATTATAATTGAATCTAAATTATGGAATTACATGTTTATTCTAAACTGTGAAATTTGGGACTAACAAGTATAAATAGTTATAATTATGAAACACACAACACAAACTACCTTGGGGGACCAAAAATACTATCTAAGGGGCATGGTAAAGGATAAAAATGGTAAAAAAATTATTTGGGAGGGTAGAATAAAATACAGAAGGACGTCAAATGATGTTCCAAAAAGGATTAATGATTTTTATTTGAAGAATATGTGACTTATTAAACATAATTTCCATAAAACATGTGTGATGATAATTTAGATCAAGGCATGAGTTTCTTAAGTGGATGATTTTCATCTTGTATTTTCATATTAATGATGTGAAACCCAGTTACATTGTTGTATAACTTCATCTAGTTTTCATCTTGTTCAACATATTGGTTTCATACTCTCTCATGGAAAAGCCTCATAATCCAGAAATAAACTATAGAGTTATTACAAAGAATTATATTAATTAGAAAGTTCATAATATAAACATAAAATATAGAGTGATTAAACAATAAATAAATCCTAAAGAATTCATTGAATAAAAGTATATGTACTGAATTAATTTTTTAATAAAAATATAGAGTGATGATGCAATAATGATAATTAGTTCAAACTATAATAGATAAATCATAAATCATTGATTATTAAACAAAAATGAGAAACTGAATAATCCAATGTAGGATATGGAGTTATTACAAAAAAATATTAATTAATATATATGGATAGTTCAATAAACGTTCATGGAATGAATTTTAATAATTAATAATGTGTAATATAATACAATGTATACATAAAAATCATAACTATAGAGAGAAATTACATGAAAATAACTCTTTTGAGCAATAATAGATTTAGGGTGATTATGGGGAAGAGGATGAAACCTTTAAGGGGGGTTGTGTTTCCACCGAGGAGGGGATTCGAGCTAGGGAGGGGGAGGTTAAAGGGGATCCACATCACTACTAAGGAGAGGAACTGAGTTAGGGAGAGGGAGGATAGAGGGGGGGTTAGCGTCGTGGTGAGCTGGCCAAAGAGGAGGTCAGAGGGGGGGGGGGGGGGGGGTTGTGGGGGTCAGGTCGGAGGGGGGGTCACGAGGGTCGGGGGTTGAGGGTCGCAGGTTTGGGGTTGCTACTGGGGAGAGGAGAAGAGGAGGGATGGGGGAAAGGGGGTTGCAGGCTCGGGGTCGCCGCTAAGGAGAAGAGAGGAGGAGGTCAGGGATGAGGGGGAAGGGGTTAGGGTCACACATAGGGAGTGGGGGAGGGGGAGGGATTAGGGTTTTTTTAAAAGTATGGAGGTGGTTTAATTGAAATTTTCACTGATTGAAAACATAAAAAAATTATCAGTTTTATGAAACTGCCGCTATATTATATATTTTTTTAACCAAGTTTATTTCATGTTGGTTACTATAACTTCCATGAATAAACCACTGTTAACCATCTCTTTTATTATAGTGTTTTGATCATACTAGACACCATTGGTGGTGGACTACTGAGTATATCTCAGACCCTATTTGAGTCATCGGTTGGTACCCAAATAGATATTATGGATACAAGAATGGAAAAATGGAAATGTTCAGTTTTATATGGGTAATTTATTGTACTAGGACAGAGCATGAGATCAGAAGACTGTTCTTATGCTCGTGATGCTATCGCATATAATTTTTTTCCTTTTTGTATTTTTATATAGCATTTTGCATATGTATGTGCCTCTACATCCCATGTATATCCCCTTTTAATCATTATCATGACATGATCATCATTTTGTATCTAGTATTGATTTAGATTTTGCCAATTTATTTTTATCATGATGTTTATACTTCTGTAACTCTCTTATTATATCATTTTTGTTGTTCACTATTATTTTATTTCACTATGTTACACTCTTATCATGAGAGTATAATATCCCCACCATATCATCATACACTACTACACATATTCTCTTTAACATCATAAAAAATCCATTTAACAGCACTAAAAACACTATTAATCACAGCGCTGATAAAGGGATCCTTTATCCATGCTAAAATAAAGCATTGATAAAGGCCCCCCTTTATTAGTGCTATTTTAGCGTGGATAAAGGAGATCCTTTATCAACACTCAAAATAGCACTGATAAAGGTATAGTTGGCTGCAATTTGCTGTTAATATAACAGTATGCCCAGAAAAAACCTGCATGTATATAAATCACACCTAGTAAACAATGCTATATACATTTAATTGACCTCATGAATACAAAAATATCCACCCATGTTATATAAAAAAACACTACTATATACATTTCAAACAATGTTTTATATAATTAAATTTACAATTATCCAACAAATAGTTAAAAACAATAATGTTTCAACTTTTGACTCCTATGATCCCCTCTCAAAAATGTCTACCCATGGTATCAGTTGCTAAACAAATCATCCCAACTCAAGAAAAATATTCCACCTATATAAGAAAACAAATATTATGTTACTAATACTATAAATAAATAAATTAAACATTAATATGAAATAATACATTAATAAAATGTCAAATTTTAATAAAAAAGACACATTTGGAGTTATACCGATCACAACGTGCATTGTATTGATGTGGGGTTGATTCTTACACATCAAAAATGAGTTATGAATTGTTGTTATAAAATATCAAAAAAATCCAAAATTTTTTCTTCTATTTTGAGTATGTCACTTGTTCTTTTACTAAAATTAATATCAAATTTAAATAATGAAACATTTGGATTTATAACGATTGCACCATGCATTATATTGAGGTGTGGATGATTCTTACCTATCATAAATTACTGATGGATCATTGTCCTAAAGTATCAAAACAATTTGAATGTGTGTTTGGTTTTCAGTATGTCAGTTTTTTACTAAAGTATCATTTCAAATTGGAAATACGTATTTTGAGTCATACATGCTGCATCATGTGTTGGATTGATATGAGACTACTTTATACACCTCACAAATGACTTATGAATCGTTTTCATAAATTATGAAGACAATTAGAGTGCATTTTCTTGGTTTTCACTGAGTGACATGTTTTGAGCTAAAATGTCAATTTTAAACTGATAATGGACAATTTTAGTCATACCAGTCACACCATGCATTATATTGAGGTTTTTTTATTAATAAACATAAAAAATTATTGATGGATCATTTTTTTAAATTATAAAAATAATCCAAATGTGCTTTCTTGATTTTTAGTATGCCACTTGTTCTTTTTACTTAAATTAATGTTAGATTTAAATAAAAAGAAAAATTTGGAGTTATACCAGTCAAACCGTGCATTTTATTGAGGTATGTTTGATTCCTACATGTCACAAATGACTCATGGATCATTTTTCCAAATTATCAAAACAATATGAATGTGCTTGCTCGGTTTTTAGTATGTCACTTGTTCTTTTTACTAAAATTAATGACAAATTTAAATAAAAAGATACACTTTGAGTTATATCGGCTGCATCGTGCATCTTATTGAGGTGAGATTGATTTCTACATGTCAAAAATGACTTATAAATCCTTTTTATAAAGTATAAATACAATCTAAAAGTGTTTTTTTAGTTTTTAGTATATTGGTTTTGTTTTTTTACTAAAATGTCATTTCAAACTATAAACACGCATCTTGAGTCATAACAGTTGCATCGTGTATCGGTTTGATGTGAGAATGATTCATACACATTAAAAATGACTTATGAATCATTTTATTAAATTATTAATATAATTGGATCATGTTTTCTTGGTTTTCATTGAGTGACACGTTTTGAGCTAAAATGTCAAAAAAACTAATAGCGTACACTTTTAGTCATACCATTCACACCATGAATCAAATTGAAGTGTGGTTGATTCCTATACGTCAAAAATGACCCATAGAAAATTTCATTAAATTATCAAAACAATACAAATATGTTTTCTCTATTTTTAGTACGTCACTTATTGTTTTTGCAAAATTTAATGTCAATTTAAAATAAAAAGACGCACTTGGAGTCATATCGATCACACTGTGCATTAGATTAATGTGATGTTGATTCATACACATAAAAAATGACTCATGGATCATTTTAGTAAAGTATTAAAACAATTTTAATGCATTTTATTGGTTTTGAGTAGCTCAGTTTTCATTTTTACTAAATTTGATGTCAATTTTAAATAAAAAGACACACTTTGAATCATACCGGAAACACTGTGTGTCTTATTGAGGTGCGAATGATTCCTAAAATTCAAAAATGACTTTTAGATCATCTTCCTAAAGTATAAAAACAATCCAAATGTATTTTCATAGTTTTTAGTATGTCACTTGTGTTTTTTTACTAAAATGTCATTTTAAATTAGAAACATACATTTTGAGTCATATCAGTCACATAATGCGTTAGTTTGATATGAGACTAATTTATACACACCATAAAGGACTTATGATTTTTTCCTAAATTATGAATACAATTAGAGCGTGTTTTCTTGATTTTTAGTGAGTGACATGTTTTGATCTAAAATTTCAATTTTAAACTGATAATGGACACTTTTAGTCATACTCATCACATCGTTCATTGAATTGAGGTGTGGTTGATTCCTACATGTCAAAAATTACTCATGGAAAATTTCATTAAATTATCAAAACAATACAAATATTTTTTCTCAGTTTTCAGTACGTCACTTATTCTTTTTGCTAAAATTAATGTCAATTTAAAATAAAAAAGACACACTTGGAGTAATACCGATCACACTGTGCATCGGATTGAGCTAAAGTTGATTCCTACACATCAAAAATGACTCATGAGTAATTTTCATAAAGTATGAAAACAATACAAATGAATTTTCTTATTTTTGAGTAGGTCAGTTGTCCTTTTTACTAAAATTGATGTCAATTTTAAATAAAAAGATGCACTTTGAGTCATACTGGTCACACTCTGTGTCAGATTGAGGTACAGATGATTCATACACATCTCAAATGACTTATGGATCATTGTACTAAATTATAAAAACAATATGAATGTGTTTTCTTGGTTTTTAGAGTGTATGTTTTTTAGTAAAGTGTTATTTCAAACTAAAAACACCCATTTTAAGTCATATTAGTCGCATCATGCATCCATTTGATGTGATACCACTTCATACACATCAAAAATGAATTATTAATATATTTCCTAAATTATGAATACAATATAAGTACGTTTTCTTGCTTTTCATTGAGTGACACATTTGGAGCTAAAATGAAAATTTTAAACTGATAACAGACAATTTTAGTCATACCACTCACATCATCCATAAGATTGAGATGTGGTTGATACATACATGTAAAAAATGACTAATGGATTATTTTTCTAAAGTATCAAAACAAATTGAATGTTTTTTCTTAGTTTTTAGTATGTCACTTTTTCTTTTTTACTTAAATTAATGTCAATTTTAAATAAAAAGAAATATTTGGAGTTATACTAGTCACACCATGTGTTGTATTGAGGTGGTTTTGATTCCAACATGTAACAAATGACTCATGGATCGTTTTCCTAAATTATCAAAAGAGTTTAATGTGTTTGCTCAGTTTTGAGTAGGTCAGCTGCTCTGATACCAACTATATTTACCTAGACATTTCATACATAGATATCACATATTATTAAATCAATATTCCTTACATAAAATAATGATATGTTAGGTCCACTATGTTAGATACCGTGAGAGGGGGTGTGAATCAGGGTATGACAGATTAAAACAGCTGCCACTATTGATCTTGTCTCACTGTTAAGAAAGACTCTCTTCTCTCTCTTTCCTACAACACAATATAAACAAAAACTAAAGCATGCACATGATACAACGATTTTTACTTGGTTCACCCTCACTGGGCTACGTCCAAGGAGCATACAGTGGTGATGTGTCGATGTACCAAATCCACTAAAAGCACACAATTGTTTACAATGTTTGGGATAGATCACTTCTATTCCCAGGCTCGCTGCCTTTACAATGTTTAGGGTTATCTCACTGCTTTCCCAAGGGTCACTCCCTGTTTCTCTCTCTCTGGATCACTGCCGGTGGAGAGGATCAACTTCTTCCTCTTCCTTTTCTCACTGCTCTGGAAAGGATCCACTCATGGTTTATAGATCTGTAGGTATTTTCATTATCACTAATGAATTCATCCTTTGTTTTATGTAGATGCTCTGTTGAAGTCCAACTTTCACCCGTAGATGAATCTCACTTTGCACTGAAGGTATCAGGCAATCTTCCAGCTTCCACGCAGCCCTGAATCACTGTCATGCTTCAACCATACCTGGAACCCTTCTCCAAGCCGGAACGAAAGTTTTGGTGCACAAGTTAAAACTGGCATGCAATTTTACCTCAACCACTTGCACGACAATAGATTCTACAACTCCAAACTTATGCGACTCACACCCTTTTACGCCTAAACCAATATTGGCACGCAACCACCAACTGTCATGCTTCTTCAAAACCTAACGCACAAGTGTCACCAAACCACTTTCACGACACCCCCTTCTTCAACTCAAAACTTGGGTGACTCCCTTCCTTTCTCACCCAAACCACTTAGGACGTGCAATAATCAACTGGCGCGCAACTTCTACTTGCGCGACCACACCACCACTTGTGTGACCACAACCCTTGCACGACGGGAGCTCTGATTTTCTCTAAGTGATGAACTCTCTACTAAATGAGGAGGGTTAGACCTCTATTTATAGGCATTTGGACATCCTACGTGATGACGTACAAGTCTCACCACCCTAGTCTCTGCCGTGCAAGTAACTTTCACGACCAAACATAAAACTTGGGCGCCCCTTTTCCCTTTTCCATATTTTACTATTCTGATCTTGAAAAACATATGGTGCGCAAGTTTCAAATCCTCTAAGACATCGGCATGCAAGTCCCTTTTCCAAAAACACTTTTCTCCATTTGTCAATTTTCAGGCCCAAAAATTTGGCAAATACTGGAAAACGACATCACCTTGTATATGATCTTTTTGAACCACCTCTAGATCGATCATTCCTTTATTGACGTTATTGAATCAAATATGGATCGTTAACAACATCCCTTGAACTCTATATGCCACAAATAAATACCCTTTGTCAACAAATTTGTATGTCATGTTTTTTTTTGAAAAAAACTACACATAGGACCACTTTGTCAACAAACACGATCACCTCAAAAATGCTTCAATGATACCTTGAGGGATTTTTTCCCAACAATCTCCCCCTTTGGGTTTGTTGAAAACTCTTCCATAAAAAGGTGAATCGTTAATTCTTCAGCCACCATTCGCCTATTGAGATTCCGATAGCAATCAAGGATTTACTCAACACATACTCTAATCCCACATGAGCAATGCTCGGCGTGAGAAACAAGAGTAAATTACAAGTTCATCAATGAATCACTTCAACTCTGACACCCACTATTGACACAAAACTAATACCAATTTTTGGAAATATTCTTACCACATTCCAACACCACTCTTATGATTTTATCACGATCCTCAACTGTCATGATATCTATTGTTTGATCGATCACTTATAGCATCGTTAGATTTGATACTCTCCCCCTTTCTGCTCACAGCTTTAACTCTTGTCAGCTTCAAATCCTCTTCAACACTATTGCATGTGTTGTCCAAGCTAAGATCTGGCTAAGCACTTTGAACCAGCTTCAACTCCCCCTATCTGGATGCTCCACCTATCATCTTCTCCCCATATATTTCATGATTTATCAAATAGCCACACTGTCTCCCCCTTGAACAATCACTATTTTCTCCCCCTTTGTCAACAAACCCAAAGTTCACTCTTTTTTAGTTTGTAACAGAGTAGAGAATACATATCATCACATTAGGGAAAAACACATCATACCTCAGGAAGATGGGGGGCACATCCACACTCTTTTAAGTGCGGGGAGTCAACTAAACTCCTAGAGCCATTCGATGCCTCTCAAAAGATTCCTTGGGTAAGGCCTTTGTCAGAATGTCTGCAACCTGTAGCTCTGTAGGCACATACTCCAACTTAACGATTCTCTTCTGAACTTTATCCTTGATAAAATGATACTTTATCTCAATATGCTTTGTCCTTGAATGATGGACGGGATTTTTGCTAAGATTTATAGTAGTTGAGTTATCACACTAGATTCCGATCGGAGACTTCACTTCAACTCCCATATCATCAAGCTGTTGCTTCATCCACAATAACTGTGTGTATGCTTGAGTAGCCGCAATATACTCAACCTCCACGGTGATCAATGAAATGAAATATGTCTTCTTTCTTAGCCAAGAAATACACAATCCACCAAGATAGAAAGCACCACCTGAAGTTGATTTCCTATCATCTGCTGAACTGGCCCAATCTGCATCAGTATATCCCAATAACTCTGTTTAAGATTTGTCATTATATGTCAAGCCGAAATCCACCATGCCCTTGATATACCGAAGTATTCTCTTCACTATAAGCATGTGGATTTCCTTGGGATTACTCTGATATCTCACAACTTGTCATGTGGCGAATACAATTTCAGACCTTGTTGCGGTCAAGTATAGAAAACTTCCAATAATTTGCCTGTATTCAGTGATATTAACTGCCTTGCCATCCTCATCTTTGGACAGTTTCGTCTGGGTAGAAACTAGAGTCTTTATCTCCTTGTAATTTTCCGTTCTAAATCTTTTAAAAACCTCCTTGGCATATTTGGATTGAGAAACGAATGTTCCATTCCTTCCTTGTGTCACCTGTAGACCAAGGAAAAACTTTAGATCTCCAATCATTAACATTTCAAACTCAGTTTTCATGAAATTGGGAAACTGTCTGCACTGAGCTTCATCTGGTCCGAAAAATATTATATCATAGACATAAACCAACACCATAATCCTTTGATTACTGTCATTGCTGAAATAGAGATTTTAATCAACTCCCCCATGCGGAAACCCAAGCTTCTTCAAATATTGATCCAGCCTTGAGTACCATGCTCTTGGTGCTTATTTTAACCCATATAGTGCTTTATTCAACTGAAAAACTTTATTCTCATCTTAATGAATGAGAAAACCATATGGCTGCTCAATGTACACCTCTTCTTCCAAAAACCCATTCAGAAATGTAGATTTGACATCCATCTGAAACACTTTGAACTTTCTTTGCACTGTTATGGCTAAAAATAATCTGATTGTCTCTAGTCTCACAACCGGTGAAAATGTCTCATCAACATCTATTCCCTCTATCTGTGAGTACCCCTTGCACACTATTCATGATTTGTTCCAAATCACTGTTCCATATTAATTCATCTTGTTGTGATAGACCCATTTAGTCCCAATGAAATTCTTATCTGCTAGCCTCAAAACAATCTCCCACGTCTGATTCTTCTCAATCTGATATAGCCCTTCATTCATTGCCTGAATCCAGTTTCCATCTTCAGCTACATCAGCGAAGCATTTCGACTCAACCTGTAATGGTAAAGATATCTGCTGCAGTGATTTAATTCTTCTTTTCTGAACTGGAGCTGACTGATCGCCAATGATATTTTGCCTATCAATTTCAGCTCGACTCTTTGGATTCCTTACAGACACATACTTGACACTTTCTTGTTCATCATTAGTGTCTTCTTCTGAGTCATCATCTGCCACTTTTGCTCCTTCCGTGTTATTTTCCTCTTCATCACTTTCATCAAGAAACTGCTCACTATGATGTTGAATATTCTCTTCATTTTCCACAATAGTGACATCATTACTCTCAATTAATTTTCCCAGCCTCTTGTTAAAGCATTTGTATGCTTTGATTTTTCCTGAGTAGCCCAGGAATATTCCCTCATCTCCACATGATTCAAACTTCTTATGCTTTTCTTTGTTGAGAATGAAGCACTTACTTCCAAATATTCTAAATTATTTCACTGTTGGATTCTTTTCGTACCACATTTCATACAAAGTATTTCCTTCCTTCGGACAAAACTGAGCCCTATTAGAAATGTAGACTGATATCAATATTGCTTCCTTCCAAAACTTCTCTGGTTGGTCTTTTTCTATAAGCATTGTTCTGGCCATGTTGTTGATGATCCGATTTCTCCTTTCAACCGCTCCATTCTGTTGGGGAGTTCTTACTGAAGAAACTTGATGCTTTATCCCATGTTTCTCAAGATACTCTTCCACCCGACTATTTGTGAATTCTGTACCATTGTCTGTATGAATCTTCAGAATTTTCTGTCCAAGCATCCTTTCATATTCCCTTCGGTACTGTTTTAAGCAACTGAACACATCAGACTAATAGTAAATAACAAATACCCATTCCATTCTACTATAGTCATCAATGAAAAGAATTTAATACCTCTTCTCGTCAATGGATCTTAGTGAAATAGGTCCACATACATCAGCATTCACCAATTCAATCACTCTTATCAATTTCTTTTCCTTCGCTTTTTACGTCTTTCTCATGATCTTCCCTTGTTGAAAGGCGTTGCACGTATGTGTACGATCATGTGATAGCTTAGGGAGGTCTCTTGCTACTTCACACTTTACCAGATCTTCCAGGGATGGTTGGAAAATATGACCAAGTAATGTATGCCACAACTTGTTTTCTTCCTCTCTGGATAGAAAACATATATCTTCTTCTCCACTTACGAGGTAGAGATTTCCCTTTATTCTTTTTCCCTATAGAAAAATTGATATGTATCTTCCTTTGACAAAACACATCTTCTTGGTAAAACTTATAGAATGTCCTGAGTCACATAGTTGACTGATGTTGAGAAAATTGTGACTGAGGCCTTCTACTACTAAGACATCAACACATCTCATATCTTTTTCCCCAAACTTGGCCTTTCCTGCGCCAATAATCTTTAGGCCTTCATCATTTCCAAACTTGACAACTCCTTATTTATCATATTTTACACCTATAACAAGATCCTTATTACCTGTCATGTGAGATGTGCAACCACTATCAAGGATCCACACACCATAGCGATCTGATGCTTTAAGGGAAATTTCTGACACCATGACCTTCTCATCCTTCTTCTTTTTGGTCCATATTTTTGCCTTCACACTTGGAATGTATTGAGACTTATGTTATTTCTCAGAGTATGATGGACCAGCTTCATCTTGCAACACTGAAAATCTATTCTGCATTTTTAACTCACCTGTTGGTTTATTGATCTGCTACTTGTGGACATTTTGATTCTGCTTTGGCACATTCCTCTGTATGGTCGAAGTGCGGTACCTAGACATGTGCATAAATCCTCCGCACCAAAAATAGTGTCTTTCAAAATATTCTTTGGAGAACTGTTCTCTATTTGGATGCCACCTTTGTTCTTGTTTCCTTCGATATCTCTTGGCTATGGACCACACATACTGTGAATTTCCCATATTTCTACAACAATAACACATGATATAAGGTGTATTCCTTCATTTTAATTCTGCACTATGAGTTTCCCATTGGGATCACTGAATATTCTGATTCTGCATTGTGCCCAAATCAACCTTCAACCTCAGGATGGGTGCTTTTGGTCTGACTTCAATTTTCACATTTTTTTTTCTTCTGATCAAGCCCCAATTCATCCTTAGCATCTGAGCTCAATTGATGCTTCTTTCCTGCTAAACTACTATCCTCCTCTTTCATATTTTATGTCCTATGAATGACCTACTTTCCTGATATCACATTGGTAGTCAAGATTTTTTCGTGATCCTTCATTTTTTGTCACAGACTGACCACTTCTTCTTCAAGTTCTTCGACACACTTGACTTGATCTTTCACTTTTATATTCAATTCATCGATCTCCCTTTTCTGTTCTTCAATCTTGAGTTTATACTCACTAACTAATTCTGAGTTCTTTGGTGTTGATAACTTGAGTTTATCAATTTCTTCCATCAACTCAGACTTCTCTTCTTCTTGCTGCTGCATATAGAGTTTGGCATAACGAACAACTTTGTTAGCTTTCTTTGTTTTGGATCTCCAAACATCTATCTCCTCAAGAGAAGGATCTAAATCAGCTTGCATATCAATTCTTCCTTCAACTTCTTCTTCTTCATCATCACCTTCAGTTTCGTTCTTCTCTTGAGAACTACCGATGAATGCCACCATAGCATTTTCTCCACGATCTTTGAAATTTTCAATCTCCTCAACCTCTTCAACATCAAAATCATCTAAATTTTCTATTTATTGTGAAATAAGATTCTTCTTATTGAATAAATTTCTCTTGAAATGCTTCTTCCCTTCCACATAGGTTGAAGATTTTTTCTTGGGAATTTCAACTTCATCTTCATCATTTTCTTCTTGAAACTTTATGGGGCACCTCACAGCAAGATGACCAACTTTTCCATATCTAAAGAAAGTAAGTGGAAGTTTTCCTTTGAACTTTCCTTTTCCTCTTTGAAGATTTGAGGAGAGGAATGAAATTACCTCATCTGTCTCTTCTTCTTCCTGAGAATCTTAAATGGTGAGCTTCTTCATGGCCTTAAATGACACCTCTTTGGATTTCCCCATTTCCACAGTCTCATTATCATCGTTCCTCATTTCATAAGCAACCAGGGTACTGTGCAAATTGTCCAGTGTCAGCTCTTTTGAATCTTTATCTTCTAGTACTGAAACTTTTGTATTGAACCGAGGTGGAAGTTTCCTCAAGTTGCACTTTATGATATTTATGACTTTAATGAATTCTCCAAGACCTCACATATCTTTCACAACAATATTTACCCTGTCAAAGAATGTATCAACAGACTCATTTGGGTTCATTTTCAGATCTTCATACTTATTCCATAGTACTTGTAGCTTTGCCTCTCTGACCTTTGTATCTCCTTCATATATATTCAAAAGATTTTCCCACATGGCATGTGATGTTTTACATGACATCACCTTCATATATATAGAATTCGATAGGGCTCCCCCTAAATCATTTATTCCCTTGGCATTAGAATATAATTCTCTTCGCTCGTCTTCCAATAAAGCCCCACTGTTGATGTCAGTTGTTATACCATGCATTGCTGCTGTGAACACATCCATTCCCAAAGATCGGAAGTAGTGTTGCATTCGATTCTTCTATAGCTTAAAATTGTTCCCGTTGAAGATCATAATCCCTTTGTGATTAGTGACCTCTATTTGAGAGAGAATTACAGATATTAACCTTTTCTCTGATACCAATTGTTATGTCCACTACGTTAGGTACCCTGAGAGGGGGGATGAATTAGGGTATGACAGATTAAAACAACTGTCCCTATTGATCTTGTGTCTCTGTTTAGAAATACTCTCTTCTCTCTCTTTCCTACAACACAGTATAAATAAAAAACTAAAGCATGCATAGGACAAAACAATTTTTACTTGGTTCTCCCTCACTGGGCTACATCCAAGGAGCATACACCGGTGATGTGTCGATGCACCAAACCCACTAAAAGCACACTTTTATTTAAAAAGTTATGGATAGATCACTTCTATTCCCAGGCTCACTGCCTTTACAATGTTTAGGGTCATCTCACTGCTTTCACAAGGGTCACTCCCTGTTTCTATCTCTCTGGATCACTGTCGGTGAAGAGGATCACCTTCTTCCTCTTCCTTTTCTCACTGCTCTGGAAAGGATCCACTCACAGTTTATATAACTATAGGTCTCTTCATTATCACTAATGAACGCATCCTATGTTGTATGTAGATTCTCTATTGAAGTCCAACTTTCACCCATAGATGAATCTCACTTTGCACCGAAGGTATCAGGCAATCTTTCAGCTTCCACACAGCCCTGAATCACTGTCGTGCTTCAACCATACCTGGCGCCCTTATCCAAGCCAACACACAAGTCTCGGTGTGCAAGTTAAAACTAGCGTGCAATTTCACCTCAACCACTTGCACGACACTAGCTTCTGCAACTCCAAACTTGCGTGACTCACACCCTTTTACGCCCAAACCAATATTGGTGCGCAACCACCAACTGTCACGCTTCTTCAAAACCTGGCACGTAAGTGTCACCAAACCACTTGCGTGACACCCCCTTATTCAACTCAAAACTTTGGCCACTCCCTTCCTTTCTCTCCCAAACCACTTTGGACACGCAAAAATCAACTGGCGTACAACTTCTACTTGCGCGACCACACCACCACTTGCGCGACCACAACACCTGCGCGACGGGAGCTCTGATTTTCTCTAAGTGTTGAACTACCTACTGAATAAGGAGGGTCAAACCTCTATTTATAGGCATTTGGACACCTTGATCGATGGTGCACAAGTCTCCTCTTGGCATGCAAGTCTCGTCGCCCTAGTCTCTGCCACGCAAGTCACTTGCGCGACCAAACATAAAACTTGGGCACCCCTTTTACCTTTGCCGTATTTTGTTGTCCTAATCTTGAAAAACATATGGCACACAAGTTTACAATCCTCTAAGACACCGGCGCACAAGTACCTTTTCCAAAAACACTTTTCTCTATTTGTCGATTTTCAGGCCCAAAAATTTGGCAAATACTGGAAAACGGCATCACCTTGTATCTTCTCTTTTTGAACCGCCTCCAGATTTATCATTCCTTTGTCGAAGTTCTTGAATAAAATATGGATCATTAACAACATCCCTTGAAATCTACATTCCACAAAGAAATCCCCTTTTTCAACAAATTTGTATGTCATGGTTTGCTTTGTCAACAAACACTACACATAGGCCCACTTTTTCAACAAACAAAATCACCTCAAAAATGCTTCAACGATACCTTGAGGGATTTTTTCCCAACATGATCCATGCTAGAATATTTTAGTTCTAGTGATTTTGGAAACATGGAAACATAAATAACTAGTTCATAATAGCATCTCATTAAGTTATTCTTTACTAGAATCCTTCTTCGACATATCATTTAGAAAACCATTCTTCATAACCTAAGGATATGAAACATAAGAAAGGGTGATCATATATGATCAATAAGTGTAAAAAAGGGAGATATCAATGATAATGTAAGGATAACATGATCATGAAGATGTTAGAAGGTGGTATTAACATTATAAATCCACACCCTGTATATCATAGATCATAATAATGAGTCATGTATTAAATCATGGTAGTTAAAAAAGACATGAATCTTAAAGTATTAAAGAATATTATAAACTAAAAACATACACTTCGAGTCATACTGAGCACACTGTGTATCGGATTGAGGTGTGGTTGATTGAGCTGTGATTGATCACTACATTGTTTAGGAAACTGTTCATGACATATCTTTTGGGAAGTCATACTTTGCATTAAACTACTGATAAATCCCTTGGTAGATTCATCCTTATGATTCACTTCACATTTCATGCAACATGGGGTTTACTCTTCCACCCGAAAGGAACATGTTCTCCCTTTTCTAGCTTGTTGCAGATATTTTGAAGGAAAGTATTGGTTCCCAAAAGATCTATAAAAAACTTAATAAGTATTAGATAAATTTTACTAGGAAATTAACTTACAAATAGTTGATAAAATGATGAAAAAATTAATTAATTACATAATTAGTATGAATTCACCTTTATAAATTCCTGACTCATTTCCTTATTATCATTATCTCAATTACAGACTTGAAGTCCAATCTCTTACAAGCATGGTCAGTTTTGAACAAACTTCCCCAAATCGAACAAAGGGATCCACCTATATAAAAAAAATTCTTGTATTAGTAATACTAAAAAGAATCAAATTAAACATAAGTATGAAACAATCCACTAATTCTATGGAATTCGTATCTTCATGTTATTTGTGTACATTCTTACATTGGGTATGTTACACATTCATTTCTAACAAAGTCTATATCATCTTGTGAATATGAGTCTTTTCTATAGTCATAGTACCACTGAAAAAATATAAATACACAAAGGATTAATAAATATTTTAAATGAAATGGTAATTATCTTTGAAAATACCTGTTTAGGGATGTTATTTTGTTCATGGAATGTGATCTCTCTAATAAATTTACAAACATAATAACCAAAATATTTTCCATTTGTTTGTTTCAAACACTACAGAAACATTGAGAAAAATAAGTAATTTGTTTTAATATGTGTTTGGATAATGAAATATTATTATGTATACTATGATACTTTCCTATTCATAGTACTTGTCCTGTTTCTCATCCTTATCCCTTGGCCTCTTTTCATGTTTTAGATGATATTTATGCACCTCCCTATCATAATATAATCCTCATTAAAAGATAATAAAAATTATATAACTTGATGTTTAGTTACAAAATGTTGTATTTAGTGTATTAAAAATTGACAAACACCGTCATGTGTGGTCAGTTTGTTGGGTATCCATGCATTGAATCTAGGAAATAAATCTTTAGAGTATTCAAATCGACTGCAATGAGAATCCAATGCTGCTTAAAAACAAAAAAAGGAATAAGTAATGAAATAAATGAAAATATATTTGATATGATTAAATTGTATATTTTTATCCCTACATCATTGGTATTAAGAAGAGTTTGTCAACTATATTTTTTCTTTTAAATGATTTGAGCATGCCTTCCACTGTTTCATCCTCTTTCTTGGAATTTATTTTTGGTTGTTCTATAGAGGTAGTGTGAGGAATAATGAGTCCAAAAAAATTCATGGGGAAATCCCTTAAATTGTTTTTGATATATATGCCTGAAAAAAAAATATTAAATGTATTTAGTTATAATTAAAATAGTATAACAACTTTTGGAAAATCAAATCATGAAAACATACCTCATATATATATTTACAAATGATCCACCTAGCCAATCATAGTCAAGGATTTCAATTAAATTCTTAGCACTAATGAAGTCTTGAACTTTATCTCTATACATATTTTCTTCAAAATCAACTATGTGAGTATGATCATTTTTTAACATTGTATCTACATGAACCTTTAATGATATTAAATATGGATATAGAATGGGCAGGTTAAAGGTGATTTTATTAGTTCTTTTTGATTGATTGGTCGATCCTTTAGATGGGTTTGATATGGTATTTCATTCCACCCCCTTCCCTTTGTCCTTATGTAATAACATTCATCAGTTTAGAACTTTTTTCATTAATTGTTAAAGGTTTAGCTTGAGAAATAAATGGGAAATGAATACCTCCTTATTGACTTGTTTTTTTACAAGTTGTGATGGCCATGCGATGAATGTTACAACCGCTTGTTCGACCTTATAAATATCTTCCTCATAAATTGGAACAGGTAGCTCAGTGTTTGGATCATGGGATATTCTAATTAACACTCTCACATGACCTGTTGGAAGTGGTATTTTTTGTAGCATATCATTTTGGATATTGAACATCATATCCCTCACTAAAAGGCGATGGGTGGGTGTTGTTAGATATAAAAAATAGTCATTATCACCCTATAGAATATTAATATAGGAAAGGTATCAATATCTATCTCATTCACATTTCATGAAAAAAATTATCAGAACATTGATTACCTCAGCCAAGACATCTCTTTGAGGGGATGGATCACCTCAAAGCTAGTGGGGGTGGGGGTTGTCAGGCAATGGTTGTTCTTGAGTTGTTTCTTCTCTTTTCTCTCCCCCAATTAAATTTTCTAGAATCTCTCTCTACCATTGTAATTATTCTTCAAGGGTAGAGATACTTTCTCTCATCCATTTCATTTCTTCACCTTGATCATCATCTTGTTTTCTTTCTCAAAATATGTTCAGGGTGTCACCCCAAAACCCGCACCTCTGACACAACCATACTGTTCTGGCCACTTCAAGGCCACCGATAGTATGTGTTCATCCGGTACACGTATTTCTGATTCCTGTGACTATATCAGATAGAAAATATAGTAAATAAGTGATCATTGTTATGTAATCACGATTTAAAGTAAAATAAAATATTATGTCATACTTACACATGTTTTCCACACTTTTTGTGTTTTTTATCTATTAGTATCCCATATTTATTTAAACGTGCCTCCTTCCATAGCACATGGTGTGGGATGGAAGTGGCTTTGAATTTGGAGTCATCAATCTGCGTATAAATTAAGGAATATAATTATGTTGTTGTTTAATGCCACATAAAAGTATTACGGTAGATTAAAAATATGTACTAATTTTTTTTCAAGTAAAGCGTACCCCATCCTTGCTTTATGGTAGGGGTACATTTTTTTTTTCTTCTCATTCCTTATTTTCAACATTCAGTTGTTGTTTTATAAATAAAAAATTTTCAATCAAAGTGGTGAATCCACGTATTGTGAAAAAGTGTATTACTAGCCACAATGTACCTGAAAAGACACATTTTCACGACGGATAGTAAACACATCCCATGGTTCTTAGGTTATTAGGTGTGCATAGATAATATGTGAGTGTGAGTTTATTTTCCCTTCATAATATTTAAGATAATGTCTCATTAGAATTGTGTGAAAGCCTCTATGAATCCTTCTTGCAAGCATTAATACATATTTTTTGTGGGATTCATATAGTATAAATGAACTCTGCAAGGGATGATGAAGAGTAAGTCAATATTTCATTATTTTATTTTTTAGTAAAATAAATAAATGATATCATAATGTTACCGTAATCTCTTCCCATATCAGTGTATTAAGCCTGGCCACAACATGGTGCCACAAATCTATATCAATAGACACATGTTACTGAGTGAAAATTCCAATGTAACTGTTAAACATGAACTTATTGGGGTTAACATGATGGACCCACGCATTCCATATGACCTTGTATTAGATGCCTTTGATTTTCACCTTAATTATTTTTTCTAACACCATCAAACTATGGTGCTCCTATTTTTTCTGCGTCATCGGTTCTTCATTTCCTACCATTTCCTCAAAATCAACATCATTAATATGTTCCTCTAGAGTAGTATAATTGATATGTGAAGATGATCATTGTACCTCTTCATTGGGATCAATAATAGGTTGAGAAACCTGTTGTTACTTGGGATTGGAATCACCAACACGTGCAGAAGGTCATTGTTCCTCTCCACTATGAGCAACAGTAGCTTCAGAGACCTGTTGTTCCTTAGGATTGAGATAACTAGAATGTACAGAAGTCATTCTCTATATAATTGGTTTAACATTTAATTTAGAGTAAATAAATGTTGCAGCGAACAAATAATAACATCAGGTAACAATATGTATATTACAAAAAATATATATTACCTGATTTTTTAACTCTCTTTTTTTAAGGATGAAGGGATTTGACCCCTCTATCGACTATCCAAATCTCATCATTATGGTCTCCTTTGACATAAAAAACCCCATCTACATTGGGATCGCTGCAAAATTATTACGACATCCCAATTAAAGGGACAACCTTATTTGAATTTTCATATGACCCTTCAGTGATTTTGGTCGATTATAAAACAATTGACCACTTTCAGTTTACAGGATCTGGAATATAAAATACTTTTACTACCTGTGATTCCATTATAAACTATTCATATTTGTACTCTTACTAAAATCAAATGTCATGAATCCCAAATCATCTATTTTAACAGCACTCATGTTATCAACCCACTTGCATTGAAAATCGGCACTTGGAATTTTGTATAATCCAACTCCCACAAGTGTAACTCCATTATTTTTCATGGTACTATCTTCATCATGTTCATTTTTATAGAAAATATAACCATTAATTATATAAACATTGTAAGATAATACATACACACTTGGTCATCTTACTAGATGATGAATCATTTTTGTGTGCGCTCTTAAAAATATTTAAAATTAAGTGTAGCATAGGGGATGACCTAGGTCATTCTCTTGAGAAGCTTTCATAGTCAATAACTCACTAATTATAATTCAATTTTTTTATATTTATTTTATATATGAAATAAAATGGATATAATTTTATATTTGAGAAATTAGAATGCAGAACAAAAAAATTAAACATGAAAATGCAATGCAAACTGAATGAATACAGACAAAATGATGTTAGGTAGAAAGGAAACATTCCCAAGAGAATCAATTAGATTGAACCTTCATTGTATTGTTATTATTTTTGAATTTACTTAATGAACAAACTCCATCATATGTGTGAACATCCTCCTCTACATATGGTTGTGAATATACAGTGCTCTCAATGATCATCGAAAGGCCACACATCCACCTCCTCGGTCGAGGGAAATTATTACAGAAGTGAAAGTTAAAGCTTGGGTGGAAAGTGGAGACACAAAAGTACATTTCCCAATAAGACCCGCTTATGTATAACTCTAAGTAAATAATAAACATTAAAAATTGTAGCTCAAAGACTTAGGTTCATCACTATATTATTCCCCTGGGAACTTCCTCGGGTTAGCTACTCATGATTATGAGCATAACAGTTCACATTGTAGAAGATCAGAGTGAAAACACAAAAGATAAAAATATGAGAAAATGAGATGAATAAAAAGGATAAAATATAATAAAAATTAAAAATAATATTATAAAATAAATGAAACTAAAAAACTATAGAAAATTTCTAACAAAGGCTACCCCCAATTTTCCAACACTTTGAAATGAAGAATAAGTACTCTTTTATAGGCAAAGGGAATGAAAAAACTTGACTCCAAAAATGTTCTTTGAATGTTTACACATGTTATACCAATTTCATGATAGAAACTTGGAATAGTTACTTGTTTAATTTTTTTTTGTTTTTCTTCTCTTTCTACCCACAAATTTTTAGCTTCACTGGACACATGTAGAGAGAGATATAGTTGGATTACTTCAGTAATTTATTCTGTCCAAACTGACTATTTGTATTCCAATGCAGCAAGTTCCCATGCCACTATGACCTTGAAAATGAATGATTAATTCATTAAAACCTTAATAAAATTTCTTTCACTGTATATTTTTTTTCTCAATATTGAATTTTATCTCATTTGGTTTAGCAGTTTATGAGATATCATCCCAACTATAAAATTCTCCAAATCTATGCACAGTTTTCAAGGCTGGACTTATGAGCTAGATTTTGGCCTTAAAATAATGGATTGTACTTTGGGACATGAAGAATAAAATGAATAACAAGATTTATATAAACCTAAAAAAGAATAATTTTTTAATTTTTATTATTGTGGGAAATATTATGGTAGAAATAGAGAATAAAAATAAAATAGTTAAAATCAAAAGTAGGTCATTTTATCAATTAAGCTCAAAATACTTCAAAAAATATATAATGTGACAATTTACATTGAAATAAAAATTTTATGGGATTAAAAACATTTAAATTTATAATAAAATAATTGTAAATATTTTTTATATCAATTCCTCCATACTTAAACATTGCACTCCTGGGCAATCATCTTATACCAAGGTCAAAACAAACTTCCCAAAGCATAAATGACAACACATCTCAATTATCATATCAAAGAAAATATCATGCCTCCTACATGGATAAGAATTTTCTAAATACTCAAAAATCATAAAATACATTCAATTTCATGTTAATCCTCATATGCATTTCGTACCTACCTCCCTGGAAAAATATTTCTCTCTTCACTCAAGTATTGTTTTTGTGGAGTTTTTTTCATTCCCAAGAAGATGTGTGATTTACATAGGCTTTATATCATCCTAGTATATCTACTTAAAATAGTAAAAAATGTTTCAATAATGAGGTATTTTTCATGGTTTTTTCTTAGGCTGAGGGTTGTAAGGTTTTAAATGTAAAAACATCATAGGAAAAATGAGGAGGGTTAAGATTTAAAGTGAAGTAAATGCATGGAAACCGTTTTTCTCAAGAATGGTGTGGTCCTCAATCAGATAAAAAATGATTCACCACCAAACACATATTTATTTAATAATTTAACACTTGTAATTTAATAATAATTTGTTTTCCCTCTTTTCTTCATTTGTATCATTGTTTTAGCTTGAATGCAGATCTGGATTTCTCTTAAGAATCATGTTTTTGTGGAAAAGAGAGGTATCTTTTGATCTTAAAAAACTAGTGAACACCCGACCCAAATGTTTAATGATATTTGGGATACCCATAAATCTTCCCATTATGAAATTTATTCCACCCAAGTAGCAACAAATATGTCAACACTTTCAATTCAACTCAAACAAATTATTTAAGAAAGCAAAATAAGACTCATTTTCTCCCTCCCCCACACTTGATTTCAATAATAATCATGCATTTAACTTCTAGAGAAGGTTGTAAAGGGATAAATAGATTTTAATTTTACTAAATAAAAAGTTATTTCATGTATACTATGGGATTAATTAAGTTTATATGAAAAGGTAGGCCAAAACAAGAGTTGAATGCAAAAAGGGATTTCAAAATGGTGCCTCAATCATACTTAATACATTCCATAAATTCTAACAGATTTGAAAAAGAGAAAAATAGATTTTTTTTATCACAAAACATGTCTCAAGAATCTCAATAAAAATATAAATGTAAATAATATGTCAAAAAGGCTTAAAAACCTCTCGGGTTGGGCATGATCTTCAATTTGGACATTACTAGTGAACATGAGTTTCACAATCAACCAAACTTCATCAAATGAATAGATTGGAAATTAATAAGAAAATCATTAAATAATAATTTAAATCCTCAAATATTCAAATAAATAAATGATCCAAAAATACTAATATGGTTTGAATTTTCCAAAGTATTCAATTCAGCTTAAGAATCCTAAAAACACAAAAAAAATGAAAAAGGAAAACAAGAAAAATTAAGAAAAAGACATAAAAAATAAAATATAAGCACACACAAAATTCCTAAAAATAGGTCGACATCACTCTTCCACATTTATTGCAATAACTTCCCACTTTTTAGCTCAAATAAGATCAATAAATATTTATACATATAATTTATATTAGGAAGTAAATAAAATAAAATAAAAAGGAAAGGCACAACCAGATTTATTTTTCAGGGGTAGCCTTGAGTTAAGCTCCTAGATGCTACCACATTAAAACTACAAGAAAGAAATGAAAATACATAAGAAAAATAATGAAAAAAATATAAAGTGTAAAGAAATGGATAATTATTAGTTTGAACCCCAAGCTGGTGTTAGTTTTTTACTGGCCCTAGTTAGGCAGTTGCAATAGATTATCCCCAATCAGATAGTGGATGTGGTTTCTTTAAGATAAACGATCATATGTTACTTTTTACAGTATCCATGAGTAAACAATGATATTGGATAAATCCAAATAATATAAGAAAATTACCAACCACTAAGAAATAAGAAATAGATAATTTTAGGTCCAGAGTGGGAGGGGAAAGAAAATAGGGGTGCTCTCTGTTGACTTTTATGGTGTCCTCCTCCATATGGTATCCAAGTTGTTATATATGAGGTAGTCGCACCACCACCAGCTTCTCTAGAAATTCTTATTAAATCACCTCCACTTGGGTAGTTTCATAATTAACATCCAAGGTTGTATCCCTTTTTTATATATCAGAAATTTCCAAAAAAAGGGAATTCAGAAAACAATTCAGCTTGAATAAGATTAAGACGCGACGAATCAATAAAGAAATCTTCTCTTTCAAGTAAGTCATCTTGAAATTTGATCTCTTCTGGTAGGATCATTGGAAACTCAATCTCAGCAGGTTAATATTATTAATCATCTTAAAAATTAATAGAAAGGTATAGTGGTGTTGATTATTCATTAACAAGGATGGTAAGATCAAGTTTGATGTTATCTTCAACAAAGATATTCCAGGATTCTTCCAAAAAATATTGATCTCTCATAAGCGCATCAGCTTGAATGTGTACTTTTGGGACCTCCTAGAGCAATGGTTGAGTGCGGGGTGATGTTATTAATTCCTTTATTAGATCCTTATCACCCGCCTCAGGTTCTTTGACATAAAATTTATTAGTGAAATCTCTTCCACTACTTGTTTTGATTCAGGTTCTGGTTCTGGTTCGGGTTGCAGCACCAGTGAACAAATATATTCTTCAACCCTTTCATCTTTTCTCTTTAGTTTTTTTATTTCTTATTTAATTTCTTTCATGTGATCTTTTTTAATTTCTTTTTCTGGTTACATACGATAATAGTCGATCCATGCATAATAATCACAATTTTGATACATCATGGTCAAAAATATTTTTTTAATTTTTTTTTAAAAAAATTATGATTTTTTTTTGTTTTTTTAATGAAAAAAATATTTAAAAAATGTGAATAAAAATAATGAGTGAAGAATACTTGACTCCACATAAATAGTTCCAATTTGATGAATCAATGTTGTACACACTCTCAAAAATATTAATAACTAAGTGCAGCACAGGGGCTGACCTAGGTCGTTCTCTTGAGGAGCTTTCGCAGTCAATCACTCAGTACTTCTAATTCATTTTTTTATATTTTTTTAATTAATGAAATAAAATTAACAGAAATGAATATTTGAGAAATGATAATGTAAAACAAAAATTAAACATGAAAATGCAATAAAATCTGAATGAATGCAGACAGAATGATGTTAGGTAGAAAGGAGACATTCTCGAGAGAATCATCTAGATTGAACCTTCATTGTCTTGTTATTATTTTGGAATTTACTTAATGAAAACACTCTATAGTATGTGTGAAAATCCTCCTATAAATATTTTTGTGAATATATGGTGATCTCAATGATCACTGAGAGACCACACATCTACCTCCTCGATCAAGGGAAAATATTAAAAAAGTGAAAGTTAAACCTTGGGTGGAAAGTGGAGACCCAAATGCACCTTACCCACTAAGATCCCCCTCAGTATAACTATATGAAAATAAGAAACATTAAAAATTATTACTTAAATACCTGGTTTTATCACTAGATTACTCTCTTGGGAACTTCCTCAGGGCAGCTACTCATGATTATGATTATAAGAGTTCACAGTGGAGAAGATCAGAGTGAAAATACAAAATATAAAAATATGAGAGAATGAGATGAATAAAAAGGATAACATAAACTAAAAATTTATAATACTATTAAAAAATAAATAAAACAACAAAACTACATAAAATGGACAATAAAGGATACCCCCAAGTTTCCAACACTTTGAAATGAAGAAGTAGTACTCTTTTATAGGCAAAGGGAGTGGTAAAAATTTTGATCCAAAAATGTTCTCCTAACTTTTTTATGTGTTATCCCAATTTAATTATAGAATTTTGGAATTTTTACTTTTTAAAAGTTGTTCAATTTTTTATTATATTTCTACCCAAAAAAATTCAGCTTCATTGAACATGTGTGGAGAGAGATATATCTGGATTACTTTGATAATTTATTCTATCTAGGATGACTATTCATATTCCAATGCAGTGAGTTTACATGCCATTATAAACTTGAAAACGATTGATTAATGCATGGAAACCTTAATAAAAGTTCTTCCAGTGGATTTATTTTTTCTCCGTATTTAATTTGAGATCATTTGTTTTAGAAGTTTATGAGATATTGACCCATCAATAAAATTCTTCAAATTTGTGCACAGTTTTCAAGGCTGGACTTGTGAGCTGGATTTTTGGCCTTCAAATGATGGGTTTAAATTTGGCCCCTAAAAAATAAAATGAATAAAAATATGTATATAAATCTAAAAAATAATAATTTTTCAATTTGGATCATTATGGAAAATGTTATGGCCATAATGCAGAATAAAAATAAAATAGTTAAAATCCAAAATATGTCATTTATCAATTAAGCTCAAAATAATTAAAAAACTATAAAATGTGAAAATTTCCCTTGAAATAACACTTTTGTGGGATTAAAAACATTGAAATTCATAATAAAATTATTGTAAATATTTTCTCTATCACTATCCATTAAAGTTTTTCTAAAATTGAATCCATATTTTCATTTGACTCCTTAAAAATATGGTCTAAAAAAATCCTATAAAATATTGATTATATGTATTTGATATCCATATTTTAGCCCTTGATAGATTTAGATGTCTGAGAATTTATTTTTGGGTTTCAACATATGGGGAAACCTCCAAACTGTTATAAAAAACGTAAAGGTAGAACTGCTCTTGATCTCTAATATTGATTGTAACAACATCTCTTCCAAAAATTCCTTCACCTGTAAGCCACCCAAAGTGATAATATTTTGGTAGACCAATGATTTAAACATCAGGCAAGTATTTGGTATATAATTCAATGACTTTCTCAAATATATATTACTTCACAATACAACCCTCTATCTGACTTCAATTTTTGACATACCCTTTCAAAATATTCATATACCATTCAATGGGGTACATTAATCTATAGTGTATAAGACCACATAGTCAAATATATCTCACTAAGTGAACCATAAAATGAACCATCATGTCAAAGGAAGTTAGTGAGAAGAAAATTTCCAGTTCACATAATATGATGATAATTTCTCTTTCCATAGTTAACAATTTTTTCTGGTCTATAACTTTATTGCATGTAGCTTTGAAAAATAAATAGAGATTGGTTAATATATGATGTAAATTCTTGAGCATAATGAAACGTAAAGCTGTAAAAATTAGATCTTGCATCAAAACATGGTATTCGTGTGATTTCAAACCCTTTAAATTTAAATCTTTCATTGACACGATGTTCTTGATATTCGATGAATACCCCTCTAGAACATTTATGTCATTTAAGAAGTTGAAAAAATAATATCTCTCTTTATTAGAAAGAGTTTCAGTAGCTGGAGGAAGAAAAGTTTGTTTTTCACCCTTCATTGGTGCTAACTCTTTTCATATTTTCATGTCAACCATGTCCAACCTAGCCTTAATTTCATCCTTTGTTTTGTCAAGTGCATGTAGAAACATGTTAATGAAACTATCACATACATTTTTTTTCAACATGAATAACATCAAGAAAATTTCTAACTTACAAACAATTTCAGTATGGTAATTCAAAAAAGATGATCTCTTTTTCCAACAAGTTTCCATGAGGTTTTTTGAAAATGGTTTACCAAAACAGTGTCCATATCTTTTACTTTCTCAAACAGTTGATCACCTGTTAGTGGATATGGGGTTGTAAGTTCTTATGAACTTCCATTGAATGATTTCCTCTAAGATCAATACTTATGTCGTCGAGGTAGAAATTTGGGATATCCTAGAAACATGGTTTTTTTATGAATGTTTCAACCTAATTAACTATGTACCTTGTTCACAAATGGGACACCCTTGAGTTCCTTTAATTTTATATCCTAAAAAATTTCCATAATCAGGAAATTCATTTATCATATCATATAACATGGATCTCAAAGTGAAATATTCATTTCTATAAGCATCACACAACATAACACCTAAATCCCACAATAATTTCAAATCCTCAATCAATAGAGCCAAATAAACATAAATATAATTACCCGATTGTTTTAGTACTGATATAAACATAGATAATATGATTTATTTTTGTTTCATGCATAAAAATAGTGGTAAGTTATAATTTACCAACATAATCAGTCATGTACTATGAGTGATCCTTTGAAAACCAAAAGGATTCACTCCATCTGTAGATAATGAAAGACGAAAGTTTCTAATCTTATTTCCAAATTTAGGATACTCATGATAAATTATATTCTATTAAGGAGAGTCTACTGGGTGGCATAGTTTCCCATCTTTAATTATTGTATCTATGTGCCACATCTATTTCCATGCAGTCTTCTCACTTCCATATAGGTGCCTAAGCCTTGGAATGATTGGAAAGTACCATACAACTTTTGTAGGATCATATTCATCTTTCTTTTATTAAGAAGAACCATAATTTAGGCATTCTATAAGTGATTTTTGGTCCTTACAAAATAGTATACAGTTATTCTGGCAGGGTTGTATTCTTTCAGAGATCATACCCATCAAGCATAGCATTTGTTTGGTGTCGTATGTTCAGATCAGGATCTCATTATCTTCTAGGAGCATGTCATTAAAGAGATAATGTAGTTCCGTAAAACTAGAATCACTCCATATATTTCCTTCTTTAAAATTATATATCTTTAGTATGGATAAAAATGTTATATATTTAGTGAAACTAGCATACAATGGTGTCTTTGCTCAACTCTTTAACTTCTCAAATAATTTTGGGAAATCAAAAAATTCATCTTCAATTGTCCTTATCATTTCCTCAATATGATATTTATCATCATTCACATCTATAATAACATCCTCGATATGGTCTTCTTCATTACCCACACTTGTAATCATATTAGATAATCCATAAAATGCAATGTTATCCCAGCCACTAGAAATATTCGCTTTTCCCCCATGTTTTTTCCAACATTTATAACTATGATCTATTTCGCGATAGATTAATTGTTCTTTCAACTCCTATATACTAATTATTCTTGAATAACAACAATTTAAACACATATAAAGGATTTTAGAAGGGCCATATGCATGATCTTTTGCAAACTTGATGAACTCTTTCACTCCATATTCATGTTATTTTGTCAGATGATTGGCATACATCCATTTTTTATTCATATCCATCCTATTTTATTCGGTAATATTAATATTTAACAAAATAAATACACAACATATTTTTAACTAGGGTCATTATCCAACTATATAACCCTCTCAGAAGATCCAAAGGAAGCGAAAAAATCTAGAACAAACCTGAACCTATAAAAATAAAACAACATTTTACAACATTTTTAACACTCTCAAATAAACCAAACTATTGGTTTGAAATCCAATTGACACAAGAATAATTTTTAAAAAATCAAGTCATTGATTACCACTTATTTTAAAATCAAAACCATTCTTTGAAAAAATCCATTTAAGTATTTTCTCAAGTATTATAATTTGAACAAAATATTTAAAATGTTGTATTTTTTATCATAAACCTCATTAAAAAATCCTTTTCAATCCATGAACAATTTTTTTTAAACCAATCTCATTAAAAATAATTTTTTTTCAAAGAAACCACAAAGAAAGAAAGTTCTTTGGAAGAATGGGAGGGTATGGAATTTTCCATCGGTGCCAGGCCTGTGAACCTCTGCATAAGATAGCTAGCCAAACAACCATGCAAAGGTGGAGAGCTTCTCATGATACAGATGTTGGGGAGGGGTAGCTTCAAGTAGTCATAGTCTATAATGAATTCCTTTAAGAACTTCAGGTACTATAATGTCACAATGCCTACGAGGCATGTAAGGGTTCCCCTTCAACTCTTAAAAGGGGGATTATCAAAATTGAATAAAAAATGAAGGCCTTTTATCCATTAAAGCATGGTAAATAATACCCTTACCTTGAGTCCCATATAATAATTGAATCTTTTTTATGGATCACATTTAAAAAATAACCCTAGAAACTCTTTCCCATTATTGAAATCCAATGGATGGGTATATAGGTTATGGGATAAGGAATATGGGTATAATTTAGATAAAAAACCAAATTCTAAATACTTGGAAAAGGGTGGGGGAAGTGCTCCTTTATATCCAAACTTAATGGAATTTTCATAATTAAATGTTAAGTATATAATTGCTAAATGAAACATTGATCGTAAAATAGACATACAAAGAGACAATTTCACATATCTCTCATCTTCTTATGTCATAAGATTTGATAAAATTTCATTTAAAGTGACCTAAATAAAATATAGTTTCTCATTGTTACTCTTATCTCGCACTGCTCTACACTACTTCATATAAACCTTATCTTGAAATCTCTAAATATCAAGCTACCTGTATTCATTGATAGACTTGACCACCCTATATCCTTTTCACGTCTAGCCCTTGTAGCTCCAGCCCTTCAACTAAACCAATCTTGAAGACTTCTATACCTACCACATGTCTAACTCTATTTAACCAATTATAAATTATCATTGTCTTGGCTATATAAAGTAATGCCCATGATTCTATATTCAAACTAACTAAATTTTATTGGTACATACTTTACATCCATGTTTTTTTTAGTTTAAGACTAGATCCCATACATAGAGCCACTATAGATCCAAGACGATCTCTCCATGCATTACACAAGACCGGAGTAGATTACACCCATCTTCCCAACCACCTGATCAATAGAACTAGCTATGAGAATCCCTTACACTAGAATGTTTTAGCATCCCTCATGCGATCTTGTGAAAATATTTCCTCGAATAGTAGAACCCTACCTAAAATCTATACTTTTTAAATACACAAACTTAAATCTATAACTACCAAGAACAGTTGACCAATAACCACTTTGTTTATTTGTTCTACATCCTGAAGTAGATTCAATGTACACATGCAGTACCACACCAAGCACCATCCAGATCATGAGCCTATAGCTTTAGTATGGTGTAGTCACTATCAAATTTATCCCTACAATTATTCAATCTAATGAATGAACCAACTTCTATATGCATTTTTGTAAATTGGTTTTTCATTGTTGCTCTAGAAACATAAAGGCCTGCTCCACCAGCCTATGTCAACTAGGCTCATGCACTAACCCTAGCTAATTTTATCCTTCATTATCTATCTAACCACTTCAATATTTCTTTGCATCGTGTCCCTCATCACTAATACCAACACCATATCATTCCTATATATATTCAAGAACTAGGAACAAGTTCATATCAGCATATGTCATGGGTTTAAAAACCAACCTACACATACAAATTCCTTTAATGTGATTTATAATATAGTAATTTTAAATCCTCATTTTGATCCATAACTTATGAAAGACTAGCCTTATCACATGCACACAATCATAAAAAAATGATAACAAGGGATCAATTATGGTGTAAACATATATCAATAAACCACATTCCCTCAAGGTGATAAACTAGACTTATCTTTATACATATATAATACATACATTAGAAATTCCTTTTTAATCCTTTTTAAACCCAAATTCAATTCTAATGGAACTCGCCCAAAAAAAAATCAAAGCAATAACATGCTTAATAAAATAATGTCTGAATGTAAAAACAAACAACTAAATAGGGAGTTTGTATGGGGAGGCTTGGGGATGAAGGAAAATTTAAAAATAAATCAAAATAACAAAGGATCTTACCTTTCAAGTAGTGATGGCGGTGAAGTAGAAGGAGGGTGGTGAGGAAGGGAGAGAAGGCGGCGAGGTAGGAAGAGATGGCGGTGAGGTAGGGATAGATGGTGGCATGGTAGGGAGAGATGGTGGAAGAGGTTAGTTCACAGTAGAGGAGGGGTTCATGGTGGAGGTAGGGTTCACGGTGGAGGTGGGAACTAGTAGAAAAATGGTCTTTAACATCAGTTTTTTTTTAATTTTAACATCGGTTTTTAACCTATGTTGAATCCACTAACATAAAAATATGACTTTTGATGTCGGCTTTTGTAAAATAATGCCAAAATGATTCATATCTATTTTTTGGCATCAGTATTTTACTAAACTAATGCCAAAAATACCAATTAGTATATTTTTTGGCATGAGGTTTTAAAGAAACTGACACCAAAAAGTAAAAAAATTAGCATAGGTTTTTGAAAAAACTAATGCAAATAATGATTTTTTTCAACTATATTTTATAGTGTTTCCTAGCTTCAATTTGACTGGTCGTAGAGATAAAACAAAGTTAGGGATCAAAAGTTATGACTCTCGAAAGTTGAATATCTCAAAGTTTTGATAGATACAACTCATTTCAAAGAAAACATGAGAAACATGAATAAAAATTACATACACAAAATTAAATAAAATAAAATTAAGGATTCAAACATATTTCAATTATTTTAGGAGTTTCCATCAGAATGATATGTTTTTTATCATCACATCTCTTAGTTTTAGGGTATAACTCATGTGGAAATGAAAATGGTGATCGATAATGAATTTTGAACCTTGGTTAGTAAATCTCATCCGAATGTTTTATATTTGTAACTCAATCATAACAATAAATCAACATTATAAACAAGATTACCAAGATGTTTAGTAGTTAATGAAAATAATAATAAAGAAATTAATTGATTAAAATAGATACTGTGTTTAAATTATCGATTGAAGCCACCTTGAAAACTTGATTGAATCAAAGAGGTCGAAAATGATGAATGAAAGAGAAAATAGATTTCTATAGTAAAAAAAATATATATTCAATGGTTTGAATTAAAATTTAGGTAGTATTTTAAAAATTAAAATGTGTATTGTGAAAAAAATTGAAATATCTATCTTGCGTATTTGCAGATACTTTTTAGCATCAGTTTTGTTTAAAACCGATGCAAAAGAGAATTTAAATTGGTTTTTTGGCTTCGGTTTTTTACAAAACCAATGCAAAAAATTCTCATTGATATAATTTTTGGCACCAGTTTTTAAAAAAACCAATGAAAAAAAGTTAAAAAAATTGGTGTCGGTTTTTAAAAAAATCGACGCCAAAAAGTTAAAAAAAACTATTCTTGGTGTCAATTTTAAAAAAAATAATGCCAAAAATTAGATATATTTTTTTATAATGTTTTAGATAATTTCTTAATATTTGATTTGACTGGTCATAGAGATAAAATGGAGTTACAGATTAAAAGTTATTGCCTTCAAAAGTTTGACTTCTTTAAGACTTATCTTAGAGAAGTTAAATTTTCAACATCCATAACTTTTAATCCATAACTCCATTTTATCTCTACAACTGGTTAAATCAAAGCTTATAGAATGATCTAAAACATAGTAAAAATTTCATAATTATTGGAATCAGTTTTTCTAAAAACCAATTCCAAAAATTTATATTTTTTAATTTTTAACGTCAGTATTTTTAAAAACTGACCCCAAAAATGATACAAATGGGTATTTTTGGCATCTGTTTTGAAAAAATGATGCCAAAAAGTATCTGAAAATATATTTTGTGTCAGTTTATAAGAAACCAACACCATATTTTTGATGTTAAGGACCATTTTTCTACTAGTGGGGGTTCGGTGGTGGAGGTGGGGTTCAGAGGTGGAGGTGGGTTCACGGTGGAGGTGGGGTTCACGATGGAGGTGGGATTCACGACGGAAAAGGAGGGATTCGCGGAAGTGGCGGAAGAGGAGGGGTCGACAGTGACATAGGTCAGCTCTTGCGATAGGTCGAGTTGTGCGAGAAAAAAAGATGATAGTTGGAGTTCATTTATAAAAATGGGTAAGGCTTTTATCAGCACTACTTAAAAAGAACTGATAAATGTATTTTTTATCAGCACTAAACTGGAAAGTGCTGATAAAACCTACCTTTATCAATGCTAAATTTATAGCACTGATAAAGACACATTTTATCTGTGCTTTTTTAGCATTGATAAAGGAATCTCTTTATCAACGCAAAAAAAGTGTTAATAAAAAATATAATGTTAATAAAATATTTATATTATTATATATATTTATAAAATTATATATATAATAAATATATATTTATTATATATATAATTTTATAAATATATATAATTAATATATTTGTTATTATTTAATAATTATTTAAACATATCTATATTTATTTACAATTATAATTATAAATATTTGTATTTATTTAAAAATATTTGTATATATTTATAAATATATTTATTTAATTATATATATTTATAATATATACACATGTTTTGGTACTTTTGATATTGGAGGGATGGCTTCGGGCATCGGGAGCTCCTGGCTCTACAATGGTTAGGGTTTGCTGACCACCACCATCTGTTTGTCTCATTGATGTTGGGATACGCCATCCACACCGTCATCCCATTGTTGTTGGGATCTATCATCCACTCCACTGTCACTACGGGATCTCGTCAACGTGCATCCACATTGTTGCTCCACTATGGGATCTTGACCTTGTTGTCATGTTCTCTCCATGTCGTTGTAGCGTTGCTATGGGTTTTCAAAATCATCATCATAACAATTGTTACGGGATCTCATTGATGTGTGTACATCGATCCAGGATCTTCTTCGCCATCTCATGCCCTCCATGTCGTCATATCTTTGTTGCAGGTTTTCACAATTGCGGTTGTGCTTGCCTTTCCCGACACATTTTCGATTGACGATGTCTCTTGTTGAAGCTTCTTTGGGTCGGGGGCATTTTGACTCGCACAGGTACACTACGATTGTTTTGGAACCATGCGGTGTTTTCGATCCAGCTATCTCATTCCTGGATGTCCACGGTGTTCTGGTCGTTGCTCGTGATGTAGCAACAACGACTACTAATGGAGCGGTCAAGTGCTCATTCTCTATCTATAATGGATCGGATGTTCCACCCATTCATTGAAAAGGAAGTGTGGCACACATCAAGGAAAATCCGATTGATGTCTCAAAACACTTCAAAATGGGTGATCATTCAATAATATCTCATCTTATTTTACCTAGGGGTTCCATTCCAATGAAAATTGAAGAAATAATTGAGCAGTTTTTAGCAATTTGGGGGTTCTCATCTTGGAAATATGTTTCAACGGGTCATGGCTTCTTTCATATGTTCTTCCCTCTGATGAGTTGAAGATGCATGCATGGGGATTTTGATCTGTTTTGTTCAAACTAGGTATTCTCCATATCCTTGTAAGGGTTCCCCATCATCCCTTGAAATGGGGGTTATCAAAAATCAATAAAAAAAAGAAGGTCTTCGGGCCATTCAAGTAGGTATTATCCATATCAGTGAATGAGATAAGAATTTTAAACCACTTAAAGTTGGTCAATCTTCTATTCAACTCTAGGTAAGGGTCTATGACCTTAATTGGATTCTTTGGAACCCTAAAATATTTTATGACATCACAATGTCAATTAGAGTTCCAATCAATATTGGCAAAGAAATAGGGACCATAAGATTTGGGCACTTTGCTCGCTTTTTGGTCGAGGCTGATTTGAACTCCAATTTGGTGGATCGTGTTCTATTGTACACTGATGAAAATGAGCTTGATTTACGGATTTTGTATGAGAAAATTCCAAAATTTTATTTGGAATGGATGGTAATTGGACACGATATCTCTAATTGTAGGAAATCTATGGTCGGTGATTATTACTCTCTATGTGGGCATGATTATAAGATATGTCTGAAGAAAAATAAAAAAGAAACCACCCATTCTGGTGGGCATGATCAGATTTGTGTTGCAAAAACTTCATGTGGTAATGTTGGGCATAGGAAGATTGTGTATGAACCTACAAAAGATTTCATATCGATAGGGCCCCTTCGCATGATACTGGAATGATTCCCCCTAGACCTGAAAACGAGAAGCAGTTGATGGAGAGAACTTCTAGTAATGGCAGTGTAGGGGCTGATTAGATAGCTTGTGGGACCTCTAGGCAGCTGATTGTGTAGTATGAAGGTGATGGTGATTTATCTACTAGGCGAGTGGAGGAAGGGGTTGCAAGCACTGGTGAGAATAAATTATGGTTAGATATTATTGTTGGGAATGAGAGAATATAAGGGAGGGCAGTTTGGTGTTTGATCAAGTTGCTAAAAAATCCACTGAGATTGGTAACATGTAAATGACTGATAAATATCCATCAGCTGTCATGGATAGAATGGAGTTTATTGAACGTGATATTAGTGTGCAAGCTATGGAAGTTGATGCTTCAAGAGTCATTAATGACTCTATGGAGTAGTCTCTCATACTTTCTGAACCAGAAGAAGATTGGAAGTAAATGAAGACTTGGAAACGAAGTTAGCATCTAAAAAACTATGGACGAGGATGTGGAAGGGATGACTTGGATTGTGGGTGTCTACCAAGTCTTCTTCAAAGCATCTCACTATTGAGCAGGTTAAACTCAAGGAAAAGTATACTCTGCTTTTCAATCAAAAGAATTCTCAGTCAAAATGGGAATATGCTGATGATACCTCTGATCAGGATTATGGGAATGATTTTGGTTTTACCCACTTGTAGTTTTCTTTTCTGGATGAGGATCTTTCCTTTGTTGATCCTGTCTTTTCTTCTTTTAATGTTCTCTCCTTTATCTTTGTAATAAATTTTGGTAGGAGTAGGTTTGCCTGGATCATAAACCCTTTTGGTGTATTTATAACATTATAAGTATAATAAATATATTTATTGTAGTTTTATAATTATTTAAATAAATACTGTATTTATTTATAATTAAAAAATTATAATATGGATATATAGTTGTAATTATAATATATATAATTAATATATTTATATTTTTATAATTATTTAAATATATCTTTATTTATTTATAATTATAATTATAAATATTTGTATTTATTTATAAGTATTTGTATATATTTGTAAATAAATTTATTTATTTATATATATTTATAACATTATAAGTATAATAAATATATTTTTTATAATTTTATAATTATGGAAATAAATAAATATTTATTTATAATTATAACTATAAATAAATATATATTTATTTGTAATTAAAAAATTATAATAAATATTTATTTATTTGTAGTTATAATTATATATATATATATTCATTTATTTAAATAATTATAAAATTATAAAAAATATATTTATTATATTTGTAATTTTATAAATATATTTATTATATTTATAATTTTATAAATATATATAATTAGTATATTTATTATAATTTTATAATTATTTAAATATATCTATATTTATATATAATTATAATTATAGATATTTGTATTTATTTATAAATATTTGTATAATATAATATATATTAGGTGCTTGGGGTACAATCACATTAAACACACACACACCACACACACAAACTGGAAAGACAGGTTATATCCCTCCCAAGGTATAGTCCACCCATCATGCCATATTTATTCTATACATAACCTGAATACCTAGTGGGCATGAAGCCCATTACATGACCCAAAGACCCACAAACTAGCCTGAAGTCCCAGGGCAGCCTCATGCCTCCATCATGTCAGCATCGTCATCTGTATATAATTATAAATATATTTACACACATATATATAGTTATAATTATAATTATAAATATATATATTTAAAAATTATTTATATATAATTAAAATTTTATAATTATAAATATAATAAATATATTTATTGTAATTTTATAAGTATTTATGAGAACATAATAGATTAATGGGTATAACATGAATGGATCATATACTTAGTAAAGTTTAGATCATAAAAAATGGGTCATCACATGGACAACATGAATAATAATAAGGGTGTAATGTATAAATGAACATTAATGATGAATACATAACATATGCACGTCAATTATACTCACACATCAATATATTTATTGATCAAATTCATTGAAATATATATATATTTATTTATAATTATATAAATTTAGAATTTATTTATATATAATTATAAATATATAATTATAAATACAATAAATATATTTATTATTTAATAAAATTTATTATAATCTTAAAATTATTTAAATACATATTTATTTAATTATAATATTATAAATGTTTTTTTAAAAATTGTATATATATATTTGAATTATTAAAAAAATATTAATTATAAACATGTTTTTTTTATTTAATGTTTATAAATAAATATTATTTTTTAATATAAATATAAATATTTTATATAAATTAATAATATTTTTTATTAAAAATATTTACCATCATTTGTTTTAATGCTGATAAATGGTGGATTTATCAGCGCTTTTAGTTAGCGCTGATAAAAGTTCCCCTTTTATCAGCGTGTTTTTTCTAGCATTGATAAAGGTCGGCGCTGCCCTTGAGCCGATCTTGTTGGAGTTGGTGTCCTAGAACCAACTACTTTGTACTTTATTCATTAATAAATACCTTATCACATCTTGACTGTTCTTCTGCGTGACAATGCAGGTGATAATGTCCTAAGGATAGTTGTTGCACTAAAAGGTCATAGCGGATCCCTGCTATGATGAGAACCTGGAAGTCCTATAACATTGTTTTTGAATATATGTTCTATGATTGGATGATGTTATTTGAGGGATACAAATAATACAGGCCATTAGGGGTGAGGAATCATAAAATTTTGAGGCACTTTCTCATGGTGTGTGCCCTTGGTAATATCCAGGAGGATATTATGAGAACGAGACCTGCCAGTAGGAAATCCACATTTTATAGTGTCATTGGATGTTCCTATCTGCAGACGTGTATATTGGTCCTTAGACTTTAAGATTATTATTAATGGGTATTACAACTTGTGAACTTAGATATATTGATGAAAACTGTGACAACACACTATTCGTAGTGAGGTATGACATGTTGGGTGTGTCACGAGTAATACTGCATTAATAGATAATGCGATAAATGATTTGTCCATTCTGTTCCATAACAGAAGTATATATCTTAGGCCCTTTGATGGAATTAATATAGCCTAAATAAATCCATGTCCATGGTAAGGAATGGGAGAGTTCAATTCTGGAAAGTCAAATAAAGAATAATCGAGCACATGGGTTGATGGCACTAGCATGCAGCCCGCTTGATTCAAGATATTGAGACAAAGGGACTATATTACACGATAAGCATTCATAGGAGGTGACACATCATTGCGGCATTAAATTCTTTCTCTATGGGTGCCTTGGCATGTTGCTAGATGCTAAACTTGGACTTTAGGCAGACTCCACCTAATGCCACTGAGAAAGAGGCTTAGAGGGTCACACACTAAGTGTGTCCAAGTATCTCAGTTAAATATTAATTTATCAAGTTGAATAAAGATTATTCTCGATTGTGGTTTAATAATTATTCAAGGATGACTGGTCTCATTTATTTCGACACTAGTTATTCTAGAGAACATATTGTGGGAAAAATAATATATTTATCAGCGAGTAATGAAGTAAGATTTATTTGAGAAATAAATAGTCATTATTCAAGGTCTAATAAATATGGTGGAGGAAATAAAGAGAATGGAAAAACAAAAGTACACGCTGTGTATATTAATATACATGCCGTGTAGTTTTTCTATGGATTTATGAGAAATAATATTATTTATGTAATTAAATAATATTAGGTGTAATTTGTTGGGAACATGTCAAGTAATAATAATTGTCAACTGTTATTATTAGACATGGGGTCTTACTAAGAATTAAATGAAATGAATAAATTCTTTCGGGTAATTAATTCATTTTATTATTCGAAGTAATTAAAATCCCAATTATATTATTCTCATTAGCCTAACCATTCATGGTCATTGTGCATAATGGAACTAAATAAAGCTCTCAAGCCAAGAGATAATTCTTTTCTTCCAAGAATGCTCTCAAGATACGATAGAGATCCTCTTCCACCGGATCAAGGAGAGCGCTTTGCAAGCGGCTCTCAAGGCGATCAAAGGTGAACATTGCAAGCAAAGTCTCTTCTGCGCTAGCACCCGGAGATCCCTTCGGTGACGTCCAAAGATACGTGGAGCACATGTGGATCACCGCTAGAGGAATCCTACACTTGGATTCTAAGATGCAATGACAGATCAAATCAGATCGTGACCAGAAACATCAATGGAGAGAGAATTCCATCAAGGTAATTCTTGTCTTTTAATTAAATTAATTGTAACCAACATATGATTATCCTCTCTATGGTTCTACTACTCCCTTCTTTTTCTTTCGTTCTTCGTTATATTCTGAAGATTTGGTTTTTTTATTATCATGAAGGATCTCGGATTGATCGTTGTTAATGGAAAAATTATAGTTGGTTACACCCACCAATGCACTTTCGCTGCACCCGGAACCTAAAAGTGGTATCAGAGGGGTCATATCGTTGATTATAATTATTTAATTTATTATTGATGATTTATGCATTTAATAATTTAGTTGTTTCAATTCAAGATTAATCGTTCTCCAAATTTGAATCTCGATATTTGTTTCTCCTCTCTCGTTTCTCATTCACCTTACAGAAACGACATTTTCTTTTAATTTTTGATTAGAATGAAATAGAGGATATCATCTAGAGGTTCCAAACTTTCCTGTCCGTACAACACCAGAACACACAGTGTGTATTCGGCAGTACACGTCGTGTAGTCAGGATTCAATGCATTAGATCGGTCCTCCAAATCAGGTCATGTATTGGAGTCTTTCTAAGTCTTAAATGACTCCATTTGTTGACTAGGAATAGGTGGCACATGGATTCCGGATTACACACCACGTGGTCCATTGGACATGGCGTGTAGTCCCTTCAGGTTAGGATTGGACCGTGTACCCTATACACGGCTTGGCTAGCTGGAAACTGTGTAATGTGGATACTACATGGCACGTGTCCCACTGAACACGCTGTGTACTCTGAAGATTTTTGAAGTATATCTACATTCCATGTCCTTGGGCGTGTACTTCAGGTGGACGATGAACAAAATTACACGCCGTGTAGTCGAAACTACAGCCGTGGACTCATAAAAATTACGTAGATTTATTAAAATTTATTATTATTTTATACAAACCCTTAACATGTATACCATAGTATGGGCATAAAACTTTGGCACAACACGTGATAAGTGTTTTATACATGTGTGTTTAATTTGACATATGTTTAATGTTTATTTCTACTAACTGGGTAGTTATGAATGAGAATTCACCGAGTTTCCTCCAAGATACAAGTTACATACAAAGATAATTTTAAATGAATTTATTTGTTTAAAATTATAATGGATGAGAATCTCAAGGAAATTCAGAAAAGGGTTTAAGATAAAAATATTGATTAATTAAAGATAATTAATTGATTTGAGTGTGATTTATCTTAAACAAGAACGATTAAAGAATTTAATGCTAGTTTTATTTATGCATAAATATCATTGCATGTATGGATGATCATGAGCTAGACCAAGACCTTTGTATGTGAATGGTTTCTTTTAATTTATTTATTTAAATTAAATTTGTTGGCCTGTGAGCCTTCTCCTCATTAATGTGTAGGGAATGTGTTCCCAAGGTTTCTTTTATGTAAAAACCCATTTTACCCCTCACCTGTGAGTGATATAAAAGAATATGCAATGAATGGATCTCACAAGATAGTGGAAGCAGCTCAAGTTAAGAGTCAATGTAAAACCAATCCAAGGAGATACAAAGGTGGACAAGTGGAAATATGTAAACACGAACCCAAAAGGTTCAAGGTGTTTCTCCCCTAGGCCTTGGGTTAGTTTATAAACCACTAGATAAACTAACCAATAGAACAAGCTCATGATCATACCATTTATTTTATTTCTATTAGTTACATGGTTTATTTATTGTGGGTGTGTTGTCACAATAACACAAATAATGAATTAAATAAGCATGCAATATGGAACTAAAATAAGATCATCTTATGCATAAATATTATCTTAGACATAGTTAATCACTTAAATATATCCCACTTAATATTAACAATCATGTAATCAAATATAATAAAATTAAAATTTATGTATAAGGATAACATCCCTCAAATAAATATTAAGTTGATATATCCTTCCATAATCTTGGTTAGAATCGAACCATAGTTCAAAGTGCTTGACCAACCCTAGTTGGGGTGCTTTTAATTATCGAGGAATTCTAATTCAAGGTTTTGGGTTGACTTGACTTGGTTCACATCAAGGGTTGACTACCACAGCAGGACTTGCTGTGACCAAGAGGCAAAGGTAGAGGAAATCCAAAATAAAAGGATTTTAGGATTGGGGAGTCCACTCAAAAGATCAAGGAGTCGTGAGTTAATGTAGTTGTCATTTGGAATTTCTACCTAAAACCCTTCAAGTTGCTTGATCAACCCAAGTTGGGGTAATGCGAAGGGAAATATGGATCATTTCCACTAGAATATTCAGGAAATAGAATATTTTAAAGTCAATGGTGAGGGATATTGTATTTAGATAAAATAGTGGGAGACTAATAAGTATTAAATTATTTATTTGTCTCAGTTTTATCATGATAAAGTACTAAACCTTTGATCATCTTAATTTGTAGAAAAGACAAGTAAAATGACTTCAAATATATCATTTTGAACCATACTTGAGAAGGAAAACCTTCTCACTAGCACTAATTTCCAGGAATGGCAGAGGCGTTTACACATCATCCTTTGCCAGGAGGGAAAATTGTAAGTACTGGAGGAGCCTATTCCAGTTGTGCCTAGAAAAGAGCCCAGTGATGAGGAACTATCTTTCTATATAAAACATATGGATGACACCACATATGTCCAATGTTTTATGCTATCGGCCATGTCTAATGATCTCTTGAAGCAACATGAAAACATGAACGTGTATAGCATGATGTCTCAACTTAAGGATCTATATAAAGAGAAGGCAATACAGGCGAGATATGATATCTATAACGCTTTTTTACAACTAAGCTTGGAGATTATGCAGCAGATGGGCCTCATGTAGTAAAGCTTGTTGGCTACATTGAATGCCTAGACATCTTAGGGATTAAGTTCGCATATGAGTTGCGTACAGATCTCATCCTATCATCACTACCCAAAACCTTCTCTAGATTTATTTTCAACTAAAACATGAGAAACAATGAGAAGAGTCTATTGGAACTTCTGACCTTAATTTTTTAGGTAGATAAGGACATGGTTCATGACAAACCCATAGTATTTATGGTGAATAAGAAAATAAAGGACAAGGAAAAGGGCCCAGGGACTCATAAACAGTCTGTAGACCCTAAGCATCATCCCTCCAATAAGGGGAAGATCTAGAGGAAGGGAAACGAATGGGATGCGGTATGTTTTGCATGTGGAAAGAAAGGCCACTAGAAGAGGAACTACACCCAAAAGCATGGGGATGCTAAAGGTGCATTCGTTATTGAGTATAATCTTTCCATTTCTACACATTGGGTATTAGATACAGCTTGTGGGGCTTACATCTATATTAAAATGTAGGAACCAAGTAGATTTAGAAATATTTTCGGAGGAGAGGTGGATCTTTGAGCTATCAATAGCGTGAGGCTGGATTCATTGGGTATTGGCGATTACCATCTCTTATTGCTAACTGGGATGCTTTTGGTTTTACATCACTGTTATTATGTGCCTAGTGTTACCAAGAACATAATTTTTGTATCATGTTTGGATATGGATTGATTTATTTTCATGTTTGGAAATAAGGTTGTTCTTCTATTAGAACAATATATGTTATGGTATGGCACATTTAAATAATGGTTTGTATGTATTAAATTAAAAAAACCAATTGTTGGAAATCGATAATGAAACAAACTCACATGACTCATACATCACCCAGTTGTGGCATCGCCATCTCGGTCATGTAAACGAGAAGCAGTTGACAAAGCTTTTCCAAGATGTCTATTTAGACTCTACTGAGTTAAAACCACTTGATAGATGTCATGCTTATTTACAAGGTAAAATGACTAAGATGCCTTTTAGTGGACAGGGTGAAAGGGCCTATGATCTTATAAGATTGGAGCACACGGATGTGTGTGGACCATTTCCAGTAGAAGCTAGAGGTGGATATTCTTAATTCATTGCTTTTACTGATGATTTGAGTAGATACGGATATGTCTACTTAATGAGGTATAAGTCAGAGTCCTTAGATAAATTTAAGGAATTCAAGAATGAAGTAGAGAATCATCTTGGTAAGAAGATAAATAAACTTCGATCGGATCAAGGTAGAGAATATCTGAACCAAGAGTTCATCGATCTTCTATGGGAGTCTAGGATTTTATCTTAGCTCACTCCTCCTTATACACCACAGTGGAATGGTGTTAGTGAAAGGAGGAACTGAAACTTGTTGGACATGGTGAGGTCGATGATGAGTCATGCAGATCTTCCATTATCCTTTTGGGGATATGCATTACAAACTGAAGCATACACATTAAACTAAGTACCAAATAAGGCATAAAATGAAATTCCCTCTGAGTTATGGAATGAAAAGAGACCTAGTTTTCCGCACACATGTGTATGGGGATGCGAGGTGTTTGTTAAGGCCTTCTTAGGAAACAAACTAGCACCCCAGGGCACAATGTGTATATTTATAGGTTATCCCAAGGAAACGAAAGGATATTACCTATATAACCCTTTAAACAAGAAAGTGATTTTCCCCAGACAATCTGTCTTTATTGAGAGGGAGAACATCCTCAAAAAGGATAGTGGGGGAAAGATTGGCTTTGACGAAGTTGATGCTCAAGATACACAGGAGTTAGTACAGGAACAAGTTCCACAAGTCCTTGTGGAAGAGGTTCGAGAAACACAAGTATTGCGTAGTAGATCAAGATAGGTAAGGGAGCCAGATAGATTTGGTTTCCTAGTCACCAAGGATGTTGAATCATTATTGTTGGAAAATGATGAACCTCTCTCCTACAAGGAAGCAGTAGAAAGCTCAGAAGATGAAAGATGACTAGAAGCTATAAATTTTGAGATGGATTCCATGTATCAGAACCAAGTTTGGGTTCTAGTTGATGAGGCAATTGATGTAAATCCTGTTGGGTGTAAATGGGTATTCAAGAGGAAGTTAGACATAAAAGGTCAAGTTAGCACCTATAAAGTAAGGCTAGTGGCTAAATAATTCAGACAACGTCAAGTAATTGTCTATGATGAAACCTTCTTTCCAGTTTCCATGTTTAAATCCATAAGAATAAAACTTTTCATAGTAGCTTACCATGACTACAAGATTTGGCATATGGTTTTCAAAACAATGTTCCTTAACGGGAACCTTCATGAAGATTTCTATATGACACAACTAGAAGGGTTTGTGACACCAGGTAAAGCCAAATGAGTTTGAAAGTTGTAGAAATCCATTTATGGATTAAAGAAAGCATCCAAGTCATGGAACATTCAATTTTATAAAGCCATAAAAGAATTTGGTTTCATTAAGAATGAATATGATCCATGTGTTTATAAGTGGTTTAATGGGAATGCGGTCATTATCCTTGTAGTATATGTTGACGACATACTGCTTATTGGAAATGATGTATCAGTCTTACAGTCATTTAAGGACAGGTTGAACAAGTGTTCGTCCATGAAGGACTTCGGTGAAGCAGCCGACATTCTAGGGATCAAGATCATTCGTGATAGATCCAAGAGGTAGCTTGGACTAAGTCAGGGTACATACATTGACTAGATACTAAAGAGATTTAGTATGGAACAATCCAAGAGGGGATTAGTTCTAGTGTCACGTGGCCTACATCTTTCTAAGAAAATGTGCCCTCAGACACAATAGCAGAAAGATATAATGAGTAAGATCTCATACGCTTCAGCTATAAGATCCATTATGTATGACATGTTATGTACCCATCCTGATGTTTCCTATACACTGAGCATGGTAGGAATATGTCAAATAGATCCAAAAGAGTAGCATTGGACTACTGTTAAGACTATCCTTAAGTATCTGAGAAGAACTAAGGATATGTTCCTATTGTATGGAGGAGACGAGGATATTCTCATTAGAGGGTATACTAATGCTGGGTTTTAGACAGATCAAAACAATTTGATGTCGCAATCTGGATATGTTTTCTATCTCAATGGAGGGGACATGATCTAGAAGAGTTCAAAGCAATCAGTTGTCATCGATTCTACAGTGGAGTCAGAATATATAGCGGCTTCTGATGTAGCCAAGGAAGCCGTTTGGATTTGTAAATTTGTCAAAGAGCTTGATGTGGCGCCTAGTAGTAAAAATCCTATCACATTATATTGTGATAATACTATAGTGGTGGATATTGAAAAAGAACCAAGGCCACATCAATAGAAAAATCACATACTCCAGAATTATCACCTCTTGAGGGATTTCTATCAAAGGGGTGAAGTTATAGTGAGCAGAGTATTCACAAAAGAGAACGTGGCAGACCCCGTGACTAAATTTCTATCTCAGTAGAAGCATAAATATCATGTGATAGCTAGAGGGTTAAAGGTTGTTAGCAGTTTTCTCTAGTCCAAGTGGGAGTCTGTAAGATTTGGTGTCCTAGAACCAACTACTTTGTACTTTATTCATTAATAAATATCTTATCACATCTTGATTGTTCTTCTACATAACAATGCATGTGATAATGTCCTAAGGATAGCTATTACACTAAAAGGTTATAGCAGATCCCTGCTATGATGAGAACCCATGCAGTTCCATAACACTATTCTTGAATATATGTTCTATGATCGTATGATGTTATTTGAGGGACACAAATAATACAGGCTATAGGGGTGAGGACTCATAAAACTTTGAAGCACATTCTCATGGTGTGTTCCCTTGGTAATATCTAGGAGGATATTATGAGAAGGAGACCTACCAGTAGGAAATCAACATTTCATATTATCATTGGATGTTCTTATCCGCGGACGTGTGTATTGGTCCTTAGACTTTAAGATTGTTATTAATGGGTATTACAACTCACACACTTAGATATATTGACTAAAACAATGACGACACACTATTCACAGCGAGGTAGGATATGTTGGGTGCATCACGAGTAATACTGCATTAATAGATAATGTGAGAAAGGATTTTTCCCTTATGTTCCATATTAGAAATAGATGTCTTAGACCCTTTAATGGAATTGATATATCCTAAATAAATCCATTACCATGGTAAGGAATGAGCGAGTTCAATTATGGAAAGTCAAATAAAGAATAATCGAGTACATGGGTTGATGGAACTAGCATGAAACCTGCTTGATTAGAGATATCGAGACAAATAGATTATATTACATGGTAAAAATTCATAGGAGGCGACACGTCATTGCGGTGTTAACTTCTTTCTTTATGGGTGAATTGGTGTTTTTCTAGATGTTGATCTTGGACTTTAGGCACGCTCCGCCTAATGCCACTAAGAAAGAGGCCTAGAGGGTCACACACTAAGTGTGTCCAAGTATCTCAGTTAAATATTAATTTAACAAGTTGAATAAAGATTATTCCCGATTGTGGTTTAATAATTATTCAAGGATGTCTGATCACATTTATTTCAACACTAATTATTCAATAGAATATATTGTGGGTGAAATAATATATTTATTAGCGAGTAATGCAGAAATATTTATTTGAAAAATAAATAGTCATTATTCAAGGTATAATAAATATGATGGAGGAAATAAAGAGAATGGAAAAACAAAAGTACACATTGTGTATATTAATATACACGCCGTGTAGTTTTTCTGGGGATTTGTGAGAAATAATATTATTTATTTAATTAAATAATATTAGGTGTAATTCTGTGGACGCATGTCAAGTAATAATAATAGTCAACTGTTATTATTAGACATGAGGTCTTACTGAGAATTAAATGAAATGAATAAATGATTTCGGGTAATTAATTCGTTTTATTATTCTAAGTAATTAAAATATCAATTATATTATTCTCATTATCCTTGTCATTAATGGTCGTTGTGCACAACAGATCTAAAGAAATCTCTCAAGCCAAGAGATAATTCTTTTCTTCCAAGAACACTCTTAAGCTACGAGAGAGATCCTCCTCCATCGGATCAAGGAGAGTGCTTTGCAAGCAGCTCTCAAGGCAATCGAAGGCAGACATTGCAAGCAAAGGCTCTTCCGTGCTAGCACTTGTAGATCCCTTCATCAACGTCCAGAGATACGTGGAGCATGTGTTGATCACTGCTAGAGGAATCCTACACTTGGATTCTATGACGCAACGACAGATCACATCAGATCATGACTGAAAACATCAACGGAGAGAAAATTTCATCAAGGTAATTCTTGTTTTTTAATTAAATTAATTATAACCAACATATGATGATCCACTCTATGGTTCTAGGACTCCCTTATTTTTCTTTCGTTCTTCATTCTATTCTGAATATTTGGAATTTTATTATCATGATGGATCTCAGATTGATCGTTGTTAATGGAAAAATTATAGTTAGGTATACCCACCAACGTGCTTCCACTATGCCCAGAACCTACAGATCTATGGTAGTGATAGACCATTATTTCTAATTGGTAGTCTTTGGCGTACGGAGAAGTGTGTTTTAGGTCAGGTAGAAAATTGGGTTCAGTTGGTTATGAGTGAACCAGGTCCAGGACTCACAATTACATTACGCACCTTATATCTTTTGTCGCCCTATTTTCAATTGTACTTGCTAACTTCTTTAAAAATATTGTTATTTCATATCTTATTGAGAAAATTATACGAACTCATTTTCATTTTCTATGTCTTTCCTTTGTATTATAATTCAATATATGTAATATGTATGCTCTAAACTAATTACATTATATGCCATGTAATTTTTGAAACAATAATCTTTTTATTGTTTTTTTGTAAGTATACTATTTACTATTATGAACGATATACATTTTCATCGCCTGTAAGAGATCAAAAAATTTGCATTATTTCTTTGTGGAAGTTAAAAAGTGGCGATTTGTGGGACTCCTCTTTTCTATAACTTATCTTAACTTAAGAGGCCTATGTTTCAACACATGTATAATGATTATTTCTCTTTCACTGAACACATGTTGCCTGCCGAAAAAATATAATATCATTCGATTTATTTTAATACTACAAACCCTTGATTTGCTTAAAAAACATAATATTATTAAATTTAAATTAATATTCACGTATTGATCTATTTTCACATCTATATACATACTAAAAAGGCTTTCTTATGCTGATGTGTCACCAAACCACACATCCATGTCACCAAAATTTCCGCTTCCCACCCTCCAAAGCCAAAAAATAGCTACTGCGATCCCAACTCTAATCGTGATTTTCCATTTATATTCCCTTTTTCCCCCTCCTCGATTTACTTCTCCCTGATCTAGGGTTCTCATAGCCCCTCCCCTCGAATCTTCTCTCCCACTCCCCTCCCCTCCATTCCCCGAATCCCCTCTCCAGTCTCGACTCCACCTGCACGTGATCCGCCTTCAACTCCTCCGACTTTGGATCCTCCGACTACGGCTCCTCCGATTTCTGCTCCTCTAATTTCAGCTCCTCCGACATCCCATGGATTTCTCCTCTGCTTGAGCTATCAATCTAGGGTTTGTGCTGTAGGTACTCATCGTCTAAATTCTTCTCAATCGACTAATTTTCTTATTTCTCTCTTTCATAGACGGTTTTACCCAGAGTGTCATCCCACTCGTGCTTCATCTCTGAATTCCCTCCACCACCACAAGTATTTTCCTCAAAATCTTCGTTGCCTCACATAAACCCATATGCTCCACCAAAATCTCAGATCCCTACCCCGAATCCCTTTACATCAAAAATATTTCCTCTATCCTCGAAACCCTAGATCAGTGGGTTAATGAAATTCTTATAGCAAACCAATCCTCTCACTACAACAACTAGTCATCTCGTGGCACCCAAGATCAACCATAGACTCATCCATCTCCCGACTAAGGTAATTTTCTCTTTCATTCATCCCTACAACATTAATCTTGTCCTTTCACTCTATCATCTTTGTATATTCATACAAAATTTCCATACTGTATTAAACTATCTGCATTCCGGGATCTAGAATTAGGGATCCACTTCCTTCAGTTTCTATCAGCAATAAGGTAATATAATGGATTTCATGGTTGCATATTTGTTTAATAATATGTGCCTTCACTGAACCTAAATCTCCACTGTAATGCATAAGTTGTGTTATACGTACCCCCGGACAGAATTGTCTCTCTGCTCTACAATATTCAATATTTAGGTTCTCTTATGATTTATTCGTAAGTTCTTTTAATACATATTCTATTATGAATAAAAAATTATTCTTTGTGTATATGCGTACTCTAAATATAGAATAACAACTGTTCATTTTCAAATTTAATGTGTATTATATTCTCCAATCCCTGTAGTGTTCTTTTCAATTTCAGTAATTTTTTCTCTTTATTTGGATTTTTTTCACAATCTTCTCTATTTAACTTTTAACTTATATAATCCATTATATCTAATTTTTTTCTATATGAATTAAATTTTTGGTTTCTTTAATACTATATCTTTGGGAATTATGTTTAATAAATATCTCTCATCATCTTCCAATCCTAATTCTACTCATCCAATGTTACTTAATTTTAAATTTTTATCGTCATGTGATAGTTTTGAAGATATCTTTTATCTAACGTAATTTTCCTATTCAAACCTTTTTAATATAAACCTGAAGTTTGCAATAATGATATTATATATGAAATATTTATTTATACGTGCATTATTTGGATTTCAGGAGTTGTGTTCACATTGAGGAATGAGTATTTCTATCAGAAGGTGTCGATTTAGATGAAGTTCATACCTTGGAAATCTGCACTTCTTTCTATGTAAGCATATTCAACTGAATAATATAATTATTATCTTGACATTCATCTGTCTCTATGCTGTATTCAATAATGAAATTCATGTATGGGAAAGTGGGATAAAACTCTGATTATTTTTTTGAGCATTTTATATTAGAAACCACAATTGACATTGTTCCCAGTTTTATGTGTAACTGCATGCTAGAGTTTTCAATACATTTGTTCTTCGGTGGAAATTTACTAAGATTTTTTCATCATGAATGGATTTAAATGGGATGGAACTCTTGAAGACAAGTGGAAATTTACTCTTCGCATAGATTTAACCATTTCCAGATGCATACAGTATATGGTTTTTTTCCTTCATAACATCTCTGTTCAATTAATATCCGGTTTTAAGTATTCCATTTAACATAATTTGTGGATAAGATCTCACTACTATACATAGAGGTATGTTATTTAATTTCATATTTTTTTAGATTATGATTCATTCAGTGTTTTATTCATCATTGTGTAAATTTATCCATCTATTTTTTGATTCATAGATGTTGAAATGGTGGTCATTCGCATTATGGTATGTTCTCCTCATGCCATTTAGGTACTGTTTAATTAACCTATTTGAGCAATAATTAAAGGGGTTTTGTTTCATCATTTTGTAATTTTATTGAATTTGTTTCAGTGTTTTATTCAACACCGTGTCAATTTATACATCTATTTTTTTATTCATAGATGCCGTAATGGTGGTCATTCACATTATGGTATGTTCTTCTCATGCGATTTAGGTACTGTTTAATCAACCTATTTGAGTAGTAATGATATAGTTTTTTTGAATCATTATGTAATTTTATTGAAGTTTTTTCAGGGATCTATTTGTTCATATTTATTTAATATACAAATTCATATTTTACTTCTCTGTTAATCGCTATTCAAATTTGTAAACTAGAATATATTGGTTTATATTTGTTATACTGCCATTTGAATTTTATTTTATATTGCACTTTATATTAGTTCATGTGGTACTGTGTATTTTCATGAATTACATGGTGCAATGTTAATGAATCATTGATTTTTTGGAATCCTGTTTGATGTCTGTGGATTTCTTAGGTTAAAACAAGTACATGATTATTTTGTTCTGTATAGGTATGTACTGTATAAAAATATTTCCTCCATTCATAATTATTTTAAATGATTTAATATTTAAATGTCATTAAAAAAAATTATGACTTTTTACTATTATTAATCACTACCATCTCGTAGAAACAAGAGTATATACATATTTCTGCACCTTCTGATGGAATTAGGCTCAGTTACTAAAAATTGATTACAAAACTCATCTCATACAATAAAAAGATAGAATAAATAATGGTTTTTAATATATTTATTCAATCCATGATAACAGATTTGGCTAAGCAGGTGCTGAGGATATACTACCATGAACCCAAGAAATCAGGTCCCCAACCATGAACCCAAAAAATTAGGCCCCCTTTGCAATTTCATTTTTTCTGGGTTTCTGGTCTGCTTATCTAGAAACTGTGAGTTAGGGTTAATTGATGGTTTTCTCTGGTGCAATTAGTTTCTGAAACGGTAAAAAATAACCATGGGGTGGACGTTGTGTGACGGTGGGGATTGGGTGGTAATTGAATATGTAGCTCTGATTATGGCGACTATGTTTTGGGTGATCTGGTTCTCGACTGGTGGTGGTAAAAGTGCAAAGCATGATCCTGTTCTTTTTGAGTTTTGAGATGTGTATCCTTTGGAGGTTTCATGGGATTCTCTTATCATATGCTCTGATAGCCCATCATCGATGGTCTGATGGCTTCCAAGTGTCATTCAGTGGAGCCGCATGTTGATTTCTCCATGCTGTATATGCTATAGGTTTGGTTATCTGTATTTTCTTGAATGATTTTTTACCCTTATCCATTTAAAATGGATCATTTATGAAAAAACATTTGGATATAATCATTTATTGTGATTTTAATGCGTTTTATATTGTTTTAGTTTTTAAGTATATTATAACTTTTCGATATAATCATTTATTGTGATGTTAATGCTTTTTAACCATTTAGTGGAGCCTCATGTTGATTTCCCGAGGCTGTATATGCTATAGGTTTGGTTATCCATATTTTCTTGAATGATTTTGTACCCTTATCCATTTAAAATGGATCCTTTATGAAAAAATAGTTGGATATAATCAATTATTGTGATGTTAATGCTTTTTATTGTTTTAGTTTTTAAGTATATTATTACTTTTGGAATTTTTTTATTTATGTTTAGACATAACATTTGGAACTAATTGTGTAGTTTTCAAGATTAATAAAACAATATAGATGATAATATATAAATTATAGATAATTTATATTTATTATTTTAAAATATTTATAATATTATTTTATATGTTTTCATTATTTGTAAATTTTATGTTTTTTATTCTTTCCATTATTTTACATTTTTCATTTTATAACATATATTTTACTGTATTTTCAGGTATTTTTGGATCATTAGTGCATGCCTCATAATTGGTATGTTTGATATTTTCTTCCACTGTCATCATGATTTGAATGAATCTGTTATTTTTAGGGGATTCAAGTTATTGTTGTAGGTTATTGTATCCCATGAAAAATTTGAGCCGGCTATTGGTGGTTATGTGCTTAATACTTCTAATCATCAATACTTCCTCAAATTGAGTGCATTGCAGGTATTTATTCCTTATGTCATCTAAGTATTCTCCCTAATGTCCTCCCTGATTTAATTACAGTTAAAAATGATTTACTGAAGAATTAATAGTATACATCTCCTATTATGGTGCCCCATTTCACCCTACCCCTAATCTGCTCGGCTATTGTTTCTTCAACTATCATTCTTAGCAGGGTTTTTATTTATTTCCTCATTTCATAAAAGTCTTCTATATTGTTGGATAAGTTAATCTTCTTCCATTCATATTTTTTATTACGAGTTCCATTAGTGTATATTTAATATATATTTCATTTGTGTCCTTATATTTGTCAAAGATTACATGCACAAGAGGCATATTATTTGGGTTTCGAAGATATATTATATGTACTCTGATCGTAGTAATGCATAACTTTATTATGTTCAAATCCTTAGAAATTAAATAAAAATATAAACAATACAAACATGAAAGCACCATTGGCATGTACAGAGTAGGTAAGGCTTCAAAAAAGACAACTCAAAAAATAATGAAAAATAGGTTGTGTTATTTCAATTTTGTTAACCTTAAACTGTTCTATTTTTTTCATTCTACAACTGCAAATATTCACTATAATTTCACTTTTATAGGATTAAAATGTCTTCAAAATATGATTCCATCTAAACCAACATCTATAGGAAGCACACTAAGAGGACCCCAGATGTCATTATCACCTAGAGCCAGTGATGGTAACTTCTATTTACATTGTTGACTACAATTTTAACTCTATTGTGAACTTCATCTCTTTTCATCCACCATTGTATGCTTAAATCTATCCACATCTAATTTAAAATTTTACATGATATTGTCCATTATTTATGTTTTTGGAAGCAGTTCATGAGTTTTATCTTTGTTTTTAGATCTGTTAATTGATTATGTTCTTTGAGTTGGAATATAAAAAATGGTGATATGTGATTCTTAATTTTATGTATCATTGTCCTGTTATTAATATTTTGGTTTCCATGAAGCATGAGAGAGATACATGAATGTCATGCTTTATGATCAAGGAACCTGGACTAATTGGAACAACCCACTCTTGAGTTTCATGTAATCAGGTTGGTGTACTCCTCCACTTATTTTAGAGTCATATCACTCTACTATACTAAGCATTAATTCAATAGGTATAGTGTAAATCATATCTATCAACCATTATTATATCTCTAAATCTAATTGTGGTATGACTAGATTTTTACATGGTGATGCCCAAGAATCATATACTATTGAAAAATGAGAGGGGATCTTTTGGGCTTGATTGTTGCCACCTGAAGTAGCTAGAGAAGTGTCCTGACAATAGGTTGAGTGATGTGATTGAGAATAAGGTTGACACTTCAACTGGTACCTATCCATTTCCATTTTCTTATTCATTTTAATTTTTCATCGTGTTGTTAAACTTTACTTTATTTGTTTATTCGATTATTGTTTTGAATCATATGTCAATTTATTATGTAAGCTCTCCCAACTCTTTAACACCGTCCTTATTCCTTCACCATTGTCCCCACATAGTACAAGTATGTTGTAAACTATAATCAACTGGATCAGTTTAATGTTTTGTGTGAATTATAAATTAGTTATGTATATTAAATTTTTAATTAAAATAGTTTAATTTATAAATTTCATGTTTTTTATTCTTTCCATTATTTTACATTTTCCATTTTATAACATATAGTTTACTGTATTTTCAGGTATTTTTGGATCATTGGTGCACACCTCATAATTGGCATGTTTGATATTTTCTTCTATTGTCATCGTGATTTGATTGAATTTGTTATTTAGAGAGGATTCAAGTTATTGTTGCAGGTTATTGTATCCTATGAAAAATTTGAACCGGTTATTGGTGGCTATGTGTTTAATACTTCTAATTATCAATACTTTTTCAGATTGAGTGCATTGCAGGTTAATTTTCGATATGTATTCATAGAGTCATGTTTTATTGTAATTTTTATATTTGAATTTATTTTAGTAGACCTGATTCCCAATTACTAAAAGCTCTGCAATTGTAAACTAATTAAATAATAGAGAATTCTCATGTGCTCTTTCTGAAATTTCATATCAAATTTTCATATTTTCATGCCAAGAATAATGACTTCATGTCATAGATGGAAATTATATCAATTGGTTGGAAATTAAAACCATTAAAAATTTTCATAGGGACATTATTAATTTCTTAGTGACTTTCCACTAGATAGTTCTATGATTGAAATAGTAATCATTGATTGGATGTCATATTTTTTTTAAGCTATTATCATTCACCTTGATACTAATACATCTTTCTTGGTTGAATTACATGAATACAACATTAATAGTTTTATGTTTTTATGTGACATTAGTAGGTTGTTGTCTTTTAGGGGTGTGTTCTGCACATTTTGATTGTTTCCCCATAACCAAACAACTCTATGTTCTGCAGTACCTTCTTAATGTGTAGTTGTAACCAAGGTACAAGGGATGTAACCAACATAAGAGCATCAAATTAGATCATTGATGCTCCATAAAACATATAAAAAGAAAGACCTTTTTATCAATGACCAAACTTTGGAGCCTAATGAAAAAATTGAGTATATAAAATGAGAGGAAACAGAAAGGCACAAAAAAATACATTCCTTCAGTACATAACATACATACATTAATATTTATTCTTATCACTTTTCTATCATTTGAACTTTCAATTCGGATATTTAATTATTTATTAGTATGTATTGTTAATTTTAAACATTTTTGTATCACCACATATACATGTTGGATGATTTTTTAGGTGGTGAGATCCTGGATTATTACCTATTATTCAGAAATTAAATTCCAGGTAAAACAAGAGCTATATATTCTTGAATTGTTTTTAGTTTGATCTTCATGATTTTTACATCCACATGTCACACACAATTATTAAAGTCTACACAGAATGTGTAAAAAAACATATATGGCGCAAATGGACCATTTTTGACTGCACATGTTCTACTTTTTCCCTTTTTAGAGATTTTATATAGTGGATGCAGGTTATTGGGAATATTTTGGTTTCCTTTTGATTCTATAAGGATGTTCTAGCATCAGAGTAAAGTTTTCTGCACATTGTGACTATTTCCCTTTAACCAAACAAGTATATGTTCTGTAGTACCTTCTTAATGTGGAATTGATGGGGTATTTATAGTTTAAGTCATGTGTCCATGGATGTGGGTGAATACAAGAAATTTCATTATATATTAAAAAAGTGACCATCTCATGAATGTCTCATGTTCTGGGAATTTTTACTTAAGGCACATGATTATTCATACTGAATTATGTAGTCTGTTACAATTGTGAAAAATGATTAATTTTCATCATTTGTTATTTCATATAAACATGTTTATTTATAGGATAAATATGAGATGGAAAAAAATATTTTTTCACTATATTAGTTTAATAGTGCATAATTTTCATCATATTTTATGGAATATAAAATCATGAAATCCATTGTGTGAGTGGTATTTTTAGGCGAAATATTCCATATGTATGAACCATCCAGTAATTTTATTTCTCATTACATAGATATTCTAGATGATTCTAGGTTAGAGAGAATTGATCAAAATAGTATAAAATATTTCCACTATCACAGGTTCAATGTTCACCATAGACTCATAAATATTCCTAGAGAAGAACTCATGAGTTATCCAAATTATTTATATATTCTACAATATGGATTTGTTTTCATGGATAATACCACGATTCCAGTACCAACTAATAATCCTATAATTGGACTATTTTGGTATTCTTCTAGACATAACGATATATATATATATATATATATATATATATAATTTTAAAAATTCTTATGAAATTAAATCAAGGATGTGTTATAATCTTTGCAGCATAAAGTGAAATTTATTTATGATGATGATGGGTTAAAAATATGAACTCCTAACTATATTATCTTTCAAAGACACCAAACTGAATGAAGTAATGATTCCTACTAATCCTTACCCCAATATCTTCTCAAGTCCGTCAACTCTGTTCAAAATCCAGAAACCTTGAAACTCTGTCTAGGATGTCTTCCACCATTTATCGCAATCTCACCTCTTTCCTCCAACTTCGCCTTCACCTCCACCTTTTGTTTCATCTATGTCCCTTATCTCTAACTCTTCCATTTCATCATGTTCCATCTCCATCACAATTAGTCTTCACTTCATTTCCTCATGTCACGGACACCTCATCCACTTCATTATCATCATTTTATTTTAAACATTATATTGAGTACAACGACATTACAATTTTTTTGAATGACACAGAACAAGATGATTTGAATGAAAATTGAATATTCCCGTGCAACTAATTTATTTAAATAAAAACTATTTAAGTGTAGACAGTTCGCGGTCGCTCCTCAGTGGTCGATTTGGAACAGAGCGGGATCTAGATACCAGTCTTAGAAGAGATATTAGCCGTCGATTACCTGACAATCGATGGCCAAAATCACCCTCTCACTCCCTCGCTGCTGTGCAGACTCTCCATTAAAACGCTCCATCGGATCACAGGACGCGTCATTCGTCAAAAGAGGACACCGGTTTTGTTTTCATTTCAAATCCACTAAGTTTTAATTCCCGCGCTATGGTGAGAGATGGAGTCGGGGAAAACGAAGAAGGGAACCGGCGGCAGAAAGGCTGGAGGTCCGAAGAGGAAGCCGGTTTCCTGCTCTTCAAAGGCCGGCTTGAAGTTTCCCGTCGGGAGGATCGGTCGCTACCTGAAGAAGGGGCGTTACTCGCACCGCGTCGGCACAGGCGCTCCAGTTTACTTGGCCTCCGTGCTCGAATACCTAGCTGCTGAGGTACCGTTATCTCTCCACACATTTCGTTTCGATTCTGACCCCGTCTAGCATCAATTGTTTGTTAACTGGCTGTTGTTGTGGTTCTCTGACCACTACGAGAGATAATAGAGAAGATTGGAGGGAGAAACCGACCTTTATTTCAACATGAACAAAGATTTACAAAACTCCCTCTCTACAACTCTCTCTCTCACACATGGAGCTCTCCCGTCTCTCTTTGGATACAATGGAGCTCTCACTTGGCTCTCTCTAATCTACTGATGGAATCTCCCCAAGGCTTCCTTATATAGCCATGGTGGGAGGTGTCAAGTTTGACACACCTCTCCCACCAACCTTCCACCGATCCCCCCACCCACTATGGACTTCTCTTATGGTTGCCACCTACCATGGTGGGTGGAGTGGATGCACCAGCCACCTACCAAGGCAGCTGGAAAAGTACAAGTTCCAACAATTCTCCCCCTCCAGCTGCAATCTACTGGAGCATCTACAAAGGTCCTACTTCTCCCGAGAAACCACCTTTGTCAGCATATCTGTCGGGTTCTCCTTCATGTGGATCTTCACAAGTCGAAGCATCTTTTGATCCATCACTTCACGTATCCAATGATAGCGAATGTCGATATACTTCTTGATACCCTTCTGTCTCCCCCTCATCAGTCAACAACAGGTAATTTGACTCCGAATATTTTGTTGACGGAATCCTTCCTTGTGAAGATCTTCGAACCTGTGAAATGTTAGGTTCGGGAGGCACAACATCACCTAGCTCCTGTGATGGTTCTGCAACTTCTTGTGGAGAGGATTGAGTCTCCCCCTACTCAATATCCTCTTCCACTGCCTCCTGGTCCACTGCCGATGAGTCTTCTTGCACATCCTCCTCTTCATTGATAGGTGGTGCTGGTACCGGTGTTGGATCATGAATTTATTCCTCAACACATTCCCTTCGAGTCATTCTAGGATTTGAATGTCCTCGATCGTCTGGTTCTCATGGAACACGACATCTCTGCTTCTGATCACCTTCTTCTCCTTCGGGTCCCAAAGCTTGTATCTGAACTCCTCATCTCCATAGCTGATGAAAATGCATGGAGTAGATCTCTTGTCTAGATTCTTCCTAAGCTCCTTGGATACATGTACAAATGCCAAACATCCAAATACTCATAAATGAGAGTAAGAGGGGTGTTTACCAGACCATCTCTTCTGTGGAATCTCAAAATTCAACGGGACTGACGGTGATCGGTTGATGAGGTAGCAGGCAACCTGAACAGCTTCTCCCCAGAATGGATTAGGGAGCTTTGCCAAACTCATCATGCTTCTGAACTTCTCCATGATGGTTCTGTTCATCCTTTATACAACTCCATTATGTTGTGGGGTGCGAGGGACTGTCCTCTCATGTCGGATGCCATGACTCCTGCAATAGGCATCAAATTCCCTGGATATGTACTCTCCTCCATTGTCTGAATGAAGACACTTTAGCTTCTTTCCAGCTTCACGCTCCACCATGGCGTGGAACATTTTGAAGTATTCCAGTACTTGGTCCTTTGTTTGTAAGAAGAATAACCACACCCTTCGAGATGAATCATTAATAAAGGATAGAAAATATTTGTTACCTACGAGTGTATCCACCTCCATGGGTCCGTATACATCAGAGTGCACCAGATCCAACAACTCTGATCTCCGTGATGAAGCAGTATTGAATGAAACTCTATGCTACTTCCCATACATGCAGTATTTACAAGGATCAAGTGATGCATCCTTGTCAATACTGATGTACTCCTTCTTTGTTAGGGTAGATAACCCTTTTTCACTCATGTGGCTGAGCCTTCTATGCCACATATTAGATAATGTCTCTCTTTCCACCGTGTTGAGGTTGTCTGCACATATCTTAACATGAGTTTTGTACAATGTACCGCATATTTTTCCTCGAGCGATGATGATGGATCCTTTTTTCATCTTCCATGCTCCGTTGCTGAAGATGCTATCATAGCCTTGTCGATCAAAGACTATACCTGATAACAGGTTGAGCCGAAGGCTTGGAACATGTCGAACATCCTTCAGGGTGATTGTGTATCCAACATTCGTCTTGACTTGGATATCACCCATGCCAACAATCTCCGCCGAACTGGTATTCCCCATCTTGACTGCACCAAAGTCACCAGCTTGATAAGTCAAGAAATACTCACGATGTGGTGTGACGTGGTACGATGCTGCAGTATCGACCATCCATTCTATGTCTTGGACTTATATATGAAATCATGTCTCTTCTTCGTCTTTGGAGCAAAGAACAACTTCTCCGGTGACACTCACATGCGCGTCTTCATTTCTTCTTTGCTGGTTCTTACTTTGACCCTTTTCTTGTAACAAATTTCGACAGTTCTTCATGTGTCCCTCCATGCCACAATGGTAGCATTTGTATGTTGGCCTCCTACCATCTGTGGACCTTCCTCTGTTCTTGCTTTGACCTCTAGTTCCTACCCCACGACCTCCTCCTTGCTGTCTCCCTCGCTTCTCCAGAACCAAAGCTTGCGTATGGTTGAAACTCGCATCCTTCCTTTGGGCTTCCTCATTGAACAGTGCATCCTTTACCATCGCCATGGTAAGTTTTCCTCTAGGCGCCAAGTTGCTGAGTGAGACAACAAGCGTATCCCAGCTATCGGGAAGTGTGTAGAGTAAGTGGTTTTCCTGATCTTCATCATTTAGAGTCTTACCGGTAGCCACCAACTGGTTCACTAGGCTTTGGAACTCACTGGTGTGTTCGGCTATAGAGTTTCCACTTTGTAGTCGAAGATTCATCAACCGCTTTAATAAGAGGATCTTGTTTCGAGCGGTCTTTGACTGGTACATATTTTCCAACTTTTTCCAAAGTTCATACGCACCAGTCTCTTGAGCAACATGGTGGTAAATGCTGTGATCGATCCATTGGCGGATTTGGCCGATCGTCTTCTTGTTTAGATTCTTCCACTCCGCTTCCTTTGTGGCATCGAGGTTGACTCCCTCATTCTCAATGGGGTCAAAAATATCCTTATCATTGAGAAGATCTTCCATTCGAGACTTCCAAATGGAGTAGTTCGAAGAAATCAACATGATCATCCCTCCCGTGGATGATCCCTCCATTAGATTTCAATTCAGTTAACAATTGGTGCAGAATTTGGAAAAATGGATCTCACCGTTGCGTTCGGAACGGTCGAAAATGGTTGAATCGACTTCTGGATCGTTGAAATCGGATACCGATTGATCAAGTTATGATCAAAACAGTATCAACGGTCGAGATCGTCTGATGACGTGGCGATGACGTGTCGATGATGTGGCACGCCGGAGCAGCGGCCGGAAACCTGCCGGAAAAGTCGTCGGCGCCGGAACAGTACCTTCTTCTCCAGAAAGGGGGTATTGTTCACCCGAAGTTTGACCAAACTTTGACCGGGCCTAGAAAGCTCGTTTAGCTCTGTTTTCAATGCCGTTTGCGCCGTTGGAATCGTCTTGACACAGGCTTTAAGAATATGCCTTCAAAACATGATTACTGGCAACTTGAATTTTCGGGCCACCGGAAAAATTTCCACCGCCCGCCGCCGTTTCACCGGAACCTCCTCTGATACCCCTTGTTGTGGTTCGCTGACCATGAATAGAGATAATAGAGAAGAATGAAGGGAGAAACTGACCTTTATTTCAACATGAACAAAGATTTACAAAACTCCCTCTCTACAACTCTCTCTCTCTCACATGGAGCTCTCCCGGCTCTCTTTGGATACAATGGAGCTCTCACTTGGCTCTCTCTAATCTACTGATGGAAGCTTCCCAAGGCTTCCTTATATAGCCATGGTGGGAGGTGTCAAGTTTGACACACCTATCCCACCAACCTTCCACCAATCCCCCCACCCACCATGGACTTCTCTTATGGCTGCCACCTACCATGGTGGGTGCAGTGGATGCACCAGCCACCTACCAAGGAAGCTGGAAAAGTACAAGTTCCAACAGCTGTTTCTGTGCGTATTTTTTGAAGCTAAGATCTGTATATTCCGATTGCAGGTTCTTGAATTGGCTGGGAATGCGGCCCGTGATAACAAGAAGAACAGGATCGTGCCGAGACACCTGTTACTGGCTGTAAGGAACGATGAAGAGCTTGGGAAGCTTCTTGCGGGAGTGACCATTTCTCACGGCGGTGTTCTTCCTAACATCAATCTGATACTGTTGCCCAAGAAAACTGAGAAGGCTGGGGATGAGGAAAAATCTCCGAAGAAAGCCACAAAGTCTCCAAAGAAAGTCGTGAAGGCTTGAATTCTTCTCGTCGTTCTCGTTTTCTTGTCAAATCGGGCTCTGTTCATGTTATCGGTGGACTTGTGGTGTCTGGTTTGTGGAGAAGATGATGTAGGTTGGGTGTAATTGTAGATCCATTGAGCATTTTTTCTTGGTTTAACCTGCATGCATTTGTTTGATTTTAGTCATCTGCATTTGTCTTAAAATACCTTGGGACTTATTCGATCAGTAAACATTTCTTAGAAGATTAGGATAAAAAATTCCCAAATATGTAACATCAACTTACCGATTTGGTTTGTCTATTTAAAGATGGTGTGCTATTAATTACTACTATTCAATTGGGTTAAGGTTCATAATATTTAAACATTGGATAAATTAGCAAAGGGGAATAACCTTAGTTAAACTATTGGCCTGATTATCGTTGGTGTGTGTATTCTGTTGACACACATAATCTGATTTAATAATAATAGGAGCATACATATAACTTGTGAATAATAACTTTCAATGAAATAGTTACTTTAATGCATTTGCTCAATCCTATATACTTTGTCTTTGTGGTGGACAAAGTATCTATTGATTGCATGTTATAGTTCTAGGAAATTGTACCACTTTAACTAAGGAAAACAAAATCAGTTATTGATTTATGGGCGTCTATATTAACAACATAGTCGGTCTCAAAACCTACAATGTTATCATCATAACTATCATTTTTGTTACAATGAATACATAAACTAGAAGATATTGAGACACATCTAAGAAGCTATTTTAGACCATGTCGGTGTGCTTTTGTAGGTTTTCCCATAAACCTACTTAGGGTACACACTATAAATGCAATATTGGGTCTTGAATTAACCATTGCATACACATAAGACCCCAACAACATTAGCATATGAGATCTTGCTCATGAAATCCATCTCACATTCATTAATAGGGGATTGGTTTACAAACAAAGTGTTGACTCAAGGGTATTCTTACTAGTTTAATGTGCTCAAAGAAATACTGTTTCAAAACCTTTTTTACATTAGCATGTTGAGATAAAAACAAAACTCTTTCCTTTCTATGCCTAATGATTTCCATTCCAAGGATCTCTTTTGCATTTCCTAAGTCCTTCATTTCAAAGGCAGAATTCAATTGAGTTTTCATATTTTAAATTAATTTCATGTTCTTACAAATAATTAGAATGTCATCAGTATATAAAATCAGGTAAATCATGTCATGATTAACATGTTTTTCATAAACACACTTATCAAATTTTCTTCTACTGAAACCATTTTCAATCATAAAAGAATCAAAATGTTTGTATAATTTCCAAGAGGACTGCTTCAAACCATACAAAGACTTGTAAAAGGGAAACTTGATTCAATTTAAAATTCTTTGAAAAACCTTTAGGATCTTGAATATAAATGGATTCATCCAATTTACCATGCAAAAAGACAATTTTAATATCTAACTATTCAATATGGAAATCATTTTTAGCAACAAAAGTAAAACATGAATAGATTAATGTTTAACAACAGGGGAAAAAATCTCACCACAGTCCACTCCCTCACGCTGAAGGTATCCGTTTGCAACTAATTGGGATTTAAATTTGATTTTTAAATTCCCAGTGTTATCCTCTTTCTTCTTGAAGATCCATTTGCATCCTATAAACTTTTCATTTAGAGGCTTAGTTATAACAGTTTAGGTTTTATTCTTCACAAGAGAATTCATCTCATCGTTCATATCACCCAGCCAATGTTGACATTATCTTGATTTTAAAACTTAAAGGTTTGAGGTTCATCATTACACATGTCTTGAGAAACCCTAAAAGAAAAATCAGCCACGTCAGCATGACTGAACTGAGTAGGGGGTCTGATAACCCTTCTCTCTCGGTCTCGGGTCAATTGGTATCCTCTAAGGTCACCCACTTCTGCTTCAGTTTCTGAATTAGAATCAAATTCTGATTACCCCTCAAGTTGTGAGGGGTGAGCAGGGGCGGGTCTAGGTTCTGAATTGGTTTGAGAGTCGGGACCAACTTCAACACCCAAGGGATTGGGTACACTGGTTCCTTCAGATTCAACAGTATTTCCTTTGGGAATACTTGACTCTCTGAACACAACATCACGACTGATAATACACTTTTGATATCCCGACTTGTCTATCCATAATATAAACCCTTAACACCCACTAGATAACCAATAAATATACACTTGACAGCCCAAGGTTCCAACCTATCATTATTAGAATGAGCACAGGCTGTGGATCCAAAAACCCTAAGGTGATCAAGACTTGGAGGTTTTCATGTCCAGAGTTCTTCAGGTGTTTTAAAATCATTAACAGAGGATGGACATCTATTGATTAGGTATATGACTATAGTAACAACCTCAACCCAAAAGGATTTGGGAAGGGAGGAATAATATAACATACACCTAACCCTCTCTAGGATGGTCTTGTTCATTCTCTCGGCTAACCCATTATGTTATGGGGTTTCCACAACAGTCTTGTACCCATGAAAACCCTCAGAGATACAAAATTCAACGAATTCCGTGGATAGATATTCTAAATCATTATCCATTCTAAGCGATTTTAACTTATTACCGGATTTAGTTTCTACACTTTCCTTCTAGTTCTTAAAGGTTTGAAACGTATCAGATTTGTGTTTCAGTATGTATATCCAAACTTTTCAGGAATAATCATCTATAAAATCAACAAAGTAATAGCCTCCATCACGAGAGGTAGTCCTAGAGAGCACCCAAAGGTTAGAGTGGACACACTTTAAAGGGTTTATAGCTTTGTAGTACAACTTACTGAAACTAACCCATTTAGATTTACTATACACACAATCCTCACAGAAAGAAAGACCACTAGGGTTAACATCAGTTAACAAACCTTGCTTTCTAAGCTCATCTAACCTTTTGGCATTAACACACCCTAGTCTTCTATTCCATAAGGTAGTATCATCAAAGGTTTGAACACCTGAAACATTTAATTGTTTTATGTGAGTCCTACCTTCTAACACATATAATCCATTACTAAATTTTCCTTTCATAACAATAAGAGAGCCATAGGTGATTCTATGACATCCATAACTAGACTTGAAGGTATAACCCTTCTATTCTAGAACACCTAGGGAAATAAGGTTTATTTTAAGTTCAGGTACCCACCTAACCTCTTCAAGAGTTTTAACCAGCCCATCATGAAGTTCTAAGGAAATAGAACCTATACCCATTAGGAGACAACTCTTATTATTCCCTAAGTAGACATTAATCAATTCAATATCTCTTATCTCAATGAAATAATCCCTATTCAGACACATATGGAATGATCATCCCAAATCTAGGATCCATTCCTCATAGGTAGGATGGTCACTAACATTCAACACATCAATCGTGTCAAAATCCTGTTCAATTAACAAAGAATGATCACTATTATTCTCACTACATACACTCTTTCTATTAGGATAATTACATTTCATATGCCTAGGTTGTTTGCAATGAAAACATATGAATGCTTTAGTTTTAGACTCTATTATTGGATTTATACCTATGTTTTCTTGATTGTCTCCTCTCTTGCCGCTTATCTCTCTACTCACCTCTACCTCTAATATTTAGACTCCCAGCTTCATTCTTAACAGTGTATTTCTTTTGGATTTATTTGTCTAACAAAGCAGACTTAACTTCTTAAAGAGTTAAAGAGTCTCTACCATATATCATCAAATATTTTATATAATTATATGATTCATCCAATGAAGTTAAAATAATTATTACGTGTTCATCCCCTATTTAGACATCTATATTGTGCATGTATAATAATATTCTATTAAAGTTTTCAATATGTAACCTGACTGCACTTCCAGGGTGTATTTTAAAATTATAAAGTCTCATTTTTTTATAAAACCTTCCAACTAAAGACTTAGTCTTGTATAGGGATTCCAACTTGGACCTGATACCAGTGAAAAACAACTCAAAGGATACTTCCCTAAGAACCCTATCCCATATAGACAACAAAATGAGGCTATAGGATTTCCTAAGAACATCATCATAAACATCAACAAAAGCAATAGAGGTCTGTCAATTAGGGGATAGAGTGTTCACCTTTTTCTTAGGACCATTGAGAGCATTAATTAGCTCATTTTGATTTAACATAAAATTCATCCTAATTTTCTATAGATTGAAATCATCTTAACCATCAAATTCCTCTATTTCAAACTTCATGGAACCCATTGTAAACACTTTAGAAAGGCTATAATGCCAATTATTAGGGGATACATTGATGTGGCTATCCCTACTCAACGACCAAAATCTATTGAGGAGTTTTATATGGTTACAAAGTGATTTAGAGAAATCATATTTCTTTATAAATGGTGAGTTACAAATTAAGGTGAATTATCGAGTTAGAATAGAAAAGAAAACAAGAAAAAACACATAGATATAACATGATTCATATCCTTAAGATCCTACATACATGGTGAGAACACCACCAGGAGATACGTTATTATTAGAAAAATAGAAAACAAGAAATTACAGACTTTGTGAAAGAAAGAAAAGGACCAGAGAAACTATCTGAGGAGGTTGGCCTTGCTAAACTAGGTGGTGGTGGTGAGCTCTGTCACACGAAGTTAGCACCATCCACTCCTAGATAGACTCACACGCACACCTGACATAAAAGGATACAACAGTGGGTTGAAATAGAAAGAAATAAATCACTTATAGAGTTATATTTCTTTATTGAAATTTGGTTATGATGATGACGTGAACCCAACAACACCCATGTCGTGCTCTAGGATCATCCAGGTCAAGTTCCCCCCTAAAATCTTCATCAAATCGCTATCAGATGAGATGTACAGTTCTAGAAGATCAGAACTCCGAGAATCCCAAAACAATGAGCAAGAGCAGATACCTCATCTTTCTCCCTTCTTCAAGATCTCTATAAATCTAGATGGTTTTCTCTTTTTCAAAGGCTCTATACAATATTCGCTGAGTGAAATGAATGAACGAAACTTAGGAGGCCAAAAAATGAAGACGAGAAACACATTAATTACATATCAACGAGTGTCAAGATATGTGCAAAGAATCCATCAAATAAATTCCAGTGGATGGCCATGATAAAAAAGGAAGTTTGAATAACCAATGGGGGCAGCTGGCTAAGACATGTAGGAGTACCGCATTGGAGGAGAGGCCCATGCGCGGATCGATCCAAAAAAAAAAGCACACTTGAGTTCCATTAAAACTATTGGATAAAGAATGATAAATGGTCTATAATCCATCATCTAATAAGGAAATTTGAAAGAAGAATAACCAATATACCACAAATATAATAGAGATAGTAAATTAAAAATAACATATATGGAAACCATGCATGCCATGAATGTACAAAAAACAGCTTCTAATAAAATGAAATTTGAATTGAGACATAATAAATTAGGGCATGCAAAAATTAAAATTATGAATTCATAAAATATTTTTTGACTATGAGAAGTGAAAATTGTAATAATAATGAAAAATGTGAATACTTTAGTGAAAATTAAAGTTTTTTAAAGAGAGAATATATGTTCATACTTAGAGGTATAATTTTTTAATAAATAATGATTTTTTTTATCTAAAGTCTTGATGAAATCAGTTGAGATTTAAAAGGATGATTTTGGGGAGCTTCTTAAACCATCTATACGAGCAAAGAAAGATCTTTTATCCAATAAGAGTTTTGAGAGCTCTATGTGTGAGAAAAAAGAGAGGTGCAGGAGGGATCACTTGTAAACCTTTGAAATAAATTTATTTTCATTTCATTTATTTTCCTTTGTGATCAGAAAATCAAAATATGGGATATTAGAGGGAGTTTTTTGTGAAATAGTGGTGGGTAGTGGAGATTTTCCAGTGATAAAAAAATAAAAGTTGTTCATAATTGTGTTTTAAAGGAAGATTCTGAAAGTTCATGTTGATGTGATTATAATAGTGCAAATGGTGTCGAAAATGGAGTTAAAACGAGCACCCTAGGATCTGGTGCACTAAATTAGTTTCACTTCATCAGTTGATCTCATTTTCTAACACTAATTCAATTATATCTTGATCAATCGGTGTCTGATTTCAATGATTCAGGAGTTGATTTTACTATTTTGACCATTCCAGATGCAATAGTATAATCCATTTGTCAAAATTATGATCTAAGTATATTTTTTACCCCATTGAGAACAAGGTAGTCAACCATGATACCATGAAGGAAGCATAATTGAAGAATATGAACAAGGATATGATCAGTCAAATCCACCAATGGATCAATCCCAACATCTACCACCATGTTACTCAAGAGTCTGGAAAGTACAAACCTTGGATGAAGTTGTAAAATATATATCAGTCAAAGACTGATCAGAGAAATATCCTCTTGTTAAATTGGTTAACGAATATTTTATTACAAAGTAGAAACTCTATAGCTGAATACAACTGCGAGTTAAAAACCCTAGTGAATCAATTGGTGGTTGCAGGTAAGACTTTTACTGATGAATATTAGGTGAACCACCTACTATGAACACTTACTGATAGCTGAGATATGCTTATGTTATCACTCAGAAACTCAGTTCCTGAAGGTAAACTTACCATGAGAATGGTAAAAGATGAACTATTCAATGAGGAGGCCTGAAGGAAGGACGCATGTTACAACCAAACACAAGATCTCATTCTAGGGAAGTGGGGGATACAATGAGGAGGTCGAGGGGTAGTAATTAGAGGACAAATAAAGAGAACAGGAAGGTCCACAGTTGGTAGGAGTTCAACATAAAAATTCTACCATTATGGAATAAAGGGACACTTGAAGAAGAACCATCAAAAGTTGCTACAAGAAAAGGGTCAAAGTAGCAACCAACAAAGAAGAAATGAATATGTGCATGTGAGAATCACCAGAGAAGTTGTATTTTACTCTAAATATGATGAAGAGGCTTGATTTCACACATCAAACCAAGAAATATAATGGGTAGTCGATATTGCAACATCGTACCATGCCACTCTGCATCAAGAGTATTTCTTAACTTATCAAACTGGAAAATTTGGTGCAGTCAAGATGGGGAATACTAGTGTTGTGAAGATTGTTAGCATGAGTGATATCCAAGTAAAAATGAATTTTTGATACACAATGACACTTAAGGATGTTTGACATGTTCCAATATTTCAGCTTAACCTTTTATTAGGAATAACCTTTGACTAACAATGCTATGAAATCATCTTCAACAATGGATCATTGGAGATGACAAAAGGAGCCATCATTATCTCCCAAGGACAAATATGCGGTATGTTGTAAAAAACTCTTGTGAAGATATGTTCATAAAACCTCAACATAATGGAAGAAGATACTTCATCCAATATGTGACATAGGAGACTTATAAATAGGAGTGAAATAGGGTTATCTACCCTGATGAAGAAGAAGTACAACAATATCGATAAGGACACATCACTTAATCCTTGAAAATGCTTCTTTTATGATAAGAAACATAGATTCTCATTCAATATTGCTTCATTAATGAGATCAAAGTTGTTGGATCTGGTGCACTACGATGTATTCAGATACATTGAGGTATATTCACTGGGAGGTAACAAATATATATTATCCTTTATTAATTATGAATCTCAAATGATGTGGGTTTTTTTATTAAGGATGAAGTACCAAGTACTGTAATACTTTAAGATGTTCCATGACATGGTAGAGCATGAAAGTAGAAGGAATCTAATGTGTATTTATTCATAAAATTAAGGATAGTACACATCCATGGAATTTGACGCCTATTGTAGGATTAAAGGCATCTGACATGAGAGAATGGTCCAACACACCCCACAACATAATAAAGTTGTAGAAATGATGGATAAATCCATCATGAAGAAGTTAAAAAGAAAGATTAGTTTGACTAAGTTTCCCAATCTGTTCTGGGGAGAATTTATTCAGGTTTCATGATACCTCATCAAGAGATCACCATCGATCCTGCTAAATTTTGAGATTCCACAAAATAGATGGTTTGTTAAACAACCCTCTTACTCTCGTTTATGACTATTTGGATGTCTGAAATTTTCAATTGTATACAAGGAGATTAAGAAAAATATATATGGTAGATCTACTCCATGCATATTCATCGACTATGTAGATGAGGAGTTCAGATACAAGATTTGGGACCCAAAGGAGAACAAGGTGATCAGAAGCAGAGATGTCATGTTCCATGAGAACTATATGATAGAGGAAATTAAAAATCCCAGACTGTATTGAAGGTAAAGTGTCTAAGAATAAATTCATGATCCAACACCTATATTATCACCACCAGTCAATGAAGAGGAGGAGGTGTAAGAAGACTCATCGGCAGCTGAACAATAGGCTGTGGTGGAGGATATTGAGTAGGGGAGACACAATACTCTCCCCAAGAAGTTACAGAACCATCATAGGATCTAGGTGATGTTATGACTCTTGAACCTAACATTTCATAGGTTTCAAGATCATTGAGAGGATGGATTCTGTTAACAAAATATTCAGAGTTAGAGTACCTATTCCTAACTGATGAGGGGGAGTCAAAAGGATACTAAGAATTAGTGTATCATACTAAAAAAATTCAAGTGGCTACATGCAATTAAGGATGATATGGAGTATTTGGAAAAGAATCAGACATATGATTTGGTGGAACTACCTAAAGGTAAGAAGAAATTAACAAACAAATGGGTGTTCATGATGAAGAAAGATGAAAAAAGGTGGTCAAAAAAAATTCTTGGTTTGTATTAAAGGGATAATTTATAAGAAAGGAGTTGACTTTAATGCGATATTTTCACCCATGGTTAAGATGGATTCAATCTGATTCATTTTGGAATCAGTGGCTAACTTAGACTTGGAGCTCAAAAAATGGATATGAAGATAACTTTTCTTCAATCCGATTTATTTTTGGATTGCATATTGACTATTATATTTCAATGTGTGAAACCTATATGAGGAGATATATATGAAGAAACCTGAAGGTTTTGAGGTTTATGGAAAAAAACACCTCACCTTCAAATTATAGAAGAGATTGTACAGACTGAAATAATCCCCTAGATAGTGGTACAAGAAGTTTGATTCATTCATGGTGAGTCATGGCTACAAGCAGACATAGGAAGGATAGTGTGTTTACATCTAAATATTTTAGGATGGTAACTTTGTTTCTCTTCTAATTTATTTTTATGACATGTTGATCATTGAGAAGGATGCAGTGAAGATCTACCAGCTGAAAAAGGAGTTATCCAAGTATTTTGATATGAAGGATTTGAGAGAAACTCAAAAGATTTTGTGGATGCAGATCATTCATGATAGAAAGAGGATTTTGTTATGGATATCTTAGAAGAAGTATGTTTAATGTGTTCTGAAATGTTTCAACATAGACGAAGTTAAAACAGTGAGAATTCCTCTTCCCAACCATTTGAAGTTGAGCAAGAGTACATGTCAATCATCCAAGGAAGAAATCAAGGAAGTGTATATGATACCATACTTCTTAGTAGTTAGAGGATTGATGTACGCTATGGTGAGTATAAGACCAGAAATTTCCTATGCAATGATGATCGTGAGCCAATTTCTCTCAAATCCCAAGAAGTAGCACTGGGATGAAATCAAATGTATTCTAAGGTATCTTAAAGGCACTTCAAATCTATGTTTATACTAAAAGGGAGATTATTCTCACTTAGAGGTCTATACAGATGCATATATATTTTGAGATTCTGATAGTAAGAATTCTAAATTAGGATATATCCATACATTTACAGGAGTAGTTGTATCATGGTAGTCAATGTTATAGAAGTGTGTTTCTTTATCCATAATGGAAGTAGAGTACATTACTACTTAGAAAGTTGTAAAGGATATGTTATGGATAAAGAATTTTCTCTGGAAATAAGATTTATCTAGAAGGAGTACATTTTTTTATTTCAATAGTCAAAGTGATTTGGACTAGAGTAAAGGCTACATGTATCATTCCCAAATTAAGGATATCAACATTCATTATCATTGGATACATGGGGTGATGGAGTGAAAACTGCTGATACTTGTGAAGATACACATGAAGGGGAACCTAACTAATATGTTGACAAATGTGGTTTATTGGGAGAATATGGATCTTTATAGATGATCTAATGGATTGTAGTTAGAGGGGGAGCATTGATGGGTTTTTTCAGCTTCCTTGGTAGGTGGATGGTGCACTAAATCTACCCACCATGGACTTCTCCTATGGATGTTTCATGTGCCGGAACTATACCTTTGGTAGCTATGGGTGTAGGTGGAGATTAGTGGGGGTTGGTGGGGGAGTTGTGTCAAATAAGGACCCCTCCCACCATGCTTATAAAATGAGGCCTTTGGTGAGATTCCTTAATCATCCATCTAAGCTAAGAGATCTCTTCTATCAGATGAGATAACCTTGAGAGCTCCATATGTGAGAAAAAATAGATGTGTGGGAGGGATCACCTGTAAACCTTTTTTATTTTCGAAATAAAGTTTTTTTCTTCATTCATATCTCTTAATGATCAATAAACCACACCAATTTATTTATAAATTTTAAGTAAATTTACAATATCCATATAATGTTTTAATTATAGAATATATATGTTCTTTCCTATTATATGTATCATTTAAATGATATATAAATGAAGCACCCATTAAATGGACACATATATTTTTATTATCAATGAATATATATCACATGTTTTTAATTCTTATTAAAATAAATATTGAGTATCACATATCCATTAGGATTAGCGAGAAGCTATTTTTTGGTAAGTGTTAGAATTTATAGAAAAGAGAAACTTCTAGAAAATTGATGTGGAACAATAAGAAATTATGGAGCAAGACCAATGTTTGGAACCACAACCACCAATGACTTATATAAGCATGGATATAGGAGGAAGAGTTCAAGGAACATGCACTATTCACTAGAGGTGGAGTCAGTGTGCTAATAAAGCAGCTAGCAGTTTCCATGAACATGTGAAGATTGTTTGTGTAGATTTTATGGTGGCGAAATCTGTAAAATCAGATGGTTACTATAATAACTTGTTTATAAATATATAGATTGGTTCACTTAAATTATACATGTGGTTATGATAGCTAAGATTATGCTAACTTATTCTTTGGACCGACTAACTAAAAATTGACCTTTTTATTATGAAAAACACTTTTATGGAAAAATTGGGAAACTGTTCAAGTTCGGAATAGGCTATCAGCTGACACCATAAAAAAAACTGATATATTGAAATAAAGTTTAAGCCTATTAAGAACCTTATCTCTGTAGAGACTCCATTTAAGGGTATTGGACTTTGTGTCTAGATCATCCATGATGAGGTCTTAAAAGGTGTAGGCCATCTTGTCTCAAATTTTTATAAACTCTTCCACACCAATATTACTTCCATTGAAGCCATGTGTCAAAATGTGATTTTTCTTATTGATACATACACACTATTCTTCAATGATGTCCACTCAAATCACTCTCTCAACCATCCTACTGAACTCATCATGGGTATCATTGATTTCCAATTCCTACTCAAAATTTTTTTTATTGGAATAGGAGATGAGCTACCATGCTTTCCTTTTTTTTCATCCTCTTTATCATCCGCCCTGACCTTACCATTAGGAACTACCTACTCCTGAATCAAATAAACCATCATGAAAACACCTTGTTTTTTTTCATTGTACACACCACAATACATCATATTCTATTCAATCAGAAGAATTTACTTGCCTTTCTTATCATGATACATGAATTCAATATCTATCTCTTTATTCTTTTTGTTGTACCTTGTTTCCATTGGCTTAGGTAGATGAGAGTAGTTCTTTAGGCCTTTAGAATTCTTTCCATTTAACACAATAAAACTTTTTGAATCCCTTTTTCACTTATTCCCCTTCTTCCTCCCAGTGCTAAGTATACCTATTTCATTCTCTCTATCAATGTTTCCACCAACAACATGTCTAGATATCCCATCTTCCAAATCTATCCCAAAAATGATTAGATCATCAGAGAGGTTATTATATTTTAATGAGGTTTGGATTCCCTTCACAACTTGTGTATCATCCCCCTATTCCTATACTAAACCTTAAATATCCATATTTCCAAATAAATTTCTAACATGGATTTTCAAACTAGTCCCTTGCGACCTCACCCTACTTATTTCAAGCACCCATTCCCCATTTCCTCCACTGGTTAAGCGGGCCGATTAATTTTTCTCACCTGCCACCTGTAAAACCTTCATACTTTTCACTCCATCATGTTCTTCCCATGATTATTCCTTTAAATCCTATAACTTTTTATTCAATTGAATCACCACATTATTTGTTGCACACACCCCCTCCAGGTCATGGTGCAATCAACCATAAATTTAAAAAACATTCATATTAACAGGAAAAAACTATGTCCTCTTCTGGATGGCGACATCCTTTGATGACCTGTATAAAACTAGGTGATTGAAATCATGGACATAAATTTATGACCTCACCATATCCCCTCCCACTGAAGGATATTTTTTGAAGATATAAATGTGAGACTAAACATGTTCAATGAAATAGATTTCAGATTCCATAAGATGAAAGTTTAGTATTACTTGTTTTTGAGAGATCTGTAGATTTTTTAAGGGGGTTAAGTTTGAAGTGATGTTAAAGGAAGATTTGGAAAACTAAATTGGAAGGCACTAAGTGTATTTAGATGATGTTGGCCTATAACACGTCCTTCAACATCCATGAGGTGAATAAAACTTCTTAATCAATGTCTATGATTTTTAACATGAATGATAAGACCTCCTTAATGAATAATGTGTATTTTATGTAGTGACTTTTCAATATGAAGATTCCAAAAGGAAGTTCATTGACTAATCATGTGAATGAAATCAACATGATCTGGATCCAATTGAAGTATATTGGGGTGAAGTTCTGTATAGGTGTATGGGTATTGATACTTCTGTCATCACTTATGGAATAATGGGATGCAATGGTTACTACCATGAGTGATTCCAATGGCAAGGATGGCTTGGAATTTAAGGGAATATGGAATCTGATTTTGAATGTGGTGACCCATAAGAAAAAATTATCAAGTGATACCAAAGTAAATTTTATCATAGAACACATGGGATGTTCCACTTGAAGAAGTTATAAAAACAAGATAGAAAATAAAAGAGAAAGTAGTTGTAGGAAATTGGATGGTATTTTTGACTATGTATGTTAGCACCATGAAAAGAAGGGACACTTAAATAAATAATTTTGGGAAATTCATGTTAACTCTCAAAATCATGATTCTATTTCATCCACAAAGTCCATAGCTGAATGGAAGGAAGATACTTTGATATTAAGTGTCATGGACAGAGTTGTGAATTCATGACTATGTAACTTCATTTCACTTAATATACAAGAATGTGTGCATGACGAATTATGTATTTGGAATCTTTGAAAAGGTTCACTTTGAAAATAGGGAAGTGATCATGATTGTTGATAAAGGTGATATAAACATTTATATGGAGAATGAATGAATTCTGTATTTATAAGGTGTTCATCACATCCTAAGTTTACAAAAGAACTTAATTTATATCGGTCAACTTTATGAATAAAGATTCTATACAGTCTTTGTAGATGGTCTGTGTAATATCACACAAGGTTCTATAGTGGTGGCCCATATTAAGTATGGGACATTTTACTTCACCGGTAATTTAAAAACTATAATGCATGGCTGAGAAATAACTTTCAAAACAATAAATTTGTGGCATGACCACATTAGGTACATTGGTGGAAAAGTTTTATAGACCTTGGCTATAAAGGGATTTCTGAATCATGATCTCATTGAGTATGGAATATATGAAAATTTTATCCTAGGAAAGCAACATAAGGTGTCCTTTGTGTCTTTAGACAAGACACCAAAGAATCATAAGCTCAATTTGTTTCATACAGATGAACGAGTTTGGAATGAAGCTGAAATTTCTTTAGTTCAATAATGGTAGTGAGTATGGAGTAAAAGAGTTTTGGATGTTCTATTAGATGAATGAAATCTATATAGAGAAGATTATTACTAGAATACTTGAGTAAAAAAATATAGAAAATGGATGAACCTAACTTTGAATGAGAGATCCAAGAGTATTAGGTGAATTTATAGATTTTCAAATGAGTTTCGGATAAAATCAGTTAACTATGTGGATTTCCTCATGAATTTGAGTCCTTAAAAATAGATTTGTAAATGACTTTAAAAAGAACTATAGAGTATAATATTGGTCTATTTTACTTACTTAAAAGTTTTTGGATCAGTTGTGTACATCCATGACAATTCCAAAGAAAGTGATAAGTTGGAATCTAAGTCCATACATGTTTCCTTATTAGGTATAATGGTGAAAAATTTGGATTCTAGATCCAAGATAAAAATAAATGAAAGGTTATTAGAGTTCAGAATGTATTCTTCAATAAGGAGATCCTATAGCAGTATCAGAACTAGACTAAAGATTCAATTAGAAGAAAAATAACTAATGTATACTAAGGTTGATCTCATCACAAGCCGAGTGGTTCTACATTGGTAAAGGAGTATAGAAGTTTGAGAGGTACAATCAAGTTCTAGAATAAAATAAACTAATCAATTTCTATAAATACATGGTTTCAAAGTACCATAATGCTTAAGGAGTGTAGAATATAAATAAGAGTTTTGGAAATGCTGGGTCTGTAAGGACCTGAAACTTAGGAGTTTAGGTGATATATTAGGGTTATAAAACTAGTGAAAAAGTTTGATTCCATAATGAATTATTTGTTACTTATAGATGATAGAGAACTTAAAAGATTTGATGAGGTGAGAAGTCCATAAAACACATTGTATTGGGAGTTAATAATTAAGGAAGAGTTTGATCACTCACATGTTTTTAATACATGGTAGGAACTAAAATTACCTCTAGGTAAGAGGTAACATTATAAAAACGAGTTTATTTTATGAAGGAGGAAGCAGATAGCAAGAATTGATATAAGGTATGGCTGGTTGTGCCAGGATTTCAATAATAAAATGAGTGGATTTCGGTGATATTTTCTCTCCTGTTATAAAGAAAACAATGATTCAAATGGTTCTCAACCTTATTTTCTTGGGAGGACTATTTTTTGAACAAATTGATTTCAATATCATGTTACTTCATGAAAATTTGTTAAAATAGATCTACATGGATAAACCATAATTTTTTTACATAATGAAATAGAAGGTTTGGTGTGCCTTCTCAAGAAAAGTTTGTGTGGGTTTAAGCAGACACCAAGATAGTGGAATTGGGGGTTATATGTCTTAATAAAAAATTCAAGTTCATACAATGTAATGTGGATCATTACTACTACCGGAAGCTGTATTATGATGAGAGTTTCACCATTTTACTTCTCTATGTTGATGATATTCTTTGAACTGGATTGGTATGGGAAATGATGTAAGAGTTAAAGTTTTCTTTTTATGAAATATTTTAGATGAAGTATATTGGTTCTACAAAGAGGATACCATGGACAAGGAAAATACGTGTCACGACCCGCCCTCCCTAATATTAGAGAAGGGACAAAAAACTGTTAGACCCTTCCTTATTCAAGTTGAAGGAGAGATAATGACCCCCGAGTCTCGCCTTCAATAGTCACTAGAGTGGTGACTAGCACCAAGGGTATAGAATCACACATAATATGGAAGGAATTACCCTTTTTGTAGAAAAATATCAGGAGATAAGATGGTAAATCCCAAACAACTCCAAATATAGAAAGTAAAAGTAAAGGAAAAAACCCCTTTTCCACATGCATGTTCAAAATAAAGTGCTACAAAATACAAGAAAACTCCAAGGGAAAGTACCAAAATAAAGAAAAGTAGCAATGAATACTATCCTGATTCCCAAGCTAGTAAGGTCCAACACAGTCCTAAAATTCCTCCTAGAAACCTGAAAGTAGTTTTATATTTGTAGGGTGAGTATACATGTATACTCAGTAGGGAAAATCAAAATCTCTTGTACACAAGTGGTGAGACATTCTAATGTCCTGTGAGAAAGTATAGGTAACCAAAACACCTAGAAAGGAATCTATCCACCCAGCCTCACCAATGCACACTCCCAAAATAACACAAGTCAGGTAAGGTAATAGTAATAGAACATCAATATTTGGGTACCCCACACCACTTTCCCATTGGTTAATTAGAACATCCTACGTGTCAGACCTCCCCCATAAGTTCAACTGCAGTCTCACTGCCACCCCGACAACAACCTTATGGGCCGCCACAACCATGCATCCTGCCCGCAGACTCCTAGGACACCACAACCACATATTACAATGCCTGCAAACACCTGAGCCACAACAACCATATATAACCATGCCCGCAGACACCTAGGTCACAACAAACACTACCACACCTGAAGACACCTGGGCCAAAACAACTACTGACATGCCTAAAGACACCTGTGCCTCATCCTGAAGACACTTGGGAAACAAAATTTCCCACACACACCTAGGAAAACCACCACAAAACACCCTACCCAAAGATTCTTGGGCCATAATGAACCTTAGGTCATCACAGCCTACTTGAAGAGTCTTGGGCTACCCGGGAGAGGGATCAGAAAGGATATAATAACCATCCACTCTTAAGAATGTTTGGAAAACACCCTCCCCCATGAAATGGGGGTGTTCAGCGCAAAGTGATCAATATGGATGAGGTGTGTATAAGAAACACAAGAACTAAAATATTATATATATAGGTAATAAAGAACTCATCCCAACCTAAGGGTTATGAAATAGACAACTAGCCTATACACAACCACTATTGTTTTTATCCCTACATGCACAAATGCAAAAAAAACCACAACCAGAACACAACCCATTTATAGAAAACAATTCCCCCATTTCACCCATCCTTGTTATCATGTTCAAGTGTTTTAATTTAAATAATTATTTACTACTGGGAAAATAATAGGCATAAACACAAGCCAAACAACAACTGAAGGAAAAACATCCAAGTAAGATTTTAAGCATTCACACCTGGTTCTCTTATAAAGAAACAACCTCAAAAGGGATCTGTGAGCTCCCTTGAAGTACTATAACCAAACCAAGCCCCGACATACTATCTCCACACCTCCTCAGATTCACAAATCAATAACCCCTCAACCAGAGGTTCTATTTCCATCCACGTCACCCCATAAGGCATCAAAGAGAGCCACCATACATATCACTAGAACATAGTAAAGAGGTTTTCATATTTATCCAACACCATTCATTAAGTTCCTCCTTTCCGTTTGGTTAATTGGGGTGATCACACATGGATTCTTATTCATCGGGAATTCATTTAATCAACCAATTTTACGTGATTAATGAGTTTCCATGATATAATCATTCAATCACAGGATATACAAAAAATAGAGGTTCATTAGTGCGCAAGAAATGACTACCAAAAACCACCATTTTTAGTGGAAATAATCCCATACAATTCACAACATAAAGAAGAAGGCAAAACACAAAAAAAAACATCATCATTCCCACCCTGTCATCCTTTTAAAGTCCATTTATTATCTTCATCAAAGCCAGTTTCATCTACATCCCAAAGGATAATCATCATACCACACCTCATGATGCACAGTAAAGAGAGATGAAGGAGGAACCCCTACATAGATGATCAAGGATTGGAGTTTTCTCTCTCTACCAAGAACTGGGGTTGACGGGACTTGTAGGAAACTCCAAGAAGAACCGAATAGGAGGGATCTCACACAGGTATGACTCATCTCCAGAATAGGGACTCCAAGCACACCACGAGGGAACAAAAGAGACCGGGGAAGAATATCTCATTATAATAAAAACCTGATCCTAGAGTTACGGGATGTGAAATCTCAAAGTGCTTTAAAAGTGGGTCGTGGTTTGACCACACAGTTGGGTGGTTTCACACATCATAATTTATTGAGATTTAATAATTCTCCTTGAAGATGGTGGAGATAATGGCTGTGAGTTGATAGATTTCCTTTAAACAAAGAAAAACACATAACAGGGGTGAAATTGGAAAACACGGGAGGCTAGAAAACATGGCAAGGGTGTGACACCAATAAAAAGACCACACTTTTTGGTAATTCAAGGTTCACCCCCACTCTTACGAGATTTAAGATATCATTTATGGGTTTTAGAATGGTCTTAAATTAATTTAAAAAGTTATTAAAACTTAAAAGAGGCGTTGTGGAAAAACTGTGGAAGGAAACCCCGACACCCCATGGTGGCACTGTTCGGGTGCAGCACCGATAGGTGACACCACTATGACACCCTTCCACCAACACCGACACCCTCCCGACTCACCGATGGGGTCCAGGACACCCCAAACACAAGATTTTGGAAAGGTAATGGACCAGGAGGGTCCGAGCCATTACATCAGATACCTCTCAAACTATTCTCATCCTCGAGAATCAAAACTAAACCCGACAAAAAGAGAGGGGTCTGAAGAAACACCTCATAAGATACCTCTCAGGGATAAACCATCCTAGAGTTATTCAAAATCCAGAAAAAAACTTGACATCCAAGAGCATCTCTCTCACATCTATATCTTGAACAACTACGTAAACACTACCGCTCTTCTCCCCCAAGTAGCCACACAAACATTTAAATGTCACACCGTCTAAACTTATGGATTAGGGAGTCCCTTTTCCCATTTCAAGATACTATCTTCTTTGGGAAGCACTAAATCGCCCCCATAGGTTTAATCACATCCACCTTAATGTGTATCGATTAGGAATCAGGTCCTTCCCTCCCCACAGTCAGGAATTTTCACACACATTCAGAGAATAAAGGAAACAACCCATCTTATAGAAAACAAGGTCAAGCATTACATCACAGTAAAGCACAAAGAAACACAAGATCAAAACTCAAAATAGCTCTGGGTACTAGGCATGCATCTGTGCCTCCTATTCCCAGGTACTCTCCTTGAGGCCACTATGCCTCCACAACACACGAACCAAGAGAATGTTTCATCAACAAAGCACCTTCTCCTTACAGTCCTTGATCCTCATCGGTTGCTCTACGAACATCTTATTGTCCTCGATATCCAACTCTCCCTAGTTGAGTATGTGGGAGTCATTGTGTAGATACCAAAAGAGTTGAGATACATGGAAGACATTGTGGATCCTCTCCAGCAGTGGTGGTAATGCTAGCTGATACACCACCTTGCCAACTCTTCCCAACACCTCAAAAGGCCCGATGAACCTGGGAGAAAGCTTACTCCCCCTTCCAAACCTCCACTACCCACGTTGAGGGGAAACCTTCAAGAACAAATGTTCTCCAACCTCAAAATCCAAGGGTCTCCTCCTATGATTGACATACGACTTATGCTGGTCCTGAGCTACCTTCATCCTTTCATGCACAAGCTAAACCTTCTCCGTTGTGATTTTAACTACCTCCAGGCCAAGAAAACCTTCCTCCTCAACCTCTGTCCAGCACACAGGTGAATGAAATGGTCTCTCATACAAGTCTTCAAATGGTTCCATGATAATCATAGAGCGATAACTATTGTTATAGGAAAACTCTACCATAGGCAAGTGTCGTACCCATGATCCTTTGAAGTGAACACATGATCACAACATATCCTGAAATGTTTGGATGATCTTCTCTGTCTTACCATCCATCTAAGGGTGGAAAGTAGTGCTAAGGAATAGATGGGTGCAAAAATCATGCTGTAACACCTTCCAGACTCGGGAAGTAAAACATATATCCTGATCCAAAATGATAGTTATATGAACTCCGTGCAACTACACAACTTCACTCACGTACTTCTGTGCTAAGGTATCCACTGTACTCGACTCCTTAATCGCTAATAAGTGATCCAATTTCATCAATAGATCCACCAAAAACCAGATGGAATCACAAAATCCCTTATCCCTATGTAGTCTTGTAAAGAAATCCATCAAGACGTCATCCCACTTTCACTTGGGAACATTTAAGGGTCGCAATAGACCGCCGAGAACATGATGTTCAACCTTCACCTGCTGACACATGAGGCACTTTGTCACAAACTCTGCCACTACCTGCTTCACTCAAGGCCACTAAAACTGACCTATCAATCCCCAGTACATCTTGGATACTTCTGGGTGTACTTCCAGAGCTGATCTATGGAACTCACAGAGAACTCCCTCATGTATCGTCTCTGGGACAAACAACTTCCCATGGAAAAGCATCTGATTTTGACCATCCTCCAACCATCCCTCTAGAGAATCACCCTGGATAACACAATCACACATCAATTTAGCCTCTAAGTCACCCCACTAAGACTCTTCTACCTATAGTACCAAGGATTACTAAACTGTCATTTGAAACAGATAGCCTCTACCATCCTCCACTCTCATGCCCAGATGCAAAGCAACTAACTCCTCCATTGCTTTCCAATCATTTTATGACTCCCGAACCACATCAAACTGTGAATTCCTACTAAAGGCATCAACCACCATGTTCCCATTTTCTAAGGTGTAGGAGATCTCGAAGTCATAGTACTGGAGAAACTCCATCCACCTCCACTGTTGCAAGCTTAGGTCTTGCTGGGAGAAGACATACCTCAAGCTCTTGTGGTCTGTGAAGACCACGAAGCATTCCCCAATGAGGTAATGCCACAAAAAATTCAGTTCGAGCACCACTGCTACAAGATCTGGGTCATGGGTGGCATAGTTACGCTCATGAGGGAGTAACTGCCTACACCCATAAGATATCACTCCCCACTACTGCATCAACACACACCCCAATCCTAGACTGAAAGAATAGTAGAACACTTAAAATGTTACCCCTTCCCTTGGAAACCTCAGTACTGGGGCACTGAACAACTTCCACTTCAAATAATTGAAATCTTACCGACATTTCTCACTCCATATGAAAGACTGGTATTTCTTGGTAGAGGTCGTCAAAGGTGATGCAACACGAGAGAAGCAAGGCACGGACCTCCAGTAGTAACCTGCCAGACCCAAGAAACTACAAACCTCTACCACATTCTTGGGTGCTTCCCAAGAAACAACTGCTTTAACCTTCGATGGGTCCACTGCTATTCCCTGATGGGACACCATGTGTCCAAGGAAGTTCACCTCTAACTTCCAGAACTTTCACTTGTATAACTTCTCGTAGAGCTAGTGGTGTCAGAGGACATCCAAAACTGTCCTTAGATGCTTGGAATGATCCTAATATGATCTTTAGTAGATCAAGATTCCATCAATGAACACGACTACAAACCAGTCCAGATAATTGCAGAAAATAGAGTTCATGAGCCCCATAAACCCAACTTGTGCATTCGTAATGCCGAACGACATGACCAAAAACTCAAAGTGTCCATATCTGCACTTGAAAGTAGTATTTAATATATCACCCTTCTTCACCCTCAACTGATGATATCCAGACCGCAGTTCGAACTTGGAGAACCAACCTGCCCCCTTCAATTGGTTGAAAAGGTCATCGATCCTCAGGAGGGGGTAACAGTTATTGAACATCACCTGATTTAGTATTTGGTAGTCTATGCATTGTCAAAGACTACCATTGGACTTCTTTGAGAACAAGACTAAAGCACCCCATGGTGATGATCTTGGTCAGATAAAACCCTTCTTCATCAGATTGTCAACCTGAATCTGCAACTCTTGCAACTCAGAAGGCACCATCCTATAGGGAGCCATCTAAATTGGGCGAGCACCGAGTTGTAAGTCTATCTCGAAATCAACATCACGTTGAGGGGGTAGAGTCGCAACCTATTTGGGGAAGATGTACAGTAAATCACTGACAATCCCTAGAACTCCCACCATATCCGAGTCTACTAACTCCACCGACAACTTGACTAACAAAGAAAGAAGGGGATCCACTCACCAGATGCCCTCCTAGAAACCCTGCTTGCCGACAAAAGCTACGTGCTGACTGCCCATATCAGAGAATACGACCCTTATCCAAAAGAATTAGATAATAGCGTTCATGAAAAATAGATAGTCAATGCCCAATATGAAATCGTATGGTTTCATTTGCAGCAAAAAGAGATCCCCACTCGACTTATGTCACCCCAACATCAGTCAGAATCCTTGACAAACATCAAACAGGATGGTCTGACCTCCAACTGGCGTACTCAGAACCAGGGGTATGGAGAGTCACTCTACATCTAGTCCCAAGCCATGGGATAGACCGGGTGAAACAAAGTAGTGTGAAGCTCTAGAATCAAACAAGGCACAAACAAGAGTACTAAACAAACTGATCGTACCTCGAACGGCCTTCGACCCTTCTAGAACTTCTACCTATGTGGTATGTAACTTCCACACCTAGCTAATCTACCCCTTGGATGTCATCCACCTCCCCAACCATGCCATGGTTGTGGTCCCTAAATATCTCCTTAAGGTATACCTCCTCCAGCACCATCTTCCGTCGGTGGAGCAGGAACTCACTGCCCCTGTTGCTGTTGCTAAAATGTTCTGTCTGAAAACTACTGCAGCTGAGGTGGGTTCAAAACCTGCCCACCCTCACTATATTGCACTCAGTTTGGGCACTAATTTTTAATATTACCACGACTTCCACAAGTAAATCACCTTATTCCTAGCCTCGTAGAGAAAGGTAAAGAACCAAGAGATCGGAACTGGAACTGCTGAGGCCTGCTCCCTGTCGGCCAAAACCTGGAAGGCTCTGATGCTAGAGGTCTACTGCTAACAACTTTCCCCTTTGAAAAGATCAATTAGCTCCCCTATTAAATCACAACTCCCTGTATGCTCATCCTCTCCACCACTTCATCCTTCTTCTGAATCTTCAAGTACATCGGTAGAGTGAAGGGAGCGACAACATACCGAAGAGAAGAATAGAGCACATCCTCTAAGTGTCTTGCCCACAAATCCTAATTCGGGAAGAGGTCTAGAGAGAAATGAAGGAGATCATTGAACTTGACCCCTAACTCCCTTACCATCATACTCACTTGCTAAAGGGATATCAACTCCTACTTCTTTTCAGCCTTCATCATAGAAGAAATAAATTCTTCCCAGAACTCCTTCTCGAAGTCAACCCATGAAATCTCAGCTTCCCTCTTCTCCCTAAGATAGAGTGTCCACCATTGACACATTGATCCCCATATCTAGCTCACATCTAGGGGAACCCAGTACTCTTCCGAATCCCAGATCAAGCTAAAATCTATCACTAACTCCTTGATCCGTCTCTCTGTCTCTATGTATGAGATCTTACCCTCGTACTTCCCTAGAGTCAGCTACTAGAAGGCATGAAGTGTCCTCTACCATTGGTCATCCTCCTCCTCTTGATCAGTCCTCCATTGATCGACTAGAACAAACTACTGGGCCTCAACTTTTCGTACTACTCGTGGACATCATCCGAGTGCCATATCTTCAAGGTAAATAAGGAATGCCTAAGCTCAAGTAGTGTAAAAGATTTCTTTCAAATTTTTCTTAAAATTTTATTTATTTGGCGTTCCCAAAACACCCAAGACACACAAGAAAAAAAAGTCATTATAATGAATGTACCTTTCCTAGGGTCTCTACCCTGCAATCAGTGTAGCCTCACTTGGTCATTCGGTAGGACCAAAGTCCTTGCATCAGATCACAGGGGGCCCCTAAAATCCCATGTCCTAGCCAGTCTTACCTATCCTATTTCATGCACCAATATTTTCTAACACCGTTTCCCTACCATAACATTCAATCCTCACTATTTCTAACCCCGAAATCCATCCTATCTCTCAACTATATTCCTTGATACGATTCTGTAATGACATACCTTACCCAAGATGAGATAAGGGACAACAAACTATCAGACCCTTCCTTCTTCAAGTTGAAGTAGAGATAATGAACCACGATTCCCACCTTCAATAGGCCCTGGAGTGGAAAATAGCACCAAGGGTATATAGTCACATGTAATATGGAAGGCATTACCCTTTTTTAGAACAATATTGGGAGATAATACGGTAAATCCTAAACAACTCCAAATATAGAAAGTAAAAGTAAATCTAAAACCCCCTTTTCCACATGCATGTTCAAAATAAAGTGTTATAAAATACAAGATAAATTCAAGGGAAAGTACCAAAAGAAAGAAAAGCAGCAACAAATATTATCCTGAGGCCCAAGATAGTAAGGTCCAAAACGATCTTCAAAGTCCTCCTGGAAACTTGAAAGAAATTTTATATACGTAGGGTGAGTATACAGATATACTCAGTAGGGAAACCCAAAATATATCGTGCACAAGTGGGGAGACATTCTAATGCCCCATGAGAAAGTAGAGGTAACCAAAACACCTAGAAATGAATCTATCCCCCCAACATCACCAAGGAACACTCCCTAAATAACGCAATCCAGGTAATGTAATATTAATAACACATCGATATTTGGGCACCACACAACGCTTTACCACTGGTTAATTAGAACTACCTACGCATAAGACCTCCCTCACAAGTTCCAATGCAGTCCCACTACCACCCCAACAACAACTTTATGGGTCACCACAACCACGCATCCCACCCGCAGACACCTAGGCCACCACAACCACACATAATCATGCTCACGGACACCTGGTCCACAAAAACCACACATAACCACACCTGCATACACCTAGGACACAACAAACACTGCCACTCTCAAAGATACGTGGTCCAGAACAACTACTTCCATGCCCGAAGACAACTAGGCCTCATACCAAAGACACTTGGGAAACAAACTCACCCGCACACACCTGGGCTAACCACCACAACAAACCCTGACTGAAGAGTCTTAGGACATAATGAACCTTAGGATATCACAGCCTACCTGAAGAGTCTTAGAATACCTGGGAGAGTGATCAGAAATGAGCTAATAACCAGCCACTCTTAGGAATGTGGGTAAAAACACCCCCATAAAATGGGGGTGTTCAATACAAAGTTCTCAATATGGGTGGGGTGCGTAAAAGAAACACAATAACTAAAATATTACACATACAGGTAATCAAGCACTCATCCCAACATAAGGGTTTCAAAACAGACAACCATCCCATACATAACCACTCTTTCTACTATCCCTACATGAAAAAATACACAATAGACATAACCAGAATACTACCCATTTCTGGAAAACAATTCCCCCATTGTATCCATCCTCATTATCATGTTCAAGTGTTTTAATTTAAATAATTATTCACTACCAAGAAACTAATAGGCATAAACACAATCCAGAAAACAACTGAAGAAAAAATGTCCAAGAAAGATTTTAACCATTCACACCTGGTTCTATTGTAAAGCAACAACATTAAAAGCGATCTATAAAATCCCTCTAAGTACTGGAACCAAACCAAGCCCCAACATACCAGCTCCACACCACCTCAGATTCACAAACCAACAACCCCTAAACCATAGTCTCCATTCCCATACATGTCACCCCAAAATGTATCAAACAGAGCCACCATACATATCACCATGATAGAGAAAAGAGGTTTTCATATTTAGCCAACACCATTCATTAAGTTCCTCCTTTCCATTTGGTTAACCAGGGTGATCACACAAGGATTCTTATTCATTGAGAAATCATTTAATAAACCAATTTTACATGATTAAACAATTTCCATGCTATATCCATTCAATAACATGTTTATCCATAAAATAGAGGTTAATTAGTACACAATAAAGGACCACCAACGACCACCATTTTCAGTGGACATAAGCCCATACAATTCACAACATAAAGACGAAGGTAAATCAGAACAAAAAATCATTATTCCCACCCCTTAATCCTTTTAAAGTCCATTTATTATCTTTGTTAAATTAGGTTTCATCTACATCCTAAAGGATCATCATCATACCACCCACATGATGCACAATACAGAGAGATGAAGGAAGAACCCCTACATGGATGATCAAGGATTGAAGTTTTCTCTCTATGCCAAGAACTGGGGTTGATGGGACTTGTAGGAAACTCTAAGAAGAATCAAATAGGAGGGATCTCACAAAAGAAAAACTCGTCTCTATAAGAGGGACTCCAAGTGCACCATGAGGGAACAAAATAAATTGGTAAAGAAGATCTCGTCATGATAAAAACCCGATCCTAGAGTTATGAGATGTGTAATCTCAAAGTGATTTAAAAGTGGGTCAGGGTTTGACCACATAGATGGGCGGTTGTACACATCGTAATTTATTGAGATTTAATAATTCTCCTCATAAATGGTGGAGATAACGGTTGTGTGTTGATAGATTTCCTTTAAATGGAAAAAAACACGTAACAAGGGTGAAACTGGAAAACATGGAAGGTTGGAAAATGCAATAGGGGTGTGATACCAATAAAAAGGCCACACATTTTGGTAAGTCAAGGGTCTCCCCCACTCTTACGGGATTTAAGATATCATATATGGGGTTTATAAAAATGTTAAATTAATTTAAAATGGTATTAAAACTTAAAAGCAGTGTTAGGAAAAAACTATGGAAGGAAACCCCAACACCCCACGGGGGCACCGTTCGGGTGCAGCACCGATCGGTGGCACTAATAGGTGACACCACGGTGACACCCTGCCAGTGACACCGATGCCCTCCTAAATCATCGATGGGGTCCAGGACACTCCAAACACCATAATTTCACAAATTAATGGACCAGGAGGGTCCGATCCATTACAATATGAGGCTTAAAGTTTAGAACTTTGTTTTTAACTCATCTAGAGTACACATGGAAGGTGTTGGAGTAACTCAAAATGTGTGAGTTGAAACCTGTGATCACCCTTGGTCAAACATTACAAACTTTCTAAGGAGAATACACTTAAAAAGAAAAATTGGATAAATAAAGAGAGGATGTTTTTTATGCATTAACTATGGTAATTCTGATGTGTTTTATGGTTTTTACAAGTCTAGATATCATGCATGTGGTAGCTGTTGTTAGCAGGTTCATGGAGAATCCAAGAAAAGAACACTGGGAGGTTTTTAAGTGGATTATTTAATATCTCAATGGTATTATATATCAACCATTTTTGTTCAAAATAGAAGATCCCTTGAAATTATTTTAAGATGTTGACTTTGGAGGAGATACTAACACAAGTAAGAGTACTTACAGAGTTTTGTTTGCTTTTGAAAGAACTTCCATGAGATGGATGTTGAGATTACAACCTATTGTAGCATTGTCAAACAAAAAAGATGAGTATGCTACAATAATAAAATTAGGGAAGGAGATAGTATTATTGAAAAAATTTCTGGAGAAAATTAAAATAGGTAAAGAAATCGACACACTATTTTATGGTATCCAAAGTACGGTTCACCTGAACAAGAATCTAGTGTTTCACTCAAAAAAAAATACATTCATATGAAGTAATAATTAATTTAGAATATTGTAGAATATGAAATTTTGGAACTATGGAAGTTTATAGGGATTAATAATTTGGTGTACATAATAACTAAATCCATTGCCCTGGAAAATATGGTGCTTTGTTGAACTTTAGAGGGGCTCGGATGACTTGGTGATCAAAGGATCACATAAGAAAACAAAAATAGAATATAAATGTTGAATTAAAGAAGAGATGTTCAAAGCATGGGGACTTGTGACCTGGTGGACTTTATGGTGAATCCTTGAAAATGATTCTCAAGTTAGATATTGTTAGGCGTGGTGAGAATCCATTTTTTAAAAGTGTCAGAATTTCCAAAAAGGAGAAACTTCCAACATATTGATGTGAAACAGGAAAAAATGGTAGAGTAAGACTAAAATCCATAACTAGTAACAATAATGAATTTTGAAAGTGTGTATGTGGGAGGATGAGTTTTGAACACATTCACTATTCACCAAAAGTTAGAGGTGGATTTGGTGCACTAGTAGGTTAGCTGAAGGTTTCCATGATCAAGAAAAAGTTTTCTATAAAGATCATATGGAAGTGGAACCAATATAACCAATTGGATACTATAGGAAATTGTCTATAAATATATTATTTGGGTCACATGCATTGTACATGTGGTTTTGGTAGCTATGATCCTATTATTTTAGGTTTTGGAGTGACTGTAAGATCTAGTTCCATTTCTCCTGGGTAGCATAATTATTTCAGAAGATTATGGTCTAGTTGAGTGTTGTTAACTTATTTATCTTATTTTGAAGTTTCTTATTTCCCATGGAGTATGAATTTTTATAAACCATTCAAATCCATATATTCTATATTGAGTTCTTCTTCTGCTTTTCTTGATTCTATTTTAGTTTTTCTCCATGAGTGGTTGGAAAGGTGTGCAAGTAGTTCATGGTTGGGGTGTGAGTAGGGGTGGATATGGATTGGTTTGGTTTAGTTTTGACTATAAACCAACCTAAAACACAATTCATGTTTCTATTTTTATATAAAAAAAACTAAACCATTCAATAGCTATTTGGTTCGAATTAAAAAATTTCTAGACCACTAATTTGTGTTTTAGTTCAGTTTAGATTGCAGATTAACCTTTTTTTGAAAAAATCCTTGATATGGAATCATGAGGGCCATCCCTTTATCTATCAATGGATTACCCCTCATCGTCTAGGGTTTCCTCATGTCTCTCCATTCCAATGACGTTCCTTCCTTATAGTTTCCTCCTTTCCACTCGAGGCCAATATGATTCCCTCCCATCTTCAACATAGTTCCTTTATTGGTGGTTTCCTGAGGTGGTAGTAGCATCGTGTTATGATTTACTAATAATTTTCCCCCTATTTTTGGTCTCTATATTATGGGAATCACTATCTTCAGAACCTTATTCTTTTTTCTTATCCTTATGGTTCTTGGGTTCGTTCTAGTGTCAGCCCCTAGAGGCAGATCTTCCTTGGTCTTAATCGGTTCAGATTCTATCATTGATCAATGATTCTATTCCCGACCATCTTGGGTTTCCTATTTAGTGATGTCTCTTGGTGTTATTTATTGAGTCTCCCATACTTGAGATAAATTGAATCGATCCCCCCAAAATGTTTGGATAATTGGATTTTCACTCAAAAGTGACAAATATTTAAGGTTGAAAACGTTGGTGAGTGTAGAGGTTGTCCATCCTTTAATTAGTGCTATATCATGATGGTTGGATGCATGATGGTATGAATTTATACAATAAGGTCTCAAATATCATAATGTATTACCATGTGTGTCACAACAAGGAGTAACTAGAAGGAGTAATTATGTAAGTTCACTATTTATTCTTTGGAATGGGAAACCATGATGTGGTTTAGTAGATTCATATAAGAAGACCTTTATTTTTATATTGTGTGGTAGTTGGGATCTAGTGACTAGGATGATGTTCCTTTTTGAGGTTTTAATAGTTTTTCTATTTGAAGTATTTTCTATTTTTAGGAATTTTATATATTTATTTTCTTATGGTTTAATTTCTTTCAATATTTTCATTCTATTAGAAAAAACTGGATATTATAGTCTTTGTAGGAGAAAGGTTTCATTTTGATTTGGTTTTGGGTTTTCATTGGTTTATTGGAAGTAATTTTTATGCCCTTATTTATATATTTTGGTGCATTATAGGATCCAATTTTCACTTATAGATCTAATCTCTTACATTTTAGGTTTTTGGTACATTTTTTTTGTTATTGAATAATTTTTTTGAGCTTGGTGAATTAAATACAATGGGGACCTTATAAAAATAACGATGTTGTGTTGCCTTTGGTTGATAAAGGTTTTTTTGTTTAGAATAGTATATCTTGAACAACATTTCTAGAGATTTCAAGTGAAGAAAACATAGTTAATAGATATAGCTATAGAAACCTATGTCAAAGTTTTCGTTATTGGTGTTTTGATTTCATTCTCTTTGGTTGTTTTTATTTGGGTGAATTTTGGTCATTTGGTCTTTAATTTTTTGGTTTTTAAGTGGTTTAAACTAAACCAAAAAGTAGTTCTTTGATAATATAAAAAATGATTAGAGTGATTCATGATATTTTATAATGATTGGATAATAATTTCAATATAATTTATACATAATCATCGACATAGTGACATAATATTAAAATTTACCTACTATCAAAATAAACCATTTGTTTTTTAATGGTGACTATAAATATAATTTGAAAGAGGGTTTGGATCATGGAATAGATGCATGGGGACCAAAAAAATAGAAAATTATGTTTTTATAAATAAGTTTGGTTTGGTTTGACACCCAAAACAAACTGAAAACCACAAGGGTCCATTAAATCTAGACCACAAACCAAACCGTAAGAAAAAACCACCATTTCAGTTCAGTTTATGGTTTGGTTTGATTTGGGTGGTTTTTCCCACCCCTATGTGTGTGGCTTCTCATTTATATATATATATATATATATATTGATATGTGGTGACATGCATTTTAGACAATCTGGTCAACCAGTTTTTTCCTTTGTGGTTTCAGAGGTTGGATCATTCAAAATGTGGATAACAATGTAATAATACCTTATATAAAATGATCTAATATAATCATTTATAATATTATCACAATATTTATATGAATAATTCAGTTATAAAGTGATGAAAACAAATAGTCTGATATGTTTCTTATAAATATTGGAAGCTTGGATGATCGAATTATATAAAATCATTTTTCATCATGTGTAGAGAGTAATAAATAAGTTATTCTCTAGAGGTGGAAAATAAATATATCAATTACAATATATATTTATAGATTTTAGTTCAGAAGTGACATTGAAACCAAATAAATCATGAAATCTAATAATTTTTTATGATATACTTCTATTTTTGAATGATTTAAAAAATCATTGATAATAATGAATTTTGATAGATGTCAACATCAAAGTAATTAACCAAAAATAATTGAAGAAAATGTGATATGTTTAACATATGATTTTTTTGGGATGGTTATCTAAACTAATAAGGCTAATTAATACTTATGAAATTATTAAAAAAATATTATTACTAATAATTATTTTAATTTTTTATCTATAATGTAACATTAATTATAATATCTATATATAAATCATTGAAATGTTCAAAATGTTCAATGCATATTCACAATTATGAGGGTTTCACCCAATTAAAAAATTACTATATGGGTTGAAAAAAATAAGTTATATATAATATAACTATTTTAATAAATACCCACATAATGAAGAATATAAAATTGATTTTATCATCCTATGGTTTGTATAAATTAGTGTATTTTCATTAATCATCATATTATCAAGATGTTTTGAATAACTTTAAAACCCCTGAAGTGTTTATGAAAGAAATAGAATATTTGATCATAAAATTACAAGGAATATCATTGTATTTGTGAATTAATCATCTAGAAGATGAAATTTTAAATTTTTGAAAGATTTTAAATATTCATGAAAATAACCTTAATGAAAAATTATATACTTTAATTTCATATGTAATATATTCCATTTTTTTAAAGGTTGGGGTCGAAGCCTCATTTTTATTATTAAATCAAAGCAAAGTTCTCTTTTAACTGGGTAGAGGGAAACCCATTACATAGCCCGAAGGCCCAGTGGGCTTGTAGCCCATTACATAGCCCGTAGGCCCAAATTCTAAGGCTAATTCACATTCTGTGAATAGTAATCTGCTGCTACTGTACCGCACAGTATCGCCGCCGCTACAGTGCCCTTCCGCCGCTATAGTACCCGCTGATAAACAGTGTCGCCGCTGCTACAGTACCGCTACAGTACTGCTATAGTACCTATGCCCCATGGGTTTTGAACCCCCATTTTCCATGTAGTATTACAGGGTTCTTACCACTAATCCAAACCCCAACTACGTATGTAATATATTCCATAAATGATAGGATAATAAAGAACTTATTTTTTCCTAAAGAATTGAATATAAATGCACATTTTATTTATTCTTAAAGGATATACACATAAATTCATATATGTACCTTGTAGATAATATGAAGTCTTATCGAAGTGAATTTGATACAATTTAATATTCATATCCCACTCATTGATATTGAATGAGTATACATGATCACTTATTCCAAAATTTTGAAGAAAAATTGGTAGATTATGCTGATGTTGGATATTTGTTTAATTCATAAAAATCTAGATCTTATATAAGATATTTATTCACATATGGTATAATGAACATATCATAAGGTTATACAAAACAAACCATTTCTGTGACTTCATAAAATCATGAAAAGTTGATTGTAATTCATGATGTATGTCAAGAAAGTGTTTGGTTGTGATCATTTATTCATCATATTAAAAATACTCATAGATTGACTATGAATAATTATATTAACAACACTTCATAAGAAGATAATTTTTGTGCATGTTCATGTACGCATATCTATTTTTTTTTATTACATGTTATTTTATGTTTTTAAATATCCAAAACCCTTTTATTATTTCATGTGAAAAACTATTTTTAAAACCTCTCTATATTTGAATTATAACTTGTGTTATAGTGAACAGAATTTCATGATTCTTATTTCATATGAAATATAAAATGTTAATATAACTTTTATTAAAACTAAAAAATTATATAATTCATTATATAACATGTTCTCATTTAATCCCGAACATGATTCATGTTTTTGGTTTCAAGAAATGTTTTCAGTATAAACTGCTTTAAAGTTTTCTTTAGTATTTTATTTATAAATTACACTATACTGATCAGATTCTTTAAAAACTTATCCCATTTTAAATAAAACTATTTTATATTAATTTAATTATAATAAATAAAGGTTTGATTTTATTTTTTAAGGTGTGCATAACATGTTCGAATATCTTGAAACATATCTACAATTCTGAATTTTCCAGAATTGAAAATACCTTTTATTGCTCAACATTTGTTCAGTTAGAAATATAACATAATTTTATTCATGTAATTAAACTACATGAAACTCTAAAAATTTCATTTACATACCTTAAAAAAGTTCTTAAGTACTCTAATGGGTTTTGAAGTATTCAAAACATGTTTCCAAAGTAGTTTGATCACATATCTTTCAATACTCATTGGAATTAAGAGATTATTAATTATTTGGAAATATATTGAAATTATATTCAAATAAGTCTTATGTAATACCTATAAATTCATTCATTTATATGGATTAAAAATTTGTTGAATTTTCTTTTTCCACTTCGAATGGTGGGTTATTTTTTTTCATTTTCCATTTTTTCCAATGGTGGGTCATTTCTTTCCTTTGAAATTTTTTTCTTGTGGCGGGTCATTTATTTTTCTTTTATTTTCTAATTTTTTCCAATGGTGGTTCATTTCTTTCCTTGTCTAATTTTATCCAATGGTGGGTTATTTTTTCCTTTTCCATTTTTTTTCCAATGGTGGGTCATTTCTTTCCTTTTCCATTTTTTCCAATGGTGGGTTATTTATTTCCTTTCTAATTGTTTCCAATAGTGGGTAAATTATAACTAATGGTCATTAAATTATAAATAATGGTGGATAAATTAATTGCAACGATGGATAAAATTATTTTTCAGTGGTGAATTATTTTTTCCACCACCAGGTATTTTTTCTATCGCCAACAAAGATTTATTCATGCTCTATTTTCGTCACTTTTTTATATTTTGATGAACTGTATGCATTTTATAATTATTTTACATGAATTATTAATTTATAAAATTAATATATATTATATTTAAGTCAAAAAATTGTTATTATAATATTTTAATGTTTTTTAAAGTGTTATAATTTTTTTTTCATTATTTTTACATAACACTTACAACATATTTAAGGAATTTTTATGCTTTAATATTTTAAGTTAATTTCATTGACTAATTATTTTATAAATTATTATTTAATGAAATTGAATATATTCAAACACATTTTATGGTATTTAAGGTAGTATAATTATTTTTTAAATTACACACTACTTTAAATAAATTGGATTTAATATTTGTTTTAAACAGTCTTACAATTTTTATGGGATTGATTTGAATTATTATTATCATTTAACGGGTTATTAAAACACATTTTAATTATTATTTATTATTAGAATTCAATTTATATTTTTTACTGTTATTTTGGAGGATAATTTTACCCCTCCTTAATAATTAAATTATTTTTGAATTTTAATTACTTTACCTAGATATTGGTTTGTTAATTATATTTACAGATCCTATTTAAAGGTTCCATGACACTTAAAGGCTTACATTAGATAACCTATTCTTTGATAATCTATTTTTACTTGAGAGAAAATTTGTGAACCTTGAACCTATTTCACATTTTCAAAGTCCTGTGATATCATATTTCATCACTTGTACATTCTATCAAGTGCCTGATTACTTTAGATTCGACTTCTACTACCTTGAAAAGACATGACAATCCAATTATAAAGAACCAGTATCCATGATTTAATTATTTATATTCTCCTTCATCTGGTTGATTGAGTCTTTAATACTATTTCCCATCTCTCACATGCACTCTATTTTTATGTTTATGTTTTTACACACAAAAGCATTATTTTTCTTCTTCCCTTCCTCAAATTGTGACTCATGGATTCTAAAGTCAGGATTGAGGGTTGTGAATACCTATATCTATAGTTAGGACTGTTTGGGTTATGAATCCCACTATCTAAAGTTATATTGTAAGGGTTGTGACTCTCCATACAAAATTTAGAGTTGTGGTTATCCTTACACTAGAAAAGGATACTGTAATTGGGTTATGATTCCCCCCAAAAAATCATAATAGTGCACATGTATCTCTCATTGAGTAGAGATGTATCGGAGTAAAGAAGGACCAATTTGGATCAAAATACTATAAAAAATATCCTTGTTTTCATTACTTTTTCCACTACTAATTAACTATAATAATTAACTTTAATAATCAGTTTAATTAATCAATTTATTTGATTAAAATTTTTAATCTGGTCTATTCACCCCCTCTAGACCATATTCCTTTACCCTATCTAACCTAACAGATAATGTTTCTTATATAATGAAATTAAATATTGGGTATATCAAAGATAATAGAAAAAAACACATTTCACCAAAATCATTTTTTACCCACGAGATTAAAAGGAATGTTTAGATTGATATATATTAAATTGGATAATGTGATAATCTTGAAGATTTATTCATAAAGGAATTACCAAAAGAAACTTTTAAAAGTTTATTTATATAATTGGTATGAAAATATTACAAATTATATCATGATTTAATATAGGGGAGTTGATAATACCATACTATTTTACCATAATGTAATATATCAGCTCGAATACCTGGCCATCATACTCAAATTAAAATTCCACAATCCTAAAGCCTGTTCTCAATTTCCCTAGGATAGAACAAGTGAAAAAGGGAATCACATGTATACAAGTAGAATGATTTAACCCTTTTCAATTATAAATAATCAATAAAACTAAAACAAATTTTTTTCAATAAATAAGACACGTATGATTCCAGACATAATAGAATAAATATATACAATGGTAATTCTATAAAATGATTGAATAAAACTTTACATAACCAAAAAATAAAAGTCTAAACATATTTATGTGACAAGAAAACTTCTTTGTTTATGAGAACCTCTATATTCTCATGCTTGATACATGATTCACTCCTAAAGCACAGAAACATTGGTCCCACTTGCAAGGAAAATCAAGAGAATACAAGGCAACATACATGCTAAGTCATGCATTCATATGGTGTGAGTGAAAGACCATGAGGATACCACTATGAATCTATGTAACTCTTTTTATAAGACAAACTCAAAATGTTAGTTTTAAATACAATTAGAAAATAAATTTTCTACCTTTTAATTATAAGGAAAAACAATCACATTGAATTTTCCTTTGAAAACTATTTTACTTGGAAAATTAAGTATAACCATGAAGTATGTAAATAAGAATCCCTAGAAGACACATAAATAAGGAATAAAAATTAAACCAAAATATAACATAAATAAAATCATAAAATAGATCATAACATTGGATAAAATTATATATTCTATTAGTACAACCTATGACCTCACTAATAGAACCATCTATTGGAGTTTAATGTATACATATTTAAATAAATCACAAATTTTACCCATTAGCCTCAAAGGGTAGAAATACTTTATCTCCGGTATGAACTAAACTAGGATACACTTGCCAAAGTATAATAAAAAACTAGTGAAACAATCATCTATGATTTTCCACATAGATACCCTATGATCCCATGTAATCCCAAAAAAAATCAAACGTAAAGGGACCAATCAAGTTTATAATCAAATAAAAACTCAATTCACACCCCACATACCCTTTAATCAAAATCACCCTTTATCAATTCCATAATATAATGACCAATATATCAATCTCAAAAATTATAACCATAACATCTAGGGGAATATGTGAAATATGGTATACATAATTAATAATAATAATCATAATACCGAACACACCTTTACAAGACACAAAACATTACAAAATCATGAGACACTTAATATGAAAATCATACTGTAATAACCCTTGGATTTTGTAGTATAATTATGAGAACGTTTGTAAGAACACAGTTTTTCTTTGAGGTATGAACCATTTAATTTTATGTTTAATTCACTGGTTTTTACCCAATATTAATACCTTGTAAGTATTGAAGGAAACAATTGTGTTCAGGGCATGTTCGGAGTTCTGGATCCTAGACAGTTGAAGAAATAGCTCGGCCGCATGATTAGTATAAGCAGTGTCGCCTAGTCCACACAGGGTTTTTAGTGAGTATAAGTGGGGAGAAAGATTTTACCTAACCATGCAACCCATACCACATGCCCATGCATAGTTGTTACAGTTTTTAACTAAGGGAAAATGCATAGTTGGTGCATACACTACTATAAAAATGGGCAAGGGAAGCACTACCCTTTTATTAGTGATAAAAAAAGCACTGATAAAGGGGGCCTTTATCAGTGCTAAAAAAGAGCTGATAAAGGGGGGGCTTTAACAGCGCTAAAAAAAGCACTGTTAAAAGTGACCCTTTATCAGCGCTTTTTTTAGCGCTGATAAAGGCCCCCTTTATTAGCGCTTTTTTTAGCACTGTTAAAGGGGACCCCTTTATCAGCACTTTTTTTAGTAGCGCTAATAAAGGGGGGATTTATCAGCGCTTTTTCCTAGCGCTGATAAATTTTATGTTTCAAAAAAAATATTTTTTTTATGAAAAATAGTATATTGTTATATAAGTATATTCATATTGATATAAATATAATATATTTTTTTTAAATATACGTATAAATAGACTATTACATTTAATATATAATAAATTTAGTGAAAATGGATTTAAAATATTTTAAAAAATATAATTAATTAATAATTTGCTAATTATTATCGATTAAAAATAATTTAATAACAATTTTAGGACACAAAAAATCAAAACAATTAATAAAAGATCTAAAATAAGTTGAAAATGTAACTGAAACTTCAAACGACCATAACTTTTGATCCGAGTGTCCGTTTGAGCTCTACAACATATCAAATCGAAGCCTGCGACGAGCTCTACGTGCCTGTGACCTAAGAAAAGATTATGACACATTTTTAGAGGCAAAAAATTCCAATAATGCCTCCAAAACTGAGTTTTTAGTCGGGATACCATGAGTTCGGGTGGAAGCAAGTAAGTGCGCACACATGTGTGGGAGCGCAGGCAAGGGTAGCGCACGTGAGTGGGAGGGGCCGCCTAGTGGTGATAAGGGGGGGGGGGGGGGTCAAGCACTGTTAAAAGCTACACCTGAATATAAATTATTTTTTATTATTCTTTATTTTTTTTTTAATTTTTTCAGTGCTTTTGAAAAGTGCTAATAAAACACCCCTTTTATCAGTGCTAAAAAAAGTGGTGATAAAAGACCCATTTTATCAGCGCTTTTTTTTGCACTGATAAAAGGGGTCTTTTATCAGTAATTTTTTTAGCATTGATAAAATGGGTCTTTATCAGCGCTTTTCTGAGTGCTGATAAAAGAGACCCCCCTTTATCGTCACCTCGATTAACAACGCTTTTTTAAACGCTGTTAATGCACTATTCTAGCGCTGATAAAAGCCATATTTGTAGTAGTGATAGTTTTTTAACTATGCACCATGACCATGCGAGGGGGTATTGAGGTAGTGCATGATGAAAATTGGAGTATGGTTTGTCCAACCATTCAAACAAACCATGAAACCCTTATAAATTGGTTAAAATGACTATTTTATCTTTGAGGGATTATATGTTTAACAATCCTTCTTCTTTCTTATTTCTAGTAGACAAGTGGCTCATTTTTCTCCTATTGAAGCTTCTCCTCCCTCTCCACATAGGTTTCTTAATAATTATTCCATATGAACTCAGAATAAATTATTCATCTATTTTTATTCCTCTTAGTATGTTCTCTACTCCTTAGGTTCATTTCATAATTTTTAATTCTATTGATGATGCTATTTTTGTGTGAGCTTATATGCCCTATTTTTAGGTTGTTCGTTCATTCTTTTATTTTATTCTGATCTAGGACAAACTAAGGTATGATACTGGACACAGAATCTACTACATGAATAAGGTATGTGGTCTATGAATCATCCCTTAAAGTCTCACTGTCTATAAATTGTTTCCATTGTGCGCATGCTAGGTTCATCGGGCATTGCTCTTTAAATTCAGCTACCTCTAATTAAATTGTCTAGGTTGTATTTATATAGACCTAATAATATACATTGACACCATTTGAGGTTTAGAACTCAATGTGGACCACCCATTTAGGGCATTTTCTTCTTTTATTCCCTCGGTGACCCATATTGGGTCTATTTGCAACACCATTCGAGTGCGTATGACTTGACCTTTGATAAGGTAAGTGTTCCTTTATAATTAATAAATCTTTAAATAGATGTTATAGAAAGTTTATATTTATATATATAAATTGGACTAGTTAAATTATGTAATTTAATTTATATTGGTTTCATTTCCTTAACCCCTTTCCATGTTTAATGAAAGGTATGGAATAGACCTAATAAATGATTATGTAATTGAAGTGATATTTGGTTGCATGTCCTTAAAACCTTGTCATGTTTAATGAAAGGTATGGGATGAACCTATTAACTGATTAAATTTAATTAGTATTACATGTACATGATTACATATGATATTAATGGAATGAGTATAAGGTTAATATTTCCTTAGACCTTTTCATATTTATAGGAATGGTCCGATTTTTGAGTCGAAAGTTATACTTTTTACTTTTCATTTCCTTAGTTTTGAAAATCACAAACACTTTAAAAATTTCTTAAAACTCTATTTTATTGAATTTATATATCCCAATTTTTTTAGAATGTTTTTTAGAAAACATCCTTTTATATGGAAGGAATAATTAATATAAATGAATATAAAATTTATTCTTTAATATGATCCATCAGACTGACTATATGCCTGATACATCAGACCGACTAGTATTCTATCCATTGGTTATACTAGTGTTCTATCTATCGAACCAACTGAATTCATAACCTTCAGATTTAAAATAGTTTAGATCCATCATACTTATCTTAATTCAGTTTATCAGATTTATAAATAATAGTATAGTCCATGAGACTATCCAAAGTTTATAATCAGAGTAGTTAGAATTGTTTATATTATATGGAATTAATTACAACATTATAATAGGTATAATAAAAATGATATTAGATGGATTTTTTTTGATATGTCAAGTGAATAAAATTTTAGGACATTGAAACCAACTCCAAGAATCACAAAAAATATGACTATTATAAGGATTACTATAAATAGGAGTGAATTTGAGGAGCTGGGAGATGATTCATTTTTAACTCAATAGGTATGATATTTTTCTCTACATGAAAATATAATTCTTACACTTTTTAATTTCTTTGAGAGGTGTTATTATAAGGATTCAGAGTGAGGAAGTGTAAAATCTTTAGAACCATTTTTTCTTTCGTATTCATCTTTCAAATTGAGGTTTAGATTGGGGGATTCCAAGGATATAAAGATATGTGAATCCGATTCATCAGATCAAGGGATTCTAGGGATAGAAAGTCAGATCTGACACTGATCATCATATTGAGGGCTTCCAGGGTTTTGGAAGATATATCTATTCTGATTATCATATGAGGGATTTCCTAGTAAGGAAAGACAACCATTTACAATTATGTTGATAACTGTGGATATCTTAAGTTAGGATTTATAAATTCCTTAACTCTTCTGTTCAAAGATTATAATTACTTTTATAAATCTTGTAATTCATTATTACCATGTTATAAGCTTTCATATTTATTTATTTATTTTACATGTCTTACATTCCTCTATGCATTTAACTTAGAAAGTTTGTTTTACTAATCTTTCTAATAAACTATTTTATCATACTACCAATGTGCCCAATTAATAAATCTATTTTATCAGATGAATTCTAAATCCAATGCATACACTTTGATCATAAAATTATTTTTGAGCCTTATCTTTTTAACTAAATAGTTTTTGAGTTTTTGTGTTAGTTTAAATTTTTAAACTAAAATTCACTCCCTCTTATACCCATCATAAACTCCTATGATCTAACAATTAGCATCAAAGTAGTTTCTACTACTATACTTTTTGAGTTTTTACTTTTTTAATATACTTTAAGTTATTATGTTTTTTTATAAAATACTTGTTTATAAATTTTTATTATACTACCATGTTTTATAGAAAAGAGTTTCTATTTTCTATAAGATGGGAGGGTTAAATTTTGGTACCCTTGAAAATATGAATCCTAGTAGACCAACTATATTTGATGGGAACAATTATGAATAACAGAGAGATAAAATGAAGACTTTTTTTATCAATAATTGCATGTATAATTTTTTATGCTGACCAGAAATTATCATATTCTAGATAAAGAAGTTATAACTTTTACTAATTAGGAAAAATTAGAATATCAACTAAATTATAGAGTAAGGAATAGTTTATTGTGTTCTATGACCATAAGTGTCTATAGTTAGATATCTTTATTTGAAGTAGAAAATAGAATATGGAATAAGTTATAGGTAACTCACTTTATAGATTTTAATTTTTTTAAGACAATAAGAGCTATTCTTAGAACTGATTATCAAGATTTTTATTTTTTACCTAGTGAGATAGTTGTAAAAATGAACTAAAGGTTTATGACTATTGTTAATAGCTTATAGTCTCTTAGTGATAAGGATATAACAGATGAAATTTTATTTGAAAAATTTATTGAAATAATGGTTGGTGAATGGGAATCTAAGAGAACAATGTTTTATGACACTAAAAGGATTATAGATCTTACTCCTGATGATCTTATTGGAACCCTTATGTAGTATGAGGGAAGACTACAAAGGGATGAAAATACGATGAAAAAGAAGAATGGAGGAGTTTTATTTCAACTATATCTAATGTTCCAATTAAATATAAATATTCTAAAAAAGTTATGAAATATTCTAAAAAGAATAAAGATATTATTGATTTAGATACTGGTTCATCGAAATAGACCAGAAATGAGTTGGATAATCTTGTGAAATGGATGAACAAGATTATGGGAAAGAAAGATTTTTCAATACAGATATAAGAAAATTCAAAAGGATAAAAGTGATAAGAAGGAATATAAATAAGTAATATGCTATGATTGTAAGAAGGTAGGACATATAAGACTGATTTTTTCTAAGATGAATGGAACGTATAAGAAAGAAATAAATTCTGATAGGAATTTTAAAATCACTATAAGCACAAGAGAAAGAAAAGTCTAAAAGCTTAAGGTACTTGTAGTGAAATTGTATGAGATATTTCTTCTAAAAATTCATCAAACAATGAATGTTCAGGTAAAAAAAATATTGGAATCTATGATGAAATACCAAAGGTACACAATCTCTACAGGACCAAGGTAACTACTACCGAATCTCTTACAAACCTTACCTTAAATGCTAATTAACCTGATAATAATGATAATAATAATTATATATATTTGAATGAAGAATATTCTTCATATGATGAAGAAAAAAATACATTACCAAGTTATAAATAAGTTTCAAGATTTTTAAAATTAATTGAAAATGTAAATTGTAAGATTTTTAAAAAAACTCGAACTTTATCAAGGTAAACATGTGAAAGAAAATTCAAGTATATCTACTATAAATAATAAAATATTATATATTTATAAATAAATTGATAAATATAATTTTGAGAAAGAATATTTTTCAAGAGGCATTGAGAAATATTATTGTGAGAAAACTAGTTTTCAAAGTGATATTGCAAAACTTAGTTTGAATATAATTCTAACGAAGATAAAAATTTAGTTGTAAAACTAAATTCTAAAATTTATTGTTTGAATAAAATTTTGTCTAATTTTACTCTTAGAAATGAAAAAATTGATAAAGTGTATAATAAAATCATACCTCATAGATATATTTCTATAATGGTTTTTACAAATAAAAAATATGTTTTTAGTAATAACTAAATTGTTCTGAAAAGTGCTTCATTTTTCACTAAGTGTCAAAGTGGAAGGCATTAGAAGAACAAATGTTCTTTAAGAAAAGTCCAATCACTAGGATTTTATAAAGATTATTTTTTTAAATATTAAAATTTCTCTCAAATTAATAAAGTCAAACAAATGTGGATTCCTAAAATATTACCTTCTTATAATTTCAGACCCATGAAGGCTTTGGTTCTAAAGTGCTAATGTTTTTGTTTTTAGGAAAATAAGGAATGTACCAACAATAAAAATATTTGGTACGTGGAAAGTGGTTACTCTAAATACATGATTGGAAATAAATATTTATTTAAGATGATTATAAAGATGAAAGGTGGAAAATTCAATTTTGGAGATAATGATCAGGGAGAAATTATTAGTATAGGTAACATTGTTCTTCTTGGAAAAGATTTAAGTTAAAATGTTTTATTTGTTGTAGGACTTAAGAAAAACCTTATTAGCATAAGTAAATTATGTGATGAGGATTAACTTGTGAACTTTAGGAATGATAAATATACTTTTTATATTTCTAAAGATGAGTTTATTCTTTCATCCAATTGGCATGAGAATGTCTACACATTAAACTTAGAAGACCTTAGGAACCAAGACCCACCCGACCTTAGTGTAATAGAAGATCAATCTTGGTTATGTAATATAAGGTTAGGAAACTATAATCTTAGAAGATTAGATAATTTTTCTATGAAATTAATAGTAAAGTATCTACCAGAACATAGGTTTGATACTTCTAAAGTTTGTGATCCTTATCAATTTGAAAAGAAACAGAAGTCAAGTTTTAAATATATTAGTGAACTCTCAGCTTCTGATGCTTTACATTTAGTTACCATGGACTTGTTTGGTCCTAAAAAAACTAGAATTATTAGTGGAAAATACTATATATATGTTTTATTTGATGATTATACTAGATATACTTGGGTCTATTTTCTAACAAATAAGTCCAAAGACTTTAGTTGTTTTAAAAAATTTGTAGCTAGAGTTAAAAATGAGAAGACCCTCTCCTTGATATCTATTTATAGTGATAATGGTGGAGAATTTGTAAATTATAATTTTTAAACCTTTTATTGTAAAAAATGTATTATACATAAATTTTTGTTACATAGAACTCCATAGAAAAATGGTGTAGTTTAAAGAAGAAATATAATTCTTAAAGATATTACTAGAACCATGCTAAGTAAATTCTTAGTTACTAATTTTTTTTAGGATAAAGCAGTTATTAATTCCTATTGTAATATAAATCAAGTTTTAATAAGGCCTTTTATTAATAAAACTTCTTATGAGTTGTGGATTGGAAGGAAACCAAAACTTTCTTACATGAATGTTTTTAGATGAAAAGTATTCATTATGAATACTAAAGATAACTTACATAAATTTTCTCTAAAATATGATGAAAGAATATTTCTAGGTTATTCTATAACTAGTAATGCATATATATTTTTTAATAAAAACCCAAGTACTGTTAAGAAAATAGTACATGTTTAATTTGATTAATTTGATCCTTTTGTTTTAAAAAAACCTCAAACTACATCTTCAAATGTTATTCCTAAAACTGATTTTCAACCTATGTTGGAAACTTATTTTCATAATAGAACAACTAAAGAATATATTTTTGAAGTTATACCACAAGAATATTTTCAACATGTTATTGAAGAATATATTTTGGTAAACCTAAGGAATTATAGTTTTCTTAGAAATAATCCTAGGGAAAATATTATTGGTGATGTATATTAACTAGTTAGAACTAGAAGTTCTTTGAGAAATGAAATTGAACATTTAAAATTTTTATCTCATTTCAGACCTAAGATTTCTGATGAGACTTTATGTGATGAGTATTGGATAAAATCTATGCAATATAAATTCAATGAATTTGAAAGAAATCAAGTTTTGACTTTGGTTGAATGATCTAAAGATACTTATGTAATTGGAGTAAAATGAGTTTTTTCAGAAAAATGTGATGAAAATAGAATAATAGTTAGAAATAAATCTAGAATTATTTATAAAGTATCCAACTCTTTTTATAAAATAAGTTAATAAAAATATTTTTATTGTATAAATCTACAATGATAAAATTCTATTCCATTTAACACAAAATTCATTAACATATTCATTTTCATATCTTATGATGTTTGAGTTTGAAATGAGTATGATGGGTGAGTTAACATATTTTTTAGGTTTTCTAATTTCAAAAAAACCAAAAGAAAATTTTATATCTCAATATAAGTATATAAAATATCTTCTTAATAAATTCAGATATGACAGTACTATAAGTATTAGTACTCCTATAATAACCTAAAATACTTTAGATATTGATGAAGATGGAAAACCAATTGATCAAAAAATATTTAGAGGAATGATTTAAAGTATACTTTACTTAATAGTTAGTCATCTATACTTAATTTTTTTTGTATGATTATGTGCTATATATAAAGAAAATCCACAAGAGTCCCATATTAAACCTATAAAGTAAAATTTTCATTATCTTTAAGGAACTATGGATTTAGGTTTATTTTACTCTTTTGGAAATTATTTTGAGTTAATTTTTTTTGTATGATAAATTTGGTGGATGTATAATGGATAGGAAATGTACTTATAGAACTTTTCATTTCTTCGGAGAAACTTTAGTTTCTTGGTCTGGTAAGAAATAATACTCAGTAGAACTATCCAATGCTGAAGCCGAATATGTGGAAACCATAAGTTGTTGTGGTCAAGTGTTGTGCATGAAACAGACACTCACTGACTATGGCATGAGTTTTACTAAAAATATAATTTTGTGTGACAAAAAAAAGTTCAATTTCATTAATTAAAAACCCATAAAATCACTCACTATCTAATCATATATATATATAACACCATTTTCTTCAAGATCACACAAATAAAGGAGATACGGTTTTACAATTCATCGAAACGCAAGAGAAACTTGTAGATATTTTTACTAAACCCCTTAGTTTTGATAGATTTGAATATATTAAATATAATATAATAATTATTAATATCAATTGACCATTCATATATAGTTCATGTTTACCAATATACTTACATTAATGAACTCCTTATCAAAGGGAGAGAACATATTCTTTTTTTAAAACTTTTTTTTTTAATTTTTTGTTTTTTAAAACTATAAAACTTTAAAAAAATTTAGTTTCTAAACACTTTGGTTTTCATAATAATTTTTTTTATTAAAATTTTTTGGATCCAAAAATATTTACTATTTTTTTTTCAGAATCAAAATCTCTTTCAAAATTTTCTTAGAGAAAATTTTTGCTACAAAGTTTATCTATTTCAATTTTTTGTTACAAAATCCATGAATAATAGGTTAATCATACTAAAATTAATATTTACTTTAAGAGGTATTATTTTAATATTTTAGTTTTTTTAATTATTCCATTACTTTTATTATTTTTATTCTGTTTTATATATTCTTTATATTTTACAAGCATTCAAATTGTTATAAAAATTTTAAAGTATTTGTAATTGGAAAATACAATAGTTAGATGAGTAGATTTCTTTAAAAATGTCATGACCCGTCCCCCAGGGCCCGTTTCGTGACTACCCCAAGCCCGCCTTGCATAGGCTAGGGGCTATCGATTAGCACCGAAGGTGTATTCCCTAAAACTAGGAAGGTATTTCCTTTATAACCTGTAAGCCCACGTAACCAAGCACACAACAAGATAAGAACACAAGTAAAATGAACTGTAACAGAGTGCGTACAGTAAGTAAAAGGGGCTAGAATACAAGACCAACTGGAAAGTACAAGTACAACTGTGATATAATACAACTGAAGAAAAGGGAAAGTCAGCTGCTGGGTCATCCTCTGAGGTTCCTACCTGAAGGGTAGGTACAGATCGCCTCCTCAACACTCCACGTCCACCCATCTCCTCTGTGTACCGATATGCCGTATGGTCCACCTCCAGGTACCGTCCAGTCCTAGTACTCTCAGCCTCAGTCAACACTGTCCGTCATCTATATCCAACACAATAAGGTGCGGGCATAGCCCGTGTAGGGGTGAGTATAATGATACTCAGTAGGGACCCTGAGACCCTCTAGGTCTCACAAAATCTATCAAGGATAAATCACAAAGTATGAAATCAATAGATTACCTTACTTAGGTATATGCCCACACATATACCTAAGTTATCAAGTAGTCCATCTCAATCATGAGAAAAACATAGTGGTACTAACTCAGCTCACACCTGGATTTATTCTAGGGGTAGTATCAAGAAACATTCCCAGTCACAACGTTGAACACCTCAGCTGTTGGAGAACTCCTCCTTTATCAAGTACAGTGGGCCTGTCGCGTCACACAGAGGCGCTTCCCACTAACCTTGGACTGCTGAGGTACTCCTCCCGTCGAGTACCGTGGGTCTGCCGCGTCACCAAGGCGCTCCCCACCGTGGGTCTTCCACGTAACCAATGCACTCCCCCTCATGGCTTGCTGAGGTACTCCTCCTGTCGAGTATCGTGGGTCTGCCACGTCACCAATGCGCTCCCCACTGTGGGTCTTCCATGTCACCAAGGCGCTCCCCACTGGGCCTGTCAAGTCACTCCGAGTCGAAATGGTTAGCAGTTTTCGAGTCTCAGCCAGCCACTAGGTTCTCGCACTATGCTCGCTCGTCTCCAGGAGTATCCACTCCACAAGCTACTGGTCGGTAATCCAACTGCCACGAAGTCCCATGAATAAGTATCTCAAAGGTCCGCCACTTCATAGGGGTCTCAACGCAACAGATGGCGCGTCAATCGGATGCCCGGTCTGTGAGTTATTATCCTTTTAGTCCTGGGGCCCCGGTTGGATTCGTGCTCAATCCAACTTGACCATTCCCTATCTTAATCCAAAACTCCAGTGGGGTATACTCAAAGGGACTGTCATGCTCCAAGATTTCCAGTGCTACTAACAGTTCTTCAAATGGACGTCCACTTCCAAAGTTATGTCCAAAAGATGTAAATGGGCCGTAGTGGGCCCGGGTCCGGTCCGACCCGGTCGGAGTGACCCAAACCGACCTCGCATGGGCCCAACCGATTCGGATTGACCTGGCCCAGCCCGTAGGGTACCGCGAGGGCGCGGACCAACCGCGAGTACCGCGAGGGCACGGACTGGCCGCAAGGGTGCGAACCAGACGTGAGGGCGGCGGACTGGCCGTGAGGAACCGGCTGCGGGGGCACGAACCCGCCGTGAGGGCGGCGGACCGACCATGGGTCGGCGGACTGGCTGTGGGGTGACGGTCCGGCCTGGGCTGGCGGCTCGGCCAGCCATGGGGCGACGGTCTGGCGGTAGGTTGGCGGCTCATTCGGCCATGGGGTGGCGCCTCGGTCACGGGGTGGGGGTCCAGCCGTGGGGTGGCACAGATCCATGGATGGCGGTGGGGGCCGTGGTTGACGCGGAGGCCACGGGGCGGCGACAGTGACCTCGGGGCAGCACTGTTGCGCCATCAACTTCGTCACGGCCGACGGTGGTGCCAGCTGCCATTATCGTGCCCCAACCTTGGATAGTTGCCTTCCTCCTCCATCGGGAAGAACACCAAAAGATTTGTGGAAGGGTCGGGCCATGTTGGTTTGGCCTGTACCGTCCACTTTAGGGTGGTATCATATGGCTCAACAAGAAAGAATAATGTCAAGCTTACAACTTCCCACAATGTTTCATTCCCAAACCGCAATAGAAACCAAGGTAAGAATATGGGAAAAGTATTATCACACAAATAAAAACCCCTACCTCATTCACTTGATGATGTTGGTGCAAGAAGGTATTACGACCATCGATTCTCCATAGATGAGGACGTCCCACGTCAGAAGAAGTCCTATGAAAGAAGGTCGAAGGAGGTCGGTGTTCTTCGTTGGCAGACCATTCTTCGTTGGAGAGCTTTCTCCCAAGTTCTCCCAATCCCCCTTTGACAATACTTTGCCAAAAAATGAATATCCAACCAAATAAGATATGTTTATCTATTTAATTTGTTGGAAATAAAAGTTGGATTAATTAATTGGAAATAATAAATGGGTTTATTTGGTATAAAATTCAAATTGGAGGATACCAAGGGTTGGTACAATTAATTAAGGAGGGTTGACACAATTAATGTGGAGGAAGCTCAAGAGGCTCCTCCACATTAACGAGGGAGTTGAAGAGGTTTAGACCTCGGGTGTCCCCCACCACCATAACCTCTCATGGGAGGTTAAGGTCTGGTGGTCCCACTTCTCAACTTCCACATGGAGGGTGGTTACAACAAAATAAAATAAAACATGTGTTTATTTTATTTTATTATTTCCACGAAAAACCCAAAATTTAACTTTCACCCTCGATGAACTGACATCGAGGTGAAAGTCTTATTAATAAAATACCGGCATTGTGAGTTTAACGGTGCCCTCAGATTTCAATTATGAGCACCGATTCAAAAGTTAGTAAAATCCACTCGCACGTTTACTGAATGTACCCAAAAAAAAGTTCATAAATTTATTCTGGGCACTCCGGGCCTCGGAATCATGCGTCTTCAATTTTCACGAACTTGTAAAATTTCCATTTATTTAAAAAAAATTACATGGAAATTCCAGGTCTTTAAAAAAAATTCAAGAGTTTATAATATATTAATAAAATCATTTAAAGATTAATCTCAACCAACATATTAGAATTTGGATTTTAATCTAAGTCGTTGGATTTTTGGAATACGAAACGTCACCCCCGTGCCTATATATAAGGGGAGGGCTACCCTTGTCCCACATCGATCTTCAAGTTTTATTCTTGAATATCAATACCCAATTTATTACTCAGTCTTGAAATATTATATTCATAAAATCAAATTCTTTAATTTGAGTTGTGGTATCATATTTTGTTAGATGTCCTCAAGAGAAGATTTCGCGAAGCATGAAGTTGTAATAGAAAGGATAATTGAGAAAAATTTGTTTGAAAAGTATGATTCTTTATTGAAAATAGTTATTAAATTTTAGTGTTTGTAAAATATATGCATTAAGAAATATGATTTTGATTTACACTATCCAAAAATAGTAAGATATTTCTATCTTTTAGTAGAATTAAAAATGAAATATGTTTAAGATGTGATTATATTCACTCTTTTTGATAAATCTAAAAACTAACATATCAACAATTTTCTGATTTAGTTGAACTTCCATTGGAAGGTGAAGTATATCTTCCATCACATAAGATTTTGGATAATATTGGTAGTTTTGATAAGTCAAAAGTAGAAGCTTTATTGTTTACTTATTTTGAAAAAGTTAGAAAGGTATTTCATCTCACTTAGGATGTGAGAGTTGTAACATTGTGTATGAAAGGAAACTTTATTCCAAGGAAAGTTGATAGGAATAATTTGGAATTCCTCAACATTTTCAAATTATAATTTCTTGTTAATATAGGGCATACAAATCTTGTAATGTTTGTTTTTATTTCTATTGAATCTGTTAAGAATACATCGATGAAGTACAAAATACTCATATTCCCTTATTTTATAAAAAAAATGTTGGTAAACTATATGGAGGTTTTTAAATTCAATAATCATTCATATTGTCTTATAGAAAAGGTTTCTCTCATCAGAGAGGAAATAATAGCCAGAATGAAATTGGGTTTTAATCCAAAGTTGAAAAAATTCGTGGATGAATTGGACAAATCAACATCTGATACTAAACCTGTTAAAGAGAAAGAACCGAAATAAGGAAAAAGAAAGGACGAATCCTCACTTAAAAAAATTCAGAAGAAAAAAAGGCAATATCTGATGAAGAATTTAAGAAATTAATGGCACATAAGTATCAAAAAAAGCAAGGGGATCCTAGCTTTAGACTAGACAAGGAATAAGCTTTATATTTAAAAATTATAAAAGATGATGAATTGAAAGAAGTAGATAAGAAGAAGAAACAAAAGAAAATGTTTTCTGAGGCAATAATGATGAAGAATTTATTTAAAGGATTATCAACCAATATCTATTTCTCTAAATCAGTTTCTCAACCTATTCAAGGTTCCAAAACTCTTCCTACTACTGATTTATAAATTGTTAAAAATTATGTATTTTTTTCATTTGATTTAAATATAAATATTAAATAAATTTTAGAATAAGTCAAAACTCAATTTGAAAAATTAGTATAGGAATCATTCCCAAAACAACTAATAAATCAGTGAAGTAGAAAGCTCAAAAGTCAATCCATAAAGTTGGAAAATGAGTCTTAAGAACTATAAGGTAGTTGGAGAAAAAATAAAAAGAATAAGTGGAAGAATAAGAATAAGAATAAGATGAAGAAATTAAAAAATAAGAAAGATCTTCAAAATAATCCTCATCCTCTACTTCAATTTCAACTCAGTTTGATAAGAACTTCATTCTTGATGTTTTAGTGGATGTTCAGTCATCATCATGAATTTGAAGCTTAACATTCACACACTAAAGTATCTAAAAAGGTAAAAACTGATAGATAAGTTGATATTCTAAAATTTTTAGAGTAATTAAAATTCGAATAAAATAAAAGGAGGATATTAGACCTTATCGACAACAAATTTTAGAGGCTTCATAAGACTCTTTAGACTCAACTGCCACTAAAGCACATAAAAGTATAGATTAAAATTTTTAGACTCTGAAACAAATTATGGACTCAATTATATACCTTCTAAATATGAAATCTAGATGAAAAAAATTCAAAACTGTTTCAATGAGAAGTCATGATAGATAAAGTCATTGATAGAGTTAGTGATTCAGAATGACGTTGAAATCACAACTTTAAATGACAAGACTAAGTCACACAAAATAAGATTAAATAAAATGGTGAACTGGTTATGAAAAGTTTATGGTGACTTAAAAGATCATTATGATTATCTTTTCATAGTCAATAAATTTTCTTTTGAAATTACAGATTCGTTTGAGAAGATATATTCTAAAGTATCATATATAATGATGTTTTTTGAGCAGTATAGAGATATGATATATTCTAGGAATGGGGGATTATTATAATTGAAAGAAGAAATTCAGAAGTTGAAATAGGAAAATATCAGGTTCTAATATTTCAAAGAAGAGTTTTTGAGGTTGAATGAGGAAAATAAGAAGATCAGTGTTCTTGAAGAAGTGGTTGAAAGTTTTAAGATTGAGAATTAAAGGATCTAAATAATGGAAGATAATATTGTAAAGATTGAATGAACTATATCCAAATATAATAAGGATCAAAATTAATTGAATAAGTTAAAAACAATTTTCAAGAAATTGTATAAAAAGTAATGAACATTTTTACTAAACTCTCAATGTCTTGATTAATTTCAAACATTTTAGAATGAAAACTTGTTTTCATGAATTATTCTCCAAATATTTTCCATCTGAATGTTTTCTAATTCTACTTGGATGAATGTTCTTTATTTTATATCTTGGATGAATGGTTATTAACACAAAACTATTTATGTTTCTCATATGCTTATCAAGGGTAAACATACAACAAGAGCTATCATAAATAATCATAAACATTAATGCAAGGTGAATAACTGAAACACAAGCCATTTAAATATAATCTTGATCATAATATGGAAAGAATAAATAATTCCATATAATATAATCACATGAGATAGAAAAAATAACCATGTATATTCTTCTAGTTGAATAATCACATGTAATATCAATAACTAATCTCATAATGAGGGAATGCATCATGTTGGGCATCATAAACATACCATCAAGGCTTCAACCAAGACACCATATATAAACAAGTAAGACATCATCCAATGCCCAAACTAGTTTATCTCATGATACCTACTAATGCATCAAGGGGATATATAGGTCCCTACCCATCACTTACTAAGTCCAATTCATTCCTCATATAAAAAGGGTAAAACATAAAAAATATAAAAAAATTTCCTAAATGGCCCGGAGGCCTTATTTTTATTGATTTTAAGAAAACCCCCCTTTCAAGGGATGAGGGGGAACCCTTAAAAGGCCCGAATGCTTAAGAGATTACATGACCCATAGTTCTTAGGAAATATACAAACTATAATTGTAACTACTCCTCCCTAGCTTCTTCATCGTGATATCAGCACTGCACCTTCGCATGGATTGTTCAGCTAGGATTCTCGTGCATGCATAGGCTGGTACTGATGGTAGTGCCATACCCTCTCATTCTGAAAATTCCACTTAGCTTCTGCTCTGGTGAATGCGCCTGCTCTAAATCCCCATTTGGAGTCTACTCCTTGTAGAGTCTGTCTGATCATTTAAGCACAATTACAGGTGGCCTGAAGGCCTTGTGGTGACTCGAAGGCCTTGAGGTGGCCTGAAGGCCTTGAGTTGGCCCAAAATACTTACTGGTCCAAAGGCCATGGGTGGACCAAAGGCCTTAATGGGCCTGAGGCCCAAACAAGTGTCCCAAAGTCCCAAAAAGATGAATAGTTCTGGCTACTACAGTACCAAACAATGTCTTCTACAACACCTGCTACATTTCTTTCTACAGTACTTGCTACAGTACTGATATAGTACCCCAAAAATATGTCTCCACCTAGTTTTGAACTCGGGTCTCTTGGATGCACTTGCTGAGTCCTCACCAATTGGGCTGAGGCTCTTTTACAATAACATACACATTCATATTGAAAAACTAACATACGAAATGTGAATACTTTAACCATAATCCATGAATGGTAACAAAATAGAACATCTATAGTCAAAATGATCATAAACTCTTCAATAAAATATGGTAAATGGTATCGTAAGAGATCAACCTTATTTAATCATAAAATCTAACAAAGGATATTGACATAGATGGAAATATTCTATTAAAATCATTAAAATTTCTTATGAGAAATACCCCTTTTTTACTTTGAAATCATTTATTTTAAAATTCATGTTGTTATAAAAGAAAAAAATTTCATAGAAAATAATATTTTAAAAATTTACAGGAATATTCAAAATGTTAAGGTTTCATGATGGTGGAAAAATCCACTTATGCCGCATAAGTTAAAAAACATTCCTTTCATCAAAAAAGTCACAAATTACCACGTTTAGAAAATGAAAAAAAAGATTTATTTCTAATCATTTTATAAAAAGTAAAACATGGATAAAAAGGACTTTAAACATTCATAGGATAATAAAAAATATTTTGGAAAAAATTTATAAGAAACATGTTCATGAATGATAAATTTTCCCCAGTATGTACTTACGTATAAACAATCCCGGATAATAACGAGATTGTGAAATAACCCTGACCTTGTACTTTACTTTAGTTGGATGTACTTTAACCTCTTATATAATGGTTTAAAATAGTTTATTAATTTATAATATAACCATATAAATATTTATTATATCATATACGATCCTATTATATTATTTTATCACCCATTTTTTAAAAATATTTCGTTATTACCCTTGTTTCAGGTGTTAACTGCTTCCTTTTCCTATGCATGTTTTGTCATGTAAGTCCCATTTTTTATCCATATGATATATTTATTTCATATATAGAATGATATTAAGTTCATGGATATTATATTTAATCATTATATATATCTTTATAATCATTATTTAATGGCTAATATGGAAAATTAATCACATCACTTTGTGGAGACGGTAGGTCGTACGTATGCAAGAGCGATGGTATCATTCCCCTAATAGTGAAAGGGTTAGGAATTGGAAGGTGTATTAATTATACAGAATAAATATCATGTCATATTTAATATCTATATCTATTATACCCATCATTATACCCATCCAAATAAATTAGTGATGAAAAAAAGGTTACACCACGGAGTGGAGACGATTGGTCGTACGTACACACGTGTGGTGATTTCATTTTTCATAGGATAGATAAAAGGTGTAATATGGTTATCCAATATTCACAATAAAATCTCATTATATATATTATTCTATAGTTATTACTTTATAATATAAACAACACATAAATAATAAGTATAAGAAGAAATAATCTTGAAGGAGTCGGTAAAGATGATTACCTCTTCTTTAGCGAACCTCCTTTGCATCTCCTCTTAGGGATACTAGGGTTGGTATTTTGAGAAGAAAAAAACATATAAGTGTGTATATAGAAGTTTATAAGATAAATTTTCAGGTTTTATCAAATATATAAGTCTCAAAGTGATGAAATTAGATGAGATATTAGGTGCCTTTTTATAATTAAGGTGAGGGGATCTTTTGGAATTTCAAAAAAAAATATAATAAATTAAATCTCAATTCAAATGCCAAAAAAATGTCATGTATTCTAAGATAATATGAGATAAGGTTGTAATATAATAAACCAATATATTTTAGACAAGTTTTGGTGTTTTTTTATACCTTATCATTTTAATTAACCCTTAGTTAACCTATTTTAATTTTAACCAAGGTAACAAATTTTTTAATATTAAATGGTTTCAATTTTTACATATTTGATGTCAATTAGACCATAAATGAACAATTTATAACAATATAGAACATATAATAATTATTGTTTTAAATATATTTTATGATTTCTAAATAATTTAATAAAATATTAATTTGATAAAATATCCTTAGTGTCAATTTTGACACTATTCATTATTTGTCTTTTTAAAAATATCATAACAACATGATATATTATAAAAATATATATTGAATCATCCCTAATATGTCAAAATATCCTATAAAATTCATGGATGACATTAATTATATCAAATTATATTTATTTTAATATTTTAAATATCATTTATTTGATATTTTCATTAATTAAACAATTATTGCATCATCATTGTATAAGATTTTAAGGTAATTATTTATTTCCTAAAAATTAGAGATAAATTACCATGATAAATAAATATATTATATATTTAAAATAACTATTTATAGTTGAATTTATCATATGTATAACACTATATTAAAAATGGTATAGTTATTAAAATATGAGTATGACATCTTTAACTCTTCTTTAAATAAAATATAATAAATGTCATAATCTCACAAAAGTGGATTAAAAAGGGTTATAATCTCGTCCCATAGATGATTTTTGTCAAAACAAACTCATTCAATTAAATTAGGACAAGTTTTAGAGCACTTTTCTAATATTTATAATATTATTTTTTACCCTCAATTACTTGATTTTCCTTTTACCGTGTTAATAAAATTTTACTAAAGTTAATTTATATTTACATAATTTTGAGTCACTGATTCCCAATATGGAATCCATTTTTCAAAATTCAAAAAATAGAAGTTGCAGTAATTATTTTAAAATTAATCCCATTGACGAGGTGTAAAAATGGGTTATTAAAGTTTAAAACATGAAAAAGTTTGAAATACTTTTACATCTAAATTCAATATAAAATTGATGGAAATGACCTATATTAGATTAAATGATAAAATAATAATCTATTTGTGCTTTAAAACTATTCAATAATATAAATAAACACTATAAATTATTTTTATGAAAACAGTTATTTTCAATTAAAATTTTGTATTTTTCACTATTAATAAAAACATGAAACTTATCAGAAAAATACCAAAAATTAAGCCAAATTAAATTTTTATATCCATATTTCAAGGAATAATATTATTTTTTTATATAAAATTTCTAAAAGTTTCAAAAAATAGATTTAAAATTGGTTCTCCATTAAAAGGCGATAAAATATCATTTTTTTGAAAAATACTTCTTTATATAGAAAATTGGATTTATTCTTATATCATGTCTAGAAAACAAATAATTTGAATGTTAAAATTATATGTAACATATATAAATTTCATAATATGGTTCATACTGTTCATTCCCACCAACTTAATGTCTAGTGTTAAAAAAATAATATTTAATAGTATGTCGCGATTCATTTAAGTTGGGTGTTGCATGCAATAAAATCTATTTAAATTTATTTAAAAGGAAAATGTTCCATAAAATATTGGGGTGTCACATTCTTCCCTCCTTAAAAAGTTTTTCCTTAAAATTTTCAGAGTATCACCTCATAAAAAGATTTGGGTAGTTCTTCATTATAATTTCCTTAGGTTCCCACACCAATTCTTCCTTTTTATGGTTTATCCAAAGAAACTTTAATAGTTGAGTCATATGATTCCTCAAAAATTATTCTCTGGTGTCAAGATTCTAGATAGGATATTCATAGTAATATAAATCATGTTCTAATTCTATTTCTTCAGAAGTGAGAACATGTGTTGGGTATGACATGTACTTCATTAGAAAAGATATATGGAGCACATCATGTACTTTAGAAAGGATAGGTGGCATTGCCAAATAATAAGACAGAGTTCCAATTAATTATAGAATTTCAAAAGGTCCAATATACCTAGAGCTCAGTTTCCATTTTTTACTAAATCTTATAACACCCTCCCATAGAGATACCTTTAAGAAAACATGATCTCCCACTTGAAATTCTAAATCCTTCCTTCAATTATCGACATAGATCTTTTTCCCACTTTGAGTTTCTTTGGTATGAGTTTGAATAGTCTTTACCTTCTCTATTGTTTCCTACACAAGTTCTAGGACTATAATATTCCTTTCTCCAACTTCATTCCAACAAGTTGGTGTACAATATCTCTTTCCATATAACGCTTTATACAGTGCCATTTTAATACTTGAATGGAATCTATAGTTATAGTAAAATTCCACAAAAGAAAAAAAATGATCCCACATACCATTAAAGTCAAGTGATTATGATCTCAACATGTCTTTTAATGTTTGAATAATCCTTTCAGATTTTCCATCAATTTGACAGAGATAAGAGGTGCTCAAATAAAGTTCAGTATCAAGGGATTTCTAAAGACTTTTTCATAATTTTTATTTAAATCATGGATATTTATCAGAAAAAATTGAAATGGGTGCACCATGAAGTCTTATAACATCATTAATATAGAGTATTGTAAGATTCTCCAGTGGAAAGTCTTCTCTTATTGTGAGGAAATGTGTAGATTTGGTAAGACATTCAATGATCAACCATATCACATCATTATTCCAAGGAGTCTTTGGTAGTCATGTGGAAAATTCCATAGTAATTTCATCCCATTTCAACATAGGTATAGAAAGAGGTTGCATGACCCCTCTAGGATGTTGTCTCTCAGCTTTTAGCTATTGAAAAACCAAACATCCTGACACATAGTCAAAAATTTACCGATTCATATTGTCCCACCAAAAATGTTCTTTCAAATCTCTATACATCTTGTTACTACTAGGGTGTATATAGAAATTTTATCTATGAGAATAATCCAATAATTCCCTTTTCATCATGGGTATATAGGGAAAACAAATCCTCTTTCCAAATTTCAAAAATATTGTCTTCACATATGAAGTCTGTCAATTTTCCATCATTCATACCTTTAATATTCTTTTGGAAATTCTCATCATGAGAGTGATAAATTTTTATCCTTTCCAATAAATATGGTTTGGAAACCATTTTAAAAAGTAGATATTTTCCCCCTTCCTTGATAATTACCATATCCATATTTACTATATCCATGAACACATGATCTATTTGAATTCTCATTTTGTTCATAACTCCATGATCCTTCCTTATCAATGCATCTTCCACCTTATTTGCCTTCCCTGGGTGGTATTGTATTGAGAAATCATAATCCTTGAGTATCTCAAGCCACCCCATTTACCTCATATTGAGTTATTTATAGGAAAAGATATATTTCAAACTTTTTTGATATACATATATTTATATATCTCACATCTTTCACTATAGATATAGTTTCTCCATTTCTTCAGAACAAAAATTATAGATGATAACTAAATATCATGAGTTAGATAGTATTTTTAAGGAGTTTTTAACTGTCATGATGCATATGAAATAACTCTAGTATTCTGCATAAGGACACAACCAAGTCCTTTCCCTGATGCATCTCTATAGATCACAAATCCACCATTTCCTAATATAAATTTAAGATCATATAATTGAACAATATTCTATTTAATTATTTAAAACACTCTTCACATTATTTTGTCCATATGAACTTAACCCCTTTACATGTGAGCTTAGTTAATAGGTTATCCAATCAGGAAAAATTATGAACAAAATGTTGATAGTAACTTACTAAACCAATGAAACTACATACCATGGTTATTCTCATTGGTGTAGGACATTATTGGATTGATTTTGAATTTATAGGATCAAAAAATATTCTATACTTGGAGACAATATATCCAAGAAAATAAATTTCCTATAGCCAGAATTCATACTTGCTAAATTTACAGTATAACTCTTCCCTTGTGAGAGTCTCAAGAATGATATGAAAGTGATTATAATGGTCTTAATAGCTTTTAGAATACACCAGAATGTCATCAAAGAATAACAAAACAAAATCATCAATATATTCCTTGAATACTATGTTCATTAGATCCATAAAAACTGAGGGTGTATAATTCAATCCAAATGGAATTACTATAAACTCGCAATGCCCATAGCTTGTCCGAAAATATGTCTTCAAAATATCTTCCTTCTTTACTCGTAGTTGATGATATCTAAAATAAAGGCCAATCTTAACAAAAAATTAAGCTCTGTGAAGTTTATCAAATAAATCATCAATAATAGGTAGAGGATACTTGTTCTTTATTCTAATAGCATTGATTTCCTTATAATCAATACACAGTCTCATGGATCCATATTTCTTCTTAAAAAAATGAACAAGGGATCCTATATATAAACACTAGGACAAATGAATCATTTTTTACCCAACTCCTATAATTGTTTCTTTAGATCCACTAATTCCACCATGGCCATTATATATGGAGTATTTGATTTTAGTCATGAATTAGGGATTAAATCAATAGAAAACTTAACTTCAAGCTATGGTGGGTTTCTAGGTAATTACTTTGGAAATACATCGATGTATTCCTTTACAATAGGCACATCCTTAATTTTAATATTACCTTCTCCATCCCCAGATGTTTTTTTCTCTTCCTCCCTAAGAATTTAATTCTGTATAACTACTAGGGGTGGATCTGGATAAGAATAAAATGATAAAGTTTCCTCTTTAAAGATAAGGTATTATTATTCTTCCTCACAAATCATAATTTCCTTCTTCTTTAAATAAATTTTTGCACCATATATTGAAATCAAATCCATACCAAGGATTATATCAAAGTCAACCATAGGTATGATGACGAGACCAGTAAGTAAAGAATGATTATGTGTCATAAAGGGGACTGCGTGACACATCTTTTTTGCAATGATACTTACCTTAGGAGTTTTGACTAAAAACTCCTTTATTAAATCAAAAAGGAAATGTCTAATTTTCTTGAAAAATTGGGAAGATATAAAAGAATGATTTGATCCAAAATAAAATAAAGCATTATATAAGTTTGAAGAGATGATTAAAGTTCCTTCTACCACATCATTAGGGACTTCAAACTCAACATTTATGATCACATAAGCTTGGCCTTTATCCCTTGTAATTTTCTAGGAAAAATTACTTGATTCTTAGGAAAATAATTTTCATAGTTTCCCATAACCTCACAGTTGAAACACTACACATTATTGGATTCTTTATTTCCCTTGTAATCATGGGCCTGGTGTCCTTTCCCTCTACACTTGTAACAAACTTCAATTCCCTTCAGGCAAGTACCAAGGTGTTTCTTTCCAAAATTATCATAGGATAGAAATTCAACTCTTACCTTCTTCCCCCTTTCCTTATTTCATTTTCTAGAGTGTTCAATGACCCTCTTATTCTCTTAATTTCCTTTAAATTCATAATAATTAGAGAATTATTTTTATTTATTCATAGCACATGATACTATATCTTCATATGTTGATAAATTTTGGGAGACTAGTTCCCTTCAGAGGAATGGTTTTAACCCATCAAAGAATTAATACATAATTCTCTTAGGATTATGTATGTAATATGTATAATTCCTTTATAGACTTATAAATTTGGCTTCATATTTAGAAACATTCTCATCTTCCTTTTACATCATATTCAAGAATTGCTTCTCCATACCCACTCTCTATTCGCGGGGGAAATGTTTTTCTAAGAAAATTTCCTTAAAATACTTCTATTCCATGTTTTCTATTTCTTCCACCTCCTCTGTGTTTTGAATCAGTGACCACTATTTTTTAGCATCTCTTAAGAGATGATAAAATTCCATGAAAACCTTCTCCCTTTTGTTACTTCCCAAAGTAAGAAATATCTTCTCTAAGGAAATTATCCATTGTTCAGCTATAAATGGATTTTTAGTGCAATTGATTGTTTTAGGTTATTATCCCACGAAGTGTTCTATAATGTTTCTTCCACATTATGGATTGAGATTCTCCATATGGGTAATATTATTGTTCATAACCTGATTTTACTGTCTGAGTATTATTATAAGTTTCTCGTCACCAGTTGAATCTCCAAATCCAACATCATTATATTTCATAGGAGGGAAATCCCTACCTGGATTACATGACTTGTTATGGTTTCCATTCCTTCCACTAGAAACCATTTATAAACAACTACATACACTAGATTAGGTTATGAATCATAATGTATATTTTTGAACTAGTAAAACACTTAACATAAATTGAAAATTTATGTATAGCTAATCTCATAATCATAAACATGGTTCTTTTGGGGACATATTTAATTTTAAATACTTCAAAACTGTTTATAAATAAAATTTGAATTATCATAATCATATTCCCTATGAGTGTAAAAATAGGTAATCAGTAAGTCTCGTTGCTGTGTACCAAGTTATACCGAGTCCAGCCAGATACACCTTATTAGAGTTTTTACCCCTAGGTACATATGTACCAGAACTATGTCCAATTGTAGTATCCAGAAAAGGATATATTGTTATAAATACCCAAATATTTTTCACCTTACCAAAATTCTAGGATGTTCTTCTACGCTTTTACTTAAAATATATCTTAGGGTTGTATTCCCTAATCTATGTTTTCTAAATCTAATTTCCAAGGCTTCTACTAAACATCATCTGATACCAACTATAACAACCTTGACCCCAGTAGCTTGGAACTAATGCCTCACTTTATTATATTGAAATAAATACAATATTTTAATCACAAAGAATAAATTAGTTTATAAGTTTTGGAAATTATATTACATACATGAACCTTACATTAAAATCTAAAATATAAAATACAACATAATGACTCCTTTAAGAACACAATTATTCTCTTAGATTATCCTTGCATATCAGTCATAATACACATCTTGGAATCCTATTAAAAATAAAACATAAAAAGGGGTTTGATTATATGCTCAAAAAGGGTAAGCTTACAATGGAAGATATCATAAATAAGCATAAACATTAAGTCAAAGTGAATAGATTAAATACAAGCCATTTAAATATACTCTTGAGAACAATATGGAAATAATAAATTATACTATATAATATAATCACATGAGCTCTAAAACATAACCATGTATATTATACAAGTCGAATAATAACATGGAATATAAATAAATAATATCATAATGATGTAATGAATAATGTCAGACATCCTAAACATATCGTTAATGCTTCGTCCAAGACACCATATATAAACAAGTAAGACATCAGCCAATACACAAACTAGTTTGTCTCACTAGATATACCAATGCATCTAGGGGATATAGCTGGCTATTACCATCAGTTACTAAGTCTAATTCATTCCTCATATGAAAAGGGATAAACATAAACAACATACACATTCATATTGAAAAACTAGCATATGAAATGTGAATACTTTAACCATAAACCATTAATGGTAAGAAAATATCACATCCACCTTCAAAATAATCATAAACCCTTTAATAAAATATGGTAGATGGTATCATATGATATTAATCTAAATTAATAATAAAATTCAACAAATGATGTTGACATATATGAAAGTATTCTAATAAAATCATTAAAATTTCTTGAGAGAAATACCCCTTTTTTACTTTGAAATAATTTATTTTAAAAGTGGTGCAATTATAAAAGAAAACATTTTCATTGAAAAGAATATTTTAAAATTTTAAAGGAAGTTTCACAATGTTAAATTGTCATGACGACATAAAAATAAACTCATGCTGCATAAGCTAAAAAAGCATTCCTTCTGTAAAAAAAAGTCACAAAATACCTCATTTGGAAAATGACAAAAAGATTACTTTATAACCATTTTATAAAAATTAAAACATGGGTAAAAGGTACTTTAAAAATTCATATGATAGTAATAAAAATATTTCAGAAAAAAATTATAAGAAACATGACATGGATGATAAATTTTCCCCAGTAGATACTTACATTTAAATAATTCTGAATAATAATGAGATTGTGAAATAACCCTTACCTTGTAATTTTATTTAGTTGGATGTGCTTTAAACTACTTTATAATGGTTTAAAACATATTATTTATTTATACTATAACCATATCTATATTTATGATATCATATATAATCATCTTATATTATCTCATCTTCTATTTGTTAATAATATTTTGTTATTACCCTTATTTCGGGTGTTAACTGCTTCATTTTCCTATGCATGTTTTTCATATAAGTACCATTTATAAAGTTCATAGATATTATATTTAATCATTATATATATCTATATAATAATTATTGAATGGTTAACATGGAAAATTAATGACATCACGTCGTGGAGACGATATGCCGTATGTATGCACGAGCGACGATAACATTCCCTTAATGGTGAAAGGGTAAGGAATTTTATGGTGTATTAATTATAAAAAATAAATATCATGTCATATTTATTATTTATGTACATTATATCTATCATTATACCCATTCAAATAAAGTAGTTATGAAAAATAGATTACACCACGATGTGGAGATGGTAGGTCGTACATACACACGTGTGGTGATTTCGTTTTTCATAGGATGGAAAAAAGATATAATATGGTTGTCCCATATTTGTAATAAAATCTCATAATATAGATGATTCTGTAGTTATTACTTTATAATGGAAACAACACATAAATATGAATCATAATAACAAATAATTTTTAAGGAGTTGGTAAAGACAATTACCTCTTATTTAGCAAATCTCCTTTGGGTATCTTCTTAGGGACACTAGGGTTGGTATTTTGAGAAGACAAAAAACTCTAAGATGTGTATATGGAAGTTAATAAAATAAATGGGTAGAGTTTATTCAAGAGATAAGGTTCAAAGTTATGAAATTATATGAGGGAGGAGGTTCTATTTTATAGATGAGGTGAGGGGATCTTTTAGAATTTCTAAAAAAAATTAATTTATAATAAATTCAATATCAAAAAAAAATACCACAAAAATGTCATATATTAGAATATAATATGAGATAAGGTTTTAATACCATAAACCAGTCTATTTTATACAAGTTTTGGTATTGTTTTAAACCCTATCATTTTTATTAAACCTTAGTTAACATATTTTAATTTTAACTAAGGTAACAACTTTTTCAATATAAAAAAGTTGTAATTTTTACTTATTTGATATTAATTTGGCCATAAATAAACAATTTATAACATTTTAAAACATATAATAATTATTTTATAATTTTAAATATGTTTTATGATTTTTTAAATAATTTAATAAAATATTAATTTGATAAAATATCATTAGTGTCAATTTTGACACTATTTAATATTTGTCTTTTTAAAAATATCATAAAACATGATATATTTGAACCAACTCTATTAACTAATCCCCAGTATATCAAACCAATCCATAAATTTTTTTATGACACTAATTATATAAAATTATATTTATTTTAATATTTTTAATATCATTTATTTGATATTTCCATTAATTAAAAAATTATCGCATCCTCATTGTATAAGCCTTTAAGGTAATTCTTTATTTCCAAAAAATTAGAGATAAATTACCATGATTAAGAAAAAATATTTATATTTAAAATTACTATTTATAGTTGAATTTATCTTTTATATAACCATATATTAAAAATGGTACAGTTAGTAAAATATGAGTATGACATCTTTAACTCACCTTTAAATAAAATATAATAAATGTCATACTCTCACACAAGTGGCTTAAAAAGGGTTATAATTTTAGAATAAGGATGATTTTGGTCAAAATCCACTCATCCAATGAAATTTGGAAAATTTTTAGTGTAATTTTGTAATATTTATAATATTATTTTTAGCCTTAATTACCTGATTTACCTTTTACCATGTTAATAAAATTTTACTATTGTTACTATTCATAATGCCCAAAAATAAAAGAAATCTATTTACACAATTTGGACCCACTGATTCCAAATACATAATACATTTTTCAAAATTCAAAACATAGATGTTGCAGTAATTAATTTAAAATTAATCTGATTGACGAGGTGAGAAATTGAGTTATTAAAGTTTAAAACATGCAAAATATTGAAATGTTTTTATATCTAAATTCAATGTAAAATTTATGTCAATGAACTACATTGGATTAAATTATAAAAAATAATATAGTTATACTTTAAAACCATTCAATTATATAATTCAACACTATAAATTATTTCGATAAAAAAGTTGTGTTCAATTAAAATTTAGTAATTTTCACTATTCATCAAAACACAAAACTTATCAAAAAAATAACAAGAATTCTACTAAAGTAAATTTTGATATCCCACTTTCAAGGAAGAAGATTATTTTTTCATATAAAATTTATAAAAGTTTCAAAATTAGATTTAAAATGGGAACGCCATTAAAAGGTGGTAAAATATCATTTTTTTGAAAAATACTTCTTTTTTTGTGAAATATTGGATTTTCTCTTCTATAATATCTAGAAAACACATAAAATTAATGTTAAAATTATATGGAATATATATAAATTTCATAATGTGGTTCATACTATTCATTCTCTCTAACTTAACAGCTAGTGTTAAAAATAATAATATTTAATAGTATATCATGATTCATTTAAGCTTAGTGTTGCGTGCAACAAAAGATATTTAAATTTATTTAAAAGGAAAACATATCATAAAATATTGTTTTGTTACAGTATGGCCCATCATACTGAATAGTTTCATGTCCATCGGTTAAACTAGTGGCCTAACTATCATAATGGCCAAAGTCATAACCATCAGAATGACAATAGTTTAGATCCATCTCACTGAACTTAGTTCAGTTAATCAGATTGACAAAAAATAGTATTGTCTATCAGACTTTCCAAAGTTTATAATTATAGTAATTAGAATTATTTATATAAAAAAATCATTACAATATTGTAATTATTCTAATCAAAACAACATCATATGAAAATATTTTTCTCAGCCACCAAGTGAATAAAATCCAAGGCCATTGCAACCAAATATGAGAATCATGGAAAATATAAACATTAGAAGGATTCCTATTAATAGGATTGCATTCAAGTAGTTGGGAGATGATGCATTTGCAACTCAACATGTCTGAGATTTTTCTCTGCACGAACATATCATTCTTTTGATTTTTAATTTATTAGTTAGTTGTTGTTCTAAGGATTCTGAGTAAGGTATTGTAAAATCCTTAGAACCTTTTTTTCTTTTGTATTCATCTGTCTGATAGAGGCTTTGATCGAGGGCTTCTGAGGATAGTAAGACAGGTTAATCTGATCCATCCGATCAAGGTATTTCGGGGATAAGAAGACATAGCTAACACCGATCATCCTATTGAGGAATTAAAGGTTTTTGGAAGATGGAGTTATTCTGATCATCATACCAAAGGCTTTCCTAGTAAGTAAAGACAGAACTTTACAGTTAGGTTGATAACTGGGGATATCTTAAGTCATGATTTTTAACATCCTTAACTCTTAATGTTAATGAGTATAATTACTTTTATAAATCTTGTAAGTCATTCTTACTTTGTTATAAGCTTTCATATTTCTTATTTTTAAAAGTTTTACATTCATATATGCATTTAAATTATAAAGTTTGTTTTACTTATCTTTCAAATAAACTGTTTTATCAAAATTTCTATGAGCTCGATTAACAAATCTGTTTTATTGGATGGATTATGAATATCATATATACACTATGATCATCAAAAGATTACTAAGTATGATCCTTTTAACTAAATATGTTTTTAGTTTTTGTGTTAGTTTATATTTTTAAACTAAAATTCACCCCCTCTTGTAGCCATTGTAAACTCTTATGATCCAACCCAGACTTGAGACCACCTTGGATTCCCAAGGAAATGAATTGACCACTCAGAGTCTATTATTCCGATTCATTGTGCTGATTTCTATAGCAGATACCCACAATATAATCTGGTCATTTTCTTACTATGTGAATTCCTTAGCATAGTACCAATTATTCACTTGAAATATTTTATAGATATTATAATGCCTTGGATAATCTCTTTGGATTTATATTGTTGTATTTGGACATGTGGAACCAAAAATTCACCCCATTGGGCTCAGTCATTCTTATCTCGAGATTACCATGGATGAGCTCCATAGACTCGGTTAGACTCATTTATAGTGGAATTCCTTGGGTATTCCCCTTGGATTACAATCACCCCTTATTTCTAGATTTCATGAGTTACTACTATGAGTCGGCTGGACCCCTGAGGTCAAGGATGTCTTGGTTATACCTTAGATCATCTTCCGTTTTTGTTATTATATAATTCAGTAATGTTGAAACCTATGCATGATTTATCTATACATATTGAATCTTAATTAACTAAATGGTTACATGTTCAGATACCATCTGAGTATGAAGTAGGTATGAGTTTCTTATAACATTGATTTTATTTTACAAATACCTGTACATTGTACAGTTTATATTCGCAGACTAGATTGTATAGATGCCATTCATGGTGGCCTACTTAGATTTATCTCACACCCTATTTGGGTTGCTTCTGGTACCTAAGTAGATTATATGATCATAGGTGTGGTCAAGGGGAAGTGTCCCACTTTGGACACCCGACTTACTTGCTTGTTTTATGATGAGATATTGGTAGTATATGACCAGGCCAATACTTTGGATCCTTAGAAAGTTTTTGGCCTTTTTGATTCTTTTTTATATATTTTATTGAACTAAATTCATGCTTCCATGTATGCATTATTTTCATTTTATAGAGATATGATATTACATCATCATTTTTTATATGATTCTAATTCACCTTTGAGTTATTTATATATTTCTTGGATAGTTATATTCATTTCCATTACCGGTATTATTTATTATTATACTGCTTCCACTTTCTATTCATCTTTTATATCCACTATTCTCTACTCTAAAATGAGGGCATAGTCTCCCCACAGACACACCCTAGGCCATCACTTCTAGTTGGAAGCCTCTGGTATATGGGGAGACATGATTGATTCCATCTGGTTGACTGGGTTTGGTTACTTGGGAGTGAACCAGGCCTGAGATGTCATAAAGTGGTATCAGTGGCTGTTTAGTTTTTTTTATCTTATTATTTTGTACATTTAAATAGGATATTAGAAACATTTTGGAACTTGGTTATAAGCCGTGATTGGGAGTAACTGACCCATGTTCGAGGTAAACACCAATTTTCCTCAGAATGGGAAATTATTTTTCTGTTGTTTTCTTATTAGAGTTGATATAATTTCACCATTAGGTGATGCATATGAATTATGGTACTTTCTATTCTTTATGGATATTTTACCTTGTCTTGGTATGAAAAGAATAATTATTACATGCATCATTATAGGCACCTAGTAATTCACATGGAATGCATATTCCATGCCATATAGGTTCATTTCACTGCTTGCATTGCCTGTGTTGCTTGTGATTGTTGAGTGGTCCATGGCTGTTATATATTTCTATGCTATTAACATCTTCTGTAGGGATAGAAAATTGGTCATTTAAAATTTCAGAACCAATATAAATGGTGTTTTCCTATATAGTTTGACGGTGGCATCTTAAATAGCCAATTTTTACCTATGTAATCTATGTAAACTTAGTTACATGAACCTTATTTGGTTGTGATTATATGATTACCAATTTAAATTATAATGTTTATGGGACCTTATAAATTTTAAAGGATAATTCAATGAAGAGAACTACTACAATTTAAATAGTGTTTCCCTCCTTGAATTGCAATTGAACCTCCATATACTAAAATCCATGTAAATAAAAAATGACCACTTAATAATACCCTAGCTGTGTAAGTGGGTAGTTGAGGTATTATGTTGGGAAGTGATCCTTTATTCTTACATTCCTATTCTGTTATAGGTTATATCTACTTCCAAAATATTATTCTTAGGCTTGATCTTGGAATTTTTAGAGTTATGCCACCATAACGTCCTTTAGTCATGTGCTAGGAGGGTGGAGACGATCATGCTTCAGAGATGGTGGAACCTGAGTCACCAGTGATACCTTCAGTAGTGCCACAATATTTCATAACCCTTATCACATGAGGGCCACCCACCATTAACCAATATCTTGATCCCCACCTTAGGACCATCCATATCTTCTCTTAAAAAAATATAGAACCCTGTTATTATTTCCCATATCCAGATATAATGTATAGAATGGCTAAGTTAAGAACCCTCTCAATACCAAGCACTAATGTAAACATCAACCATCACCTATTATTTCTTCCTAGAATGGTTTTAAAAAATTTCATCAAAATTAAAAGCACAATGAGGTTCACCCCTCTTAAACACCCATTTGTATACTATGCACCAAGTGAATTTTCTTTAAACTACTCCTTGAGAATAACTCTCAAAGAGTATATTATCAAACCATAAGAAAGTTTAGATAGGTAACTTAGTGTATAGATAATGCTCTTTCAATTTACTCTGGATAATGTAAAGGTATGGGTCATGATCACCTCTAAATAGGAGTACATTAAGATTCCATAAACATGCATGTATTTATATCCTAAGCCATGATCACATAAACCATTCTATAGTTTCCAAAACCAACATATGACATCACATATCCCGAAAATGCATGTTAAGATTCAACACATGTCAACTATTTAACAACACCTAGTCTATATTCAAATTATCCCTCATCATCGAGCATTTAATTTAATTTGCCCAAGTTTCGGGTCACTATGCCCATAAGCACCACATTTAATACCATCTATCCTCATCTTGCACCCAGTCGCTCACTAACATGAGTTGAACGGTACCATGCATAACTAGTACATACCATTATTTCCATACAAAGAAGGTGTACTTATTATACCACCTAATTTAATACCCAACTACCAATTCATGATTCATATGTCTACAAGTCAAGCCAATATTTCTACATGACATGTTAGTATTTGATCACCAAGAGATACCTTGAAACTCCTCTTCAAAATTGGGCACCTTCCTTATTACTTGATTTATCAAACAACCTCCTGCCTGATGGTGACATTTCAGGAATTTAAAATTTAAACCACACAACCACTGGTCAATAAGGATAGGAACTCAAACAATCCTACCCATTGGAGATGGTTTCGATATAAATCAACCTAGGTTCTTTTCAAAAATCAAAGGCATTGCCATCCTAAATCTAAATAATTGAGCACATTTTATGCATTGGTCTAGAAATAAGTGTAAAACCAAGCTCATTGAATTTAAGGAAAATGTACACTTTATAATAACCTATCTTTTAGGTTTCCCTTGAATAAATTGAATGATGACTTACTAGGTTTTTAGTTAAGCTTAAGGGTTTCTAGGTCTTCCACCCAGCCCTACCATTAAAATACCAAACAGAACCACTAGGTCCGTCCACCAATCCCTAAGGTCTCTTACATGAGAACCAAATTACATTAAAGGGAATCAGTTATAAGGTATATAAAACACTTATAAACTCTCTAAAAAATAGGGAAGACTGAAGCCATAATAAGTTCATCAACCTACAAGGGTCATGATGTCAATGTTAGAGAGTAAATAATTGACACTCACTAGGTCTCTGTATACAGTTATACCCCCCTTAAGGTTAAACTTACCAAATAAACACCCATATCCTTAGGGTTTCATTTCATAAACTATGAGTCTTACTCTAGAAAAATGGTCAAAGGAGAGAACTTACCGTTCCTAGAAACTTAGCTCAAGAGTATATAGTTTACTATCTCTAAGGCACTACCACAACAGGCCAAACCCTCATTTAATATAAGGCATAAAACTTTAAACTAGAGTCATGACTAAAACATCACTAGGATCTACCACCCATCCTTTAGATCTAAGAAACAGAAAAAAGTATTCAAGTAAGATTTATGGGAAATGCTCACATTTTCATTCAAGATAACTCAAGGCAAACTAAAGCTAGCCCTTCCATGAGGATTCACGCTATAAAAACCTACACAAGGTTTATTTTTTAAGGAATTAGATGATGCACATTTATTACAATATTTTAAAATAGCTCATACATAATAGATATAAAGTACTATATGTCAAGGAAAACTATGCTGGGAACTTAATTTAATTGTCACCACATACAATTATAGGAAAATTATCTTATAATTTCCTTTTAAACATTTATTTAACTCATAATTTTTTCAAAACTAGATCAGTTAAAGAAAATTTTAATTACAATCTATATAGGAAAACACTCTTTAGGTTGTAATTATCATTTTAATTAACTGACACCTCATAATAGTAAAACTCAAAAGTAAATAAAAGGTATTTTATCAATTAAAATGGGACTGGTCAAGTAATATTCCACCATACATTTATATATAACATCATATAAGTGGTTGTGTTCACTTTAAATATCCATTCCATTTATCATATCATACCCCTATGGGGTTAACTACAAAATCATATAAAGATAAGGGTAACCTACGAGGGTCCCATCATGTCAACATAGGTCTATCAAAATAAAAACCCAAAGAAATTGTTTTATTAAAGATTAATTACACCCTTAGTGGTTTTATTTCATAATAATATCATTCCAAGAGTAACCTAATTGTTTCAAGTTTAGTTTATCTCATAAGCGACAGGCCCCAACAGACCTACTTGGGTCAAGTTTGAGCATTTTAGAATTCAGTCATACAGGTCATAATACCCAAGTAAATAGAGATACTTTCCTTCATAAAGGCATCCATTTTCTATAATAATTTAGATTCAACACACACACAAACACACACACACATATATTTATAAAACCATAATGTTTTAGTTATATGAATTACCATTCCAAAGTTATAAAGGTGCTTGCCTTTATAAGTTACAATTGGAATTCATGTAATTGCATCCAAGTTTTTACCTTTGGTGTCAGAATATATCAAGTTAATATATAATGATTTGATTATATGGGTTACCCTTCCAAATTTATAAAGGCCCATGCCCTTTATAAATTTTTACTAGAACCCATTTAGTCACAACCATAAATGTTCCATCCCATGCAATTGATGATCCATGGCACAATCATGTCTTAATTGGTTAATTAAGGTACCACCATAAAACTATATGGGAAAACATCATTTAGGTTGATACAGTCACTTTAATTACAAATTGTTTTGTCATAATATAACAAGTAATTTTATCACAACAATAATACCAGTAAAAAAGTAAATAATCATGGAAATCTACTACGTAAGCAGGGAACACTATAAACAAGGTAGGAAATCAACCAATCATGGTATACACATAAGTATTCTATACAAATCATAATGCATCAAGAAATCTACAATGTGATCTACAAGGAATGGAATATGCATGGCATGTGAATCTCTATGTGCCTATGATGGTGCATAAAGACACCTCATCTCTTTCCATACCAGGCCAAGAGGTAAAAATACATAAATCAGTAACCAATGAAATAAACCAATCACTCTAGATAAAATAATAATCAACTCTAATATAGAATATCATGAACACCATTACCATCCCTTGAAACTTGGTCTTTCCCTCAAGCGTGGGTTGGTCGGACCCAGACACAAACTATTTACCAAGTGTCGACGCATTCATAGACTCTTATCTATCATCCCAAAATAGTAATACAAAATTAAAAGAAACCCTTTGATACCACTTGTAATTACCCAATTGAGGAGCCACTTAGAATAGTTCCCCAAACTAGTTTGCCACTAGGACTCAAGCGCGCCTCCCCATATGCTAGAGGTTGGTGACTAGAAATGAGGGTTTAAAGGTGGTATAGTGAGAAGACTACACCCTCCATATATTTATATAAAAATAGAATAAGAAAAAATAAAATAAAGGAAGCATAAAATAAAATAAAAACTGGAAGATATATATATGTGTGTATATGTGTGTGTGTATGTGAGTGCGTGCGTGTAATTAACTGATAACCTGTCTAGAGCCAAATAAACATCCATCCAGAAACATTCTATGACATAAAAATAGGTAGTAAACATATACAACATGAATAAATATATAACTAGACTAATTTGGAAAAATAAATAAAGGACACAACTCCAGAATGAAACCCAAGTACATGCTCAACTGGTGCTCCTAATCTCCCATGACCAAACCCAATCAATAATGAAAATACCACAATAGCACAATCCAGACCTAACCTATAAACATGAGGTATGTTCATGTACCAAACAATGACCCAAATAGGGTGTGAGATATACTCAACATGCCACCACCAATTGTGTCTCCATTAATCCAAATTGTGATTATAAAATAAATTAGTGTGTAAATATATCAAAATTAAGACAATGAAATTAATATAAACATAAAAAAAATTAGGATTGGGTTCCTCAAGGACATTGACCAACCATACCTTCTTCACAAAAAGATGCAATATCTCTGAATATTTCATCATGTATATATATTCATAAGTGAGATAATCATATAAAAATATACACATTCACCTATGAGGATCTAAAGCTTAGTACCAAGGAATCCACATAAGGGGGTCATATATCAATAAGGGACATAATGCCCAGGGTTCCATACCCATTGATCACAATATAAGGTATTCCATGCTTAGGGGTTCCATACCCATCGATCATAATATAAGGGATTCCATTCCCAGGGTTCCATACCCATTGATCATAATAAAAGGGATGTCATGTCCAAGTTTCTATACCCATCAATCTTAATATAAGGGATTCCATGCCCAGGGTGCTATACCCATCCATCATAATATAAGAAAAATTAGATAAATCAATTTAAGGGCCATGTTAGTTTCATCACCATTTAATTTATAAATTGAGAAAACTCACCTCAGAAGGTGGTTCCACCTCATATCCTAGGCTTAGGAGGCATAACGTGGCATCACATGTTTTCCTTTAAATTCGTTTAACATCTTCACATTTCTAATAGATCAAGACAATGCACACTACATGTGGTTTTATTATATAAAAAAATATAGTAATAGTGGTCATACCACTTCATTTAACTCATTTAATAATTAATAAAAATAGTGGAGTCACCAAAATTATCAAACAAGCTAAACACATCTTAGCTATGTTTTGATCTTATAGCATGGGAACCGTTCTAGGTATTTAAATGGGATAACTCAACATATGGATTGAGATGAGACTTAAAACCTCTAAACATGAATAGAAATCACTTAAAATTACCAATTTTTGTTTTAAAATATTTAATTAAAGGAATTTAACATTTTACAGGCAACACGCGAAAGGTCTGATGTATGGTAAAATGATGCATTTTATAAATCAATGAAACTTTAAGGGAAAATCCATAGTCCACATACCTCATACTTAAGATTCTATACTAATCCATCCTTGGTATTTAGTTCAATCTGAGGAAATAGGAATAAAATAAATGGATAAACACCCAACAAATAGGGTAAATTATCTCTCATGAAGATAACATTTAATATGCTGAGAAAAACAAAAAAAAGACATAATAGGGGTCCTAGATTTACCAAGAGGCTTCCAATGCACATGACGAAAATTAAACCAGACTAATAATGGATGTAATCCACCCATGGAAAGAGGAGAGGAAGGAGGAACACACATAGGGAGCTTCTAGAGGAATGGGGGAGGAAAAAGAGTGGAAAAAAATTTATGGGTGGATGGGAAAATAATAATTTTAACCATTTTAATGAGGTGCATGATTAGGTTACATGGTTTTACTAACTATTTACCAATTTTGTAGCTCATACTACCTAATAGAAATACCTCGTATGATTTGTATGAATGGTTAAAGCTAATCACACACTAACAGTGCGGTGCTACTGGTTAAGTGGCACTAACCATGTGGGCTAGGCACAGGGTTAACAAACCGTGTGCAGCCCGTGCTCCCACCTTTGAAATTTATTGTCGAATTCTTTCATGGTTGTGTGAACCAACTTGAATGGTTTAACAAACCATGTGGTACCCATTTATAGGGCTACACAGTTTTTCCTAAGGGGCTGTATAGTTTAACAAACCATGTGCCCATGTTTGTTTCTCCCAAAAGGTGAGTTTTTAGAGCCTGACACTCCCAAAACTCATCTAAACATCTAAGAAACCTATAGGGCCCTAAAAATCATAAAAAAACACATTTAAGTGTTCCAACTCTCATAATTATGGTATAGGACTCAATTTAATATTTGGCCCGTCCACCAAACTGAAAATTCAAAAAAAAAACCTTTGGAAAATTCGACCAATTATAAACACGGGATGTTACAACTACCTTAGATGACTTTAGGAAATTAAAAATAAATGATAAAAAAAGATCTTAGTTATCAAGATGATATACTAGTCATTAATATCAAAACATCCAATAAAATATTAAAATATCTATTTATCATTATCTAAATATCAACTATCAAGATGATTTATTCAATCCCTATTATCAAAACATTAAAATCAATATTAAAATATCGATAATTAATTATCTAATTATCAATAAGGTTAACTATAAAAAAATTAACAATAAAAAATTTATAAATATAAAAAATTATAAATAAAGAAAATCCAATTACAAATAAATTATACCACAATAACAAAAAATTTATAATCTTAAAGACATTTATACTCTGAAACTAATTATAACCATAGGAATTTATAATCGCAAAAGATGTATATATAAAAAAAATAAATGAATACAATTTAAAACTATAAAATACTAAATAAATATTCAAAAAATAAAAAATAAATACCCCACATTCAAAATATATAGATTCATATTGTAAATATGTGACTCAGAGATCCAAAATGGTGATTGATAAACATAAGATTTCATACAATTAAAAAATATGGCCTGAAGATGGTGAAACTCAAACAAGATAACGAAAATGAGAATAGTGGGCCAAATTAAGAAAAGGATGAGTTGTAGGGATGCAAGGGAGATAAAAAATGAAAAAAGCAAACAAATAGATCAAATGATGAAGATTGAGGTAGATGAAGCGAGGTCGACATTCATGCATTGCATGTATTAGGGTTTCTAAAATAATCATATTGAATGAATGAGGGGAAACCCGTGTGCATATTTTTAAAAAAATATTTTGATGTTGGTTTTTATTAAAATCATTTTAAAAAATTTTAAATTAAGTTTCAGTGTCATCTTTTATAAAATCTAATTTCAAAAGTTAAAAATAACATTTGATGTCATTTTTTTAGTAAAACTGACATCAAATGTTAATCAAAACAACCTTTGGCATTGTTTTTTAATAAAATATGATGCCAAAGTTCAATCAAGAATAGGTTTAACATCAGTTTTAAATAAACCAAAATTAAAAGTATCTTCCTGTCTATTGTGACATCGATTTCAGAGAAACCAATGTTAAAATTTCAACATGGAATCATATTTTTCTACTAGTAGTTGTAGTATACTTGTATAAAGGTACTCAAACCTGATCCTCACTAAGGAATCAGGTTGAACTTCCATCCTTCTTATCATAACTTTAATCTTATAAAATCAATAAAACAATCAATGATGAACATATGGTAATTGTTATGAAAGTATAATTGAATCAATTTTTAAGGAATAAAGTTTGAGAATTAATAGATTGACATAAAGACTACCTAAATATTGGAACAAAGTGGGTATATATAAATAAGGTTGATGAATTATGGAAAATTATTTGAAAAAAAGATAGATTGATAACACAAGGTTATATTCAAGAAGAATTTATTTACTATAAAAAAACCTTTGCACTAGTATATTAACTTGAAGTCATCAAAATACTACTTACTTATGCAGAACATATGAATTTCAAATTATATTTAATTGATATTAAGATTGAATTTATAAATTTTTATATTATTTGGGATTTTTTTTCTTGAACAGATCTATGTAATTTCAAATCCTCATTTTCTAAATCATGTTTTTAAATTAAATAAAGTACATCATTGTTTAAAACAAGTTCTTAGAGCTTGGTATGATAGGCTCAACACTTTTCTTATTTCAAATGGTTTTTAAAAAGGTGTTTTTGACCCTACTATATTTATAAAAAGAATTTAAAATGATGTTTTAGTGATTCAAATATATATTGATGATATTATTTTCAGGTCATCCAAACATTCATTATAACTGAATTTTCAAAATCAATACAAAATGAATTTAAAATGATTTTGATGGGTAAACTAAAATTATTTTTTTGGTTTTCAAATGTTTCAAAATAAATAAGGAATTATTTTAAATAAAATTAAGTACACAAAATATCTTTTAAAATCCTTTGCCTTGGATAACTCAAAAAGAAAGTGATACTCTAATGAGTGCCACCTATAAATTGGATCTTGATGAAACTGGGAAACCAATTGACTAAACCACTTACAGAGGTATGATATGGAGTTTAATTTACTTGAAATCTAGTCAGCCTGATATTATGTTTAGTGTGTGTATTTTTTCTCATTTTCAAGAAAACCCTAGGGAATCACATTTAACTATTGTTAAAAAAATTCAAATACCATAAAGGTACAACTAATTAAGATTGTTATATTCTAGAGGTCATGTTTTTGATTTAATTACCTATTTGAATGTTGATTTTAGTGGATGTATGTCAGATTAAAAAAGAACCTCTAGAATATTCCACTTGTTGGGAAATTATCTGGTATCATGGTGTATTAAGAAACATGATTTTTTTTAGTATTTACTGTTGAAGCTAAATAAATAGCTGCAAGCAGTTTCTATGACCAGATTCTACAGATGAAACACAATTTTCTATATTGTGGATATCAATTTATTCAAGTACCTATAAACTATGACAATAAAGGTGTTATTAATATTTCCTAGAATCCTATGTCTCACACTTGGAAAAATCACATCAATATACAACATCACTTTTTGAGCGATCATTTTCAAAAGGGGGATATCACTCTTGAATTCATTGGAATAGAGCATTAGATTTCTAAAAAAATTATAAAGCCTCTGAATTATGAGAGGTTAAATTATATCATACATGATTTAGGAATAATCAAATATGTTTAATTTATTTTGTGTTTAAGTTATTTGATATATATATTTTGGTTTGTGTACAATTACTATGTAATAATAAGTTCTTCTTATAAAAAATATTCTATTAATTTTTATTATTTAAAGAGGTTGTATGTGATTTTAAGTATATTTTATTCATGTTTCCCACACATTACTATACATATATCCCTAAATGATTTAAATAACTTGAATTATAATCTGAATTTTCGTGTCTCTTTTCCAACTCGAACTAAACCCCTTTTCAACCCCACCTTTATCGAAACCCTAGTATTATTATCTTTGAATATCTATTGAAAATAGCGAAGATGATGACATCTTTTGAGGAATATATTCCTAAATCATATTATTCTTTAAAGATATCTAAGGTGAGCACAAGTGGTTCTATAAATCTTTTGAAGTTGTATCTTTTTCTAAGATAATTCACACCTAAAAAAGTGGTAAATGTCGAATGGTTTAGAACAAGTCATTCTCTAGTTTTGAGAGAATTAATTCATCAAGGATGGACCTATTTTTTTAGATTATAATCATTACTTTTATCCTCATTTATTAAAATAATTCTTTATGAACATGGAATTAAAAGTTTGAAATCAAGAGGATCTCATCAGAACCTTTGTTGATGGTCAATAATGTGGGTTTTCTTCAACTTTTTCGGATAAAAGTTTAAGAGTAATGCATCAAGAAGAGTTAGAGTAATATCAAAGTTTATATCCCTTAAACTATCCACATTTTGATCTTGTAAATTATCTGGAAGAGTTAACTGATGATAAAACCTCTAGAAGTCCTAGTACTATTGTGATAAATGGTGAGTTTATGCTACTATTAAAGTTTATATAAAATGTTATCTTCCCTATAAAGGAATATTTTAGCACCATTTGGAACTAAGACCGATACCTAATTTACTTTATGGTTTATGGATTTTCGATCAGTCTTTCTATATTTTTTATGATGCATATGTAAGATTTTAGTAAATCCTCCCCAAAGTTCAACAATCTACCTTAACCTAAGTTCATTTCACCTATGCTTGAATAGAAAATAATTATTCCAAAGAGAGTTTAAAATTCATCACTTTCTAGTCATGATTTTCTTAACAAAACCACATGCAAGAGAATGAATATTAGATAGAACCCATGGAAAAAGTTGTAGGTAACTAATGAGGATAGGATATATGAACGCTTTAATCCTTTTAGGAACCCTACTAGACTGAGAGATGCTATAGATCTATGATTGGATTCATACCATATAGTATAAGTTGAATAATATTCTAATGATAATGGTTATAAATCTACATTTGATGTGTTTAAAGAATCCAAAAGATCACATTAAGAGAGTTTGGACAGTTCTCCTAATATATAAATTTAAAAATCTTCGGAAGTTCAAATAAAAGTTGAATCTATAAGAGAATAAGGGGAATTAACTCCCAAGGGGGAGACAACTCCATGAAATCTAATCCTTAGAAAAATACTTACTAATTTTGAAAGTTATAAGGGAGATGATCCTATTAGAGTTAGTCCTCCCATTTTTGAGATAGGGTCCCCCTATTTTTGATTCAAAACCTCCAAGGGAAGACAAATATCTAGATAATAGTTTATTTAATTTGGATTTATCTGCTCCTTGAAATGGTGATGACAGGGATAATGGTAATGATGATAATCCACCTAATCCATATGAGAATTCCTTTATTGTTATTTCCATAGTTTGAGATCCAATTATTCCAAAACCTCTTTCACCTATTCTGGAATAATAAATTAGAACTGAGTCTTATGTTGATCATTTTTAATAGATTTTTGGATTTATAGAACCAACTCAACCTTCTTCACCTAAACATGATTCAGAAAATATTTTTCACAGAGATTCTATTTACAAATCATCTCCTATAACTTAGGTTCTATGTGTGGAAGAATATGATAGATCTATTCAAGAAATTGAAATGTATAAAAATATATTCTCATATAATGTGGGATCTATGTTAAGACCTTTAGAGTTTGAGTTTAGTGACTCAAATCCTAATCCTAGTCCTACCTCATCTTCTTGGGATACACATAATTCATCTTCACATGCTCAAACTTAACCATATACACCTGTTTCTACTTTAATTATCCCTTCTTCTGATTTTATCTAGTTTAAGAATGATCATTTAGATGTGTTGAAAGAATAATTTCTTAGTATTAAAAGTGAAAATGAGTATGACAGGTAATATGATATTTGTTACAACATTGAGAGTATTATGGATTATATTCATCCTAAGATATTTCTAAGTAAGATCATATGAATCATGATATTGGTAGTTTCAAAACTCAAATGGAAGATTTCCAAGGATAGATTAGAGCTCTTCAAGCTGGTCAATTAGATATGATTTCTACACTTGACATGAGATAATTTATATGATAACCAGTCATTATAGAACTTCAATTTCTACTCCTCTTGAATATATTTCTATTTATGAAGACCTTATTATAAATCTTTTGCATGAGAAAATACATAGTATGAAATATATTATTAAGGATATGAGAAACCAAGTTCAAATCGATGTTTTTTCACATAGTGAGAAGATCTATGATATGGTTAAAACTGAACCAGTCAGACCTACTAAGGATAAAGTTATAATCAAGGGAGATATAAAGTATTATATCAACCAAATTTACACCAAGTCATATTTGAAAACCTAGTTTCAATCTTTGTAAAGGGTCCTTAAAATGCCTCCTCTAATTACACCTTTTAAAGGAATTGTAGAGAAGTTATTGATTATGGAACCCATTTTGGATCAATTTGTATCATAGAATTATGAGTTCTTATAGATAATTGAGCATGGGTTTAGAGTTATGATAAATATTACAAGGATTTTGGAGACTTACATGTATATTGAAAATGCACCAATTCTAGCAGTTCAACTCTTCCCGTACCTATTATTTCTCCTTCTCTCACCTGAGCAACAATAGCAGTTTCAACTTCAGTTTCTATAACTACCTATACACCAGTTTCTTTTACTACTCCTATTACACCTCCTAAAATATTTTTTGGTCACAAACTACCTCAATTCATTTAATAGGTCATACCTATTAAAAAATTCCTTATGATTCTAGGAGACACTGCTACTCCTCACCTTGCACCTCCTCTTGCTCCAATCATTAGCAAAGGAAAATCCAAGATTGATCCATCAACCTTAAATGACTCTGATTATAATTCTAATTAGGGGTTCTAATAGGGCATTTTAATACATTATTTTGGAATTTTAATGAAATCATTTTTATTTATCTTTATGTCTTTTTATTTTATGCACTTTATCTTTACTTTTTTTTACTTTCTCACCCCATCTGTACTCTTTTTGATCATATAAAAAGGGGGAGAAAAGTATGAAATATTTATAAGGGTAAGGTATGACATATTTATAGGAGTAAAGTAAGGTGTGTTAGAAAATTATGTGATTATATACTTTTAATTCCATGATTTGTGAATTATGTGTATTTATTTATGCCATGATTTTGATCATCAAAAAAGGGTTGATTGTTGGATGAGTCCAGAAATTCATTATTTTAATAATAAAAAATCATGTTTATACATTTCTAATATTTTTGTTATTTTATAGAATTAAAATGTTTTGATTATAAATTTCAAAATTTCATAAAGTGATAAATTGACCGTATAAAGAAATATTGAGAAGTTAGATTTGACAAAGTACTAAAGTGACCACATGACCAGCACATCGACCGTATGTCTATTAGATTGACCATAATGGAAATATCACAAAGTGATCAACTAGACATAAGAATAATCAAGAAACTACATGCTATATCTCCGATGGACTTCCACTATCAGAATTTTCATAAAGGATTGGATCAACCACACTATAAGAAGATCGACCATACAATAAGTAGATTGAATACATGCTTATTTGATCGATTATGGCAGATTTATCACTAAATCCTAAATCAACTACATGGGAAACCAAGAAACCATAAGGCCAACTTGAATTAACTGCATGGTTTTTCTTCCTATCATAAATCTCATGAAGTATTGGAGTGAATTCACATTGATTTCCAATCGACCACATGATAAATTTATAATGACTATATGAAAATTTGATATTTTGAAAAACTATTAGAGATACCATGATACTTCAAGCTACTACACATTGAAGTGAAGTGACCACATGGAATTATTAAAATTACTAGATCAACCATAAGTTTAGAGCAATAAACTGTATTAATCTCAAGGAATTTGATCATGTTTTTTTGCTGAGTTTTAGAGCTCCCACGGATGAGTTGACATGGATTATTTAAAGCGTTCGTGTCTAAAAGTGGGTATTGTATTTTAATATAATATATTCCAACCAATTTTATGCACAAAATTAAATAATTGACCAGATACATTTATTACTCCCATATTTCATGCTGAGTATGAGGATTCTTAATGATACATTTCCAATAGCTCTTTTTGGAGGAATATTTCTTTTTATAGATGATTGAAGACAAAGAAAAAATAGGATTTTGAAGAGTTTTTTAATAGTATTTTAAAGACTGAGAAAAATGCCAACTATAAAATAATCCAATCTCATCCGAAATTCATTTCAAGATTTGAAAACATCCTCATGTCTTCTATTCTCATCACCAAACTAAAAGACAACTTTGAGAAGAAAGAAACATCAGCAAAACAACATAACTACAATTATCTTCTGCATCAAATTTCTCTCACTTCTCTTTCTCTTTGTTTTATTAATTTCAAGTTGTACTTGATTTTTTTTGAATATCTATTTGAGAAAAATATCTTATAAATCATTGGATATTATTAGTTACTCTCTCATATTCTTTCTTTATATTTTTACTCCCACAGAAATTGTTGAATGGGTAGTGTATAAGCCTAAACAATCCTATGTGTTGTTTACTATAAAACATGATCTAGTTAGTGGATTGAGTTTATTTTCTTAATAAATATTATTGGAAGTGGGTGATTACTAACTAGATAGGATTGGGTCTTGTCTTGAGATTGATCCTCTTATTTTTATATTCTATTGTGTATTTCAAAGTTTTGTTTACTCTATTTTAAAAAGATTTTTAAAATATGTTTTTAAAAAATATACTTTGATAGTTAGGTTTTACAAGTGATATTTCTAATGTTTAGTGTGAGAATATTAATCTCAAAATATCAAGATATTCATATTATTATTATGACTAAGTTTTGATCAATCTTTTTAGAGGTTATTTAAAATCATTAAATTAGAAATACCTATTGTATTAATTAACTAGGCTATATTTCAAACTAGGGGATTTAGTTTTAAATTTTTTTTAAATAGAAATTTTTCATTAGAAACCCAATTCACCCCCACCTATCTTGAGTTTTCCACTCTCACCAAAAAAGTTTAAATTACCGTATATGTCTCAATGGAGTAGAAATTGAGACAAAATCCTCTACCTCAAGTTCGAATTACCTCATAAGTGATTTTAACCTCCAGTAGAATAAATTTATATTTATTATAATCATATATCAGAACCATATACATATCCATAATATCATATATGATCCATTTATAACACCTCATCACTCATTTTTTAACAATATTTTATGATTATCTTTGTTTTGGGTTTTAAGTGCTTTGTTTTTCATGTATGTTTCCATTTAGTAGTTATAGTACTTATATCTTCATCATGGTTATATCACTATGGGAAAAAATGATTATTTTCAATGGGTTATTTGTGACAGGACCCCATCACAAATAACCCCTCCTAGAAAATAGTGTTTCAAAAACCAATTATTTGCGATGCTAAGTAGACCCGCCGCAAAAAACATTCAGCGATTTTTTAAGAAACTATTTGTTATGGACCAAGAACCTGTCACAAATAGCTTCTTGGGTTTTACGCATTTGTGATGGTCTGTCATAATTACTTCTCAAAATATAAATAAAAATAACCCCTTTTATGACGGACCATCGTAAAGAGTTAAAATATTTTAAAAAAATAAAATAAAAAAATAAAATAATACTAACAATAATATAATATTAATATAATATAATATTAATATAAATAAAATAATAATATTAATATTAATAGAATAAAATTATTTATCAAATAATAAATATAATATAATATTAATATAAATAAAATAATAATTTTAATATTCGTAAAATAAAATTAATTCTAGAATAATTAATTAATATAATAATATAATTAATATCAATGAAATAAAAATATTAGTAATATAATAAAAACCTGAGTATTCACAAAAATATAAAAATATATTACTTAATAAAATAATAAATATAATAAAAAACTATAATTTTTGAGACAATATAAAACATACTATTTTAAACTTTAATAAGTTAATATTACAAAAAAATTAAATGTTTTATCATAAAATAAAAATACATCACTGATCAGGGAGAGGGTTGTCTGGAGGAGCTGAAGGAGATGGTGGAGTGAACTTCATCCCTAAACCGCGAGTCAGACGTCGCATGTACTCCATTGGCTCCTACTCCTACTCCTGCTACCATTGATGCATCTCATCCTACATCTACTACTACTGATATTTGAGGAACTCTTCCTACTGATGTTGCCACCACTGACGCATCTCCCCCTGCTCCCTATGCATAGTCTCTATAAGCTCAATCTGAGCTCGCAACTGCTCCTAATACTGTGCATGAGATGATGATGAATCTCTGCGAGCTCTACGATCTCCAGGAGCTCCTATCGATCTGGACGCCGACATCGAAGATGTGCTATAAAACCCCCAGGGGTCACTCGAGAGTCGATACCAACAAATCGGCCTTTCTCGAAGCCATATTGGGTTGCCTACATCCACACCGCCTCATCAAATCAGGGGGCACTGGTCTGACCATCAGTCTCGGTCTGACTCTCAACATCTATCTGGGACGTCACAACCTCATATGACTCCTTCAATTTCAATTTAAAATTAAAATAGTTAAAATATTATTTGTAGTTAAATTTAATACTAAAAAAAACTTATACTGACCACAATATGATGGTGGTGAGCACCTCTAATCTCTCCAGTGGCTGGATCACTGTACATCCTCCTATAAACGTTGTACTCTATAATATCAAGTTGTGCAACTGCCTATATGAATATAAAATAATCCATTTAAATTTAAAGTTATGTAAAATATTTAAAAAAAATTACTTACCATATGCTCCCTATGCATACAAAAAGTACGACTACCAGCTCGATGTGTCATCTCGTGTCTCCCCCGATTTTTCTGACTTACTGATGATCTACTCTAAAATTTCCTACTCAACTAGTGTATACATAATACATCCCAAACATGAGATGAAATATAATCAAGTTAGTGAACATGACATGTCTCATCAAACTCCTACACTCCTACTTTCTCCATTGCTTTCCTTTTCAAATTATTCAAAAACTGACTACAATGCATACACATAGCTTCCTACCATTCCTTCCAAATAGCATCATGAATGATCTCCTCAATGGGATACCATAAAACCTACAAATAATTTATTATATCATGTTATTAATTAAATTAATTTCAAAATAATTATTATTTATTTACGTACCAACCAATGCTCAAACATGCACTACTGAACATCAATGGGAATCTGATCCCATGACACTCAACCATCAAAAAAATAATTGTGCAATATAGTACTCCATTGTCCAACTGTTATATGGGTAAGTCTATGAAAAAATAATAATTAATCAAAAAATTAGAATATAAAAAAATTAATGAAAACTAACTAAAATTCACATGTAAACATACCTATGCGTGTGTGGATCAAACCCAAGATATGGATGTTTCTCGGGTATAGAGCCAGGAATCATCAGTCAGACATGACCACGCCCCCTCCAGGTGCCTCCTGAACTGCCAACAGTCTGAGTGTCAGCTAATCCTTTCTCCTGTATATCTAAAGGCAAATCAACCTCCTGTAACATACGATACAAATCATCGTCCATCTGAAACATGAAATGATTATTGTTAGCAAATAGTTGAAAACAACTATTATATATAGATATATATTTTATATGATTATAACCAACATTTTACTATGTCAATGTCCATCTTCATCCTCATCTCCATAGCTGTGGATGTCAATGTCTTCCTCTTCCTCCTCCTCATCATCAATTTCTATATTAGTTTTAGTTTCATCATCTCTTTTCATTTCAAATTCAGTTATAACATTATTAACGTCATTGTCATCATCGACCCTTAACTGTGGGGTGTCATTAATGATATTCGAGTATCTTCTTGAAAAATATGGATTCAGAGAAGTCTCTTGAAAAATTTCAATTCCTTTCACTTCAGTGGAATTACATTCAATTTCAGTAAACTGATTCTCTTGAGATTTAATTTTTATTATGCTCCACCAATCACCCAAATCCCTTGAAATAGGACAGTAATTTCCATAATAAATTTGATGTGTCTGATGAGCTAATAAAAATATTTCATTTACTACAAGAAGACTTTTATATTTAATATCATTGATTCCATGGATCGGATGAACATTCAAGACTCTCTCAGTATCTAACCACTGACATTTAAACATCATTATGTAATGTTGTCCCATATAACACAGTTCAATGATTTCTTCCAACATGCCGTAAAATTCAACTTCAGTTTCTCTATAATGTGATCCTCTTAAAAAAACACCACTATTCATTGTTTTTTTATTCCCCATATGCACGTGTATAAAATCAAAAACCATTCACCACATATAAATTATAATATTTAACAATTTTTTATGGTGGGTTACTCAATATAGACAATCGATTATCAAATTTATCAGCATGTTGAGATACCTAAAAAGTTGTAAAACAAATCTCACTATAAAAATTATTAAATATATTTTTTATGTGAAATTAAAAATAATTTATGTTACTAGTTTTTGAAACCAATAGGAATTTATTTTAATGTCATTCTTCAAGAGCAGCTGTTGTGATTTGTGTAAATTGTTTCTTGATATGATTATCATATAACCTACAAATAAAATAAGATTAATGTATTTTTATAAAAATTATAGAATAAGTGATAGAAGAACTTATAGTACAAATTGTGTAATTTATTCATAGTTGATCAGAATATATGTATGAGCTCTGTGATATTCATCATCTAAAATCCATCGTTCATGAACTCCACTGAAGCCAAGTTTGGGATGATTGAAAAATAATAATTGATTTCTCATGTCATCATCAACATTTCCCTTGTTATGGCTCATAAATTTTTGTTTTTAAGTATATTTATATTGAAATTTATGAGAGGATAAAAAAGAAATTTCCTCTTACAAATAAGCTTCGGCAATTGAGCATTCAACTGATGCTTTGTTACGTACTTCTTTTTTTCAATTTATGCATTCATCTATCAAATGGGTACATCCATCAGAACTATACCGAACCTCTATATTTTTTTTCATAAGGAAAATATATTATCAAATGTTCCATTGAGTCAAACAAACCTAGAAAAAAGATTTTTTCTAGTTTACATAAAATTAAAACAACATCTTCTTGCAGTTTTCATACAGTATCATAGTCTGTTATTGATGCACAAATGTCTCAAAAAAAAATGATATTTCTGTAAGCGCATCCTAAATCATAGGATTTAACAAAACTCTTAATCCAATTGGTAGAAGTATTTCCATTAAAACATGACAGTCACGACTTTTCAATCCAGTAATATGACCATTTTTGACACATCTTCCAAAATTAGAAGCATAACTATATGGAAGCATCAAATCTACAATTCACTGAAAAAATAATAAGCAACTCTCTTTATAAATTGTATAAGCTACTTTTGGATTCATTAACTTCTGTGATCTGACATTTTCAAACAGTTCAAGTTTTGGTCTCTAGTAAATTTGGGAAATATCTAATCATTCCTTTACATTATCTTTGGTCTTCCCTGGAATATCCAAAATTGTATGAAATAAATATTCAAAGTAGTTCTTGTTAATATGTATCACATCCAACATGCGACGGACCAAAAAATCAAACCACTATGGAAAATCCCAAAAAATTATTTGTTTTATCCAATTGTGCTCTTTTCTAAACCCAACAATTTTCTATTTATTTATTATTGGTCTAAATGTGATGGTAGGTAATGAAGATACAATTGATTTCAACTCTGAACCTAAGATCATTCTTAGAGGCCCATCTTTTTCAAATGTTCCTTTTCTGAAATGATATTTGTTTCTTCTAAAAGGATGATCGGTTGGAAGTAATCTGCGATAAAAGTCAACAAAATAAGGTTTTTTCCATTGAAGATCATAAAAACTTTGTTTTTTTCTCATATATTACAGACATGATTTTGGACCATATGTACTCCATCCAGATAACATGTCATATGTTGGGGAGTCTCTAATTGTTCACATCAATGCATCTTTCAGTATAAAGTTTTGTTTCGTAGCAACATCATATGTACTGACACCATTACTCCATAGTGAATTCAAATTGACAATCAATGGTTTCAAATAAACATTGATATTCTTTTTCAGATGAATTAGAATTAATAAAGTCAAAAAGATATATGACGCCTTCATCAACATCCATGGAGGTAAATTATGCAGAGTTATAAAGATAGGACAACATGAATACTAACTACCTTAAGAACCAAATGGATAGAAATCATCAGTAGAAAGACCCAATAACATGTTTTGGGCTTCTAAAGCAAACGACGGATACACTTGGTCAAAATGTTTCCATAAATCACCATCAGAGGGATGGTTTAAGTTTTTACTGGTTGAAATGTTGTTTTTGTGCCATGACATCAATGATGTTGTGTTTTGAGACATAAGTAAATGCTGTAATCTGGGTGTCAGTAGGAAATATCTCAATTGTTTTATAGGAACAAATCCAAACTTCCATGGTTGATATTATCTATAACTTGATTGTCCTCATGTAGTATAACTATCCAATAACTAATTTTCACCATAATATAAGATGTATTCACTTGAACACGCATGAATCTTCTGATAACCAAGACCCAGATAATGAACCGGCCTCTTTTTCAAATAAAAATTTGTAGGCAACACATTTCCTTCAGGTAGTAGTGTTTTTAACAAAGAGAATATCTGATCAAAACAACTATTTGAAATTTCAATACCAGATTTAATGGCCATAAATTTAGCAACTACTTTGAACTTTCTTATCTTGAAACCAGGATATAAGGAATCATCAGTGGACATCAACAACTCATATAAATGAGATGGTTCCAACTCATGAGTTAAATCGACATCATCTTGTGTTTTAGTTTGTTGAGAAGACAGACATACCATGTCACCAACTAAAATTTGAAATCGTGCTGGATCTGGAACCAAATTATTAGTATCTTATCTGGAACTGTGTTCACCATGTTGATACCAAAAAACATAATATATTTGAAAACCAAAACACAATAGATGAGCTCCAACGTTGTCAAATGTGTCATACGTCCTTAGAGTACATTTTTTACAAGGACACTTAATTTTCCCTTCTGAAACAAATTTTGGTTTTGATCATGCAAATGATAAGAAATCTTAAACACCCTCAATATATACAGGATTTAAACTAGAACTATTTGGATCCCCACACTGAGTTATCCAAGCACAATCATCTAATAATGACTGTTTTTGACTTCCTCGTTCCATATTTTTCTAAAAAATACGAAATAATTAGTTATTTTATATAATAATATATAAGATAAACACTATCCAAAAAAGAGAACACAATTAAATTATATTTTCTAGCAATTTATAATAATTTATATTATTTAATAGTTATTTATACTATTTTTTAAGCTTTTCTACTAATCTACACTCATTTATAAAAATTTATACTAATTACCACTAATTATTTTTAATTTCAGGTATCTTGTACTAATTATTCTTAATTATCAGCGACACAATTTCCAACAGATTGACGACAACTCTTTTCCCCAATGACTCATCCCCTACAACTTTCTCCGACTTAAAGCACTATGAATAGTCTTCTCTGATGTATGTCTGAACAAATTTTTCATATTGATTTTAGTGGAAAAATTTGCAAGGAATTGAGGCATCGATCAAAAGGAATGCCGCTAATCCATTGGAAATCGTGCCATTTTATCAAGTTACTCGAATACATTACAATTTATTATGATTTATTACTATTTATTACTATTTATTACTAATTATTACTAATTGTTACTAATTCTTACTAATTCTAACTAATTATTTCTAAATATTACTATTTATTACTATTTATTAGTATTTATTTCTAATTATTACTATTTATTACTAATTATTACTAACTACTACTAATTATTACTATTTATTACTAATTATTACTAATTATTACTAATTATTACTAATTATTACTATTTATTACTAATTATTACTAATTATTACTATTTATTACTATTTATTACTATTTATTACAATTATTACTATTTATTACTATTTATTACTAATTATTACTAATTACTACGAATTACTACTAATTATTACTAATTATTACTAATTATTACTAATTATTACTAATTATTACTAATTATTACTATTTATTTCTAATTATTACTAATTATTAATAATTATTACTATTTATTACTATATTTTACTAATTATTTCTAATTATTATTAATTAATACAATTTATTACTAGTTATTATTAATTAATATTAGTTATTACTAATTATTACAAATTATTTAAAATTATTACAATTTATTACAATTTATTGCTAATTAACACTTAGATATAACTATTCATGAAAATAAATACTGAAAAACAAATATTTAATTCTAATTTAATTAATTTACATATAATTAAAAAAATTATAAATAATTTAACATAAAATAAATTGACTAAATAATAAAAAAATAGATAAATACCTTAAATCAGAAGCTTCTGGGGTATTAAAGTCGCAGATAATGGTCGGATTTAAAAGTTTAAACTATGAAGAAATTTAGAAGAAATTTTTTCAATGGAGATAAATAGAGAAGTTCAGAAAAGAGTAAAATGATAGGAAAATGGATGGGGTATATATAGGTTAGATTATTTGCGACGGGGGTATTTGCGACGGGGCCTGTCGCAAATACCTTGACCCACATTAATTACAGCGGGCTGTTCAAAACTTATTTGCGACGGGCCCCATCACAAATAGTACCTCCTGACAAAGTATTTGCGACAGGGCAATAATCCCGTCGCAAATACTAAAAACCACAGCCGGTTATTTGCGATGGGTATAGGAACCCATCCCAAATAACCTTACCCATGGTTTGGCGTGTAGTTCACACCAAACCTTTTGGGACATATGGTAATTCCCCATCGCAAATAATGGTTATTTGCGACAGGGTACTCTGCCCATCCCAAAAAAACCCCTTTCGATGGGTTATTTGCGACGGGCCCTTGACCCGTCCCAAATAGCCATTTTTCCTGTAGTGTATCATGTACATAGTATTAATAATGACATAAGCATCATACATATTAATTATATACATATTTAAAATAATCCTTGAGAAACGTACATGAAAAATGAATTGCATTTCTTCGTGGAGATAGTACGTCGTACATACGCACGAGCGGCGTTTTCATTTTTTAACGGGTAGAAATTTAGGGAATTATATAATATATTATACTTAAAGAATTATAATTATGCCATAAGTATCATATATATTCATCAGTTGCATCATTATGGCAATCCATGTGAGGCGGTAATGGAAAAAAATTACATCGGTTCATGAGGCGGTGGTCCACTGTACACACGAGCGATGGTTTTTTTTCCATTTGATGAAAATGATTGAGAAACTTGTTCCCTTCATAGACTCATATTAAGACCATAAAAGAAATGGTCAATATTTCTTTCCAGATTATGTATGTAGTTTTCAACATGTCAGACTAATCTTGTAATGTTGGTTGTATACACTACCACACCTTCTTCTTCCTTTTAATTTAAAGTGATAAATTTCCTCTCCATTTCATCTTTCTATTCACGAGGGAATTATTTCTTGAAAAATATCACTTTAAAAGTTCCCCATTCCATTCTTTATATTTTTTCAACCTCCTTAGTGTTTCAGATCAATGAACATCATTGATCGACATCTCCTTTCATACAATACACTTCTAGAATAACCTTCTCACTTTCATTACTTCTTAAAGCCAAGAATATATCTTTGAGGGACTTAATACATTTCTCAAAAACCAATGGATTGATAGTTCCATTAAAAATAGGGGCTTCTATTTCATGAAGCGATCCAACATAGGTTAATCACACTATGGAACAAAAAATTTATCCATACAGGCAAGGTTATTCATCATAACCTGAGTCTTTTGCCCCAATATGGCTATGAACTCCTCATTTCCAACAAGAGATATATTGTATTTCTCAACAAGGCAATCCCTACAGTGACTATGAGTGTTTATTTACTTTCTTCTATTAGGTTCCATCACTAAATAATGGAATACACTAATTTAGATCATAATTTTCATGAATATTTACCCATGAAATAAAAATACCTCTAATAGTAAAAATTCTCAAATATCATAAGGAATTATTATAATTCTCATGTTATATATGTTTATTTAAAATCTAGTTCCCAAGGTTTCTACTAAACCAACTTATGATACAAAATGAAACAACCACAACTCAAGTAACCCAGATTCTGTGTCTAATTTTTTGCATTGGCATAAGATACAAAGGTTCATATCACCAAGGATTGATCAGTTTAGTAGTCCTGAAGAACCACATAATGCATGATTCCCATATTACATTGGAAATATAAAAACATATCATAAGAAACATTCTCAAAACCTTAATATTATTCATAATATCCTTCTTCATATCCTAGGGGAAGATAAAAAAATAAAGGGTGAGATTATATGCTTATTAAAGTTATGTATAATAAAATATATCATGAATAAATAAGGCATAATCAATATGACAAGGTAAATAACTAAAAACACATGTTATTTAATCAATAAATTGAGCACGAAATGTATCCATGAATAATATCAATGAAACAATATCATGTATAACAATAACTAAATTTTAAATAATGGAAATGGTTAATGTTGGATGTCATGATCTCAGGCATAATGATATCTTTACCATCAAGTCCTGGTTTGAAGAAAATTTAATTTATGGATAAGTATACACCCAAAACCTATTTAATAAGTTTGGCTAACCGGTTGGTCTCATGAGACCTATTGACGCATCGAGAGGATATCTATAACCAGACCCACCTATCACTGTAAGTCCAATTCATTCCTCATATATTTAATGATCAATTTAATTCGTAAATAATGACTTATCAACAAATTTATATATTGAGTAAAGAAGAAAAAATGTTGATATTTCCCAAGTCAATCGAATAAATTTCATAGTAAAACACCATATGTAGAAATGCTATATAATTTAGGAAATAATCATATCCATGATATAAAAAATATGAATTTTTAAGAGAAATGTAATTTCCAATGAAAAAAGATCATAATAAAGTGAAAATTTTAAGATAGATTTAATTAACACAAAATTAATCAAGAGATGAGAGATAACTATCAATTCACAAAAAATAGAGGTTTTATTATAAAATCACGTCCTTTGTAGAATAAAAATAAATAGAAGAAAAACATTAAAATAAGATTTCATTAAAGTTTTTTATTTTTTAAAACCATTTAAAACTTATAGAAGAATCTAAATAGCATAAAATGATTATAGAGGTGGGAAAATCTGTTAACGTCATATACGTTAACAAGAAACATTCCTTTTGACTTTTTATAAATAAAATCGAAAAATGGAACTTTTAGAAAAAATTATAATAATTCTTTTAAAAACATATAAAAATTAAATTATAAAATAAAATGTCTTTAATAAATCATTTTAGTTAATTAAAAGGGTTTTTGTAATAAAACATGTAAAATTATTAAAAAAATATAAGCAATCCTAAAAATGAAATTTTAAAATAAATTATTACATGTTTGGTAACTTTTAAATTGTAACCCATTGGAAGAGTAAAATTTAATTAAAAATTTAGTCACCATCAATAAACATATATTCATTTTAAATACGTAAAATAGACAGTATATACATCACATAAAATAAGATATGTGTATATTAAAAAATATGTCTCAGTGGAGTGGAAATTGAGATGAAATCTCCAACCTCAAGTTTGAATTACCTAATAAGTGATTTTAACCTTCTATATAATAAATTTAGATTTATTATAATTACATAATAAAACCATATACATATATATAATATCATATATGATCCATTTATAACATCTTATCACCTATTATTTAACAGTCTTTTATTATTATAATTTTTTCGTGTGTAACTGCTTCAATTTTCATGTTTTTTTTGATTCTCTAGTTATGGTCCTTATATATTTATCAAGATTATATCATATATATAATTTTAATAATGATAAAAAAATTATACATATTCATTATTTTCATATTTAAAATCATCTGTGAGAAAAAGATATGAAAAATGAATCACATCATTTTGTGGAGATGGTAGGTCGTACGTACGTACGAGCGACATTATCATTTTTAATGAGTGGAAGGGTAAGAAATTAGATGATATATTATTATTAAATAACTATAATAATATCATAATTATAATATATATTCATTAGTTGTGTCATTATTACTAGCCATGTGATGTGGTAATGGAAAACAAATTACATCGATTCGCGAGGTGGTAGCCCGTGGTACACAGAAACAATAGTTTTATTTCCCATTTGATGGAGAATAAGATGGATAAATATTATGAAATCAACACAATAATATCTCATTATATGGTATATACTTGTTTTATTATTTTTTAATTATTAGTACATGATTTAAGGTGGTAAAATAATAATAAAAATGAAAGTGGTCGGTGAAGATAATTAACTCTCCTTTGAAGGATCTCCTTTAGATATCCTCTTAAGAGACATTAGTTTGCTATTCTGGGAATACCATAACCTCTATAACTTGGATAATTATTTTTAGAATATGATTTATCATGGTTTGGTTAATCTAAGTGTCTCTAGGTTTTGTATAGAAGAGAGGAGAGGTGGTGTCTTTTTATAGTGAATGAAAGGACACACATGGAATTATTAAAAAGATTAAAATATGATAAATTAATTTTCATGAGAAAGTGGAGCCATGTGGATGGAATTTTGAAGATAATATTGGATATTGTTGAAATAAATTCTACCAATAAAATTTGGATAGGTTTAATTTGTATTTTAAACCTTATCTTTTGGTTTAACCCCTTTGTTAAACAATTATAACCTTAACAACAATAACAACTTTTTCAATTTTAAAGCATCATAATTTTACTTATATGGTAAAAAAAATTACATAAATGGAAAACGGATGAAATTTTTGACCATTTATGATTCTAATTGTCCTCTTTAAATATTTTTATGAATTTTATATAATTTAATAAATATTATTTTTCATAAATTATCATTAATTTCATTTTTACACTATTCATTTAATTTGACTTTATAGACATCAATACAAAGATTTAATTTGAATATAATTCTTTTAAATATAAATAATACATTATTATTAACTAAAAAAATCTTTTAGAACCATAATTAATCCTAAATAAATTAGTTTTAGTGTTTTTAAAATTATTTACTTTGATTTTTCCACTACTTGCACAAACACTATGTCAACATTATTTAAGCATTTAAGGTAATTATATAATCACTAAAAAGTATAAATAACTTACCATCATAAAAATATTTTCATTATTCTCATAATAACCATTAATATTCATTCATATATTATTTTTATACCTATGTAAACATATAAGATAAACTTAATGGCATGAGTGTGACATTTTGTTCTTTCCTTTACTTAAAATAATATAAATGTCATTATCAAAGGAAAATGACACCAAAATTCGATATATTATAATTTAAGATGGATAAAGTATAATTAATCTTTTCCAATGAAACAAATTCAACCTTTGGATATATTTTTAATGCCTTATCTCATTATTTTTAACCTTAATTTCCCAATTTACTCTTAACTGAAGTGATAAATTTTACCACGATTACTATTAATAATGCCTAAAAATAAAAGGAACCTATTTACCAGATTTTAAACTCATAATTGAAAATATTATATCCATTTTATCTAATTAGATTCCAATAATTTTTATAAATTAAATTAAAAAATAAACCCACAAAATGCGATGAAAAACAGTTTTCTAGAAAAATGTGTCTTTAAGTCTAAAAATTTACTTATATAAAAACATGAAGCTACTAATACTAATATAATTAATTATATTATTTCAAATAAAATGGAAATTATATAAATTTAATATCAAATAAAAAATATAATGGTACTTTTAAATTACTTTATTTAAAGAAAATAAATGATAGTTTTATAAAAATCGGTATTTTTCACTATTCAGTAAAAATATTTTTTTAGAAAAATACCACAAATTCAACCTAAACTAATATTAATTTAATTATTTCAAAAATTATATAACATTCACATAATAATATTTCAATATATTATCACGGTTCATTTAAATTTATCATTTAATGTAAAGAAAGCTATCAAAGAAATTTGATTTATTTAAAGAGAAATATATCATAAAATAACAGGGTGTTATAATAAGTGTAAGAAAACTACCAATTTTATTTTTAAATGGTGGATATTTTTAAAATTTGATTTACTCATAAATTTTCTCTTGAATTATATTCCATTATACTTATTTAATTATCATTTAATTATAATTATTTAATGCTTGAATTATATTTTGGTATTATATTTATTTTTTTTCTTGGTGAATTATTCATTCTCCTGATATAGACTTATTTATATTGGGAAGCTTGGGCTCTAGAATCTTGGGTTTTTACCTTTCCCACACTATTGGGGCTTTAATCTAGCCTTATTCTACTAATGAATTGACTAATAGATCTGCTGTTTATGCCCTAGCTCATGTGATCCATCAATTGGAAATTATGAATGATATCATCCAAGTTGTCCATTCATTAGATGATTTTATTCATCTGCCCCTCAATTGTTGCAATTTTAATGAATATTTATTCCTCTTACATGTTGTAAGACATTAATTTGATTCAATATTAGGGTGAGAAACCCTTTTTAATTCTTCTGTCATGTACTTCTTCTCTACTCTTCTAAGATATGGAGGAAAACAATTGAGATTTTAGAGTTTCTTTTGAGCTTAATCCAATACGATTTCCTTAGAGGAATTTTCAATTTAGTTCTATCACATCAAAGAATATACTAATCTAAGAGTAGTTATCCGATGGGGATCTCAAGTTTTTACCCCCTGAGGAATGTTATTCACATGCATATGCAGATCCAGAATGCAAGAACATCTTCATATTGAAGCTTTTGAGAAGGTTCTCTAACCATTAGTAAGCTGACTGGTTCATGAGTGTCCTTTTTGGTTTTATTATTACTTTTATTTTTTTTCTTATTTTTATCAATATTTTTTGTACAGTTCATATCTCTTATATTGTTGTTTTATTGATATTAATAAAACATGTGTGTCTAGGTGGTATTCTTGTCATGCACGTAAGACCAAAATTAGTCTGAAGCAGATTAAATCACTGTGTTCATTTACTTCTTTTATTTTCTTTCTTTGTTTCTGGTTTAACTCATCTCAATTCACCAAGATCTCATGTTTCTTACCACTATCATTTTCTATTTTTCATTCTTTCTTTTATTTACCACAAAATCAATAGAAACCACTAAGATATATAATATTACTAGGTTTTTATTCTAGTATTTCTATAAAATGTGGTCCTAAACAATACTTAGTCCTAATCCATGGGATAACACTATTTCTTTATTTATTAAAAAAATAATAATATGGAAATCATATCACCCAATCACCATACAAGTGACCCCAACCCAATTATATATAGAAGGGTCCAACTAGTTTTCTAAGTTATACTACCTTCTAAAATTCATAGGGAGACCATTGTTAATATTGGACAACATTGTTTACACATAGGTTGCACCGCCTCAACTATTATCCTATGGTTAATAGTTCATTCTCCACAAGTCACTCTCGTGAACCAAAAATAGTCACTTATCAACTCGTTATAGAATATTTTCTTCTAGACAATGTCTACCTTCATCAGTCTTTTGTTGCTGCAAGACTCATCAAGACTATAACCTAAGCTCTGAATATTATCATAACAAATACAAAGGAAAATGGAACTTTAAAGGAGTCTTCAAACTTCCTAATAATACCACCACCACAACAACAAAACAGGTCACCTCCCATTCCCAACTACAAAAACCAACCATGATAAGATTATTCTATCCATAAAATTAATAATTTTTATAATAATCTAAATAATATGATTTAGATTCTATTTAAAAGATAACTTGAAGTAATTTGGTTAATTTTTTCTTAATAATTTATAATTTTGTCACATTCATGGTCAAACATATATTTGGAGTAAGAATTTTGTCCAATGTTCAATGGGTTTCCCTCACCCCCTTTGGTTCCATGATATCAACTTAAAAAACAATATAAATCTACCCTTTGGTCAATATAATAATAAAAATAAAACCACCTAATATCAAAACATATCTAAAAACATGCTTAACATGGTTGTATAATAGAATGGCCCCATAAAACATAGAGAACATCATCAAATTCAGAAAGGTTCATCAAAATGATCAAAAAGTGTTTCAACACTGACATTAAGAAAAAAATTTAAATTTAAATCCAATTAATGAATCATGCATCACTTAAATTTGGAATCAAATTTTATTAATCATAGCTAATTAAATTACATGTTCTTTATGTGATTTATGATAATGTTTAGTGTGTATATGCTTCATGTGTGTGTGTTGTGTGTATATTATATTTTCTATGTTCCTTAAACCATATCCAACCAAATACTCTAAAATGAAGTAGGGTTACTCCAAAATAGAGTATCTATATTTTTTATGTTCCTTAAACCATATCCAACCAAATCACTGATTGGCGTGACCCACACGTGGTCGCGTGGTCCGCTGCTCCCGAATGGATCAAAAGAGCCATTAAGCTCCATTAAATTGGTAGTTCCACATGGAGCCATCACATCACTCGCAGGACATGTAGGAGGCGAGTCCCTTTCTAGCTCCGTCGCGGCTTCCTTTAGTGCGGCGCATGACGGCGTGCCGCCTCCACCTCCACGGTCGGACGCTGTCGTCCGCTTTTCTGACCACTGTAGTGCCCCTCTTCTACCGTGGTCGGTAGTCACCGGCCACTACCCTCGTCCGCCAGTGCCATTCTCCGGTGCCGGTCGCCAGTGCCACCATGCCGGTGTCACACCGGTGCTTCTTCCGCGGGCCACCAGGTGAGCTTCAGTGGTCTATTCTTCTTTTTGAACGCGCCTATATTCCTCTCGGGATGTCTTCGTCCTTGTGCGCCTCTCGATTTCAAGGTTCCATTAAGTTGGAACAACCCGCCTCTAAAGAACACAATGAAAAACAAGTGGCAGAGGGTCCGAGCCTTATTCATTTGGCCTGTGCCCCTCAGAATTAGCATTATTACAAGTGGGGGTAAATTATGCATCACATTAAAAATAATGATAAACCTCATTCAAATCCCCCGCATCGACCACCCACAAATTCAAGAACGAGGAGAAGAAATGTGAGAATTTATTAAATTAAATGAAAACCCATACCTCATGAACCATCAAAGGTATCATGGTCATTGGGAGAAGGAGATTCCCCGTCGGAGTGAGTTCATCAGCGTTCTTCGATCTCGGATCATCGCTTCCCAAGATTCCATCCTCCGTCGGTGGAAGACGTCGTGTCACTTCGCCATAGGTTCCTTTCTTGGTGAAGCTGTGTCAAAACTCCACCCCGAGCCTCACTTAAATAGAGGTGGTGAAAGTGAGTAACGCACCAAAGAATTAATGAGGTTTATTTAATGAATGAACCTCTTAATTCCCCAACGGTGTGGTTACAAATAAATAAGAGTCAAGCCATTAATTGTCTTGACAAGTCACCAGTCTGCACCACCGCCATTCATCCACTGGAGAAAAAGAAATAAAATAACTTGTTAAGTTATTTTATTATTTTTCTGTAAAGTCCAAAATTTAACTTTTTCTCCTAACCTACTACAGTTTAAGTGAAGATTCCCTTAAGTGAATATCGGCACTATAGATTCAATAGTGCCCTCAGATTTTTAATCCAAGTACCAGTTAAAAAGATAGAAAATGTCGCCCGCACATTTACTGAACCTACCAAAAAAAAGTTTATAAATTCATTCCGGGAACACTGGGCCTCAAAATCATATGCCATCAATTTTTGCAGACTCATAATAATCCCAAATAATTTAAAAAAAAATTACATGGAATTTTTGGGTCTTTACATTTTCTCTCCTTTCTTTTCCAAATAGACTCTCTTGATTTTAGCTCCACTGAGTAATATGGGATATATATTTTCCCTTACCTCTATCAATGGAATCACCTTCATCATCCTATGTAGAACCATCAAGTCACTCATCATTATCACCTTCATCCTCTCCCTTGGGTCTAATGGATTGACATCAAGGTATGTCCTGGTCTTTATTTTGTTTAATTGATTCCCCTCTAACACAATCGATAGTGGGGAGGAGAAATTTAATTTGGAAAATGAACATTTTGGTCTATATAAAAATAATTTTATCTTCCAAGTACCTAATGAGTACAAGTCTCTAGGCACCATGACTATAATATTGTGGTTACTAAAGGTGGGTTCCATTTTTTTCTTCCCTTATACCACTATTTCATATTTCATTTCAGAAAACCATTATATGCATATTACCAATGCATACTATATATTTGGTATACTTTGTATATGAACATTGCTTATGATTTCTATGAATTCATCATATTCAGTATATTCATATAACATATTCTTCTTTGGAAATATTTTTCTTTTAAATATTACCCATATAATAATTCAAATTCATCTTCCACTCTTTTATTTCTAAAAAACAATAAAATTGTTAACATATTTTTTATATTTACATTCAGTTACATATATTTGTTTATTTATTTTTCTAATATGTTATATGTTAGCAATTTTGAAAATCATAATTTTGTTTTATCACTTTTGATACCGCAAGTAGTTCCATTATTGAAGGTTCATCTATTATCTATATTTCATTACATTTTATTAACAAAATAACCATTTTTGAAGACATAAATTCAATGTACTATAGTGTAAATAACATAAAAATCATATTTAATTCCATTATCATTGTTGATAGTAAAAAGTTTTATTGACTCTATTTTACTATTTATCTGTGATGCACAATTTATGTTTTACTCAAACTACCATTTTAAATGTTTTATTTTATAACCTATAATCCACTTTACCTATTCTATTCTATAACTAACTAATTATTTTGTTTTTATAGGTGATCCTATAAACTATAGAATTGCAAGACTTAGTACTACCTTGCATAATAAAATGTATGCTCTATAATGATTATAGTAAGATATTGGTTTTTATTATAAGGTAAAAACCATTAATTTCTAGTTTAAACCCATTTTTTTATCCTTATGAAAGTTCTCAAGTGGATGAGGAGTGTTTGGGGGGTGTTTGGGGATTGTTCGGAGCCTAGAGCTTCGACATTTAGAAGAACCAAGAGGGGAGTATAGTTTTTTAAACCGTGTGGCCTTGCCTTCACGATCACACTTGGAATTTAAAAGTTCATAAAGTAAGGCACATGTGTTGCACACAATTTTCCCAAACTATGCACCTAGAACACAACTTTAGTGCCACTTATTCAGTAATGTCACATGATTGGCACACAGTTTGGCCAAACCACTAACCCTTAGAAAAGGGGTGAAATCCTCATTTTCCCCTAACTCCTTTTATGTTTTAACATCCTTTTCTCTTCCTATCCACACACAACATTTCCTCTCTTTCACTTGAGCTCTCCCATGGTTCTGACCTTGGCTTTGATCAAGGTTCTTCAGCTGAGATATGATTCCTTCACCATCGGTTTTGTTTGATAGTTAATGGTAATATCCCCACTCATCTTCCTTCCTTTATTCATTTACCTCTCCATATAAAACTCTATTTACAGGCAAGATAATATGCCCTATTTTCATGTCATTTGTCAATTTTTTTGATTTCTTCCATTCTAGCTCAAATTAAAGGAAAACAACAGATGAGGGGTCATTTTCTAACCCAAGGTAGGTGCTCTAGAACTTTTTCCCTAAAGTAAAGTCATTCTATATCATGAATCATTGTTTCACAAATCATAATTTCCACAAATTGCCTTAAAATTACCTTTTTCCTTAATTTAAATTGGTATTCATGTTAGAATTTCCCCATATACCCCTTTTTGTGGTTGGAGGTCCCCCACCTCGACAAGTCCCACCCCTTTAGTGTGTGATTGTGAAATTCCCTTGATTTTTTAAATTTTTATATGGACAAACCACCTTTTAAGTGGTCTTATCTTGATGCCTAAATGAAATGAATTCCTTGAATTAAATTGGAGTGAGTTGTATGACCACTTCATGAGACTTTAATATGAATAAGGGATAGACCCCTTATTTAAACGGAATGTTAAATGAGTTGTAATTCATCCCTTGGTTTGTATTAAAGCATGATCGACATTTATTATACAAATGGGATTTATAGGCATGGTAGCCCATATATTTATCACACTTAGGAAAGGCGTCCCATATATTTGTAACAATCAGGAATGATTTCCCATGTACATGTGATACTTGAGTATGGAGTCCCATATACTTGTGATAATTTGGAATAGCATCCCATATACATATAATATTCGAGCATGGTGTCCCATGTGCTTGTGATACTCAGGAAAAACGACACATATGATTTATGATAATTAGGCTTGGCATCCCAAATAAAGTGTGATGTGTGGGCATGGAATCTATAATTAAATATTATAACTATGTATGGAATACCATATTGTGATATACGATCATGGAGACCAATATGATTCATGACACTTGAACATGGAATCCCTAGACTTTCTATGAGACTCTTATGACTATCCATGGATGTCTGAGTCACACCTTGAGTCTTTTATAGTAGTATTATCTATATATATGGATATAAACATCACTATGTATATAGACCATATATATACATACATATATACATATATATATATATATATATATATATACATATTTAGTTATTTTTGTAGAGATACCCCAACTTAGGCTGAATCGGGTAGTGTTATCCTATTGTCCTTTAGGAACCAGATTCGACCCATTTAATATGTATATTTCTGCTTACATTGTTATACATTCACACTTCTCATTTTATATGCACCAACTAGTTTATACTAGACACCATTGGTGGTGTCCTACTGATTATATCTCACAACCTATTTGGGCCATTAGTTGGTACCTGAAAAAATATTATGGATGCAAGTAGGAAAAAGGAAAGCATCTAGTTTTGGATGTTTGATTTACTATACTAGGATGGATCACAAAATAAGAAGACTGATATTATGCTTGTGATGCTATCAGAGATAGTTTTTTTTACTTTTTTATTTTTTTATAGCATGTTACATATACATGTACATATGTATCCCATTTATATACCATTTTGATTATAATCATGACATCATCATCATTTTGTATCTAATATTCATTCATCTTTTGCCTATTTATTTTTTTCTGGATGTTTATTATTCCACAACTCTCTTATTATCTCATTTATCCTAATCACTATTATTTTATTCCATTTTTCTACACTCTAATAATGAGGGTACAGTCTCCCAAATATACTATCATAGACCCTCTCTACTAATTGGTAGCTTCTACTGTGCAGGGAGGTGTGCTTGAGGTCATGTGACCAATTGGGTTCAGTTACTTATGAGTGAATCGGGTTCGGGATGTCACAACATGGTATCAAAGGTTTATTTTCCTTTTTTATTACTATTTTGGGTTGGCAGATAGGAGAATAATAATTTTTCAGAATTTGGTAATGATCTTGTGTCTAGGAGTAACTAATCCACATACAATGGAAAGACGAATTACCTAGATTAGGATATTGTTGTTTTGGATTTTTCTTATTACAATTGTACTGATTTAATAATTGGGAGATGCACATGAGTTGTGATGTTTTACATTATTGTGAGTTTTCCTTTACCCTTGGCCCAATGAGACAAGGAGGAATCATCACATGAATCATTATAGGCACTTTAGGATTCACATGTCATGCATATTCCATGCCATATTTATATTATTAGTTGCATTGAATATATTTCATGTGATTGTTGTAAGTACCTTGATTTTTATGTATGAAAATGTGATAACATTTCTTGTAGGGATAAAATAATTGGGTTAATTAAAGTGTATGTATCAACCTAAATAGATTTTCCCATATATCTTGATGGTGGAACCATAATTGATCAATTATGCCTCATTTAATCCATGTATCATTGGTCATATGGGATGAAACATTTTTTTATTTAGTTATAATGATTTTAATTATAATTTATGAAGCATGTATTTCTATAAATTGGGAATGGTGATTACTCTAATCGAATCATTTTATGTGACCCATTACATCCAGTTATTGGAAGTAAGTGTCAGGTCAGAGCTACAAGATGATCTAATTGAAAATTTTAAAGAGTTTGGGCCTTTATAAATTGGAAATAGTGAATCATATAACTGGATCATGATATATATACATACACCTAAATGAGTACGAACTTAAATTAATTTAAAATATTAAATGAAATGTTCACCATTAAATGGGGATGTGAAATGAAATGTAAAGGGTGTTCTCCTCTATACCATATAATTGAAACTCTATATATCGGGACCTCTTCTATGTGATGTGAGACCTTAACCCTAACCTGACCTTAGTAGTGGGAAGTAAGATGTATCTCTTATGATATTTTGTGATCTTCCTTACCACCTAGACCTGGATTTAGGAGTAGGTATAATGGTGTGACCCTTTTCATAGGAAGGCTTGTACCTATACTATTATTATATCTTTGGACATTTATACTATTGAAACATATTTGAGGTGTATGTTTGGAAATTATAAAGATAATTCACCATGATGTACTTTATTCGTGTTCTAGGAAGGTGGAAATGATCATATAGTAAAGGTGGTAGGCCCAGATCCACCAGAATAACCTCTAATAGTTCCACCTGATGAACCTCCCATTATTCCTAATTTGGGAACAAATTCTCAATTATGAGAGATATTACTATGGTTTATATAGTATCTATAAGGAGATATATGGTCTTCCCCTATTATGGAAAAGTTGAAGCAATAATTCCTACAACATCATCTGCCTACCTTCTCAAGGGGTAGTGGCCCCTTGGCTACCGAGTCATGTCCAGAGGCCATTCTGTCGATATTCAACCATATAGAGAAACCTCTAGAGAGGAGGTTCAAACTTGTGACCAATATACTTTGTAATTTTTCCAAGTGTTGGTGGGATGTGATTACACTGGATATTTTTCATTAGGGTATGATCTCGGCGTACTTCCAGACATCTCTTTTCACAAATGTTGAGAGAAAACTACACCAAGGAATTTCTGCATCTAGAGCAAGGTGTTATGTCTGTGATGGAATATTCAGCTCGTTTCATCAAACTTTAGTGATTCACAACAAAACATACCAGTGAAGATTTGATGATAGAAATATGTTTTTAGGATGGGCTCGCATATTACATATGATCTTGGTTGAATGTTTTTTGCTTGACCGCCATTTTTGAGATAGTAAATCAGTCCCTCATCACCAAGATGAACCTGAGGGAAGATGATGGTGTGTGATAGAGATGTTTTGTTCTAAGATAGGGCAATGGTTCTTTGAATGGTAAGAAACTTCACTTTGAATTTTCACGCAGGGGAAGCATTAGTCTGATGACACCTACTAATTATTTTATGGTGTTTCACCTGTGTGTGAAACCTGGGCATAAAAATCCCTAGTGTCCCAAATCCCCCATTGTGTTCCATGGTTGTGGAGGTTAGGGAATATTTAGTGCTTCTGCAAGACTTTTCCATTTTTTATTGTTGGTATATGATTTGTATTAGATCCTCCTTTAGGATTAGGATCAGTAGAACCTTTATAGGTAGGTAGTTAGAGTACTACTAGCCGATTAGACTAAGGAGGTGGTTGTGGTCGGGGTTGCTAGGCCCCAAACATTTAGCACTAGTAGATCGGACCTACCTAGGGTAGTTAGGTTGTGTCTTATGGTCATGGGTTTGGCCACATCTATTTAGTGCATCCTACTCGTAAGGAGTAGGGCACCGGACCTTCTATATTATGTGGTACTATTCTAGAAGCCTCTACTTTAGTGTATGCCTTATTTGACATAGGCACTTCACATTCCTTTATATCTGTGACAATTATAGAAATTATGGTCCTAGAGATAGACTAATTTTTAATTTTAATGAATATAAATACATCATTGTGGATTATATCTGAGATAATACACCGATGTAATTAATTCCCACTTATGATAGGTAGTTGTCATTTTGTATGTAACTTATTTTTCCTAGAGATGGAGGGTTTTGACGTCATACTCAAAATAGACTAGTTGGTATCTTATCATTCCCACGTTGATTTATATCACCAGAGGTTGTCCTTCACATCACTTGAGGGTGATACCTATATTCACATGGGTGAATGGGATGTCCAACCAAGTCGAGATGGACCAGAGCATCATGGGATGGGTGGAGTGATAGATCAGATAGTTAGTCTATTTATAAGTAATGAGGGAATATATAATATATAATTCCCTCCTATTGTGGATTGTTTTAGGGATGCTTTACCTGGTGAATTTTCTAGATTCAATTCTATAAGAGAGGTGGAGTTCACTATTGATCTAGTTTTAGGAGCATCACTAGTGTTCATTCCTCCTTATAGGATCACACATACTTAGCTCCAAGATCTAAATAAGTAGTTATAGGAATTGAAAGATAAGGGATTTATATGACCCAATACTTCACCATAGGGTTCACCAGTCCTTTTCTCTAAGTAAACGGATAATACCCTCAGATTTTGAATGGATTGTTGAATGTTGAATTCACTTATGGTAAAGAATCATTATCCATTTCCATGCATAAATGACCTCTTTGACCAGCTCTGAGGAGCGAGAGTTTTCTACAAGATTGATTTGAGTTCGGGATATCATCAAGTGTGTGTGTGAGACCATCAGACATACCAAATATGAAAATTCTTAGTAGATATGTCCTATATGAGTATTTGGTCATGTCATTCAGTTTCATGAACATGCCTATAGTCTTCATGGATCTAATGAATTAGGTTTTCCACCCATATCTTGATTCATTTATGGTAGTCTTCATGGATGATATCTTGGCGTATTATTGTACTCAATATGACTATTCCAAACATCTTGAGATCATGTTAAATATACTGATAGATCACTAGATATATGATAATATCACCAAATTCTACTTTTTGGATTGACAAGGTACACTTCCTAGGTCACATAATCTCAAAGGAAGGAATATTTGTTGACCCAGTGAAGGTGAACATTGTAGTTTCTTAGGAGCATCTCAAGAATGTATTTGACATAAACTATTTCTTGAGACATGCTATCTACTATAGGTGTTTCATTTAGGACTTATCATGCCTAGAATAACCTCTCATGGGATTAACTAATAACGATGTAAAGTTATTATAGTATAAAGTTTGTGAGAAATACTTTTATGATCTAAAAGGGAGACTCACTTTAGTGTCAATCCTGATTCTTCTAGAGTTGGGCAGAAGCTATACAAATTATTCTAATCCTTTAGGAATTAGGATGGGATCCATTTTAATGTAGGGAGATCAAGTTGTGTAATATGGGTCTTGGAATCTATAGCCTCATGAGCATAATTACCTAACTCGTGATATTGAACTGGAAGTTGTAGTTCATGCCTTATGTTGTCAACGACACTATCTACTGAGAGATATTTTTTTGGTGTATACATACCAAAAAATAATCAAATACATATTTGCATAACATGACATAAATCTTGGGTAGAATAGGTGGGTTAAATATCTGTAGTTCTTTAGTTTTTAGCTTGCGTATATGCCTGAAAGGGAAATGTTGTTGTAGATGCATTGAGCCAGAAGACTCAGACATAGGAAATGTAGGAGGCTTGTAAGTTGATGGACCTATTTTCTGAGATGTACTTAGAGGTATATGATAATTTTGAGAAATTTATCCTTATAGAATTAGCAGTGAAATATTATCTTTGAGAGAAAGTAAAGATGAGACAGTTTTCTGATCCCAAGGGCTTAGTCCTATAGGATAGTGTTTTAGGCAAGGACCCATCGTCCGACTGGATTGTTAATGGGGATGAGGTCATGCACATTCATGGACGCATATGGGTTCCTCTAAAAATATGGTAGGATTTGGTGTAATAGTACCATACCTTTATTTAGGAAGCACACCCTGGTGTTACCAAGATGTACCGTGGAATAAGCCACCAGTATTGGTGGTTGAGTATGAAGAGGCAAATTGTTGGCTTTGTCACATAGTGTTCCACTTGTTAGTGAGTGAAGGTAGAATTCCAGAGACCATTGGGGATTTAATAGTCGTTTCCTATTCCTAAGTGGAAATGGGACGATGTCACCATGTAATTTATAACTGGTTTACTTAGGTAATCTCAATTCAGTGATATTGCATTGGTTATTATTGACCGGATGACTAGGGTTTCTCGATTCCTAACTATCATAGAGACCTTTTGTGGATGATCTTGTGAGTCTTTACATTCCGGATATTTTATGTCTTCATGATTTTCCCCATTCTATCGTATCATATAGGGCCACTTGATTTACATTGTGGTTCTAGAAGGGGTTGTATAAGGATATCAGTATATAGGTTCATCTAATCACAACCATCCATCGATACACTGATGGTAAATCTAAGCATATGATTTAGATATTAGAGGACATGATCTGAGTGTGTGTCCTTAATTTTGGAGTTCTTAGGAGAAACACCTGCCTCTTTCTAGGTTTTCCTATAATAATAGATTTCAAGAAACTATACAGATGGCTCTATATGAGACCCTATACAGTAAATCATGTTGTTCACTACTGTATTGGCTAGAGGCATGAGAGGCATCGTTACTAAGACCTCATCGCATTTATGAGACTTTAGAGCAGGTACATCTTATCCAGAAGTGTATGGATAGAACTCACTATAGGTATATATCTTATGTTGATGGTCATCACCGACCTCTAAATTTTGAGGTGGGACATCAAGTATTACTATGAATTTATCCTAAATTGGGTCATAGACTGATTTAGAGATAGGGAGAGTTATCACCTCAGTGCATTAGGCCTTTCAAGATCTTAGAGAGAGTTGGGCTAGTAGTTTATCGATTAGCCTTACCTCATTGGTATCGATCCATGCACGATGTCTTCCATGAATCTTATCTTCACTATTAATTTTCAATCTCATCTCATACTTTTGATCCTGTAGAAGTTAAATTAGATGTCGATTCTTCCTTTAAGGAGTATCATATCTAGATCATTGAACAAAGATTGAAGGCTATTTGAGGCAAGGCAGTTCCTATAGTATGAGTGTTATGGTAGCATGACAGAGTACAAGATAATATATGGGAGCAATAGGTTGATGTACATGTGTAGTGGAGAGATATTTTCTCAATTTTTTTTTACCACCCTCAAAATGACAACTCAAGGATGATTTGTTTTAAAGAGGGGATGGTGTAGGATCCTAATTTTTCTTATGAGATACATACCCTTTAATTTACAATTTAATCCCCTATTTTTTATACTTATGGAAGTTACCAAGAGGATAAGGAATGTTTAGGGGGTGTCTAAGGATTTTTTAGAGCCCTAAGCCCAACATTTGGAAGGATTGGGTGGGACAAATGGATTGTTTAAACTGTGTAGTCCAATCCGCATGGTTATCCATGAAATTTCATAGGGCCTGCAATAAGGCGCACATGTTGTGTACAATTTTTCCAAACCGTGTTCCTAACCCTCACCCTTAGTGCCACTTAGGTAGTATGGGTGCATGGTTGGTGCATAGTTTGGAAAGCTATGCATCCAAACCATGCACCCTTATAAAATTGGTGAAATCCCCATTTTCCCTTGCCTCCTTTTATGTTTTAACCTCCTTTTCTCTTCCTCTCCAAGCATAACAGGTCCTCTCCTCCACTTGATCTCTCCCATGGTTCCAACCTAGGCTTTGATCTAGGTTGTTCAAATGATCTCTGATTACTTTGTCATCAATTGTGTTAGATATCTAATGGTAAGCTCTCTACTCCTCTTCCTTCTTTCCTTCATTTATCTATCTATATCAAATTTTATTTTCATGCGAGATAATATGTCTTATTTTCAGTGCATTTTTATATTTTACTGATTTCTTCTATTCTGGATCAAATTAAAGGAAAATAATAGACAAGGGATCATCTACCAACCTAAGGTAGGTGGTCTATTACTTTTTCCCTAAATTTGAGTTGTTCTATATAATGTGTTGTTATATTGCTTGCCTAAATTTCCACATGTTTCCTTAAAATTAATTTTTCCCTTAATTTAAATTTTTATCCATGTTATAAATGCCCCATATACCTTTGTTTATGGTCAAAGGCCCCCCACCTCAATAGGTTCCACCCCTTAGGGTGTGCTTATGCAATGCCCTCACTAATACAAAGCAAGTATTTAATAATAGTGATAAATTGTGCCCATTATCAGTGCTTTATTTTTAGCATTGATAAAGCGTACCCTTTATTAGCACTTAATTTTTAGGACCGATAAAGGTCCTAAATAAAATGATATAAATAAAAAAATAAAAAAGAGTAAATTAGAAAAACATTAAAAAAATTATAAATTAAATAATTATTCATAAAAATTAATAAATTTAATATAAATATATATAAATTATAAATATTAATAAATAGTATATATTAAATATATATATATATGTACAATGAATAAAATGAACTAATTAAACAAATAAAAATAAAAAATGAGTAAATTTATAAAAATATTAAACTTTTTATTAATTAAATAATTATATATAAAAAAGAATAAATTTAATATAAATATAAATATATATATATATAACCAATTATAATTACTTAAAAAAATTAATAGTGAATAAATTTTAATAATTAAACAAAAAAATTAAAAATGAAAAAGATGAAAAATTATTAAAAAATTTATTAATGAAACAATTATTAATTAAAATGAATAAGTTTAATATATATATATATATATATATATTATAAATATTAATAAATAATATATACTAAATATTAATATAAAAAATGAATAAAATGTAATAATTAAAAACACATTGATGTCTTATTCCTTTTTAATGGTTTTTATACATAATTATTCATTAATACATTTAATATAGAAATATATTCACATATATTTATATATGAATATACATATAAATATGTATAATATTTCCTAAAATATGATTTATATAATACAAAATATTTATGCTTACATTAAATAGTTCATATATTTAGTGAAGAATAGTTTATAATTAAAAATTAATATTAATTAAAAATAATGACTAACTGCATCAAGTAATGGAAATAATTGAATGTCGTTTTATTTTTCAATTTAACACATGTCAAGTATGTGTAACATTGATTTTACAGATACATAAATGTAATTAATGCATTTATATATACAATGCACACACACAAATATTTACGTAATTAATAAAATATTATATAGAAACACATACACCTAATATTTATGTAATTTATTCAAATTTTAGTATTCAATTTAGAATTTAATTATAACATGATACATTTAATATATTATGTTTTTAATCAGTAAATTTTATTTATTTATTTTTAATATTATTATAATTAAGTATTATTTATTCGTCTTTAGTATTTTTTATTTTTTATTTTTTATTTTTATTGGAATTTAATCGTTTTCTAGTATTTATTTATATATATTTATTTGCTATGTTTTAATATTTTCAATATGTATTCGTATTAATTTCAATATGTATCCATATTTTTTTAATAATTTATATTTAATTAATTAAACTAATCTATTTTTTCAACATTTTTAAAGTGTACTCATTTTTTATTATTCAATTTCACTAATTTTTAACATGCATGAATTTTATATTATATATTCATTAATAATGCTAAAAAAATATTTGTAAATAAATATTTATAAATAAATATATTTGTAAATAAATATTTATAAATATATATATTTATAAATATATATTTACTGTATTTATAAATTTATATATTTACTATATTTATATATTTATATATTTATATATTTATAATTATAAATAAATAAATATTCTTTTTAAAGTATATATATAATTATAAATAAATAACTATATATATTTAAATAATTATAAAATTATAAAAAAAATATTTAAATAATAAATATATTTACTATATTTATATTTATATTTATATTTATAAATTATATATATATATATAATGACATAAATATATAAATGTTATTTTTTAAAAATTTCTTTTTATAATTATAAATAAATAATTATATGTTTAAATAATTATAAATTTATAATGAATATATTTAAATAATGAATATATTTACTATATTTATATTTATATTTATATATATTTATTAAATATATATATGTATATAATTATATAAATATATATAATGATATAAATATATTTATAATTATAAAATTATAATAAATAGATTTATATAATGAATATATTTACTATATATATATATAGGGACAAAACCCCTTTATTAAAAGATCAAAAACATAGAAAGTAAAAGAGGGGGTCAGACCTGGCAATACTACCCTCATCAGAAAAAAAAATTAAAGAACAAGCTTTTCTCTGATCTTAGATCCAATCATTCATTCCTCATCACATATTACATTCCAGTCAAATTGTTCTTGCCCATGACCTTGACCTCTGGGGTGTCAACCTTGCATCCAAGTCCTTGCCTATTTCAAGAGGCTTTCAATGTCACTGCTATCTGAATTTGGTCCCCCAACGTATGATTTAGACACCACCCTCTTATAAGGGTCATCAACCAAGGTGTTTTCATTGACTTTGTCTATGGGGGTCTGCACTTTCCCTAATAAATCCTATGATTCTTGCACATTGGAATTCATGGAACCTTGCACTTCTCCCTCTTTCATATAATTATAAGAATCAGGGACTCCAAAGGGGTTGTGGGAATACATCTGTATATTTCCTGATGAAACTTGTGTACCCTACACATTTTTGGATAAAGGGTCAACTGATGTTTCTGCAAGGATAGAACCCACCTTTTTTCATTTGGTGGAGCAAGATAGAAGCTCCATCTAAATAGGGAGCACCAAAGTGGGAAGGGTCAAGTCACCGGAAGAGACATTAATGGAAACCTATCCAGGCTCATAAAAAAGTTCCTTGGAATTCCTAAGAAGAACCAACTGGAAGCCCTCTTCATCCACTAACTTGGATGAAGATTATTTTTCCCTTATAAAACAAAATCTATTTGAGCCTTCTTATGCTTATTGGAAGCTGCAGAAATTTCACTTCCAATTAGATGAACCAATTTGAAAGGTACCTGTATAAAAGGTATGGAGTCACCCAAAACTAAGGATTCCCTACCATTAAGTACCATCCAAATTTGACCCCTTTGAGGTAGGCACACTCGCGTTAGGACTAGTGTTCCCACCAAACTGAATTACTGAAGAGAACTTATTAAATTTTGATGGTATATCAGTATCAATTTTTTGTTTTCCCTTGTGAGCCCTTGAAGTGACCATTTTCTCCTACCTCACCTGCTTTTCAGCTAGACCTTGGGCATTGTTTTCATCAATGAATTGGTTCTCCATTGCCTCCTCCCCTAAAATATCACCATCCACACTATGGATCAATATATTTGAGCTTCATATGAACCCCTAACAAACGAATCCTCATCAAGAATCCCATGAATGAAACTCCCACCTTCATAGTGGAATTAACTCCACTAGGCAGTTGAGCCCTATGAAATCGAGCATAGTCTACACAACCATCAGGTGCCCTCTATGCAGCCACATCAATATTACAACATACCCTCACAACACTCCTCCTTTATGTTCACTCAAAATAATCAAGGATAAAATCCAAGGTATGTTATTTTATTCTGCTCCTCACTCATTTTTGGCTTGTTTGAGTTCTGTGTAATATATCTTGTGTGTTTCTTTACCTTCTACTTCAACAGCCACTTGATAATTTCTTCCACTCTATTTAACTCAAATTGGATATCCTCTACACACTATATAACATGACTAGTTTTGAATAGATCTATCATAGCTTCCTCTATGTTGCATCACCTATAGTGTTAGAGATGTGATAACCTTATTTCTTTTCTGATGGCATTGTTATAAATGGGAAACCTTGGGTTATTGATTATACTAGTATTATTTAATATTTCCACACCATAGGATCCAGTTATATTCTCATGATGATTTTTAATTTGATGATATTATCTTAAAGATCCCCGTTACACACATTGTTTTCATCCCTTTTTATATTTCAAGGACATGTTTTAGTATTTTATTTTTGTTTACTATTATTATACATCATTGTTATTATGGATATCATTTAATCTATATGATATCTTTAATTTATGTGTGAGATTACTTTTTTTGATAAAACGTGTTTATAGAAATTTTTTGAATGAATAAAATTTATTTTCATTTATTTTCATAAGATATGAAGTCCAAATTTTTAATATTTTAATGTTTATTCACTTTTAAATTCATGACACCATCCATTGGTTGGTGAAAATTGGATTTTGAAATAATTATTTTAAATTATTTTTTAATCTATATGAATATAAATGTATTGATTTTAATTCCTTGTTTTCTTGATTTCTATAAAATATAGCATCGCAATGTTATTTATGTTATACATGAATTTGTATCTTGGATTGGATCTATATACTTCATTGGAGTTGGGACATCATCTCTGGTGTCTTCCTCATACTACATTTGAGCTAGCATATCCCCATAGTGATGTTCACAAGCTTATGTTTGAGTTTTAACACACTCTAAATCCTTTATGTTAGATTGTATTGGCCTTGAAATATTCTCAAACTCTTCCTTATTTCATTACATTGTACTCAATGGATTTTGATGGATCTCCATAGATCTATATTTTCATATTGATCCTGCCTCAATATAAGAGCTAAAACAACATTGATAATTGTATGATTCTTGAGTTTTCCACTATATGTTACTATATCACCCAATCATAGACTTATCTTCTTTTATTATTAAATGAATCAATTTATTTTCATGAACTAAAAAACATTCAAAAATAAATTATTTACCTTAATGGAATTTCAATTAAAATAATAGATTGAATTAATGAAAATCCTTGAATGATTATCTAGAATAAGGATGGTTTTTGAAAACATAAAAATCTTAAAACTACCATTTCATATATAAAAATAAAATGAAAAAAAATAAAAATAAAATAAAGGATGAATAGAATGTGCGCTGCACAGTTCACCACACTTGAGTGCTAAATTTTACTAAAGTTATTTCTCTTAATATGTTTGAAATAAACCTAAATTATCTCAAGATGATTATTTAGTCATTTAAGATTAATTAAAGATATTTTAGTTAAATTATTTATTTGATATACAAAACTTTCACAAGTCCCACTCTTTCATGATTCATCTTATCTTTTTGGCATCCCACTTCCTTGATAAAACATAAATGAGAATTCTATAATTCAATTTCTACCTTATTTATTTGGGTTTAATATCCCCTCCATCCATTATCTTAACAACATGAAGCAATCACTGCTTTTTATTCTTTTGAGTCATATAAATTTCTTTGAATTTATTATTTTAGTGTGACTATTCCTGAACTAAACCATAAAGTATTGAAAAAAATCCCCCATTAATAATTGAAATGGTCATGGTATGAAATAAGAAAAGTGAAGTTGGATCTCTAAATGTCATTTCATCTTTTATGGATTTTCTTTTTCTATCACACAACTAGTGCCAAAATATCTCATAATCATAAAGTGGGATCCCAACTACCCATTTCTATCAAGTTTTAATTGAATTATATGATTATCTTTTACATTTTATCCAAGATTATTTTTTTTACTTTATAGTCAAAAATATACATAAATTCATGTTTTAATTCAAATATATACACATCATATTGTGATCCCATAAAGTATTTCATTTTAAATTTCACTAACCAAGTTCACATATAAAAAACTCAATGTTTTTTGAAAAAAATTCAGATAGAGAATTGAAGGGAATAAATATTATGTATTATTCAAGTATAGTTCACACACCACACTCCCCTATTTTTTTCAATTACTAATATATAGATATATATAGAGAGAGATAGATATATGAGACTTCAAATATGAAAAAATAGCAATCTCAATGAAAAATTGTTGTAAGTATAATAATCTTATTCCTTATAGGCTCTTCTTCTATGGTTCATACTTTTCCCTTTTATTTATCAATATACATTCTTCATACCCATCCTAAAATATAAGATTTTGAAATTTATTGGGTTGAAATTGTTTTTATTATAAACTAATAATGAGTTGTAAAGAACATGGGATGCTTCCCAATAATAATTTATTCATATTCATCATTATAACTATTATGCTCCTCATTCTTTCTTTTTCAAATCTGTGGATCTCTCTATCATTCTTCTATTAATGTAAAGTTTAAACCTCTATCCATTTAGAGTGAATTACTCTCTTTCTTCTCTAGAAATATTCATGTCACTATTAGGATTTAACATTATGAATAATTATCTAATTAATAAAATCTTAAATATTTTTCTCAATTTACTTATTTTTAATTTTTAATTGTTTAATTTTTATTTTTCATATGTCTATATATTAAATAAATACTATTTATTAGTATTTATAATTTATATATAGTATAATAAATTAATTAATTTTTATCTATAATTATTTAATTAATAAAACTTGAAATATTTTTTTAATTAAATCTTTTTTATTTTTTATTTTTTTTAATTATTTCATTTTATTTGGACCTTTATCGGTACTAAAAAAGCACTAATAAAGGATCCCTTTATGAGCACTAAAAAATGGAAACCTTTATCAGCTCTAAAAATAAATCACTGATAAAGATTAACCTTTATCAGCATTAAAAATAAAGCATTGATAAAGGTAACCCTTTATCAGTGCTAATAAAAAGAATTGATGAAAGGTAAAATTTATCAGCGCTTTTTGTAGTGTTGATAAAGACCATCACTGTAAAGGCCTGTTTTTTAGTAGTGTAAATAAAACGGTTTCCCCATGATTATAGTTTGTGTGATAACACCCCTAAAATAAATTGGAATGTGATAAAATCCCCTTTGTAAATTTGTAATATTATCTTGATGTATTGTGACATGTGGTCCTACTTGTGTGATGGTGATGTGTGGTTGGGGAATGTGAAGTTGATGGTTTGTTAGCCACGCTTTTGGGGTGGTGAGGTGGATTTTTGGTCGTTCTTTCAAGGTGGTGAGGTAGTTTGTTGGTCGTTCTTTTTGGATAGCAAGGTGTTTTGTTGGCTGTAATTTTGGGTCAGCAAGGTGGTTTGTTGGGCATGATTTTGTGGCGGCGAGGTGGTTTGTTGGCCATGCTATTTGGGCAGTGAGGTGGTTTTTTGTCCATGATTTTAGGGGAGGCAATGTGGTTTGTTTGGACATTCTTTTATGGTTGATAGGTTGTGGTTGATTTGTAATAGATATTAGGGTAGTGATGGAATAAATAAAAAATTGTTTAATAATGTTTGAAATGACATGGGTTGGTTTGGTTAATTGGATGGAAACGACTAATAGATAATTAAATGATGGGTTTTTTTATTAAACATGGTTGATGATAAATAATAAAATGAATTGTTTGGATAATGGAAATTGGTTAGAAATGTGAAATTGGGTTTGTGGATTGTTGTGTGGTGTTATGCATTTAGAGGTGGTATCCAAAGTGATAACATTGGTGTGAGTTGGTATTTTTTTGGTTTTGAACCCATAGGTTGGGGTTGTGTGTGTCTATATATATACACTTGAATATTTTTTTTATTTCTATACGCACCCCACCCATGTCGAACACCATATTGTGATACCCGTATAGTCATGCAGGGGTGTTTTTTCCGACATTCAGTGAGGAGGACAGATGGTTTGGTACCCACTCTTTCATGATTTCTCTACCAGAAGAGGTTGGTATTTCACCAGTTGTGATTTCTAGAGTTATTTTAGTTCCATATATGGTGGTTGTGATATCCCATGTGTTTTCATGAAATATATGATATCCCGGGTGTTTTTGGGTGAGATGTGATTGTGCTTGTGGGGTGGTGGCCTAGGTGTTTCGGGCAAGGTGTGATATGACTATTATTGTGGGTGAATTATAGTGGGGTTCATGCATGGTAGGATGAGGTAATTAGGTTTATTTCCTATGTGTTTATGATACCATACTTCTCTGGTTATGGTTGTTGATGTGTTGTAGTCCAGGTGTTTATGGGTGTGATGTGATGTGGTCATGCTTGTGGGGTAGTGAGCCTAGGTGTTTGTGGGAGAGGTGTGTTGTGACCATGCTTATGGAGCGGTGTGGTATATGAAAGATATGGGAGTCCTAGGACGTATGAAGTTGGAGTGTGAGAAAATCATACTAGAAATAAAGCGATTTGGAGTGCCCTTATTGATATTCCTTTTGTTATATTATATTACTTGACTTGTGATATTTGGTGAGTGTACTATTGATGAGGTTGGTTTCGGTTAGTATACCTGTATAGGTGTGGTTTTGGTTCTTCTATTTTATCACGAGTGCATTAGTATGCTTCTTTCACATGTGAATAAGATACTTTGGTTTTCCTACTGAGTATATTTGTATGACCACCCTATGTATATAAACTGTTTTTAGGTTTCCATGAGGATTACATGGACCATGCTTGAAATTACTATCTTGGAACTTTGGATAGCTATTGTTTCACTGCTTTATATTTTCTTTTGGTTATCTAATTTTGAAAATTTTATTTATATCAGTTCTTTTTATACATACATTGTGGGATAGTTTTGGTTTTTTTTTATATTATTTCAGGGTGTTATTTATGGATGATTCATCTTATCTCTTGATCCTACATTATCATATAGGGTAATGCATCCCATATATGAGATTTTTTTATACCCTCAGTGTTATTCACCAACCCAAGGCCTACTAAAGGTGGGAATCAGGGGGTCATTATCTCTCTCCCCTCTTTGTAGTATCTTTGGATGGAGGGGGTCATGACAAAGTGGTATAAATAGAGTGGTTGAGAGATAGGATGAAGTGTGGAGTTAAGAATAGTGAGGATTTAATGGCTTGGTATGGAAATAGTGCCAATTGAACTTGGTGTGTGATATAATCCATGGAGACTAACTAGGAAATGGGATTTTAGGGACCCCATGATCTAGGGCACTGAATTTGAGCATATTGATTGACTAAGTGAGGTGGTCCTGTTTGCAGGGTAGAGACCTCAGAGTGGTACATGAATCATGATGACTTGTGTTTTTGTTTGAATTTGGGTTGTTTTGAGAAGGTGAAAATAAATAAAATGAATAAATTAAATTAAAATTAATCTTAATAAAATTATATACTACCGGTATTAGGAAGATATTGTTTTCTTGTTAGTTGTGGATCTTATTCATTATCCGCATGTGGATTAGAAAGTTAAGGTTAGGCCGGATGATCTAGTTAATCACTATAGTGTTGATCTGGTGGAGGAGGATAAGGCTTTCCATAGGGTGTTGTGTGTTTTCCAACAGTGGGATTTGGGAAAGTACGAAGGAAGTGTTTAATATGTGGAGATAGATAGATGGATGGAGGAGCTCGAGATCTATTTCAGTTTTATTTGGTCATTGGTGGAGTACTCGGTCCCTTTGGAAGTCATTAAAATATGGGGAGTTGTGCATTAGTGGTGGATGATGTATATGGGTGAGTTTAAATAGTCATATGTTTCATGGGTCAACTTCCATAAGGAGTACTGGATAGATTTTATTTCATCTACCATAAAGTTAGTAAAGAGGTAGGAGTTTCTTTCTCTTTAGTAGGGGAGTATGTCAGTGTGGGATTTGCGAATCACGTTCAAGTACCTTCTATGTTTTCCCCCAAATCTTTTCCCAAATGAGGAGTATTATGTGAGATTCCTTGAGGAGGCACTATGTCCTTCTATCTAGTATGTAGTTACTCCTTTTACATTAACAACATATCTAGAGGTTCAGAAGAAGATGAAGGTGATCGATCAGATGCACTCATAGGGAGGTTTACCATGAGAGGGGAACCAATAGGGCTCCCTAAGGATAAGAGTTTCCAATGGCATGTCTTAGGCACCAGGACCTTTGAGGTTTCGATTAGTAAGGAATCAACCTTAGCACTTTCCTTTCAATACTTCTAGGGATAGTGGTTTCCTTTATTTTCATGGGGGATTTATTTCAGTGTATTTTGGTTGTGGGGTTCATGTACATTTCTAAAACTAGTTCCTAGTGATTCTATGAGATAAGTTTTGTGGAGGTGGATAGGTTCAGTTTTAGCCTCAACAATAGTTTCTAGTGAGACCGTTTCAATAGTAGGGGAAACAATCTTATGATTTTCCAAGGATAGATGGAGCAAGTAGAGCCCGTCCTCATAATTTTACTCATGTTCAAGGACCTAGACCCATGCATGGTCATAGAGATGGTCATCAGAAGAGGGGTAGAGAAGCTACGCATTCTTGGTTGCATGTAGTGGAGGTGGCATGCCAGAGGGTCCAGATATTTTCATAAGTACAATCGGTTTTTTTAGTACCCTTGTTGGTGCCTTGTTTGATTCATGATATTTTTATTCCTTTATTGCACTCTATCTTGTTTTCTAAAACAATACGTAGATAGGATTACCATTCCCTTGGTGTTAACTATTCCAGTTATAGGATATACCATCTTACTTGATGTGTGTCGAGGGTATAGACTGATGATGGGACCACATCATTCCCATGGGGATCCTTTCTTGATACAGATGCATCCATATGATGTTATCCTCGACATTGACTGGTTATATTCCATATGATATTTTATAAAATTCTTCTAGAGGAGAGTCATGTTTTTGGATATGTATGTTCAGCTTGTGGTTTTCATTGGCGAGCGGGGTTGTCAGGTGGGAAGTCGGCGTTTGGATCCCCTTCTTTCCTTGGTGGATGAGTTGTCAATGGAGTTAGTGGATGTTGAGATAGTGAAGGTCCCCAAGGTCATTAGGTAGTTTTTGGATGTTTTCCTAAGGAGGTTGTGATGCTACCCCCTCGACGTGATGTTGATTTTGGGATAAAATTGAAACATGGTGCTTCTCTGATTTCAATGGCTCCCTATCATATGGCACTATCTAAGTTGAAGGATTTGAGGATTTAGATAGATGATCTAATGCATAAGGGTTCTATCTGACCCATTGTGTCATCATGGGGTGATCTAGTGTTGTTCGATAAGAAGGAAGATGGGAGTATAAGGATTTTTATAGACTAGTGTAGGTTGAATAGGGTGACAGTAAAGAACTGTTATCCTCTTCTGAGGATAGATGATCTTTTCAACTAGTTGAGAGGGGCGAGTTAGTTTTATAGGATTGATTTATAGTCTGGATATCACCAGTTGAGGGTGAAGAAGGGATATATCCTGAATACTACCTTCATATGTAGGTATGGTAACTTTGAGTTTGTACTCATGCCATTTAGTGGTACAAACACACCATTCATGCTCATGGGGCTTATGAACTCTATGTTCTGTGAGTTCCTAGACTAGTTTATCATCATATTTATCAATGATATCTTAATCTGCTCGAAGTCAGAGAAGGAGTGTATCGATCATCTCATAACTATATTGTAGGTTCTTCTACACTACTAAATTTATTGAAAGTTTTCCCTGTGTAAGTTTTAGACATGAGAGGTGCATTTCCTCAAGCATGCGGTGTCTTGGATGGGTGTGGTAGTGGACCCATTGATGGTCGAGACATTTTTTTCTTGGAAATCACCCATGAACATGGAAGAGGTTCATAACTTCCTTGGTATTATAGGCTATTATCGTAGGTTTGTACCCAATTTATATCAATTCATAGCCCCATTGACAGCTTTGACTATGAAGGAAAAGAATTTTGTGTTGATTGATTAATGTCAGGAAATGTTTGTTTACATGAATGGGAAGTTGGTTAGTCCTAGAGTACTTCAATTGTCTGAGGAGGGGGTGGTGTTTGATGTATTTTATGATGCTTCCCATCTGGGTTTGGGATGCATGTTACTGCATAAGAGGGAAAAATACTACAAAATTGGGTTTATTCAATGCTAGGATTTATCATTGCTAGCTAAAAGTGCTGATAAATTCCCCCTTTATCAACTCTATCAAAATTGCTGATAAAGGGTTCCTTTATTAGTGCTTTATTTTAGCATTGATAAAGGGAGTCTTTATCAGTACTAGAAAAAAGAATTAATAAAAAGGACTATTTATCAGCAATAATAAAAAAGTGTTGATTAAGGGGGGGATATTTATCTATGCTACTAAAATATCATTGATAAAGGGGGTCCTTTATCAGTGCTAGTAAAAAGGAACTAATAAAGAGGGGCCCTTATCTGCACTTTTTTACTAGTGCTGATAAAGGTCCCCCTTTATCAGTGATTTTTTTCTAGCACTGAAAAAGGGTATATTTCATAAAAAAAAATATTTCATTAAAAAATATATTAATATATAAATATATTTATATTATTATAAATATAATATATATATATTTTAAATATGTTTTAGATAAGTTTAAATACCAATTTGCACTTAATATATATGATATTTAGTGAAAATGGATTGTAAATAACTAAAAATTATGAATAATTAATAATTTGATAATTATTATCAATTAATATTAATTCAATAACAATTTGATGACATAAAAATTAAAATAATTAATTAATGATCTTGGATAAGTTAAAAACATGACCTGAACTTCAAATGACCATAACTTTTGATTCAGGTGTCTATTTGGGCTCTATTAGATATCAAATTGAAGCCTGTAATTAAATCTACACCCTGGTGACCTAAGAGAACCCTAGATTACATTTTTAAAGGCAAGAAGTCTGAGAAGTCCTCTAAAACTAAGTTTTTAGTTAGGGTATCCCAATTTTTCAACATTCAATGGAATTTTAGCTTCGTTTAAGGGGGTATTATTGTATTTTTTTATGAGAAATCAATTTATTCCCAGGGATTAAATTCATATAGATACTATGGTTTTAAAATTTTATCATTATTCACAATTTATATTTATTTATAATTAAATATATGTATATTTTCTTATATTTACTTATAATAAATCAATTGTATAAATACATATTTAAATAAAATTATATTTTTAAATATATAAACCATATGAAAATAAATATTTGTTATTAATTTCATTTAATATAAATAATTATCCATTTTATTTAACTTATAAAAATATATTAATATTTATATATATACCTATACTAGTAAATATGTGTATATATAAATGTGTGTGTGTGTATTAATAAACATATATATATTGAAATTCTAATATATATAAATTAATATTAATATATAATATATTTAAATAAATATAATTGTATATATATTTCACACACTTCTAGATATATATAAATAAATAAAAATATCATAAAACATAAAACAAAACAAGCATGATAGAGTAAAAAAGGGCATCCAGTCGTATAAGGGAGTTCATGGGATCAAATCTAGGTACATGCATGTATTTGGGGAAGAATTAAAGCACCGGGGAAGTGGGGATGTTCGTGAGCACTGGGTTAGGGTGGGAGAGGAGTGGAAATCGCTGATAAAGGGGTCTCAAGCACTAATAAAGGGCATAGAAATATTTTTTTTCAATTTTTATCATCGCTATAAAAATGCATTGATAAAGGGGGACTTTATCAGTGCTAAATAAAAGATCTTATAAAGGGGGCCTTTATCAGTGCTAATGAAATTCATGGATAAAAAAATATTTATCATCACTTTTTTCTAGTGCTGGTAAAATTGGATTTTAACCTCTCTTCAGTCATCATTACTTTTTAAGCAATGATAAAGGCCCTTTAATAGCACTGTTAAAAGTGTGTTTTGTAATAGTGGAAGTGATCTATTATAGGTATAGGTAGTTACTTCCCCACGAGCATAACTATTCCACCCATGATTTGGAGATAGAAGTGGTTATGTTTATGCTAAATTTTTGGTGGATTACCTCATTGGGGAGAACTTTGTGGTCTTTACATATCATAAGATCTTGAGGCATATCTTTTCTCAGCATGATCAAAACTTGAAGTAGTGGAGGTGGATAGAGTTTCTTCCGGATTATGATTTTGAGATCTTCTACACCTTGGTAAAAGGTAATGTTGTTTCGGACACTTTGAGCATGTAGTTGGGGGAGGATGTTTTCTAGGAGTTTGTGGTTGCTTAGAGAGAAATAGAGGAGTTAAAAACCTTACACTTATATGCAAGGATGGATGATGGTAGTGACTATTTATTTCAGATGATGGTGTAATATTCTTTTATGTATCAGGTGGATGAGTCTTAGTGTTGAGTCTTAGTGGTGGAGGTAATGCGTGGTCATGTTGGCCATGGTGATGCTCTGAAGGGATAGTTGGAGAATGTTTGGAACCAGATGTTGTTTTGTGGGAGGTTGTTTATTCCAGTAGTGATGTATAGTGGATTACATCATGAGTTTCATCGCTCACCTTTTTTTTCACCTAGGAGTTTCCAAGATGTACCATGTCTTGAGGATGCAATTTTGGTGGTTTGGGATGAAATGGGCGATGGCAGAGTTTGTGGAAAAGTGATTATTTTTTCAGTAGGTAAAGGTTGAGAATCATGTTCCTAGAGGATTATTGTATCCTTTTTATGTTCCTAAGTGTAAATGGTATAAAATATCAATGGATTTTATCATAGGGTTACCCCAAGCTTAGGGAGGTTGTGACATTATCTGGGTGATCGCGGATCACTTGATGAAATCAGCCCACTTCTTAGCGATCAAGGAGTCGGGTGTAGTGAATTATTTATCTAGGAGGTATGAGAATCAGGTGGTTCGGTTTCATGTAGATATGATGTACATTATCTTGGATCAAGATGCATGTTTTACCTCATTATTATGAAGGGGATTAAAGCACAATTTTGGCACTAAGTTACGCCTCATAACTGCTTTCCACCCTTAGACAAATGGGAAGATAGAGAAAACTATACAGATGATAGAGTATATATTATGGGAATATGTCTTGGAATTTGGTGGATATTGGGTAAAAAAATTGGCTTTGGTTGAGTTTTCTTATAAAAATATCTATCACTCTTCCATTGACATGAATCCATTTGAGTCTTTGTATGGGAGGTCATGTCATTATCCATTGTGTTAGATGGAGGTTACAGTGGCATTAGATCTTGGTCCTGATGTGGTAAAGAGCATAATAGAGAAGGTTCATCTTGTTTATGAGAGGATGAAAGTAGCGCAGGGCTGGAATAAGTCTTATGTTTATCACAAGAGGAGGCCCTTAGAGTTTGATGTTAGATACCACATGTTCTTTAAGGTTTCCCCTTGATGTGGGTAGTGGAGGTTTGGTAGGGGGAGTAAGATTTCTTCTAAGTTTTTTAGAGTCTTTGAGGTGTTGGGGTGAGTTGGTGAGGTGGTGTATCAGTTGGAATTTCCACCCTGGTTGAAGAGGATCCATGATATCTTCCACATCTCTCAGCTTCATCAATATCTTCATGATGAATCCCATGTCATTGATTGGGGATAGTCAGATAACAAGGATGATGTGAAGTTTGTGGAGTGGCCAATATAGATCTAGGATCATCAGGAGAAGGTGTTGCATGGACAAAACATTTATTTGGTTTATGTGTTGTGGGGGAATGGTGTCCTAGAGGAGAGTATTTGGGAGTAATAGATATAGATTTTTTCCTAATACTCGAAGTTGTTTTGAGTTTTTATTTACTATATTTTGGTTTATGATGTGATGTTTAGATCTCATTATTTTATGAGATGAGTTGTTTTCCCTTATTGTGATTTGTGATGCATGATAAATTCATGATGTATGAAAAGGGTAGAACCTAATTCCTAATCAATAATCATTAACTGTGATGTGATTAAACCCATACGGGTGAGTCTGTTCCACCTAGAGAAGATAGTATCTTGACATGGAGGATGGAATTTCCTAATTTTTATGTTTAGGATGACATGGTTTGGTGGTTATACAATGCTTGTGAGGTTGTATGGTTTTGATTGTGTGGTAATAAGGTTTTGTGAGATTGTTGGCACCAAGGAAACATGTCCAAGAATGGACCAAAGTCTGACTAACTTTATCATTATGTGTATCTCATTTCGAAGGCTTCGTTTTGACTGGTCGTAGAGCCCGAATGGAGTTACGGATCAAAAGTTATGGTTATTTGAAGTTATACTACTAAAAATAGCCAATCAGGGCAACTTTGGGGAAAAGTATGGATTTTTACACAAGTTTTTAAAAAAGTCTATGGAAGTCAGGGTTTGTGAACAACTTTCGAAAAAGCGCGTACAACTCCTTCGTGGTCACGAAATTGAATTGTGTGTGAAATACAATGAGAAGTTCCATGGAGCCCCTCATCCAAAACGTGCACCCAAGTACCATAGGTGTAAGGATGTAGTTTTTCACACAAGAAAAAAATTTTGTGTGCAAGGGTGGAATTTTGCGCGCAAACCTATTGCATTCCAAAGGTGACATCAAACGCACAAGTTCCAAGCATACGTGATCCAACCTCCAAAACTTAAAGAAATTTTCACACAACCCCATAAAGTTGTACACTAGTGAGGAAAGTTTCATGACCTGGAAAAAACACCTATAAATACAGCATAAAACCCTTCATTTGAGAGAGGACATCTAGGTGGATCTCTCATGCACACAACCTCAAGTTGAAAACTGTGTGCAACCCCCTTCAATTCCCAAAGATGCACACAATTTCCTAGGTTAAACCTCTCAAGAAGGGGGATTCTACTAAGATGTTTGAACAAAAAAATTTCCATTGGGAACACAATTTTGTGCAAATTCCAACCTTTCACACACCTCTATTTTGTATACAACACCAAAGTTACGTGACACATGACTTACCAAATCACACCAGTAGTCCATGCCTAGTGTGAACTCCCTTATTTCATGTAACTGTGCCAACTCACATGAAGTAGTTCAATCTTGTGCACAATTGTTATCACTCACTCACAAAAATTCCATATTGTGCATAGTTATGCTGAATTTCATGAAGTAATGATAACTTACATGTAATAGCATCCGAACATGCACCTATTGGTCCATATGAGCCTGTCCCTTTACTACTGTCACTGACCCCCATTAAAAATGGAGATTCACACCATGAACTTTTCAGGCCGGGATAACGGCATTTTTGGTTGTGATCTTACGAGACCCCACCATCCACCCTTATAATACCATGATTTTAGATACTCCTATACACTCCCTGAAATTCCTTGATTCAACCTAATCCTCTTGGTCCCTTTCCTGTGTCACGAGTTGAGATTCTTATCTTTTATTTTCTGAGTACCATGAGTGGAAACATTCCTCAAGAAACTTCTGATACCCCTTCACCTAACTCCTATGTCAGGTTGAACCATAAAGAGTCACTCTTGCGCAATTCTCACATCATCCATTTCTATGCATCTTCCACCTGATAGTCCTCACTACATGAATTTAAATTTTAGTGTACCCTATCATTAAATAATAGTATGCTTTTGCATCCAGTATAAGATGCCTCATGCTAAAATCATGAGAAGACATTCAGTAGTCCTTGTTATATGACTTTTAACTATATCATACCCAATCATTCAAGAAAATGATGCCTTTGTATCATGTATAAGATGCCTCATTCCGCGATAATGAGAAGAAATTATATAGTCCTCACTACATGACTTTAAAATGTAGCATACTCTATCATTCAAGAACATGATGCATTTGCATCAAGCATAAGACGCCTCATGCCAAAATCATGAAAATAAATTCAGTAGTCCTCACTATATGACTTTAAACTATATCACACCCTATATGACAAACATATGATGCCTCTTGTGGAAACCATGAGATTCCTTATGTGTTAATCATAAGATGCTTCAAATAATAATCATGATATGACCACCAAACAATAACCATGGGACTCCTCAACACGTGTATGCCCCAATCATATACCTAGACCCTTTAACAAGTCAAGATACCCTAATGAATTGACACGAGGAAGAAAAAATAGGTAGATCAATGTGTAATCCACACACACCACATCCTCTCAAATGATGTTAAACTATAATATTAATTCATGCAATGGACATGGAATGCCCTTATGACCTAACATGAGAAGGAAATGATGGAAAATTACCACACATATGCCCAAACCACATCGTCACTGATCCTAGAAGCACATGTTCCACTCCCATAAATAATCTCCAACCACAACCTCACTACTCCTAGTAGTGCAGGGGCTGCTCCCACTTGTAATCCCCAACTACATCCTTATTTCTCCTAGCAGCGCATGAGATGATCCCACGTGTAAGGCCCAATAAAAACATTGTTTCTCCTAGTAGAGCATGGGCCACTCCTATGAATAATCCCCAACCACATCCTCACTACTCCTAGTAGTGCATGGGATGCTCCCACATGTAAGATCCAACCACATCCTCATTTCTCCTACCAGTGCATGGGTTGCTCCAATGCATAAGCCCCAACCACATCCTCCCTGCTCCTAGAAGCACCCAAGAAGCTCAATGCATAATCCCACACCATTCCAACCAATATAAATCCTATTTTTAACGGAAAATTCAATGTATAATCCCCATACCATCCCTCGTCGAAGCTCCTTTCACAACATGAGTGTCCTTAGTGCATGATGTCAAACTGCATGGATCAAACCTATCACACGACCTTGAATAGAGATATCAAACTATGTGGTTTTTTTATCTCTTTTCCCTAAATAGGGTATATAGAAATCCTCTTTGAGGTTCAATACAAACCATGGTAAACTCATGGTGTTCCCCTCCTATGGAAACACATCTCAGATCCACCTTTATGGGGCGTTCTGATCCATTGGTAAACCTTTCAAGTGGGTCATAATCCATCCTAAGTACATACCTCCTTGATCCACCTCCATGGGGCGTTCCGATCAACTTTCCAGATCCAAATCCATAGGTAATTTTGATCCATTAGTAAACCTTTCATGCGTGACATCATCCCTTACAGGGACACACCTCTTAGATCTATCTTCATGGGGTATTCAGATCAACCTATCTAATATGCCTCCATAGGGTGTTATGATCCATTAGTAAACCTTCAAAGTGTGATATTTTCTCTCATAAGGACACAACCCTTAGGTCTATCTCAATGGATGTTCTAATCCACAATTCTGGATCTGGCTCCAGAGGGCATTCTGATCCACAACTTCGTATACACCTCCATGGGGAGTTCTGATCCACAACTCCAGGTTCGTCACCATGGGGAGTTATAATACATTGGTAAACTATCCAAGTGTGACATTTTACCTCTTAGGTACACACCTACTAGTTCTATCTCAAGGTATGTTCTAATCCAAAATTCTGGATCTGCCTCCACAGGGCATTCTAATCCACAACTTTGGATCCGCCTCCATAGGGCATTCTGATCCACAACCCTGGGTCCACCTCCATGGGGTGTTTTTATCCATTAGTAAACTATTTAGTTATGAAATTTTACCTCCTATGGACACACCTACTAGTTCTATCTCAAGGTACATTCTAATTCATAATCCCAGATCTGCCTCCATGAGGCATTCTAATCCACTGGTAAACCTTCTAAGTGTGACATCTTTCCTCCTAAGGAAACACCTCCTAGGTCCAACTCCATGGAGAATTATAATCCATCCAACCTTTCCCCACAATATTTTAAACTTTCACCCAACATATCCCCACAAGATATTAACAATTTTCCTGTCTCTACAAGACGCTAAACTCGTTCCCTGATCTGTCTCTACCAGATATTCCAACTCATCTCCGTAAGATATTAAACTCACACCCTAGTCCATAATTCATACCCTATATAATAAACAGGGGATTGCTAAGGTAAAATCCTTGTAATAATATTTCCCATGGAATCAAAAAACTCATTTAAAACACCTGATTCCTTAGGTTTTATGCCTAAGATGCCTCATATGATATGCCTCCTACTTCAAAAAGAGAAGACTGCCCTTTGCGTCAATTACCTCGTGACTAAAAAGGTATGCCTTGGGTTATGTTAATAATATTACTCATATGATATTCCTCCTAATTTAAATCTAAAAGACTTTATAGGTTTCTAATTCACCCAACATTCAGTGATTCCAAGACATACATGTCTTTTCCATCTACTCTGACGAAATGTTGTTGCCCTGTCAATATAGAAGCGATGTAATTAATCAATTTCCAAAAAAAATATGGAACTAGGAATGAGTTTCGTGAACATGACTCAAATATACGAGGGAGACTGGGACTAGGTGATGAGTTCTAAGGAGGAATTCATGGAAGGAGGAACTGACATCCCATCATCTTGTTTCAATCAAGGAGTATAAATCATTGATGAAAGTGATAAAAGTTACCTGCCTTTGGAAAGTGGGAACACAGGGCTACAACAACTAGTGTATGCATTCATGTGTTGACGCATAGGTGGGAACCAGTGAAATCATTGGAAATATATTTGTTTTTGTCCATTTGGTTGGTGGTAGTTTTTTAGATATAACAATATCCTTGAGAGGTATCTTACAGGGTAGTTGTTATAAACCCCTTTACTTCTGGGCTTGGTTTTGGATTCTTGAGGGAGATAATTTTTTTAGTGGTATCTGATGTAAATTTTTGTGACTTAATATTCCATTAATTTTATAGTTTTGGTGGTTAGAGGTTTTTTTGGTAGGTTCTAGGAGTTTTTGGTGGAGGTTGGAGTCACAATAGAGGTGTTACAAGAAATAAATGTCATGTGACTGTATTACATGGAATGTAACGGTGGTTCATGGCTTGTGTGAGGATAATTAATGATGTTTAATAAATTGTTTGTTTAATAATTTGATGGGGAATGGTTTTCAGAAAAATTAGAAAATTTTTAGAAACCTAAGGATCACACGTCGTGTAATGGTTACATGGCATGTAAATTTCAGAATCTAGGTTTTAAGTTATTTTTCTTGGATAATTATCATTCATTCACCCACTTATCCTCCGCCCTCATTTCAAGAAAACCCTAAGAACCTTGAGGATTCCTTCAAGTACTCCTTCCTCCCTCTTTGATCTGTTAGTTCTGGTGGTTATTCGTTGGAAATATGTGGTAATACCTTCCTTATTCTTAGTTAGTTTCCTCTTGTTCTTCTTAGGAGTTTCACTTTGGTGGTGTGGTTTGGTTTGGGTTGTGTGTTTTGGTTACATTTTGATGATCTTTGGGTGTGATGTAGGTTTATTTGTGGTTTATTGTGGTGAGGTTATGGTTAGTGGGTGTTCTTCTTTTCCCCGCGGTGTGTATCAAGTTATAAAGCTTCTTTTAGGAAGATAATCCCTTGTTTCTCTTTTGTGTGTATCATATGAGAGGGGTTTTCTTTTGTTTACCTATGGGTTATGTTTGTGCTAGCTTAATCAAAGATAAATAATTAGTTAAATTAAATTTAAAAGGGGTAAAGGGGTTTATTTCGCATGCTTTTACAGCTTTGATATGTTTGTGATATTATGGATTGTATGGGATTGATGCCCCGCTGAAAATTGTGGTCATTAGGAAATTTATTTACGTAGGATATATGTGTTGTGACTGCTATTTTTGTTATAATTATTTATAATATCACCCTAAAATATAAATTGGATAACCACTTATATTTGGTAAATAAAATAGTTTCCCTGGGATTATGGTTTGTGTGATAAAGCCCCTAAAATAAAGTGGAATGTGATAAAATCCCCTTTGTAAATTTTGTAAAATGATCTTGATGTGTTGTGATTTGTGGTCATGTTTATGGGATAGTGATGTGTGGTTGGGGAATGTGGGAATGATGGTTTGTTAGATGCACTTTTGGTGCAGTGAGGTGGTTTTTTTCATGCTTTTAGGGTGGTGAGGTGTTTTTTTCATGCTTTTGGATGGATGGGTGGTTTTTTTTATGTGTTTTTGGGGTAGTGAGGTGGTTTTTTTGTCATTATTTTTTGGGTGGTGAGGTGGTTTTTTGGATGTTATTTTGGGGCGGCGAGGTGGTTTGTTAGAAGTTCTTTGAGTGAGGTGAGGTGTTTTGTTTTTGACATACTTTTGGTGCAATGAGGTGGTGGTTTCTTTATACAATAGGCCCAGGTAGTGATGGAATAAATAAATAATTGTTATTAATGTTTGAAATGACAAGGGTTGGTTTTGTTAATGGGATGAAAACGACTGATAAATAATTAAATGATGGGTTTTGTGGTTAAATGAGGTTTATTATAAATAATGAAATGAATTAGATGGATAATGTATATTGGTTGTAAATTCTAAATGGGGCTTGTAACTTGTTGTGTGGAGTTATGCATTTTGAGGTGGTAGCAAAAGTGACGACGTTGTTGTGGGTTGGTTTGTGTTTTTTTGTGAATGCACAGGTTGGAGTTGTTTGTGTCTATATATATATACTTTTATATTACTTTTTATTTCTATATGCATCCCACTTACTCCAAACACCATGTGATGACACCCACATTATCACGTGTGGGGTGTTTTTCCCGACATACGATGAGGATGACATATGGATGGGTTCCCACTCTTCCATAATCTCTCTTCGAGGAAAGGTAGGTATTTTATAGGATGTGATTTTCAGAGGTCTATTAGTGTATTAGATGATGGTTGTAATAAACAAAGTTCTTTCAGGTGAGATGTGATAGCTCGGGTGTTTTCAGGCAATATGTGACTGTGCTTGTGGGGCGGTGGCCCATGTGTTTTCAAGAAAGGTGTGATATGATTGTGCTTGTGGGGTATTTTCTAGTTAAGGTCATGCATGGTAGGAGGAGGGAACATGGTTTATGTCTTATATTTTCATGATACCCTACTTCTCTTATTATAGTTGTGGATATGTTGGGGCTCGGGTGTCTGTGGGTGTGATGTGATGTGTTCATGCTTGTGGGGCGGTGAGCCCAGGTGTTTGTGGGTAAGGTGTGTTGTGAGTGTGGTAGTGGGGTGGGGTGGTATATAGAATATATGGGAGCACTAGTAAATATGATGTTGGGGTGTGAGAGTGGCATACCAACAGGAAAGCATTGTAGGGTACCCTTATCAATATGACTTTTGTTATATTATATTACTCGACTTACATTATTTGGTACGCATGACTTGGTGAGTTCAGGTTTAGTTGGTATACCTGTATAGGTTTTGTTTAGTTCTACTATTTACTCATGGGTGAATTAATAGTATTCTTTCACATGTGAACAAGAGACTTTAGTTTTCCTACTGAGTATACTTGTATGCTCACCCTATGTACGTAAACTACTTTCACATTTCTAGGAGGATTATGTGGACTGTGCTGGACATTACTAGCTCGGACCTTTGAATATGTTTTATGTCACTAATTTATCTTTTCTTTTGGGTATTTCTTTTGAAGATGTTTATCTATATCAGTTCTTTTTATACATGCATTGTGGGATGGTTTTTGTTTCTTTTTATATTATGTGGTGGTGTTTCTTGTGGATGATTCATCTTATCTTCTGATTCTATATTATTATATAGGGTATTGCCTCTTATATATGAGATTTTTTATACCCTTGATGCTAGTTTCCAGCCCATGGGCCTACTGGAGGTGGGAATCGGGAGTCATTATCTATCTCCTCTCATTATCGTATCTTTGGAGGGAGGGGTCATGAAAATGCCTTTGCAAATAAAAGTATATATGATGACATGTAAATTGAGGTTTTATAGGAATTTATGTATACACATAGATAATCCTCTAGTTTTTAAGACCAATAAATCAAATGAAATATAACTATATTATCTACAATCCTTTTTAAAGTCATGTTGGTCACCTCATCGTGTCCACTTGAATGTGGTAGGTACAAAATTCTAGTTTTGTTCTTACATTCATATTTCTTCGTAAGCATTCTACATTTTTGGGTGGTAACCCATTCTCCCTAATGATAGATCTAGGGATAATAGATCTATAAAATATATTTTCCCTCATAAACTTGACAAATGAAGTACCCAATTTAATTGGTAAATCATTGGACCCAACATATTTTTATATATAATCTACTATAACAAAAATGTATTCATTCCCATTAAATTTTGGGAATGATCCCATGAAGTTAAGACCCAAAAAATAAAATATATAAACCTATATAATTTTTGTTTAAGGAATTTTAATCCTTCTACTTAAATTTATTATCCATTAAAAACTAATATAATTTCTAAAAACTTCTCTAGAATCATTGAAAATTAAAGGTTAATAGAAACCTCACTAAAATACCTTTGTTTTTTTCTTACATTTCCAAAGTTTCCACCATATAGAATACTGTGACAGTGGATTATAATTGAAATAACTTCCACTTTTAGCACACAACATCTCTAAGTTCCATCCACTCCTTGTTCGTAATGATATGTAACTTCCTGTAAGTAATACATAGCCACATCCTCAAACCTATTATTTTAATTCAATGTAATAACTTTTGGTTTCATTATAGTATACTTGAAAGTAGAAAATTTAGAATACGAAGATAGTACCTTGGTTGTAACAGAAAATATTTTCTCAATAGGGAAATCTCCCTCGATAGGATGTGTTTGATCTTATTTCAATTCCACAGGTCTGGTTAGGTGATCTGTAGTAGAATTATCTACTCTCTTTTATCCTTAAACTCAAGTTAAAATTCTTATAAGAGAAATAAATGTCTATTTTATTTTTTTATATGGATAAAAGAGTGTTTTTAATGTACTATTTTTTTATCACGATGATTTAAAATCAAGTTTTCTGTCAAAATAGATTTTTAAGAATTCTTTTGTTTAAAATTTGTCTTGGTTCATCATTTCAAAGAATAATTGTATGGAATGTTCCTATTTTGGAAATAGGTGTTATGTTTTTTTATAAATTATTGTGACTATTATGTGTGTTCTCAAAAGTGGTGGGTTTCAAAAATTTAATTTATGAGGAATTTTGAAATGAAAGTTGATTTTTATAGAAATTTTATCAATTACATGGTGGAGAGGTATGTGTTTTAAACTCATGAAAGAGTTTTTCAATAGGTTTTATAATTTTTTAGAAATGTGTTCAAATGTTTTCAATGAATGATTACTTTTTTAAAATGAGTTTTTATACATTTTATTGAATGATGGTGATTCAAAATAAAGGAAATGTTTTGAAAGAGTGCATTATTTTGGTGAATTTTTCTCTTATGTTTGTTCCCATGGTTATGTGAGGATTATTTGAGTTATTTTTTATAGAATGAGTCTATTGAGTTCATATTTCATGTTATTTAGAATATTCCTTCCAATAAGCTCTTGATGGAATATGGAAATTCATCTCTATAAATTATAATCCTGGATATTCCTCCTATCATTTAAGATCTAACATTAAGATTGTTGACTCTACCCAGAATAAAAAAGGAGTGGTAGATCCATATCCTTGTTTTATAATTTAATATATTCAAACACTTTTGAATTGATACCATCCTTATATTTATACTGGTCAATGTTCACTTATGGTGATATAGTTCGTATACATGTTTGAGGGGACCATCAATCCTCTGGAAACTTCTAAAATTTCAAAGTTGAAACATGTATTCAGATTATTTGAAGGTCCAAGATGAGTGTAATGGGTAAATATTTTTTCTTCCAGGATTGCATGAAGATATATTTTTGGTGTTCTAATAGACCATGTATATTCAATGGAATTATCATGATAATTTGATGGTGTTGAAATTCATTGATTTCCTAACTCACTGACAAGATAAGCCTAATATCACACACAGACTCTATCTAACACCTAATGATCTTTTGGAAAATATTTTTCAATTTCATGAATATTTATAAAACATTATTGATATTTATTCTTGAATAAAGTGTATGGAATGTGAAAGTTTGGATTTTAGGCTTCTTATGTGTATTTATTTATTTATTATAAAAAATGAATATTTTATAATCCTAATAGGAAGGATGTGAATTGAAAATGGATGCATGCTAATCGTATTGGAAAAGTGTATGAAAATGGAGTTAAATAGTTCATCAAGTTTTCAATATATTATACATATGAATCTTATCAAATCCCTTTTTTGTATTTACATTGTTGTTATTCAAGAAAAATTAGTCCATAAGAGGTGGAAGAACATTTTATTTGTCAAAGAATATATCAGAACTATAAATGTTGGACTAAACATGGGGGGAATCTGAATGTGCACACTGATGGGGATGATACTATGGTTTATGGATCATTTGATATGAATATCAGTGTAAATGATGATGGATATCACATGGAATAAGTAACAATGGAAATTGAAGATAATATTCATGATTATCCAAAGTTGTTTGAGAAGATAAATAGTTGTGTAAGATTCCATTGTATAGTGGTTGTACTAAATACACAATATTGTAAATTGTATTGAAGTTATATAATTTGAAAGATGGCGGCGGATGGAGTGATACCATCTTTACAAAACTACTTGGAAAGATATTAAGGTATATATATAAATATTTAACTATTAAAACATGTTTAAAAACAATTTAGTTATTTTGGTTAATGTTTCTATAGTATCCAAAGTAAGATAATGGTAATTATTGTGGATATTATGTTTGTAAATTTATGAGGGGGGCCATAAACCATGAAAAAATCAATATCCCTCAATAGATAATTTTCAAAGGTAATTACAATTTCATTAAAAATATTTCCTAATAGTTTGTTTGTCTATTTTTTCTTAGTAATACTAAGATTTTTGACAACCTTCATACTCAAAATAAGAAGTAATTTTTTTTAGAGAAGAGTGGGCAGCATACATGGTGTCAGAATGTTTGATGACAACAAATTTAGATGATTTTCTACTATATTTGTGATTTAGTATAAGGTATGACCTTAGAAATATATTTGGGGTGTGAATCATTAGTATCATAATGCTTATATATTATTTTTGATCTATTTCTCAAGGATAAATATAATGGAGTAAATCAATTTGTTTAGAAATGATTAGAAAACATGGTTTCATAATGTATTCAAGCATCATGAAGAGGTGAATTCCTACTACTTATTTAGTTAATTTTCTCATCATTTTATATATTTTTTTAGTTAATTTCCTTATAATTTTTAGAATAAAATTAGACTAATTCCATCTTTAGGGTTCCATCATGGGTGGTGGTAAATGATATAAGAAAATAAAAATACAATGGTTACACTTTGGTGGGTGGTAGAATTATTTAGGCTACTCAATCATCAATTAGATGCATGATATAATGTCACTAATGTTTTTTAAATCCATACAAGTAACACATAAAGTTCACATTAGTGAAATGGATTAACTAAAACTAATTATTTTGAATGTACATGATGTGAAATTAAATCATACCACCATTATATCACATATAATCTCACAATCATTACATGATTAGAGGAGTTTAACCTATCCTTATTATGCATATAGATATTTGTTCACTATCTCACTGTCAAAAAATGTTTCCATTGGTTTTTCACTAATATTCATGCATACATTCATTATGTAAAATGATCTATATTCACAAGCTCATTAATAAAAAACTCATCATCATTCTCAATAAAAAAAATACATAAGAATAGGGATATTCCCATTTTGATGAACAAATAATGATGATGTTATGTTAGATTTTATCATCACCTAGAATATTGAAAATGATATACTAATGTATAACACAATCCAGGAAGACTTAATGGATGTTCTAGATTTTAGTGTAATTTGGGTGAAATAAAGGGCTATACTGATGTTTAATACTGTGAAAAGGGGGTAAACAATTTATAATGGAGTTTAGTTTCTTCCAAAAATACATAATGGGTCACACTGAAGTTTTTTACACCAAAGAAGGTAAATGTTTTATCATGGAGTTTGTACCATTATGATGGTGAAATGTAAAGATAGATTTTATTATGTTCCATAAAAACTCAAATGTAAATATTTAATTTTGTTCAATCAATTAATTCTAATAGGATTACACTAAGAGTTAATGTTTTCTAAGAATAAATAAAGGGGTACACTATTTTTTAGTATAATCTAGGAATATATAATGTGTTATATTATTTTTTTGAAATAAATAATAAGGAAAATGTGTATATATGAGTTTTACACCAACCCAAAAGGATAAAAGTTTTTATGGATTTTTTTGTAATATGTTAATGTTATATTATTGTAAAGTGGTTAAATATATCATGTTGTTGGGATTGAGCTTCTAAAATATCTCATATGTATCCACAGTGGGTGAATAAAAAATGTTATAGTTTGGAATAATTGTTTAAAATAATGGGACTAGTAATGCCAATTATCTTAACAAATGGGTGTTATAATTTTAAGTTGTGATGAAGGGAAAAAATTTAATGTAGAAAATAGTGTGAAAAAATAATCCTTTATGAGGAAATTTATAGTTTAGAGACTTTAGTAAAGAAATATCATATAGGTAATCACAATCTATGTAGAATTAAATTTCATATAGTTTAATGTCACGTGGTAAGGACCGCTGAAGGAAGTTTAATTTCATACTAGATGGTCCAATGTATTTTCTTTTAGGGTCATGTCAAATTGACTAAAATCCTTTTATTTTAGTTTTATATGATCAAGAATTATCATATTATAGTTTAATGATATGTAACTAGAACATATTTCCTTTTAATTGAATATACTATAGGATAAATAGATACGGTGGGATCAATCATACCTCAAAGTAATAAACAGTGTACCCGGTATGACTCAAATTATATGGTTTCAGTTTAAAATTGACATTTTATTAATTTATTATTTCATATTTATGTTTAATTTATTTCTTTATAATATAACTAACATAATAATTGTTTTCTTATGCATGTGGATTGTTTTTCTTGAGTTGGGGTGGTTTGTTCAAAGCTGCTCATGATCATGAGATATTGGACTTCAAGGTTGCAACTAAGATAATGACAATATGGAAATGGTTTGAAAATGTATACAACCATCATGAAAAGGTGTATTCCAAATACTTATTTAATTAATTTTGTTATAATTTTATCTATTCTTTGTAAGTTAATTTAATTATCATTTTTATCTAATACTTATTTAGTTTTTTTCATAGATATTTTTGGAATTCATATTTTTCTTTCAACTATCTACAAAAATCTAAAAAATAAAGAATGCATTCCTTTATAATCCAAGAGGAAACCCCATGTTGCTTGAAATGTGAAGTGTTTGAGGCAGCATGAGGTTTCCTTTTCCATTAAAATGGAATATGTTCTCTCTTTTCTGGATTTTTTTAAAATATTTGAAAGAAAAACACATCTCCCATACTCGATTAGCTACACCTTAATCCAATACATGGTGTGCTCGATATGACTCAGGCTATATGTTCTTAGTTTATAATTTACATTTTTTTCAAAACACACATCACATACTCAAAACTAATAAAACACATTAATATTGTTTTTATAATTTAGGATAAAAATCCATAAGTCATTAGTGATGTGTAGGAATTTTTTGTATCTCAATATGACACACAGTGTAGATGATATGACTCAAAGTGTGTCTTTTTATTTAAAATTTATATTTTAGTAAAAAAAGACAATTTACATACTCAAAACTGAATAAACACATTTTAATTTTTTTAATACTTTAGTAAAATTATCCATAATTCATTTTTGATGTGTAGGAATCAGCCTCACCACAATCTGATACATGGTGTGTCTAGTATGACTCAAAGTTTCCATTATCAATTTAAAATTGACTTTTTATTTCAAAATTTGTTCCACTCACTAAAAACTAAGAAAACACACTCATATTATCTTGATAATTTAGGAAAATGATTCATAATTCATTTTTGATATCTAGGAATTAGTCTCACAAAAAACTAACACATGATGCGAATGAGTCAAAGTGCTTATTTTCAGTTTAAATTGATATTTTAGAAAAAAAGACAAGTGACATACTAAAAAATGGTCAAACACATTCAGATTATTTTGATACTTTATTAAAATTATCCATGAGTCATTTGGGATGTGTAATAATTATCCACACCTCAATCTGATACACAGTGTGACCGGTATGACTCTAAGTGTGTCTTTTTATTTAAATTTGACATTAATTATAGTAAAAAAGAAAAATGACATACTGAAAACCAACCAATGATATCCATATTGTTTTTATAATTTATTAAAACAACACATAAGTAATTTTTGATGTGTAGGAACCATCTTCACCTCAATTAGATGCACAGTGTGACTGGTATGACTCCAAGTGTGTCTTTTTATTTGAAATTGACATTAATTTTAATAAAAAAGAAAACTGACATACTCAAAAACAAAAAAAACACATTAGTATTTTTATATATTTAATTAAAATGATACATAAGTCATTTTTTATGTTTCGTAATTTCCATTACCTCAATCTGATACATGATGTGCCCGGTATGAATCAAGGTGTTCGTTATGAGTTTAAAATTGACATTATAGTTCAAAAAGTTTCACTCACTAAAAACCAAGAAAACACACCCATATTGTCTTAATAATTTATTGAAATGGTTCATAATTAATTTTTTACATGTATTAATTAGTATCATTTCAAACCAAAACATGATGTGACCAGTATGACTCAAAGTGCATGTTTCCAGTTTAAAATGACATTTTAGAAAAAAACACAAGTGACATACTCAAAAATAAGAAAACACATTCATATTGTTTTTATAATTTATTAAAACAATCCATAAGTCATTTTTGACATGTAGGAATCATCTTCACCTCAATATAACGTATGTTATAATCGGTATGACTCTAAGTGTATCTTTTTATTGAAAATTGACATTAATTTTAGTAAAAAAGAAAACTGACAAACACAAAGCCAAGAAAACGCATTTGGATTATTTTGATACTTTAAAAAAATGATCATTAGGTCATTTTTTATGTGTATTAATCAGTCTCACCTCAATCTGATTCATGATGTGTCCGGTATGACTCAAAGTGTCTCTTATTAGTTTAAAATTGATATTTTAGTTCAAAAAGTGTGTCACTCAATGAAAAATAATAAAACATGGTCGAATTGTCTTGATAATTTATTAAAAATATTAAAAATTCATTTTTTACATGTATGGATTAGTCTCACATCAATTCGACACACGATGTGACTGGTATGACTCGAAGTGTGTGTTTCTAGTTTAAAATGACATTTTAGTAAAAAAGACAAGTGACATGCTGAAAAATAATAAAACACATTCATATTGTTTTGATACTTTATAAAACTGATCCATAAGTCTTTTTTCACATGTAGTAATTAGTTGTACCTCAATATGATGCATAGTATGACCGATATGACTCCAAGTGTGTGTTTTTATTTAAAATTTACATTTATTTTAGTAAAAAGGACAACTGATATACTAATAACTGAAAAAATGCATTCAGATTATTTTGATACCTTAGTAAAATGATCCATAAGTAATTTTTTATTTTTATGAATCATATCTACCTAAATATGATGCACAGTGTGACTGTTTTGACTCCAAGTGTATCTTTTTATTTAAAATTGACATTAATTTTAGTAAAAAAGACAACTAACATACTCAAAACCTAGAATACACATTTGGATTATTTTTAAACTTTAGTAAAACTATATATAAGACATTTTTAACATGTATGAATCATCCTTTGTTCAATCTGATACACGATGTCCTCAGTATGACTTAAAGTATCCGTTATCAGTTTAAAATTGATATTTTAGTTCAAAAATTACCACTCACTAAAAACCAAGAAAACATGCTCAAATTTTATTTATAATTTAGGAAACAATTTATAAGTCATTTTAACATTTATAAATCAGTATCACATCAAATCTACACATGATGTTACCAGTATGACTCAAAGTGTCTGTTTCCGATTTAAAATGGAATTTTAGTAAAAAACACAAGTGACATACTCAAAATAGAGAAAACACATTTATATTATTTTTATAATTTAGTAAAATTATCCATAAGTCATTTATGACATGTAGTAATCGTCCTAAACTCAATCCAATGCATTGTGTGACTGTTATGACTCTAAGTGTGTGTTTTTATTTAAAATTGACATTAATTTTAGTAATAAAGAAAGCAGACATAATCAAAACCAAGAAAACATATTAATATTGTTTTGATACTTTAGGATAAATATCCATAGGTAATTTTTTATTTGTAGTAATTAGCCTCACCTCAATATGATACACTATGTTGCCGATATGGATTAAAGTTTCTGTTATGAGTTTAAAATCATCATTTTAGTTCAAAAAGTGTCACTCATTAAAAACTAAGAACACACTCAGATTGTTTTGATAATTTAGAAAAACTGTTCATAATTAATTTTTATGTGTAGGAATCAGTTTGACATCAAACCAATATAAGATGTTTCTGGTATGACTCAAAGTGCGTGTTTCCAGTTTGAAATGAAATTTTAGTAAAAAAGAAAAGTGACATACTCAAAACCAAGAAAATGCATTCATATTTTTTTGATACATTATGAAAATTATCCATAGTTCATTTAGAACATGTAGGAATTATCCTCACCTCAATCAGATGCACGGTGTGACCATTATGACTTGAAGTGTGTCTTTTTTATTTAAAATTGACATTAATTTTAGTAAAAAAGACAACCGACATAATCAAAATAGAAAAAACACATTCATATTGTTTTTATACTTTATTAAAATGATCCATAAGTCATTTTTGGAGTGTAGGAATTATTCGTATCTCAATATGATGCACTGTGTGACCAGTATGACTCTAAGTGTGTCTTTTTATTTAAAATTGACATTAATTTTAGTAAAAAAGACAATTGGCATGATAAAAACCAAGGAAATGCAATCAGTTTGCTTTAATATTTTAGTAAAACGATCCATAATTCATTTTTGATGTTTAATAATCATCCTCACCTCAATCTAATACATGATTTTCCTGGTATGACTCAAATTGTCCCTTGTCGATTGAAAATTGACATTTTAGTTCAAAAAGTGACACTCACTAAAAACCCATCAAACATGCTTAAATTGTCATGATAATTTAGGAAAATGATTAATAATTCATTTTTGGCATGTATGAATTAATATCACCTCAAACTGACACATGATGTAACCAGTATGACTCAAAGTGTGTGTTTTCAGTTTAAAATGACATTTTAGTAAAAATGACAAGAGAAATACTCAAGACCAAAAAAAATGTATTTATATTGTTTTGATACTTTAGTAAAATTATTCATAAGTCATTTAGTATGTTTAGGAATCATCCTCACCTCAATATGACACATGGCGTGACTGATATGACTCCAAGTGTGTCTTTTTATTTAAAATTGACATTAATTTTAGTAAAAACCAACTGACATACTCAAAACCCTAAAAATGAATTTGGATTGTTTTTATACTTTATAAAAATGATCAATAAGTCATTTTTGATGTGCAATAATCATATTCACAGCAATATTATGCACAATATGATTGGTATGACTCCAAGTATGTCTTTTTAATTGAAATTGACATTAACTTTAGTAAAAAAGATAACTAACATACTCAAAAACCAAGAAAATGTATTCAGATGATTTTTATGCTTTAGGAAAATGATCCATAAGTCATTTTTGACATGTATTAATCATCAAAACCTAAATATGATGCACAATGTGCCCAGTATGACTCAAAGTTTTCATTATCAGTTTAAAATTTACATTTTAGTTAAAAAAAGTTTCACTCACTAAAAACCAAGAAAACGTGCTCATATTGCCTTGATAATATAATACAATGATTTATAAGTCATTTTTCATGAGTAAGAATAATTCTCATATAAAACTGACACATGATGTCTTTATTATGGCATAAATTACGTGTCTTTGATATAAAATGACATTTTAGTAAAAAACAAAAGTGACATACTCAAAATATATCAAACACATTCAAATTGTTTTTATACTTTAGGAAAAATATTCATAAGTCATTTTTGATGTGTAGGAATCATCCTCACCTCAATCCAATTCATTGTGTGACCGTTATGACTCCAAGTGGGTATTTTTATTTAAAATTAATGTTAATTTTAGTAAAAAAAGATAATTGAAATAATAAAAACCAAGAAAATGCATTCAAGTTGTTTTGATAATTTCGGAAAATGACTCATATGTCATTTTTTACATGTAAGAATCATCCTCACCTCAATATGATACATGATGTTCCTGGTATGACTAAAAGTATCTGTCATCAGTATAAAATTGATATTTTAGTTCAAAAAAGTGTCACTCATTGAAAATAGAGAAAACATGCTCATATTTTCTTGATAATTTAGTAAAAAAAAATTTAAGTCATTTTTTATGTGTAGGAATCAGTCTCACATCAAAATGACAGACAATATTATCAGTATGACACAAAGTGTCTGTTTCCATTTTAAAATGACATTTTAGTAAAAAAATATAAGTGACATACTCAAAATTAAGAACATGTATTCATATTGTTTTGATACTTTATGAAAATTATCCATAAGTAATTTGGGACGTGTAGAAATCATTTGAACCTCAATATTACATATAGTGTGACTGGTATGCCTTCAAGTGTGTCATGTTATATAAAATTGACATTAATTTTAGTAAAAAAGAAAATTGACATACTCAAAATTGAGAAATTTCATTAAAATTCTTTTAAAAATTTAGTAAAATGATCCATAGGTAATTTTTTATGTGTAGGAATCAGACTCACCTCAATCCAATGCATGGTGTGATTGGTATGACTCTGAGTGTGTCTTTTTATTTAAAATTGAAATTAATTTTAGTAAAAAAGATAACATACATACTATGAACCAAGAAAATACATTCAGATTGTTTTCATACTTTAGTAAAATGATCTATTAGTAATTTTTAATGTCTAGTAATCAGTTTCACCTCAATATGATACATGATGTGCCCGGTATGACTCAAAGTTTCTGTTATCAATTTAAAATTAACATTTTAGTTAAAAAAGTTTCACTCACTGAAAACCTACAAAACATGATTGGATTGTATTAATAATTTATTAAAATGATTCATAAGTCGTTTTTTATTTATAGGAATTAGTCTAATGTAAAACCGACACATGATGTGACCGGTATGACTCAAATTGTGTGTTTCCAATTTAAAATGATATTTTAGTAAGAAAGACAAGTAACATACTCAAAACTAATAAAAAACATCTAGATTGTTTTTATACTTTATTAAAACGATCCATATGTCATTTGGGAAATGTCAAAATTATCTGCACCTTAATCTGACGCACGGTGTGACCGGTATGACTCCAACTGTGTCTTTTTATTTAAAATTGACATTAATTTTAGTAAAGCGGACAACTAACATACTCAAAATTGAGAAAACAATTTCAAAATGTTTTGATACTTTAGAAAAATGATCCACAATTCATTTTTTATGTGTAGGAATTAACCTCGCCTCAATTTAATGCACGGTGTGAATGGTATGAATCCAAGTGTGTCTTTTTATTTAAAATTGACAATAATTTTAGTAAAAAGAAAACTAACATACTCAAAACTAAGAAACATTATTTGGATTATTTTGATATTTTATTAAAATGATCCATGTGTCATTTTTGATGTGTAAGAATCATCTTTACCTCAATCTAATACTTTATGTTCCTGGTATGACTCAAATTTCCCTTTATCAATTTAAAATTAACATTTTAGTTCAAAAAGTGTCACTCACTAAAAACCTAAAAAACATTCTCGGATTGTCTTGATAATTTAATACAATGATTCATAATTAATTTTTGATGTGTGTGAATTAGTATCATGTCAAAATAATATAGGATAATATTGGTATGACCCAAAGTGCATGTTTCTAGATTAAAATGACATTTTTGTAAAAAAAATAAGCGACCTACTCAAAATTGATAAAATGAATTTGAATTGTTTTGATAATTTAGTAAATTATACATAAGTCATTTGAGATGTGTAGGAATAAATTTCACCTCAAATGACACATGTTGTGATAGGTATGAATCCAAGTGTGTTTTTTTTATTTGAAATTGACATTAATTTTAGTAAAAAAGACAATTAGCATACTCAAAACTGAGAAAATGCATTCTTATTATTTTGATAATTTAGTAAAATAGTCCATAAATGTGTAAGAATGAACCAAACCTCAATCTGACCCACGATGTGACTAATATGACTCTAATTTTGTCTTTTTTATTTAAAATTGACATTAATTTTAGTAAAAAAGTAACCTGATATACTCAAAACCAATAAAACTCATTTAGATTATTTTTATATTTTAGTAAAACAATCCATAAGACATTTGTGACATGTAGGAATTAGTCACACCTCAATCTAATACTAATGAACCAAGTTTTACGTACATGGACATTAGATTTCTTTTACAGAATGCATAATACATTACACAAATAGACACCCAAATACCATATTAGTTTAGTGTCTTTGGAAACTCAAAACACATTTTTCAAGATTGGTGAAAGATCTTCAACATCTCCCATAAAGATCTTCCCCATTGATTTTCCGACCTAAAACATTTCTTTATATCCTGGGGAAAATAAAACATAAAAAGGGTGAGCTCAAATGCTCAGTAAGGGTAAACATGAAGAAAATCAAACAAAACATAAACATAATAATGTAAAAATATGAACATAAATTTTGGAATATCAAAATCGTGAGTCGTGAAATAATTCTCAGAAGTTCACAAGGAATGAATCATAAATGAACATGAACCATGATAAAATAACATTGACATAAATCATGGAATTGTGGAAAAAAAATAAGAACATAATATGATTTTCATAGTATCCAATGCATTACTTCCAAGACCATCATAGTGGACAAAGTCCATTACTGAACTGAGTTTACTTGTCATTCTAGCCATGTATTGCTGAATCAGATTTACTTGCCATTCAAGACCTGTATTATTGAACCAGATTTACTTATAATTCTAGGATTTTATTACTGAATCAGATTTACATGTCATTCCATCCATGTCTATATCATGAGATATAAATCTTTACCCAATGCATTAGAGGTAGATATTGGTCTCACCCTTATCATAATTAAATCATTCTTACAAGTTCCACAGAACCAAACACCATTCATCATAGCATAACCCAAGGAACAAAAAATGGGTTTCTTAAACATCATTCCATCACAATATGTATAAAATAAATGTATTTCATAAAAATAATTTCATCATAAACACAATAAAATCAAATTAATAATAGGGATATAAACATAACCTTATTTCATCTTATATGGAAAATAATTTTGACAAAACACTTGAACTTAATTCTTGAGGAAAATATCATTTCTTCTTCAAAAATGTTTTCTTTTCTCAAAATAACGTGCAATTTTAAAATAAAATAATTTAGTTGAAAATAAACTTTAAATAGTGTAGAAGAATATTCATGTAAATAAGGCGTTATGAATATTTAAAAATCCATTAATTCCATATAAGTGAAAAAATACATTCTTCTCATACTCTTACCAGAAAAGTCAAAAATATCTTGTATGGAAAACGAAAGAAAGATTCATTCAATAAAATTTAATAAAAACTCACCAATGGGTAAAATTTACTTTAAACAATAGTCAAATAATATAAATAATAATATATATTTAGGAAACACAAATGTGGATGATAAATATACCCTAGTAAATACTTACGTATAAACAATCTCAAAAAATAATGAGATTGCGAAATTATCCCTTAACTTGTACTCTCCATTAGTAGAGGGTGTGTTAAAATATTATATAATGGTTTGGGTATGTTATTAAATTATACCATAACCATAAAAATATTTATTATATCATATATGATTCACTTATAACTTTATATTACCCGTTTATTTATCAATTCCATGTTAAAGCAACGTTTTGGGTAATAATCATTTTATTTATCATAAGTGTTTTGACTTGTTATTCTTGATCTTATTACTTATATCCAAAATTACTTACTTCAAAAATTTAAAAAATTATTTATATATCATAAATATTCATTATATAAATATATATAATAGATAGATAAATGAAATGTAATACACCGTTCATGGAGACGGTTGGCCGTACAAACGTATGAACGTTGTTTCTATTTCCTTATTGAATTAAATGGAAGCAAGTAAATGACATATATATATAAAATTAACTCAATTATAATTATTATTTCATATATTTTATGCTTATTTATTATATAAACTTTATAATCATTCTTGAATGGTTAACGTGGAGAATGAATCTCATCGCGTCGTGGAGACGGTAAGTCGTACGTATGCACGAGCGACGATATCATTTCCTTGATGGTTAGATAGTGAATAATTGGATGGTATATGAATTTTAAAGAAATAAAATCATGTTATATTTATTATTTAAGTCCTTTATATTCATCATTATACCTGTCAAAATAAAGTATAGATGAAAAACAGTTAACACCTCAGCGTGGAGACGGTAAGTCGTACGTATGTACGCATGGTGATATTATTTTTCATAGGATGGGTAAAAGGAGGAATATAGTTGTCCCATAATCATAAATATATATCATCATATATTATATTCTGTATTTATTATTTTAGTATGGTAACAACTTAGTAATAGGAATTAGAAGAAGAAAAGAACTTTGAAAGAAGAAATAAAACAATTACCTCTTCTTTGGGTGTCTCCTTTTGATTTGCACAAAATGACTCCTTAAGTTTATTTTATGACCAAAGGATGGCCTCTAGGATGCATTTAGGTAAGTTTTGAGGAAATTTTTTCATGGTTTGGATGAGAAAAAGGTCTTTATAGGTGTGAATAAAAGAGAAGGAGAAGTTCCCTTTTATAGGAGAGGTGAGGGGCACTTTAGAAAAGTCTTGAAATATTAATTTATTATAAATTTATTTTCGGTTTGTAATGGATACAAATTGATTAATATCGAGTATAAGATTATTATAGGTCTAAATAATCTCAACCAATAGGTTTTAGATAAGTTTGGATCACAAAATTAACCTTATGTTTTAGCTTTAACCCTTAGTTAAAAACATTAACTTTTACCATGTCTTCTAGTATTTTCATAATATATCCTTACTATAGTTACTATAAAATGAAAATAGAACCAAAAGTGAATAATTAATGAAATTTTTTACCTTATATAAGTAATTTTTTCCAAGTATTATATTTTTCGTACTATTATATCATTTAATAAAATAGTATTTGTTTTAAAAACTCATTTATGTCAATTTTGACACTATTTAGTAATTGATTTTTGTTAAAGTCATAACAAATTTATTACTTCGAACCAAAGGAATTAAATCATCTATAACATGTCAATATAATTTAAAAAATTATTTTATGGCATCAAAATATTTAAATTTCATTTATTTTAATATTTATAATATTATTTATTTGAATATTTCTTTAATAAGGTAATCACTGCATCATCATTGTGTGATAAATGAATTTATTTATTTAATGTCTAAAAAATATAAATAAAATGTCATGATTTATGAAATATTTTTATATTTATAATGAATATTTATATTCAAATATATCAATTATATAACCCTACCTTAAAATTGTTCTAGTAAAAAGATACATGGTTGTGTTATATTTCCCTTTACTTTAAATTAATTATTATAACATGTCATTTTCACACCCAAGTGGTTCTCAAATGCAAAAATTTTGCTCTAAGGATTTATTTGGTCACCCATGACTCATCTAATAGGATTAGGACATATTTTAGGATATTTTTATATTATTATAATATTATTTTTTACCCTTATTTACCTGATTCACCTTTTAACCATGGTAAATAAAAAATAATTGCTGAAATTACTATTCATAATGTCAAAAAATAAAAGGGACCTATTTAAATAATTTAGAACTTCTGATTCCAAATATGGAATCAATTTTTCTAAATTAAAAACACATAATTTGGATAAATTAATTTAAAATTAATTCACATTGTTAAAATTAGAAAGCGGGTTTTTAAGAAGTAAAAACTATAAAAAGATTGACATGTGTTTATGCTCAATTTAAATGTAAAATTACTTAAAATGACCAAAATTGGATTAAAGTATAAAAACATAATCCAATTACACTTTAAAACCAATTAAAAATATAATCTAACTATATAAATAAATTAGATGAAAAGACAGTTTTGAATTAAAATACATTATTTTTCACTATTCATTAAAATATGAATTTTAATAGAAAGAAATACTAAAAATTAAAACAAAATAAAATTTTATGTCAATATTCAAAATAAGAAGTTTATTTTGTCAAATATAATATATAAAAGTTTTTAAAACTAGATTTGAAATGGGTGAGCCATCAAAAGGCGACAAAACTGCATTTTTTGAAAAATACTTTTTTTATCCAAAAAATGAATTTGTTCTTATATCATATCTAGAAAACATATAATATGAATTTAAAACATTAAATTGAATATATTACATATATATTTCACTAATAAAATCCATAAATAGTGATTTTATTATTTTTATAGACTCACTTATTTTCATTCAAATAGTTTTTTAGAAGGAAGTTAATACTATTCATATCTACCGTTATAATGACTAGGTTATAATATTTAGTTATCACTTATAATCAGTATTGTGTGAAATGAATTTTATCAAAATAACATGAAATTGTGTGTAACAAAATCCAAGAATAGTGTTGCGTATACTGCAAGCTAATATGGTGTTGCGTATAATGGACGCTAATCTTGGTGTACTGTAAAACATAAGACATCAAAGAAATTAAAAAGAATCTATCTCATAAAATATCAAAGTGTTATATTATACCACCCTTAAAATTAATTTATCCCTCAAAATTCATCAGGGTTATAAAATATTTACTACTTGAAAGTTTCTTTCATAGAAACCCACATCATAAAAAATAGGAATACTAAAACTTAATTTTAAAAAAAAAAAGTTAGAAACATAACGGTTACCCAAAGTAACTCATCACTAGGTTTCCACATAGGATAACATAAGTGGTAAGTGAAAACATGGATAATGAAGAAAAATATATCCATAAAGTTTTTATGGTTAGTGATAGAGAATAAGGTTTAGAGAAAACTAACAACCAGAAAGCCATAAATCCGGGATGATCTAAGGGACCATCTGATTCATCGGATATGAAGGTACTAAGATAAAATTTTTGTTTTTCAAGATCCTTTCCCTAAAGTTGAAGAACATGAGAAGAAATAATTACTTGATTTCAGTAAAATCTCACCGTTGGTCGTTCCTTGAACAATTTCTACTTCATCTATAATTAAAAGAAATGAAGTTAAATTTGTCATTCTTGAAGTGTTAGCAGATCATGAGATCCATAAATAGAATGATAGTTCATTCAATATTTCCCAAAAAAAGGTTTAGAACATGTTTTAATTCCATATATGGTGATATAATACTTTATTCTAACAAACTTCATTTGATTCATAACTTAAACTTTCCACAAATTTGATAACCTTACAATCCTTTTGAAAGATAAAAATACAAAACTATAGAAAAATGATCAAAAACTCTGGTTAAAATTTATACCCTGTATATCATAAGGTATCTCTAGTTGGTCACATTCAAAAAATGTGAACATCTTCACCATGTATTCTCTTGAGTCATGGTAATAACCTGAATTATCAGATATCCTTATTGAAAACACGCATGTTTCCTTATTCTAAAATGTATTTGGTATATTCCTTAAGTCCCAAAATTTGTATACTTAATCCATGATAGCATAACCCTCTTGTTGGAAAATCCATAATTATTTCTCAAGAAATCAACATCATCCAATTTTATTATTCAAATCCAACATATCTTTACCCAAACATTATCATCTTAACATAAGAGACATATTCAGGGTTATCTTTCCCTTAATCATGTGTTATCCAAGTATATAACCTTACCCTTAAATCACTTTTTTGTCTCCTTATAACTATTCAACATATACTTTCCAATACTTAATGAAAAACTTGCACTGAAATCACTTATATATTTCATGATTCACATACCATAATCTTTGAATTCTGAAACATATACACCTCAATCATCCAACTTTATTCTTAAACCATTACTCAGGATCCATTGTATTCATCTTTCCTAAAATATGAATCAGGTATTAAGGATTCTAAACCTAAAGCTTCTTATATTTAATGTAAACAATACTGGAATAACATCACATACCTTTCACATTCCATTTACAATCTCTTTATCCTCAGCTGCATGACCAATACTCGTACAATCGTCATGATTCTTTTCATGATATTTCCACGTATGAAATTGATCTTCATAATTACCATAATTTCCAAATCAGAAACAATAAATGGTTAAAAATGTTCTATGTAGTTATGGCCATTGACTAAGACTATAAAGTGATGTGTGAGAAATACATATCGGAGAATAGAAACACATAAGTAAGATAAATTGCTTATAATTTTTCAATCTATAATATCTTTAGTTTAACCCTAGGTTTGTAAACTATGATTGAATTATCCTTAGTAAATACCTAGACATATCATTATAAATATCTCTAGGGATCTCACTAAAGTTTTCACATCCTAGTTTCAAAAGGTTGACCAAACCTTCACTTTGATACCAACACTAACAAACCAAGCTTGATGTACATGGACATTACATTACTTTTGAGGAATGTATAATAAATTACACAAATAGAATTCCAAATACAATATTAGTTTAGTGTATTTGGAAACTTGAAACACATTCTTCTATCTTGGTGAAATATCTTCAATATCTCCCATAAAGATCTTCCCCATTAGTTTTCCGACCTAAAACCTTTCTTTATATCCTGGGGAATATAAAATATAAAAAGGGTGAGCTCAAATTCTCTATAAGGGTAAACATGGATAACATCAAACAACCTATAAACATAAGAATGTAAAAACATGAACATAAATTTTGGAATATCAAAATTTTGAGTCATGAAATAAGTCTGGGAAGTTTTTAAGGCATAAATAATAAATAAACACGAACCATGATAAAATAACATTGACATAAATAATGGAATTATGGAAAAAAATAATCACGTAATATAATTTCTATAGTATCCAATCCATTTCTTCTAGGACCATCATAGTGGACAAAATCCATTATTGAACCAGGTTTACTTATCATTCCAGCCATGTTTTACTGAACTGGGTTTACTTGTCATGCCAACCCTGTATTACTGAACCAGATTTACTTGTCATTCCAGCCCTGTATTACTGAACCAGATTTACTTATCATTCCATTAATGTATATCTCATGAAATATAAATATTTACCCAATGTATTAGAGGGAGATATAGGTCCCACCCATCTCATAATGAAATCATTCTAACATGTTCCACAAAAACATAAACCATTCATCGTAGCATAACCCAAGGAACAAAAAATGGGCTTCTTAAACATCATTCCATCACATTCCATATAAAAAAATGGATTTCATAAAAATAATTCCATCATAAACACAATAAAATCAAATTAATAAAAGGTATAGAAACATAACCCTATGTCATGTTAGATGGAAAATAATTTTGGCAAAACACCTGAACTTAATTTTTGAGGAAAATATATTTTCGGCTTCAAAAATGTTTTCCTTTCTCAAAATACCGTGAAATTTTAAAAGAAAATAATTTAGCTGAAAATAAAATTGAAATCGTGTATAGGAAGATTCAAGGAAATAAGGAGTTATGAAGACATAAAAATATGTTCATGTTATGTAAGTAAAAAAACATTATTCACGTACTCTTTCCATAAAAGTAAAAAAGTACCTCGTATGGAAAATGAAATAAAGAAATTGAAATTGTTTGTAACACAAGCCAAGAATAGTATTGTGTATACACTAAGCTAATACGGTGTTGCGTATAATGCAAGCTAATCTTTGTGCAGCGTAAAACTCAAGACATCAAAAAAATAAAATGAATCTATCTCATAAAATTTTAAGGGAGTTACATTAATACACGATGTGATCAGTATGACTCAGAGTGTATGTTATGAGTTTAAAATTGACATTTTAGTTCAAAAAGTTTCACTCACTAAAATCCCAATAAACTCACTCAGATTATCTTGATAATTTAAGAAAATAATTCATAATTCATTTTTGACATGTAGGAATCAGTCTCACATAAAACCGATACACTATGTGATCGGTATGACTCGAAGTGCGTGTTTCAAGTTTAAAATGACATTTTAGTGAAAAACACAAGTGACATACTCAAAACTAATAAAAAACATTTATATTATTTTGATACTTTAAGAAAAGGATCCATAAGTCATTTTTGTAGTGTATGAATTATCCACACCTCAATCTAATGCAATGTGTGACCGGTATGAATCTAAGTGTGTCTTTTTATTTAAAATTGACATTAATTTTAGTAAAAAATAAAACTGACATATTAAAAGCTAATAAAATGTACTCAGGTTGTTTTTATACTTTTGGAAAATGGTCCATAATTCATTTGGGATGTGTAAGAATCAGTTTCACCTTAATCAAATACACGATGTTCTCGATATGACTCAAATTATTTGTTATCAATTTAAAATTGACATTTTTGTTCATAAAGTGATACTCATTGAAAATTGAGAAAATGCACTCAAAATTTCTGTAATACCCCAAGATTTTATGAAAAATATTCTTTTTAATTTAATTAATGTCTTGTGTTGTACGCTACATCAAATGGAGCTTGCACAACACGCATCCCTGACTTGGCTTGCATTACACGCAAGTGCGACCTTCCAAGATAGCGTGTGTCGTACGCAATACCGAGGTTCGCTAAACAACGATATGCTATTAAAATATTATTAAAACTAGCTGTTATGAATAGTAATACCCACTTTTTGAAATTTTATAAATTTTATTTTTGAAAATGGACTTCATTTTTGGATTTGGAATATTGAAATTAGCCTAGGGTGAAATTTTGGTATTTTTCTGAAAACTTTCAATTTTTGATGAATAGTGAAAACACTGGGTTACTATTTAAAAACCGAATTTTTATTTAAATAAATATTTATTTTATTTAAATTTATTTTAGGTCAAAATTGATACATAATACCTATATAAGTTCAATTCAATTCATTGGAGTCATTTTATAATAATTTTAGATATATAAAAATTTTATTGAACTTTTCACCGTCTTTTACCCACCTCCTAGGAGAATTTGCAAATTTACATAAAACATAATTTTACTGCTTTTGTTAATAGAATTTCAAAAATCCGAGAGACACAGTTGATGTTATTAAGTAAAATTTGGTTCAATGAGATGAAAATATTTTTTTTTGAATAGTATCTTTTTACTTTTTTTTACCACGGTTAAAAGTAAATAGGGTAATTAAGGGTAAAAATGATATTATTATTACCTTAACCCATGTCCTAATTCTATTGTATAAGTGTAATTCGACCAAAAACAACATTAGGGATAAAATATTACCCTTTAGGCCCACTTGGATTAGATTAGGACATTTATTATTAATATATTTAAAGAAGGGTTAAAATAGTTAAAATCAAAGTTTAATAACTATGTAATTTTTAATATAGAGTTATAAAAAAGATAAATTAGACTATAAATATTAATTAGAAAGATAAAACGATTTCCTACATAATGGTATTTTATTTGTAATTTTTAGAAATTAAATAATTTAATTTATTTATGACACAATGATGATTCAGTAATTATCTTATTAATGAAATATTGACATAATTGATGTTATAAATACACAAATAAATGTAATTTGAGACTTTTATGAATTAAATTAATTTTATATGTTAATATGACATGATATTTTTTATTTAATTAACTTTTTTTGAACTAATCATTCTGTTATGATTTTCACAAAAATCAATGACCAAATAGTGTCAAAATTTACATAAAATAGTTTTTTTTAAAAAATATTATATTATTAATTGTAATTTTATTCCTAAAAATATAAGTTTTGGCAAAATGACTTAGATAAAGTTATATATGTTAATAATAAACAACTTGGGGTTTTTTTGGCTTGTTATAATAAGTTTATTAACCTTATAGTGTAAGAAAACAAGAAGACACGGTAAAAGAAAAATTATTTAAATTAAAGTTAAATCTAAATGATAAGGTTAAAATAGAAACCTAAACTTGTATAAATTATATTTTATGATATGATTTCGACCCATAACCACCTTAGCTTCTAAATAACTCAATTTAGAGCTATTAAAAACCAAATATGACTTTAAATAAAATAATATTTTTAGTTATTCCAAAGGTGCCCCTCTCCTCCCTTATAAAAGGGAACCTCCTCCCTCTCTTTCTAACACCACTTTGAGCCTTCAATCTCGACCAAACCCTGACAATTTATCTTCTAAACTTTCCTAGAAACATCCTAGAGGTTCTGGTTTTCTTCAAAGACCAATCTAGGTTCCCTAAGAGGAGGTTTCAAAAGGTGTGTCGAAAGAAGAGGTAATATCCGTTACCGATTCTTTCAACTTTATTTCTTCTTCTACTTCTTCTTCTTTAGTTGTTTCATTATGAAGTAATAACATCAGTATCAATCATATAATGATATTTTATTATAAGTATTAAACAACCCTATTTCACCATCTATCCATCCTATGGAAAACAAAATTACCGCGCGTGCATACGTACGGAATACCGTCTCCACGCCGTGGTGTAATCTGTTTTTGAACACCACCTTACTTGGATGGGTATAATGGTGTAAATAAATAACTATATATGATTATTTAAAAGTTATATTGATTCTGAAATATTATACATACACTGCAATGCAATTTCACGATCATGGGAATGATATCATCACTCGTGCGTACGTACGGACTACCGTCTCCACGACGCGATGAGATTCATTCTCCATGTTAACCATTCACGAATGATTATAAAGTATATACAATAAGTAATCATGAAATATATGACATAATAATGATACTGGATTTATTTGTATATATATTTATGTCATCTACTTAATTTCATTCAATTCAATAAGGAAAAAAATAGTGTTCATGCGTACGTACGGTCTACCGTCTCTATGAATGGTGTATTTCATTCCTTTTATCGATCTATAATATATATGTATATGATGAATATATATTATATATAAATCATTTTTTACATTCTGGAATTATGTAAATTAGGATATAAGTAATAATATCAAGAACGACAAGTCGAAACACATACGATAAATGAAACGATTTTACCCAAAACGCTCTTTAACATGGAATTTACAAAAGAACGGGTAATATAAAGTCATAAGTGAGCCATATATGATATCATAACAATGAATATAATTCTTTAATAAGTCAATGACATTATTTAAATCATTATACAGGAGGTTAGGATACGTACGAAGCATATCGGACCTAAGGTAAGGGAAATTATTCCAATATCATTCTTATCTGAGATTGTTATTCGTAAGTATTTACTGGGGTTATGATTATTATCCATGTCCATATGTTCTCAAAATGTTTTCATAAAATGTTTAATTTTATTTCATGTATGTTTAAAGTCTTTTTTACCCATTTTTAATTTTACAACATGGTATGTAAAGAATCTTTTTTTTTCGAGGTACTTTTTGACTTTTCCGGCAAAAGTACGAGAAGAATGTTTTTTTAACTTATACATCATGAAAGGATTTTTACGGTATTATAAAGCCTGAATTTTATGAAGATTCCTACAAAATATTTAATTACTATTATCAATAAAATCCTTTTCTTTTAAAAATGCATGACATTTTGTGAAAAGAAAATGATTTTAAAGAAGAAAGGATATTTTCCTTAAGAATTCATTTCAAGTGTTTTATCAAAAACATTTTTTCATCTAAGATGACATTATTTCATATGTGTATTTTTCAAGTTTAATGTCTCTATAATTTACATGGTTTCAATTTTCTTATGATGAAATGTCCATATGTTTTATATGGATTATGAGATAATGGAATGATGTTTATGAAAACCATTTTATTCTTTGGGTTATGATGAATGTTTTAAGTTTATTTTGTGGCACAAGTAAGAATGATTTCATTATGAGATGGGTGGGACCTATATCTCCCTCCAATGCATTGGGTAAAGATTTATATCTCATGAGATAGACACGTCTGGAACGGTAAGTTAATCCAGTTCAGTGTTATAGGACTGAAACGAGGAGTGAACTCGATTCAGAAAGGGACTTTGTCCACTAAGATGGTCTTGGAAGCAATGCCTTGGCTACTATGGAAATCATGACTTGTGCTGAATGATTGCCACAATTACATGTTTTACTCCCATGCTATTTTATCATGCTTAATGTTTCTTTATGATCTATGCCTTACGTACTTCCATTTTTTATGTCATTGCTCAAGCTTTTGATGTTTAAACATTATGTTCATGTTTTTAAGTTCAAATGTATATGATTTGTTTTATTTTATCCATGATTACCCTCACTGAGAATTTGAGCTCACCCTTTATATGTTTTCTTTTCCCCAAGATATAAAGAAAGGTTTTAGGTAAGAAAAAAAGGGGAAGATCTTTATGGGAGATGTTGAAGATATTTCACCACGATTAGAAGATTATGTTCTAAGTTTCCAAAGACACTAAACTATTACTGTCCTTGTGTGTTTGTTTTTGTTATGTATTAAGTATTCCGCAAAAGTAATGTAATGTCCATGTAATTCAAGTTTCAGGTCTCTACAGTTGGTATCAGAGGAAAGGTTTAGTCAACCTTTGGAAACTAGGATGCGAAAACATTAGTGAGATCCCTAGAGATATTTATATAGTATGTCTAGGGATGTCCCTAAGGATAAGTATACGTATAGGATATAGTCCTAGAACTATGGTAACGATCTTAGAATTTAACCTAAGATATTAGATATTGAGGGTACTCCCCCTTTACTATGTTGTCTTCCCTAGAATGATTTTTGCCTCTCACACTATTCTTTTTGTGTTTTAGAAAATGGCTAGAAACAGGAAGATTCATGATAATGGAGGATATGACAGACAATGGAATGATATTATTTATGAGCAACCAAATGAAATGGGATTTGGAAGTCCAAACATCGTCATTATGCCTAATCAGAAATATCATAATATGATCAATAATCTCAACTTTTGTAAGTTTCTTGACTCAAATAATAAGATAAATATGGAGTTTCACGATGATCATAGAGGAAAGAAAGTTCAATTTCTCTCATGTAAATCATGTGGGAAGAGGCATCGGGGAGATTGTTTCAAAGGAACCGGAAGATGCTTTGGGTGTAGAAAAGGACACAAAGCCAGTAAGTGTAAAGGAAAAGGTTCAGTTAACACCATGGACAAGGATAATGGTATTTCTATGACATCAATAATGATTAGATCTTTTAAATGTGGAATGTATGGGAATTATGCAAACCAATTCCCTAAGGGAAAATCTCATGAAGATAATCAACATGGTCATATGAGTAGTATTTATGTGGATGATGATGAAGAGACTACAAATGAAATATGAGATGAAATAAATGATGAATCTCAGTTAGTGGTTTAAGAAGTTAGTGGAATGATTGTATGTTTATAAAGAATAATGTATGGTACTATGGAATAAATAATCATCTAAGGATTGTTACACTATTGTTTTTTCTAAAGTATTTGAAAGTATATGTTGAATGGTTCTGGTAACCATGGAAGGTTATTCAGATATGTTTGGAAAGTAGACGATATGCGCATAAGGAAGGGATAAGAAGATAATGAGATGTTTGATTGCATTCATGAGATCATGACTGATAAAAGGACTAAGTGATACTATGGTTTGATTATATAGATTTTTGGGATTTTGGTATGTGGAAAGAGTTGCCTTTTGACAGTATTCATGTTTTCAATAAGGTTCTATGGTAATTTATGTTTCAAGAGAATATATGACTAAGGTATTCATGTGTTTGGAATACAACCAATAAGATATATCTTATGATATATGTGGGATAAATTCTTGTATTCACATTCTTAGTAGATAACCTTTCTAGTAATTTTTTTCTTTATACTATGAGCTTGGACCGAAGTATTTTAGACAAGCCTAAAGATTGGAATGGATTATGTTGGACATAAGTAATTATTGTTTAATGATATAACTTTTTTGATATTATTGATGGGATGTTATAGTAATTTAGTTTTAGAAAAAGGACAACCTGCAGGACGGGCGACAACCCATCGCGTCGGAAAAGACTGTGGGAATCGAACCCACAACTGAAGTTTGACTGGCCTTTATCGCATACCAATGTCCTACAGGAAGTCCCTGGTTATTAGAAACTATTTTTATTTTATTAAGCGGCATGATAGATGAAGTATAAGTTCATTTTTGGAATCGTATACGATTAACCTCACCATATATGGACTTATGTATATTTGATAACTTTTGCTAACGTTTTGTTTGAAACAAATTGAATGACCCATCATTCTATCACATGATCTGTTAACACTTCACGAATAACAAATTCAACTTCATTTCTTTAAGTGATGAAGTGGAAATTGTTCAAAGTATGAACAACAGTAAGATTGTAGCAAAATCAAGTAAGTATTTCTTCTAATTCAAAATTTTCAACTTTAGGGAAATGATATTGAAAACCAAAAATGTTGTCCTAGTGCTCTTATATCTGATGAATAAGATGGTACCTTAGATCACCACAAATTTATGGCTTTGTGATTGATGGATTTTTGATATCCATGCTCTCTACCACTCTCCATCAGAACTTTATGGTTAGATTTTTCTTCCATATCCATATTTTAACCTATGTTCTCCTAATAGAAACCCAGTGATGAGTTACTTTGGGTAATCATTACGTTTCATACTTTAGTTTTTAAAATTAAGTTTTAGTATTCCTTTTTACTATGTGGGTTTCTATTAAAGAAACTTTCGAGTAGTAAACCATTTATAACCCTGAAGAATTTCGAGGGCGAAATTCATTTTAAGGGGGGTAGAATGTAACAACCCAAGATTTTATGAAAAATATTTTTTTTAATTTAATTAATGTCTTTTTTTGTACACTACACCAAATGGAGCTTGCACAACACGCATCCCTAACTTGTCTTGCATTACACGCAAGCACGACCTTCCACGATAGCATGTGTTGTACGCAATACCGAGTTTCACGAAACAACGATATGCTATTAAAATATTATTAAAACTAGCTGTTATGAATAGTAATACTGACCTTTTGAAATTTTATAAATTTTATTTTTGAAAATGGACTTCATTTTTGGATTCGGAATATTGAAATTAGCCTAGGGTGAAATTTTGGTATTTTTCTGAAAACTTTCAATTTTTGATGAATAGTGAAAACACTGGGTTACTATTTAAAAACCGACTTTTTATTTAAATAATTATTTATTTTATTTAAATTTATTTTAGGTCAAAATTGATACATAATGCCTATATAAGTTCAATTCAATTCATTGGAGTCATTTTATAATAATTTTAGATATATAAAAATTTTATTGAACTTTTCACCGTCTTTTACCCACCTCCTAGGAGAATTTGCAAATTTACATAAAACTTAATTTTACCGCTTTTGTGAATGGAATTTTAAAAATCCGAGAGACACAGTTGATGTTAGTAAGTAAAATGTGGTTCAATGAGATGAAAATAATTTTTGGTAAATAGTAACTTTTTACTTTGTTTTACCACGATTAAAAGTAAATAGGGTAATTACAGGTAAAAATGATATTATTATTACCTTAACACATGTCCTAATTCTATTGGATAAGTTTAATTCGACCAAAAACAACATTAGGGATAAAATTTTACCCTTTAGGCCCACTTGGATTAGATTAGGACATTTATTATTAATTTATTTAAAGAAGGGTTAAAATAGTTAAAATCAAAGTTTAATAACGAAATCATTTTTAATATAGAGTTATACATAAGATAAATTCGACTATAAATATTCATTAGAAAGATAAAAATATTTCCTACATAATGGTATTTTATTTGTAATTTTTAGAAATTAAATAATCTAATTTATTTATGACACAATGATGATACAGTAATTATCTTATTAATGAAATATTGACATAATTGATGTTATAAATACCAAAATAAATGTAATTTGAGACTTTTTATGAATTAAATTAATTTTATATGTTAATATGACATGATAGTATTGATTTAATTAACTTTGTTCGAACTAATCATTCTGTTATGATTTTCACAAAAATCAATTACCAAATAGTGTCAAAATTGACATAAAATAGTTTTTAAAACAAATATTATATTATTAATTGTTATTTTATTCCTAAAAATCTAAGGTTCAGAAAAATGACTTATATAAGGTTATATATGTTAATAATAAACAACTTGGGGTTCGTTTGGCTTGTTATAGTAAGTTTATTAACCTTATAGTGTAAGAAAACAAGAAGACACGGTAAAAGAAAAATTATTTAACTTAAAGTTAAATCTAAATGATAAGGTAAAAATAGAAACCTAAACTTGTCTAAATTCTATTGTATGAGAGGATTTCTAACCATACCCACCTTAGCTTCGAAATAACTCAATTTTGTTCTATTAAAAAACAAATATGACTTTATAATAAAATAATATTTTTAGTTATTCCAAAGGTGCCCCTCTCCTCCCTTATAAAAGGGAACATCCTCTCTCTCTTTCTCACACCACTTTGAGCCTTCAAACTCGGCCAAACCCTTCCAATTTCTCTTATACACTTCCCTAGAAACATCCTAGAGGTTTTTGTTCTCTTCAAAGACCAATCTTAGTGCCCTAATAGGAGGTTTCAAAAGGCGTGTCGAAAGAAGAGGTAATATCCATTACCGATTCTTTCAACTTTATTTCTTCTTACACTTATTCTTCTTTAGTTGTTTCATTATGAAGTAATAACATCAGTATCAATAATATACTGATATTTTATTATAAGTATTAAACAACTCTCATTCACCATCTATCCATCCTATGCAAAACGAAATCACCACGCGTGCGTACGTACGGAATACCGTCTCCACGCCGTGGTGTAATCTGTTTTCGACCACCGCCTTACTTGGATGGGTATAATGGTGTAAATAAATAAATATATATGATTATTTCAAAGTGATATTGATTCTGAAATATTATAAATACACTTTAATGCAACTCCACGATCATGGGAATGATATCATCACTCATGCGTACGTACGGACTACCCTCTCCACGACGCGATGAGATTCATTCTCCATGTTAACCCTTCATGAATGATTATAAAGTATATACAATAAGTAATCATGAAATATATGACATAATAATGATACTGGATTTATGTGTATATATATTTATGTCATCTACTTAATTTCATTCAATTCAATAAGGAAAAAAACAGCGTTCATGCGTACGTACGACCTACCGTCTCCATGAATGGTGTATTTCATTCCTTTTATCGATATATAATATATATGTATATAATGAATATATATTATATATAAATCATGTTTTACATTATGGAATTATGTAAATCAGGATATAAGTAATAATATCAAGAATGACAAGTCGAAACACATACGATAAATGAAACGATTTTACCCAAAACGCTCTTTAACATGGAATTTACAAAAGAATGGGTAATATAAAGTCATAAGTGAACCATATATGATATCATAACAATGAATATGATTCTTTAATATTAAATTATTTAAATCATTATACAGTAGGTTTGGATACGTATGAAGCATATCGTACCTAAGGTAAGGGATAATTATTCCAATATCATTCTTATTCGAGATTGTTATTCGTAAGTATTTACTGGGGTAATGATTATTATCAATGTCCATATGTTCTCAAAATGTTTTCATAAAATGTTTAATTTTCTTTCATGTATGTTTAAAGTCCTTTTTACCCGTTTTTACTTTTACAACATGGTATGTAAAGAATATTTTTTTTTCAAGGTACTTTTTGACTTTTTCGGCAAAAGTACGAGAAGAATGTTTTTTTTAATTATACGGAATGAAAGGATTTTTACGGTTTTATAAAGCCTGAATTTCCTGAAGATTCCTCCAAAATATTTCATGACTATTATCAATAAAATCCTTTTCTTTTAAAAATTCATGACATTTTGTGAAAAGAAAATGATTTTAAAGAAGAAAGGATATTTTCCTTAAGAATTCATTTCAAGTGTTTTATCAAAACCATTTTTCCATCTCAGATAAAATTATTTCATATGTGTATGTTTCAAGTTTAATGTCTCTATGATTTACATGGTTTCACTTTTCTTATGATGAAATTTCCATATGTTTTATATAGATTATGAGATGATGGAATGATGTTTATGAAACCCATTTTATTCTTTGGGTTATGATGAATGTTTTAAGTTTATTTTGTGGCACAAGTAAGAATGATTTCATTATGAGATGGGTGGGACCTATATCTCCCTCCAATGCATTGGGTAAAGATTTATATCTCATGAGATAGACATGGATGGAATGGTAAGTTAATATGGTTCAGTGTTATAGAACTGGAACGAGGAGTGAACTCGATTCAGAAAGGGACTTTGTCCACTAAGATGGTCTTGGCAGAAATGCCTTGGCTACTATGGAAATAATGACATGTTCTGAATGATTGCCACAATTACATGTTTTACTCCCATGCTATTTTATCATGCTTAATGTTTCTTTATGATCTATGCCTTACGTACTTCCATGTTTTATGTCATTGCTCAAGCTTTTGATGTTTAAACATTATGTTCATGTTTTTAAGTTCAAATGTATATGATTTTTTTATTTTATCCATGCTTACCCTTACTGAGCATTTGAGCTCACCCTTTATATGTTTTCTTTTCCCCAGGATATAAAGAAAGGTTTTAGGTAAGAAAAAAAAGGGGAAGATCTTTATGGGAGATGTTGAAGATCTTTCACCACGATTAGAAGATTACGTTCCAAGTTTCCAAAGACACTAAACTATTACGGTCCTTGTGTGTATGTTTTTGTTATGTATTAAGTATTCCGCAAAAGTAATGTAATGTCCATGTAAGTCAAGTTTCTGGTCTCTAATGTTTATTTATAATTTAGGGAAATGATTTATAATTCATTTTTTAATTGTAGGAATTGGTCTCATGTCAAACTAACACACGATGTTACCAATACAACTCAAAGTACATGTTTCCAGTTTTAAATAACATTTTAGTAAAAAAGACAAGTGGCATATTCAAAACTAAGAAAATGTAGTCGGATTATTTTGATAATTTAGGACAACAATCCATAAGTCATTTGGGATGTTTAGGAATTAGATACATCTTAATTTTATGGATGGTGTGACCAGTATGACTCCAAGTGTTTGTTTTCAATATATAGGTTTCATTTTAGTTTTAAACATGCATCACATTGCCAAAACTGAGAAAACTAGCCAATATTTTTTTTCTCATCATTATATATTTTATTACTTAATTAATTTCCTCATCATTTTTATCTTATACTTATTTAGTTAACTTTTATAGAGATAATTGTTGAAAATGAAATAGAAATTGTGTGACTTGCAAGAATCAACCACAACTCAATCTGATACATAGCATTCCTGGTATGACTCAAAGTTTTGTTTAAAATTAACACATTATATTTAATTTATTAATTTATAGTATTTATAACATAATAATTGTTTTCTCATAAATTTGTATTCTTTTTCTTGAGATGGGGTGTTTTTTTGGCAATAGCATGAGTGGGGGTCAAGGGCCAAAGACAAAGGAACATTGATGTTTTTGAATATCTATGATAATGTTTAATTACTCATGTAATTTTATAAACCAATGTTTGAAATATTTATAATATAGCGTTTTTTCTTGTATGTGTATTTTAAATTTTATTTCATTTAAAATCTATATTTGTACCTATTTTTGGTGTTGTTTTCAGTGTTGTAGTGTGTGGTAAATTTAACAGTACACTGTAGTATGCCTATTTATAAATGTTTTTAGAAGAATTGATAAAGAAACACCTTTATTAGTGCTTTTATAAGCATTGATTAATGGGTTCCTTTATCAGTTATTTTTTAGCATTGATAAAGGCTTAAGTCTTTTAATCGCACTCCGATAGTCAGTGTTTTTTTTTGCGCTAACAAAGGCCATTTTTAGCACTATTAAAGGCATGTTTTGTAGTAGTGACTTGAATTTCTAAATGTTTATATGACCAAAACACCTTCTAAGTGGTATTATATTGATTCCTAAATAAAACAACTACCCTTGAATTAAATGGGAGTGAGTGGTAATACTACTTCACATGAATTTAATATGTATAAGGGATGTTCCCCTTAGTTAGATGGAATGTTAAATTCCTTATAATTCATCCCTTAGTTTGTATTGAAGCATGAATGGGATTTATTATACAAATGGGATTTACAAATATGGTGTCCCATATATTTTTCACACTCATGCAAGGTATCCCATATATTTTTGAAACTCATGAATGATGTCCCATGTACATGTGATCCTCACGTATGGAATCTCATATACTTGTGATAATCGGGCATGGCGTCCCATATACATATGATATTTGGGTATGGCATCCCATGTACTTGTGATACAGGAGTATGGTGACCCATATGATTCATGATAATCAAGAAAAATGTCCCAAATAAAGTGTGATATACGAGAATGGTGTCCCTAATTAAATGTGTTAACCAATAATGGCATCCCATATTATGATATACGGGCATGGTGACCCATATGATTCATAACACCCAAGCATGGAATCCCTAGACTTTCTGTGAGTCTCTAACGACTATCCATGGATACCCGAGTCAAACCTTGGGTCTTGGCTAGTAGGAGTATTTATATATATGGAAATAAATTCCACTACGTATATAAACCATATATATACATACATATAAATACATATATATATATGTGTGTGTGTGTGTAAATATACACATTTAGTCACTTGTTCAGAGATACATCAGCTGCTTAGGCCACAACATATAGTGTTAGCTTAGTGTCCTTTAGGAACCAGATCCTACCCATTTAAAGCATTTATTTCTACTTAAATTTTTATACACTACTACAAAACATGGAATAAGAAGCAATAACCTTTATTAGAGCTAAATAAAAGCACTTATAAAGAGAACCCTTTTTCAATGCTTTTATTTAGCACTAATAAAGGGTTTACCACATATGTGTGAATCCCACATCGAGTTTTGAGATGCAATTCATGCTTCTTTATATGTTAACCCCCAACTCCATTCTTGTAATGAAGTCAAACTAGCATCAAAGGACACCTACCGTCACTGGTTCCACCCTACACTAGTGACGCCTTCCTCCCGTCACTATGTGGGCCTGACCACCGCACACCGGCGTGATGCTCCAACGTGCCAACTAAGCTCTTATCTTGCCTATGTGACAGGCTCTCCCTGTGGGTTAGCCTGGTCGGTGGGCCTACTTTGGGTCTACTATGTGGTAGGCTACCCAATGGGTTGAGGGATAGCCCACTGGCATATATTTTTACATAAAAAATAATGAACTCTTAAAAAAATCTCACAGTATTCATTATTAAATTTTTAATATATATAATTAATATACTATTTATTACTATATATATATAATAAATTTAATCATTTTTATTGATAAATATTTCATTAATAATTAACTCTTAAAAAAATCTCACAGTGTTCATAATTAAATTTTAAATTTATATAATTAATATGTTATTTATTAATATATATATATATATATTAAATTTATTCATTTTTATTAATAAATATTTCATTAATAATTGTTTTAATATTTTTTTAATTCATTATTTTTTAATTAAATAATTATTATACTATTTATTACTATATATATTATATTTATTCATTTTTATTGATAAATGTTACATTAATAATTTTTTTAATATTTTTTCAATTTATTTATTTTTAATTAAATAATTAATATACTTTTTATTACTGTATATATTAAATTTAATAAATTTAATTATAAATAGTATATTAATTATTTAATTATATACATATATATTAAATTTATTCATTTTTATTAATAAACATTTCATTAATGATTTTTTTAATAATTTTTTTAACATTTAATGTTTTAATATACTTTTAATTTACATTATATATATATATATATATATATATCATGGACTCGACTGGGCCAACCCCTAGATTTTTTATTATTAAATTTATTAAATTTAATATATATATATATATATATAGTAATAAATAGTATAGTAATTATATATATATATATATGTGCAAACAGTGCAGACCATGGAATACTCTATGGCCCCAGAAAATTATTATAATAAAAAGAGTTAAACAAGAGAGCAAGATAGATACGAGGTCAATGTGGAAAAACAGGCCACCAAACAAAGAGAATATACACAACATTCAACCTTTATTTCTACCCCTCCCACGACAGCCACTACGTCTTCTTGCATGCCTTCCCCTCTTCCACTGCTTCAGGGTCTGCCAATCAGTACCTTGATCATCAACATCCTCGTCCACATTGTGATCACTAGCTAGAGCATCTGTTATAGGAGAAAAATCATCTACACTGTTCCTCTGGATTGTCAAATCCCCACTTGAGGATTTCCCACTCAACAGTTCCTATTTGGCATTATGAGACAAAGAATAAAAATTAACAAGAGGATATATCAAGGATCTATTACCTTTTCGGTCTCGGCACTCCATGTAGAGTGCACTAAAATCTAGAGAATTAATCAACTCCAGCATGGAGAAGAATTTGGATGTTACAGAAGCATTAGCTTGTGGGACAACATGAGTCTTCTCAGCCATATCATAACTCAAAATAGGTTGAGAACCTACATGAGAACCTGCATTAGCAGGTAGTGATAAGAAATCAGCCTACCCAGATTTATTTCCAGGCATTACAGCCTCCTAGAGCCCAGTAGAAACATTAACATCCAATGAAGCAGGGAAAACAATATAAGTATCTGTATTAATATATTTTTTATAATTAATAAAAATGAATAATTTTTTTTTAAAAATAATAAATTTAATATATATATATATATATTAAACTATGAGTGACTTTGGAAATGGATTAGTGTCTGTAGGACTCTGCTCCTACAATCAAGGGGCAACAAAATCCGAGTGATGGTTATTTTTCAAGGATCCAAGACAAAATTAATAAATTAAGGGAAACACAGGGAATCCATGGAAGGTGGGATAATATAGAGGATAATTCCCCAAAAACCCATCCTATAGTCAAGCTTTATCCAAAGGAAAAAATGTTGTTGTGGATGATGAAGGCTTTCAATCTATTCCTCCTAGTAAATAAAGACGTAGGAAAGACAACTCCTATCTGAAGCCAACTATGGTTACCAAGTCTCATGGTCCCTTAGAATATAACTCTGATTCATATAGTGATTATTATTCTTCCTATCAGTTTGATTATGATCTTTGATCTTTTTTTTGGTTTTTCTTGGCATGAGGGCATGAATGCTTGTATGACCCCATCCATCTTCTCTCTCTTTTTATTTTTCCTTTTTTAATAAAAAGATCTCTACCCTGGCCTTTCTAGTAATTAGTATATTAATTATTTAATAAATTTATTCATTTGTATTAATTATAAATAGTAAATTTATTCATTTTTATTAATTAGAAATAGTATATTAATTATTTAATTATATATAAATAATTAAATTTCACTCATTTGTAACATGCATTCATTCAATATAATTTATCTCTTGATAATGTTAAATGTTTTCTTACCTTTTTTTATAATTTATAGATTTTAAATATTTTTTAAATTTATTCATTTTTAATTTTTTTATACACAATTATTCATTAATATATTTAATACTTTTGTGAATTATTCATTTTCAATTTATCATTGTTCAATATTTTTTTTAATTTTATCCATTTTATAATATTTATTTATACATGTTTGTTCATTAACATTTAATGTTTCTAATATGGTTTTAATTTATATAATTAATATGTATTCATTTTCATTTTAACATATATTAATATTCATTTTTTATTTTTTAAAATTATCAATATAATTAATATCAGTTATCCATTTTTTAAATTTAATCATTATTATTATTATTTATTTCATTAATAGATGTTACATATTATATAATGTCATTGTTCAATTTAACATATATCAAACTTATATATATATATATATATATTAATTTTACAAACACAAATTTTTATGTAATTAATGAAATCTTATATAAAAACACACACACCTAATGTTTATGTAATTTATTCAAAAATTAATATTCATTTTAGAATTTTATTTAGTAACATAATATATTTAATATATCATGTTTTTAATAGATAAATTTTATTTATTTATTTATTTTTAATATTATTTCAGTTAATATTATTTATTCATTTTTAATATTTTTTATTTTTTTATTTTTTTGGAATTTAGTCATTTTTTAATATTTATTGATACATATTTATTTACTATGTTTTAATATTTTCAATATGTATTCATCTTCATTTCAATATATATCCATATTTTATTTTTTTATTAATTTGAATAATTAATAAAGCCTATTCATTTTTTAATATTTTTAAGGTCTACTCATTTTTAATTATTCAATTTCACTCATTTTAAACATTTAGGCATTTGATATTATATATGCATTAATAATGTTAAAAAAAATATGTGTAAAAAATATTTATAAATAAATATATTTATGAATGTATATTTACTATATTTATAAAATTATATATCTATAATTATAAATAAATGAATATGTTTTTTTAATGTATTTATATAATTATAATTAAATAATTAAATATTTAAATATTTAAATAATTATAATAATTATAATAATTATATTTAAATAAGGAATATATTTACTATATTTATATTTATTTATTAAATAAATATATATAATTATATAAATATATATAATTATATAAATAAATTTATAATTATATAAAAATATTTATAAAAATATACAAATATTTATAAATATATTTACAAATATATATATATATATAAATATATAATAGGTGATTAGGGGTAGAATTACATTGAAACACATGCACACACCTCACCCAAGCCAATGGGTAGGTTATAGCCCCCCCACCCCCCGAGGGATAACCCACCCATTATATAGTCACATAGACCTTCTAACTATATCAGCACGAAGACCCACAAATCATGCCTCGAAAGGCCCAAACCACCATCAACGTGGAACATGTAATGTCAGGGAGATGTGTCACCACCGAACATGCCTCCTGTATTTCCACAATGAATAACCTACCTGTCATTATCTCACCGGATGTCGTGCCACATTGACATACACGACCGTTGGACCACCACCCCTACCATCAAGCGGGGGTTCACCATCCCTGTTTGGTAGTTACCACACCACCTCCACACCCCCACCACTGCTTGCATGTGAAAATTACGCCACTTCCTTCTCCCCATTGCACACCACTCCATCGACCATAGGTCATAGTCACACCATCATCCAACCCCCCTTGTAGCAGTAGCAAGGCATTGTAGTAGTGGCAGACTGTAGCATCAATGACACTATAGATATGGTGGGTACTGTAGCTTGTATTGTAACAGTGGTAATATTGTAGTAGTCACTGTAGAGACACGAGTACCTGTCGTGGTACTATTCATCTGAGGGACCTTTGGGCCAAAAAACGGGCTTTTGAACCTAGAATTAGGGATTTCAAGCCCTTGGGTATTTGGACCATGTTCATGGGCCACTTGGCATTGGACCTAGAGGTGATGTGATGAGTCTCCCTCTACCCAGATAAAAAAAGGTCCTTTAATTCATAATAAAATGAGGCTTCATCCCCAACTTTAAAAAAATATATAAATTCATTTATATTTAAAAAATATATTAATGAAAATTTTATTAATAAAAATGAATAATTTTAATATATATATATATAGTAATAATTAGTGTATATTTATTTATTTATTTAATAGGTAGGTTGGACACCCCCTTTTTTATTAAGGAAAGATAGCTCTCTTTTTTAACTGAGTTTAAAAGTAACATTTACATGACCTGAAGGCCTGGTGACACAAAGGCCCATTATAATTTGATGGCTCGAAGTACTTATGGATTGAAAGCTGAAAGAGATGACCTGAAGGCCTTATCTGAGCATCCAAGATTTACATCATGATCAAAGTCCTCTCATTGTGATACCCCCTTACCATCAGCCATTGCATTGCATTACTCACTATGAAGTCATCGTAGAGCACCACTCTTTAACCCCATGTCTCAGTAGAGGGATAGATACATGTGTCAACATAATCATCACTCTTTCAAGCTACCCACCCAAAAATGCCAACATGTTTTCATGCAATACTAGCTGCCAAGATATGTCACTTCACCTGTCTATTCATCACCATTCACATGATGCATCACCCCCTCTACCAAGAATCATCACATTGTGTTGCACTTTGAAATGTTGTGGAAGAGAACCACTCTATCCCAATTGGTTAGAGGTATAGTTGACATGTTCTAATGCACCTATCAATTTTTTGAGATGCCCACGTGACAATACTGCCTGAAGCCAAGCTGCACTGCCTACCAGATGCACTACATTGATTGAATGGTCACTCTACATCACTTATTACTTTGTATTGGACCAAAGGCCATATGGCATGAAGGCCTTTGGCGTCCCAAAGGCCTTATGTCCCGAAGGCTCAAACCAGTGGCTCATTATCCCAAATCAACTATAATACCCACTATAGTAACTACTATAGTATTGCTATAGTAAAAAAATATGTGAGTGGGCTAGCCCTCAACCGATGGGTAGCCCGCCACATAGAGCCTACAATTTTTCCAATGGTTGTAAACTGTTGGTAAAGAGTGGGTTATTCAATTCTATACCAATGGTTTTGGAAACCATTGGTATAGAGCCTACAATTTTTCCAAAATCAAGAAGCCTCCATGTGACTTCAATTTGTCCAACAGCAGTATTCATTTACCTGCAGAATAACACAAAGTTCACAATACATAATACATATCATTCAATACCACTGCTCTATAAATGCACTTGAGGTTTATAATGATCTCCCCTATTCAAAATCATAAAATGTCATATTATGTCTTATGCTTGAATTTTATAATATGTGTGTTGAGTTGACTGTAAACTATATCTTTATGAGGGATCTGTTATACAACCCTTAATTTGAGTATTTTCAAAATGGTATCACATGTTGAGTTTATTAATGTACAACCTTTATGTCTTGGTTAATTCTCTATTATTTTCTATGTTATCAAATATAGATATAAAGTAGATTAACCAAAGTCTCTTAGGTAAGTTGTCAGTGAAACTTTCATTCTCTCAAAAGGTGATTCAGGATATAATTCTGAGTAAAATAGGGATAAGATGGTATTTTTATAGAAGTTAAATGAAATCAGAAGATCCCAAGATATCCTTTCTATTTATTATCAATAATGTGGAAAAAGATACAAACATGTTGGTGTAAGAGTTGTTTTTTGGTATTGTAAAACAAATAAAAAGGGGGACATTGATGTTCTTATGGATTGGATTGCATTTTTTATCAATGATTTTGGCATGATATAGTGTTGAGGAGTGAAATAATCTATTGATGCCAAGGGGGGTGGGGGTGTCCAGGGGTTGGGAATATTGTCCAAGGGGGTAGGGGATGTCCAAGGGTGGGGGGCTATTCAGGCAGTTAGGGTGGGCGTCCAAGGGGGTAGGGGGTGTCTGGGGGGATGTCCACGGGGGTGGGGGGGGAGGGGGGGGGATGTCCAGGGGGTACGGGATGTCCAAGGGGTGGGGTCATCAAGGGGGTTGGGTGAGGGAGGTTTTCCAAGGTGGGGGAAGTCCAGGGGGTGGGGGGAATCCAGGGGTTGGGGGTGTCTAGGTGGTGGGGTGGTGTCCAGGAGGTGGGGGTCATCTAAGGGGTGGAAGGCTGTCCATGGGGGTGGGAGTGGGGGTTTCCAGGTGGCAAGGTGGTGTCCAGGGAGGGTGGGGGTCGTCTAGGGGTTGGGGACTGTTCAGGGGGGTAGGGGGGTTGTCCCTGGGGGTAGGGGTGTCTAGGGGGTGGGCGGGTTGTCCACGGGGGGGGGGGGGGGGGGGGCTCTCCAGGGGGGTAGTGTGGGTGGGTGTCTAGGGGGGTGGGAGGGCTGTCTATGGGGATGGGGGTGGGGGTTGTTCTGGGTTGTACGGGGTGTCCAGGGGGGCTGTCCACGGGGGTGGCGGGGCTGTCCAGGGGGGTACGGGGTGTCCAGGGGGTGGGGGATGTCCATGAGGGTGGTGGGGCTGTCTAGGGGTGTACGAGGTGTCCATGGGGTGGGTGAGCTGTCCACAGGGGTGGAGGGGCTGTCCAGGGGGGTAGGTGGTTTCTAGGGGGTGGGCGGGTTGTCTACAGGGGGGGTGTCGAAGGGGGGTGTCTATGGGGGTGGGAGGGTTCTCCATGGGGGTGGAAAGGCTGTCTAGAGGGGTAGGGGTGTTCATGAGGGTGGGAGAGCAGTCCACAGGGGTGGTGGGGTTGTCCAGGGGGGTACAGGGTGTTTAGGGGGATGGGCAAGTTGTCCATGGGGGTGGCGGGGCTGTCCAGGGGGTAGGGGTGTCTAGGGGGTGGGTGGCATGTCCACGAGGGTGGGGGCTGTCCAGGGGGGTAGGGGGTGTCCATGGGGGTGGGTGTGTCCAGAGGGTGGGGTGGTGTTTAGGGGGTGGGGGCGGTCTAGGGGGTTAGGGGCTGTCCAAGGGGGGTGGGGGATGTCTAGGGGGTGGGGGCGGTCCACGGGGTGGGGGCGGTCCACGGGGGTGGTGGGGCTGTCCAGGGGGTAGGGGTGTCTAGGGGGGAAAGGTTGTCCATGGGGGTGGGGGCTGTCCAGGGGGTAGGGGTGTCCACGGAGGAGGGAGGGGTTGTCTAGGGGGTACGGGGTGTCCAAGGGGTGGGCGGGCTGTCCACATGGGTGGTCGGGCTGTTCAGGGGGTGGGGGTGTCCAGGAGGGTGGGTGTGCTGTCCACGATTATTGGGGGGTTTTCCATGGGAGGAGGGGTGTCCAGGGGGTGGGCGGGCTGTCCATGAGGGTGGTCATGCTATCCAGGGGGTAAGGGGTGTTCAGGGGGGTGGTCGAGCTATCCACGGGGGGTGGGGGTGTCCGGGGTGGGGGGTGGGTGGGTTATCCATAGGGGTGGGGGGCTCACTACTGAAAAATAGGTCTATACCCACTGTTTTGAAAAAAACCGTGGGTATAGAGTACCCCTATAACCACAGTTTTCCAAAACTGTGGGTATATAGATAGTAAAAGAACCTATACCCACGATTTTCTAGAACCGTGGGTATAGGCCACCTATACCCACAGTTGTGCCAAAAACCGTGGGTATAGTTTTCTTTTAAGACCTATACCCACGGTTTTGGAGAAACTGTGGGTATAGGGTATTTTCCGAAGACTTATACCGACGGTTTTTCAAAACCGTAGGTATTACGGTTTTTTTTAATACCTATACCCACGGTTCTCTAGAACCGTGGGTATAGCATTCTTGTGTTATGGTGGGGAACAAAACTTAGGCGGGACACGAAAAATTTGGCGGGTAGACATTTTTTCATATGTTAATATATATATATGTCGATATATGAATATATAATAGGTAACAATTCCAGGTTGGTTGGTCTGTTGGTGGGGGCTGGGCTGCGAGACTCCGCACAAGTCGCGGGATCAAAACCTCGCGAGAGGTTTTTTTGAATTTAAATATGCAATATTAATATATATAGGCAGATAGATGAATATATAACAGATATAAAACCTAGTTCGGTTGGTCCACTGCTATGTTGCGGCGCTGAGTCCTTACGTGTGGCGCTGGTTTGAAACCTGTTGGTTGCTATTTTTTAGATAACAACATTGTTATTAATATATTATAATAAAATTATCCTCATATAAATCAAAATAAGTCATCTCAGTTGGTCTGTTGAGTTTCATGGTGGAGCCTCCCTGCAGGTGGTGCGGGTTCGAAACCTGCTGCACGCGATTTTTGAAAATTTTAAATTTCCCACGGTTTTCAAACCATTGGGTAAGTTTCCTGCCATGCTGTACACCAACGTGTTGCTGTGTGAAACACCTATACCCACAGTTCTACAAAACCATGGGTATAGGTCAAGACCCCTATCCCGACGTCGTTCTATCCCACGGTTCCCAAAACCATGGGTATAGCCTATACCCATGGCTTTGGGGGATATACCCACGATTTTGAACCATGGGTATAGGTCATTTTTTCAGTAGTGGTTGTCCACTGGGGGAGGGGTATCCAGGGGGTGGGCGGGCTACCCATGGGTGTGGTCGGGCTATCCAGGGGGGTGGGCGGGCTGTTCACGAGGGTGGTCAGGCTGTACAAGGGGGTAGGGGGTGTCCAGGGGGGTGGTCGGGCTGTCCATGGGGGTGGGCAGGGCTGTATAGGGGGTACGAGTTGTCTAGGGTGGTGGGCGGGCTGTCCATGGGGGTGGGTGGGCTGTCCACATGGGTGGTCAGGCTGTCTAGGGGGTAGGGGTGTCCAAGGGGTGGGTAGGTTGTCTATGATTGTTAGGGGGGCTATCCACAGGGGGAGGGGGTTTCCAGGGGGTGGGCGAGTTGTCCACAGGGGTGGTCGGGCTGTCCAGGGGTTAGGGGGTGTCTAGGGGGGTGGGTGGGCTATCCATGGGAGTAGTGGTGTCCAGGGGGGTGGGTGGGCTATCCACGGGGGTGGGGGGCTATCCAGGGGGTATGGGGTGTCCAGGGGGGTGGGCGGCGTGTCCAAAGGGGGTGGGGGTGTCCACATGGGGTGGGTGGGGTGTCTAGTGGGTTGGGGGTTGTCCAAGACATTATTATATTATAGTCATGCAGAACAATGAACAATATATAATAAGTGTACATTCATGTGATCAAAGTACAAATATTTGGTTCTGAGGACACCAACCCTAACAAACTCCCACTTGGACTAGAGCCAATTGCCTATGACTTTTAGTCCGCTAGACCTCACATGATGATCATGTTTCTTCTGATTCAAGGATTTAGTCAAGGGTCCCTCCATGTTGCCTTCCATGGAAGTACTTCTCACTGCAACTTTACCTCTATGAGAAAAATCCCTCAAGAGATGATACTTCCAAAGTATGTGCTTTGTCCACTAATGTGACCTTGGTTCTTTTTAAAGTGCCACCGCTGTAGTATTATCACAATAGAGTGTGATAGGATATTTACTTCTAGGTACTACATCCAACTCTTGGATGAAGCTTCACATCTATTCTACTTCTTTATCTACCTTAGAAGCTGCGATATACTCGGACTATGCTGTAGAATATGCAACCACACCTTACTTTGAGCTCTTCCAGCTCACTGTACCTCCATTCAAACTGAAGATGTATCCAATCTGCGACTTCATGTCATCTTTATCAGTCGGAAAACTAGAATCTACGTGTCCTCTGATAACTAGTTCCTCATCTCCTTCATAAACCAGGAACATATCCTTAGTACACCTCAGATACTTAAGGATAGTCTTGACTGACATCCAATGGCGGTCTCCTAGATCATCTTGATATCTGCCTACCGTACTTAATGCATAAGAAACATCTAGCCTTGTACATAGCATAGCATACATGACTGACCCAATCACAGATGTGTAAGGTATCCTTTCCATTTTCTATCTTTCCTCATGTGTATAAGGACACATTTTCTTGGAAAGATGAATGCCATGTGACACTGGAAACAATCCCCTCTTGGACTATTCCATACTGAATCTCTTTAGTATCTTGTCAATGTATGTACTTTGACTTAGGCCCAACATTATCTTATATCTATCATGATGGATCTTGATCCCAAGAATATATGCTGCCTCTCCCAAGTCTCTCATAGAGAAGCATTTATCCAACCATGCCTTAACTGACTATAAGACATGTACTTCATTTCCAATTAGTAATATATCATCAACATATACTATTAGAAAAACAACTGCACTTCCACTAAACATTTTGTAGACACAAGGATCACATTCGTTCTTAAAAAATCCAAATTTCGTTATGAATTCATCAAAACAAATGTTCCATGACTTTGATGCTTGCTTTAATCCATAAATGGATTTCTGCAACTTGCATACCTTATTGGCATCCTTTGGAGTCACAAACCCTTCAGGTTGTGCCATGTAGACATCTTCCTGGAGGTTCCCATTAAGGAATTCTATTTTGACATCCATTTTTAAAATTTCATAGTCATGGTAAGTGGAAATGGCCAATAGGATTCTGATGGATTTCAGCATCGCAACCGATGAGAAGGTTTCATCATAGTCAATTACTTGACGCAGTCTAAAACCTTTTTCAACCAGTCGTTCCTTATAGGTGCTGACTTGCCCCTCCATGTCCAGTTTCTTATTGAATACCCATTTATTACCAACAATCTTTACATCAACTAGAGAATCTACCAAAATCTAGACTTGGTTTTGGTACATGGAATCCATTTCAGAATTCATGGATTCTTACCACTTGGCAGTGTCTGTGCCTTCAAATACTTCCTTGTAGGTAAGAGGATCATCATTTTCAACCAATAATGAGTCACCATCCTCAGTGACAAGAAAACCTTTACATTCTAGTTCTCTCACCTCTCTCGTGTTCCTATGCAGTTCTTGTGTCTCTGGAATAGATTGTTCTTCCACGGGGATTTGTGGAATCTGTTCTTGTACCAACTCCTATGTATCTTGAACCTCGATTTCGTCAAAGTCTATCTCGCTCCCACTATCTCTTTTGGAGATGTACTCCCTCTCAAGGAATATGGCATGTCTTTCCACTGTTACCTTTTTATATGAGGGGTTGTATAGGTAATATCCCCTTGTTTCCTTGGGATATCCTATAAAGATACACTTTGTGCCTCAGGGTGCAAGCTTGTTACCTGAAGAGGCCTTAACAAATGCTTCGCTACCCCCACACATGTAAATTTGATAACATGGCTTTGCGTCCACTCCATAATTCATATGGAATTCCATTTATCGATTTAGTTGGTACTTGGTTTAGTATGTGTGTTGTTGTTTGTAATGCATATCCCCAAAAGGATAATGGAAGACTCGCATGACTCATCATTGATCTCACCATGTCCAATAGGGTGTGGTTCCTCCTTTCACATACGCCATTCCACTAAGGCGTGTAAGGAGGAGTGGTTTGAGATAGAATCCCAAACTCCCTTAACAAATCAATGAAGTCCTGATTAAGATATTCTCCTCCTCTTTCTGAGCGGAGTTTCTTAATCTTCTTACCAAGATGGTTCTCAACTTTATTCTTATATTCTTTGAACTAATCAAAAGAATCTGACTTATACCTCATCAAGTAAATATATCCATATCTACTAAAATCATCAGTTAAAGTTATGAAGTACAAGAACCCACCCCTTGCTTCAATTGTAAATGGTCCACATACATCTGTGTGAACTAATTCTAGAAGCTCTTTATCCCTTTCACATTTCACACTAAATGAGGCTTTGGTCATTTTTCCTTGTAGACACTCATGACATATACCAAGTGGTTTTAGTTCGAAAGAATCTAAATACCCATCTTGATGTAATTTTGTCAAACGTTTCTCATTGACCTGACCTAGCTGATGATTCCAAAGTTGGGTGTGGTATGAGTCATGTGAATTAACTTTATCATTGATTTCCATTACTTGGTTTGTGTAGTCTAACACATAAAGGACATTATATAAATATGCTCTACCAAAACAAATTCTATCTTTATAAAAGTAGCAACATTAATTTCCAAACTTGAAGATGAATCCATAAATATATAATTTGGATACTAAAATAATTTTTTTAGTAATAGAAGGTACATAATAACAACCCTTTAACTCCAAGATCATTTCAGTTGGTAATGTGAGGTGGTAGTCCCCGACAGCTACAACAGCAAGTCTGGCTCTGTTGGCTGTGTGTAGATCTACCTCCCCTCAATAAATATTCATGAATCTACATGGTTCCTATATTTGGATATATATGTGAGCACCACAAGCTGTATCTAATACCCAATTTGTAGAAACAGATAAATTGCATTCGATAAAAAACACACCTGAAGCTTCCCCTTTCTTCCTTGTCTGGGTGCAGTTTTTCTTCCTGTGGCCCTTCTTTCCACATGAGAAACAAACAACCTCTTGTTCTCTTACCTCCCCTTTGATATTCCTTTTCTTGGAAGGCCTTGAAGAAGATTTGGGCTTAAATATATTCACCTTACCTTTCCTTTTATTCAACATAAGGACATAAGTCTTTTGACGCTTCATATCATTGTCCACTTGGAAAATGAGGATAAGAAGATCAGATAGAGACTTCTCAATGTTGTTCATGATAAAATTTACAACAAAGTTAGAGAAGCTCTGGGGGAGTGATGAAAGAATGAGATCAGTACCCAGTTCTTCAAGGAGTTTAAACCCGAGAACCTCCAAGTGCTCAATGTAGCCAATGATCTTGAATACATGAGGCCTAGCTGGGGAACCCTCTCCAAGCTTGATCTGAAATAGAGCCTTGGATCTCAAACCTTTCTTATCTTGCTCTCTCCTGGTATAAACCATGGAGGTGCATGAGCATGCTATAGGTATCCATGTCTTCATGAGACTTCATGAGCTCACTTGACATTGAGGATATCATAAAACATTGAACATCGAGTGCATCGCTCAAATGTTGATCATAGACCAAGAAATATTCAACACTCTCCCCTTGGGCAGGTGAATCAGGAAGTGAGGACTCCAGCACGTAAAACTTTAGTCCATGGAATAGGATAACCTGAAGGCACCTAAACCATTCATGAAAGTAACTATCGGTGAGGACATTGTGTTTATCCAGAATTGATCGAAGAGAAAGGGTTGTTTACGATTTTTTCATATTTATTCTACAAATTAAAAGAGCATATTTATTATTACTTTATTGATTACATTTTATGAGAAATAATAAATTTTATTAAGTCTCCCACTATTTTATCAAGTTCCAATGGCCCTCACCATTGAACTTGGAATGTCCAGTTTCTTTGATATTCTAGTGGAAAGGATCCATATTCCCCTTTGAATAACCCCAACAAGGGTTGGTAAAGCTATTTGAATGTATTTAGGTAGGCAGGTCTTTGACAACTGTGAACTTAGAGTTCCTTGATCTGTTGAGTGGACTCTGCAATCCTAAAATCATGACTTGGATTTCCTCAACACTTGCCTCCATTTTACAACAAGTCTGGCAAGGGATACTTTTCTTAATGTAAAATGTTTAAGTCAACCCGAAAATTTCATAAGAGCTTCCATTATAAAAGTAAGTGTCCTAACAAGGGTTGGTCAAACACATAGTTTTATTGAGTCTTGCCCTTAATCAAGTAACAGAAGGCTTGGTCTGACTAAGTATGGTATTTGAGGGATTTTATTCTTTATGCGTAGTTTTTCATTATCACATGCTTATTAATATTAAGTGATGCTTTCTTAAGTGATTAAATATGTTCTGATAATGTTTACACATAGTCCAGTTTTTATTTTATTCCATATTTTCATGCTTGTTTATTTCATTAATTACGTGAATGCAACAACACATACATAATAAATAAACCATGAAATCAGGCAGAAATAAAATAAGATGGCATGATCATGAGCTTATATTGGTTAGCTTATCTAGCAGTTTTGATAAGCTAACCCTGACCTAAGAAAAACACCTTGAACCTGATGGTTCATGTTTTGTAGCTCCCATCTATCCACCTTTGCATCTTCTTGGGTTGGTTTCACCTCAGCTTCGGATTTTTGAACCATCTCCACTGGCTTGGGAGATCCTCCATTACATGGGTTTTACATTAAATAAACCATGGACATGCAGGCCCTACATTTTATTGGAAGAAGGCTAGCAGGCCAACAAATTTAAATTAAACAAATTTAAATGAAAACATACACACATACAAAGGGTATTTGGTCTAGCTCATGAGAATCCATAGCATGCAAAGACATTTACACATATTTAGAATTCAAATTCTTTTAATCATTCTATTATTCAAGATAAGTCGCGCTTGAATTAAATTAATTATGATCTTAGAATTAATCAATTATTTATCTTAAATTTTTTTCTGGATTTCCTTAAGATTCTTCACATCCATATTCCTTATACAGGTTTTTGTAATTTTGGAGGAAACCCGGTGAAATTCTATTTCTGGAAAGTACACAGCGTGTAGGCTATATTACATAGCGTGTATTTTTCACCCTTTATCTAAAGTAAATGTTGTGGGCTTTGGCATGTTTTTCTGTACTTTGGAAATTTTGGAGTACACGGCCTGTAGATTAATCTAACACAGTGTGTACTTCCTTGTTATGTGGTTACCAACCTAGAAATCCCGTGTATGCGCAACCCGACTTCTCCTTGTACATGGTTTCACTTGGGCCGGATCAAAATACACGACGTGTTGATTCAACATACACGCCATGTATTCCGGTTCCCACGTGATGTTCATTTCTAGTCAACATGGTGTATTAAATACTTAGGTATACTCAATTCACATGGTGTGGTTTAGCAGACCAGTACTAGTTCGTTGAACCTAGGTACACGGCATGTAGTTTTCATTACACGTCGTGTATTCTTGTGTTATATAGATAGAAAGATCAGCTCCTCTGGATGAGTTCCTCATTTTTAATTTAATCAAAATTAAAATTAAAAGTTTGTTTCTGTGATGTGAATCAAGAAACGAAGGAGAAATAATAGATATCGTTCATTCAGTTTTATAGAATGATCTATCTTGAATTTAATCAAATATAAATGTTTAAATTATCAATTAAAATTAAATAACTATAATCAACATTGTAACCTCCCTTTGATACCAATTGAAGGTCCTGGGTGCAGCAGAAGCTCATGGGTGGATGTTCCCACTTGGATTTTTTTCATTAGCAATGATCAATCCAGGATCAATACGACGATAAACGCCGGTCTCCATGGATCGAATCATAGAAATAGACAAAGAAGAAGGATGGTCCCAGAACCACAAATGAGGACTATCACAGTTTGATTATAATTAATTTAATTAATTGAAAATAAGTACATTTTTGTATGTTCTTTCTTCGTTGATATTCTTGATCATGTTCCGATGTGATTCGTCGTTGCATCTCAAAAACCAAGGGTAGACTTCCTCTTGTGGTGATCCACACGTGCACCACATATCTCTAGACATCGCCAAATGATTCTCTGGGTTCTAGTGTGGAGAAACCTTTTCTTGTGTTTTCCGCCTTAGATCATTTTGATCTGATGGATGAGGATCTCTCTCGGTCTTGAGAGCGTTCTTGGAGGAAGGAGTTCTCTCGGCCTTGAGGGAATTCTCTGTGCACAACGATTCTCTTAGGAAAAGAGTTGGGGTTGTGAGGATATTTATAATCAGGTTTGAGGTTGTAAAGTTATGACAATAAATAAATGCGTTATGCATTTTATTTATTTCATTAACTCTTTTGAACAATCCATGTCGAGTCATTAATTCCTTGACATGCGCCCACACTGATTATAATAAATATCATTTAAAATGATATTATTTTCTCAAAATCTCGACTGGAAAAACTACACAGCGTGTAATCATAAATACATAGCGTGTACTTGTTTTTCATTGAAAACTACACGGTGTGTACATTCAATAATACACGGCGTGTACTTGTTTTCAAAATAAAAACTACACGGCGTGTAATCATTAATACATGACATGTACTTGTTTTCATTTTATTCTTCCTCCAACATTAAAATTATTTAGGCTTCCTTGAATAATTATTAAACCATGTATGAGAATAATCTTTATTCTACTTGAGATACTTGAATACACTTAGTGTGTGACCCTCTAGGCCTCTTTCTCATTGGCATTAGGCGGGCTTGCCTAGAGTCAAAGATTACTGTCTAGCAACGGGTCAAGGCACCCAAGAGAAAGAAGTTGATGTCGTATTGATGTGTCACCTCATACGAACGCTTAATATGTAATTTAATCCCTTTGTCTCAATATCTCATCAAGAAGGTTTCATGATATTGTCATAAACCTATATGCTTGATCTATCATTATTTGACTTCCAGAAATAAACTCTTCGTGTCACCATGGCCATAGAATTTGTTCGATAGTTCTATTTCAATCAAAGGGCCCACGATACCTACTTCCATAAATATTGAAGGGAAAAATCCTTCCTTGACATATCCATTAACAACATGTCATTCCTGACGCACCCAACGTACCCTACTTCCCGCCAACTGTGTTCGTGACAGTTTTCGTCAGTAAATCTAAGTGTGCGAGTCATGACATGAGTTAATGATAATCTTCTATTCTAAGGATCATTACACATGCTCACAGATAGAAATTTTTTATGACACCAAAATATGTGGAATTGCTACTGGCGGGTCTGTTCTCATAATCTCCCATATTGGAGATTACCAAGGGCGAACTCCATGAGAGCAAGTCTCGTCTTCTTATGAGTATTCACACATGACGGTCTGTATACTATGTGTCCTATCATAGTATGTCATCCAACCATAAAACATTATTTAAGAATATTATTACATCATTTCAAGGTTCTCATTGTAGCGGGGATCTTCCATGACCTTATCAATGCAACAAATATTCCAGGACATTATTATATTATAGTCATGAAGAATAATGAAAAATAAATAATAAGTGTACATTCATGTAATCAAAGTACAAACAGTTGGTTCTCAGAACACAAACCATAACAATATCTACATCATTTGGAATTAATTCCATCAAGAAGGTAAGAATTTAATTGATGGTAGTATTAGAAATCCCATACATAGGTTTCCCATGAAACAATCGGATTAAAAATTCCATCTTTTTCATTTTACCGCATTGTCGATATACTAGAGTCATGGAAGCATCATTCAATTTTTTCACCCTGAAAACATCATCATTTT